>OU744729.1:0-2668861 GCA_916613615.1 Steromphala cineraria
TCAGTTTTTGCAAATCTCTACATGCTTGGTACACCTTAAAGAACAGTTTCTGCCCATTTTCAATCAAAATATTGAAAGTCATGTTTTTGATGAAAAATGCAAAGCCTATATCTGTATAACCTGAATTCAGATTTTTCAATATACGTCTAAATAAAAGGTCTTAGAAATCAATTTGTGCGCATCTCTACATGATCGCTACACCTTTACGAACAGTTTCTGCCCATTTTTAATCAAAATTTTGAAAGTCATGTTTTTGGTGAAAAATGCAAAGCCTATATCTGTATAAGCTGAATTCAGATTTTTCAATATACGTCAAAATAAAAGGTCTTAGAAATCAATTTGTGCGCATCTCTACATGCTCGCTAAACCTTTACGAACAGTTTCTGCCCATTTTTAATCAAAATTTTGAAAGTCATGTTTTTGGTAGAAAATGCAGTGGATGTCTGTGTAGGGTCCTCTCCCTTGTTCAATTAACACTGGTCATTTTAAGTGAAAGTAAAAGGTCTTAAAAATCAGTTTTTGCAAATCTCTACATGCTTGGTACACCTTTACGAACAGTTTCTGCCCATTTTCAATCAAAATATTGAAAGTCATGTTTTTGATGAAAAATGCAAAGCCTATATCTGTATAAGCTGAATTAAGATTTTTCAATATACGTCAAAATAAAAGGTCTTAGAAATCAATTTGTGCGCATCTCTACATGCTCGCTACACCTTTACGAACAGTTTCTGCCCATTTTTAATCAAAATTTTGAAAGTCATGTTTTTGGTGAAAAATGCAAAGCCTATATCTGTATAACCTGGATTCAGATTTTTCAATATACGTCAAAATAAAAGGTCTTAGAAATCAATTTGTGCACATCTTTACATGCTGGCTACACCTTTACGAACAGTTTCTGCCCATTTTTAATCAAAATTTTGAAAGTCATGTTTTTGGTAGAAAATGCAGTGGATGTCTGTGTAGGGTTCTCTCCCTTGTTCAATTAACACTGGTCATTTTAAGTGAAAATAAAAGGTCTTAAAAATCAGATTTTGCAAATCTCTACATGCTTGGTACACCTTAAAGAACAGTTTCTGCCCATTTTCAATCAAAATATTGAAAGTCATGTTCTTGGTAGAAAATGCAGTGGATGTCTGTGTAGGGTTCTCTCCCTTGTTCAATTAACATTGGTCATGTTAAGTGAAAATAAAAGGTCTTAAAAATCAGTTTTTTGCAAATCTCTACATGCTTGGTACACCTTAAAGAACAGTTTCTGCCCATTTTCAATCAAAATATTGAAAGTCATGTTTTTGATGAAAAATGCAAAGCCTATATCTGTATAACCTGAATTCAGATTTTTCAATATACGTCAAAATAAAAGGTCTTAGAAATCAATTTGTGCGCATCTCTACATGCTCGCTACACCTTTACGAACAGTTTCTGCCCATTTTTAATCAAAATTTTGAAAGTCATGTTTTTGGTGAAAAATGCATAGCCTATATCTGTATAACTTGAATTCAGATTTTTCAATATACGTTAAAATAAAAGGTCTTAGAAATCAATTTGTGCACATCTCTACATGCTCGCTACACCTTTACGAACAGTTTCTTCCCATTTTGAATCAAAATTTTGAAAGTCATGTTTTTGGTAAAAAATCCAGTGGATGTCTGTGTAGGGTTCTCTCCCTTGTTCAATTAACACTGGTCATTTTAAGTGAAAATAAAAGGTCTTAAAAATCAGTTTTTGCAAATCTCTACATGCTTGGTACACCTAAAAGAACAGTTTCTGCCCATTTTCAATCAAAATATTGAAAGTCATGTTTTTGATGAAAAATGCAAAGCCTATATCTGTATAACCTGAATTCAGATTTTTCAATATACGTCTAAATAAAAGGTCTTAGAAATCAATTTGTGCGCATCTCTTCATGCTCGCTACACCTTTACGAACAGTTTCTGCCCATTTTTAATCAAAATTTTGAAAGTCATGTTTTTGGTGAAAAATGCAAAGCCTATATCTGTATAACCTGAATTCAGATTTTTCAATATACGTCTAAATAAAAGGTCTTAGAAATCAATTTGTGCGCATCTCTACATGCTCGCTACACCTTTAAGAACAGTTTCTTCCCATTTTTAATCAAAATATTGAAAGTCATGTTTTTGATGAAAAATGCAAAGCCTATATCTGTATAACCTGAATTCAGACTTTTCAATATACGTCAAAATAAAAGGTCTTAGAAATCAATTTGTGCGCATCTCTACATGCTCGCTACACCTTTACGAACAGTTTCTGCCCATTTTTAATCAAAATTTTGAAAGTCATGTTTTTGGTGAAAAATTCAAAGCCTATATCTGTATAACCTGAATTCAGATTTTTCAATATACGTCTAAATAAAAGGTCTTAGAAATCAATTTGTGCGCATCTCTACATGCTCGCTACACCTTTACGAACAGTTTCTTCCCATTTTTAATCAAAATATTGAAAGTCATGTTTTTGATGAAAAATGCAAAGCCTATATCTGTATAACCTGAATTCAGACTTTTCAATATACGTCAAAATAAAAGGTCTTAGAAATCAATTTGTGCGCATCTCTACATGCTCGCTACACCTTTACGAACAGTTTCTGCCCATTTTTAATCAAAATTTTGAAAGTCATGTTTTTGGTGAAAAATGCAAAGCCTATATCTGTATAACCTGAATTCAGATTTTTCAATATACGTCAAAATAAAAGGTCTTAGAAATCAATTTGTGCGCATCTCTACATGCTCGCTACACCTTTACGAACAGTTTCTTCCCATTTTTAATCAAAATATTGAAAGTCATGTTTTTGATGAAAAATGCAAAGCCTATATCTGTATAACCTGAATTCAGACTTTTCAATATACATCAAAATAAAAGGTCTTAGAAATCAATTTGTGCGCATCTCTACATGCTCGCTACACCTTTACGAACAGTTTCTGCCCATTTTTAATCAAAATTTTGAAAGTCATGTTTTTGGTGAAAAATTCAAAGCCTATATCTGTATAACCTGAATTCAGATTTTTCAATATACGTCTAAATAAAAGGTCTTAGAAATCAATTTGTGCGCATCTCTACATGCTCGCTACACCTTTACGAACAGTTTCTTCCCATTTTTAATCAAAATATTGAAAGTCATGTTTTTGATGAAAAATGCAAAGCCTATATCTGTATAACCTGAATTCAGACTTTTCAATATACGTCAAAATAAAAGGTCTTAGAAATCAATTTGTGCGCATCTCTACATGCTCGCTACACCTTTACGAACAGTTTCTGCCCATTTTTAATCAAAATTTTGAAAGTCATGTTTTTGGTGAAAAATGCAAAGCCTATATCTGTATAACCTGAATTCAGATTTTTCAATATACGTCAAAATAAAAGGTCTTAGAAATCAATTTGTGCGCATCTCTACATGCTCGCTACACCTTTACGAACAGTGTCTGCCCATTTCTAATCAAAATTTTGAAAGTCATGTTCTTGGTTGAAAATGCAGTGGATGTCTGTGTAGGGTTCTCTCCCTTGTTCAATTAACATTGGTCATGTTAAGTGAAAATAAAAGGTCTTAAAACTCAGTTTTTGCAAATCTCTACATGCTTGGTACACCTTTACGAACAGTTTCTGCCCATTTTCAATCAAAATATTGAAAGTCATGTTTTTGATGAAAAATGCAAAGCCTATATCTGTATAACCTGAATTCAGATTTTTCAATATACGTCAAAATAAAAGGTCTTAGAAATCAATTTGTGTGCATCTCTACATGCTCGCTACACCTTTACGAACAGTTTCTGCCCATTTTTAATCAAAATTTTGAAAGTCATGTTTTTGGTGAAAAATGCAAAGCCTATATCTGTATAACCTGAATTCAGATTTTTCAATATACGTCTAAATAAAAGGTCTTAGAAATCAATTTGTGCGCATCTCTACATGCTCGCTACACCTTTACGAACAGTTTCTTCCCATTTTTAATCAAAATATTGAAAGTCATGTTTTTGATGAAAAATGCAAAGCCTATATCTGTATAACCTGAATTCAGACTTTTCAATATACGTCAAAATAAAAGGTCTTAGAAATCAATTTGTGCGCATCTCTACATGCTCGCTACACCTTTACGAACAGTTTCTGCCCATTTTTAATCAAAATTTTGAAAGTCATGTTTTTGGTGAAAAATTCAAAGCCTATATCTGTATAACCTGAATTCAGACTTTTCAATATACGTCTAAATAAAAGGTCTTAGAAATCAATTTGTGCGCATCTCTACATGCTCGCTACACCTTTACGAACAGTTTCTTCCCATTTTTAATCAAAATATTGAAAGTCATGTTTTTGATGAAAAATGCAAAGCCTATATCTGTATAACCTGAATTCAGACTTTTCAATATACGTCAAAATAAAAGGTCTTAGAAATCAATTTGTGCGCATCTCTACATGCTCGCTACACCTTTACGAACAGTTTCTGCCCATTTTTAATCAAAATTTTGAAAGTCATGTTTTTGGTGAAAAATGCAAAGCCTATATCTGTATAACCTGGATTCAGATTTTTCAATATACGTCAAAATAAAAGGTCTTAGAAATCAATTTGTGCACATCTCTACTTGCTGGCTACACCTTTACGAACAGATTCTGCCCATTTTTAATCAAAATTTTGAAAGTCATGTTTTTGGTAGAAAATGCAGTGGATGACTGTGTAGGGTTCTCTCCCTTGTTCAATTAACATTGGTCATGTTAAGTGAAAATAAAAGGTCTTAAAAATCAGTTTTTTGCAAATCTCTACATGCTTGGTACACCTTAAAGAACAGTTTCTGCCCATTTTCAATCAAAATATTGAAAGTCATGTTTTTGATGAAAAATGCAAAGCCTATATCTGTATAACCTGAATTCAGATTTTTCAATATACGTCAAAATAAAAGGTCTTAGAAATCAATTTGTGCGCATCTCTACATGCTCGCTACACCTTTACGAACAGTTTCTGCCCATTTTTAATCAAAATTTTGAAAGTCATGTTTTTGGTGAAAAATGCAAAGCCTATATCTGTATAACTTGAATTCAGATTTTTCAATATACGTTAAAATAAAAGGTCTTAGAAATCAATTTGTGCGCATCTCTACATGCTCGCTACACCTTTACGAACAGTTTCTTCCCATTTTGAATCAAAATTTTGAAAGTCATGTTTTTGGTAAAAAATCCAGTGGATGTCTGTGTAGGGTTCTCTCCCTTGTTCAATTAACACTGGTCATTTTAAGTGAAAATAAAAGGTCTTAAAAATCAGTTTTTGCAAATCTCTACATGCTTGGTACACCTTAAAGAACAGTTTCTGCCCATTTTCAATCAAAATATTGAAAGTCATGTTTTTGATGAAAAATGCAAAGCCTATATCTGTATAACCTGAATTCAGATTTTTCAATATACGTCTAAATAAAAGGTCTTAGAAATCAATTTGTGCGCATCTCTTCATGCTCGCTACACCTTTACGAACAGTTTCTGCCCATTTTTAATCAAAATTTTGAAAGTCATGTTTTTGGTGAAAAATGCAAAGCCTATATCTGTATAACCTGAATTCAGATTTTTCAATATACGTCTAAATAAAAGGTCTTAGAAATCAATTTGTGCGCATCTCTACATGCTCGCTACACCTTTACGAACAGTTTCTTCCCATTTTTAATCAAAATATTGAAAGTCATGTTTTTGATGAAAAATGCAAAGACTATATCTGTATAACCTGAATTCAGACTTTTCAATATACGTCAAAATAAAAGGTCTTAGAAATCAATTTGTGCGCATCTCTACATGCTCGCTACACCTTAAAGAACAGTTTCTTCCCATTTTTAATCAAAATATTGAAAGTCATGTTTTTGATGAAAAATGCAAAGCCTATATCTGTATAACCTGAATTCAGACTTTTCAATATACGTCAAAATAAAAGGTCTTAGAAATCAATTTGTGTGCATCTCTACATGCTCGCTACACCTTTACGAACAGTTTCTGCCCATTTTTAATCAAAATTTTGAAAGTCATGTTTTTGGTGAAAAATGCAAAGCCTATATCTGTATAACCTGAATTCAGATTTTTCAATATACGTCAAAATAAAAGGTCTTAGAAATCAATTTGTGCGCATCTCTACATGCTCGCTACACCTTTACGAACAGTGTCTGCCCATTTTTAATCAAAATTTTGAAAGTCATGTTCTTGGTAGAAAATGCAGTGGATGTCTGTGTAGGGTTCTCTCCCTTGTTCAATTAACATTGGTCATGTTAAGTGAAAATAAAAGGTCTTAAAAATCAGTTTTTGCAAATCTCTACATGCTTGGTACACCTTAAAGAACAGTTTCTGCCCATTTTCAATCAAAATATTGAAAGTCATGTTTTTGATGAAAAATGCGAAGCCTATATCTGTATAACCTGAATTCAGATTTTTCAATATACGTCAAAATAAAAGGTCTTAGAAATCAATTTGTGCGCATCTCTACATGCTCGCTACACCTTTACGAACAGTTTCTGCCCATTTTTAATCAAAATTTTGAAAGTCATGTTTTTGGTGAAAAATTCAAAGCCTATATCTGTATAACCTGAATTCAGACTTTTCAATATACGTCTAAATAAAAGGTCTTAGAAATCAATTTGTGCGCATCTCTACATGCTCGCTACACCTTTACGAACAGTTTCTTCCCATTTTTAATCAAAATATTGAAAGTCATGTTTTTGATGAAAAATGCAAAGCCTATATCTGTATAACCTGAATTCAGACTTTTCAATATACGTCAAAATAAAAGGTCTTAGAAATCAATTTGTGCGCATCTCTACATGCTCGCTACACCTTTACGAACAGTTTCTGCCCATTTTTAATCAAAATTTTGAAAGTCATGTTTTTGGTGAAAAATGCAAAGCCTATATCTGTATAACCTGGATTCAGATTTTTCAATATACGTCAAAATAAAAGGTCTTAGAAATCAATTTGTGCACATCTCTACTTGCTGGCTACACCTTTACGAACAGATTCTGCCCATTTTTAATCAAAATTTTGAAAGTCATGTTTTTGGTAGAAAATGCAGTGGATGTCTGTGTAGGGTTCTCTCCCTTGTTCAATTAACACTGGTCATTTTAAGTGAAAATAAAAGGTCTTAAAAATCAGATTTTGCAAATCTCTACATGCTTGGTACACCTTAAAGAACAGTTTCTGCCCATTTTCAATCAAAATATTGAAAGTCATGTTTTTGATGAAAAATGCAAAGCCTATATCTGTATAACCTGAATTCAGATTTTTCAATATACGTCAAAATAAAAGGTCTTAGAAATCAATTTGTGCGCATCTCTACATGCTCGCTACACCTTTACGAACAGTTTCTGCCCATTTTTAATCAAAATTTTGAAAGTCATGTTTTTGGTGAAAAATGCAAAGCCTATATCTGTATAACCTGAATTCAGATTTTTCAATATACGTCAAAATAAAAGGTCTTAGAAATCAATTTGTGCGCATCTCTACATGCTCGCTACACCTTTACGAACAGTGTCTGCCCATTTTTAATCAAAATTTTGAAAGTCATGTTCTTGGTAGAAAATGCAGTGGATGTCTGTGTAGGGTTCTCTCCCTTGTTCAATTAACATTGGTCATGTTAAGTGAAAATAAAAGGTCTTAAAAATCAGTTTTTTGCAAATCTCTACATGCTTGGTACACCTTAAAGAACAGTTTCTGCCCATTTTCAATCAAAATATTGAAAGTCATGTTTTTGATGAAAAATGCAAAGCCTATATCTGTATAACCTGAATTCAGATTTTTCAATATACGTCAAAATAAAAGGTCTTAGAAATCAATTTGTGCGCATCTCTACATGCTCGCTACACCTTTACGAACAGTTTCTGCCCATTTTTAATCAAAATTTTGAAAGTCATGTTTTTGGTGAAAAATGCAAAGCCTATATCTGTATAACTTGAATTCAGATTTTTCAATATACGTTAAAATAAAAGGTCTTAGAAATCAATTTGTGCGCATCTCTACATGCTCGCTACACCTTTACGAACAGTTTCTTCCCATTTTGAATCAAAATTTTGAAAGTCATGTTTTTGGTAAAAAATCCAGTGGATGTCTGTGTAGGGTTCTCTCCCTTGTTCAATTAACACTGGTCATTTTAAGTGAAAATAAAAGGTCTTAAAAATCAGTTTTTGCAAATCTCTACATGCTTGGTACACCTTAAAGAACAGTTTCTGCCCATTTTCAATCAAAATATTGAAAGTCATGTTTTTGATGAAAAATGCAAAGCCTATATCTGTATAACCTGAATTCAGATTTTTCAATATACGTCTAAATAAAAGGTCTTAGAAATCAATTTGTGCGCATCTCTTCATGCTCGCTACACCTTTACGAACAGTTTCTGCCCATTTTTAATCAAAATTTTGAAAGTCATGTTTTTGGTGAAAAATGCAAAGCCTATATCTGTATAACCTGAATTCAGATTTTTCAATATACGTCAAAATAAAAGGTCTTAGAAATCAATTTGTGCGCATCTCTACATGCTCGCTACACCTTTACGAACAGTTTCTTCCCATTTTTAATCAAAATATTGAAAGTCATGTTTTTGATGAAAAATGCAAAGACTATATCTGTATAACCTGAATTCAGACTTTTCAATATACGTCAAAATAAAAGGTCTTAGAAATCAATTTGTGCGCATCTCTACATGCTCGCTACACCTTTACGAACAGTTTCTGCCCATTTTTAATCAAAATTTTGAAAGTCATGTTTTTGGTGAAAAATTCAAAGCCTATATCTGTATAACCTGAATTCAGATTTTTCAATATACGTCTAAATAAAAGGTCTTAGAAATCAATTTGTGCGCATCTCTACATGCTCCCTACACCTTAAAGAACAGTTTCTTCCCATTTTTAATCAAAATATTGAAAGTCATGTTTTTGATGAAAAATGCAAAGCCTATATCTGTATAACCTGAATTCAGACTTTTCAATATACGTCAAAATAAAAGGTCTTAGAAATCAATTTGTGTGCATCTCTACATGCTCGCTACACCTTTACGAACAGTTTCTGCCCATTTTTAATCAAAATTTTGAAAGTCATGTTTTTGGTGAAAAATGCAAAGCCTATATCTGTATAACCTGAATTCAGATTTTTCAATATACGTCAAAATAAAAGGTCTTAGAAATCAATTTGTGCGCATCTCTACATGCTCGCTACACCTTTACGAACAGTGTCTGCCCATTTTTAATCAAAATTTTGAAAGTCATGTTCTTGGTAGAAAATGCAGTGGATGTCTGTGTAGGGTTCTCTCCCTTGTTCAATTAACATTGGTCATGTTAAGTGAAAATAAAAGGTCTTAAAAATCAGTTTTTGCAAATCTCTACATGCTTGGTACACCTTAAAGAACAGTTTCTGCCCATTTTCAATCAAAATATTGAAAGTCATGTTTTTGATGAAAAATGCGAAGCCTATATCTGTATAACCTGAATTCAGATTTTTCAATATACGTCAAAATAAAAGGTCTTAGAAATCAATTTGTGCGCATCTCTACATGCTCGCTACACCTTTACGAACAGTTTCTGCCCATTTTTAAACAAAATTTTGAAAGTCATGTTTTTGATGAAAAATGCAAAGCCTATATCTGTATAACCTGAATTCAGATTTTTCAATATACGTCAAAATAAAAGGTCTTAGAAATCAATTTGTGCGCATCTCTACATGCTCGCTACAACTTTACGAACAGTGTCTGCCCATTTTTAATCAAAATTTTGAAAGTCATGTTCTTGGTTGAAAATGCAGTGGATGTCTGTGTAGGGTTCTCTCCCTTGTTCAATTAACATTGGTCATGTTAAGTGAAAATAAAAGGTCTTAAAAATCAGTTTTTGCAAATCTCTACATGCTTGGTACACCTTAAAGAACAGTTTCTGCCCATTTTCAATCAAAATATTGAAAGTCATGTTTTTGATGAAAAATGCAAAGCCTATATCTGTATAACCTGAATTCAGATTTTTCAATATACGTCTAAATAAAAGGTCTTAGAAATCAATTTGTGCGCATCTCTACATGCTCGCTACACCTTTACGAACAGTTTCTGCCCATTTTTAATCAAAATTTTGAAAGTCATGTTTTTGGTGAAAAATGCAAAGGGTATATCTGTATAACCTGAATTCAGATTTTTCAATATACGTCAAAATAAAAGGTCTTAGAAATCAATTTGTGCACATCTCTACATGCTGGCTACACCTTTACTAACAGTTTCTGCCCATTTTTAATCAAAATTTTGAAAGTCATGTTTTTGGTAGAAAATGCAGTGGATGTCTGTGTAGGGTTCTCTCCCTTGTTCAATTAACACTGGTCATTTTAAGTGAAAATAAAAGGTCTTAAAAATCAGTTTTAGCAAATCTCTTCATGCTTGGTACATCTTAAAGAACAGTTTCTGCCCATTTTCAATCAAAATATTGAAAGTCATGTTTTTGATGAAAAATGCAAAGCCTATATCTGTATAACCTGAATTCAGATTTTTCAATAAACGTCAAAATAAAAGGTCTTAGAAATCAATTTGTGAGCATCTCTACATGCTCGCTACACCTTTACGAACAGTTTCTGCCCATTTTTAATCAAAATTTTGAAAGTCATGTTTTTGGTAGAAAATGCAGTGGATGTCTGTGTAGGGTTCTCTCCCTTGTTCAATTAACACTGGTCATTTTAAGTGAAAATAAAAGGTCTTAAAAATCAGTTTTTGCAAATCTCTACATGCCTGGTACACCTTAAAGAACAGTTTCTGCCCATTTTCAATCAAAATATTGAAAGTCATGTTTCTGATGAAAAATGCAAAGCCTATATCTGTAAAACCTGAATTCAGATTTTTCAATATACGTCAAATTAAAAGGTCTTAGAAATCAATTTGTGCTCATCTCTACATGCTCGCTACACCTTTACGAACAGTTTCTGCCCATTTTCAATCAAAATATTGAAAGTCATGTTTTTGATGAAAAATGCAAAGCCTATATCCGTATAACCTGAATTCAGATTTTTCAATATACGTCTAAATAAAAGGTCTTAGAAATCAATTTGTGCGCATCTCTACATGCTCTCTACACCTTTACGAACAGTTTCTGCCCATTTTTAATCAACATTTTGAAAGTCATGTTTTTGGTAGAAAATGCAGTGGATGTCTGTGTAGGGTTCTCTCCCTTGTTCAATTAACACTGGTCATTTTAAGTGAAAATAAAAGGTCTTAAAAATCAGTTTTTGCAAATCTCTACATGTTTGGTACACCTTAAAGAACAGTTTCTGCCCATTTTCACTCAAAATATTGAAAAGTCATGTTTTTGGTGAAAAATGCAAAGCCTATATCTGTATAACCTGAATTCAGATTTTTCAATATACGTCAAAATAAAAGGTCTTAGAAATCAATTTGTGCGCATCTCTACATGCTCGCTACACCTTTACGAACAGTTTCTGCCCATTTTTAATCAAAATTTTGAAAGTCATGTTTTTGGTGAAAATGCAAAGCATATATCTGTATAACCTGAATTCAGATTTTTCAATATACGTCAAAATAAAAGGTCTTAGAAATCAATTTGTGCACATCTCTACATGCTCGCTACACCTTTACGAACAGTTTCTGCCCATTTTTAATCAAAATTTTGAAAGTCATGTTTTTGGTAGAAAATGCAGTGGATGTCTGTGTAGGGTTCTCTCCCTTGTTCAATTAACACAGGTCATTTTAAGTGAAAATAAAAGGTCTTAAAAATCAGTTTTTTGCAAATCTCTACATGCTTGGTACACCTTAAAGAACATTTTTTTGCCCATTTTCAATCAAAATATTGAAAGACATGTTTTTGATGAAAAATGCAAAGCCTATATCTGTATAACCTGAATTCAGATTTTTCAATATCCGTCAAAATAAAATGTCTTAGAAATCAATTTGTGCGCATCTCTACATGCTCGCTACACCTTTACGAACAGTTTCTGCCCATTTTCAATCAAAATATTGAAAGTCATGTTTTTGATGAAAAATGCAAAGCCTATATCTGTATAACCTGAATTCAGATTTTTCAATATACATCAAAATAAAAGGTCTTAGAAATCAATTTGTGCGCATCTCTACATGCTCGCTACACCTTTATGAACAGTTTCTGCCCATTTTTAATCATAAATTTTGAAAGTCATGTTTTTGGTAGAAAATGCAGTGGATGTCTGTGTAGGGTTCTCTCCCTTGTTCAATTAACACTGGTCATTTTAAGTGAAAATAAAAGGTCTTAAAAACCAGTTTTAGCAAATCTCTTCATGCTTGCTACACCTTAAAGAACAGTTTCTGCCCATTTTCACTCAAAATATTGAAAGTCATGTTTTTGGTGAAAAATGCAAAGCCTATATCTGTATAACCTGAATTCAGATTTTTCAATATACGTCAAAATAAAAGGTCTTAGAAATCAATTTGTGCGCAACTCTACATGCTCGCTACACCTTTACGAACAGTTTCTGCCCATTTTTAATCAAAATTTTGAAAGTCATGTTTTTGGTAGAAAATGCAGTGGATGTCTGTGTAGGGTTCTCTCCCTTGTTCAATTAACACTGGTCATTTTAAGTGAAAATAAAAGGTCTTAAAAATCAGTTTTTGCAAATCTCTACATGCCTGGTACACCTTAAAGAACAGTTTCTGCCCATTTTCAATCAAAATATTGAAAGTCATGTTTCTGATGAAAAATGCAAAGCCTATATCTGTAAAACCTGAATTCAGATTTTTCAATATACGTCAAATTAAAAGGTCTTAGAAATCAATTTGTGCTCATCTCTACATGCTCGCTACACCTTTACGAACAGTTTCTGCCCATTTTCAATCAAAATATTGAAAGTCATGTTTTTGATGAAAAATGCAAAGCCTATATCCGTATAACCTGAATTCAGATTTTTCAATATACGTCTAAATAAAAGGTCTTAGAAATCAATTTGTGCGCATCTCTACATGCTCTCTACACCTTTACGAACAGTTTCTGCCCATTTTTAATCAACATTTTGAAAGTCATGTTTTTGGTAGAAAATGCAGTGGATGTCTGTGTAGGGTTCTCTCCCTTGTTCAATTAACACTGGTCATTTTAAGTGAAAATAAAAGGTCTTAAAAATCAGTTTTTGCAAATCTCTACATGTTTGGTACACCTTAAAGAACAGTTTCTGCCCATTTTCACTCAAAATATTGAAAAGTCATGTTTTTGGTGAAAAATGCAAAGCCTATATCTGTATAACCTGAATTCAGATTTTTCAATATACGTCAAAATAAAAGGTCTTAGAAATCAATTTGTGCGCATCTCTACATGCTCGCTACACCTTTACGAACAGTTTCTGCCCATTTTTAATCAAAATTTTGAAAGTCATGTTTTTGGTGAAAATGCAAAGCATATATCTGTATAACCTGAATTCAGATTTTTCAATATACGTCAAAATAAAAGGTCTTAGAAATCAATTTGTGCACATCTCTACATGCTCGCTACACCTTTACGAACAGTTTCTGCCCATTTTTAATCAAAATTTTGAAAGTCATGTTCTTGGTTGAAAATGCAGTGGATGTCTGTGTAGGGTTCTCTCCCTTGTTCAATTAACATTGGTCATTTTAAGTGAAAATAAAAGGTCTTAAAAATCAGTTTTTTGCAAATCTCTACATGCTTGGTACACCTTAAAGAACATTTTTTTGCCCATTTTCAATCAAAATATTGAAAGACATGTTTTTGATGAAAAATGCAAAGCCTATATCTGTATAACCTGAATTCAGATTTTTCAATATCCGTCAAAATAAAATGTCTTAGAAATCAATTTGTGCGCATCTCTACATGCTCGCTACACCTTTACGAACAGTTTCTGCCCATTTTCAATCAAAATATTGAAAGTCATGTTTTTGATGAAAAATGCAAAGCCTATATCTGTATAACCTGAATTCAGATTTTTCAATATACATCAAAATAAAAGGTCTTAGAAATCAATTTGTGCGCATCTCTACATGCTCGCTACACCTTTATGAACAGTTTCTGCCCATTTTTAATCATAAATTTTGAAAGTCATGTTTTTGGTAGAAAATGCAGTGGATGTCTGTGTAGGGTTCTCTCCCTTGTTCAATTAACACTGGTCATTTTAAGTGAAAATAAAAGGTCTTAAAAACCAGTTTTAGCAAATCTCTTCATGCTTGCTACACCTTAAAGAACAGTTTCTGCCCATTTTCACTCAAAATATTGAAAGTCATGTTTTTGGTGAAAAATGCAAAGCCTATATCTGTATAACCTGAATTCAGATTTTTCAATATACGTCAAAATAAAAGGTCTTAGAAATCAATTTGTGCGCAACTCTACATGCTCGCTACACCTTTACGAACAGTTTCTGCCCATTTTTAATCAAAATTTTGAAAGTCATGTTTTTGGTAGAAAATGCAGTGGATGTCTGTGTAGGGTTCTCTCCCTTGTTCAATTAACACTGGTCATTTTAAGTGAAAATAAAAGGTCTTAAAAATCAGTTTTTGCAAATCTCTACATGCTTGGTACACCTTAAAGAACAGTTTCTGCCCATTTTCACTCAAAATATTGAAAGTCATGTTTTTGATGAAAAATGCAAAGCCTATATCTGTATAACCTGAATTCAGATTTTTCAATATACGTCAAAATAAAAGGTCTTAGAAATCAATTTGTGCGCATCTCTACATGCTCGCTACACCTTTACGAACAGTTTCTGCCCATTTTTAATCAAAATTTTGAAAGTCATGTTTTTGGTGAAAATGCAAAGCCTATATCTGTATAACCTGAATTCAGATTTTTCAATATACGTCAAAATAAAAGGTCTTAGAAATCAATTTGTGCACATCTCTACATGCTCGCTACACCTTTACGAACAGTTTCTGCCCATTTTTAATCAAAATTTTGAAAGTCATGTTTTTGGTAGAAAATACAGTGGATGTCTGTGTAGGGTTCTCTCCCTTGTTCAATTAACACAGGTCATTTTAAGTGAAAATAAAAGGTCTTAAAAATCAGTTTTTTGCAAATCTCTACATGCTTGGTACACCTTAAAGAACATTTTTTTGCCCATTTTCAATCAAAATATTGAAAGACATGTTTTTGATGAAAAATGCAAAGCCTATATCTGTATAACCTGAATTCAGATTTTTCAATATCCGTCAAAATAAAATGTCTTAGAAATCAATTTGTGCGCATCTCTACATGCTCGCTACACCTTTACGAACAGTTTCTGCCCATTTTCTATCAAAATATTGAAAGTCATGTTTTTGATGAAAAATGCAAAGCCTATATCTGTATAACCTGAATTCAGATTTTTCAATATACATCAAAATAAAAGGTCTTAGAAATCAATTTGTGCGCATCTCTACATGCTCGCTACACCTTTATGAACAGTTTCTGCCCATTTTTAATCAAAATTTTGAAAGTCATGTTTTTGGTAGAAAATGCAGTGGATGTCTGTGTAGGGTTCTCTCCCTTGTTCAATTATCACTGGTCATTTTAAGTGAAAATAAAAGGTCTTAAAAATCAGTTTTTGCAAATCTCTACATGCCTGGTACACCTTAAAGAACAGTTTCTGCCCATTTTCACTCAAAATATTGAAAGTCATGTTTTTGATGAAAAATGCAAAGCCTATATCTGTATAACCTGAATTCAGATTTTTCAATATACGTCAAAATAAAAGGTCTTAGAAATCAATTTGTGAGCATCTCTACATGCTCGCTACACCTTTACGAACAGTTTCTGCCCATTTTTAATCAAAATTTTGAAAGTCATGTTTTTGGTAGAAAATGCAGTGGATGTCTGTGTAGGGTTCTCTCCCTTGTTCAATTAACACTGGTCATTTTAAGTGAAAATAAAAGGTCTTAAAAATCAGTTTTTGCAAATCTCTACATGCTTCGTACACCTTAAAGAACAGTTTCTGCCCATTTTCAATCAAAATATTGAAAGTCATGTTTTTGATGAAAAATGCAAAGCCTATATCTGTATAACCTGAATTAAGATTTTTCAATATACGTCAAAATAAAAGGTCTTAGAAATCAATTTGTGCGCATCTCTACATGCTGGCTACACCTTTACGAACAGTTTCTGCCCATTTTTAATAAAAATTTTGAAAGTCATGTTTTTGGTGAAAAATGCAAAGCCTATATCTGTATAACCTGAATTCTGATTTTTCAATATACTGTAGCAGGGTTGACTTGGTCAATAGAAAACCAAAGGCTGCTGGGGTTCGATCTGGAGTTTATTACATACTGCTGGTTGCTATATGGAGATAGCAAGGAGTAACAATAACAGTAGTAGATTTGTACACCCTGAAACAATACATAAAATACAATATAGATATATGCAAATTAGATATGTGTTACATCATACATTACATGCATATAAGTTATACTTAATAAAATTATGCTTACACATTTCAGAATGTAAGGTAATACATGAATGTATAAAATGAGATACAGCAATAGGCATTACAAACAATAGTTACATATTATGCAAATATTATAATGTACTATAATGCCTGAAGTAATATTACAATAAAGAACCTGTCTTTAAATCATATCATTAAGACAGATAACACAAAGTATGAGTTATTATACAATGAGGATAATGATGATATCAAACATACCAAATATATGGTACTCAGGTGCCTGCTACCAATTGTACCTCCTCGTGCGGTTACATCATGACATGAACCTATAATGGTTAATGACACATAATAAATAAAGCACCTAGATGTATGTACATATATACATGTAAAATATAGTATTGCACAATCAGTCAATCATACATACCATCATCATATAGTTACAAACTATACTTCATCAAATCATATGCATTACATATGTAATACTACACAGATTAGAAACTATGAATCATATTAAATACATTAACACACACACTAATTATAGGCATATGATTAATTGAACAAAAGTAATGCTTATGCCTACTGAAATATATACAACACATCTTTACATGAGATATACCATTTGGAAATACATACTTATTAGTATGTACAACACTCTTGCAATATAGATGCTATCAATAGGATAAACTATGGTATTTACAGAATATTACCACTACATTGATTAATGATGTGGTTGCTACATTATTGATATAATATACCAAATAAACTAGCACTAAACAATAGACATATTCACAGATCATGTACTTGACCTGCAAGCCTGACTACATATGAATAATATAACACAATCATTACATGTGCCAAATGAAATCCTTACCTTTAGCATGTAACACTAAAAGTACAAAACATTCATACATCAAACACACATTATCCTAACCATTTATGTAATGATATTTATGCCTTACTTAAATATGATATGATAAACTTAGAAGTATGTTAACTAACCTGTTGTGTAGAGAATGGAGAGCTTGTCAAACTGACTGTCCAAAGAAAGTGAAATCTGTCTTGTGTGTGTCACGTCAGTGAAAATATTGCAGTGCACTTAAACATGTGTGCTGGTTAACTTTATAGATTTAGTAAGCATGCATCTTAAGAAGTATGCTTCCCTAACAATAGATAGAACAAAGGAAGAAAGCTGAGGTAGTGAACTGTGAAAGCAGTCACACCAGAGAACAATAGAAAGAAAGCCAAGAGCTTAATTGGAGGCTTGTAAACTACAAGAGCATGATCATTGTAGTCTGGCTGCATTGTAAAATACCTGGAATAAAATAATGAATTAGAATATACATATATACATTTAAAACATGCAATACTAAAATATATTACTCTGCCACACACTTCCCTCCTCCGTGAAATGACGTCCTCGTCATGTGTTCTTCCCGGTGATTATGTCCACTAGAGCATCAGTAGCCTTGGTTCCAGTAGCAGCAAAGACTCCCTTTGCTAGAAGTGTCCCAAGATACTCTGCTCTCACTTTCCAGTCTGGTTCTGCCGACGCTGCCATAACATAATCCCCTGATCTCTGCCACTGTGGTCTGTTTCTGTCCCTCGCAGATCTTCTAGGTCCAGGAGCTGCTGCTTCCCCTCCAAGAGGTTCTCCAGGCTGTGGGCTAGCAGGCTGTTCCTGTGACTCTTCTTCATCTGCTGCTTCAGATGATGTTGCTACATCCTGTCCGATATCTGGGTCAATGACTTCGGCTCCATCATCCACATCATCAACAGTACCTTCTCTGGCAGCTTCTGTTACATCCTCTTCCGGAGCGGCATCTGATAAAACTTCAACCTCTTCATCCTCAGTTGGCCTATCAGATGGTTCCTCATCTGACACTGAAGGTTCCGGAAGTGTAACAGGGATAAACTCCTCATCCTCAAGGTTCTCACTCACAGTGTCCTCCAAATTGTCCTTGGGTTGTGGTCCAGGGGTTGGTGGCTTGACTGTGTTTCTCTGTTTCCTTGGGCGAGGCTTCGGCACAGGTACATCGGGGGCTGACAAATATCCACTAGGAAGTAACAGGTTCCTATGCAATGTCCTTTGATGTCCTCCGCCTGTTTCTTTTCCTACGACATAGACAGGGATGAGTGGATCTGGTTGCTTGAGGATGATGTATGGTTCTTCTTCCCATTTGTCAGCAATTTTATGTTTCCCCTCAAAAGCGACGATCTTGACCAACACTCTATCACCTATTTCTAGTCCGGCAGCTCGGGCTTTGGTGTCATAGTTCTTCTTCTGTCTACCTTGTGACTTCTTGGCATTCTCTGTAGCAAGGTCATAGGCTTGACGTAGTCTTTCTCGCAGGGCTTTAGTATACTGGGATAGCGTCTTTGACTTTCCTGGCTCTATGTCAAGTCCAAATGCTAGGTCCACAGGCAATCTCGGATGTCGTCCATACATGAGAAAGAAAGGAGAGTATCTAGTTGTTTCATGCCTCGTGGAGTTGTAAGCGTGAACAAGTGGTCCAACATGAGTTTTCCAGTCTTTCTTCTTATCTGTGTCAAGTGTTCCTAGCATGTCCAACAATGTACGATTAAACCTCTCAGTCATGCCATTACCCATGGGGTGGTATGGTGTTGTCCTTGACTTAGACATTCCTGTGAGATTGCAAAGCTCCTGCATGAGATGTCCTTCAAAATTCGCTCCCTGGTCTGAATGGATACGTTTTGGCAAACCATAATGGACGATGAAATTCCTAAAGAATACCTCTGCTGTTGTCTTGGCCGTCATGTTTTTAGTGGGATAAGCCTGAGCATACCTGGTGAAATGATCTGTAACTACTAGGATATGCTGCTGTCCTCCTTTTGATGGCTCTAGAGTCAGAAAGTCCATGCACACAAGTTCCAAAGGTTGAGTGGTACTGATGTTTACTAATGGAGCTCTGACAGATGTCGAGGCTTTCCTTCTGAGGCATCTATCACAGGTTTGCACATGTCTTTCAATATCTTTGGTCATCCCAGGCCAGAAGAATCTCTCTCTGATTAATGAGTGTGTCCTGTCTCGTCCTGGGTGTCCGACTTGATCATGGAGGCAACGTAGCACTGATTGACGGCATCTTGTTGGAAGTACCAGCTGTTCAACTTTCTCACCATTTGTTGTGGTTATCCTGTAGAGAACTCCTCTTTGTAGCTTGAAGTTATTGAAATGCTTGAACAAACTTGTCATTTCTGGATCTGTGTTAATTGCATTATAGTTCGGTCTTGTTCCATTCCTCAGGTGTGCCATAATAGAGTCTAAAGCTGGATCCCTGGCTTGTGCTCTTCTCCAGTCACGAGCGTTAATATCACAAGTTTCCTCTCGGATTTCTGGTATATCCTCCACAATATCTGTTTCTGATGATACGCTTTCCACTAGGCTTGGAACTGATACCATGTTACAGATTGCTCCAAATGACTCTGTTGATATGTGACCTTGAGAACAATCCTCTTCTTTTGGTAATCTTGAGAGTGTGTCGGCATCAGTGTTAGCTTTTCCTGGCCTGTATGAGATTGTAAAATCATATGCAGATAGTGCTGCCAGCCATCTATGTCCTGTAGCATCTAGTTTGGCGCTGGTAAGAACATATGTTAACGGGTTGTTGTCAGTCAGAACTGTGAAGCGATGTCCATATAAATAATCATGGAATTTCTCCGTAATGGCCCATTTCAAACATAGAAATTCCAGCTTGTGAGCTGAGTAGTTGCGCTCTGACTTGTTAAGTCCTCTACTGGCATATGCTATGACTTGAGGGGCTCCTTCCTGTTGTTGGTAGAGAACTGCTCCTAAACCATGTGTGCTTGCATCAGTGTGCAGTTCGAAGGGCTGATCAAAGTCAACATATCCAAGAACTGGTGGTTCTGTCAAGTGTTGCTTCAGTTCCTGGAAAGCGGTTTCTTGTTGAGGTCCCCATTTCCATTCCACCTTAGTCTGTTTACTTCTTGTCTTTTTGTTGGTCTTTGGCATTAACTCACTTAATGGCCTAGCAATTGTTGAAAAGTTCTTGACGAATTTCCGATAATACCCGGCGAATCCTAAAAATCTTCGGACTTCCTCTGGTGTTGTAGGAGTTGGCCAATCAGATATCTTTTCAACTTTCTCAGGATCCGCTTCAATTCCACTCTCTGATACGATGTATCCAATGTACCTGACCTTGTTCTTGAAGAATTTACATTTCTTTGGCGCTAGCTTTAGTCCACATTCTTGTAGGCGTTGAAATACACATTCTAGTCGCTCAAGGTGCTCCTCATAGGTTCTCGAAAAGATGATGAGATCATCGAGGTAAATAAGACATATCTTGAGATGTAATTCTGACAAGCACTGTTCCATGAGTCTCTGATAAGTGGCTCGCGCGTTGCAAAGTCCAAAAGGCATACGGTTGAACTCGTAAAATCCTAGTGGTCCGACAGTGAATGCTGTACGCTCCTTATGTTCTTCTAGGAGTTCCACCTGATGGTAACCAGACTTCATGTCGAGCACTGAGAAGTATTTCATTCCTCCAAGGCAATCAAGTAGCTCATCAATCCTCGGCAAAGCATAGTTGTCCTTAAGAGATCGTTGGTTGAGCTGTCTATAATCTACGCACATGCGTAACTTTCCATCCTTTTTGCGAACAAGTACAACGTTGGATGACCAAGGGCTATGAGAAGGTCGGATAATACCAGCTGATAACAGTTGTTGTAGATGGCTGTGAACTTCATCAAACATTCCAGGGGGTATACGGCGATGGCGTTGTTTGAAGGGGATGTCATCAATGAGATCTATCCTATGCCTGACTAAGTTGCTGTGTCCTAAGTCGTTGTCTCCTTTTGAAAATATGTCCTTGTACTTCAGGATGAGTTTGATTCCTTGATCCAATTCAGCCTGAGTCACGTTCTCCTGTCTCACATCAACTTGCTCCAGAAGGCTCCTTTCATCTTCAGTTTGATGTGGTATCTTTCCTTCGAATAACACAGGGTGAAGTTCACATAGGACAGCTTTGGGTTTCACTACAATGGTCTGTGTTGTGATGTTTGACAGATGTACATCCACTTGTCCTGGATCCTCCCAGTTATAATCCATGATAGTTGGTGCGACATCTATATCCTTGTGGATGGTTGCGGTGTTTGATGGCTGTAACAAGGCACACACTTTTGGATAGTTGACTGGCTGTATCACTTGTCCTTTAATGATGACTTGACTGTTTGCTGGAATGATGATGTTGCAGGTCTCATTGCACTTCACAAGGCCTATCTTTCCTCCATTCCGCTGTAGTTCTCTCTCTCTGATGGTCATCGTCCTGAATGCCAGA
This sequence comes from Steromphala cineraria, assembly GCA_916613615.1. NCBI lineage: Eukaryota > Metazoa > Mollusca > Gastropoda > Trochida > Trochidae > Steromphala > Steromphala cineraria. The sequence goes on from OU744729.1 coordinate 21,639, forward strand.
TACCAAGGTGTAAACAATGCCGCTTTCTGAAGGAACTTGACGCCATGTGTTGCTTTGCATCCAGTAATCAAATACTCCAAGATGTTAGTTCCAATTAGGGCTGGTACTCTTGAGTTGTATTTGGTATCTGACGATATGAGAAACATACATGATATAGGCTCTGCTCTTGCTATCCCAGATGTTTGCAAGTTGACCACAACATATCCTGAGTAAGGTAATGCTTCTCCTCCAGCGCACTCAATATTCAGCATGTTATCCAATGGTTCAATGGGTAAGTGAGAAAGGTGAGCATCATAGAAGGATTGTGCAAGTACTGAGACTGTAGCTCCCGTGTCTAGTAAAGCTGTTGTAGTGATTCCTTCTATAGTAACAGTGACTTCATTAGATGATCCCACAAGTCCATCAGGTACTCTGTTCTTCCTTGTCTTGGGGCGCTCAAACAAACCTATATGCGGCCCCTGCCCATAGGCCTGTGCCAGTTTAAAGCCTGTCCATATCTTGTGTGATCCATCCTTATGGTACAGGTGTACTGCATGTGGCCGACTTGTCCGCAACGCCAACATGTGGGTCCTTGTTTTGGCTCTTGAGCTCTATACTCCTGAGTAGGATCCTGCCATTCCTGGTAATAATGAGGATATCCTTGCTCTTGACCTTGACCTTGATCTTGACCTTGAAATGCTGAATCAGATTGTGACGTTTCCTGGCAGAGCTGTGGATTAGCTGGATTTCTTGTCGCTGAAGTCTTCATGTCAGTTATCTCTGTTGTGAGCTTGTACAGCATGGCCTTTACATCTGACATTTCCTTCTTCCACTCCGGCTCTTGCTCTGTAGTCATCTTTACCATGGCATCAGTTATGGACGGGTTATGCTCTTGATAGGCCTGGTCATTCTCTATTACTCTGAGGGCTTCCATTAAACTGTCGAAGTCTTGGATAGTTGCATACTTATGGCCAGATATATCCTTCAGTGACGGTCTAAGTCCTGTCCATAGCATCCCTCTCAGCATTTCCTCTGTATCATAGTGACTCTGTGGGCTATCCTTGATGGCATGTGTCAGTAGCTCCTCGAGTCTGCAGCCCCACTGTGAGACATCCTCATCCTCCTGTTGTTTAGCACTGTAAAATTGGGCCATCCTTGTTTCTTGTCTCTCTACAGTCCCAAACAATATCCTCATCTTCTTGAGCAGCGTGCTGAAGTCACTCCCAGGTCGCATGTTGGCTTGAATCTTTGCTGCCTCTCCCTTGAGTGAATCTCTGACAGCTTGCTCCTTTATCTCCTGGGCATAAGTATTGGAGTCCAAGACAGTATCCACATGGTAGCGCCATACATCATAAGGAGTGTCCTTTCCATTCCTGTCACCACTAAACGTTGGGATCCTTGGCGCTTCCTTGCACACTACAGGTGTAGTTGTGGATTCCTCATTCTCTGTTATACCTTCCGTAGCCGTCTGAGTAAGAGAAGATTCCAGCTGGGTTGATAATCTCTGAAGCCATTCTTCAAATTCCTCGGGTGTGTTAGCTCTGGGCCTCTCCTTCTGGCGTCTAAACACCTCCAACATGTTCCTCACTTCCTGGTCCGTGAAAAACATGGTTACAGATAGTGATAGTATCCAAGTGCACAGGTAAGTATCAAAATATCAAGTCATACACAGAGTGTCACATGATAGGTATCACGTAATAGGTATCCATGGGAAGGGTATATCTCACACAAGTATCCAAGGAGTAGATTACACAAACTATCACTTGGTATCACATGGCATCCAGTATGGTATCCAGTAAGGTATCCATATAGTATCCAAGTAATAGAAATCACATATGCACAGATATCCGGTTTGAAAGCACTGATTCACACAAAGTACACATCCACTGAACACTGAGGTAATAATCCGTATCCAGAGAGGGATAAGCGTCTCTCTAAGTTTTATAGATCCGGAGAGGGATATGCGACTCTCATAAGGTTTAATTTACACATGTTTGAGAACTGAAATAAATGACATTAGATTAAGTAGCCTGAAACAAAATGACTGATTATATCAAACATACATTTACAATACTACTTAACTATCCTGAAATAGAAGTTGTTATTAATTACATGATTTTCATAAAGGCAAAATGTAATATATATGGCAGAGAACTAAACAAAACTAAATGCTGAAAGAAAACCAAGATTTAGTTTCACATGATATTACATAAATGATAAGAGCAATATTTAAATGAAAGAATATAGCATGAAAGTTATAGACTTAGAGATAGCAAGGGAGGTATGTATAAGACCTAACGTTAAAGCATGTTAAAGCTAAACATTCATGGTGATTTAGTTGAACAATATAAAAAGTGACAATGTGCAATTCAGTCCATGTCAGTCAAAGAAGAGAGAAAAGACACAGAAAGAATATGTACCCTGTACCTACATGATGATATAGAATTAGTGAATGATAAACTAGTTTTGATTATTCTATCCACACACACAGTCAACAATCACTCATCACCCATTACTGCACACTTTAGCTAAAGGTAAGAAAATAGCTTATATGGATATACCTACAATTTGAGAATACTTATCAAGATGAAATAACTAAACTACCTAGGGCAAATATAGAATTACTTAACTAAGGCATAGTAATGAAACAAATGACAACAAATACAAATGAAACAAATACAAATGCAATTAAACTAAACTAAAGCCGGCACTAACTAACTAACTTAAACCATGGTTAACTAAGTGAGCTCAAAAAGTGTCAAATATCATGAGTACTCATCCATCACAGGTCACGAGTCACATCTCTGAGATAAGAGTCCATCACTGCCATTCCATGCGAATGTCAATCCTCTCCATGACGTCACTCATGTCCTCAATGCAGTCATGCATCCCTTCCCTTCAGCTCCTGTCCACTCTCCGGTCCTCAGTCTCCAATCCCTCTATCTCCAATCCCTCAATCTCCAGTCCCTCAATCTCCAGCCCCACGTTGGGCGCCATTTTGTAGCAGGGTTGACTTGGTCAATAGAAAACCAAAGGCTGCTGGGGTTCGATCTGGAGTTTATTACATACTGCTGGTTGCTATATGGAGATAGCAAGGAGTAACAATAACAGTAGTAGATTTGTACACCCTGAAACAATACATAAAATACAATATAGATATATGCAAATTAGATATGTGTTACATCATACATTACATGCATATAAGTTATACTTAATAAAATTATGCTTACACATTTCAGAATGTAAGGTAATACATGAATGTATAAAATGAGATACAGCAATAGGCATTACAAACAATAGTTACATATTATGCAAATATTATAATGTACTATAATGCCTGAAGTAATATTACAATAAAGAACCTGTCTTTAAATCATATCATTAAGACAGATAACACAAAGTATGAGTTATTATACAATGAGGATAATGATGATATTAAACATACCAAATATATGGTACTCAGGTGCCTGCTACCAATTGTACCTCCTCGTGCGGTTACATCATGACATGAACCTATAATGGTTAATGACACATAATAAATAAAGCACCTAGATGTATGTACATATATACATGTAAAATATAGTATTGCACAATCAGTCAATCATACATACCATCATCATATAGTTACAAACTATACTTCATCAAATCATATGCATTACATATGTAATACTACACAGATTAGAAACTATGAATCATATTAAATACATTAACACACACACTAATTATAGGCATATGATTAATTGAACAAAAGTAATGCTTATGCCTACTGAAATATATACAACACATCTTTACATGAGATATACCATTTGGAAATATATACTTATTAGTATGTACAACACTCTTGCAATATAGATGCTATCAATAGGATAAACTATGGTATTTACAGAATATTACCACTACATTGATTAATGATGTGGTTGCTACATTATTGATATAATATACCAAATAAACTAGCACTAAACAATAGACATATTCACAGATCATGTACTTGACCTGCAAGCCTGACTACATATGAATAATATAACACAATCATTACATGTGCCAAATGAAATCCTTACCTTTAGCATGTAACACTAAAAGTACAAAACATTCATACATCAAACACACATTATCCTAACCATTTATGTAATGATATTTATGCCTTACTTAAATATGATATGATAAACTTAGAAGTATGTTAACTAACCTGTTGTGTAGAGAATGGAGAGCTTGTCAAACTGACTGTCCAAAGAAAGTGAAATCTGTCTTGTGTGTGTCACGTCAGTGAAAATATTGCAGTGCACTTAAACATGTGTGCTGGTTAACTTTATAGATTTAGTAAGCATGCATCTTAAGAAGTATGCTTCCCTAACAATAGATAGAACAAAGGAAGAAAGCTGAGGTAGTGAACTGTGAAAGCAGTCACACCAGAGAACAATAGAAAGAAAGCCAAGAGCTTAATTGGAGGCTTGTAAACTACAAGAGCATGATCATTGTAGTCTGGCTGCATTGTAAAATACCTGGAATAAAATAATGAATTAGAATATACATATATACATTTAAAACATGCAATACTAAAATATATTACTCTGCCACAAAATAAAAGGTCTTAGAAATCAATTTGTGAGCATCTCTACATGCTCGCTACACCTTTACGAACAGTTTCTGCCCATTTTTAATCAAAATTTTGAAAGTCATGTTTTTGGTAGAAATTGCAGTGGATGTCTGTCTAGGGTTCTCTCCCTTGTTCAATTAATTCTGGTCATTTTAAGTGAAAATAAAAGGTCTTAAAAATCAGTTTTTGCAAATCTCTACATGCTTGGTACACCTTAAAGAACAGTTTCTGCCCATTTTCAATCAAAATATTGAAAGTCATGTTTTTGATGAAAAATGCAAAGCCTATATCTGTATAACCTGAAATCAGATTTTTCAATATACGTCAAAATAAAAGGTCTTAGAAATCAATTTGTGCGCATCTCTACATGCTCGCTACACCTTTACGAACAGTTTCTGCCAATTTTTAATCAAAATTTTGAAAGTCATGTTTTTGGTAGAAAATGCAGTGGATGTCTGTTTAGGGTTCTCTCCCTTGTTCAATTAACACTGGTCATTTTAAGTGAAAATAAAAGGTCTTAAAAATCAGTTTTTGCAAATCTCTACATGCTTGGTACACCTTAAAGAACAGTTTCTGCCCATTTTCACTCAAAATATTGAAAGTCATGTTTTTGATGAAAAATGCAAAGCCTATATCTGTATAACCTGAATTCAGATTTTTCAATATACGTCAAAATAAAAGGTCTTAGAAATCAATTTGTGCGCATCTCTACATGCTCGCTACACCTTTACGAACAGTTTCTGCCCATTTTTAATCAAAATTTTGAAAGTCATGTTTTTGGTGAAAATGCAAAGCCTATATCTGTATAACCTGAATTCAGATTTTTCAATATACGTCAAAATAAAAGGTCTTAGAAATCAATTTGTGCACATCTCTACATGCTCGCTACACCTTTACGAACAGTTTCTGCCCATTTTTAATCAAAATTTTGAAAGTCATGTTTTTGGTAGAAAATACAGTGGATGTCTGTGTAGGGTTCTCTCCCTTGTTCAATTAACACTGGTCATTTTAAGTGAAAATAAAAGGTCTTAAAAATCAGTTTTTGCAAATCTCTACATGCTCGCTACACCTTTACGAACAGTTTCTGCCCATTTTTAATCAAAATTTTGAAAGTCATGTTTTTGGTGAAAATGCAAAGCCTATATCTGTATAACCTGAATTCAGATTTTTCAATATACGTCAAAATAAAAGGTCTTAGAAATCAATTTGTGCGCATCTCTACATGCTCGCTACACCTTTACGAACAGTTTCTGCCCATTTTTAATCAAAATTTTGAAAGTCATGTTTTTGGTGAAAAATGCAAAGCCTATATCTGTATAACCTGAATTCAGATTTTTCAATATACGTCAAAATAAAAGGTCTTAGAAATCAATTTGTGCACATCTCTACATGCTCGCTACACCTTTACGAACAGTTTCTGCCCATTTTTAATCAAAACTTTGAAAGTCATGTTTTGGATGAAAAATGCAAAGCCTATATCTGTATAACCTGAATTCAGATTTTTCAATATCCGTCAAAATAAAATGTCTTAGAAATCAATTTGTGCGCATCTCTACATGCTCGCTACACCTTTACGAACAGTTTCTGCCCATTTTCAATCAAAATATTGAAAGTCATGTTTTTGATGAAAAATGCAAAGCCTATATCTGTATAACCTGAATTCAGATTTTTCAATGTACATCAAAATAAAAGGTCTAAGAAATCAATTTGTGTGCATCTCTACATGCTCGCTACATCTTTATGAACAGTTTCTGCCCATTTTTTTATCAAAATTTTGAAAGTCATGTTTTTGGTAGAAAATGCAGTGGATGTCTGTGTAGGGTTCTCTCCCTTGTTCAATTATCACTGGTCATTTTAAGTGAAAATAAAAGGTCTTAAAAATCAGTTTTTGCAAATCTCTACATGCCCGGTACACCTTAAAGAACAGTTTCTGCCCATTTTCAATCAAAATATTGAAAGTCATGTTTCTGATGAAAAATGCAAAGCCTATATCTGTATAACCTGAATTCAGATTTTTCAATATACGTCAAAATAAAAGGTCTTAGAAATCAATTTGTGCGCATCTCTACATGCTCGCTACACCTTTACGAACAGTTTCTGCCCATTTTTAATCAAAATTTTGAAAGTCATGTTTTTGGTGAAAAATGCAAAGCCTATATCTGTATAACCTGAATTCAGATTTTTCAATATACGTCAAAATAAAAGGTCTTAGAAATCAATTTGTGAGCATCTCTACATGCTCGCTACACCTTTACGAACAGTTTCTGCCCATTTTTAATCAAAATTTTGAAAGTCATGTTTTTGGAAGAAATTGCAGTGGATGTCTGTGTAGGGTTCTCTCCCTTGTTCAATTAACACTGGTCATTTTAAGTGAAAATAAAAGGTCTTAAAAATCAGTTTTTGCAAATCTCTACATGCTCGCTACACCTTAAAGAACAGTTTCTGCCCATTTTCAATCAAAATATTGAAAGTCATGTTTTTGATGAAAAATGCAAAGCCTATATCTGTATAACCTGAAATCAGATTTTTCAATATACGTCAAAATAAAAGGTCTTAGAAATCAATTTGCGCGCATCTCTACATGCTCGCTACACCTTTACGAACAGTTTCTGCCCATTTTTAATCAAAATTTTGAAAGTCATGTTTTTGGTGAAAAATGCAAAGCCTATATCTGTATAACCTGAATTCAGATTTTTCAATATACGTCAAAATAAAAGGTCTTAGAAATCAATTTGTGCACATCTCTACATGCTCGCTACACCTTTACGAACACTTTCTGCCCATTTTTAATCAAAATTTTGAAAGTCATGAACCTGAATTCAGATTTTTCAATATCCGTCAAAATAAAATGTCTTAGAAATCAATTTGTGGGCATCTCTACATGCTCGCTACACCTTTACGAACAGTTTCTGCCCATTTTCAATCAAAATATTGAAAGTCATGTTTTTGATGAAAAATGCAAAGCCTATATCTGTATAACCTGAATTCAGATTTTTCAATATACATCAAAATAAAAGGTCTTAGAAATCAATTTGTGCGCATCTCTACATGCTCGCTACATCTTTATGAACAGTTTCTGCCCATTTTTAATCAAAATTTTGAAAGTCATGTTTTTAGTAGAAAATGCAGTGGATGTCTGTGTAGGGTTCTCTCCCTTGTTCAATTATCACTGGTCATTTTAAGTGAAAATAAAAGGTCTTATAAATCAGTTTTTGCAAATCTCTACATGCCCGGTACACCTTAAAGAACAGTTTCTGCCCATTTTCAATCAAAATATTGAAAGTCATGTTTTTGATGAAAAATGCAAAGCCTACTGTATATCTGTATAACCTGAATTCAGATTTTTCAATATACGTCAAAATAAAAGGTCTTAGAAATCAATTTGTGAGCATCTCTACATGCTCGCTACACCTTTACGAACAGTTTCTGCCCATTTTTAATCAAAGTTTTGAAAGTCATGTTTTTGGTAGAAAATGCAGTGGATGTCTTTGTAGGGTTCTCTCCCTTGTTCAATTAACACTGGTCATTTTAAGTGAAAATAAAAGGTCTTTAAAATCAGTTTTTGCAAATCTCTACATGCTTCGTACACCTTAAAGAACAGTTTCTGCCCATTTTCAATCAAAATATTGAAAGTCATGTTTTTGATGAAAAATGCAAAGCCTATATCTGTATAACCTGAATTAAGATTTTTCAATATACGTCAAAATAAAAGGTCTTAGAAATCAATTTGTGCGCATCTCTACATGCTCGCTACACCTTTACGAACAGTTTCTCCCATTTTTAATCAAAATTTTGAAAGTCATGTTTTTGGTGAAAAATGCAAAGTCTATATCTGTATAACCTGAATTCAGATTTTTCAATATACGTCAAAATAAAAGGTCTTAGAAATCAATTTGTGAGCATCTCTACATGCTCGCTACACCTTTACGAACAGTTTCTGCCCATTTTTAATCAAAATTTTGAAAGTCATGTTTTTGGTAGAAATTGCAGTGGATGTCTGTTTAGGGTTCTCTCCCTTGTTCAATTAACACTGGTCATTTTAAGTGAAAATAAAAGGTCTTAAAAATCAGTTTTTGCAAATCTCTACATGCTTGGTACACCTTAAAGAACAGTTTCTGCCCATTTTCAATCAAAATATTGAAAGTCATGTTTTTGATGAAAAATGAAAAGCCTATATCTGTATAACCTGAATTCAGATTTTTCAATATACGTCAAAATAAAAGGTCTTAGAAATCAATTTGTGCGCATCTCTACATGCTCGCTACACCTTTACGAACAGTTTCTGCCCATTTTTAATCAAAATTTTGAAAGTCATGTTTTTGGTGAAAAATGCAAAGCCTATATCTGTATAACCTGAATTCAGATTTTTCAATATACGTCAAAATAAAAGGTCTTAGAAATCAATTTGTGCACATCTCTACATGCTCGCTACACCTTTACGAACAGTTTCTGCCCATTTTTAATCAAAATATTGAAAGTCATGTTTTTGATGAAAAATGCAAAGCCTACTGTATATCTGTATAACCTGAAATCAGATTTTTCAATATACGTCAAAATAAAAGGTCTTAGAAATCAATTTGCGCGCATCTCTACATGCTCGCTACACCTTTACGAACAGTTTCTGCCCATTTTTAATCAAAATTTTGAAAGTCATGTTTTTGGTGAAAAATGCAAAGCCTATATCTGTATAACCTGAATTCAGATTTTTCAATATACGTCAAAATAAAAGGTCTTAGAAATCAATTTGTGCACATCTCTACATGCTCGCTACACCTTTACGAACACTTTCTGCCCATTTTTAATCAAAATTTTGAAAGTCATGAACCTGAATTCAGATTTTTCAATATCCGTCAAAATAAAATGTCTTAGAAATCAATTTGTGGGCATCTCTACATGCTCGCTACACCTTTACGAACAGTTTCTGCCCATTTTCAATCAAAATATTGAAAGTCATGTTTTTGATGAAAAATGCAAAGCCTATATCTGTATAACCTGAATTCAGATTTTTCAATATACATCAAAATAAAAGGTCTTAGAAATCAATTTGTGCGCATCTCTACATGCTCGCTACATCTTTATGAACAGTTTCTGCCCATTTTTAATCAAAATTTTGAAAGTCATGTTTTTAGTAGAAAATGCAGTGGATGTCTGTGTAGGGTTCTCTCCCTTGTTCAATTATCACTGGTCATTTTAAGTGAAAATAAAAGGTCTTATAAATCAGTTTTTGCAAATCTCTACATGCCCGGTACACCTTAAAGAACAGTTTCTGCCCATTTTCAATCAAAATATTGAAAGTCATGTTTTTGATGAAAAATGCAAAGCCTACTGTATATCTGTATAACCTGAATTCAGATTTTTCAATATACGTCAAAATAAAAGGTCTTAGAAATCAATTTGTGAGCATCTCTACATGCTCGCTACACCTTTACGAACAGTTTCTGCCCATTTTTAATCAAAGTTTTGAAAGTCATGTTTTTGGTAGAAAATGCAGTGGATGTCTTTGTAGGGTTCTCTCCCTTGTTCAATTAACACTGGTCATTTTAAGTGAAAATAAAAGGTCTTTAAAATCAGTTTTTGCAAATCTCTACATGCTTCGTACACCTTAAAGAACAGTTTCTGCCCATTTTCAATCAAAATATTGAAAGTCATGTTTTTGATGAAAAATGCAAAGCCTATATCTGTATAACCTGAATTAAGATTTTTCAATATACGTCAAAATAAAAGGTCTTAGAAATCAATTTGTGCGCATCTCTACATGCTCGCTACACCTTTACGAACAGTTTCTCCCATTTTTAATCAAAATTTTGAAAGTCATGTTTTTGGTGAAAAATGCAAAGTCTATATCTGTATAACCTGAATTCAGATTTTTCAATATACGTCAAAATAAAAGGTCTTAGAAATCAATTTGTGAGCATCTCTACATGCTCGCTACACCTTTACGAACAGTTTCTGCCCATTTTTAATCAAAGTTTTGAAAGTCATGTTTTTGGTAGAAAATGCAGTGGATGTCTTTGTAGGGTTCTCTCCCTTGTTCAATTAACACTGGTCATTTTAAGTGAAAATAAAAGGTCTTTAAAATCAGTTTTTGCAAATCTCTACATGCTTCGTACACCTTAAAGAACAGTTTCTGCCCATTTTCAATCAAAATATTGAAAGTCATGTTTTTGATGAAAAATGCAAAGCCTATATCTGTATAACCTGAATTAAGATTTTTCAATATACGTCAAAATAAAAGGTCTTAGAAATCAATTTGTGCGCATCTCTACATGCTCGCTACACCTTTACGAACAGTTTCTCCCATTTTTAATCAAAATTTTGAAAGTCATGTTTTTGGTGAAAAATGCAAAGTCTATATCTGTATAACCTGAATTCAGATTTTTCAATATACGTCAAAATAAAAGGTCTTAGAAATCAATTTGTGAGCATCTCTACATGCTCGCTACACCTTTACGAACAGTTTCTGCCCATTTTTAATCAAAATTTTGAAAGTCATGTTTTTGGTAGAAATTGCAGTGGATGTCTGTTTAGGGTTCTCTCCCTTGTTCAATTAACACTGGTCATTTTAAGTGAAAATAAAAGGTCTTAAAAATCAGTTTTTGCAAATCTCTACATGCTTGGTACACCTTAAAGAACAGTTTCTGCCCATTTTCAATCAAAATATTGAAAGTCATGTTTTTGATGAAAAATGAAAAGCCTATATCTGTATAACCTGAATTCAGATTTTTCAATATACGTCAAAATAAAAGGTCTTAGAAATCAATTTGTGCGCATCTCTACATGCTCGCTACACCTTTACGAACAGTTTCTGCCCATTTTTAATCAAAATTTTGAAAGTCATGTTTTTGGTGAAAAATGCAAAGCCTATATCTGTATAACCTGAATTCAGATTTTTCAATATACGTCAAAATAAAAGGTCTTAGAAATCAATTTGTGCACATCTCTACATGCTCGCTACACCTTTACGAACAGTTTCTGCCCATTTTTAATCAAAATTTTGAAAGTCATGTTTTGGATGAAAAATGCAAAGCCTATATCTGTATAACCTGAATTCAGATTTTTCAATATACGTCAAAATAAAAGGTCTTAGAAATCAATTTGTGCGCATCTCTACATGCTCGCTACACCTTTACGAACAGTTTCTGCTCATTTTTAATCAAAATTTTGAAAGTCATGTTTTTGGTGAAAAATGCAAAGCCTATATCTGTATAACCTGAATTCAGATTTTTCAATATACGTCAAAATAAAAGGTCTTAGAAATCAATTTGTGCACATCTCTACATGCTTGGTACACCTTTACGAACAGTTTCTGCCCATTTTTAATCAAAATTTTGAAAGTCTTGTTTTTGGTAGAAAATGCAGTGGATGTCTGTCTAGGGTTCTCTCCCTTGTTCAATTAACACTGGTCATTTTAAGTGAAAATAAAAGGTCTTAAAAATCAGTTTTTGCAAATCTCTACATGCTTGGTACACCTTAAAGAACAGTTTCTGCCCATTTTCAATCAAAATATTGAAAGTCATGTTTTTGATGAAAAATGCAAAGCCTATATCTGTATAACCTGAAATCAGATTTTTCAATATATGTCAAAATAAAAGGTCTTAGAAATCAATTTGTGCGCATCTCTACATGCTCGCTACACCTTAAAGAACAGTTTCTGCCCATTTTTAATCAAAATTTTGAAAGTCATGTTTTTGGTGAAAAATGCAAAGCCTATATCTGTATAACCTGAATTCAGATTTTTCAATATACGTCAAAATAAAAGGTCTTAGAAATCAATTTGTGCACATCTCTACATGCTCGCTACACCTTTACGAACAGTTTCTGCCCATTTTTAATCAAAATTTTGAAAGTCATGTTTTGGATGAAAAATGCAAAGCCTATATCTGTATAACCTGAATTCAGATTTTTCAATATACGTCAAAATAAAAGGTCTTAGAAATCAATTTGTGCACAACTCTACATGCTCGCTACACCTTTACGAACAGTTTCTGCTCATTTTTAATCAAAATTTTGAAAGTCATGTTTTTGGTGAAAAATGCAAAGCCTATATCTGTATAACCTGAATTCAGATTTTTCAATATACGTCAAAATAAAAGGTCTTAGAAATCAATTTGTGCACATCTCTACATGCTTGGTACACCTTTACGAACAGTTTCTGCCCATTTTTAATCAAAATTTTGAAAGTCTTGTTTTTGGTAGAAAATGCAGTGGATGTCTGTGTAGGGTTCTCTCCCTTGTTCAATTAACACTGGTCATTTTAAGTGAAAATAAAAGGTCTTTAAAATCAGTTTTTGCAAATCTCTACATGCTTCGTACACCTTAAAGAACAGTTTCTGCCCATTTTCAATCAAAATATTGAAAGTCATGTTTTTGATGAAAAATGCAAAGCCTATATCTGTATAACCTGAATTAAGATTTTTCAATATACGTCAAAATAAAAGGTCTTAGAAATCAATTTGTGCGCATCTCTACATGCTCGCTACACCTTTACGAACAGTTTCTCCCATTTTTAATCAAAATTTTGAAAGTCATGTTTTTGGTGAAAAATGCAAAGTCTATATCTGTATAACCTGAATTCAGATTTTTCAATATACGTCAAAATAAAAGGTCTTAGAAATCAATTTGTGAGCATCTCTACATGCTCGCTACACCTTTACGAACAGTTTCTGCCCATTTTTAATCAAAATTTTGAAAGTCATGTTTTTGGTAGAAATTGCAGTGGATGTCTGTTTAGGGTTCTCTCCCTTGTTCAATTAACACTGGTCATTTTAAGTGAAAATAAAAGGTCTTAAAAATCAGTTTTTGCAAATCTCTACATGCTTGGTACACCTTAAAGAACAGTTTCTGCCCATTTTCAATCAAAATATTGAAAGTCATGTTTTTGATGAAAAATGAAAAGCCTATATCTGTATAACCTGAATTCAGATTTTTCAATATACGTCAAAATAAAAGGTCTTAGAAATCAATTTGTGCGCATCTCTACATGCTCGCTACACCTTTACGAACAGTTTCTGCCCATTTTTAATCAAAATTTTGAAAGTCATGTTTTTGGTGAAAAATGCAAAGCCTATATCTGTATAACCTGAATTCAGATTTTTCAATATACGTCAAAATAAAAGGTCTTAGAAATCAATTTGTGCACATCTCTACATGCTCGCTACACCTTTACGAACAGTTTCTGCCCATTTTTAATCAAAATTTTGAAAGTCATGTTTTGGATGAAAAATGCAAAGCCTATATCTGTATAACCTGAATTCAGATTTTTCAATATACGTCAAAATAAAAGGTCTTAGAAATCAATTTGTGCGCATCTCTACATGCTCGCTACACCTTTACGAACAGTTTCTGCTCATTTTTAATCAAAATTTTGAAAGTCATGTTTTTGGTGAAAAATGCAAAGCCTATATCTGTATAACCTGAATTCAGATTTTTCAATATACGTCAAAATAAAAGGTCTTAGAAATCAATTTGTGCACATCTCTACATGCTTGGTACACCTTTACGAACAGTTTCTGCCCATTTTTAATCAAAATTTTGAAAGTCTTGTTTTTGGTAGAAAATGCAGTGGATGTCTGTCTAGGGTTCTCTCCCTTGTTCAATTAACACTGGTCATTTTAAGTGAAAATAAAAGGTCTTAAAAATCAGTTTTTGCAAATCTCTACATGCTTGGTACACCTTAAAGAACAGTTTCTGCCCATTTTCAATCAAAATATTGAAAGTCATGTTTTTGATGAAAAATGCAAAGCCTATATCTGTATAACCTGAAATCAGATTTTTCAATATATGTCAAAATAAAAGGTCTTAGAAATCAATTTGTGCGCATCTCTACATGCTCGCTACACCTTTACGAACAGTTTCTGCCCATTTTTAATCAAAATTTTGAAAGTCATGTTTTTGGTGAAAAATGCAAAGCCTATATCTGTATAACCTGAATTCAGATTTTTCAATATACGTCAAAATAAAAGGTCTTAGAAATCAATTTGTGCACATCTCTACATGCTCGCTACACCTTTAAAAACAGTTTCTGCCCATTTTTAATCAAAATTTTGAAAGTCATGTTTTGGATGAAAAATGCAAAGCCTATATCTGTATAACCTGAATTCAGATTTTTCAATATACGTCAAAATAAAAGGTCTTAGAAATCAATTTGTGCACAACTCTACATGCTCGCTACACCTTTACGAACAGTTTCTGCTCATTTTTAATCAAAATTTTGAAAGTCATGTTTTTGGTGAAAAATGCAAAGCCTATATCTGTATAACCTGAATTCAGATTTTTCAATATACGTCAAAATAAAAGGTCTTAGAAATCAATTTGTGCACATCTCTACATGCTTGGTACACCTTTACGAACAGTTTCTGCCCATTTTTAATCAAAATTTTGAAAGTCTTGTTTTTGGTAGAAAATGCAGTGGATGTCTGTGTAGGGTTCTCTCCCTTGTTCAATTAACACTGGTCATTTTAAGTGAAAATAAAAGGTCTTAAAAATCAGTTTTTGCGAATCTCTACATGCTTGGTACACCTTAAAGAACAGTTTCTGCCCATTTTCACTCAAAATATTGAAAGTCATGTTTTTGATGAAAAATGCAAAACCTATATCTGTATAACCTGAATTCAGATTTTTCAATATACGTCAAAACAAAAGGTCTTAGATATCAATTTGTGCGCATCTCTACATGCTCGCTACACCTTTATGAACAGTTTCTGCCCATTTTTAATCAAAATTTTGAAAGTCATGTTTTTGGTAGAAAATGCAGTGGATGTCTGTGTAGGGTTCTCTCCCTTGTTCAATTATCACTGGTCATTTTAAGTGAAAATAAAAGGTCTTAAAAATCAGTTTTTGCAAATCTCTACATGCCTGGTACACCTTAAAGAACAGTTTCTGCCCATTTTCAATCAAAATATTGAAAGTCATGTTTCTGATGAAAAATGCAAAGCCTATATCTGTAAAACCTGAATTCAGATTTTTCAATATACGTCAAATTAAAAGGTCTTAGAAATCAATTTGTGCGCATCTCTACATGCTCGCTACACCTTTACGAACAGTTTCTGCACATTTTTAATCAAAATTTTGAAAGTCATGTTTTGGATGAAAAATGCAAAGCCTATATCTGTATAACCTGAATTCAGATTTTTCAATATACGTCAAAATAAAAGGTCTTAGAAATCAATTTGTGCACATCTCTACATGCTCGCTACACCTTTACGAACAGTTTCTGCTCATTTTTAATCAAAATTTTGAAAGTCATGTTTTTGGTGAAAAATGCAAAGCCTATATCTGTATAACCTGAATTCAGATTTTTCAATATACGTCAAAATAAAAGGTCTTAGAAATCAATTTGTGCACATCTCTACATGCTTGGTACACCTTTACGAACAGTTTCTGCCCATTTTTAATCAAAATTTTGAAAGTCTTGTTTTTGGTAGAAAATGCAGTGGATGTCTGTGTAGGGTTCTCTCCCTTTGTGGATGCAGATTTCACTTTATCAAAGTTTTTTGGTTACAAAGTATTTCTTTCATATTTTTTCATATCATTTGACAAAGTCAAATTATCAATTATGTTAATCTCCAAAAGTTATCCAAAAACAATGTTTTCATTTTTGCAAAGTCTATTTCTTAGTCTTAAAAGAGCCAGGCTCAAGTCTAGAAGGAACAGTCTGGATGTTTCCCTATATGGTCATGCCATGTCATGTGACGGTAACATGAAAATCTCATGCAGTTTAGAGCACATGGCACAACAGTGAATGATTTGAAAGGACAGGTTGATTTTAGGAACACAGATGTGAGTTTTTACTTTTGTTTGAAATGAATGTATATTTGGAGATATTGAATAGCCAAACAATATATTTGCAATTTGAATAGTAATTTTGTTTGAAGTAGAATTAAATATTAATTTGTAATTGCAATTCAATACAGTAATGACTTTATCTTTCAAGGTTTTTCATTCAAATATTATAAGCAAAGTTATATTTATCTTGCAGTAGATACTAGAAGCTCTTCAAAATGTAATTTAATTGCTTTTGAGAAACCTTTTTGAGGGTTAATGAAACATGGTTTTTCTAAACATTTTAGTAAGGATTTTTATTTGTTTCTTTTGTAGTTTTGAACCTCGCCATTAACTATCAACGCAATGGAGTTTAATTGACTTATGTTACGCTGGCCAGTTATATCGTCCTTGACCAAATGAATAATGATGTCAATTTAAAGTCAAACTGACCAGTGAAAACACCACAGTTAAGAATGTCATGGATCAACGGAAAACTGATTATAATGAATAAACTGTCATGTCTCCATAATGGTGTGAGTTTTGATTATCTAAAAGCTCTTGCATCAACATTTGTTCAAAAATCTAGGAAATTGAAAAAGGAACTTGTGCTGTTGTAACCATTTGACATTATTGAAGTGTATAATCGAATAACTATCAAGTGGTCATATATGAACTGCATCTCTTATAACTGTTTTCTTGTGGCAACTTGGTTCAAGGTTTGACAAACATGGAAACAAATGATAAAGTTGATGATGTGGCATTTGGTAATATGCAACCTGAGGGTAAGGATCAAGTTTCTGATGAGGAGTTCGAGACCAAAGCTTCACAGGATGGTGACAAAGTCAACGACCCAACCCAAGGTGCAGGATATTTTCCTAATCTACATCCAGCATCTACTGTCCAGAGTGAAGTGGAGTCGAAGGTTGAAGAGGATCCAGGTCAAGCCGCCGCTGCTGCTGCTGCTGCTGCTGAGATTGTACAGAACACTGAGGGCGGTAAGAATAATGTTGAAGAAACCCTAGGACGAGGTGCACGTAAGAAGACATTGACTGATAAGGGTAAAGCAGAGAAACTGCGTTTGCTGAAGAATAAACAGACGTCTTTGCTGAGTGCTATCACAAAAAAGAAAAATGAACTTTTGAAACTCATACAAAGTGGAACTTGTGACAATATGCATTTAGTTAAGTTGACTTATGTTGAGTACAATGACTTATGTTCTCAGTATCATGCTCATTTTGAAGTTGTTTTCAGCGAGTTGACGTTTGAGGTCGACCAAGTCCGTGAGCTTGAGCGTTATGAGGACAGACAGGTTGCTTTTGATGAGTTTAGAGTGTATGTTGAAAGTTGGGTTGAGAAGAGTGAGAGAATGTTGGGTGATCAGTTAGAGAGTGCATCTAATTTGTTTGGGTCTAAGGTCTCAAAATCTTCCTCTGCTAGGTCAACAAGGTCTGCATTGGCAAGAGAACGTGCTCGTCTTGCAGAACTTCATGCTCAGAAGTCTATGCAAGATGCAATAATGGAACATCAGAAGAAAACAGAAGAGCTGAGATTAGATATGAAAATTGCTAAGGCTAAAGCTAGAGAATTGGTATTTGCAGAGTTTGAATCTACATCTCTGGCAAATGTTAAGGTTGGAAATCCCATAGGTGAGCTCCCTGTTGACAGTAAACATGAATATCTTATGAAAAGTTTGACAAACTGTAATCTTAGTTCTCAGGAAGCTGATAGGAAGCCGCCTTACCTACCTCAAGACTCTTGGACATCACACCATCCTCCAGCTGTCAACATGACGTCATACCAACCTTCAGCCAGAGTGACATCAGACCATCCTCCAGCTGTCACCGTGACGTCATACCGACCTTCAGCCAGAGTGACATCAGACCATCCTCCAATTGTCAACGTGCCTTCATACCAACCTCGAGCTGCAAGGACATCACACCTACCTCCAACTATCATGACTAAACCAAATCTGCAAGGTGCCAACGTGAGTACATCATACCTACCTTCAGTCACTGTGACGTCATACCCACCTCCAACTGCCAACTTGACGTCAGATCCTCCTCCCGGTGCCAATGTGAGTAATTCTTGCCTTCAGTCAACAGCAAATGTTAATATGCCATACTTACCTCCAGCTGCCAACTTGACGTCAGAAATGGATGCTGCTCCAATGATGACGTCACACCTGCCATCTACTGATTCCAGGTTTATGCCTGCATATCAACAGTATCCACCGCCTGGTTTGTTTGTCCCACCTGTTACACCCTCACCTACATCTCTGCCACAACCAGAAGTACCAAAGTTCAAAGGTGACCCTACTGACTTTATCACTTTCATGATGGCTTTTGATGCACGCATTGTTCCCAATACTACTAATGATGTGGATAGGCTCTATTACCTTGATCAGTTGTTGATAGGGGAATGTAAAGATTTGATATCTGGATGTCTGTACATGGAACCAAGTGAAGGGTATCATTCAGCACGCCATCTTCTGAAGAAACATTATGGGGATCCTTATAGAATATCCAATGCTTATGTCAATCAAGTACTCTCTTGGCCATCGTTGAAGTATGATGATCCCAAACTGCTGAAACGATATTCTTTCTTCTTAATCAAGTGTAGTCATGCAATGAGGACCATGTCTCATATGGCTGTCTTAAATCATACCCCAAATCTGAAAGCTGTTATCAGCAAATTGCCCATGTATCTACAGAATAGATGGCGAGACCAGGTGATTACACTTAGGCTGAAAGGAAGAGAGGTAACTTTCAAAGATGTTGTTGACTTTGTCCAATTTGCAGCAGAATCAGCAAATGAACCAGTATTCAGCAGAGAGGAACCCCAGAAGAGCACGACTACTTCAAGAACTCCAGTGCAACCTAGGTCAGGTAGACAGAAGTCCACAAGTTTTGCTACAAACGTAACTTCACCTAGAACATTGTCATGCTATTATTGCCATAAGAACCATGATTTGGATGATTGTTGTGACTTTTTACAGAAATCACTGGAAGACCGAAAGAGTTTCCTGAAAGAAAAACGGATGTGCTTTGGATGTTATGGATCCAGCCACATTGCCAAGGGATGTGCAAGGAAACGACAATGTAAACAGTGTGGAAGGCGTCATCCAACCGCCATGCACGATGACAACTACATGCCATCAGCGAGGAACACGTCACCAAAGGAAAGCCAACGTGACGCAGCCTCAGCCAACACAGTCTCAGCATCATGCAATACAAACTTTGACAACGGAGAACTAGTCCTTCAAGCCGTTCTTCCTGTTCTTGTTTATCAAAAAGGTAAAGACACTTGTATCAAAACCTATGCTTTACTCGACAATGGTAGCACTGGATGTTTTGTCACTGATAACCTTGTTGAAGAGATAAAAGCATCATCAACTGCATCCTTATTGAAACTGAAAACTATGCATGGTGTACAGACAGTAAATACATGCTCAGTATCTAATCTCATTGTGACAAGCTTAGATGGTCAGAACAAGATATGTTTACCAAAATGCTTTACCAGGGAAGAGATACCAGTGAGTCAGAATCAGATTCCTAATGCAAATGTTCTTAAACAATTTCCTCATCTGAAACAGGTGGCAGAAGTGTTGCCGGACTTTAGCCCATCCACTGATGTCGGCCTCCTTATTGGGAGCAACTGCCCTGTAGCACTGCAGCCACAACGTATAGTGCCAACTGATGGAAAAGGTCCTTTTGCCGTTCTGTATCAACTTGGGTGGACAGTCAGCGGCCCAGTCCAGGTTCAGTTCAACCAAGGTAACAACAACCTCACCTGTAACACAGCCAGCTTTCATGAGGTAACAAGGGTTACAGAATGTCCAACTCCTGACAGAATACTCAAAATGTTTCAACTAGACTTCAGTGAAAAGGATCAAGGTAAAGTACCTGGAGACAAAGGAAACTCAAGAGAAGATGAAAGATTTCTTAGCATAGCAAAAGATAACATGAGGTTTGTAGATGGACACTTTGAGCTCCCCTTACCATTGAAGGACAAGGCACAGACAGAAAATAACCGAGCACAAGCAGTGAAGCGAGCAAAATGGCAGACAAAGAAAATGATGGACAATGATCAGTATTACCAAGATTACTGTGCATTTATGAATAATCTCTTGTCTCACAACTATGCCTACAAAATACCACCAAATGAAATCCAGGCCTCACCAGATCAAATTTGGTACTTGCCTCACCATGGTGTCTACCACCCCAAGAAGCCCCAAAAGATTCGAGTAGTCTTTGATGCTAGTGCTACCTTTAATGGTTCTTCATTGAATGATCGACTGTTGCAGGGACCTGACCTGACAAACTCTCTGATCGGTGTCCTTACAAGATTCCGGACTGAACCAGTGGCCTTTATGGGCGATATAGAGGCAATGTTTTATCAGGTAAAAGTCCCTATTGATCAACATGACCAGCTTCGATTCCTATGGTGGCCTGACGGCAATCTGAAATCGGAACTTGAGGAATACAGGATGTCAGTCCATATATTTGATGCCATATCCTCCCCAAGTAAAGCGAACTTTGCTCTCAAAGCTATAGCTGACAAGGCAGAAGACAAGTATGGAACTGAAGTTGCTGACACTATCAGAAGAAACTTCTATGTGGATGATTGGTTGAAGTCTGCAGAAAATGATGATCAAGCCATCAAACTCGTCAAGGATGTCCAAGCAGCATGTGAGGAAGGTGGATTCCGTTTAACAAAGTTTGTATCAAACAGCAAAAACGTTCTGAAATCGATTCCTGAAGTTGATCGGGCAAAACAGATCCAAACTTGTGACCTTGATTATGATGAGATCCCTATAGACCGAGCACTAGGTCTTCAATGGCATGTCAGCTCAGATATGTTTGGTTTCTCCACAGATCTACCCAGCAAGCCAGTGACTAGAAGAGGAATATTGTCAACTGTGTCTTCTCTATATGATCCACTCGGTATGGTATCTCCTGTTATTCTGCCTGCAAAGAAGATCTTACAGGACCTCTGTGTGGACAAAACGCTGGGATGGGATGACAATATACCATCAGAACTAAACCACAGATGGAAAGACTGGTTGAATCATTTGCTACAACTTGGCGAGTTGAGAATACCTAGATGTGTAAGGCCAGTTGATTTTGGAAGCATTGTATCCAGACAGTTACATCTTTTTTCAGATGCCAGTTCCCTTGGTTATGGATGTGCAGCATACTTGCGCCTACTAGACGAAAACAAGAACATCCATGTTTCCTTCCTTATGGGCAAGTCACGGTTGGCACCAGTGAAAATCGTTACCATCCCAAGACTTGAACTAACAGCAGCATCTGTTTCACTCCAGTTAGGCCAGCAGTTACTGAACCAGCTTGACATGAAGATTGATACAGTCTCATATTACACCGACTCGTCCACTGTTCTTCACTACATCAACAATGAAACCAAACGTTTCCCAATATTTGTGGCCAATAGAGTTCGTCTGATTAGAGACTATTCCTATCCATCTCAGTGGAAATTCATCGACTCAAATAGCAATCCAGCTGACATGGCATCAAGAGGCTTAAGTGTGGAACAACTTCTTCATGCAAACACATGGTTTAATGGGCCAAACTTCCTCCACGATAATGAATCAGAATGGCCAAGCTTCTCAATTCCAAATACACCGATGGAAACAGTAGCAACCATGGAATTACAAACAGAGATTACAGATTGTATGGAGAAGTTAATCTCTCACTACTCGACTTGGTATCGTTTGAAACGAGCTGTAGCTGTCTTTATCACACTCAGAGATTTGCTCTACTCACGTATCAAGAAGGACGAACACCTGATGTCAACTGAACATCCCTTCAGTGTAGAGAAATTAGAGGAAGCAGAACGCACTGTTATCAAGTATGTTCAACGTGAAGCATTTCCTGTAGAGTCAGAAAGTCTGTCTGATGTCTCAGGCAAACGAGGCCGAGTGTTGAAAAGCAGTTCAATCTACAAGCTTGATCCCTATATAGAAGATGGAATACTGAGATTGGGTGGCCGCTTAAGGAGAGCAGATATTCAGACAGACATGATGCACCAGATCCTGCTTCCCAGTAAAAGCCATGTGACCAAACTCATCATTCAGGACATACACGTCAGACTAGGTCACAGTGGTCGAAATCATGTTTTGTCGATGCTGAGAGAGAAGTACTGGATCATCAAAGCCAACTCCAGGGTAAGGAATGTTCTCTCACAATGTGTTACATGTCGACGAATGAAAGCTCCTGTAAGCAACCAGAAAATGGCAGACCTACCAGCTTGCAGAGTTAATCCATCACCACCCTTCACCCATACAGGTATAGATTTCTTTGGTCCACATGTGGTTAAAGAGGGAAGGAAATATGCTAAAAGGTATGGAGCGTTGTTTACCTGTTTGGCCTGTAGGGCAATTCATGTTGAAACTGCTATTTCACTTGACACTGATTCCTTTATTTTAGCGCTGAGACGCTTCATTGCAAGGAGAGGACCAATCAAGGAGATCCTGTGTGACAACGGGACAAACTTTGTCGGGGCAGAAAGAGAGCTGCGTGAAGCTGTCATGGAAATGGATCAGGATAGAGTGACAGAATATCTACTGAAACAGGAGATCAAGTGGAAGTTCAATCCGCCTGCTGCAAGTCATATGGGAGGCAGCTGGGAAAGGATGATTGGCTCAGTGCGCAAGGTATTGTCTCCTTTATTGAAAGAGTTTGGTGACAGAATAGATGATGAATCATACCGAACGCTTCTCTGTGAAGTTGAAGCAATTGTCAACTCAAGACCTTTGACCACAGTATCAGATGACCCCAGTGACCTCAATCCTATCACTCCTAGTCATTTCTTAATGCACAAATCGGATGTGTACTTTCCTCCCCCAGGTCAGTTCCAGAGACATGATGTGTACATGAGACGTAGATGGAGAAGGGTACAATACCTCGCCAGCTTATTCTGGACACGATGGCGCAAAGAATACCTCCCTACCTTACAGGAACGACAGAAATGGATAGTGCCAAAACGTAATCTTCAGATTGATGATGTTGTACTGATCAAAGACGAGAATTTGCACAGGTCTGAATGGGCGATGGGGCGTGTGGTCAGTTGTGAGTCTGGAAAGTCTGGCTTGGTGCGAAGTGTGGAAGTGAAAACCCAGAAGGGTCAGTTGAGAAGGCCAATACACAAGCTTGTCTTGTTGTTAGCAAAAAGTGAGTGAATGAAGGTTTGGTTTGTCAAGTTTTGTTTGCTTGAAAATGATGGATTACAGTGTGAATTAATAAATCTGCATATTTTGTAGGGTTTTTGTTAAACAGAAGGTTACTGTTTAAGAGGCCGAGTATGTGGATGCAGATTTCACTTTATCAAAGTTTTTTGGTTACAAAGTATTTCTTTCATATTTTTTCATATCATTTGACAAAGTCAAATTATCAATTATGTTAATCTCCAAAAGTTATCCAAAAACAATGTTTTCATTTTTGCAAAGTCTATTTCTTAGTCTTAAAAGAGCCAGGCTCAAGTCTAGAAGGAACAGTCTGGATGTTTCCCTATATGGTCATGCCATGTCATGTGACGGTAACATGAAAATCTCATGCAGTTTAGAGCACATGGCACAACAGTGAATGATTTGAAAGGACAGGTTGATTTTAGGAACACAGATGTGAGTTTTTACTTTTGTTTGAAATGAATGTATATTTGGAGATATTGAATAGCCAAACAATATATTTGCAATTTGAATAGTAATTTTGTTTGAAGTAGAATTAAATATTAATTTGTAATTGCAATTCAATACAGTAATGACTTTATCTTTCAAGGTTTTTCATTCAAATATTATAAGCAAAGTTATATTTATCTTGCAGTAGATACTAGAAGCTCTTCAAAATGTAATTTAATTGCTTTTGAGAAACCTTTTTGAGGGTTAATGAAACATGGTTTTTCTAAACATTTTAGTAAGGATTTTTATTTGTTTCTTTTGTAGTTTTGAACCTCGCCATTAACTATCAACGCAATGGAGTTTAATTGACTTATGTTACGCTGGCCAGTTATATCGTCCTTGACCAAATGAATAATGATGTCAATTTAAAGTCAAACTGACCAGTGAAAACACCACAGTTAAGAATGTCATGGATCAACGGAAAACTGATTATAATAAATAAACTGTCATGTCTCCATAATGGTGTGAGTTTTGATTATCTAAAAGTTCTTGCATCAACACCCTTGTTCAATTAACACTGGTCATTTTAAGTGAAAATAAAAGGTCTTAAAAATCAGTTTTTGCGAATCTCTACATTCTTGGTACACCTTAAAGAACAGTTTCTGCCCATTTTCACTCAAAATATTGAAAGTCATGTTTTTGATGAAAAATGCAAAGCCTATATCTGTATAACCTGAATTCAGATTTTTCAATATACGTCA
Organism: Steromphala cineraria; assembly: GCA_916613615.1. Classification (NCBI taxonomy): domain Eukaryota; kingdom Metazoa; phylum Mollusca; class Gastropoda; order Trochida; family Trochidae; genus Steromphala; species Steromphala cineraria. Next base: position 46,369 of record OU744729.1, read on the forward strand.
AAACAAAAGGTCTTAGAAATCAATTTGTGCGCATCTCTACATGCTCGCTACACCTTTATGAACAGTTTCTGCCCATTTTTAATCAAAATTTTGAAAGTCATGTTTTTGGTAGAAAATGCAGTGGATGTCTGTGTAGGGTTCTCTCCCTTGTTCAATTATCACTGGTCATTTTAAGTGAAAATAAAAGGTTTTAAAAATCAGTTTTTGCAAATCTCTACATGCCTGGTACACCTTAAAGAACAGTTTCTGCCCATTTTCAATCAAAATATTGAAAGTCATGTTTCTGATGAAAAATGCAAAGCCTATATCTGTAAAACCTGAATTCAGATTTTTCAATATACGTCAAATTAAAAGGTCTTAGAAATCAATTTGTGCGCATCTCTACATGCTCGCTACACCTTTACGAACAGTTTCTGCCCATTTTTAATCAAAATTTTGAAAGTCATGTTTTTGGTGAAAAATGCAAAGCCTATATCTGTATAACCTGAATTCAGATTTTTCAATATACGTCAAAATAAAAGGTCTTAGAAATCAATTTGTGCGCATCTCTACATGCTCGCTACACCTTTATGAACAGTTTCTGCCCATTTTTAATCAAACTTTTGAAAGTCATGTTTTTGGTAGAAAATGCAGTGGATGTCTGTGTAGGGTTCTCTCCCTTGTTCAATTAACACTGGTCATTTTAAGTGAAAATAAAAGGTCTTAAAAATCAGTTTTTGCAAATCTCTACATGCTTGGTACACCTTAAAGAACAGTTTCTGCCCATTTTCAATCAAAATATTGAAAGTCATGTTTTTGATGAAAAATGCAAAGCCTATATCTGTATAACCTGAATTCAGATTTTTCAATATACATCAATATAAAAGGTCTTAGAAATCAATTTGTGCGCATCTCTACATGCTCGCTACACCTTTACGAACAGTTTCTGCCCATTTTTAATCAAAATTTTGAAAGTCATGTTTTTGGTGAAAATGCAAAGCCTATATCTGTATAACCTGAATTCAGATTTTTCAATATACGTCAAAATTAAAGGTCTTAGAAATCAATTTGTGCACATCTCTACATGCTCGCTACACCTTTACGAACAGTTTCTGCCCATTTTTAATCAAAATTTTGAAAGTCATGTTTTTGGTGAAAAATGCAAAGCCTATATCTGTATAACCTGAATTCAGATTTTTCAATATACGTCAAAATAAAAGGTCTTAGAAATCAATTTGTGCGCATCTCTACATGCTCGCTACACCTTTATGAACAGTTTCTGCCCATTTTTAATCAAACTTTTGAAAGTCATGTTTTTGGTAGAAAATGCAGTGGATGTCTGTGTAGGGTTCTCTCCCTTGTTCAATTAACACTGGTCATTTTAAGTGAAAATAAAAGGTCTTAAAAATCAGTTTTTGCAAATCTCTACATGCTTGGTACACCTTAAAGAACAGTTTCTGCCCATTTTCAATCAAAATATTGAAAGTCATGTTTTTGATGAAAAATGCAAAGCCTATATCTGTATAACCTGAATTCAGATTTTTCAATATACATCAATATAAAAGGTCTTAGAAATCAATTTGTGCGCATCTCTACATGCTCGCTACACCTTTACGAACAGTTTCTGCCCATTTTTAATCAAAATTTTGAAAGTCATGTTTTTGGTGAAAAATGCAAAGCCTATATCTGTATAACCTGAATTCAGATATTTCAATATACGTCAAAATTAAAGGTCTTAGAAATCAATTTGTGCACATCTCTACATGCTTGTGTAGCAGGGTGAACTTGTCAAAAGATAACAAGGGCTGCTGGTGGGTTCAATCGGAGTTTATTCCATACTGAGTTATATGACGATAACTAGTAGGTCAATATGGTAGAAACACCCTGTAACAATACATAAAATAGATAAGTAAAATACACAATGAGACATGTGATGCATCATACAATACATGCAAATATGAATTATAGAAGTAGTTATTATACTTTGTTATGACATACACTTGGAGTTGCACATGTGCATACATCATAGGATTAATGATATATAACGGCAAATGATAGGTTACGTTATTACATTATATAATATTAACATTATATGCCAATATGATAATATAAGAAAGATGTGACAATTATGCCCAAAATATATGGTTTGGACAAATATTACAAAGTATGAATATAATACAATGAAAATAATACAATGACATAAACGTACCAAATATATGGTATTCAGGTGCAACCACAAATACAGGGAACCAGTGGATGTCGTCACATGGTTACATGACCTAAAATAATTAATAAATAAATGATAACTATAGCACCCAAATATGGAATATATAAACATACATCAGTGTCCAGCATGAATGGACTACATGTATAATATGAATATAAATAACCTTAACCCTAACCAAATATATAAATGGAAATATAATTACTTGGCACATGTAAATGACATGAGCCCTGCTAAAATGCAATACCTGCATAGTAACTATATTTTACCAAAACATTACAACAGGAATTATGAATACCTATTACGTGAATGATAAATACTATGATAGATATATTATGATAATGCCTAATCCTATTTGAAATGTATGAATAATACATTTACTAGAATTATGCCTTATAGGAATTATGATATGCATAAAGTACAACATTACATGTACTCTATGAAAGCTATAAAGAAATATATTAACATAAGCACATAAATTACTTGTGCTTATTGCATGATAATGAAAGTAAACACAAAAGATATATACAGTTTAAAACAATAGGTTGTGTATTAATAACATAGCCGCATTTGATATGCAATACTAAAATAATTCTTGCATAGCATATATGAACACATGTTCACACATATCATGTACTTGATCTGCACTAAAGATAAAATATATGCAATGCGACACAACCATTACAAATGCTAAATGTAATAGACAAACCTTACCTTCAGCATGTAATACTTTAGCTATAATACATTCATTCATCATACACACAAAATCCTATCAATTTATGCATTGATATAAATACCCTATCTTATCATAATGAAATATACTTTAAGATATGTAACTAACCTGGAAGTTGATGTAATTGCGAATGAAGATGTGAGACTTGTCAAATGTCGAGTACAGTCGTCGTGCTAGTGCTTCACATGTGTGGTAATATGGAAGTGCAATGAATATTAGTGTAGGTTACCTTTATAACTTTCCTGAAAGCATGCATTTCAAGGAGTGCGCTTACCTAACAACAGACAGAACAATAGGAGAGACAGCTGAGGTGGTGAACTGGGCAATCAGTCACACCAAAGAACAATAGAGAGAAAGCTAGCAGTTTGATTGAAAGCTTGTAGTACTGCAGGCAATAAACATTGTAACTAGTAAGTCACAATAAGAAGACCTGAAATAAAATCTTGTATTAGAACATAGTTATATACAATTAAAACATACAATATTAAAATATATATCACTCTGCCACACACTTCCCCCCTCCGTTTAATGACGTCCTCGTCATGTGTGTTTTCCTGTGATAATTTCCATGAGAGCGTCCGTAGCCTTGGTGCTGGTTTCAAAGACTCCCTTTGCTAAAAGCGTCTCAAGGTACTTGGCTCTAGTCCTCCATTCCGGTTCAGCTGTAGCTGCCATTACATATTCCCCTGTTGTCTGCCAATGAGGTCTGTTCCTTTCTCTCGCAGATCTTCTCGGTGCTGGAACTGGTGCTTCCCCTCCTGGAGATCCTTCAGGCTGTGGGATAGCAGGCTGTTCCTGAGACTCATCTGCTGCTTCAGATGATGCTGCTGCATCCTGTCCAATATCCTGGTCAGTAGCGTTTGCTCCATCATCTGTCACGTCAACAGCACCTTCATCTATGGCAGCTTCTGTTACCTCCTCTTCCAGAGCGGCGTCTGTCTCAACTTCAGCCTCATCATCCTCAGTTGGCCTGTCAGATGTGGTCTCATCTGACACTGAAGGTTCTGGAATGGTAACAGGTATCACTTCCTCGTCCTCAAGGTTCTGACTGACAGTGTCATCCAATTCTTCCTCGGGTGATGATCCAGGGGTAGTTGGCTTCACTGTAGTACGCTGTTTCCTTGGGCGTGGTTTTGGTACTGGCACATCAGGGGGAGACAAGTATCCAATAGGAAGAAGAAGGTTCCTATGAAGTGTCCTTTGATGTCCTTCGCCAGTTTCTTTCTTCACAATGTAGACAGGGATGAGTGGATCAGGTTGTTTGAGCACGATGTATGGTTCTTCCTCCCACTTGTCTGCGATCTTGTGTTTGCCCTCAAAAGCAACAATCTTCACAAGCACTCTATCACCTGTCTCTAGTCCGGCAGCTCTAGCTTTTGTATCATAAGTTGATTTCTGTTTTCCTTGTGACCTTGTTGCTGTTTCCCTGGCAAGGTCATAAGCTTGACGAAGTCTTTCTCTCAGAGCTTTTGTATACTGAGCAATGGTCTTAGATTTTCCTGGATCCATGTCTAGTCCAAAAGCTAAGTCCACGGGTAATCTTGGCTGTCGTCCATACATTATTCTGTATAGTACTCCTCTCTGAAGCTTGAAATTATTGAAGCTCTTGAACAGACTTGTCATCTCTGGATCCATGCTGATTTCATTGTACCTTGGCCTCGTTCCGTTCCTAAGATGAGCCATGACTGAATCCAAAGCTGGGTCCTTTGCTTGTGCTCTCCTCCAGTCACGAGCATTCATATCACAAGTCTCCTCTGTGATCTCTGATGTTTCCTCAATTACATCTGACGTTGATGACACACTCTCAACTAGATTTGGGACAGACATCATGTTGCAGATAGCTCCTACAGATTCCATGGATATGTGAGATTCCTCTTCCTCCTTTGGTAATCTTGATAATGTGTCTGCATCTGTGTTCGCTTTGCCTGGTCTGTATGAGATTGTGAAGTCGTAAGCTGATAAAGCCGCAAGCCAACGATGTCCTGTGGCATCTAGTTTTGCGCTGGTGAGTACGTAAGTCAACGGGTTGTTATCTGTGAGCACTGTAAAACGATGTCCATACAGATAGTCATGAAATTTTTCGGTGACAGCCCACTTTAAGCACAGGAATTCAAGCTTGTGTGCGGAATAGTTACGTTCTGATTTGCTGAGACCTCTGCTGGCATATGCAATAACTTGTGGTACTCCCTCTTGCTGTTGGTACAGAACTGCTCCTAATCCATGCGTGCTGGCATCTGTGTGCAGTTCAAAGGGTTGGTCAAAGTCCACATATCCTAACACTGGTGGTTCTGTCAGATGTTTCTTTAGCTCCTGGAATGCAGATTCTTGTGCCGGTCCCCATGTCCATTCAACTTTGGTCTGTTTGTTTCTTGTCCTCTTGTTTGTCTTCGGCATCAATTCGCTGAGTGGCTTGGCTATTTTGGAAAAATCCCTTACAAACTTCCGATAATATCCAGCGAAACCTAGAAATTTCCTGACTTCTTCTGGTGTGGTTGGAGTAGGCCAATCTGATATTTTCTCCACTTTCTCTGGGTCTGCCTCTATACCGTTCTCCGACACGATGTAACCTATGTATCTCACTTTGTTCTTGAAAAACTTGCATTTCTGCGGGGCTAACTTGAGTCCACATTCCTGTAGGCGTTGAAATACAAGTTCCATGCGTTCAAGATGTTCTTCATATGTTCTAGAGAAGATGATCAGATCGTCAAGGTAGATCAGGCAGATGTTAAGGTTTAGGCCAGACAAACACTGTTCCATCAGTCTCTGGTAGGTGGCAGGAGCATTACATAGTCCAAAAGGCATGCGATTAAACTCATAGAATCCTAATGGTCCCACGGTGAATGCTGTGCGTTCCTTATGCTCTTCTAGGAGTTCCATCTGATGATAGCCAGATTTCATGTCAAGAACTGAGAAGTACTTCATTCCTCCGAGGCAGTCAAGTAACTCGTCAATCCTTGGCAAAGCATAGTTGTCTCGTAAACTCTGTTTGTTAAGCTGGCGAAAATCGACACACATTCTCAGTTTTCCGTCCTTCTTGCGCACAAGTACCACATTAGATGACCAAGGACTATGTGAAGGTCTAATAATTCCAGCTGATAGAAGTTGTCTCAAGTGGCTGTGGACTTCATCAAACATAGCAGGTGGAATACGACGGTGGCGCTGCTTGAAAGGAATATCATTCACAAGATCAATCCTATGTCGTACTAGGTTGCTGTGTCCCAAGTCATCATCACCCTTTGAGAATAGATCCTTATACTTGAGAATGAGCTCAATCCCATGGGCAAGTTCAGTCTTGGTCACATTCTCCTGTTGGACATCCACTTGCTCCAGAAGTGTCTTTTCATCCTCTGTCTGGTGTGGCACGTTTCCTTCAAATAGAACAGGCTGAAGTTCACAAACAACTGTCTTGGGCTTCACCACAATGGTCTGAGTCGTGACGTTAGCTAGATGTATATCCACATGTCCAGGATTCTCCCAATCATATTCCATAATTGTGGGGGCAATATCTATATCCTTGTGGATAGTCGCACTGGTGGAAGGATGTAACATAGCACACACTCTGGGATAGTTGATGGGCTGAGTAACTTGTCCTCGGATAATGACCTGAGAGTTGGCTGGGAGGATAACAGTGCCTGCTTCACTACACTTCACAAGTGCTATCCGTCCTCCGTTGCGTTGTAGTTCCTTCTCCCTGATGGTCATAGTGCGGAATGCGAGGTACCAAGGGGTAAATAGAGCAGCTTTCTGTAGAAATCTAGTCCCATGATTGGCCTTGCATCCAGTAATGAGGTGTTCCAGGATGTTGGTTCCTATTAGAGCTGGCACTCTGGAGTTGTACTTGGTGTCCGATGATATAAGGAACATACATGATACTGGCTTTGCTCGAGAGATCCCAGAAACATCCAAGTTTACCACAACATATCCTGAGTAGGGAAGTGATTCTCCTCCTGCGCATTCTATGTTGAGCATATCCTGCAGTGGTTCTATGGGAAGATGAGATAGATGGGCATCATAGAAAGACTGAGCTAATACAGAGACCGTGGCTCCTGTGTCCAATAGAGCTGTAGTGGTGGTGCCTTCTATTGAAACAGTTACTTCATTGGAGGATCCAACTAGTCCTTCAGGTACTCTGTTAGGCTTCTTGGGGCGCTCAAACAAACCTATCGGCGGCCCCTGCCCATAGGTCTGCGCCAGTTTAAACCTCGTCCTCGCTTGGTGTGATCCATCCTGACTGTACATGAGTACTGCATATGACCGGCCTGCCCACATCGCCAACATGTTGGTCCTTGTTCTTGTTCCTGATATCTGTAATCCTGAGTTGGCCTCTGATCCTGCCAATCCTGATGACCTTGATATCCAGGGTTATTCCAAACTCCTTGATGTGGCTGTGGTGGCTGATGGCTAGAAGTAGGATGGCTCGCTGATGCCTTCATGTTGGAAACCTCTGTGGTTAGCTTGCCGAGCATATCCTTGACCTCTTTCATCTCTTTCCTCCACTCTGGCTCCTGTACAGATGTCATCTTTGCAGATGCTTGGGCCTTTGGTCGTACAAATGCTTCACAGAGCTGATCATTCTCTATTTCCCTCAATGACTCTAAAAGCTCATCAAACGTGTGGATGGAATCAAACTTGTGCCCTGAGATGTTCTTGAGAGATGGCTTCAGTCCGCTCCATAACATGTTCCGTAGCATCTCATCTGTGTCTTGGAATGTGTTGGGACTATCCTTCATGGCATGGCAAAGTAGTTCCTCCAAACGACATCCCCACTTGGACACATCCTCATTCTCCTGCTGCTTGGCACTGTAGAATTGGGCCATTCTTGATTCCTTTCTCTCCACAGTTCCAAAGACTATTCTCATCTTCCTCAGTAATGCGGGAATATCGCTTCCTGGCCGCATGTTTACAGCTATCCTTGCTGCGTCTCCCTTCAGTGAGTCCCTTATAGCCTGTGTCTTGTCCTCCTGAGTGTAAGAACGGGATTCCAGAAGACCGTCAACATGATATCTCCAGACGTCATATGGTGTATCCTTCCCACTCCGGTCTCCACTAAAGGATGGAATCCTGGGTGCTCTTTGGTAAACTATAGGCCTAGGTATCCGCTCCTCATGTCTCTGTGGACTCCTAGAGACAACTCTCACTTTGGGGTTACGAGGTGAAGGAGATTCTGACTTGTGTGATAAGCCGGTGAGCCAAGCTTCAAAATCCTCTGGAGTATTAGCCTTGGGTCTCTCCTTCTGACGACTAAATACCTCCAACATGTTGTCGATCTCCTCTCTAGTGAAATCCATGGTGTGCTCGGTAGATATCCAATGAATAAACACAGGTGAGTAACAAAAAATATCCAGTGAGTCAAACACAATACAGTGTCCACAAGGTGAGTCCAGTATCACAAAGTAGGTGGCACAAGGTAAGTATCACACGAAGGTAAATCCATCACAGTATAATCCAAGGTAAGTATCCAATGGGTAATAGTATCCACAAGGTAATCCACACACGGTAAGTATCCAGTTATGAAATAGCACATATATATATCCTTGGAAAGCACTGATAAGCACACACAGTGTCACATCCACAAAGCACTGGTAAGTAGTCCGATTCCTGAGAGGGATAGCGACTCTCTAAATGTATAAATACAGAGAGGGATTAGCGACTCTCTTAAGGGGTTTTGAATTAACACATTTTGATTATTAGTCCTGAAATACAAGTAAGTATTAAATATCCTGCAACAAAGATATGATTAGGTGATCAATACATACATACATGAATAAACTAAACTATCCTGAAGTAGAAATGATTAGGCAATGGATTATTAAATATTTGGCAACATGACAAACAAAATATTATGTGAATGGCAAAGTATCTAACAAAATCTTAACCCTGAAAGAGAACACAAGATTAAGGTTTACATGGCATTACATTACAATAAACAAAATTATGAAAATTATCATGAAGGGCACATCATGCACAAAAAGGAAATCATGAAAGGCACATAATGCACAAAAAGGATATGAAGCCTAAGAGAAGAAGGAAAGAATGCTATATTAAGTTAGAAACATTAATGGTGACATTGTGCAAAACATATTGTGCAAATATGCAGTTCAGTCCTTGTCCGTCAAAGAAGGAAAAGCAAAGCAAAGTATGTATATGTAATACCTACATGCTGTAATGGAATGGTTTAAATAATTATTTGCTTAAATGCTTAAATATGTTAAACACACCCAAACATTCAGCAATCACTCAACACTCACACATGCTTATGCTCAAGGTAAGTAACGAGAGTATGAAATGAATAAGCTAGGTATGCTGCAACTGAAGGTTGATTAACTGATTACTAACTAACTAAACTAAGACATGAAAAATGAATTAACTAAGTACAGGTAAAGAATTAAACAAAATGTCAACAATGATTAAACTACATTAAACTAAACTAAACTAAAGCCGGCACTAACTAAGTCTAGACCATGATCAACTAACTGAGCTCAGAAAAAAAACTAGAGTACTCATCACAGTAGCACAGGTGGTCCTCGAAATCAGAGTCTATCTCTCGGTGATCACATCAGTGCTGACTTCATGCCTCCATGACGTCACAAGGATCCTCTCGCTATCCTCAGTCCATGTCCAGTACTGCTAGTAGAGCTCCTATGTCCCTCAGACTTCAGGCCCAGTCCCTCGATGAACTCCATGCTCCATGCAGTCCTCAGTCCCCCGTGTCCTCAAACTCCAGTCCCTGTTCGGGCGCCATTTTGTAGCAGGGTGAACTTGTCAAAAGATAACAAGGGCTGCTGGTGGGTTCAATCGGAGTTTATTCCATACTGAGTTATATGACGATAACTAGTAGGTCAATATGGTAGAAACACCCTGTAACAATACATAAAATAGATAAGTAAAATACACAATGAGACATGTGATGCATCATACAATACATGCAAATATGAATTATAGAAGTAGTTATTATACTTTGTTATGACATACACTTGGAGTTGCACATGTGCATACATCATAGGATTAATGATATATAACGGCAAATGATAGGTTACGTTATTACATTATATAATATTAACATTATATGCCAATATGATAATATAAGAAAGATGTGACAATTATGCCCAAAATATATGGTTTGGACAAATATTACAAAGTATGAATATAATACAATGAAAATAATACAATGACATAAACGTACCAAATATATGGTATTCAGGTGCAACCACAAATACAGGGAACCAGTGGATGTCGTCACATGGTTACATGACCTAAAATAATTAATAAATAAATGATAACTATAGCACCCAAATATGGAATATATAAACATACATCAGTGTCCAGCATGAATGGACTACATGTATAATATGAATATAAATAACCTTAACCCTAACCAAATATATAAATGGAAATATAATTACTTGGCACATGTAAATGACATGAGCCCTGCTAAAATGCAATACCTGCATAGTAACTATATTTTACCAAAACATTACAACAGGAATTATGAATACCTATTACGTGAATGATAAATACTATGATAGATATATTATGATAATGCCTAATCCTATTTGAAATGTATGAATAATACATTTACTAGAATTATGCCTTATAGGAATTATGATATGCATAAAGTACAACATTACATGTACTCTATGAAAGCTATAAAGAAATATATTAACATAAGCACATAAATTACTTGTGCTTATTGCATGATAATGAAAGTAAACACAAAAGATATATACAGTTTAAAACAATAGGTTGTGTATTAATAACATAGCCGCATTTGATATGCAATACTAAAATAATTCTTGCATAGCATATATGAACACATGTTCACACATATCATGTACTTGATCTGCACTAAAGATAAAATATATGCAATGCGACACAACCATTACAAATGCTAAATGTAATAGACAAACCTTACCTTCAGCATGTAATACTTTAGCTATAATACATTCATTCATCATACACACAAAATCCTATCAATTTATGCATTGATATAAATACCCTATCTTATCATAATGAAATATACTTTAAGATATGTAACTAACCTGGAAGTTGATGTAATTGCGAATGAAGATGTGAGACTTGTCAAATGTCGAGTACAGTCGTCGTGCTAGTGCTTCACATGTGTGGTAATATGGAAGTGCAATGAATATTAGTGTAGGTTACCTTTATAACTTTCCTGAAAGCATGCATTTCAAGGAGTGCGCTTACCTAACAACAGACAGAACAATAGGAGAGACAGCTGAGGTGGTGAACTGGGCAATCAGTCACACCAAAGAACAATAGAGAGAAAGCTAGCAGTTTGATTGAAAGCTTGTAGTACTGCAGGCAATAAACATTGTAACTAGTAAGTCACAATAAGAAGACCTGAAATAAAATCTTGTATTAGAACATAGTTATATACAATTAAAACATACAATATTAAAATATATATCACTCTGCCACACTTGGTACACCTTAAAGAACAGTTTCTGCCCATTTTCAATCAAAATATTAAAAGTCATGTTTTTGATGAAAAATGCAAAGCCTATATCTGTATAACCTGAATTCAGATTTTTCAATATACGTCAAAATTAAAGGTCTTAGAAATCAATTTGTGCACATCTCTACATGCTCGCTACACCTATACGAACAGTTTCTGCCCATTTTTAATCAAAATTTTGAAAGTCATGTTTTTGGTAGAAAATGCAAAGCCTATATCTGTATAACCTGAATTCAGATTTTTCAATATACGTCAAAATAAAAGGTCTTAGAAATCAATTTGTGAGCATCTCTACATGCTCACTACACCTATACGAACAGTTTCTGCCCATTTTTAATCAAAATTTTGAAAGTCATGTTTTTTGTAGAATATGCAGTGGATGTCTGTGTAGGGTTCTCTCCCTTGTTCAATTAACACTGGTCATTATAAGTGAAAATAAAAGGTCTTAAAAATCAGTTTTTGCAAATCTCTACATGCTTGGTACACCTTAAAGAACAGTTTCTGCCCATTTTCAATCAAAATTTTGAAAGTCATGTTTTTGATGAAAAATGCAAAGCCTATATCTGTATAACCTGAATTCAGATTTTTCAATATACTTCAAAATAAAAGGTCTTAAAAATCAGTTTTTGCAAATCTATACATGCTTGGTACACCTTAAAGAACAGTTTCTGCCCATTTTCAATCAAAATTTTGAAAGTCATGTTTTTGGTGAAAAATGCAAAGCCTATATCTGTATAACCTGAATTCAGATTTTTCAATATACGTCAAAATAAAAGGTCTTAGAAATCAATTTGTGCGCATCTCTACATGCTCGCTACACCTTTACGAACAGTTTCTGTCCATTTTTAATCAAAATTTTGAAAGTAATGTTTTTGGTAGAAAATGCAGTGGATGTCTGTGTAGGGTTCTCTCCCTTGTTCAATTAACACTGGTCATTTTAAGTGAAAATAAAAGGTCTTAAAAATCAGTTTTTGCAAATCTCTACATGCTTGGTACACCTTAAAGAACAGTTTCTGCCCATTTTCAATCAAAGTATTGAAAGTCATGTTTTTGATGAAAAATACAAAGCCTATATCTGTATAACCTGAATTCAGATTTTTCAATATACGTCAAAATAAAAGGTCTTAGAAATCAATTTGTGAGCATCTCTACATGCTCGCTACACCTTTACGAACAGTTTCTGCCCATTTTTAATCAAAATTTTGAAAGTCATGTTTTTGGTAGAAAATGCAGTGGATGTCTGTGTAGGGTTCTCTCCCTTGTTCAATTAACACTGGTCATTTTAAGTGAAAATAAAAGGTCTTAATAATCAGTTTTTGCGAATCTCTACATGCTTGGTACACCTTAAAGAACAGTTTCTGCCCATTTTCAATCAAAATATTGAAAGTCATGTTTCTGATGAAAAATGCAAAGCCTATATCTGTATAACCTGAATTCAGATTTTTCAATATACGTCAAAATAAAAGGTCTTAGAAATCAATTTGTGCGCATCTCTACATGCTCCCTACACCTTTACGAACAGTTTCTGCCCATTTTTAATCAAAATTTTGAAAGTCATGTTTTTGGTGAAAAATGCAAAGCCTATATCTGTATAACCTGAATTCAGATTTTTCAATATACGTCAAAATTAAAGGTCTTAGAAATCAATTTGTGCACATCTCTACATGCTCGCTACACCTTTACGAACAGTTTCTGCCCATTTTCGATCAATATATTGAAAGTCATGTTTTTGATGAAAAATGCAAAGCCTATATCTGTAAAACCTGAATTCAGATTTTTCAATATACGTCAAATTAAAAGGTCTTAGAAATCAATTTGTGCGCATCTCTACATGCTCGCTACACCTTTACGAACAGTTTCTGCCCATTTTCAATCAAAATATTGAAAGTCATGTTTTTGATGAAAAATACAAAGCCTATATCCGTATAACCTGAATTCAGATTTTTCAATATACGTCAAAACAAAAGGTCTTAGAAATCAATTTGTGCGCATCTCTACATGCTCGCTACACCTTTATGAACAGTTTCTGCCCATTTTTATTCAAAATTTTGAAAGTCATGTTTTTGGTAGAAAATGCAGTGGATGTCTGTGTAGGGTTCTCTCCCTTGTTCAATTATCACTGGTCATTTTAAGTGAAAATAAAAGGTCTTAAAAATCAGTTTTTGCAAATCTCTACATGCCTGGTACACCTTAAAGAACAGTTTCTGCCCATTTTCAATCAAAATATTGAAAGTCATGTTTCTGATGAAAAATGCAAAGCCTATATCTGTAAAACCTGAATTCAGATTTTTCAATATACGTCAAATTAAAAGGTCTTAGAAATCAATTTGTGCGCATCTCTACATGCTCGCTACACCTTTACGAACAGTTTCTGCCCATTTTTAATCAACATTTTGAAAGTCATGTTTTTGGTAGAAAATGCAGTGGATGTCTGTGTAGGGTTCTATCCCTTGTTCAATTAACACTGGTCATTTTAAGTGAAAATAAAAGGTATTAAAAATCAGTTTTTGCAAATCTCTACATGCTTGGTACACCTTAGAGAACAGTTTCTGCCCATTTTCAAACAAAATATTGAAAGTCATGTTTCTGATGAAAAATGCAAAGCCTATATCTGTAAAACCTGAATTCAGATTTTTCAATATACGTCAAATTAAAAGGTCTTAGAAATCAATTTGTGCGCATCTCTACATGCTCGCTACACCTTTACGAACAGTTTCTGCCCATTTTCAATCAAAATATTGAAAGTCATGTTTTTGATGAAAAATGCAAAGTCTATATCTGTATAACCTGAATTCAGATTTTTCAATATACGTCTAAATAAAAGGTCTTAGAAATCAATTTGTGCGCATCTCTACATGCTCGCTACACCTTTACGAACAGTTTCTGCCCATTTTTAATCAAAATTTTGAAAGTCATGTTTTTGGTGAAAATGCAAAGCCTATATCTGTGTAACCTGAATTCAGATTTTTCAATATACGTCAAAATTAAAGGTCTTAGAAATCAATTTGTGCGCATCTCTACATGCTCGCTACACCTTTACGAACAGTTTCTGCCCATTTTTAATCAAAATTTTGAAAGTCATGTTTTTGGTGAAAAATGCAAAGCCTATATCTGTATAACCTGAATTCAGATTTTTCAATATACGTCAAAATAAAAGGTCTTAGAAATCAATTTGTGCGCATCTCTACATGCTCGCTACACCTTTATGAACAGTTTCTGCCCATTTTTAATCAAACTTTTGAAAGTCATGTTTTTGGTAGAAAATGCAGTGGATGTCTGTGTAGGGTTCTCTCCCTTGTTCAATTAACACTGGTCATTTTAAGTGAAAATAAAAGGTCTTAAAAATCAGTTTTTGCAAATCTCTACATGCTTGGTACACCTTAAAGAACAGTTTCTGCCCATTTTCAATCAAAATATTGAAAGTCATGTTTTTGATGAAAAATGCAAAGCCTATATCTGTATAACCTGAATTCAGATTTTTCAATATACATCAATATAAAAGGTCTTAGAAATCAATTTGTGCGCATCTCTACATGCTCGCTACACCTTTACGAACAGTTTCTGCCCATTTTTAATCAAAATTTTGAAAGTCATGTTTTTGGTGAAAATGCAAAGCCTATATCTGTATAACCTGAATTCAGATTTTTCAATATACGTCAAAATTAAAGGTCTTAGAAATCAATTTGTGCACATCTCTACATGCTCGCTACACCTTTACGAACAGTTTCTGCCCATTTTTAATCAAAATTTTGAAAGTCATGTTTTTGGTAGAAAATGCAAAGCCTATATCTGTATAACCTGAATTCAGATTTTTCAATATACGTCAAAATAAAAGGTCTTAGAAATCAATTTGTGAGCATCTCTACATGCTCACTACACCTATACGAACAGTTTCTGCCCATTTTTAATCAAAATTTTGAAAGTCATGTTTTTTGTAGAATATGCAGTGGATGTCTGTGTAGGGTTCTCTCCCTTGTTCAATGAACACTGGTCATTATAAGTGAAAATAAAAGGTCTTAAAAATCAGTTTTTGCAAATCTCTACATGCTTGGTACACCTTAAAGAACAGTTTCTGCCCATTTTCAATCAAAATATTGAAAGTCATGTTTTTGATGAAAAATGCAAAGCCTATATCTGTATAACCTGAATTCAGATTTTTCAATATACGTCAAAATAAAAGGTCTTAGAAATCAATTTGTGCGCATCTCTACATGCTCGCTACACCTTTACGAACAGTTTCTGCCCATTTTTAATCAAAATTTTGAAAGTCATGTTTTTGGTGAAAAATGCAAAGCCTATATCTGTATAACCTGAATTCAGATTTTTCAATATACGTCAAAATAAAAGGTCTTAGAAATCAATTTGTGCGCATCTCTACATGCTCGCTACACCTTTACGAACAGTTTCTGCCCATTTTTAATCAAAATTTTGAAAGTCATGTTTTTGGTAGAAAATGCAGTGGATGTCTGTGTAGGGTTCTCTCCCTTGTTCAATTAACACTGGTCATTTTAAGTGAAAATAAAAGGTCTTAAAAATCAGTTTTTGCAAATCTCTACATGCTTGGTACACCTTAAAGAACAGTTTCTGCCCATTTTCAATCAAAGTATTGAAAGTCATGTTTTTGATGAAAAATACAAAGCCTATATCTGTATAACCTGAATTCAGATTTTTCAATATACGTCAAAATAAAAGGTCTTAGAAATCAATTTGTGAGCATCTCTACATGCTCGCTACACCTTTACGAACAGTTTCTGCCCATTTTTAATAAAAATTTTGAAAGTCATGTTTTTGGTAGAAAATGCAGTGGATGTCTGTGTAGGGTTCTCTCCCTTGTTCAATTAACACTGGTCATTTTAAGTGAAAATAAAAGGTCTTAATAATCAGTTTTTGCGAATCTCTACATGCTTGGTACACCTTAAAGAACAGTTTCTGCCCATTTTCAATCAAAATATTGAAAGTCATGTTTCTGATGAAAAATGCAAAGCCTATATCTGTAAAACCTGAATTCAGATTTTTCAATATACGTCAAATTAAAAGGTCTTAGAAATCAATTTGTGCGCATCTCTACATGCTGGCTACACCTTTACGAACAGTTTCTGCCCATTTTCAATCAAAATATTGAAAGTCATGTTTTTGATGAAAAATACAAAGCCTATATCCGTATAACCTGAATTCAGATTTTTCAATATACGTCAAAACAAAAGGTCTTAGAGATCAATTTGTGCGCATCTCTACATGCTCGCTACACCTTTATGAACAGTTTCTGCCCATTTTTATTCAAAATTTTGAAAGTCATGTTTTTGGTAGAAAATGCAGTGGATGTCTGTGTAGGGTTCTCTCCCTTGTTCAATTATCACTGGTCATTTTAAGTGAAAATAAAAGGTCTTAAAAATCAGTTTTTGCAAATCTCTACATGCCTGGTACACCTTAAAGAACAGTTTCTGCCCATTTTCAATCAAAATATTGAAAGTCATGTTTCTGATGAAAAATGCAAAGCCTATATCTGTAAAACCTGAATTCAGATTTTTCAATATACGTCAAATTAAAAGGTCTTAGAAATCAATTTGTGCGCATCTCTACATGCTCGCTACACCTTTACGAACAGTTTCTGCCCATTTTCAATCAAAATATTGAAAGTCATGTTTTTGATGAAAAATGCAAAGCCTATATCCGTATAACCTGAATTCAGATTTGTCAATATACGTCTAAATAAAAGGTCTTAGAAATCAATTTGTGCGCATCTCTACATGCTCGCTACACCTTTACGAACAGTTTCTGCCCATTTTTAATCAACATTTTGAAAGTCATGTTTTTGGTAGAAAATGCAGTGGATGTCTGTGTAGGGTTCTATCCCTTGTTCAATTAACACTGGTCATTTTAAGTGAAAATAAAAGGTATTAAAAATCAGTTTTTGCAAATCTCTACATGCTTGGTACACCTTAGAGAACAGTTTCTGCCCATTTTCAAACAAAATATTGAAAGTCATGTTTCTGATGAAAAATGCAAAGCCTATATCTGTAAAACCTGAATTCAGATTTTTCAATATACGTCAAATTAAAAGGTCTTAGAAATCAATTTGTGCGCATCTCTACATGCTCGCTACACCTTTACGAACAGTTTCTGCCCATTTTCAATCAAAATATTGAAAGTCATGTTTTTGATGAAAAATGCAATGTCTATATCTGTATAACCTGAATTCAGATTTTTCAATAAACGTCTAAATAAAAGGTCTTAGAAATCAATTTGTGCGCATCTCTACATGCTCGCTACACCTTTACGAACAGTTTCTGCCCATTTTTAATCAAAATTTTGAAAGTCATGTTTTTGGTAGAAAATGCAGTGGATGTCTGTGTAGGGTTCTCTCCCTTGTTCAATTAACACTGGTCATTTTAAGTGAAAATAAAAGGTCTTAAAAATCAGTTTTTGCAAATCTCTACATGCTTGGTACAGCTTAAAGAACAGTTTCTGCCCATTTTCAATCAACATATTGAAAGTCATGTTTTTTGATGAAAAATGCAAAGCCTATATCTGTATAACCTGAATTCAGATTTTTCAATATACGTCAAAATAAAAGGTCTTAGAAATCAATTTGTGAGCATCTCTACATGCTCGCTACACCTTTACGAACAGTTTCTGCCCATTTTTAATCAAAATTTTGAAAGTCATGTTTTTGGTAGAAAATGCAGTGGATGTCTGTGTAGGGTTCTCTCCCTTGTTCAATTAACACTGGTCATTTTAAGTGAAAATAAAAGGTCTTAAAAATCAGTTTTTGCAAATCTCTACATGCTTGGTACAGCTTAAAGAACAGTTTCTGCCCATTTTCAATCAAAATATTGAAAGTCATGTTTTTGATGAAAAATGCAAAGCCTATATCTGTATAACCTGAATTCAGATTTTTCAATATACGTCAAAATAAAAGGTCTTAGAAATCAATTTGTGCGCATCTCTACATGCTAGCTACACCTTTACGAACAGTTTCTGCCCATTTTTAATCAAAATTTTGAAAGTCATGTTTTTGGTGAAAAATGCAAAGCCTATATCTGTATAACCTGAATTCAGATTTTTCAATATACGTCAAAATAAAAGGTCTTAGAAATCAATTTGTGCGCATCTCTACATGCTCGCTACACCTTTACGAACAGTTTCTGCCCATTTTTAATCAAAATTTTGAAAGTCATGTTTTTGGTAGAAAATGCAGTGGATGTCTGTGTAGGGTTCTCTCCCTTGTTCAATTAACACTGGTCATTTTAAGTGAAAATAAAAGGTCTTAAAAATCAGTTTTTGCAAATCTCTACATGCTTGGTACACCTTAAAGAACAGTTTCTGCCCATTTTCAATCAAAGTATTGAAAGTCATGTTTTTGATGAAAAATACAAAGCCTATATCTGTATAACCTGAATTCAGATTTTTCAATATACGTCAAAATAAAAGGTCTTAGAAATCAATTTGTGAGCATCTCTACATGCTCGCTACACCTTTACGAACAGTTTCTGCCCATTTTTAATCAAAATTTTGAAAGTCATGTTTTTGGTAGAAAATGCAGTGGATGTCTGTGTAGGGTTCTCTCCCTTGTTCAATTAACACTGGTCATTTTAAGTGAAAATAAAAGGTCTTAATAATCAGTTTTTGCGAATCTCTACATGCTTGGTACACCTTAAAGAACAGTTTCTGCCCATTTTCAATCAAAATATTGAAAGTCATGTTTCTGATGAAAAATGCAAAGCCTATATCTGTAAAACCTGAATTCAGATTTTTCAATATACGTCAAATTAAAAGGTCTTAGAAATCAATTTGTGCGCATCTCTACATGCTCGCTACACCTTTACGAACAGTTTCTGCCCATTTTCAATCAAAATATTGAAAGTCATGTTTTTGATGAAAAATACAAAGCCTATATCCGTATAACCTGAATTCAGATTTTTCAATATACGTCAAAACAAAAGGTCTTAGAGATCAATTTGTGCGCATCTCTACATGCTCGCTACACCTTTATGAACAGTTTCTGCCCATTTTTATTCAAAATTTTGAAAGTCATGTTTTTGGTAGAAAATGCAGTGGATGTCTGTGTAGGGTTCTCTCCCTTGTTCAATTATCACTGGTCATTTTAAGTGAAAATAAAAGGTCTTAAAAATCAGTTTTTGCAAATCTCTACATGCCTGGTACACCTTAAAGAACAGTTTCTGCCCATTTTCAATCAAAATATTGAAAGTCATGTTTCTGATGAAAAATGCAAAGCCTATATCTGTAAAACCTGAATTCAGATTTTTCAATATACGTCAAATTAAAAGGTCTTAGAAATCAATTTGTGCGCATCTCTACATGCTCGCTACACCTTTACGAACAGTTTCTGCCCATTTTCAATCAAAATATTGAAAGTCATGTTTTTGATGAAAAATGCAAAGCCTATATCCGTATAACCTGAATTCAGATTTTTCAATATACGTCAAAATAAAAGGTCTTAGAAATCAATTTGTGCGCATCTCTACATGCTCGCTACACCTTTACGAACAGTTTCTGCCCATTTTCAATCAAAATATTGAAAGTCATGTTTTTGATGAAAAATGCAAAGCCTATATCCGTATAACCTGAATTCAGATTTTTCAATATACGTCAAAACAAAAGGTCTTAGAAATCAATTTGTGCGCATCTCTACATGCTCGCTACACCTTTATGAACAGTTTCTGCCCATTTTTAATCAAAATTTTGAAAGTCATGTTTTTGGTAGAAAATGCAGTGGATGTCTGTGTAGGGTTCTCTCCCTTGTTCAATTATCACTGGTCATTTTAAGTGAAAATAAAAGGACTTAAAAATCAGTTTTTGCAAATCTCTACATGCCTGGTACACCTTAAAGAACAGTTTCTGCCCATTTTCAATCAAAATATTGAAAGTCATGTTTCTGATGAAAAATGCAAAGCCTATATCTGTAAAACCTGAATTCAGATTTTTCAATATACGTCAAATTAAAACGTTTTAGAAATCAATTTGTGCGCATCTCTACATGCTCGCTACACCTTTACGAACATATTCTGCCCATTTTCAATCAAAATATTGAAAGTCATGTTTTTGATGAAAAATGCAAAGCCTATATCCGTATAACCTGAATTCAGATTTTTCAATATACGTCAAAATAAAAGGTCTTAGAAATCAATTTGTGCGCATCTCTACATGCTCACTACACCTTTACAAACAGTTTCTGCCCATTTTTAATCAACATTTTGAAAGTCATGTTTTTGGTAGAAAATGCAGTGGATGTCTGTGTAGGGTTCTCTCCCTTGTTCAATTAACACTGGTCATTTTAAGTGAAAATAAAAGGTCTTAAAAATCAGTTTTTGCAAATCTCTACATGCTTGGTACACCTTAGAGAACAGTTTCTGCCCATTTTCAAACAAAATATTGAAAGTCATGTTTCTGATGAAAAATGCAAAGCCTATATCTGTAAAACCTGAATTCAGATTTTTCAATATACGTCAAATTAAAAGGTCTTAGAAATCAATTTGTGCGCATCTCTACATGCTCGCTACACCTTTACGAACAGTTTCTGCCCATTTTCACTCAAAATATTGAAAGTCATGTTTTTGGTAGAAAATGCAGTGGATGTCTGTGTAGGGTTCTCTCCCTTGTTCAATTAACACTGGTCATTTTAAGTGAAAATAAAAGGTCTTAAAAACCAGTTTTAGCAAATCTCTACATGCTCGCTACACCTTTACGAACAGTTTCTGCCCATTTTCAATCAAAATTTTGAAAGTCATGTTTTTGGTAGAAAATGCAGTGGATGTCTGTGTAGGGTTCTCTCCCTTGTTCAATTAACACTGGTCATTTTAAGTGAAAATAAAAGGTCTTAAAAACCAGTTTTAGCAAATCTCTTCATGCTTGCTACACCTTAAAGAACAGTTTCTGCCCATTTTCAATCAAAGTATTGAAAGTCATGTTTTTGATGAAAAATACAAAGCCTATATCTGTATAACCTGAATTCAGATTTTTCAATATACGTCAAAATAAAAGGTCTTAGAAATCAATTTGTGAGCATCTCTACATGCTCGCTACACCTTTACAAACAGTTTCTGCCCATTTTTAATCAAAATTTTGAAAGTCATGTTTTTGGTAGAAAATGCAGTGGATGTCTGTGTAGGGTTCTCTCCCTTGTTCAATTAACACTGGTCATTTCAAGTGAAAATAAAAGGTCTTAAAAATCAGTTTTTGCAAATCTATACATGCCTGGTACACCTTAAAGAACAGTTTCTGCCCATTTTCAATCAAAATATTGAAAGTCATGTTTCTGATGAAAAATGCAAAGCCTATATCTGTAAAACCTGAATTCAGATTTTTCAATATACGTCAAATTAAAAGGTCTTAGAAATCAATTTTTGCGCATCTCTACATGCTCGCTACACCTTTACGAACAGTTTCTGCCCATTTTCAATCAAAATATTGAAAGTCATGTTTTTGATGAAAAATGCAAAGCCTATATCTGTATAACCTGAATTCAGATTTTTCAATATACGTCAAAATAAAAGGTCTTAGAAATCAATTTGTGCGCATCTCTACATGCTCGCTACACCTTTACGAACAGTTTCTGCCCATTTTAATCAACATTTTGAAAGTCATGTTTTTGGTAGAAAATGCAGTGGATGTCTGTGTAGGGTTCTCTCCCTTGTTCAATTAACACTGGTCATTTTAAGTGAAAATAGAAGGTATTAAAAATCAGTTTTTGCAAATCTCTACATGCTTGGTACACCTTAGAGAACAGTTTCTGCCCATTTTCAAACAAAATATTGAAAGTCATGTTTTTGATGAAAAATGCAAAGCCTATATCTGTAAAACCTGAATTCAGATTTTTCAATATACGTCAAATTAAAAGGTCTTAGAAATCAATTTGTGCGCATCTCTACATGCTCGCTACACCTTTAAGAACAGTTTCTGCCCATTTTCACTCAAAATATTGAAAGTCATGTTTTTGATGAAAAATGCAAAGCCTATATCTGTATAACCTGAATTCAGATTTTTCAATATACGTCTAAATAAAAGGTCTTAGAAATCAATTTGTGAGCATCTCTACATGCTCGCTACACCTTTACGAACAGTTTCTGCCCATTTTCAATCAAAATTTTGAAAGTCATGTTTTTGGTAGAAAATGCAGTAGATGTCTGTGTAGGGTTCTCTCCCTTGTTCAATTAACACTGGTCATTTTAAGTGAAAATAAAAAGGTATTAAAAACCAGTTTTAGCAAATCTCTTCATGCTTGCTACACCTTTACGAACAGTTTCTGCCCATTTTTAATCAACATTTTGAAAGTCATGTTTTTGGTAGAAAATACAAAGCCTATATCTGTATAACCTGAATTCAGATTTTTCAATATACGTCAAAATAAAAGGTCTTAGAAATCAATTTGTGAGCATCTCTACATGGTCGCTACACCTTTACGAACAGTTTCTGCCCATTTTTAATCACAATTTTGAAAGTCATGTTTTTGGTAGAAAATGCAGTGGATGTCTGTGTAGGGTTCTCTCCCTTGTTCAATTAACACTGGTCATTTTAAGTGAAAATAAAAGGTCTTAAAAATCAGTTTTTGCAAATCTCTACATGCTTGGTACAGCTTAAAGAACAGTTTCAAATTTCTGATTATAAACTAGCAGAAATTGTTCACAAGACTCCCAAGAAGCAATACTGATTGAAAAAAATTGAATTTGAAAAAATAATTTTTTCGACGTTAGGGTGAGCTTGGGGGTACAGGTTCAGTATAAGGCCAGAATTTAACAAATTGGACATTTTGACTAAAATGGTCAAATTCAAATTTCTGATTATAAACTAGCAGAAATTGTTCACAAGACTCCCAAGAAGCAATACCGATTGAAAAAAATTTAATTTAAAAAAAAATTTGTTCGACGTTAGGGTGAGCTTGGGAGTACAGGTTCAGTATAAGGCCAGAATTTAACAAATTGGACATTTTGACTAAAATGGTCAAATTCAAATTTCTGATTATAAACTAGCAGAAAATTTTCACAAGACTCCCAAGAAGCAATACCGATTGAAAAAAATTGAATTTGAAAAAATAATTTTTTCGACGTTAGGGTGAGCTTTGGGGTACAGGTTCAGTATAAGGCCAGAATTTAACAAATTGAACATTTTGACTAAAATGGTCAAATTCAAATTTCTGATTATAAACTAGCAGAAATTGTTCACAAGACTCCAAAGGAGCAATACCGATTGAAAAAAATTGAATTTGAAAAAATAATTTTTTCGACGTTAGGGTGAGCTTGGGGGTACAGGTTCAGTATAAGGCCAGAATTTAACAAATTGGACATTTTGACTAAAATGGTCAAATTCAAATTTCTGATTATAAACTAGCAGAATTGTTCACAAAACTCCCAAGAAGCAATACCGATTGAAAAAAATTGAATTTGAAAAAATAATTTTGTCGACGCTAGGGTGAGCTTGGGGGTACAGGTTCAGTATAAGGCCAAAATTTAACAAATTGGACATTTTGACTAAAATGGTCAAATTCAAATTTTTGATTATAAACTAGCAGAAATTGTTCACAAGACTCCCAAGAAGCAATACCGATTGAAAAAAATTGAATTTGAAAAAATAATGTTTTCGACGTTAGGGTGAGCTTGGGGGTACAGGTTCAGTATAAGGCCAGAATTTTACAAATTGGACATTTTGTCTAAAATGGTCAAATTCAAATTTCTGATTATAAACTAGCAGAAATTGTTCACAAGACTCCCAAGAAGCAATACTGATTGAAAAAAATTGAATTTGAAAAAATAATTTTTTCGACGTTAGGGTGAGCTTGGGGGTACAGGTTCAGTATAAGGCCAGAATTTAACAAATTGGACATTTTGACTAAAATGGTCAAATTCAAATTTCTGATTATAAACTATCAGAAATTGTTCACAAGACTCCCAAGAAGCAATACCGATTGAAAAAAATTGAATTTGAAAAAATAATTTTTTCGACGTTAGGGTGAGCTTGGGGGTACAGGTTCAGTATAAGGCCAGAATTTAACAAATTGGACATTTTGACTAAAATGGTCAAATTCAAATTTCTGATTATAAACTAGCAGAAATTGTTCACAAGACTCCCAAGAAGCAATACCGATTGAAAAAAATTTAATTTAAAAAAAAATTTGTTCGACGTTAGGGTGAGCTTGGGAGTACAGGTTCAGTATAAGGCCAGAATTTAACAAATTGAACATTTTGACTAAAATGGTCAAATTCAAATTTCTGATTATAAACTAGCAGAAATTGTTCACAAGACTCCCAAGAAGCAATACCGATTGAAAAAAACTGAATTTGAAAAAATAATGTTTTCGACGTTAGGGTGAGCTTGGGGGTACAGGTTCAGTATAAGGCCAGAATTTTACAAATTGGACATTTTGACTAAAATGGTCAAATTCAAATTTCTGATTATAAACTAGCAGAAATTGTTCACAAGACTCCCAAGAAGCAATAACGATTGAAAAAAATTGAATTTGAAAAAATAATTTTTTCGACGTTAGGGTGAGCTTGGGGGTACAGGTTTAGTATAAGGCCAGAATTTAACAAATTGGACATTTTGACTAAAATGGTCAAATTCAAATTTCTGATTATAAACTAGCAGAAATTGTTCACAAGACTCCCAAGAAGCAATACCGATTGAAAAAAATTTAATTTGAAAAAATAATTTTTTCGACGTTAGGGTGAGCTTGGGGGTACAGGTTCAGTATAAGGCCAGAATTTAACAAATTGGACATTTTGACTAAAATGGTCAAATTCAAATTTCTGATTATAAACTAGCAGAAATTGTTCACAAGACTCCCAAGAAGCAATACCGATTAAAAAAAATTGAATTTAAAAAAATAATTTTTTCGACGTTAGGGTGAGCTTGGGGGTACAGGTTCAGTATAAGGCCAGAATTTAACAAATTGAACATTTTGACTAAAATGGTCAAATTCAAATTTCTGATTATAAACTAGCAGAAATTGTTCACAAGACTCCCAAGAAGCAATACCGATTGAAAAAAATTGAATTTGAAAAAATAATTTTTTCGACGTTAGGGTGAGCTTTGGGGTACAGGTTCAGTATAAGGCCAGAATTTAACAAATTGAACATTTTGACTTAAATGGTCAAATTCAAATTTCTGATTATAAACTAGCAGAAATTGTTCACAAGACTCCCAAGGAGCAATAACGATTGAAAAAAATTGAATTTGAAAAAATAATTTTGTCGCTGCTAGGGTGAGCTTGGGGGTACAGGTTCAGTATAAGGCCAGAATTTAACAAATTGGACATTTTGACTAAAATGGTCAAATTCAAATTTCTGATTATAAACTAGCAGAAATTGTTCACAAGACTCCCAAGAAGCAATACCGATTGAAAAAAATGGAATTTGAAAAAATAATGTTTTCGACGTTAGGGTGAGCTTGGGGGTACAGGTTCAGTATAAGGCCAGAATTTTACAAATTGGACATTTTGACTAAAATGGTCAAGTTCAAATTTCTGATTATAAACTAGCAGAAATTGTTCACAAGACTCCCAAGAAGCAATACCGATTGAAAAAAATTGAATTTGAAAAAATAATGTTTTCGACGTTAGGGTGAGCTTGGGGGTACAGGTTCAGTATAAGGCCAGAATTTAACAAATTGAACATTTTGACTAAAATGGTCAAATTCAAATTTCTGATTATAAACTAGCAGAAATTGTTCACAAGACTCTCAAGGAGCAATACCGATTGAAAAAAATTTAATTTGAAAAAATAATGTTTTCGACGTTAGGGTGAGCTTGGGGGTACAGGTTCAGTATAAGGCCAGAATTTAACAAATTGGACATTTTGACTAAAATGGTCAAATTCAAATTTCTGATTATAAACTAGCAGAAATTGTTCACATGACTCCCAAGAAGCAATACCGATTGAAAAAAATTTAATTTGAAAAAATATTTTTTTCAACGTTAGGGTGAGCTTGGGGGTACAGGTTCAGTATAAGGCCCGAATTTAACAAATTGGACATTTTGACTAAAATGTTCAAATTCAAATTTCTGATTATAAACTAGCAGAAATTGTTCACAAGACTTCCAAGAAGCAATACCGATTGAAAAAAATTGAATTTGAAAAAATAATTTTGTCGACGTTAGGGTGAGCTTTGGGGTACAGGTTCAGTATAAGGCCAGAATTTAACAAATTGGACATTTTGACTAAAATGGTCAAATTCAAATTTCTGATTATAAACTAGCAGAAATTGTTCACAAGACTCCCAAGAAGCAATACCGATTGAAAAAATGGAATTTGAAAAAATAATTTTGTCGACGTTAGGGTGAGCTTGGGGGTACAGGTTCAGTATAAGGCAAGAATTTAACAAATTGGACATTTTGACTAAAATGGTCAAATTCAAATTTCTGATTATAAACTAGCAGAAATTGTTCACAAGACTCCCAAGAAGCAATACCGATTGAAAAAAATTGAATTTGAAAAAATAATGTTTTCGACGTTAGGGTGAGCTTGGGGGTACAGGTTCAGTATAAGGCCAGAATTTTACAAATTGGACATTTTGACTAAAATGGTCAAATTCAAATTTCTGATTATAAACTAGCAGAAATTGTTCACAAGACTCCCAAGAAGCAATACCGATTGAAAAAAATGGAATTTGAAAAAATAATGTTTTCGACGTTAGGGTGAGCTTGGGGGTACAGGTTCAGTATAAGGCCAGAATTTTACAAATTGGACATTTTGACTAAAATGGTCAAATTCAAATTTCTGATTATAAACTAGCAGAAATTGTTCACAAGACTCCCAAGAAGCAATACCGATTGAAAAAAATTGAATTTGAAAAAATAATGTTTTCGACGTTAGGGTGAGCTTGGGGGTACAGGTTCAGTATAAGGCCCGAATTTAACAAATTGGACATTTTGACTAAAATGTTCAAATTCAAATTTCTGATTATAAACTAGCAGAAATTGTTCACAAGACTTCCAAGAAGCAATACCGATTGAAAAAAATTGAATTTGAAAAAATAATTTTGTCGACGTTAGGGTGAGCTTTGGGGTACAGGTTCAGTATAAGGCCAGAATTTAACAAATTGGACATTTTGACTAAAATGGTCAAATTCAAATTTCTGATTATAAACTAGCAGAAATTGTTCACAAGACTCCCAAGAAGCAATACCGATTGAAAAAATGGAATTTGAAAAAATAATTTTGTCGACGTTAGGGTGAGCTTGGGGGTACAGGTTCAGTATAAGGCAAGAATTTAACAAATTGGACATTTTGACTAAAATGGTCAAATTCAAATTTCTGATTATAAACTAGCAGAAATTGTTCACAAGACTCCCAAGAAGCAATACCGATTGAAAAAAATTGAATTTGAAAAAATAATGTTTTCGACGTTAGGGTGAGCTTGGGGGTACAGGTTCAGTATAAGGCCAGAATTTTACAAATTGGACATTTTGACTAAAATGGTCAAATTCAAATTTCTGATTATAAACTAGCAGAAATTGTTCACAAGACTCCCAAGAAGCAATACCGATTGAAAAAAATGGAATTTGAAAAAATAATGTTTTCGACGTTAGGGTGAGCTTGGGGGTACAGGTTCAGTATAAGGCCAGAATTTTACAAATTGGACATTTTGACTAAAATGGTCAAATTCAAATTTCTGATTATAAACTAGCAGAAATTGTTCACAAGACTCCCAAGAAGCAATACCGATTGAAAAAAATTGAATTTGAAAAAATAATGTTTTCGACGTTAGGGTGAGCTTGGGGGTACAGGTTCAGTATAAGGCCAGAATTTTACAAATTGGACATTTTGACTAAAATGGTCAAATTAAAATTTCTGATTATAAACTAGCAGAAATTGTTCACAAGACTCCCAAGAAGCAATACCGATTGAAAAAAATTGAATTTGAAAAAATAATTTTTTCGACGTTAGGGTGAGCTTGGGGGTACAGGTTCAGTATAAGGCCAGAATTTTACAAATTGGACATTTTGACTAAAATGGTCAAATTCAAATTTCTGATTATAAACTAGCAGAAATTGTTCACAAGACTCCCAAGAAGCAATACCGATTGAAAAAAATGGAATTTGAAAAAATAATTTTGTCGACGTTAGGGTGAGCTTGGGGGTACAGGTTCAGTATAAGGCCAGAATTTAACAAATTGGACATTTTGACTAAAATGGTCAAATTCAAATTTCTGATTATAAACTAGCAGAAATTGTTGACAAGACTCCCAAGAAGAAGTACCGATTGAAAAAAATTGAATTTGAAAAAATAATTTTTTCGACGTTAGGGTGAACTTGGGGGTACAGGTTCAGTATAAGGCCAGAATTTAACAAATTGAAAATTTTGACTAAAATGGTCAAATTCAAATTTCTGATTATAAACTAGCAGAAATTGTTCACAAGACTCCCAAGAAGCAATACCGATTGAAAAAAATTGAATTTAAAAAAATAATTTTTTCGACGTTAGGGTGAGCTTGGGGGTACAGGTTCAGTATAAGGCCAGAATTTAACAAATTGGACATTTTTACTAAAATGGTCAAATTCAAATTTCTGATTATAAACTAGCAGAAATTGTTCACAAGACTCCCAAGAAGCAATACCGATTGAAAAAAATTTAATTTGAAAAAATAATTTTGTCGACGTTAGGGTGAGCTTGGGGGTACAGGTTCAGTATAAGGCAAGAATTTAACAAATTGGACATTTTGACTAAAATGGTCAAATTCAAATTTCTGATTATAAACTAGCAGAAATTGTTCACAAGACTCCCAAGAAGCAAAACCGATTGAAAAAAATTAAATTTGAAAAAATAATTTTTTCGACGTTAGGGTGAGCTTTGGGGTACAGGTTCAGTATAAGGCCAGAATTTAACAAATTGGACATTTTGACTAAAATGGTCAAATTCAAATTTCTGATTATAAACTAGCAGAAATTGTTCACAAGACTCCCAAGAAGCAGTACCGATTGAAAAAAATTGAATTTGAAAAAATAATTTTTTCGACGTTAGGGTGAACTTGGGGGTACAGGTTCAGTATAAGGCCAGAATTTAACAAATTGAAAATTTTGACTAAAATGGTCAAATTCAAATTTCTGATTATAAACTAGCAGAAATTGTTCACAAGACTCCCAAGAAGCAATACCGATTGAAAAAAATTGAATTTAAAAGAATAATTTTTTCGACGTTAGGGTGAGCTTGGGGGTACAGGTTCAGTATAAGGCCAGAATTTAACAAATTGGACATTTTGACTAAAATGGTCAAATTCAAATTTCTGATTATAAACTAGCAGAAATTGTTCACAAGACTCCCAAGAAGCAATACCGATTGAAAAAAATTGAATTTGAAAAAATAATGTTTTCGACGTTAGGGTGAGCTTGGGGGTACAGGTTCAGTATAAGGCCCGAATTTAACAAATTGGACATTTTGACTAAAATGTTCAAATTCAAATTTCTGATTATAAACTAGCAGAAATTGTTCACAAGACTTCCAAGAAGCAATACCGATTGAAAAAAATTGAATTTGAAAAAATAATTTTGTCGACGTTAGGGTGAGCTTTGGGGTACAGGTTCAGTATAAGGCCAGAATTTAACAAATTGGACATTTTGACTAAAATGGTCAAATTCAAATTTCTGATTATAAACTAGCAGAAATTGTTCACAAGACTCCCAAGAAGCAATACCGATTGAAAAAATGGAATTTGAAAAAATAATTTTGTCGACGTTAGGGTGAGCTTGGGGGTACAGGTTCAGTATAAGGCAAGAATTTAACAAATTGGACATTTTGACTAAAATGGTCAAATTCAAATTTCTGATTATAAACTAGCAGAAATTGTTCACAAGACTCCCAAGAAGCAATACCGATTGAAAAAAATTGAATTTGAAAAAATAATGTTTTCGACGTTAGGGTGAGCTTGGGGGTACAGGTTCAGTATAAGGCCAGAATTTTACAAATTGGACATTTTGACTAAAATGGTCAAATTCAAATTTCTGATTATAAACTAGCAGAAATTGTTCACAAGACTCCCAAGAAGCAATACCGATTGAAAAAAATGGAATTTGAAAAAATAATGTTTTCGACGTTAGGGTGAGCTTGGGGGTACAGGTTCAGTATAAGGCCAGAATTTTACAAATTGGACATTTTGACTAAAATGGTCAAATTCAAATTTCTGATTATAAACTAGCAGAAATTGTTCACAAGACTCCCAAGAAGCAATACCGATTGAAAAAAATTGAATTTGAAAAAATAATGTTTTCGACGTTAGGGTGAGCTTGGGGGTACAGGTTCAGTATAAGGCCAGAATTTTACAAATTGGACATTTTGACTAAAATGGTCAAATTAAAATTTCTGATTATAAACTAGCAGAAATTGTTCACAAGACTCCCAAGAAGCAATACCGATTGAAAAAAATTGAATTTGAAAAAATAATTTTTTCGACGTTAGGGTGAGCTTGGGGGTACAGGTTCAGTATAAGGCCAGAATTTTACAAATTGGACATTTTGACTAAAATGGTCAAATTCAAATTTCTGATTATAAACTAGCAGAAATTGTTCACAAGACTCCCAAGAAGCAATACCGATTGAAAAAAATGGAATTTGAAAAAATAATTTTGTCGACGTTAGGGTGAGCTTGGGGGTACAGGTTCAGTATAAGGCCAGAATTTAACAAATTGGACATTTTGACTAAAATGGTCAAATTCAAATTTCTGATTATAAACTAGCAGAAATTGTTGACAAGACTCCCAAGAAGAAGTACCGATTGAAAAAAATTGAATTTGAAAAAATAATTTTTTCGACGTTAGGGTGAACTTGGGGGTACAGGTTCAGTATAAGGCCAGAATTTAACAAATTGAAAATTTTGACTAAAATGGTCAAATTCAAATTTCTGATTATAAACTAGCAGAAATTGTTCACAAGACTCCCAAGAAGCAATACCGATTGAAAAAAATTGAATTTAAAAAAATAATTTTTTCGACGTTAGGGTGAGCTTGGGGGTACAGGTTCAGTATAAGGCCAGAATTTAACAAATTGGACATTTTTACTAAAATGGTCAAATTCAAATTTCTGATTATAAACTAGCAGAAATTGTTCACAAGACTCCCAAGAAGCAATACCGATTGAAAAAAATTTAATTTGAAAAAATAATTTTGTCGACGTTAGGGTGAGCTTGGGGGTACAGGTTCAGTATAAGGCAAGAATTTAACAAATTGGACATTTTGACTAAAATGGTCAAATTCAAATTTCTGATTATAAACTAGCAGAAATTGTTCACAAGACTCCCAAGAAGCAAAACCGATTGAAAAAAATTAAATTTGAAAAAATAATTTTTTCGACGTTAGGGTGAGCTTTGGGGTACAGGTTCAGTATAAGGCCAGAATTTAACAAATTGGACATTTTGACTAAAATGGTCAAATTCAAATTTCTGATTATAAACTAGCAGAAATTGTTCACAAGACTCCCAAGAAGCAGTACCGATTGAAAAAAATTGAATTTGAAAAAATAATTTTTTCGACGTTAGGGTGAACTTGGGGGTACAGGTTCAGTATAAGGCCAGAATTTAACAAATTGAAAATTTTGACTAAAATGGTCAAATTCAAATTTCTGATTATAAACTAGCAGAAATTGTTCACAAGACTCCCAAGAAGCAATACCGATTGAAAAAAATTGAATTTAAAAGAATAATTTTTTCGACGTTAGGGTGAGCTTGGGGGTACAGGTTCAGTATAAGGCCAGAATTTAACAAATTGGACATTTTGACTAAAATGGTCAAATTCAAATTTCTGATTATAAACTAGCAGAAATTGTTCACAAGACTCCCAAGAAGCAATACCGATTGAAAAAAATTGAATTTGAAAAAATAATTTTGTCGACGTTAGGGTGAGCTTGGGGGTACAGGTTCAGTATAAGGCAAGAATTTAACAAATTGGACATTTTGACTAAAATGGTCAAATTCAAATTTCTGATTATAAACTAGCAGAAATTGTTCACAAGACTCCCAAGAAGCAATACCGATTGAAAAAAATTGAATTTGAAAAAATAATTTTGTCGACGTTAGGGTGAGCTTGGGGGTACAGGTTCAGTATAAGGCCAGAATTTAACAAATTGGACATTTTGACTAAAATGGTCAAATTCAAATTTCTGATTATAAACTAGCAGAAATTGTTCACAAGACTCCCAAGAAGCAGTACCGATTGAAAAAAATTGAATTTGAAAAAAAAAAATTTTCGACGTTAGGGTGAACTTGGGGGTACAGGTTCAGTATAAGGCCAGAATTTAACAAATTGAACATTTTGACTAAAATGGTCAAATTCAAATTTCTGATTATAAACTAGCAGAAATTGTTCACAAGACTCCCAAGAAGCAATACCGATTGAAAAAAATTGAATTTAAAAAAATAATTTTTTCGACGTTAGGGTGAGCTTGGGGGTACAGGTTCAGTATAAGGCCAGAATTTAACAAATTGAACATTTTGACTAAAATGGTCAAATTCAAATTTCTGATTATAAACTAGCAGAAATTGTTCACAAGATTCCCAGGGAGCAATACCGATTGAAAAAAATTGAATTTGAAAAAATAATTTTTTCGACGTTAGGGTGAGCTTGGGGGTACAGGTTCAGTATAAGGCCAGAATTTAACAAATTGGACATTTTGACTAAAATGGTCAAATTCAAATTTCTGATTATAAACTAGCAGAAATTGTTCACTAGACTCCCAAGAAGCAATACCGATTGAAAAAAATTGAATTTGAAAAAATATTTTTTCGACGTTAGGGTGAGCTTGGGGGTACAGGTTCAGTATAAGGCCCGAATTTAACAAATTGGACATTTTGACTAAAATGGTCAAATTCAAATTTCTGATTATAAACTAGCAGAAACTGTTCACAAGACTCCCAAGAAGCAATACCGATTGAAAAAAATGGAATTTGAAAAAATAATTTTTTCGACGTTAGGGTGAGCTTGGGGGTACAGGTTCAGTATAAGGCCAGAATTTAACAAATTGGACATTTTAACTAAAATGGTCAAATTCAAATTTCTGATTATAAACTAGCAGAAATTGTTCACAAGACTCCCAAAAAGCAATACCGATTGAAAAAAATTGAATTTGAAAAAATAATTTTTTCGACGTTAGGATGAACTTGGGGGTACAGGTTCAGTATAAGGCCAGAATTTAACAAATTGGACATTTTGACTAAAATGGTCAAATTCAAATTTCTGATTATAAACTAGCAGAAATTGTTCACAAGACTCCCAAGAAGCAATACCGATTGAAAAAAATTGAATTTGAAAAAATAATTTTTTCGACGTTAGGGTGAACTTGGGGATACAGGTTCAGTATAAGGCCAGAATTTAACAAATTGAACATTTTGACTAAAATGGTCAAATTCAAATTTCTGATTATAAACTAGCAGAAATTGTTCACAAGACTCCCAAGAAGCAATACCGATTGAAAAAAATTGAATTTGAAAAAATAATTTTGTCGACGTTAGGGTGAGCTTGGGGGTACAAGTTCAGTATAAGGCCAGAATTTAACAAATTGGACATTTTGACTAAAATGGTCAAATTCAAATTTCTGATTATAAACTAGCAGAAATTGTTCACAAGACTCCCAAGAAGCAATACCGATTGAAAAAAATTGAATTTGAAAAAATAATTTTGTCGATGTTAGGGTGAGCTTGGGGGTACAGGTTCAGTATAAGGCAAGAATTTAACAAATTGGACATTTTGACTAAAATGGTCAAATTCAAATTTCTGATTATAAACTAGCAGAAATTGTTCACAAGACTCCCAAGAAGCAATACCGAATGAAAAAAATTGAATTTGAAAAAATCATTTTTTCGATGTTAGGATGAACTTGGGGGTACAGGTTCAGTATAAGGCCAGAATTTAACAAATTGGACATTTTGACTAAAATGGTCAAATTCAAATTTCTGATTATAAACTAGCAGAAATTGTTCACAAGACTCCCAAGAAGCAATACCGATTGAAAAAAATTGAATTTGAAAAAATAATTTTGTCGACGTTAGGGTGAGCTTGGGGGTACAGGTTCAGTATAAGGCCAGAATTTAACAAATTGAGCATTTTGACTAAAATGGTCCAATTCATATTTCTGATTATAAACCAGCAGAAATTGTTCATAAGACTCCCAAGAAGCAATACCGATTGAAAAAAATTTAATTTGAAAAAATAATTGTTTCGACGTTAGGGTGAACTTGGGGGTACAGGTTCAGTATAAGGCCAGAATTTAACAAATTGAACATTTTGACTAAAATGGTCAAATTCAAATTTCTGATTATAAACTAGCAGAAATTGTTCACAAGACTCCCAAGAAGCAATACCAATTGAAAAAAATTGAATTTGAAAAAATAATTTTGTCGACGTTAGGGTGAGCTTGGGGGTACAGGTTCAGTATAAGGCCAGAATTTAACAAATTGGACATTTTGACTAAAATGGTCAAATTCAAATTTCTGATTATAAACTAGCAGAAATTGTTCACAAGACTCCCAAGAAGCAATACCGATTGAAAAAAATTGAATTTGAAAAAATAATGTTGTCGACGTTAGGGTGAGCTTGGAGGTACAGGTTCAGTATAAGGCAAGAATTTAACAAATTGGACATTTTGACTAAAATGGTCAAATTCAAATTTCTGATTATAAACTAGCAGAAATTGTTCACAAGACTCCCAAGAAGCAATACCGATTGAAAAAAATTGAATTTAAAAAAATAATTTTTTCGACGTTAGGATGAACTTGGGGGTACAGGTTCAGTATAAGGCCAGAATTTAACAAATTGGACATTTTGACTAAAATGGTCAAATTCAAATTTCTGATTATAAACTAGCAGAAATTGTTCACAAGACTCCCAAGAAGCAATACCGATTGAAAAAAATTGAATTTGAAAAAATAATTTTTTCGACGTTAGGGTGAACTTGGGGGTACAGGTTCAGTATAAGGCCAGAATTTAACAAATTGAACATTTTGACTAAAATGGTCAAATTCAAATTTCTGATTATAAACTAGCAGAAATTGTTCACAAGACTCCCAAGAAGCAATACCAATTGAAAAAAATTGAATTTGAAAAAATAATTTTGTCGACGTTAGGGTGAGCTTGGGGGTACAGGTTCAGTATAAGGCCAGAATTTAACAAATTGGACATTTTGACTAAAATGGTCAAATTCAAATTTCTGATTATAAACTAGCAGAAATTGTTCACAAGACTCCCAAGAAGCAATACCGATTGAAAAAAATTGAATTTGAAAAAATAATGTTGTCGACGTTAGGGTGAGCTTGGAGGGACAGGTTCAGTATAAGGCAAGAATTTAACAAATTGGACATTTTGACTAAAATGGTCAAATTCAAATTTCTGATTATAAACTAGCAGAAATTGTTCACAAGACTCCCAAGAAGCAATACCGATTGAAAAAAATTGAATTTGAAAAAATAATTTTTTCGACGTTAGGATGAACTTGGGGGTACAGGTTCAGTGTAAGGCCAAAATTTAACAAATTGGACATTTTGACTAAAATGGTCAAATTCAAATTTCTGATTATAAACTAGCAGAAATTGTTCACAAGACTCCCAAGAAGCAATACCGATTGAAAAAAATTGAATTTGAAAAAATAATTTTTTCGACGTTAGGGTGAACTTGGGGGTACAGGTTCAGTATAAGGCCAGAATTTAACAAATTGGACATTTTGACTAAAATGGTCAAATTCAAATTTCTGATTATAAACTAGCAGAGATTGTTCACAAGACTCCCAAGAAGCAATACCGATTGAAAAAAATGGAATTTGAAAAAATAATTTTGTCGACGTTAGGGTGAGCTTGGGGGTACAGGTTCAGTATAAGGCCAGAATTTAACAAATTGGACATTTTGACTAAAATGGTCAAATTCAAATTTCTGATTATAAACTAGCAGAAATTGTTCACAAGACTCCCAAGAAGCAATACCGATTGAAAAAAATTGAATTTGAAAAAATAATTTTTTCGACGTTAGGATGAACTTGGGGGTACAGGTTCAGTATAAGGCCAGAATTTAACAAATTGAACATTTTGACTAAAATGGTCAAATTCAAATTTCTGATTATAAACCAGCAGAAATTGTTCACAAGACTCCCAAGAAGCAATACCGACTGAAAAAAATTGAATTTGAAAACATAATTTTTTCGACGTTAGGGTGAACTTGGGGGTACAGGTTCAGTATAAGGCCAGAATTTAACAAATTGAACATTTTGACTAAAATGGTCAAATTCAAATTTCTGATTATAAACTAGCAGAAATTGTTCACAAGACTCCCAAGAAGCAATACCGATTGAAAAAAATTGAATTTGAAAAAATAATTTTGTCGACGTTAGGGTGAGCTTGGGGGTACAGGTTCAGTATAAGGCCAGAATTTAACAAATTGGACATTTTTACTAAAATGGTCAAATTCAAATTTCTGATTATAAACCAGCAGAAATTGTTCACAAGACTCCCAAGGAGCAATACCGACTGAAAAAAATTGAATTTGAAAAAATAATTTTTTCGACGTTAGGGTGAACTTGGGGGTACAGGTTCAGTATAAGGCCAGAATTTAACAAATTGAACATTTTGACTAAAATGGTCAAATTCAAATTTCTGATTATAAACTAGCAGAAATTGTTCACAAGACTCCCAAGAAGCAATACCGATTGAAAAAAATTGAATTTGAAAAAATAATTTTTTCGACGTTAGGGTGAGCTTGGGGGTACAGGTTCAGTATAAGGCCAGAATTTAACAAATTGGACATTTTGACTAAAATGGTCAAATTCAAATTTCTGATTATAAACTAGCAGAAATTGTTCACAAGACGCCCAAGAAGCAATACCGATTGAAAAAAATTGAATTTGAAAAAATAATTTTGTCGACGTTAGGGTGAGCTTGGGGGTACAGGTTCAGTATAAGGCCAGAATTTAACAAATTGGACATTTTGAC
The DNA here is from genome assembly GCA_916613615.1 of Steromphala cineraria. NCBI lineage: Eukaryota > Metazoa > Mollusca > Gastropoda > Trochida > Trochidae > Steromphala > Steromphala cineraria. Next base: position 83,687 of record OU744729.1, read on the forward strand.
TAAAATGGTCAAATTCAAATTTCTGATTATAAACTAGCAGAAATTGTTCACAATACTCCCAAGAAGCAATACCGATTGAAAAAAATTGAATTTAAAAAAATAATTTTGTCGACGTTAGGGTGAGCTTGGGGGTACAGGTTCAGTAAAAGGCCAGAATTTAACAAATTGGACATTTTGACTAAAATGGTCAAATTCAAATTTCTGATTATAAACTAGCAGAAATTGTTCACAAGACTCCCAAGAAGCAATACCGATTGAAAAAAATTGAATTTGAAAAAATAATTTTGTCGACGTTAGGGTGAGCTTGGGGGTACAGGTTCAGTATAAGGCCAGAATTTAACAAATTGGACATTTTGACTAAAATGGTCAAATTCAAATTTCTGATTATAAACTAGCAGAAATTGTTCACAAGACTCCCAAGAAGCAATACCGATTGAAAAAAATTGAATTTGAAAAAATAATTTTGTCGACGTTAGGGTGAGCTTGGGGGTACAGGTTCAGTATAAGGTCAGAATTTAACAAATTGGACATTTTGACTAAAATGGTCAAATTCAAATTTCTGATTATAAACTAGCAGAAATTGTTCACAAGACTCCCAAGAAGCAATACCGATTGAAAAAAATTGAATTTGAAAAAATAATTTTTTCGACGTTAGGATGAACTTGGGGGTACAGGTTCAGTATAAGGCCAGAATTTAACAAATTGAACATTTTGACTAAAATGGTCAAATTCAAATTTCTGATTATAAACCAGCAGAAATTGTTCACAAGACTCCCAAGAAGCAATACCGACTGAAAAAAATTGAATTTGAAAAAATAATTTTTTCGACGTTAGGGTGAACTTGGGGGTACAGGTTCAGTATAAGGCCAGAATTTAACAAATTGAACATTTTGACTAAAATGGTCAAATTCAAATTTCTGATTATAAACTAGCAGAAATTGTTCACAAGACGCCCAAGAAGCAATACCAATTGAAAAAAATTGAATTTGAAAAAATAATTTTTTCGACGTTAGGGTGAGCTTGGGGGTACAGGTTCAGTATAAGGCCAGAATTTAACAAATTGGACATTTTGACTAAAATGGTCAAATTCAAATTTCTGATTATAAACTAGCAGAAATTGTTCACAAGACTCTCAAGAAGCAATACCGATTGAAAAAAATTGAATTTGAAAAAATAATTTTGTCGACGTTAGGGTGAGCTTGGGGGTACAGGTTCAGTATAAGGCCAGAATTTAACAAATTGGACATTTTGACTAAAATGGTCAAATTCAAATTTCTGATTATAAACTAGCAGAAATTGTTCACAAGACTCCCAAGAAGCAATACCGATTGAAAAAAATTGAATTTGAAAAAATAATTTTGTCGACGTTAGGGTGAGCTTTGGGGTACAGGTTCAGTAAAAGGCCAGAATTTAACAAATTGGACATTTTGACTAAAATGGTCAAATTCAAATTTCTGATTATAAACTAGCAGAAATTGTTCACAATACTCCCAAGAAGCAATACCGATTGAAAAAAATTTAATTTAAAAAAATAATTTTGTCGACGTTAGGGTGAGCTTGGGGGTACAGGTTCAGTAAAAGGCCAGAATTTAACAAATTGGACATTTTGACTAAAATGGTCAAATTCAAATTTCTGATTATAAACTAGCAGAAATTGTTCACAAGACTCCCAAGAAGCAATACCGATTGAAAAAAATTGAATTTGAAAAAATAATTTTGTCGACGTTAGGGTGAACTTGGGGGTACAGGTTCAGTATAAGGCCAGAATTTAACAAATTGAACATTTTGACTAAAATGGTCAAATTCAAATTTCTGATTATAAACTAGCAGAAATTGTTCACAAGACTCCCAAGAAGCAATACCGATTGAAAAAAATTGAATTTGAAAAAATAATTTTGTCGACGTTAGGGTGAGCTTGGGGGTACAAGTTCAGTATAAGGCCAGAATTTAACAAATTGGACATTTTGACTAAAATGGTCAAATTCAAATTTCTGATTATAAACTAGCAGAAATTGTTCACAAGACTCCCAAGAAGCAATACCGATTGAAAAAAAATTGAATTTGAAAAAATAATTTTGTCAACGTTAGGGTGAGCTTGGGGGTACAGGTTCAGTATAAGGCCAGAATTTAACAAATTGAACATTTTGACTAAAATGGTCAAATTCAAATTTCTGATTATAAACTAGCAGAAATTGTTCACAAGACTCCCAAGAAGCAATACCGATTGAAAAAAATTGAATTTGAAAAAATAATTTTTTCGACGTTAGGGTGAGCTTGGGGGTACAGGTTCAGTATAAGGCCAGAATTTAACAAATTGGACATTTTGACTAAAATGGTCAAATTCAAATTTCTGATTATAAACTAGCAGAAATTGTTCACAAGACGCCCAAGAAGCAATACCGATTAAAAAAAATTGAATTTGAAAAAATAATTTTTTCGACGTTAGGGTGAGCTTGGGGGTACAGGTTCAGTATAAGGCCAGAATTTAACAAATTGGACATTTTGACTAAAATGGTCAAATTCAAATTTCTGATTATAAACTAGCAGAAATTGTTCACAAGACTCCCAAGAAGCAATACCGATTGAAAAAAATGGAATTTGAAAAAATAATTTTGTCGACGTTAGGGTGAGCTTGGGGGTACAGGTTCAGTATAAGGCCAGAATTTAACAAATTGGACATTTTGACTAAAATGGTCAAATTCAAATTTCTGATTATAAACTAGCAGAAATTGTTCACAAGACTCCCAAGAAGCAATACCGATTGAAAAAAATTGAATTTGAAAAAATAATTTTTTCGACGTTAGGATGAACTTGGGGGTACAGGTTCAGTATAAGGCCAGTATTTAACAAATTGAACATTTTGACTAAAATGGTCAAATTCAAATTTCTGATTATAAACCAGCAGAAATTGTTCACAAGACTCCCAAGAAGCAATACCGACTGAAAAAAATTGAATTTGAAAAAATAATTTTTTCGACGTTAGGGTGAACTTGGGGGTACAGGTTCAGTATAAGGCCAGAATTTAACAAATTGAACATTTTGACTAAAATGGTCAAATTCAAATTTCTGATTATAAACTAGCAGAAATTGTTCACAAGACTCCCAAGAAGCAATACCGATTGAAAAAAATTGAATTTGAAAAAATAATTTTGTCGACGTTAGGGTGAGCTTGGGGGTACAGGTTCAGTATAAGGTCAGAATTTAACAAATTGGACATTTTGACTAAAATGGTCAAATTCAAATTTCTGATTATAAACTAGCAGAAATTGTTCACAAGACTCCCAAGAAGCAATACCGATTGAAAAAAATTGAATTTGAAAAAATAATTTTTTCGACGTTAGGATGAACTTGGGGGTACAGGTTCAGTATAAGGCCAGAATTTAACAAATTGAACATTTTGACTAAAATGGTCAAATTCAAATTTCTGATTATAAACCAGCAGAAATTGTTCACAAGACTCCCAAGAAGCAATACCGATTGAAAAAAATTGAATTTGAAAAAATAATTTTGTCGACGTTAGGGTGAACTTGGGGGTACAGGTTCAGTATAAGGCCAGAATTTAACAAATTGAACATTTTGACTAAAATGGTCAAAATCAAATTTCTGATTATAAACCAGCAGAAATTGTTCACAAGACTCCCAAGAAGCAATACCGATTGAAAAAAATTGAATTTGAAAAAATAATTTTGTCGACGTTAGGGTGAGCTTGGGGGTACAGGTTCAGTATAAGGCCAGAATTTAACAAATTGGACATTTTGACTAAAATGGTCAAATTCAAATTTCTGATTATAAACTAGCAGAAATTTTTCACAAGACTCTCAAGAAGCAATACCGATTGAAAAAAATTGAATTTGAAAAAATAATTTTGTCGACGTTAGGGTGAGCTTGGGGGTACAGGTTCAGTATAAGGCAAGAATTTAACAAATTGGATATTTTGACTAAAATGGTCAAATTCAAATTTCTGATTATAAACTAGCAGAAATTGTTCACAAGACTCCCAAGAAGCAATACCGATTGAAAAAAATTGAATTTGAAAAAATAATTTTGTCGACGTTAGGGTGAGCTTTTGGGTACAGGTTCAGTAAAAGGCCAGAATTTAACAAATTGGACATTTTGACTAAAATGGTCAAATTCAAATTTCTGATTATAAACTAGCAGAAATTGTTCACAAGACTCCCAAAAAGCAATACCGATTGAAAAAAATTGAATTTGAAAAAATAATTTTGTCGACGTTAGGGTGAGCTTTGGGGTACAGGTTCAGTAAAAGGCCAGAATTTAACAAATTGGACATTTTGACTAAAATGGTCAAATTCAAATTTCTGATATTATAAACTAGCAGAAATTGTTCACAATACTCCCAAGAAGCAATACCGATTGAAAAAAATTGAATTTAAAAAAATAATTTTGTCGACGTTAGGGTGAGCTTGGGGGTACAGGTTCAGTATAAGGCCAGAATTTAACAAATTGGACATTTTGACTAAAATGGTCAAATTCAAATTTCTGATTATAAACTAGCAGAAATTGTTCACAAGACTCCCAAGAAGCAATACCGATTGAAAAAAATTGAATTTGAAAAAATAATTTTTTCGACGTTAGGATGAACTTGGGGGTACAGGTTCAGTATAAGGCCAGAATTTAACAAATTGAACATTTTGACTAAAATGGTCAAATTCAAATTTCTGATTATAAACCAGCAGAAATTGTTCACAAGACTCCCAAGAAGCAATACCGACTGAAAAAAATTGAATTTGAAAAAATAATTTTTTCGACGTTAGGGTGAACTTGGGGGTACAGGTTCAGTATAAGGCCAGAATTTAACAAATTGAACATTTTGACTAAAATGGTCAAATTCAAATTTCTGATTATAAACTAGCAGAAATTGTTCACAAGACTCCCAAGAAGCAATACCGATTGAAAAAAATTGAATTTGAAAAAATAATTTTTTCGACGTTAGGGTGAGCTTGGGGGTACAGGTTCAGTATAAGGCCAGAATTTAACAAATTGGACATTTTGACTAAAATGGTCAAATTCAAATTTCTGATTATAAACTAGCAGAAATTGTTCACAAGACGCCCAAGAAGCAATACCGATTGAAAAAAATTGAATTTGAAAAAATAATTTTTTCGACGTTAGGGTGAGCTTGGGGGTACAGGTTCAGTATAAGGCCAGAATTTAACAAATTGGACATTTTGACTAAAATGGTCAAATTCAAATTTCTGATTATAAACTAGCAGAAATTGTTCACAAGACTCCCAAGAAGCAATACCGATTGAAAAAAATGGAATTTGAAAAAATAATTTTGTCGACGTTAGGGTGAGCTTGGGGGTACAGGTTCAGTATAAGGCCAGAATTTAACAAATTGGACATTTTGACTAAAATGGTCAAATTCAAATTTCTGATTATAAACTAGCAGAAATTGTTCACAAGACTCCCAAGAAGCAATACCGATTGAAAAAAATTGAATTTGAAAAAATAATTTTTTCGACGTTAGGATGAACTTGGGGGTACAGGTTCAGTATAAGGCCAGAATTTAACAAATTGAACATTTTGACTAAAATGGTCAAATTCAAATTTCTGATTATAAACCAGCAGAAATTGTTCACAAGACTCCCAAGAAGCAATACCGACTGAAAAAAATTGAATTTGAAAAAATAATTTTTTCGACGTTAGGGTGAACTTGGGGGTACAGGTTCAGTATAAGGCCAGAATTTAACAAATTGAACATTTTGACTAAAATGGTCAAATTCAAATTTCTGATTATAAACTAGCAGAAATTGTTCACAAGACTCCCAAGAAGCAATACCGATTGAAAAAAATTGAATTTGAAAAAATAATTTTGTCGACGTTAGGGTGAGCTTGGGGGTACAGGTTCAGTATAAGGCCAGAATTTAACAAATTGGACATTTTGACTAAAATGGTCAAATTCAAATTTCTGATTATAAACTAGCAGAAATTGTTCACAAGACTCCCAAGAAGCAATACCGATTGAAAAAAATTGAATTTGAAAAAATAATTTTTTCGACGTTAGGATGAACTTGGGGGTACAGGTTCAGTATAAGGCCAGAATTTAACAAATTGAACATTTTGACTAAAATGGTCAAATTCAAATTTCTGATTATAAACCAGCAGAAATTGTTCACAAGACTCCCAAGAAGCAATACCGACTGAAAAAAATTGAATTTGAAAAAATAATTTTTTCGACATTAGGGTGAACTTGGGGGTACAGGTTCAGTATAAGGCCAGAATTTAACAAATTGAACATTTTGACTAAAATGGTCAAATTCAAATTTCTGATTATAAACTAGCAGAAATTGTTCACAAGACTCCCAAGAAGCAATACCAATTGAAAAAAATTGAATTTGAAAAAATAATTTTTTCGACGTTAGGGTGAGCTTGGGGGTACAGGTTCAGTATAAGGCCAGAATTTAACAAATTGGACATTTTGACTAAAATGGTCAAATTCAAATTTCTGATTATAAACTAGCAGAAATTGTTCACAAGACGCCCAAGAAGCAATACCGATTGAAAAAAATTGAATTTGAAAAAATAATTTTTTCGACGTTAGGATGAACTTGGGGGTACAGGTTCAGTATAAGGCCAGAATTTAACAAATTGAACATTTTGACTAAAATGGTCAAATTCAAATTTCTGATTATAAACCAGCAGAAATTGTTCACAAGACTCCCAAGAAGCAATACCGACTGAAAAAAATTGAATTTGAAAAAATAATTTTTTCGACGTTAGGGTGAACTTGGGGGTACAGGTTCAGTATAAGGCCAGAATTTAACAAATTGAACATTTTGACTAAAATGGTCAAATTCAAATTTCTGATTATAAACTAGCAGAAATTGTTCACAAGACTCCCAAGAAGCAATACCGATTGAAAAAAATTGAATTTGAAAAAATAATTTTTTCGACGTTAGGGTGAGCTTGGGGGTACAGGTTCAGTATAAGGCCAGAATTTAACAAATTGGACATTTTGACTAAAATGGTCAAATTCAAATTTCTGATTATAAACTAGCAGAAATTGTTCACAAGACGCCCAAGAAGCAATACCGATTGAAAAAAATTGAATTTGAAAAAATAATTTTTTCGACGTTAGGGTGAGCTTGGGGGTACAGGTTCAGTATAAGGCCAGAATTTAACAAATTGGACATTTTGACTAAAATGGTCAAATTCAAATTTCTGATTATAAACTAGCAGAAATTGTTCACAAGACTCTCAAGAAGCAATACCGATTGAAAAAAATTGAATTTGAAAAAATAATTTTGTCGACGTTAGGGTGAGCTTGGGGGTACAGGTTCAGTATAAGGCCAGAATTTAACAAATTGGACATTTTGACTAAAATGGTCAAATTCAAATTTCTGATTATAAACTAGCAGAAATTGTTCACAAGACTCCCAAGAAGCAATACCGATTGAAAAAAATTGAATTTGAAAAAATAATTTTGTCGACGTTAGGGTGAGCTTTGGGGTACAGGTTCAGTAAAAGGCCAGAATTTAACAAATTGGACATTTTGACTAAAATGGTCAAATTCAAATTTCTGATTATAAACTAGCAGAAATTGTTCACAATACTCCCAAGAAGCAATACCGATTGAAAAAAATTTAATTTAAAAAAATAATTTTGTCGACGTTAGGGTGAGCTTGGGGGTACAGGTTCAGTAAAAGGCCAGAATTTAACAAATTGGACATTTTGACTAAAATGGTCAAATTCAAATTTCTGATTATAAACTAGCAGAAATTGTTCACAAGACTCCCAAGAAGCAATACCGATTGAAAAAAATTGAATTTGAAAAAATAATTTTGTCGACGTTAGGGTGAACTTGGGGGTACAGGTTCAGTATAAGGCCAGAATTTAACAAATTGAACATTTTGACTAAAATGGTCAAAATCAAATTTCTGATTATAAACCAGCAGAAATTGTTCACAAGACTCCCAAGAAGCAATACCGATTGAAAAAAATTGAATTTGAAAAAATAATTTTGTCGACGTTAGGGTGAACTTGGGGGTACAGGTTCAGTATAAGGCCAGAATTTAACAAATTGAACATTTTGACTAAAATGGTCAAAATCAAATTTCTGATTATAAACCAGCAGAAATTGTTCACAAGACTCCCAAGAAGCAATACCGATTGAAAAAAATTGAATTTGAAAAAATAATTTTGTCGACGTTAGGGTGAGCTTGGGGGTACAGGTTCAGTATAAGGCCAGAATTTAACAAATTGGACATTTTGACTAAAATGGTCAAATTCAAATTTCTGATTATAAACTAGCAGAAATTGTTCACAAGACTCTCAAGAAGCAATACCGATTGAAAAAAATTGAATTTGAAAAAATAATTTTGTCGACGTTAGGGTGAGCTTGGGGGTACAGGTTCAGTATAAGGCAAGAATTTAACAAATTGGATATTTTGACTAAAATGGTCAAATTCAAATTTCTGATTATAAACTAGCAGAAATTGTTCACAAGACTCCCAAGAAGCAATACCGATTGAAAAAAATTGAATTTGAAAAAATAATTTTGTCGACGTTAGGGTGAGCTTTTGGGTACAGGTTCAGTAAAAGGCCAGAATTTAACAAATTGGACATTTTGACTAAAATGGTCAAATTCAAATTTCTGATTATAAACTAGCAGAAATTGTTCACAAGACTCCCAAAAAGCAATACCGATTGAAAAAAATTGAATTTGAAAAAATAATTTTGTCGACGTTAGGGTGAGCTTTGGGGTACAGGTTCAGTAAAAGGCCAGAATTTAACAAATTGGACATTTTGACTAAAATGGTCAAATTCAAATTTCTGATTATAAACTAGCAGAAATTGTTCACAAGACTCCCAAGAAGCAATACCGATTGAAAAAAATTGAATTTGAAAAAATAATTTTGTCGACGTTAGGGTGAGCTTGGGGGTACAGGTTCAGTATAAGGCCAGAATTTAACAAATTGGACATTTTGACTAAAATGGTCAAATTCAAATTTCTGATTATAAACTAGCAGAAATTGTTCACAAGACTCCCAAGAAGCAATACCGATTGAAAAAAATTGAATTTGAAAAAATAATTTTTTCGACGTTAGGATGAACTTGGGGGTACAGGTTCAGTATAAGGCCAGAATTTAACAAATTGAACATTTTGACTAAAATGGTCAAAATCAAATTTCTGATTATAAACCAGCAGAAATTGTTCACAAGACTCCCAAGAAGCAATACCGATTGAAAAAAATTGAATTTGAAAAAATAATTTTGTCGACGTTAGGGTGAGCTTTTGGGTACAGGTTCAGTAAAAGGCCAGAATTTAACAAATTGGACATTTTGACTAAAATGGTCAAATTCAAATTTCTGATTATAAACTAGCAGAAATTGTTCACAAGACTCCCAAAAAGCAATACCGATTGAAAAAAATTGAATTTGAAAAAATAATTTTGTCGACGCTAGGGTGAGCTTTGGGGTACAGGTTCAGTAAAAGGCCAGAATTTAACAAATTGGACATTTTGACTAAAATGGTCAAATTCAAATTTCTGATATTATAAACTAGCAGAAATTGTTCACAATACTCCCAAGAAGCAATACCGATTGAAAAAAATTGAATTTAAAAAAATAATTTTGTCGACGTTAGGGTGAGCTTTTGGGTACAGGTTCAGTATAAGGCCAGAATTTAACAAATTGGACATTTTGACTAAAATGGTCAAATTCAAATTTCTGATTATAAACTAGCAGAAATTGTTCACAAGACTCCCAAGAAGCAATACCGATTGAAAAAAATTGAATTTGAAAAAATAACTTTGTCGACGTTAGGGTGAGCTTTGGGGTACAGGTTCAGTATAAGGCCAGAATTTAACAAATTGGACATTTTGACTAAAATGGTCAAATTCAAATTTCTGATTATAAACTAGCAGAAATTGTTCACAAGACTCCCAAGAAGCAATACCGATTGAAAAAAATTGAATTTGAAAAAATAATTTTTTCGACGTTAGGATGAACTTGGGGGTACAGGTTCAGTATAAGGCCAGAATTTAACAAATTGAACATTTTGACTAAAATGGTCAAAATCAAATTTCTGATTATAAACCAGCAGAAATTGTTCACAAGACTCCCAAGAAGCAATACCGATTGAAAAAAATTGAATTTGAAAAAATAATTTTTTCGACGTTAGGGTGAACTTGGGGGTACAGGTTCAGTATAAGGCCAGAATTCAACAATATGAACATTTTGACTAAAATGGTCAAATTCAAATTTCTGATTATAAACTAGCAGAAATTGTTCACAAGACTCCCAAGAAGCAATACCGATTGAAAAAAATTGAATTTGAAAAAATAATTTTTTCGACGTTAGGATGAACTTGGGGGTACAGGTTAAGTATAAGGCCAGAATTTAACAAATTGAACATTTTGACTAAAATGGTCAAAATCAAATTTCTGATTATAAACCAGCAGAAATTGTTCACAAGACTCCCAAGAAGCAATACCGATTGAAAAAAATTGAATTTGAAAAAATAATTTTTTCGACGTTAGGGTGAACTTGGGGGTACAGGTTCAGTATAAGGCCAGAATTTAACAAATTGAACATTTTGACTAAAATGGTCAAATTCAAATTTCTGATTATAAACTAGCAGAAATTGTTCACAAGACTCCCAAGAAGCAATACCGATTGAAAAAAATTGAATTTGAAAAAATAATTTTGTCGACGTTAGGGTGAGCTTGGGGGTACAGGTTCAGTATAAGGCCAGAATTTAACAAATTGGACATTTTGACTAAAATGGTCAAATTCAAATTTCTGATTATAAACTAGCAGAAATTGTTCACAAGACTCCCAAGAAGCAATACCGATTGAAAAAAATTGAATTTGAAAAAATAATTTTGTCGATGTTAGGGTGAGCTCGGGGGTACAGGTTCAGTATAAGGCAAGAATTTAACAAATTGGACATTTTGACTAAAATGGTCAAATTCAAATTTCTGATTATAAACTAGCAGAAATTGTTCACAAGACTCCCAAGAAGCAATACCGATTGAAAAAAATTGAATTTGAAAAAATCATTTTTTCGATGTTAGGATGAAATTGGGGGTACAGGTTCAGTATAAGGCCAGAATTTAACAAATTGGACATTTTGACTAAAATGGTCAAATTCAAATTTCTGATTATAAACTAGCAGAAATTGTTCACAAGACTCCCAAGAAGCAATACCAATTGAAAAAAATTGAATTTGAAAAAATAATTTTTTCGACGTTAGGGTGAGCTTGGGGGTACAGGTTCAGTATAAGGCCAGAATTTAACAAATTGAACATTTTGACTAAAATGGTCCAATTCAAATTTCTGATTATAAACCAGCAGAAATTGTTCATAAGACTCCCAAGAAGCAATACCGATTGAAAAAAATTGAATTTGAAAAAATAATTGTTTCGACGTTAGGGTGAACTTGGGGGTACAGGTTCAGTATAAGGCCAGAATTTAACAAATTGAACATTTTGACTAAAATGGTCAAATTCAAATTTCTGATTATAAACTAGCAGAAATAGTTCACAAGACTCCCAAGAAGCAATACCGATTGAAAAAAATTGAATTTGAAAAAATAATTTTGTCGACGTTAGGGTGAGCTTGGGGGTACAGGTTCAGTATAAGGCCAGAATTTAACAAATTGGACATTTTGACTAAAATGGTCAAATTCAAATTTCTGATTATAAACTAGCAGAAATTGTTCACAAGACTCCCAAGAAGCAATACCGATTGAAAAAAATTGAATTTGAAAAAATAATGTTGTCGACGTTATGGTGAGCTTGGAGGTACAGGTTCAGTATAAGGCAAGAATTTAACAAATTGGACATTTTGACTAAAATGGTCAAATTCAAATTTCTGATTATAAACTAGCAGAAATTGTTCACAAGACTCCCAAGAAGCAATACCGATTGAAAAAAATTGAATTTGAAAAAATAATTTTTTCGACGTTAGGATGAACTTGGGGGTACAGGTTCAGTATAAGGCCAGAATTTAACAAATTGGACATTTTGACTAAAATGGTCAAATTCAAATTTCTGATTATAAACTAGCAGAAATTGTTCACAAGACTCCCAAGAAGCAATACCGATTGAAAAAAATTGAATTTGAAAAAATATTTTTTTCGACGTTAGGGTGAGCTTAGGGGTACAGGTTCAGTATAAGGCCAGAATTTAACAAATTGGACATTTTGACTAAAATGGTCAAATTCAAATTTCTGATTATAAACTAGCAGAAATTGTTCACAAGACTCCCAAGAAGCAATACCGATTGAAAAAAATTGAATTTGAAAAAATAATTTTGTCGACGTTAGGGTTAGCTTGGGGGTACAGGTTCAGTATAAGGCCAGAATTTAACAAATTGAACATTTTGACTAAAATGGTCAAATTCAAATTTCTGATTATAAACTAGCAGAAATTGTTCACAAGACTCCCAAGAAGCAATACCGATTGAAAAAAATTGAATTTGAAAAAATAATTTTGTCGACGTTAGGGTGAGCTTGGGGGTACAGGTTCAGTATAAGGCCAGAATTTAACAAATTGGACATTTTGACTAAAATGGTCAAATTCAAATTTCTGATTATAAACTAGCAGAAATTGTTCACAAGACTCCCAAGAAGCAATACCGATTGAAAAAAATTTAATTTGAAAAAATAATGTTGTCGACGTTAGGGTGAGCTTGGAGGTACAGGTTCAGTATAAGGCCAGAATTTAACAAATTGGACATTTTGACTAAAATGGTCAAATTCAAATTTCTGATTATAAACTAGCAGAAATTGTTCACAAGACTCCCAAGAAGCAATACCGATTGAAAAAAATTGAATTTGAAAAAATAATTTTTTCGACGTTAGGATGAACTTGGGGGTACAGGTTCAGTATAAGGCCAGAATTTAACAAATTGAACATTTTGACTAAAATGGTCAAATTCAAATTTCTGATTATAAACCAGCAGAAATTGTTCACAAGACTCCCAAGAAACAATACCGACTGAAAAAAATGGAATTTGAAAAAATAATTTTTTCGACGTTAGGGTGAGCTTGGGGGTACAGGTTCAGTATAAGGCCAGAATTTAACAAATTGGACATTTTGACTAAAATGGACAAATTCAAATTTCTGATTATAAACCAGCAGAAATTGTTCACAAGACTCCCAAGAAGCAATACCGATTGAAAAAAATTGAATTTGAAAAAATAATTTTTTCGACGTTAGGGTGAGCTTGGGGGTACAGGTTCAGTATAAGGCCAGAATTTAACAAATTGGACATTTTGACTAAAATGGTCAAATTCAAATTTCTGATTATAAACTAGCAGAAATTGTTCACAAGACTCTCAAGAAGCAATACCGATTGAAAAAAATTGAATTTGAAAAAATAATTTTGTCGACGTTAGGGTGAGCTTGGGGGTACAGGTTCAGTATAAGGCAAGAATTTAACAAATTGGACATTTTGACTAAAATGGTCAAATTCAAATTTCTGATTATAAACTAGCAGAAATTGTTCACAAGACTCCCAAGAAGCAATACCGATTGAAAAAAATTGAATTTGAAAAAATAATTTTTTCGACGTTAGGATGAACTTGGGGGTACAGGTTCAGTATAAGGCCAGAATTTAACAAATTGAACATTTTGACTAAAATGGTAAAATTCAAATTTCTGATTATAAACTAGCAGAAATTGTTCACAAGACTCCCAAGAAGCAATACCGATTGAAAAAAATTGAATTTGAAAAAATAATTTTGTCGACGTTAGGGTGAGCTTTGGGGTACAGGTTCAGTAAAAGGCCAGAATTTAACAAATTGGACATTTTGACTAAAATGGTCAAATTCAAATTTCTGATTATAAACTAGCAGAAATTGTTCACAATACTCCCAAGAAGCAATACCGATTGAAAAAAATTGAATTTAAAAAAATAATTTTGTCGACGTTAGGGTGAGCTTGGGGGTGCAGGTTCAGTATAAGGCCAGAATTTAACAAATTGGACATTTTGACTAAAATGGTCAAATTCAAATTTCTGATTATAAACTAGCAGAAATTGTTCACAAGACTCCCAAGAAGCAATACCGATTGAAAAAAATTGAATTTGAAAAAATAACTTTGTCGACGTTAGGGTGAGCTTGGGGGTACAGGTTCAGTATAAGGCCAGAATTTAACAAATTGGACATTTTGACTAAAATGGTCAAATTCAAATTTCTGATTATAAACCAGCAGAAATTGTTCACAAGACTCCCAAGAAGCAATACCGATTGAAAAAAATTGAATTTGAAAAAATAATTTTTTCGACATTAGGGTGAGCTTTGGGGTACAGGTTCAGTAAAAGGCCAGAATTTAACAAATTGGACATTTTGACTAAAATGGTCAAATTCAAATTTCTGATTATAAACTAGCAGAAATTGTTCACAAGACTCTCAAGAAGCAATACCGATTGAAAAAAATTGAATTTGAAAAAATAATTTTGTCGACGTTAGGGTGAGCTTTTGGGTACAGGTTCAGTATAAGGCAAGAATTTAACAAATTGGACATTTTGACTAAAATGGTCAAATTCAAATTTCTGATTATAAACTAGCAGAAATTGTTCACAAGACTCCCAAGAAGCAATACCGATTGAAAAAAATTGAATTTGAAAAAATAATTTTTTCGACGTTAGGATGAACTTGGGGGTACAGGTTCAGTATAAGGCCAGAATTTAACAAATTGAACATTTTGACTAAAATGGTCAAATTCAAATTTCTGATTATAAACTAGCAGAAATTGTTCACAAGACTCCCAAGAAGCAATACCGATTGAAAAAATTTGAATTTGAAAAAATAACTTTGTCGACGTTAGGGTGAGCTTGGGGGTACAGGTTCAGTATAAGGCCAGAATTTAACAAATTGAACATTTTGACTAAAATGGTCAAATTCAAATTTCTGATTATAAACTAGCAGAAATTGTTCACAAGACTCCCAAGAAGCAATACCGATTGAAAAAAATTGAATTTGAAAAAATAATTTTTTCGACGTTAGGATGAACTTGGGGGTACAGGTTCAGTATAAGGCCAGAATTTAACAAATTGAACATTTTGACTAAAATGGTCAAAATCAAATTTCTGATTATAAACCAGCAGAAATTGTTCACAAGACTCCCAAGAAGCAATACCGATTGAAAAAAATTGAATTTGAAAAAATAATTTTTTCGACGTTAGGGTGAACTTGGGGGTACAGGTTCAGTATAAGGCCAGAATTCAACAAATTGAACATTTTGACTAAAATGGTCAAATTCAAATTTCTGATTATAAACTAGCAGAAATAGTTCACAAGACTCCCAAGAAGCAATACCGATTGAAAAAAATTGAATTTGAAAAAATAATTTTTTCGACGTTAGGGTGAGCTTGGGGGTACAGGTTCGGTATAAGGCCAGAATTTAACAAATTGGACATTTTGACTAAAATGGTCAAATTCAAATTTCTGATTATAAACTAGCAGAAATTGTTCACAAGACTCCCAAGAAGCAATACCGATTGAAAAAAATTGAATTTGAAAAAATAACTTTGTCGACGTTAGGGTGAGCTTGGGGGTACAGGTTCAGTATAAGGCCAGAATTTAACAAATTGGACATTTTGACTAAAATGGTCAAATTCAAATTTCTGATTATAAACCAGCAGAAATTGTTCACAAGACTCCCAAGAAGCAATACCGATTGAAAAAAATTGAATTTGAAAAAATAATTTTTTCGACATTAGGGTGAGCTTTGGGGTACAGGTTCAGTAAAAGGCCAGAATTTAACAAATTGGACATTTTGACTAAAATGGTCAAATTCAAATTTCTGATTATAAACTAGCAGAAATTGTTCACAAGACTCTCAAGAAGCAATACCGATTGAAAAAAATTGAATTTGAAAAAATAATTTTGTCGACGTTAGGGTGAGCTTTTGGGTACAGGTTCAGTATAAGGCAAGAATTTAACAAATTGGACATTTTGACTAAAATGGTCAAATTCAAATTTCTGATTATAAACTAGCAGAAATTGTTCACAAGACTCCCAAGAAGCAATACCGATTGAAAAAAATTGAATTTGAAAAAATAATTTTTTCGACGTTAGGATGAACTTGGGGGTACAGGTTCAGTATAAGGCCAGAATTTAACAAATTGAACATTTTGACTAAAATGGTCAAATTCAAATTTCTGATTATAAACTAGCAGAAATTGTTCACAAGACTCCCAAGAAGCAATACCGATTGAAAAAATTTGAATTTGAAAAAATAACTTTGTCGACGTTAGGGTGAGCTTGGGGGTACAGGTTCAGTATAAGGCCAGAATTTAACAAATTGGACATTTTGACTAAAATGGTCAAATTCAAATTTCTGATTATAAACTAGCAGAAATTGTTCACAAGACTCCCAAGAAGCAATACCGATTGAAAAAAATTGAATTTGAAAAAATAATTTTTTCGACGTTAGGATGAACTTGGGGGTACAGGTTCAGTATAAGGCCAGAATTTAACAAATTGAACATTTTGACTAAAATGGTCAAAATCAAATTTCTGATTATAAACCAGCAGAAATTGTTCACAAGACTCCCAAGAAGCAATACCGATTGAAAAAAATTGAATTTGAAAAAATAATTGTTTCGACGTTAGGGTGAACTTGGGGGTACAGGTTCAGTATAAGGCCAGAATTCAACAAATTGAACATTTTGACTAAAATGGTCAAATTCAAATTTCTGATTATAAACTAGCAGAAATAGTTCACAAGACTCCCAAGAAGCAATACCGATTGAAAAAAATTGAATTTGAAAAAATAATTTTTTCGACGTTAGGGTGAGCTTGGGGGTACAGGTTCGGTATAAGGCCAGAATTTAACAAATTGGACATTTTGACTAAAATGGTCAAATTCAAATTTCTGATTATAAACTAGCAGAAATTGTTCACAAGACTCCCAAGAAGCAATACCGATTGAAAAAAATTGAATTTGAAAAAATAATTTTTTCGATGTTAGGGTGAGCTCGGGGGTACAGGTTCAGTATAAGGCCAGAATTTAACAAATTGGACATTTTGACTAAAATGGTCAAATTCAAATTTCTGATTATAAACTAGCAGAAATTGTTCACAAGACTCCCAAGAAGCAATACCGATTGAAAAAAATTGAATTTGAAAAAATAATTTTTTCGACGTTAGGGTGAGCTTAGGGGTACAGGTTCAGTATAAGGCCAGAATTTAACAAATTGGACATTTTGACTAAAATGGTCAAATTCAAATTTCTGATCATAAACTAGCAGAAATTGTTCACAAGACTCTCAAGAAGCAATACCGATTGAAAAAAATTGAATTTGAAAAAATAATTTTGTCGACGTTAGGGTGAGCTTGGGGGTACAGGTTCAGTATAAGGCAAGAATTTAACAAATTGGACATTTTGACTAAAATGGTCAAATTCAAATTTCTGATTATAAACTAGCAGAAATTGTTCACAAGACTCCCAAGAAGCAATACCGATTGAAAAAAATTGAATTTGAAAAAATAATTTTTTCGACGTTAGGATGAACTTGGGGGTACAGGTTCGGTATAAGGCCAGAATTTAACAAATTGGACATTTTGACTAAAATGGTCAAATTCAAATTTCTGATTATAAACTAGCAGAAATTGTTCACAAGACTCCCAAGAAGCAATACCGATTGAAAAAAATTGAATTTGAAAAAATAATTTTTTCGATGTTAGGGTGAGCACGGGGGTACAGGTTCAGTATAAGGCCAGAATTTAACAAATTGGACATTTTGACTAAAATGGTCAAATTCAAATTTCTGATTATAAACTAGCAGAAATTGTTCACAAGACTCCCAAGAAGCAATACCGATTGAAAAAAATTGAATTTGAAAAAATAATTTTTTCGACGTTAGGGTGAGCTTAGGGGTACAGGTTCAGTATAAGGCCAGAATTTAACAAATTGGACATTTTGACTAAAATGGTCAAATTCAAATTTCTGATTATAAACTAGCAGAAATTGTTCACAAGACTCCCAAGAAGCAATACCGATTGAAAAAAATTGAATTTGAAAAAATAATTTTTTCGACGTTAGGGTGAGCTTAGGGGTACAGGTTCAGTATAAGGCCAGAATTTAACAAATTGGACATTTTGACTAAAATGGTCAAATTCAAATTTCTGATTATAAACTAGCAGAAATTGTTCACAAGACTCTCAAGAAGCAATACCGATTGAAAAAAATTGAATTTGAAAAAATAATTTTGTCGACGTTAGGGTGAGCTTGGGGGTACAGGTTCAGTATAAGGCAAGAATTTAACAAATTGGACATTTTGACTAAAATGGTCAAATTCAAATTTCTGATTATAAACTAGCAGAAATTGTTCACAAGACTCCCAAGAAGCAATACCGATTGAAAAAAATTGAATTTGAAAAAATAATTTTTTCGACGTTAGGATGAACTTGGGGGTACAGGTTCGGTATAAGGCCAGAATTTAACAAATTGGACATTTTGACTAAAATGGTCAAATTCAAATTTCTGATTATAAACTAGCAGAAATTGTTCACAAGACTCCCAAGAAGCAATACCGATTGAAAAAAATTGAATTTGAAAAAATAATTTTTTCGATGTTAGGGTGAGCTCGGGGGTACAGGTTCAGTATAAGGCCAGAATTTAACAAATTGGACATTTTGACTAAAATGGTCAAATTCAAATTTCTGATTATAAACTAGCAGAAATTGTTCACAAGACTCCCAAGAAGCAATACCGATTGAAAAAAATTGAATTTGAAAAAATAATTTTTTCGACGTTAGGGTGAGCTTAGGGGTACAGGTTCAGTATAAGGCCAGAATTTAACAAATTGGACATTTTGACTAAAATGGTCAAATTCAAATTTCTGATTATAAACTAGCAGAAATTGTTCACAAGACTCTCAAGAAGCAATACCGATTGAAAAAAATTGAATTTGAAAAAATAATTTTGTCGACGTTAGGGTGAGCTTGGGGGTACAGGTTCAGTATAAGGCAAGAATTTAACAAATTGGACATTTTGACTAAAATGGTCAAATTCAAATTTCTGATTATAAACTAGCAGAAATTGTTCACAAGACTCCCAAGAAGCAATACCGATTGAAAAAAATTGAATTTGAAAAAATAATTTTTTCGACGTTAGGATGAACTTGGGGGTACAGGTTCAGTATAAGGCCAGAATTGAACAAATTGAACATTTTGACTAAAATGGTCAAATTCAAATTTCTGATTATAAACTAGCAGAAATTGTTCACAAGACTCCCAAGAAGCAATACCGATTGAAAAAAATTGAATTTGAAAAAATAATTTTGTCGACGTTAGGGTGAGCTTGGGGGTACAGGTTCAGTATAAGGCCAGAATTTAACAAATTGGACATTTGGACTAAAATGGTCAAATTCAAATTTCTGATTATAAACTAGCAGAAATTGTTCACAAGACTCCCAAGAAGCAATACCGATTGAAAAAAATTGAATTTGAAAAAATAATTTTGTCGACGTTAGGGTGAGCTTGGGGGTACAGGTTCAGTATAAGGCAAGAATTTAACAAATTGGACATTTTGACTAAAATGGTCAAATTCAAATTTCTGATTATAAACTAGCAGAAATTGTTCACAAGACTCCCAAGAAGCAATACCGATTGAAAAAAATTGAATTTGAAAAAATAATTTTTTCGACGTTAGGATGAACTTGGGGGTACAGGTTCAGTATAAGGCCAGAATTTAACAAATTGGACATTTTGACTAAAATGGTCAAATTCAAATTTCTGATTATAAACTAGCAGAAATTGTTCACAAGACTCCCAAGAAGCAATACCGATTGAAAAAAATTGAATTTGAAAAAAAAAATTTTTCGACGTTAGGGTGAGCTTGGGGGTACAGGTTCAGTATAAGGCCAGAATTTAAGAAATTGAACATTTTGACTAAAATGGTCCAATTCAAATTTCTGATTATAAACCAGCAGAAATTGTTCATAAGACTCCCAAGAAGCAATACCGATTGAAAAAAATTGAATTTGAAAAAATAATTGTTTCGACGTTAGGGTGAACTTGGGGGTACAGGTTCAGTATAAGGCCAGAATTTAACAAATTGAACATTTTGACTAAAATGGTCAAATTCAAATTTCTGATTATAAACTAGCAGAAATTGTTCACAAGACTCCCAAGAAGCAATACCGATTGAAAAAAATTGAATTTGAAAAAATAATTTTGTCGACATTAGGGTGAGCTTGGGGGTACAGGTTCAGTATAAGGCCAGAATTTAACAAATTGGACATTTTGACTAAAATGGTCAAATTCAAATTTCTGATTATAAACTAGCAGAAATTGTTCACAAGACTCCCAAGAAGCAATACCGATTGAAAAAAATTGAATTTGAAAAAATAATGTTGTCGACGTTATGGTGAGCTTGGAGGTACAGGTTCAGTATAAGGCAAGAATTTAACAAATTGGACATTTTGACTAAAATGGTCAAATTCAAATTTCTGATTATAAACTAGCAGAAATTGTTCACAAGACTCCCAAGAAGCAATACCGATTGAAAAAAATTGAATTTGAAAAAATAATTTTTTCGACGTTAGGATGAACTTGGGGGTACAGGTTCAGTATAAGGCCAGAATTTAACAAATTGGACATTTTGACTAAAATGGTCAAATTCAAATTTCTGATTATAAACTAGCAGAAATTGTTCACAAGACTCCCAAGAAGCAATACCGATTGAAAAAAATTGAATTTGAAAAAATATTTTTTTTGACGTTAGGGTGAGCTTAGGGGTACAGGTTCAGTATAAGGCCAGAATTTAACAAATTGGACATTTTGACTAAAATGGTCAAATTCAAATTTCTGATTATAAACTAGCAGAAATTGTTCACAAGACTCCCAAGAAGCAATACCGATTGAAAAAAATTGAATTTGAAAAAATAATTTTGTCGACGTTAGGGTTAGCTTGGGGGTACAGGTTCAGTATAAGGTCAGAATTTAACAAATTGAACATTTTGACTAAAATGGTCAAATTCAAATTTCTGATTATAAACTAGCAGAAATTGTTCACAAGACTCCCAAGAAGCAATACCGATTGAAAAAAATTGAATTTGAAAAAATAATTTTGTCGACGTTAGGGTGAGCTTGGGGGTACAGGTTCAGTATAAGGCCAGAATTTAACAAATTGGACATTTTGACTAAAATGGTCAAATTCAAATTTCTGATTATAAACTAGCAGAAATTGTTCACAAGACTCCCAAGAAGCAATACCGATTGAAAAAAATTTAATTTGAAAAAATAATGTTGTCGACGTTAGGGTGAGCTTGGAGGTACAGGTTCAGTATAAGGCAAGAATTTAACAAATTGGACATTTTGACTAAAATGGTCAAATTCAAATTTCTGATTATAAACTAGTAGAAATTGTTCACAAGACTCCCAAGAAGCAATACCGATTGAAAAAAATTGAATTTGAAAAAATAATTTTTTCGACGTTAGGATGAACTTGGGGGTACAGGTTCAGTATAAGGCCAGAATTTAACAAATTGGACATTTTGACTAAAATGGTCAAATTCAAATTTCTGATTATAAACTAGCAGAAATTGTTCACAAGACTCCCAAGAAGCAATACCGATTGAAAAAAATTGAATTTGAAAAAATAATTTTTTCGACGTTAGGGTGAACTTGGGGGTACAGGTTCAGTATAAGGCCAGAATTTAACAAATTGGACATTTTGACTAAAATGGTCAAATTCAAATTTCTGATTATAAACTAGCAGAGATTGTTCACAAGACTCCCAAGAAGCAATACCGATTGAAAAAAATTGAATTTGAAAAAATAATTTTTTCGACGTTAGGATGAACTTGGGGGTACAGGTTCAGTATAAGGCCAGAATTTAACAAATTGGACATTTTGACTAAAATGGTCAAATTCAAATTTCTGATTATAAACTAGCAGAAATTGTTCACAAGACTCCCAAGAAGCAATACCGATTGAAAAAAATTGAATTTGAAAAAAAAAATTTTTCGACGTTAGGGTGAGCTTGGGGGTACAGGTTCAGTATAAGGCCAGAATTTAACAAATTGAACATTTTGACTAAAATGGTCCAATTCAAATTTCTGATTATAAACCAGCAGAAATTGTTCATAAGACTCCCAAGAAGCAATACCGATTGAAAAAAATTGAATTTGAAAAAATAATTGTTTCGACGTTAGGGTGAACTTGGGGGTACAGGTTCAGTATAAGGCCAGAATTTAACAAATTAAACATTTTGACTAAAATGGTCAAATTCAAATTTCTGATTATAAACTAGCAGAAATTGTCCACAAGACTCCCAAAAAGCAATACCGATTGAAAAAAATTGAATTTGAAAAAATAATTTTGTCGACATTAGGGTGAGCTTGGGGGTACAGGTTCAGTATAAGGCCAGAATTTAACAAATTGGACATTTTGACTAAAATGGTCAAATTCAAATTTCTGATTATAAACTAGCAGAAATTGTTCACAAGACTCCCAAGAAGCAATACCGATTGAAAAAAATTGAATTTGAAAAAATAATGTTGTCGACGTTATGGTGAGCTTGGAGGTACAGGTTCAGTATAAGGCAAGAATTTAACAAATTGGACATTTTGACTAAAATGGTCAAATTCAAATTTCTGATTATAAACTAGCAGAAATTGTTCACAAGACTCCCAAGAAGCAATACCGATTGAAAAAATTGAATTTGAAAAAATAATTTTTTCGACGTTAGGATGAACTTGGGGGTACAGGTTCAGTATAAGGCCAGAATTTAACAAATTGGACATTTTGACTAAAATGGTCAAATTCAAATTTCTGATTATAAACTAGCAGAAATTGTTCACAAGACTCCCAAGAAGCAATACCGATTGAAAAAAATTGAATTTGAAAAAATATTTTTTTCGACGTTAGGGTGAGCTTAGGGGTACAGGTTCAGTATAAGGCCAGAATTTAACAAATTGGACATTTTGACTAAAATGGTCAAATTCAAATTTCTGATTATAAACTAGCAGAAATTGTTCACAAGACTCCCAAGAAGCAATACCGATTGAAAAAAATTGAATTTGAAAAAATAATTTTGTCGACGTTAGGGTTAGCTTGGGGGTACAGGTTCAGTATAAGGCCAGAATTTAACAAATTGAACATTTTGACTAAAATGGTCAAATTCAAATTTCTGATTATAAACTAGCAGAAATTGTTCACAAGACTCCCAAGAAGCAATACCGATTGAAAAAAATTGAATTTGAAAAAATAATTTTGTCGACGTTAGGGTGAGCTTGGGGGTACAGGTTCAGTATAAGGCCAGAATTTAACAAATTGGACATTTTGACTAAAATGGTCAAATTCAAATTTCTGATTATAAACTAGCAGAAATTGTTCACAAGACTCCCAAGAAGCAATACCGATTGAAAAAAATTTAATTTGAAAAAATAATGTTGTCGACGTTAGGGTGAGCTTGGAGGTACAGGTTCAGTATAAGGCAAGAATTTAACAAATTGGACATTTTGACTAAAATGGTCAAATTCAAATTTCTGATTATAAACTAGTAGAAATTGTTCACAAGACTCCCAAGAAGCAATACCGATTGAAAAAAATTGAATTTGAAAAAATAATTTTTTCGACGTTAGGATGAACTTGGGGGTACAGGTTCAGTATAAGGCCAGAATTTAACAAATTGGACATTTTGACTAAAATGGTCAAATTCAAATTTCTGATTATAAACTAGCAGAAATTGTTCACAAGACTCCCAAGAAGCAATACCGATTGAAAAAAATTGAATTTGAAAAAATAATTTTTTCGACGTTAGGGTGAACTTGGGGGTACAGGTTCAGTATAAGGCCAGAATTTAACAAATTGGACATTTTGACTAAAATGGTCAAATTCAAATTTCTGATTATAAACTAGCAGAGATTGTTCACAAGACTCCCAAGAAGCAATACCGATTGAAAAAAATGGAATTTGAAAAAATAATTTTGTCGACGTTAGGGTGAGCTTGGGGGTACAGGTTCAGTATAAGGCCAGAATTTAACAAATTGGACATTTTGACTAAAATGGTCAAATTCAAATTTCTGATTATAAACTAGCAGAAATTGTTCACAAGACTCCCAAGAAGCAATACCGATTGAAAAAAATTGAATTTGAAAAAATAATTTTTTCGACGTTAGGATGAACTTGGGGGTACAGGTTCAGTATAAGGCCAGAATTTAACAAATTGAACATTTTGACTAAAATGGTCAAATTCAAATTTCTGATTATAAACCAGCAGAAATTGTTCACAAGACTCTCAAGAAGCAATACCGACTGAAAAAAATTGAATTTGAAAAAATAATTTTTTCGACGTTAGGGTGAGCTTGGGGGTACAGGTTCAGTATAAGGCCAGAATTTAACAAATTGGACATTTTGACTAAAATGGTCAAATTCAAATTTCTGATTATAAACCAGCAGAAATTGTTCACAAGACTCCCAAGAAGCAATACCGATTGAAAAAAATTGAATTTGAAAAAATAATTTTTTCGACGTTAGGGTGAGCTTAGGGGTACAGGTTCAGTATAAGGCCAGAATTTAACAAATTGGACATTTTGACTAAAATGGTCAAATTCAAATTTCTGATTATAAACTAGCAGAAATTGTTCACAAGACTCTCAAGAAGCAATACCGATTGAAAAAAATTGAATTTAAAAAAATAATTTTGTCGACGTTAGGGTGAGCTTGGGGGTGCAGGTTCAGTATAAGGCCAGAATTTAACAAATTGGACATTTTGACTAAAATGGTCAAATTCAAATTTCTGATTATAAACTAGCAGAAATTGTTCACAAGACTCCCAAGAAGCAATACCGATTGAAAAAAATTTAATTTGAAAAAATAACTTTGTCGACGTTAGGGTGAGCTTGGGGGTACAGGTTCAGTATAAGGCCAGAATTTAACAAATTGGACATTTTGACTAAAATGGTCAAATTCAAATTTCTGATTATAAACCAGCAGAAATTGTTCACAAGACTCCCAAGAAGCAATACCGATTGAAAAAAATTGAATTTGAAAAAATAATTTTTTCGACATTAGGGTGAACTTGGCGGTACAGGTTCAGTATAAGGCCAGAATTCAACAAATTGAACATTTTGACTAAAATGGTCAAAATCAAATTTCTGATTATAAACCAGCAGAAATTGTTCACAAGACTCCCAAGAAGCAATACCGATTGAAAAAAATTGAATTTGAAAAAATAATTTTGTCGACGTTAGGGTGAGCTTGGGGGTACAGGTTCAGTATAAGGCCAGAATTTAACAAATTGGACATTTTGACTAAAATGGTCAAATTCAAATTTCTGATTATAAACTAGCAGAAATTGTTCACAAGACTCTCAAGAAGCAATACCGATTGAAAAAAATTGAATTTGAAAAAATATTTTTTTCGACGTTAGGGTGAGCTTGGGGGTACAGGTTCAGTATAAGGCAAGAATTTAACAAATTGGATATTTTGACTAAAATGGTCAAATTCAAATTTCTGATTATAAACTAGCAGAAATTGTTCACAAGACTCCCAAGAAGCAATACCGATTGAAAAAAATTGAATTTGAAAAAATAATTTTTTCGACGTTAGGATGAACTTGGGGGTACAGGTTCAGTATAAGGCCAGAATTTAACAAATTGAACATTTTGACTAAAATGGTCAAAATCAAATTTCTGATTATAAACCAGCAGAAATTGTTCACAAGACTCCCAAGAAGCAATACCGATTGAAAAAAATTGAATTTGAAAAAATAATTTTTTCGACGTTAGGGTGAACTTGGGGGTACAGGTTCAGTATAAGGCAAGAATTTAACAAATTGGACATTTTGACTAAAATGGTCAAATTCAAATTTCTGATTATAAACTAGCAGAAATTGTTCACAAGACTCCCAAGAAGCAATACCGATTGAAAAAAATTGAATTTGAAAAAATAATTTTTTCGACGTTAGGATGAACTTGGGGGTACAGGTTCAGTATAAGGCCAGAATTTAACAAATTGAACATTTTGACTAAAATGGTCAAATTCAAATTTCTGATAATAAACTAGCAGAAATTGTTCACAAGACTCCCAAGAAGCAATACCGATTGAAAAAAATTGAATTTGAAAAAATAATTTTGTCGACGTTAGGGTGAGCTTTGGGGTACAGGTTCAGTAAAAGGCCAGAATTTAACAAATTGGACATTTTGACTAAAATGGTCAAATTCAAATTTCTGATTATAAACTAGCAGAAATTGTTCACAAGACTCCCAAGAAGCAATACCGATTGAAAAAAAATTGAATTTGAAAAAATAACTTTGTCGACGTTAGGGTGAGCTTGGGGGTACAGGTTCAGTATAAGGCCAGAATTTAACAAATTGGACATTTTGACTAAAATGGTCAAATTCAAATTTCTGATTATAAACTAGCAGAAATTGTTCACAAGACTCCCAAGAAGCAATACCGATTGAAAAAAATTGAATTTGAAAAAATAATTTTTTCGACGTTAGGATGAACTTGGGGGTACAGGTTCAGTATAAGGCCAGAATTTAACAAATTGAACATTTTGACTAAAATGGTCAAAATCAAATTTCTGATTATAAACCAGCAGAAATTGTTCACAAGACTCCCAAGAAGCAATACCGATTGAAAAAAATTGAATTTGAAAAAATAATTTTTTCGACGTTAGGGTGAACCTGGGGGTACAGGTTCAGTATAAGGCCAGAATTTAACAAATTGAACATTTTGACTAAAATGGTCAAATTAAAATTTCTGATTATAAACTAGCAGAAATTGTTCACAAGACTCCCAAGAAGCAATACCGATTGAAAAAAATTGAATTTGAAAAAATAATTTTGTCGACGTTAGGGTGAGCTTGGGGCTACAGAATAAGGCCAGAATTTAACAAATTGGACATTTTGACTAAAATGGTCAAATTCAAATTTCTGATTATAAACTAGCAGAAATTGTTCACAAGACTCCCAAGAAGCAATACCGATTGAAAACAATTGAATTTGAAAAAATAATTTTTTCGAAGTTAGGGTGAGCTTGGGGGTACAGGTTCAGTATAAGGCCAGAATTTAACAAATTGGACATTTTGACTAAATTGGTCAAATTCAAATTTCTGATTATAAACTGGCAGAAATTGTTCACAAGACTCTCAAGAAGCAATACCGATTGAAAAAAATTGAATTTGAAAAAATAATTTTGTCGACGTTAGGGGGAGCTTGGGGGTATAGGTTCAGTATAAGGCCAGAATTTAACAAATTGGACATTTTGACTAAAATGGTCAAATTCAAATTTCTGATTATAAACTAGCAGAAATTGTTCACAAGACTCCCAAGAAGCAATACCGATTGAAAAAAATTGAATTTGAAAAAATAACTTTGTCGACGTTAGGGTGAGCTTGGGGGTACAGGTTCAGTATAAGGCCAGAATTTAACAAATTGGACATTTTGACTAAAATGGTCAAATTCAAATTTCTGATTATAAACTAGCAGAAATTGTTCACAAGACTCCCAAGAAGCAATACCGATTGAAAACAATTGAATTTGAAAAAATTATTTTTTCGATGTTGGGGTGAGCTTGGGGGTACAGGTTCAGTATAAGGCCAGAATTTAACAAATTGGACATTTTGACTTATTTGGTCAAATTCAAATTTCTGATTATAAACTAGCAGAAATTGTTCACAAGACTCCCAAGAAGCAATACCGATTGAAAAAAATTGAATTTGAAAAAATAATTTTGTCGACGTTAGGGTGAGCTTGGGGGTACAGGTTCAGTATAAGGCCAGAATTTAACAAATTGGACATTTTGACTAAAATGGTCAAATTCAAATTTCTGATTATAAACTAGCAGAAATTGTTCACAAGACTCCCAAGAAGCAATACCGATTGAAAAAAATTGAATTTGAAAAAATAATTTTTTCGACGTTAGGGTGAGCTTAGGGGTACAGGTTCAGTATAAGGCCAGAATTTAACAAATTGGACATTTTGACTAAAATGGTCAAATTCAAATTTCTGATTATAAACTAGCAGAAATTGTTCACAAGACTCCCAAGAAGCAATACCGATTGAAAACAATTGAATTTGAAAAAATTATTTTTTCGATGTTGGGGTGAGCTTGGGGGTACAGGTTCAGTATAAGGCCAGAATTTAACAAATTGGACATTTTGACTTAATTGGTCAAATTCAAATTTCTGATTATAAACTAGCAGAAATTGTTCACAAGACTCCCAAGAAGCAATACCGATTGAAAAAAATTGAATTTGAAAAAATAATTTTGTCGACGTTAGGGTGAGCTTGGGGGTACAGGTTCAGTATAAGGCCAGAATTTAACAAATTGGACATTTTGACTAAAATGGTCAAATTCAAATTTCTGATTATAAACTAGCAGAAATTGTTCACAAGACTCCCAAGAAGCAACACCGATTGAAAAAAATTGAATTTGAAAAAATAATTTTTTCGACGTTAGGGTGAGCTTAGGGGTACAGGTTCAGTATAAGGCCAGAATTTAACAAATTGGACATTTTGACTAAAATGGTCAAATTCCAATTTCTGATTATAAACTAGCAGAAAATGTTCACAAGACTCTCAAGAAGCAATACCGATTGAAAAAAATTGAATTTGAAAAAATAATTTTGTCGACGTTAGGGTGAGCTTGGGGGTACAGGTTCAGTATAAGGCAAGAATTTAACAAATTGGACATTTTGACTAAAATGGTCAAATTCAAATTTCTGATTATAAACTAGCAGAAATTGTTCACAAGACTCCCAAGAAGCAATACCGATTGAAAAAAATTGAATTTGAAAAAATATATTTGTCGACGTTAGGGTGAACTTGGGGGTACAGGTTCAGTATAAGGCCAGAATTTAACAAATTGGACATTTTGACTAAAATGGTCAAATTCAAATTTCTGATTATAAACTAGCAGAAATTGTTCACAAGACTCCCAAGAAGCAATACCGATTGAAAAAAATTGAATTTGAAAAAATAATTTTTTCGATGTTAGGGTGAGCTTGGGGGTACAGGTTCAGTATAAGGCCAGAATTTAACAAATTGGACATTTTGACTAAAATGGTCAAATTCAAATTTCTGATTATAAACTAGCAGAAATTGTTCACAAGACTCCCAAGAAGCAATACCGATTGAAAAATATTGAATTTGAAAAAATAATTTTTTCGACGTTAGGGGGAGCTTGGGGGTACAGGTTCAGTATAAGGCCAGAATTTAACAAATTGGACATTTTGACTAAAATGGTCAAATTCAAATTTCTGATTATAAACTAGCAGAAATTGTTCACAAGACTCCCAAGAAGCAATACCGATTGAAAAAAATTGAATTTGAAAAAATAACTTTGTCGACGTTAGGGTGAGCTTGGGGGTACAGGTTCAGTATAAGGCCAGAATTTAACAAATTGGACATTTTGACTAAAATGGTCAAATTCAAATTTCTGATTATAAACTAGCAGAAATTGTTCACAAGACTCCCAAGAAGCAATACCGATTGAAAAAAATTGAATTTGAAAAAATAATTTTTTCGACGTTAGGATGAACTTGGGGGTACAGGTTCAGTATAAGGCCAGAATTTAACAAATTGAACATTTTGACTAAAATGGTCAAAATCAAATTTCTGATTATAAACCAGCAGAAATTGTTCACAAGACTCCCAAGAAGCAATACCGATTGAAAAAAATTGAATTTGAAAAAATAATTTTTTCGACGTTAGGGTGAACTTGGGGGTACAGGTTCAGTATAAGGCCAGAATTTAACAAATTGAACATTTTGACTAAAATGGTCAAATTCAAATTTCTGATTATAAACTAGCAGAAATTGTTCACAAGACTCCCAAGAAGCAATACCGATTGAAAAAAATTGAATTTGAAAAAATAATTTTGTCGACGTTAGGGTGAGCTTGGGGGTACAGGTTCAGTATAAGGCCAGAATTTAACAAATTGGACATTTTGACTAAAATGGTCAAATTCAAATTTCTGATTATAAACTAGCAGAAATTGTTCACAAGACTCCCAAGAAGCAATACCGATTGAAAAAAATTGAATTTGAAAAAATAATTTTTTCGATGTTAGGGTGAGCTTGGGGGTACAGGTTCAGTATAAGGCCAGAATTTAACAAATTGGACATTTTGACTAAATTGGTCAAATTCAAATTTCTGATTATAAACTAGCAGAAATTGTTCACAAGACTCTCAAGAAGCAATACCGATTGAAAAAAATTGAATTTGAAAAAATAATTTTGTCGACGTTAGGGGGAGCTTGGGGGTACAGGTTCAGTATAAGGCCAGAATTTAACAAATTGGACATTTTGACTAAAATGGTCAAATTCAAATTTCTGATTATAAACTAGCAGAAATTGTTCACAAGACTCCCAAGAAGCAATACCGATTGAAAAAAATTGAATTTGAAAAAATAACTTTGTCGACGTTAGGGTGAGCTTGGGGGTACAGGTTCAGTATAAGGCAAGAATTTAACAAATTGGACATTTTGACTAAAATGGTCAAATTCAAATTTCTGATTATAAACTAGCAGAAATTGTTCACAAGACTCCCAAGAAGCAATACCGATTGAAAAAAATTGAATTTGAAAAAATAATTTTTTCGACGTTAGGATGAACTTTGGGGTACAGGTTCAGTATAAGGCCAGAATTTAACAAATTGGACATTTTGACTAAAATGGTCAAATTCAAATTTCTGATTTTAAACTAGCAGAAATTGTTCACAAGACTCCCAAGAAGCAATACCGATTGAAAACAATTGAATTTGAAAAAATAATTTTTTAGAAGTTGGGGTGAGCTTGGGGGTACAGGTTCAGTATAAGGCCAGAATTTAACAAATTGGACATTTTGACTTAATTGGTCAAATTCAAATTTCTGATTATAAACTAGCAGAAATTGTTCACAAGACTCCCAAGAAGCAATACCGATTGAAAAAAATTGAATTTGAAAAAATAATTTTGTCGACGTTAGGGTGAGCTTGGGGGTACAGGTTCAGTATAAGGCCAGAATTTAACAAATTGGACATTTTGACTAAAATGGTCAAATTCAAATTTCTGATTATAAACTAGCAGAAATTGTTCACAAGACTCCCAAGAAGCAATACCGATTGAAAAAAATTGAATTTGAAAAAATAATTTTGTCGACGTTAGGGTGAGCTTTTGGGTACAAGTTCAGTAAAAGGCCAGAATTTAACAAATTGGACATTTTGACTAAAATGGTCAAATTCAAATTTCTGATTATAAACTAGCAGAAATTGTTCACAAGACTCCCAAGAAGCAATACCGATTGAAAAAAATTGAATTTGAAAAAATAATTTTTTCGACGTTAGGGTGAGCTTAGGGGTACAGGTTCAGTATAAGGCCAGAATTTAACAAATTGGACATTTTGACTAAAATGGTCAAATTCAAATTTCTGATTATAAACTAGCAGAAATTGTTCACAAGACTCTCAAAAAGCAATACCGATTGAAAAAAATTGAATTTGAAAAAATAATTTTGTCGACGTTAGGGTGAGCTTGGGGGTACAGGTTCAGTATAAGGCAAGAATTTAACAAATTGGACATTTTGACTAAAATGGTCAAATTTCTGATTATAAACTAGCAGAAATTGTTCACAAGACTCCCAAGAAGCAATACCGATTGAAAAAAATTGAATTTGAAAAAATATATTTGTCGACGTTAGGGTGAGCTTGGGGGTACAGGTTCAGTATAAGGCCAGAATTTAACAAATTGGACATTTTGACTAAAATGGTCAAATTCAAATTTCTGATTATAAACTAGCAGAAATTGTTCACAAGACTCCCAAGAAGCAATACCGATTGAAAAAAATTGAATTTGAAAAAATAATTTTTTCGATGTTAGGGTGAGCTTGGGGGTACAGGTTCAGTATAAGGCCAGAATTTAACAAATTGGACATTTTGACTAAAATGGTCAAATTCAAATTTCTGATTATAAACTAGCAGAAATTGTTCACAAGACTCCCAAGAAGCAATACCGATTGAAAAAAATTGAATTTGAAAAAATAATTTTTTCGACGTTAGGGTGAGCTTAGGGGTACAGGTTCAGTATAAGGCCAGAATTTAACAAATTGGACATTTTGACTAAAATGGTCAAATTCAAATTTCTGATTATAAACTAGAAGAAATTGTTCACAAGACTCTCAAGAAGCAATACCGATTGAAAAAAATTGAATTTGAAAAAATAATTTTGTCGACGTTAGGGTGAGCTTGGGGGTACAGGTTCAGTATACGGCCAGAATTTAACAAATTGGACATTTTGACTAAAATGTTCAAATTCAAATTTCTGATTATAAACTAGCAGAAATTGTTCACAAGACTCCCAAGAAGCAATACCGATTGAAAAAAATTGAATTTGAAAAAATAATTTTGTCGACGTTAGGGTGAGCTTGGGGGTACAGGTTCAGTATAAGGCCAGAATTTAACAAATTGGACATTTTGACTAAAATGGTCAAATTCAAATTTCTGATTATAAACTAGCAGAAATTGTTCACAAGACTCCCAAGAAGCAATACCGATTGAAAAAAATTGAATTTGAAAAAAAAAAAATTTCGACGTTAGGGTGAGCTTGGGGGTACAGGTTCAGTATAAGGCCAGAATTTAACAAATTGGACATTTTGAGTCTTTGACTAAAATGGTCAAATTCAAATTTCTGATTATAAACTAGCAGAAATTGTTCACAAGACTCCCAAGAAGCAATACCGATTGAAAAAAATTGAATTTGAAAAAATAATTTTTTCGATGTTAGGGTGAGTTTGGGGGTACAGGTTCAGTATAAGGCCAGAATTTAACAAATTGGACATTTTGACTAAAATGGTCAAATTCAAATTTCTGATTATAAACTAGCAGAAATTGTTCACAAGACTCCCAAGAAGCAATACCGATTGAAAAATATTGAATTTGAAAAAATAATTTTTTCGACGTTAGGGTGAGCTTAGGGGTACAGGTTCAGTATAAGGCCAGAATTTAACAAATTGGACATTTTGACTAAAATGGTCAAATTCAAATTTCTGATTATAAACTAGCAGAAATTGTTCACAAGACTCTCAAGAAGCAATACCGATTGAAAAAAATTGAATTTGAAAAAATAATTTTGTCGACGTTAGGGTGAGCTTGGGGGTACAGGTTCAGTATAAGGCAAGAATTTAACAAATTGGACATTTTGACTAAAATGGTCAAATTCAAATTTCTGATTATAAACTAGCAGAAATTGTTCACAAGACTCCCAAGAAGCAATACCGATTGAAAAAAATTGAATTTGAAAAAATAATTTTGTCGACGTTAGGGTGAGCTTGGGGGTACAGGTTCAGTATAAGGCCAGAATTTAACAAATTGGACATTTTGAGTCTTTGACTAAAATGGTCAAATTCAAATTTCTGATTATAAACTAGCAGAAATTGTTCACAAGACTCCCAAGAAGCAATACCGATTGAAAATTATTGAATTTGAAAAAATAATTTTTTCGACGTTAGGATGAACTTGGGGGTACAGGTTCATTATAAGGCCAGAATTTAACAAATTGGACATTTTGACTAAAATGGTCAAATTCAAATTTCTGATTATAAACTAGCAGAAATTTTTCACAAGACTCTCAAGAAGCAATACCGATTGAAAAAAATTGAATTTGAAAAAATAATTTTGTCGACGTTAGGGTGAGCTTGGGGGTACAGGTTCAGTATAAGGCCAGAATTTAACAAATTGGACATTTTGACTAAAATGGTCAAATTCAAATTTCTGATTATAAACTAGCAGAAATTGTTCACAAGACTCCCAAGAAGCAATACCGATTGAAAAAAATTGAATTTGAAAAAATAATTTTGTCGACGTTAAGGTGAGCTTGGGGGTACAGGTTCAGTATAAGGCCAGAATTTAACAAATTGGACATTTTGACTAAAATGGTCAAATTCAAATTTCTGATTATAAACTAGCAGAAATTGTTCACAAGACTCCCAAGAAGCAATACCGATTGAAAAAAATTGAATTTGAAAAAAAAAATTTTTCGACGTTAGGGTGAGCTTGGGGGTACAGGTTCAGTATAAGGCCAGAATTTAACAAATTGGACATTTTGAGTCTTTGACTAAAATGGTCAAATTCAAATTTCTGATTATAAACTAGCAGAAATTGTTCACAAGACTCCCAAGAAGCAATACCGATTGAAAAAAATTGAATTTGAAAAAATAATTTTTTCGACGTTAGGGTGAGCTTAGGGGTACAGGTTCAGTATAAGGCCAGAATTTAACAAATTGGACATTTTGACTAAAATGGTCAAATTCAAATTTCTGATTATAAACTAGCAGAAATTGTTCACAAGACTCCCAAGAAGCAATACCGATTGAAAAAAATTGAATTTGAAAAAATAATGTTTTCGACGTTAGGGTGAGCTTGGGGGTACAGGTTCAGTATAAGGCCAGAATTTAACAAATTGGACATTTTGACTAAAATGGTCAAATTCAAATTTCTGATTATAAACTAGCAGAAATTGTTCACAAGACTCCCAAGAAGCAATACCGATTGAAAAATATTGAATTTGAAAAAATAATTTTTTCGACGTTAGGGTGAGCTTAGGGGTACAGGTTCAGTATAAGGCCAGAATTTAACAAATTGGACATTTTGACTAAAATGGTCAAATTCAAATTTCTGATTATAAACTAGCAGAAATTGTTCACAAGACTCTCAAGAAGCAATACCGATTGAAAAAAATTGAATTTGAAAAAATAATTTTGTCGACGTTAGGGTGAGCTTGGGGGTACAGGTTCAGTATAAGGCAAGAATTTAACAAATTGGACATTTTGACTAAAATGGTCAAATTCAAATTTCTGATTATAAACTAGCAGAAATTGTTCACAAGACTCCCAAGAAGCAATACCGATTTAAAAAAATTGAATTTGAAAAAATAATTTTGTCGACGTTAGGGTGAGCTTGGGGGTACAGGTTCAGTATAAGGCCAGAATTTAACAAATTGGACATTTTGAGTCTTTGACTAAAATGTTCAAATTCAAATTTCTGATTATAAACTAGCAGAAATTGTTCACAAGACTCCCAAGAAGCAATACCGATTGAAAAAAATTGAATTTGAAAAAATAATTTTTTCGATGTTAGGGTGAGCTTGGGGGTACAGGTTCAGTATAAGGCCAGAATTTAACAAGTTGGACATTTTGACTAAAATGGTCAAATTCAAATTTCTGATTATAAACTAGCAGAAATTGTTCACAAGACTCCCAAGAAGCAATACCGATTGAAAATTATTGAATTTGAAAAAATAATTGTTTCGACGTTAGGGTGAGCTTAGGGGTACAGGTTCAGTATAAGGCCAGAATTTAACAAATTGGACATTTTGACTAAAATGGTCAAATTCAAATTTCTGATTATAAACTAGCAGAAATTGTTCACAAGAGTCTCAAGAAGCAATACCGATTGAAAAAAATTGAATTTGAAAAAAAAATTTTGTCGACGTTAGGGTGAGCTTGGGGGTACAGGTTCAGTATAAGGCCAGAATTTAACAAATTGGACATTTTGACTAAAATGGTCAAATTCAAATTTCTGATTATAAACTAGCAGAAATTGTTCACAAGACTCCCAAGAAGCAATACCGATTGAAAAAAATTGAATTTGAAAAAATAATTTTGTCGACGTTAGGGTGAGCTTGGGGGTACAGGTTCAGTATAAGGCCAGAATTTAACAAATTGGACATTTTGACTAAAATGGTCAAATTCAAATTTCTGATTATAAACTAGCAGAATTTGTTCAAAAGACTCCCAAGAAGCAATACCGATTGAAAAAAATTGAATTTGAAAAAATAATTTTTTCGATGTTAGGGTGAGCTTGGGGGTACAGGTTCAGTATAAGGCCAGAATTTAACAAATTGGACATTTTGACTAAAATGGTCAAATTCAAATTTCTGATTTTAAACTAGCAGAAATTGTTCACAAGACTCCCAAGAAGCAATACCGATTGAAAAAAATTGAATTTGAAAAAATATATTTGTCGACGTTAGGGTGAGCTTGGGGGTACAGGTTCAGTATAAGGCCAGAATTTAACAAATTGGACATTTTGACTAAAATGGTCAAATTCAAATTTCTGATTATAAACTAGCAGAAATTGTTCACAAGACTCTCAAGAAGCAATACCGATTGAAAAAAATTGAATTTGAAAAAATAATTTTGTCGACGTTAGGGTGAGCTTGGGGGTACAGGTTCAGTATAAGGCAAGAATTTAACAAATTGGACATTTTGACTAAAATGGTCAAATTCAAATTTCTGATTATAAACTAGCAGAAATTGTTCACAAGACTCCCAAGAAGCAATACCGATTGAAAAAAATTGAATTTGAAAAAATAATTTTTTCGACGTTAGGATGAACTTGGGGGTACAGGTTCATTATAAGGCCAGAATTTAACAAATTGGACATTTTGACTAAAATGGTCAAATTCAAATTTCTGATTATAAACTAGCAGAAATTGTTCATAAGACTCCCAAGAAGCAATACCGATTGAAAAAAATTGAATTTGAAAAACTAATTTTTTCGACGTTAGGGTGAACTTGGGGGTACAGGTTCAGTATAAGGCCAGAATTTAACAAATTGAACATTTTGACTAAAATGGTCCAATTCAAATTTCTGATTATAAACTAGCAGAAATTGTTCACAAGACTCCCAAGAAGCAATAACGATTGAGAAAAATTGAATTTGAAAAAATAATTGTTTTGACGTTAGGGTGAACTTGGGGGTACAGGTTCAGTATAAGGCCAGAATTTAACAAATTGAACATTTTGACTAAAATGGTCAAATTCAAATTTCTGATTATAAACTAGCAGAAATTGTTCACAAGACTCCCAAGAAGCAATAACGATTGAGAAAAATTGAATTTGAAAAAATAATTTTTTCGACGTTAGGGTGAGCTTTGGGGTACAGGTTCAGTATAAGACCAAAATTTAACAAATTGGACATTTTGACTAAAATGGTCAAATTCAAATTTCTGATTATAAACTAGCAGAAATTGTTCACAAGACTCCCAAGAAGCAATACCGATTGAAAAAAATTGAATTTGAAAAAAGAATTTTTTCGACGTTAGGGTGAGCTTGGGGGTACAGGTTCAGTATAAGGCCAGAATTTAACAAATTGAACATTTTGACTAAAATGGTCCAATTCAAATTTCTGATTATAAACTAGCAGAAATTGTTCACAAGATTCCCAAGAAGCAATACAGATTGAAAAAAATTGAATTTGAAAAAATAATTTTTTCGACGTTAGGGTGAGCTTGGGGGTACAGGTTCAGTATAAGGCCAGAATTTAACAAATTGGACATTTTGACTAAAATGGTCAAATTCAAATTTCTGATTATAAACTAGCAGAAATTGTTCACAAGACTCCCAAGAAGCAATACCGATTGAAAAAAATTGAATTTGAAAAAATATTTTTTTCAACGTTAGGGTGAGCTTGGGGGTACAGGTTCAGTATAAGCCCCGAATTTAACAAATTGGACATTTTGACTAAAATGGTCAAATTCAAATTTCTGATTATAAACTAGCAGAAATTGTTCACAAGACTCCCAAGAAGCAATAACGATTGAGAAAAATTGAATTTGAAAAAATAATTGTTTTGACGTTAGGGTGAACTTGGGGGTACAGGTTCAGTATAAGGCCAGAATTTAACAAATTGAACATTTTGACTAAAATGGTCAAATTCAAATTTCTGATTATAAACTAGCAGAAATTGTTCACAAGACTCCCAAGAAGCAATAACGATTGAGAAAAATTGAATTTGAAAAAATAATTTTTTCGACGTTAGGGTGAGCTTTGGGGTACAGGTTCAGTATAAGACCAAAATTTAACAAATTGGACATTTTGACTAAAATGGTCAAATTCAAATTTCTGATTATAAACTAGCAGAAATTGTTCACAAGACTCCCAAGAAGCAATACCGATTGAAAAAAATTGAATTTGAAAAAAGAATTTTTTCGACGTTAGGGTGAGCTTGGGGGTACAGGTTCAGTATAAGGCCAGAATTTAACAAATTGAACATTTTGACTAAAATGGTCCAATTCAAATTTCTGATTATAAACTAGCAGAAATTGTTCACAAGATTCCCAAGAAGCAATACCGATTGAAAAAAATTGAATTTGAAAAAAGAATTTTTTCGACGTTAGGGTGAGCTTGGGGGTACAGGTTCAGTATAAGGCCAGAATTTAACAAATTGGACATTTTGACTAAAATGGTCAAATTCAAATTTCTGATTATAAACTAGCAGAAATTGTTCACAAGACTCCCAAGAAGCAATACCGATTGAAAAAAATTGAATTTGAAAAAATATTTTTATCGACGTTAGGGTGAGCTTGGGGGTACAGGTTCAGTATAAGCCCCGAATTTAACAAATTGGACATTTTGACTAAAATGGTCAAATTCAAATTTCTGATTATAAACTAGCAGAAATTGTTCACATGACTCCCAAGAAGCAATAATGATTAAAAAAAATTGAATTTGAAAAAATAATTTTGTCGACGTTAGGGTGAGCTTTGGGGTACAGGTTCAGTATAAGGCCAGAATTTAACAAATTGGACATTTTGACTAAAATGGTCAAATTCAAATTTCTGATTATAAACTAGCAGAAAGTGTTCACAAGACTCCCAAGAAGCAATACTGATTGAAAAAAATTGAATTTGAAAGAATGATTTTGTCGACGTTAGGGTGAGCTTGGGGGTATTGGTTCAGTATAAGGCAAGAATTTAACAAATTGGACATTTTGACTAAAATGGTCAAATTCAAAGTTCTGATTATAAACTAGCAGAAATTGTTCACAAGACTCCCAAGAAGCAATACCGATTGAAAAAAATTGAATTTGAAAAAATATTTTTTTCGACGTTAGGGTGAGCTTGGGGGTACAGGTTCAGTATAAGGCCAGAATTTAACAAATTGGACATTTTGACTAAAATGGTCAAATTCAAATTTCTGATTATAAACTAGCAGAAATTGTTCACATGACTCCCAAGAAGCAATAATGATTAAAAAAAATTGAATTTGAAAAAATAATTTTGTCGACGTTAGGGTGAGCTTTGGGGTACAGGTTCAGTATAAGGCAAGAATTTAACAAATTGGACATTTTGACTAAAATAGTCAAATTCAAATTTCTGATTATAAACTAGCAGAAATTGTTCACAAGACTCCCAAGAAGCAATACCGATTGAAAAAAATTGAATTTGAAAGAATGATTTTGTCGACGTTAGGGTGAGCTTGGGGGTACAGGTTCAGTATAAGGCAAGAATTTAACAAATTGGACATTTTGAATAAAATGGTCAAATTCAAATTTCTGATTATAAACTAGCAGAAATTGTTCACAAGACTCCCAAGAAGCAATACCGATTGAAAACATTTGAATTTGAAAAAATAATTTTTTCGACGTTAGGGTGAGCTTGGGGGTACAGGTTCAGTATAAGGCCAGAATTTAACAAATTGGACATATTGACTAAAATGGTCAAATTCAAATTTCTGATTATAAACTAGCAGAAATTGTTCACATGACTCCCAAGAAGCAATACCGATTGAAAAAAATTGAATTTGAAAAAATAATTTTTTCGACGTTAGGGTGAGCTTGGGGGTACAGGTTCAGTATAAGGCCAGAATTTAACAAATTGGACATTTTGACTAAAATGGTCAAATTCAAATTTCTGATTATAAACTAGCAGAAAGTGTTCACAAGACTCCCAAGAAGCAATACCGATTGAAAAAAATTGAATTTGAAAAAATATTTTTTTCGACGTTAGGGTGAGCTTGGGGGTACAGGTTCAGTATAAGGCCAGAATTTAACAAATTGGACATTTTGACTAAAATGGTCAAATTCAAATTTCTGATTATAAACTAGCAGAAATTGTTCACATGACTCCCAAGAAGCAATAATGATTAAAAAAAATTGAATTTGAAAAAATAATTTTGTCGACGTTAGGGTGAGCTTTGGGGTACAGGTTCAGTATAAGGCAAGAATTTAACAAATTGGACATTTTGACTAAAATAGTCAAATTCAAATTTCTGATTATAAACTAGCAGAAATTGTTCACAAGACTCCCAAGAAGCAATACCGATTGAAAAAAATTGAATTTGAAAGAATGATTTTGTCGACGTTAGGGTGAGCTTGGGGGTACAGGTTCAGTATAAGGCAAGAATTTAACAAATTGGACATTTTGAATAAAATGGTCAAATTCAAATTTCTGATTATAAACTAGCAGAAATTGTTCACAAGACTCCCAAGAAGCAATACCGATTGAAAAAAATTGAATTTGAAAAAATAATTTTTTCGACGTTAGGGTGAGCTTGGGGGTACAGGTTCAGTATAAGGCCAGAATTTAACAAATTGGACATATTGACTAAAATGGTCAAATTCAAATTTCTGATTATAAACTAGCAGAAAGTGTTCACAAGACTCCCAAGAAGCAATACCGATTGAAAAAAATTGAATTTGAAAAAATAATTTTTTCGATGTTAGGGTGAGCTTGGGGGTACAGGTTCAGTATAAGGCAAGAATTTAACAAATTGGACATTTTGACTAAAATAGTCAAATTCAAATTTCTGATTATAAACTAGCAGAAATTGTTCACAAGACTCCCAAGAAGCAATACCGATTGAAAAAAATTGAATTTGAAAGAATGATTTTGTCGACGTTAGGGTGAGCTTGGGGGTACAGGTTCAGTATAAGGCAAGAATTTAACAAATTGGACATTTTGAATAAAATGGTCAAATTCAAATTTCTGATTATAAACTAGCAGAAATTGTTCACAAGACTCCCAAGAAGCAATACCGATTGAAAACATTTGAATTTGAAAAAATAATTTTTTCGACGTTAGGGTGAGCTTGG
This sequence comes from Steromphala cineraria, assembly GCA_916613615.1. Lineage (NCBI taxonomy): Eukaryota > Metazoa > Mollusca > Gastropoda > Trochida > Trochidae > Steromphala > Steromphala cineraria. The sequence continues at coordinate 124,474 of OU744729.1, forward strand.
GGGTACAGGTTCAGTATAAGGCCAGAATTTAACAAATTGGACATATTGACTAAAATGGTCAAATTCAAATTTCTGATTATAAACTAGCAGAAATTGTTCACATGACTCCCAAGAAGCAATACCGATTGAAAAAAATTGAATTTGAAAAAATAATTTTTTCGACGTTAGGGTGAGCTTGGGGGTACAGGTTCAGTATAAGGCCAGAATTTAACAAATTGGACATTTTGACTAAAATGGTCAAATTCAAATTTCTGATTATAAACTAGCAGAAAGTGTTCACAAGACTCCCAAGAAGCAATACCGATTGAAAAAAATTGAATTTGAAAAAATATTTTTTTCGACGTTAGGGTGAGCTTGGGGGTACAGGTTCAGTATAAGGCCAGAATTTAACAAATTGGACATTTTGACTAAAATGGTCAAATTCAAATTTCTGATTATAAACTAGCAGAAATTGTTCACATGACTCCCAAGAAGCAATAATGATTAAAAAAAATTGAATTTGAAAAAATAATTTTGTCGACGTTAGGGTGAGCTTTGGGGTACAGGTTCAGTATAAGGCAAGAATTTAACAAATTGGACATTTTGACTAAAATAGTCAAATTCAAATTTCTGATTATAAACTAGCAGAAATTGTTCACAAGACTCCCAAGAAGCAATACCGATTGAAAAAAATTGAATTTGAAAGAATGATTTTGTCGACGTTAGGGTGAGCTTGGGGGTACAGGTTCAGTATAAGGCAAGAATTTAACAAATTGGACATTTTGAATAAAATGGTCAAATTCAAATTTCTGATTATAAACTAGCAGAAATTGTTCACAAGACTCCCAAGAAGCAATACCGATTGAAAAAAATTGAATTTGAAAAAATAATTTTTTCGACGTTAGGGTGAGCTTGGGGGTACAGGTTCAGTATAAGGCCAGAATTTAACAAATTGGACATATTGACTAAAATGGTCAAATTCAAATTTCTGATTATAAACTAGCAGAAAGTGTTCACAAGACTCCCAAGAAGCAATACCGATTGAAAAAAATTGAATTTGAAAAAATAATTTTTTCGATGTTAGGGTGAGCTTGGGGGTACAGGTTCAGTATAAGGCCAGAATTTAACAAATTGGACATTTTGACTAAAATGGTCAAATTCAAATTTCTGATTATAAACTAGCAGAAAGTGTTCACAAGACTCCCAAGAAGCAATACCGATTGAAAAAAATTGAATTTGAAAAAATATTTTTTTCGACGTTAGGGTGAGCTTGGGGGTACAGGTTCAGTATAAGGCCAGAATTTAACAAATTGGACATTTTGACTAAAATGGTCAAATTCAAATTTCTGATTATAAACTAGCAGAAATTGTTCACATGACTCCCAAGAAGCAATAATGATTAAAAAAAATTGAATTTGAAAAAATAATTTTGTCGACGTTAGGGTGAGCTTTGGGGTACAGGTTCAGTATAAGGCAAGAATTTAACAAATTGGACATTTTGACTAAAATAGTCAAATTCAAATTTCTGATTATAAACTAGCAGAAATTGTTCACAAGACTCCCAAGAAGCAATACCGATTGAAAAAAATTGAATTTGAAAGAATGATTTTGTCGACGTTAGGGTGAGCTTGGGGGTACAGGTTCAGTATAAGGCAAGAATTTAACAAATTGGACATTTTGAATAAAATGGTCAAATTCAAATTTCTGATTATAAACTAGCAGAAATTGTTCACAAGACTCCCAAGAAGCAATACCGATTGAAAAAAATTGAATTTGAAAAAATATTTTTTTCGACGTTAGGGTGAGCTTGGGGGTACAGGTTCAGTATAAGGCCAGAATTTAACAAATTGGACATATTGACTAAAATGGTCAAATTCAAATTTCTGATTATAAACTAGCAGAAATTGTCCACAAGACTCCCAAGAAGCAATACCGATTGAAAAAAATTGAATTTGAAAAAATAATTTTTTCGACGTTAGGGTGAGCTTGGGGGTACAGGTTCAGTATAAGGCCAGAATTTAACAAATTGGACATTTTGACTAAAATGGTCAAATTCAAATTTCTGATTATAAACTAGCAGAAAGTGTTCACAAGACTCCCAAGAAGCAATACCAATTGAAAAATAATGAATTTGAAAAAATAATTTTGTCGACGTTAGGGTGAGCTTGGGGGTACAGGTTCAGTATAAGGCAAGAATTTAACAAATTGGACATTTTGACTAAAATGGTCAAATTCAAATTTCTGATTATAAACTAGCAGAAATTGTTCACAAGACTCCCAAGAAGCAATACCGATTGAAAAAAATTGAATTTGAAAAAATAATTTTTTCGACGTTAGGGTGAGCTTGGGGGTACAGGTTCAGTATAAGACCAGAATTTAGCAAATTGGACATTTTGACTAAAATGGTCAAATTCAAATTTCTGATTATAAACTAGCAGAAATTGTTCACAAGACTCCCAAGAAGCAATACCGATTGAAAAAAATTGAATTTGAAAAAATAATTTTTTCGACGTTAGGGTGAGCTTGGGGGTACAGGTTCAGTATAAGGCCAGAATTTAACAAATTGGACATTTTGACTAAAATGGTCAAATTCAAATTTCTGTTTATAAACTAGCAGAAATTGTTCACAAGACTCCCAAGAAGCAATACCGATTGAAAAAAATTGAATTTGAAAAAATAATTTTTTCGACGTTAGGGTGAGCTTGGGGGTACAGGTTCAGTATAAGACCAGAATTTAACAAATTGGACATTTTGACTAAAATGGTCAATTTCAAATTTCTGATTATAAACTAGCAGAAATTGTTCACAAGACTCCCAAGAAGCAATACCGATTGAAAAAAATTGAATTTTAAAAAATAATTTTTTCGACGTTAGGGTGAGCTTGGGGGTACAGGTTCAGTATAAGGCCAGAATTTAACAAATTGGACATTTTGACTAAAATGGTCAACTTCAAATTTCTGATTATAAACTAGCAGAAATTGTTCACAAGACTCCCAAGAAGCAATACTGATTGAAAAAAATTGAATTTGAAAAAATAATTTTTTCGACGTTAGGGTGAGCTTGGGGATACAGGTTCAGTATAAGGCCAGAATTTAACAAATTGGACATTTTGACTAAAATGGCCAAATTCAAATTTCTGATTATAAACTAGCAGAAATTGTTCACAAGACTCCCAAGAAGCAATACCGATTGAAAAAAATTGAATTTGAAAAAATAATTTTTTCGACGTTAGGGTGAGCTTGGGGGTACAGGTTCAGTATAAGACCAGAATTTAACAAATTGGACATTTTGACTAAAATGGTCAAATTCAAATTTCTGATTATAAACTAGCAGAAATTGTTCACAAGACTCCCAAGAAGCAATGCCGATTGAAAAAAATTGAATTTGAAAAAATAATGTTTTCGACGTTAGGGTGAGCTTGGGGGTACAGGTTCAGTATAAGGCCAGAATTTAACAAATTGGACATTTTGACTAAAATGGTCAAATTCAAATTTCTGTTTATAAACTAGCAGAAATTGTTCACAAGACTCCCAAGAAGCAATACCGATTGAAAAAAATTGAATTTGAAAAAATAATTTTTTCGACGTTAGGGTGAGCTTGGGGGTACAGGTTCAGTATAAGACCAGAATTTAACAAATTGGACATTTTGACTAAAATGGTCAATTTCAAATTTCTGATTATAAACTAGCAGAAATTGTTCACAAGACTCCCAAGAAGCAATACCGATTGAAAAAAATTGAATTTTATAAAATAATTTTTTCGACGTTAGGGTGAGCTTGGGGGTACAGGTTCAGTATAAGGCCAGAACTTAACAAATTGGACATTTTGACTAAAATGGTCAACTTCAAATTTCTGATTATAAACTAGCAGAAATTGTTCACAAGACTCCCAAGAAGCAATACTGATTGAAAAAAATTGAATTTGCAAAAATAATTTTTTCGACGTTAGGGTGAGCTTGGGGATACAGGTTCAGTATAAGGCCAGAATTTAACAAATTGGACATTTTGACTAAAATGGTCAAATTCAAATTTCTGATTATAAACTAGCAGAAATTGTTCACAAGACTCCCAAGGAGCAATACCGATTGAAAAAAATTGAATTTGAAAAAATAATTTTTTCGACGTTAGGGTGAGCTTTGGGGTACAGGTTCAGTATAAGACCAGAATTTAACAAATTGGACATATTGACTAATATGGTCAAATTCAAATTTCTGATTATAAACTAGCAGAAATAGTTCACATGACTCCCAAGAAGCAATACCGATTGAAAAAAATTGAATTTGAAAAAATAATTTTTTCGACGTTAGGGTGAGCTTGGGGGTACAGGTTCAGTATAAGACCAGAATTTAACAAATTGGACATATTGACTAAAATGGTCAAATTCAAATTTCTGATTATAAACTAGCAGAAATTGTTCACATGACTCCCAAGAAGCAATACCGATTGAAAAAAATTGAATTTGAAAAAATAATTTTTTCGACGTTAGGGTGAGCTTGGGGGTACAGGTTCAGTATAAGACCAGAATTTAACAAATTGGACATTTTGACTAAAATGGTCAAATTCAAATTTCTGATTATAAACTAGCAGAAATTGTTCACAAGACTCCCAAGAAGCAATAACGATTGAAAAAAATTGAATTTGAAAAAATAATTTTTTCGACGTTAGGGTGAGCTTGGGGGTACAGGTTCAGTATAAGGCCAGAATTTAACAAATTGGACATTTTGACTAAAATGGTCAAATTCAAATTTCTGATTATAAACTAGCAGAAATTGTTCACAAGACTCCCAAGAAGCAATACCGATTGAAAAAAATTGAATTTGAAAAAATAATTTTTTCGACGTTATGGTGAGCTTGGGGGTACAGGTTCAGTATAAGGCCAGAATTTAACAAATTGGACATTTTGACTAAAATGGTCAAATTCAAATTTCTGATTATAAACTAGCAGAAATTGTTCACAAGACTCCCAAGAAGCAATACCGATTGAAAAAAATTTAATTTGAAAAAATAATTTTTTCGACGTTAGGGTGAGCTTGGGGATACAGGTTCAGTATAAGGCAAGAATTTAACAAATTGGACATTTTGACTAAAATGGTCAAATTCAAATTTCTGATTATAAACTAGCAGAAATTGTTAACAAGACTCCCAAGAAGCCCCACCGATTGAAAAAATTGAATTTGAAAAAATAATTTTTTCGACGTTAGGGTGAGCTTGGGGGTACAGGTTCAGTATAAGGCCAGAATTTAACAAATTGGACATTTTGACTAAAATGGTCAAATTCAAATTTCTGATTATAAACTAGCAGAAATTGTTCACAAGACTCCCAAGAAGCAATACCGATTGAAAAAAATTGAATTTGAAAAAATAATTTTTTCGACGTTAGGGTGAGCTTGGGGGTACAGGTTCAGTATTAGGCCAGAATTTAACAAATTGGACATTTTGACTAAAATGGTCAAATTCAAATTTCTGATTATAAACTAGCAGAAATTGTTCACAAGACTCCCAAGAAGCAATACCAATTGAAAAAAATTGAATTTGAAAAAATAATTTTTTCGACGTTAGGGTGAGCTTGGGGGTACAGGTTCAGTATAAGACCAAAATTTAACAAATTGGACATTTTGACTAAAATGGTCAATTTCAAATTTCTGATTATAAACTAGCAGAAATTGTTCACAAGACTCCCAAGAAGCAATACTGATTGAAAAAAATTGAATTTGAAAAAATAATTTTTTCGACGTTAGGGTGAGCTTGGGGATACAGGTTCAGTATAAGGCCAGAATTTAACAAATTGGAGATTTTGACTAAAATGGTCAAATTCAAATTTCTGATTATAAACTAGCAGAAATTGTTCACAAGACTCCCAAGGAGCAATACCGATTGAAAAAAATTGAATTTGAAAAAATAATTTTTTCGACGTTAGGGTGAGCTTGGGGGTACAGGTTCAGTATAAGGCCAGAATTTAACAAATTGGACATTTTGACTAAAATGGTCAAATTCAAATTTCTGATTATAAACTAGCAGAAATTGTTCACAAGACTCCCAAGAAGCAATACTGATTGAAAAAAATTGAATTTGAAAAAATAATTTTTTCGACGTTAGGGTGAGCTTGGGGATACAGGTTCAGTATAAGGCCAGAATTTAACAAATTGGACATTTTGACTAAAATGGTCAAATTCAAATTTCTGATTATAAACTAGCAGAAATTGTTCACAAGACTCCCAAGGAGCAATACCGATTGAAAAAAATTGAATTTGAAAAAATAATTTTTTCGACGTTAGGGTGAGCTTGGGGGTACAGGTTCAGTATTAGGCCAGAATTTAACAAATTGGACATTTTGACTAAAATGGTCAAATTCAAATTTCTGATTATAAACTAGCAGAAATTGTTCACAAGACTCCCAAGAAGCAATACCAATTGAAAAAAATTGAATTTGAAAAAATAATTTTTTCGACGTTAGGGTGAGCTTGGGGGTACAGGTTCAGTATAAGGCCAGAATTTAACAAATTGGACATATTGACTAAAATGGTCAAATTCAAATTTCTGATTATAAACCAGCGGAAATTGTTCACATGACTCCCAAGAAGCAATACCGATTGAAAAAAATTGAATTTGAAAAAATAATTTTTTCGACGTTAGGGTGAGCTTGGGGGTACAGGTTCAGTATAAGGCCAGAATTTAACAAATTGGACATATTGACTAAAATGGTCAAATTCAAATTTCTGATTATAAACTAGCAGAAATTGTTCACATGACTCCCAAGAAGCAATACCGATTGAAAAAAATTGAATTTGAAAAAATAATTTTTTCGACGTTAGGGTGAGCTTGGGGGTACAGGTTCAGTATAAGACCAGAATTTAACAAATTGGACATATTGACTAAAATGGTCAAATTCAAATTTCTGATTATAAACTAGCAGAAATTGTTCACAAGACTCCCAAGAAGCAATACCGATTGAAAAAAATTGAATTTGAAAAAATAATTTTTTCGACGTTAGGGTGAGCTTGGGGGTACAGGTTCAGTATAAGGCCAGAATTTAACAAATTGGACATTTTGACTAAAATGGTCAAATTCAAATTTCTGATTATAAACTAGCAGAAATTGTTCACAAGACTCCCAAGAAGCAATACCGATTGAAAAAAATTGAATTTGAAAAAATAATTTTTTCAACGTTAGGGTGAGCTTGGGGGTACAGGTTCAGTATAAGGCCAGAATTTAACAAATTGGACATTTTGACTAAAATGGTCAAATTCAAATTTCTGATTATAAACTAGCAGAAATTGTTCACAAGACTCCCAAGAAGCAATACCGATTGAAAAAAATTGAATTTGAAAAAATAATTTTTTCGACGTTAGGGTGAGCTTGGGGGTACAGGTTCAGTATAAGGCCAGAATTTAACAAATAGGACATTTTGACTAAAATGGTCAAATTCAAATTTCTGATTATAAACTAGCAGAAATTGTTCACAAGACTCCCAAGAAGCAATACTGATTGAAAAAAATTAAATTTGAAAAAATGATTTTTTTTTACGTTAGGGTGAGCTTGGGGGTACAGGTTCAGTATAAGGCCAGAACTTAACAAATTGGACATTTTGACTAAAATGGTCAAATTCAAATTTCTGATTATAAACTAGCAGAAATTGTTAACAAGACTCCCAAGAAGCAATACTAATTGAAAAAAATTGAATTTGAAAAAATAATTTTTTTGACGTTAGGGTGAGCTTGGGGGTACAGGTTCAGTATAAGGCCAGAATTTAACAAATTGGACATTTTGACTAAAATGGTCAAATTCAAATTTCTGATTATAAACTAGCAGAAATTGTTCACAAGACTCCCAAGAAGCAATACCGATTGAAAAAAATTGAATTTGAAAAAATAATTTTTTCGACGTTAGGGTGAGCTTGGGGGTACAGGTTCAGTATAAGGCCAGAATTTAACAAATTGGACATTTTGACTAAAATGGTCAAATTCAAATTTCTGATTATAAACTAGCAGAAATTGTTCACAAGACTCCCAAGAAGCAATACCGATTGAAAAAAATTTAATTTGAAAAAATAATTTTGTCGACGTTAGGATGAGCTTGGGGGTACAGGTTCAGTATAAGGCCAGAATTTAACAAATTGGACATTTTGACTAAAATGGTCAAATTCAAATTTCTGATTATAAACTAGCAGAAATTGTTAACAAGACTCCCAAGAAGCAATACTGATTGAAAAAAATTGAATTTGAAAAAATAATTTTTTCGACGTTAGGGTGAGCTTGGGGATACAGGTTCAGTATAAGGCCAGAATTTAACAAATTGGACATTTTGACTAAAATGGTCAAATTCAAATTTCTGATTATAAACTAGCAGAAATTGTTCACAAGACTCCCAAGGAGCAATAACGATTGAAAAAATTTTAATTTGAAAAAATAATTTTTTCGACGTTAGGGTGAGCTTGGGGGTACAGGTTCAGTATAAGGCCAGAATTTAACAAATTGGACATTTTGACTAAAATGGTCAAATTCAAATTTCTGATTATAAACTAGCAGAAATTGTTCACATGACTCCCAAGAAGCAATACCGATTGAAAAAAATTGAATTTGAAAAAATAATTTTTTCGACGTTAGGGTGAGCTTGGGGGTACAGGTTCAGTATAAGGCCAGAATTTAACAAATTGGACATTTTGACTAAAATGGTCAAATTCAAATTTCTGATTATAAACTAGCAGAAATTGTTAACAAGACTCCCAAGAAGCAATACCGATTGAAAAAAATTGAATTTGAAAAAATAATTTTTTTCGACGTTAGGGTGAGCTTGGGGGTACAGGTTCAGTATAAGACCAGAATTTAACAAATTGGACATTTTGACTAAAATGGTCAAATTCAAATTTCTGATTATAAACTAGCAGAAATTGTTCACAAGACTCCCAAGAAGCAATACCGATTGAAAAAAATTGAATTTGAAAAAATAATTTTTTCGACGTTAGGGTGAGCTTGGGGGTACAGGTTCAGTATAAGGCCAGAATTTAACAAATTGGACATTTTGACTAAAATGGTCAAATTCAAATTTCTGATTATAAACTAGCAGAAATTGTTAACAAGACTCCCAAGAAGCAATACCGATTGAAAAAAATTGAATTTGAAAAAATAATTTTTTCGACGTTAGGGTGAGCTTGGGGGTACAGGTTCAGTATAAGACCAGAATTTAACAAATTGGACATTTTGACTAAAATGGTCAAATTCAAATTTCTGATTATAAACTAGCAGAAATTGTTCACAAGACTCCCAAGAAGCAATACCGATTGAAAAAAATTGAATTTGAAAAAATAATTTTTTCGACGTTAGGATGAGCTTGGGGGTACAGGTTCAGTATAAGGCCAGAACTTAACAAATTGGACATTTTGACTAAAATGGTCAAATTCAAATTTCTGATTATAAACTAGCAGAAATTGTTCACATGACTCCCAAGAAGCAATACCAATTGAAAAAAATTGAATTTGAAAAAATAATTTTTTCGACGTTAGGGTGAGCTTGGAGGTACAGGTTCAGTATAAGGCCCGAATTTAACAAATTGGACATTTTGACTAAAATGGTCAAATTCAAATTTCTGATTATAAACTAGCAGAAATTGTTAACAAGACTCCCAAGAAGCAATACCGATTGAAAAAAATTGAATTTGAAAAAATATTTTTTTCGACGTTAGGGTGAGCTTGGGGGTACAGGTTCAGTATAAGGCCAGAATTTAACAAATTGGACATTTTGACTAAATTGGTCAAATTCAAATTTCTGATTATAAACTAGCAGAAATTGTTCACAAGACTCCCAAGAAGCAATACCGATTGAAAAAAATTTAATTTGAAAAAATAATTTTTTCGACGTTAGGGTGAGCTTGGGGGTACAGGTTCAGTATAAGGCCAGAATTTAACAAATTGGACATTTTGACTAAAATGGTCAAATTCAAATTTCTGATTATAAACTAGCAGAAATTGTTAACAAGACTCCCAAGAAGCAATACCGATTGAAAAAAATTGAATTTGAAAAAATAATTTTTTCGACGTTAGGGTGAGCTTGGGGGTACAGGTTCAGTATAAGACCAGAATTTAACAAATTGGACATTTTGACTAAAATGGTCAAATTCAAATTTCTGATTATAAACTAGCAGAAATTGTTCACAAGACTCCCAAGAAGCAATACCGATTGAAAAAAATTGAATTTGAAAAAATAATTTTTTCGACGTTAGGGTGAGCTTGGGGGTACAGGTTCAGTATAAGGCCAGAATTTAACAAATTGGACATATTGACTAAAATGGTCAAATTCAAATTTCTGATTATAAACCAGCGGAAATTGTTCACATGACTCCCAAGAAGCAATACCGATTGAAAAAAATTGAATTTGAAAAAATAATTTTTTCGACGTTAGGGTGAGCTTGGGGGTACAGGTTCAGTATAAGGCCAGAATTTAACAAATTGGACATTTTGACTAAAATGGTCAAATTCAAATTTCTGATTATAAACTAGCAGAAATTGTTCACATGACTCCCAAGAAGCAATACCGATTGAAAAAAATTGAATTTGAAAAAATAATTTTTTCGACGTTAGGGTGAGCTTGGGGGTACAGGCTCAGTATAAGACCAGAATTTAACAAATTGGACATATTGACTAAAATGGTCAAATTCAAATTTCTGATTATAAACTAGCAGAAATTGTTCACAAGACTCCCAAGAAGCAATACCGATTGAAAAAAATTGAATTTGAAAAAATAATTTTTTCGACGTTAGGGTGAGCTTGGGGGTACAGGTTCAGTATAAGGCCAGAATTTAACAAATTGGACATTTTGACTAAAATGGTCAAATTCAAATTTCTGATTATAAACTAGCAGAAATTGTTCACAAGACTCCCAAGAAGCAATACCGATTGAAAAAAATTGAATTTGAAAAAATAATTTTTTCGACGTTAGGGTGAGCTTGGGGGTACAGGTTCAGTATAAGGCCAGAATTTAACAAATTGGACATTTTGACTAAAATGGTCAAATTCAAATTTCTGATTATAAACTAGCAGAAATTGTTAACAAGACTCCCAAGAAGCAATACCGATTGAAAAAAATTTAATTTGAAAAAATAATTTGTTCGACGTTAGGGTGAGCTTGGGGGTACAGGTTCAGTATAAGGCCAGAATTTAACAAATAGGACATTTTGACTAAAATGGTCAAATTCAAATTTCTGATTATAAACTAGCAGAAATTGTTCACAAGACTCCCAAGAAGCAATACCGATTGAAAAAAATTGAATTTGAAAAAATGATTTTTTTGACGTTAGGGTGAGCTTGGGGGTACAGGTTCAGTATAAGGCCAGAATTTAACAAATTGGACATTTTGACTAAAATGGTCAAATTCAAATTTCTGATTATAAACTAGCAGAAATTGTTCACAAGACTCCCAAGAAGCAATACCGATTGAAAAAAATTGAATTTGAAAAAATAATTTTGTCGACGTTAGGATGAGCTTGGGGGTACAGGTTCAGTATAAGGCCAGAATTTAACAAATTGTACATTTTGACTAAAATGGTCAAATTCAAATTTCTGATTATAAACTAGCAGAAATTGTTCACAAGACTCCCAAGGAGCAATACCGATTGAAAAAAATTGAATTTGAAAAAATAATTTTTTCGACGTTAGGGTGAGCTTGGGGGTACAGGTTCAGTATAAGGCCAGAATTTAACAAATTGGACATTTTGACTAAAATGGTCAAATTCAAATTTCTGATTATAAACTAGCAGAAATTGTTAACAAGACTCCCAAGAAGCAATACTGATTGAAAAAAATTGAATTTGAAAAAATAATTTTTTCGACGTTAGGGTGAGCTTGGGGGTACAGGTTCAGTATAAGGCCAGAATTTAACAAATTGGACATTTTGACTAAAATGGTCAAATTCAAATTTCTGATTATAAACTAGCAGAAATTGTTCACATGACTCCCAAGAAGCAATACCGATTGAAAAAAATTGAATTTGAAAAAATAATTTTTTCGACGTTAGGGTGAGCTTGGGGGTACAGGTTCAGTATAAGGCCAGAATTTAACAAATTGGACATTTTGACTAAAATGGTCAAATTCAAATTTCTGATTATAAACTAGCAGAAATTGTTAACAAGACTCCCAAGAAGCAATACCGATTGAAAAAAATTGAATTTGAAAAAATAATTTTTTCGACGTTAGGGTGAGCTTGGGGGTACAGGTTCAGTATAAGACCAGAATTTAACAAATTGGACATTTTGACTAAAATGGTCAAATTCAAATTTCTGATTATAAACTAGCAGAAATTGTTCACAAGACTCCCAAGAAGCAATACCGATTGAAAAAAATTGAATTTGAAAAAATAATTTTTTCGACGTTAGGGTGAGCTTGGGGGTACAGGTTCAGTATAAGGCCAGACTTTAACAAATTGGACATTTTGACTAAAATGGTCAAATTCAAATTTCTGATTATAAACTAGCAGAAATTGTTAACAAGACTCCCAAGAAGCAATACCGATTGAAAAAAATTGAATTTGAAAAAATAATTTTTGCGACGTTAGGGTGAGCTTGGGGGTACAGGTTCAGTATAAGACCAGAATTTAACAAATTGAACATTTTGGCTAAAATGGTCAAATTCAAATTTCTGATTATAAACTAGCAGAAATTGTTCACAAGACTCCCAAGAAGCAATACCGATTGAAAAAAATTGAATTTGAAAAAATGATTTTTTTGACGTTAGGGTGAGCTTGGGGGTACAGGTTCAGTATAAGGCCAGAACTTAACAAATTGGACATTTTGACTAAAATGGTCAAATTCAAATTTCTGATTATAAATTAGCAGAAATTGTTGACATGACTCCCAAGAAGCAATACCAATTGAAAAAAATTGAATTTGAAAAAATAATTTTTTCGACGTTAGGGTGAGCTTGGGGGTACAGGTTCAGTATAAGGCCAGAATTTAACAAATTGGACATTTTGACTAAAATGGTCAAATTCATATTTCTGATTATAAACTAGCAGAAATTGTTCACAAGACTCCCAAGAAGCAATACCGATTGAAAAAAATTGAATTTTAAAAAATAATTTTTTCGACGTTAGGGTGAGCTTGGGGGTACAGGTTCAGTATAAGGCCAGAATTTAACAAATTGGACATTTTGACTAAAATGGTCAAATTCAAATTTCTGATTATAAACTAGCAGAAATTGTTCACAAGACTCCCAAGAAGCAATACCGATTGAAAAAATTTGAATTTGAAAAAATAATTTGTTCGACGTTAGGGTGAGCTTGGGGGTACAGGTTCAGTATAAGGCCAGAATTTAACAAATTGGACATATTGACTAAAATGGTCAAATTCAAATTTCTGATTATAAACTAGCAGAAATTGTTCACATGACTCCCAAGAAGCAATACCGATTGAAAAAAATTGAATTTGAAAAAATAATTTTTGCGACGTTAGGGTGAGCTTGAGGGTACAGGTTCAGTATAAGACCAGAATTTAACAAATTGAACATTTTGGCTAAAATGGTCAAATTCAAATTTCTGATTATAAACTAGCAGAAATTGTTCACAAGACTCCCAAGAAGCAATACCGATTGAAAAAAATTGAATTTGAAAAAATGATTTTTTTGACGTTAGGGTGAGCTTGGGGGTACAGGTTCAGTATAAGGCCAGAATTTAACAAATTGGACATTTTGACTAAAATGGTAAAATTCAAATTTCTGATTATAAACTAGCAGAAATTGTTCACAAGACTCCCAAGAAGCAATACCGATTGAAAAAAATTGAATTTGAAAAAATTATTTTTCGACGTTAGGGTGAGCTTGGGGGTACAGGTTCAGTATAAGACCAGAATTTAACAAATTGAACATTTTGGCTAACATGGTCAAATTCAAATTTCTGATTATAAACTAGCAGAAATTGTTCACAAGACTCCCAAGGAGCAATAACGATTGAAAAAAATTTAATTTGAAAAAATAATTTTTTCGACGTTAGGGTGAGCTTGGGGGTACAGGTTCAGTATAAGGCCAGAATTTAACAAATAGGACATTTTGACTAAAATGGTCAAATTCAAATTTCTGATTATAAACTAGCAGAAATTGTTCACAAGACTCCCAAGAAGCAATACCGATTGAAAAAAATTGAATTTGAAAAAATGATTTTTTTGACGTTAGGGTGAGCTTGGGGGTACAGGTTCAGTATAAGGCCAGAATTTAACAAATTGGACATTTTGACTAAAATGGTCAAATTCAAATTTCTGATTATAAACTAGCAGAAATTGTTCACAAGACTCCCAAGAAGCAATACCGATTGAAAAAAATTGAATTTGAAAAAATAATTTTGTCGACGTTAGGATGAGCTTGGGGGTACAGGTTCAGTATAAGGCCAGAATTTAACAAATTGTACATTTTGACTAAAATGGTCAAATTCAAATTTCTGATTATAAACTAGCAGAAATTGTTCACAAGACTCCCAAGGAGCAATACCGATTGAAAAAAATTGAATTTGAAAAAATAATTTTTTCGACGTTAGGGTGAGCTTGGGGGTACAGGTTCAGTATAAGGCCAGAATTTAACAAATTGGACATTTTGACTAAAATGGTCAAATTCAAATTTCTGATTATAAACTAGCAGAAATTGTTAACAAGACTCCCAAGAAGCAATACTGATTGAAAAAAATTGAATTTGAAAAAATAATTTTTTCGACGTTAGGGTGAGCTTGGGGGTACAGGTTCAGTATAAGGCCAGAATTTAACAAATTGGACATTTTGACTAAAATGGTCAAATTCAAATTTCTGATTATAAACTAGCAGAAATTGTTCACATGACTCCCAAGAAGCAATACCGATTGAAAAAAATTGAATTTGAAAAAATAATTTTTTCGACGTTAGGGTGAGCTTGGGGGTACAGGTTCAGTATAAGGCCAGAATTTAACAAATTGGACATTTTGACTAAAATGGTCAAATTCAAATTTCTGATTATAAACTAGCAGAAATTGTTAACAAGACTCCCAAGAAGCAATACCGATTGAAAAAAATTGAATTTGAAAAAATAATTTTTTCGACGTTAGGGTGAGCTTGGGGGTACAGGTTCAGTATAAGACCAGAATTTAACAAATTGGACATTTTGACTAAAATGGTCAAATTCAAATTTCTGATTATAAACTAGCAGAAATTGTTCACAAGACTCCCAAGAAGCAATACCGATTGAAAAAAATTGAATTTGAAAAAATAATTTTTTCGACGTTAGGGTGAGCTTGGGGGTACAGGTTCAGTATAAGGCCAGACTTTAACAAATTGGACATTTTGACTAAAATGGTCAAATTCAAATTTCTGATTATAAACTAGCAGAAATTGTTAACAAGACTCCCAAGAAGCAATACCGATTGAAAAAAATTGAATTTGAAAAAATAATTTTTTCGACGTTAGGGTGAGCTTGGGGGTACAGGTTCAGTATAAGGCCAGAATTTAACAAATTGGACATATTGACTAAAATGGTCAAATTCAAATTTCTGATTATAAACTAGCAGAAATTGTTCACATGACTCCCAAGAAGCAATACCGATTGAAAAAAATTGAATTTAAAAAAATAATTTTTGCGACGTTAGGGTGAGCTTGGGGGTACAGGTTCAGTACAAGACCAGAATTTAACAAATTGAACATTTTGGCTAAAATGGTCAAATTCAAATTTCTGATTATAAACTAGCAGAAATTGTTCACAAGACTCCCAAGAAGCAATACCGATTGAAAAAAATTGAATTTGAAAAAATGATTTTTTTGACGTTAGGGTGAGCTTGGGGGTACAGGTTCAGTATAAGGCCAGAACTTAACAAATTGGACATTTTGACTAAAATGGTCAAATTCAAATTTCTGATTATAAATTAGCAGAAATTGTTGACATGACTCCCAAGAAGCAATACCAATTGAAAAAAATTGAATTTGAAAAAATAATTTTTTCGACGTTAGGGTGAGCTTGGGGGTACAGGTTCAGTATAAGGCCAGAATTTAACAAATTGGACATTTTGACTAAAATGGTCAAATTCATATTTCTGATTATAAACTAGCAGAAATTGTTCACAAGACTCCCAAGAAGCAATACCGATTGAAAAAAATTGAATTTTAAAAAATAATTTTTTCGACGTTAGGGTGAGCTTGGGGGTACAGGTTCAGTATAAGGCCAGAATTTAACAAATTGGACATTTTGACTAAAATGGTCAAATTCAAATTTCTGATTATAAACTAGCAGAAATTGTTCACAAGACTCCCAAGAAGCAATACCGATTGAAAAAATTTGAATTTGAAAAAATAATTTGTTCGACGTTAGGGTGAGCTTGGGGGTACAGGTTCAGTATAAGGCCAGAATTTAACAAATTGGACATATTGACTAAAATGGTCAAATTCAAATTTCTGATTATAAACTAGCAGAAATTGTTCACATGACTCCCAAGAAGCAATACCGATTGAAAAAAATTGAATTTGAAAAAATAATTTTTGCGACGTTAGGGTGAGCTTGAGGGTACAGGTTCAGTATAAGACCAGAATTTAACAAATTGAACATTTTGGCTAAAATGGTCAAATTCAAATTTCTGATTATAAACTAGCAGAAATTGTTCACAAGACTCCCAAGAAGCAATACCGATTGAAAAAAATTGAATTTGAAAAAATGATTTTTTTGACGTTAGGGTGAGCTTGGGGGTACAGGTTCAGTATAAGGCCAGAATTTAACAAATTGGACATTTTGACTAAAATGGTCAAATTCAAATTTCTGATTATAAACTAGCAGAAATTGTTCACAAGACTCCCAAGAAGCAATACCGATTGAAAAAAATTGAATTTGAAAAAATTATTTTTCGACGTTAGGGTGAGCTTGGGGGTACAGGTTCAGTATAAGACCAGAATTTAACAAATTGAACATTTTGGCTAACATGGTCAAATTCAAATTTCTGATTATAAACTAGCAGAAATTGTTCACAAGACTCCCAAGGAGCAATAACGATTGAAAAAAATTTAATTTGAAAAAATAATTTTTTCGACGTTAGGGTGAGCTTGGGGGTACAGGTTCAGTATAAGGCCAGAATTTAACAAATTGGACATTTTGACTAAAATGGTCAAATTCAAATTTCTGATTATAAACTAGCAGAAATTGTTCACATGACTCCCAAGAAGCAACACCGATTAAAAAAAAATTGAATTTGAAAAAATAATTTTTTCGACGTTAGGGTGAGCTTGGGGGTACAGGTTCAGTATAAGACCAGAATTTAACAAATTGGACATATTGACTAAAATGGTCAAATTCAAATTTCTGATTATAAACTAGCAGAAATTGTCACATGACTCCCAAGAAGCAATACCGATTGAAAAAGATTGAATTTGAAAAAATAATGTTTTCGACGTTAGGGTGAGCTTGGGGGTACAGGTTCAGTATAAGACCAGAATTTAACAAATTGGACATTTTGACTAAAATGGTCAAATTCAAATTTCTGATTATAAACTAGCAGAAATTGTTCACAAGACTCCCAAGAAGCAATACCGATTGAAAAAAATTGAATTTGAAAAAATAATTTTTTCGACGCTAGGGTGAGCTTGGGGGTACAGGTTCAGTATAAGGCCAGAATTTAACAAATTGGACATTTTGACTAAAATGGTCAAATTCAAATTTCTGATTATAAACTAGCAGAAATTGTTCACAAGACTCCCAAGAAGCAATACCGATTGAAAAAAATTGAATTTGAAAAAATAATTTTTTCGACGTTAGGATGAGCTTGGGGGTACATGTTCAGTATAAGGCCAGAACTTAACAAATTGGACATTTTGACTAAAATGGTCAAATTCAAATTTCTGATTATAAACTAGCAGAAATTGTTCACATGACTCCCAAGAAGCAATACCAATTGAAAAAAATTGAATTTGAAAAAAAAAAATTTTCGACGTTAGGGTGAGCTTGGGGGTACAGGTTCAGTATAAGGCCCGAATTTAACAAATTGGACATTTTGACTAAAATGGTCAAATTCAAATTTCTGATTATAAACTAGCAGAAATTGTTAACAAGACTCCCAAGAAGCAATACCGATTGAAAAAAATTGAATTTGAAAAAATGATTTTTTTGACGTTAGGGTGAGCTTGGGGGTATAGGTTCAGTATAAGGCCAGAACTTAACAAATTGGACATTTTGACTAAAATGGTCAAATTCAAATTTCTGATTATAAATTAGCAGAAATTGTTCACATGACTCCCAAGAAGCAATACCAATTGAAAAAAATTGAATTTGAAAAAATAATTTGTTCGACGTTAGGGTGAGCTTGGGGGTACAGGTTCAGTATAAGGCCAGAATTTAACAAATTGGACATATTGACTAAAATGGTCAAATTCAAATTTCTGATTATAAACTAGCAGAAATTGTTCACATGACTCCCAAGAAGCAATACCGATTTAAAAAAATTGAATTTGAAAAAATAATTTGTTCGACGTTAGGGTGAGCTTGGGGGTACAGGTTCAGTATAAGGCAAGAATTTAACAAAGTGGACATTTTGACTAAAATGGTCAAATTCAAATTTCTGATTATAAACTAGCAGAAATTGTTCACAAGACTCCCAAGAAGCAATACCGATTGAAAAAAATTGAATTTGAAAAAATGATTTTTTCGACGTTAGGGTGAGCTTTGGGTACAGGTTCAGTAAAAGGCCAGAATTTAACAAATTGGACATTTTGACTAAAATGGTCAAATTCAAATTTCTGATTATAAACTAGCAGAAATTGTTCACAAGACTCCCAAGAAGCAATACCGATTGAAAAAAATTGAATTTGAAAAAATAATTTTTTCGACGTTAGGGTGAGCTTTTGGGTACAGGTTCAGTATAAGGCCAGAATTTAACAAATTGGACATTTTGACTAAAATGATCAAATTCAAATTTCTGATTATAAACTAGCAGAAATTGTTCACAAGACTCCCAAGAAGCAATACCGATTGAAAAAAATTGAATTGAAAAAAATAATTTGTTCGACGTTAGGGTGAGCTTGGGGGTACAGGTTCAGTATAAGGCCAGAATTTAACAAATTGGACATATTGACTAAAATGGTCAAATTCAAATTTCTGATTATGATCTAGCAGAAATTGTTCACATGACTCCCAAGAAGCAATACCGATTGAAAAAAATTGAATTTGAAAAAATAATTTTTGCGACGTTAGGGTGAGCTTGAGGGTACAGGTTCAGTATAAGACCAGAATTTAACAAATTGAACATTTTGGCTAAAATGGTCAAATTCAAATTTCTGATTATAAACTAGCAGAAATTGTTCACAAGACTCCCAAGAAGCAATACCGATTGAAAAAAATTTAATTTGAAAAAATGATTTTTTTGACGTTAGGGTGAGCTTGGGGGTACAGGTTCAGTATAAGGCCAGAACTTAACAAATTGGACATTTTGACTAAAATGGTCAAATTCAAATTTCTGATTATAAACTAGCAGAAATTGTTCACATGACTCCCAAGAAGCAATACCAATTGAAAAAAATTGAATTTGAAAAAATAATTTTTTCGACTTTAGGGTGAGCTTGGGGGTACAGGTTCAGTATAAGGCCAGAATTTAACAAATTGGACATTTTGACTAAAATGGTCAAATTCAAATTTCTGATTATAAACTAGCAGAAATTGTTCACAAGACTCCCAAGAAGCAATACCGATTGAAAAAAATTGAATTTTAAAAAATAATTTTTTCGACGTTAGGGTGAGCTTGGGGGTACAGGTTCAGTATAAGGCCAGAATTTAACAAATTGGACATTTTGACTAAAATGGTCAAATTCAAATTTCTGATTATAAACTAGCAGAAATTGTTCACAAGACTCCCAAGAAGCAATACCGATTGAAAAAAATTGAATTTGAAAAAATAATTTGTTCGACGTTAGGGTGAGCTTTGGGGTACAGGTTCAGTATAAGACCAGAATTTAACAAATTGGACATTTTGACTAAAATGGTCAAATTCAAATTTCTGATTATAAACTAGCAGAAATTGTTCACAAGACTCCCAAGAAGCAATACCGATTGAAAAAAATTGAATTTTAAAAAATAATTTTTTCGACGTTAGGGTGAGCTTGGGGGTACAGGTTCAGTATAAGGCCAGAATTTAACAAATTTGACATTTTGACTAAAATGGTCAAATTCAAATTTCTGATTATAAACTAGCAGAAATTGTTCACAAGACTCCCAAGAAGCAATACCGATTGAAAAAAATTGAATTTGAAAAAATAATTTGTTCGACGTTAGGGTGAGCTTGGGGGTACAGGTTCAGTATAAGGCCAGAATTTAACAAATTGGACATATTGACTAAAATGGTCAAATTCAAATTTCTGATTATAAACTAGCAGAAATTGTTCACAAGACTCCCAAGAAGCAATACCGATTGAAAAAAATTGAATTTTAAAAAATAATTTTTTCGACGTTAGGGTGAGCTTGGGGATACAGGTTCAGTATAAGGCCAGAATTTAACAAATTGGACATTTTGACTAAAATGGTCAAATTCAAATTTCTGATTATAAACTAGCAGAAATTGTTCACAAGACTCCCAAGAAGCAATACCGATTGAAAAAAATTGAATTTGAAAAAATAATTTGTTCGACGTTAGGGTGAGCTTGGGGGTACAGGTTCAGTATAAGGCCAGAATTTAACAAATTAGACATATTGACTAAAATGGTCAAATTCAAATTTCTGATTATAAACTAGCAGAAATTGTTCACATGACTCCCAAGAAGCAATACCGATTGAAAAAAATTGAATTTGAAAAAATAATTTGTTCGACGTTAGGGTGAGCTTGGGGGTACAGGTTCAGTATAAGGCCAGAATTTAACAAATTGGACATTTTGACTAAAATGGTCAAATTCAAATTTCTGATTATAAACTAGCAGAAATTGTTCACAAGACTCCCAAGAAGCAATACCGATTGAAAAAAATTGAATTTTAAAAAATAATTTTTTCGACGTTAGGGTGAGCTTGGGGGTACAGGTTCAGTATAAGGCCAGAATTTAACAAATTGGACATTTTGACTAAAATGGTCAAATTCAAATTTCTGATTATAAACTAGCAGAAATTGTTCACAAGACTCCCAAGAAGCAATACCGATTGAAAAAAATTGAATTTGAAAAAATAATTTGTTCGACGTTAGGGTGAGCTTGGGGGTACAGGTTCAGTATAAGGCCAGAATTTAACAAATTGGACATATTGACTAAAATGGTCAAATTCAAATTTCTGATTATAAACTAGCAGAAATTGTTCACATGACTCCCAAGAAGCAATACCGATTAAAAAAAATGGAATTTGAAAAAATAATTTTTGCGACGTTAGGGTGAGCTTTTGGGTACAGGTTCAGTATAAGGCCAGAATTTAACAAATTGGACATTTTGACTAAAATGATCAAATTCAAATTTCTGATTATAAACTAGCAGAAATTGTTCACAAGACTCCCAAGAAGCAATACCGATTGAAAAAAATTGAATTTGAAAAAATAATTTGTTCGACGTTAGGGTGAGCTTGGGGGTACAGGTTCAGTATAAGGCCAGAATTTAACAAATTGGACATATTGACTAAAATGGTCAAATTCAAATTTCTGATTATGATCTAGCAGAAATTGTTCACATGACTCCCAAGAAGCAATACCGATTGAAAAAAATTGAATTTGAAAAAATAATTTTTGCGACGTTAGGGTGAGCTTGAGGGTACAGGTTCAGTATAAGACCAGAATTTAACAAATTGAACATTTTGGCTAAAATGGTCAAATTCAAATTTCTGATTATAAACTAGCAGAAATTGTTCACAAGACTCCCAAGAAGCAATACCGATTGAAAAAAATTGAATTTGAAAAAATAATTTTTCGACGTTAGGGTGAGCTTGGGGGTACAGTATAAGACCAGAATTTAACAAATTGAACATTTTGGCTAACATGGTCAAATTCAAATTTCTGATTATAAACTAGCAGAAATTGTTCACAAGACTCCCAAGGAGCAATAACGATTGAAAAAAATTTAATTTGAAAAAATAATTTTTTCGACGTTAGGGTGAGCTTGGGGGTACAGGTTCAGTATAAGGCCAGAATTTAACAAATTGGACATTTTGACTAAAATGGTCAAATTCAAATTTCTGATTATAAACTAGCAGAAATTGTTCACATGACTCCCAAGAAGCAATACCGATTGAAAAAAAATTTAATTTGAAAAAATAATTTTTTCGACGTTAGGGTGAGCTTTGGGGTACAGGTTCAGTATAAGACCAGAATTTAACAAATTGGACATATTGACTAAAATGGTCAAATTCAAATTTCTGATTATAAACTAGCAGAAATTGTCACATGACTCCCAAGAAGCAATACCGATTGAAAAAGATTGAATTTGAAAAAATAATTTTTTCGACGTTAGGGTGAGCTTGGGGGTACAGGTTCAGTATAAGACCAGAATTTAACAAATTGGACATTTTGACTAAAATGGTCAAATTCAAATTTCTGATTATAAACTAGCAGAAATTGTTTACAAGACTCCCAAGAAGCAATACCGATTGAAAAAAATTGAATTTGAAAAAATAATTTTTTCGACGTTAGGGTGAGCTTGGGGGTACAGGTTCAGTATAAGGCCAGAATTTAACAAATTGGACATTTTGACTAAAATGGTCAAATTCAAATTTCTGATTATAAACTAGCAGAAATTGTTCACAAGACTCCCAAGAAGCAATACCGATTGAAAAAAATTGAATTTGAAAAAAATAATTTTTTCGACGTTAGGATGAGCTTGGGGGTACAGGTTCAGTATAAGGCCAGAACTTAACAAATTGGACATTTTGATTAAAATGGTCAAATTCAAATTTCTGATTATAAACTAGCAGAAATTGTTCACATGACTCCCAAGAAGCAATACCGATTGAAAAAAATTGAATTTGAAAAAATATTTTTTTCGACGTTAGGGTGAGCTTGGGGGTACAGGTTCAGTATAAGGCCAGAATTTAACAAATTGGACATTTTGACTAAAATGGTCAAATTCAAATTTCTGATTATAAACTAGCAGAAATTGTTCACAAGACTCCCAAGAAGCAATACCGATTGAAAAAAATTGAATTTGAAAAAATAATTTTTCGACGTTAGGGTGAGCTTGGGGGTACAGTATAAGACCAGAATTTAACAAATTGAACATTTTGGCTAAAATGGTCAAATTCAAATTTCTGATTATAAACTAGCAGAAATTGTTCACAAGACTCCCAAGGAGCAATAACGATTGAAAAAAATTTAATTTGAAAAAATAATTTTTTCGACGTTAGGGTGAGCTTGGGGGTACAGGTTCAGTATAAGGCCAGAATTTAACAAATTGGACATTTTGACTAAAATGGTCAAATTCAAATTTCTGATTATAAACTAGCAGAAATTGTTCACATGACTCCCAAGAAGCAATACCGATTGAAAAAAAATTGAATTTGAAAAAATAATTTTTTCGACGTTAGGGTGAGCTTTGGGGTACAGGTTCAGTATAAGACCAGAATTTAACAAATTGGACATATTGACTAAAATGGTCAAATTCAAATTTCTGATTATAAACTAGCAGAAATTGTCACATGACTCCCAAGAAGCAATACCGATTGAAAAAGATTGAATTTGAAAAAATAATTTTTTCGACGTTAGGGTGAGCTTGGGGGTACAGGTTCAGTATATAAGACCAGAATTTAACAAATTGGACATTTTGACTAAAACGGTCAAATCAAATTTCTGATTATAAACTAGCAGAAATTGTTTACAAGACTCCCAAGAAGCAATACCGATTGAAAAAAATTGAATTTGAAAAAATAATGTTTTCGACGTTAGGGTGAGCTTGGGGGTACAGGTTCAGTATAAGGCCAGAATTTAACAAATTGGACATTTTGACTAAAATGGTCAAATTCAAATATCTGATTATAAACTAGCAGAAATTGTTCACAAGACTCCCAAGAAGCAATACCGATTGAAAAAAATTGAATTTGAAAAAAATAATTTTTTCGACGTTAGGATGAGCTTGGGGGTACAGGTTCAGTATAAGGCCAGAACTTAACAAATTGGACATTTTGATTAAAATGGTCAAATTCAAATTTCTGATTATAAACTAGCAGAAATTGTTCACATGACTCCCAAGAAGCAATACCGATTGAAAAAAATTGAATTTGAAAAAATATTTTTTTCGACGTTAGGGTGAGCTTGGGGGTACAGGTTCAGTATAAGGCCAGAATTTAACAAATTGGACATTATGTCTAAATTGGTCAAATTCAAATTTCTGATTATAAACTAGCAGAAATTGTTCACAAGACTCCCAAGAAGCAATACCGATTGAAAAAAATTGAATTTGAAAAAATAATTTTTTCGACGTTAGGGTGAGCTTGGGGGTACAGGTTCAGTATAAGGCCAGACTTTAACAAATTGGACATTTTGACTAAAATGGTCAAATTCAAATTTCTGATTATAAACTAGCAGAAATTGTTCACATGACTCCCAAGAAGCAATACCGATTGAAAAAAATTGAATTTGAAAAAATAATTTTTGTGACGTTAGGGTGAGCTTGGGGGTACAGGTTCAGTATAAGACCAGAATTTAACAAATTGAACATTTTGGCTAAAATGGTCAAATTCAAATTTCTGATTATAAACTAGCAGAAATTGTTCACAAGACTCCCAAGAAGCAATACCGATTGAAAAAAATTGAATTTGAAAAAATGATTTTTTTGACGTTAGGGTGAGCTTGGGGGTACAGGTTCAGTATAAGGCCAGAACTTAACAAATTGGACATATTGACTAAAATGGTCAAATTCAAATTTCTGATTATAAACTAGCAGAAATTGTTCACATGACTCCCAAGAAGCAATACCGATTGAAAAAAATTGAATTTGAAAAAATAATTTTTGCGACGTTAGGGTGAGCTTGGGGGTACAGGTTCAGTATAAGACCAGAATTTAACAAATTGAACATTTTGACTAAAATGGTCAAATTCAAATTTCTGATTATA
The DNA here is from genome assembly GCA_916613615.1 of Steromphala cineraria. Lineage (NCBI taxonomy): Eukaryota > Metazoa > Mollusca > Gastropoda > Trochida > Trochidae > Steromphala > Steromphala cineraria. The sequence continues at coordinate 149,423 of OU744729.1, forward strand.
ATCTAGCAGAAATTGTTCACAAGACTCCCAAGAAGCAATACTGATTGAACAAAATTGAATTTGAAAAAATAATTTTTTCAACGTTAGGGTGAGCTTGGGGTACAGGTTCAGTATAAGGCCAGAATTTTACAAATTGGACATTTTGACTAAAATGGTCAAATTCAAATTTCTGATTATAATCTAGCAGAAATTGTTCACATGACTCCCAAGAAGCAATACCGATTGAAAAAAATTGAATTTGAAAAAATAATTTTTTCGACGTTAGGGTGAGCTTGGGGGTACAGGTTCAGTATAAGGCCAGAATTTAACAAATTGGACATTTTGACTAAATTGGTCAAATTCAAATTTCTGATTATAAACTAGCAGAAATTGTTCACAAGACTCCCAAGAAGCAATACCGATTGAAAAAAATTGAATTTGAAAAAATAATTTTTTCGACGTTAGGGTGAGCTTGGGGGTACAGGTTCAGTATAAGGCCAGACTTTAACAAATTGGACATTTTGACTAAAATGGTCAAATTCAAATTTCTGATTATAAACTAGCAGAAATTGTTAACAAGACTCCCAAGAAGCAATACCGATTGAAAAAAATTGAATTTGAAAAAATAATTTTTTCGACGTTAGGGTGAGCTTGGGGGTACAGGTTCAGTATAAGGCCAGAATTTAACAAATTGGACATATTGACTAAAATGGTCAAATTCAAATTTCTGATTATAAACTAGCAGAAATTGTTCACATGACTCCCAAGAAGCAATACCGATTGAAAAAAATTGAATTTGAAAAAATAATTTTTGCGACGTTAGGGTGAGCTTGGGGGTACAGGTTCAGTATAAGACCAGAATTTAACAAATTGAACATTTTGGCTAAAATGGTCAAATTCAAATTTCTGATTATAAACTAGCAGAAATTGTTCACAAGACTCCCAAGAAGCAATACCGATTGAAAAAAATTGAATTTGAAAAAATGATTTTTTTGACGGTAGGGTGAGCTCTGGGGTACAGGTTCAGTATAAGGCCAGAACTTAACAAATTGGACATTTTGACTAAAATGGTCAAATTCAAATTTCTGATTATAAATTAGCAGAAATTGTTCACATGACTCCCAAGAAGCAATACCAATTGAAAAAAATTGAATTTGAAAAAATAATTTTTTCGACGTTAGGGTGAGCTTGGGGGTACAGGTTCAGTATAAGGCCAGAATTTAACAAATTGGACATTTTGACTAAAATGGTCAAATTCAAATTTCTGATTATAAACTAGCAGAAATTGTTCACAAGACTCCCAAGAAGCAATACCGATTGAAAAAAATTGAATTTGAAAAAATAATTTTTCGACGTTAGGGTGAGCTTGGGGGTACAGGTTCAGTATAAGACCAGAATTTAACAAATTGAACATTTTGGCTAAAATGGTCAAATTCAAATTTCTGATTATAAACTAGCAGAAATTGTTCACAAGACTCCCAAGAAGCAATACCGATTGAAAAAAATTGAATTTGAAAAAATGATTTTTTTGACGTTAGGGTGAGCTTGGGGGTACAGGTTCAGTATAAGGCCAGAACTTAACAAATTGGACATTTTGACTAAAATGGTCAAATTCAAATTTCTGATTTTAAACTAGCAGAAATTGTTCACATGACTCCCAAGAAGCAATACCAATTGAAAAAAATTGAATTTGAAAAAAAAATGTTTTCGACGTTAGGGTGAGCTTGGGGGTACAGGTTCAGTATAAGGCCAGAATTTAACAAATTGGACATTTTGACTAAAATGGTCAAATTCAAATTTCTGATTATAAACTAGCAGAAATTGTTCACAAGACTCCCAAGAAGCAATACCGATTGAAAAAAATTGAATTTGAAAAAATGATTTTTTCGACGTTAGGGTGAGCTTTGGGTACAGGTTCAGTATAAGGCCAGAATTTAACAAATTGGACATTTTGACTAAAATGGTCAAATTCAAATTTCTGATTATAAACTAGCAGAAATTGTTCACAAGACTCCCAAGAAGCAATACCGATTGAAAAAAATTGAATTTGAAAAAATAATTTTTTCGACGTTAGGGTGAGCTTTGGGGTACAGGTTCAGTATAAGGCCAGAATTTAACAAATTGGACATTTTGACTAAAATGATCAAATTCAAATTTCTGATTATAAACTAGCAGAAATTGTTCACAAGACTCCCAAGAAGCAATACCGATTGAAAAAATATTGAATTTGAAAAAATAATTTGTTCGACGTTAGGGTGAGCTTGGGGGTACAGGTTCAGTATAAGGCCAGAATTTAACAAAAAGGACATTTTGACTAAAATGGTCAAATTCAAATTTCTGATTATAAACTAGTAGAAATTGTTCACAAGACTCCCAAGAAGCAATACCGATTGAAAAAATATTGAATTTGAAAAAATAATTTGTTCGACGTTAGGGTGAGCTTGGGGGTACAGGTTCAGTATAAGGCCAGAATTTAACAAAAAGGACATTTTGACTAAAATGGTCAAATTCAAATTTCTGATTATAAACTAGTAGAAATTGTTCACAAGACTCCCAAGAAGCAATACCGATTGAAAAAAATTGAATTTGAAAAAATAATTTTTTCGACGTTAGGGTGAGCTTGGGGGTACAGGTTCAGTATAAGTCCAGAATTTAACAAATTGGACATTTTGACTAAAATGGTCAAATTCAAATTTCTGATTATAAACTAGCAGAAATTGTTCACAAGACTCCCAAGAAGCAATACCGATTGAAAAAAATTGAATTTGAAAAAATAATTTTTTCAACGTTAGGGTGAGCTTGGGGGTACAGGTTCAGTATAAGGCCAGAATTTAACAAATTGAACATTTTGACTAAAATGGTCAAATTCAAATTTCTGATTATAAACTAGCAGAAATTGTTCACAAGACTCCCAAGGAGCAATACCGATTGAAAAAAATTGAATTGAAAAAATGATTTTTTCGACGTTAGGGTGAGCTTAGGGTACAGGTTCAGTATAAGGCCAGACTTTAACAAATTGGACATTTTGACTAAAATGGTCAAATTCAAATTTCTGATTATAAACTAGCAGAAATTGTTCACAAGACTCCCAAGAAGCAATACCGATTGAAAAAAATTGAATTGAAAAAATGATTTTTTCGACGTTAGGGTGAGCTTGGGGGTACAGGTTCAGTATAAGACCAGAATTTAACAAATTGAACATTTTGGCTAAAATGGTCAAATTCAAATTTCTGATTATAAACTAGCAGAAATTGTTCACAAGACTCCCAAGAAGCAATACCGATTGAAAAAAATTGAATTTGAAAAAAATGATTTTTTTGACGTTAGGGTGAGCTTGGGGGTACAGGTTCAGTATAAGGCCAGAACTTAACAAATTGGACATTTTGACTAAAATGGTCAAATTCAAATTTCTGATTATAAACTAGCAGAAATTGTTCACATGACTCCCAAGAAGCAATACCAATTGAAAAAAATTGAATTTGAAAAAAAAATGTTTTCGACGTTAGGGTGAGCTTGGGGGTACAGGTTCAGTATAAGGCCAGAATTTAACAAATTGGACATTTTGACTAAAATGGTCAAATTCAAATTTCTGATTATAAACTAGCAGAAATTGTTCACAAGACTCCCAAGAAGCAATACCGATTGAAAAAAATTGAATTTGAAAAAATGATTTTTTCGACGTTAGGGTGAGCTTTGGGTACAGGTTCAGTATAAGGCCAGAATTTAACAAATTGGACATTTTGACTAAAATGGTCAAATTCAAATTTCTGATTATAAACTAGCAGAAATTGTTCACAAGACTCCCAAGAAGCAATACCGATTGAAAAAAATTGAATTTGAAAAAATAATTTTTTCGACGTTAGGGTGAGCTTTTGGGTACAGGTTCAGTATAAGGCCAGAATTTAACAAATTGGACATTTTGACTAAAATGATCAAATTCAAATTTCTGATTATAAACTAGCAGAAATTGTTCACAAGACTCCCAAGAAGCAATACCGATTGAAAAAATATTGAATTTGAAAAAATAATTTGTTCGACGTTAGGGTGAGCTTGGGGGTACAGGTTCAGTATAAGGCCAGAATTTAACAAAAAGGACATTTTGACTAAAATGGTCAAATTCAAATTTCTGATTATAAACTAGTAGAAATTGTTCACAAGACTCCCAAGAAGCAATACCGATTGAAAAAAATTGAATTTGAAAAAATAATTTGTTCGACGTTAGGGTGAGCTTGGGGGTACAGGTTCAGTATAAGGCTAGAATTTAACAAATAGGACATTTTGACTAAAATGGTCAAATTCAAATTTCTGATTATAAACTAGCAGAAATTGTTCACATGACTCCCAAGAAGCAATACCGATTGAAAAAAATTGAATTTGAAAAAATAATTTTTTCGACGTTAGGGTGAGCTTGGGGGTACAGGTTCAGTATAAGGCCAGAATTTAACAAATAGGACATTTTGACTAAAATGGTCAAATTCAAATTTCTGATTATAAACTAGCAGAAATTGTTCACAAGACTCCCAAGAAGCAACACCGATTGAAAAAAATTGAATTTGAAAAAATGATTTTTTCGACGTTAGGGTGAGCTTGGGGGTACAGGTTCAGTATAAGGCCAGAATTTAACAAATTGGACATTTTGACTAAAATGGTCAAATTAAAATTTCTGATTATAAACTAGCAGAAATTGTTCACATGACTCCCAAGAAGCAATACCGATTGAAAAAAATTGAATTTGAAAAAATAATTTTTTCGACGTTAGGGTGAGCTTGGGGGTACAGGTTCAGTATAAGGCCAGAATTTAACAAATTGGACATTTTGACTAAAATGGTCAAATTCAAATTTCTGATTATAAACTAGCAGAAATTGTTCACAAGACTCCCAAGAAGCAATACCGATTGAAAAAAATTGAATTTTAAAAAATAATTTTTTCGACGTTAGGGTGAGCTTGGGGGTACAGGTTCAGTATAAGGCCAGAATTTAACAAATTGGACATTTTGACTAAAATGATCAAATTCAAATTTCTGATTATAAACTAGCAGAAATTGTTCACAAGACTCCCAAGAAGCAATACCGATTGAAAAAATATTGAATTTGAAAAAATAATTTGTTCGACGTTAGGGTGAGCTTGGGGGTACAGGTTCAGTATAAGGCCAGAATTTAACAAAAAGGACATTTTGACTAAAATGGTCAAATTCAAATTTCTGATTATAAACTAGTAGAAATTGTTCACAAGACTCCCAAGAAGCAATACCGATTGAAAAAAATTGAATTTGAAAAAATAATTTGTTCGACGTTAGGGTGAGCTTGGGGGTACAGGTTCAGTATAAGGCCAGAATTTAACAAATAGGACATTTTGACTAAAATGGTCAAATTCAAATTTCTGATTATAAACTAGCAGAAATTGTTCACATGACTCCCAAGAAGCAATACCGATTGAAAAAAATTGAATTTGAAAAAATAATTTTTTCGACGTTAGGGTGAGCTTGGGGGTACAGGTTCAGTATAAGGCCAGAATTTAACAAATAGGACATTTTGACTAAAATGGTCAAATTCAAATTTCTGATTATAAACTAGCAGAAATTGTTCACAAGACTCCCAAGAAGCAATACCGATTGAAAAAAATGGAATTTTAAAAAATAATTTTTTCGACGTTAGGGTGAGCTTGGGGGTACAGGTTCAGTATAAGGCCAGAATTTAACAAATTGGACATTTTGACTAAAATGGTCAAATTAAAATTTCTGATTATAAACTAGCAGAAATTGTTCACATGACTCCCAAGAAGCAATACCGATTGAAAAAAATTGAATTTGAAAAAATAATTTTTTCGACGTTAGGGTGAGCTTGGGGGTACAGGTTCAGTATAAGGCCAGAATTTAACAAATTGGACATTTTGACTAAAATGGTCAAATTCAAATTTCTGATTATAAACTAGCAGAAATTGTTCACAAGACTCCCAAGAAGCAATACCGATTGAAAAAAATTGAATTTTAAAAAATAATTTTTTCGACGTTAGGGTGAGCTTGGGGGTACAGGTTCAGTATAAGGCCAGAATTTAACAAATTGGACATTTTGACTAAAATGATCAAATTCAAATTTCTGATTATAAACTAGCAGAAATTGTTCACAAGACTCCCAAGAAGCAATACCGATTGAAAAAAATTGAATTTGAAAAAATAATTTTTTCGACGTTAGGGTGAGCTTGGGGGTACAGGTTCAGTATAAGGCCAGAATTTAACAAATTGGACATATTGACTAAAATGGTCAAATTCAAATTTTTGATTATAAACTAGCAGAAATTGTTCACAAGACTCCCAAGAAGCAATACCGATTGAAAAAAATTGAATTTGAAAAAATGATTTTTTCGACGTTAGGGTGAGCTTGGGGGTACAGGTTCAGTATAAGGCCAGAATTTTACAAATTGGACATTTTGACTAAAATGGTCAAATTCAAATTTCTGATTATAAACTAGCAGAAATTGTTCACAAGACTCCCAAAAAGCAATACCGATTGAAAAAAATTTAATTTGAAAAAATAATTTTTTCGACGTTAGGGTGAGCTTGGGGGTACAGGTTCAGTATAAGGCCAGAATTTAACAAATTGGACATTTTAACTAAAATGGTCAAATTCAAATTTCTGATTATAAACTAGCAGAAATTGTTCACAAGACTCCAAAGAAGCAATACCGATTGAAAAAAATTGAATTTGAAAAAATAATTTGTTCGACGTTAGGGTGAGCTTGGGGGTACAGGTTCAGTATAAGGCCAGAATTTAACAAATAGGACATTTTGACTAAAATGGTCAAATTCAAATTTCTGATTATAAACTAGCAGAAATTGTTCACAAGACTCCCAAGAAGCAATACCGATTGAAAAAAATTTAATTTGAAAAAATAATTTTTTCGACGTTAGGGTGAGCTTGGGGGTACAGGTTCAGTATAAGGCCAGAATTTAACAAATAGGACATTTTGACTAAAATGGTCAAATTCAAATTTCTGATTATAAACTAGCAGAAATTGTTCACAAGACTCCCAAGAAGCAATACCGATTGAAAAAAATTGAATATTAAAAAATAATTTTTTCGACGTTAGGGTGAGCTTGGGGGTACAGGTTCAGTATAAGGCCAGAATTTAACAAATTGGACATTTTGACTAAAATGATCAAATTCAAATTTCTGATTATAAACTAGCAGAAATTGTTCACAAGACTCCCAAGAAGCAATACCTATCGAAAAAAATTGAATTTGAAAAAATGATTTTTTCGACGTTAGGGTGAGCTTGGCGGTACAGGTTCAGTATAAGGCCAGAATTTTACAAATTGGACATTTTGACTAAAATGGTCAAATTCAAATTTCTGATTATAAACTAGCAGAAATTGTTCACAAGACTCCCAAAAAGCAATACCGATTGAAAAAAATTGAATTTGAAAAAATAATTTTTTCGACGTTAGGGTGAGCTTGGGGGTACAGGTTCAGTATAAGGCCAGAATTTAACAAATTGGACATTTTGACTAAAATGGTCAAATTCAAATTTCTGATTATAAACTAGCAGAAATTGTTCACAAGACTCCAAAGAAGCAATACCGATTGAAAAAAATTGAATTTGAAAAAATAATTTGTTCGACGTTAGGGTGAGCTTGGGGGTACAGGTTCAGTATAAGGCCAGAATTTAACAAATAGGACATTTTGACTAAAATGGTCAAATTCAAATTTCTGATTATAAACTAGCAGAAATTGTTCACAAGACTCCCAAGAAGCAATACCGATTGAAAAAAATTTAATTTGAAAAAATAATTTTTTCGACGTTAGGGTGAGCTTGGGGGTACAGGTTCAGTATAAGGCCAGAATTTAACAAATAGGACATTTTGACTAAAATGGTCAAATTCAAATTTCTGATTATAAACTAGCAGAAATTGTTCACAAGACTCCCAAGAAGCAATACCGATTGAAAAAAATTGAATTTTAAAAAATAATTTTTTCGACGTTAGGGTGAGCTTGGGGGTACAGGTTCAGTATAAGGCCAGAATTTAACAAATTGGACATTTTGACTAAAATGATCAAATTCAAATTTCTGATTATAAACTAGCAGAAATTGTTCACAAGACTCCCAAGAAGCAATACCTATCGAAAAAAATTGAATTTGAAAAAATGATTTTTTCGACGTTAGGGTGAGCTTGGCGGTACAGGTTCAGTATAAGGCCAGAATTTTACAAATTGGACATTTTGACTAAAATGGTCAAATTCAAATTTCTGATTATAAACTAGCAGAAATTGTTCACAAGACTCCCAAGAAGCAATACCGATTGAAAATAATTGAATTTTAAAAAATAATTTGTTCGACGTTAGGGTGAGCTTGGGGGTACAGGTTCAGTATAAGGCCAGAATTTAACAAATAGGACATTTTGACTAAAATGGTCAAATTCAAATTTCTGATTATAAACTAGCAGAAATTGTTCACAAGACTCCCAAGAAGCAATACCGATTGAAAAAAATTGAATTTGAAAAAATAATTTTTTCGACGTTAGGGTGAGCTTGGGGGTACAGGTTCAGTATAAGGCCAGAATTTAACAAATTGGACATTTTGACTAAAATGATCAAATTCAAATTTCTGATTATAAACTAGCAGAAATTGTTCACAAGACTCCCAAGAAGCAATACCGATTGAAAAAAATTGAATTTGAAAAAATAATTTTTTCGACGTTAGGGTGAGCTTGGGGGTACAGGTTCAGTATAAGGCCAGAATTTAACAAAAAGGACATTTTGACTAAAATGGTCAAATTCAAATTTCTGATTATAAACTAGCAGAAATTGTTCACAAGACTCCAAACAAGCAATACCGATTGAAAAAAATTGAATTTGAAAAAATGATTTTTTTGACGTTAGGGTGAGCTTGGGGGTACAGGTTCAGTATAAGGCCAGAACTTAACAAATTGGACATTTTGACTAAAATGGTCAAATTCAAATTTCTGATTATAAACTAGCAGAAATTGTTCACATGACTCCCAAGAATCAATATCAATTGAAAAAAATTGAATTTGAAAAAATAATTTTTTCGACGTTAGGGTGAGCTTGGGGGTACAGGTTCAGTATAAGGCCAGAATTTAACAAATTGGACATTTTGACTAAAATGGTCAAATTCAAATTTCTGATTATAAACTAGCAGAAATTGTTCACAAGACTCCAAACAAGCAATACCGATTGAAAAAAATTGAATTTGAAAAAATGATTTTTTTGACGTTAGGGTGAGCTTGGGGGTACAGGTTCAGTATAAGGCCAGAATTTAACAAAAAGGACATTTTGACTAAAATGGTCAAATTCAAATTTCTGATTATAAACTAGCAGAAATTGTTCACAAGACTCCCAAGAAGCAATACCTATCGAAAAAAATTGAATTTGAAAAAATGATTTTTTCGACGTTAGGGTGAGCTTGGCGGTACAGGTTCAGTATAAGGCCAGAATTTTACAAATTGGACATTTTGACTAAAATGGTCAAATTCAAATTTCTGATTATAAACTAGCAGAAATTGTTCACAAGACTCCCAAGAAGCAATACCGATTGAAAATAATTGAATTTTAAAAAATAATTTGTTCGACGTTAGGGTGAGCTTGGGGGTACAGGTTCAGTATAAGGCCAGAATTTAACAAATAGGACATTTTGACTAAAATGGTCAAATTCAAATTTCTGATTATAAACTAGCAGAAATTGTTCACAAGACTCCCAAGAAGCAATACCGATTGAAAAAAATTGAATTTGAAAAAATAATTTTTTCGACGTTAGGGTGAGCTTGGGGGTACAGGTTCAGTATAAGGCCAGAATTTAACAAATTGGACATTTTGACTAAAATGATCAAATTCAAATTTCTGATTATAAACTAGCAGAAATTGTTCACAAGACTCCCAAGAAGCAATACCGATTGAAAAAAATTGAATTTGAAAAAATAATTTTTTCGACGTTAGGGTGAGCTTGGGGGTACAGGTTCAGTATAAGGCCAGAATTTAACAAAAAGGACATTTTGACTAAAATGGTCAAATTCAAATTTCTGATTATAAACTAGCAGAAATTGTTCACAAGACTCCAAACAAGCAATACCGATTGAAAAAAATTGAATTTGAAAAAATGATTTTTTTGACGTTAGGGTGAGCTTGGGGGTACAGGTTCAGTATAAGGCCAGAACTTAACAAATTGGACATTTTGACTAAAATGGTCAAATTCAAATTTCTGATTATAAACTAGCAGAAATTGTTCACATGACTCCCAAGAATCAATATCAATTGAAAAAAATTGAATTTGAAAAAATAATTTTTTCGACGTTAGGGTGAGCTTGGGGGTACAGGTTCAGTATAAGGCCAGAATTTAACAAATTGGACATTTTGACTAAAATGGTCAAATTCAAATTTCTGATTATAAACTAGCAGAAATTGTTCACAAGACTCCCAAGAAGCAATACCGATTGAAAAAAATTTAATTTGAAAAAATAATTTTTTGGACGTTAGGGTGAGCTTGGGGGTACAGGTTCAGTATAAGTCCAGAATTTAACAAATAGGACATTTTGACTAAAATGGTCAAATTCAAATTTCTGATTATAAACTAGCAGAAATTGTTCACAAGACTCCCAAGAAGCAATACCGATTGAAAAAAATTGAATTTGAAAAAATAATTTTTTCGACGTTAGGGTGAGCTTGGGGGTACAGGTTCAGTATAAGGCCAGAATTTAACAAATTGAACATTTTGACTAAAATGGTCAAATTCAAATTTCTGATTATAAACTAGCAGAAATTGTTCACAAGACTCCCAAGGAGCAATACCGATTGAAAAAAATTGAATTTGAAAAAATGATTTTTTCGACGTTAGGGTGAGCTTGGGGGTACAGGTTCAGTATAAGGCCAGACTATAACAAATTGGACATTTTGACTAAAATGGTCAAATTCAAATTTCTGATTATAAACTAGCAGAAATTGTTCACAAGACTCCCAAGAAGCAATACCGATTGAAAAAAATTGAATTTGAAAAAATGATTTTTTCGACGTTAGGGTGAGCTTGGCGGTACAGGTTCAGTATAAGGCCAGAATTTTACAAATTGGACATTTTGACTAAAATGGTCAAATTCAAATTTCTGATTATAAACTAGCAGAAATTGTTCACAAGACTTACAAGAAGCAATACCGATTGAAAAAAATTGAGTTTGAAAAAATAATTTTTTCGACGTTAGGGTGAGCTTGGGGGTACAGGTTCAGTATAAGGCCAGAATTTAACAAATAGGACATTTTGACTAAAATGGTCAAATTCAAATTTCTGATTATAAACTAGCAGAAATTGTTCACAAGACTCCCAAGGAGCAATACCGATTGAAAAAAATTGAATTTAAAAAAATAATTTTTTCGACGTTTGGGTGAGCTTGGGGGTACAGGTTCAGTATAAGGCCAGAATTTAACAAATTGGACATTTTGACTAAAATGGTCAAATTCAAATTTCTGATTATAAACTAGCAGAAATTGTTCACAAGACTCCCAAGAAGCAATACCGATTGAAAAAAATTGAATTTGAAAAAATAATTTGTTCGACGTTAGGGTGAGCTTGGGGAGGTTCAGTATAAGGCCAGAATTGAACAAATAGGACATTTTGACTAAAATGGTCAAATTCAAATTTCTGATTATAAACTAGCAGAAATTGTTCACAAGACTCCCAAGAAGCAATACCGATTGAAAAAAATTGAATTTGAAAAAATAATGTTGTCGACGTTAGGGTGAGCTTGGGGGTACAGGTTCAGTATAAGGCCAGAATTTAACAAATTGAACATTTTGACTAAAATGGTCAAATTCAAATTTCTGATTATAAACTAGCAGAAATTGTTCACAAGACTCCCAAGGAGCAATACCGATTGAAAAAAATTGAATTTGAAAAAATAATTTTTTCGACGTTAGGGTGAGCTTGGGGGTACAGGTTCAGTATAAGGCCAGACTTTAACAAATTGGACATTTTGACTAAAATGGTCAAATTCAAATTTCTGATTATAAACTAGCAGAAATTGTTCACAAGACTCCCAAGAAGCAATACCGATTGAAAAAAATTGAATTTGAAAAAATGATTTTTTCGACGTTAGGGTGAGCTTGGCGGTACAGGTTCAGTATAAGGCCAGAATTTTACAAATTGGACATTTTGACTAAAATGGTCAAATTCAAATTTCTGATTATAAACTAGCAGAAATTGTTAACAAGACTCCCAAGAAGCAATACCGATTGAAAAAAATTGAATTTGAAAAAATAATTTTTTCGACGTTAGGGTGAGCTTGGGGGTACAGGTTCAGTATAAGGCCAGAATTTAACAAATAGGACATTTTGACTAAAATGGTTAAATTCAAATTTCTGATTATAAACTAGCAGAAATTGTTCACAAGACTCCCAAGGAGCAATACCGATTGAAAAAAATTGAATTTAAAAAAATAATTTTTTCGACGTTAGGGTGAGCTTGGGGGTACAGGTTCAGTATAAGTCCAGAATTTAACAAATTGGACATTTTGACTAAAATGGTCAAATTCAAATTTCTGATTATAAACTAGCAGAAATTGTTCACAAGACTCCCAAGAAGCAATACCGATTGAAAAAAATTGAATTTGAAAAAATAATTTTTTCGACGTTAGGGTGAGCTTGGGGGTACAGGTTCAGTATAAGGCCAGAATTTAACAAATTGAACATTTTGACTAAAATGGTCAAATTCAAATTTCTGATTATAAACTAGCAGAAATTGTTCACAAGACTCCCAAGGAGCAATACCGATTGAAAAAAATTTAATTTGAAAAAATGATTTTTTCGACGTTAGGGTGAGCTTGGGGGTACAGGTTCAGTATAAGGCCAGACTATAACAAATTGGACATTTTGACTAAAATGGTCAAATTCAAATTTCTGATTATAAACTAGCAGAAATTGTTCACAAGACTCCCAAGAAGCAATACCGATTGAAAAAAATTGAATTTGAAAAAATGATTTTTTCGACGTTAGGGTGAGCTTGGCGGTACAGGTTCAGTATAAGGCCAGAATTTTACAAATTGGACATTTTGACTAAAATGGTCAAATTCAAATTTCTGATTATAAACTAGCAGAAATTGTTCACAAGACTCCCAAGAAGCAATACCGATTGAAAAAAATTGAATTTGAAAAAATAATTTTTTCGACGTTAGGGTGAGCTTGGGGGTACAGGTTCAGTATAAGGCCAGAATTTAACAAATAGGACATTTTGACTAAAATGGTCAAATTCAAATTTCTGATTATAAACTAGCAGAAATTGTTCACAAGACTCCCAAGGAGCAATACCGATTGAAAAAAATTGAATTTAAAAAAATAATTTTTTCGACGTTTGGGTGAGGTTGGGGGTACAGGTTCAGTATAAGGCCAGAATTTAACAAATTGGACATTTTGACTAAAATGGTCAAATTCAAATTTCTGATTATAAACTAGCAGAAATTGTTCACAAGACTCCCAAGAAGCAATACCGATTGAAAAAAATTGAATTTGAAAAAATAATTTGTTCGACGTTAGGGTGAGCTTGGGGAGGTTCAGTATAAGGCCAGAATTGAACAAATAGGACATTTTGACTAAAATGGTCAAATTCAAATTTCTGATTATAAACTAGCAGAAATTGTTCACAAGACTCCCAAGAAGCAATACCGATTGAAAAAAATTGAATTTGAAAAAATAATGTTGTCGACGTTAGGGTGAGCTTGGGGGTACAGGTTCAGTATAAGGCCAGAATTTAACAAATTGAACATTTTGACTAAAATGGTCAAATTCAAATTTCTGATTATAAACTAGCAGAAATTGTTCACAAGACTCCCAAGGAGCAATACCGATTGAAAGAAATTGAATTTGAAAAAATGATTTTTTCGACGTTAGGGTGAGCTTGGGGGTACAGGTTCAGTATAAGGCCAGACTTTAACAAATTGGACATTTTGACTAAAATGGTCAAATTCAAATTTCTGATTATAAACTAACAGAAATTGTTCACAAGACTCCCAAGAAGCAATACCGATTGAAAAAAATTGAATTTGAAAAAATGATTTTTTCGAAGTTAGGGTGAGATTGGCGGTACAGGTTCAGTATAAGGCCAGAATTTTACAAATTGGACATTTTGACTAAAATGGTCAAATTCAAATTTTTGATTATAAACTAGCAGAAATTGTTCACAAGACTCCAAAGAAGCAATACCGATTGAAAAAAATTGAATTTGAAAAAATTATTTTTTCGATGTTAGGGTGAGCTTGGGGGTACAGGTTCAGTATAAGGCCAGAATTTAACAAATAGGACATTTTGACTAAAATGGTTAAATTCAAATTTCTGATTATAAACTAGCAGAAATTGTTCACAAGACTCCCAAGGAGCAATACCGATTGAAAAAAATTGAATTTAAAAAAATAATTTTTTCGACGTTTGGGTGAGCTTGGGGGTATAGGTTCAGTATAAGGCCAGAATTTAACAAATTGGACATTTTGACTAAAATGGTCAAATTCAAATTTCTGATTATAAACTAGCAGAAATTGTTCACAAGACTCCCAAGAAGCAATACCGATTGAAAAAAATTGAATTTGAAAAAATAATTTGTTCGACGATAGGGTGAGCTTGGGGAGGTTCAGTATAAGGCCAGAATTGAACAAATTGGACATTTTGACTAAAATGGTCAAATTCAAATTTCTGATTATAAACTAGCAGAAATTGTTCACAAGACTCCCAAGAAGCAATACCGATTGAAAAAAATTGAATTTGAAAAAATAATGTTTTCGACGTTAGGGTGAGCTTGGGGGTACAGGTTCAGTATAAGGCCAGAATTTAACAAATAGGACATTTTGACTAAAATGGTCAAATTCAAATTTCTGATTATAAACTAGCAGAAATTGTTCACAAGATTCCCAAGGAGCAATACCGATTGAAAAAAATTGAATTTGAAAAAATGATTTTTTCGACGTTAGGGTGAGCTTGGGGTAACAGGTTCAGTATAAGGCCAGAATTTAACAAATTGGACATTTTGACTAAAATGGTCAAATTCAAATTTCTGATTATAAACTAGTAGAAATTGTTCACATGACACCCAAGAAGCAATACCGATTGAAAAAAATTGAATTTGAAAAATTAATTTTTTCGACGTTAGGGTGAGCTTGGGGGTACAGGTTCAGTATAAGGCCAGAATTTAACAAATTGGGCATTTTGACTAAAATGGTCAAATTCAAATTTCTGATTATAAACTAGCAGAAATTGTTCACAAGACTCCCAAGAAGCAATACCGATTGAAAAAAATTGAATTTGAAAAAATAATGTTTTCGACGTTAGGGTGAGCTTGGGGGTACAGGTTCAGTATAAGGCCAGAATTTAACAAATTGAACATTTTGACTAAAATGGTCAAATTCAAATTTCTGATTATAAACTAGCAGAAATTGTTCACAAGACTCCCAAGGAGCAATACCGATTGAAAAAAATTTAATTTGAAAAAATGATTTTTTCGACGTTAGGGTGAGCTTGGGGGTACAGGTTCAGTATAAGGCCAGACTATAACAAATTGGACATTTTGACTAAAATGGTCAAATTCAAATTTCTGATTATAAACTAGCAGAAATTGTTCACAAGACTCCCAAGAAGCAATACCGATTGAAAAAAATTGAATTTGAAAAAATGATTTTTTCGACGCTAGGGTGAGCTTGGCGGTACAGGTTCAGTATAAGGCCAGAATTTTACAAATTGGACATTTTGACTAAAATGGTCAAATTCAAATTTCTGATTATAAACTAGCAGAAATTGTTCACAAGACTCCCAAGAAGCAATACCGATTGAAAAAAATTGAATTTGAAAAAATAATTTTTTCGACGTTAGGGTGAGCTTGGGGGTACAGGTTCAGTATAAGGCCAGAATTTAACAAATAGGACATTTTGACTAAAATGGTCAAATTCAAATTTCTGATTATAAACTAGCAGAAATTGTTCACAAGACTCCCAAGGAGCAATACCGATTGAAAAAAATTGAATTTAAAAAAATAATTTTTTCGACGTTAGGGTGAGCTTGGGGAGGTTCAGTATAAGGCCAGAATTGAACAAATAGGACATTTTGACTAAAATGGTCAAATTCAAATTTCTTATTATAAACTAGCAGAAATTGTTCACAAGACTCCCAAGAAGCAATACCGATTGAAAAAAATTGAATTTGAAAAAATAATGTTGTCGACGTTAGGGTGAGCTTGGGGGTACAGGTTCAGTATAAGGCCAGACTATAACAAATTGGACATTTTGACTAAAATGGTCAAATTCAAATTTCTGATTATAAACTAGCAGAAATTGTTCACAAGACTCCCAAGAAGCAATACCGATTGAAAAAAATTGAATTTGAAAAAATGATTTTTTCGACGTTAGGGTGAGCTTGGCGGTACAGGTTCAGTATAAGGCCAGAATTTTACAAATTGGACATTTTGACTAAAATGGTCAAATTCAAATTTCTGATTATAAACTAGCAGAAATTGTTCACAAGACTCCCAAGAAGCAATACCGATTGAAAAAAATTGAATTTGAAAAAATAATTTTTTCGACGTTAGGGTGAGCTTGGGGGTACAGGTTCAGTATAAGGCCAGAATTTAACAAATAGGACATTTTGACTAAAATGGTTAAATTCAAATTTCTGATTATAAACTAGCAGAAATTGTTCACAAGCCTCCCAAGGAGCAATACCGATTGAAAAAAATTGAATTTAAAAAAATAATTTTTTCGACGTTTGGGTGAGCTTGGGGGTATAGGTTCAGTATAAGGCCAGAATTTAACAAATTGGACATTTTGACTAAAATGGTCAAATTCAAATTTCTTATTATAAACTAGCAGAAATTGTTCACAAGACTCCCAAGAAGCAATACCGATTGAAAAAAATTGAATTTGAAAAAATAATTTGTTCGACGTTAGGGTGAGCTTGGGGAGGTTCAGTATAAGACCAGAATTGAACAAATTGGACATTTTGACTAAAATGGTCAAATTCAAATTTCTGATTATAAACTAGCAGAAATTGTTCACAAGACTCCCAAGAAGCAATACCGATTGAAAAAAATTGAATTTGAAAAAATAATGTTTTCGACGTTAGGGTGAGCTTGGGGGTACAGGTTCAGTATAAGGCCAGAATTTAACAAATAGGACATTTTGACTAAAATGGTCAAATTCAAATTTCTGATTATAAACTAGCAGAAATTGTTCACAAGACTCAAAAGAAGCAATGCCGATTGAAAAAAATTGAATTTGAAAAAATGATTTTTTCGACGTAAGGGTGAGCTTGGGGTAACAGGTTCAGTATAAGGCCAGAATTTTACAAATTGGACATTTTGACTAAAATGGTCAAATTCAAATTTCTGATTATAAACTAGCAGAAATTGTTCACAAGACTCCCAAGAAGCAATACCGATTGAAAAAAATTGAATTTGAAAAAATAATTTTTTCGACGTTAGGGTGAGCTTTGGGGTACAGGTTCAGTATAAGGCCAGAATTTAACAAATAGGACATTTTGACTAAAATGGTCAAATTCAAATTTCTGATTATAAACTAGCAGAAATTGTTCACAAGACTCCCAAGGAGCAATACCGATTGAAAAAAATTGAATTTAAAAAAATAATTTTTTCGACGTTTGGGTGAGCTTGGGGGTACAGGTTCAGTATAAGGCCAGAATTTAACAAATTGGACATTTTGACTAAAATGGTCAAATTCAAATTTCTGATTATAAACTAGCAGAAATTGTTCACAAGACTCCCAAGAAGCAATACCGATTGAAAAAAATTGAATTTGAAAAAATAATTTGTTAGACGTTAGGGTGAGCTTGGGGAGGTTCAGTATAAGGCCAGAATTGAACAAATAGGACATTTTGACTAAAATGGTCAAATTCAAATTTCTGATTATAAACTAGCAGAAATTGTTCACAAGATTCCCAAGGAGCAATACCGATTGAAAAAAATTGAATTTGAAAAAATAATGTTGTCGACGTTAGGGTGAGCTTGGGGGTACAGGTTCAGTATAAGGCCAGAATTTAACAAATAGGACATTTTGACTAAAATGGTCAAATTCAAATTTCTGATTATAAACTAGCAGAAATTGTTCACAAGACTCCCAAGGAGCAATACCGATTGAAAAAAATTGAATTTGAAAAAATGATTTTTTCGACGTTAGGGTGAGCTTGGGGGTACAGGTTCAGTATAAGGCCAGACTTTAACAAATTGGACATTTTGACTAAAATGGTCAAATTCAAATTTCTGATTATAAACTAGCAGAAATTGTTCACAAGACTCCCAAGAAGCAATACCGATTGAAAAAAATTGAATTTGAAAAAATGATTTTTTCGACGTTAGGGTGAGCTTGGCGGTACAGGTTCAGTATAAGGCCAGAATTTTACAAATTGGACATTTTGACTAAAATGGTCAAATTCAAATTTCTGATTATAAACTAGCAGAAATTGTTCACAAGACTCCCAAGAAGCAATACCGATTGAAAAAAATTGAATTTGAAAAAATAATGTTTTCGACGTTAGGGTGAGCTTGGGGGTACAGGTTCAGTATAAGGCCAGAATTTAACAAATAGGACATTTTGACTAAAATGGTCAAATTCAAATTTCTGATTATAAACTAGCAGAAATTGTTCACAAGATTCCCAAGATGCAATACCGATTGAAAAAAATTGAATTTGAAAAAATGATTTTTTCGACGTTAGGGTGAGCTTGGGGGTACAGGTTCAGTATAAGGCCAGACTTTAACAAATTGGACATTTTGACTAAAATGGTCAAATTCAAATTTCTGATTATAAACTAGCAGAAATTGTTCACAAGACTCCCAAGAAGCAATACCGATTGAAAAAAATTGAATTTGAAAAAATAATTTGTTCGACGTTAGGGTGAGCTTGGGGAGGTTCAGTATAAGACCAGAATTGAACAAATTGGACATTTTGACTAAAATGGTCAAATTCAAATTTCTGATTATAAACTAGCAGAAATTGTTCACAAGACTCCCAAGAAGCAATACCGATTGAAAAAAATTGAATTTGAAAAAATAATGTTTTCGACGTTAGGGTGAGCTTGGGGGTACAGGTTCAGTATAAGGCCAGAATTTAACAAATAGGACATTTTGACTAAAATGGTCAAATTCAAATTTCTGATTATAAACTAGCAGAAATTGTTCACAAGATTCCCAAGGAGCAATACCGATTGAAAAAAATTGAATTTGAAAAAATGATTTTTTCGACGTAAGGGTGAGCTTGGGGTAACAGGTTCAGTATAAGGCCAGAATTTAACAAATTGGACATTTTGACTAAAATGGTCAAATTCAAATTTCTGATTATAAACTAGTAGAAATTGTTCACATGACACCCAAGAAGCAATACCGATTGAAAAAAATTGAATTTGAAAAATTAATTTTTTCGACGTTAGGGTGAGCTTGGGGGTACAGGTTCAGTATAAGGCCAGAATTTAACAAATTGGGCATTTTGACTAAAATGGTCAAATTCAAATTTCTGATTATAAACTAGCAGAAATTGTTCACAAGACTCAAAAGAAGCAATACCGATTGAAAAAAATTGAATTTGAAAAAATAATTTTTTCGACGTTAGGGTGAGCTTGGGGGTACAGGTTCAGTATAAGGCCAGTATTTTACAAATTGGACATTTTGACTAAAATGGTCAAATTCAAATTTCTGATTATAAACTAGCAGAAATTGTTCACAAGACTCCCAAGAAGCAATACCGATTGAAAAAAATTGAATTTGAAAAAATAATTTTTTCGACGTTAGGGTGAGCTTTGGGGTACAGGTTCAGTATAAGGCCAGAATTTAACAAATAGGACATTTTGACTAAAATGGTCAAATTCAAATTTCTGATTATAAACTAGCAGAAATTGTTCACAAGACTCCCAAGGAGCAATACCGATTGAAAAAAATTGAATTTAAAAAAATAATGTTTTCGACGTTTGGGTGAGCTTGGGGGTACAGGTTCAGTATAAGGCCAGAATTTAACAAATTGGACATTTTGACTAAAATGGTCAAATTCAAATTTCTGATTATAAACTAGCAGAAATTGTTCACAAGACTCCCAAGAAGCAATACCGATTGAAAAAAATTGAATTTGAAAAAATAATTTGTTAGACGTTAGGGTGAGCTTGGGGAGGTTCAGTATAAGGCCAGAATTGAACAAATAGGACATTTTGACTAAAATGGTCAAATTCAAATTTCTGATTATAAACTAGCAGAAATTGTTCACAAGATTCCCAAGGAGCAATACCGATTGAAAAAAATTGAATTTGAAAAATGATTTTTTCGACGTTAGGGTGAGCTTGGGGGTACAGGTTCAGTATAAGGCCAGACTTTAACAAATTGGACATTTTGACTAAAATGGTCAAATTCAAATTTCTGATTATAAACTAGCAGAAATTGTTCACAAGACTCCCAAGAAGCAATACCGATTGAAAAAAATTGAATTTGAAAAAATGATTTTTTCGACGTTAGGGTGAGCTTGGCGGTACAAGTTCAGTATAAGGCCAGAATTTTACAAATTGGACATTTTGACTAAAATGGTCAAATTCAAATTTCTGATTATAAACTAGCAGAAATTGTTCACAAGACTCCCAAGAAGCAATACCGATTGAAAAAAATTGAATTTGAAAAAATAATGTTTTCGACGTTAGGGTGAGCTTGGGGGTACAGGTTCAGTATAAGGCCAGAATTTAACAAATAGGACATTTTGACTAAAATGGTCAAATTCAAATTTCTGATTATAAACTAGCAGAAATTGTTCACAAGATTCCCAAGATGCAATACCGATTGAAAAAAATTGAATTTGAAAAAATGATTTTTTCGACGTTAGGGTGAGCTTGGGGGTACAGGTTCAGTATAAGGCCAGACTTTAACAAATTGGACATTTTGACTAAAATGGTCAAATTCAAATTTCTGATTATAAACTAGCAGAAATTGTTCACAAGACTCCCAAGAAGCAATACCGATTGAAAAAAATTGAATTTGAAAAAATGATTTTTTCGACGTTAGGGTGAGCTTGGCGGTACAAGTTCAGTATAAGGCCAGAATTTTACAAATTGGACATTTTGACTAAAATGGTCAAATTCAAATTTCTGATTATAAACTAGCAGAAATTGTTCACAAGACTCCCAAGAAGCAATACCGATTGAAAAAAATTGAATTTGAAAAAATAATGTTTTCGACGTTAGGGTGAGCTTGGGGGTACAGGTTCAGTATAAGGCCAGAATTTAACAAATTGGACATTTTGACTAAAATGGTCAAATTCAAATTTCTGATTATAAACTAGCAGAAATTGTTCACAAGATTAACAAGGAGCAATACCGATTGAAAAAAATTGAATTTGAAAAAATGATTTTTTCGACGTTAGGGTGAGCTTGGGGGTACAGGTTCAGTATAAGGCCAGACTTTAACAAATTGGACATTTTGACTAAAATGGTCAAATTCAAATTTCTGATTATAAACTAGCAGAAATTGTTCACAAGACTCCCAAGAAGCAATACCGATTGAAAAAAATTGAATTTGAAAAAATGATTTTTTCGACGTTAGGGTGAGCTTGGCGGTACAGGTTCAGTATAAGGCCAGAATTTTACAAATTGGACATTTTGACTAAAATGGTCAAATTCAAATTTCTGATTATAAACTAGCAGAAATTGTTCACAAGACTCCCAAGAAGCAATACCGATTGAAAAAAATTGAATTTGAAAAAATGATTTTTTCGACGTTAGGGTGAGCTTGGGGGTACAGGTTCAGTATAAGGCCAGAATTTAACAAATAGGACATTTTGACTAAAATGGTCAAATTCAAATTTCTGATTATAAACTAGCAGAAATTGTTCACAAGATTCCCAAGGAGCAATACCGATTGAAAAAAATTGAATTTGAAAAAATGATTTTTTCGACGTTAGGGTGAGCTTGGGGGTACAGGTTCAGTATAAGGCCAGACTTTAACAAATTGGACATTTTGACTAAAATGGTCAAATTCAAATTTCTGATTATAAACTAGCAGAAATTGTTCACAAGACTCCCAAGAAGCAATACCGATTGAAAAAAATTGAATTTGAAAAAATAATTTGTTCGACGTTAGGGTGAGCTTGGGGAGGTTCAGTATAAGGCCAGAATTGAACAAATAGGACATTTTGACTAAAATGGTCAAATTCAAATTTCTGATTATAAACTAGCAGAAATTGTTCACAAGATTCCCAAGGAGCAATACCGATTGAAAAAAATTGAATTTGAAAAAATGATTTTTTCGACGTTAGGGTGAGCTTGGGGGTACAGGTTCAGTATATGGCCAGACTTTAACAAATTGGACATTTTGACTAAAATGGTCAAATTCAAATTTCTGATTATAAACTAGCAGAAATTGTTCACAAGACTCCCAAGAAGCAATACCGATTGAAAAAAATTGAATTTGAAAAAATGATTTTTTCGACGTTAGGGTGAGCTTGGCGGTACAAGTTCAGTATAAGGCCAGAATTTTACAAATTGGACATTTTGACTAAAATGGTCAAATTCAAATTTCTGATTATAAACTAGCAGAAATTGTTCACAAGACTCCCAAGAAGCAATACCGATTGAAAAAAAATTAATTTGAAAAAATAATGTTTTCGACGTTAGGGTGAGCTTGGGGGTACAGGTTCAGTATAAGGCCAGAATTTAACAAATAGGACATTTTGACTAAAATGGTCAAATTCAAATTTCTGATTATAAACTAGCAGAAATTGTTCACAAGATTCCCAAGGAGCAATACCGATTGAAAATAATTGAATTTGAAAAAATGATTTTTTTGACGTTAGGGTGAGCTTGGGGGTACAGGTTCAGTATAAGGCCAGACTTTAACAAATTGGACATTTTGACTAAAATGGTCAAATTCAAATTTCTGATTATAAACTAGCAGAAATTGTTCACAAGACTCCCAAGAAGCAATACCGATTGAAAAAAATTGAATTTGAAAAAATGATTTTTTCGACGTTTGGGTGAGCTTGGCGGTACAAGTTCAGTATAAGGCCAGAATTTTACAAATTGGACATTTTGACTAAAATGGTCAAATTCAAATTTCTGATTATAAACTAGCAGAAATTGTTCACAAGACTCCCAAGAAGCAATACCGATTGAAAAAAATTGAATTTGAAAAAATAATTTTTTCGACGTTAGGGTGAGCTTGGGGGTACAGGTTCAGTATAAGGCCAGAATTTAACAAATAGGACATATTGACTAAAATGGTCAAATTCAAATTTCTGATTATAAACTAGCAGAAATTGTTCACAAGATTCCCAAGGAGCAATACCGATTGAAAAAAATTGAATTTGAAAAAATGATTTTTTCGACGTTAGGGTGAGCTTGGGGGTACAGGTTCAGTATAAGGCCAGACTTTAACAAATTGGACATTTTGACTAAAATGGTCAAATTCAAATTTCTGATTATAAACTAGCAGAAATTGTTCACAAGACTCCCAAGAAGCAATACCGATTGAACAAAATTGAATTTGAAAAAATGATTTTTTCGACGTTAGGGTGAGCTTGGCGGTACAGGTTCAGTATAAGGCCAGAATTTTACAAATTGGACATTTTGACTAAAATGGTCAAATTCAAATTTCTGATTATAAACTAGCAGAAATTGTTCACAAGACTCCCAAGAAGCAATACCGATTGAAAAAAATTGAATTTGAAAAAATAATTTTTTCGACGTTAGGGTGAGCTTGGGGGTACAGGTTCAGTATAAGGCCAGAATTTAACAAATAGGACATTTTGACTAAAATGGTCAAATTCAAATTTCTGATTATAAACAAGCAGAAATTGTTCACAAGACTCCCAAGGAGCAATACCGATTGAAAAAAATTGAATTTAAAAAAATAATTTTTTCGACGTTTGGGTGAGCTTGGGGGTACAGGTTCAGTATAAGGCCAGAATTTAACAAATAGGACATTTTGACTAAAATGGTCAAATTCAAATTTCTGATTATAAACTAGCAGAAATTGTTCACAAGATTCCCAAGGAGCAATACCGATTGAAAAAAATTGAATTTGAAAAAATGATTTTTTCGACGTTAGGGTGAGCTTGGGGGTACAGGTTCAGTATAAGGCCAGACTTTAACAAATTGGACATTTTGACTAAAATGGTCAAATTCAAATTTCTGATTATAAACTAGCAGAAATTGTTCACAAGACTCCCAAGAAGCAATACCGATTGAACAAAATTGAATTTGAAAAAATGATTTTTTCGACGTTAGGGTGAGCTTGGCGGTACAGGTTCAGTATAAGGCCAGAATTTTACAAATTGGACATTTTGACTAAAATGGTCAAATTCAAATTTCTGATTATAAACTAGCAGAAATTGTTCACAAGACTCCCAAGAAGCAATACCGATTGAAAAAAATTGAATTTGAAAAAATAATTTTTTCGACGTTAGGGTGAGCTTGGGGGTACAGGTTCAGTATAAGGCCAGAATTTAACAAATAGGACATTTTGACTAAAATGGTCAAATTCAAATTTCTGATTATAAACAAGCAGAAATTGTTCACAAGACTCCCAAGGAGCAATACCGATTGAAAAAAATTGAATTTGAAAAAATGATTTTTTCGACGTTAGGGTGAGCTTGGGGGTACAGGTTCAGTATAAGGCCAGACTTTAACAAATTGGACATTTTGACTAAAATGGTCAAATTCAAATTTCTGATTATAAACTAGCAGAAATTGTTCACAAGACTCCCAAGAAGCAATACCGATTGAACAAAATTGAATTTGAAAAAATGATTTTTTCGACGTTAGGGTGAGCTTGGCGGTACAGGTTCAGTATAAGGCCAGAATTTTACAAATTGGACATTTTGACTAAAATGGTCAAATTCAAATTTCTGATTATAAACTAGCAGAAATTGTTCACAAGACTCCCAAGAAGCAATACCGATTGAAAAAAATTGAATTTGAAAAAATAATTTTTTCGACGTTAGGGTGAGCTTGGGGGTACAGGTTCAGTATAAGGCCAGAATTTAACAAATAGGACATTTTGACTAAAATGGTCAAATTCAAATTTCTGATTATAAACAAGCAGAAATTGTTCACAAGACTCCCAAGGAGCAATACCGATTGAAAAAAATTGAATTTAAAAAAATAATTTTTTCGACGTTTGGGTGAGCTTGGGGGTACAGGTTCAGTATAAGGCCAGAATTTAACAAATAGGACATTTTGACTAAAATGGTCAAATTCAAATTTCTGATTATAAACTAGCAGAAATTGTTCACAAGATTCCCAAGGAGCAATACCGATTGAAAAAAATTGAATTTGAAAAAATGATTTTTTCGACGTTAGGGTGAGCTTGGGGGTACAGGTTCAGTATAAGGCCAGACTTTAACAAATTGGACATTTTGACTAAAATGGTCAAATTCAAATTTCTGATTATAAACTAGCAGAAATTGTTCACAAGACTCCCAAGAAGCAATACCGATTGAACAAAATTGAATTTGAAAAAATGATTTTTTTCGACGTTAGGGTGAGCTTGGCGGTACAGGTTCAGTATAAGGCCAGAATTTTACAAATTGGACATTTTGACTAAAATGGTCAAATTCAAATTTCTGATTATAAACTAGCAGAAATTGTTCACAAGACTCCCAAGAAGCAATACCGATTGAAAAAAATTGAATTTGAAAAAATAATTTTTTCGACGTTAGGGTGAGCTTGGGGGTACAGGTTCAGTATAAGGCCAGAATTTAACAAATAGGACATTTTGACTAAAATGGTCAAATTCAAATTTCTGATTATAAACAAGCAGAAATTGTTCACAAGACTCCCAAGGAGCAATACCGATTGAAAAAAATTGAATTTAAAAAAATAATTTTTTCGACGTTTGGGTGAGCTTGGGGGTACAGGTTCAGTATAAGGCCAGAATTTAACAAATTGGACAATTTGACTAAAATGGTCAAATTCAAATTTCTGATTATAAACTAGCAGAAATTGTTCACAAGACTCCCAAGAAGCAATACCGATTGAAAAAAATTGAATTTGAAAAAATAATGTTTTCGACGTTAGGGTGAGCTTGGGGGTACAGGTTCAGTATAAGGCCAGAATTTAACAAATAGGACATTTTGACTAAAATGGTCAAATTCAAATTTCTGATTATAAACTAGCAGAAATTGTTCACAAGACTCCCAAGAAGCAATACCGATTGAAAAAAATTGAATTTAAAAAAATAATGTTTTCGACGTTAGGGTGAGCTTGGGGGTACAGGTTCAGTATAAGGCCAGAATTTAACAAATAGGACATTTTGACTAAAATGGTCAAATTCAAATTTCTGATTATAAACTAGCAGAAATTGTTCACAAGATTCCCAAGGAGCAATACCGATTGAAAAAAATTGAATTTGAAAAAATGATTTTTTCGACGTTAGGGTGAGCTTGGGGGTACAGGTTCAGTATAAGGCCAGACTTTAACAAATTGGACATTTTGACTAAAATGGTCAAATTTAAATTTCTGATTATAAACTAGCAGAAATTGTTCACAAGACTCCCAAGAAGCAATACCGATTGAAAAAAATTGAATTTGAAAAAATGATTTTTTCGACGTTAGGGTGAGCTTGGCGGTACAAGTTCAGTATAAGGCCAGAATTTTACAAATTGGACATTTTGACTAAAATGGTCAAATTCAAATTTCTGATTATAAACTAGCAGAAATTGTTCACAAGACTCCCAAGAAGCAATACCTATTGAAAAAAATTGAATTTGAAAAAATAATTTTTTCGACGTTAGGGTGAGCTTGGGGGTACAGGTTCAGTATAAGGCCAGAATTTAACAAATAGGACATTTTGACTAAAATGGTCAAATTCAAATTTCTGATTATAAACTAGCAGAAATTGTTCACAAGATTCCCAAGGAGCAATACCGATTGAAAAAAATTGAATTTGAAAAAATGATTTTTTCGACGTTAGGGTGAGCTTGGGGGTACAGGTTCAGTATAAGGCCAGACTTTAACAAATTGGACATTTTGACTAAAATGGTCAAATTCAAATTTCTGATTATAAACTAGCAGAAATTGTTCACAAGACTCCCAAGAAGCAATACCGATTGAAAAAAATTGAATTTGAAAAAATGATTTTTTCGACGTTAGGGTGAGCTTGGCGGTACAGGTTCAGTATAAGGCCAGAATTTTACAAATTGGACATTTTGACTAAAATGGTCAAATTCAAATTTCTGATTATAAACTAGCAGAAATTGTTCACAAGACTCCCAAGAAGCAATACTGATTGAAAAAAATTGAATTTGAAAAAATAATTTTTTCGACGTTAGGGTGAGCTTGGGGGTACAGGTTCAGTATAAGGCCAGAATTTAACAAATAGGACATTTTGACTAAAATGGTCAAATTCAAATTTCTGATTATAAACTAGCAGAAATTGTTCACAAGACTCCCAAGGAGCAATACCGATTGAAAAAAATTGAATTTAAAAAAATAATTTTTTCGACGTTTGGGTGAGCTTGGGGGTACAGGTTCAGTATAAGGCCAGAATTTAACAAATTGGACATTTTGACTAAAATGGTCAAATTCAAATTTCTGATTATAAACTAGCAGAAATTGTTCACAAGACTCCCAAGAAGCAATACCGATTGAAAAAAATTGAATTTGAAAAAATAATTTGTTCGACGTTAGGGTGAGCTTGGGGAGGTTCAGTATAAGGCCAGAATTGAACAAATAGGACATTTTGACTAAAATGGTCAAATTCAAATTTCTGATTATAAACTAGCAGAAATTGTTCACAAGACTCCCAAGAAGCAATACCGATTGAAAAAAATTGAATTTGAAAAAATAATGTTTTCGACGTTAGGGTGAGCTTGGGGGTACAGGTTCAGTATAAGGCCAGAATTTAACAAATAGGACATTTTGACTAAAATGGTCAAATTCAAATTTCTGATTATAAACTAGCAGAAATTGTTCACAAGATTCCCAAGGAGCAATACCGATTGAAAAAAATTGAATTTGAAAAAATGATTTTTTCGACGTTAGGGTGAGCTTGGGGTAACAGGTTCAGTATAAGGCCAGAATTTAACAAATTGGACATTTTGACTAAAATGGTCAAATTCAAATTTCTGATTATAAACTAGTAGAAATTGTTCACATGACACCCAAGAAGCAATACCGATTGAAAAAAATTGAATTTGAAAAAATAATTTTTTCGACGTTAGGGTGAGCTTGGGGGTACAGGTTCAGTATAAGGCCAGAATTTAACAAATTGGACATTTTGACTAAAATGGTCAAATTCAAATTTCTGATTATAAACTAGCAGAAATTGTTCACAAGACTCCCAAGAAGCAATACCGATTGAAAAAAATTGAATTTGAAAAAATAATTTTTTCGACGTTAGGGTGAGCTTGGGGGTACAGGTTCAGTGTAAGGCCAGAATTTAACAAATAGGACATTTTGACTAAAATGGTCAAATTCAAATTTCTGATTATAAACTAGCAGAAATTGTTCACAAGACTCCCAAGGAGCAATACCGATTGAAAAAAATTGAATTTAAAAAAATAATTTTTTCGACGTTTGGGTGAGCTTGGGGGTACAGGTTCAGTATAAGGCCAGAATTTAACAAATTGGACATTTTGACTAAAATGGTCAAATTCAAATTTCTGATTATAAACTAGCAGAAATTGTTCACAAGACTCCCAAGAAGCAATACCGATTGAAAAAAATTGAATTTGAAAAAATAATTTGTTCGACGTTAGGGTGAGCTTGGGGAGGTTCAGTATAAGGCCAGAATTGAACAAATAGGACATTTTGACTAAAATGGTCAAATTCAAATTTCTGATTATAAACTAGCAGAAATTGTTCACAAGACTCCCAAGAAGCAATACCGATTGAAAAAAATTGAATTTGAAAAAATAATGTTTTCGACGTTAGGGTGAGCTTGGGGGTACAGGTTCAGTATAAGGCCAGAATTTAACAAATAGGACATTTTGACTAAAATGGTCAAATTCAAATTTCTGATTATAAACTAGCAGAAATTGTTCACAAGACTCCCAAGAAGCAATACCGATTGAAAAAAATTGAATTTAAAAAAATAATGTTTTCGACGTTAGGGTGAGCTTGGGGGTACAGGTTCAGTATAAGGCCAGAATTTAACAAATAGGACATTTTGACTAAAATGGTCAAATTCAAATTTCTGATTATAAACTAGCAGAAATTGTTCACAAGATTCCCAAGGAGCAATACCGATTGAAAAAAATTGAATTTGAAAAAATGATTTTTTCGACGTTAGGGTGAGCTTGGGGGTACAGGTTCAGTATAAGGCCAGACTTTAACAAATTGGACATTTTGACTAAAATGGTCAAATTCAAATTTCTGATTATAAACTAGCAGAAATTGTTCACAAGATTCCCAAGGAGCAATACCGATTGAAAAAAATTGAATTTGAAAAAATGATTTTTTCGACGTTAGGGTGAGCTTGGGGTAACAGGTTCAGTATAAGGCCAGAATTTAACAAATTGGACATTTTGACTAAAATGGTCAAATTCAAATTTCTGATTATAAACTAGTAGAAATTGTTCACATGACACCCAAGAAGCAATACCGATTGAAAAAAATTGAATTTGAAAAATTAATTTTTTCGACGTGAGGGTGAGCTTGGGGGTACAGGTTCAGTATAAGGCCAGAATTTAACAAATTGGGCATTTTGACTAAAATGGTCAAATTCAAATTTCTGATTATAAACTAGCAGAAATTGTTCACAAGACTCAAAAGAAGCAATACCGATTGAAAAAAATTGAATTTGAAAAAATAATTTTTTCGACGTTAGGGTGATCTTGGGGGTACAGGTTCAGTATAAGGCCAGAATTTTACAAATTGGACATTTTGACTAAAATGGTCAAATTCAAATTTCTGATTATAAACTAGCAGAAATTGTTCACAAGACTCCCAAGAAGCAATACCGATTGAAAAAAATTGAATTTGAAAAAATAATTTTTTCGACGTTAGGGTGAACTTGGGGGTACAGGTTCAGTATAAGGCCAGAATTTAACAAATAAGACATTTTGACTAAAATGGTCAAATTCAAATTTCTGATTATAAACTAGCAGAAATTGTTCACAAGACTCCCAAGGAGCAATACCGATTGAAAAAAATTGAATTTAAAAAAATAATTTTTTCGACGTTTGGGTGAGCTTGGGGGTACAGGTTCAGTATAAGGCCAGAATTTAACAAATTGGACATTTTGACTAAAATGGTCAAATTCAAATTTCTGATTATAAACTAGCAGAAATTGTTCACAAGACTCCCAAGAAGCAATACCGATTGAAAAAAATTGAATTTGAAAAAATAATTTGTTCGACGTTAGGGTGAGCTTGGGGAGGTTCAGTAAAAGGCCAGAATTGAACAAATAGGACATTTTGACTAAAATGGTCAAATTCAAATTTCTGATTATAAACTAGCAGAAATTGTTCACAAGACTCCCAAGAAGCAATACCGATTGAAAAAAATTTAATTTGAAAAAATAATTTTTTCGACGTTAGGGTGAGCTTGGGGGTATAGGTTCAGTATAAGGCCAGAATTAGACAAATTGGACATTTTAACTAAAATGGTCAAATTCAAATTTTGATTATAAATTAGCAGAAATTGTTCACAAGACTCCCAAGAAGCAATACCGATTGAAAAAAATTGAATTTGAAAAAATAATTTTTTCGACGTTAGGGTGAGCTTTGGGGTACACGTTCAGTATAAGGCCAGAATTGAACAAATAGGACATTTTGACTAAAATGGTCAAATTCAAATTTCTGATTATAAACTAGCAGAAATTGTTCACAAGACTCCCAAGAAGCAATACCGATTGAAAAAAATTGAATTTGAAAAAATAATTTTTTCGACTTTAGGGTGAGCTTGGGGGTACAGGTTCAGTATAAGGCCAGAATTTAACAAATAGGACATTTTGACTAAAATGGTCAAATTCAAATTTCTGATTATAAACTAGCAGAAATTGTTCACAAGACTCCCAAGAAGCAATACCGATTGAAAAAAATTGAATTTGAAAAAATAATTTTTTCGACGTTAGGGTGAACTTGGGGGTACAGGTTCAGTATAAGGCCAGAATTTAACAAATAAGACATTTTGACTAAAATGGTCAAATTCAAATTTCTGATTATAAACTAGCAGAAATTGTTCACAAGACTCCCAAGAAGCAATACCGATTGAAAAAAATTGAATTTAAAAAAATAATTTTTTCGACGTTTGGGTGAGCT
Organism: Steromphala cineraria; assembly: GCA_916613615.1. Classification (NCBI taxonomy): domain Eukaryota; kingdom Metazoa; phylum Mollusca; class Gastropoda; order Trochida; family Trochidae; genus Steromphala; species Steromphala cineraria. The sequence continues at coordinate 180,613 of OU744729.1, forward strand.
TGGGGGTACAGGTTCAGTATAAGGCCAGAATTTAACAAATTGGACATTTTGACTAAAATGGTCAAATTCAAATTTCTGATTATAAACTAGCAGAAATTGTTCACAAGACTCCCAAGAAGCAATACCGATTGAAAAAAATTGAATTTGAAAAAATAATTTGTTCGACGTTAGGGTGAGCTTGGGGAGGTTCAGTAAAAGGCCAGAATTGAACAAATAGGACATTTTGACTAAAATGGTCAAATTCAAATTTCTGATTATAAACTAGCAGAAATTGTTCACAAGACTCCCAAGAAGCAATACCGATTGAAAAAAATTGAATTTGAAAAAATAATGTTTTCGACGTTAGGGTGAGCTTGGGGGTACAGGTTCAGTATAAGGCCAGAATTTAACAAATAGGACATTTTGACTAAAATGGTCAAATTCAAATTTCTGATTATAAACTAGCAGAAATTGTTCACAAGACTCAAAAGAAGTTATACCGATTGAAAAAAATTGAATTTGAAAAAATGATTTTTTCGACGTTAGGGTGAGCTTGGGGGTACAGGTTCAGTATAAAACCAGAATTTAACAAATCGGACATTTTGACTAAAATGGTCAAATTCAAATTTCTGATTATAAACTAGCAGAAATTGTTCACAAGACTCCCAAGAAGCAATACCGATTGAAAAAAATTTAATTTGAAAAAATAATTTTTTCGACGTTAGGGTGAGCTTGGGGGTATAGGTTCAGTATAAGGCCAGAATTAGACAAATTGGACATTTTAACTAAAATGGTCAAATTCAAATTTTGATTATAAATTAGCAGAAATTGTTCACAAGACTCCCAAGAAGCAATACCGATTGAAAAAAATTGAATTTGAAAAAATAATTTTTTCGACGTTAGGGTGAGCTTTGGGGTACACGTTCAGTATAAGGCCAGAATTGAACAAATAGGACATTTTGACTAAAATGGTCAAATTCAAATTTCTGATTATAAACTAGCAGAAATTGTTCACAAGACTCCCAAGAAGCAATACCGATTGAAAAAAATTGAATTTGAAAAAATAATTTTTTCGACTTTAGGGTGAGCTTGGGGGTACAGGTTCAGTATAAGGCCAGAATTTAACAAATAGGACATTTTGACTAAAATGGTCAAATTCAAATTTCTGATTATAAACTAGCAGAAATTGTTCACATGACTCCCAAGAAGCAATACCGATTGAAAAAAATTGAATTTGAAAAAATAATTTTTTCGACGTTAGGGTGAGCTTGGGGGTACAGGTTCAGTATAAGGCCAGAATTTAACAAATTGGGCATTTTGACTAAAATGGTCAAATTCAAATTTCTGATTATAAACTAGCAGAAATTGTTCACAAGACTCCCAAGAAGCAATACCGATTGAAAAAAATTGAATTTGAAAAAATAATTTTTTCGACTTTAGGGTGAGCTTGGGGGTACAGGTTCAGTATAAGGCCAGAATTTAACAAATAGGACATTTTGACTAAAATGGTCAAATTCAAATTTCTGATTATAAACTAGCAGAAATTGTTCACATGACTCCCAAGAAGCAATACCGATTGAAAAAAATTGAATTTGAAAAAATAATTTTTTCGACGTTAGGGTGAGCTTGGGGGTACAGGTTCAGTATAAGGCCAGAATTTAACAAATTGGGCATTTTGACTAAAATGGTCAAATTCAAATTTCTGATTATAAACTAGCAGAAATTGTTCACAAGACTCCAAAGAAGTTATACCGATTGAAAAAAATTGAATTTGAAAAAATGATTTTTTCGACGTTAGGGTGAGCTTTGGGGTACAGGTTCAGTATAAGGCCAGAATTTAACAAATAGGACATTTTGACTAAAATGGTCAAATTCAAATTTCTGATTATAAACTAGCAGAAATTGTTCACAAGACTCCCAAGAAGCAATACCGATTGAAAAAAATTGAATTTGAAAAAATAATTTTTTCGACGTTAGGGTGAGCTTGGGGGTACAGGTTCAGTATAAGGCCAGAATTTAACAAATTGGACATTTTGACTAAAATGGTCAAATTCAAATTTCTGATTATAAACTAGCAGAAATTGTTCACAAGACTCCCAAGAAGCAATACCGATTGAAAAAAATTGAATTTGAAAAAATAATTTTTTCGACGTTAGGGTGAGCTTGGGGTAACAGGTTCAGTATAAGGCCAGAATTTAACAAATTGGACATTTTGACTAAAATGGTCAAATTCAAATTTTGATTATAAATTAGCAGAAATTGTTCACAAGACTCCCAAGAAGCAATACCGATTGAAAAAAATTGAATTTGAAAAAATAATTTTTTCGACGTTAGGGTGAGCTTTGGGGTACACGTTCAGTATAAGGCCAGAATTGAACAAATAGGACATTTTGACTAAAATGGTCAAATTCAAATTTCTGATTATAAACTAGCAGAAATTGTTCACAAGACTCCCAAGAAGCAATACCGATTGAAAAAAATTGAATTTGAAAAAATAATTTTTTCGACTTTAGGGTGAGCTTGGGGGTACAGGTTCAGTATAAGGCCAGAATTTAACAAATAGGACATTTTGACTAAAATGGTCAAATTCAAATTTCTGATTATAAACTAGCAGAAATTGTTCACATGACTCCCAAGAAGCAATACCGATTGAAAAAAATTGAATTTGAAAAAATAATTTTTTCGACGTTAGGGTGAGCTTGGGGGTACAGGTTCAGTATAAGGCCAGAATTTAACAAATTGGGCATTTTGACTAAAATGGTCAAATTCAAATTTCTGATTATAAACTAGCAGAAATTGTTCACAAGACTCCAAAGAAGTTATACCGATTGAAAAAAATTGAATTTGAAAAAATGATTTTTTTCGACGTTAGGGTGAGCTTTGGGGTACAGGTTCAGTATAAGGCCAGAATTGAACAAATAGGACATTTTGACTAAAATGGTCAAATTCAAATTTCTGATTATAAACTAGCAGAAATTGTTCACAAGACTCCCAAGAAGCAATACCGATTGAAAAAAATTGAATTTGAAAAAATAATTTTTTCGACGTTAGGGTGAGCTTGGGGGTACAGGTTCAGTATAAGGCCAGACTTTAACAAATTGGACATTTTGACTAAAATGGTCAAATTCAAATTTCTGATTATAAACTAGCAGAAATTGTTCACAAGACTCCCAAGAAGCAATACCGATTGAAAAAAATTGAATTTGAAAAAATAATTTTTTCGACGTTAGGGTGAGCTTGGGGTAACAGGTTCAGTATAAGGCCAGAATTTAACAAATTGGACATTTTGACTAAAATGGTCAAATTCAAATTTCTGATTATAAACTAGCAGAAATTGTTCACAAGACTCCCAAGAAGCAATACCGATTGCAAAAAATTGAATTTGAAAAAATAATGTTTTCGACGTTAGGGTGAGCTTGGGGGTACAGGTTCAGTATAAGGCCAGAATTTAACAAATTGGACATTTTGACTAAAATGGTCAAATTCAAATTTCTGATTATAAACTAGCAGAAATTGTTCACAAGACTCACAAGAAGCAATACCGATTGAAAAAAATTGAATTTGAAAAAATGATTTTTTCGACGTTAGGGTGAGCTTGGGGGTACAGGTTCAGTATAAGGCCAGAATTGAACAAATAGGACATTTTGACTAAAATGGTCAAATTCAAATTTCTGATTATAAACTAGCAGAAATTGTTCACAAGACTCCCAAGGAGCAATACCGATTGAAAAAAATTGAATTTGAAAAAATGATTTTTTCGACGTTAGGGTGAGCTTGGGGGTACAGGTTCAGTATAAGGCCAGAATTTAACAAATTGGACATTTTGACTAAAATGGTCAAATTCAAATTTCTGATTATAAACTAGCAGAAATTGTTCACAAGACTCCAAAGAAGTTATACCGATTGAAAAAAATTGAATTTTAAAAAATAATTTTTTCGACGTTAGGGTGAGCTTGGGGGTACAGGTTCAGTATAAGGCTAGAATTTTACAAATTGGACATTTTGACTAAAATGGTCAAATTCAAATTTCTGATTATAAACTAGCAGAAATTGTTCACAAGACTCCCAAGAAGCAATACCGATTGAAAAAAATTGAATTTGAAAAAATAATTTTTTCGATGTTAGGGTGAGCTTGGGGGTACAGGTTCAGTATAAGGCCAGAATTTAACAAATTGGGCATTTTGACTAAAATGGTCAAATTCAAATTTCTGATTATAAACTAGCAGAAATTGTTCACAAGACTCAAAAGAAGTTATACCGATTGAAAAAAATTGAATTTGAAAAAATGATTTTTTCGACGTTAGGGTGAGCTTGGGGGTACAGGTTCAGTATAAAACCAGAATTTAACAAATTGGACATTCTGACTAAAATGGTCAAATTCAAATTTCTGATTATAAACTAGCAGAAATTGTTCACAAGACTCCCAAGAAGCAATACCGATTGAAAAAAATTGAATTTGAAAAAATATATTTTTCGACTTTAGGGTGAGCTTGGGGGTACAGGTTCAGTATAAGGCCAGAATTTAACAAATAGGACATTTTGACTAAAATGGTCAAATTCAAATTTCTGATTATAAACTAGCAGAAATTGTTCACAAGACTCCCAAGAAGCAATACCGATTGAAAAAAATTGAATTTGAAAAAATAATTTTTTCGAATTTAGGGTGAGCTTGGGGGTACAGGTTCAGTATAAGGCCAGAATTTAACAAATAGGACATTTTGACTAAAATGGTCAAATTCAAATTTCTGATTATAAACTAGCAGAAATTGTTCACATGACTCCCAAGGAGCAATACCGATTGAAAAAATTTGAATTTGAAAAAATAATTTTTTCGACGTTAGGGTGAGCTTGGGGGTACAGGTTCAGTATAAGGCCAGAATTTAACAAATTGGGCATTTTGACTAAAATGGTCAAATTCAAATTTCTGATTATAAACTAGCAGAAATTGTTCACAAGACTCCCAAGAAGTTATACCGATTGAAAAAAATTGAATTTGAAAAAATGATTTTTTCGACGTTAGGGTGAGCTTGGGGGTACAGGTTCAGTATAAGGCCAGAATTTAACAAATAGGACATTTTGACTAAAATGGTCAAATTCAAATTTCTGATTATAAACTAGCAGAAATTGTTCACAAGACTCCCATGAAGCAATACCGATTGAAAAAAATTTAATTTGAAAAAATAATTTTTTCGACGTTAGGGTGAGCTTGGGGGTATAGGTTCAGTATAAGGCCAGAATTAGACAAATTGGACATTTTGACTAAAATGGTCAAATTAAAATTTTGATTATAAATTAGCAGAAATTGTTCACAAGACTCCCAAGAAGCAATACCGATTGAAAAAAATTGAATTTGAAAAAATAATTTTTTCGACGTTAGGGTGAGCTTGGGGGTACAGGTTCAGTAATAAGGCCAGAATTTAACAAATTGGACATTTTGACTAAAATGGTCAAATTCAAATTTCTGATTATAAACTAGCAGAAATTGTTCACAAGACTCCCAAGAAGCAATACCGATTGAAAAAAATTGAATTTGAAAAAATAATTTTTTCGACGTTAGGGTGAGCTTTGGGTACAGGTTCATTAAAGGCCAGAATTTAACAAATTGGACATTTTGACTAAAATGGTCAAATTCAAATTTCTGATTATAAACTAGCAGAAATTGTTCACAAGACTCCCAAGGAGCAATACGGATTGAAAAAAATTGAATTTGAAAAAATAATTTTTTCGACGTTAGGGTGAGCTTGGGGGTACAGGTTCAGTATAAGGCCAGAATTTAACAAATTGGACATTTTGACTAAAATGGTCAAATTCAAATTTCTGATTATAAACTAGCAGAAATTGTTCACAAGACTCCCAAGAAGCAATACCGATTGAAAAAAATTGAATTTGAAAAAATAATTTTTTCGACGTTAGGGTGAGCTTTGGGTACAGGTTCATTAAAGGCCAGAATTTAACAAATTGGACATTTTGACTAAAATGGTCAAATTCAAATTTCTGATTATAAACTAGCAGAAATTGTTCACAAGACTCCCAAGGAGCAATACGGATTGAAAAAAATTGAATTTGAAAAAATAATTTTTTCGACGTTAGGGTGAGCTTGGGGGTACAGGTTCAGTATAAGGCCAGAATTTAACAAATTGGACATTTTGACTAAAATGGTCAAATTCAAATTTCTGATTATAAACTAGCAGAAATTGTTCACAAGACTCCCAAGAAGCAATACCGATTGAAAAAAATTTAATTTGAAAAAATAATGTTTTCGACGTTAGGGTGAGCTTGGGGGTACAGGTTCAGTATAAGGCCAGAATTTAACAAATAGGACATTTTGACTAAAATGGTCAAATTCAAATTTCTGATTATAAACTAGCAGAAATTGTTCACAAGCCTCCCAAGGAGCAATACCGATTGAAAAAAATTGAATTTGAAAAAATAATTTTTTCGACGTTAGGGTGAGCTTGGGGGTACAGGTTCAGTATAAGGCCAGAATTTAACAAATTGAACATTTTGACTAAAATGGTCAAATTCAAATTTCTGATTATAAACTAGCAGAAATTGTTCACAAGACTCCCAAGGAGCAATACCGATTGAAAAAAATTGAATTTGAAAAAATAATTTTTTCGACGTTAGGGTGAGCTTGGGGGTACAGGTTCAGTATAAGGCCAGAATTTAACAAATTGAACATTTTGACTAAAATGGTCAAATTCAAATTTCTGATTATAAACTAGCAGAAATTGTTCACAAGACTCCCAAGGAGCAATACCGATTGAAAAAAATTGAATTTGAAAAAATTATTTTTTCGACGTTAGGGTGAGCTTGGGGTTACAGGTTCAGTATAAGGCCAGAATTTAACAAATTGGACATTTTGACTAAAATGGTCAAATTCAAATTTCTGATTATAAACTAGCAGAAATTGTTCACATGACTCCCAAGAAGCAATACCGATTGAAAAAAATTGAATTTGAAAAAATAATTTTTTCGACGTTAGGGTGAGCTTGGGGGTACAGGTTCAGTATAAGGCCAGAATTTAACAAATTGGACATTTTGACTAAAATGGTCAAATTCAAATTTCTGATTATAAACTAGCAGAAATTGTTCACATGACTCCCAAGAAGCAATACCGATTGAAAAAAATTGAATTTGAAAAAATAATTTTTTCGACGTTAGGGTGAGCTTGGGGGTACAGGTTCAGTATAAGGCCAGAATTTAACAAATTGGGCATTTTGACTAAAATGGTCAAATTCAAATTTCTGATTATAAACTAGCAGAAATTGTTCACAAGACTCCCAAGAAGCAATACCGATTGAAAATAATTGAATTTTAAAAAATAATTTGTTCGACGTTAGGGTGAGCTTGGGGGTACAGGTTCAGTATAAGGCCAGAATTTAACAAATTGGACATTTTGACTAAAATGGTCAAATTCAAATTTCTGATTATAAACTAGCAGAAATTGTTCACATGACTCCCAAGAAGCAATACCGATTGAAAAAAATTGAATTTGAAAAAATAATTTTTTCGACGTTAGGGTGAGCTTGGGGTACAGGTTCAGTATAAGGCCAGAATTTAACAAATAGGACATTTTGACTAAAATGGTCAAATTCAAATTTCTGATTATAAACTAGCAGAAATTGTTCACAAGACTCCCAAGGAGCAATACCGATTGAAAAAAATTGAATTTGAAAAAATAATTTTTTCGACGTTAGGGTGAGCTTGGGGGTACAGGTTCAGTATAAGGCCAGAATTTAACAAATAGGACATTTTGACTAAAATGGTCAAATTCAAATTTCTGATTATAAACTAGCAGAAATTGTTCACAAGACTCCCAAGAAGCAATACCGATTGAAAAAAATTGAATTTGAAAAAATAATTGTTTCAACGTTAGGGTGAGCTTGGGGGTACAGGTTCAGTATAAGGCCAGAATTTAACAAATTTGACAATTTGACTAAAATGGTCAAATTCAAATTTCTGATTATAAACTAGCAGAAATTGTTCACTAGACTCCCAAGAAGCAATACCGATTGAAAAAAATTGAATTTGAAAAAATAATTTTTTCGACGTTAGGGTGAGCTTGAGGGTACAGGTTCAGTTTAAGGCCAGAATTTAACAAATTGGACATTTTGACTAAAATGGTCAAATTCAAATTTCTGATTATAAACTAGCAGAAATTGTTCACAAGACTCCCAAGAAGCAATACCGATTGAAAAAAATTGAATTTGAAAAAAAAAAATTTTCGACGTTAGGGTGAGCTTGGGGTACAGGTTCAGTATAAGGCCAGAATTTAACAAATTGGACATTTTGACTAAAATGGTCAAATTCAAATTTCTGATTATAAACTAGCAGAAATTGTTCACAAGACTCCCAAGAAGCAATACCGATTGAAAAAAATTGAATTTTAAAAAATAATGTTTTCGACGTTAGGGTGAGCTTGGGGGTACAGGTTCAGTATAAGGCCAGAATTTAACAAATTGGACAATTTGACTAAAATGGTCAAATTCAAGTTTCTGATTATAAACTAGCAGAAATTGTTCACAAGACTCCCAAGAAGCAATACCGATTGAAAAAAATTGAATTTGAAAAAATAATTTTTTCGACGTTAGGGTGAGCTTGGGGGTACAGGTTCAGTATAAGGCCAGAATTTAACAAATTGGGCATTTTGACTAAAATGGTCAAATTCAAATTTCTGATTACAAACTAGCAGAAATTGTTCACAAGACTCCAAAGAAGCAATACCGATTGAAAAAAATTAAATTTGAAAAAATAATTTTTTCGACGTTAGGGTGAGCTTGGGGTACAGGTTCAGTATAAGGCCAGAATTTAACAAATTGGACATTTTGACTAAAATGGTCAAATTCAAATTTCTGATTATAAACTAGCAGAAATTGTTCACAAGACTCCCAAGAAGCAATACCGATTGAAAAAAATTGAATTTGAAAAAATAATTTTTTCGACGTTAGGGTGAGCTTGGGGTACAGGTTCAGTATAAGGCCAGAATTTAACAAATTGGACATTTTGACTAAAATGGTCAAATTCAAATTTCTGATTATAAACTAGCAGAAATTGTTCACAAGACTCCCAAGAAGCAATACCGATTGAAAAAAATTGAATTTGAAAAAATAATTTTTTCGACGTTAGGGTGAGCTTGGGGTTACAGGTTCAGTATAAGGCCAGAATTTAACAAATTGGACAATTTGACTAAAATGGTCAAATTCAAATTTCTGATTATAAACTAGCAGAAATTGTTCACAAGACTCCCAAGAAGCAATACCGATTGAAAAAAATTGAATTTGAAAAAATAATTTTTTCGACGTTAGGGTGAGCTTAGGGGTACAGGTTCAGTATAAGGCCAGAATTTAACAAATTGGACATTTTGACTAAAATGGTCAAATTCAAATTTCTGATTATAAACTAGCAGAAATTGTTCACAAGACTCCCAAGAAGCAATACCGATTGAAAAAAATTGAATTTAAAAAAATAATTTTTTCGACGTTAGGGTGAGCTTGGGGGTACAGGTTCAGTATAAGGCCAGAATTTAACAAATTGGACAATTTGACTAAAATGGTCAAATTAAAATTTCTGATTATAAACTAGCAGAAATTGTTCACAAGACTCCCAAGAAGCAATACCGATTGAAAAAAATTGAATTTGAAAAAATAATTTTTTCGACGTTAGGGTGAGCTTGGGGGTACAGGTTCAGTATAAGGCCAGAATTTAACAAATTGGACATTTTGACTAAAATGGTCAAATTCCAATTTCTGATTATAAACTAGCAGAAATTGTTCACAAGACTCCCAAGAAGCAATACCGATTGACATAATTTTTTCGACGTTAGGGTGAGCTTCGGGGTACAGGTTCAGTATAAGGCCAGAATTTAACAAATTGGACATTTTGACTAAAATGGTCAAATTCCAATTTCTGATTATAAACTAGCAGAAATTGTTCACAAGACTCCCAAGAAGCAATACCGATTGACATAATTTTTTCGACGTTAGGGTGAGCTTGGGGGTACAGGTTCAGTATAAGGCCAGAATTTAACAAATTGGACATTTTGACTAAAATGGTCAAATTCAAATTTCTGATTATAAACTAGCAGAAATTGTTCACAAGACTCCCAAGAAGCAATACCGATTGAAAAAAAATGAATTTAAAAACATAATTTTTTCGACGTTAGGGTGAGCTTGGGGGTACAGGTTCAGTATAAGGCCAGAATTTAACAAATTGGACAATTTGACTAAAATGGTCAAATTAAAATTTCTGATTATAAACTAGCAGAAATTGTTCACAAGACTCCCAAGAAGCAATACCGATTGAAAAAAATTGAATTTGAAAAAATAATTTTTTCGACGTTAGGGTGAGCTTGGGGGTACAGGTTCAGTATAAGGCCAGAATTTAACAAATTGGACAATTTGACTAAAATGGTCAAATTAAAATTTCTGATTATAAACTAGCAGAAATTGTTCACAAGACTCCCAAGAAGCAATACCAATTGAAAAAAATTGAATTTGAAAAAATAATTTTTTCGACGTTAGGGTGAGCTTGGGGGTACAGGTTCAGTATAAGGCCAGAATTTAACAAATTGGACATTTTGACTAAAATGGTCAAATTCCAATTTCTGATTATAAACTAGCAGAAATTGTTCACAAGACTCCCAAGAAGCAATACCGATTGACATAATTTTTTCGACGTTAGGGTGAGCTTGGGGGTACAGGTTCAGTATAAGGCCAGAATTTAACAAATTGGACAATTTGACTAAAATGGTCAAATTAAAATTTCTGATTATAAACTAGCAGAAATTGTTCACAAGACTCCCAAGAAGCAATACCGATTGAAAAAAATTGAATTTGAAAAAATAATTTTTTCGACGTTAGGGTGAGCTTAGGGGTACAGGTTCAGTATAAGGCCAGAATTTAACAAATTGGACATTTTGACTAAAATGGTCAAATTCAAATTTCTGATTATAAACTAGCAGAAATTGTTCACAAGACTCCCAAGAAGCAATACCGATTGAAAAAAATTGAATTTAAAAAAATAATTTTTTCGACGTTAGGGTGAGCTTGGGGGTACAGGTTCAGTATAAGGCCAGAATTTAACAAATTGGACAATTTGACTAAAATGGTCAAATTAAAATTTCTGATTATAAACTAGCAGAAATTGTTCACAAGACTCCCAAGAAGCAATACCGATTGAAAAAAATTGAATTTGAAAAAATAATTTTTTCGACGTTAGGGTGAGCTTGGGGGTACAGGTTCAGTATAAGGCCAGAATTTAACAAATAGGACATTTTGACTAAAATGGTCAAATTCCAATTTCTGATTATAAACTAGCAGAAATTGTTCACAAGACTCCCAAGAAGCAATACCGATTGACATAATTTTTTCGACGTTAGGGTGAGCTTGGGGGTACAGGTTCAGTATAAGGCCAGAATTTAACAAATTGGACATTTTGACTAAAATGGTCAAATTCAAATTTCTGATTATAAACTAGCAGAAATTGTTCACAAGACTCCCAAGAAGCAATACCGATTGAAAAAAATTGAATTTAAAAAAATAATTTTTTCGACGTTAGGGTGAGCTTGGGGGTACAGGTTCAGTATAAGGCCAGAATTTAACAAATTGGACAATTTGACTAAAATGGTCAAATTAAAATTTCTGATTATAAACTAGCAGAAATTGTTCACAAGACTCCCAAGAAGCAATACCGATTGAAAAAAATTGAATTTGAAAAAATAATTTTTTCGACGTTAGGGTGAGCTTGGGGGTACAGGTTCAGTATAAGGCCAGACTTTAACAAATTGGACATTTTGACTAAAATGGTCAAATTCCAATTTCTGATTATAAACTAGCAGAAATTGTTCACAAGACTCCCAAGAAGCAATACCGATTGACATAATTTTTTCGACGTTAGGGTGAGCTTCGGGGTACAGGTTCAGTATAAGGCCAGAATTTAACAAATTGGACATTTTGACTAAAATGGTCAAATTCAAATTTCTGATTATAAACTAGCAGAAATTGTTCACATGACTCCCAAGAAGCAATACCGATTGAAAAAAATTTAATTTGAAAAAATAATTTTTTCGACGTTAGGGTGAGCTTGGGGGTACAGGTTCAGTATAAGGCCAGAATTTTACAAATAGGACATTTTGACTAAAATGGTCAAATTCAAATTTCTGATTATAAACTAGCAGAAATTGTTCACAAGACTCCCAAGAAGCAATACCGATTGAAAAAAATTGAATTTGAAAAAATAATGTTTTCGACGTTAGGGTGAGCTTGGGGGTACAGGTTCAGTATAAGGCCAGAATTTAACAAATTGGACAATTTGACTAAAATGGTCAAATTCAAATTTCTGATTATAAACTAGCAGAAATTGTTCACAAGACTCCCAAGAAGCAATACCGATTGAAAAAAATTGAATTTGAAAAAATAATTTTTTTTGACGTTAGGGTGAGCTTAGGGGTACAGGTTCAGTATAAGGCCAGAATTTAACAAATTGAACATTTTGACTAAAATGGTCAAATTCAAATTTCTGATTATAAACTAGCAGAAATTGTTCACAAGACTCCCAAGAAGCAATACCGATTGAAAAAAATTGAATTTGAAAAAATAATTTTTTCGACGTTAGGGTGAGCTTGGGGGTACAGGTTCAGTATAAGGCCAGAATTTAACAAATTGGACATTTTGACTAAAATGGTCAAATTCCAATTTCTGATTATAAACTAGCAGAAATTGTTCACAAGACTCCCAAGAAGCAATACCGATTGACATAATTTTTTCGACGTTAGGGTGAGCTTGGGGGTACAGGTTCAGTATAAGGCCAGAATTTAACAAATTGGACATTTTGACTAAAATGGTCAAATTCAAATTTCTGATTATAAACTAGCAGAAATTGTTCACAAGACTCCCAAGAAGCAATACCGATTGAAAAAAATTGAATTTAAAAAAATAATTTTTTCGACGTTAGGGTGAGCTTGGGGGTACAGGTTCTGTATAAGGCCAGAATTTAACAAATTGGACATTTTGACTAAAATGGTCAAATTAAAATTTCTGATTATAAACTAGCAGAAATTGTTCACATGACTCCCAAGAAGCAATACCGATTGAAAAAAATTGAATTTGAAAAAATAATTTTTTCGACGTTAGGGTGAGCTTGGGGGTACAGGTTCAGTATAAGGCCAGAATTTTACAAATAGGACATTTTGACTAAAATGGTCAAATTCAAATTTCTGATTATAAACTAGCAGAAATTGTTCACAAGACTCCCAAGAAGCAATACCGATTGAAAAAAATTGAATTTGAAAAAATAATGTTTTCGACGTTAGGGTGAGCTTGGGGGTACAGGTTCAGTATAAGGCCAGAATTTAACAAATTGGACAATTTGACTAAAATGGTCAAATTAAAATTTCTGATTATAAACTAGCAGAAATTGTTCACAAGACTCCCAAGAAGCAATACCGATTGAAAAAAATTGAATTTGAAAAAATAATTTTTTCGACGTTAGGGTGAGCTTGGGGGTACAGGTTCAGTATAAGGCCAGAATTTAACAAATTGGACATTTTGACTAAAATGGTCAAATTCCAATTTCTGATTATAAACTAGCAGAAATTGTTCACAAGACTCCCAAGAAGCAATACCGATTGACATAATTTTTTCGACGTTAGGGTGAGCTTGGGGGTACAGGTTCAGTATAAGGCCAGAATTTAACAAATTGGACATTTTGACTAAAATGGTCAAATTCAAATTTCTGATTATAAACTAGCAGAAATTGTTCACAAGACTCCCAAGAAGCAATACCGATTGAAAAAAATTGAATTTAAAAAAATAATTTTTTCGACGTTAGGGTGAGCTTGGGGGTACAGGTTCAGTATAAGGCCAGAATTTAACAAATTGGACAATTTGACTAAAATGGTCAAATTAAAATTTCTGATTATAAACTAGCAGAAATTGTTCACAAGACTCCCAAGAAGCAATACCGATTGAAAAAAATTGAATTTGAAAAAATAATTTTTTCGACGTTAGGGTGAGCTTGGGGGTACAGGTTCAGTATAAGGCCAGAATTTAACAAATTGGACAATTTGACTAAAATGGTCAAATTAAAATTTCTGATTATAAACTAGCAGAAATTGTTCACAAGACTCCCAAGAAGCAATACCAATTGAAAAAAATTGAATTTGAAAAAATAATTTTTTCGACGTTAGGGTGAGCTTGGGGGTACAGGTTCAGTATAAGGCCAGAATTTAACAAATTGGACATTTTGACTAAAATGGTCAAATTCCAATTTCTGATTATAAACTAGCAGAAATTGTTCACAAGACTCCCAAGAAGCAATACCGATTGACATAATTTTTTCGACGTTAGGGTGAGCTTGGGGGTACAGGTTCAGTATAAGGCCAGAATTTAACAAATTGGACATTTTGACTAAAATGGTCAAATTCAAATTTCTGATTATAAACTAACAGAAATTGTTCACAAGACTCCCAAGAAGCAATACCGATTGAAAAAAATTGAATTTAAAAAAATAATTTTTTCGACGTTAGGGTGAGCTTGGGGGTACAGGTTCAGTATAAGGCCAGAATTTAACAAATTGGACAATTTGACTAAAATGGTCAAATTAAAATTTCTGATTATAAACTAGCAGAAATTGTTCACAAGACTCCCAAGAAGCAATACCGATTGAAAAAAATTGAATTTGAAAAAATAATTTTTTCGACGTTAGGGTGAGCTTGGGGGTACAGGTTCAGTATAAGGCCAGACTTTAACAAATTGGACATTTTGACTAAAATGGTCAAATTCCAATTTCTGATTATAAACTAGCAGAAATTGTTCACAAGACTCCCAAGAAGCAATACCGATTGACATAATTTTTTCGACGTTAGGGTGAGCTTCGGGGTACAGGTTCAGTATAAGGCCAGAATTTAACAAATTGGACATTTTGACTAAAATGGTCAAATTCAAATTTCTGATTATAAACTAGCAGAAATTGTTCACATGACTCCCAAGAAGCAATACCGATTGAAAAAAATTGAATTTGAAAAAATAATTTTTTCGACGTTAGGGTGAGCTTGGGGGTACAGGTTCAGTATAAGGCCAGAATTTTACAAATAGGACATTTTGACTAAAATGGTCAAATTCAAATTTCTGATTATAAACTAGCAGAAATTGTTCACAAGACTCCCAAGAAGCAATACCGATTGAAAAAAATTGAATTTGAAAAAATAATGTTTTCGACGTTAGGGTGAGCTTGGGGGTACAGGTTCAGTATAAGGCCAGACTTTAACAAATTGGACATTTTGACTAAAATGGTCAAATTCCAATTTCTGATTATAAACTAGCAGAAATTGTTCACATGACTCCCAAGAAGCAATACCGATTGAAAAAAATTGAATTTGAAAAAATAATTTTTTCGACGTTAGGGTGAGCTTGGGGGTACAGGTTCAGTATAAGGCCAGAATTTTACAAATAGGACATTTTGACTAAAATGGTCAAATTCAAATTTCTGATTATAAACTAGCAGAAATTGTTCACAAGACTCCCAAGAAGCAATACCGATTGAAAAAAATTGAATTTGAAAAAATAATGTTTTCGACGTTAGGGTGAGCTTGGGGGTACAGGTTCAGTATAAGGCCAGAATTTAACAAATTGGACAATTTGACTAAAATGGTCAAATTCAAATTTCTGATTATAAACTAGCAGAAATTGTTCACAAGACTCCCAAGAAGCAATACCGATTGAAAAAAATTGAATTTGAAAAAATAATTTTTTTTGACGTTAGGGTGAGCTTAGGGGTACAGGTTCAGTATAAGGCCAGAATTTAACAAATTGAACATTTTGACTAAAATGGTCAAATTCAAATTTCTGATTATAAACTAGCAGAAATTGTTCACAAGACTCCCAAGAAGCAATACCGATTGAAAAAAATTGAATTTGAAAAAATAATTTTTTCGACGTTAGGGTGAGCTTGGGGGTACAGGTTCAGTATAAGGCCAGAATTTAACAAATTGGACATTTTGACTAAAATGGTCAAATTCCAATTTCTGATTATAAACTAGCAGAAATTGTTCACAAGACTCCCAAGAAGCAATACCGATTGACATAATTTTTTCGACGTTAGGGTGAGCTTGGGGGTACAGGTTCAGTATAAGGCCAGAATTTAACAAATTGGACATTTTGACTAAAATGGTCAAATTCAAATTTCTGATTATAAACTAGCAGAAATTGTTCACAAGACTCCCAAGAAGCAATACCGATTGAAAAAAATTGAATTTAAAAAAATAATTTTTTCGACGTTAGGGTGAGCTTGGGGGTACAGGTTCAGTATAAGGCCAGAATTTAACAAATTGGACAATTTGACTAAAATGGTCAAATTAAAATTTCTGATTATAAACTAGCAGAAATTGTTCACAAGACTCCCAAGAAGCAATACCGATTGAAAAAAATTGAATTTGAAAAAATAATTTTTTCGACGTTAGGGTGAGCTTGGGGGTACAGGTTCAGTATAAGGCCAGAATTTAACAAATTGGACATTTTGACTAAAATGGTCAAATTCAAATTTCTGATTATAAACTAGCAGAAATTGTTCACAAGACTCCCAAGAAGCAATACCGATTGAAAACAATTGAATTTTAAAAAATAATTTTTTCGACGTTAGGGTGAGCTTGGGGGTACAGGTTCAGTATAAGGCCAGAATTTAACAAATTGGACATTTTGACTAAAATGATCAAATTCCAATTTCTGATTATAAACTAGCAGAAATTGTTCACAAGACTCCCAAGAAGCAATACCGATTGACATAATTTTTTCGACGTTAGGGTGAGCTTGGGGGTACAGGTTCAGTATAAGGCCAGAATTTAACAAATTGGACATTTTGACTAAAATGGTCAAATTCAAATTTCTGATTATAAACTAGCAGAAATTGTTCACAAGACTCCCAAGAAGCAATACCGATTGAAAAAAATTGAATTTAAAAAAATAATTTTTTCGACGTTAGGGTGAGCTTGGGGGTACAGGTTCAGTATAAGGCCAGAATTTAACAAATTGGACAATTTGACTAAAATGGTCAAATTAAAATTTCTGATTATAAACTAGCAGAAATTGTTCACAAGACTCCCAAGAAGCAATACCGATTGAAAAAAATTGAATTTGAAAAAATAATTTTTTCGACGTTAGGGTGAGCTTGGGGGTACAGGTTCAGTATAAGGCCAGAATTTAACAAATTGGACATTTTGACTAAAATGGTCAAATTCAAATTTCTGATTATAAACTAGCAGAAATTGTTCACAAGACTCCCAAGAAGCAATACCGATTGAAAAAAATTGAATTTTAAAAAATAATTTTTTCGACGTTAGGGTGAGCTTGGGGGTACAGGTTCAGTATAAGGCCAGAATTTAACAAATTGGACATTTTGACTAAAATGATCAAATTCAAATTTCTGATTATAAACTAGCAGAAATTGTTCACAAGACTCCCAAGAAGCAATACCGATTGAAAAAAATTGAATTTGAAAAAATAATTTTTTCGACGTTAGGGTGAGCTTGGGGGTACAGGTTCAGTATAAGGCCAGAATTTAACAAATAGGACATTTTTACTAAAATGGTCAAATTCAAATTTCTGATTATAAACTAGCAGAAATTGTTCACAAGACTCCCAAGAAGCAATACCGATTGAAAAAAATTGAATTTGAAAAAATAATGTTTTCGACGTTAGGGTGAGCTTGGGGGTACAGGTTCAGTATAAGGCCAGAATTTAACAAATTGGACAATTTGACTAAAATGGTCAAATTCAAATTTCTGATTATAAACTAGTAGAAATTGTTCACAAGACTCCCAAGAAGCAATACCGATTGAAAAAAATTGAATTTGAAAAAATAATTTTTTTTCGACGTTAGGGTGAGCTTAGGGGTACAGGTTCAGTATAAGGCCAGAATTTAACAAATTGAACATTTTGACTAAAATGGTCAAATTCAAATTTCTGATTATAAACTAGCAGAAATTGTTCACAAGACTCCCAAGGAGCAATACCGATTGAAAAAAATTGAATTTGAAAAAATGATTTTTTCGACGTTAGGGTGAGCTTGGGGGTACAGGTTCAGTATAAGGCCAGAATTTAACAAATTGGACATTTTGACTAAAATGGTCAAATTCCAACTTCTGATTATAAACTAGCAGAAATTGTTCACAAGACTCCCAAGAAGCAATACCGATTGAAAAAAATTGAATTTGAAAAAATAATTTTTTCGACGTTAGGGTGAGCTTGGGGGTACAGGTTCAGTATATAAGGCCAGAATTTAACAAATTGGACATTTTGACTAAAATGGTCAAATTCAAATTTCTGATTATAAACTAGCAGAAATTGTTCACAAGACTCCCAAGAAGCAATACCGATTGAAAAAAATTGAATTTAAAAAAATAATTTTTTCGACGTTAGGGTGAGCTTGGGGGTACAGGTTCAGTATAAGGCCAGAATTTAACAAATTGGACAATTTGACTAAAATGGTCAAATTAAAATTTCTGATTATAAACTAGCAGAAATTGTTCACAAGACTCCCAAGAAGCAATACCGATTGAAAAAAATTGAATTTGAAAAAATAATTTTTTCGACGTTAGGGTGAGCTTGGGGGTACAGGTTCAGTATAAGGCCAGAATTTAACAAATTGGACATTTTGACTAAAATGGTCAAATTCAAATTTCTGATTATAAACTAGCAGAAATTGTTCACAAGACTCCCAAGAAGCAATACCGATTGAAAAAAATTGAATTTGAAAAAATAATTTGTTCGACGTTAGGGTGAGCTTGGGGGTACAGGTTCAGTATAAGGCCAGAATTTAACAAATAGGACATTTTGACTAAAATGGTCAAATTCAAATTTCTGATTATAAACTAGCAGAAATTGTTCACAAGACTCCCAAGGAGCAATACCGATTGAAAAAATTGAATTTGAAAAAATGATTTTTTCGACGTTAGGGTGAGCTTGGGGGTACAGGTTCAGTATAAGGCCAGAATTTAACAAATTGGACATTTTGACTAAAATGGTCAAATTCAAATTTCTGATTATAAACTAGCAGAAATTGTTCACATGACTCCCAAGAAGCAATACCGATTGAAAAAAATTGAATTTGAAAAAATAATTTTTTCGACGTTAGGGTGAGCTTGGGGGTACAGGTTCAGTATAAGGCCAGAATTTAACAAATTGGGCATTTTGACTAAAATGGTCAAATTCAAATTTCTGATTATAAACTAGCAGAAATTGTTCACAAGACTCCCCAGAAGTTATACCGATTGAAAAAAATTGAATTTGAAAAAATGATTTTTTCGACGTTAGGGTGAGCTTGGGGGTACAGGTTCAGTATAAGGCCAGAATTTAACAAATAGGACATTTTGACTAAAATGGTCAAATTCAAATTTCTGATTATAAACTAGCAGAAATTGTTCACAAGACTCCCATGAAGCAATACCGATTGAAAAAAATTTAATTTGAAAAAATAATTTTTTCGACGTTAGGGTGAGCTTGGGGGTATAGGTTCAGTATAAGGCCAGAATTAGACAAATTGGACATTTTGACTAAAATGGTCAAATTAAAATTTTGATTATAAATTAGCAGAAATTGTTCACAAGACTCCCAAGAAGCAATACCGATTGAAAAAAATTGAATTTGAAAAAATAATTTTTTCGACGTTAGGGTGAGCTTGGGGGTACAGGTTCAGTATAAGGCCAGAATTTAACAAATTGGACATTTTGACTAAAATGGTCAAATTCAAATTTCTGATTATAAACTAGCAGAAATTGTTCACAAGACTCCCAAGAAGCAATACCGATTGAAAAAAATTGAATTTGAAAAAATAATTTTTTCGACGTTAGGGTGAGCTTTGGGTACAGGTTCATTAAAGACCAGAATTTAACAAATTGGACATTTTGACTAAAATGGTCAAATTCAAATTTCTGATTATAAACTAGCAGAAATTGTTCACAAGACTCCCAAGGAGCAATACGGATTGAAAAAAATTGAATTTGAAAAAATAATTTTTTCGACGTTAGGGTGAGCTTGGGGGTACAGGTTCAGTATAAGGCCAGAATTTAACAAATTGGACATTTTGACTAAAATGGTCAAATTCAAATTTCTGATTATAAACTAGCAGAAATTGTTCACAAGACTCCCAAGAAGCAATACCGATTGAAAAAAATTTAATTTGAAAAAATAATGTTTTCGACGTTAGGGTGAGCTTGGGGGTACAGGTTCAGTATAAGGCCAGAATTTAACAAATAGGACATTTTGACTAAAATGGTCAAATTCAAATTTCTGATTATAAACTAGCAGAAATTGTTCACAAGACTCCCAAGGAGCAATACCGATTGAAAAAAATTGAATTTGAAAAAATAATTTTTTCGACGTTAGGGTGAGCTTGGGGGTACAGGTTCAGTATAAGGCCAGAATTTAACAAATTGAACATTTTGACTAAAATGGTCAAATTCAAATTTCTGATTATAAACTAGCAGAAATTGTTCACAAGACTCACAAGGAGCAATACCGATTGAAAAAAATTGAATTTGAAAAAATGATTTTTTCGACGTTAGGGTGAGCTTGGGGGTACAGGTTCAGTATAAGGCCAGAATTTAACAAATTGGACATTTTGACTAAAATGGTCAAATTCCAATTTCTGATTATAAACTAGCAGAAATTGTTCACATGACTCCCAAGAAGCAATACCGATTGAAAAAAATTGAATTTGAAAAAATAATTTTTTCGACGTTAGGGTGAGCTTGGGGGTACAGGTTCAGTATATAAGGCCAGAATTTAACAAATTGGACATTTTGACTAAAATGGTCAAATTCAAATTTCTGATTATAAACTAGCAGAAATTGTTCACAAGACTCCCAAGAAGCAATACCGATTGAAAAAAATTGAATTTAAAAAAATAATTTTTTCGACGTTAGGGTGAGCTTGGGGGTACAGGTTCAGTATAAGGCCAGAATTTAACAAATTGGACAATTTGACTAAAATGGTCAAATTAAAATTTCTGATTATAAACTAGCAGAAATTGTTCACAAGACTCCCAAGAAGCAATACCGATTGAAAAAAATTGAATTTGAAAAAATAATTTTTTCGACGTTAGGGTGAGCTTGGGGGTACAGGTTCAGTATAAGGCCAGAATTTAACAAATTGGACATTTTGACTAAAATGGTCAAATTCAAATTTCTGATTATAAACTAGCAGAAATTGTTCACAAGACTCCAAAGAAGCAATACCGATTGAAAAAAATTAAATTTGAAAAAATGATTTTTTCGACGTTAGGGTGAGCTTGGGGTTACAGGTTCAGTATAAGGCCAGAATTTAACAAATTGGACATTTTGACTAAAATGGTCAAATTCAAATTTCTGATTATAAACTAGCAGAAATTGTTCACATGACTCCCAAGAAGCAATACCGATTGAAAAAAATTGAATTTGAAAAAATAATTTTTTCGACGTTAGGGTGAGCTTGGGGGTACAGGTTCAGTATAAGGCCAGAATTTAACAAATTGGGCATTTTGACTAAAATGGTCAAATTCAAATTTCTGATTATAAACTAGCAGAAATTGTTCACAAGACTCCAAAGAAGCAATACCGATTGAAAAAAATTGAATTTGAAAAAATAATTTTTTCGACGTTAGGGTGAGCTTGGGGTACAGGTTCAGTATAAGGCCAGAATTTAACAAATTGGACAATTTGACTAAAATGGTCAAATTAAAATTTCTGATTATAAACTAGCAGAAATTGTTCACAAGACTCCCAAGAAGCAATACCGATTGAAAAAAATTGAATTTGAAAAAATAATTTTTTCGACGTTAGGGTGAGCTTGGGGGTACAGGTTCAGTATAAGGCCAGAATTTAACAAATTGGACATTTTGACTAAAATGGTCAAATTCAAATTTCTGATTATAAACTAGCAGAAATTGTTCACAAGACTCCAAAGAAGCAATACCGATTGAAAAAAATTAAATTTGAAAAAATGATTTTTTCGACGTTAGGGTGAGCTTGGGGTTACAGGTTCAGTATAAGGCCAGAATTTAACAAATTGGACATTTTGACTAAAATGGTCAAATTCAAATTTCTGATTATAAACTAGCAGAAATTGTTCACATGACTCCCAAGAAGCAATACCGATTGAAAAAAATTGAATTTGAAAAAATAATTTTTTCGACGTTAGGGTGAGCTTGGGGGTACAGGTTCAGTATAAGGCCAGAATTTAACAAATTGGGCATTTTGACTAAAATGGTCAAATTCAAATTTCTGATTATAAACTAGCAGAAATTGTTCACAAGACTCCAAAGAAGCAATACCGATTGAAAAAAATTGAATTTGAAAAAATAATTTTTTCGACGTTAGGGTGAGCTTGGGGTACAGGTTCAGTATAAGGCCAGAATTTAACAAATTGGACATTTTGACTAAAATGGTCAAATTCAAATTTCTGATTATAAACTAGCAGAAATTGTTCACAAGACTCCCAAGAAGCAATACCGATTGAAAAAAATTGAATTTGAAAAAATAATTTTTTCGACGTTAGGGTGACCTGTGGGGTACAGGTTCAGTATAAGGCCAGAATTTAACAAATAGGACATTTTGACTAAAATGGTCAAATTCAAATTTCTGATTATAAACTAGCAGAAATTGTTCACAAGACTCCCAAGGAGCAATACCGATTGAAAAAAATTGAATTTGAAAAAATAATTTTTTCGACGTTAGGGTGAGCTTGGGGGTACAGGTTCAGTATAAGGCCAGAATTTAACAAATTGGACATTTTGACTAAAATGGTCAAATTCAAATTTCTGATTATAAACTAGCAGAAATTGTTCACAAGACTCCAAAGAAGCAATACCGATTGAAAAAAATTAAATTTGAAAAAATAATTTTTTCGACGTTAGGGTGAGCTTGGGGTACAGGTTCAGTATAAGGCCAGAATTTAACAAATTGGACATTTTGACTAAAATGGTCAAATTCAAATTTCTGATTATAAACTAGCAGAAATTGTTCACAAGACTCCCAAGAAGCAATACCGATTGAAAAAAATTGAATTTGAAAAAATAATTTTTTCGACGTTAGGGTGAGCTTGGGGTACAGGTTCAGTATAAGGCCAGAATTTAACAAATTGGACATTTTGACTAAAATGGTCAAATTCAAATTTCTGATTATAAACTAGCAGAAATTGTTCACAAGACTCCCAAGAAGCAATACCGATTGAAAAAAATTGAATTTGAAAAAATAATTTTTTCGACGTTAGGGTGAGCTTAGGGGTACAGGTTCAGTATAAGGCCAGAATTTAACAAATTGGACATTTTGACTAAAATGGTCAAATTCAAATTTCTGATTATAAACTAGCAGAAATTGTTCACAAGACTCCCAAGAAGCAATAACGATTGAAAAAAAATTGAATTTAAAAAAATAATTTTTTCGACGTTAGGGTGAGCTTGGGGGTACAGGTTCAGTATAAGGCCAGAATTTAACAAATTGGACAATTTGACTAAAATGGTCAAATTCAAATTTCTGATTATAAACTAGCAGAAATTGTTCACAAGACTCCCAAGAAGCAATACCGATTGAAAAAAATTGAATTTGAAAAAATAATTTTTTCGACGTTAGGGTGAGCTTGGGGGTACAGGTTCAGTATAAGGCCAGAATTTGAACAAATTGGACATTTTGACTAAAATGGTCAAATTCAAATTTCTGATTATAAACTAGCAGAAATTGATCACAAGACTCCCAAGAAGCAATACCGATTGACATAATTTTTTCGACGTTAGGGTGAGCTTCGGGGTACAGGTTCAGTATAAGGCCAGAATTTAACAAATTGGACATTTTGACTAAAATGGTCAAATTCAAATTTCTGATTATAAACTAGCAGAAATTGTTCACATGACTCCCAAGAAGCAATACCGATTGGAAAAAATTGAATTTGAAAAAATAGTTTTATCGACGTTAGGGTGAGCTTGGGGGTACAGGTTCAGTATAAGGCCAGAATTTAACAAATAGGACATTTTGACTAAAATGGTCAAATTCAAATTTCTGATTATAAACTAGCAGAAATTGTTCTCAAGACTCCCAAGAAGCAATACCGATTGAAAAAAATTGAATTTGAAAAAATAATGTTTTCGACGTTAGGGTGAGCTTGGGGGTACAGGTTCAGTATAAGGCCAGAATTTAACAAATTGGACAATTTGACTTAAATGGTCAAATTCAAATTTCTGATTATAAACTAGCAGAAATTGTTCACAAGACTCCCAAGAAGCAATACCGATTGAAAAAAATTGAATTTGAAAAAATAATTTTTTTTGACGTTAGGGTGAGCTTAGGGGTACAGGTTCAGTATAAGGCCAGAATTTAACAAATTGAACATTTTGACTAAAATGGTCAAATTCAAATTTCTGATTATAAACTAGCAGAAATTGTTCACAAGACTCCCAAGGAGCAATACCGATTGAAAAAAATTGAATTTGAAAAAATGATTTTTTCGACGTTAGGGTGAGCTTGGGGGTACAGGTTCAGTATAAGGCCAGAATTTAACAAATTGGACATTTTGACTAAAATGGTCAAATTCAAATTTCTGATTATAAACTAGCAGAAATTGTTCACATGACTCCCAAGAAGCAATACCGATTGAAAAAAATTGAATTTGAAAAAATAATTTTTTCGACGTTAGGGTGAGCTTGGGGGTACAGGTTCAGTATAAGGCCAGAATTTAACAAATTGGACATTTTGACTAAAATGGTCAAATTCAAATTTCTGATTATAAACTAGCAGAAATTGTTCACAAGACTCCCAAGAAGCAATACCGATTGAAAAAAATTGAATTTCGACGTTAGGGTGAGCTTGGGGGTACAGGTTCAGTATAAGGCCAGAATTTAACAAATTGGACAATTTGACTAAAATGGTCAAATTAAAATTTCTGATTATAAACTAGCAGAAATTGTTCACAAGACTCCCAAGAAGCAATACCGATTGAAAAAAATTGAATTTGAAAAAATAATTTTTTCGACGTTAGGGTGAGCTTGGGGGTACAGGTTCAGTATAAGGCCAGAATTTAACAAATTGGACATTTTGACTAAAATGGTCAAATTCAAATTTCTGATTATAAACTAGCAGAAATTGTTCACATGACTCCCAAGAAGCAATACCGATTGAAAAAAATTGAATTTGAAAAAATAATTTTTTCGACGTTAGGGTGAGCTTGGGGGTACAGGTTCAGTATAAGGCCAGAATTTAACAAATTGGACATTTTGACTAAAATGGTCAAATTCAAATTTCTGATTATAAACTAGCAGAAATTGTTCACAAGACTCCCAAGAAGCAATACCGATTGAAAAAAATTGAATTTCGACGTTAGGGTGAGCTTGGGGGTACAGGTTCAGTATAAGGCCAGAATTTAACAAATTGGACAATTTGACTAAAATGGTCAAATTAAAATTTCTGATTATAAACTAGCAGAAATTGTTCACAAGACTCCCAAGGAGCAATACCGATTGAAAAAAATTGAATTTGAAAAAATGATTTTTTCGACTTTAGGTTGAGCTTGGGGGTACAGGTTCAGTATAAGGCCAGAATTTAACAAATTGGACATTTTGACTAAAATGGTCAAATTCAAATTTCTGATTATAAACTAGCAGAAATTGTTCACAAGACTCCCAAGAAGCAATACCGATTGAAAAAAATTTAATTTGAAAAAATATTTTTTTCGACGTTAGGGTGAGCTTGGGGTACAGGTTCAGTATAAGGCCAGAATTTAACAAATTGGACATTTTGAATAAAATGGTCAAATTAAAATTTCTGATTATAAACTAGCAGAAATTGTTCACAAGACTCCCAAGAAGCAATACCGATTGAAAAAAATTGAATTTGAAAAAATATTTTTTTCGACGTTAGGGTGAACTTGGGGGTACAGGTTCAGTATAAGGCCAGAATTTAACAAATTGGACAATTTGAATAAAATGGTCAAATTAAAATTTCTGATTATAAACTAGCAGAAATTGTTCACAAGACTCCCAAGAAGCAATACCGATTGAAAAAAATTGAATTTGAAAAAATAATTTTTTCGACGTTAGGGTGAGCTTGGGGGTACAGGTTCAGTATAAGGCCAGAATTTAACAAATTGGACATTTTGACTAAAATGGTCAAATTCAAATTTCTGATTATAAACTAGCAGAAATTGTTCACAAGACTCCCAAGAAGCAATACCGATTGAAAAAAATTGAATTTGAAAAAATAATTTTTTCGACGTTAGGGTGAGCTTGGGGGTACAGGTTCAGTATAAGGCCAGAATTTAACAAATTGGACATTTTGACTAAAATGGTCAAATTCAAATTTCTGATTATAAACTAGCAGAAATTGTTCACAAGACTCCCAAGAAGCAATACCGATTGAAAAAAATTGAATTTGAAAAAATAATTTTTTCGACGTTAGGGTGAGCTTGGGGGTACAGGTTCAGTATAAGGCCAGAATTTAACAAATTGGACATTTTGACTAAAATGGTCAAATTCAAATTTCTGATTATAAACTAGCAGAAATTGTTCACAAGACTCCCAAGAAGCAATACCGATTGAACAAAATTGAATTTGAAAAAATAATTTTTTCGACGTTAGGGTGAGCTTGGGGGTACAGGTTCAGTATAAGGCCAGAATTTAACAAATTGGACATTTTGACTAAAATGGTCAAATTCAAATTTCTGATTATAAACTAGCAGAAATTGTTCACAAGACTCCCAAGAAGCAATACCGATTGAAAAAAATTGAATTTTAAAAAATAATGTTTTCGACGTTAGGGTGAGCTTGGGGGTACAGGTTCAGTATATAAGGCCAGAATTTAACAAATTGGACAATTTGACTAAAATGGTCAAATTCAAATTTCTGATTATAAACTAGCAGAAATTGTTCTCAAGACTCCCAAGAAGCAATACCGATTGAAAAAAATTGAATTTAAAAAAATAATTTTTTCGACGTTAGGGTGAGCTTTGGGGTACAGGTTCAGTATAAGGCCAGAATTTAACAAATTGGACATTTTGACTAAAATGGTCAAATTCAAATTTCTGATTATAAACTAGCAGAAATTGTTCACAAGACTCCCAAGAAGCAATACCGATTGAAAAAAATTGAATTTGAAAAAATGATTTTTTCGACGTTAGGGTGAGCTTGGGGGTACAGGTTCAGTATAAGGCCAGAATTTAACAAATTGAACATTTTGACTAAAATGGTCAAATTCAAATTTCTGATTATAAACTAACAGAAATTGTTCACAAGACTCCCAAGGAGCAATACCGATTGAAAAAAATTGAATTTGAAAAAATGATTTTTTCGACGTTAGGGTGAGCTTGGGGGTACAGATTCAGTATAAGGCCAGAATTTAACAAATTGGACATTTTGACTAAAATGATCAAATTCAAATTTCTGATTATAAACTAGCAGAAATTGTTCACAAGACTCCCAAGGAGCAATACCGATTGAAAAAAATTAAATTTGAAAAAATAATTTTTTCGACGTCAGGGTGAGCTTGGGGTACAGGTTCAGTATAAGGCCAGAATTTAACAAATAGGACATTTTGACTAAAATGGTCAAATTCAAATTTCTGATTATAAACTAGCAGAAATTGTTCACAAGACTCCCAAGAAGCAATACCGATTGAAAAAAATTGAATTTGAAAAAATAATTTTTTCGACGTTAGGGTGAGCTTGGGGGTACAGGTTCAGTATAAGGCCAGAATTTAACAAATTGGACATTTTGACTAAAATGGTCAAATTCAAATTTCTGATTATAAACTAGCAGAAATTGTTCACAAGACTCCCAAGAAGCAATACCGATTGAAAAAAATTGAATTTGAAAAAATATTTTTTTCGACGTTAGGGTGAGCTTGGGGTACAGGTTCAGTATAAGGCCAGAATTTAACAAATTGGACATTTTGACTAAAATGGTCAAATTCAAATTTCTGATTATAAACTAGCAGAAATTGTTCACAAGACTCCCAAGAAGCAATACCGATTGAAAAAAATTGAATTTGAAAAAATAATTGTTTCAATGTTAGGGTGAGCTTGGGGGTACAGGTTCAGTATAAGGCCAGAATTTAACAAATTTGACAATTTGACTAAAATGGTCAAATTCAAATTTCTGATTATAAACTAGCAGAAATTGTTCACTAGACTCCCAAGAAGCAATACCGATTGAAAAAAATTGAATTTGAAAAAATAATTTTTTCGACGTTAGGGTGAGCTTAGGGGTACAGGTTCAGTATAAGGCCAGAATTTAACAAATTGGACATTTTGACTAAAATGGTCAAATTCAAATTTCTGATTATAAACTAGCAGAAATTGTTCACAAGACTCCCAAGAAGCAATACCGATTGAAAAAAATTGAATTTTAAAAAATAATTTTTTCGACGTTAGGGTGAGCTTGGGGGTACAGGTTCAGTATAAGGCCAGAATTTAACAAATTGGACAATTTGACTAAAATAGTCAAATTCAAATTTCTGATTATAAACTAGCAGAAATTGTTCACAAGACTCCCAAGAAGCAATACCGATTGAAAAAAATTGAATTTGAAAAAATGATTTTTTCGACGTTAGGGTGAGCTTGGGGGGTACAGGTTCAGTATAAGGCCAGAATTTAACAAATTGGACATTTTGACTAAAATGGTCAAATTCAAATTTCTGATTATAAACTAGCAGAAATTGTTCACATGACTCCCAAGAAGCAATACCGATTGAAAAAAATTGAATTTGAAAAAATAATTTTTTCGACGTTGGGGTGAGCTTGGGGGTACAGGTTCAGTATATAAGGCCAGAATTTAACAAATTGGACATTTTGACTAAAATGGTCAAATTCAAATTTCTGATTATAAACTAGCAGAAATTGTTCACAAGACTCCCAAGAAGCAATACCGATTAGAAAAAATTGAATTTAAAAAAATAATTTTTTCGACGTTAGGGTGAGCTTGGGGGTACAGGTTCAGTATAAGGCCAGAATTTTACAAATTGGACAATTTGACTAAAATGGTCAAATTAAAATTTCTGATTATAAACTAGCAGAAATTGTTCACAAGACTCCCAAGAAGCAATACCGATTGAAAAAAATTTAATTTGAAAAAATAATTTTTTCGACGTTAGGGTGAGCTTGGGGGTATAGGTTCAGTATAAGGCCAGAATTTAACAAATTGGACATTTTGACTAAAATGGTCAAATTCAAATTTCTGATTATAAACTAGCAGAAATTGTTCACAAGACTCCCAAGGAGCAATACCGATTGAAAAAAATTGAATTTGAAAAAATGATTTTTTCGACGTTAGGGTGAGCTTGGGGGTACAGGTTCAGTATAAGGCCAGAATTTAACAAATTGGACATTTTGACTAAAATGGTCAAATTCAAATTTCTGATTATAAACTAGCAGAAATTGTTCACAAGACTCCCAAGAAGCAATACCGATTGAAAAAAATTGAATTTGAAAAAATAATTTTTTCGACGTTAGGGTGAGCTTGGGGGTACAGGTTCAGTATAAGGCCAGAATTTAACAAATTGAACATTTTGACTAAAATGGTCAAATTCAAATTTCTGATTATAAACTAGCAGAAATTGTTCACAAGACTCCCAAGGAGCAATACCGATTGAAAAAAATTGAATTTGAAAAAATGATTTTTTCGACGTTAGGGTGAGCTTGGGGGTACAGGTTCAGTATAAGGCCAGAATTTAACAAATTGGACATTTTGACTAAAATGGTCAAATTCAAATTTCTGATTATAAACTAGCAGAAATTGTTCACATGACTCCCAAGAAGCAATACCGATTGAAAAAAATTTAATTTGAAAAAATAATTTTTTCGACGTTAGGGTGAGCTTGGGGGTACAGGTTCAGTATAAGGCCAGAATTTAACAAATTGGACATTTTGACTAAAATGGTCAAATTCAAATTTCTGATTATAAACTAGCAGAAATTGTTCACAAGACTCCCAAGAAGCAATACCGATTGAAAAAAATTGAATTTTAAAAAATAATGTTTTCGACGTTAGGGTGAGCTTTGGGGTACAGGTTCAGTATAAGGCCAGAATTTAACAAATTGGACAATTTGACTAAAATAGTCAAATTCAAATTTCTGATTATAAACTAGCAGAAATTGTTCACAAGACTCCCAAGAAGCAATACCGATTGAAAAAAATTGAATTTGAAAAAATGATTTTTTCGACGTTAGGGTGAGCTTGGGGGTACAGGTTCAGTATAAGGCCAGAATTTAACAAATTGGACATTTTGACTAAAATGGTCAAATTCAAATTTCTGATTATAAACTAGCAGAAATTGTTCACATGACTCCCAAGAAGCAATACCGATTGAAAAAAATTGAATTTGAAAAAATAATTTTTTCGACGTTAGGGTGAGCTTGGGGGTACAGGTTCAGTATATAAGGCCAGAATTTAACAAATTGGACATTTTGACTAAAATGGTCAAATTCAAATTTCTGATTATAAACTAGCAGAAATTGTTCACAAGACTCCCAAGAAGCAATACCGATTAGAAAAAATTGAATTTAAAAAAATAATTTTTTCGACGTTAGGGTGAGCTTGGGGGTACAGGTTCAGTATAAGGCCAGAATTTTACAAATTGGACAATTTGACTAAAATGGTCAAATTAAAATTTCTGATTATAAACTAGCAGAAATTGTTCACAAGACTCCCAAGAAGCAATACCGATTGAAAAAAATTTAATTTGAAAAAATAATTTTTTCGACGTTAGGGTGAGCTTGGGGGTACAGGTTCAGTATAAGGCCAGAATTTAACAAATTGGACATTTTGACTAAAATGGTCAAATTCAAATTTCTGATTATAAACTAGCAGAAATTGTTCACAAGACTCCCAAGGAGCAATACCGATTGAAAAAAATTGAATTTGAAAAAATGATTTTTTCGACGTTAGGGTGAGCTTGGGGGTACAGGTTCAGTATAAGGCCAGAATTTAACAAATTGGACATTTTGACTAAAATGGTCAAATTCAAATTTCTGATTATAAACTAGCAGAAATTGTTCACAAGACTCCCAAGAAGCAATACCGATTGAAAAAAATTGAATTTGAAAAAATAATTTTTTCGACGTTAGGGTGAGCTTGGGGGTACAGGTTCAGTATAAGGCCAGAATTTAACAAATTGAACATTTTGACTGAAATGGTCAAATTCAAATTTCTGATTATAAACTAGCAGAAATTGTTCACAAGACTCCCAAGGAGCAATACCGATTGAAAAAAATTGAATTTGAAAAAATGATTTTTTCGACGTTAGGGTGAGCTTGGGGGTACAGGTTCAGTATAAGGCCAGAATTTAACAAATTGGACAATTTGACTAAAATGGTCAAATTCAAATTTCTGATTATAAACTAGCAGAAATTGTTCACATGACTCCCAAGAAGCAATACCGATTGAAAAAAATTGAATTTGAAAAAATAATTTTTTCGACGTTAGGGTGAGCTTGGGGGTACAGGTTCAGTATATAAGGCCAGAATTTAACAAATTGGACATTTTGACTAAAATGGTCAAATTCAAATTTCTGATTATAAACTAGCAGAAATTGTTCACAAGACTCCCAAGAAGCAATACCGATTAGAAAAAATTGAATTTAAAAAAATAATTTTTTCGACGTTAGGGTGAGCTTGGGGGTACAGGTTCAGTATAAGGCCAGAATTTTACAAATTGGACAATTTGACTAAAATGGTCAAATTCAAATTTCTGATTATAAACTAGCAGAAATTGTTCACAAGACTCCCAAGAAGCAATACCGATTGAAAAAAATTGAATTTGAAAAAATAATTTTTTCGACGTTAGGGTGAGCTTGGGGGTACAGGTTCAGTATAAGGCCAGAATTTAACAAATTGGACATTTTGACTAAAATGGTCAAATTCAAATTTCTGATTATAAACTAGCAGAAATTGTTCACAAGACTCCCAAGAAGCAATACCGATTGAAAAAAATTGAATTTGAAAAAATGATTTTTTCGACGTTAGGGTGAGCTTGGGGGTACAGGTTCAGTATAAGGCCAGAATTTAACAAATTGGACATTTTGACTAAAATGGTCAAATTCAAATTTCTGATTATAAACTAGCAGAAATTGTTCACATGACTCCCAAGAAGCAATACCGATTGAAAAAAATTGAATTTGAAAAAATAATTTTTTCGACGTTGGGGTGAGCTTGGGGGTACAGGTTCAGTATATAAGGCCAGAATTTAACAAATTGGACATTTTGACTAAAATGGTCAAATTCAAATTTCTGATTATAAACTAGCAGAAATTGTTCACAAGACTCCCAAGAAGCAATACCGATTAGAAAAAATTGAATTTAAAAAAATAATTTTTTCGACGTTAGGGTGAGCTTGGGGGTACAGGTTCAGTATAAGGCCAGAATTTTACAAATTGGACAATTTGACTAAAATGGTCAAATTAAAATTTCTGATTATAAACTAGCAGAAATTGTTCACAAGACTCCCAAGAAGCAATACCGATTGAAAAAAATTTAATTTGAAAAAATAATTTTTTCGACGTTAGGGTGAGCTTGGGGGTATAGGTTCAGTATAAGGCCAGAATTTAACAAATTGGACATTTTGACTAAAATGGTCAAATTCAAATTTCTGATTATAAACTAGCAGAAATTGTTCACAAGACTCCCAAGGAGCAATACCGATTGAAAAAAATTGAATTTGAAAAAATGATTTTTTCGACGTTAGGGTGAGCTTGGGGGTACAGGTTCAGTATAAGGCCAGAATTTAACAAATTGGACATTTTGACTAAAATGGTCAAATTCAAATTTCTGATTATAAACTAGCAGAAATTGTTCACAAGACTCCCAAGAAGCAATACCGATTGAAAAAAATTGAATTTGAAAAAATAATTTTTTCGACGTTAGGGTGAGCTTGGGGGTACAGGTTCAGTATAAGGCCAGAATTTAACAAATTGAACATTTTGACTAAAATGGTCAAATTCAAATTTCTGATTATAAACTAGCAGAAATTGTTCACAAGACTCCCAAGGAGCAATACCGATTGAAAAAAATTGAATTTGAAAAAATGATTTTTTCGACGTTAGGGTGAGCTTGGGGGTACAGGTTCAGTATAAGGCCAGAATTTAACAAATTGGACATTTTGACTAAAATGGTCAAATTCAAATTTCTGATTATAAACTAGCAGAAATTGTTCACATGACTCCCAAGAAGCAATACCGATTGAAAAAAATTTAATTTGAAAAAATAATTTTTTCGACGTTAGGGTGAGCTTGGGGGTACAGGTTCAGTATAAGGCCAGAATTTAACAAATTGGACATTTTGACTAAAATGGTCAAATTCAAATTTCTGATTATAAACTAGCAGAAATTGTTCACAAGACTCCCAAGAAGCAATACCGATTGAAAAAAATTGAATTTTAAAAAATAATGTTTTCGACGTTAGGGTGAGCTTTGGGGTACAGGTTCAGTATAAGGCCAGAATTTAACAAATTGGACAATTTGACTAAAATAGTCAAATTCAAATTTCTGATTATAAACTAGCAGAAATTGTTCACAAGACTCCCAAGAAGCAATACCGATTGAAAAAAATTGAATTTGAAAAAATGATTTTTTCGACGTTAGGGTGAGCTTGGGGGTACAGGTTCAGTATAAGGCCAGAATTTAACAAATTGGACATTTTGACTAAAATGGTCAAATTCAAATTTCTGATTATAAACTAGCAGAAATTGTTCACATGACTCCCAAGAAGCAATACCGATTGAAAAAAATTGAATTTGAAAAAATAATTTTTTCGACGTTAGGGTGAGCTTGGGGGTACAGGTTCAGTATATAAGGCCAGAATTTAACAAATTGGACATTTTGACTAAAATGGTCAAATTCAAATTTCTGATTATAAACTAGCAGAAATTGTTCACAAGACTCCCAAGAAGCAATACCGATTAGAAAAAATTGAATTTAAAAAAATAATTTTTTCGACGTTAGGGTGAGCTTGGGGGTACAGGTTCAGTATAAGGCCAGAATTTTACAAATTGGACAATTTGACTAAAATGGTCAAATTAAAATTTCTGATTATAAACTAGCAGAAATTGTTCACAAGACTCCCAAGAAGCAATACCGATTGAAAAAAATTTAATTTGAAAAAATAATTTTTTCGACGTTAGGGTGAGCTTGGGGGTACAGGTTCAGTATAAGGCCAGAATTTAACAAATTGGACATTTTGACTAAAATGGTCAAATTCAAATTTCTGATTATAAACTAGCAGAAATTGTTCACAAGACTCCCAAGGAGCAATACCGATTGAAAAAAATTGAATTTGAAAAAATGATTTTTTCGACGTTAGGGTGAGCTTGGGGGTACAGGTTCAGTATAAGGCCAGAATTTAACAAATTGGACATTTTGACTAAAATGGTCAAATTCAAATTTCTGATTATAAACTAGCAGAAATTGTTCACAAGACTCCCAAGAAGCAATACCGATTGAAAAAAATTGAATTTGAAAAAATAATTTTTTCGACGTTAGGGTGAGCTTGGGGGTACAGGTTCAGTATAAGGCCAGAATTTAACAAATTGAACATTTTGACTGAAATGGTCAAATTCAAATTTCTGATTATAAACTAGCAGAAATTGTTCACAAGACTCCCAAGGAGCAATACCGATTGAAAAAAATTGAATTTGAAAAAATGATTTTTTCGACGTTAGGGTGAGCTTGGGGGTACAGGTTCAGTATAAGGCCAGAATTTAACAAATTGGACAATTTGACTAAAATGGTCAAATTCAAATTTCTGATTATAAACTAGCAGAAATTGTTCACATGACTCCCAAGAAGCAATACCGATTGAAAAAAATTGAATTTGAAAAAATAATTTTTTCGACGTTAGGGTGAGCTTGGGGGTACAGGTTCAGTATATAAGGCCAGAATTTAACAAATTGGACATTTTGACTAAAATGGTCAAATTCAAATTTCTGATTATAAACTAGCAGAAATTGTTCACAAGACTCCCAAGAAGCAATACCGATTAGAAAAAATTGAATTTAAAAAAATAATTTTTTCGACGTTAGGGTGAGCTTGGGGGTACAGGTTCAGTATAAGGCCAGAATTTTACAAATTGGACAATTTGACTAAAATGGTCAAATTCAAATTTCTGATTATAAACTAGCAGAAATTGTTCACAAGACTCCCAAGAAGCAATACCGATTGAAAAAAATTGAATTTGAAAAAATAATTTTTTCGACGTTAGGGTGAGCTTGGGGGTACAGGTTCAGTATAAGGCCAGAATTTAACAAATTGGACATTTTGACTAAAATGGTCAAATTCAAATTTCTGATTATAAACTAGCAGAAATTGTTCACAAGACTCCCAAGAAGCAATACCGATTGAAAAAAATTGAATTTGAAAAAATGATTTTTTCGACGTTAGGGTGAGCTTGGGGGTACAGGTTCAATATAAGGCCAGAATTTAACAAATTGGACATTTTGACTAAAATGATCAAATTCAAATTTCTGATTATAAACTAGCAGAAATTGTTCACAAGACTCCCAAGGAGCAATACCGATTGAAAAAAATTAAATTTGAAAAAATAATTTTTTCGACGTTAGGGTGAGCTTGGGGTACAGGTTCAGTATAAGGCCAGAATTTAACAAATAGGACATTTTGACTAAAATGGTCAAATTCAAATTTCTGATTATAAACTAGCAGAAATTGTTCACAAGACTCCCAAGAAGCAATACCGATTGAACAAAATTGAATTTGAAAAAATAATTTTTTCGACGTTAGGGTGAGCTTGAGGGTACAGGTTCAGTTTAAGGCCAGAATTTAACAAATTGGACATTTTGACTAAAATGGTCAAATTCAAATTTCTGATTATAAACTAGCAGAAATTGTTCACAAGACTCCCAAGAAGCAATACCGATTGAAAAAAATTGAATTTGAAAAATTTTTTTTTTCGACGTTAGGGTGAGCTTGGGGTACAGGTTCAGTATAAGGCCAGAATTTAACAAATTGGACATTTTGACTAAAATGGTCAAATTCAAATTTCTGATTATAAACTAGCAGAAATTGTTCACAAGACTCCCAAGAAGCAATACCGATTGAAAAAAATTGAATTTGAAAAAATAATTGTTTCAACGTTAGGGTGAGCTTGGGGGTACAGGTTCAGTATAAGGCCAGAATTTAACAAATTTGACAATTTGACTAAAATGGTCAAATTCAAATTTCTGATTATAAACTAGCAGAAATTGTTCACTAGACTCCCAAGAAGCAATACCGATTGAAAAAAATTGAATTTGAAAAAATAATTTTTTCGACGTTAGGGTGAGCTTGAGGGTACAGGTTCAGTTTAAGGCCAGAATTTAACAAATTGGACATTTTGACTAAAATGGTCAAATTCAAATTTCTGATTATAAACTAGCAGAAATTGTTCACAAGACTCCCAAGAAGCAATACCGATTGAAAAAAATTGAATTTGAAAAAAAAAAATTTTCGACGTTAGGGTGAGCTTGGGGTACAGGTTCAGTATAAGGCCAGAATTTAACAAATTGGACATTTTGACTAAAATGGTCAAATTCAAATTTCTGATTATAAACTAGCAGAAATTGTTCACAAGACTCCCAAGAAGCAATACCGATTGAAAAAAATTGAATTTGAAAAAATAATTGTTTCAACGTTAGGGTGAGCTTGGGGGTACAGGTTCAGTATAAGGCCAGAATTTAACAAATTTGACAATTTGACTAAAATGGTCAAATTCAAATTTCTGATTATAAACTAGCAGAAATTGTTCACTAGACTCCCAAGAAGCAATACCGATTGAAAAAAATTGAATTTGAAAAAATAATTTTTTCGACGTTAGGGTGAGCTTAGGGGTACAGGTTCAGTATAAGGCCAGAATTTAACAAATTGGACATTTTGACTAAAATGGTCAAATTCAAATTTCTGATTATAAACTAGCAGAAATTGTTCACAAGACTCCCAAGAAGCAATACCGATTGAAAAAAATTGAATTTGAAAAAATATTTTTTTCGACGTTAGGGTGAGCTTGGGGTACAGGTTCAGTATAAGGCCAGAATTTAACAAATTGGACATTTTGACTAAAATGGTCAAATTCAAATTTCTGATTATAAACTAGCAGAAATTGTTCACAAGACTCCCAAGAAGCAATACCGATTGAAAAAAATTGAATTTGAAAAAATAATTGTTTCAACGTTAGGGTGAGCTTGGGGGTACAGGTTCAGTATAAGGCCAGAATTTAACAAATTTGACAATTTGACTAAAATGGTCAAATTCAAATTTCTGATTATAAACTAGCAGAAATTGTTCACTAGACTCCCAAGAAGCAATACCGATTGAAAAAAATTGAATTTGAAAAAATAATTTTTTCGACGTTAGGGTGAGCTTAGGGGTACAGGTTCAGTATAAGGCCAGAATTTAACAAATTGGACATTTTGACTAAAATGGTCAAATTCAAATTTCTGATTATAAACTAGCAGAAATTGTTCACAAGACTCCCAAGAAGCAATACAGATTGAAAAAAATTGAATTTTAAAAAATAATGTTTTCGACGTTAGGGTGAGCTTGGGGGTACAGGTTCAGTATAAGGCCAGAATTTAACAAATTGGACAATTTGACTAAAATGGTCAAATTCAAGTTTCTGATTATAAACTAGCAGAAATTGTTCACAAGACTCCCAAGAAGCAATACCGATTGAAAAAAATTGAATTTGAAAAAATAATTTTTTCGACGTTAGGGTGAGCTTAGGGGTACAGGTTCAGTATAAGGCCAGAATTTAACAAATAGGACATTTTGACTAAAATGGTCAAATTCAAATTTCTGATTATAAACTAGCAGAAATTGTTCACAAGACTCCCAAGGAGCAATACCGATTGAAAAAAATTGAATTTGAAAAAATGATTTTTTCGACGTTAGGGTGAGCTTGGGGGTACAGGTTCAGTATAAGGCCAGAATTTAACAAATTGGACATTTTGACTAAAATGGTCAAATTCAAATTTCTGATTATAAACTAGCAGAAATTGTTCACAAGACTCCCAAGAAGCAATACCGATTGAAAAAAATTGAATTTGAAAAAATAATTGTTTCAACGTTAGGGTGAGCTTGGGGGTACAGGTTCAGTATAAGGCCAGAATTTAACAAATTTGACAATTTGACTAAAATGGTCAAATTCAAATTTCTGATTATAAACTAGCAGAAATTGTTCACTAGACTCCCAAGAAGCAATACCGATTGAAAAAAATTGAATTTTAAAAAATAATTTTTTCGACGTTAGGGTGAGCTTAGGGGTACAGGTTCAGTATAAGGCCAGAATTTAACAAATTGGACATTTTGACTAAAATGGTCAAATTCAAATTTCTGATTATAAACTAGCAGAAATTGTTCACAAGACTCCCAAGAAGCAATACCGATTGAAAAAAATTGAATTTAAAAAAATAATGTTTTCGACGTTAGGGTGAGCTTGGGGGTACAGGTTCAGTATAAGGCCAGAATTTAACAAATTGGACAATTTGACTAAAATGGTCAAATTCAAATTTCTGATTATAAACTAGCAGAAATTGTTCACAAGACTCCCAAGAAGCAATACCGATTGAAAAAAATTGAATTTGAAAAAATAATTTTTTCGACGTTAGGGTGAGCTTAGGGGTACAGGTTCAGTATAAGGCCAGAATTTAACAAATTGAACATTTTGACTAAAATGGTCAAATTCAAATTTCTGATTATAAACTAGCAGAAATTGTTCACAAGACTCCCAAGGAGCAATACCGATTGAAAAAAATTGAATTTGAAAAAATGATTTTTTCGACGTTAGGGTGAGCTTGGGGGTACAGGTTCAGTATAAGGCCAGAATTTAACAAATTGGACATTTTGACTAAAATGGTCAAATTCAAATTTCTGATTATAAACTAGCAGAAATTGTTCACATGACTCCCAAGAAGCAATACCGATTGAAAAAAATTGAATTTGAAAAAATAATTTTTTCAATGTTAGGGTGAGCTTGGGGGTACAGGTTCAGTATATAAGGCCAGAATTTAACAAATTGGACATTTTGACTAAAATGGTCAAATTCAAATTTCTGATTATAAACTAGCAGAAATTGTTCACAAGACTCCCAAGAAGCAATACCGATTGAAAAAAATTGAATTTAAAAAAATAATTTTTTCGACGTTAGGGTGAGCTTGGGGGTACAGGTTCAGTATAAGGCCAGAATTTTACAAATGGGACAATTTGACT
Source organism: Steromphala cineraria (assembly GCA_916613615.1). Lineage (NCBI taxonomy): Eukaryota > Metazoa > Mollusca > Gastropoda > Trochida > Trochidae > Steromphala > Steromphala cineraria. The sequence continues at coordinate 219,787 of OU744729.1, forward strand.
AAAATGGTCAAATTCAAATTTCTGATTATAAACTAGCAGAAATTGTTCACAAGACTCCCAAGAAGCAATACCGATTAAAAAAAATTGAATTTGAAAAAATAATTTTTTCGACGTTAGGGTGAGCTTGGGGGTACAGGTTCAGTATAAGGCCAGAATTTAACAAATTGGACATTTTGACTAAAATGGTCAAATTCAAATTTCTGATTATAAACTAGCAGAAATTGTTCACAAGACTCCCAAGAAGCAATACCGATTGAAAAAAATTGAATTTGAAAAAATGATTTTTTCGACGTTAGGGTGAGCTTGGGGGTACAGGTTCAGTATAAGGCCAGAATTTAACAAATTGAACATTTTGACTAAAATGGTCAAATTCAAATTTCTGATTATAAACTAGCAGAAATTGTTCACTAGACTCCCAAGAAGCAATACCGATTGAAAAAAATTGAATTTGAAAAAATAATTGTTTCAACGTTAGGGTGAGCTTGGGGGTACAGGTTCAGTATAAGGCCAGAATTTAACAAATTTGACAATTTGACTAAAATGGTCAAATTCAAATTTCTGATTATAAACTAGCAGAAATTGTTCACTAGACTCCCAAGAAGCAATACCGATTGAAAAAAATTGAATTTGAAAAAATAATTTTTTCGACGTTAGGGTGAGCTTAGGGGTACAGGTTCAGTATAAGGCCAGAATTTAACAAATTGGACATTTTGACTAAAATGGTCAAATTCAAATTTCTGATTATAAACTAGCAGAAATTGTTCACAAGACTCCCAAGAAGCAATACCGATTGAAAAAAATTGAATTTGAAAAAATATTTTTTTCGACGTTAGGGTGAGCTTGGGGTACAGGTTCAGTATAAGGCCAGAATTTAACAAATTGGACATTTTGACTAAAATGGTCAAATTCAAATTTCTGATTATAAACTAGCAGAAATTGTTCACAAGACTCCCAAGAAGCAATACCGATTGAAAAAAATTGAATTTGAAAAAATAATTGTTTCAACGTTAGGGTGAGCTTGGGGGTACAGGTTCAGTATAAGGCCAGAATTTAACAAATTTGACAATTTGACTAAAATGGTCAAATTCAAATTTCTGATTATAAACTAGCAGAAATTGTTCACTAGACTCCCAAGAAGCAATACCGATTGAAAAAAATTGAATTTGAAAAAATAATTTTTTCGACGTTAGGGTGAGCTTAGGGGTACAGGTTCAGTATAAGGCCAGAATTTAACAAATTGGACATTTTGACTAAAATGGTCAAATTCAAATTTCTGATTATAAACTAGCAGAAATTGTTCACAAGACTCCCAAGAAGCAATACAGATTGAAAAAAATTGAATTTTAAAAAATAATGTTTTCGACGTTAGGGTGAGCTTGGGGGTACAGGTTCAGTATAAGGCCAGAATTTAACAAATTGGACAATTTGACTAAAATGGTCAAATTCAAGTTTCTGATTATAAACTAGCAGAAATTGTTCACAAGACTCCCAAGAAGCAATACCGATTGAAAAAAATTGAATTTGAAAAAATAATTTTTTCGACGTTAGGGTGAGCTTAGGGGTACAGGTTCAGTATAAGGCCAGAATTTAACAAATAGGACATTTTGACTAAAATGGTCAAATTCAAATTTCTGATTATAAACTAGCAGAAATTGTTCACAAGACTCCCAAGGAGCAATACCGATTGAAAAAAATTGAATTTGAAAAAATGATTTTTTCGACGTTAGGGTGAGCTTGGGGGTACAGGTTCAGTATAAGGCCAGAATTTAACAAATTGGACATTTTGACTAAAATGGTCAAATTCAAATTTCTGATTATAAACTAGCAGAAATTGTTCACAAGACTCCCAAGAAGCAATACCGATTGAAAAAAATTGAATTTGAAAAAATAATTGTTTCAACGTTAGGGTGAGCTTGGGGGTACAGGTTCAGTATAAGGCCAGAATTTAACAAATTTGACAATTTGACTAAAATGGTCAAATTCAAATTTCTGATTATAAACTAGCAGAAATTGTTCACTAGACTCCCAAGAAGCAATACCGATTGAAAAAAATTGAATTTTAAAAAATAATTTTTTCGACGTTAGGGTGAGCTTAGGGGTACAGGTTCAGTATAAGGCCAGAATTTAACAAATTGGACATTTTGACTAAAATGGTCAAATTCAAATTTCTGATTATAAACTAGCAGAAATTGTTCACAAGACTCCCAAGAAGCAATACCGATTGAAAAAAATTGAATTTAAAAAAATAATGTTTTCGACGTTAGGGTGAGCTTGGGGGTACAGGTTCAGTATAAGGCCAGAATTTAACAAATTGGACAATTTGACTAAAATGGTCAAATTCAAATTTCTGATTATAAACTAGCAGAAATTGTTCACAAGACTCCCAAGAAGCAATACCGATTGAAAAAAATTGAATTTGAAAAAATAATTTTTTCGACGTTAGGGTGAGCTTAGGGGTACAGGTTCAGTATAAGGCCAGAATTTAACAAATTGAACATTTTGACTAAAATGGTCAAATTCAAATTTCTGATTATAAACTAGCAGAAATTGTTCACAAGACTCCCAAGAAGCAATACCGATTGAAAAAAATTGAATTTGAAAAAATTATTTTTTCGACGTTAGGGTGAGCTTGGGGGTACAGGTTCAGTATAAGGCCAGAATTTAACAAATTGGACATTTTGACTAAAATGGTCAAATTCAAATTTCTGATTATAAACTAGCAGAAATTGTTCACAAGACTCCCAAGAAGCAATACCGATTGAAAAAAATTGAATTTAAAAAAATAATTTTTTCGACGTTAGGGTGAGCTTGGGGGTACAGGTTCAGTATAAGGCCAGAATTTTACAAATGGGACAATTTGACTAAAATGGTCAAATTCAAATTTCTGATTATAAACTAGCAGAAATTGTTCACAAGACTCCCAAGAAGCAATACCGATTAAAAAAAATTGAATTTGAAAAAATAATTTTTTCGACGTTAGGGTGAGCTTGGGGGTACAGGTTCAGTATAAGGCCAGAATTTAACAAATTGGACATTTTGACTAAAATGGTCAAATTCAAATTTCTGATTATAAACTAGCAGAAATTGTTCACAAGACTCCCAAGAAGCAATACCGATTGAAAAAAATTGAATTTGAAAAAATGATTTTTTCGACGTTAGGGTGAGCTTGGGGGTACAGGTTCAGTATAAGGCCAGAATTTAACAAATTGAACATTTTGACTAAAATGGTCAAATTCAAATTTCTGATTATAAACTAGCAGAAATTGTTCACAAGACTCCCAAGGAGCAATACCGATTGAAAAAAATTGAATTTGAAAAAATAATTTTTTCGACGTTAGGGTGAGCTTGGGGGTACAGGTTCAGTATAAGGCCAGAATTTAACAAATTGGACATTTTGACTAAAATGATTAAATTCAAATTTCTGATTGTAAACTAGCAGAAATTGTTCACAAGACTCCCAAGGAGCAATACCGATTGAAAAAAATTAAATTTGAAAAAATAATTTTTTAGACGTTAGGGTGAGCTTGGGGTACAGGTTCAGTATAAGGCCAGAATTTAACAAATTGGACATTTTGACTAAAATGGTCAAATTCAAATTTCTGATTATAAACTAGCAGAAATTGTTCACAAGACTCCCAAGAAGCAATACCGTTGAAAAAAATTGAATTTGAAAAAATAACTTTTTCAACGTTAGGGTGAGCTTGGGGTACAGGTTCAGTATAAGGCCAGAATTTAACAAATTGGACATTTTGACTAAAATGGTCAAATTCAAATTTCTGATTATAAACTAGCAGAAATTGTTCACAAGACTCCCAAGAAGCAATACCGATTGAAAAAAATTGAATTTGAAAAAAATATTTTTTCGACGTTAGGGTGAGCTTGGGGGTACAGGTTCAGTATAAGGCCAGAATTTAACAAATTGGACAATTTGACTAAAATGGTCAAATTAAAATTTCTGATTATAAACTAGCAGAAATTGTTCACAAGACTCCCAAGAAGCAATACCGATTGAAAAAAATTGAATTTAAAAAAATAATTTTTTCGACGTTAGGGTGAGCTTAGGGGTACAGGTTCAGTATAAGGCCAGAATTTAACAAATTGGACATTTTGACTAAAATGGTCAAATTCAAATTTCTGATTATAAACTAGCAGAAATTGTTCACAAGACTCCCAAGAAGCAATACCGATTGAAAAAAATTGAATTTAAAAAAATAATGTTTTCGACGTTAGGGTGAGCTTGGGGGTACAGGTTCAGTATAAGGCCAGAATTTAACAAATTGGACAATTTGACTAAAATGGTCAAATTAAAATTTCTGATTATAAACTAGCAGAAATTGTTCACAAGACTCCCAAGAAGCAATACCGATTGAAAAAAATTGAATTTGAAAAAATAATTTTTTCGACGTTAGGATGAGCTTGGGGGTACAGGTTCAGTATAAGGCCAGAATTTAACAAATTGGACATTTTGACTAAAATGGTCAAATTAAAATTTCTGATTATAAACTAGCAGAAATTGTTCACAAGACTCCCAAGAAGCAATACCGATTGACACAATTTTTTCGACGTTAGGGTGAGCTTCGGGGTACAGGTTCAGTATAAGGCCAAAATTTAACAAATTGGACATTTTGACTAAAATGGTCAAATTCAAATTTCTGATTATAAACTAGCAGAAATTGTTCACATGACTCCCAAGAAGCAATACCGATTGAAAAAAATTGAATTTGAAAAAATAATTTTTTCGACGTTAGGGTGAGCTTGGGGGTACAGGTTCAGTATAAGGCCAGAATTTAACAAATAGGACATTTTGACTAAAATGGTCAAATTCAAATTTCTGATTATAAACTAGCAGAAATTGTTCACAAGACTCCCAAGAAGCAATACCGATTGAAAAAAATTGAATTTGAAAAAATAATTGTTTCAACGTTAGGGTGAGCTTGGGGGTACAGGTTCAGTATAAGGCCAGAATTTAACAAATTTGACAATTTGACTAAAATGGTCAAATTCAAATTTCTGATTATAAACTAGCAGAAATTGTTCACAAGACTCCCAAGGAGCAATACCGATTGAAAAAAATTGAATTTGAAAAAATGATTTTTTCGACGTTAGGGTGAGCTTGGGGGTACAGGTTCAGTATAAGGCCAGAATTTTACAAATTGGACATTTTGACTAAAATGATTAAATTCAAATTTCTGATTATAAACTAGCAGAAATTGTTCACAAGACTCCCAAGGAGCAATACCGATTGAAAAAAAATAAATTTGAAAAAATAATTTTTTCGACGTTAGGGTGAGCTTGGGGTACAGGTTCAGTATAAGGCCAGAATTTAACAAATTGGACATTTTGACTAAAATGGTCAAATTCAAATTTCTGATTATAAACTAGCAGAAATTGTTCACATGACTCCCAAGAAGCAATACCGATTGAAAAAAATTGAATTTGAAAAAAAAAAATTTTCGACGTTAGGGTGAGCTTGGGGGTACAGGTTCAGTATATAAGGCCAGAATTTAACAAATTGGACATTTTGACTAAAATGGTCAAATTCAAATTTCTGATTATAAACTAGCAGAAATTGTTCACAAGACTCCCAAGAAGCAATACCGATTGAAAAAAATTGAATTTGAAAAAATAATTTTTTCGACGTTAGGGTGAGCTTTGGGTACAGGTTCATTAAAGGCCAGAATTTAACAAATTGGACATTTTGACTAAAATGGTCAAATTCAAATTTCTGATTATAAACTAGCAGAAATTGTTCACAAGACTCCCAAGAAGCAAAACCGATTGAAAAAAATTGAATTTGAAAAAATAACTTTTTCAACGTTAGGGTGAGCTTGGGGTACAGGTTCAGTATAAGGCCAGAATTTAACAAATTGGACATTTTGACTAAAATGGTCAAATTCAAATTTCTGATTATAAACTAGCAGAAATTGTTCACAAGACTCCCAAGAAGCAATACCGATTGAAAAAAATTGAATTTGAAAAAAAGATTTGTTCGACGTTAGGGTGAGCTTGGGGGTACAGGTTCAGTATAAGGCCAGAATTTAACAAATTGGACAATTTGACTAAAATGGTCAAATTCAAATTTCTGATTATAAACTAGCAGAAATTGTTCACAAGACTCCCAAGAAGCAATACCGATTGAAAAAAATTGAATTTAAAAAAATAATGTTTTCGACGTTAGGGTGAGCTTGGGGGTACAGGTTCAGTATAAGGCCAGAATTTAACAAATTGGACAATTTGACTAAAATGGTCAAATTAAAATTTCTGATTATAAACTAGCAGAAATTGTTCACAAGACTCCCAAGAAGCAATACCGATTGAAAAAAATTGAATTTTAAAAAATAATGTTTTCGACGTTAGGGTGAGCTTGGGGGTACAGGTTCAGTATAAGGCCAGAATTTAACAAATTGGACAATTTGACTAAAATGGTCAAATTCAAATTTCTGATTATAAACTAGCAGAAATTGTTCACAAGACTCCCAAGAAGCAATACCGATTGAAAAAAATTGAATTTGAAAAAATAATTTTTTCGACGTTAGGGTGAGCTTGGGGGTACAGGTTCAGTATAAGGCCAGAATTAACAAATTGAACATTTTGACTAAAATGGTCAAATTCAAATTTCTGATTATAAACTAGCAGAAATTGTTCACAAGACTCCCAAGGAGCAATACCGATTGAAAAAAATTGAATTTGAAAAAATGTTTTTTTCGACGTTAGAGTGAGCTTGGGGGTACAGGTTCAGTATAAGGCCAGAATTTAACAAATTGGACATTTTGACTAAAATGGTCAAATTCAAATTTCTGATTATAAACTAGCAGAAATTGTTCACATGACTCCCAAGAAGCAATACCGATTGAAAAAAATTGAATTTGAAAAAAAAAAATTTTCGACGTTAGGGTGAGCTTGGGGGTACAGGTTCAGTATATAAGGCCAGAATTTAACAAATTGGACATTTTGACTAAAATGGTCAAATTCAAATTTCTGATTATAAACTAGCAGAAATTGTTCACAAGACTCCCAAGAAGCAATACCGATTGAAAAAAATTGAATTTGAAAAAAAGATTTTTTCGACGTTAGGGTGAGCTTGGGGGTACAGGTTCAGTATAAGGCCAGAATTTAACAAATTGGACAATTTGACTAAAATGGTCAAATTCAAATTTCTGATTATAAACTAGCAGAAATTGTTCACAAGACTCCCAAGAAGCAATACCGATTGAAAAAAATTGAATTTGAAAAACTAATTTTTTCGACGTTAGGGTGAGCTTGGGGGTACAGGTTCAGTATAAGGCCAGAATTTAACAAATTGGACAATTTGACTAAAATGGTCATATTAAAATTTCTGATTATAAACTAGCAGAAATTGTTCACAAGACTCCCAAGAAGCAATACCGATTGAAAAAAATTGAATTTGAAAAAATAATTTTTTCGACGTTAGGGTGAGCTTGGGGGTACAGGTTCAGTATAAGGCCAGAATTTAACAAATTGGACATTTTGACTAAAATGGTCAAATTAAAATTTCTGATTATAAACTAGCAGAAATTGTTCACAAGACTCCCAAGAAGCAATACCGATTGACATAATTTTTTCGACGTTAGGGTGAGCTTCGGGGTACAGGTTCAGTATAAGGCCAAAATTTAACAAATTGGACATTTTGACTAAAATGGTCAAATTCAAATTTCTGATTATAAACTAGCAGAAATTGTTCACATGACTCCCAAGAAGCAATACCGATTGAAAAAAATTGAATTTGAAAAAATAATTTTTTCGACGTTAGGGTGAGCTTGGGGGTACAGGTTCAGTATAAGGCCAGAATTTAACAAATAGGACATTTTGACTAAAATGGTCAAATTCAAATTTCTGATTATAAACTAGCAGAAATTGTTCACAAGACTCCCAAGAAGCAATACCGATTGAAAAAAATTGAATTTGAAAAAATAATTTTTTCGACGTTAGGGTGAGCTTGGGGGTACAGGTTCAGTATAAGGCCAGAATTTAACAAATTGGACATTTTGACTAAAATGGTCAAATTCAAATTTCTGATTATAAACTAGCAGAAATTGTTCACAAGACTCCCAAGAAGCAATACCGATTGAAAAAAATTGAATTTGAAAAAATAATTTTTTCGACGTTAGGGTGAGCTTGGGGTACAGGTTCAGTATAAGGCCAGAATTTAACAAATTGGACATTTTGACTAAAATGGTCAAATTCAAATTTCTGATTATAAACTAGCAGAAATTGTTCACAAGACTCCCAAGAAGCAATACCGATTGAAAAAAATTGAATTTGAAAAAATAATTGTTTCAACGTTAGGGTGAGCTTGGGGGTACAGGTTCAGTATAAGGCCAGAATTTAACAAATTTGACAATTTGACTAAAATGGTCAAATTCAAATTTCTGATTATAAACTAGCAGAAATTGTTCACAAGACTCCCAAGAAGCAATACCGATTGAAAAAAATTGAATTTGAAAAAAAGATTTTTTCGACGTAAGGGTGAGCTTGGGGGTACAGGTTCAGTATAAGGCCAGAATTTAACAAATTGGACAATTTGACTAAAATGGTCAAATTAAAATTTCTGATTATAAACTAGCAGAAATTGTTCACAAGACTCCCAAGAAGCAATACCGATTGAAAAAAATTGAATTTGAAAAAATAATTTTTTCGACGTTAGGGTGAGCTTAGGGGTACAGGTTCAGTATAAGGCCAGAATTTAACAAATTGGACATTTTGACTAAAATGGTCAAATTCAAATTTCTGATTATAAACTAGCAGAAATTGTTCACAAGACTCCCAAGAAGCAATACCGATTGAAAAAAATTGAATTTAAAAAAATAATGTTTTCGACGTTAGGGTGAGCTTGGGGGTACAGGTTCAGTATAAGGCCAGAATTTAACAAATTGGACATTTTGACTAAAATGGTCAAATTAAAATTTCTGATTATAAACTAGCAGAAATTGTTCACAAGACTCCCAAGAAGCAATACCGATTGAAAAAAATTGAATTTGAAAAAATGATTTTTTCGACGTTAGGGTGAGCTTGGGGGTACAGGTTCAGTATAAGGCCAGAATTTAACAAATTGGACATTTTGACTAAAATGGTCAAATTCAAATTTCTGATTATAAACTAGCAGAAATTGTTCACAAGACTCCCAAGAAGCAATACCTATTGAAAAAAATTGAATTTAAAAAAATAATGTTTTCGACGTTAGGGTGAGCTTGGGGGTACAGGTTCAGTATAAGGCCAGAATTTAACAAATTGGACATTTTGACTAAAATGGTCAAATTAAAATTTCTGATTATAAACTAGCAGAAATTGTTCACAAGACTCCCAAGAAGCAATACCGATTGAAAAAAATTGAATTTGAAAAAATGATTTTTTCGACGTTAGGGTGAGCTTGGGGGTACAGGTTCAGTATAAGGCCAGAATTTAACAAATTGGACATTTTGACTAAAATGGTCAAATTCAAATTTCTGATTATAAACTAGCAGAAATTGTTCACAAGACTCCCAAGAAGCAATACCGATTGACATAATTTTTTCGACGTTAGGGTGAGCTTCGGGGTACAGGTTCAGTATAAGGCCAAAATTTAACAAATTGGACATTTTGACTAAAATGGTCAAATTCAAATTTCTGATTATAAACTAGCAGAAATTGTTCACATGACTCCCAAGAAGCAATACCGATTGAAAAAAATTGAATTTGAAAAAATAATTTTTTCGACGTTAGGGTGAGCTTGGGGGTACAGGTTCAGTATAAGGCCAGAATTTAACAAATAGGACATTTTGACTAAAATGGTCAAATTCAAATTTCTGATTATAAACTAGCAGAAATTGTTCACAAGACTCCCAAGAAGCAATACCGATTGAAAAAAATTGAATTTGAAAAAATAATTGTTTCAACATTAGGGTGAGCTTGGGGGTACAGGTTCAGTATAAGGCCAGAATTTAACAAATTTGACAATTTGACTAAAATGGTCAAATTCAAATTTCTGATTATAAACTAGCAGAAATTGTTCACAAGACTCCCAAGGAGCAATACCGATTGAAAAAAATTGAATTTGAAAAAATGATTTTTTCGACGTTAGGGTGAGCTTGGGGGTACAGGTTCAGTATAAGGCCAGAATTTAACAAATTGGACATTTTGACTAAATTGATTAAATTCAAATTTCTGATTATAAACTAGCAGAAATTGTTCACAAGACTCCCAAGGAGCAATACCGATTGAAAAAAATTAAATTTGAAAAAATATTTTTTTCGACGTTAGGGTGAGCTTGGGGTACAGGTTCAGTATAAGGCCAGAATTTAACAAATTGGACATTTTGACTAAAATGGTCAAATTCAAATTTCTGATTATAAACTAGCAGAAATTGTTCACAAGACTCCCAAGAAGCAAAACCGATTGAAAAAAATTGAATTTGAAAAAATAACTTTTTCAACGTTAGGGTGAGCTTGGGGTACAGGTTCAGTATAAGGCCAGAATTTAACAAATTGGACATTTTGACTAAAATGGTCAAATTCAAATTTCTGATTATAAACTAGCAGAAATTGTTCACAAGACTCCCAAGAAGCAATACCGATTGAAAAAAATTGAATTTGAAAAAAAGATTTTTTCGACGTTAGGGTGAGCTTGGGGGTACAGGTTCAGTATAAGGCCAGAATTTAACAAATTGGACAATTTGACTAAAATGGTCAAATTCAAATTTCTGATTATAAACTAGCAGAAATTGTTCACAAGACTCCCAAGAAGCAATACCGATTGAAAAAAATTGAATTTTAAAAAATAATGTTTTCGACGTTAGGGTGAGCTTGGGGGTACAGGTTCAGTATAAGGCCAGAATTTAACAAATTGGACAATTTGACTAAAATGGTCAAATTAAAATTTCTGATTATAAACTAGCAGAAATTGTTCACAAGACTCCCAAGAAGCAATACCGATTGAAAAAAATTGAATTTTAAAAAATAATGTTTTCGACGTTAGGGTGAGCTTGGGGGTACAGGTTCAGTATAAGGCCAGAATTTAACAAATTGGACAATTTGACTAAAATGGTCAAATTCAAATTTCTGATTATAAACTAGCAGAAATTGTTCACAAGACTCCCAAGAAGCAATACCGATTGAAAAAAATTGAATTTGAAAAAATAATTTTTTCGACGTTAGGGTGAGCTTGGGGGTACAGGTTCAGTATAAGGCCAGAATTAACAAATTGAACATTTTGACTAAAATGGTCAAATTCAAATATCTGATTATAAACTAGCAGAAATTGTTCACAAGACTCCCAAGGAGCAATACCGATTGAAAAAAATTGAATTTGAAAAAATGATTTTTTCGACGTTAGAGTGAGCTTGGGGGTACAGGTTCAGTATAAGGCCAGAATTTAACAAATTGGACATTTTGACTAAAATGGTCAAATTCAAATTTCTGATTATAAACTAGCAGAAATTGTTCACATGACTCCCAAGAAGCAATACCGATTGAAAAAAATTGAATTTGAAAAAAAAAAATTTTCGACGTTAGGGTGAGCTTGGGGGTACAGGTTCAGTATATAAGGCCAGAATTTAACAAATTGGACATTTTGACTAAAATGGTCAAATTCAAATTTCTGATTATAAACTAGCAGAAATTGTTCACAAGACTCCCAAGAAGCAATACCGATTGAAAAAAATTGAATTTGAAAAAAAGATTTTTTCGACGTTAGGGTGAGCTTGGGGGTACAGGTTCAGTATAAGGCCAGAATTTAACAAATTGGACAATTTGACTAAAATGGTCAAATTCAAATTTCTGATTATAAACTAGCAGAAATTGTTCACAAGACTCCCAAGAAGCAATACCGATTGAAAAAAATTGAATTTGAAAAAATAATTTTTTCGACGTTAGGGTGAGCTTGGGGGTACAGGTTCAGTATAAGGCCAGAATTTAACAAATTGGACAATTTGACTAAAATGGTCAAATTAAAATTTCTGATTATAAACTAGCAGAAATTGTTCACAAGACTCCCAAGAAGCAATACCGATTGAAAAAAATTGAATTTGAAAAAATAATTTTTTCGACGTTAGGGTGAGCTTGGGGGTACAGGTTCAGTATAAGGCCAGAATTTAACAAATTGGACATTTTGACTAAAATGGTCAAATTAAAATTTCTGATTATAAACTAGCAGAAATTGTTCACAAGACTCCCAAGAAGCAATACCGATTGACATAATTTTTTCGACGTTAGGGTGAGCTTCGGGGTACAGGTTCAGTATAAGGCCAAAATTTAACAAATTGGACATTTTGACTAAAATGGTCAAATTCAAATTTCTGATTATAAACTAGCAGAAATTGTTCACATGACTCCCAAGAAGCAACACCGATTGAAAAAAATTGAATTTGAAAAAATAATTTTTTCGACGTTAGGGTGAGCTTGGGGGTACAGGTTCAGTATAAGGCCAGAATTTAACAAATAGGACATTTTGACTAAAATGGTCAAATTCAAATTTCTGATTATAAACTAGCAGAAATTGTTCACAAGACTCCCAAGAAGCAATACCGATTGAAAAAAATTGAATTTGAAAAAATAATTTTTTCGACGTTAGGGTGAGCTTGGGGGTACAGGTTCAGTATAAGGCCAGAATTTAACAAATTGGACATTTTGACTAAAATGGTCAAATTCAAATTTCTGATTATAAACTAGCAGAAATTGTTCACAAGACTCCCAAGAAGCAATACCGATTGAAAAAAATTGAATTTGAAAAAATAATTTTTTCGACGTTAGGGTGAGCTTGGGGTACAGGTTCAGTATAAGGCCAGAATTTAACAAATTGGACATTTTGACTAAAATGGTCAAATTCAAATTTCTGATTATAAACTAGCAGAAATTGTTCACAAGACTCCCAAGAAGCAATACCGATTGAAAAAAATTGAATTTGAAAAAATAATTGTTTCAACGTTAGGGTGAGCTTGGGGGTACAGGTTCAGTATAAGGCCAGAATTTAACAAATTTGACAATTTGACTAAAATGGTCAAATTCAAATTTCTGATTATAAACTAGCAGAAATTGTTCACTAGACTCCCAAGAAGCAATACCGATTGAAAAAAATTGAATTTGAAAAAATAATTTTTTCGACGTTAGGGTGAGCTTAGGGGTACAGGTTCAGTATAAGGCCAGAATTTAACAAATTGGACATTTTGACTAAAATGGTCAAATTCAAATTTCTGATTATAAACTAGCAGAAATTGTTCACAAGACTCCCAAGAAGCAATACCGATTGAAAAAAATTGAATTTTAAAAAATAATGTTTTCGACGTATGGGTGAGCTTGGGGGTACAGGTTCAGTATAAGGCCAGAATTTAACAAATTGGACAATTTGACTAAAATGGTCAAATTCAAATTTCTGATTATAAACTAGCAGAAATTGTTCACAAGACTCCCAAGAAGCAATACCGATTGAAAAAAATTGAATTTGAAAAATAATTTTTTCGACGTTAGGGTGAGCTTGGGGGTACAGGTTCAGTATAAGGCCAGAATTAACAAATTGAACATTTTGACTAAAATGGTCAAATTCAAATTTCTGATTATAAACTAGCAGAAATTGTTCACAAGACTCCCAAGGAGCAATACCGATTGAAAAAAATTGAATTTGAAAAAATGATTTTTTCGACGTTAGAGTGAGCTTGGGGGTACAGGTTCAGTATAAGGCCAGAATTTAACAAATTGGACATTTTGACTAAAATGGTCAAATTCAAATTTCTGATTATAAACTAGCAGAAATTGTTCACATGACTCCCAAGAAGCAATACCGATTGAAAAAAATTGAATTTGAAAAAAAAAAAATTTCGACGTTAGGGTGAGCTTGGGGGTACAGGTTCAGTTTATAAGGCCAGAATTTAACAAATTGGACATTTTGACTAAAATGGTCAAATTCAAATTTCTGATTATAAACTAGCAGAAATTGTTCACAAGACTCCCAAGAAGCAATACCGATTGAAAAAAATTGAATTTGAAAAAAAGATTTGTTCGACGTTAGGGTGAGCTTGGGGGTACAGGTTCAGTATAAGGCCAGAATTTAACAAATTGGACAATTTGACTAAAATGGTCAAATTCAAATTTCTGATTATAAACTAGCAGAAATTGTTCACAAGACTCCCAAGAAGCAATACCGATTGAAAAAAATTGAATTTGAAAAAATAATTTTTTCGACGTTAGGGTGAGCTTAGGGGTACAGGTTCAGTATAAGGCCAGAATTTAACAAATTGGACATCTTGACTAAAATGGTCAAATTCAAATTTCTGATTATAAACTAGCAGAAATTGTTCACAAGACTCCCAAGAAGCAATACCGATTGAAAAAAATTGAATTTAAAAAAATAATGTTTTCGACGTTAGGGTGAGCTTGGGGGTACAGGTTCAGTATAAGGCCAGAATTTAACAAATTGGACAATTTGACTAAAATGGTCAAATTAAAATTTCTGATTATAAACTAGCAGAAATTGTTCACAAGACTCCCAAGAAGCAATACCGATTGAAAAAAATTGAATTTGAAAAAATAATTTTTTCGACGTTAGGGTGAGCTTGGGGGTACAGGTTCAGTATAAGGCCAGAATTTAACAAATTGGACATTTTGACTAAAATGGTCAAATTCAAATTTCTGATTATAAACTAGCAGAAATTGTTCACAAGACTCCCAAGAAGCAATACCGATTGACATAATTTTTTCGACGTTAGGGTGAGCTTCGGGGTACAGGTTCAGTATAAGGCCAAAATTTAACAAATTGGACATTTTGACTAAAATGGTCAAATTCAAATTTCTGATTATAAACTAGCAGAAATTGTTCACATGACTCCCAAGAAGCAATACCGATTGAAAAAAATTGAATTTGAAAAAATAATTTTTTCGACATTAGGGTGAGCTTGGGGGTACAGGTTCAGTATAAGGCCAGAATTTAACAAATAGGACATTTTGACTAAAATGGTCAAATTCAAATTTCTGATTATAAACTAGCAGAAATTGTTCACAAGACTCACAAGAAGCAATACCGATTGAAAAAAATTGAATTTGAAAAAATAATTTTTTCGACGTTAGGGTGAGCTTGGGGGTACAGGTTCAGTATAAGGCCAGAATTTAACAAATTGGACATTTTGACTAAAATGGTCAAATTCAAATTTCTGATTATAAACTAGCAGAAATTGTTCACAAGACTCCCAAGAAGCAATACCGATTGAAAAAAATTGAATTTAAAAAAATAATGTTTTCGACGTTAGGGTGAGCTTGGGGGTACAGGTTCAGTATAAGGCCAGAATTTAACAAATTGGACAATTTGACTAAAATGGTCAAATTAAAATTTCTGATTATAAACTAGCAGAAATTGTTCACAAGACTCCCAAGAAGCAATACCGATTGAAAAAAATTGAATTTGAAAAAATAATTTTTTCGACGTTAGGGTGAGCTTGGGGGTACAGGTTCAGTATAAGGCCAGAATTTAACAAATTGGACATTTTGACTAAAATGGTCAAATTCAAATTTCTGATTATAAACTAGCAGAAATTGTTCACAAGACTCCCAAGAAGCAATACCGATTGACATAATTTTTTCGACGTTAGGGTGAGCTTCGGGGTACAGGTTCAGTATAAGGCCAAAATTTAACAAATTGGACATTTTGACTAAAATGGTCAAATTCAAATTTCTGATTATAAACTAGCAGAAATTGTTCACATGACTCCAAGGAAGCAATACCGATTGAAAAAAATTGAATTTGAAAAAATAATTTTTTCGACATTAGGGTGAGCTTGGGGGTACAGGTTCAGTATAAGGCCAGAATTTAACAAATAGGACATTTTGACTAAAATGGTCAAATTCAAATTTCTGATTATAAACTAGCAGAAATTGTTCACAAGACTCCCAAGAAGCAATACCGATTGAAAAAAATTGAATTTGAAAAAATAATTTTTTCGACGTTAGGGTGAGCTTGGGGGTACAGGTTCAGTATAAGGCCAGAATTTAACAAATTGGACATTTTGACTAAAATGGTCAAATTCAAATTTCTGATTATAAACTAGCAGAAATTGTTCACAAGACTCCCAAGAAGCAATACCGATTGAAAAAAATTGAATTTAAAAAAATAATTTTTTCGACGTTAGGGTGAGCTTGGGGGTACAGGTTCAGTATAAGGCCAGAATTTAACAAATTGGACAATTTGACTAAAATGGTCAAATTCAAATTTCTGATTATAAACTAGCAGAAATTGTTCACAAGACTCCCAAGAAGCAATACCGATTGAAAAAAATTGAATTTGAAAAAATAATTTTTTCGACGTTAGGGTGAGCTTAGGGGTACAGGTTCAGTATAAGGCCAGAATTTAACAAATTGAACATTTTGACTAAAATGGTCAAATTCAAATTTCTGATTATAAACTAGCAGAAATTGTTCACAAGACTCCCAAGGAGCAATACCGATTGAAAAAAATTGAATTTGAAAAAATGATTTTTTCGACGTTAGGGTGAGCTTGGGGGTACAGGTTCAGTATAAGGCCAGAATTTAACAAATTGGACATTTTGACCAAAATGGTCAAATTCAAATTTCTGATTATAAACTAGCAGAAATTGTTCACATGACTCCCAAGAAGCAATACCGATTGAAAAAAATTGAATTTGAAAAAATAATTTTTTCGACGTTAGGGTGAGCTTGGGGGTACAGGTTCAGTATAAGGCCAGAATTTAACAAATTGGACAATTTGACTAAAATGGTCAAATTAAAATTTCTGATTATAAACTAGCAGAAATTGTTCACAAGACTCCCAAGAAGCAATACCGATTGAAAAAAATTGAATTTGAAAAAATAATTTTTTCGACGTTAGGGTGAGCTTGGGGGTACAGGTTCAGTATAAGGCCAGAATTTAACAAATTGGACATTTTGACTAAAATGGTCAAATTCAAATTTCTGATTATAAACTAGCAGAAATTGTTCACAAGACTCCCAAGAAGCAATACCGATTGACATAATTTTTTCGACGTTAGGGTGAGCTTCGGGGTACAGGTTCAGTATAAGGCCAGAATTTAACAAATTGGACATTTTGACTAAAATGGTCAAATTCAAATTTCTGATTATAAACTAGCAGAAATTGTTCACAAGACTCCCAAGAAGCAATACCAATTGAAAAAAATTGAATTTGAAAAAATAATTTTTGACGTTAGGGTGAGCTTGGGGGTACAGGTTCAGTATAAGGCCAGAATTTAACAAATTGGACATTTTGACTAAAATGGTCAAATTCAAATTTCTGATTATAAACTAGCAGAAATTGTTCACAAGACTCCCAAGAAGCAATACCGATTGAAAAAAATTTAATTTGAAAAAATAATTTTTTCGACGTTAGGGTGAGCTTGGGGGTATAGGTTCAGTATAAGGCCAGAAGTAGACAAATTGGACATTTTGACTAAAATGGTCAAATTCAAATTTTGATTATAAACTAGCAGAAATTGTTCACAAGACTCCCAAGAAGCAAAACCGATTGAAAAAAATTGAATTTGAAAAAATTATTTTTTCAACGTTAGGGTGAGCTTGGGGGTACAGGTTCAGCATAAGGCCAGAATTTAACAAATTGGACATTTTGACTAAAATGGTCAAATTCAAATTTCTGATTATAAACTAGCAGAAATTGTTCACAAGACTCCCAAGAAGCAATACCAATTGAAAAAAATTGAATTTGAAAAAATAATTTTTGACGTTAGGGTGAGCTTGGGGGTACAGGTTCAGTATAAGGCCAGAATTTAACAAATTGGACATTTTGACTAAAATGGTCAAATTCAAATTTCTGATTATAAACTAGCAGAAATTGTGCACATGACTCCCAAGAAGCAATACCGATTGAAAAAAATTTAATTTGAAAAAATAATTTTTTCGACGTTAGGGTGAGCTTCGGGTACAGGTTCAGTATAAGGCCAGAATTTAACAAATTGGACATTTTGACTAAAATGGTCAAATTCAAATTTCTGATTATAAACTAGCAGAAATTGTTCACAAGACTCCCAAGAAGCAATACCGATTGAAAAAAATTTAATTTGAAAAAATAATTTTTTCGACGTTAGGGTGAGCTTGGGGGTATAGGTTCAGTATAAGGCCAGAAGTAGACAAATTGGACATTTTGACTAAAATGGTCAAATTCAAATTTTGATTATAAACTAGCAGAAATTGTTCACAAGACTCCCAAGAAGCAAAACCGATTGAAAAAAATTGAATTTGAAAAAATTATTTTTTCAACGTTAGGGTGAGCTTGGGGGTACAGGTTCAGCATAAGGCCAGAATTTAACAAATTGGACATTTTGACTAAAATGGTCAAATTCAAATTTCTGATTATAAACTAGCAGAAATTGTTCACAAGACTCCCAAGAAGCAATACCAATTGAAAAAAATTGAATTTGAAAAAATAATTTTTGACGTTAGGGTGAGCTTGGGGGTACAGGTTCAGTATAAGGCCAGAATTTAACAAATTGGACATTTTGACTAAAATGGTCAAATTCAAATTTCTGATTATAAACTAGCAGAAATTGTTCACATGACTCCCAAGAAGCAATACCGATTGAAAAAAATTTAATTTGAAAAAATAATTTTTTCGACGGTAGGGTGAGCTTGGGGTACAGGTTCAGTATAAGGCCAGAATTTAACAAATTTGACAATTTGACTAAAATGGTCAAATTCAAATTTCTGATTATAAACTAGCAGAAATTGTTCACTAGACTCCCAAGAAGCAATACCGATTGAAAAAAATTGAATTTGAAAAAATAATTTTTTCGACGTTAGGGTGAGCTTCGGGGTACAGGTTCAGTATAAGGCCAAAATTTAACAAATTGGACATTTTGACTAAAATGGTCAAATTCAAATTTCTGATTATAAACTAGCAGAAATTGTTCACATGACTCCCAAGAAGCAATACCGATTGAAAAAAATTTAATTTGAAAAAATAATTTTTTCGACGTTAGGGTGAGCTTGGGGTACAGGTTCAGTATAAGGCCAGAATTTAACAAATTTGACAATTTGACTAAAATGGTCAAATTCAAATTTCTGATTATAAACTAGCAGAAATTGTTCACTAGACTCCCAAGAAGCAATACCGATTGAAAAAAATTGAATTTGAAAAAATAATTTTTTCGACGTTAAGGTGAGCTTAGGGGTACAGGTTCAGTATAAGGCCAGAATTTAACAAATTGGACATTTTGACTAAAATGGTCAAATTCAAATTTCTGATTATAAACTAGCAGAAATTGTTCACAAGACTTCCAAGAAGCAATACCGATTGAAAAAAATTGAATTTGAAAAAATAATTTTTTCGACGTTAGGGTGAGCTTGGGGGTACAGGTTCAGTATAAGGCCAGAATTTAACAAATTGGACAATTTGACTAAAATGGTCAAATTCAAATTTCTGATTATAAACTAGCAGAAATTGTTCACAAGACTCCCAAGAAGCAATACCGATTGAAAAAAATTGAATTTGAAAAAATAATTTTTTCGACGTTAGGGTGAGCTTAGGGGTACAGGTTCAGTATAAGGCCAGAATTTAACAAATTGAACATTTTGACTAAAATGGTCAAATTCAAATTTCTGATTATAAACTAGCAGAAATTGTTCACAAGACTCCCAAGGAGCAATTACGATTGAAAAAAATTGAATTTGAAAAAATGATTTTTTCGACGTTAGGGTGAGCTTGGGGGTACAGGTTCAGTATAAGGCCAGAATTTAACAAATTGGACATTTTGACTAAAATGGTCAAATTCAAATTTCTGATTATAAACTAGCAGAAATTGTTCACATGACTCCCAAGAAGCAATACCGATTGAAAAAAATTGAATTTGAAAAAATAATTTTTTCGACGTTAGGGTGAGCTTGGGGGTACACGTTCAGTATAAGGCCAGAATTTAACAAATTGGACATTTTGACTAAAATGGTCAAATTCAAATTTCTGATTATAAACTAGCAGAAATTGTTCACAAGACTCCCAAGAAGCAATACTGATTGAACAAAATTGAATTTGAAAAAATAATTTTTTCAACGTTAGGGTGAGCTTTGGGGTACAGGTTCAGTATAAGGCCAGAATTTAACAAATTGGACATTTTGACTAAAATGGTCAAATTCAAATTTCTGATTATAAACTAGCAGAAATTGTTCACAAGACTCCCAAGAAGCAATACCGATTGAAAAAAATTGAATTTGAAAAAATAATTTTTTCGACGTTAGGGTGAGCTTAGGGGTACAGGTTCAGTATAAGGCCAGAATTTAACAAATTTGACATTTTGACTAAAATGGTCAAATTCAAATTTCTGATTATAAACTAGCAGAAATTGTTCACATGACTCCCAAGAAGCAATACCGATTGAAAAAAATTTAATTTGAAAAAATAATTTTTTCGACGTTAGGGTGAGCTTGGGGTACAGGTTCAGTATAAGGCCAGAATTTAACAAATTTGACAATTTGACTAAAATGGTCAAATTCAAATTTCTGATTATAAACTAGCAGAAATTGTTCACTAGACTCCCAAGAAGCAATACCGATTGAAAAAAATTGAATTTGAAAAAATAATTTTTTCGACGTTAGGGTGAGCTTAGGGGTACAGGTTCAGTATAAGGCCAGAATTTAACAAATTGGACATTTTGACTAAAATGGTCAAATTCAAATTTCTGATTATAAACTAGCAGAAATTGTTCACAAGACTCCCAAGAAGCAATACCGATTGAAAAAAATTGAATTTGAAAAAATAATTTTTTCGACGTTAGGGTGAGCTTTGGGGTACAGGTTCAGTATAAGGCCAGAATTTAACAAATTGGACAATTTGACTAAAATGGTCAAATTCAAATTTCTGATTATAAACTAGCAGAAATTGTTCACAAGACTCCCAAGAAGCAATACCGATTGAAAAAAATTGAATTTGAAAAAATAATTTTTTCGACGTTAGGGTGAGCTTAGGGGTACAGGTTCAGTATAAGGCCAGAATTTAACAAATTGAACATTTTGACTAAAATGGTCAAATTCAAATTTCTGATTATAAACTAGCAGAAATTGTTCACAAGACTCCCAAGGAGCAATACCGATTGAAAAAAATTGAATTTGAAAAAATGATTTTTTCGACGTTAGGGTGAGCTTGGGGGTACAGGTTCAGTATAAGGCCAGAATTTAACAAATTGGACATTTTGACTAAAATGGTCAAATTCAAATTTCTGATTATAAACTAGCAGAAATTGTTCACATGACTCCCAAGAAGCAATACCGATTGAAAAAAATTGAATTTTAAAAAATAATTTTTTCGACGTTAGGGTGAGCTTGGGGGTACACGTTCAGTATAAGGCCAGAATTTAACAAATTGGACATTTTGACTAAAATGGTCAAATTCAAATTTCTGATTATAAACTAGCAGAAATTGTTCACAAGACTCCCAAGAAGCAATACTGATTGAACAAAATTGAATTTGAAAAAATAATTTTTTCAACGTTAGGGTGAGCTTTGGGGTACAGGTTCAGTATAAGGCCAGAATTTAACAAATTGGACATTTTGACTAAAATGGTCAAATTCAAATTTCTGATTATAAACTAGCAGAAATTGTTCACAAGACTCCCAAGAAGCAATACCGATTGAAAAAAATTGAATTTGAAAAAATAATTTTTGACGTTAGGGTGAGCTTTGGTGTACAGGTTCAGTATAAGGCCAGAATTTAACAAATTGGACACTTTGACTAAAATGGTCAAATTCAAATTTCTGATTATAAACTAGCAGAAATTGTTCACATGACTCCCAAGAAGCAATACCGATTGAAAAAAATTGAATTTGAAAAAATAAGTTTTTCGACGTTAGGGTGAGCTTGGGGTACAGGTTCAGTATTAAGGCCAGAATTTAACAAATTGGACATTTTGACTAAAATGGTCAAATTCAAATTTCTGATTATAAACTAGCAGAAATTGTTCACAAGACTCCCAAGAAGCAATACCGATTGAAAAAAATTGAATTTGAAAAAATAATTTTTTCGACGTTAGGGTGAGCTTGGGGGTACACGTTCAGTATAAGGCCAGAATTTAACAAATTGGACATTTTGACTAAAATGGTCAAATTCAAATTTCTGATTATAAACTAGCAGAAATTGTTCACAAGACTCCCAAGAAGCAATACCGATTGAACAAAATTGAATTTGAAAAAATAATTTTTTCGACGTTAGGGTGAGCTTGGGGTACAGGTTCAGTATAAGGCCAGAATTTAACAAATTGGACATTTTGACTAAAATGGTCAAATTCAAATTTCTGATTATAAACTAGCAGAAATTGTTCACAAGACTCCCAAGAAGCAATACCGATTGAAAAAAATTTAATTTGAAAAAATATTTTTTTCGACGTTAGGGTGAGCTTGGGGGTACAGGTTCAGTATAAGGCCAGAATTTAACAAATTGGACATTTTGACTAAAATGGTCAAATTCAAATTTCTGATTATAAACCAGCAGAAATTGTTCACAAGACTCCCAAGAAGCAATACCGATTGAAAAAAATTGAATTTGAAAAAATAATTTTTTCGACGTTAGGGTGAGCTTGGGGGTACAGGTTCAGTATAAGGCCAGAATTTAACAAATTGAACATTTTGACTAAAATGGTCAAATTCAAATTTCTGATTATAAACTAGCAGAAATTGTTCACATGACTCCCAAGGAGCAATACCGATTGAAAAAAATTGAATTTGAAAAAATGATTTTTTGGACGTTAGGGTGAGCTTGGGGGTACAGGTTCAGTATAAGGCCAGAATTTAACAAATTTGACAATTTGACTAAAATGGTCAAATTCAAATTTCTGATTATAAACTAGCAGAAATTGTTCACTAGACTCCCAAGAAGCAATACCGATTGAAAAAAATTGAATTTGAAAAAATAATTTTTTCGACGTTAGGGTGAGCTTAGGGGTACAGGTTCAGTATAAGGCCAGAATTTAACAAATTGGACATTTTGACTAAAATGGTCAAATTCAAATTTCTGATTATAAACTAGCAGAAATTGTTCACAAGACTCCCAAGAAGCAATACCGATTGAAAAAAATTGAATTTGAAAAAATAATTTTTTCGACGTTAGGGTGAGCTTGGGGGTACAGGTTCAGTATAAGGCCAGAATTTAACAAATTGGACAATTTGACTAAAATGGTCAAATTCAAATTTCTGATTATAAACTAGCAGAAATTGTTCACAAGACTCCCAAGAAGCAATACCGATTGAAAAAAATTGAATTTGAAAAAATAATTTTTTCGACGTTAGGGTGAGCTTAGGGGTACAGGTTCAGTATAAGGCCAGAATTTAACAAATTGAACATTTTGACTAAAATGGTCAAATTCAAATTTCTGATTATAAACTAGCAGAAATTGTTCACAAGACTCCCAAGGAGCAATACCGATTGAAAAAAATTGAATTTGAAAAAATGATTTTTTCGACGTTAGGGTGAGCTTGGGGGTACAGGTTCAGTATAAGGCCAGAATTTAACAAATTGGACATTTTGACTAAAATGGTCAAATTCAAATTTCTGATTATAAACTAGCAGAAATTGTTCACATGACTCCCAAGAAGCAATACCGATTGAAAAAAATTGAATTTGAAAAAATAATTTTTTCGACGTTAGGGTGAGCTTGGGGGTACACGTTCAGTATAAGGCCAGAATTTAACAAATTGGACATTTTGACTAAAATGGTCAAATTCAAATTTCTGATTATAAACTAGCAGAAATTGTTCAAAAGACTCCCAAGAAGCAATACTGATTGAACAAAATTGAATTTGAACAAATAATTTTTTCAACGTTAGGGTGAGCTTTGGGGTACAGGTTCAGTATAAGGCCAGAATTTAACAAATTGGACATTTTGACTAAAATGGTCAAATTCAAATTTCTGATTATAAACTAGCAGAAATTGTTCACAAGACTCCCAAGAAGCAATACCGATTGAAAAAAATTGAATTTGAAAAAATAATTTTTGACGTTAGGGTGAGCTTTGGTGTACAGGTTCAGTATAAGGCCAGAATTTAACAAATTGGACACTTTGACTAAAATGGTCAAATTCAAATTTCTGATTATAAACTAGCAGAAATTGTTCACATGACTCCCAAGAAGCAATACCGATTGAAAAAAATTGAATTTGAAAAAATAAGTTTTTCGACGTTAGGGTGAGCTTGGGGTACAGGTTCAGTATTAAGGCCAGAATTTAACAAATTGGACATTTTGACTAAAATGGTCAAATTCAAATTTCTGATTATAAACTAGCAGAAATTGTTCACAAGACTCCCAAGAAGCAATACCGATTGAAAAAAATTGAATTTGAAAAAATAATTTTTTCGACGTTAGGGTGAGCTTGGGGGTACACGTTCAGTATAAGGCCAGAATTTAACAAATTGGACATTTTGACTAAAATGGTCAAATTCAAATTTCTGATTATAAACTAGCAGAAATTGTTCACAAGACTCCCAAGAAGCAATACCGATTGAACAAAATTGAATTTGAAAAAATAATTTTTTCGACGTTAGGGTGAGCTTGGGGTACAGGTTCAGTATAAGGCCAGAATTTAACAAATTGGACATTTTGACTAAAATGGTCAAATTCAAATTTCTGATTATAAACTAGCAGAAATTGTTCACAAGACTCCCAAGAAGCAATACCGATTGAAAAAAATTGAATTTGAAAAAATATTTTTTTCGACGTTAGGGTGAGCTTGGGGGTACAGGTTCAGTATAAGGCCAGAATTTAACAAATTGGACATTTTGACTAAAATGGTCAAATTCAAATTTCTGATTATAAACCAGCAGAAATTGTTCACAAGACTCCCAAGAAGCAATACCGATTGAAAAAAATTGAATTTGAAAAAATAATTTTTTCGACGTTAGGGTGAGCTTGGGGGTACAGGTTCAGTATAAGGCCAGAATTTAACAAATTGAACATTTTGACTAAAATGGTCAAATTCAAATTTCTGATTATAAACTAGCAGAAATTGTTCACATGACTCCCAAGGAGCAATACCGATTGAAAAAAATTGAATTTGAAAAAATGATTTTTTGGACGTTAGGGTGAGCTTGGGGGTACAGGTTCAGTATAAGGCCAGAATTTAACAAATTGGACATTTTGACTAAAATGGTCAAATTCAAATTTCTGATTATAAACTAGCAGAAATTGTTCACTAGACTCCCAAGAAGCAATACCGATTGAAAAAAATTGAATTTGAAAAAATAATTTTTTCGACGTTAGGGTGAACTTAGGGGTACAGGTTCAGTATAAGGCCAGAATTTAACAAATTGGACATTTTGACTAAAATGGTCAAATTCAAATTTCTGATTATAAACTAGCAGAAATTGTTCACAAGACTCCCAAGAAGCAATACCGATTGAAAAAAATTGAATTTGAAAAAATAATTTTTTCGACGTTAGGGTGAGCTTGGGGGTACAGGTTCAGTATAAGGCCAGAATTTAACAAATTGGACAATTTGACTAAAATGGTCAAATTCAAATTTCTGATTATAAACTAGCAGAAATTGTTCACAAGACTCCCAAGAAGCAATACCGATTGAAACAAATTGAATTTGAAAAAATAATTTTTTCGACGTTAGGGTGAGCTTAGGGGTACAGGTTCAGTATAAGGCCAGAATTTAACAAATTGAACATTTTGACTTAAATGGTCAAATTCAAATTTCTGATTATAAACTAGCAGAAATTGTTCACAAGACTCCCAAGGAGCAATACCGATTGAAAAAAATTGAATTTGAAAAAATGATTTTTTCGACGTTAGGGTGAGCTTGGGGGTACAGGTTCAGTATAAGGCCAGAATTTAACAAATTGGACATTTTGACTAAAATGGTCAAATTCAAATTTCTGATTATAAACTAGCAGAAATTGTTCACATGACTCCCAAGAAGCAATACCGATTGAAAAAAATTGAATTTGAAAAAATAATTTTTTCGACGTTAGGGTGAGCTTGGGGGTACACGTTCAGTATAAGGCCAGAATTTAACAAATTGGACATTTTGACTAAAATGGTCAAATTCAAATTTCTGATTATAAACTAGCAGAAATTGTTCACAAGACTCCCAAGAAGCAATACTGATTGAACAAAATTGAATTTGAAAAAATAATTTTTTCAACGTTAGGGTGAGCTTTGGGGTACAGGTTCAGTATAAGGCCAGAATTTAACAAATTGGACATTTTGACTAAAATGGTCAAATTCAAATTTCTGATTATAAACTAGCAGAAATTGTTCACAAGACTCCCAAGAAGCAATACCGATTGAAAAAAATTGAATTTGAAAAAATAATTTTTGACGTTAGGGTGAGCTTTGGTGTACAGGTTCAGTATAAGGCCAGAATTTAACAAATTGGACATTTTGACTAAAATGGTCAAATTCAAATTTCTGATTATAAACTAGCAGAAATTGTTCACATGACTCCCAAGAAGCAATACCGATTGAACAAAATTGAATTTGAAAAAATATTTTTTTCGACGTTAGGGTGAGCTTGGGGTACAGGTTCAGTATAAGGCCAGAATTTAACAAATTGGACATTTTGACTAAAATGGTCAAATTCAAATTTCTGATTATAAACTAGCAGAAATTGTTCACAAGACTCCCAAGAAGCAATACCGATTGAAAAAAATTGAATTTGAAAAAATATTTTTTTCGACGTTAGGGTGAGCTTGGGGGTACAGGTTCAGTATAAGGCCAGAATTTAACAAATTGGACATTTTGACTAAAATGGTCAAATTCAAATTTCTGATTATAAACCAGCAGAAATTGTTCACAAGACTCCCAAGAAGCAATACCGATTGAAAAAAAATTGAATTTGAAAAAATAATTTTTTCGACGTTAGGGTGAGCTTGGGGGTAAAGGTTCAGTATAAGGCCAGAATTTAACAAATTGGACAATTTGACTAAAATGGTCAAATTAAAATTTCTGATTATAAACTAGCAGAAATTGTTCACAAGACTCCCAAGAAGCAATACCGATTGAAAAAAATTTAATTTGAAAAAATAATTTTTTCGACGTTAGGGTGAGCTTGGGGGTACAGGTTCAGTATAAGGCCAGAATTTAACAAATTGGACATTTTGACTAAAATGGTCAAATTCAAATTTCTGATTATAAACCAGCAGAAATTGTTCACAAGACTCCCAAGAAGCAATACCGATTGAAAAAAATTGAATTTGAAAAAATAATTTTTTCGACGTTAGGGTGAGCTTGGGGGTACAGGTTCAGTATAAGGCCAGAATTTAACAAATTGGACATTTTGACTAAAATGGTCAAATTCAAATTTCTGATTATAAACTAGCAGAAATTGTTCACAAGACTCCCAAGAAGCAATACCGATTGAAAAAAATTGAATTTGAAAAAATTATTTTTTCGACGTTAGGGTGAGCTTGGGGGTACAGGTTCAGTATAAGGCCAGAATTTAACAAATTGAACATTTTGACTCAAATGGTCAAATTCAAATTTCTGATTATAAACTAGCAGAAATTGTTCACAAGACTCCCAAGGAGCAATACCGATTGAAAAAAATTGAATTTGAAAAAATGATTTTTTCGACGTTAGGGTGAGCTTGGGGGTACAGGTTCAGTATAAGGCCAGAATTTAACAAATTGGACATTTTGACTAAAATGGTCAAATTCAAATTTCTGATTATAAACTAGCAGAAATTGTTCACAAGACTCCCAAGAAGCAATACTGATTGAACAAAATTGAATTTGAAAAAATATTTTTTCGACGTTAGGGTGAGCTTGGGGGTACAGGTTCAGTATAAGGCCAGAATTTTACAAATTGGACATTTTGACTAAAATGGTCAAATTCAAATTTCTGATTATAAACCAGCAGAAATTGTTCACAAGACTCCCAAGAAGCAATACCGATTGAAAAAAATTGAATTTGAAAAAATTATTTTTTCGACGTTAGGGTGAGCTTGGGGGTACAGGTTCAGTATAAGGCCAGAATTTAACAAATTGAACATTTTGACTAAAATGGTCAAATTCAAATTTCTGATTATAAACTAGCAGAAATTGTTCACATGACTCCCAAGGAGCAATACCGATTGAAAAAAATTGAATTTGAAAAAATGATTTTTTGGACGTTAGGGTGAGCTTGGGGGTACAGGTTCAGTATAAGGCCAGAATTTAACAAATTGGACATTTTGACTAAAATGGTCAAATTCAAATTTCTGATTATAAACTAGCAGAAATTGTTCACAAGACTACCAAGAAGCAATACCGATTGAAAAAAATTGAATTTGAAAAAATAATTTTTTCGACGTTAGGGTGAGCTTGGGGGTACAGGTTCAGTATAAGGCCAGAATTTTACAAATTGGACATTTTGACTAAAATGGTCATATTCAAATTTCTGATTATAAACCAGCAGAAATTGTTCACAAGACTCCCAAGAAGCAATACCGATTGAAAAAAATTGAATTTGAAAAAATAATTTTTTCGACGTTAGGGTGAGCTTGGGGGTACAGGTTCAGTATAAGGCCAGAATTTAACAAATTGGACATTTTGACTAAAATGGTCAAATTCAAATTTCTGATTATAAACTAGCAGAAATTGTTCACAAGACTCCCAAGAAGCAATACCGATTGAAAAAAATTGAATTTGAAAAAATAATTTTTTCGACGTTAGGGTGAGCTTGGGGGTACAGGTTCAGTATAAGGCCAGAATTTAACAAATTGGACATTTTGACTAAAATGGTCAAATTCAAATTTCTGATTATAAACTAGCAGAAATTGTTCACAAGACTCCCAAGAAGCAATACCGATTGAAAAAAATTGAATTTGAAAAAATAATTTTTTCGACGTTAGGGTGAGCTTGGGGGTACAGGTTCAGTATAAGGCCAGAATTTAACAAATTGGACATTTTGACTAAAATGGTCAAATTCAAATTTCTGATTATAAACTAGCAGAAATTGTTCACAAGACTCCCAAGAAGCAATACCGATTGAAAAAAATTGAATTTGAAAAAATAATTTTTTCGACGTTAGGGTGAGCTTGGGGGTACAGGTTCAGTATAAGGCCAGAATTTAACAAATTGGACAATTTGACTAAAATGGTCAAATTCAAATTTCTGATTATAAACTAGCAGAAATTGTTCACAAGACTCCCAAGAAGCAATACCGATTGAAACAAATTGAATTTGAAAAAATAATTTTTTCGACGTTAGGGTGAGCTTAGGGGTACAGGTTCAGTATAAGGCCAGAATTTAACAAATTGAACATTTTGACTAAAATGGTCAAATTCAAATTTCTGATTATAAACTAGCAGAAATTGTTCACAAGACTCCCAAGGAGCAATACCGATTGAAAAAAATTGAATTTGAAAAAATGATTTTTTCGACGTTAGGGTGAGCTTGGGGGTACAGGTTCAGTATAAGGCCAGAATTTAACAAATTGGACATTTTGACTAAAATGGTCAAATTCAAATTTCTGATTATAAACTAGCAGAAATTGTTCACATGACTCCCAAGAAGCAATACCGATTGAAAAAAATTGAATTTGAAAAAATAATTTTTTCGACGTTAGGGTGAGCTTGGGGGTACACGTTCAGTATAAGGCCAGAATTTAACAAATTGGACATTTTGACTAAAATGGTCAAATTCAAATTTCAGATTAAAAACTAGCAGAAATTGTTCACAAGACTCCCAAGAAGCAATACTGATTGAACAAAATTGAATTTGAAAAAATTATTTTTTCGACGTTAGGGTGAGCTTTGGGGTACAGGTTCAGTATAAGGCCAGAATTTAACAAATTGGACATTTTGACTAAAATGGTCAAATTCAAATTTCTGATTATAAACTAGCAGAAATTGTTCACAAGACTCCCAAGAAGCAATACCGATTGAACAAAATTGAATTTGAAAAAATAATTTTTTCGACGTTAGGGTGAGCTTGGGGTACAGGTTCAGTATAAGGCCAGAATTTAACAAATTGGACATTTTGACTAAAATGGTCAAATTCAAATTTCTGATTATAAACTAGCAGAAATTGTTCACAAGACTCCCAAGAAGCAATACCGATTGAAAAAAATTGAATTTGAAAAAATATTTTTTTCGACGTTAGGGTGAGCTTGGGGGTACAGGTTCAGTATAAGGCCAGAATTTAACAAATTGGACATTTTGACTAAAATGGTCAAATTCAAATTTCTGATTATAAACCAGCAGAAATTGTTCACAAGACTCCCAAGAAGCAATACCGATTGAAAAAAAATTGAATTTGAAAAAATAATTTTTTCGACGTTAGGGTGAGCTTGGGGGTAAAGGTTCAGTATAAGGCCAGAATTTAACAAATTGGACAATTTGACTAAAATGGTCAAATTAAAATTTCTGATTATAAACTAGCAGAAATTGTTCACAAGACTCCAAAGAAGCAATACCGATTGAAAAAAATTTAATTTGAAAAAATAATTTTTTCGACGTTAGGGTGAGCTTGGGGGTACAGGTTCAGTATAAGGCCAGAATTTAACAAATTGGACATTTTGACTAAAATGGTCAAATTCAAATTTCTGATTATAAACCAGCAGAAATTGTTCACAAGACTCCCAAGAAGCAATACCGATTGAAAAAAATTGAATTTGAAAAAATAATTTTTTCGACGTTAGGGTGAGCTTGGGGGTACAGGTTCAGTATAAGGCCAGAATTTAACAAATTGGACATTTTGACTAAAATGGTCAAATTCAAATTTCTGATTATAAACTAGCAGAAATTGTTCACAAGACTCCCAAGAAGCAATACCGATTGAACAAAATTGAATTTGAAAAAATTATTTTTTCGACGTTAGGGTGAGCTTGGGGGTACAGGTTCAGTATAAGGCCAGAATTTAACAAATTGAACATTTTGACTCAAATGGTCAAATTCAAATTTCTGATTATAAACTAGCAGAAATTGTTCACAAGACTCCCAAGGAGCAATACCGATTGAAAAAAATTGAATTTGAAAAAATGATTTTTTCGACGTTAGGGTGAGCTTGGGGGTACAGGTTCAGTATAAGGCCAGAATTTAACAAATTGGACATTTTGACTAAAATGGTCAAATTCAAATTTCTGATTATAAACTAGCAGAAATTGTTCACAAGACTCCCAAGAAGCAATACTGATTGAACAAAATTGAATTTGAAAAAATATTTTTTCGACGTTAGGGTGAGCTTGGGGGTACAGGTTCAGTATAAGGCCAGAATTTTACAAATTGGACATTTTGACTAAAATGGTCAAATTCAAATTTCTGATTATAAACCAGCAGAAATTGTTCACAAGACTCCCAAGAAGCAATACCGATTGAAAAAAATTGAATTTGAAAAAATTATTTTTTCGACGTTAGGGTGAGCTTGGGGGTACAGGTTCAGTATAAGGCCAGAATTTAACAAATTGAACATTTTGACTAAAATGGTCAAATTCAAATTTCTGATTATAAACTAGCAGAAATTGTTCACATGACTCCCAAGGAGCAATACCGATTGAAAAAAATTGAATTTGAAAAAATGATTTTTTGGACGTTAGGGTGAGCTTGGGGGTACAGGTTCAGTATAAGGCCAGAATTTAACAAATTGGACATTTTGACTAAAATGGTCAAATTCAAATTTCTGATTATAAACTAGCAGAAATTGTTCACAAGACTACCAAGAAGCAATACCGATTGAAAAAAATTGAATTTGAAAAAATAATTTTTTCGACGTTAGGGTGAGCTTGGGGGTACAGGTTCAGTATAAGGCCAGAATTTTACAAATTGGACATTTTGACTAAAATGGTCATATTCAAATTTCTGATTATAAACCAGCAGAAATTGTTCACAAGACTCCCAAGAAGCAATACCGATTGAAAAAAATTGAATTTGAAAAAATAATTTTTTCGACGTTAGGGTGAGCTTGGGGGTACAGGTTCAGTATAAGGCCAGAATTTAACAAATTGGACATTTTGACTAAAATGGTCAAATTCAAATTTCTGATTATAAACTAGCAGAAATTGTTCACAAGACTCCCAAGAAGCAATACCGATTGAAAAAAATTGAATTTGAAAAAATAATTTTTTCGACGTTAGGGTGAGCTTGGGGGTACAGGTTCAGTATAAGGCCAGAATTTAACAAATTGGACATTTTGACTAAAATGGTCAAATTCAAATTTCTGATTATAAACTAGCAGAAATTGTTCACAAGACTCCCAAGAAGCAATACCGATTGAAAAAAATTGAATTTGAAAAAATAATTTTTTCGACGTTAGGGTGAGCTTGGGGGTACAGGTTCAGTATAAGGCCAGAATTTAACAAATTGGACATTTTGACTAAAATGGTCAAATTCAAATTTCTGATTATAAACTAGCAGAAATTGTTCACAAGACTCCCAAGAAGCAATACCGATTGAAAAAAACTTGAATTTGAAAAAATTATTTTTTCGACGTTAGGGTGAGCTTGGGGGTACAGGTTCAGTATAAGGCCAGAATTTAACAAATTGAACATTTTGACTAAAATGGTCAAATTCAAATTTCTGATTATAAACTAGCAGAAATTGTTCACATGACTCCCAAGGAGCAATACCGATTGAAAAAAATTGAATTTGAAAAAATGATTTTTTGGACGTTAGGGTGAGCTTGGGGGTACAGGTTCAGTATAAGGCCAGAATTTAACAAATTGGACATTTTGACTAAAATGGTCAAATTCAAATTTCTGATTATAAAATAGCAGAAATTGTTCACAAGACTCCCAAGAAGCAATACTGATTGAACAAAATTGAATTTGAAAAAATGATTTTTTCGACGTTAGGGTGAGCTTGGGGTACAGGTTCAGTATAAGGCCAGAATTTAACAAATTGGACATTTTGACTAAAATGGTCAAATTCAAATTTCTGATTATAAACTAGCAGAAATTGTTCACAAGACTCCCAAGAAGCAATACCGATTGAAAAAAATTGAATTTGAAAAAATATTTTTTCCGACGTTAGGGTGAGCTTGGGGGTACAGGTTCAGTATAAGGCCAGAATTTAACAAATTGGACATTTTGACTAAAATGGTCAAATTCAAATTTCTGATTATAAACTAGCAGAAATTGTTCACAAGACTCCCAAGAAGCAATACCGATTGAAAAAAATTGAATTTGAAAAAATAATTTTTTCGACGTTAGGGTGAGCTTGGGGGTACAGGTTCAGTATAAGGCCAGAATTTAACAAATTGGACATTTTGACTAAAATGGTCAAATTCAAATTTCTGATTATAAACTAGCATAAATTGTTCACAAGACTCCCAAGAAGCAATACCGATTGAAAAAAATTGAATTTGAAAAAATATTTTTTCCGACGTTAGGGTGAGCTTGGGGGTACAGGTTCAGTATAAGGCCAGAATTTAACAAATTGGACATTTTGACTAAAATGGTCAAATTCAAATTTCTGATTATAAACTAGCAGAAATTGTTCACAAGATTCCCAAGAAGCAATACCGATTGAAAAAAATTGAATTTGAAAAAATAATTTTTTCGACGTTAGGGTGAGCTTGGGGGTACAGGTTCAGTATAAGGCCAGAATTTAACAAATTGGACATTTTGACTAAAATGGTCAAATTCAAATTTCTGATTATAAACTAGCAGAAATTGTTCACAAGACTCCCAAGAAGCAATACCGATTGAAAAAAATTGAATTTGAAAAAATAATTTTTTCGACGTTAGGGTGAGCTTGGGGGTACAGGTTCAGTATAAGGCCAGAATTTAACAAATTGGACATTTTGACTAAAATGGTCAAATTCAAATTTCTGATTATAAACTAGCAGAAATTGTTCACAAGACTCCCAAGAAGCAATACCGATTGAAAAAAATTGAATTTGAAAAAATATTTTTTCCGACGTTAGGGTGAGCTTGAAGGTACAGGTTCAGTATAAGGCCAGAATTTAACAAATTGTTCACAAGACTCCCAAGAAGCAATACCGATTGAAAAAAATTGAATTTGAAAAAATAATTTTTTCGACGTTAGGGTGAGCTTGGGGGTACAGGTTCAGTATAAGGCCAGAATTTAACAAATTGGACATTTTGACTAAAATGGTCAAATTCAAATTTCTGATTATAAACCAGCAGAAATTGTTCACAAGACTCCCAAGAAGCAATACCGATTGAAAAAAATTGAATTTGAAAAAATAATTTTTTCGACGTTATGGTGAGCTTGGGGGTACAGGTTCAGTATAAGGCCAGAATTTAACAAATTGGACAATTTGACTAAAATGGTCAAATTAAAATTTCTGATTATAAACTAGCAGAAATTGTTCACAAGACTCCCAAGAAGCAATACCAATTGAAAAAAATTGAATTTTAAAAAATAATTTTTTCGACGTTAGGGTGAGCTTGGGGGTACAGGTTCAGTATAAGGCCAGAATTTAACAAATTGGACATTTTGACTTAAATGGTCAAATTCAAATTTCTGATTATAAACTAGCAGAAATTGTTCACAAGACTCCCAAGAAGCAATACCGATTGAAAAAAATTGAATTTGAAAAAATAATTTTTTCGACGTTAGGGTGAGCTTGGGGGTACAGGTTCAGTATAAGGCCAGAATTTAACAAATTGGACATTTTGACTAAAATGGTCAAATTCAAATTTCTGATTATAAACTAGCAGAAATTGTTCACAAGACTCACAAGAAGCAATACCGATTGAAAAAAATTGAATTTGAAAAAATGATTTTTTCGACGTTAGGGTGAGCTTGGGGGTACAGGTTCAGTATAAGGCCAGAATTTAACAAATTGGACATTTTGACTAAAATGGTCAAATTCAAATTTCTGATTATAAACTAGCAGAAATTGTTCACAAGACTCCCAAGGAGCAATACCGATTGAAAAAAATTGAATTTGAAAAAATGATTTTTTCGACGTTAGGGTGAGCTTGGGGGTACAGGTTCAGTATAAGGCCAGAATTTAACAAATTTGACATTTTGACTAAAATGGTCAAATTGAAATTTCTGATTATAAACTAGCAGAAATTGTTCACAAGACTCCCAAGAAGCAATACTGATTGAACAAAATTGAATTTGAAAAAATTATTTTTTCGACGTTAGGGTGAGCTTGGGGTACAGGTTCAGTATAAGGCCAGAATTTAACAAATTGGACATTTTGACTAAAATGGTCAAATTCAAATTTCTGATTATAAACTAGCAAAAATTGTTCACAAGACTCCCAAGAAGCAATACCGATTGAAAAAAATTGAATTTGAAAAAATATTTTTTTCGACGTTAGGGTGAGCTTGGGGGTACAGGTTCAGTATAAGGCCAGAATTTAACAAATTGGACATTTTGACTAAAATGGTCAAATTCAAATTTCTGATTATAAACCAGCAGAAATTGTTCACAAGACTCCCAAGAAGCAATACCGATTGAAAAAAATTGAATTTGAAAAAATAATTTTTTCGACGTTTGGGTGAGTTAGGGGGTACAGGTTCAGTATAAGGCCAGAATTTAACAAATTGGACAATTTGACTACAATGGTCAAATTAAAATTTCTGATTATAAACTAGCAGAAATTGTTCACAAGACTCCCAAGAAGCAATACCGATTGAAAAAAATTTAATTTGAAAAAATAATTTTTTCGACGTTAGGGTGAGCTTGGGGGTACAGGTTCAGTATAAGGCCAGAATTTAACAAATTGGACATTTTGACTAAAATGGTCAAATTCAAATTTCTGATTATAAACTAGCAGAAATTGTTCACAAGACTCCCAAGAAGCAATACCGATTGAAAAAAATTGAATTTGAAAAAATAATTTTTTCGACGTTAGGGTGAGCTTGGGGGTACAGGTTCAGTATAAGGCCAGAATTTAACAAATTGGACATTTTGACTAAAATGGTCAAATTCAAATTTCTGATTATAAACTAGCAGAAATTGTTCACATGACTCCCAAGGAGCAATACCGATTGAAAAAAATTGAATTTGAAAAAATGATTTTTTGGACGTTAGGGTGAGCTTGGGGGTACAGGTTCAGTATAAGGCCAGAATTTAACAAATTGGACATTTTGACTAAAATGGTCAAATTCAAATTTCTGATTATAAACTAGCAGAAATTGTTCACAAGACTCCCAAGAAGCAATACTGATTGAACAAAATTGAATTTGAAAAAATAATTTTTTCGACGTTAGGGTGAGCTTGGGGTACAGGTTCAGTATAAGGCCAGAATTTTACAAATTGGACATTTTGACTAAAATGGTCAAATTCAAATTTCTGATTATAAACTAGCAGAAATTGTTCACAAGACTCCCAAGAAGCAATACCGATTGAAAAAAATTGAATTTGAAAAAATATTTTTTTCGACGTTAGGGTGAGCTTGGGGGTACAGGTTCAGTATAAGGCCAGAATTTAACAAATTGGACATTTTGACTAAAATGGTCAAATTCAAATTTCTGATTATAAACCAGCAGAAATTGTTCACAAGACTCCCAAGAAGCAATACCGATTGAAAAAAATTGAATTTGAAAAAATAATTTTTTCGACGTTAGGGTGAGCTTGGGGGTACAGGTTCAGTATAAGGCCAGAATTTAACAAATTGGACAATTTGACTAAAATGGTCAAATTAAAATTTCTGATTATAAACTAGCAGAAATTGTTCACAAGACTCCCAAGAAGCAATACCGATTGAAAAAATTGAATTTGAAAAAATTATTTTTTCGACGTTAGGGTGAGCTTGGGGGTACAGGTTCAGTATAAGGCCAGAATTTAACAAATTGGACATTTTGACTAAAATGGTCAAATTCAAATTTCTGATTATAAACTAGCAGAAATTGTTCACAAGACTCCCAAGAAGCAATACCGATTGAAAAAAATTGAATTTGAAAAAATAATTTTTTCGACGTTAGGGTGAGCTTGGGGGTACAGGTTCAGTATAAGGCCAGAATTTAACAAATTGGACATTTTGACTAAAATGGTCAAATTCAAATTTCTGATTTTAAACTAGCAGAAATTGTTCACAAGACTCCCAAGAAGCAATACCGATTGAAAAAAATTGAATTTGAAAAAATTATTTTTTCGACGTTAGGGTGAGCTTGGGGGTACAGGTTCAGTATAAGGCCAGAATTTAACAAATTGAACATTTTGACTAAAATGGTCAAATTCAAATTTCTGATTATAAACTAGCAAAAATTGTTCACAAGACTCCCAAGGAGCAATACCGATTGAAAAAAATTGAATTTGAAAAAATGATTTTTTCGACGTTAGGGTGAGCTTGGGGGTACAGGTTCAGTATAAGGCCAGAATTTAACAAATTGGACATTTTGACTAAAATGGTCAAATTCAAATTTCTGATTATAAACTAGCAGAAATTGTTCACAAGACTCCCAAGGAGCAATACCGATTGAAAAAAATTGAATTTGAAAAAATGATTTTTTCGACGTTAGGGTGAGCTTGGGGGTACAGGTTCAGTATAAGGCCAGAATTTAACAAATTGAACATTTTGACTAAAATGGTCAAATTCAAATTTCTGATTTTAAACTAGCAGAAATTGTTCACAAGACTCCCAAGAAGCAATACTGATTGAACAAAATTGAATTTGAAAAAATAATTTTTTCGACGTTAGGGTGAGCTTGGGGTACAGGTTCAGTATAAGGCCAGAATTTTACAAATTGGACATTTTGACTAAAATGGTCAAATTCAAATTTCTGATTATAATCTAGCAGAAATTGTTCACAAGACTCCCAAGAAGCAATACCGATTGAAAAAAATTGAATTTGAAAAAATATTTTTTTCGATGTTAGGGTGAGCTTGGGGGTACAGGTTCAGTATAAGGCCAGAATTTAACAAATTGGACATTTTGACTAAAATGGTCAAATTCAAATTTCTGATTATAAACCAGCAGAAATTGTTCACAAGACTCCCAAGAAGCAATACCGATTGAAAAAAATTGAATTTGAAAAAATAATTTTTTCGACGTTAGGGTGAGCTTAGGGGTACAGGTTCAGTATAAAGCCAGAATTTAACAAATTGGACAATTTGATTAAAATGGTCAAATTCAAATTTCTGATTATAAACTAGCAGAAATTGTTCACAAGACTCCCAAGAAGCAATACCGATTGAAAAAAATTGAATTTGAAAAAATAATTTTTTCGACGTTAGGGTGAGCTTGGGGGTACAGGTTCAGTATAAGGCCAGAATTTAACAAATTGGACATTTTGACTAAAATGGTCAAATTCAAATTTCTGATTATAAACTAGCAGAAATTGTTCACAAGACTCCCAAGAAGCAATACCGATTGAAAAAAATTGAATTTGAAAAAATAATTTTTTCGACGTTAGGGTGAGCTTGGGGGTACAGGTTCAGTATAAGGCCAGAATTTAACAAATTGGACATTTTGACTAAAATGGTCAAATTCAAATTTCTGATTATAAACTAGCAAAAATTGTTCACAAGACTCCCAAGGAGCAATACCGATTGAAAAAAATTGAATTTGAAAAAATGATTTTTTCGACGTTAGGGTGAGCTTGGGGGTACAGGTTCAGTATAAGGCCAGAATTTTACAAATTGGACATTTTGACTAAAATGGTCAAATTCAAATTTCTGATTATAATCTAGCAGAAATTGTTCACAAGACTCCCAAGAAGCAATACCGATTGAAAAAAATTGAAATTGAAAAAATATTTTTTTCGATGTTAGGGTGAGCTTGGGGGTACAGGTTCAGTATAAGGCCAGAATTTAACAAATTGGACATTTTGACTAAAATGGTCAAATTCAAATTTCTGATTATAAACCAGCAGAAATTGTTCACAAGACTCCCAAGAAGCAATACCGATTGAAAAAAATTGAATTTGAAAAAATAATTTTTTCGACGTTAGGGTGAGCTTAGGGGTACAGGTTCAGTATAAGGCCAGAATTTAACAAATTGGACAATTTGACTAAAATGGTCAAATTCAAATTTCTGATTATAAACTAGCAGAAATTGTTCACAAGACTTCCAAGAAGCAATACCGATTGAAAAAAATTGAATTTGAAAAAATAATTTTTTCGACGTTAGGGTGAGCTTGGGGGTACAGGTTCAGTATAAGGCCAGAATTTAACAAATTGGACATTTTGACTAAAATGGTCAAATTCAAATTTCTGATTATAAACTAGCAGAAATTGTTCACAAGACTCCCAAGAAGCAATACCGATTGAAAAAAATTGCATTTGAAAAAATAATTTTTTCGACGTTAGGGTGAGCTTGGGGGTACAGGTTCAGTATAAGGCCAGAATTTAACAAATTGGACATTTTGACTAAAATGGTCAAATTCAAATTTCTGATTATAAACTAGCTAAAATTGTTCACAAGACTCCCAAGGAGCAATACCGATTGAAAAAAATTGAATTTGAAAAAATGTTTTTTTCGACGTTAGGGTGAGCTTGGGGGTACAGGTTCAGTATAAGGCCAGAATTTAACAAATTGGACATTTTGACTAAAATGGTCAAATTCAAATTTCTGATTATAAACTAGCAGAAATTGTTCACAAGACTCCCAAGGAGCAATACCGATTGAAAAAAATTGAATTTGAAAAAATGATTTTTTCGACGTTAGGGTGAGCTTGGGGGTACAGGTTCAGTATAAGGCCAGAATTTAACAAATTGGACATTTTGACTAAAATGGTCAAATTGAAATTTCTGATTATAAACTAGCAGAAATTGTTCACAAGACTCCCAAGAAGCAATACTGATTGAACAAAATTGAATTTGAAAAAATAATTTTTTCGACGTTAGGGTGAGCTTGGGGGTACAGGTTCAGTATAAGGCCAGAATTTAACAAATTGGACATTTTGACTAAAATGGTCAAGTTCAAATTTCTGATTATAAACTAGCAGAATTTGTTCACAAGACTCCCAAGAAGCAATACTGATTGAAAAAAATTGAATTTGAAAAAATGATTTTTTGGACGTTAGGGTGAGCTTTGGGGTACAGGTTCAGTATAAGGCCAGAATTTAACAAATTGGACATTTTGACTAAAATGGTCAAATTCAAATTTCTGATTATAAACTAGCAGAAATTGTTCACAAGACTCCCAAGAAGCAATACCGATTGAAAAAAATTGAATTTGAAAAAATATTTTTTTCGACGTTAGGGTGAGCTTGGGGGTACAGGTTCAGTATAAGGCCAGAATTTAACAAATTGGACATTTTGACTAAAATGGTCAAATTCGAATTTCTGATTATAAACCAGCAGAAATTGTTCACAAGACTCCCAAGAAGCAATACCGATTGAAAAAAATTGAATTTGAAAAAATAATTTTTTCGACGTTAGGGTGAGCTTGGGGGTACAGGTTCAGTATAAGGCCAGAATTTAACAAATTGGACAATTTGACTAAAATGGTCAAATTAAAATTTCTGATTATAAACTAGCAGAAATTGTTCACAAGACTCCCAAGAAGCAATACCGATTGAAAAAAATTGAATTTGAAAAAATAATTTTTTCGACGTTAGGGTGAGCTTTGGGGTACAGGTTCAGTATAAGGCCAGAATTTAACAAATTGGACATTTTGACTAAAATGGTCAAATTCAAATTTCTGATTATAAACTAGCAGAAATTGTTCACAAGACTCCCAAGAAGCAACACCGATTGAAAAAAATTTAATTTGAAAAAATAATTTTTTCGACGTTAGGGTGAGCTTGGGGGTATAGGTTCAGTATAAGGCCAGAATTAGACAAATTGGACATTTTAACTAAAATGGTCAAATTCAAATTTTGATTATAAATTAGCAGAAATTGTTCACAAGACTCCCAAGAAGCAATACCGATTGAAAAAAATTGAATTTGAAAAAATAATTTTTTCGACGTTAGGGTGAGCTTGGGGGTACAGGTTCAGTATAAGGCCAGAATTTAACAAATTGGACATTTTGACTAAATGGTCAAATTCAAATTTCTGATTATAAACTAGCAGAAATTGTTCACAAGACTCCCAAGAAGCAATACCGATTGAAAAAAATTGCATTTGAAAAAATAATTTTTTCGACGTTAGGGTGAGCTTGGGGGTACAGGTTCAGTATAAGGCCAGAATTTAACAAATTGGACATTTTGACTAAAATGGTCAAATTCAAATTTCTGATTATAAACTAGCTAAAATTGTTCACAAGACTCCCAAGGAGCAATACCGATTGAAAAAAATTGAATTTGAAAAAATGTTTTTTTCGACGTTAGGGTGAGCTTGGGGGTACAGGTTCAGTATAAGGCCAGAATTTAACAAATTGGACATTTTGACTAAAATGGTCAAATTCAAATTTCTGATTATAAACTAGCAGAAATTGTTCACAAGACTCCCAAGGAGCAATACCGATTGAAAAAAATTGAATTTGAAAAAATGATTTTTTCGACGTTAGGGTGAGGTTGGGGGTACAGGTTCAGTATAAGGCCAGAATTTAACAAATTGGACATTTTGACTAAAATGGTCAAATTGAAATTTCTGATTATAAACTAGCAGAAATTGTTCACAAGACTCCCAAGAAGCAATACTGATTGAACAAAATTGAATTTGAAAAAATAATTTTTTCGACGTTAGGGTGAGCTTGGGGGTACAGGTTCAGTATAAGGCCAGAATTTAACAAATTGGACATTTTGACTAAAATGGTCAAGTTCAAATTTCTGATTATAAACTAGCAGAATTTGTTCACAAGACTCCCAAGAAGCAATACTGATTGAAAAAAATTGAATTTGAAAAAATGATTTTTTGGACGTTAGGGTGAGCTTTGGGGTACAGGTTCAGTATAAGGCCAGAATTTAACAAATTGGACATTTTGACTAAAATGGTCAAATTCAAATTTCTGATTATAAACTAGCAGAAATTGTTCACAAGACTCCCAAGAAGCAATACCGATTGAAAAAAATTGAATTTGAAAAAATATTTTTTTCGACGTTAGGGTGAGCTTGGGGGTACAGGTTCAGTATAAGGCCAGAATTTAACAAATTGGACATTTTGACTAAAATGGTCAAATTCAAATTTCTGATTATAAACCAGCAGAAATTGTTCACAAGACTCCCAAGAAGCAATACCGATTGAAAAAAATTGAATTTGAAAAAATAATTTTTTCGACGTTAGGGTGAGCTTGGGGGTACAGGTTCAGTATAAGGCCAGAATTTAACAAATTGGACAATTTGACTAAAATGGTCAAATTAAAATTTCTGATTATAAACTAGCAGAAATTGTTCACAAGACTCCCAAGAAGCAATACCGATTGAAAAAAATTGAATTTGAAAAAATGATTTTTTCGACGTTAGGGTGAGCTTTGGGGTACAGGTTCAGTATAAGGCCAGAATTTAACAAATTGGACATTTTGACTAAAATGGTCAAATTCAAATTTCTGATTATAAACTAGCAGAAATTGTTCACAAGACTCCCAAGAAGCAATACCGATTGAAAAAAATTGAATTTGAAAAAATAATTTTTTCGACGTTAGGGTGAGCTTGGGGGTACAGGTTCAGTATAAGGCCAGAATTTAACAAATTGGACATTTTGACTAAAATGGTCAAATTCAAATTTCTGATTATAAACTAGCAGAAATTGTTCACAAGACTCCCAAGAAGCAATACCGATTGAAAAAAATTGAATTTGAAAAAATTATTTTTTCGACGTTAGGGTGAGCTTTGGGGTACAGGTTCAGTATAAGGCCAGAATTTAACAAATTGAACATTTTGACTAAAATGGTCAAATTCAAATTTCTGATTATAAACTAGCAAAAATTGTTCACAAGACTCCCAAGGAGCAATACCGATTGAAAAAAATTGAATTTGAAAAAATGATTTTTTCGACGTTAGGGTGAGCTTGGGGGTACAGGTTCAGTATAAGGCCAGAATTTAACAAATTGGACATTTTGACTAAAATGGTCAAATTCAAATTTCTGATTATAAACTAGCAGAAATTGTTCACAAGACTCCCAAGGAGCAATACCGATTGAAAAAAATAGAATTTGAAAAAATGATTTTTTCGACGTTAGGGTGAGCTTGGGGGTACAGGTTCAGTATAAGGCCAGAATTTAACAAATTGAACATTTTGACTAAAATGGTCAAATTGAAATTTCTGATTATAAACTAGCAGAAATTGTTCACAAGACTCCCAAGAAGCAATACTGATTGAACAAAATTGAATTTGAAAAAATAATTTTTTCGACGTTAGGGTGAGCTTGGGGTACAGGTTCAGTATAAGGCCAGAATTTTACAAATTGGACATTTTGACTAAAATGGTCAAATTCAAATTTCTGATTATAATCTAGCAGAAATTGTTCACAAGACTCCCAAGAAGCAATACCGATTGAAAAAAATTGAATTTGAAAAAATATTTTTTTCGATGTTAGGGTGAGCTTGGGGGTACAGGTTCAGTATAAGGCCAGAATTTAACAAATTGGACATTTTGACTAAAATGGTCAAATTCAAATTTCTGATTATAAACCAGCAGAAATTGTTCACAAGACTCCCAAGAAGCAATACCGATTGAAAAAAATTGAATTTTAAAAAATAATTTTTTCGACGTTAGGGTGAGCTTGGGGGTACAGGTTCAGTATAAGGCCAGAATTTAACAAATTGGACAATTTGACTAAAATGGTCAAATTCAAATTTCTGATTATAAACTAGCAGAAATTGTTCACAAGACTCCCAAGAAGCAATACCGATTGAAAAAAATTGAATTTGAAAAAATAATTTTTTCGACGTTAGGGTGAGCTTGGGGGTACAGGTTCAGTATAAGGCCAGAATTTAACAAATTGGACATTTTGACTAAAATGGTCAAATTCAAATTTCTGATTATAAACTAGCAGAAATTGTTCACAAGACTCCCAAGAAGCAATACCGATTGAAAAAAATTGAATTTGAAAAAATAATTTTTTCGACGTTAGGGTGAGCTTGGGGGTACAGGTTCAGTATAAGGCCAGAATTTAACAAATTGGACATTTTGACTAAAATGATCAAATTCAAATTTCTTATTATAAACTAGCAAAAATTTTTCACAAGACTCCCAAGGAGCAATACCGATTGAAAAAAATTGAATTTGAAAAAATGATTTTTTCGACGTTAGGGTGAGCTTGGGGGTACAGGTTCAGTATAAGGCCAGAATTTAACAAATTGGACATTTTGACTAAAATGGTCAAATTCAAATTTCTGATTATAAACTAGCAGAAATTGTTCACAAGACTCCCAAGGAGCAATACCGATTGAAAAAAATTGAATTTGAAAAAATGA
Organism: Steromphala cineraria; assembly: GCA_916613615.1. Taxonomy (NCBI): domain Eukaryota; kingdom Metazoa; phylum Mollusca; class Gastropoda; order Trochida; family Trochidae; genus Steromphala; species Steromphala cineraria. The sequence continues at coordinate 263,875 of OU744729.1, forward strand.
TTTTTTCGACGTTAGGGTGAGCTTGGGGGTACAGGTTCAGTATAAGGCCAGAATTTAACAAATTGGACATTTTGACTAAAATGGTCAAATTGAAATTTCTGATTATAAACTAGCAGAAATTGTTCACAAGACTCCCAAGAAGCAATACTGATTGAACAAAATTGAATTTGAAAAAATAATGTTTTCGACGTTAGGGTGAGCTTGGGGTACAGGTTCAGTATAAGGCCAGAATTTTACAAATTGGACATTTTGACTTAAATGGTCAAATTCAAATTTCTGATTATAATCTAGCAGAAATTGTTCACAAGACTCCCAAGAAGCAATACCGATTGACAAAAATTGAATTTGAAAAAATATTTTTTTCGATGTTAGGGTGAGCTTGGGGGTACAGGTTCAGTATAAGGCCAGAATTTTACAAATTGGACATTTTGACTAAAATGGTCAAATTCAAATTTCTGATTATAAACCAGCAGAAATTGTTCACAAGACTCCCAAGAAGCAATACCGATTGAAAAAAATTGAATTTGAAAAAATAATTTTTTCGACGTTAGGGTGAGCTTGGGGGTACAGGTTCAGTATAAGGCCAGAATTTAACAAATTGGACAATTTGACTAAAATGGTCAAATTAAAATTTCTGATTATAAACTAGCAGAAATTGTTCACAAGACTCCCAAGAAGCAATACCGATTGAAAAAAATTGAATTTGAAAAAATAATTTTTTCGACGTTAGGGTGAGCTTGGGGGTACAGGTTCAGTATAAGGCCAGAATTTAACAAATTGGACATTTTGACTAAAATGGTCAAATTCAAATTTCTGATTATAAACTAGCAGAAATTGTTCACAAGACTCCCAAGAAGCAATACCGATTGAAAAAAATTGAATTTGAAAAAATAATTTTTTCGACGTTAGGGTGAGCTTGGGGGTACAGGTTCAGTATAAGGCCAGAATTTAACAAATTGGACATTTTGACTAAAATGGTCAAATTCAAATTTCTGATTATAAACTAGCAGAAATTGTTCACAAGACTCCCAAGAAGCAATACCGATTGAAAAAAATTGAATTTGAAAAAATAATTTTTTCGACGTTAGGGTGAGCTTGGGGGTACAGGTTCAGTATAAGGCCAGAATTTAACAAATTGGACATTTTGACTAAAATGGTCAAATTCAAATTTCTGATTATAAACTAGCAGAATTTGTTCACAAGACTCCCAAGAAGCAATACTGATTGAAAAAAATTGAATTTGAAAAAATTATTTTTTCGATGTTAGGTTGAGCTTGGGGGTACAGGTTCAGTATAAGGCCAGAATTTAACAAATTGAACATTTTGACTAAAATGGTCAAATTCAAATTTCTGATTATAAACTAGCAGAAATTGTTCACATGACTCCCAAGGAGCAATACCGATTGAAAAAAATTGAATTTGAAAAAATGATTTTTTCGACGTTAGGGTGAGCTTGGGGGTACAGGTTCAGTATAAGGCCAGAATTTAACAAATTGGACATTTTGACTAAAATGGTCAAATTCAAATTTCTGATTATAAACTAGCAGAAATTGTTCACAAGACTCCCAAGAAGCAATACTGATTGAACAAAATTGAATTTGAAAAAATAATTTTTTCGACGTTAGGGTGAGCTTGGGGTACAGGTTCAGTATAAGGCCAGAATTTTACAAATTGGACATTTTGACTAAAATGGTCAAATTCAAATTTCTGATTATAAACTAGCAGAAATTGTTCACAAGACTCCCAAGAAGCAATACTGATTGAACAAAATTGAATTTGAAAAAATAATTTTTTCGACGTTAGGGTGAGCTTGGGGTACAGGTTCAGTATAAGGCCAGAATTTTACAAATTGGACATTTTGACTAAAATGGTCAAATTCAAATTTCTGATTATAAACTAGCAGAAATTGTTCACAAGACTCCCAAGAAGCAATACCGATTGAAAAAAATTGAATTTGAAAAAATTATTTTTTCGACGTTAGGGTGAGCTTGGGGGTACAGGTTCAGTATAAGGCCAGAATTTAACAAATTGGACATTTTGACTAAAATTGTCAAATTCAAATTTCTGATTATAAACTAGCAGAAATTGTTCACAAGACTCCCAAGAAGCAATACCGATTGAAAAAAATTGAATTTGAAAAAATAATTTTTTCGACGTTAGGGTGAGCTTGGGGGTACAGGTTCAGTATAAGGCCAAAATTTAACAAATTGGACATTTTGACTAAAATGGTCAAATTCAAATTTCTGATTATAAACTAGCAGAAATTGTTCACAAGACTCCCAAGAAGCAATACCGATTGAAAAAAATTGAATTTGAAAAAATAATTTTTTCGACGTTAGGGTGAGCTTTGGGGTACAGGTTCAGTATAAGGCCAGAATTTAACAAATTGAACATTTTGACTAAAATGGTCAAATTCAAATTTCTGATTATAAACTAGCAAAAATTGTTCACAAGACTCCCAAGGAGCAATACCGATTGAAAAAAATTGAATTTGAAAAAATGATTTTTTCGATGTTAGGGTGAGCTTGGGGGTACAGGTTCAGTATAAGGCCAGAATTTAACAAATTGGACATTTTGACTAAAATGGTCAAATTCAAATTTCTGATTATAAACTAGCAGAAATTGTTCACAAGACTCCCAAGGAGCAATACCGATTGAAAAAAATAGAATTTGAAAAAATAATTTTTTCGACGTTAGGGTGAGCTTGGGGGTACAGGTTCAGTATAAGGCCAGAATTTAACAAATTGAACATTTTGACTAAAATGGTCAAATTGAAATTTCTGATTATAAACTAGCAGAAATTGTTCACAAGACTCCCAAGAAGCAATACTGATTGAACAAAATTGAATTTGAAAAAATAATTTTTTCGACGTTAGGGTGAGCTTGGGGTACAGGTTCAGTATAAGGCCAGAATTTTACAAATTGGACATTTTGACTAAAATGGTCAAATTCAAATTTCTGATTATAATCTAGCAGAAATTGTTCACAAGACTCCCAAGAAGCAATACCGATTGAAAAAAATTGAATTTGAAAAAATATGTTTTTCGATGTTAGGGTGAGCTTGGGGGTACAGGTTCAGTATAAGGCCAGAATTTAACAAATTGGACATTTTGACTAAAATGGTCAAATTCAAATTTCTGATTATAAACCAGCAGAAATTGTTCACAAGACTCCCAAGAAGCAATACCGATTGAACAAAATTGAATTTGAAAAAATAATTTTTTCGACGTTAGGGTGAGCTTGGGGGTACAGGTTCAGTATAAGGCCAGAATTTAACAAATTGGACAATTTGACTAAAATGTTCAAATTCAAATTTCTGATTATAAACTAGCAGAAATTGTTCACAAGACTCCCAAGAAGCAATACCGATTGAAAAAAATTGAATTTGAAAAAATAATTTTTTCGACGTTAGGGTGAGCTTGGGGGTACAGGTTCAGTATAAGGCCAGAATTTAACAAATTGGACATTTTGACTAAAATGGTCAAATTCAAATTTCTGATTATAAACTAGCAGAAATTGTTCACAAGACTCCCAAGAAGCAATACCGATTGAAAAAAATTGAATTTGAAAAAATAATTTTTTCGACGTTAGGGTGAGCTTGGGGGTACAGGTTCAGTATAAGGCCAGAATTTAACAAATTGGACATTTTGACTAAAATGGTCAAATTCAAATTTCTGATTATAAACTAGCAAAAATTGTTCACAAGACTCCCAAGGAGCAATACCGATTGAAAAAAATTGAATTTGAAAAAATGATTTTTTCGACGTTAGGGTGAGCTTGGGGGTACAGGTTCAGTATAAGGCCAGAATTTAACAAATTGGACATTTTGACTAAAATGGTCAAATTCAAATTTCTGATTATAAACTAGCAGAAATTGTTCACAAGACTCCCAAGGAGCAATACCGATTGAAAAAAATTGAATTTGAAAAAATGATTTTTTCGACGTTAGGGTGAGCTTGGGGGTACAGGTTCAGTATAAGGCCAGAATTTAACAAATTGGACATTTTGACTAAAATGGTCAAATTGAAATTTCTGATTATAAACTAGCAGAAATTGTTCACAAGACTCCCAAGAAGCAATACCAATTGAACAAAATTGAATTTGAAAAAATATTTTTTTCGACGTTAGGGTGAGCTTGGGGTACAGGTTCAGTATAAGGCCAGAATTTTACAAATTGGACATTTTGACTTAAATGGTCAAATTCAAATTTCTGATTATAATCTAGCAGAAATTGTTCACAAGACTCCCAAGAAGCAATACCGATTGAAAAAAATTGAATTTGAAAAAATATTTTTTTCGATGTTAGGGTGAGCTTGGGGGTACAGGTTCAGTATAAGGCCAGAATTTAACAAATTGGACATTTTGACTAAAATGGTCAAATTCAAATTTCTGATTATAAACCAGCAGAAATTGTTCACAAGACTCCCAAGAAGCAATACCGATTGAAAAAAATTGAATTTGAAAAAATAATTTTTTCGACGTTAGGGTGAGCTTGGGGGTACAGGTTCAGTATAAGGCCAGAATTTAACAAATTGGACAATTTGACTAAAATGGTCAAATTCAAATTTCTGATTATAAACTAGCAGAAATTGTTCACAAGACTCCCAAGAAGCAATACCGATTGAAAAAAATTGAATTTGAAAAAATAATTTTTTCGACGTTAGGGTGAGCTTGGGGGTACAGGTTCAGTATAAGGCCAGAATTTAACAAATTGGACATTTTGACTAAAATGGTCAAATTCAAGTTTCTGATTATAAACTAGCAGAAATTGTTCACAAGACTCCCAAGAAGCAATACCGATTGAAAAAAATTGAATTTGAAAAAATAATTTTTTCGACGTTAGGGTGAGCTTGGGGGTACAGGTTCAGTATAAGGCCAGAATTTAACAAATTGGACATTTTGACTAAAATGGTCAAATTAAAATTTCTGATTATAAACTAGCAGAAATTGTTCACAAGACTCCCAAGAAGCAATACCGATTGAAAAAAATTGAATTTGAAAAAATAATTTTTTCGACGTTAGGGTGAGCTTGGGGGTACAGGTTCAGTATAAGGCCAGAATTTAACAAATTGGACATTTTGACTAAAATGGTCAAATTCAAGTTTCTGATTATAAACTAGCAGAAATTGTTCACAAGACTCCCAAGAAGCAATACCGATTGAAAAAAATTGAATTTGAAAAAATAATTTTTTCGACGTTAGGGTGAGCTTGGGGGTACAGGTTCAGTATAAGGCCAGAATTTAACAAATTGGACATTTTGACTAAAATGGTCAAATTCAAATTTCTGATTATAAACTAGCAGAAATTGTTCACAAGACTCCCAAGAAGCAATACCGATTGAAAAAAATTGAATTTGAAAAAATTATTTTTTCGACGTTAGGGTGAGCTTGGGGGTACAGGTTCAGTATAAGGCCGGAATTTAACAAATTGAACATTTTGACTAAAATGGTCAAATTCAAATTTCTGATTATAAACTAGCAGAAATTGTTCACAAGACTCCCAAGGAGCAATACCGATTGAAAAAAATTGAATTTGAAAAAATGATTTTTTCGACGTTAGGGTGAGCTTGGGGGTACAGGTTCAGTATAAGGCCAGAATTTAACAAATTGGACATTTTGACTAAAATGGTCAAATTCAAATTTCTGATTATAAACTAGCAGAAATTGTTCACAAGACTCCCAAGAAGCAATACTGATTGAACAAAATTGAATTTGAAAAAATAATGTTTTCGACGTTAGGGTGAGCTTGGGGTACAGGTTCAGTATAAGGCCAGAATTTTACAAATTGGACATTTTGACTAAAATGGTCAAATTCAAATTTCTGATTATAATCTAGCAGAAATTGTTCACAAGACTCCCAAGAAGCAATACCGATTGAAAAAAATTGAATTTGAAAAAATATTTTTTTCGACGTTAGGGTGAGCTTGGGGGTACAGGTTCAGTATAAGGCCAGAATTTAACAAATTGGACATTTTGACTAAAATGGTCAAATTCAAATTTCTGATTATAAACTAGCAGAAATTGTTCACAAGACTCCCAAGAAGCAACATCGATTGAAAAAAATTGAATTTGAAAAAATAATTTTTTCGACGTTAGGGTGAGCTTGGGGGTACAGGTTCAGTATAAGGCCAGAATTTAACAAATTGGACATTTTGACTAAAATGGTCAAATTCAAATTTCTGATTATAAACTAGCAGAAATTGTTCACAAGACTCCCAAGAAGCAATACCGATTGAAAAAAATTGAATTTGAAAAAATTATTTTTTCGACGTTAGGGTGAGCTTGGGGGTACAGGTTCAGTATAAGGCCGGAATTTAACAAATTGAACATTTTGACTAAAATGGTCAAATTCAAATTTCTGATTATAAACTAGCAGAAATTGTTCACAAGACTCCCAAGAAGCAATACCGATTGAAAAAAATTGAATTTGAAAAAATTATTTTTTCGACGTTAGGGTGAGCTTGGGGGTACAGGTTCAGTATAAGGCCGGAATTTAACAAATTGATCATTTTGACTAAAATGGTCAAATTCAAATTTCTGATTATAAACTAGCAGAAATTGTTCACAAGACTCCCAAGGAGCAATACCGATTGAAAAAAATTGAATTTGAAAAAATGATTTTTTCGACGTTAGGGTGAGCTTGGGGGTACAGGTTCAGTATAAGGCCAGAATTTAACAAATTGGACATTTTGACTAAAATGGTCAAATTCAAATTTCTGATTATAAACTAGCAGAAATTGTTCACAAGACTCCCAAGAAGCAATACTGATTGAACAAAATTGAATTTGAAAAAATAATGTTTTCGACGTTAGGGTGAGCTTGGGGTACAGGTTCAGTATAAGGCCAGAATTTTACAAATTGGACATTTTGACTAAAATGGTCAAATTCAAATTTCTGATTATAATCTAGCAGAAATTGTTCACAAGACTCCCAAGAAGCAATACCGATTGAAAAAAATTGAATTTGAAAAAATATTTTTTTCGACGTTAGGGTGAGCTTGGGGGTACAGGTTCAGTATAAGGCCAGAATTTAACAAATTGGACATTTTGACTAAAATGGTCAAATTCAAATTTCTGATTATAAACTAGCAGAAATTGTTCACAAGACTCCCAAGAAGCAATACCGATTGAAAAAAATTGAATTTGAAAAAATAATTTTTTCGACGTTAGGGTGAGCTTGGGGGTACAGGTTCAGTATAAGGCCAGAATTTAACAAATTGGACATTTTGACTAAAATGGTCAAATTCAAATTTCTGATTATAAACTAGCAGAAATTGTTCACAAGACTCCCAAGAAGCAATACCGATTGAAAAAAATTGAATTTGAAAAAATTATTTTTTCGACGTTAGGGTGAGCTTGGGGGTACAGGTTCAGTATAAGGCCAGAATTTAACAAATTGAACATTTTGACTAAAATGGTCAAATTCAAATTTCTGATTATAAACTAGCAGAAATTGTTCACAAGACTCCCAAGAAGCAATACCGATTGAAAAAAATTGAATTTGAAAAAATTATTTTTTCGACGTTAGGGTGAGCTTGGGGGTACAGGTTCAGCATAAGGCCGGAATTTAACAAATTGATCATTTTGACTAAAATGGTCAAATTCAAATTTCTGATTATAAACTAGCAGAAATTGTTCACAAGACTCCCAAGGAGCAATACCGATTGAAAAAAATTGAATTTGAAAAAATGATTTTTTCGACGTTAGGGTGAGCTTGGGGGTACAGGTTCAGTATAAGGCCAGAATTTAACAAATTGGACATTTTGACTAAAATGGTCAAATTCAAATTTCTGATTATAAACTAGCAGAAATTGTTCACAAGACTCCCAAGAAGCAATACTGATTGAACAAAATTGAATTTGAAAAAATAATGTTTTCGACGTTAGGGTGAGCTTGGGGTACAGGTTCAGTATAAGGCCAGAATTTTACAAATTGGACATTTTGACTAAAATGGTCAAATTCAAATTTCTGATCATAATCTAGCAGAAATTGTTCACAAGACTCCCAAGAAGCAATACCGATTGAAAAAAATTGAATTTGAAAAAATATTTTTTTCGACGTTAGGGTGAGCTTGGGGGTACAGGTTCAGTATAAGGCCAGAATTTAACAAATTGGACATTTTGACTAAAATGGTCAAATTCAAATTTCTGATTATAAACTAGCAGAAATTGTTCACAAGACTCCCAAGAAGCAATACCGATTGAAAAAAATTTAATTTGAAAAAATAATTTTTTCGACGTTAGGGTGAGCTTGGGGGTACAGGTTCAGTGTAAGGCCAGAATTTAACAAATTGGACATTTTGACTAAAATGGTCAAATTCAAATTTCTGATTATAAACTAGCAGAAATTGTTCACAAGACTCCCAAGAAGCAATACCGATTGAAAAAAATTGAATTTGAAAAAATTATTTTTTCGACGTTAGGGTGAGCTTGGGGGTACAGGTTCAGTATAAGGCCGGAATTTAACAAATTGAACATTTTGACTAAAATGGTCAAATTCAAATTTCTGATTATAAACTAGCAGAAATTGTTCACAAGACTCCCAAGAAGCAATACTGATTGAACAAAATTGAATTTGAAAAAATAATTTTTTCGACGTTAGGGTGAGCTTGGGGTACAGGTTCAGTATAAGGCCAGAATTTTACAAATTGGACATTTTGACTTAAATGGTCAAATTCAAATTTCTGATTATAATCTAGCAGAAATTGTTCACAAGACTCCCAAGAAGCAATACCGATTGAAAAAAATTGAATTTGAAAAAATATTTTTTTCGATGTTAGGGTGAGCTTGGGGGTACAGGTTCAGTATAAGGCCAGAATTTAACAAATTGGACATTTTGACTAAAATGGTCAAATTCAAATTTCTGATTATAAACCAGCAGAAATTGTTCACAAGACTCCCAAGAAGCAATACCGATTGAAAAAAATTGAATTTGAAAAAATAATTTTTTCGACGTTAGGGTGAGCTTGGGGGTACAGGTTCAATATTGAATTTGAAAAAACAATTTTTTCGACGTTAGGATGAGCTTTGGGGTACAGGTTCAGTATAAGGCCAGAATTTAACAAATTGGACATTTTGACTAAAATGGTCAAATTAAAATTTCTGATTATAAACTAGCAGAAATTGTTCACAAGACTCCCAAGAAGCAATACCGATTGAAAAAAATTGAATTTGAAAAAATAATTTTTTCGACGTTAGGGTGAGCTTGGGGGTACAGGTTCAGTATAAGGCCAGAATTTAACAAATTGGACATTTTGACTAAAATGGTCAAATTCAAATTTCTGATTATAAACTAGCAGAAATTGTTCACAAGACTTCCAAGAAGCAATACCGATTGAAAAAAATTGAATTTGAAAAAATAATTTTTTCGACGTTAGGGTGAGCTTTGGGGTACAGGTTCAGTATAAGGCCAGAATTTAACAAATTGGACATTTTGACTAAAATGGTCAAATTCAAATTTCTGATTATAAACTAGCAGAAATTGTTCACAAGACTCCCAAGGAGCAATACCGATTGAAAAAAATTGAATTTGAAAAAATAATTTTTTCGACGTTAGGGTGAGCTTGGGGGTACAGGTTCAGTATAAGGCCAGAATTTAACAAATTGGACATTTTGACTAAAATGGTCAAATTCAAATTTCTGATTATAAACTAGCAGAAATTGTTCACAAGACTCCCAAGAAGCAATACCGATTGAAAAAAATTGAATTTGAAAAAATAATTTTTTCGACGTTAGGGTGAGCTTGGGGGTACAGGTTCAGTATAAGGCCAGAATTTAACAAATTGGACAATTTGACTAAAATGGTCAAATTCAAATATCTGATTATAAACTAGCAGAAATTGTTCACAAGACACCCAAGAAGCAATACCGATAGAAAAAAATTGAATTTGAAAAAATAATTTTTTCGACGTTAGGGTGAGCTTGGGGGTACAGGTTCAGTATAAGGCCAGAATTTAACAAATTGGACATTTTGACTAAAATGGTCAAATTCAAATTTCTGATTATAAACTAGCAGAAATTGTTCACAAGACTCCCAAGGAGCAATACCGATTGAAAAAAATTGAATTTGAAAAAATGATTTTTTCGACGTTAGGGTGAGCTTGGGGGTACAGGTTCAGTATAAGGCCAGAATTTAACAAATTGGACATTTTGACTAAAATGGTCAAATTCAAATTTCTGATTATAAACTAGCAGAAATTGTTCACCTGACTCCCAAGAAGCAATAACGATTGAAAAAAATTAAATTTGAAAAAATAATGTTTTCGACGTTAGGGTGAGCTTGGGGGTACAGGTTCAGTATAAGGCCAGAATTTAACAAATTGGACAATTTGACTAAAATGGTCAAATTCAAATTTCTGATTATAAACTAGCAGAAATTGTTCACAAGACTCCCAAGGAGCAATACCGATTGAAAAAAATTGAATTTGAAAAAATAATTTTTTCGACGTTAGGGTGAGCTTGGGGGTACAGGTTCAGTATAAGGCCAGAATTTAACAAATTGGACAATTTGACTAAAATGGTCAAATTCAAATATCTGATTATAAACTAGCAGAAATTGTTCACAAGACTCCCAAGAAGCAATACCGATTGAAAAAAATTGAATTTGAAAAAATAATTTATTCGACGTTAGGGTGAGCTTGGGGGTACAGGTTCAGTATAAGGCCAGAATTTAACAAATTGGACATTTTGACTAAAATGGTCAAATTCAAATTTCTGATTATAAACTAGCAGAAATTGTTCACAAGACTCCCAAGGAGCAATACCGATTGAAAAAAATTGAATTTGAAAAAATGATTTTTTCGACGTTAGGGTGAGCTTGGGGGTACAGGTTCAGTATAAGGCCAGAATTTAACAAATTGGACATTTTGACTAAAATGGTCAAATTCAAATTTCTGATTATAAACTAGCAGAAATTGTTCACAAGACTCCCAAGAAGCAATACCGATTGAAAAAAATTGAATTTGAAAAAAAAATTTTTTGCGACGTTAGGGTGAGCTTGGGGGTACAGGTTCAGTATAAGGCCAGAATTTAACAAATTGGACAATTTGACTAAAATGGTCAAATTCAAATATCTGATTAAAAACTAGCAGAAATTGTTCACAAGACACCCAAGAAGCAATACCGATAGAAAAAAATTGAATTTGAAAAAATAATTTTTTCGACGTTAGGGTGAGCTTGGGGGTACAGGTTCAGTATAAGGCCAGAATTTAACAAATTGGACATTTTGACTAAAATGGTCAAATTCAAATTTCTGATTATAAACTAGCAGAAATTGTTCACAAGACTCCCAAGGAGCAATACCGATTGAAAAAAATTGAATTTGAAAAAATGATTTTTTCGACGTTAGGGTGAGCTTGGGGGTACAGGTTCAGTATAAGGCCAGAATTTAACAAATTGGACATTTTGACTAAAATGGTCAAATTCAAATTTCTGATTATAAACTAGCAGAAATTGTTCACCTGACTCCCAAGAAGCAATACCGATTGAAAAAAATTAAATTTGAAAAAATAATGTTTTCGACGTTAGGGTGAGCTTGGGGGTACAGGTTCAGTATAAGGCCAGAATTTAACAAATTGGACAATTTGACTAAAATGGTCAAATTCAAATTTCTGATTATAAACTAGCAGAAATTGTTCACAAGACTCCCAAGGAGCAATACCGATTGAAAAAAATTGAATTTGAAAAAATAATTTTTTCGACGTTAGGGTGAGCTTGGGGGTACAGGTTCAGTATAAGGCCAGAATTTAACAAATTGGACAATTTGACTAAAATGGTCAAATTCAAATATCTGATTATAAACTAGCAGAAATTGTTCACAAGACTCCCAAGAAGCAATACCGATTGAAAAAAATTGAATTTGAAAAAATAATTTATTCGACGTTAGGGTGAGCTTGGGGGTACAGGTTCAGTATAAGGCCAGAATTTAACAAATTGGACATTTTGACTAAAATCGTCAAATTCAAATTTCTGATTATAAACTAGCAGAAATTGTTCACAAGACTCCCAAGGAGCAATACCGATTGAAAAAAATTGAATTTGAAAAAATGATTTTTTCGACGTTAGGGTGAGCTTGGGGGTACAGGTTCAGTATAAGGCCAGAATTTAACAAATTGGACATTTTGACTAAAATGGTCAAATTCAAATATCTGATTATAAACTAGCAGAAATTGTTCACAAGACTCCCAAGAAGCAATACCGATTGAAAAAAATTGAATTTAAAAAAAAAAATTTTTTTCGACGTTAGGGTGAGCTTAGGGGTACAGGGTCAGTATAAGGCCAGAATTTAACAAATTGGACATTTTGACTAAAATGGTCAAATTCAAATTTCTGATTATAAACTAGCAGAAATTGTTCACAAGACTCCCAAGAAGCAATACCGATTGAAAAAAATTGAATTTGAAAAAATAATTTTTTCGACGTTAGGGTGAGCTTGGGGGTACAGGTTCAGTATAAGGCCAGAATTTAACAAATTGGACATTTTGACTAAAATGGTCAAATTCAAATTTCTGATTATAAACTAGCAGAAATTGTTCACATGACTCCCAAGAAGCAATACCGATTGAAAAAAATTGAATTTGAAAAAATGATTTTTTCGACGTTAGGGTGAGCTTGGGGGTACAGGTTCAGTATAAGGCCAGAATTTAACAAATTGGACAATTTGACTAAAATGGTCAAATTCAAATATCTGATTATAAACTAGCAGAAATTGTTCACAAGACACCCAAGAAGCAATACCGATAGAAAAAAATTGAATTTGAAAAAATAATTTTTTCGACGTTAGGGTGAGCTTGGGGGTACAGGTTCAGTATAAGGCCAGAATTTAACAAATTGGACATTTTGACTAAAATGGTCAAATTCAAATTTCTGATTATAAACTAGCAGAAATTGTTCACAAGACTCCCAAGGAGCAATACCGATTGAAAAAAATTGAATTTGAAAAAATGATTTTTTCGACGTTAGGGTGAGCTTGGGGGTACAGGTTCAGTATAAGGCCAGAATTTAACAAATTGGACATTTTGACTAAAATGGTCAAATTCAAATTTCTGATTATAAACTAGCAGAAATTGTTCACCTGACTCCCAAGAAGCAATACCGATTGAAAAAAATTAAATTTGAAAAAATAATGTTTTCGACGTTAGGGTGAGCTTGGGGGTACAGGTTCAGTATAAGGCCAGAATTTAACAAAATGGACAATTTGACTAAAATGGTCAAATTCAAATTTCTGATTATAAACTAGCAGAAATTGTTCACAAGACTCCCAAGGAGCAATACCGATTGAAAAAAATTGAATTTGAAAAAATAATTTTTTCGACGTTAGGGTGAGCTTGGGGGTACAGGTTCAGTATAAGGCCAGAATTTAACAAATTGGACAATTTGACTAAAATGGTCAAATTCAAATATCTGATTATAAACTAGCAGAAATTGTTCACAAGACTCCCAAGAAGCAATACCGATTGAAAAAAATTGAATTTGAAAAAATAATTTTTTCGACGTTAGGGTGAGCTTGGGGGTACAGGTTCAGTATAAGGCCAGAATTTAACAAATTGGACATTTTGACTAAAATGGTCAAATTCAAATTTCTGATTATAAACTAGCAGAAATTGTTCACAAGACTCCCAAGGAGCAATACCGATTGAAAAAAATTGAATTTGAAAAAATGATTTTTTCGACGTTAGGGTGAGCTTGGGGGTACAGGTTCAGTATAAGGCCAGAATTTAACAAATTGGACATTTTGACTAAAATGGTCAAATTCAAATATCTGATTATAAACTAGCAGAAATTGTTCACAAGACTCCCAAGAAGCAATACCGATTGAAAAAAATTGAATTTAAAAAAAAAAAAAATTTTCGACGTTAGGGTGAGCTTAGGGGTACAGGGTCAGTATAAGGCCAGAATTTAACAAATTGGACATTTTGACTAAAATGGTCAAATTCAAATTTCTGATTATAAACTAGCAGAAATTGTTCACAAGACTCCCAAGAAGCAATACCGATTGAAAAAAATTGAATTTGAAAAAATAATTTTTTCGACGTTAGGGTGAGCTTGGGGGTACAGGTTCAGTATAAGGCCAGAATTTAACAAATTGGACATTTTGACTAAAATGGTCAAATTCAAATTTCTGATTATAAACTAGCAGAAATTGTTCACATGACTCCCAAGAAGCAATACCGATTGAAAAAAATTAAATTTGAAAAAATAATGTTTTCGACGTTAGGGTGAGCTTGGGGGTACAGGTTCAGTTTAAGGCCAGAATTTAACAAATTGGACAATTTGACTAAAATGGTCAAATTCAAATTTCTGATTATAAACTAGCAGAAATTGTTCACAAGACTCCCAAGGAGCAATACCGATTGAAAAAAATTGAATTTGAAAAAATGATTTTTTCGACGTTAGGGTGAGCTTGGGGGTACAGGTTCAGTATAAGGCCAGAATTTAACAAATTGGACATTTTGACTAAAATGGTCAAATTCAAATTTCTGATTATAAACTAGCAGAAATTGTTCACATGACTCCCAAGAAGCAATACCGATTGAAAAAAATTGAATTTGAAAAAATGATTTTTTCGACGTTAGGGTGAGCTTGGGGGTACAGGTTCAGTATAAGGCCAGAATTTAACAAATTGGACATTTTGACTAAAATGGTCAAATTCAAATTTCTGATTATAAACTAGCAGAAATTGTTCACATGACTCCCAAGAAGCAATACCGATTGAAAAAAATTTAATTTGAAAAAATAATTTTTTCGACGTTAGGGTGAGCTTGGGGGTACAGGTTCAGTATAAGGCCAGAATTTAACAAATTGAACATTTTGACTAAAATGGTCAAATTCAAATTTCTGATTATAAACTAGCAGAAATTGTTCACAAGACTCCCAAGGAGCAATACCGATTGAAAAAAATTGAATTTGAAAAAATGATTTTATCGACGTTTGGGTGAGCTTGGGGGTACAGGTTCAGTATAAGGCCAGAATTTAACAAATTGGACATTTTGACTAAAATGGTCAAATTCAAATTTCTGATTATAAACTAGCAGAAATTGTTCACAAGACTCCCAAGAAGCAATACCGATCGAAAAAAAATTGAATTTGAAAAAATAATGTTTTCAACGTTAGGGTACGCTTAGGGGTACAGGTTCAGTATAAGGCCAGAATTTAACAAATTGGACATTTTGACTAAAATGGTCAAATTCAAATTTCTGATTATAAACTAGCAGAAATTGTTCATAAGACTCCCAAGAAGCAATACCGATTGAAAAAAATTGAATTTGAAAAAATTATTTTTTCGACGTTAGGGTGAGCTTTAGGGTACAAGTTCAGTATAAGGCCAGAATTTAACAAATTGAACAATTTGACTAAAATGGTCAAATTCAAATTTCTGATTATAAACTAGCAGAAATTGTTCACAAGACTCCCAAGAAGCAATACCAATTGAAAAAAATTGAATTTGAAAAAATAATTTTTTCGACGTTAGGGTGAGCTTGGGGGTACAGGTTCAGTAAAAGGCCAGAATTTAACAAATTGAACATTTTGACTAAAATGGTCAAATTCAAATTTCTGATTATAAACTAGCAGAAATTGTTCATAAGACTCCCAAGAAGCAATACCGATTGAAAAAAGTTGAATTTGAAAAAATTATTTTTTCGACGTTAGGGTGAGCTTGGGGGTACAGGTTCAGTATAAGGCCAGAATTTAACAAATTGGACAACTTGACTAAAATGGTCAAATTCAAATTTCTGATTATAAACTAGCAGAAATTGTTCACAAGACTCCCAAGAAGCAATACCGATTGAAAAAAATTGAATTTGAAAAAATGATTTTTTCGACGTTAGGGTGAGCTTGGGGGTACAGGTTCAGTATAAGGCCAGAATTTAACAAATTGGACATTTTGACTAAAATGGTCAAATTCAAATTTGTGATTATAAACTAGCAGAAATTGTTCACATGACTCCCAAGAAGCAATACCGATTGAAAAAAATTGAATTTGAAAAAATAATTTTTGCGACGTTAGGGTGAGCTTGGGGGTACAGGTTCAGTATAAGGCCAGAATTTAACAAATTGGACATTTTGACTAAAATGGTCAAATTCAAATTTCTGATTATAAACTAGCAGAAATTGTTCACAAGACTCCCAAGAAGCAATACTGATTGAAAAAAATTTAATTTGAAAAAATAATTTTTTCGACGTTAGTTTGAGCTTGGGGGTACAGGTTCAGTATAAGGCCAGAATTTAACAAATTGAACATTTTGACTAAAATGGTCAAATTCAAATTTCTGATTATAAACTAGCAGAAATTGTTCACAAGACTCCCAAGGAGCAATACCGATTGAAAAAAATTGAATTTGAAAAAATGATTTTATCGACGTTTGGGTGAGCTTGGGGGTACAGGTTCAGTATAAGGCCAGAATTTAACAAATTGGACATTTTGACTAAAATGGTCAAATTCAAATTTCTGATTATAAACTAGCAGAAATTGTTCACAAGACTCCCAAGAAGCAATACCGATCGAAAAAAAATTGAATTTGAAAAAATAATGTTTTCGACGTTAGGGTACGCTTAGGGGTACAGGTTCAGTATAAGGCCAGAATTTAACAAATTGGACATTTTGACTAAAATGGTCAAATTCAAATTTCTGATTATAAACTAGCAGAAATTGTTCATAAGACTCCCAAGAAGCAATACCGATTGAAAAAAATTGAATTTGAAAAAATTATTTTTTCGACGTTAGGGTGAGCTTGAGGGTACAAGTTCATTATAAGGCCAGAATTTAACAAATTGGACAATTTGACTAAAATGGTCAAATTCAAATTTCTGATTATAAACTAGCAGAAATTGTTCACAAGACTCCCAAGAAGCAATACCGATTGAAAAAAATTGAATTTGAAAAAATAATTTTTTCGACGTTAGGGTGAGCTTGGGGGTACAGGTTCAGTAAAAGGCCAGAATTTAACAAATTGAACATTTTGACTAAAATGGTCAAATTCAAATTTCTGATTATAAACTAGCAGAAATTGTTCACAAGACTCCCAAGAAGCAATACCGATTGAAAAAAGTTGAATTTGAAAAAATAATTTTTTCGACGTTAGGGTGAGCTTGGGGGTACAGGTTCAGTATAAGGCCAGAATTTAACAAATTGGACAACTTGACTAAAATGGTCAAATTCAAATTTCTGATTATAAACTAGCAGAAATTGTTCACAAGACTCCCAAGAAGCAATACCGATTGAAAAAAATTGAATTTGAAAAAATGATTTTTTCGACGTTAGGGTGAGCTTGGGGGTACAGGTTCAGTAAAAGGCCAGAATTTAACAAATTGAACATTTTGACTAAAATGGTCAAATTCAAATTTCTGATTATAAACTAGCAGAAATTGTTCACAAGACTCCCAAGGAGCAATACCGATTGAAAAAAATTGAATTTGAAAAAATGATTTTTTCGACGTTAGGGTGAGCTTGGGGTACAGGTTCAGTATAAGGCCAGAATTTAACAAATTGGACATTTTGACTAAAATGGTCAAATTCTAATTTCTGATTATAAACTAGCAGAAATTGTTCACATGACTCCCAAGAAGCAATACCGATTGAAAAAAATTGAATTTGAAAAAATAATTTTTTCGACGTTAGGGTGAGCTTAGGGGTACAGGGTCAGTATAAGGCCAGAATTTAACAAATTGGACATTTTGACTAAAATGGTCAAATTCTAATTTCTGATTATAAACTAGCAGAAATTGTTCACAAGACTCCCAAGAAGCAATACCGATTGAAAAAAATTGAATTTGAAAAAATAATTTTTTCGACGTTAGGGTGAGCTTAGGGGTACAGGGTCAGTATAAGGCCAGAATTTAACAAATTGGACATTTTGACTAAAATGGTCAAATTCAAATTTCTGATTATCAACTAGCAGAAATTGTTCACAAGACTCCCAAGAAGCAATACCGATTGAAAAAAATTGAATTTGAAAAAATTATTTTTTCGACGTTAGGGTGAGCTTGGGGGTACAGGTTCAGTATAAGGTCAGAATTTAACAAATTGGACATTTTGACTAAAATGGTCAAATTCAAATTTCTGATTATAAACTAGCAGAAATTGTTCACAAGACTCCAAAGAAGCAATACCGATCGAAAAAAAATTGAATTTGAAAAAATAATCTTTTCGACGTTAGGGTACTCTTAGGGGTACAGGTTCAGTATAAGGCCAGAATTTAACAAATTGGACATTTTGACTAAAATGGTCAAATTCAAATTTCTGATTATAAACTAGCAGAAATTGTTCACAAGACTCCCAAGAAGCAATACCGATTGAAAAAAATTGAATTTGAAAAAATGATTTTTTCGACGTTAGGGTGAGCTTGGGGGTACAGGTTCAGTATAAGGCCAGAATTTAACAAATTGGACATTTTGACTAAAATGGTCAAATTCAAATTTCTGATTATAAACTAGCAGAAATTGTTCACATGACTCCCAAGAAGCAATACCGATTGAAAAAAATTTAATTTGAAAAAATAATTTTTTCGACGTTAGGGTGAGCTTGGGGGTACAGGTTCAGTATAAGGCCAGAATTTAACAAATTGAACATTTTGACTAAAATGGTCAAATTCAAATTTCTGATTATAAACTAGCAGAAATTGTTCACAAGACTCCCAAGGAGCAATACCGATTGAAAAAAATTGAATTTGAAAAAATGATTTTATCGACGTTTGGGTGAGCTTGGGGGTACAGGTTCAGTATAAGGCCAGAATTTAACAAATTGGACATTTTGACTAAAATGGTCAAATTCAAATTTCTGATTATAAACTAGCAGAAATTGTTCACAAGACTCCCAAGAAGCAATACCGATCGAAAAAAAATTGAATTTGAAAAAATAATGTTTTCGACGTTAGGGTACGCTTAGGGGTACAGGTTCAGTATAAGGCCAGAATTTAACAAATTGGACATTTTGACTAAAATGGTCAAATTCAAATTTCTGATTATAAACTAGCAGAAATTGTTCATAAGACTCCCAAGAAGCAATACCGATTGAAAAAAATTGAATTTGAAAAAATTATTTTTTCGACGTTAGGGTGAGCTTGAGGGTACAAGTTCAGTATAAGGCCAGAATTTAACAAATTGAACAATTTGACTAAAATGGTCAAATTCAAATTTCTGATTATAAACTAGCAGAAATTGTTCACAAGACTCCCAAGAAGCAATACCGATTGAAAAAAATTGAATTTGAAAAAATGATTTTTTCGACGTTAGGGTGAGCTTGGGGGTACAGGTTCAGTATAAGGCCAGAATTTAACAAATTGGACATTTTGACTAAAATGGTCAAATTCAAATTTCTGATTATAAACTAGCAGAAATTGTTCACATGACTCCCAAGAAGCAATACCGATTGAAAAAAATTGAATTTGAAAAAATAATTTTTGCGACGTTAGGGTGAGCTTGGGGGTACAGGTTCAGTATAAGGCCAGAATTTAACAAATTGGACATTTTGACTAAAATGGTCAAATTCAAATTTCTGATTATAAACTAGCAGAAATTGTTCACAAGACTCCCAAGAAGCAATACTGATTGAAAAAAATTTAATTTGAAAAAATAATTTTTTCGACGTTAGGGTGAGCTTGGGGGTACAGGTTCAGTATAAGGCCAGAATTTAACAAATTGAACATTTTGACTAAAATGGTCAAATTCAAATTTCTGATTATAAACTAGCAGAAATTGTTCACAAGACTCCCAAGGAGCAATACCGATTGAAAAAAATTGAATTTGAAAAAATGATTTTATCGACGTTTGGGTGAGCTTGGGGGTACAGGTTCAGTATAAGGCCAGAATTTAACAAATTGGACATTTTGACTAAAATGGTCAAATTCAAATTTCTGATTATAAACTAGCAGAAATTGTTCACAAGA
This sequence comes from Steromphala cineraria, assembly GCA_916613615.1. NCBI lineage: Eukaryota > Metazoa > Mollusca > Gastropoda > Trochida > Trochidae > Steromphala > Steromphala cineraria. Next base: position 283,755 of record OU744729.1, read on the forward strand.
CTCCCAAGAAGCAATACCGATCGAAAAAAAATTGAATTTGAAAAAATAATGTTTTCGACGTTAGGGTACGCTTAGGGGTACAGGTTCAGTATAAGGCCAGAATTTAACAAATTGGACATTTTGACTAAAATGGTCAAATTCAAATTTCTGATTATAAACTAGCAGAAATTGTTCATAAGACTCCCAAGAAGCAATACCGATTGAAAAAAATTGAATTTGAAAAAATTATTTTTTCGACGTTAGGGTGAGCTTGAGGGTACAAGTTCATTATAAGGCCAGAATTTAACAAATTGGACAATTTGACTAAAATGGTCAAATTCAAATTTCTGATTATAAACTAGCAGAAATTGTTCACAAGACTCCCAAGAAGCAATACCGATTGAAAAAAATTGAATTTGAAAAAATAATTTTTTCGACGTTAGGGTGAGCTTGGGGGTACAGGTTCAGTAAAAGGCCAGAATTTAACAAATTGAACATTTTGACTAAAATGGTCAAATTCAAATTTCTGATTATAAACTAGCAGAAATTGTTCACAAGACTCCCAAGAAGCAATACCGATTGAAAAAAGTTGAATTTGAAAAAATAATTTTTTCGACGTTAGGGTGAGCTTGGGGGTACAGGTTCAGTATAAGGCCAGAATTTAACAAATTGGACATTTTGACTAAAATGGTCAAATTCAAATTTCTGATTATAAACTAGCAGAAATTGTTCACAAGACTCCCAAGAAGCAATACCGATCGAAAAAAAATTGAATTTGAAAAAATAATGTTTTCGACGTTAGGGTACGCTTAGGGGTACAGGTTCAGTATAAGGCCAGAATTTAACAAATTGGACATTTTGACTAAAATGGTCAAATTCAAATTTCTGATTATAAACTAGCAGAAATTGTTCATAAGACTCCCAAGAAGCAATACCGATTGAAAAAAATTGAATTTGAAAAAATTATTTTTTCGACGTTAGGGTGAGCTTGAGGGTACAAGTTCATTATAAGGCCAGAATTTAACAAATTGGACAATTTGACTAAAATGGTCAAATTCAAATTTCTGATTATAAACTAGCAGAAATTGTTCACAAGACTCCCAAGAAGCAATACCGATTGAAAAAAATTGAATTTGAAAAAATAATTTTTTCGACGTTAGGGTGAGCTTGGGGGTACAGGTTCAGTAAAAGGCCAGAATTTAACAAATTGAACATTTTGACTAAAATGGTCAAATTCAAATTTCTGATTATAAACTAGCAGAAATTGTTCACAAGACTCCCAAGAAGCAATACCGATTGAAAAAAGTTGAATTTGAAAAAATTATTTTTTCGACGTTAGGGTGAGCTTGGGGGTACAGGTTCAGTATAAGGCCAGAATTTAACAAATTGGACAACTTGACTAAAATGGTCAAATTCAAATTTCTGATTATAAACTAGCAGAAATTGTTCACAAGACTCCCAAGAAGCAATACCGATTGAAAAAAATTGAATTTGAAAAAATTATTTTTTCGACGTTAGGGTGAGCTTGGGGGTACAGGTTCAGTAAAAGGCCAGAATTTAACAAATTGAACATTTTGACTAAAATGGTCAAATTCAAATTTCTGATTATAAACTAGCAGAAATTGTTCACAAGACTCCCAAGGAGCAATACCGATTGAAAAAAATTGAATTTGAAAAAATGATTTTTTCGACGTTAGGGTGAGCTTGGGGGTACAGGTTCAGTAAAAGGCCAGAATTTAACAAATTGGACATTTTGACTAAAATGGTCAAATTCAAATTTCTGATTATAAACTAGCAGAAATTGTTCACAAGACTCCAAAGAAGCAATACCGATCGAAAAAAAATTGAATTTGAAAAAATAATTTTTTCGACGTTAGGGTACTCTTAGGGGTACAGGTTCAGTATAAGGCCAGAATTTAACAAATTGGACATTTTGACTAAAATGGTCAAATTCAAATTTCTGATTATAAACTAGCAGAAATTGTTCACAAGACTCCCAAGAAGCAATACCAATTGAAAAAAATTGAATTTGAAAAAATAATTTTTTCGACGTTAGGGTGAGCTTAGGGGTACAGGTTCAGTATAAGGCCAGAATTTAACAAATTGGACATTTTGACTAAAATGGTCAAATTCAAATTTCTGATTATAAACTAGCAGAAATTGTTCACAAGACTCCCAAGAAGCAATACCGATTGAAAAAAATTGAATTTGAAAAAAAAGATTTTTCGACGTTAGGGTGAGCTTTGGGGTACAGGTTCAGTATAAGGCCAGAATTTAACAAATTGAACATTTTGACTAAAATGGTCAAATTCAAATTTCTGATTATAAACTAGCAGAAATTGTTCACAAGACTCCCAAGGAGCAATACCGATTGAAAAAAATTGAATTTGAAAAAATGATTTTTTCGACGTTAGGGTGAGCTTTGGGGTACAGGTTCAGTATAAGGCCAGAATTTAACAAATTGAACATTTTGACTAAAATGGTCAAATTCTAATTTCTGATTATAAACTAGCAGAAATTGTTCACATGACTCCCAAGAAGCAATACCGATTGAAAAAAATTGAATTTGAAAAAATAATTTTTTCGACGTTAGGGTGAGCTTAGGGGTACAGGGTCAGTATAAGGCCAGAATTTAACAAATTGGACATTTTGACTAAAATGGTCAAATTCAAATTTCTGATTATAAACTAGCAGAAATTGTTCACAAGACTCCCAAGAAGCAATACCGATTGAAAAAAATTGAATTTGAAAAAATAATTTTTTCGACGTTAGGTTGAGCTTAGGGGTACAGGGTCAGTATAAGGCCAGAATTTAACAAATTGGACATTTTGACTAAAATGGTCAAATTCAAATTTCTGATTATCAACTAGCAGAAATTGTTCACAAGACTCCCAAGAAGCAATACCGATTGAAAAAAATTGAATTTGAAAAAATAATTTTTTCGACGTTAGGGTGAGCTTGGGGGTACAGGTTCAGTATAAGGTCAGAATTTAACAAATTGGACATTTTGACTAAAATGGTCAAATTCAAATTTCTGATTATAAACTAGCAGAAATTGTTCACAAGACTCCAAAGAAGCAATACCGATCGAAAAAAAATTGAATTTGAAAAAATAATCTTTTCGACGTTAGGGTACTCTTAGGGGTACAGGTTCAGTATAAGGCCAGAATTTAACAAATTGGACATTTTGACTAAAATGGTCAAATTCAAATTTCTGATTATAAACTAGCAGAAATTGTTCACAAGACTCCCAAGAAGCAATACCGATTGAAAAAAATTGAATTTGAAAAAATAATTTTTTCGACGTTAGGGTGAGCTTAGGGGTACAGGTTCAGTATAAGGCCAGAATTTAACAAATTGGACAATTTGACTAAAATGGTCAAATTCAAATTTCTGATTATAAACTAGCAGAAATTGTTCACAAGACTCCCAAGAAGCAATACCGATTGAAAAAAATTGAATTTGAAAAAAAAGATTTTTCGACGTTAGGGTGAGCTTGGGGGTACAGGTTCAGTATAAGGCCAGAATTTAACAAATTGAACATTTTGACTAAAATGGTCAAATTCAAATTTCTGATTATAAACTAGCAGAAATTGTTCACAAGACTCCCAAGGAGCAATACCGATTGAAAAAAATTGAATTTGAAAAAATGATTTTTTCGACGTTAGGGTGAGCTTTGGGGTACAGGTTCAGTATAAGGCCAGAATTTAACAAATTGGACATTTTGACTAAAATGGTCAAATTCTAATTTCTGATTATAAACTAGCAGAAATTGTTCACATGACTCCCAAGAAGCAATACCGATTGAAAAAAATTGAATTTGAAAAAATAATTTTTTCGACGTTAGGGTGAGCTTAGGGGTACAGGGTCAGTATAAGGCCAGAATTTAACAAATTGGACATTTTGACTAAAATGGTCAAATTCAAATTTCTGATTATCAACTAGCAGAAATTGTTCACAAGACTCCCAAGAAGCAATACCGATTGAAAAAAATTGAATTTGAAAAAATAATTTTTTCGACGTTAGGGTGAGCTTGGGGGTACAGGTTCAGTATAAGGTCAGAATTTAACAAATTGGACATTTTGACTAAAATGGTCAAATTCAAATTTCTGATTATAAACTAGCAGAAATTGTTCACAAGACTCCCAAGGAGCAATACCGATTGAAAAAAATTGAATTTGAAAAAATAATTTTTTCGACGTTAGGGTGAGCTTGGGGGTACAGGTTCAGTATAAGGCCAGAATTTAACAAATTGGTCAATTTGACTAAAATGGTCAAATTCAAATTTCTGATTATAAACTAGCAGAAATTGTTCACAAGACTACCAAGAAGCAATACCGATTGAAAAAAATTTAATTTGAAAAAATAATTTTTTCGACGTTAGGGTGAGCTTAGGGGTACAGGGTCAGTATAAGGCCAGAATTTAACAAATTGGAAATTTTGACTAAAATGGTCAAATTCAAATTTCTGATTATAAACTAGCAGAAATTGTTCACAAGACTCCCAAGAAGCAATACCGATTGAAAAAAATTGAATTTGAAAAAATAATTTTTTCGACGTTAGGGTGAGCTTGGGGGTACAGGTTCAGTATAAGGCCAGAATTTAACAAATTGGACATTTTGACTAAAATGGTCAAATTCAAATTTCTGATTATAAACTAGCAGAAATTGTTCACAAGACTCCCAAGGAGCAATACCGATTGAAAAAAATTGAATTTGAAAAAATGATTTTTTCGACGTTAGGGTGAGCTTGGGGGTACAGGTTCAGTATAAGGCCAGAATTTAACAAATTGGACATTTTGACTAAAATGGTCAAATTCAAATTTCTGATTATAAACTAGCAGAAATTGTTCACAAGACTCCCAAGAAGCAATACCGATTGAAAAAAATTGAATTTGAAAAAATTATTTTTTCGACGTTAGGGTGAGCTTGGGGGTACAGGTTCAGTATAAGGCCAGAATTTAACAAATTGAACATTTTGACTAAAATGGTCAAATTCAAATTTCTGATTATAAACTAGCAGAAATTGTTCACAAGACTCCCAAGAAGCAATACCGATCGAAAAAAAATTTAATTTGAAAAAATAATTTTTTCGACGTTAGGGTACTCTTAGGGGTACAGGTTCAGTATAAGGCCAGAATTTAACAAATTGGACATTTTGACTAAAATGGTCAAATTCAAATTTCTGATTATAAACTAGCAGAAATTGTTCACAAGACTCCCAAGAAGCAATACCGATTGAAAAAAATTGAATTTTAAAAAATAATTTTTTCGACGTTAGGGTGAGCTTAGGGGTACAGGTTCAGTATAAGGCCAGAATTTAACAAATTGGACATTTTGACTAAAATGGTCAAATTAAAATTTCTGATTATAAACTAGCAGAAATTGTTCACAAGACTCCCAAGAAGCAATACCGATTGAAAAAAATTGAATTTGAAAAAATTATTTTTTCGACGTTAGGGTGAGCTTGGGGGTACAGGTTCAGTATAAGGCCAGAATTTAACAAATTGGACATTTTGACTAAAATGGTCAAATTCAAATTTCTGATTATAAACTAGCAGAAATTGTTCATAAGACTCCCAAGAAGCAATACCGATTGAAAAAAATTGAATTTGAAAAAATTATTTTTTCGACGTTAGGGTGAGCTTGGGGGTACAAGTTCAGTATAAGGCCAGAATTTAACAAATTGGACAATTTGACTAAAATGGTCAAATTCAAATTTCTGATTATAAACTAGCAGAAATTGTTCACAAGACTCCCAAGAAGCAATACCGATTGAAAAAAATTGAATTTGAAAAAATAATTTTTTCGACGTTAGGGTGAGCTTGGGGGTACAGGTTCAGTAAAAGGCCAGAATTTAACAAATTGGACATTTTGACTAAAATGGTCAAATTCAAATTTCTGATTATAAACTAGCAGAAATTGTTCATAAGACTCCCAAGAAGCAATACCGATTGAAAAAAGTTGAATTTGAAAAAATAATTTTTTCGACGTTAGGGTGAGCTTGGGGGTACAGGTTCAGTATAAGGCCAGAATTTAACAAATTGGACAACTTGACTAAAATGGTCAAATTCAAATTTCTGATTATAAACTAGCAGAAATTGTTCACAAGACTCCCAAGAAGCAATACCGATTGAAAAAAATTGAATTTGAAAAAATGATTTTTTCGACGTTAGGGTGAGCTTGGGGGTACAGGTTCAGTAAAAGGCCAGAATTTAACAAATTGAACATTTTGACTAAAATGGTCAAATTCAAATTTCTGATTATAAACTAGCAGAAATTGTTCACAAGACTCCCAAGAAGCAATACCGATTAAAAAAAATTTAATTTGAAAAAATAATTTTTTCGACGTTAGGGTGAGCTTGGGGGTACAGGTTCAGTATAAGGCCAGAATTTAACAAATTGGACATTTTGACTAAAATGGTCAAATTCAAATTTCTGATTATAAACTAGCAGAAATTGTTCATAAGACTCCCAAGAAGCAATACCGATTGAAAAAAGTTGAATTTGAAAAAATTATTTTTTCGACGTTAGGGTGAGCTTGGGGGTACAGGTTCAGTATAAGGCCAGAATTTAACAAATTGGACAACTTGACTAAAATGGTCAAATTCAAATTTCTGATTATAAACTAGCAGAAATTGTTCACAAGACTCCCAAGAAGCAATACCGATTGAAAAAAATTGAATTAAAAAAATGATTTTTTCGACGTTAGGGTGAGCTTGGGGGTACAGGTTCAGTAAAAGGCCAGAATTTAACAAATTGAACATTTTGACTAAAATGGTCAAATTCAAATTTCTGATTATAAACTAGCAGAAATTGTTCACAAGACTCCCAAGGAGCAATACCGATTGAAAAAAATTGAATTTGAAAAAATGATTTTTTCGACGTTAGGGTGAGCTTGGGGGTACAGGTTCAGTAAAAGGCCAGAATTTAACAAATTGGACATTTTGACTAAAATGGTCAAATTCAAATTTCTGATTATAAACTAGCAGAAATTGTTCACAAGACTCCCAAGAAGCAATACCGATTGAAAAAAATTTAATTTGAAAAAATAATTTTTTCGACGTTAGGGTGAGCTTAGGGGTACAGGTTCAGTATAAGGCCAGAATTTAACAAATTGGACATTTTGACTAAAATGGTCAAATTCAAATTTCTGATTATAAACTAGCAGAAATTGTTCACAAGACTCCCAAGAAGCAATACCGATTGAAAAAAATTGAATTTGAAAAAAAAGATTTTTCGACGCTAGGGTGAGCTTGGGGGTACAGGTTCAGTATAAGGCCAGAATTTAACAAATTGAACATTTTGACTAAAATGGTCAAATTCAAATTTCTGATTATAAACTAGCAGAAATTGTTCACAAGACTCCCAAGGAGCAATACCGATTGAAAAAAATTGAATTTGAAAAAATGATTTTTTCGACGTTAGGGTGAGCTTGGGGGTACAGGTTCAGTATAAGGCCAGAATTTAACAAATTGGACATTTTGACTAAAATGGTCAAATTCTAATTTCTGATTATAAACTAGCAGAAATTGTTCACATGACTCCCAAGAAGCAATACCGATTGAAAAAAATTGAATTTGAAAAAATAATTTTTTCGACGTTAGGGTGAGCTTAGGGGTACAGGGTCAGTATAAGGCCAGAATTTAACAAATTGGACATTTTGACTAAAATGGTCAAATTCAAATTTCTGATTATAAACTAGCAGAAATTGTTCACAAGACTCCCAAGAAGCAATACCGATTGAACAAAATTGAATTTGAAAAAATAATTTTTTCGACGTTAGGGTGAGCTTGGGGGTACAGGGTCAGTATAAGGCCAGAATTTAACAAATTGGACATTTTGACTAAAATGGTCAAATTCAAATTTCTGATTATAAACTAGCAGAAATTGTTCACAAGACTCCCAAGAAGCAATACCGATTGAAAAAAATTGAATTTGAAAAAATAATTTTTTCGACGTTAGGGTGAGCTTGGGGGTACAGGTTCAGTATAAGGCCAGAATTTAACAAATTGGACAATTTGACTAAAATGGTCAAATTCAAATTTCTGATTATAAACTAGCAGAAATTGTTCATAAGACTCCCAAGAAGCAATACCGATTGAAAAAAGTTGAATTTGAAAAAATAATTTTTTCGACGTTAGGGTGAGCTTGGGGGTACAGGTTCAGTATAAGGCCAGAATTTAACAAATTGGACAACTTGACTAAAATGGTCAAATTCAAATTTCTGATTATAAACTAGCAGAAATTGTTCACAAGACTCCCAAGAAGCAATACCGATTGAAAAAAATTGAATTTGAAAAAATGATTTTTTCGACGTTAGGGTGAGCTTGGGGGTACAGGTTCAGTAAAAGGCCAGAATTTAACAAATTGAACATTTTGACTAAAATGGTCAAATTCAAATTTCTGATTATAAACTAGCAGAAATTGTTCACAAGACTCCCAAGAAGCAATACCGATTAAAAAAAATTTAATTTGAAAAAATAATTTTTTCGACGTTAGGGTGAGCTTGGGGGTACAGGTTCAGTATAAGGCCAGAATTTAACAAATTGGACATTTTGACTAAAATGGTCAAATTCAAATTTCTGATTATAAACTAGCAGAAATTGTTCATAAGACTCCCAAGAAGCAATACCGATTGAAAAAAGTTGAATTTGAAAAAATTATTTTTTCGACGTTAGGGTGAGCTTGGGGGTACAGGTTCAGTATAAGGCCAGAATTTAACAAATTGGACAACTTGACTAAAATGGTCAAATTCAAATTTCTGATTATAAACTAGCAGAAATTGTTCACAAGACTCCCAAGAAGCAATACCGATTGAAAAAAATTGAATTAAAAAAATGATTTTTTCGACGTTAGGGTGAGCTTGGGGGTACAGGTTCAGTAAAAGGCCAGAATTTAACAAATTGAACATTTTGACTAAAATGGTCAAATTCAAATTTCTGATTATAAACTAGCAGAAATTGTTCACAAGACTCCCAAGGAGCAATACCGATTGAAAAAAATTGAATTTGAAAAAATGATTTTTTCGACGTTAGGGTGAGCTTGGGGGTACAGGTTCAGTAAAAGGCCAGAATTTAACAAATTGGACATTTTGACTAAAATGGTCAAATTCAAATTTCTGATTATAAACTAGCAGAAATTGTTCACAAGACTCCCAAGAAGCAATACCGATTGAAAAAAATTTAATTTGAAAAAATAATTTTTTCGACGTTAGGGTGAGCTTAGGGGTACAGGTTCAGTATAAGGCCAGAATTTAACAAATTGGACATTTTGACTAAAATGGTCAAATTCAAATTTCTGATTATAAACTAGCAGAAATTGTTCACAAGACTCCCAAGAAGCAATACCGATTGAAAAAAATTGAATTTGAAAAAAAAGATTTTTCGACGTTAGGGTGAGCTTGGGGGTACAGGTTCAGTATAAGGCCAGAATTTAACAAATTGAACATTTTGACTAAAATGGTCAAATTCAAATTTCTGATTATAAACTAGCAGAAATTGTTCACAAGACTCCCAAGGAGCAATACCGATTGAAAAAAATTGAATTTGAAAAAATGATTTTTTCGACGTTAGGGTGAGCTTGGGGGTACAGGTTCAGTATAAGGCCAGAATTTAACAAATTGGACATTTTGACTAAAATGGTCAAATTCTAATTTCTGATTATAAACTAGCAGAAATTGTTCACATGACTCCCAAGAAGCAATACCGATTGAAAAAAATTGAATTTGAAAAAATAATTTTTTCGACGTTAGGGTGAGCTTAGGGGTACAGGGTCAGTATAAGGCCAGAATTTAACAAATTGGACATTTTGACTAAAATGGTCAAATTCAAATTTCTGATTATAAACTAGCAGAAATTGTTCACAAGACTCCCAAGAAGCAATACCGATTGAACAAAATTGAATTTGAAAAAATAATTTTTTCGACGTTAGGGTGAGCTTGGGGGTACAGGGTCAGTATAAGGCCAGAATTTAACAAATTGGACATTTTGACTAAAATGGTCAAATTCAAATTTCTGATTATAAACTAGCAGAAATTGTTCACAAGACTCCCAAGAAGCAATACCGATTGAAAAAAATTGAATTTGAAAAAATAATTTTTTCGACGTTAGGGTGAGCTTGGGGGTACAGGTTCAGTATAAGGCCAGAATTTAACAAATTGGACAATTTGACTAAAATGGTCAAATTCAAATTTCTGATTATAAACTAGCAGAAATTGTTCACAAGACTACCAAGAAGCAATACCGATTGAAAAAAATTTAATTTGAAAAAATAATTTTTTCGACGTTAGGGTGAGCTTAGGGGTACAGGTTCAGTATAAGGCCAGAATTTAACAAATTGGACATTTTGACTAAAATGGTCAAATTCAAATTTCTGATTATAAACTAGCAGAAATTGTTCACAAGACTCCCAAGGAGCAATACCGATTGAAAAAAATTGAATTTGAAAAAATGATTTTTCGACGTTAGGGTGAGCTTGGGGGTACAGGTTCAGTATAAGGCCAGAATTTAACAAATTGGACAATTTGACTAAAATGGTCAAATTCAAATTTCTGATTATAAACTAGCAGAAATTGTTCACAAGACTACCAAGAAGCAATACCGATTGAAAAAAATTTAATTTGAAAAAATATTTTTTTCGACGTTAGGGTGAGCTTAGGGGTACAGGGTCAGTATAAGGCCAGAATTTAACAAATTGGAAATTTTGACTAAAATGGTCAAATTCAAATTTCTGATTATAAACTAGCAGAAATTGTTCACAAGACTCCCAAGAAGCAATACCGATTGAAAAAAATTGAATTTGAAAAAATAATTTTTTCGACGTTAGGGTGAGCTTGGGGGTACAGGTTCAGTATAAGGCCAGAATTTAACAAATTGGACATTTTGACTAAAATGGTCAAATTCAAATTTCTGATTATAAACTAGCAGAAATTGTTCACAAGACTCCCAAGAAGCAATACCGATTGAAAAAAATTGAATTTGAAAAAAAAGATTTTTCGACGTTAGGGTGAGCTTGGGGGTACAGGTTCAGTATAAGGCCAGAATTTAACAAATTGGACATTTTGACTAAAATGGTCAAATTCAAATTTCTGATTATAAACTAGCAGAAATTGTTCACAAGACTCCCAAGAAGCAATACCGATTGAAAAAAATTGAATTTGAAAAAATAATTTTTTCGACGTTAGGGTGAGCTTGGGGGTACAGGTTCAGTATAAGGCCAGAATTTAACAAATTGGACATTTTGACTAAAATGGTCAAATTCAAATTGGTGATTATAAACTAGCAGAAATTGTTCACAAGACTCCCAAGAAGCAATACCGATTGAAAAAAATTGAATTTGAAAAAATTATTTTTTCGACGTTAGGGTGAGCTTGGGGGTACAGGTTCAGTATAAGGCCAGAATTTAACAAATTGGACATTTTGACTAAAATGGTCAAATTCAAATTTCTGATTATAAACTAGCAGAAATTGTTCACAAGACTCCCAAGAAGCAATACCGATTGAAAAAAATTGAATTTGAAAAAATTATTTTTTCGACGTTAGGGTGAGCTTGGGGGTACAGGTTCAGTATAAGGCCAGAATTTAACAAATTGAACATTTTGACTAAAATGGTCAAATTAAAATTTCTGATTATAAACTAGCAGAAATTGTTCACAAGACTCCCAAGAAGCAATACCGATCGAAAAAAAATTGAATTTGAAAAAATAATTTTTTCGACGTTAGGGTACTCTTAGGGGTACAGGTTCAGTATAAGGCCAGAATTTAACAAATTGGACATTTTGACTAAAATGGTCAAATTCAAATTTCTGATTATAAACTAGCAGAAATTGTTCACAAGACTCCCAAGAAGCAATACCGATTGAAAAAAATTGAATTTGAAAAAATAATTTTTCGACGTTAGGGTGAGCTTAGGGGTACAGGTTCAGTATAAGGCCAGAATTTAACAAATTGGACATTTTGACTAAAATGGTCAAATTCAAATTTCTGATTATAAACTAGCAGAAATTGTTCACAAGACTCCCAAGAAGCAATACCGATTGAAAAAAATTGAATTTGAAAAAATAATTTTTTCGACGTTAGGGTACGCTTAGGGGTACAGGTTCAGTATAAGGCCAGAATTTAACAAATTGGACATTTTGACTAAAATGGTCAAGTTCAAATTTCTGATTATAAACTAGCAGAAATTGTTCATAAGACTCCCAAGAAGCAATACCGATTGAAAAAAATTGAATTTGAAAAAATTATTTTTTTGACGTTAGGGTGAGCTTGGGGGTACAGGTTCAGTATAAGGCCAGAATTTAACAAATTGGACAATTTGACTAAAATGGTCAAATTCAAATTTCTGATTATAAACTAGCAGAAATTGTTTACAAGACTCCCAAGAAGCAATACCGATTGAAAAAAATTGAATTTGAAAAAATAATTTTTTCGACGTTAGGGTGAGCTTGGGATTACAGGTTCAGTATAAGGCCAGAATTTAACAAATTGGACATTTTGACTAAAATGGTCAAATTCAAATTTCTGATTATAAACTAGCAGAAATTGTTCACATGACTCCCAAGAAGCAATACCGATTGAAAAAAATTGAATTTGAAAAAATATTTTTTTCGACGTTAGGGTGAGCTTGGGGGTACAGGTTCAGTATAAGGCCAGAATTTAACAAATTGGACATTTTGACTAAAATGGTCAAATTCAAATTTCTGATTATAAACTAGCAGAAATTGTTCACAAGACTCCCAAAAAGCATTACCGATCGAAATAAAATTGAATTTGAAAAAATAATTTTTTCGACGTTAGGGTACGCTTAGGGGTACAGGTTCAGTATAAGGCCAGAATTTAACAAATTGGACATTTTGACTAAAATGGTCAAGTTCAAATTTCTGATTATAAACTAGCAGAAATTGTTCACAAGACTCCCAAGAAGCAATACCGATTGAAAAAAATTGAATTTGAAAAAATTATTTTTTTGACGTTAGGGTGAGCTTGGGGGTACAGGTTCAGTATAAGGCCAGAATTTAACAAATTGGACAATTTGACTAAAATGGTCAAATTCAAATTTCTGATTATAAACTAGCAGAAATTGTTCACATGACTCCCAAGAAGCAATACCGATTGAAAAAAATTGAATTTGAAAAAATAATTTTTTCGACGTTAGGGTGAGCTTGGGGGTACAGGTTCAGTATAAGGCCAGAATTTAACAAATTGGACATTTTGACTAAAATGGTCAAATTCAAATTTCTGATTATAAACTAGCAGAAATTGTTCACATGACTCCCAAGAAGCAATACCGATTGAAAAAAATTGAATTTGAAAAAATGATTTTTTCGACGTTAGGGTGAGCTTGGGGGTACAGGTTCAGTATAAGGCCAGAATATCACAAATTGAACATTTTGACTAAAATGGTCAAATTCAAATTTCTGATTATAAACTAGCAGAAATTGTTCACAAGACTCCCAAGGAGCAATACCGATTGAAAACAATTTAATTTGAAAAAATGATTTTATCGACGTTAGGGTGAGCTTGGGGGTACAGGTTCAGTATATGGCCAGAATTTAACAAATTGGACATTTTGACTAAAATGGTCAAATTCAAATTTCTGATTATAAACTAGCAGAAATTGTTCATAAGACTCCCAAGAAGCAATACCGATTGAAAAAAATTATTTTTTCGACGTTAGGGTACGCTTAGGGGTACAGGTTCAGTATAAGGCCAGAATTTAACAAATTGGACATTTTGACTAAAATGGTCAAATTCAAATTTCTGATTATAAACTAGCAGAAATTGTTCACAAGACTCCCAAGAAGCAATACCGATCGAAAAAAAATTGAATTTGAAAAAATAATTTTTTCGAGGTTAGGGTACGCTTAGGGGTACAGGTTCAGTATAAGGCCAGAATTTAACAAATTGGACATTTTGACTAAAATGGTCAAATTCAAATTTCTGATTATAAACTAGCAGAAATTGTTCACAAGACTCCCAAGGAGCAATACCGATTGAAAAAAATTGAATTTGAAAAAATAATTTTTTCGACGTTAGGGTGAGCTTGGGGGTACAGGTTCAGTATAAGGCCAGAATTTAACAAATTGGACATTTTGACTAAAATGGTCAAATTCAAATTTCTGATTATAAACTAGCAGAAATTGTTCACAAGACTCCCAAGGAGCAATACCGATTGAAAACAATTTAATTTGAAAAAATGATTTTATCGACGTTAGGGTGAGCTTGGGGGTACAGGTTCAGTATATGGCCAGAATTTAACAAATTGGACATTTTGACTAAAATGGTCAAATTCAAATTTCTGATTATAAACTAGCAGAAATTGTTCACAAGACTCCCAAGAAGCATTACCGATCGAAATAAAATTGAATTTGAAAAAATAATTTTTTCGACGTTAGGGTACGCTTGGGGGTACAGGTTCAGTATAAGGCCAGAATTTAACAAATTGGACATTTTGACTAAAATGGTCAAATTCAAATTTCTGATTATAAACTAGCAGAAATTGTTCATAAGACTCCCAAGAAGCAATACCGATTGAAAAAAATTAAATTTGAAAAAATTATTTTTTCGACGTTAGGGTGAGCTTGGGGGTACAGGTTCAGTATAAGGCCAGAATTTAACAAATTGGACAATTTGACTAAAATGGTCAAATTCAAATTTCTGATTATAAACTAGCAGAAATTGTTCACAAGACTCCCAAGAAGCAATACCGATTGAAAAAAATTGAATTTGAAAAAATAATTTTTTCGACGTTAGGGTGAGCTTTGGGGTACAGGTTCAGTAAAAGGCCAGAATTTAACAAATTGAACATTTTGACTAAAATGGTCAAATTCAAATTTCTGATTATAAACTAGTAGAAATTGTTCACAAGACTCCCAAGGAGCAATACCGATTGAAAAAAATTGAATTTGAAAAAATAATTTTTTCGACGTTAGGGTGAGCTTGGGGGTACAGGTTCAGTATAAGGCCAGAATTTAACAAATTGGACATTTTGACTAAAATGGTCAAATTCAAATTTCTGATTATAAACTAGCAGAAATTGTTCACAAGACTCCCAAGGAGCAATACCGATTGAAAAAAATTGAATTTGAAAAAATAATTTTTTCGACGTTAGGGTGAGCTTGGGGGTACAGGTTCAGTATAAGGCCAGAATTTAACAAATTGGACATTTTGACTAAAATGGTCAAATTGAAATTTCTGATTATAAACTAGCAGAAATTGTTCACATGACTCCCAAGAAGCAATACCGATTAAAAAAAATTGAATTTGAAAAAATGATTTTTTCGACGTTAGGGTGAGCTTGGGGGTACAGGTTCAGTATAAGGCCAGAATTTAATTAATTGGACATTTTGACTAAAATGGTCAAATTCAAATTTCTGATTATAAACTAGCAGAAATTGTTCACATGACTCCCAAACAGCAAAACCGATTGAAAAAAATTGAATTTGAAAAAATAATTTTTGCAACGTTAGGGTGAGCTTGGGGGTACAGGTTCAGTATAAGGCCAGAATTTAACAAATTGGACAATTTGACTAAAATGGTCAAATTCAAATTTCTGATTATAAACTAGCAGAAATTGTTCACAAGACTACCAAGAAGCAATACCGATTGAAAAAAATTGAATTTGAAAAAATTATTTTTTCGACGTTAGGGTGAGCTTAGGGGTACAGGTTCAGTATAAGGCCAGAATTTAACAAATTGGACATTTTGACTAAAATGGTCAAATTCAAATTTCTGTTTATAAACTAGCAGAAATTGTTCACAAGACTCCCAAGGAGCAATACCGATTGAAAAAAATTGAATTTGAAAAAATAATTTTTTCGACGTTAGGGTGAGCTTAGGGGTACAGGGTCAGTATAAGGCCAGAATTTAGCAAATTGGACATTTTGACTAAAATGGTCAAATTCAAATTTCTGATTATAAACTAGCAGAAATTGTTCACATGACTCCCAAGAAGCAATACCGATTAAAAAAAATTGAATTTGAAAAAATGATTTTTTCGACGTTAGGGTGAGCTTGGGGGTACAGGTTCAGTATAAGGCCAGAATTTAATTAATTGGACATTTTGACTAAAATGGTCAAATTCAAATTTCTGATTATAAACTAGCAGAAATTGTTCACATGACTCCCAAACAGCAAAACCGATTGAAAAAAATTGAATTTGAAAAAATAATTTTTGCGACGTTAGGGTGAGCTTGGGGGTACAGGTTCAGTATAAGGCCAGAATTTAACAAATTGGACAATTTGACTAAAATGGTCAAATTCAAATTTCTGATTATAAACTAGCAGAAATTGTTCACAAGACTACCAAGAAGCAATACCGATTGAAAAAAATTGAATTTGAAAAAATTATTTTTTCGACGTTAGGGTGAGCTTAGGGGTACAGGTTCAGTATAAGGCCAGAATTTAACAAATTGGACATTTTGACTAAAATGGTCAAATTCAAATTTCTGTTTATAAACTAGCAGAAATTGTTCACAAGACTCCCAAGGAGCAATACCGATTGAAAAAAATTGAATTTGAAAAAATAATTTTTTCGACGTTAGGGTGAGCTTAGGGGTACAGGGTCAGTATAAGGCCAGAATTTAGCAAATTGGACATTTTGACTAAAATGGTCAAATTCAAATTTCTGATTATAAACTAGCAGAAATTGTTCACAAGACTCCCAAGAAGCAATACCGATTGAAAAAAATTGAATTTGAAAAAATAATTTTTTCGACGTTAGGGTGAGCTTGGGGGTACAGGTTCAGTATAAGGCCAGAATTTAACAAATTGGACATTTTGACTAAAATGGTCAAATTCAAATTTCTGATTATAAACTAGCAGAAATTGTTCACAAGACTCCCAAGGAGCAATACCGATTGAAAAAAATTGAATTTGAAAAAATGATTTTTTCGACGTTAGGGTGAGCTTAAGATAAGATAAGATAAGATAAGATAAGATAATGCTTTATTACCCGAAAGGGAATTTTGTGTACATCAGGGTTAAGAACATGTAGACAACATTTAAGACATGAGTAACAACAGTGATATTCTATACATTATAACAATATATTGGTAAAAGTTGTAGATGGTAGATATGATAAAAGAAATACAGTTTAATGCTTGTTTAAAAATGAAACACTAACAGGTATAAAAGAGTTTTTACTTCTATTAGATTTGACATTCGGTAAAAGATACCTGCGGCCAGACGGTAAAAGCTGATAACAAGGATATAAAACATGTGTTGGATCTTGTAAAATTCTAAAAGAAAGATTTAAAACGGATGACATGTACAGAGTGTCTAAACTATCAAATTCACAACAAGCAATTTTTCCTGATATGTTAACAATCCTTTTTAACTTGTTCTTATTTTGGAGTGACAGGGGTCCATACCAGCATTGCATACAGAATGTTAAAATTGATTGAATACATGATTTGTAGAACAAAGACATCAGCGTGGAATCGATGTGAAATGATCGTAGCTTTCGCAGGAAGTGGAGACGAGACTGGCATTTCTTGTAGACTGCGTTGGTATTTTGAGTAAAAGTCAGTTTATTATCGATTATCGTCCCAAGGTACTTATACTCTTCAACAACCTCTACTGCTTGTCCATCAATGATGAGCAGTGTTATGACAGATTTCTTCCTACGAAAGTCAATAACAAGTTCTTTCGTTCTGTTCACATTTAGTTGAAGGAAGTTGTCCTTGCACCAGTCAGTAAACGTAGTCACTGACAGGTTCAGTATAAGGCCAGAATTTAACAAATTGGACATTTTGACTAAAATGGTCAAATTCAAATTTCTGATTATAAACTAGCAGAAATTGTTCACATGACTCCCAAGAAGCAATACCGATTGGAAAAATTGAATTTGAAAAAATAATTTTTGCGACGTTAGGGTGAGCTTGGGGGTACAGGTTCAGTATAAGGCCAGAATTTAACAAATTGGACATTTTGACTAAAATGGTCAAATTCAAATTTCTGATTATAAACTAGCAGAAATTGTTCACAAGACTCCCAAGAAGCAATACCGATTGAAAATTTGAATTTGAAAAAATAATTTTTTCGACGTTAGGGTGAGCTTAGGGGTACAGGTTCAGTATAAGGCCAGAATTTAACAAATTGAACATTTTGACTAAAATGGTCAAATTCAAATTTCTGATTATAAACTAGCAGAAATTGTTCACAAGACTCCCAAGGAGCAATACCGATTGAAAAAAATTGAATTTGAAAAAATGATTTTTTTCGACATTAGGGTGAGCTTGGGGGTACAGGTTCAGTATAAGGCCAGAATTTAACAAATTGGACATTTTGACTAAAATGGTCAAATTCAAATTTCTGATTATAAACTAGCAGAAATTGTTCACAAGACTCCCAAGAAGCAATACCGATCGAAAAAAAATTGAATTTGAAAAAATAATTTTTTCGAGGTTAGGGTACGCTTAGGGGTACAGGTTCAGTATAAGGCCAGAATTTAACAAATTGGACATTTTGACTAAAATGGTCAAATTCAAATTTCTGATTATAAACTAGCAGAAATTGTTCACAAGACTCCCAAGGAGCAATACCGATTGAAAAAAATTGAATTTGAAAAAATAATTTTTTCGACGTTAGGGTGAGCTTGGGGGTACAGGTTCAGTATAAGGCCAGAATTTAACAAATTGGACATTTTGACTAAAATGGTCAAATTCAAATTTCTGATTATAAACTAGCAGAAATTGTTCACAAGACTCCCAAGGAGCAATACCGATTGAAAAAAATTGAATTTGAAAAAATAATGTTTTCGACGTTAGGGTGAGCTTGGGGGTACAGGTTCAGTATAAGGCCAGAATTTAACAAATTGGACATTTTGACTAAAATGGTCAAATTCAAATTTCTGATTATAAACTAGCAGAAATTGTTCACATGACTCCCAAGAAGCAATACCGATTAAAAAAAATTGAATTTGAAAAAATGATTTTTTCGACGTTAGGGTGAGCTTGGGGGTACAGGTTCAGTATAAGGCCAGAATTTAATTAATTGGACATTTTGACTAAAATGGTCAAATTCAAATTTCTGATTATAAACTAGCAGAAATTGTTCACATGACTCCCAAACAGCAAAACCGATTGAAAAAAATTGAATTTGAAAAAATAATTTTTGCGACGTTAGGGTGAGCTTGGGGGTACAGGTTCAGTATAAGGCCAGAATTTAACAAATTGGACATTTTGACTAAAATGGTCAAATTCAAATTTCTGTTTATAAACTAGCAGAAATTGTTCACAAGACTCCCAAGGAGCAATACCGATTGAAAAAAATTGAATTTGAAAAAATAATTTTTTCGACGTTAGGGTACGCTTTGGGGTACAGGTTCAGTATAAGGCCAGAATTTAACAAATTGGACAATTTGACTAAAATGGTCAAATTCAAATTTCTGATTATAAACTAGCAGAAATTGTTCATAAGACTCCCAAGAAGCAATACCGATTGAAAAAAATTAAATTTGAAAAAATTATTTTTTCGACGTTAGGGTGAGCTTGGGGGTACAGGTTCAGTATAAGGCCAGAATTTAACAAATTGGACAATTTGACTAAAATGGTCAAATTCAAATTTCTGATTATAAACTAGCAGAAATTGTTCACAAGACTCCCAAGAAGCAATACCGATTGAAAAAAATTGAATTTGAAAAAATAATTTTTTCGACGTTAGGGTGAGCTTTGGGGTACAGGTTCAGTAAAAGGCCAGAATTTAACAAATTGAACATTTTGACTAAAATGGTCAAATTCAAATTTCTGATTATAAACTAGTAGAAATTGTTCACAAGACTCCCAAGGAGCAATACCGATTGAAAAAAATTGAATTTGAAA
This sequence comes from Steromphala cineraria, assembly GCA_916613615.1. NCBI lineage: Eukaryota > Metazoa > Mollusca > Gastropoda > Trochida > Trochidae > Steromphala > Steromphala cineraria. Next base: position 303,555 of record OU744729.1, read on the forward strand.
AAATAATTTTTTCGACGTTAGGGTGAGCTTGGGGGTACAGGTTCAGTATAAGGCCAGAATTTAACAAATTGGACATTTTGACTAAAATGGTCAAATTCAAATTTCTGATTATAAACTAGCAGAAATTGTTCACAAAACTCCCAAGGAGCAATACCGATTGAAAAAAATTGAATTTGAAAAAATAATTTTTTCGACGTTAGGGTGAGCTTGGGGGTACAGGTTCAGTATAAGGCCAGAATTTAACAAATTGGACATTTTGACTAAAATGGTCCAATTCGAATTTCTGATTATAAACTAGCAGAAATTGTTCACAAGACTCCCAAGAAGCAATACCGATTGAAAAAAATTGAATTTGAAAAAATAATTTTGTCGACGTTAGGATGAGCTTAGGGGTTACAGGTTCAGTATAAGGCCAGAATTTAACAAATTGGACATTTTGACTAAAATGGTCAAATTCAAATTTCTGATTATAAACTAGCAGAAATTGTTCACAAGACTCCCAAGAAGCAATACCGATTGAAAAAAATTGAATTTGAAAAAATATTTTTTTCGACGTTAGGGTGAGCTTGGGGGTACAGGTTCAGTATAAGGCCAGAATTTAACAAATTGGACATTTTGACTAAAATGGTCAAATTCAAATTTCTGATTATAAACTAGCAGAAATTGTTCACATGACTCCCAAGAAGCAATACCGATTAAAAAAAATTGAATTTGAAAAAATGATTTTTTCGACGTTAGGGTGAGCTTGGGGGTACAGGTTCAGTATAAGGCCAGAATTTAATTAATTGGACATTTTGACTAAAATGGTCAAATTCAAATTTCTGATTATAAACTAGCAGAAATTGTTCACATGACTCCCAAACAGCAAAACCGATTGAAAAAAATTGAATTTGAAAAAATAATTTTTGCGACGTTAGGGTGAGCTTGGGGGTACAGGTTCAGTATAAGGCCAGAATTTAACAAATTGGACAATTTGACTTAAATGGTCAAATTCAAATTTCTGATTATAAACTAGCAGAAATTGTTCACAAGACTACCAAGAAGCAATACCGATTGAAAAAAATTGAATTTGAAAAAATAATTTTTTCGACGTTAGGGTGAGCTTAGGGGTACAGGTTCAGTATAAGGCCAGAATTTAACAAATTGGACATTTTGACTAAAATGGTCAAATTCAAATTTCTGTTTATAAACTAGCAGAAATTGTTCACAAGACTCCCAAGGAGCAATACCGATTGAAAAAAATTGAATTTGAAAAAATAATTTTTTCGACGTTAGGGTGAGCTTAAGATAAGATAAGATAAGATAAGATAATGCTTTATTACCCGAAAGGGAATTTTGTGTACATCAGGGTTAAGAACATGTAGACAACATTTAAGACATGAGTAACAACAGTGATATTCTATACATTATAACAATATATTGGTAAAAGTTGTAGATGGTAGATATGATAAAAGAAATACAGTTTAATGCTTGTTTAAAAATGAAACACTAACAGGTATAAAAGAGTTTTTACTTCTATTAGATTTGACATTCGGTAAAAGATACCTGCGGCCAGACGGTAAAAGCTGATAACAAGGATATAAAACATGTGTTGGATCTTGTAAAATTCTAAAAGAAAGATTTAAAACGGATGACATGTACAGAGTGTCTAAACTATCAAATTCACAACAAGCAATTTTTCCTGATATGTTAACAATCCTTTTTAACTTGTTCTTATTTTGGAGTGACAGGGGTCCATACCAGCATTGCATACAGAATGTTAAAATTGATTGAATACATGATTTGTAGAACAAAGACATCAGCGTGGAATCGATGTGAAATGATCGTAGCTTTCGCAGGAAGTGGAGACGAGACTGGCATTTCTTGTAGACTGCGTTGGTATTTTGAGTAAAAGTCAGTTTATTATCGATTATCGTCCCAAGGTACTTATACTCTTCAACAACCTCTACTGCTTGTCCATCAATGATGAGCGGTGTTATGACAGATTTCTTCCTACGAAAGTCAATAACAAGTTCTTTCGTTCTGTTCACATTTAGTTGAAGGAAGTTGTCCTTGCACCAGTCAGTAAACGTAGTCACTGACAGGTTCAGTATAAGGCCAGAATTTAACAAATTGGACATTTTGACTAAAATGGTCAAATTCAAATTTCTGATTATAAACTAGCAGAAATTGTTCACATGACTCCCAAGAAGCAATACCGATTGGAAAAATTGAATTTGAAAAAATAATTTTTGCGACGTTATGGTGAGCTTGGGGGTACAGGTTCAGTATAAGGCCAGAATTTAACAAATTGGACATTTTGACTAAAATGGTCAAATTCAAATTTCTGATTATAAACTAGCAGAAATTGTTCACAAGACTCCCAAGAAGCAATACCGATTGAAAATTTGAATTTGAAAAAATAATTTTTTCGACGTTAGGGTGAGCTTAGGGGTACAGGTTCAGTATAAGGCCAGAATTTAACAAATTGAACATTTTGACTAAAATGGTCAAATTCAAATTTCTGATTATAAACTAGCAGAAATTGTTCACAAGACTCCCAAGGAGCAATACCGATTGAAAAAAATTGAATTTGAAAAAATGATTTTTTTCGACATTAGGGTGAGCTTGGGGGTACAGGTTCAGTATAAGGCCAGAATTTAACAAATTGGACATTTTGACTAAAATGTTCAAATTCAAATTTCTGATTATAAACTGGCAGAAATTGTTCACAAGACTCCCAAGAAGCAATACCGATCGAAAAAAAATTGAATTTGAAAAAATAATTTTTTCGACGTTAGGGTACGCTTAGGGGTAGAGGTTCAGTATAAGGCCAGAATTTAACAATTTGGACATTTTGACTAAAATGGTCAAATTCATATTTCTGATTATAAACTAGCAGAAATTGTTCATAAGACTCCCAAGAAACAATACCGATTGAAAAAAATTGAATTTGAAAAAATGATTTTTTCGACGTTAGGGTGAGCTTGGGGTTACAGGTTCAGTATAAGGCCAGAATTTAACAAATTGGACAATTTGACTAAAATGGTCAAATCCAAATTTCTGATTATAAACTAGCAGAAATTGTTCACAAGACTCCCAAGAAGCAATACCGATTGAAAAAAATTGAATTTGAAAAACTAATTTTTTCGACGTTAGGGTGAGCTTGAGGGTACAGGTTCAGTAAAAGGCCAGAATTTAACAAATTGAACATTTTGACTAAAATGGTCAAATTCAAATTTCTGATTATAAACTAGCAGAAATTGTTCACAAGACTCCAAAGAAGCAATACCAATTGAAAAAAATTGAATTTGAAAAAATGATTTTTTCGACGTTAGAGTGAGCTTGGGGGTACAGGTTCAGTATAAGGCCAGAATTTAACAAATTGGACATTTTGACTAAAATGGTCAAATTAAAATTTCTGATTATAAACTAGCAGAAATTGTTCACAAGACTCCCAAGAAGCAATACCGATTGAAAAAAATTGAATTTGAAAAAATGATTTTTTTGACGTTAGGGTGAGCTTGGGGGTACAGGTTCAGTATAAGGCCAGAATTTAACAAATTGGACAATTTGACGAAAATGGTCAAATTCAAATTTCTGATTATCAACTAGCAGAAATTGTTCACAAGATTCCCAAGAAGCAATACCGATTGAAAAAAATTGAATTTGAAAAAATAATTTTTTCGACGTTAGGGTGAGCTTAGGGGTACAGGTTCAGTATAAGGCCAGAATTTAACAAATTGGACATTTTGACTAAAATGGTCAAATTCAAATTTCTGATTATAAACTGGCAGAAATTGTTCACAAGACTCCCAAGAAGCAATACCGATCGAAAAAAAATTGAATTTGAAAAAATTATTTTTTCGACGTTAGGGTACGCTTAGGGGTACAGGTTCAGTATAAGGCCAGAATTTAACAATTTGGACATTTTGACTAAAATGGTCAAATTCATATTTCTGATTATAAACTAGCAGAAATTGTTCATAAGACTCCCAAGAAACAATACCGATTGAAAAAAATTTAATTTGAAAAAATGACTTTTTCGACGTTAGGGTGAGCTTGGGGTTACAGGTTCAGTATAAGGCCAGAATTTAACAAATTGAACAATTTGACTAAAATGGTCAAATCCAAATTTCTTATTATAAACTAGCAGAAATTGTTCACAAGACTCCCAAGAAGCAATACCGATTGAAAAAAATTTAATTTGAAAAAATAATTTTTTCGACGTTAGGGTGAGCTTGAGGGTACAGGTTCAGTAAAAGGCCAGAATTTAACAAATTGAACATTTTGACTAAAATGGTCAAATTCAAATTTCTGATTATAAACTAGCAGAAATTGTTCACAAGACTCCAAAGAAGCAATACCAATTGAAAAAAATTGAATTTGAAAAAATGATTTTTTCGACGTTAGAGTGAGCTTGGGGGTACAGGTTCAGTATAAGGCCAGAATTTAACAAATTGGACATTTTGACTAAAATGGTCAAATTAAAATTTCTGATTATAAACTAGCAGAAATTGTTCACAAGACTCCCAAGAAGCAATACCGATTGAAAAAAATTTAATTTGAAAAAATGATTTTTTCGACGTTAGAGTGAGCTTGGGGGTACAGGTTCAGTATAAGGCCAGAATTTAACAAATTGGACATTTTGACTAAAATGGTCAAATTAAAATTTCTGATTATAAACTAGCAGAAATTGTTCACAAGACTCCCAAGAAGCAATACCGATTGAAAAAAATTTAATTTGAAAAAATGATTTTTTTGACGTTAGGGTGAGCTTTGGGGTACAGGTTCAGTATAAGGCCAGAATTTAACAAATTGGACAATTTGACGAAAATGGTCAAATTCAAATTTCTGATTATCAACTAGCAGAAATTGTTCACAAGACTCCCAAGAAGCAATACCGATTGAAAAAAATTGAATTTGAAAAAATAATTTTTTCGACGTTAGGGTGAGCTTAGGGGTACAGGTTCAGTATAAGGCCAGAATTTAACAAATTGGACATTTTGACTAAAATGGTCAAATTCAAATTTCTGATTATAAACTAGCAGAAATTGTTCACAAGACTCCCAAGAAGCAATACCGATTGAAAAAAATTGAATTTTAAAAAATAATTTTTTCGACGTTAGGGTGAGCTTGGGGGTACAGGTTTTAACAAGGCCAGAATTTAACAAATTGGACATTTTGACTAAAATGGTCAAATTCAAATTTCTGATTATAAACTAGCAGAAATTGTTCACAAGACTCCCAAGGAGCAATACCGATTGAAAAAAATTGAATTTGAAAAAATGATTTTTTCGACGTTAGGGTGAGCTTGGGGGTACAGGTTCAGTATAAGGCCAGAATTTAACAAATTGAAAATTTTGACTAAAATGGTCAAATTCAAATTTCTGATTATAAACTAGCAGAAATTGTTCACAAGACTCCCAAAAAGCAATACCGATTGAAAAGAATTGAATTTGAAAAAATTATTTTTTCGACGTTAGGGTGAGCTTGGGGGTACAGGTTCAGTATAAGGCCAGAATTTAACAAATTGGACAATTTGGCTAAAATGGTCAAATTCAAATTTCTGATTATAAACTAGCAGAAATTGTTCACAAGACTCCCAAGAAGCAATACCGATTGAAAAAAATTGAATTTGAAAAAATAATTTGTTCGACGTTAGGGTGAGCTTAGGGGTACAGGTTCAGTATAAGGCCAGAATTTAACAAATTGGACATTTTGACTAAAATGGTCAAATTCAAATTTCTGATTATAAACTAGCAGAAATTGTTCACAAGACTCCAAAGAAGCAATACCGATTGAAAAAAATTGAATTTAAAAAAATAATTTTTACGACGTTAGGGTGAGCTTGGGGGTACAGGTTCAGTATAAGGCCAGAATTTAACAAATTGAAAATTTGGACTAAAATGGTCAAATTCAAATTTCTGATTATAAACTAGCAGAAATTGTTCACAAGACTCCCAAGGAGCAATACCGATTGAAAAAAATTGAATTTGAAAAAATAATTTTTTCGACATTAGGGTGAGCTTGGGGGTACAGGTTCAGTATAAGGCCAGAATTTAACAAATTGGACATTTTGACTAAAATGGTCAAATTAAAATTTCTGATTATAAACTAGCAGAAATTGTTCACAAGACTCCCAAGAAGCAATACCGATTGAAAAAAATTGAATTTGAAAAAATGATTTTTTTGACGTTAGGGTGAGCTTTGGGGTACAGGTTCAGTATAAGGCCAGAATTTAACAAATTGGACAATTTGACGAAAATGGTCAAATTCAAATTTCTGATTATCAACTAGCAGAAATTGTTCACAAGACTCCCAAGAAGCAATACCGATTGAAAAAAATTGAATTTGAAAAAATAATTTGTTCGACGTTAGGGTGAGCTTAGGGGTACAGGTTCAGTATAAGGCCAGAATTTAACAAATTGGACATTTTGACTAAAATGGTCAAATTAAAATTTCTGATTATAAACTAGCAGAAATTGTTCACAAGACTCCCAAGAAGCAATACCGATTGAAAAAAATTGAATTTGAAAAAATAATTTTTTCGACGTTAGGGTGAGCTTAGGGGTACAGGTTCAGTATAAGGCCAGAATTTAACAAATTGGACATTTTGACTAAAATGGTCAAATTAAAATTTCTGATTATAAACTAGCAGAAATTGTTCACAAGACTCCCAAGAAGCAATACCGATTGAAAAAAATTGAATTTTAAAAAATAATTTTTTCGACGTTAGGGTGAGCTTGGGGGTACAGGTTTTAACAAGGCCAGAATTTAACAAATTGGACATTTTGACTAAAATGGTCAAATTCAAATTTCTGATTATAAACTAGCAGAAATTGTTCACAAGACTCCCAAGGAGCAATACCGATTGAAAAAAATTGAATTTGAAAAAATGATTTTTTCGACGTTAGGGTGAGCTTGGGGGTACAGGTTCAGTATAAGGCCAGAATTTAACAAATTGAAAATTTTGACTAAAATGGTCAAATTCAAATTTCTGATTATAAACTAGCAGAAATTGTTCACAAGACTCCCAAAAAGCAATACCGATTGAAAAGAATTGAATTTGAAAAAATGATTTTTTCGACGTTAGGGTGAGCTTGGGGGTACAGGTTCAGTATAAGGCCAGAATTTAACAAATTGGACAATTTGGCTAAAATGGTCAAATTCAAATTTCTGATTATAAACTAGCAGAAATTGTTCACAAGACTCCCAAGAAGCAATACCGATTGAAAAAAATTGAATTTGAAAAAATAATTTGTTCGACGTTAGGGTGAGCTTAGGGGTACAGGTTCAGTATAAGGCCAGAATTTAACAAATTGGACATTTTGACTAAAATGGTCAAATTCAAATTTCTGATTATAAACTAGCAGAAATTGTTCACAAGACTCCAAAGAAGCAATACCGATTGAAAAAAATTGAATTTAAAAAAATAATTTTTTCGACGTTAGGGTGAGCTTGGGGGTACAGGTTCAGTATAAGGCCAGAATTTAACAAATTGAAAATTTGGACTAAAATGGTCAAATTCAAATTTCTGATTATAAACTAGCAGAAATTGTTCACAAGACTCCCAAGGAGCAATACCGATTGAAAAAAATTGAATTTGAAAAAATGGTTTTTTCGACATTAGGGTGAGCTTGGGGGTACAGGTTCAGTATAAGGCCAGAATTTAACAAATTGGACATTTTGACTAAAATGGTCAAATTCAAATTTCTGATTATAAACTAGCAGAAATTGTTCACATGACTCCCAAGAAGCAATACCGATTAAAAAAAATTGAATTTGAAAAAATGATTTTTTCGACGTTAGGGTGAGCTTGGGGGTACAGGTTCAGTATAAGGCCAGAATTTAATTAATTGGACATTTTGACTAAAATGGTCAAATTCAAATTTCTGATTATAAACTAGCAGAAATTGTTCACATGACTCCCAAGAAGCAATACCGATTGAAAAAAATTGAATTTGAAAAAATAATTTGTTCGACATTAGGGTGAGCTTGGGGGTACAGGTTCAGTATAAGGCCAGAATTTAACAAATTGACAATTTTGACTAAAATGGTCAAATTCAAATTTCTGATTATAAACTAGCAGAAATTGTTCACAAGACTCCCAAGGAGCAATACCGATTGAAAAAAATTGAATTTGAAAAAATGATTTTTTCGACGTTAGGGTGAGCTTGGGGGTACAGGTTCAGTATAAGGCCAGAATTTAACAAATTGAAAATTTTGACTAAAATGGTCAAATTTAAATTTCTGATTATAAACTAGCAGAAATTGTTCACAAGACTCCCAAGAAGCAATACCGATTGAAAAAAATTGAATTTGAAAAAATAATTTTTTTGACGTTAGGGTGAGCTTGGGGGTACAGGTTCAGTATAAGGCCAGAATTTAACAAATTGGACAATTTGACTAAAATGGTCAAATTCAAATTTCTGATTATAAACTAGCAGAAATTGTTCACAAGACTCCCAAGAAGCAATACCGATTGAAAAAAATTGAATTTGAAAAAATAATTTTTTCGACGTTAGGGTGAGCTTAGGGGTACAGGTTCAGTATATGGCCAGAATCTTACAAATTGGACATTTTGACTAAAATGGTCAAATTAAAATTTCTGATTATAAACTAGCAGAAATTGTTCACAAGACTCCCAAGAAGCAATACCGATTGAAAAAAATTGAATTTGAAAAAATGATTTTTTTGACGTTAGGGTGAGCTTGGGGGTACAGGTTCAGTATAAGGCCAGAATTTAACAAATTGGACAATTTGACGAAAATGGTCAAATTCAAATTTCTGATTATCAACTAGCAGAAATTGTTCACAAGACTCCCAAGAAGCAATACCGATTGAAAAAAATTGAATTTGAAAAAATAATATTTTCGACGTTAGGGTGAGCTTAGGGGTACAGGTTCAGTATAAGGCCAGAATTTAACAAATTGAAAATTTGGACTAAAATGGTCAAATTCAAATTTCTGATTATAAACTAGCAGAAATTGTTCACAAGACTCCCAAGGAGCAATACCGATTGAAAAAAAATTGAATTTGAAAAAATGTTTTTTTCGACGTTAGGGTGAGCTTGGGGGTACAGGTTTTAACAAGGCCAGAATTTAACAAATTGGACATTTTGACTAAAATGGTCAAATTCAAATTTCTGATTATAAACTAGCAGAAATTGTTCACATGACTCCCAAGAAGCAATACCGATTGAAAAAAATTGAATTTGAAAAAATAATTTTTTCGACATTAGGGTGAGCTTGGGGGTACAGGTTCAGTATAAGGCCAGAATTTAACAAATTGACAATTTTGACTAAAATGGTCAAATTCAAATTTCTGATTATAAACTAGCAGAAATTGTTCACAAGACTCCCAAGAAGCAATACCGATTGAAAAATATTGAATTTGAAAAAATTATTTTTTCGACGTTAGGGTGAGCTTGGGGGTACAGGTTCAGTATAAGGCCAGAATTTAACAAATTGGACATTTTTGACTAAAATGGTCAAATTCAAATTTCTGATTATAAACTATCAGAAATTGTTCACAAGACTCCCAAAAAGCAATACCGATTGAAAAAAATAGAATTTGAAAAAATAATTTTTTCGACGTTAGGGTGAGCTTGGGGTACAGGTTCAGTATAAGGCCAGAATTTAACAAATTGAAAATTTTGACTAAAATGGTCAAATTCAAATTTCTGATTATAAACTAGCAGAAATTGTTCATAAGACTCCCAAGGAGCAATACCGATTGAAAAAAATTGAATTTGAAAAAATGGTTTTTTCGACGTTCGGGTGAGCTTGGAGGTACAGGTTCAGTATAAGGCCAGAATTTAACAAATTGGACATTTTGACTAAAATGGTCAAATTCAAATTTCTGATTATAAACTAGCAGAAATTGTTCACATGACTCCCAAGAAGCAATACCGATTGAAAAAAATTGAATTTGAAAAAATAATTTTTTCGACGTTAGGGTGAGCTTGGGGGTACAGGTTCAGTATAAGGCCAGAATTTAACAAATTGAACATTTTGACTAAAATGGTCAAATTCAAATTTCTGATTATAAACTAGCAGAAATTGTTCACAAGACTCCCAAAAAGCAATACCGATTGAAAATATTTAATTTGAAAAAATGATTTTTTCGACGTTAGGGTGAGCTTGGGGGTACAGGTTCAGTATAAGGCCAGAATTTTACAAATTGGACAATTTGACTAAAATGGTCAAATTCAAATTTCTGATTATAAACTAGCAGAAATTGTTCACAAGACTCCCAAGAAGCAATACCGATTGAAAAAAATTGAATTTAAAAAAATAATTTTTTCGACGTTAGGGTGAGCTTGGGGGTACAGGTTCAGTATAAGGCCAGAATTTAACAAATTGAAAATTTGGACTAAAATGGTCAAATTCAAATTTCTGATTATAAACTAGCAGAAATTGTTCACAAGACTCCCAAGAAGCAATACCGATTGAAAAATATTGAATTTGAAAAAATTATTTTTTCGACGTTAGGGTGAGCTTGGGGGTACAGGTTCAGTATAAGGCCAGAATTTAACAAATTGGACATTTTTGACTAAAATGGTCAAATTCAAATTTCTGATTATAAACTATCAGAAATTGTTCACAAGACTCCCAAAAAGCAATACCGATTGAAAAAAATAGAATTTGAAAAAATAATTTTTTCGACGTTAGGGTGAGCTTGGGGGTACAGGTTCAGTATAAGGCCAGAATTTAACAAATTGAAAATTTTGACTAAAATGGTCAAATTCAAATTTCTGATTATAAACTAGCAGAAATTGTTCACAAGACTCCCAAGGAGCAATACCGATTGAAAAAAATTGAATTTGAAAAAATGGTTTTTTCGACGTTAGGGTGAGCTTGGGGGTACAGGTTCAGTATAAGGCCAGAATTTAACAAATTGGACATTTTGACTAAAATGGTCAAATTCAAATTTCTGATTATAAACTAGCAGAAATTGTTCACATGACTCCCAAGAAGCAATACCGATTGAAAAAAATTGAATTTGAAAAAATAATTTTTTCGACGTTAGGGTGAGCTTGGGGGTACAGGTTCAGTATAAGGCCAGAATTTAACAAATTGAACATTTTGACTAAAATGGTCAAATTCAAATTTCTGATTATAAACTAGCAGAAATTGTTCACAAGACTCCCAAAAAGCAATACCGATTGAAAAGAATTGAATTTGAAAAAATGATTTTTTCGACGTTAGGGTGAGCTTGGGGGTACAGGTTCAGTATAAGGCCAGAATTTAACAAATTGGACAATTTGACTAAAATGGTCAAATTCAAATTTCTGATTATAAACTAGCAGAAATTGTTCACAAGACTCCCAAGAAGCAATACCGATTGAAAAAAATTGAATTTGAAAAAATAATTTGTTCGACGTTAGGGTGAGCTTAGGGGTACAGGTTCAGTATAAGGCCAGAATTTAACAAATTGGACATTTTGACTAAAATGGTCAAATTCAAATTTCTGATTATAAACTAGCAGAAATTGTTCACAAGACTCTCAAGAAGCAATACCGATTGAAAAAAATTGAATTTAAAAAAATAATTTTTTCGACGTTAGGGTGAGCTTGGGGGTACAGGTTCAGTATAAGGCCAGAATTTAACCAATTGGACATTTTGACTAAAATGGTCAAATTCAAATTTCTGATTATAAACTAGCAGAAATTGTTCACAAGACTCCCAAGAAGCAATACCGATTGAAAAAAATTGAATTTGAAAAAAATAATTTTTTCGACGTTAGGGTGAGCTTGGGGGTACAGGTTCAGTATAAGGCCAGAATTTAACAAATTGAAAATTTTGACTAAAATGGTCAAATTCAAATTTCTGATTATAAACTAGCAGAAATTGTTCACAAGACTCCCAAGAAGCAATACCGATTGAAAAAAATTGAATTTGAAAAAATAATTTTTTCGACATTAGGGTGAGCTTGGGGGTTCAGGTTCAGTATAAGGCCAGAATTTAACAAATTGAACATTTTGACTAAAATGGTCAAATTCAAATTTCTGATTATAAACTAGCAGAAATTGTTCACAAGACTCCAAAAAAGCAATACCGATTGAAAAAAATTGAATTTGAAAAAATGATTTTTTCGACGTTAGGGTGAGCTTGGGGGTACAGGTTCAGTATAAGGCCAGAATTTAACAAATTGACAATTTTGACTAAAATGGTCAAATTCAAATTTCTGATTATAAACTAGCAGAAATTGTTCACAAGACTCCCAAGAAGCAATACCGATTGAAAAAAATTGAATTTGAAAAAATGATTTTTTTGACGTTAGGGTGAGCTTGGGGGTACAGGTTCAGTATAAGGCCAGAATTTAACAAATTGGACAATTTGACTAAAATGGTCAAAATTCAAATTTCTGATTATAAACTAGCAGAAATTGTTCACAAGACTCCCAAGAAGCAATACCGATTGAAAAAAATTGAATTTTTAAAAAATAATTTTTTCGACGTTAGGGTGAGCTTAGGGGTACAGGTTCAGTATATGGCCAGAATTTAACAAATTGGACATTTTGACTAAAATGGTCAAATTCAAATTTCTGATTATAAACTAGCAGAAATTGTTCACAAGACTCCCAAGAAGCAATACCGATTGAAAAAAATTGAATTTTAAAAAATAATTTTTTCGACGTTAGGGTGAGCTTGGGGGTACAGGTTCAGTATAAGGCCAGAATTTAACAAATTGGACATTTTGACTAAAATGGTCAAATTCAAATTTCTGATTATAAACTAGCAGAAATTGTTCACAAGACTCCCAAGGAACAATACCGATTGAAAAAAATTGAATTTGAAAAATTGTTTTTTTCGACGTTAGGGTGAGCCTGGGGGTACAGGTTCAGTATAAGGCCAGAATTTAACAAATTGGACATTTTGACTAAAATGGTCAAATTCAAATTTCTGATTATAAACTAGCAGAAATTGTTCACAAGACTCCCAAGGAGCAATACCGTTTGAAAAAAATTGAATTTAAAAAAATAATTTTTTCGACGTTAGGGTGAGCTTGGGGGTACAGGTTCAGTATAAGGCCAGAATTTAACAAATTGAAAATTTTGACTAAAATGGTCAAATTCAAATTTCTGATTATAAACAAGCAGAAATTGTTCACAAGACTCCCAAAAAGCAATACCGATTGAAAAATATTGAATTTGAAAAAATGATTTTTTCGACGTTAGGGTGAGCTTTGGGGTACAGGTTCAGCATAAGGCCAGAATTTAACAAATTGGACAATTTGACTAAAATGGTCAAATTCAAATTTCTGATTATAAACTAGCAGAAATTGTTCACAAGACTCCCAAGAAGCAATACCGATTGAAAAAAATTGAATTTGAAAAAATAATTTGTTCGACGTTAGGGTGAGCTTAGGGGTACAGGTTCAGTATAAGGCCAGAATTTAACAAATTGGACATTTTGACTAAAATGGTCAAATTCAAATTTCTGATTATAAACTAGCAGAAATTGTTCACAAGACTCCCAAGAAGCAATACCGATTGAAAAAAATTGAATTTTAAAAAATAATTTTTTCGACGTTAGGGTGAGCTATTGGGTACAGGTTCAGCATAAGGCCAGAATTTAACAAATTGGACAATTTGACTAAAATGGTCAAATTCAAATTTCTGATTATAAACTAGCAGAAATTGTTCACAAGACTCCCAAGAAGCAATACCGATTGAAAAAAATTGAATTTGAAAAAATAATTTTTTCGACGTTAGGGTGAGCTTTGGGGTACAGGTTCAGTATAAGGCCAGAATTTAACAAATTGGACATTTTGACTAAAATGGTCAAATTCAAATTTCTGATTATAAACTAGCAGAAATTGTTCACAAGACTCCCAAGAAGCAATACCGATTGAAAAAAATTGAATTTGAAAAAATAATTTTTTCGACATTAGGGTGAGCTTGGGGGTACAGGTTCAGTATAAGGCCAGAATTTAACAAATTGACAATTTTGACTAAAATGGTCAAATTCAAATTTCTGATTATAAACTAGCAGAAATTGTTCACAAGACTCCCAAGAAGCAATACCGATTGAAAAATATTGAATTTGAAAAAATTATTTTTTCGACGTTAGGGTGAGCTTGGGGGTACAGGTTCAGTATAAGGCCAGAATTTAACAAATTGGACATTTTTGACTAAAATGGTCAAATTCAAATTTCTGATTATAAACTATCAGAAATTGTTCACAAGACTCCCAAAAAGCAATACCGATTGAAAAAAATAGAATTTGAAAAAATAATTTTTTCGACGTTAGGGTGAGCTTGGGGTACAGGTTCAGTATAAGGCCAGAATTTAACAAATTGAAAATTTTGACTAAAATGGTCAAATTCAAATTTCTGATTATAAACTAGCAGAAATTGTTCATAAGACTCCCAAGGAGCAATACCGATTGAAAAAAATTGAATTTGAAAAAATGGTTTTTTCGACGTTCGGGTGAGCTTGGAGGTACAGGTTCAGTATAAGGCCAGAATTTAACAAATTGGACATTTTGACTAAAATGGTCAAATTCAAATTTCTGATTATAAACTAGCAGAAATTGTTCACATGACTCCCAAGAAGCAATACCGATTGAAAAAAATTGAATTTGAAAAAATAATTTTTTCGACGTTAGGGTGAGCTTGGGGGTACAGGTTCAGTATAAGGCCAGAATTTAACAAATTGAACATTTTGACTAAAATGGTCAAATTCAAATTTCTGATTATAAACTAGCAGAAATTGTTCACAAGACTCCCAAAAAGCAATACCGATTGAAAATATTTAATTTGAAAAAATGATTTTTTCGACGTTAGGGTGAGCTTGGGGGTACAGGTTCAGTATAAGGCCAGAATTTTACAAATTGGACAATTTGACTAAAATGGTCAAATTCAAATTTCTGATTATAAACTAGCAGAAATTGTTCACAAGACTCCCAAGAAGCAATACCGATTGAAAAAAATTGAATTTAAAAAAATAATTTTTTCGACGTTAGGGTGAGCTTGGGGGTACAGGTTCAGTATAAGGCCAGAATTTAACAAATTGAAAATTTGGACTAAAATGGTCAAATTCAAATTTCTGATTATAAACTAGCAGAAATTGTTCACAAGACTCCCAAGAAGCAATACCGATTGAAAAATATTGAATTTGAAAAAATTATTTTTTCGACGTTAGGGTGAGCTTGGGGGTACAGGTTCAGTATAAGGCCAGAATTTAACAAATTGGACATTTTTGACTAAAATGGTCAAATTCAAATTTCTGATTATAAACTATCAGAAATTGTTCACAAGACTCCCAAAAAGCAATACCGATTGAAAAAAATAGAATTTGAAAAAATAATTTTTTCGACGTTAGGGTGAGCTTGGGGGTACAGGTTCAGTATAAGGCCAGAATTTAACAAATTGAAAATTTTGACTAAAATGGTCAAATTCAAATTTCTGATTATAAACTAGCAGAAATTGTTCACAAGACTCCCAAGGAGCAATACCGATTGAAAAAAATTGAATTTGAAAAAATGGTTTTTTCGACGTTAGGGTGAGCTTGGGGGTACAGGTTCAGTATAAGGCCAGAATTTAACAAATTGGACATTTTGACTAAAATGGTCAAATTCAAATTTCTGATTATAAACTAGCAGAAATTGTTCACATGACTCCCAAGAAGCAATACCGATTGAAAAAAATTGAATTTGAAAAAATAATTTTTTCGACGTTAGGGTGAGCTTGGGGGTACAGGTTCAGTATAAGGCCAGAATTTAACAAATTGAACATTTTGACTAAAATGGTCAAATTCAAATTTCTGATTATAAACTAGCAGAAATTGTTCACAAGACTCCCAAAAAGCAATACCGATTGAAAAGAATTGAATTTGAAAAAATGATTTTTTCGACGTTAGGGTGAGCTTGGGGGTACAGGTTCAGTATAAGGCCAGAATTTAACAAATTGGACAATTTGACTAAAATGGTCAAATTCAAATTTCTGATTATAAACTAGCAGAAATTGTTCACAAGACTCCCAAGAAGCAATACCGATTGAAAAAAATTGAATTTGAAAAAATAATTTGTTCGACGTTAGGGTGAGCTTAGGGGTACAGGTTCAGTATAAGGCCAGAATTTAACAAATTGGACATTTTGACTAAAATGGTCAAATTCAAATTTCTGATTATAAACTAGCAGAAATTGTTCACAAGACTCTCAAGAAGCAATACCGATTGAAAAAAATTGAATTTAAAAAAATAATTTTTTCGACGTTAGGGTGAGCTTGGGGGTACAGGTTCAGTATAAGGCCAGAATTTAACCAATTGGACATTTTGACTAAAATGGTCAAATTCAAATTTCTGATTATAAACTAGCAGAAATTGTTCACAAGACTCCCAAGAAGCAATACCGATTGAAAAAAATTGAATTTGAAAAAAATAATTTTTTCGACGTTAGGGTGAGCTTGGGGGTACAGGTTCAGTATAAGGCCAGAATTTAACAAATTGAAAATTTTGACTAAAATGGTCAAATTCAAATTTCTGATTATAAACTAGCAGAAATTGTTCACAAGACTCCCAAGAAGCAATACCGATTGAAAAAAATTTAATTTGAAAAAATAATTTTTTCGACATTAGGGTGAGCTTGGGGGTTCAGGTTCAGTATAAGGCCAGAATTTAACAAATTGAACATTTTGACTAAAATGGTCAAATTCAAATTTCTGATTATAAACTAGCAGAAATTGTTCACAAGACTCCAAAAAAGCAATACCGATTGAAAAAAATTGAATTTGAAAAAATGATTTTTTCGACGTTAGGGTGAGCTTGGGGGTACAGGTTCAGTATAAGGCCAGAATTTAACAAATTGACAATTTTGACTAAAATGGTCAAATTCAAATTTCTGATTATAAACTAGCAGAAATTGTTCACAAGACTCCCAAGAAGCAATACCGATTGAAAAAAATTGAATTTTAAAAAATAATTTTTTCGACCTTAGGGTGAGCTTGGGGGTACAGGTTCAGTATAAGGCCAGAATTTAACAAATTGGACAATTTGACTAAAATGGTCAAAATTCAAATTTCTGATTATAAACTAGCAGAAATTGTTCACAAGACTCCCAAGAAGCAATACCGATTGAAAAAAATTGAATTTTTAAAAAATAATTTTTTCGACGTTAGGGTGAGCTTAGGGGTACAGGTTCAGTATATGGCCAGAATTTAACAAATTGGACATTTTGACTAAAATGGTCAAATTCAAATTTCTGATTATAAACTAGCAGAAATTGTTCACAAGACTCCCAAGCAGCAATACCGATTGAAAAAAATTGAATTTTAAAAAATAATTTTTTCGACGTTAGGGTGAGCTTGGGGGTACAGGTTCAGTATAAGGCCAGAATTTAACAAATTGGACATTTTGACTAAAATGGTCAAATTCAAATTTCTGATTATAAACTAGCAGAAATTGTTCACAAGACTCCCAAGGAACAATACCGATTGAAAAAAATTGAATTTGAAAAATTGTTTTTTTCGACGTTAGGGTGAGCCTGGGGGTACAGGTTCAGTATAAGGCCAGAATTTAACAAATTGGACATTTTGACTAAAATGGTCAAATTCAAATTTCTGATTATAAACTAGCAGAAATTGTTCACAAGACTCCCAAGGAGCAATACCGTTTGAAAAAAATTGAATTTAAAAAAATAATTTTTTCGACGTTAGGGTGAGCTTGGGGGTACAGGTTCAGTATAAGGCCAGAATTTAACAAATTGAAAATTTTGACTAAAATGGTCAAATTCAAATTTCTGATTATAAACAAGCAGAAATTGTTCACAAGACTCCCAAAAAGCAATACCGATTGAAAAATATTGAATTTGAAAAAATGATTTTTTCGACGTTAGGGTGAGCTTTGGGGTACAGGTTCAGCATAAGGCCAGAATTTAACAAATTGGACAATTTGACTAAAATGGTCAAATTCAAATTTCTGATTATAAACTAGCAGAAATTGTTCACAAGACTCCCAAGAAGCAATACCGATTGAAAAAAATTGAATTTGAAAAAATAATTTGTTCGACGTTAGGGTGAGCTTAGGGGTACAGGTTCAGTATAAGGCCAGAATTTAACAAATTGGACATTTTGACTAAAATGGTCAAATTCAAATTTCTGATTATAAACTAGCAGAAATTGTTCACAAGACTCCCAAGAAGCAATACCGATTGAAAAAAATTGAATTTTAAAAAATAATTTTTTCGACGTTAGGGTGAGCTTTTGGGTACAGGTTCAGCATAAGGCCAGAATTTAACAAATTGGACAATTTGACTAAAATGGTCAAATTCAAATTTCTGATTATAAACTAGCAGAAATTGTTCACAAGACTCCCAAGAAGCAATACCGATTGAAAAAAATTGAATTTGAAAAAATAATTTTTTCGACGTTAGGGTGAGCTTTGGGGTACAGGTTCAGTATAAGGCCAGAATTTAACAAATTGGACATTTTGACTAAAATGGTCAAATTCAAATTTCTGATTATAAACTAGCAGAAATTGTTCACAAGACTCCCAAGGAGCAATACCGATTGAAAAAAATTGAATTTGAAAAAATGATTTTCGACGTTAGTGTGAGCTTGGGGGTACAGGTTCAGTATAAGGCCAGAATTTAACAAATTGGACATTTTGACTAAAATGGTCAAATTCAAATTTCTGATTATAAACTAGCAGAAATTGTTCACAAGACTCCCAAGGAGCAATACCGATTGAAAAAAATTGAATTTGAAAAAATGGTTTTTTCGACGTTAGGGTGAGCTTGGGGGTACAGGTTCAGTATAAGGCCAGAATTTAACAAATTGGACATTTTGACTAAAATGGTCAAATTCAAATTTCTGATTATAAACTAGCAGAAATTGTTCACATGACTCCCAAGAAGCAATACCGATTGAAAAATATTGAATTTGAAAAAATAATTTTTTCGACATTAGGGTGAGCTTGGGGGTATAGGTTCAGTATAAGGCCAGAATTTAACAAATTGAACATTTTGACTAAAATGGTCAAATTCAAATTTCTGATTATAAACTAGCAGAAATTGTTCACAAGACTCCTAAGAAGCAATACCGATTGAAAAAAATTGAATTTGAAAAAATGATTTTTTCGATGTTAGGGTGAGCTTGGGGGTACAGGTTCAGTATAAGGCCAGAATTTAACAAATTGAAAATTTTGACTAAAATGGTCAAATTAAAATTTCTGATTATAAACTAGCAGAAATTGTTCACAAGACTCCCAAGAAGCAATACCGATTGAAAAAAATTGAATTTGAAAAAATGATTTTTTTGACGTTAGGGTGAGCTTGGGGGTACAGGTTCAGTATAAGGCCAGAATTTAACAAATTGGACAATTTGACTAAAATGGTCAAATTCAAATTTCTGATTATAAACTAGCAGAAATTGTTCACAAGACTCCCAAGAAGCAATACCGATTGAAAAAAATTGAATTTGAAAAAATGATTTTTTTGACGTTAGGGTGAGCTTGGGGGTACAGGTTCAGTATAAGGCCAGAATTTAACAAATTGGACAATTTGACTAAAATGGTCAAATTCAAATTTCTGATTATAAACTAGCAGAAATTGTTCACAAGACTCCCAAGAAGCAATACCGATTGAAAAAAATTGAATTTGAAAAAATTATTTTTTCGACGTTAGGGTGAGCTTGGGGGTACAGGTTCAGTATAAGGCCAGAATTTAACAAATTGGACATTTTTGACTAAAATGGTCAAATTCAAATTTCTGATTATAAACTATCAGAAATTGTTCACAAGACTCCCAAAAAGCATTACCGATTGAAAAAAATTGAATTTGAAAAAATAATTTTTTCGACGTTAGGGTGAGCTTGGGGGTACAGGTTCAGTATAAGGCCAGAATTTAACAAATTGAAAATTTTGACTAAAATGGTCAAATTCAAATTTCTGATTATAAACTAGCAGAAATTGTTCACAAGACTCCCAAGGAGCAATACCGATTGAAAAAAATTGAATTTGAAAAAATGGTTTTTTCGACGTTAGGGTGAGCTTGGGGGTACAGGTTCAGTATAAGGCCAGAATTTAACAAATTGGACATTTTGACTAAAATGGTCAAATTCAAATTTCTGATTATAAACTAGCAGAAATTGTTCACATGACTCCCAAGAAGCAATACCGATTGAAAAAAATTGAATTTGAAAAAATAATTTTTTCGACGTTAGGGTGAGCTTGGGGGTACAGGTTCAGTATAAGGCCAGAATTTAACAAATTGAACATTTTGACTAAAATGGTCAAATTCAAATTTCTGATTATAAACTAGCAGAAATTGTTCACAAGACTCCTAAGGAGCAATACCGATTGAAAAAAATTGAATTTGAAAAAATGATTTTTTCGACGTTAGGGTGAGCTTGGGGGTACAGGTTCAGTATAAGGCCAGAATTTAACAAATTGGACATTTTGACTAAAATGGTCAAATTAAAATTTCTGATTATAAACTAGCAGAAATTGTTCACAAGACTCCCAAGGAGCAATACCGATTGAAAAAAATTGAATTTGAAAAAATTATTTTTTCGACGTTAGGGTGAGCTTTGGGGTACAGGTTCAGTAAAAGGCCAGAATTTAACAAATCGAAAATTTTGACTAAAATGGTCAAATTAAAATTTCTGATTATAAACTAGCAGAAATTGTTCACAAGACTCCCAAGGAGCAATACCGATTGAAAAAAATTGAATTTGAAAAAATTATTTTTTCGACGTTAGGGTGAGCTTTGGGGTACAGGTTCAGTAAAAGGCCAGAATTTACCAAATCGAAAATTTTGACTAAAATGGTCAAATTCAAATTTCTGATTATAAACTAGCAGAAATTGTTCACAAGACTCCCAAGGAGCAATACCGATTGAAAAAAATTGAATTTGAAAAAATGTTTTTTTCGACGTTAGGGTGAGCTTGGGGGTACAGGTTCAGTATGAGGCCAGAATTTAACAAATTGGACATTTTGACTAAAATGGTCAAATTCAAATTTCTGATTATAAACTAGCAGAAATTGTTCACATGACTCCCAAGAAGCAATACCGATTGAAAAAAATTGAATTTGAAAAAATAATTTTTTCGACGTTAGGGTGAGCTTGGGGGTACAGGTTCAGTATAAGGCCAGAATTTAACAAATTGAAAATTTTGACTAAAATGGTCAAATTCAAATTTCTGATTATAAACTAGCAGAAATTGTTCACAAGACTCCCAAGGAGCAGTACTGATTGAAAAAAATTGAATTTGAAAAAATGTTTTTTTCGACGTTAGGGTGAGCCTGGGGGTACAGGTTCAGTATAAGGCCAGAATTTAACAAATTGGACATTTTGACTAAAATGGTCAAATTCAAATTTCTGATTATAAACTAGCAGAAATTGTTCACAAGACTCCCAAGAAGCAATACCGATTGAAAAAAATTGAATTTTAAAAAATGTTTTTTTCGACGTTAAGGTGAGCTTGGGGGTACAGGTTCAGTATAAGGCCAGAATTTAACAAATTGGACATTTTGACTAAAATGGTCAAATTCAAATTTCTGATTATAAACTAGCAGAAATTGTTCACATGACTCCCAAGAAGCAATACCGATTGAAAAAAATTGAATTTGAAAAAATAATTTTTTCGACGTTAGGGTGAGCTTGGGGGTACAGGTTCAGTATAAGGCCAGAATTTAACAAATTGAAAATTTTGACTAAAATGGTCAAATTCAAATTTCTGATTATAAACTAGCAGAAATTGTTCACAAGACTCCCAAGGAGCAATACTGATTGAAAAAAATTGAATTTGAAAAAATGTTTTTTTCGACGTTAGGGTGAGCCTGGGGGTACAGGTTCAGTATAAGGCCAGAATTTAACAAATTGGACATTTTGACTAAAATGGTCAAATTCAAATTTCTGATTATAAACTAGCAGAAATTGTTCACATGACTCCCAAGAAGCAATACCGATTGAAAAAAATTGAATTTTAAAAAATAATTTTTTCGACGTTAGGGTGAGATTTGGGGTACAGGTTCAGTATAAGGCCAGAATTTAACAAATTGGACATTTTGACTAAAATGGTCAAATTCAAATTTCTGATTATAAACTAGCAGAAATTGTTCACAAGACTCCCAAGGAGCAATACCGATTGAAAAAAATTGAATTTGAAAAAATGGTTTTTTCGACGTTAGGGTGAGCCTGGGGGTACAGGTTCAGTATAAGGCCAGAATTTAACAAATTGGACATTTTGACTAAAATGGTCAAATTCAAATTTCTGATTATAAACTAGCAGAAATTGTTCACATGACTCCCAAGAAGCAATACCGATTGAAAAATATTGAATTTGAAAAAATAATTTTTTCGACATTAGGGTGAGCTTGGGGGTATAGGTTCAGTATAAGGCCAGAATTTAACAAATTGAACATTTTGACTAAAATGGTCAAATTCAAATTTCTGATTATAAACTAGCAGAAATTGTTCACAAGACTCCTAAGAAGCAATACCGATTGAAAAAAATTGAATTTGAAAAAATGATTTTTTCGATGTTAGGGTGAGCTTGGGGGTACAGGTTCAGTATAAGGCCAGAATTTAACAAATTGAAAATTTTGACTAAAATGGTCAAATTAAAATTTCTGATTATAAACTAGCAGAAATTGTTCACAAGACTCCCAAGAAGCAATACCGATTGAAAAAAATTGAATTTGAAAAAATGATTTTTTTGACGTTAGGGTGAGCTTGGGGGTACAGGTTCAGTATAAGGCCAGAATTTAACAAATTGGACAATTTGACTAAAATGGTCAAATTCAAATTTCTGATTATAAACTAGCAGAAATTGTTCACAAGACTCCCAAGAAGCAATACCGATTGAAAAAAATTGAATTTGAAAAAATTATTTTTTCGACGTTAGGGTGAGCTTGGGGGTACAGGTTCAGTATAAGGCCAGAATTTAACAAATTGGACATTTTTGACTAAAATGGTCAAATTCAAATTTCTGATTATAAACTATCAGAAATTGTTCACAAGACTCCCAAAAAGCATTACCGATTGAAAAAAATTGAATTTGAAAAAATAATTTTTTCGACGTTAGGGTGAGCTTGGGGGTACAGGTTCAGTATAAGGCCAGAATTTAACAAATTGAAAATTTTGACTAAAATGGTCAAATTCAAATTTCTGATTATAAACTAGCAGAAATTGTTCACAAGACTCCCAAGGAGCAATACCGATTGAAAAAAATTGAATTTGAAAAAATGGTTTTTTCGACGTTAGGGTGAGCTTGGGGGTACAGGTTCAGTATAAGGCCAGAATTTAACAAATTGGACATTTTGACTAAAATGGTCAAATTCAAATTTCTGATTATAAACTAGCAGAAATTGTTCACATGACTCCCAAGAAGCAATACCGATTGAAAAAAATTGAATTTGAAAAAATAATTTTTTCGACGTTAGGGTGAGCTTGGGGGTACAGGTTCAGTATAAGGCCAGAATTTAACAAATTGAACATTTTGACTAAAATGGTCAAATTCAAATTTCTGATTATAAACTAGCAGAAATTGTTCACAAGACTCCTAAGGAGCAATACCGATTGAAAAAAATTGAATTTGAAAAAATGATTTTTTCGACGTTAGGGTGAGCTTGGGGGTACAGGTTCAGTATAAGGCCAGAATTTAACAAATTGAAAATTTTGACTAAAATGGTCAAATTAAAATTTCTGATTATAAACTAGCAGAAATTGTTCACAAGACTCCCAAGGAGCAATACCGATTGAAAAAAATTGAATTTGAAAAAATTATTTTTTCGACGTTAGGGTGAGCTTTGGGGTACAGGTTCAGTAAAAGGCCAGAATTTAACAAATCGAAAATTTTGACTAAAATGGTCAAATTAAAATTTCTGATTATAAACTAGCAGAAATTGTTCACAAGACTCCCAAGGAGCAATACCGATTGAAAAAAATTGAATTTGAAAAAATTATTTTTTCGACGTTAGGGTGAGCTTTGGGGTACAGGTTCAGTAAAAGGCCAGAATTTACCAAATCGAAAATTTTGACTAAAATGGTCAAATTCAAATTTCTGATTATAAACTAGCAGAAATTGTTCACAAGACTCCCAAGGAGCAATACCGATTGAAAAAAATTGAATTTGAAAAAATGTTTTTTTCGACGTTAGGGTGAGCTTGGGGGTACAGGTTCAGTATGAGGCCAGAATTTAACAAATTGGACATTTTGACTAAAATGGTCAAATTCAAATTTCTGATTATAAACTAGCAGAAATTGTTCACATGACTCCCAAGAAGCAATACCGATTGAAAAAAATTGAATTTGAAAAAATAATTTTTTCGACGTTAGGGTGAGCTTGGGGGTACAGGTTCAGTATAAGGCCAGAATTTAACAAATTGAAAATTTTGACTAAAATGGTCAAATTCAAATTTCTGATTATAAACTAGCAGAAATTGTTCACAAGACTCCCAAGGAGCAGTACTGATTGAAAAAAATTGAATTTGAAAAAATGTTTTTTTCGACGTTAGGGTGAGCCTGGGGGTACAGGTTCAGTATAAGGCCAGAATTTAACAAATTGGACATTTTGACTAAAATGGTCAAATTCAAATTTCTGATTATAAACTAGCAGAAATTGTTCACAAGACTCCCAAGAAGCAATACCGATTGAAAAAAATTGAATTTTAAAAAATGTTTTTTTCGACGTTAAGGTGAGCTTGGGGGTACAGGTTCAGTATAAGGCCAGAATTTAACAAATTGGACATTTTGACTAAAATGGTCAAATTCAAATTTCTGATTATAAACTAGCAGAAATTGTTCACATGACTCCCAAGAAGCAATACCGATTGAAAAAAATTGAATTTGAAAAAATAATTTTTTCGACGTTAGGGTGAGCTTGGGGGTACAGGTTCAGTATAAGGCCAGAATTTAACAAATTGAAAATTTTGACTAAAATGGTCAAATTCAAATTTCTGATTATAAACTAGCAGAAATTGTTCACAAGACTCCCAAGGAGCAATACTGATTGAAAAAAATTGAATTTGAAAAAATGTTTTTTTCGACGTTAGGGTGAGCCTGGGGGTACAGGTTCAGTATAAGGCCAGAATTTAACAAATTGGACATTTTGACTAAAATGGTCAAATTCAAATTTCTGATTATAAACTAGCAGAAATTGTTCACATGACTCCCAAGAAGCAATACCGATTGAAAAAAATTGAATTTTAAAAAATAATTTTTTCGACGTTAGGGTGAGATTTGGGGTACAGGTTCAGTATAAGGCCAGAATTTAACAAATTGGACATTTTGACTAAAATGGTCAAATTCAAATTTCTGATTATAAACTAGCAGAAATTGTTCACAAGACTCCCAAGGAGCAATACCGATTGAAAAAAATTTAATTTGAAAAAATGGTTTTTTCGACGTTAGGGTGAGCCTGGGGGTACAGGTTCAGTATAAGGCCAGAATTTAACAAATTGGACATTTTGACTAAAATGGTCAAATTCAAATTTCTGATTATAAACTAGCAGAAATTGTTCACATGACTCCCAAGAAGCAATACCGATTGAAAAAAATTGAATTTTAAAAAATAATTTTTTCGACGTTAGGGTGAGCTTGGGGGTACAGGTTTTAACAAGGCCAGAATTTAACAAATTGGACATTTTGACTAAAATGGTCAAATTCAAATTTCTGATTATAAACTAGCAGAAATTGTTCACAAGACTCCCAAGAAGCAATACCGATTGAAAAAAATTGAATTTTAAAAAATAATGTTTTCGACGTTAGGGTGAGCTTGGGGGTACAGGTTCAGTATAAGGCCAGAATTTAACAAATTGGACATTTTGACTAAAATGGTCAAATTCAAATTTCTGATTATAAACTAGCAGAAATTGTTCACAAGACTCCCAAGGAGCAATACCAATTGAAAAAAATTGAATTTGAAAAAATGGTTTTTTCGACGTTAGGGTGAGCCTGGGGGTACAGGTTCAGTATAAGGCCAGAATTTAACAAATTGGACATTTTGACTAAAATGGTCAAATTCAAATTTCTGATTATAAACTAGCAGAAATTGTTCACATGACTCCCAAGAAGCAATACCGATTGAAAAAAATTGAATTTTAAAAAATAATTTTTTCGACGTTAGGGTGAGCTTGGGGGTACAGGTTTTAACAAGGCCAGAATTTAACAAATTGGACATTTTGACTAAAATGGTCAAATTCAAATTTCTGATTATAAACTAGCAGAAATTGTTCACAAGACTCCCAAGGAGCAATACCGATTGAAAAAAATTGAATTTGAAAAAATGATTTTTTCGACGTTAGGGTGAGCTTGGGGGTACAGGTTCAGTATAAGGCCAGAATTTAACAAATTGAAAAATTTGACTAAAATGGTCAAATTCAAATTTCTGATTATAAACTAGCAGAAATTGTTCACAAGACTCCAAAAAAGCAATACCGATTGAAAAAAATTGAATTTGAAAAAATGATTTTTTCGACGTTAGGGTGAGCTTGGGGGTACAGGTTCAGTATAAGGCCAGAATTTAACAAATTGGACAATTTGACTAAAATGGTCAAATTCAAATTTCTGATTATAAACTAGCAGAAATTGTTCACAAGACTCCCAAGAAGCAATACCGATTGAAAAAAATTGAATTTGAAAAAATGATTTGTTCGACGTTAGGGTGAGCTTAGGGGTACAGGTTCAGTATAAGGCCAGAATTTAACAAATTGGACATTTTGACTAAAATGGTCAAATTCAAATTTCTGATTATAAACTAGCAGAAATTGTTCACAAGACTCCCAAGGAGCAATACCGATTGAAAAAAATTGAATTTGAAAAAATTATTTTTTCGACGTTAGGGTGAGCTTGGGGGTACAGGTTCAGTATAAGGCCAGAATTTAACAAATTGAAAATTTTGACTAAAATGGTCAAATTCAAATTTCTGATTATAAACAAGCAGAAATTGTTCACAAGACTCCCAAAAAGCAATACCGATTGAAAAAAATTGAATTTGAAAAAATAATTTTTTCGACGTTAGGGTGGGCTTAGGGGTACAGGTTCAG
This sequence comes from Steromphala cineraria, assembly GCA_916613615.1. Classification (NCBI taxonomy): domain Eukaryota; kingdom Metazoa; phylum Mollusca; class Gastropoda; order Trochida; family Trochidae; genus Steromphala; species Steromphala cineraria. Next base: position 330,528 of record OU744729.1, read on the forward strand.
TATAAGGCCGGAATTTAACAAATTGGACATTTTGACTAAAATGGTCAAATTCAAATTTCTGATTATAAACTAGCAGAAATTGTTCACAAGACTCCCAAGAAGCAATACCGATTGAAAAAAATTGAATTTTAAAAAATAATGTTTTCGACGTTAGGGTGAGCTTGGGGGTACAGGTTCAGTATAAGGCCAGAATTTAACAAATTGGACATTTTGACTAAAATGGTCAAATTCAAATTTCTGATTATAAACTAGCAGAAATTGTTCACAAGACTCCCAAGGAGCAATACCGATTGAAAAGAATTGAATTTGAAAAAATGGTTTTTTCGACGTTAGGGTGAGCCTGGGGGTACAGGTTCAGTATAAGGCCAGAATTTAACAAATTGGACATTTTGACTAAAATGGTCAAATTCAAATTTCTGATTATAAACTAGCAGAAATTGTTCACATGACTCCCAAGAAGCAATACCGATTGAAAAAAATTGAATTTTAAAAAATAATTTTTTCAACGTTAGGGTGAGCTTAGGGGTACAGGTTTTAACAAGGCCAGAATTTAACAAATTGGACATTTTGACTAAAATGGTCAAATTCAAATTTCTGATTATAAACTAGCAGAAATTGTTCACAAGACTCCCAAGGAGCAATACCGATTGAAAAAAATTGAATTTGAAAAAATGATTTTTTCGACGTTAGGGTGAGCTTGGGGGTACAGGTTCAGTATAAGGCCAGAATTTAACAAATTGAAAAATTTGACTAAAATGGTCAAATTCAAATTTCTGATTATAAACTAGCAGAAATTGTTCACAAGACTCCAAAAAAGCAATACCGATTGAAAAAAATTGAATTTGAAAAAATAATTTTTTCGACGTTAGGGTGAGCTTGGGGGTACAGGTTCAGTATAAGGCCAGAATTTACATGTAACAAATTGGACAATTTGACTAAAATGGTCAAATTCAAATTTCTGATTATAAACTAGCAGAAATTGTTCACAAGACTCCCAAGAAGCAATACCGATTGAAAAAAATTGAATTTGAAAAAATAATTTGTTCGACGTTAGGGTGAGCTTGGGGGTACAGGTTCAGTATAAGGCCAGAATTTAACAAATTGGACATTTTGACTAAAATGGTCAAATTCAAATTTCTGATTATAAACTAGCAGAAATTGTTCACAAGACTCCCAAGAAGCAATACCGATTGAAAAAAATTTAATTTGAAAAAATTATTTTTTCAACGTTAGGGTGAGCTTGGGGGTACAGGTTCAGTATAAGGCCAGAATTTAACAAATTGGACAATTTGACTAAAATGGTCAAATTCAAATTTCTGATTATAAACTAGCAGAAATTGTTCACAAGACTCCCAAGAAGCAATACCGATTGAAAAAAATTGAATTTTAAAAAAAAAATTTTTCGACGTTAGGGTGAGCTTAGGGGTACAGGTTCAGTATAAGGCCAGAATTTAACAAATTCGACATTTTGACTAAAATGGTCAAATTCAAATTTCTGATTATAAACTAGCAGAAATTGTTCACAAGACTCCCAAGAAGCAATACCGATTGAAAAAAATTGAATTTTAAAAAATAATTTTTTCGACGTTAGGGTGAGCTTGGGGGTACAGGTTCAGTATAAGGCCAGAATTTAACAAATCGAAAATTTTGACTAAAATGGTCAAATTCAAATTTCTGATTATAAACTAGCAGAAATTGTTCACAAGACTCCCAAGGAGCAATACCGATTGAAAAAAATTGAATTTGAAAAAAGGGTTTTTTCGACGTTAGGGTGAGCTTGGGGGTACAGGTTCAGTATAAGGCCAGAATTTAACAAATTGGACATTTTGACTAAAATGGTCAAATTGAAATTTCTGATTATAAACTAGCAGAAATTGTTCACAAGACTCCCAAGGAGCAATACCGATTGAAAAAAATTGAATTTGAAAAAATAATTTTTTCGACGTTAGGGTGGGCTTAGGGGTACAGGTTCAGTATAAGGCCAGAATTTAACAAATTGGACATTTTGACTAAAATGGTCAAATTCAAATTTCTGTTAGCAGAAATTGTTCACAAGACTCCCAAGAAGCAATACCGATTGAAAAAAATTGAATTTTAAAAAATAATGTTTTCGACGTTAGGGTGAGCTTGGGGGTACAGGTTCAGTATAAGGCCAGAATTTAACAAATTGGACATTTTGACTAAAATGGTCAAATTCAAATTTCTGATTATAAACTAGCAGAAATTGTTCACAAGACTCCCAAGGAGCAATACCGATTGAAAAGAATTGAATTTGAAAAAATGGTTTTTTCGACGTTAGGGTGAGCCTGGGGGTACAGGTTCAGTATAAGGCCAGAATTTAACAAATTGGACATTTTGACTAAAATGGTCAAATTCAAATTTCTGATTATAAACTAGCAGAAATTGTTCACATGACTCCCAAGAAGCAATACCGATTGAAAAAAATTGAATTTTAAAAAATAATTTTTTCGACGTTAGGGTGAGCTTAGGGGTACAGGTTTTAACAAGGCCAGAATTTAACAAATTGGACATTTTGACTAAAATGGTCAAATTCAAATTTCTGATTATAAACTAGCAGAAATTGTTCACAAGACTCCCAAGGAGCAATACCGATTGAAAAAAATTGAATTTGAAAAAATGATTTTTTCGACGTTAGGGTGAGCTTGGGGGTACAGGTTCAGTATAAGGCCAGAATTTAACAAATTGAAAAATTTGACTAAAATGGTCAAATTCAAATTTCTGATTATAAACTAGCAGAAATTGTTCACAAGACTCCAAAAAAGCAATACCGATTGAAAAAAATTGAATTTGAAAAAATGATTTTTTCGACGTTAGGGTGAGCTTGGGGGTACAGGTTCAGTATAAGGCCAGAATTTACATGTAACAAATTGGACAATTTGACTAAAATGGTCAAATTCAAATTTCTGATTATAAACTAGCAGAAATTGTTCACAAGACTCCCAAGAAGCAATACCGATTGAAAAAAATTGAATTTGAAAAAATAATTTGTTCGACGTTAGGGTGAGCTTAGGGGTACAGGTTCAGTATAAGGCCAGAATTTAACAAATTGGACATTTTGACTAAAATGGTCAAATTCAAATTTCTGATTATAAACTAGCAGAAATTGTTCACAAGACTCCCAAGAAGCAATACCGATTGAAAAAAATTGAATTTAAAAAAATAATTTTTTCGACGTTAGGGTGAGCTTGGGGGTACAGGTTCAGTATAAGGCCAGAATTTAACAAATTGAAAATTTTGACTAAAATGGTCAAATTAAAATTTCTGATTATAAACTAGCAGAAATTGTTCACAAGACTCCCAAGAAGCAATACCGATTGAAAAAAATTGAATTTGAAAAAATGATTTTTTTGACGTTAGGGTGAGCTTGGGGGTACAGGTTCAGTATAAGGCCAGAATTTAACAAATTGGACATTTTGACTAAAATGGTCAAATTCAAATTTCTGATTATAAACTAGCAGAAATTGTTCACAAGACTCCCAAGGAGCAATACCGATTGAAAAAAATTGAATTTGAAAAAATTATTTTTTCGACGTTAGGGTGAGCTTGGGGGTACAGGTTCAGTATAAGGCCAGAATTTAACAAATTGAAAATTTTGACTAAAATGGTCAAATTCAAATTTCTGATTATAAACTAGCAGAAATTGTTCACAAGACTCCCAAGAAGCAATACCGATTGAAAAAAATTTAATTTGAAAAAATTATTTTTTCAACGTTAGGGTGAGCTTGGGGGTACAGGTTCAGTATAAGGCCAGAATTTAACAAATTGGACAATTTGACTAAAATGGTCAAATTCAAATTTCTGATTATAAACTAGCAGAAATTGTTCACAAGACTCCCAAGAAGCAATACCGATTGAAAAAAATTGAATTTTAAAAAATAATTTTTTCGACGTTAGGGTGAGCTTAGGGGTACAGGTTCAGTATAAGGCCAGAATTTAACAAATTCGACATTTTGACTAAAATGGTCAAATTCAAATTTCTGATTATAAACTAGCAGAAATTGTTCACAAGACTCCCAAGAAGCAATACCGATTGAAAAAAATTGAATTTTAACAAATAATTTTTTCGACGTTAGGGTGAGCTTAGGGGTACAGGTTCAGTATAAGGCCAGAATTTAACAAATTCGACATTTTGACTAAAATGGTCAAATTCAAATTTCTGATTATAAACTAGCAGAAATTGTTCACAAGACTCCCAAGAAGCAATACCGATTGAAAAAAATTGAATTTTAAAAAATAATTTTTTCGACGTAAGGGTGAGCTTGGGGGTACAGGTTCAGTATAAGGCCAGAATTTAACAAATCGAAAATTTTGACTAAAATGGTCAAATTCAAATTTCTGATTATAAACTAGCAGAAATTGTTCACAAGACTCCCAAGGAGCAATACCGATTGAAAAAAATTGAATTTGAAAAAAGGGTTTTTTCGACGTTAGGGTGAGCTTGGGGGTACAGGTTCAGTATAAGGCCAGAATTTAACAAATTGGACATTTTGACTAAAATGGTCAAATTGAAATTTCTGATTATAAACTAGCAGAAATTGTTCACAAGACTCCCAAGGAGCAATACCGATTGAAAAAAATTGAATTTGAAAAAATAATTTTTTCGACGTTAGGGTGGGCTTAGGGGTACAGGTTCAGTATAAGGCCAGAATTTAACAAATTGGACATTTTGACTAAAATGGTCAAATTCAAATTTCTGTTAGCAGAAATTGTTCACAAGACTCCCAAGAAGCAATACCGATTGAAAAAAATTGAATTTTAAAAAATAATGTTTTCGACGTTAGGGTGAGCTTGGGGGTACAGGTTCAGTATAAGGCCAGAATTTAACAAATTGGACATTTTGACTAAAATGGTCAAATTCAAATTTCTGATTATAAACTAGCAGAAATTGTTCACAAGACTCCCAAGGAGCAATACCGATTGAAAAGAATTGAATTTGAAAAAATGGTTTTTTCGACGTTAGGGTGAGCCTGGGGGTACAGGTTCAGTATAAGGCCAGAATTTAACAAATTGGACATTTTGACTAAAATGGTCAAATTCAAATTTCTGATTATAAACTAGCAGAAATTGTTCACATGACTCCCAAGAAGCAATACCGATTGAAAAAAATTGAATTTTAAAAAATAATTTTTTCGACGTTAGGGTGAGCTTAGGGGTACAGGTTTTAACAAGGCCAGAATTTAACAAATTGGACATTTTGACTAAAATGGTCAAATTCAAATTTCTGATTATAAACTAGCAGAAATTGTTCACAAGACTCCCAAGGAGCAATACCGATTGAAAAAAATTGAATTTGAAAAAATTATTTTTTCGACGTTAGGGTGAGCTTGGGGGTACAGGTTCAGTATAAGGCCAGAATTTAACAAATTGAAAAATTTGACTAAAATGGTCAAATTCAAATTTCTGATTATAAACTAGCAGAAATTGTTCACAAGACTCCAAAAAAGCAATACCGATTGAAAAAAATTGAATTTGAAAAAATGATTTTTTCGACGTTAGGGTGAGCTTGGGGGTACAGGTTCAGTATAAGGCCAGAATTTACATGTAACAAATTGGACAATTTGACTAAAATGGTCAAATTCAAATTTCTGATTATAAACTAGCAGAAATTGTTCACAAGACTCCCAAGAAGCAATACCGATTGAAAAAAATTGAATTTGAAAAAATAATTTGTTCGACGTTAGGGTGAGCTTAGGGGTACAGGTTCAGTATAAGGCCAGAATTTAACAAATTGGACATTTTGACTAAAATGGTCAAATTCAAATTTCTGATTATAAACTAGCAGAAATTGTTCACAAGACTCCCAAGAAGCAATACCGATTGAAAAAAATTGAATTTAAAAAAATAATTTTTTCGACGTTAGGGTGAGCTTTGGGGTACAGGTTCAGTATAAGGCCAGAATTTAACAAATTGAAAATTTTGACTAAAATGGTCAAATTAAAATTTCTGATTATAAACTAGCAGAAATTGTTCACAAGACTCCCAAGAAGCAATACCGATTGAAAAAAATTGAATTTGAAAAAATGATTTTTTTGACGTTAGGGTGAGCTTGGGGGTACAGGTTCAGTATAAGGCCAGAATTTAACAAATTGAAAATTTTGACTAAAATGGTCAAATTCAAATTTCTGATTATAAACTAGCAGAAATTGTTCACAAGACTCCCAAGGAGCAATACCGATTGAAAAAAAATGAATTTGAAAAAATGTTTTTTTCGACGTTAGGGTGAGCTTGGGGGTACAGGTTCAGTATAAGGCCAGAATTTAACAAATTGGACATTTTGACTAAAATGGTCAAATTCAAATTTCTGATTATAAACTAGCAGAAATTGTTCACAAGACTCCCAAGAAGCAATACTGATTGAAAAAAATTGAATTTGAAAAAATAATTTTTTCGACATTAGGGTGAGCTTTGGGGTACAGGTTCAGTATAAGGCCAGAATTTAACAAATTGTAGAAATTGTTCACAAGACTCCCAAGGAGCAATACCGATTGAAAAAAAATGAATTTGAAAAAATTATTTTTTCGACGTTAGGGTGAGCTTGGGGATACAGGTTCAGTATAAGGCCAGAATTTAACAAATCGAAAATTTTGACTAAAATGGTCAAATTCAAATTTCTGATTATAAACTAGCAGAAATTGTTCACAAGACTCCCAAGGAGCAATACCGATTGAAAAAAATTGAATTTGAAAAAATGTTTTTTTCGAAGTTAGGGTGAGCTTGGGGGTACAGGTTCAGTATAAGGCCAGAATTTAACAAATTGGACATTTTGACTAAAATGGTCAAATTCAAATTTCTGATTATAAACTAGCAGAAATTGTTCACATGACTCCCAAGAAGCAATACCGATTGAAAAAAATTGAATTTGAAAAAATGATTTTTTTGACGTTAGGGTGAGCTTGGGGGTACAGGTTCAGTATAAGGCCAGAATTTAACAAATTGAAAATTTTGACTAAAATGGTCAAATTCAAATTTCTGATTATAAACTAGCAGAAATTGTTCACAAGACTCCCAAGGAGCAATACCGATTGAAAAAAAATGAATTTGAAAAAATGTTTTTTTCGACGTTAGGGTGAGCTTGGGGGTACAGGTTCAGTATAAGGCCAGAATTTAACAAATTGGACATTTTGACTAAAATGGTCAAATTCAAATTTCTGATTATAAACTAGCAGAAATTGTTCACAAGACTCCCAAGAAGCAATACTGATTGAAAAAAATTGAATTTGAAAAAATAATTTTTTCGACATTAGGGTGAGCTTTGGGGTACAGGTTCAGTATAAGGCCAGAATTTAACAAATTGTAGAAATTGTTCACAAGACTCCCAAGGAGCAATACCGATTGAAAAAAATTGAATTTGAAAAAATTATTTTTTCGACGTTAGGGTGAGCTTGGGGATACAGGTTCAGTATAAGGCCAGAATTTAACAAATCGAAAATTTTGACTAAAATGGTCAAATTCAAATTTCTGATTATAAACTAGCAGAAATTGTTCACAAGACTCCCAAGGAGCAATACCGATTGAAAAAAATTGAATTTGAAAAAATGTTTTTTTCGAAGTTAGGGTGAGCTTGGGGGTACAGGTTCAGTATAAGGCCAGAATTTAACAAATTGGACATTTTGACTAAAATGGTCAAATTCAAATTTCTGATTATAAACTAGCAGAAATTGTTCACATGACTCCCAAGAAGCAATACCGATTGAAAAAAATTGAATTTGAAAAAATAATTTTTGCGACGTTAGGGTGAGCTTGGGGGTACAGGTTCAGTATAAGGCCAGAATTTAACAAATTGAACATTTTGACTAAAATGGTCAAATTCAAATTTCTGATTATAAACTAGCAGAAATTGTTCACAAGACTCCCAAGAAGCAATACCGATTGAAAAAAATTGAATTTTAAAAAATAATGTTTTTGACGTTAGGGTGAGCTTGTGGGTACAGGTTCAGTATAAGGCCAGAATTTAACAAATTGAAAACTTTGACTAAAATGGTCAAATTCAAATTTCTGATTATAAACTAGCAGAAATTGTTCACAAGACTCCCAAGGAGCAATACCGATTGAAAAAAATTTAATTTGAAAAAATGATTTTTTCGACGTTAGGGTGAGCTTGGGGGTACAGGTTCAGTATAAGGCCAGAATTTAACAAATTGAAAATTTTGACTAAAATGGTCAAATTCAAATTTCTGATTATAAACAAGCAGAAATTGTTCACAAGACTCCCAAAAAGCAATACCGATTGAAAAAAATTGAATTTGAAAAAATGATTTTTTCGACGTTAGGGTGAGCTTGGGGGTACAGGTTCAGTATAAGGCCAGAATTTAACAAATTGGACAATTTGACTAAAATGGTCAAATTCAAATTTCTGATTATAAACTAGCAGAAATTGTTCACAAGACTCCCAAGGAGCAATACCGATTGAAAAAAATTGAATTTGAAAAAATGGTTTTTTCGACGTTAGGGTGAGCTTGGGGGTACAGGTTCAGTATAAGGCCAGAATTTAACAAATTGAACATTTTGACTAAAATGGTCAAATTCAAATTTCTGATTATAAACTAGCAGAAATTGTTCACAAGACTCCCAAGGAGCAATACCGATTGAAAAAAATTGAATTTGAAAAAATGATTTTTTCGATGTTAGGGTGAGCTTGGGGGTACAGGTTCAGTATAAGGCCAGAATTTAACAAATTGAAAATTTTGACTAAAATGGTCAAATTCAAATTTCTGATTATAAACAAGCAGAAATTGTTCGCAAGACTCCCAAAAAGCAATACCGATTGAAAAAAATTGAATTTGAAAAAATGATTTTTTCGACGTTAGGGTGAGCTTGGGGGTACAGGTTCAGTATAAGGCCAGAATTTAACAAATTGGACAATTTGACTAAAATGGTCAAATTCAAATTTCTGATTATAAACTAGCAGAAATTGTTCACAAGACTCCCAAGAAGCAATACCGATTAAAAAAAATTGAATTTGAAAAAATAATGTTTTCGACGTTAGGGTGAGCTTGGGGGTACAGGTTCAGTATAAGGCCAGAATTTAACAAATTGGACATTTTGACTCAAATGGTCAAATTCAAATTTCTGATTATAAACTAGCAGAAATTGTTCACATGACTCCCAAGAAGCAATACCGATTGAAAAAAATTGAATTTGAAAAAATAATTTTTTCGACGTTAGGGTGAGCTTGGGGGTACAGGTTCAGTATAAGGCCAGAATTTAACAAATTGGACCTTTTGACTAAAATGGTCAAATTCAAATTTCTGATTATAAACTAGCAGAAATTGTTCACAAGACTCCCAAGAAGCAATACCGATTGAAAAAAATTGAATTTGAAAAAATGATTTTTTCGACGTTAGGGTGAGCTTGGGGGTACAGGTTCAGTATAAGGCCAGAATTTAACAAATTGGACATTTTGACTAAAATGGTCAAATTCAAATTTCTGATTATAAACTAGCAGAAATTGTTCACAAGACTCCCAAGGAGCAATACCGATTGAAAAAAAATTGAATTTTAAAAAATAATTTTTTCGATGTTAGGGTGAGCTTGGGGGTACAGGTTCAGTATAAGGCCAGAATTTAACAAATTGAACATTTTGACTAAAATGGTCAAATTCAAATTTCTGATTATAAACAAGCAGAAATTGTCCACAAGACTCCCAAAAAGCAATACCGATTGAAAAAAATTGAATTTGAAAAAATGATTTTTTCGACGTTAGGGTGAGCTTCGGGGTACAGGTTCAGTATAAGGCCAGAATTTAACAAATTGAACATTTTGACTAAAATGGTCAAATTCAAATTTCTGATTATAAACAAGCAGAAATTGTTCACAAGACTCCCAAGGAGCAATACCGATTGAAAAAAATTGAATTTGAAAAAATGATTTTTTCGACGTTAGGGTGAGCTTGGGGGTACAGGTTCAGTATAAGGCCAGAATTTAACAAATTGAAAATTTTGACTAAAATGGTCAAATTCAAATTTCTGATTATAAACAAGCAGAAATTGTTCACAAGACTCCCAAAAAGCAATACCGATTGAAAAAAATTGAATTTGAAAAAATGATTTTTTCGACGTTAGGGTGAGCTTGGGGGTACAGGTTCAGTATAAGGCCAGAATTTAACAAATTGGACAATTTGACTAAAATGGTCAAATTCAAATTTCTGATTATAAACTAGCAGAAATTGTTCACAAGACTCCCAAGAAGCAATACCGATTGAAAAAAATTTAATTTGAAAAAATAATTTGTTTGAGGTTAGGGTGAGCTTGGGGGTACAGGTTCAGTATAAGGCCAGAATTTAACAAATCGAAAATTTTGACTAAAATGGTCAAATTCAAATTTCTGATTATAAACTAGCAGAAATTGTTCACAAGACTCCCAAGGAGCAATACCGATTGAAAAAAATTGAATTTGAAAAAATAATTTTTTCGACGTTAGGGTGAGCTTGGGGGTACAGGTTCAGTATAAGGCCAGAATTTAACAAATTGAACATTTTGACTAAAATGGTCAAATTCAAATTTCTGATTATAAACTAGCAGAAATTGTTCACAAGACTCCCAAGGAGCAATACCGATTGAAAAAAATTGAATTTGAAAAAATGGTTTTTTCGACGTTAGGGTGAGCTTCGGGGTACAGGTTCAGTATAAGGCCAGAATTTAACAAATTGGACATTTTGACTAAAATGGTCAAATTCAAATTTCTGATTATAAACTAGCAGAAATTGTTCACATGACTCCCAAGAAGCAATACCGATTGAAAAAAATAGAATTTGAAAAAATAATTTTTGCGACGTTAGGGTGAGCTTGGGGGTACAGGTTCAGTATAAGGCCAGAATTTAACAAATTGGACCTTTTGACTAAAATGGTCAAATTCAAATTTCTGATTATAAACTAGCAGAAATTGTTCACAAGACTCCCAAGAAGCAATACCGATTGAAAAAAATTGAATTTGAAAAAATGATTTTTTCGACGTTAGGGTGAGCTTGGGGGTACAGGTTCAGTATAAGGCCAGAATTTAACAAATTGGACATTTTGACTAAAATGGTAAAATTCAAATTTCTGATTATAAACTAGCAGAAATTGTTCACAAGACTCCCAAGAAGCAATACCGATTAAAAAAAATTGAATTTGAAAAATAATGTTTTCGACGTTAGGGTGAGCTTGTGGGTACAGGTTCAGTATAAGGCCAGAATTTAACAAATTGAACATTTTGACTAAAATGGTCAAATTCAAATTTCTGATTATAAACTAGCAGAAATTGTTCACAAGACTCCCAAGGAGCAATACCGATTGAAAAAAAATTGAATTTTAAAAAATAATTTTTTCGATGTTAGGGTGAGCTTTGGGGTACAGGTTCAGTATAAGGCCAGAATTTAACAAATTGAACATTTTGACTAAAATGGTCAAATTCAAATTTTGATTATAAACTAGCAGAAATTGTTCACAAGACTCCAAAGAAATTATACCGATTGAAAAAAATTGAATTTGAAAAAATGATTTTTTCGACGTTAGGGTGAACTTCGGGGTAAAGGTTCAGTATAAGGCCAGAATTTAACAAATTGAAAACTTTGACTAAAATGGTCAAATTCAAATTTCTGATTATAAACAAGCAGAAATTGTTCACAAGACTCCCAAAAAGCAATACCGATTGAAAAAAATTGAATTTGAAAAAATGATTTTTTCTACGTTAGGGTGAGCTTCGGGGTACAGGTTCAGTATAAGGCCAGAATTTAACAAATTGGACATTTTGACTTAAATGGTCAAATTCAAATTTCTGATTATAAACTAGCAGAAATTGTTCACATGACTCCCAAGAAGCAATACCGATTGAAAAAAATTGAATTTGAAAAAATAATTTTTGCGACGTTAGGGTGAGCTTGGGGGTACAGGTTCAGTATAAGGCCAGAATTTAACAAATTGAACATTTTGACTAAAATGGTCAAATTCAAATTTCTGATTATAAACTAGCAGAAATTGTTCACAAGACTCCCAAGGAGCAATACCGATTGAAAAAAATTGAATTTGAAAAAATGATTTTTTCAACGTTAGGGTGAGCTTGGGGGTACAGGTTCAGTATAAGGCCAGAATTTAACAAATTGGACATTTTGACTAAAATGGTCAAATTCAAATTTCTGATTATTAACTAGCAGAAATTGTTCACATGACTCCCAAGAAGCAATACCGATTGAAAAAAATTGAATTTGAAAAAATAATTTTTGCGACGTTAGGGTGAGCTTGGGGGTACAGGTTCAGTATAAGGCCAGAATTTAACAAATTGGACCTTTGACTTAAATGGTCAAATTCAAATTTCTGATTATAAACTAGCAGAAATTGTTCACAAGACTCCCAAGAAGCAATACCGATTGAAAAAAATTGAATTTGAAAAAATGGTTTTTTCGACGTGAGGTTGAGCTTTGGGGTTCAGGTTCAGCATAAGGCCAGAATTTAACAAATTGGACATTTTGACTAAAATGGTCAAATTCAAATTTCTGATTAGAAACTAGCAGAAATTGTTCACAAGACTCCCAAGAAAGAATACCGATTAAAAAAAATTGAATTTGAAAAAATAATTTTTTCGACGTTAGGGTGAGCTTGGGGGTACAGGTTCAGTATAAGGCCAGAATTTAACAAATTGAACATTTTGACTAAAATGGTCAAATTCAAATTTCTGATTATAAACTAGCAGAAATTGTTCACAAGACTCCCAAGGAGCAATACCGATTGAAAAAAAATTGAATTTGAAAAAAAAAAATTTTCGATGTTAGGGTGAGCTTGGGGGTACAGGTTCAGTATAAGGCCAGAATTTAACAAATTGGACATTTTGACTAAAATGGTCAAATTCAAATTTCTGATTATAAACTAGCAGAAATTGTTCACAAGACTCCCAAGAAGCAATACCGATTGAAAAAAATTGAATTTGAAAAAATAATTTGTTCGACGTTAGGGTGAGCTTGGGGGTACAGGTTCAGTATAAGGCCAGAATTTAACAAATTAAACATTTTGACTAAAATGGTCAAATTCAAATTTCTGATTATAAACTAGCAGAAATTGTTCACAAGACTCCCAAGGAGCAATACCGATTGAAAAAAAATTGAATTTGAAAAAATAATTTTTTCGATGTTAGGGTGAGCTTGGGGGTACAGGTTCAGTATAAGGCCAGAATTTAACAAATTGGACCTTTTGACTAAAATGGTCAAATTCAAATTTCTGATTATAAACTAGCAGAAATTGTTCACAAGACTCCCAAGAAGCAATACCGATTGAAAAAAATTGAATTTGAAAAAATGATTTTTTCGACGTTAGGGTGAGCTTGGGGGTACAGGTTCAGTATAAGGCCAGAATTTAACAAATTGGACAATTTGACTAAAATGGTCAAATTCAAATTTCTGATTATAAACTAGCAGAAATTGTTCACAAGACTCCCAAGAAGCAATACCGATTGAAAAAAAATTGAATTTGAAAAAATAATTTTTTCGATGTTAGGGTGAGCTTGGGGGTACAGGTTCAGTATAAGGCCAGAATTTAACAAATTGGACCTTTTGACTAAAATGGTCAAATTCAAATTTCTGATTATAAACTAGCAGAAATTGTTCACAAGACTCCCAAGAAGCAATACCGATTGAAAAAAATTGAATTTGAAAAAATGATTTTTTCGACGTTAGGGTGAGCTTGGGGGTACAGGTTCAGTATAAGGCCAGAATTTAACAAATTGGACAATTTGACTAAAATGGTCAAATTCAAATTTCTGATTATAAACTAGCAGAAATTGTTCACAAGACTCCCAAGAAGCAATACCGATTGAAAAAAATTGAATTTGAAAAAATGATTTTTTCGACGTTAGGGTGAGCTTGGGGGTACAGGTTCAGTATAAGGCCAGAATTTAACAAATTGGACATTTTGACTAAAATGGTCAAATTCAAATTTCTGATTATAAACTAGCAGAAATTGTTCACAAGACTCCCAAGAAGAAATACCGATTAAAAAAAATTGAATTTGAAAAAATAATTTGTTCGACGTTAGGGTGAGCTTGGGGGTACAGGTTCAGTATAAGGCCAGAATTTAACAAATTGAACATTTTGACTAAAATGGTCAAATTCAAATTTCTGATTATAAACTAGCAGAAATTGTTCACAATACTCCCAAGGAGCAATACCGATTGAAAAAAATTGAATTTGAAAAAATGTTTTTTTCGACGTTAGGGTGAGCTTGGGGGTACAGGTTCAGTATAAGGCCAGAATTTAACCAATTGGACATTTTGACTAAAATGGTCAAATTCAAATTTCTGATTATAAACTAGCAGAAATTGTTCACAAGACTCCCAAGAAGCAATACCGATTAAAAAAAATTGAATTTGAAAAAATAATTTTTTCGACGTTAGGATGAGCTTGGGGGTACAGGTTCAGTATAAGGCCAGAAAGACTCCAAAGAAGTTATACCGATTGAAAAAAATTGAATTTGAAAAAATGATTTTTTCGACGTTAGTGTGAGCTTGGGGGTACAGGTTCAGTATAAGGCCAGAATTTAACAAATTGGACCTTTTGACTAAAATGGTCAAATTCAAATTTCTGATTATAAACTAGCAGAAATTGTTCACATGACTCCCAAGAAGCAATACCGATTGAAAAAAATTGAATTTGAAAAAATAATTTTTACGACGTTAGGGTGAGCTTGGGGGTACAGGTTCAGTATAAGGCCAGAATTTAACAAATTGGACCTTTTGACTAAAATGGTCAAATTCAAATTTCTGATTATAAACTAGCAGAAATTGTTCACAAGACTCCCAAGAAGCAATACCGATTGAAAAAAGTTGGATTTGAAAAAAGTATTTTTTCGACGTTAGGGTGAGCTTGGGGGTACAGGTTCAGTATAAGGCCAGAATTTAACAAATTGGACATTTTGACTAAAATGGTCAAATTCAAATTTCTGATTATAAACTAGCAGAAATTGTTCACAAGACTCCCAAGGAGCAATACCGATTGAAAAAAATTGAATTTGAAAAAATGATTTTTTCGACGTTAGGGTGAGCTTGGGGGTACAGGTTCAGTATAAGGCCAGGATTTAACAAATTGGACATTTTGACTAAAATGGTCAAATTCAAATTTCTGATTATAAACTAGCAGAAATTGTCCAGATGACTCACAAGAAGCAATACCGATTGAAAAAAATTGAATTTTAAAAAATAATTTTTTCGACGTTAGGGTGAGCTTGGGGGTACAGGTTCAGTATAAGGCCAGAATTTAACAAATTGGACCTTTTGACTTAAATGGTCAAATTCAAATTTCTGATTATAAACTAGCAGAAATTGTTCACAAGACTCCCAAGAAGCAATACCGATTGAAAAAAGTTGGATTTTAAAAAATAATTTTTTCGACGTTAGGGTGAGCTTGGGGGTACAGGTTCAGTATAAGGCCAGAATTTAACAAATTGGACATTTTGACTAAAATGGTCAAATTCAAATTTCTGATTATAAACTAGCAGAAATTGTTCACATGACTCCCAAGAAGCAATACCGATTGAAAAAAATTGAATTTGAAAAAATAATTTTTGCGACGTTAGGGTGAGCTTGGGGGTACAGGTTCAGTATAAGGCCAGAATTTAACAAATTGAACATTTTGACTAAAATGGTCAAATTCAAATTTCTGATTATAAACTAGCAGAAATTGTTCACAAGACTCCCAAGGAGCAATACCGATTGAAAAAAATTGAATTTGAAAAAATCATTTTTTCGACGTTAGGGTGAGCTTGGGGGTACAGGTTCAGTATAAGGCCAGAATTTAACAAATTGGACATTTTGACTAAAATGGTCAAATTCAAATTTCTGATTATAAACTAGCAGAAATTGTTCACATGACTCCCAAGAAGCAATACCGATTGAAAAAAATTGAATTTGAAAAAAATAATTTTTTCGACGTTAGGGTGAGCTTGGGGGTACAGGTTCAGTATAAGGCCAGAATTTAACAAATTGAAAATTTTGACTAAAATGGTCAAATTCAAATTTCTGATTATAAACTAGCAGAAATTGTTCACATGACTCACAAGAAGCAATACCGATTGAAAAAAATTGAATTTGAAAAAATAATTTTTTCGACATTAGGGTGAGCTTGGGGGTACAGGTTCAGTATAAGGCCAGAATTTAACAAATTGAACATTTTGACTAAAATGGTCAAATTCAAATTTCTGATTATAAACTAGCAGAAATTGTTCACAAGACTCCCAAGGAGCAATACCGATTGAAAAAAATTGAATTTGAAAAAATGATTTTTTCGACGTTAGGGTGAGCTTGGGGGTACAGGTTCAGTATAAGGCCAGAATTTAACAAATTGAAAATTTTGACTAAAATGGTCAAATTCAAATTTCTGATTATGAACAAGCAGAAATTGTTCACAAGACTCCCAAAAAGCAATACCGATTGAAAAAAAATTGAATTTGAAAAAATGATTTTTTCGACGTTAGGGTGAGCTTGGGGGTACAGGTTCAGTATAAGGCCAGAATTTAACAAATTGGACAATTTGAATAAAATGGTCAAATTCAAATTTCTGATTATAAACTAGCAGAAATTGTTCACAAGACTCCCAAGAAGCAATACCGATTGAAAAAAATTGAATTTGAAAAAATGATTTTTTCGACGTTAGGGTGAGCTTCGGGGTACAGGTTCAGTATAAGGCCAGAATTTAACAAATTGGACATTTTGACTTAAATGGTCAAATTCAAATTTCTGATTATAAACTAGCAGAAATTGTTCACATGACTCCCAAGAAGCAATATCGATTGAAAAAAATTGAATTTGAAAAAATAATTTTTGCGACGTTAGGGTGAGCTTTGGGGTACAGGTTCAGTATAAGGCCAGAATTTAACAAATTGGACATTTTGACTAAAATGGACAAATTAAAATTTCTGATTATAAACTAGCAGAAATTGTTCACAAGACTCCCAAGAAGCAATACCGATTGAAAAAAATTGAATTTGAAAAAATAATTTTTTCGACGTTAGGGTGAGCTTGGGGGTACAGGTTCAGTATAAGGCCAGAATTTAACAAATTGGACATTTTGACTAAAATGGTCAAATTCAAATTTCTGATTATAAACTAGCAGAAATTGTTCACAAGACTCCCAAGGAGCAATACCGATTGAAAAAAATTGAATTTGAAAAAATAATCTTTTCGACATTAGGGTGAGCTTGGGGGTACAGGTTCAGTATAAGGCCAGAATTTAACAAATTGGACATTTTGACTAAAATGGTCAAATTCAAATTTCTGATTATAAACTAGCAGAAATTGTTCACAAGACTCCCAAGAAGCAAAACGATTAAAAAAAATTGAATTTGAAAAAATAATTTTTTCGACGTTAGGGTGAGCTTGGGGGTACAGGTTCAGTATAAGGCCAGAATTTTACAAATTGGACATTTTGACTAAAGTGGTCAAATTCAAATTTCTGATTATAAACTAGCAGAAATTGTTCACAAGACTCCAAAGAAGCAAAACCGATTGAAAAAAATTGAATTTGAAAAAATAATTTTTTCGACGTTAGGGTGCGCTTGGGGGTACAGGTTCAGTATAAGGCCAGAATTTAACAAATTGGACATTTTGACTAAAATGGTCAAATTCAAATTTCTGATTATAAACTAGCAGAAATTGTTCACAAGACTCCCAAGAAGCAATACCGATTAAAAAAAATTGAATTTGAAAAAATAATTTTTTCGACGTTAGGGTGAGCTTGGGGGTACAGGTTCAGTATAAGGCCAGAATTTAACAAATTGGACATTTTGACTAAAATGGTCAAATTCAAATTTCTGATTATAAACTAGCAGAAATTGTTCACAAGACTCCCAAGAAGCAATACCGATTGAAAAAAATTGAATTTGAAAAAAATTATTTTTTCGACGTTAGGGTGAGCTTGGGGGTACAGGTTCAGTATAAGGCCAGAATTTAACAAATTGGACATTTTGTCTAATATGGTCAAATTCAAATTTCTGATTATAAACGAGCAGAAATTGTTCACAAGACTCCCAAGAAGCAATACCGATTGAAAAAAATTGAATTTGAAAAAATAATGTTTTCGACGTTAGGGTGAGCTTGGGGGTACAGGTTCAGTATAAGGCCAGAATTTAACAAATTGGACAATTTGACTAAAATGGTCAAATTCAAATTTCTGATTATAAACAAGCAGAAATTGTTCACAAGACTCCCAAAAAGCAATACCGATTGAAAAAAATTGAATTTGAAAAAATGATTTTTTCGACGTTAGGGTGAGCTTGGGGGTACAGGTTCAGTATAAGGCCAGAATTTAACAAATTGGACATTTTGACTAAAATGGTCAAATTCAAATTTCTGATTATAAACTAGCAGAAATTGTTCACATGACTCACAAGAAGCAATACCGATTGAAAAAAATTGAATTTGAAAAAATAATTTTTGCGACGTTAGGGTGAGCTTGGGGGTACAGGTTCAGTATAAGGCCAGAATTTAACAAATTGGACCTTTTGACTTAAATGGTCAAATTCAAATTTCTGATTATAAACTAGCAGAAATTGTTCACAAGACTCCCAAGAAGCAATACCGATTGAAAAAAGTTGGATTTTAAAAAATAATTTTTTCGACGTTAGGGTGAGCTTGGGGGTACAGGTTCAGTATAAGGCCAGAATTTAACAAATTGGACATTTTGACTAAAATGCTCAAATTCAAATTTCTGATTATAAACTAGCAGAAATTGTTCACAAGACTCCCAAGAAGCAATACCGATTGAAAAAAATTGAATTTGAAGAAATGGTTTTTTCGACGTTAGGGTGAGCTTCGGGGTACAGGTTCAGTATAAGGCCAGAATTTAACAAATTGGACATTTTGACTAAAATGGTCAAATTCAAATTTCTGATTATAAACTAGCAGAAATTGTTCACATGACTCCCAAGAAGCATTACCGATTGAAAAAAATTGAATTTGAAAAAATAATTTTTGCGACGTTAGGGTGAGCTTGGGGGTACAGGTTCAGTATAAGGCCAGAATTTAACAAATTGGACCTTTTGACTAAAATGGTCAAATTCAAATTTCTGATTATAAACTAGCAGAAATTGTTCACAAGACTCCCAAGAAGCAATACCGATTGAAAAAAATTGAATTTGAAAAAATGATTTTTTCGACGTTAGGGTGAGCTTGGGGGTACAGGTTCAGTATAAGGCCAGAATTTAACAAATTGGACATTTTGACTAAAATGGTCAAATTCAAATTTCTGATTATAAACTAGCAGAAATTGTTCACAAGACTCCCAAGAAGCAATACCGATTAAAAAAAATTGAATTTGAAAAATAATTTTTTCGACGTTAGGGTGAGCTTGTGGGTACAGGTTCAGTATAAGGCCAGAATTTAACAAATTGAACATTTTGACTAAAATGGTCAAATTCAAATTTCTGATTATAAACTAGCAGAAATTGTTCACAAGACTCCCAAGAAGCAATACCGATTAAAAAAATTTGAATTTGAAAAAATAATTTTTTCGACGTTAGGGTGAGCTTGGGGGTACAGGTTCAGTATAAGGCCAGAATTTAACAAATTGAACATTTTGACTAAAATGGTCAAATTCAAATTTTGATTATAAACTAGCAGAAATTGTTCACAAGACTCCAAAGAAGTTATACCGATTGAAAAAAATTGAATTTGAAAAAATGATTTTTTCGACGTTAGGGTGAGCTTCGGGGTACAGGTTCAGTGTAAGGCCAGAATTTAACAAATTGAAAATTTTGACTAAAATGGTCAAATTCAAATTTCTGATTATAAACAAGCAGAAATTGTTCACAAGACTCCCAAAAAGCAATACCGATTGAAAAAAATTGAATTTGAAAAAATGATTTTTTCGACGTTAGGGTGAGCTTCGGGGTACAGGTTCAGTATAAGGCCAGAATTTAACAAATTGGACATTTTGACTTAAATGGTCAAATTCAAATTTCTGATTATAAACTAGCAGAAATTGTTCACATGACTCCCAAGAAGCAATATCGATTGAAAAAAATTGAATTTGAAAAAATAATTTTTGCGACGTTAGGGTGAGCTTTGGGGTACAGGTTCAGTATAAGGCCAGAATTTAACAAATTGGACATTTTGACTAAAATGGACAAATTAAAATTTCTGATTATAAACTAGCAGAAATTGTTCACAAGACTCCCAAGAAGCAATACCGATTGAAAAAAATTGAATTTGAAAAAATAATTTTTTCGACGTTAGGGTGAGCTTGGGGGTACAGGTTCAGTATAAGGCCAGAATTTAACAAATTGGACATTTTGACTAAAATGGTCAAATTCAAATTTCTGATTATGAACTAGCAGAAATTGTTCACAAGACTCCCAAGGAGCAATACCGATTGAAAAAAATTGAATTTGAAAAAATAATCTTTTCGACGTTAGGGTGAGCTTGGGGGTACAGGTTCAGTATAAGGCCAGAATTTAACAAATTGGACATTTTGACTAAAATGGTCAAATTCAAATTTCTGATTATAAACTAGCAGAAATTGTTCACAAGACTCCCAAGAAGCAAAACGATTAAAAAAAATTGAATTTGAAAAAATAATTTTTTCGACGTTAGGGTGAGCTTGGGGGTACAGGTTCAGTATAAGGCCAGAATTTTACAAATTGGACATTTTGACTAAAGTGGTCAAATTCAAATTTCTGATTATAAACTAGCAGAAATTGTTCACAAGACTCCAAAGAAGCAAAACCGATTGAAAAAAATTGAATTTGAAAAAATAATTTTTTCGACGTTAGGGTGCGCTTGGGGGTACAGGTTCAGTATAAGGCCAGAATTTAACAAATTGGACATTTTGACTAAAATGGTCAAATTCAAATTTCTGATTATAAACTAGCAGAAATTGTTCACAAGACTCCCAAGAAGCAATACCGATTAAAAAAAAATTGAATTTGAAAAAATAATTTTTTCAACGTTAGGGTGAGCTTGGGGGTACAGGTTCAGTATAAGGCCAGAATTTAACAAATTGGACATTTTGACTAAAATGGTCAAATTCAAATTTCTGATTATAAACTAGCAGAAATTGTTCACAAGACTCCCAAGAAGCAATACCGATTGAAAAAAATTGAATTTGAAAAAAATTATTTTTTCGACGTTAGGGTGAGCTTGGGGGTACAGGTTCAGTATAAGGCCAGAATTTAACAAATTGGACATTTTGTCTAATATGGTCAAATTCAAATTTCTGATTATAAACGAGCAGAAATTGTTCACAAGACTCCCAAGAAGCAATACCGATTGAAAAAAATTGAATTTGAAAAAATAATGTTTTCGACGTTAGGGTGAGCTTGGGGGTACAGGTTCAGTATAAGGCCAGAATTTAACAAATTGGACAATTTGACTAAAATGGTCAAATTCAAATTTCTGATTATAAACTAGCAGAAATTGTTCACAAGACTCCCAAGAAGCAATACCGATTGAAAAAAATTGAATTTTAAAAAATAATTTTTTCGACGTTAGGGTGAGCTTGGGGGTACAGGTTCAGTATAAGGCCAGAATTTAACAAATTGGACATTTTGACTAAAATGGTCAAATTCAAATTTCTGATTATAAACTAGCAGAAATTGTTCACAAGACTCCCAAGAAGCAATACCGATTGAAAAAAATTGAATTTGAAAAAATAATTTTTTCGACGTTAGGGTGAGCTTGGGGGTACAGGTTCAGTATAAGGCCAGAATTTAACAAATTGGACATTTTGACTAAAATGGTCAATTTCAAATTTCTGATTATAAACTAGCAGAAATTGTTCACAAGACTCCCAAGAAGCAATACCAATTGAAAAAAATTGAATTTAAAAAAAAAAAATTTTTGACGTTAGGGTGAGCTTGGGGGTACAGGTTCAGTATAAGGCCAGAATTTAACAAATTGGACATTTTGTCTAATATGGTCAAATTCAAATTTCTGATTATAAACGAGCAGAAATTGTTCACAAGACTCCCAAGAAGCAATACCGATTGAAAAAAATTGAATTTGAAAAAATAATGTTTTCGACGTTAGGGTGAGCTTGGGGGTACAGGTTCAGTATAAGGCCAGAATTTAACAAATTGGACAATTTGACTAAAATGGTCAAATTCAAATTTCTGATTATAAACTAGCAGAAATTGTTCACAAGACTCCCAAGAAGCAATACCGATTGAAAAAAATTGAATTTTAAAAAATAATTTTTTCGACGTTAGGGTGAGCTTGGGGGTACAGGTTCAGTATAAGGCCAGAATTTAACAAATTGAACATTTTGACTAAAATGGTCAAATTCAAATTTTGATTATAAACTAGCAGAAATTGTTCACAAGACTCCAAAGAAGTTATACCGATTGAAAAAAATTGAATTTGAAAAAATGATTTTTTCGACGTTAGGGTGAGCTTCGGGGTACAGGTTCAGTGTAAGGCCAGAATTTAACAAATTGAAAATTTTGACTAAAATGGTCAAATTCAAATTTCTGATTATAAACAAGCAGAAATTGTTCACAAGACTCCCAAAAAGCAATACCGATTGAAAAAAATTGAATTTGAAAAAATGATTTTTTCGACGTTAGGGTGAGCTTCGGGGTACAGGTTCAGTATAAGGCCAGAATTTAACAAATTGGACATTTTGACTTAAATGGTCAAATTCAAATTTCTGATTATAAACTAGCAGAAATTGTTCACATGACTCCCAAGAAGCAATATCGATTGAAAAAAATTGAATTTGAAAAAATAATTTTTGCGACGTTAGGGTGAGCTTTGGGGTACAGGTTCAGTATAAGGCCAGAATTTAACAAATTGGACATTTTGACTAAAATGGACAAATTAAAATTTCTGATTATAAACTAGCAGAAATTGTTCACAAGACTCCCAAGAAGCAATACCGATTGAAAAAAATTGAATTTGAAAAAATAATTTTTTCGACGTTAGGGTGAGCTTGGGGGTACAGGTTCAGTATAAGGCCAGAATTTAACAAATTGGACATTTTGACTAAAATGGTCAAATTCAAATTTCTGATTATGAACTAGCAGAAATTGTTCACAAGACTCCCAAGGAGCAATACCGATTGAAAAAAATTGAATTTGAAAAAATAATCTTTTCGACATTAGGGTGAGCTTGGGGGTACAGGTTCAGTATAAGGCCAGAATTTAACAAATTGGACATTTTGACTAAAATGGTCAAATTCAAATTTCTGATTATAAACTAGCAGAAATTGTTCACAAGACTCCCAAGAAGCAAAACGATTAAAAAAAATTTAATTTGAAAAAATAATTTTTTCGACGTTAGGGTGAGCTTGGGGGTACAGGTTCAGTATAAGGCCAGAATTTTACAAATTGGACATTTTGACTAAAGTGGTCAAATTCAAATTTCTGATTATAAACTAGCAGAAATTGTTCACAAGACTCCAAAGAAGCAAAACCGATTGAAAAAAATTGAATTTGAAAAAATAATTTTTTCGACGTTAGGGTGCGCTTGGGGGTACAGGTTCAGTATAAGGCCAGAATTTAACAAATTGGACATTTTGACTAAAATGGTCAAATTCAAATTTCTGATTATAAACTAGCAGAAATTGTTCACAAGACTCCCAAGAAGCAATACCGATTAAAAAAAAATTGAATTTGAAAAAATAATTTTTTCGACGTTAGGGTGAGCTTGGGGGTACAGGTTCAGTATAAGGCCAGAATTTAACAAATTGAAAATTTTGACTAAAATGGTCAAATTCAAATTTCTGATTATAAACTAGCAGAAATTGTTCATAAGACTCCCAAGGAGCAATACCGATTGAAAAAAATTGAATTTGAAAAAATAATTTTTTCGACGTTAGGGTGAGCTTGGGGGTACAGGTTCAGTATAAGGCCAGAATTTAACAAATTGAACATTTTGACTAAAATGGTCAAATTCAAATTTTGATTATAAACTAGCAGAAATTGTTCACAAGACTCCAAAGAAGTTATACCGATTGAAAAAAATTGAATTTGAAAAAATGATTTTTTCGACGTTAGGGTGAGCTTCGGGGTACAGGTTCAGTGTAAGGCCAGAATTTAACAAATTGAAAATTTTGACTAAAATGGTCAAATTCAAATTTCTGATTATAAACAAGCAGAAATTGTTCACAAGACTCCCAAAAAGCAATACCGATTGAAAAAAATTGAATTTGAAAAAATGATTTTTTCGACGTTAGGGTGAGCTTCGGGGTACAGGTTCAGTATAAGGCCAGAATTTAACAAATTGGACATTTTGACTTAAATGGTCAAATTCAAATTTCTGATTATAAACTAGCAGAAATTGTTCACATGACTCCCAAGAAGCAATATCGATTGAAAAAAATTGAATTTGAAAAAATAATTTTTGCGACGTTAGGGTGAGCTTTGGGGTACAGGTTCAGTATAAGGCCAGAATTTAACAAATTGGACATTTTGACTAAAATGGACAAATTAAAATTTCTGATTATAAACTAGCAGAAATTGTTCACAAGACTCCCAAGAAGCAATACCGATTGAAAAAAATTGAATTTGAAAAAATAATTTTTTCGACGTTAGGGTGAGCTTGGGGGTACAGGTTCAGTATAAGGCCAGAATTTAACAAATTGGACATTTTGACTAAAATGGTCAAATTCAAATTTCTGATTATAAACTAGCAGAAATTGTTCACAAGACTCCCAAGGAGCAATACCGATTGAAAAAAATTGAATTTGAAAAAATAATCTTTTCGACGTTAGGGTGAGCTTGGGGGTACAGGTTCAGTATAAGGCCAGAATTTAACAAATTGGACATTTTGACTAAAATGGTCAAATTCAAATTTCTGATTATAAACTAGCAGAAATTGTTCACAAGACTCCCAAGAAGCAAAACGATTAAAAAAAATTGAATTTGAAAAAATAATTTTTTCGACGTTAGGGTGAGCTTGGGGGTACAGGTTCAGTATAAGGCCAGAATTTTACAAATTGGACATTTTGACTAAAGTGGTCAAATTCAAATTTCTGATTATAAACTAGCAGAAATTGTTCACAAGACTCCAAAGAAGCAAAACCGATTGAAAAAAATTGAATTTGAAAAAATAATTTTTTCGACGTTAGGGTGCGCTTGGGGGTACAGGTTCAGTATAAGGCCAGAATTTAACAAATTGGACATTTTGACTAAAATGGTCAAATTCAAATTTCTGATTATAAACTAGCAGAAATTGTTCACAAGACTCCCAAGAAGCAATACCGATTAAAAAAAAATTGAATTTGAAAAAATAATTTTTTCAACGTTAGGGTGAGCTTGGGGGTACAGGTTCAGTATAAGGCCAGAATTTAACAAATTGGACATTTTGACTAAAATGGTCAAATTCAAATTTCTGATTATAAACTAGCAGAAATTGTTCACAAGACTCCCAAGAAGCAATACCGATTGAAAAAAATTGAATTTGAAAAAAATTATTTTTTCGACGTTAGGGTGAGCTTGGGGGTACAGGTTCAGTATAAGGCCAGAATTTAACAAATTGGACATTTTGTCTAATATGGTCAAATTCAAATTTCTGATTATAAACGAGCAGAAATTGTTCACAAGACTCCCAAGAAGCAATACCGATTGAAAAAAATTGAATTTGAAAAAATAATGTTTTCGACGTTAGGGTGAGCTTGGGGGTACAGGTTCAGTATAAGGCCAGAATTTAACAAATTGGACAATTTGACTAAAATGGTCAAATTCAAATTTCTGATTATAAACTAGCAGAAATTGTTCACAAGACTCCCAAGAAGCAATACCGATTGAAAAAAATTGAATTTTAAAAAATAATTTTTTCGACGTTAGTTTGAGCTTGGGGGTACAGGTTCAGTATAAGGCCAGAATTTAACAAATTGGACATTTTGACTAAAATGGTCAAATTCAAATTTCTGATTATAAACTAGCAGAAATTGTTCACAAGACTCCCAAGAAGCAATACCGATTGAAAAAAATTGAATTTGAAAAAATAATTTTTTCGACGTTAGGGTGAGCTTGGGGGTACAGGTTCAGTATAAGGCCAGAATTTAACAAATTGGACATTTTGACTAAAATGGTCAATTTCAAATTTCTGATTATAAACTAGCAGAAATTGTTCACAAGACTCCCAAGAAGCAATACCAATTGAAAAAAATTGAATTTAAAAAAAAAAAATTTTTGACGTTAGGGTGAGCTTGGGGGTACAGGTTCAGTATAAGGCCAGAATTTAACAAATTGGACATTTTGTCTAATATGGTCAAATTCAAATTTCTGATTATAAACGAGCAGAAATTGTTCACAAGACTCCCAAGAAGCAATACCGATTGAAAAAAATTGAATTTGAAAAAATAATGTTTTCGACGTTAGGGTGAGCTTGGGGGTACAGGTTCAGTATAAGGCCAGAATTTAACAAATTGGACAATTTGACTAAAATGGTCAAATTCAAATTTCTGATTATAAACTAGCAGAAATTGTTCACAAGACTCCCAAGAAGCAATACCGATTGAAAAAAATTGAATTTTAAAAAATAATTTTTTCGACGTTAGGGTGAGCTTGGGGGTACAGGTTCAGTATAAGGCCAGAATTTAACAAATTGGACATTTTGACTAAAATGGTCAAATTCAAATTTCTGATTATAAACTAGCAGAAATTGTTCACAAGACTCCCAAGAAGCAAAACGATTAAAAAAAATTGAATTTGAAAAAATAATTTTTTCGACGTTAGGGTGAGCTTGGGGGTACAGGTTCAGTATAAGGCCAGAATTTAACAAATTGGACATTTTGACTAAAGTGGTCAAATTCAAATTTCTGATTATAAACTAGCAGAAATTGTTCACAAGACTCCAAAGAAGCAAAACCGATTGAAAAAAATTGAATTTGAAAAAATAATTTTTTCGACGTTAGGGTGCGCTTGGGGGTACAGGTTCAGTATAAGGCCAGAATTTAACAAATTGGACATTTTGACTAAAATGGTCAAATTCAAATTTCTGATTATAAACTAGCAGAAATTGTTCACAAGACTCCCAAGAAGCAATACCGATTAAAAAAAAATTGAATTTGAAAAAATAATTTTTTCAACGTTAGGGTGAGCTTGGGGGTACAGGTTCAGTATAAGGCCAGAATTTAACAAATTGGACATTTTGACTAAAATGGTCAAATTCAAATTTCTGATTATAAACTAGCAGAAATTGTTCACAAGACTCCCAAGAAGCAATACCGATTGAAAAAAATTGAATTTGAAAAAAATTATTTTTTCGACGTTAGGGTGAGCTTGGGGGTACAGGTTCAGTATAAGGCCAGAATTTAACAAATTGGACATTTTGTCTAATATGGTCAAATTCAAATTTCTGATTATAAACGAGCAGAAATTGTTCACAAGACTCCCAAGAAGCAATACCGATTGAAAAAAATTGAATTTGAAAAAATAATGTTTTCGACGTTAGGGTGAGCTTGGGGGTACAGGTTCAGTATAAGGCCAGAATTTAACAAATTGGACAATTTGACTAAAATGGTCAAATTCAAATTTCTGATTATAAACTAGCAGAAATTGTTCACAAGACTCCCAAGAAGCAATACCGATTGAAAAAAATTGAATTTTAAAAAATAATTTTTTCGACGTTAGGGTGAGCTTGGGGGTACAGGTTCAGTATAAGGCCAGAATTTAACAAATTGGACATTTTGACTAAAATGGTCAAATTCAAATTTCTGATTATAAACTAGCAGAAATTGTTCACAAGACTCCCAAGAAGCAATACCGATTGAAAAAAATTGAATTTGAAAAAATAATTTTTTCGACGTTAGGGTGAGCTTGGGGGTACAGGTTCAGTATAAGGCCAGAATTTAACAAATTGGACATTTTGACTAAAATGGTCAATTTCAAATTTCTGATTATAAACTAGCAGAAATTGTTCACAAGACTCCCAAGAAGCAATACCAATTGAAAAAAATTGAATTTAAAAAAAAAAAATTTTTGACGTTAGGGTGAGCTTGGGGGTACAGGTTCAGTATAAGGCCAGAATTTAACAAATTGGACATTTTGACTAAATTGGTCAATTTCAAATTTCTGATTATTAACTAGCAGAAATTGTTCACAAGACTCCCAAGAAGCAATACCGATTGAAAAAATTGAATTTAAAAAAAAATAATTTTCGACGTTAGGGTGAGCTTGGGGGTACAGGTTCAGTATAAGGCCAGAATTTAACAATTTGGACATTTTGACTAAAATGGTCCAATTCAAATTTCTGATTATAAACTAGCAGAAATTGTTCACAAGACTCCCAAGAAGCAATACCTATTGAAAAAAATTGAATTTGAAAAAATAACCTTTTGGACGTTAGGGTGAGCTTGGGGGTACAGGTTCAGTATAAGGCCAGAATTTAACAAATTGGACAATTTGACTAAAATGGTCAAATTCAAATTTCTGATTATAAACTAGCAGAAATTGTTCACAAGACTCCCAAGAAGCAATACCGATTGAAAAAAATTGAATTTGAAAAAATAACCTTTTGGACGTTAGGGTGCGCTTGGGGGTACAGGTTCAGTATAAGGCCAGAATTTAACAAATTGGACATTTTGACTAAAATGGTCCAATTCAAATTTCTGATTATAAACTAGCAGAAATTGTTCACAAGACTCCCAAGAAGCAATACCGATTGAAAAAAATTGAATTTAAAAAAAAATAATTTTCGACGTTAGGGTGAGCTTGGGGGTACAGGTTCAGTATAAGGCCAGAATTTAACAATTTGGACATTTTGACTAAAATGGTCCAATTCAAATTTCTGATTATAAACTAGCAGAAATTGTTCACAAGACTCCCAAGAAGCAATACCGATTGAAAAAAATTGAATTTGAAAAAATAACCTTTTGGACGTTAGGGTGAGCTTGGGGGTACAGGTTCAGTATAAGGCCAGAATTTAACAAATTGGACAATTTGACTAAAATGGTCAAATTCAAATTTCTGATTATAAACTAGCAGAAATTGTTCACAAGACTCCCAAGAAGCAATACCGATTGAAAAAAATTGAATTTTAAAAAATATTTTTTTCGATGTTAGGGTGCGCTTGGGGGTACAGGTTCAGTATAAGGCCAGAATTTAACAAATTGGACATTTTGACTAAAATGGACAAATTCAAATTTCTGATTATAAACTAGCAGAAATTGTTCACAAGACTCCCAAGAAGCAATACCGATTGAAAAAAATTTAATTTGAAAAAATTATTTTTTCGACGTTAGGGTGAGCTTGGGGGTACAGGTTCAGTATAAGGCAAGGATTTAACAAATTGGACATTTTGACTAAAATGGTCAAATTCAAATTTCTGATTATAAACTAGCCGAAATTGTTCACAAGACTCCCAAGAAGCAATACCGATTGAAAAAAATTGAATTTGAAAAAATGATTTTTTCGACGTTAGGGTGAGCTTGGGGGTACAGGTTCAGTATAAGGCCAGAATTTAACAAATTGGACAATTTGACTAAAATGGTCAAATTCAAATTTCTGATTATAAACTAGCAGAAATTGTTCACAAGACTCCCAAGAAGCAAAACCGATTGAAAAAAATTGAATTTAAAAAAAAAAAAATTTCGACTTTAGGGTGAGCTTTGGGGTACAGGTTCAGTATAAGGCCAGAATTTAACAAATTGGACATTTTGACTAAAATGGTCAAATTCAAATTTCTGATTATAAACTAGCAGAAATTGTTCACAAGACTCCCAAGAAGCAATACCGATTGAAAAAAATTGAATTTGAAAAAATAATTTTTTCGACATTAGGGTGAGCTTGGGGGTACAGGTTCAGTATAAGGCCAGAATTTAACAAATTGGACATTTTGACTAAAATGGTCAAATTCAAATTTCTGATTATCAACTAGCAGAAATTGTTCACAAGACTCCCAAGAAGCAATACCGATTGAAAAAAATTGAATTTGAAAAAATAATTTTTTCGACGTTAGGGTGAGATTGGGGGTACAGGTTCAGTATAAGGCCAGAATTTAACAAATTGGACATTTTGACTAAAATGGTCAAATTCAAATTTCTGATTATAAACTAGCAGAAATTGTTCACAAAACTTCCAAGAAGCAATACCGATTGAAAAAAGTTGAATTTTAAAAAATAATTTTTTCGACGTTAGGGTGCGCTTGGTGGTACAGGTTCAGTATAAGGCCAGAATTTAACAAATTGGACATTTTGACTAAAATGGTCAAATTCAAATTTCTGATTATAAACTAGCAGAAATTGTTCACAAGACTCCCAAGAAGCAAAACGATTAAAAAAAATTGAATTTGAAAAAATAATTTTTTCGACATTAGGGTGAGCTTGGGGGTACAGGTTCAGTATAAGGCCAGAATTTAACAAATTGGACATTTTGACTAAAATGGTCAAATTCAAATTTCTGATTATAAACTAGCAGAAATTGTTCACAAGACTCCCAAGAAGCAATACCGATTGAAAAAAATTGAATTTGAAAAAATAATTTGTTCGACGTTAGGGTGAGCTTGGTGGTACAGGTTCAGTATAAGGCCAGAATTTAACAAATTGGACATTTTGACTAAAATGGTCAAATTCAAATTTCTGATTATAAACTAGCAGAAATTGTTCACAAGACTCCCAAGAAGCAAAACGATTAAAAAAAATTGAATTTGAAAAAATAATTTTTTCGACGTTAGGGTGAGCTTGGGGGTACAGGTTCAGTATAAGGCCAGAATTTTACAAATTGGACATTTTGACTAAAATGGTCAAATTCAAATTTCTGATTATAAACTAGCAGAAATTGTTCACAAGACTCCAAAGAAGCAAAACCGATTGAAAAAAATTGAATTTGAAAAAATAATTTTTTCGACGTTAGGGTGCGCTTGGGGGTACAGGTTCAGTATAAGGCCAGAATTTAACAAATTGGACATTTTGACTAAAATGGTCAAATTCAAATTTCTGATTATAAACTAGCAGAAATTGTTCACAAGACTCCCAAGAAGCAATACCGATTAAAAAAAATTTAATTTGAAAAAATAATTTTTTCGACGTTAGGGTGAGCTTGGGGGTACAGGTTCAGTATTAGGCCAGAATTTAACAAATTTGACATTTTGACTAAAATGGTCAAATTCAAATTTCTGATTATAAACTAGCAGAAATTGTTCACAAGACTCCCAAGAAGCAATACCGATTGAAAAAAATTTAATTTGAAAAAATAATTTTTTCGACGTTAGGGTGAGCTTGGGGGTACAGGTTCAGTATAAGGCCAGAATTTAACAAATTGGACATTTTGACTAAAATGGTCAAATTCAAATTTTGATTATAAACTAGCAGAAATTGTTCACAAGACTCCCAAGAAGCAATACCGATTGAAAAAAATTGAATTTGAAAAAATAATTTTTTCGACGTTAGGGTGAGCTTGGGGGTACAGGTTCAGTATAAGGCCAGAATTTAACAAATTGGACATTTTGACTAAAATGGTCAAATTCAAATTTCTGATTATAAACTAGCAGAAATTGTTCACAAGACTCCCAAGAAGCAATACCGATTGAAAAAAATTGACTTTGAAAAAATAATTTTTTCGACGTTAGGGTGAGCTTGGGGGTACAGGTTCAGTATAAGGCCAGAATTTAACAAATTGGACATTTTGACTAAAATGGTCAAATTCAAATTTCTGATTATAAACTAGCAGAAATTGTTCACAAGACTACCAAGAAGCAATACAGATTGAAAAAAATTGAATTTGAAAAAATAATTTTTTCGACGTTAGGGTGAGCTTGGGGGTACAGGTTCAGTATAAGGCCAGAATTTAACAAATTGGACATTTTGACTAAAATGGTCAAATTCAAATTTTGATTATAAACTAGCAGAAATTGTTCACAAGACTCCCAAGAAGCAATACCGATTGAAAAAAATTGAATTTGAAAAAATAATTTTTTCGACGTTAGGGTGAGCTTGGGGGTACAGGTTCAGTATAAGGCCAGAATTTAACAAATTGGACATTTTGACTAAAATGGTCAAATTCAAATTTCTGATTATAAACTAGCAGAAATTGTTCACAAGACTCCCAAGAAGCAATACCGATTGAAAAAAATTTAATTTGAAAAAATTATTTTTTCAACGTTAGGGTGAGCTTGGGGGTACAGGTTCAGTATAAGGCCAGAATTTAACAAATTGGACATTTCGACTAAAATGGTCAAATTCAAATTTCTGATTATAAACTAGCAGAAATTGTTCACAAGACTCCCAAGGAGCAATACCGATTGAAAAAAATTTAATTTGAAAAAATGATTTTTTCGACGTTAGGGTGAGCTTGGGGGTACAGGTTCAGTATAAGGCCAGAATTTAACAAATTGGACATTTTGACTAAAATGGTCAAATTCAAATTTCTGATTATAAACTAGCAGAAATTGTTCACATGACTCCCAAGAAGCAATACCGATTGAAAAAAATTGAATTTGAAAAAATAATTTTTTCGACGTTAGGGTGAGCTTGGGGGTACAGGTTCAGTATTAGGCCAGAATTTAACAAATTGAACATTTTGACTAAAATGGTCAAATTCAAATTTCTGATTATAAACTAGCCGAAATTGTTCACAAGACTCCCAAGAAGCAATACCGATTGAAAAAAATTGAATTTGAAAAAATGATTTTTTCGACGTTAGGGTGAGCTTGGGGGTACAGGTTCAGTATAAGGCCAGAATTTAACAAATTGAACATTTTGACTAAAATGGTCAAATTCAAATTTCTGATTATAAACTAGCAGAAATTGTTCACAAGACTCCCAAGAAGCAATACCGATTGAAAAAAATTGAATTTGAAAAAATAATTTTTTGACGTTAGGGTGAGCCTGGGGGTACAGGTTCAGTATAAGGCCAGAATTTAACAAATTGGACATTTTGACTAAAATGGTCAAATTCAAATTTCTGATTATAAACTAGCAGAAATTGTTCACAAGACTCCCAAGAAGCAATACCGATTGAAAAAAATTGAATTTGAAAAAAAAAAATTTTCTACGTTTGGGTGAGCTTGGGGGTACAGGTTCAGTATAAGGCCAGAATTTAACAAGTTGGACATTTTGACTAAAATGGTCAAATTCAAATTTCTGATTATAAACTAGCAGAAATTGTTCACAAGACTCCCAAGAAGCAATACCGATTGAAAAAAATTTAATTTGAAAAAATAATTTTTTCGACGTTAGGGTGAGCTTGGGGGTACAGGTTCAGTATAAGGCCAGAATTTAACAAATTGGACAATTTGACTAAAATGGTCAAATTCAAATTTCTGATTATAAACTAGCAGAAATTGTTCACAAGACTCCCAAGAAGCAATACCGATCGAAAAAAAATGAATTTGAAAAAATAATTTTTTCGACGTTAGGGTGAGCTTAGGGGTACAGGTTCAGTATAAGGCAAGAATTTAACAAATTGAACATTTTGACTAAAATGGTCAAATTCAAATTTCTGATTATAAACTAGCAGAAATTGTTCACAAGACTCCAAAGAAGCAATAGCGATTGAAAAAAATTGAATTTGAAAAAATAATTTTTTCGACGTTAGGGTGAGCTTGGGGGTACAGGTTCAGTATAAGGCCAGAATTTAACAAATTGGACATTTTGACTAAAATGGTCAAATTCAAATTTCTGATTATAAACTAGCAGAAATTGTTCACAAGACTCCCAAGGAGCAATACCGATTGAAAAAAATTGAATTTGAAAAAATAATTTTTTCGACGTTGGGGTGAGCTTGGGGGTACAGGTTCAGTATAAGGCCAGAATTTAACAAATTGGACATTTTGACTAAAATGGTCAAATTCAAATTTCTGATTATAAACTAGCAGAAATTGTTCACAAGACTCCCAAGAAGCAATACCGATTGAAAAAAATTGAATTTGAAAAAATGGTTTTTTCGACGTTGGGGTGAGCTTGGGGGTACAGGTTCAGTATAAGGCCAGAATTTAACAAATTGGACATTTTGACTAAAATGGTCAAATTCAAATTTCTGATTATAAACTAGCAGAAATTGTTCACAAGACTCCCAAGAAGCAATACCGATTGAAAAAAATTGAATTTGAAAAAATAATTTTTTCGACGTTAGGATGAGCTTGGGGGTACAGGTTCAGTATAAGGCCAGAATTTAACAAATTGAACATTTTGACTAAAATGGTCAAATTCAAATTTCTGATTATAAACTAGCAGAAATTGTTCACAAGACTCCCAAGAAGCAATACCGATTGAAAAAAATTGAATTTGAAAAAATAATTTTTTCGACGTTAGGGTGAGCTTGGGGGTACAGGTTCAGTATAAGGCCAGAATTTAACAAATTGGACAATTTGACTAAAATGGTCAAATTCAAATTTCTGATTATAAACTAGCAGAAATTGTTCACAAGACTCCCAAGAAGCAATACCGATCGAAAAAAATTGAATTTGAAAAAATAATTTTTTCGACGTTAGGGTGAGCTTAGGGGTACAGGTTCAGTATAAGGCCAGAATTTAACAAATTGAACATTTTGACTAAAATGGTCAAATTAAAATTTCTGATTATAAACTAGCAGAAATTGTTCACAAGACTCCAAAGAAGCAATACCGATTGAAAAAAATTGAATTTGAAAAAATAATGTTTTCGACGTTAGGGTGAGCTTGGGGGTACAGGTTCAGTATAAGGCCAGAATTTAACAAATTGGACATTTTGACTAAAATGGTCAAATTCAAATTTCTGATTATAAACTAGCAGAAATTGTTCACAAGACTCCCAAGGAGCAATACCGATTGAAAAAAATTGAATTTGAAAAAATGTTTTTTTCGACGTTGGGGTGAGCTTGGGGGTACAGGTTCAGTATAAGGCCAGAATTTAACAAATTGGACATTTTGACTAAAATGGTCAAATTCAAATTTCTGATTATAAACTAGCAGAAATTGTTCACAAGACTCCCAAGAAGCAATACCGATTGAAAAAAATTGAATTTGAAAAAATAATTTTTTCGACGTTAGGGTGAGCTTGGGGGTACAGGTTCAGTATAAGGCCAGAATTTTACAAATTGGACATTTTGACTAAAATGGTCAAATTCAAATTTCTGATTATAAACTAGCAGAAATTGTTCACAAGACTCCCAAGAAGCAATACCGATTGAAAAAAATTGAATTTGAAAAAATCATTTTTTCGACGTTAGGGTGAGCTTTGGGGTACAGGTTCAGTATAAGGCCAGAATTTAACAAATTGGACATTTTGACTAAAATGGTCAAATTCAAATTTCTGATTATAAACTAGCAGAAATTGTTCACAAGACTCCCAAGAAGCAATACCGATTGAAAAAAGTTGGATTTTAAAAAATAATTTTTTCGACGTTAGGGTGAGCTTCGGGGTACAGGTTCAGTATAAGACCAGAATTTAACAAATTGGACATTTTGACTAAAATGGTCAAATTCAAATTTCTGATTATAAACTAGCAGAAATTGTTCACAAGACTCCCAAGAAGCAATACCGATTGAAAAAAATTGAATTTGAAAAAATAATTTTTTCGACGTTAGGGTGAGCTTGGGGGTACAGGTTCAGTATAAGGCCAGAATTTAACAAATTGAACATTTTGACTAAAATGGTCAAATTCAAATTTCTGATTATAAACTAGCAGAAATTGTTCACAAGACTCCCAAGGAGCAATACCTTTTGAAAAAAATTGAATTTGAAAAAATGATTTTTTCGACGTTAGGGTGTGCTTGGGGGTACAGGTTCAGTATAAGGCCAGAATTTAACAAATTGGACATTTTGACTAAAATGGTCAAATTCAAATTTCTGATTATAAACTAGCAGAAATTGTTCACAAGACTCCCAAGGAGCAATACCGATTGAAAAAAATTGAATTGAAAAAATGATTTTTTCGACGTTAGGGTGAGCTTGGGGGTACAGGTTCAGTATAAGGCCAGAATTTAACAAATTGGACATTTTGACTAAAATGGTCAAATTCAAATTTCTGATTATAAAATAGCAGAAATTGTTCATATGACTCCCAAGAAGCAATACCGATTGAAAAAAATTGAATTTGAAAAAATAATTTTTGCGACGTTAGGGTGAGCTTGGGGGTACAGGTTCAGTATAAGGCCAGAATTTAACAAATTGGACATTTTGACTAAAATGGTCAAATTCAAATTTCTGATTATAAACTAGCAGAAATTGTTCACAAGACTCCCAAGAAGCAATACCGATTGAAAAAAATTGAATTTGAAAAAATCATTTTTTCGACGTTAGGGTGAGCTTTGGGGTACAGGTTCAGTATAAGGCCAGAATTTAACAAATTGGACATTTTGACTAAAATGGTCAAATTCAAATTTCTGATTATAAACTAGCAGAAATTGTTCACAAGACTCCCAAGAAGCAATACCGATTGAAAAAAGTTGGATTTTAAAAAATAATTTTTTCGACGTTAGGGTGAGCTTCGGGGTACAGGTTCAGTATAAGACCAGAATTTAACAAATTGGACATTTTGACTAAAATGGTCAAATTCAAATTTCTGATTATAAACTAGCAGAAATTGTTCACAAGACTCCCAAGAAGCAATACCGATTGAAAAAAATTGAATTTGAAAAAATAATTTTTTCGACGTTAGGGTGAGCTTGGGGGTACAGGTTCAGTATAAGGCCAGAATTTAACAAATTGAACATTTTGACTAAAATGGTCAAATTCAAATTTCTGATTATAAACTAGCAGAAATTGTTCACAAGACTCCCAAGGAGCAATACCTTTTGAAAAAAATTGAATTTGAAAAAATGATTTTTTCGACGTTAGGGTGAGCTTGGGGGTACAGGTTCAGTATAAGGCCAGAATTTAACAAATTGGACATTTTGACTAAAATGGTCAAATTCAAATTTCTGATTATAAACTAGCAGAAATTGTTCACAAGACTCCCAAGAAGCAATACCGATTGAAAAAAATTTAATTTGAAAAAATTATTTTTTCAACGTTAGGGTGAGCTTGGGGGTACAGGCCAGTATAAGGCCAGAATTTAACAAATTGGACATTTTGACTAAAATGGTCAAATTCAAATTTCTGATTATAAACTAGCAGAAATTGTTCATAAGACTCCCAAGAAGCAATACCGATTGAAAATAAATTAAATTTGAAAAAATTATTTTTTCGACGTTAGGGTGAGCTTGGGGGTACAGGTTCAGTATAAGGCCAGAATTTAACAAATTGGACATTTTGACTAAATTGGTCAAATTCAAATTTCTGATTATAAACTAGCAGAAATTGTTCATAAGACTCCCAAGAAGCAATACCGATTGAAAATAAATTAAATCTGAAAAAAAAAATTTTCGACGTTAGGGTGAGCTTGGGGGTACAGGTTCAGTATAAGGCCAGAATTTTACAAATTGGACATTTTGACTAAAATGGTCAAATTCAAATTTCTGATTATAAACTAGCAGAAATTGTTCACAAGACTCCCAAGAAGCAATACTGATTGAAAAAAATTGAATTTGAAAAAATAATTTGTTCGACATGGGTGAGCTTTGGGGTACAGGTTCAGTATAAGGCCAGAATTTTACAAATTGGACATTTTGACTAAAATGGTCAAATTCAAATTTCTGATTATAAACTAGCAGAAATTGTTCACAAGACTCACAAGAAGCAATACCGTTTGAAAAAAATTGAATTTGAAAAAATAATTTTTTCGGCGTTAGGGTGAGCTTGGGGGTACAGGTTCAGTATAAGGCCAGAATTTTACAAATTGAACATTTTGACTAAAATGGTCAAATTCAAATTTCTGATTATAAACTAGCAGAAATTGTTGACAAGACTCCCAAGAAGCAATACCGATTGAAAATAAATTAAATTTGAAAAAAAAAATTTTCGACGTTAGGGTGAGCTTGGGGGTACAGGTTCAGTATAAGGCCAGAATTTTACAAATTGGACATTTTGACTTAAATGGTCAAATTCAAATTTCTGATTATAAACTAGCAGAAATTGTTCACAAGACTCCAAAGAAGCAATACTGATTGAAAAAAATTGAATTTGAAAAAATAATTTGTTCGACATGGGTGAGCTTTGGGGTACAGGTTCAGTATAAGGCCAGAATTTTACAAATTGGACATTTTGACTAAAATGGTCAAATTCAAATTTCTGATTATAAACTAGCAGAAATTGTTCACAAGACTCCCAAGGAGCAATACCGATTGAAAAAAATTGAATTGAAAAAATGATTTTTTCGACGTTAGGGTGAGCTTGGGGGTACAGGTTCAGTATAAGGCCAGAATTTAACAAATTGGACATTTTGACTAAAATGGTCAAATTCAAATTTCTGATTATAAAATAGCAGAAATTGTTCATATGACTCCCAAGAAGCAATACCGATTGAAAAAAATTGAATTTGAAAAAATAATTTTTGCGACGTTAGGGTGAGCTTGGGGGTACAGGTTCAGTATAAGGCCAGAATTTAACAAATTGGACATTTTGACTAAAATGGTCAAATTCAAATTTCTGATTATAAACTAGCAGAAATTGTTCATAAGACTCCCAAGAAGCAATACCGATTGAAAAAAATTGAATTTGAAAAAATCATTTTTTCGACGTTAGGGTGAGCTTTGGGGTACAGGTTCAGTATAAGGCCAGAATTTAACAAATTGGACATTTTGACTAAAATGGTCAAATTCAAATTTCTGATTATAAACTAGCAGAAATTGTTCACATGACTCACAAGAAGCAATACCGATTGAAAAAAATTGAATTTGAAAAAATTATTTTTTCGACGTTAGGGTGAGCTTGGGGGTACAGGTTCAGTATAAGGCCAGAATTTAACAAATTTGACCTTTTGACTTAAATGGTCAAATTCAAATTTCTGATTATAAACTAGCAGAAATTGTTCACAAGACTCCCAAGAAGCAATACCGATTGAAAAAAGTTGGATTTTAAAAAATAATTTTTTCGACGTTAGGGTGAGCTTCGGGGTACAGGTTCAGTATAAGACCAGAATTTAACAAATTGGACATTTTGACTAAAATGGTCAAATTCAAATTTCTGATTATAAACTAGCAGAAATTGTTCACAAGACTCCCAAGAAGCAATACCGATTGAAAAAAATTGAATTTGAAAAAATAATTTTTTCGACGTTAGGGTGAGCTTGGGGGTACAGGTTCAGTATAAGGCCAGAATTTAACAAATTGAACATTTTGACTAAAATGGTCAAATTCAAATTTCTGATTATAAACTAGCAGAAATTGTTCACAAGACTCCCAAGGAGCAATACCTTTTGAAAAAAATTGAATTTGAAAAAATGATTTTTTCGACGTTAGGGTGAGCTTGGGGGTACAGGTTCAGTATAAGGCCAGAATTTAACAAATTGGACATTTTGACTAAAATGGTCAAATTCAAATTTCTGATTATAAAATAGCAGAAATTGTTCACAAGACTCCCAAGAAGCAATACCGATTGAAAAAAATTGAATTTGAAAAAAATTATTTTTTCGACGTTAGGGTGAGCTTGGGGGTACAGGTTCAGTATAAGGCCAGAATTTAACAAATTGGACATTTTGTCTAAAATGGTCAAATTCAAATTTCTGATTATAAACTAGCAGAAATTGTTCACAAGACTCCCAAGAAGCAATACCTATTGAAAAAAATTGAATTTGAAAAAATAATGTTTTCGACGTTAGGGTGAGCTTGGGGGTACAGGTTCAGTATAAGGCCAGAATTTAACAAATTGGACATTTTGACTAAAATGGTCAAATTCAAATTTCTGATTATAAACTAGCAGAAATTGTTCACAAGACTCCCAAGAAGCAATACCGATTGAAAAAAATTGAATTTGAAAAAATAATTTTTTCAACGTTAGGGTGAGCTTGGGGGTACAGGCCAGTATAAGGCCAGAATTTAACAAATTGGACATTTTGACTAAAATGGTCAAATTCAAATTTCTGATTATAAACTAGCAGAAATTGTTCATAAGACTCCCAAGAAGCAATACCGATTGAAAATAAATTAAATTTGAAAACATTATTTTTTCGACGTTAGGGTGAGCTTGGGGGTACAGGTTCAGTATAAGGCCAGAATTTAACAAATTGGACATTTTGACTAAATTGGTCAAATTCAAATTTCTGATTATAAACTAGCAGAAATTGTTCATAAGACTCCCAAGAAGCAATACCGATTGAAAATAAATTAAATTTGAAAAAAAATAATTTTTTCGACGTTAGGGTGAGCTTGGGGGTACAGGTTCAGTATAAGGCCAGAATTTTACAAATTGGACATTTTGACTAAAATGGTCAAATTCAAATTTCTGATTATAAACTAGCAGAAATTGTTCACAAGACTCCCAAGAAGCAATACTGATTGAAAAAAATTGAATTTGAAAAAATAATTTGTTCGACATGGGTGAGCTTTGGGGTACAGGTTCAGTATAAGGCCAGAATTTTACAAATTGGACATTTTGACTAAAATGGTCAAATTCAAATTTCTGATTATAAACTAGCAGAAATTGTTCACAAGACTCACAAGAAGCAATACCGTTTGAAAAAAATTGAATTTGAAAAAATAATTTTTTCGGCGTTAGGGTGAGCTTGGGGGTACAGGTTCAGTATAAGGCCAGAATTTTACAAATTGAACATTTTGACTAAAATGGTCAAATTCAAATTTCTGATTATAAACTAGCAGAAATTGTTGACAAGACTCCCAAGAAGCAATACCGATTGAAAATAAATTAAATTTGAAAAAAAAAATTTTCGACGTTAGGGTGAGCTTGGGGGTACAGGTTCAGTATAAGGCCAGAATTTTACAAATTGGACATTTTGACTAAAATGGTCAAATTCAAATTTCTGATTATAAACTAGCAGAAATTGTTCACAAGACTCACAAGAAGCAATACCGTTTGAAAAAAATTGAATTTGAAAAAATAATTTGTTCGACATGGGTGAGCTTTGGGGTACAGGTTCAGTATAAGGCCAGAATTTTACAAATTGGACATTTGGACTAAAATGGTCAAATTCAAATTTCTGATTATAAACTAGCAGAAATTGTTCACAAGACTCACAAGAAGCAATACCGATTGAAAAAAATGGAATTTGAAAAAATAATTTTTTCAACGTTAGGGTGAGCTTGGGGGTACAGGCCAGTATAAGGCCAGAATTTAACAAATTGGACATTTTGACTAAAATGGTCAAATTCAAATTTCTGATTATAAACTAGCAGAAATTGTTCATAAGACTCCCAAGAAGCAATACCGATTGAAAATAAATTAAATTTGAAAAAATTATTTTTTCGACGTTAGGGTGAGCTTGGGGGTACAGGTTCAGTATAAGGCCAGAATTTAACAAATTGGACATTTTGACTAAATTGGTCAAATTCAAATTTCTGATTATAAACTAGCAGAAATTGTTCATAAGACTCCCAAGAAGCAATACCGATTGAAAATAAATTAAATTTGAAAAAAAAATTTTCGACGTTAGGGTGAGCTTGGGGGTACAGGTTCAGTATAAGGCCAGAATTTTACAAATTGGACATTTTGACTAAAATGGTCAAATTCAAATTTCTGATTATAAACTAGCAGAAATTGTTCACAAGACTCCCAAGAAGCAATACTGTTTGAAAAAAATTGAATTTGAAAAAATAATTTGTTCGACATGGGTGAGCTTTGGGGTACAGGTTCAGTATAAGGCCAGAATTTTACAAATTGGACATTTTGACTAAAATGGTCAAATTCAAATTTCTGATTATAAACTAGCAGAAATTGTTCACAAGACTCACAAGAAGCAATACCGTTTGAAAAAAATTTAATTTGAAAAAATAATGTTTTCGACGTTAGGGTGAGCTTGGGGGTACAGGTTCAGTATAAGGCCAGAATTTTACAAATTGGACATTTTGACTAAAATGGTCAAATTCAAATTTCTGATTATAAACTAGCAGAAATTGTTCACAAGACTCCCAAGAAGCAATACCGATTGAAAAAAATGGAATTTGAAAAAAGAATTTTTTCAACGTTAGGGTGAGCTTGGGGGTACAGGCCAGTATAAGGCCAGAATTTAACAAATTGGACATTTTGACTAAAATGGTCAAATTCAAATTTCTGATTATAAACTAGCAGAAATTGTTCATAAGACTCCCAAGAAGCAATACCGATTGAAAATAAATTAAATTTGAAAAAATTATTTTTTCGACGTTAGGGTGAGCTTGGGGGTACAGGTTCAGTATAAGGCCAGAATTTAACAAATTGGACATTTTGACTAAATTGGTCAAATTCAAATTTCTGATTATAAACTAGCAGAAATTGTTCATAAGACTCCCAAGAAGCAATACCGATTGAAAATAAATTAAATTTGAAAAAAAAAATTTTCGACGTTAGGGTGAGCTTGGGGGTACAGGTTCAGTATAAGGCCAGAATTTTACAAATTGGACATTTTGACTAAAATGGTCAAATTCAAATTTCTGATTATAAACTAGCAGAAATTGTTCACAAGACTCCCAAGAAGCAATACTGTTTGAAAAAAATTGAATTTGAAAAAATAATTTGTTCGACATGGGTGAGCTTTGGGGTACAGGTTCAGTATAAGGCCAGAATTTAACAAATTGGACATTTTGACTAAAATGGTCAAATTCAAATTTCTGATTATAAACTAGCAGAAATTGTTCACAAGACTCACAAGAAGCAATACCGTTTGAAAAAAATTGAATTTGAAAAAATAATTTTTTAGACGTTAGGGTGAGCTTGGGGGTACAGGTTCAGTATAAGGCCAGAATTTAACAAATTGGACATTTTGACTAAAATGGTCAAATTCAAATTTCTGATTATAAACTAGCAGAAATTGTTCACAAGACTCCCAAGAAGCAATACCGATTGAAAAAAATTGAATTTGAAAAAATAATTTTTTCGACTTTAGGGTGAGCTTGGGGGTACAGGTTCAGTATAAGGCCAGAATTTTACAAATTGGACATTTTGACTAAAATGGTCAAATTCAAATTTCGGATTATAAACTAGCAGAAATTGTTCACAAGACTCCCAAGGAGCAATACCGATTGAAAAAAATTGAATTTGAAAAAATGATTTTTTCGACGTTAGGGTGAGCTTGGGGGTACAGGTTCAGTATAAGGCCAGAATTTAACAAATTGGACATTTTGACTAAAATGGTCAAATTCAAATTTCTGATTATAAACTAGCAGAAATTGTTCACAAGACTCCCAAGAAGCAATACCGATTGAAAAAAATTGAATTTGAAAAAATAATTTTTCCGACGTTAGGGTGAGCTTTGGGGTACAGGTTCAGTATAAGGCCAGAATTTTACAAATTGGACACTTTGACTAAAATGGTCAAATTCAAATTTCTGATTATAAACTAGCAGAAATTGTTCACAAGACTCCCAAGAAGCAATACCGATTGAAAAAAATTGAATTTGAAAAAATGATTTTTTGGACGTTAGGGTGAGCTTTGGGGTACAGGTTCAGTATAAGGCCAGAATTTTACAAATTGGACATTTTGACTAAAATGGTCAAATTCAAATTTCTGATTATAAACTAGCAGAAATTGTTCACAAGACTCCCAAGAAGCAATACCGATTGAAAAAAACTGAATTTGAAAAAATATTTTTTTCG
This sequence comes from Steromphala cineraria, assembly GCA_916613615.1. Taxonomy (NCBI): domain Eukaryota; kingdom Metazoa; phylum Mollusca; class Gastropoda; order Trochida; family Trochidae; genus Steromphala; species Steromphala cineraria. The sequence continues at coordinate 373,986 of OU744729.1, forward strand.
ACGTTAGGGTGAGCTTGGGGGTACAGGTTCAGTATAAGGCCAAAATTTAACAAATTGGACATTTTGACTAAAATGGTCAAATTCAAATTTCTGATTATAAACTAGCAGAAATTGTTCACAAGACTCCCAAGGAGCAATACCGATTGAAAAAAATTGAATTTGAAAAAATGATTTTTTCGACGTTAGGGTGAGCTTGGGGGTACAGGTTCAGTATAAGGCCAGAATTTAACAAATTGGACATTTTGACTAAAATGGTCAAATTCAAATTTCTGATTATAAACTAGCAGAAATTGTTCACAAGACTCCCAAGAAGCAATACCGATTGAAAAAAATTGAATTTGAAAAAATAATTTTTCCGACGTTAGGGTGAGCTTTGGGGTACAGGTTCAGTATAAGGCCAGAATTTTACAAATTGGACACTTTGACTAAAATGGTCAAATTCAAATTTCTGATTATAAACTAGCAGAAATTGTTCACAAGACTCCCAAGAAGCAATACCGATTGAAAAAAATTGAATTTGAAAAAATAATTTTTTCGACGTTAGGGTGAGCTTCGGGGTACAGGTTCAGTATAAGACCAGAATTTTACAAATTGGACATTTTGACTAAAATGGTCAAATTCAAATTTCTGATTATAAACTAGCAGAAATTGTTCACAAGACTCCCAAGAAGCAATACCGATTGAAAAAAACTGAATTTGAAAAAATATTTTTTTCGACGTTAGGGTGAGCTTGGGGGTACAGGTTCAGTATAAGGCCAGAATTTAACAAATTGGACATTTTGACTAAAATGGTCAAATTCAAATTTCTGATTATAAACTAGCAGAAATTGTTCACAAGACTCCCAAGAAGCAATACCGATTGAAAAAAACTGAATTTGAAAAAATAATGTTTTCGACGTTAGGGTGAGCTTGGGGGTACAGGTTCAGTATAAGGCCAGAATTTAACAAATTGGACATTTTGACTAAAATGGTCAAATTCAAATTTCTGATTATAAACTAGCAGAAATTTTTCACATGACTCCAAAGAAGCAATACCGATTGAAAAAAATTGAATTTGAAAAAATAATTTTTTCGACGTTAGGGTGAGCTTTGGGGTACAGGTTCAGTATAAGGCCAGAATTTAACAAATTGGACATTTTGACTAAAATGGTCAAATTCAAATTTCTGATTATAAACTAGCAGAAATTGTTCACAAGACTCCCAAGAAGCAATACCGTTTGAAAAAAATTGAATTTGAAAAAATAATTTTTTCGGCGTTAGGGTGAGCTTGGGGGTACAGGTTCAGTATAAGGCCAGAATTTAACAAATTGGACATTTTGACTAAAATGGTCAAATTCAAATTTCTGATTATAAACTAGCAGAAATTGTTCACAAGACTCCCAAGAAGCAATACCGATTGAAAAAAACTGAATTTGAAAAAATAATGTTTTCGACGTTAGGGTGAGCTTGGGGGTACAGGTTCAGTATAAGGCCAGAATTTAACAAATTGGACATTTTGACTAAAATGGTCAAATTCAAATTTCTGATTATAAACTAGCAGAAATTTTTCACATGACTCCAAAGAAGCAATACCGATTGAAAAAAATTGAATTTGAAAAAATAATTTTTTCGACGTTAGGGTGAGCTTTGGGGTACAGGTTCAGTATAAGGCCAGAATTTAACAAATTGGACATTTTGACTAAAATGGTCAAATTCAAATTTCTGATTATAAACTAGCAGAAATTGTTCACAAGACTCCCAAGAAGCAATACCGTTTGAAAAAAATTGAATTTGAAAAAATAATTTTTTCGGCGTTAGGGTGAGCTTGGGGGTACAGGTTCAGTATAAGGCCAGAATTTTACAAATTGAACATTTTGACTAAAATGGTCAAATTCAAATTTCTGATTATAAACTAGCAGAAATTGTTGACAAGACTCCCAAGAAGCAATACCGATTGAACAAAATTGAATTTGAAAAAATAATTGTTTAGACGTTAGGGTGAGCTTTGGGGTACAGGTTCAGTATAAGGCCAGAATTTAACAAATTGGACATTTTGACTAAAATGGTCAAATTCAAATTTCTGATTATAAACTAGCAGAAATTGTTCACAAGACTCCCAAGAAGCAATACCGATTGAAAAAAATTGAATTTGAAAAAATAATTTTTTCGACTTTAGGGTGAGCTTGGGGTACAGGTTCAGTATAAGGCCAGAATTTAACAAATTGGACATTTTGACTAAAATGGTCAAATTCAAATTTCTGATTATAAACTAGCAGAAATTGTTCACAAGACTCCCAAGAAGCAATACCGATTGAAAAAAATTGAATTTGAAAAAATAATTTTTTCGACGTTAGGGTGAGCTTTGGGGTACAGGTTCAGTATAAGGCCAGAATTTAACAAATTGGACATTTTGACTAAAATGGTCAAATTCAAATTTCTGATTATAAACTAGCAGAAATTGTTCACAAGACTCCCAAGAAGCAATACCGATTGAAAAAAATTAAATTTGAAAAATTAATTTTTTCGACGTAAGGGTGAGCTTGGGGGTACAGGTTCAGTATAAGGCCAAAATTTTACAAATTGGACACTTTGACTAAAATGGTCAAATTCAAATTTCTGATTATAAACTAGCAGAAATTGTTCATAAGACTCCCAAGAAGCAATACCGATTGAAAAAAATTGAATTTGAAAAAATAATTTTTTCGACATGGGTGAGCTTTGGGGTACAGGTTCAGTATAAGGCCAGAATTTTACAAATTGGACATTTTGACTAAATGGTCAAATTCAAATTTCTGATTATAAACTAGCAGAAATTGTTCACAAGACTCCCAAGAAGCAATACCGATTGAAAAAAATTGAATTTGAAAAAATAATTTTTTCGACGTTAGGGTGAGCTTGGGGGTACAGGTTCAGTATAAGGCCAGAATTTAACAAATTGGACATTTTGACTAAAATGGTCAAATTCAAATTTCTGATTATAAACTAGCAGAAATTGTTCACAAGACTCCCAAGAAGCAATACCGATTGAAAAAAATTTAATTTGAAAAAAATAATTTTTTCGACGTTAGGGTGAGCTTGGGGGTACAGGTTCAGTATAAGGCCAGAATTTTACAAATTGGACATTTTGACTAAAATGGTCAAATTCAAATTTCTGATTATAAACTAGCAGAAATTGTTCACAAGACTACCAAGAAGCAATACCGATTGAAAATAATTGAATTTGAAAAAATAATATTTTCGACGTTAGGGTGAGCTTGGGGGTACAGGTTCAGTATAAGGCCAGAATTTTACAAATTGGACATTTTGACTAAAATGGTCAAATTCAAATTTCTGATTATAAACTAGCAGAAATTGTTTACAAGACTTCGAAGAAGCAATACCGATTGAAAAAAATTGAATTTGAAAAAATAATTTTTTCGACGTTAGGGTGAGCTTGGGGGTACAGGTTCAGTATAAGGCCAGAATTTAACAAATTGGACATTTTGACTAAAATGGTCAAATTCAAATTTCTGATTATAAACTAGCAGAAATTGTTCACAAGACTCCCAAGAAGCAATACCGTTTGAAAATAATTGAATTTGAAAAAATAATTTTTTCGACGTAAGGGTGAGCTTGGGGGTACAGGTTCAGTATAAGGCCAGAATTTAACAAATTGGACATTTTGACTAAAATGGTCAAATTCAAATTTCTGATTATAAACTAGCAGAAATTGTTCACAAGACTCCCAAGAAGCAATACCGATTGAAAAAAATTGAATTTGAAAAAATAATTTTTTCGACGTAAGGGTGAGCTTGGGGGTACAGGTTCAGTATAAGGCCAGAATTTAACAAATTGGACATTTTGACTAAAATGGTCAAATTCAAATTTCTGATTATAAACTAGCAGAAATTGTTCACAAGACTCCCAAGAAGCAATACCGATTGAAAAAAATTGAATTTGAAAAAATAATTTTTTCGACGTTAGGGTGAGCTTCGGGGTACAGGTTCAGTATAAGGCCAGAATTGAACAAATTAGACATTTTGACTAAAATGGTCAAATTCAAATTTCTGATTATAAACTAGCAGAAATTGTTCACAAGACTCCCAAGAAGCAATACCGATTGAAAAAAATTGAATTTGAAAAAAATATTTTTTTCAACGTTAGGGTGAGCTTGAGGGTACAGGTTCAGTATAAGGCCAGAATTTAACAATTTGGACATTTTGACTAAAATGGTCAAATTCAAATATCTGATTATAAACTAGCAGAAATTGTTCACAACACTCCCAAGAAGCAATACCGATTGAAAAAAATTGAATTTGAAAAAAATAATTTTTTCGACGTTAGGGTGAGCTGTGGGGTACAGGTTCAGTATAAGGCCAGAATTTAACAAATTTGACATTTTGACTAAAATGGTCAAATTCAAATTTCTGATTATAAACTAGCAGCAATTGTTCACAAGACCCCCAAGAAGCAATACCGATTGAAAAAAATTGAATTTGAAAAAAATAATTTTTTCGACGTTAGGGTGAGCTTGGGGTACAGGTTCAGTATAAGGCCAGAATTTAACAAATTGGACATTTTGACTAAAATGGTCAAATTCAAATTTCTGATTATAAACTAGCAGAAATTGTTCACAAGACTCCCAAGAAGCAATACCGTTTGAAAATAATTGAATTTGAAAAAATAATTTTTTCGACGTAAGGGTGAGCTTGGGGGTACAGGTTCAGTATAAGGCCAGAATTTAACAAATTGGACATTTTGACTAAAATGGTCAAATTCAAATTTCTGATTATAAACTAGCAGAAATTGTTCACAAGACTCCCAAGAAGCAATACCGATTGAAAAAAATTGAATTTGAAAAAATAATTTTTTCGACGTAAGGGTGAGCTTGGGGGTACAGGTTCAGTATAAGGCCAGAATTTAACAAATTGGACATTTTGACTAAAATGGTCAAATTCAAATTTCTGATTATAAACTAGCAGAAATTGTTCACAAGACTCCCAAGAAGCAATACCGATTGAAAAAAATTGAATTTGAAAAAATAATTTTTTCGATGTTAGGGTGAGCTTCGGGGTACAGGTTCAGTATAAGGCCAGAATTGAACAAATTAGACATTTTGACTAAAATGGTCAAATTCAAATTTCTGATTATAAACTAGCAGAAATTGTTCACAAGACTCCCAAGAAGCAATACCGATTGAAAAAAATTGAATTTGAAAAAAATATTTTTTTCAACGTTAGGGTGAGCTTGAGGGTACAGGTTCAGTATAAGGCCAGAATTTAACAATTTGGACATTTTGACTAAAATGGTCAAATTCAAATATCTGATTATAAACTAGCAGAAATTGTTCACAACACTCCCAAGAAGCAATACCGATTGAAAAAAATTGAATTTGAAAAAAATAATTTTTTCGACGTTAGGGTGAGCTGTGGGGTACAGGTTCAGTATAAGGCCAGAATTTAACAAATTGGACATTTTGACTAAAATGGTCAAATTCAAATTTCTGATTATAAACTAGCAGAAATTGTTCACAAGACCCCCAAGAAGCAATACCAATTGAAAAAAATTGAATTTGAAAAAAATAATTTTTTCGACGTTAGGGTGAGCTTGGGGTACAGGTTCAGTATAAGGCCAGAATTTAACAAATTGGACATTTTGACTAAAATGGTCAAATTCAAATTTCTGATTATAAACTAGCAGAAATTGTTCACAAGACTCCCAAGAACCAATACCGGTTGTAAAAAATTGAATTTGAAAAAATAATTTTTTCGACGTTAGGGTGAGCTTGGGGGTACAGGTTCAGTATAAGGCCAGAATTTAACAAATTGGACATTTTGACTAAAATGGTCAAATTCAAATTTCTGATTATAAACTAGCAGAAATTGTTCACAAGACTTCGAAGAAGCAATACCGATTGAAAAATATTGAATTTGAAAAAATAATTTTTTCGACGTTAGGGTGAGCTTGGGGGTACAGGTTCAGTATAAGGCCAGAATTTAACAAATTGGACATTTTGACTAAAATGGTCAAATTCAAATTTCTGATTATAAACTAGCAGAAATTGTTCACAAGACTCCCAAGAAACAATACCGATTGAAAAAAATTGAATTTGAAAAAATAATTTTTTCAGCGTTAGGGTGAGCTTGGGGGTACAGGTTCAGTATAAGGCCAGAATTTTACAAATTGAACATTTTGACTAAAATGGTCAAATTCAAATTTCTGATTATAAACTAGCAGAAATTGTTCACAAGACTCCCAAGAAGCAATACCGATTGAAAAAAATTGAATTTGAAAAAATAATTTTTTAGACGTTAGGGTGAGCTTGGGGGTACAGGTTCAGTATAAGGCCAGAATTAAACAAATTGGACATTTTGACTAAAATGGTCAAATTCAAATTTCTGATTATAAACTAGCAGAAATTGTTCACAAGACTCCCAAGAAGCAATACCGATTGAAAAAAATTGAATTTGAAAAAATAATTTTTTCGACGTTAGGGTGAGCTTCGGGGTACAGGTTCAGTATAAGGCCAGAATTGAACAAATTAGACATTTTGACTAAAATGGTCAAATTCAAATTTCTGATTATAAACTAGCAGAAATTGTTCACAAGACTCCCAAGAAGCAATACCGATTGAAAAAAATTGAATTTGAAAAAAATATTTTTTTCAACGTTAGGGTGAGCTTGAGGGTACAGGTTCAGTATAAGGCCAGAATTTAACAATTTGGACATTTTGACTAAAATGGTCAAATTCAAATATCTGATTATAAACTAGCAGAAATTGTTCACAACACTCCCAAGAAGCAATACCGATTGAAAAAAATTGAATTTGAAAAAAATAATTTTTTCGACGTTAGGGTGAGCTGTGGGGTACAGGTTCAGTATAAGGCCAGAATTTAACAAATTGGACATTTTGACTAAAATGGTCAAATTCAAATTTCTGATTATAAACTAGCAGCAATTGTTCACAAGACCCCCAAGAAGCAATACCGATTGAAAAAAATTGAATTTGAAAAAAATAATTTTTTCGACGTTAGGGTGAGCTTGGGGTACAGGTTCAGTATAAGGCCAGAATTTAACAAATTGGACATTTTGACTAAAATGGTCAAATTCAAATTTCTGATTATAAACTAGCAGAAATTGTTCACAAGACTCCCAAGAACCAATACCGGTTGTAAAAAATTGAATTTGAAAAAATAATTTTTTCGACGTTAGGGTGAGCTTGGGGGTACAGGTTCAGTATAAGGCCAGAATTTAACAAATTGGACATTTTGACTAAAATGGTCAAATTCAAATTTCTGATTATAAACTAGCAGAAATTGTTCACAAGACTCCCAAGAAGCAATACCGATTGAAAAATATTGAATTTGAAAAAATAATTTTTTCGACGTTAGGGTGAGCTTGGGGGTACAGGTTCAGTATAAGGCCAGAATTTAACAAATTGGACATTTTGACTAAAATGGTCAAATTCAAATTTCTGATTAAAAACTAGCAGAAATTGTTCACAAGACTCCCAAGAAGCAATACCGATTGAAAAAAATTGAATTTGAAAAAAATTATTTTTTCGACGTTAGGGTGAGCTTGGGGGTACAGGTTCAGTATAAGGCCAGAATTTAACAAATTGGACATTTTGACTAAAATGGTCAAATTCAAATTTCTGATTATAAACTAGCAGAAATTGTTCACAAGACTTCGAAGAAGCAATACCGATTGAAAAAAATTGAATTTGAAAAAATTATTTTTTCGACGTTAGGGTGAGCTTGGGGGTACAGGTTCAGTATAAGGCCAGAATTTAACAAATTGGACATTTTGACTAAAATGGTCAAATTCAAATTTCTGATTATAAACTAGCAGAAATTGTTCACAAGACTCCCAAGAAGCAATACCGTTTGAAAAAAATTGAATTTGAAAAAATAATTTTTACAGCGTTAGGCTGAGCTTGGGGGTACAGGTTCAGTATAAGGCCAGAATTTTACAAATTGAACATTTTGACTAAAATGGTCAAATTCAAATTTCTGATTATAAACTAGCAGAAATTGTTGACAAGACTCCCAAGAAGCAATACCGATTGAAAAAAATTGAATTTGAAAAAATAATTTTTTAGACGTTAGGGTGAGCTTGGGGGTACAGGTTCAGTATAAGGCCAGAAGTTTAACAAATTGGACATTTTGACTAAAATGGTCAAATTCAAATTTCTGATTATAAACTAGCAGAAATTGTTCACAAGACTCCCAAGAAGCAATACCGATTGAAAAAAATTGAATTTGAAAAAATAATTTTTTCGACGTTAGGGTGAGCTTGGGGGTACAGGTTCAGTATAAGGCCAGAATTTAACAAATTGGACATTTTGACTAAAATGGTCAAATTCAAATTTCTGATTATAAACTGGCAGAAATTGTTCACAAGACTCCCAAGAAGCAATACCGATTGAAAAAAATTAAATTTGAAAAAATAATGTTTTCGACGTTAGGGTGAGCTTGGGGGTACAGGTTCAGTATAAGGCCAGAATTTTACAAATTGGACACTTTGACTAAAATGGTCAAATTCAAATTTCTGATTATAAACTAGCAGAAATTGTTCACAAGACTCCCAAGAAGCAATACCGATTGAAAAAAATTGAATTTGAAAAAATAATTTTTTCGACATGGGTGAGCTTGGGGGTACAGGTTCAGTATAAGGCCAGAATTTTACAAATTGGACATTTTGACTAAAATGGTCAAATTCAAATTTCTGATTATAAACTAGCAGAAATTGTTCACAAGACTCCCAAGAGGCAATACCGATTGAAAAAAATTTAATTTGAAAAAAATAATTTTTTCGACGTTAGAGTGAGCTTGGGGGTAAAGGTTCAGTATAAGGCCAGAATTTTACAAATTGGACATTTTGACTAAATTGGTCAAATTCAAATTTCTGATTATAAACTAGCAGAAACTGTTCACAAGACTTCCAAGAAGCAATACCGATTGAAAAAAATTGAATTTGAAAAAATAATTTTTTCGACGTTAGTGAGCTTGGGGGTACAGGTTCAGTATAAGGCCAGAATTTAACAAATTGGACATTTTGACTAAAATGGTCAAATTCAAATTTCTGATTATAAACTAGCAGAAATTGTTCACAAGACTTCCAAGAAGCAATACCGATTGAAAAAAATTGAATTTGAAAAAATAATTTTTTCGACGTTAGGGTGAGCTTCGGGGTACAGGTTCAGTATAAGGCCAGAATTTAACAAATTAGACATTTTGACTAAAATGGTCAAATTCAAATTTCTAATTATAAACTAGCAGAAATTGTTCACAAGACTCCCAAGAAGCAATACCGATTGAAAAAAATTGAATTTGAAAAAAATAATTTTTTTAACGTTAGGGTGAGCTTGAGGGTACAGGTTCAGTATAAGGCCAGAATTTAACAATTTGGACATTTTGACTAAAATGGTCAAATTCAAATTTCTGATTATAAACTAGCAGAAATTGTTCACAAGACTCCCAAGAAGCAATACCGATTGAAAAAAATTGTATTTGAAAAAAATAAATTTTTCGACGTTAGGGTGAGCTTGGGGTACAGGTTCAGTATAAGGCCAGAATTTAACAAATTGGACATTTTGACTAAAATGGTCAAATTCAAATTTCTGATTATAAACTAGCAGAAATTGTTCACAAGACTCCCAAGAAGCAATACCGATTGAAAAAAATTGAATTTGAAAAAATAATTTTTTCGACGTTAGAGTGAGCTTGGGGGTACAGGTTCAGTATAAGGCCAGAATTTTACAAATTGGACATTTTGACTAAAATGGTCAAATTCAAATTTCTGATTATAAACTAGCAGAAATTGTTCACAAGACTCCCAAGAAGCAATACCGATTGAAAAAAATTGAATTTGAAAAAAATAATTTTTTTGAGGTTAGGGTGAGCTTAGGGGTACAGGTTCAGTATAAGGCCAGAATTTAACAAATTGGACATTTTGACTAAAATGGTCAAATTCAAATTTCTGATTATAAACTAGCAGAAATTGTTCACAAGACTCCCAAGAAGCAATACCGATTGAAAATAATTGAATTTGAAAAAATAATTTTTCCGACGTTAGGGTGAGCTTGGGGGTACAGGTTCAGTATAAGGCCAGAATTTAACAAATTGGACATTTTGACTAAAATGGTCAAATTCAAATTTCTGATTATAAACTAGCAGAAATTGTTCACAAGACTCCCAAGAAGCAATACCGATTGAAAAAAATTGAATTTGAAAAAAATAATTTTTTTGAGGTTAGGGTGAGCTTAGGGGTACAGGTTCAGTATAAGGCCAGAATTTAACAAATTGGACATTTTGACTAAAATGGTCAAATTCAAATTTCTGATTATAAACTAGCAGAAATTGTTCACAAGACTCCCAAGAAGCAATACCGATTGAAAATAATTGAATTTGAAAAAATAATTTTTCCGACGTTAGGGTGAGCTTGGGGGTACAGGTTCAGTATAAGGCCAGAATTTAACAATTTGGACATTTTGACTAAAATGGTCAAATTCAAATTTCTGATTATAAACTAGCAGAAATTGTTCACAAGACTCCCAAGAAGCAATACCGATTGAAAAAAATTGTATTTGAAAAAAATAAATTTTTCGACGTTAGGGTGAGCTTGGGGTACAGGTTCAGTATAAGGCCAGAATTTAACAAATTGGACATTTTGACTAAAATGGTCAAATTCAAATTTCTGATTATAAACTAGCAGAAATTGTTCACAAGACTCCCAAGAAGCAATACCGATTGAAAAAAATTGAATTTGAAAAAATAATTTTTTCGACGTTAGAGTGAGCTTGGGGGTACAGGTTCAGTATAAGGCCAGAATTTAACAAATTGGACATTTTGACTAAAATGGTCAAATTCAAATTTCTGATTATAAACTAGCAGAAATTGTTCACAAGACTCCCAAGAAGCAATACCGATTGAAAATAATTGAATTTGAAAAAATAATTTTTCCGACGTTAGGGTGAGCTTGGGGGTACAGGTTCAGTATAAGGCCAAAATTTTACAAATTGGACATTTTGACTAAAATGGTCAAATTCAAATTTCTGATTATAAACTAGCAGAAATTGTTCACAAGACTCCCAAGAAGCAATACCGATTGAAAAAAATTGAATTTGAAAAAAATAATTTTTTTGAGGTTAGGGTGAGCTTAGGGGTACAGGTTCAGTATAAGGCCAGAATTTAACAAATTGGACATTTTGACTAAAATGGTCAAATTCAAATTTCTGATTATAAACTAGCAGAAATTGTTCACAAGACTCCCAAGAAGCAATACCGATTGAAAATAATTGAATTTGAAAAAATAATTTTTCCGACATGGGTGAGCTTTGGGGTACAGGTTCAGTATAAGGCCAGAATTTTACAAATTGGACATTTTGACTAAATGGTCAAATTCAAATTTCTGATTATAAACTAGCAGAAATTGTTCACAAGACTCCCAAGAAGCAATACCGATTGAAAAAAATTGAATTTGAAAAAATAATTTTTTCGACATGGGTGAGCTTTGGGGTACAGGTTCAGTATAAGGCCAGAATTTTACAAATTGGACATTTTGACTAAAATGGTCAAATTCAAATTTCTGATTATAAACTAGCAGAAATTGTTCACAAGACTCCCAAGAAGCAATACCGATTGAAAAAAATTAAATTTGAAAAAATAATGTTTTCGACGTTAGGGTGAGCTTGGGGGTACAGGTTCAGTATAAGGCCAAAATTTTACAAATTGGACACTTTGACTAAAATGGTCAAATTCAAATTTCTGATTATAAACTAGCAGAAATTGTTCACAAGACTCCCAAGAAGCAATACCGATTGAAAAAAATTGAATTTGAAAAAATAATTTTTTCGACATGGGTGAGCTTTGGGGTACAGGTTCAGTATAAGGCCAGAATTTTACAAATTGGACATTTTGACTAAAATGGTCAAATTCAAATTTCTGATTATAAACTAGCAGAAATTGTTCACAAGACTCCCAAGAAGCAATACCGATTGAAAAAAACTGAATTTGAAAAAATATTTTTTGGACGTTAGGGTGAGCTTGGGGGTACAGGTTCAGTATAAGGCCAGAATTTAACAAATTGGACATTTTGACTAAAATGGTCAAATTCAAATTTCTGATTATAAACTAGCAGAAATTGTTCACAAGACTCCCAAGAAGCAATACCGATTGAAAAAAACTGAATTTGAAAAAATAATTTTTTCGACGTTAGGGTGAGCTTGGGGGTACAGGTTTAGTATAAGGCCAGAATTTAACAAATTGGACATTTTGACTAAAATTGTCAAATTCAAATTTCTGATTATAAACTAGCAGAAATTTTTCACAAGACTCCTAAGAAGCAATACCGATTGAAAAAATTTATTTTTTCGACGTTAGGGTGAGCTTGGGGGTACAGGTTCAGTATAAGGCCAGAATTTAACAAATTGGACATTTTGACTAAAATGGTCAAATTCAAATTTCTGATTATAAACTAGCAGAAATTGTTCACAAGACTTCCAAGAAGCAATACCGATTGAAAAAAATTGAATTTGAAAAAATTATTTTTTCTACGTTAGGGTGAGCTTGGGGGTACAGGTTCAGTATAAGGCAGAATTTTACAAATTGGACATTTTGACTAAAATGGTCAAATTCAAATTTCTGATTATAAACTAGTAGAAATTGTTCACAAGACTCCCAAGAAGCAATACCGATTGAAAAAAATTGAATTTGAAAAATAAAAAATTTCGACGTTAGCGTGAGCTTGGGGGTACAGGTTCAGTATAAGGCCAGAATTTTACAAATTGGACATTTTGACTAAAATGGTCAAATTCAAACTTCTGATTATAAACTAGCAGAAACTGTTCACAAGACTCCCAAGAAGCAATACCGATTGAAAAAAATTGAATTTGAAAAAAATAATTTTTTCGACGTTAGGGTGAGCTTGGGGGTACAGGTTCAGTATAAGGCCAGAATTTAACAAATTGGACATTTTGACTAAAATGGTCAAATTCAAATTTCTGATTATAAACTAGCAGAAATTGTTCACAAGACTCCCAAGAAGCAATACCGATTGAAAAAAATTGAATTTGAAAAAAATAATTTTTTCGACGTTAGGGTGAGCTTGGGGGTACAGGTTCAGTATAAGGCCAGAATTTAACAAATTGGACATTTTGACTAAAATGGTCAAATTCAAATTTCTGATTATAAACTAGCAGAAATTGTTCACAAGACTTCCAAGAAGCAATACCGATTGAAAAAAATTGAATTTGAAAAAATAATGTTTTCGACGTTAGGGTGAGCTTGGGGGTACAGGTTCAGTATAAGGCCAGAATTTAACAAATTGGACATTTTGACTAAAATGGTCAAATTCAAATTTCTGATTATAAACTAGCAGAACTTGTTCAAAAGACTCCCAAGAAGCAATACCGATTGAAAAAAATTGAATTTGAAAAAATAATTTTTTCGACGTTAGGGTGAGCTTGGGGGTACAGGTTCAGTATAAGGCCAGAATTTAACAAATTGGACATTTTGACTAAAATGGTCAAATTCAAATTTCTGATTATAAACTAGCAGAAATTGTTCACAAGACTCCCAAGAAGCAATACCGATTGAAAAAAATTGAATTTGAAAAAATAATTTTTCCGACATTAGGGTGAGCTTGGGGGTACAGGTTCAGTATAAGGCCAGAATTTTACAAATTGGACATTTTGACTAAAATGGTCAAATTCAAATTTCTGATTATAAACTAGCAGAAATTGTTCACAAGACTCCCAAGAAGCAATACCGATTGAAAAAAATTAAATTTGAAAAAATAATGTTTTCGACGTTAGGGTGAGCTTGGGGGTACAGGTTCAGTATAAGGCCAGAATTTTACAAATTGGACATTTTGACTAAAATGGTCAAATTCAAATTTCTGATTATAAACTAGCAGAAATTGTTCACAAGACTCCCAAGAAGCAATACCGATTGAAAAAAACTGAATTTGAAAAAATATTTTTTTCGACGTTAGGGTGAGCTTGGGGGTACAGGTTCAGTATAAGGCCAGAATTTAACAAATTGGACATTTTGACTAAAATGGTCAAATTCAAATTTCTGATTATAAACTAGCAAAAATTGTTCACAAGACTCCCAAGAAGCAATACCGATTGAAAAAAACTGAATTTGAAAAAATAATTTTTTCGACGTTAGGGTGAGCTTGGGGGTACAGGTTTAGTATAAGGCCAGAATTTAACAAATTGGACATTTTGACTAAAATGGTCAAATTCAAATTTCTGATTATAAACTAGCAGAAATTTTTCACAAGACTCCCAAGAAGCAATACCGATTGAAAAAAATTATTTTTTCGACGTTAGGGTGAGCTTGGGGGTACAGGTTCAGTATAAGGCCAGAATTTAACAAATTGGACATTTTGACTAAAATGGTCAAATTCAAATTTCTGATTATAAACTAGCAGAAATTGTTCACAAGACTTCCAAGAAGCAATACCGATTGAAAAAAATTGAATTTGAAAAAATTATTTTTTCTATGTTAGGGTGAGCTTGGGGGTACAGGTTCAGTATAAGGCAGAATTTTACAAATTGGACATTTTGACTAAAATGGTCAAATTCAAATTTCTGATTATAAACTAGTAGAAATTGTTCACAAGACTCCCAAGAAGCAATACCGATTGAAAAAAATTGAATTTGAAAAATAAAAAATTTCGACGTTAGCGTGAGCTTGGGGGTACAGGTTCAGTATAAGGCCAGAATTTTACAAATTGGACATTTTGACTAAAATGGTCAAATTCAAACTTCTGATTATAAACTAGCAGAAACTGTTCACAAGACTCCCAAGAAGCAATACCGATTGAAAAAAATTGAATTTGAAAAAAATAATTTTTTCGACGTTAGGGTGAGCTTGGGGGTACAGGTTCAGTATAAGGCCAGAATTTAACAAATTGGACATTTTGACTAAAATGGTCAAATTCAAATTTCTGATTATAAACTAGCAGAAATTGTTCACAAGACTCCCAAGAAGCAATACCGATTGAAAAAAAATTGAATTTGAAAAAAAAAATTTTTCGACGTTAGGGTGAGCTTGGGGGTACAGGTTCAGTATAAGGCCAGAATTTAACAAATTGGACATTTTGACTAAAATGGTCAAATTCAAATTTCTGATTATAAACTAGCAGAAATTGTTCACAAGACTCCCAAGAAGCAATACCGATTGAAAAAAATTGAATTTGAAAAAAATAATTTTTTCGACGTTAGGGTGAGCTTGGGGGTACAGGTTCAGTATAAGGCCAGAATTTAACAAATTGGACATTTTGACTAAAATGGTCAAATTCAAATTTCTGATTATAAACTAGCAAAAATTGTTCACAAGACTCCCAAGAAGCAATACCGATTGAAAAAAACTGAATTTGAAAAAATAATTTTTTCGACGTTAGCGTGAGCTTGGGGGTACAGGTTCAGTATAAGGCCAGAATTTTACAAATTGGACATTTTGACTAAAATGGTCAAATTCAAACTTCTGATTATAAACTAGCAGAAACTGTTCACAAGACTCCCAAGAAGCAATACCGATTGAAAAAAATTGAATTTGAAAAAAATAATTTTTTCGACGTTAGGGTGAGCTTGGGGGTACAGGTTCAGTATAAGGCCAGAATTTAACAAATTGGACATTTTGACTAAAATGGTCAAATTCAAATTTCTGATTATAAACTAGCAGAAATTGTTCACAAGACTCCCAAGAAGCAATACCGATTGAAAAAAAATTGAATTTGAAAAAAAAAAATTTTCGACGTTAGGGTGAGCTTGGGGGTACAGGTTCAGTATAAGGCCAGAATTTAACAAATTGGACATTTTGACTAAAATGGTCAAATTCAAATTTCTGATTATAAACTAGCAGAAATTGTTCACAAGACTCCCAAGAAGCAATACCGATTGAAAAAAATTGAATTTGAAAAAAATAATTTTTTCGACGTTAGGGTGAGCTTGGGGGTACAGGTTCAGTATAAGGCCAGAATTTTACAAATTGGACATTTTGACTAAAATGGTCCAATTCAAATTTCTGATTATAAACTAGCAGAAATTGTTCACAAGACTACCAAGAAGCAATACCGATTGAAAAAAATTGAATTTGAAAAAATAATATTTTCGACGTTAGGGTGAGCTTGGGGGTAGAGGTTCTGTATAAGGCCAGAATTTTACAAATTGGACATGTTGACTAAAATGGTCAAATTCAAATTTCTGATTATAAACTAGCAGAAATTGTTCACAAGACTTCGAAGAAGCAATACCGATTGAAAAAAATTGAATTTGAAAAAATTATTTTTTCTACGTTAGGGTGAGCTTGGGGGTACAGGTTCAGTATAAGGCAGAATTTTACAAATTGGACATTTTGACTAAAATGGTCAAATTCAAATTTCTGATTATAAACTAGTAGAAATTGTTCACAAGACTCCCAAGAAGCAATACCGATTGAAAAAAATTTAATTTGAAAAATAAAAAATTTCGACGTTAGCGTGAGCTTGGGGGTACAGGTTCAGTATAAGGCCAGAATTTTACAAATTGGACATTTTGACTAAAATGGTCAAATTCAAATTTCTGATTATAAACTAGCAGAAATTGTTCACAAGACTCCCAAGAAGCAATACCGATTGAAAAAAAATTGAATTTGAAAAAATAATTTTTTCGACGTTAGGGTAAACTTGGGGGTACAGGTTCAGTATAAGGCCAGAATTTAACAAATTGGACATTTTGACTAAAATGGTCAAATTCAAATTTCTGATTATAAACTAGCAGAAATTGTTCACAAGACTCCCAAGAAGCAATACCGATTGAAAAACAATTGAATTTGAAAAAATAATTTTTTCGACGTTAGGGTGAGCTTGGGGGTACAGGTTCAGTATAAGGCCAGAATTTAACAAATTGGACATTTTGACTAAAATGGTCAAATTCAAATTTCTGATTATAAACTAGCAGAAATTGTTCACAAGACTCCCAAGAGGCAATACCGATTGAAAAAAATTGAATTTGAAAAAAATAATTTTTTCGACGTTAGGGTGAGCTTGGGGGTACAGGTTCAGTATAAGGCCAGAATTTTACAAATTGGACATTTTGACTAAAATGGTCAAATTCAAATTTCTGATTATAAACTAGCAGAAATTGTTCACAAGACTACCAAGAAGCAATACCGATTGAAAAAAATTGAATTTGAAAAAATAATATTTTCGACGTTAGGGTGAGCTTGGGGGTAGAGGTTCTGTATAAGGCCAGAATTATACAAATTGGCCATGTTGACTAAAAAGTTCAAATTCAAATTTCTGATTATAAACTAGCAGAAATTGTTCACAAGACTTCCAAGAAGCAATACCGATTGAAAAAAATTGAATTTGAAAAAATTATTTTTTCTACGTTAGGGTGAGCTTGGGGGTACAGGTTCAGTATAAGGCAGAATTTTACAAATTGGACATTTTGACTAAAATGGTCAAATTCAAATTTCTGATTATAAACTAGTAGAAATTGTTCACAAGACTCCCAAGAAGCAATACCGATTGAAAAAAATTGAATTTGAAAAATAAAAAATTTCGACGTTAGCGTGAGCTTGGGGGTACAGGTTCAGTATAAGGCCAGAATTTTACAAATTGGACATTTTGACTAAAATGGTCAAATTCAAACTTCTGATTATAAACTAGCAGAAACTGTTCACAAGACTCCCAAGAAGCAATACCGTTTGAAAAAAATTGAATTTGAAAAAAATAATTTTTTCGACGTTAGGGTGAGCTTGGGGGTACAGGTTCAGTATAAGGCCAGAATTTAACAAATTGGACATTTTGACTAAAATGGTCAAATTCAAATTTCTGATTATAAACTAGCAGAAATTGTTCACAAGACTCCCAAGAAGAAATACCGATTGAAAAAAATTGAATTTGAAAAAAAAAAATTTTTCGACTTTAGGGTGAGCTTTGGGGTACAGGTTCAGTATAAGGCCAGAATTTAACAAATTGGACATTTTGACTAAAATGGTCAAATTCAAATTTCTGATTATAAACTAGCAGAAATTGTTCACAAGACTCCCAAGAAACAATACCGATTGAAAAAAATTGAATTTGAAAAAAAAAATTTTTCGACGTTAGGGTGAGCTTGGGGGTACAGGTTCAGTATAAGGCCAGAATTTAACAAATTGGACATTTTGACTAAAATGGTCAAATTCAAATTTCTGATTATAAACTAGCAGAAATTGTTCACAAGACTACCAAGAAGCAATACCGATTGAAAAAAATTGAATTTGAAAAAATAATTTTTCCGACGTTAGGGTGAGCTTGGGGGTACAGGTTCAGTATAAGGCCAGAATTTTACAAATTGGACATATTGACTAAAATGGTCAAATTCAAATTTCTGATTATAAACTAGCAGAAATTTTTCACAAGACTCCCAAGAAGCAATACCGATTGAAAAAAATTGAAATTTAAAAAAAAAAAAATTCGACGTTAGCGTGAGCTTGGGGGTACAGGTTCAGTATAGGGCCAGAATTTTACAAATTGGACATTTTGACTAAAATGGTCAAATTCAATTTTTTTTAATAAACTAGCAGAAATTGTTCACAAGACTCCCAAGAAGCAATACTGATTGAAAAAAAATTGAATTTGAAAAAATAATTTTTTCGACGTTAGGGTGAGCTTGGGGGTACAGGTTCAGTATAAGGCCAGAATTTAACAAATTGGACATTTTGACTAAAATGGTCAAATTCAAATTTCTGATTATAAACTAGCAGAAATTGTTCACAAGACTCCCAAGAAGCAATACCGATTGAAAAAAAATTGAATTTGAAAAAATAATTTTTTCGACGTTAGAGTGAGCTTGGGGGTACAGGTTCAGTATAAGGCCAGAATTTAACAAATTGGACATTTTGACTAAAATGGTCAAATTCAAATTTCTGATTATAAACTAGCAGAAATTGTTCACAAGACTCCCAAGAAGCAATACCGATTGAAAAAAATTGAATTTGAAAAAAATAATTTTTTCGACGTTAGGGTGAGCTTGGGGGTACAGGTTCAGTATAAGGCCAGAATTTTACAAATTGGACATATTGACTAAAATGGTCAAATTCAAATTTCTGATTATAAACTAGCAGAAATTTTTCACAAGACTCCCAAGAAGCAATACCGATTGAAAAAAATTGAATTTGAAAAAAAAAAAAATTCGACGTTAGCGTGAGCTTGGGGGTACAGGTTCAGTATAGGGCCAGAATTTTACAAATTGGACATTTTGACTAAAATGGTCAAATTCAATTTTTTTTAATAAACTAGCAGAAATTGTTCACAAGACTCCCAAGAAGCAATACTGATTGAAAAAAAATTGAATTTGAAAAAATAATTTTTTCGACGTTAGGGTGAGCTTGGGGGTACAGGTTCAGTATAAGGCCAGAATTTAACAAATTGGACATTTTGACTAAAATGGTCAAATTCAAATTTCTGATTATAAACTAGCAGAAATTGTTCACAAGACTCCCAAGAAGCAATACCGATTGAAAAAAAATTGAATTTGAAAAAATAATTTTTTCGACGTTAGAGTGAGCTTGGGGGTACAGGTTCAGTATAAGGCCAGAATTTAACAAATTGGACATTTTGACTAAAATGGTCAAATTCAAATTTCTGATTATAAACTAGCAGAAATTGTTCACAAGACTCCCAAGAAGCAATACCGATTGAAAAAAATTGAATTTGAAAAAAATAATTTTTTCGACGTTAGGGTGAGCTTTGGGGTACAGGTTCAGTATAAGGCCAGAATTTTACAAATTGGACATTTTGACTAAAATGGTCAAATTCAAATTTCTGATTATATACTAGCAGAAATTGTTCACAAGACTACCAAGAAGCAATACCGATTGAAAAAAATTGAATTTGAAAAAATAATATTTTCGACGTTAGGGTGAGCTTGGGGGTACAGGTTCAGTATAAGGCCAGAATTTAACAAATTGGACATTTTAACTAAAATGGTTAAATTCAAATTTCTGATTATAAACTAGCAGAAATTGTTCACAAGACTCCCAAGAAGCAATACCGATTGAAAAAAATTGAATTTGAAAAAATAATTTTTTCGACGTTAGTGTGAGCTTGGGGGTACAGGTTCAGTATAAGGCCAGAATTTTACAAATTGGACATTTTGACTAAAATGGTCAAATTCAAATTTCTGATTATAAACTAGCAGAAATTGTTCACAAGACTCCCAAGAAGCAATACCGATTGAAAAAAATTGAATTTGAAAAAATAATTTTTCCGACGTTAGGGTGAGCTTGGGGGTACAGGTTCAGTATAAGGCCAGAATTTTACAAATTGGACATTTTGACTAAAATGGTCAAATTCAAATTTCTGATTATAAACTAGCAGAAATTGTTCACAAGACTCCCAAGAAGCAATACCGATTGAAAAAAATTATTTTTTCGACGTTAGGGTGAGCTTTGCGGTACAGGTTCAGTATAAGGCCAGAATTTAACAAATTGGACATTTTGACTAAAATGGTCAAATTCAAATTTCTGATTATAAACTAGCAGAAATTGTTCACAAGACTCCCAAGAAACAATACCGATTGAAAAAAATTGAATTTGAAAAAATAATTTGTTCGACGTTAGGGTGAGCTTTGGGGTACAGGTTCAGTATAAGGCCAGAATTTAACAAATTGGACATTTTGACTAAAATGGTCAAATTCAAATTTCTGATTATAAACTAGCAGAAATTGTTCACAAGACTCCCAAGAAGCAATACCGATTGAAAAAAATTGAATTTGAAAAAATAATTTTTCCGACGTTAGGGTGAGCTTGGGGGTACAGGTTCAGTATAAGGCCAGAATTTTACAAATTGGACATTTTGACTAAAATGGTCAAATTCAAATTTCTGATTATAAACTAGCAGAAATTGTTCACAAGACTCCCAAGAAGCAATACCGATTGAAAAAAATTGAATTTGAAAAAATAATTTTTCCGACGTTAGGGTGAGCTTGGGGGTACAGGTTCAGTATAAGGCCAGAATTTTACAAATTGGACATTTTGACTAAAATGGTCAAATTCAAATTTCTGATTATAAACTAGCAGAAATTGTTCACAAGACTCCCAAGAAGCAATACCGATTGAAAAAAATTATTTTTTCGACGTTAGGGTGAGCTTTGGGGTACAGGTTCAGTATAAGGCCAGAATTTAACAAATTGGACATTTTGACTAAAATGGTCAAATTCAAATTTCTGATTATAAACTAGCAGAAATTGTTCACAAGACTCCCAAGAAGCAATACCGATTGAAAAAAATTGAATTTGAAAAAATAATTTTTTCGACTTTAGGGTGAGCTTGGGGTACAGGTTCAGTATAAGGCCAGAATTTAACAAATTGGACATTTTGACTAAAATGGTCAAATTCAAATTTCTGATTATAAACTAGCAGAAATTGTTCACAAGACTCCCAAGAAGCAATACCGATTGAAAAAAATTGAATTTGAAAAAATAATTTTTTCGACGCTAGGGTGAGCTTGGGGGTACAGGTTCAGTATAAGGCCAGAATTTTACAAATTGGACAGTTTGACTAAAATGGTCAAATTCAAATTTCTGATTATAAACTAGCAGAAATTGTTCACAAGACTCCCAAGAAGCAATACCGATTGAAAAAAATTGAATTTGAAAAAATAATTTTTTCGACATGGGTGAGCTTTGGGGTACAGGTTCAGTATAAGGCCAGAATTTTACAAATTGGACATTTTGACTAACATGGTCAAATTCAAATTTCTGATTATAAACTAGTAGAAATTGTTCACAAGACTCCCAAGAAGCAATACCGATTGAAAAAAATTGAATTTGAAAAATAAAAAATTTCGACGTTAGCGTGAGCTTGGGGGTACAGGTTCAGTATAAGGCCAGAATTTTACAAATTGGACATTTTGACTAAAATGGTCAAATTCAAATTTCTGATTATAAACTAGCAGAAATTGTTCACAAGACTCCCAAGAAGCAATACCGATTGAAAAAAATTATTTTTTCGACGTTAGGGTGAGCTTGGGGGTACAGGTTCAGTATAAGGCCAGAATTTAACAAATTGGACATTTTGACTAAAATGGTCAAATTCAAATTTCTGATTATAAACTAGCAGAAATTGTTCACAAGACTCCCAAGAAGCAATACCGATTGAAAAAAATTGAATTTGAAAAAAATAATTTTTTCGACGTTAGGGTGAGCTTGGGGGTACAGGTTCAGTATAAGGCAAAAGTATTTTACAAATTGGACATTTTGACTAAAATGGTCAAATTCAAATTTCTGATTAAAAACTAGCAGAAATTATTCACAAGACTCCCAAGAAGCAATACCGATTGAAAAAAATTGAATTTGAAAAAAATAATTTGTTCGAGGTTAGGGTGAGCTTGGGGGTACAGGTTCAGTATAAGGCCAGAATTTAACAAATTGGACATTTTGACTAAAATGGTCAAATTCAAATTTCTGATTATAAACTAGCAGAAATTGTTCACAAGACTCCCAAGAAGCAATACCGATTGAAAAAAATAATGTTTTCGACGTTAGGGTGAGCTTGGGGGTACAGGTTCAGTATAAGGCCAGAATTTAACAAATTGGACATTTTGACTAAAATGGTCAAATTCAAATTTCTGATTATAAACTAGCAGAAATTGTTCACAAGACTCCCAAGAAGCAATACCGATTGAAAAAAATTGAATTTGAAAAAATTATTTTTCCGATGTTAGGGTGAGCTTGGGGGTACAGGTTCAGTATAAGGCCAGAATTTTACAAATTGGACATTTTGACTAAAATGGTCAAATTCAAACTTCTGATTATAAACTAGCAGAAACTGTTCACAAGACTCCCAAGAAGCAATATCGATTAAAAAAAAATTGAATTTGAAAAAATAATTTTTTGGACGTTAGGGTGAGCTTGGGGGTACAGGTTCAGTATAAGGCCAGAATTTAACAAATTGGACATTTTGACTAAAATGGTCACATTCAAATTTCTGATTATAAACTAGCAGAAATTGTTCACAAGACTCCCAAGAAGCAATACCGATTGTAAAAAATTGAATTTGAAAAAGTAATTTTTTCGACTTTAGGGTGAGCTTGGGGGTACAGGTTCAGTATAAGGCCAGAATTTTACAAATTGGACATTTTGACTAAAATGGTCAAATTCAAACTTCTGATTATAAACTAGCAGAAACTGTTCACAAGACTCCCAAGAAGCAATATCGATTGAAAAAAAATTGAATTTGAAAAAATAATTTTTTGGACGTTAGGGTGAGCTTGGGGGTACAGGTTCAGTATAAGGCCAGAATTTAACAAATTGGACATTTTGACTAAAATGGTCAAATTCAAATTTCTGATTATAAACTAGCAGAAATTGTTCACAAGACTCCCAAGAAGCAATACCGATTGTAAAAAATTGAATTTGAAAAAATAATTTTTTCGACTTTAGGGTGAGCTTGGGGGTACAGGTTCAGTATAAGGCCAGAATTTTACAAATTGGACATTTTGACTAAAATGGTCAAATTCAAATTTCTGATTATAAACTAGCAGAAATTGTTCACAAGACTCCCAAGAAGCAATACCGATTGAAAAAAATTATTTTTTCGACGTTAGGGTGAGCTTTGGGGTACAGGTTCAGTATAAGGCCAGAATTTAACAAATTGGACATTTTGACTAAAATGGTCAAATTCAAATTTCTGATTATAAACTAGCAGAAATTGTTCACAAGACTCCCAAGAAGCAATACCGATTGAAAAAAATTATTTTTTCGACGTTAGGGTGAGCTTTGGGGTACAGGTTCAGTATAAGGCCAGAATTTAACAAATTGGACATTTTGACTAAAATGGTCAAATTCAAATTTCTGATTATAAACTAGCAGAAATTGTTCACAAGACTCCCAAGAAGCAATACCGATTGAAAAAAATTATTTTTTCGACGTTAGGGTGAGCTTTGGGGTACAGGTTCAGTATAAGGCCAGAATTTAACAAATTGGACATTTTGACTAAAATGGTCAAATTCAAATTTCTGATTATAAACTAGCAGAAATTGTTCACAAGACTCCCAAGAAGCAATACCGATTGAAAAAAATTGAATTTGAAAAAATAATTTTTTCGACTTTAGGGTGAGCTTGGGGTACAGGTTCAGTATAAGGCCAGAATTTAACAAATTGGACATTTTGACTAAAATGGTCAAATTCAAATTTCTGATTATAAACTAGCAGAAATTGTTCACAAGACTCCCAAGAAGCAATACTGATTGAAAAAAATTGAATTTGAAAAAATAATTTTTCCGACGTTAGGGTGAGCTTGGGGGTACAGGTTCAGTATAAGGCCAGAATTTTACAAATTGGACATTTTGACTAAAATGGTCAAATTCAAATTTCTGATTATAAACTAGCAGAAATTGTTCACAAGACTCCCAAGAAGCAATACCGATTGAAAAAAATTGAATTTGAAAAAAAATAAATTTTGACGTTAGCGTGAGCTTGGGGGTACAGGTTCAGTATAAGGCCAGAATTTTACAAATTGGACATTTTGACTAAAATGGTCAAATTCTAATTTCTGATTATAAACTAGCAGAAATTGTTCACAAGACTCCCAAGAAGCAATACCGATTGAAAACAAATTGAATTTGAAAAAATAATTTTTTCGACGTTAGGGTGAGCTTGGGGGTACAGGTTCAGTATAAGGCCAGAATTTAACAAATTGGACATTTTGACTAAAATGGTCAAATTCAAATTTCTGATTATAAACTAGCAGAAATTGTTCACAAGACTCCCAAGAAGCAATACCGATTGAAAAAAAATTGAATTTGAAAAAATAATTTTTTCGACGTTAGGATGAGCTTTGGGGTACAGGTTCAGTATAAGGCCAGAATTTAACAAATTGGACATTTTGACTAAAATGGTCAAATTCAAATTTCTGATTATAAACTAGCAGAAATTGTTCACAAGACTCCCAAGAAGCAATACCGATTGAAAAAAATTGAATTTGAAAAAAATAATTTTTTCGACGTTAGGGTGAGCTTTGGGGTACAGGTTCAGTATAAGGCCAGAATTTTACAAATTGGACATTTTGACTAAAATGGTCAAATTCAAATTTCTGATTATAAACTAGCAGAAATTGTTCACAAGACTACCAAGAAGCAAAACCGATTGTAAAAAATTGAATTTGAAAAAATAATTTTTTCGACGTTAGGGTGAGCTTGGGGGTACAGGTTCAGTATAAGGCCAGAATTTAACAAATTGGACATTTTGACTAAAATGGTCAAATTCAAATTTCTGATTATAAACTAGCAGAAATTGTTCACAAGACTCCCAAGAAGCAATACCGATTGAAAAAAATTGAATTTGAAAAAAAATAATTTTTCCGACGTTAGGGTGAGCTTGGGGGTACAGGTTCAGTATAAGGCCAGAATTTTACAAATTGGACATTTTGACTAAAATGGTCAAATTCAAATTTCTGATTATAAACTAGCAGAAATTGTTCACAAGACTCCCAAGAAGCAATACCGATTGAAAAAAATTGAATTTGAAAAAATAATTTTTCCGACGTTAGGGTGAGCTTGGGGGTACAGGTTCAGTATAAGGCCAGAATTTTACAAATTGGACATTTTGACTAAAATGGTCAAATTCAAATTTCTGATTATAAACTAGCAGAAATTGTTCACAAGACTCCCAAGAAGCAATACCGATTGAAAAAAATTATTTTTTCGACGTTAGGGTGAGCTTTGGGGTACAGGTTCAGTATAAGGCCAGAATTTAACAAATTGGACATTTTGACTAAAATGGTCAAATTCAAATTTCTGATTATAAACTAGCAGAAATTGTTCACAAGACTCCAAAGAAGCAATACCGATTGAAAAAAATTGAATTTGAAAAAATTATTTTTCCGACGTTAGGGTGAGCTTGGGGGTACAGGTTCAGTATAAGGCCAGAATTTTACAAATTGGACATTTTGACTAACATGGTCAAATTCAAATTTCTGATTATAAACTAGTAGAAATTGTTCACAAGACTCCCAAGAAGCAATACCGATTGAAAAAAATTGAATTTGAAAAATAAAAAATTTCGACGTTAGCGTGAGCTTGGGGGTACAGGTTCAGTATAAGGCCAGAATTTTACAAATTGGACATTTTGACTAAAATGGTCAAATTCAAATTTCTGATTATAAACTAGCAGAAATTGTTCACAAGACTCCCAAGAAGCAATACCCATTGAAAAAAATTATTTTTTCGACGTTAGGGTGAGCTTGGGGGTACAGGTTCAGTATAAGGCCAGAATTTAACAAATTGGACATTTTGACTAAAATGGTCAAATTCAAATTTCTGATTATAAACTAGCAGAAATTGTTCACAAGACTCCCAAGAAGCAACACCGATTGAAAAAAATTGAATTTGAAAAAAATAATTTTTTCGACGTTAGGGTGAGCTTGGGGGTACAGGTTCAGTATAAGGCAAAAGTATTTTACAAATTGGACATTTTGACTAAAATGGTCAAATTCAAATTTCTGATTAAAAACTAGCAGAAATTATTCACAAGACTCCCAAGAAGCAATACCGATTGAAAAAAATTGAATTTGAAAAAAATAATTTGTTCGAGGTTAGGGTGAGCTTGGGGGTACAGGTTCAGTATAAGGCCAGAATTTAACAAATTGGACATTTTGACTAAAATGGTCCAATTCAAATTTCTGATTATAAACTAGCAGAAATTGTTCACAAGACTCCCAAGAAGCAATACCGATTGAAAAAAATAATGTTTTCGACGTTAGGGTGAGCTTGGGGGTACAGGTTCAGTATAAGGCCAGAATTTAACAAATTGGACATTTTGACTAAAATGGTCAAATTCAAATTTCTGATTATAAACTAGCAGAAATTGTTCACAAGACTCCCAAGAAGCAATACCGATTGAAAAAAATTTAATTTGAAAAAATTATTTTTCCGATGTTAGGGTGAGCTTGGGGGTACAGGTTCAGTATAAGGCCAGAATTTTACAAATTGGACATTTTGACTAAAATGGTCAAATTCAAACTTCTGATTATAAACTAGCAGAAACTGTTCACAAGACTCCCAAGAAGCAACATCGATTGAAAAAAAATTGAATTTGAAAAAATAATTTTTTGGACGTTAGGGTGAGCTTGGGGGTACAGGTTCAGTATAAGGCCAGAATTTAACAAATTGGACATTTTGACTAAAATGGTCAAATTCAAATTTCTGATTATAAACTAGCAGAAATTGTTCACAAGACTCCCAAGAAGCAATACCGATTGTAAAAAATTGAATTTGAAAAAATAATTTTTTCGACTTTAGGGTGAGCTTGGGGGTACAGGTTCAGTATAAGGCCAGAATTTGACAAATTGGACATTTTGACTAAAATGGTCAAATTCAAATTTCTGATTATAAACTAGCAGAAATTGTTCACAAGACTCCCAAGAAGCAATACCAATTGAAAAAAATTGAATTTGAAAAAAAAAAAATTTCGACGTTAGCGTGAGCTTGGGGGTACAGGTTCAGTATAAGGCCAGAATTTTACAAATTGGACATTTTGACTAAAATGGTCAAATTCTAATTTCTGATTATAAACTAGCAGAAATTGTTCACAAGACTCCCAAGAAGCAATACCGATTGAAAAAAAATTGAATTTGAAAAAATAATTTTTTCGACGTTAGGATGAGCTTTGGGGTACAGGTTCAGTATAAGGCCAGAATTTAACAAATTGGACATTTTGACTAAAATGGTCAAATTCAAATTTCTGATTATAAACTAGCAGAAATTGTTCACAAGACTCCCAAGAAGCAATACCGATTGAAAAAAATTGAATTTGAAAAAAATAATTTTTTCGACGTTAGGGTGAGCTTTGGGGTACAGGTTCAGTATAAGGCCAGAATTTTAAAAATTGGACATTTTGACTAAAATGGTCAAATTCAAATTTCTGATTATAAACTAGCAGAAATTGTTCACAAGACTACCAAGAAGCAATACCGATTGTAAAAAATTGAATTTGAAAAAATAATTTTTTCGACGTTAGGGTGAGCTTGGGGGTACAGGTTCAGTATAAGGCCAGAATTTAACAAATTGGACATTTTGACTAAAATGGTCAAATTCAAATTTCTGATTATAAACTAGCAGAAATTGTTCACAAGACTCCCAAGAAGCAATACCGATTGAAAAAAATTGAATTTGAAAAAAAATATTTTTTCGACGTTAGGGTGAGCTTGGGGGTACAGGTTCAGTATAAGGCCAGAATTTAACAAATTGGACATTTTGACTAAAATGGTCAAATTCAAATTTCTGATTATAAACTAGCAGAAATTTTTCACAAGACTCCCAAGAAGCAATACCGATTGAAAAAAATTGAATTTGAAAAAATTATTTTTCCGACGTTAGGGTGAGCTTGGGGGTACAGGTTCAGTATAAGGCCAGAATTTTACAAATTGGACATTTTGACTAACATGGTCAAATTCAAATTTCTGATTATAAACTAGTAGAAATTGTTCACAAGACTCCCAAGAAGCAATACCGATTGAAAAAAATTGAATTTGAAAAATAAAAAATTTCGACGTTAGCGTGAGCTTGGGGGTACAGGTTCAGTATAAGGCCAGAATTTTACAAATTGGACATTTTGACTAAAATGGTCAAATTCAAATTTCTGATTATAAACTAGCAGAAATTGTTCACAAGACTCCCAAGAAGCAATACCCATTGAAAAAAATTATTTTTCGACGTTAGGGTGAGCTTGGGGGTACAGGTTCAGTATAAGGCCAGAATTTAACAAATTGGACATTTTGACTAAAATGGTAAAATTCAAATTTCTGATTATAAACTAGCAGAAATTGTTCACAAGACTCCCAAGAAGCAATACCGATTGAAAAAAATTGAATTTGAAAAAAATAATTTTTTCGACGTTAGGGTGAGCTTGGGGGTACAGGTTCAGTATAAGGCAAAAGTATTTTACAAATTGGACATTTTGACTAAAATGGTCAAATTCAAATTTCTGATTAAAAACTAGCAGAAATTATTCACAAGACTCCCAAGAAGCAATACCGATTGAAAAAAATTGAATTTGAAAAAAATAATTTGTTCGAGGTTAGGGTGAGCTTGGGGGTACAGGTTCAGTATAAGGCCAGAATTTAACAAATTGGACATTTTGACTAAAATGGTCAAATTCAAATTTCTGATTATAAACTAGCAGAAATTGTTCACAAGACTCCCAAGAAGCAATACCGATTGAAAAAAATAATGTTTTCGACGTTAGGGTGAGCTTGGGGGTACAGGTTCAGTATAAGGCCAGAATTTAACAAATTGGACATTTTGACTAAAATGGTCAAATTCAAATTTCTGATTATAAACTAGCAGAAATTGTTCACAAGACTCCCAAGAAGCAATACCGATTGAAAAAAATTGAATTTGAAAAAATAATTTTTCCGATGTTAGGGTGAGCTTGGGGGTACAGGTTCAGTATAAGGCCAGAATTTTACAAATTGGACATTTTGACTAAAATGGTCAAATTCAAACTTCTGATTATAAACTAGCAGAAACTGTTCACAAGACTCCCAAGAAGCAATATCGATTGAAAAAAAATTGAATTTGAAAAAATAATTTTTTGGACGTTAGGGTGAGCTTGGGGGTACAGGTTCAGTATAATGCCAGAATTTAACAAATTGGACATTTTGACTAAAATGGTCAAATTCAAATTTCTGATTATAAACTAGCAGAAATTGTTCACAAGACTCCCAAGAAGCAATACCGATTGTAAAAAATTGAATTTGAAAAAATAATTTTTTCGACTTTAGGGTGAGCTTGGGGGTACAGGTTCAGTATAAGGCCAGAATTTGACAAATTGGACATTTTGACTAAAATGGTCAAATTCAAATTTCTGATTATAAACTAGCAGAAATTGTTCACAAGACTCCCAAGAAGCAATACCGATTGAAAAAAATTGAATTTGAAAAAAAAGAAATTTCGACGTTAGCGTGAGCTTGGGGGTACAGGTTCAGTATAAGGCCAGAATTTTACAAATTGGACATTTTGACTAAAATGGTCAAATTCTAATTTCTGATTATAAACTAGCAGAAATTGTTCACAAGACTCCCAAGAAGCAATACCGATTGAAAAAAAATTGAATTTGAAAAAATAATTTTTTCGACGTTAGGATGAGCTTTGGGGTACAGGTTCAGTATAAGGCCAGAATTTAACAAATTGGACATTTTGACTAAAATGGTCAAATTCAAATTTCTGATTATAAACTAGCAGAAATTGTTCACAAGACTCCCAAGAAGCAATACCGATTGAAAAAAATTGAATTTGAAAAAAATAATTTTTTCGACGTTAGGGTGAGCTTTGGGGTACAGGTTCAGTATAAGGCCAGAATTTTACAAATTGGACATTTTGACTAAAATGGTCAAATTCAAATTTCTGATTATAAACTAGCAGAAATTGTTCACAAGACTCCCAAGAAGCAATACCGATTGAAAAAAATTGAATTTGAAAAAATAATTTTTCCGACGTTAGGGTGAGCTTGGGGGTACAGGTTCAGTATAAGGCCAGAATTTAACAAATTGGACATTTTGACTAAAATGGTCAAATTCAAATTTCTGATTATAAACTAGCAGAAATTGTTCACAAGACTCCCAAGAAGCAATACCGATTGAAAAAAAATTGAATTTGAAAAAATAATTTTTTCGACGTTAGGATGAGCTTTGGGGTACAGGTTCAGTATAAGGCCAGAATTTAACAAATTGGACATTTTGACTAAAATGGTCAAATTCAAATTTCTGATTATAAACTAGCAGAAATTGTTCACAAGACTCCCAAGAAGCAATACCGATTGAAAAAAATTGAATTTGAAAAAAATAATTTTTTCGACGTTAGGGTGAGCTTTGGGGTACAGGTTCAGTATAAGGCCAGAATTTTACAAATTGGACATTTTGACTAAAATGGTCAAATTCAAATTTCTGATTATAAACTAGCAGAAATTGTTCACAAGACTACCAAGAAGCAATACCGATTGTAAAAAATTGAATTTGAAAAAATAATTTTTTCGACGTTAGGGTGAGCTTGGGGGTACAGGTTCAGTATAAGGCCAGAATTTAACAAATTGGACATTTTGACTAAAATGGTCAAATTCAAATTTCTGATTATAAACTAGCAGAAATTGTTCACAAGACTCCCAAGAAGCAATACCGATTGAAAAAAATTGAATTTGAAAAAAAATATTTTTTCGACGTTAGGGTGAGCTTGGGGGTACAGGTTCAGTATAAGGCCAGAATTTAACAAATTGGACATTTTGACTAAAATGGTCAAAT
This sequence comes from Steromphala cineraria, assembly GCA_916613615.1. Classification (NCBI taxonomy): domain Eukaryota; kingdom Metazoa; phylum Mollusca; class Gastropoda; order Trochida; family Trochidae; genus Steromphala; species Steromphala cineraria. The sequence goes on from OU744729.1 coordinate 405,218, forward strand.
TCAAATTTCTGATTATAAACTAGCAAAAATTGTTCACAAGACTCCCAAGAAGCAATACCGATTGAAAAAAAATTTAATTTGAAAAAATAATTTTTTCGACGTTAGGGTGAGCTTGGGGGTACAGGTTCAGTATAAGGCCAGAATTTAACAAATTGGACATTTTGACTAAAATGGTCAAATTCAAATTTCTGATTATAAACTAGCAGAAATTGTTCACAAGACTCCCAAGAAGCAATACCGATTGAAAAAAAATTGAATTTGAAAAAATAATTTTTTCGACGTTAGGGTGAGCTTGGGGGTAGAGGTTCTGTATAAGGCCAGAATTTTACAAATTGGACATGTTGACTAAAATGGTCAAATTCAAATTTCTGATTATAAACTAGCAGAAATTGTTCACAAGACTCCCAAGAAGCAATACCGATTGAAAAAAATTGAATTTGAAAAAATAATTTTTTCGACGTTAGGGTGAGCTTGGGGGTACAGGTTCAGTATAAGGCCAGAATTTAACAAATTGGACATTTTGACTAAAATGGTCAAATTCAAATTTCTGATTATAAACTAGCAGAAATTGTTCACAAGACTCCCAAGAAGAAATACCGATTGAAAAAAATTGAATTTGAAAAAATAATTTTTCCGACGTTAGGGTGAGCTTGGGGGTACAGGTTCAGTATAAGGCCAGAATTTTACAAATTGGACATTTTGACTAAAATGGTCAAATTCAAATTTCTGATTATAAACTAGCAGAAATTGTTCACAAGACTCCCAAGAAAAAATACCGATTGAAAAAAATTGAATTTGAAAAAATAATTTTTTCGAAGTTAGGGTGAGCTTGGGGGTACAGGTTCAGTATAAGGCCAGAATTTAACAAATTGGACATTTTGACTAAAATGGTCAAATTCAAATTTCTGATTATAAACTAGCAGAAATTGTTCACAAGACTCCCAAGAAGCAATACCGATTGAAAAAAATTGAATTTGAAAAAATAATTTTTCCGACGTTAGGGTGAGCTTGGGGGTACAGGTTCAGTATAAGGCCAGAATTTTACAAATTGGACATTTTGACTAAAATGGTCAAATTCAAATTTCTGATTATAAACTAGCAGAAATTGTTCACAAGACTCCCAAGAAGCAATACCGATTGAAAAAAATTGAATTTGAAAAAAATAATTTTTTCGACGTTAGGGTGAGCTTTGGGGTACAGGTTCAGTATAAGGCCAGAATTTTACAAATTGGACATTTTGACTAAAATGGTCAAATTCAAATTTCTGATTATAAACTAGCAGAAATTGTTCACAAGACTACCAAGAAGCAATACCGATTGTAAAAAATTGAATTTGAAAAAATAATTTTTTCGACGTTAGGGTGAGCTTGGGGGTACAGGTTCAGTATAAGGCCAGAATTTAACAAATTGGACATTTTGACTAAAATGGTCAAATTCAAATTTCTGATTATAAACTAGCAGAAATTGTTCACAAGACTCCCAAGAAGCAATACCGATTGAAAAAAATTGAATTTGAAAAAAAATATTTTTTCGACGTTAGGGTGAGCTTGGGGGTACAGGTTCAGTATAAGGCCAGAATTTAACAAATTGGACATTTTGATTAAAATGGTCAAATTCAAATTTCTGATTATAAACTAGCAGAAATTTTTCACAAGACTCCCAAGAAGCAATACCGATTGAAAAAAATTGAATTTGAACAAAATTATTTTTTCGAGGTTAGGGTGAGCTTGGGGGTACAGGTTCAGTATAAGGCCAGAATTTAACAAATTGGACATTTTGACTAAAATGGTCAAATTCAAATTTCTGATTATAAACTAGCAGAAATTGTTCACAAGACTCCCAAGAAGCAATACCGATTGAAAAAAAATTGAATTTGAAAAAATAATTTTTTCGACGTTAGGGTGAGCTTGGGGGTACAGGTTCAGTATAAGGCCAGAATTTTACAAATTGGACATTTTGACTAAAATGGTCAAATTCAAATTTCTGATTATAAACTAGCAGAAATTGTTCACAAGACTCCCAAGAAGCAATACCGATTGAAAAAAAATTGAATTTGAAAAAATAATTTTTTCGACGTTAGGGTGAGCTTGGGGGTACAGGTTCAGTATAAGGCCAGAATTAAACAAATTGGACATTTTGACTAAAATGGTCAAATTCAAATTTCTGATTATAAACTAGCAGAAATTGTTCACAAGACTCCCAAGAAGCAATACCGATTGAAAAAAATTGAATTTGAAAAAAATAATTTTTTCGACGTTAGGGTGAGCTTGGGGGTACAGGTTCAGTATAAGGCCAGAATTTAACAAATTGGACATTTTGACTAAAATGGTCAAATTCAAATTTCTGATTATAAACTAGCAGAAATTGTTCACAAGACTCCCAAGAAGCAATACCGATTGAAAAAAATTGAATTTGAAAAAAATAATTTTTTCGACGTTAGGGTGAGCTTTGGGGTACAGGTTCAGTATAAGGCCAGAATTTTACAAATTGGACATTTTGACTAAAATGGTCAAATTCAAATTTCTGATTATAAACTAGCAGAAATTGTTCACAAGACTACCAAGAAGCAATACCGATTGTAAAAAATTGAATTTGAAAAAATAATTTTTTCGACGTTAGGGTGAGCTTGGGGGTACAGGTTCAGTATAAGGCCAGAATTTAACAAATTGGACATTTTGACTTAAATGGTCAAATTCAAATTTCTGATTATAAACTAGCAGAAATTGTTCACAAGACTCCCAAGAAGCAATACCGATTGAAAAAAATTAAATTTGAAAAAAAATATTTTTTCGACGTTAGGGTGAGCTTGGGGGTACAGGTTCAGTATAAGGCCAGAATTTAACAAATTGGACATTTTGATTAAAATGGTCAAATTCAAATTTCTGATTATAAACTAGCAGAAATTTTTCACAAGACTCCCAAGAAGCAATACCGATTGAAAAAAATTGAATTTGAAAAAAATTATTTTTTCGAGGTTAGGGTGAGCTTGGGGGTACAGGTTCAGTATAAGGCCAGAATTTAACAAATTGGACATTTTGACTAAAATGGTCAAATTCAAATTTCTGATTATAAACTAGCAGAAATTGTTCACAAGACTCCCAAGAAGCAATACCGATTGAAAAAAAATTGAATTTGAAAAAATAATTTTTTCGACGTTAGGGTGAGCTTGGGGGTACAGGTTCAGTATAAAGCCAGAATTTAACAAATTGGACATTTTGACTAAAATGGTCAAATTCAAATTTCTGATTATAAACTAGCAGAAATTGTTCACAAGACTCCCAAGAAGCAATACCGATTGAAAAAAAATTGAATTTGAAAAAATAATTTTTTCGACGTTAGGGTGAGCTTGGGGGTACAGGTTCAGTATAAGGCCAGAATTAAACAAATTGGACATTTTGACTAAAATGGTCAAATTCAAATTTCTGATTATAAACTAGCAGAAATTGTTCACAAGACTCCCAAGAAGCAATACCGATTGAAAAAAATTGAATTTGAAAAAAATAATTTTTTCGACGTTAGGGTGAGCTTGGGGGTACAGGTTCAGTATAAGGCCAGAATTTTACAAATTGGACATTTTGACTAAAATGGTCAAATTCAAATTTCTGATTATAAACTAGCAGAAATTGTTCACAAGACTACCAAGAAGCAATACCGATTGAAAAAAATTGAATTTGAAAAAATAATTTTTTCGACGTTAGGGTGAGCTTGGGGGTACAGGTTCAGTATAAGGCCAGAATTTAACAAATTGGACATTTTGACTAAAATGGTCAAATTCAAATTTCTGATTATAAACTAGCAGAAATTGTTCACAAGACTCCCAAGAAGCAATACCGATTGAAAAAATTTGAATTTGAAAAAATAATTTTTCCGACGTTAGGGTGAGCTTGGGGGTACAGGTTCAGTATTAGGCCAGAATTTTACAAATTGGACATTTTGACTAAAATGGTCAAATTCAAATTTCTGATTATAAACTAGCAGAAATTGTTCACAAGACTCCCAAGAAACAATACCGATTGAAAAAAATTGAATTTGAAAAAATAATTTTTTCGACGTTAGGGTGAGCTTTGGGGTACAGGTTCAGTATAAGGCCAGAATTTTACAAATTGGACATTTTGACTAAAATGGTCAAATTCAAATTTCTGATTATAAACTAGCAGAAATTGTTCACAAGACTCCCAAGAAGCAATACCGATTGAAAAAAATTGAATTTGAAAAAATAATTTTTCCGACGTTAGGGTGAGCTTGGGGGTACAGGTTCAGTATAAGGCCAGAATTTTACAAATTGGACATTTTGACTAAAATGGTCAAATTCAAATTTCTGATTATAAACTAGCAGAAATTGTTCACAAGACTCCCAAGAAGCAATACCGATTGAAAAAAATTGAATTTGAAAAAAATAATTTTTTCGACGTTAGGGTGAGCTTGGGGGTACAGGTTCAGTAAAAGGCCAGAATTTTACAAATTGGACATTTTGACTAAAATGGTCAAATTCAAATTTCTGATTATAAACTAGCAGAAATTGTTCACAAGACTCCCAAGAAGCAATACCGATTGAAAAAAATTGAATTTGAAAAAATAATTTTTCCGACGTTAGGGTGAGCTTGGGGGTACAGGTTCAGTATAAGGCCAGAATTTTACAAATTGGACATTTTGACTAAAATGGTCAAATTCAAATTTCTGATTATAAACTAGCAGAAATTGTTCACAAGACTCCCAAGAAGCAATACCGATTGAAAAAAATTGAATTTGAAAAAAAATAATTTTTTCGACGTTAGGGTGAGCTTGGGGGTACAGGTTCAGTATAAGGCCAGAATTTTACAAATTGGACATTTTGACTAAAATGGTCAAATTCAAATTTCTGATTATAAACTAGCAGAAATTGTTCACAAGACTCCCAAGAAGCAATACCGATTGAAAAAAATTGAATTTGAAAAAAATAATTTTTTCGACGTTAGGGTGAGCTTTGGGGTACAGGTTCAGTATAAGGCCAGAATTTTACAAATTGGACATTTTGACTAAAATGGTCAAATTCAAATTTCTGATTATAAACTAGCAGAAATTGTTCACAAGACTACCAAGAAGCAATACCGATTGTAAAAAATTGAATTTGAAAAAATAATTTTTTCGACGTTAGGGTGAGTTTGGGGGTACAGGTTCAGTATAAGGCCAGAATTTAACAAATTGGACATTTTGACTAAAATGGTCAAATTCAAATTTCTGATTATAAACTAGCAGAAATTGTTCACAAGACTCCCAAGAAGCAATACCGATTGAAAAAAATTGAATTTGAAAAAAAATATTTTTTCGACGTTAGGGTGAGCTTGGGGGTACAGGTTCAGTATAAGGCCAGAATTTAACAAATTGGACATTTTGACTAAAATGGTCAAATTCAAATTTCTAATTATAAACTAGCAGAAATTTTTCACAAGACTCCCAAGAAGCAATACCGATTGAAAAAAATTGAATTTGAAAAAAATTATTTTTTCGAGGTTAGGGTGAGCTTGGGGGTACAGGTTCAGTATAAGGCCAGAATTTAACAAATTGGACATTTTGACTAAAATGGTCAAATTCAAATTTCTGATTATAAACTAGCAGAAATTGTTCACAAGACTCCCAAGAAGCAATACCGATTGAAAAAAAATTGAATTTGAAAAAATAATTTTTTCGACGTTAGGGTGAGCTTGGGGGTACAGGTTCAGTATAAGGCCAGAATTTAACAAATTGGACATTTTGACTAAAATGGTCAAATTCAAATTTCTGATTATAAACTAGCAGAAATTGTTCACAAGACTCCTAAGAAGCAATACCAATTGAAAAAAAATTGAATTTGAAAAAATAATTTTTTCGACGTTAGGGTGAGCTTGGGGGTACAGGTTCAGTATAAGGCCAGAATTTAACAAATTGGACATTTTGACTAAAATGGTCAAATTCAAATTTCTGATTATAAACTAGCAGAAATTGTTCACAAGACTCCCAAGAAGCAATACCGATTGAAAAAAATTGAATTTGAAAAAAATAATTTTTTCGACGTTAGGGTGAGCTTGGGGGTACAGGTTCAGTATAAGGCCAGAATTTTACAAATTGGACATTTTGACTAAAATGGTCAAATTCAAATTTCTGATTATAAACTAGCAGAAATTGTTCACAAGACTACCAAGAAGCAATACCGATTGAAAAAAATTGAATTTGAAAAAATAATATTTTCGACTTTAGGGTGAGCTTGGGGGTAGAGGTTCTGTATAAGGCCAGAATTTTACAAATTGGACATGTTGACTAAAATGGTCAAATTCAAATTTCTGATTATAAACTAGCAGAAATTGTTCACAAGACTCCCAAGAAGCAATACCGATTGAAAAAAATTGAATTTGAAAAAATAATTTTTCCGACGTTAGGGTGAGCTTGGGGGTACAGGTTCAGTATAAGGCCAGAATTTTACAAATTGGACATTTTGACTAAAATGGTCAAATTCAAATTTCTGATTATAAACTAGCAGAAATTGTTCACAAGACTCCCAAGAAGCAATACCGATTGAAAAAAATTGAATTTGAAAAAAATAATTTTTTCGACGTTAGGGTGAGCTTGGGGGTACAGGTTCAGTATAAGGCCAGAATTTTACAAATTGGACATTTTGACTAAAATGGTCAAATTCAAATTTCTGATTATAAACTAGCAGAAATTGTTCACAAGACTACCAAGAAGCAATACCGATTGAAAAAAATTGAATTTGAAAAAATAATATTTTCGACGTTAGGGTGAGCTTGGGGGTAGAGGTTCTGTATAAGGCCAGAATTTTACAAATTGGACATGTTGACTAAAAAGGTCAAATTCAAATTTCTGATTATAAACTAGCAGAAATTGTTCACAAGACTCCCAAGAAGCAATACCGATTGAAAAAAATTGAATTTGAAAAAATAATTTTTTCGACGTTAGGGTTAACTTGGGGGTACAGGTTCAGTATAAGGCCAGAATTTAACAAATTGGACATTTTGACTAAAATGGTCAAATTCAAATTTCTGATTATAAACTAGCAGAAATTGTTCACAAGACTCCCAAGAAGCAATACCGATTGAAAAAAATTGAATTTGAAAAAATAATTTTTCCGACGTTAGGGTGAGCTTGGGGGTACAGGTTCAGTATAAGGCCAGAATTTTACAAATTGGACATTTTGACTAAAATGGTCAAATTCAAATTTCTGATTATAAACTAGCAGAAATTGTTCACAAGACTCCCAAGAAACAATACCGATTGAAAAAAATTGAATTTGAAAAAATGATTTTTTCGACGTTAGGGTGAGCTTGGAGGTACAGGTTCAGTATAAGGCCAGAATTTAACAAATTGGACATTTTGACTAAAATGGTCAAATTCAAATTTCTGATTATAAACTAGCAGAAATTGTTCACAAGACTCCCAAGAAGCAATACCGATTGAAAAAAATTGAATTTGAAAAAATAATTTTTCCGACGTTAGGGTGAGCTTGGGGGTACAGGTTCAGTATAAGGCCAGAATTTTACAAATTGGACATTTTGACTAAAATGGTCAAATTCAAATTTCTGATTATAAACTAGCAGAAATTGTTCACAAGACTCCCAAGAAGCAATACCGATTGAAAAAAATTATTTTTTCGACGTTAGGGTGAGCTTTGGGGTACAGGTTCAGTATAAGGCCAGAATTAAACAAATTGGACATTTTGACTAAAATGGTCAAATTCAAATTTCTGATTATAAACTAGCAGAAATTGTTCACAAGACTCCAAAGAAGCAATATCGATTGAAAAAAATTGAATTTGAAAAAATTATTTTTCCGACGTTAGGGTGAGCTTGGGGGTACAGGTTCAGTATAAGGCCAGAATTTTACAAATTGGACATTTTGACTAAAATGGTCAAATTCAAATTTCTGATTATAAACTAGTAGAAATTGTTCACAAGACTCCCAAGAAGCAATACCGATTGAAAAAAATTGAATTTGAAAAATAAAAAATTTCGACGTTAGCGTGAGCTTGGGGGTACAGGTTCAGTATAAGGCCAGAATTTTACAAATTGGACATTTTGACTAAAATGGTCAAATTCAAATTTCTGATTATAAACTAGCAGAAATTGTTCACAAGACTACCAAGAAGCAATACCGATTGAAAAAAATTGAATTTGAAAAAATAATATTTTCGACGTTAGGGTGAGCTTGGGGGTAGAGGTTCTGTATAAGGCCAGAATTTTACAAATTGGACATGTTGACTAAAAAGGTCAAATTCAAATTTCTGATTATAAACTAGCAGAAATTGTTCACAAGACTCCCAAGAAGCAATACCGATTGAAAAAAATTGAATTTGAAAAAATTATTTTTCCGACGTTAGGGTGAGCTTGGGGGTACAGGTTCAGTATAAGGCCAGAATTTTACAAATTGGACATTTTGACTAAAATGGTCAAATTCAAATTTCTGATTATAAACTAGTAGAAATTGTTCACAAGACTCCCAAGAAGCAATACCGATTGAAAAAAATTGAATTTGAAAAAAATAATTTTTTCGACGTTAGGGTGAGCTTGGGGGTACAGGTTCAGTATAAGGCCAGAATTTAACAAATTGGACATTTTGACTAAAATGGTCAAATTCAAATTTCTGATTATAAACTAGCAGAAATTGTTCACAAGACTACCAAGAAGCAATACCGATTGAAAAAAATTGAATTTGAAAAAATAATATTTTCGACGTTAGGGTGAGCTTGGGGGTAGAGGTTCTGTATAAGGCCAGAATTTTACAAATTGGACATGTTGACTAAAAAGGTCAAATTCAAATTTCTGATTATAAACTAGCAGAAATTGTTCACAAGACTCCCAAGAAGCAATACCGATTGAAAAAAATTGAATTTGAAAAAATAATTTTTTCGACGTTAGGGTGAGCTTGGGGGTACAGGTTCAGTATAAGGCCAGAATTTAACAAATTGGACATTTTGACTAAAATGGTCAAATTCAAATTTCTGATTATAAACTAGCAGAAATTGTTCGCAAGACTCCCAAGAAGCAATACCGATTGAAAAAAATTGAATTTGAAAAAATAATTTTTCCGACGTTAGGGTGAGCTTGGGGGTACAGGTTCAGTATAAGGCCAGAATTTTACAAATTGGACATTTTGACTAAAATGGTCAAATTCAAATTTCTGATTATAAACTAGCAGAAATTGTTCACAAGACTACCAAGAAGCAATACCGATTGAAAAAAATTGAATTTGAAAAAATAATATTTTCGACGTTAGGGTGAGCTTGGGGGTAGAGGTTCTGTATAAGGCCAGAATTTTACAAATTGGACATGTTGACTAAAAAGGTCAAATTCAAATTTCTGATTATAAACTAGCAGAAATTGTTCACAAGACTCCCAAGAAGCAATACCGATTGAAAAAAATTGAATTTGAAAAAATAATTTTTTCGACGTTAGGGTTAACTTGGGGGTACAGGTTCAGTATAAGGCCAGAATTTAACAAATTGGACATTTTGACTAAAATGGTCAAATTCAAATTTCTGATTATAAACTAGCAGAAATTGTTCACAAGACTCCCAAGAAGCAATACCGATTGAAAAAAATTGAATTTGAAAAAATAATTTTTCCGACGTTAGGGTGAGCTTGGGGGTACAGGTTCAGTATAAGGCCAGAATTTTACAAATTGGACATTTTGACTAAAATGTTCAAATTCAAATTTCTGATTATAAACTAGCAGAAATTGTTCACAAGACTCCCAAGAAGCAATACCGATTGAAAAAAATTGAATTTGAAAAAATAATTTTTCCGACGTTAGGGTGAGCTTGGGGGTACAGGTTCAGTATAAGGCCAGAATTTTACAAATTGGACATTTTGACTAAAATGGTCAAATTCAAATTTCTGATTATAAACTAGCAGAAATTGTTCACAAGACTACCAAGAAGCAATACCGATTGAAAAAAATTGAATTTGAAAAAATAATATTTTCGACGTTAGGGTGAGCTTGGGGGTAGAGGTTCTGTATAAGGCCAGAATTTTACAAATTGGACATGTTGACTAAAAAGGTCAAATTCAAATTTCTGATTATAAACTAGCAGAAATTGTTCACAAGACTCCCAAGAAGCAATACCGATTGAAAAAAATTGAATTTGAAAAAATAATTTTTCCGACGTTAGGGTGAGCTTGGGGGTACAGGTTCAGTATAAGGCCAGAATTTTACAAATTGGACATTTTGACTAAAATGGTCAAATTCAAATTTCTGATTATAAACTAGTAGAAATTGTTCACAAGACTCCCAAGAAGCAATACCGATTGAAAAAAATTATTTTTTCGACGTTAGGGTGAGCTTGGGGGTACAGGTTCAGTATAAGGCCAGAATTTAACAAATTGGACATTTTGACTAAAATGGTCAAATTCAAATTTCTGATTATAAACTAGCAGAAATTGTTCACAAGACTCCCAAGAAGCAATACCGATTGAAAAAAATTGAATTTGAAAAAAATAATTTTTTCGACGTTAGGGTGAGCTTGGGGGTACAGGTTCAGTATAAGGCCAGAATTTTACAAATTGGACATTTTGACTAAAATGGTCAAATTCAAATTTCTGATTAAAAACTAGCAGAAATTGTTCACAAGACTCCCAAGAAGCAATACCGATTGAAAAAAATTATTTTTTCGACGTTAGGGTGAGCTTGGGGGTACAGGTTCAGTATAAGGCCAGAATTTAACAAATTGGACATTTTGACTAAAATGGTCAAATTCAAATTTCTGATTATAAACTAGCAGAAATTGTTCACAAGACTCCCAAGAAGCAATACCGATTGAAAAAAATTGAATTTGAAAAAAATAATTTTTTCGACGTTAGGGTGAGCTTGGGGGTACAGGTTCAGTATAAGGCCAGAATTTTACAAATTGGACATTTTGAATAAAATGGTCAAATTCAAATTTCTGATTAAAAACTAGCAGAAATTGTTCACAAGACTCCCAAGAAGCAATACCGATTGTAAAAAATTGAATTTGAAAAAATAATTTTTTCGACTTTAGGGTGAGCTTCGGGGTACAGGTTCAGTATAAGGCCAGAATTTAACAAATTGGACATTTTGACTAAAATGGTCAAATTCAAATTTCTGATTATAAACTAGCAGAAATTGTTCACAAGACTCCAAAGAAACAATACCGATTGAAAAAAAATAAATTTGAAAAAATAATTTTTTCGACGTTAGGGTGAGCTTTGGGGTACAGGTTCAGTATAAGGCCAGAATTCAACAAATTGGACATTTTGACTAAAATGGTCAAATTCAAATTTCTGATTATAAACTAGCAGAAATTGTTCACAAGACTCCCAAGAAGCAATACCGATTGAAAAAAATTGAATTTGAAAAAATAATTTTTCCGACGTTAGGGTGAGCTTGGGGGTACAGGTTCAGTATAAGGCCAGAATTTTACAAATTGGACATTTTGACTAAAATGGTCAAATTCAAATTTCTGATTATAAACTAGCAGAAATTTTTCACAAGACTCCCAAGAAGCAATACCGATTGAAAAAAATTGAATTTGAAAAAAAAAAAATTTCGACGTTAGCGTGAGCTTGGGGGTACAGGTTCAGTATAAGGCCAGAATTTTACAAATTGGACATTTTGACTAAAATGGTCAAATTCTAATTTCTGATTATAAACTAGCAGAAATTGTTCACAAGACTCCCAAGAAGCAATACCGATTGAAAACAAATTGAATTTGAAAAAATAATTTTTTCGACGTTAGGGTGAGCTTTGGGGTACAGGTTCAGTATAAGGCCAGAATTTTACAAATTGGACATTTTGACTAAAATGGTCAAATTCAAATTTCTGATTATAAACTAGCAGAAATTGTTCACAAGACTACCAAGAAGCAATACCGATTGTAAAAAATTGAATTTGAAAAAATAATTTTTTCGACGTTAGGGTGAGCTTGGGGGTACAGGTTCAGTATAAGGCCAGAATTTAACAAATTGGACATTTTGACTAAAATGGTCAAATTCAAATTTCTGATTATAAACTAGCAGAAATTGTTCACAAGACTCCCAAGAAGGAATACCGATTGAAAAAAATTGAATTTGAAAAAATAATTTTTTCGACGTTAGGGTGAGCTTGGGGGTACAGGTTCAGTATAAGGCCAGAATTTAACAAATTGGACATTTTGACTAAAATGGTCAAATTCAAATTTCTGATTATAAACTAGCAGAAATTGTTCACAAGACTCCCAAGAAGCAATACCGATTGAAAAAAATTGAATTTGAAAAAAATTATTTTTTCGACGTTAGGGTGAGCTTGGGGGTACAGGTTCAGTATAAGGCCAGAATTTAACAAATTGGACATTTTGACTAAAATGGTCAAATTCAAATTTCTGATTATAAACTAGCAGAAATTGTTCACAAGACTCCCAAGAAGCAATACCGATTGAAAAAAATTGAATTTGAAAAAATAATTTTTTCGACGTTAGGGTGAGCTTGGGGGTACAGGTTCAGTATAAGGCCAGAATTTTACAAATTGGACATTTTGACTAAAATGGTCAAATTCAAATTTCTGATTATAAACTAGCAGAAATTGTTCACAAGACTCCCGAGAAGCAATACCGATTGAAAAAAATTGAATTTGAAAAAATAATTTTTTCGACATTAGGGTGAGCTTGGGGGTACAGGTTCAGTATAAGGCCAGAATTTAACAAATTGGACATTTTGACTAAAATGGTCAAATTCAAATTTCTGATTATAAACTAGCAGAAATTGTTCACAAGACTCCCAAGAAGCAATACCGATTGAAAAAAATTGAATTTGAAAAAAATTATTTTTTCGACGTTAGGGTGAGCTTGGGGGTACAGGTTCAGTATAAGGCCAGAATTTAACAAATTGGACATTTTGACTAAAATGGTCAAATTCAAATTTCTGATTATAAACTAGCAGAAATTGTTCACAAGACTTCCAAGAAGCAATACCGATTGAAAAAAATTGAATTTGAAAAAATAATTTTTTCGACGTTAGGGTGAGCTTGGGGGTACAGGTTCAGTATAAGGCCAGAATTTAACAAATTGGACATTTTGACTAAAATGGTCAAATTCAAATTTCTGATTATAAACTAGCAGAAATTGTTCACAAGACTTCCAAGAAGCAATACCGATTGAAAAAAATTGAATTTGAAAAAATAATTTTTTCGACGTTAGGGTGAGCTTGGGGGTACAGGTTCAGTATAAGGCCAGAATTTAACAAATTGGACATTTTGACTAAAATGGTCAAATTCAAATTTCTGATTATAAACTAGCAGAAATTGTTCACAAGACTCCCAAGAAGCAATACCGATTGAAACAAATTGAATTTGAAAAAATAATTTTTTCGACGTTAGGGTGAGCTTGGGGGTACAGGTTCAGTATAAGGCCAGAATTTAACAAATTGGACATTTTGACTAAAATGGTCAAATTCAAATTTCTGATTATAAACTAGCAGAAATTGTTCACAAGACTCCCAAGAAGCAATACCGATTGAAAAAAATTGAATTTGAAAAAATAATTTTTTCGACGTTAGGGTGAGCTTGGGGGTACAGGTTCAGTATAAGGCCAGAATTTTACAAATTGGACATTTTGACTAAAATGGTCAAATTCAAATTTCTGATTATAAACTAGCAGAAATTGTTCACAAGACTCCCAAGAAGCAATACCGATTGAAAAAAATTGAATTTGAAAAAAATAATTTTTTCGAGGTTAGGGTGAGCTTGGGGGTACAGGTTCAGTATAAGGCCAGAATTTAACAAATTGGACATTTTGACTAAAATGGTCAAATTCAAATTTCTGATTATAAACTAGCAGAAATTGTTCACAAGACTCCCAAGAAGCAATACCGATTGAAAAAAATTGAATTTGAAAAAATAATTTTTCCGACGTTAGGGTGAGCTTGGGGGTACAGGTTCAGTATAAGGCCAGAATTTAACAAATTGGACATTTTGACTAAAATGGTCAAATTCAAATTTCTGATTATAAACTAGCAGAAATTGTTCACAAGACTCCCAAGAAGCGATACCGATTGAAAAAAATTGAATTTGAAAAAATAATTTTTTCGACGTTAGGGTGAGCTTGGGGGTACAGGTTCAGTATAAGGCCAGAATTTTACAAATTGGACATTTTGACTAAAATGGTCAAATTCAAATTTCTGATTATAAACTAGCAGAAATTGTTCACAAGACTCCCAAGAAGCAATACCGATTGAAAAAAATTTAATTTGAAAAAAATAATTTTTTCGACGTTAGGGTGAGCTTGGGGGTACAGGTTCAGTATAAGGCCAGAATTTAACAAATTGGACATTTTGACTAAAATGGTCAAATTCAAATTTCTGATTATAAACTAGCAGAAATTGTTCACAAGACTCCAAAGAAGCAATACCGATTGAAAAAAATTTAATTTGAAAAAAATAATTTTTTCGACGTTAGGGTGAGCTTGGGGGTACAGGTTCAGTATAAGGCCAGAATTTAACAAATTGGACATTTTGACTAAAATGGTCAAATTCAAATTTCTGATTATAAACTAGCAGAAATTGTTCACAAGACTCCCAAGAAGCAATACCGATTGAAAAAAATTGAATTTGAAAAAATAATTTTTTCGACGTTAGGGTGAGCTTGGGGGTACAGGTTCAGTATAAGGCCAGAATTTAACAAATTGGACATTTTGACTAAAATGGTCAAATTCAAATTTCTGATTATAAACTAGCAGAAATTGTTCACAAGACTCCCAAGAAGCAATACCGATTGAAAAAAATTGAATTTGAAAAAAATAATTTTTTCGAGGTTAGGGTGAGCTTGGGGGTACAGGTTCAGTATAAGGCCAGAATTTAACAAATTGGACATTTTGACTAAAATGGTCAAATTCAAATTTCTGATTATAAACTAGCAGAAATTGTTCACAAGACTCCCAAGAAGCAATACCGATTGAAAAAAATTGAATTTGAAAAAATAATTTTTTCGACGTTAGGGTGAGCTTGGGGGTACAGGTTCAGTATAAGGCCAGAATTTAACAAATTGGACATTTTGACTAAAATGGTCAAATTCAAATTTCTGATTATAAACTAGCAGAAATTGTTCACAAGACTCCCAAGAAGCAATACCGATTGAAAAAAATTGAATTTGAAAAAAAAAAAATTTCGACGTTAGCGTGAGCTTGGGGGTACAGGTTCAGTATAAGGCCAGAATTTTACAAATTGGACATTTTGACTAAAATGGTCAAATTCTAATTTCTGATTATAAACTAGCAGAAATTGTTCACAAGACTCCCAAGAAGCAATACCGATTGAAAACAAATTGAATTTGAAAAAATAATTTTTTCGACGTTAGGGTGAGCTTGGGGGTACAGGTTCAGTATAAGGCCAGAATTTAACAAATTGGACATTTTGACTAAAATGGTCAAATTCAAATTTCTGATTATAAACTAGCAGAAATTGTTCACAAGACTCCCAAGAAGCAATACCGATTGAAAAAAAATTGAATTTGAAAAAATAATTTTTTCGACGTTAGGATGAGCTTGGGGGTACAGGTTCAGTATAAGGCCAGAATTTAACAAATTGGACATTTTGACTAAAATGGTCAAATTCAAATTTCTGATTATAAACTAGCAGAAATTGTTCACAAGACTCCCAAGAAGCAATACCGATTGAAAAAAATTGAATTTGAAAAAAATAATTTTTTCGACATTAGGGTGAGCTTTGGGGTACAGGTTCAGTATAAGGCCAGAATTTTACAAATTGGACATTTTGACTAAAATGGTCAAATTCAAATTTCTGATTATAAACTAGCAGAAATTGTTCACAAGACTACCAAGAAGCAATACCGATTGTAAAAAATTGAATTTGAAAAAATAATTTTTTCGACGTTAGGGTGAGCTTGGGGGTACAGGTTCAGTATAAGGCCAGAATTTAACAAATTGGACATTTTGACTAAAATGGTCAAATTCAAATTTCTGATTATAAACTAGCAGAAATTGTTCACAAGACTCCCAAGAAGGAATACCGATTGAAAAAAATTGAATTTGAAAAAATAATTTTTTCGACGTTAGGGTGAGCTTGGGGGTACAGGTTCAGTATAAGGCCAGAATTTAACAAATTGGACATTTTGACTAAAATGGTCAAATTCAAATTTCTGATTATAAACTAGCAGAAATTGTTCACAAGACTCCCAAGAAGCAATACCGATTGAAAAAAATTGAATTTGAAAAAAATTATTTTTTCGACGTTAGGGTGAGCTTGGGGGTACAGGTTCAGTATAAGGCCAGAATTTAACAAATTGGACATTTTGACTAAAATGGTCAAATTCAAATTTCTGATTATAAACTAGCAGAAATTGTTCACAAGACTTCCAAGAAGCAATACCGATTGAAAAAAATTGAATTTGAAAAAATAATTTTTTCGACGTTAGGGTGAGCTTGGGGGTACAGGTTCAGTATAAGGCCAGAATTTAACAAATTGGACATTTTGACTAAAATGGTCAAATTCAAATTTCTGATTATAAACTAGCAGAAATTGTTCACAAGACTTCCAAGAAGCAATACCGATTGAAAAAAATTGAATTTGAAAAAATAATTTTTTCGACGTTAGGGTGAGCTTGGGGGTACAGGTTCAGTATAAGGCCAGAATTTAACAAATTGGACATTTTGACTAAAATGGTCAAATTCAAATTTCTGATTATAAACTAGCAGAAATTGTTCACAAGACTCCCAAGAAGCAATACCGATTGAAACAAATTGAATTTGAAAAAATAATTTTTTCGACGTTAGGGTGAGCTTGGGGGTACAGGTTCAGTATAAGGCCAGAATTTAACAAATTGGACATTTTGACTAAAATGGTCAAATTCAAATTTCTGATTATAAACTAGCAGAAATTGTTCACAAGACTCCCAAGAAGCAATACCGATTGAAAAAAATTGAATTTGAAAAAATAATTTTTTCGACGTTAGGGTGAGCTTGGGGGTACAGGTTCAGTATAAGGCCAGAATTTTACAAATTGGACATTTTGACTAAAATGGTCAAATTCAAATTTCTGATTATAAACTAGCAGAAATTGTTCACAAGACTCCCGAGAAGCAATACCGATTGAAAAAAATTGAATTTGAAAAAATAATTTTTTCGACATTAGGGTGAGCTTGGGGGTACAGGTTCAGTATAAGGCCAGAATTTAACAAATTGGACATTTTGACTAAAATGGTCAAATTCAAATTTCTGATTATAAACTAGCAGAAATTGTTCACAAGACTCCCAAGAAGCAATACCGATTGAAAAAAATTGAATTTGAAAAAATAATTTTTCCGACGTTAGGGTGAGCTTGGGGGTACAGGTTCAGTATAAGGCCAGAATTTAACAAATTGGACATTTTGACTAAAATGGTCAAATTCAAATTTCTGATTATAAACTAGCAGAAATTGTTCACAAGACTCCCAAGAAGCGATACCGATTGAAAAAAATTGAATTTGAAAAAATAATTTTTTCGACGTTAGGGTGAGCTTGGGGGTACAGGTTCAGTATAAGGCCAGAATTTTACAAATTGGACATTTTGACTAAAATGGTCAAATTCAAATTTCTGATTATAAACTAGCAGAAATTGTTCACAAGACTCCCAAGAAGCAATACCGATTGAAAAAAATTTAATTTGAAAAAAATAATTTTTTCGACGTTAGGGTGAGCTTGGGGGTACAGGTTCAGTATAAGGCCAGAATTTAACAAATTGGACATTTTGACTAAAATGGTCAAATTCAAATTTCTGATTATAAACTAGCAGAAATTGTTCACAAGACTCCCAAGAAGCAATACCGATTGAAAAAAATTTAATTTGAAAAAAATAATTTTTTCGACGTTAGGGTGAGCTTGGGGGTACAGGTTCAGTATAAGGCCAGAATTTAACAAATTGGACATTTTGACTAAAATGGTCAAATTCAAATTTCTGATTATAAACTAGCAGAAATTGTTCACAAGACTCCCAAGAAGCAATACCGATTGAAAAAAATTGAATTTGAAAAAATAATTTTTTCGACGTTAGGGTGAGCTTGGGGGTACAGGTTCAGTATAAGGCCAGAATTTAACAAATTGGACATTTTGACTAAAATGGTCAAATTCAAATTTCTGATTATAAACTAGCAGAAATTGTTCACAAGACTCCCAAGAAGCAATACCGATTGAAAAAAATTGAATTTGAAAAAAATAATTTTTTCGAGGTTAGGGTGAGCTTGGGGGTACAGGTTCAGTATAAGGCCAGAATTTAACAAATTGGACATTTTGACTACAATGGTCAAATTCAAATTTCTGATTATAAACTAGCAGAAATTGTTCACAAGACTCCCAAGAAGCAATACCGATTGAAAAAAATTGAATTTGAAAAAATAATTTTTTCGACGTTAGGGTGAGCTTTGGGGTACAGGTTCAGTATAAGGCCAGAATTTAACAAATTGGACATTTTGACTAAAATGGTCAAATTCAAATTTCTGATTATAAACTAGCAGAAATTGTTCACAAGACTCCCAAGAAGCAATACCGATTGAAAAAAATTGAATTTGAAAAAATAATTTTTTCGACGTTAGGGTGAGCTTGGGGGTACAGGTTCAGTATAAGGCCAGAATTTTACAAATTGGACATTTTGACTAAAATGGTCAAATTCAAATTTCTGATTATAAACTAGCAGAAATTGTTCACAAGACTCCCAAGAAGCAATACCGATTGAAAAAAATTGAATTTGAAAAAAATAATTTTTTCGACGTTAGGGTGAGCTTGGGGGTACAGGTTCAGTATAAGGCCAGAATTTAACAAATTGGACATTTTGACTAAAATGGTCAAATTCAAATTTCTGATTATAAACTAGCAGAAATTGTTCACAAGACTCCCAAGAAGCAATACCGATTGAAAAAAATTTAATTTGAAAAAAATAATTTTTTCGAGGTTAGGGTGAGCTTGGGGGTACAGGTTCAGTATAAGGCCAGAATTTAACAAATTGGACATTTTGACTAAAATGGTCAAATTCAAATTTCTGATTATAAACTAGCAGAAATTGTTCACAAGACTCCCAAGAAGCAATACCGATTGAAAAAAATTGAATTTGAAAAAATAATTTTTTCGACGTTAGGGTGAGCTTGGGGGTACAGGTTCAGTATAAGGCCAGAATTTAACAAATTGGACATTTTGACTAAAATGGTCAAATTCAAATTTCTGATTATAAACTAGCAGAAATTGTTCACAAGACTCCCAAGAAGCAATACCGATTGAAAAAAATTGAATTTGAAAAAAATAATTTTTTCGAGGTTAGGGTGAGCTTGGGGGTACAGGTTCAGTATAAGGCCAGAATTTAACAAATTGGACATTTTGACTAAAATGGTCAAATTCAAATTTCTGATTATAAACTAGCAGAAATTGTTCACAAGACTCCCAAGAAGCAATACCGATTGAAAAAAATTGAATTTGAAAAAATAATGTTTTCGACGTTAGGGTGAGCTTGGGGGTACAGGTTCAGTATAAGGCCAGAATTTAACAAATTGGACATTTTGACTAAAATGGTCAAATTCAAATTTCTGATTATAAACTAGCAGAAATTGTTCACAAGACTCCCAAGAAGCAATACCGATTGAAAAAAATTGAATTTGAAAAAATAATTTTTTCGATGTTAGGGTGAGCTTGGGGGTACAGGTTCAGTATAAGGCCAGAATTTAACAAATTGGACATTTTGACTAAAATGGTCAAATTCAAATTTCTGATTATAAACTAGCAGAAATTGTTCACAAGACTCCCAAGAAGCAATACCGATTGAAAAAAATTTAATTTGAAAAAATAATTTTTTCGACATTAGGGTGAGCTTGGGGGTACAGGTTCAGTATAAGGCCAGAATTTAACAAATTGGACATTTTGACTAAAATGGTCAAATTCAAATTTCTGATTATAAACTAGCAGAAATTGTTCACAAGACTCCCAAGAAGCAATACCGATTGAAAAAAATTGAATTTCAAAAAATAATTTTCCGACGTTAGGGTGAGCTTGGGGGTACAGGTTCAGTATAAGGCCAGAATTTAACAAATTGGACATTTTGACTAAAATGGTCAAATTCAAATTTCTGATTATAAACTAGCAGAAATTGTTCACAAGACTCCCAAGAAGCAATACCGATTGAAAAAAATTGAATTTGAAAAAATAATTTTTTCGACGTTAGGGTGAGCTTGGGGGTACAGGTTCAGTATAAGGCCAGAATTTTACAAATTGGACATTTTGACTAAAATGGTCAAATTCAAATTTCTGATTATAAACTAGCAGAAATTGTTCACAAGACTCCCAAGAAGCAATACCGATTGAAAAAAATTGAATTTGAAAAAAATAATTTTTTCGACGTTAGGGTGAGCTTGGGGGTACAGGTTCAGTATAAGGCCAGAATTTAACAAATTGGACATTTTGACTAAAATGGTCAAATTCAAATTTCTGATTATAAACTAGCAGAAATTGTTCACAAGACTCCCAAGAAGCAATACCGATTGAAAAAAATTTAATTTGAAAAAAATAATTTTTTCGACGTTAGGGTGAGCTTGGGGGTACAGGTTCAGTATAAGGCCAGAATTTAACAAATTGGACATTTTGACTAAAATGGTCAAATTCAAATTTCTGATTATAAACTAGCAGAAATTGTTCACAAGACTCCCAAGAAGCAATACCGATTGAAAAAAATTGAATTTGAAAAAATAATTTTTTCGACGTTAGGGTGAGCTTGGGGGTACAGGTTCAGTATAAGGCCAGAATTTAACAAATTGGACATTTTGACTAAAATGGTCAAATTCAAATTTCTGATTATAAACTAGCAGAAATTGTTCACAAGACTCCCAAGAAGCAATACCGATTGAAAAAAATTGAATTTGAAAAAAATAATTTTTTCGAGGTTAGGGTGAGCTTGGGGGTACAGGTTCAGTATAAGGCCAGAATTTAACAAATTGGACATTTTGACTAAAATGGTCAAATTCAAATTTCTGATTATAAACTAGCAGAAATTGTTCACAAGACTCCCAAGAAGCAATACCGATTGAAAAAAATTGAATTTGAAAAAATAATTTCTTCGACGTTAGGGTGAGCTTTGGGGTACAGGTTCAGTATAAGGCCAGAATTTAACAAATTGGACATTTTGACTAAAATGGTCAAATTCAAATTTCTGATTATAAACTAGCAGAAATTGTTCACAAGACTCCCAAGAAGCAATACCGATTGAAAAAAATTGAATTTGAAAAAATAATTTTTTCGACGTTAGGGTGAGCTTGGGGGTACAGGTTCAGTATAAGGCCAGAATTTTACAAATTGGACATTTTGACTAAAATGGTCAAATTCAAATTTCTGATTATAAACTAGCAGAAATTGTTCACAAGACTCCCAAGAAGCAATACCGATTGAAAAAAATTGAATTTGAAAAAAATAATTTTTTCGACGTTAGGGTGAGCTTGGGGGTACAGGTTCAGTATAAGGCCAGAATTTAACAAATTGGACATTTTGACTAAAATGGTCAAATTCAAATTTCTGATTATAAACTAGCAGAAATTGTTCACAAGACTCCCAAGAAGCAATACCGATTGAAAAAAATTTAATTTTAAAAAAATAATTTTTTCGACGTTAGGGTGAGCTTGGGGGTACAGGTTCAGTATAAGGCCAGAATTTAACAAATTGGACATTTTGACTAAAATGGTCAAATTCAAATTTCTGATTATAAACTAGCAGAAATTGTTCACAAGACTCCCAAGAAGCAATACCGATTGAAAAAAATTGAATTTGAAAAAATAATTTTTTCGACGTTAGGGTGAGCTTGGGGGTACAGGTTCAGTATAAGGCCAGAATTTAACAAATTGGACATTTTGACTAAAATGGTCAAATTCAAATTTCTGATTATAAACTAGCAGAAATTGTTCACAAGACTCCCAAGAAGCAATACCGATTGAAAAAAATTGAATTTGAAAAAAATAATTTTTTCGAGGTTAGGGTGAGCTTGGGGGTACAGGTTC
The DNA here is from genome assembly GCA_916613615.1 of Steromphala cineraria. Lineage (NCBI taxonomy): Eukaryota > Metazoa > Mollusca > Gastropoda > Trochida > Trochidae > Steromphala > Steromphala cineraria. Next base: position 427,187 of record OU744729.1, read on the forward strand.
AGTATAAGGCCAGAATTTAACAAATTGGACATTTTGACTAAAATGGTCAAATTCAAATTTCTGATTATAAACTAGCAGAAATTGTTCACAAGACTCCCAAGAAGCAATACCGATTGAAAAAAATTGAATTTGAAAAAATAATTTTTTCGACGTTAGGGTGAGCTTGGGGGTACAGGTTCAGTATAAGACCAGAATTTAACAAATTGGACATTTTGACTAAAATGGTCAAATTCAAATTTCTGATTATAAACTAGCAGAAATTGTTCACAAGACTCCCAAGAAGCAATACCGATTGAAACAAATTGAATTTGAAAAAATAATTTTTTCGACGTTAGGGTGAGCTTGGGGGTACAGGTTCAGTATAAGGCCAGAATTTAACAAATTGGACATTTTGACTAAAATGGTCAAATTCAAATTTCTGATTATAAACTAGCAGAAATTGTTCACAAGACTCCCAAGAAGCAATACCGATTGAAAAAAATTGAATTTGAAAAAATAATTTTTTCGACGTTAGGGTGAGCTTGGGGGTACAGGTTCAGTATAAGGCCAGAATTTTACAAATTCGACATTTTGACTAAAATGGTCAAATTCAAATTTCTGATTATAAACTAGCAGAAATTGTTCACAAGACTCCCGAGAAGCAATACCGATTGAAAAAAATTGAATTTGAAAAAATAATTTTTTCGACATTAGGGTGAGCTTGGGGGTACAGGTTCAGTATAAGGCCAGAATTTAACAAATTGGACATTTTGACTAAAATGGTCAAATTCAAATTTCTGATTATAAACTAGCAGAAATTGTTCACAAGACTCCCAAGAAGCAATACCGATTGAAAAAAATTGAATTTGAAAAAAATTTTTTTTTCGACGTTAGGGTGAGCTTGGGGGTACAGGTTCAGTATAAGGCCAGAATTTAACAAATTGGACATTTTGACTAAAATGGTCAAATTCAAATTTCTGATTATAAACTAGCAGAAATTGTTCACAAGACTCCCAAGAAGCAATACCGATTGAAAAAAATTTAATTTGAAAAAAATAATTTTTTCGACGTTAGGGTGAGCTTGGGGGTACAGGTTCAGTATAAGGCCAGAATTTAACAAATTGGACATTTTGACTAAAATGGTCAAATTCAAATTTCTGATTATAAACTAGCAGAAATTGTTCACAAGACTCCCAAGAAGCAATACCGATTGAAAAAAATTGAATTTGAAAAAATAATTTTTTCGACGTTAGGGTGAGCTTGGGGGTACAGGTTCAGTATAAGGCCAGAATTTAACAAATTGGACATTTTGACTAAAATGGTCAAATTCAAATTTCTGATTATAAACTAGCAGAAATTGTTCACAAGACTCCCAAGAAGCAATACCGATTGAAAAAAATTGAATTTGAAAAAAATAATTTTTTCGAGGTTAGGGTGAGCTTGGGGGTACAGGTTCAGTATAAGGCCAGAATTTAACAAATTGGACATTTTGACTAAAATGGTCAAATTCAAATTTCTGATTATAAACTAGCAGAAATTGTTCACAAGACTCCCAAGAAGCAATACCGATTGAAAAAAATTGAATTTGAAAAAATAATTTTTTCGACGTTAGGGTGAGCTTGGGGGTACAGGTTCAGTATAAGGCCAGAATTTAACAAATTGGACATTTTGACTAAAATGGTCAAATTCAAATTTCTGATTATGAACTAGCAGAAATTGTTCACAAGACTCCCAAGAAGCAATACCGATTGAAAAAAATTGAATTTGAAAAAATAATTTTTTCGATGTTAGGGTGAGCTTGGGGGTACAGGTTCAGTATAAGGCCAGAATTTAACAAATTGGACATTTTGACTAAAATGGTCAAATTCAAATTTCTGATTATAAACTAGCAGAAATTGTTCACAAGACTCCCAAGAAGCAATACCGATTGAAAAAAATTGAATTTGAAAAAATAATTTTTTCGACATTAGGGTGAGCTTGGGAGTACAGGTTCAGTATAATGCCAGAATTTAACAAATTGGACATTTTGACTAAAATGGTCAAATTCAAATTTCTGATTATAAACTAGCAGAAACTGTTCATAAGACTCCCAAGAAGCAATACCTATTGAAAAAAATTTAATTTGAAAAAATAATTTTTTCGAGGTTAGGGTGAGCTTGGGGGTACAGGTTCAGTATAAGGCCAGAATTTAACAAATTGGACATTTTGACTAAAATGGTCAAATTCAAATTTCTGATTATAAACTAGCAGAAATTGTTCACAAGACTCCCAAGAAGCAATACCGATTGAAAAAAATTTAATTTGAAAAAATAATTTTTTCGACGTTAGGGTGAGCTTGGGGGTACAGGTTCAGTATAAGGCCAGAATTTAACAAATTGGACATTTTGACTAAAGTGGTCAAATTCAAATTTCTGATTATAAACTAGCAGAAATTGTTCACAAGACTCCCAAGAAGCAATACCGATTGAAAAAAATTGAATTTGAAAAAATAATTTTTTCGAGGTTAGGGTGAGCTTGGGGGTACAGGTTCAGTATAAGGCCAGAATTTAACAAATTGGACATTTTGACTAAAATGGTCAAATTCAAATTTCTGATTATAAACTAGCAGAAATTGTTCACAAGACTCCCAAGAAGCAATACCGATTGAAAAAAATTGAATTTGAAAAAATAATTTTTTCGACATTAGGGTGAGCTTGGGGGTACAGGTTCAGTATAAGGCCAGAATTTAACAAATTGGACATTTTGACTAAAATGGTCAAATTCAAATTTCTGATTATAAACTAGCAGAAATTGTTCACAAGACTCCCAAGAAGCAATACCGATTGAAAAAAATTGAATTTGAAAAAATAATTTTTCCGACGTTAGGGTGAGCTTGGGGGTACAGGTTCAGTATAAGGCCAGAATTTAACAAATTGGACATTTTGACTAAAATGGTCAAATTCAAATTTCTGATTATAAACTAGCAGAAATTGTTCACAAGACTCCCAAGAAGCGATACCGATTGAAAAAAATTGAATTTGAAAAAATAATTTTTTCGACGTTAGGGTGAGCTTGGGGGTACAGGTTCAGTATAAGGCCAGAATTTTACAAATTGGACATTTTGACTAAAATGGTCAAATTCAAATTTCTGATTATAAACTAGCAGAAATTGTTCACAAGACTCCCAAGAAGCAATACCGATTGAAAAAAATTTAATTTGAAAAAAATAATTTTTTCGACGTTAGGGTGAGCTTGGGGGTACAGGTTCAGTATAAGGCCAGAATTTAACAAATTGGACATTTTGACTAAAATGGTCAAATTCAAATTTCTGATTATAAACTAGCAGAAATTGTTCACAAGACTCCCAAGAAGCAATACCGATTGAAAAAAATTTAATTTGAAAAAAATAATTTTTTCGACGTTAGGGTGAGCTTGGGGGTACAGGTTCAGTATAAGGCCAGAATTTAACAAATTGGACATTTTGACTAAAATGGTCAAATTCAAATTTCTGATTATAAACTAGCAGAAATTGTTCACAAGACTCCCAAGAAGCAATACCGATTGAAAAAAATTGAATTTGAAAAAATAATTTTTTCGACGTTAGGGTGAGCTTGGGGGTACAGGTTCAGTATAAGGCCAGAATTTAACAAATTGGACATTTTGACTAAAATGGTCAAATTCAAATTTCTGATTATAAACTAGCAGAAATTGTTCACAAGACTCCCAAGAAGCAATACCGATTGAAAAAAATTGAATTTGAAAAAAATAATTTTTTCGAGGTTAGGGTGAGCTTGGGGGTACAGGTTCAGTATAAGGCCAGAATTTAACAAATTGGACATTTTGACTACAATGGTCAAATTCAAATTTCTGATTATAAACTAGCAGAAATTGTTCACAAGACTCCCAAGAAGCAATACCGATTGAAAAAAATTGAATTTGAAAAAATAATTTTTTCGACGTTAGGGTGAGCTTTGGGGTACAGGTTCAGTATAAGGCCAGAATTTAACAAATTGGACATTTTGACTAAAATGGTCAAATTCAAATTTCTGATTATAAACTAGCAGAAATTGTTCACAAGACTCCCAAGAAGCAATACCGATTGAAAAAAATTGAATTTGAAAAAATAATTTTTTCGACGTTAGGGTGAGCTTGGGGGTACAGGTTCAGTATAAGGCCAGAATTTTACAAATTGGACATTTTGACTAAAATGGTCAAATTCAAATTTCTGATTATAAACTAGCAGAAATTGTTCACAAGACTCCCAAGAAGCAATACCGATTGAAAAAAATTGAATTTGAAAAAAATAATTTTTTCGACGTTAGGGTGAGCTTGGGGGTACAGGTTCAGTATAAGGCCAGAATTTAACAAATTGGACATTTTGACTAAAATGGTCAAATTCAAATTTCTGATTATAAACTAGCAGAAATTGTTCACAAGACTCCCAAGAAGCAATACCGATTGAAAAAAATTGAATTTGAAAAAAATTATTTTTTCGACGTTAGGGTGAGCTTGGGGGTACAGGTTCAGTATAAGGCCAGAATTTAACAAATTGGACATTTTGACTAAAATGGTCAAATTCAAATTTCTGATTATAAACTAGCAGAAATTGTTCACAAGACTTCCAAGAAGCAATACCGATTGAAAAAAATTGAATTTGAAAAAATATTTTTTTCGACGTTAGGGTGAGCTTGGGGGTACAGGTTCAGTATAAGGCCAGAATTTAACAAATTGGACATTTTGACTAAAATGGTCAAATTCAAATTTCTGATTATAAACTAGCAGAAATTGTTCACAAGACTCCCAAGAAGCAATACCGATTGAAAAAAATTGAATTTGAAAAAAATAATTTTTTCGAGGTTAGGGTGAGCTTGGGGGTACAGGTTCAGTATAAGGCCAGAATTTAACAAATTGGACATTTTGACTAAAATGGTCAAATTCAAATTTCTGATTATAAACTAGCAGAAATTGTTCACAAGACTCCCAAGAAGCAATACCGATTGAAAAAAATTGAATTTGAAAAAATAATGTTTTCGACGTTAGGGTGAGCTTGGGGGTACAGGTTCAGTATAAGGCCAGAATTTAACAAATTGGACATTTTGACTAAAATGGTCAAATTCAAATTTCTGATTATAAACTAGCAGAAATTGTTCACAAGACTCCCAAGAAGCAATACCGATTGAAACAAATTGAATTTGAAAAAATAATTTTTTCGACGTTAGGGTGAGCTTGGGGGTACAGGTTCAGTATAAGGCCAGAATTTAACAAATTGGACATTTTGACTAAAATGGTCAAATTCAAATTTCTGATTATAAACTAGCAGAAATTGTTCACAAGACTCCCAAGAAGCAATACCGATTGAAAAAAATTGAATTTGAAAAAATAATTTTTTCGACGTTAGGGTGAGCTTGGGGGTACAGGTTCAGTATAAGGCCAGAATTTTACAAATTGGACATTTTGACTAAAATGGTCAAATTCAAATTTCTGATTATAAACTAGCAGAAATTGTTCACAAGACTCCCGAGAAGCAATACCGATTGAAAAAAATTGAATTTGAAAAAATAATTTTTTCGACATTAGGGTGAGCTTGGGGGTACAGGTTCAGTATAAGGCCAGAATTTAACAAATTGGACATTTTGACTAAAATGGTCAAATTCAAATTTCTGATTATAAACTAGCAGAAATTGTTCACAAGACTCCCAAGAAGCAATACCGATTGAAAAAAATTGAATTTGAAAAAATAATTTTTCCGACGTTAGGGTGAGCTTGGGGGTACAGGTTCAGTATAAGGCCAGAATTTAACAAATTGGACATTTTGACTAAAATGGTCAAATTCAAATTTCTGATTATAAACTAGCAGAAATTGTTCACAAGACTCCCAAGAAGCGATACCGATTGAAAAAAATTGAATTTGAAAAAATAATTTTTTCGACGTTAGGGTGAGCTTGGGGGTACAGGTTCAGTATAAGGCCAGAATTTTACAAATTGGACATTTTGACTAAAATGGTCAAATTCAAATTTCTGATTATAAACTAGCAGAAATTGTTCACAAGACTCCCAAGAAGCAATACCGATTGAAAAAAATTTAATTTGAAAAAAATAATTTTTTCGACGTTAGGGTGAGCTTGGGGGTACAGGTTCAGTATAAGGCCAGAATTTAACAAATTGGACATTTTGACTAAAATGGTCAAATTCAAATTTCTGATTATAAACTAGCAGAAATTGTTCACAAGACTCCCAAGAAGCAATACCGATTGAAAAAAATTTAATTTGAAAAAAATAATTTTTTCGACGTTAGGGTGAGCTTGGGGGTACAGGTTCAGTATAAGGCCAGAATTTAACAAATTGGACATTTTGACTAAAATGGTCAAATTCAAATTTCTGATTATAAACTAGCAGAAATTGTTCACAAGACTCCCAAGAAGCAATACCGATTGAAAAAAATTGAATTTGAAAAAATAATGTTTTCGACGTTAGGGTGAGCTTGGGGGTACAGGTTCAGTATAAGGCCAGAATTTAACAAATTGGACATTTTGACTAAAATGGTCAAATTCAAATTTCTGATTATAAACTAGCAGAAATTGTTCACAAGACTTCCAAGAAGCAATACCGATTGAAAAAAATTGAATTTGAAAAAATAATTTTTTCGACGTTAGGGTGAGCTTGGGGGTACAGGTTCAGTATAAGGCCAGAATTTAACAAATTGGACATTTTGACTAAAATGGTCAAATTCAAATTTCTGATTATAAACTAGCAGAAATTGTTCACAAGACTCCCAAGAAGCAATACCGATTGAAAAAAATTGAATTTGAAAAAATAATTTTTTCGACATTAGGGTGAGCTTGGGAGTACAGGTTCAGTAAAAGGCCAGAATTTAACAAATTGGACATTTTGACTAAAATGGTCAAATTCAAATTTCTGATTATAAACTAGCAGAAATTGTTCATAATACTCCCAAGAAGCAATACCGATTGAAAAAAATTGAATTTGAAAAAATAATTTTTTCGACGTTAGGGTGAGCTTGGGGGTACAGGTTCAGTATAAGGCCAGAATTTAACAAATTGGACATTTTGACTAAAATGGTCAAATTCAAATTTCTGATTATAAACTAGCAGAAATTGTTCACAAGACTTCCAAGAAGCAATACCGATTGAAAAAATTGAATTTGAAAAAATAATTTTTCCGACGTTAGGGTGAGCTTGGGGGAACAGGTTCAGTATAAGGCCAGAATTTAACAAATTGGACATTTTGACTAAAATGGTCAAATTCAAATTTCTGATTATAAACTAGCAGAAATTGTTCACAAGACTCCCAAGAAGCAATACCGATTGAAAAAAATTGAATTTGAAAAAATAATGTTTTCGACGTTAGGGTGAGCTTGGGGGTACAGGTTCAGTATAAGGCCAGAATTTAACAAATTGAACATTTTGACTAAAATGGTCAAATTCAAATTTCTGATTATAAACTAGCAGAAATTGTTCACAAGACTTCCAAGAAGCAATACCGATTGAAAAAAATTAAATTTGAAAAAATAATTTTTTCGACGTTAGGGTGAGCTTGGGGGTACAGGTTCAGTATAAGGCCAGAATTTAACAAATTGGACATTTTGACTAAAATGGTCAAATTCAAATTTCTGATTATAAACTAGCAGAAATTTTTCACAAGACTCCCAAGAAGCAATACCGATTGAAAAAAATTGAATTTGAAAAAATAATTTTTTCGACGTTAGGGTGAGCTTGGGGGTACAGGTTCAGTATAAGGCCAGAATTTAACAAATTGGACATTTTGACTAAAATGGTCAAATTCAAATTTCTGATTATAAACTAGCAGAAATTGTTCACAAGATTTCCAAGAAGCAATACCGATTGAAAAAAATTGAATTTGAAAAAATAATTTTTTCGACTTTAGGTTGAGCTTGGGAGTACAGGTTCAGTAAAAGGCCAGAATTTAACAAATTGGACATTTTGACTAAAATGGTCAAATTCAAATTTCTGATTATAAACTAGCAGAAATTGTTCATAAGACTCCCAAGAAGCAATACCGATTGAAAAAAATTGAATTTGAAAAAATAATGTTTTCGACGTTAGGGTGAGCTTGGGGGTACAGGTTCAGTATAAGGCCAGAATTTAACAAATTGAACATTTTGACTAAAATGGTCAAATTCAAATTTCTGATTATAAACTAGCAGAAATTGTTCACAAGACTTCCAAGAAGCAATACCGATTGAAAAAAATTAAATTTGAAAAAATAATTTTTTCGACGTTAGGGTGAGCTTTGGGGTACAGGTTCAGTATAAGGCCAGAATTTAACAAATTGGACATTTTGACTAAAATGGTCAAATTCAAATTTCTGATTATAAACTAGCAGAAATTGTTCACAAGACTTCCAAGAAGCAATACCGATTGAAAAAAATTGAATTTGAAAAAATAATTTTTTCGACGTTAGGGTGAGCTTGGGGGTACAGGTTCAGTATAAGGCCAGAATTTAACAAATTGGACAATTTGACTTAAATGGTCAAATTCAAATTTCTGATTATAAACTAGCAGAAATTGTTCACAAGACTTCCAAGAAGCAATACCGATTGAAAAAAATTGAATTTGAAAAAATAATTTTTTCGACGTTAGGTTGAGCTTGGGAGTACAGGTTCAGTAAAAGGCCAGAATTTAACAAATTGGACATTTTGACTAAAATGGTCAAATTCAAATTTCTGATTATAAACTAGCAGAAATTGTTCACAAGACTTCCAAGAAGCAATACCGATTGAAAAAAATTAAATTTGAAAAAATAATTTTTTCGACGTTAGGGTGAGCTTGGGGGTACAGGTTCAGTATAAGGCCAGAATTTAACAAATTGGACATTTTGACTAAAATGGTCAAATTCAAATTTCTGATTATAAACTAGCAGAAATTGTTCACAAGACTTCCAAGAAGCAATACCGATTGAAAAAAATTGAATTTGAAAAAATAATTTTTTCGACGTTAGGGTGAGCTTGGGGGTACAGGTTCAGTATAAGGCCAGAATTTAACAAATTGGACAATTTGACTAAAATGGTCAAATTCAAATTTCTGATTATAAACTAGCAGAAATTGTTCACAAGACTTCCAAGAAGCAATACCGATTGAAAAAAAATTAATTTGAAAAAATAATTTTTTCGACGTTAGGGTGAGCTTGGGGGTACAGGTTCAGTATAAGGCCAGAATTTAACAAATTAGACATTTTGACTAAAATGGTCAAATTCAAATATCTGATTATAAACTAGCAGAAATTGTTCACAAGACTCCCAAGAAGCAATACCGATTGAAAAAAATTGAATTTGAAAAAAATAATTTTTTCGAGGTTAGGGTGAGCTTGGGGGTACAGGTACAGTATAAGGCCAGAATTTAACAAATTGGACATTTTGACTAAAATGGTCAAATTCAAATTTCTGATTATAAACTAGCAGAAATTGTTCACAAGACTCCCAAGAAGCAATACCGATTGAAAAAAATTGAATTTGAAAAAATAATTTTTTCGACATTAGGGTGAGCTTGGGAGTACAGGTTCAGTAAAAGGCCAGAATTTAACAAATTGGACATTTTGACTAAAATGGTCAAATTCAAATTTCTGATTATAAACTAGCAGAAATTGTTCATAATACTCCCAAGAAGCAATACCGATTGAAAAAAATTGAATTTGAAAAAATAATTTTTTCGACGTTAGGGTGAGCTTGGGGGTACAGGTTCAGTATAAGGCCAGAATTTAACAAATTGGACATTTTGACTAAAATGGTCAAATTCAAATTTCTGATTATAAACTAGCAGAAATTGTTCACAAGACTCCCAAGAAGCAATACCGATTGAAAAAAATTGAATTTGAAAAAATAATTTTTTCGACATTAGGGTGAGCTTGGGAGTACAGGTTCAGTAAAAGGCCAGAATTTAACAAATTGGACATTTTGACTAAAATGGTCAAATTCAAATTTCTGATTATAAACTAGCAGAAATTGTTCATAATACTCCCAAGAAGCAATACCGATTGAAAAAAATTGAATTTGAAAAAATAATTTTTTCGACGTTAGGGTGAGCTTGGGGGTACAGGTTCAGTATAAGGCCAGAATTTAACAAATTGGACATTTTGACTAAAATGGTCAAATTCAAATTTCTGATTATAAACTAGCAGAAATTGTTCACAAGATTTCCAAGAAGCAATACCGATTGAAAAAAATTGAATTTGAAAAAATAATTTTTTCGACGTTAGGTTGAGCTTGGGAGTACAGGTTCAGTAAAAGGCCAGAATTTAACAAATTGGACATTTTGACTAAAATGGTCAAATTCAAATTTCTGATTATAAACTAGCAGAAATTGTTCATAAGACTCCCAAGAAGCAATACCGATTGAAAAAAATTGAATTTGAAAAAATAATGTTTTCGACGTTAGGGTGAGCTTGGGGGTACAGGTTCAGTATAAGGCCAGAATTTAACAAATTGAACATTTTGACTAAAATGGTCAAATTCAAATTTCTGATTATAAACTAGCAGAAATTGTTCACAAGACTTCCAAGAAGCAATACCGATTGAAAAAAATTAAATTTGAAAAAATAATTTTTTCGACGTTAGGGTGAGCTTGGGGGTACAGGTTCAGTATAAGGCCAGAATTTAACAAATTGGACATTTTGACTAAAATGGTCAAATTCAAATTTCTGATTATAAACTAGCAGAAATTGTTCACAAGACTTCCAAGAAGCAATACCGATTGAAAAAAATTGAATTTGAAAAAATAATTTTTTCGACGTTAGGGTGAGCTTGGGAGTACAGGTTCAGTAAAAGGCCAGAATTTAACAAATTGGACATTTTGACTAAAATGGTCAAATTCAAATTTCTGATTATAAACTAGCAGAAATTGTTCATAAGACTCCCAAGAAGCAATACCGATTGAAAAAAATTGAATTTGAAAAAATAATGTTTTCGACGTTAGGGTGAGCTTGGGGGTACAGGTTCAGTATAAGGCCAGAATTTAACAAATTGAACATTTTGACTAAAATGGTCAAATTCAAATTTCTGATTATAAACTAGCAGAAATTGTTCACAAGACTTCCAAGAAGCAATACCGATTGAAAAAAATTAAATTTGAAAAAATAATTTTTTCGACGTTAGGGTGAGCTTGGGGGTACAGGTTCAGTATAAGGCCAGAATTTAACAAATTGGACATTTTGACTTAAATGGTCAAATTCAAATTTCTGATTATAAACTAGCAGAAATTGTTCACAAGACTTCCAAGAAGCAATACCGATTGAAAAAAATTGAATTTGAAAAAATAATTTTTTCGACGTTAGGGTGAGCTTGGGGGTACAGGTTCAGTATAAGGCCAGAATTTAACAAATTGGACAATTTGACTAAAATGGTCAAATTCAAATTTCTGATTATAAACTAGCAGAAATTGTTCACAAGACTTCCAAGAAGCAATACCGATTGAAAAAAATTTAATTTGAAAAAATAATTTTTTCGACGTTAGGGTGAGCTTGGGGGTACAGGTTCAGTATAAGGCCAGAATTTAACAAATTGGACATTTTGACTAAAATGGTCAAATTCAAATATCTGATTATAAACTAGCAGAAATTGTTCACAAGACTCCCAAGAAGCAATACCGATTGAAAAAAATTGAATTTGAAAAAAATAATTTTTTCGAGGTTAGGGTGAGCTTGGGGGTACAGGTTCAGTATAAGGCCAGAATTTAACAAATTGGACATTTTGACTAAAATGGTCAAATTCAAATTTCTGATTATAAACTAGCAGAAATTGTTCACAAGACTCCCAAGAAGCAATACCGATTGAAAAAAATTGAATTTGAAAAAATAATTTTTTCGACATTAGGGTGAGCTTGGGAGTACAGGTTCAGTAAAAGGCCAGAATTTAACAAATTGGACATTTTGACTAAAATGGTCAAATTCAAATTTCTGATTATAAACTAGCAGAAATTGTTCATAATACTCCCAAGAAGCAATACCGATTGAAAAAAATTGAATTTGAAAAAATAATTTTTTCGACGTTAGGGTGAGCTTGGGGGTACAGGTTCAGTATAAGGCCAGAATTTAACAAATTGGACATTTTGACTAAAATGGTCAAATTCAAATTTCTGATTATAAACTAGCAGAAATTGTTCACAAGACTCCCAAGAAGCAATACCGATTGAAAAAAATTGAATTTGAAAAAATAATTTTTTCGACGTTAGGGTGAGCTTGGGGGTACAGGTTCAGTATAAGGCAAGAATTTTACAAATTGGACATTTTGACTAAAATGGTCAAATTCAAATTTCTGATTATAAACTAGCAGAAATTGTTCACAAGACTCCCAAGAAGCAATACCGATTGAAAAAAAATTTAATTTGAAAAAATAATTTTTTCGACGTTAGGGTGAGCTTGGGGGTACAGGTTCAGTATAAGGCCAGAATTTTACAAATTGGACATTTTGACTAAAATGGTCAAATTCAAATTTCTGATTATAAACTAGCAGAAATTGTTCACAAGACTCCCAAGAAGCAATACCGATTGAAAAAAATTGAATTTGAAAAAATAATGTTTTCGACGTTAGGGTGAGCTTGGGGGTACAGGTTCAGTATAAGGCCAGAATTTAACAAATTGGACATTTTGACTAAAATGGTCAAATTCAAATTTCTGATTATAAACTAGCAGAAATTGTTCACAAGACTCCCAAGAAGCAATACCGATTGAAAAAAATTGAATTTGAAAAAAATAATTTTTTCGACGTTAGGGTGAGCTTGGGGGTACAGGTTCAGTATAAGGCCAGAATTTAACAAATTGGACATTTTGACTAAAATGGTCAAATTCAAATTTCTAATTATAAACTAGCAGAAATTGTTCACAAGACTCCCAAGAAGCAATACCGATTGAAAAAAATTGAATTTGAAAAAATAATTTTTTCGACGTTAGGGTGAGCTTGGGGGTACAGGTTCAGTATAAGGCCAGAATTTAACAAATTGGACATTTTGACTAAAATGGTCAAATTCAAATTTCTGATTATAAACTAGCAGAAATTGTTCACAAGACTTCCAAGAAGCAATACCGATTGAAAAAAATTGAATTTGAAAAAATAATTTTTTCGACGTTAGGGTGAGCTTTGGGGTACAGGTTCAGTATAAGGCCAGAATTTAACAAATTGGACATTTTGACTAAAATGGTCAAATTCAAATTTCTGATTATAAACTAGCAGAAATTGTTCACAAGACTCCCAAGAAGCAATACCGATTGAAAAAAATTGAATTTGAAAACAATAATTTTTTCGACGTTAGGGTGAGCTTGGGGGTACAGGTTCAGTATAAGGCCAGAATTTAACAAATTGGACATTTTGACTAAAATGGTCAAATTCAAATTTCTAATTATAAACTAGCAGAAATTGTTCACAAGACTCCCAAGAAGCAATACCGATTGAAAAAAAATTGAATTTGAAAAAATAATTTTTTCGACGTTAGGGTGAGCTTGGGGGTACAGGTTCAGTATAAGGCCAGAATTTAACAAATTGGACATTTTGACTAAAATGGTCAAATTCAAATTTCTGATTATAAACTAGCAGAAATTGTTCACAAGACTTCCAAGAAGCAATACCGATTGAAAAAAATTGAATTTGAAAAAATAATTTTTTCGACGTTAGGGTGAGCTTGGGGGTACAGGTTCAGTATAAGGCCAGAATTTAACAAATTGGACATTTTGACTAAAATGGTCAAATTCAAATTTCTGATTATAAACTAGCAGAAATTGTTCACAAGACTTCCAAGAAGCAATACCGATTGAAAAAAATTGAATTTGAAAAAATAATTTTTTCGACGTTAGGGTGAGCTTGGGGGTACAGGTTCAGTATAAGGCCAGAATTTAACAAATTGGACATTTTGACTAAAATGGTCAAATTCAAATTTCTGATTATAAACTAGCAGAAATTGTTCACAAGACTTCCAAGAAGCAATACCGATTGAAAAAAATTGAATTTGAAAAAATAATTTTTTCGACGTTAGGGTGAGCTTGGGGGTACAGGTTCAGTATAAGGCCAGAATTTAACAAATTGGACATTTTGACTAAAATGGTCAAATTCAAATTTCTGATTATAAACCAGCAGAAATTGTTCACAAGACTCCCAAGAAGCAATACCGATTGAAAAAAATTTAATTTGAAAAAATATTTTTTTCGACATTAGGGTGAGCTTGGGAGTACAGGTTCAGTAAAAGGCCAGAATTTAACAAATTGGACATTTTGACTAAAATGGTCAAATTCAAATTTCTGATTATAAACTAGCAGAAATTGTTCATAAGACTCCCAAGAAGCAATACCGATTGAAAAAAATTGAATTTGAAAAAATAATTTTTTCGACATTAGGGTGAGCTTGGGAGTACAGGTTCAGTAAAAGGCCAGAATTTAACAAATTGGACATTTTGACTAAAATGGTCAAATTCAAATTTCTGATTATAAACTAGCAGAAATTGTTCACAAGACTCCCAAGAAGCAATACCGATTGAAAAAAATTGAATTTGAAAAAATAATTTTTTCGACGTTAGGGTGAGCTTGGGGGTACAGGTTCAGTATAAGGCCAGAACTTAACAAATTGGACATTTTGACTAAAATGGTCAAATTCAAATTTCTGATTATAAACTAGCAGAAATTGTTCACAAGACTCCCAAGAAGCAATACCGATTGAAAAAAATTGAATTTGAAAAAATAATTTTTTCGACGTTAGGGTGAGCTTGGGGGTACAGGTTCAGTATAAGGCAAGAATTTTACAAATTGGACATTTTGACTAAAATGGTCAAATTCAAATTTCTGATTATAAACTAGCAGAAATTGTTCACAAGACTCCCAAGAAGCAATACCGATTGAAAAAAATTGAATTTGAAAAAATAATTTTTTCGACGTTAGGGTGAGCTTGGGGGTACAGGTTCAGTATAAGGCCAGAATTTAACAAATTGGACATTTTGACTAAAATGGTCAAATTCAAATTTCTGATTATAAACTAGCAGAAATTGTTCACAAGACTTCCAAAAAGCAATACCGATTGAAAAAAATTGAATTTGAAAAAATAATTTTTTCGACGTTAGGGTGAGCTTGGGTGTACAGGTTCAGTATAAGGCCAGAATTTAACAAATTGGACATTTTGACTAAAATGGTCAAATTCAAATTTCTGATTATAAACTAGCAGAAATTGTTCACAAGACTCCCAAGAAGCAATACCGATTGAAAAAAATTGAATTTGAAAAAAATAATTTTTTCGACGTTAGGGTGAGCTTGGGGGTACAGGTTCAGTATAAGGCCAGAATTTAACAAATTGGACATTTTGACTAAAATGGTCAAATTCAAATTTCTAATTATAAACTAGCAGAAATTGTTCACAAGACTCCCAAGAAGCAATACCGCTTGAAAAAAATTGAATTTGAAAAAATAATTTTTTCGACGTTAGGGTGAGCTTAGGGGTACAGGTTCAGTATAAGGCCAGAATTTAACAAATTCGACATTTTGACTAAAATGGTCAAATTCAAATTTCTGATTATAAACTAGCAGAAATTGTTCACAAGACTCCCAAGAAGCAATACTGATTGAAAAAAATTGAATTTGAAAAAATAATTTTTTCGACATTAGGGTGAGCTTGGGAGTACAGGTTCAGTAAAAGGCCAGAATTTAACAAATTGGACATTTTGACTAAAATGGTCAAATTCAAATTTCTGATTATAAACTAGCAGAAATTGTTCATAAGACTCCCAAGAAGCAATACCGATTGAAAAAAATTGAATTTGAAAAAATAATTTTTTCGACGTTAGAGTGAGCTTGGGGGTACAGGTTCAGTATAAGGCCAGAATTTAACAAATTGGACATTTTGACTAAAATGGTCAAATTCAAATTTCTGATTATAAACTAGCAGAAATTGTTCACAAGACTCCCAAGAAGCAATACCGATTGAAAAAAATTGAATTTGAAAAAATAATTTTTTCGACGTTAGGGTGAGCTTGGGGGTACAGGTTCAGTATAAGGCCAGAATTTAACAAATTGGACATTTTGACTAAAATGGTCAAATTCAAATTTCTGATTATAAACTAGCAGAAATTGTTCACAAGACTTCCAAAAAGCAATACCGATTGAAAAAAATTGAATTTGAAAAAATAATTTTTTCGACGTTAGGGTGAGCTTGGGGGTACAGGTTCAGTATAAGGCCAGAATTTAACAAATTGGACATTTTGACTAAAATGGTCAAATTCAAATTTCTGATTATAAACTAGCAGAAATTGTTCATAAGACTCCCAAGAAGCAATACCGATTGAAAAAAATTGAATTTGAAAAAATAATTTTTTCGACATTAGGATGAGCTTTGGAGTACAGGTTCAGTAAAAGGCCAGAATTTAACAAATTGGACATTTTGACTAAAATGGTCAAATTCAAATTTCTGATTATAAACTAGCAGAAATTGTTCATAAGACTCCCAAGAAGCAATACCGATTGAAAAAAATTGAATTTGAAAAAATAATTTTTTCGATGTTAGGGTGAGCTTGGGGGTACAGGTTCAGTATAAGGCAAGAATTTAACAAATTGGACATTTTGACTAAAATGGTCAAATTCAAATTTCTGATTATAAACTAGCAGAAATTGTTCACAAGACTCCCAAGAAGCAATACCGATTGAAAAAAATTGAATTTGAAAAAATAATTTTTTCGACGTTAGGGTGAGCTTGGGGGTACAGGTTCAGTATAAGGCAAGAATTTAACAAATTGGACATTTTGACTAAAATGGTCAAATTCAAATTTCTGATTATAAACTAGCAGAAATTGTTCACAAGACTCCCAAGAAGCAATACCGATTGAAAAAAATTGAATTTGAAAAAATAATTTTTTCGACGTTAGGGTGAGCTTGGGGGTACAGGTTCAGTATAAGGCAAGAATTTTACAAATTGGACATTTTGACTAAAATGGTCAAATTCAAATTTCTGATTATAAACTAGCAGAAATTGTTCACAAGACTCCCAAGAAGCAATACCGATTGAAAAAAATTGAATTTGAAAAAATAATTTTTTCGACGTTAGGGTGAGCTTGGGGGTACAGGTTCAGTATAAGGCCAGAATTTAACAAATTGGACATTTTGACTAAAATGGTCAAATTCAAATTTCTGATTATAAACTAGCAGAAATTGTTCACAAGACTTCCAAAAAGCAATACCGATTGAAAAAAATTGAATTTGAAAAAATAATTTTTTCGACGTTAGGGTGAGCTTGGGGGTACAGGTTCAGTATAAGGCCAGAATTTAACAAATTGGACATTTTGACTAAAATGGTCAAATTCAAATTTCTGATTATAAACTAGCAGAAATTGTTCACAAGACTCCCAAGAAGCAATACCGATTGAAAAAAATTGAATTTGAAAAAAATAATTTTTTCGACGTTAGGGTGAGCTTGGGGGTACAGGTTCAGTATAAGGCCAGAATTTAACAAATTGGACATTTTGACTAAAATGGTCAAATTCAAATTTCTAATTATAAACTAGCAGAAATTGTTCACAAGACTCCCAAGAAGCAATACAGCTTGAAAAAAATTGAATTTGAAAAAATAATTTTTTCGACGTTAGGGTGAGCTTAGGGGTACAGGTTCAGTATAAGGCCAGAATTTAACAAATTCGACATTTTGACTAAAATGGTCAAATTCAAATTTCTGATTATAAACTAGCAGAAATTGTTCACAAGACTCCCAAGAAGCAATACTGATTGAAAAAAATTGAATTTGAAAAAATAATTTTTTCGACATTAGGGTGAGCTTGGGAGTACAGGTTCAGTAAAAGGCCAGAATTTAACAAATTGGACATTTTGACTAAAATGGTCAAATTCAAATTTCTGATTATAAACTAGCAGAAATTGTTCATAAGACTCCCAAGAAGCAATACCGATTGAAAAAAATTGAATTTGAAAAAATAATTTTTTCGACGTTAGAGTGAGCTTGGGGGTACAGGTTCAGTATAAGGCCAGAATTTAACAAATTGGACATTTTGACTAAAATGGTCAAATTCAAATTTCTGATTATAAACTAGCAGAAATTGTTCACAAGACTCCCAAGAAGCAATACCGATTGAAAAAAATTGAATTTGAAAAAATAATTTTTTCGACGTTAGGGTGAGCTTGGGGGTACAGGTTCAGTATAAGGCCAGAATTTAACAAATTGGACATTTTGACTAAAATGGTCAAATTCAAATTTCTGATTATAAACTAGCAGAAATTGTTCACAAGACTTCCAAAAAGCAATACCGATTGAAAAAAATTGAATTTGAAAAAATAATTTTTTCGACGTTAGGGTGAGCTTGGGGGTACAGGTTCAGTATAAGGCCAGAATTTAACAAATTGGACATTTTGACTAAAATGGTCAAATTCAAATTTCTGATTATAAACTAGCAGAAATTGTTCATAAGACTCCCAAGAAGCAATACCGATTGAAAAAAATTGAATTTGAAAAAATAATTTTTTCGACATTAGGGTGAGCTTTGGAGTACAGGTTCAGTAAAAGGCCAGAATTTAACAAATTGGACATTTTGACTAAAATGGTCAAATTCAAATTTCTGATTATAAACTAGCAGAAATTGTTCATAAGACTCCCAAGAAGCAATACCGATTGAAAAAAATTAAATTTGAAAAAATAATTTTTTCGACGTTAGGGTGAGCTTGGGGGTACAGGTTCAGTATAAGGCCAGAATTTAACAAATTGGACATTTTGACTAAAATGGTCAAATTCAAATTTCTGATTATAAACTAGCAGAAATTGTTCACAAGACTCCCAAGAAGCAATACCGATTGAAAAAAATTGAATTTGAAAAAATAATTTTTTCGACGTTAGGGTGAGCTTGGGGGTACAGGTTCAGTATAAGGCAAGAATTTTTACAAATTGGACATTTTGACTAAAATGGTCAAATTCAAATTTCTGATTATAAACTAGCAGAAATTGTTCACAAGACTCCCAAGAAGCAATACCGATTGAAAAAAATTGAATTTGAAAAAATAATTTTTTCGACGTTAGGGTGAGCTTGGGGGTACAGGTTCAGTATAAGGCCAGAATTTAACAAATTGGACATTTTGACTAAAATGGTCAAATTCAAATTTCTGATTATAAACTAGCAGAAATTGTTCATAAGACTTCCAAAAAGCAATACCGATTGAAAAAAATTGAATTTGAAAAAATAATTTTTTCGACGTTAGGGTGAGCTTGGGGGTACAGGTTCAGTATAAGGCCAGAATTTAACAAATTGGACATTTTGACTAAAATGGTCAAATTCAAATTTCTGATTATAAACTAGCAGAAATTGTTCACAAGACTCCCAAGAAGCAATACCGATTGAAAAAAATTTAATTTGAAAAAAATAATTTTTTCGACGTTAGGGTGAGCTTGGGGGTACAGGTTCAGTATAAGGCCAGAATTTAACAAATTGGACATTTTGACTAAAATGGTCAAATTCAAATTTCTAATTATAAACTAGCAGAAATTGTTCACAAGACTCCCAAGAAGCAATACCGCTTGAAAAAAATTGAATTTGAAAAAATAATTTTTTCGACGTTAGGGTGAGCTTAGGGGTACAGGTTCAGTATAAGGCCAGAATTTAACAAATTCGACATTTTGACTAAAATGGTCAAATTCAAATTTCTGATTATAAACTAGCAGAAATTGTTCACAAGACTCCCAAGAAGCAATACCGATTGAAAAAAATTGAATTTGAAAAAATAATTTTTTCGACGTTAGGGTAGGCTTGGGGGTACAGGTTCAGTATAAGGCCAGAATTTAACAAATTGGACATTTTGACTAAAATGGTCAAATTCAAATTTCTGATTATAAACTAGCAGAAATTGTTCACAAGACTTCCAAGAAGCAAAACCGATTTAAAAAAATTGAATTTGAAAAAATAATTTTTTCGACGTTAGGGTGAGCTTGGGGGTACAGGTTCAGTATAAGGCCAGAATTTAACAAATTGGACATTTTGACTAAAATGGTCAAATTCAAATTTCTGATTATAAACTAGCAGAAATTGTTCACAAGACTCCCAAGAAGCAATACCGATTGAAAAAAATTGAATTTGAAAAAATAATTTTTTCGACATTAGGGTGAGCTTGGGAGTACAGGTTCAGTAAAAGGCCAGAATTTAACAAATTGGACATTTTGACTAAAATGGTCAAATTCAAATTTCTGATTATAAACTAGCAGAAATTGTTCATAAGACTCCCAAGAAGCAATACCGATTGAAAAAAATTGAATTTGAAAAAATAATTTTTTCGACGTTAGGGTGAGCTTGGGGGTACAGGTTCAGTATAAGGCCAGAATTTAACAAATTGGACATTTTGACTAAAATGGTCAAATTCAAATTTCTGATTATAAACTAGCAGAAATTGTTCACAAGACTTCCAAAAAGCAATACCGATTGAAAAAAATTGAATTTGAAAAAATAATTTTTTCGACGTTAGGGTGAGCTTGGGGGTACAGGTTCAGTATAAGGCCAGAATTTAACAAATTGGACATTTTGACTAAAATGGTCAAATTCAAATTTCTGATTATAAACTAGCAGAAATTGTTCACAAGACTCCCAAGAAGCAATACCGATTGAAAAAAATTTAATTTGAAAAAAATAATTTTTTCGACGTTAGGGTGAGCTTAGGGGTACAGGTTCAGTATAAGGCCAGAATTTAACAAATTGGACATTTTGACTAAAATGGTCAAATTCAAATTTCTAATTATAAACTAGCAGAAATTGTTCACAAGACTCCCAAGAAGCAATACCGCTTGAAAAAAATTGAATTTGAAAAAATAATTTTTTCGACGTTAGGGTGAGCTTGGGGGTACAGGTTCAGTATAAGGCCAGAATTTAACAAATTGGACATTTTGACTAAAATGGTCAAATTCAAATTTCTGATTATAAACTAGCAGAAATTGTTCACAAGACTTCCAAGAAGCAATAATGATTGAAAAAAAATGAATTTGAAAAAATAATTTTTTCGACGTTAGGGTGAGCTTGGGGGTACAGGTTCAGTATAAGGCCAGAATTAAACAAATTGGACATTTTGACTAAAATGGTCAAATTCAAATTTCTGATTATAAACTAGCAGAAATTGTTCACAAGACTCCCAAGAAGCAATACCAATTGAAAAAAATTGAATTTGAAAAAAATAATTTTTTCGAGGTTAGGGTGAGCTTGGGGGTACAGGTTCAGTATAAGGCCAGAATTTAACAAATTGGACATTTTGACTAAAATGGTCAAATTCAAATTTCTGATTATAAACTAGCAGAAATTGTTCACAAGACTTCCAAGAAGCAATACCGATTTAAAAAAATTGAATTTGAAAAAATAATTTTTTCGACGTTAGGGTGAGCTTGGGGGTACAGGTTCAGTATAAGGCCAGAATTTAACAAATTGGACATTTTGACTAAAATGGTCAAATTCAAATTTCTGATTATAAACTAGCAGAAATTGTTCACAAGACTTCCAAGAAGCAATACCGATTGAAAAAAATTGAATTTGAAAAAATAATTTTTTCGACGTTAGGGTGAGCTTGGGGGTACAGGTTCAGTATAAGGCCAGAATTTTACAAATTGGACATTTTGACTAAAATGGTCAAATTCAAATTTCTGATTATAAACTAGCAGAAATTGTTCACAAGACTCCCAAGAAGCAAGACTCTATAACACATGTACTGAAGAGTCTACACTGGCTGAAGGTGGAACAAAGAGTCAAGTACAAGCTGCTGATGCTTGTGTTCAAATCCAAACACAAACTTGCCCCACCTTATCTTCAGGAACTTATCCAAGATCATCAGCCAATCAGATCACTCAGATCAGCAAACAAGAATCTACTTGACCCTCCATCCTCAAGGTCAGCAACATATGGCGACCGTAGATTTGCAGCAGCTGGTCCGGCCCTATGGAACTCACTGCAAGACAACATCAGATCTATTCCATTTCATGATGACTTCAAGAGTGCCATAAAAACACACTTGTTCAATGAGTCGTATCCATAGACAATCCCTGTGTTGTATAAATCCATGTTTTGTCAGACTCCAGCAGCGCCTTTGAGCAGTTGTGCTCAACTGGTAAAGGCGCTATAGAATTACATAGTTATTATTATTATTATACCGATTGAAAAAAATTGAATTTGAAAAAAATAATTTTTTCGAGGTTAGGGTGAGCTTGGGGGTACAGGTTCAGTATAAGGCCAGAATTTAACAAATTGGACATTTTGACTAAAATGGTCAAATTCAAATTTCTGATTATAAACTAGCAGAAATTGTTCACAAGACTCCCAAGAAGCAATACCGATTGAAAAAAATTGAATTTGAAAAAATAATGTTTTCGACGTTAGGGTGAGCTTTGGGGTACAGGTTCAGTATAAGGCCAGAATTTAACAAATTGGACATTTTGACTAAAATGGTCAAATTCAAATTTCTGATTATAAACTAGCAGAAATTGTTCACAAGACTCCCAAGAAGCAATACCTATTGAAAAAAATTGAATTTGAAAAAAATAATTTTTTCGACGTTAGGGTGAGCTTGGGGGTACAGGTTCAGTATAAGGCCAGAATTTTACAAATTGGACATTTTGACTAAAATGGTCAAATTCAAATTTCTGATTATAAACTAGCAGAAATTGTTCACAAGACTCCCAAGAAGCAATACCGATTGAAAAAAATTGAATTTGAAAAAATAATGTTTTCGACGTTAGGGTGAGCTTGGGTGTACAAGTTAAGTATAAGGCCAGAATTTTACAAATTGGACATTTTGACTAAAATGGTCAAATTCAAATTTCTGATTATAAACTAGCAGAAATTGTTCACAAGACTCCCAAGAAGCAATACCGATTGAAAAAAATTGAATTTGAAAAAATAATTTTTTCGACGTTAGGGTGAGCTTGGGTGTACAGGTTCAGTATAAGGCCAGAATTTTACAAATTGGACATTTTGACTAAAATGGTCAAATTCAAATTTCTGATTATAAACTAGCAGAAATTGTTCACAAGACTCCCAAGAAGCAATACCGATTGAAAAAAATTGAATTTGAAAAAATAATTTTTTCGACGTTAGGGTGAGCTTGGGTGTACAGGTTCAGTATAAGTCCAGAATTTAACAAATTGGACATTTTGACTAAAATGGTCAAATTCAAATTTCTGATTATAAACTAGCAGAAATTGTTCACAAGACTTCCAAGAAGCAATACCGATTTAAAAAAATTGAATTTGAAAAAATAATTTTTTCGACGTTAGGGTAGGCTTGGGGGTACAGGTTCAGTATAAGGCCAGAATTTAACAAATTGGACATTTTGACTAAAATGGTCAAATTCAAATTTCTGATTATAAACTAGCAGAAATTGTTCACAAGACTTCCAAGAAGCAAAACCGATTTAAAAAAATTGAATTTGAAAAAATAATTTTTTCGACGTTAGGGTGAGCTTGGGGGTACAGGTTCAGTATAAGGCCAGAATTTAACAAATTGGACATTTTGACTAAAATGGTCAAATTCAAATTTCTGATTATAAACTAGCAGAAATTGTTCACAAGACTTCCAAGAAGCAATACCGATTGAAAAAAATTGAATTTGAAAAAATAATTTTTTCGACGTTAGGGTGAGCTTGGGGGTACAGGTTCAGTATAAGGCCAGAATTTAACAAATTGGACATTTTGACTAAAATGGTCAAATTCAAATTTCTGATTATAAACTAGCAGAAATTGTTCACAAGACTCCCAAGAAGCAATACCGATTGAAAAAAATTGAATTTGAAAAAAATATTTTTTTCGACGTTAGGGTGAGCTTGGGGGTACAGGTTCAGTATAAGGCCAGAATTTAACAAATTGGACATTTTGACTAAAATGGTCAAATTCAAATTTCTGATTATAAACTAGCAGAAATTGTTCACAAGACTCCCAAGAAGCAATACCGATTGAAAAAAATTGAATTTGAAAAAATAATTTTTTCGACGTTAGGGTGAGCTTGGGTGTACAGGTTCAGTATAAGTCCAGAATTTAACAAATTGGACATTTTGACTAAAATGGTCAAATTCAAATTTCTGATTATAAACTAGCAGAAATTGTTCACAAGACTCCCAAGAAGCAATACCGATTGAAAAAAATTGAATTTGAAAAAAATAATTTTTTCGACGTTAGGGTGAGCTTGGGTGTACAGGTTCAGTATAAGGCCAGAATTTAACAAATTGGACATTTTGACTAAAATGGTCAAATTCAAATTTCTGATTATAAACTAGCAGAAATTGTTCACAAGACTCCCAAGAAGCAATACCGATTGAAAAAAATTGAATTTGAAAAAAATAATTTTTTCGACGTTAGGGTGAGCTTGGGTGTACAGGTTCAGTATAAGGCCAGAATTTAACAAATTGGACATTTTGACTAAAATGGTCAAATTCAAATTTCTGATTATAAACTAGCAGAAATTGTTCACAAGACTTCCAAGAAGCAATACCGATTTAAAAAAATTGAATTTGAAAAAATAATTTTTTCGACGTTAGGGTGAGCTTGGGGGTACAGGTTCAGTATAAGGCCAGAATTTAACAAATTGGACATTTTGACTAAAATGGTCAAATTCAAATTTCTGATTATAAACTAGCAGAAATTGTTCACAAGACTCCCAAGAAGCAATACCAATTGAAAAAAATTGAATTTGAAAAAAATATTTTTTTCGACGTTAGAGTGAGCTTGGGGGTACAGGTTCAGTATAAGGCCAGAATTTAACAAATTGGACATTTTGACTAAAATGGTCAAATTCAAATTTCTGATTATAAACTAGCAGAAATTGTTCACAAGACTCCCAAGAAGCAATACCGATTGAAAAAAATTTAATTTGAAAAAATAATTTTTTCGACGTTAGGGTGAGCTTGGGGGTACAGGTTCAGTATAAGGCCAGAATTTAACAAATTGGACATTTTGACTAAAATGGTCAAATTCAAATTTCTGATTATAAACTAGCAGAAATTGTTCACAAGACTCCCAAGAAGCAATACCGATTGAAAAAAATTGAATTTGAAAAAATAATTTTTTCGACGTTAGGGTGAGCTTGGGTGTACAGGTTCAGTATAAGGCCAGAATTTAACAAATTGGACATTTTGACTAAAATGGTCAAATTCAAATTTCTGATTATAAACTAGCAGAAATTGTTCACAAGACTTCCAAGAAGCAATACCGATTAAAAAAAATTGAATTTGAAAAAATAATTTTTTCGACGTTAGGGTGAGCTTGGGGGTACAGGTTCAGTATAAGGCCAGAATTTAACAAATTGGACATGTTGACTAAAATGGTCAAATTCAAATTTCTGATTATAAACTAGCAGAAATTGTTCACAAGACTCCCAAGAAGCAATACCGATTGAAAAAAATTGAATTTGAAAAAATAATTTTTTCGACGTTAGGGTGAGCTTGGGTGTACAGGTTCAGTATAAGGCCAGAATTTTACAAATTGGACATTTTGACTAAAATGGTCAAATTCAAATTTCTGATTATAAACTAGCAGAAATTGTTCACAAGACTCCCAAGAAGCAATACCGATTGAAAAAAATTGAATTTGAAAAAATAATTTTTTCGACGTTAGGGTGAGCTTGGGGGTACAGGTTCAGTATAAGGCCAGAATTTAACAAATTGGACATTTTGACTAAAATGGTCAAATTCAAATTTCTGATTATAAACTAGCAGAAATTGTTCACAAGACTTCCAAGAAGCAATACCGATTTTAAAAAATTGAATTTGAAAAAATAATTTTTTCGACGTTAGGGTGAGCTTGGGGGTACAGGTTCAGTATAAGGCCAGAATTTAACAAATTGGACATTTTGACTAAAATGGTCAAATTCAAATTTCTGATTATAAACTAGCAGAAATTGTTCACAAGACTTCCAAGAAGCAATACCGATTGAAAAAAATTGAATTTGAAAAAATAATTTTTTCGACGTTAGGGTAAGCTTGGGGGTACAGGTTCAGTATAAGGCCAGAATTTAACAAATTGGACATTTTGACTAAAATAGTCAAATTCAAATTTCTGATTATAAACTAGCAGAAATTGTTCACAAGACTCCCAAGAAGCAATACCGATTGAAAAAAATTGAATTTGAAAAAAATAATTTTTTCGACGTTAGGGTGAGCTTGGGAGTACAGGTTCAGTATAAGGCCAGAATTTAACAAATTGGACATTTTGACTAAAATGGTCAAATTCAAATTTCTGATTATAAACTAGCAGAAATTGTTCACAAGACTCCCAAGAAGCAATACCGATTGAAAAAAATTGAATTTGAAAAAATAATTTTTTCGACGTTAGGGTGAGCTTGGGTGTACAGGTTCAGTATAAGGCCAGAATTTAACAAATTGGACATTTTGACTAAAATGGTCAAATTCAAATTTCTGATTATAAACTAGCAGAAATTGTTCACAAGACTTCCAAGAAGCAATACCGATTTAAAAAAATTGAATTTGAAAAAATAATTTTTTCGACGTTAGGGTGAGCTTGGGGGTACAGGTTCAGTATAAGGCCAGAATTTAACAAATTGGACATGTTGACTAAAATGGTCAAATTCAAATTTCTGATTATAAACTAGCAGAAATTGTTCACAAGACTTCCAAGAAGCAATACCGATTGAAAAAAATTGAATTTGAAAAAATAATTTTTTCGACGTTAGGGTGAGCTTGGGGGTACAGGTTAAGTATAAGGCCAGAATTTAACAAATTGGACATTTTGACTAAAATGGTCAAATTCAAATTTCTGATTATAAACTAGCAGAAATTGTTCACAAGACTCCCAAGAAGCAATACCGATTGAAAAAAATTGAATTTGAAAAAAATAATTTTTTCGAGGTTAGGGTGAGCTTGGGGGTACAGGTTCAGTATAAGGCCAGAATTTAACAAATTGGACATTTTGACTAAAATGGTCAAATTCAAATTTCTGATTATAAACTAGCAGAAATTGTTCACAAGACTTCCAAGAAGCAATACCGATTTAAAAAAATTGAATTTGAAAAAATAATTTTTTCGACGTTAGGGTGAGCTTGGGGGTACAGGTTCAGTATAAGGCCAGAATTTAACAAATTGGACATTTTGACTAAAATGGTCAAATTCAAATTTCTGATTATAAACTAGCAGAAATTGTTCACAAGACTTCCAAGAAGCAATACCGATTGAAAAAAATTGAATTTGAAAAAATAATTTTTTCGACGTTAGGGTGAGCTTGGGGGTACAGGTTCAGTATAAGGCCAGAATTTAACAAATTGGACATTTTGACTAAAATGGTCAAATTCAAATTTCTGATTATAAACTAGCAGAAATTGTTCACAAGACTCCCAAGAAGCAATACCGATTGAAAAAAATTGAATTTGAAAAAAATAATTTTTTCGAGGTTAGGGTGAGCTTGGGGGTACAGGTTCAGTATAAGGCCAGAATTTAACAAATTGGACATTTTGACTAAAATGGTCAAATTCAAATTTCTGATTATAAACTAGCAGAAATTGTTCACAAGACTCCCAAGAAGCAATACCGATTGAAAAAAATTGAATTTGAAAAAATAATGTTTTCGACGTTAGGGTGAGCTTGGGTGTACAAGTTAAGTATAAGGCCAGAATTTTACAAATTGGACATTTTGACTAAAATGGTCAAATTCAAATTTCTGATTATAAACTAGCAGAAATTGTTCACAAGACTCCCAAGAAGCAATACCGATTGAAAAAAATTGAATTTGAAAAAATAATTTTTTCGACGTTAGGGTGAGCTTGGGTGTACAGGTTCAGTATAAGGCCAGAATTTTACAAATTGGACATTTTGACTAAAATGGTCAAATTCAAATTTCTGATTATAAACTAGCAGAAATTGTTCACAAGACTTCCAAGAAGCAATACCGATTTAAAAAAATTGAATTTGAAAAAATAATTTTTTCGACGTTAGGGTGAGCTTGGGGGTACAGGTTCAGTATAAGGCCAGAATTTTACAAATTGGACATTTTGACTAAAATGATCAAATTCAAATTTCTGATTATAAACTAGCAGAAATTGTTCACAAGACTTCCAAGAAGCAATACCGATTTAAAAAAATTGAATTTGAAAAAATAATTTTTTCGACGTTAGGGTGAGCTTGGGGGTACAGGTTCAGTATAAGGCCAGAATTTAACAAATTGGACATTTTGACTAAAATGGTCAAATTCAAATTTCTGATTATAAACTAGCAGAAATTGTTCACAAGACTTCCAAGAAGCAATACCGATTGAAAACAATTGAATTTGAAAAAATAATTTTTTCGACGTTAGGGTGAGCTTGGGGGTACAGGTTCAGTATAAGGCCAGAATTTAACAAATTGGACATTTTGACTAAAATGGTCAAATTCAAATTTCTGATTATAAACTAGCAGAAATTGTTCACAAGACTCCCAAGAAGCAATACCGATTGCAAACAATTGAATTTGAAAAAAATAATTTTTTCGAAGTTAGGGTGAGCTTGGGGGTACAGGTTCAGTATAAGGCCAGAATTTAACAAATTGGACATTTTGACTAAAATGGTCAAATTCAAATTTCTGATTATAAACTAGCAGAAATTGTTCACAACACTCCCAAGAAGCAATACCGATTGAAAAAAATTGAATTTGAAAAAATAATTTTTCCGACGTTAGGGTGAGCTTGGGGGTACAGGTTCAGTATAAGGCCAGAATTTTACAAATTGGACATTTTGACTAAAATGGTCAAATTCAAATTTCTGATTATAAACTAGCAGAAATTGTTCACAAGACTCCCAAGAAGCAATACCGATTGAAAAAAATTGAATTTGAAAAAATAATGTTTTCGACGTTAGGGTGAGCTTGGGTGTACAGGTTCAGTATAAGGCCAGAATTTAACAAATTGGACATTTTGACTAAAATGGTCAAATTCAAATTTCTGATTATAAACTAGCAGAAATTGTTCACAAGACTTCCAAGAAGCAATACCGATTTAAAAAAATTGAATTTGAAAAAATAATTTTTTCGACGTTAGGGTGAGCTTGGGGGTACAGGTTCAGTATAAGGCCAGAATTTAACAAATTGGACATTTTGACTAAAATGGTCAAATTCAAATTTCTGATTATAAACTAGCAGAAATTGTTCACAAGACTTCCAAGAAGCAATACCGATTGAAAACAATTGAATTTGAAAAAATAATTTGTTCGACGTTAGGGTGAGCTTGGGGGTACAGGTTCAGTATAAGGCCAGAATTTAACAAATTGGACATTTTGACTAAAATGGTCAAATTCAAATTTCTGATTATAAACTAGCAGAAATTGTTCACAAGACTCCCAAGAAGCAATACCGATTGAAAAAAATTGAATTTGAAAAAAATAATTTTTTCGAAGTTAGGGTGAGCTTGGGGGTACAGGTTCAGTATAAGGCCAGAATTTAACAAATTGGACATTTTGACTAAAATGGTCAAATTCAAATTTCTGATTATAAACTAGCAGAAATTGTTCACAACACTCCCAAGAAGCAATACCGATTGAAAAAAATTGAATTTGAAAAAATAATTTTTCCGACGTTAGGGTGAGCTTGGGGGTACAGGTTCAGTATAAGGCCAGATGTTTACAAATTGGACATTTTGACTAAAATGGTCAAATTCAAATTTCTGATTATAAACTAGCAGAAATTGTTCACAAGACTCCCAAGAAGCAATACCGATTGAAAAAAATTGAATTTGAAAAAATAATGTTTTCGACGTTAGGGTGAGCTTGGGTGTACAGGTTCAGTATAAGGCCAGAATTTAACAAATTGGACATTTTGACTAAAATGGTCAAATTCAAATTTCTGATTATAAACTAGCAGAAATTGTTCACAAGACTTCCAAGAAGCAATACCGATTTAAAAAAATTTAATTTGAAAAAATAATTTTTTCGACGTTAGGGTGAGCTTGGGGGTACAGGTTCAGTATAAGGCCAGAATTTAACAAATTGGACATTTTGACTAAAATGGTCAAATTCAAATTTCTGATTATAAACTAGCAGAAATTGTTCACAAGACTTCCAAGAAGCAATACCGATTGAAAACAATTGAATTTGAAAAAATAATTTGTTCGACGTTAGGGTGAGCTTGGGGGTACAGGTTCAGTATAAGGCCAGAATTTAACAAATTGGACATTTTGACTAAAATGGTCAAATTCAAATTTCTGATTATAAACTAGCAGAAATTGTTCACAAGACTCCCAAGAAGCAATACCGATTGCAAAAAATTGAATTTGAAAAAAATAATTTTTTCGAAGTTAGGGTGAGCTTGGGGGTACAGGTTCAGTATAAGGCCAGAATTTAACAAATTGGACATTTTGACTAAAATGGTCAAATTCAAATTTCTGATTATAAACTAGCAGAAATTGTTCACAAGACTCCCAAGAAGCAATACCGATTGAAAAAAATTGAATTTGAAAAAATAATGTTTCCGACGTTAGGGTGAGCTTGGGGGTACAGGTTCAGTATAAGGCCAGAATTTTACAAATTGGACATTTTGACTAAAATGGTCAAATTCAAATTTCTGATTATAAACTAGCAGAAATTGTTCACAAGACTCCCAAGAAGCAATACCGATTGAAAAAAATTGAATTTGAAAAAATAATGTTTTCGACGTTAGGGTGAGCTTGGGTGTACAAGTTAAGTATAAGGCCAGAATTTTACAAATTTGACATTTTGACTAAAATGGTCAAATTCAAATTTCTGATTATAAACTAGCAGAAATTGTTCACAAGACTCCCAAGAAGCAATACCGATTGAAAAAAATTGAATTTGAAAAAATAATTTTTTCGACGTTAGGGTGAGCTTGGGTGTACAGGTTCAGTATAAGGCCAGAATTTTACAAATTGGACATTTTGACTAAAATGGTCAAATTCAAATTTCTGATTATAAACTAGCAGAAATTGTTCACAAGACTTCCAAGAAGCAATACCGATTTAAAAAAATTGAATTTGAAAAAATAATTTTTTCGACGTTAGGGTGAGCTTGGGGGTACAGGTTCAGTATAAGGCCAGAATTTAACAAATTGGACATTTTGACTAAAATGGTCAAATTCAAATTTCTGATTATAAACTAGCAGAAATTGTTCACAAGACTTCCAAGAAGCAATACCGATTGAAAACAATTGAATTTGAAAAAATAATTTGTTCGACGTTAGGGTGAGCTTGGGGGTACAGGTTCAGTATAAGGCCAGAATTTAACAAATTGGACATTTTGACTAAAATGGTCAAATTCAAATTTCTGATTATAAACTAGCAGAAATTGTTCACAAGACTCCCAAGAAGCAATACCGATTGCAAAAAATTGAATTTGAAAAAAATAATTTTTTCGAAGTTAGGGTGAGCTTGGGGGTACAGGTTCAGTATAAGGCCAGAATTTAACAAATTGGACATTTTGACTAAAATGGTCAAATTCAAATTTCTGATTATAAACTAGCAGAAATTGTTCACAAGACTCCCAAGAAGCAATACCGATTGAAAAAAATTGAATTTGAAAAAATAATTTTTCCGACGTTAGGGTGAGCTTGGGGGTACAGGTTCAGTATAAGGCCAGAATTTTACAAATTGGACATTTTGACTAAAATGGTCAAATTCAAATTTCTGATTATAAACTAGCAGAAATTGTTCACAAGACTCCCAAGAAGCAATACCGATTGAAAAAAATTGAATTTGAAAAAATAATGTTTTCGAAGTTAGGGTGAGCTTGGGTGTACAAGTTAAGTATAAGGCCAGAATTTTACAAATTTGACATTTTGACTAAAATGGTCAAATTCAAATTTCTGATTATAAACTAGCAGAAATTGTTCACAAGACTCCCAAGAAGCAATACCGATTGAAAAAAATTGAATTTGAAAAAATAATTTTTTCGACGTTAGGGTGAGCTTGGGTGTACAGGTTCAGTATAAGGCCAGAATTTTACAAATTGGACATTTTGACTAAAATGGTCAAATTCAAATTTCTGATTATAAACTAGCAGAAATTGTTCACAAGACTTCCAAGAAGCAATACCGATTTAAAAAAATTGAATTTGAAAAAATAATTTTTTCGACGTTAGGGTGAGCTTGGGGGTACAGGTTCAGTATAAGGCCAGAATTTAACAAATTGGACATTTTGACTAAAATGGTCAAATTCAAATTTCTGATTATAAACTAGCAGAAATTGTTCACAAGACTTCCAAGAAGCAATACCGATTGAAAACAATTGAATTTGAAAAAATAATTTGTTCGACGTTAGGGTGAGCTTGGGGGTACAGGTTCAGTATAAGGCCAGAATTTAACAAATTGGACATTTTGACTAAAATGGTCAAATTCAAATTTCTGATTATAAACTAGCAGAAATTGTTCACAAGACTCCCAAGAAGCAATACCGATTGCAAAAAATTGAATTTGAAAAAAATAATTTTTTCGAAGTTAGGGTGAGCTTGGGGGTACAGGTTCAGTATAAGGCCAGAATTTAACAAATTGGACATTTTGACTAAAATGGTCAAATTCAAATTTCTGATTATAAACTAGCAGAAATTGTTCACAAGACTCCCAAGAAGCAATACCGATTGAAAAAAATTGAATTTGAAAAAATAATTTTTCCGACGTTAGGGTGAGCTTGGGGGTACAGGTTCAGTATAAGGCCAGAATTTTACAAATTGGACATTTTGACTAAAATGGTCAAATTCAAATTTCTGATTATAAACTAGCAGAAATTGTTCACAAGACTCCCAAGAAGCAATACCGATTGAAAAAAATTGAATTTGAAAAAATAATGTTTTCGAAGTTAGGGTGAGCTTGGGTGTACAAGTTAAGTATAAGGCCAGAATTTTACAAATTGGACATTTTGACTAAAATGGTCAAATTCAAATTTCTGATAATAAACTAGCAGAAATTGTTCACAAGACTTCCAAGAAGCAATACCGATTTAAAAAAATTGAATTTGAAAAAATAATTTTTTCGACGTTAGGGTGAGCTTGGGGGTACAGGTTCAGTATAAGGCCAGAATTTAACAAATTGGACATTTTGACTAAAATGGTCAAATTCAAATTTCTGATTATAAACTAGCAGAAATTGTTCACAAGACTTCCAAGAAGCAATACCGATTTAAAAAAATTGAATTTGAAAAAATAATTTTTTCGACGTTAGGGTGAGCTTGGGGGTACAGGTTCAGTATAAGGCCAGAATTTAACAAATTGGACATTTTGACTAAAATGGTCAAATTCAAATTTCTGATTATAAACTAGCAGAAATTGTTCACAAGACTTCCAAGAAGCAATACCGATTGAAAACAATTGAATTTGAAAAAATAATTTTTTCGACGTTAGGGTGAGCTTGGGGGTACAGGTTCAGTATAAGGCCAGAATTTAACAAATTGGACATTTTGACTAAAATGGTCAAATTCAAATTTCTGATTATAAACTAGCAGAAATTGTTCACAAGACTTCCAAGAAGCAATACCGATTGAAAACAATTGAATTTGAAAAAATAATTTTTTCGACGTTAGGGTGAGCTTGGGGGTACAGGTTCAGTATAAGGCCAGAATTTAACAAATTGGACATTTTGACTAAAATGGTCAAATTCAAATTTCTGATTATAAACTAGCAGAAATTGTTCACAAGACTCCCAAGAAGCAATACCGATTGCAAAAAATTTAATTTGAAAAAATAATTTTTTCGACGTTAGGGTGAGCTTGGGGGTACAGGTTCAGTATAAGGCCAGAATTTAACAAATTGGACATTTTGACTAAAATGGTCAAATTCAAATTTCTGATTATAAACTAGCAGAAATTGTTCACAACACTCCCAAGAAGCAATACCGATTGAAAAAAATTGAATTTGAAAAAATAATTTTTCCGACGTTAGGGTGAGCTTGGGGGTACAGGTTCAGTATAAGGCCAGAATTTAACAAATTGGACATTTTGACTAAAATGGTCAAATTCAAATTTCTGATTATAAACTAGCAGAAATTGTTCACAAGACTTCCAAGAAGCAATAATGATTGAAAAAAAATGAATTTGAAAAAATAATTTTTTCGACGTTAGGGTGAGCTTGGGGGTACAGGTTCAGTATAAGGCCAGAATTTAACAAATTGGACATTTTGACTAAAATGGTCAAATTCAAATTTCTGATTATAAACTAGCAGAAATTGTTCACAAGACTCCCAAGAAGCAATACCGGTTGAAAAAAATTGAATTTGAAAAAAATAATTTTTTCGACGTTAGGGTGAGCTTGGGGGTACAGGTTCAGTATAAGGCCAGAATTTTACAAATTGGACATTTTGACTAAAATGGTCAAATTCAAATTTCTGATTATAAACTAGCAGAAATTGTTCACAAGACTCCCAAGAAGCAATACCGATTGAAAAAAATTGAATTTGAAAAAATAATTTTTTCGACGTTAGGGTGAGCTTGGGTGTACAGGTTCAGTATAAGGCCAGAATTTAACAAATTGGACATTTTGACTAAAATGGTCAAATTCAAATTTCTGATTATAAACTAGCAGAAATTGTTCACAAGACTCCCAAGAAGCAATACCGATTGAAAAAAATTGAATTTGAAAAAAAAAAATTTTTCGAGGTTAGGGTGAGCTTGGGGGTACAGGTTCAGTATAAGGCCAGAATTTAACAAATTGGACATTTTGACTAAAATGGTCAAATTCAAATTTCTGATTATAAACTAGCAGAAATTGTTCACAAGACTCCCAAGAAGCAATACCGATTGAAAAAAATTGAATTTGAAAAAATAATGTTTTCGACGTTAGGGTGAGCTTGGGTGTACAAGTTCAGTATAAGGCCAGAATTTTACAAATTGGACATTTTTACTAAAATGGTCAAATTCAAATTTCTGATTATAAACTAGCAGAAATTGTTCACAAGACTCCCAAGAAGCAATACCGATTGAAAAATTTTCGACGTTAGGGTGAGCTTGGGGGTACAGGTTCAGTATAAGGCCAGAATTTTACAAATTGGACATTTTGACTAAAATGGTCAAATTCAAATTTCTGATTATAAACTAGCAGAAATTGTTCACAAGACTCCCAAGAAGCAATACCGATTGAAAAAAATTGAATTTGAAAAAATAATTTTTTCGACGTTAGGGTGAGCTTGGGGGTTCAGGTTCAGTATATGGCCAGAATTTAACAAATTGGACATTTTGACTAAAATGGTCAAATTCAAATTTCTGATTATAAACTAGCAGAAATTGTTCACAAGACTTCCAAAAAAGCAATACCGATTTAAAAAAATTGAATTTGAAAAAATAATTTTTTCGACGTTAGGGTGAGCTTGGGGGTACAGGTTCAGTATAAGGCCAGAATTTAACAAATTGGACATTTTGACTAAAATGGTCAAATTCAAATTTCTGATTATAAACTAGCAGAAATTGTTCACAAGACTTCCAAGAAGCAATACCGATTGAAAAAAATTGAATTTGAAAAAATAATTTTTTCGACGTTAGGGTGAGCTTGGGGGTACAGGTTCAGTATAAGGCCAGAATTTAACAAATTGGACATTTTGACTAAAATGGTCAAATTCAAATTTCTGATTATAAACTAGCAGAAATTGTTCACAAGACTCCCAAGAAGCAATACCAATTGAAAAAAATTGAATTTGAAAAAATAATTTTTTCGACATTAGGGTGAGCTTCGGAGTACAGGTTCAGTAAAAGGCCAGAATTTAACAAATTGGACATTTTGACGAAAATGGTCAAATTCAAATTTCTGATTATAAACTAGCAGAAATTGTTCATAAGACTCCCAAGAAGCAATACCGATTGAAAAAAATTGAATTTGAAAAAATAATTTTTTCGACGTTAGGGTGAGCTTGGGGGTACAGGTTCAGTATAAGGCCAGAATTTAACAAATTGGACATTTTGACTAAAATGGTCAAATTCAAATTTCTGATTATAAACTAGCAGAAATTGTTCACAAGACTCCCAAGAAGCAATACCGATTGAAAAAAATTGAATTTGAAAAAATAATTTTTTCGACGTTAGGGTGAGCTTGGGGGTACAGGTTCAGTATAAGGCAAGAATTTTACAAATTGGACATTTTGACTAAAATGGTCAAATTCAAATTTCTGATTATAAACTAGCAGAAATTGTTCACAAGACTCCCAAGAAGCAATACCGATTGAAAAAAATTTAATTTGAAAAAATAATTTGTTCGACGTTAGGGTGAGCTTGGGGGTACAGGTTCAGTATAAGGCCAGAATTTAACAAATTGGACATTTTGACTAAAATGGTCAAATTCAAATTTCTGATTATAAACTAGCAGAAATTGTTCACAAGACTTCCAAGAAGCAATACCGATTGAAAAAAATTGAATTTGAAAAAATAATTTTTTCGACGTTAGGGTGAGCTTGGGGGTACAGGTTCAGTATAAGGCCAGAATTTAACAAATTGGACATTTTGACTAAAATGGTCAAATTCAAATTTCTGATTATAAACTAGCAGAAATTGTTCACAAGACTCCCAAGAAGCAATACCGATTGAAAAAAATTGAATTTGAAAAAAATAATTTTTTCGAGGTTAGGGTGAGCTTGGGGGTACAGGTTCAGTATAAGGCCAGAATTTAACAAATTGGACATTTTGACTAAAATGGTCAAATTCAAATTTCTGATTATAAACTAGCAGAAATTGTTCACAAGACTCCCAAGAAGCAATACCGATTGAAAAAAATTGAATTTGAAAAAATAATGTTTTCGACGTTAGGGTGAGCTTGGGTGTACAAGTTCAGTATAAGGCCAGAATTTTACAAATTGGACATTTTGACTAAAATGGTCAAATTCAAATTTCTGATTATAAACTAGCAGAAATTGTTCACAAGACTCCCAAGAAGCAATACCGATTGAAAAAAATTGAATTTGAAAAAATAATTTTTTCGACGTTAGGGTGAGCTTGGGGGTACAGGTTCAGTATAAGGCCAGAATTTAACAAATTGGACATTTTGACTAAAATGGTCAAATTCAAATTTCTGATTATAAACTAGCAGAAATTGTTCACAAGACTTCCAAGAAGCAATACCGATTGAAAAAAATTGAATTTGAAAAAATAATTTTTTCGACGTTAGGGTGAGCTTGGGGGTACAGGTTCAGTATAAGGCCAGAATTTAACAAATTGGACATTTTGACTAAAATGTTTAAATTCAAATTTCTGATTATAAACTAGCAGAAATTGTTCACAAGACTTCCAAGAAGCAATACCGATTGAAAAAAATTGAATTTGAAAAAATAATTTTTTCGACGTTAGGGTGAGCTTGGGGGTACAGGTTCAGTATAAGGCCAGAATTTAACAAATTGGACATTTTGACTAAAATGGTCAAATTCAAATTTCTGATTATAAACTAGCAGAAATTGTTCACAAGACTCCCAAGAAGCAATACCGATTGAAAAAAATTGAATTTGAAAAAATAATTTTTTCGACATTAGGGTGAGCTTGGGAGTACAGGTTCAGTAAAAGGCCAGAATTTAAAGAATTGGACATTTTGACTAAAATGGTCAAATTCAAATTTCTGATTATAAACTAGCAGAAATTGTTCATAAGACTCCCAAGAAGCAATACCGATTGAAAAAAATTGAATTTGAAAAAATAATTTTTTCGAGGTTAGGGTGAGCTTGGGGGTACAGGTTCAGTATAAGGCCAGAATTTAACAAATTGGACATTTTGACTAAAATGGTCAAATTCAAATTTCTGATTATAAACAAGCAGAAATTGTTCACAAGACTCCCAAGAAGCAATACCGATTGAAAAAAATTGAATTTGAAAAAATAATGTTTTCGACGTTAGGGTGAGCTTGGGGGTACAGGTTCAGTATAAGGCAAGAATTTTACAAATTGGACATTTTGACTAAAATGGTCAAATTCAAATTTCTGATTATAAACTAGCAGAAATTGTTCACAAGACTCCCAAGAAGCAATACCGATTGAAAAAAATTGAATTTGAAAAAATAATTTTTTCGACGTTAGGGTGAGCTTGGGGGTACAGGTTCAGTATAAGGCCAGAATTTAACAAATTGGACATTTTGACTAAAATGGTCAAATTCAAATTTCTGATTATAAACTAGCAGAAATTGTTCACAAGACTTCCAAGAAGTAATACCGATTGAAAAAAATTGAATTTGAAAAAATAATTTTTTCGACGTTAGGGTGAGCTTGGGGGTACAGGTTCAGTATAAGGCCAGAATTTAACAAATTGGACATTTTGACTAAAATGGTCAAATTCAAATTTCTGATTATAAACTAGCAGAAATTGTTCACAAGACTCCCAAGAAGCAATACCGATTGAAAAAAATTGAATTTGAAAAAATAATTTTTTCGACATTAGGGTGAGCTTGGGAGTACAGGTTCAGTAAAAGGCCAGAATTTAACAAATTGGACATTTTGACTAAAATGGTCAAATTCAAATTTCTGATTATAAACTAGCAGAAATTGTTCATAAGACTCCAAAGAAGCAATACCGATTGAAAAAAATTGAATTTGAAAAAATAATTTTTTCGAGGTTAGGGTGAGCTTGGGTGTACAGGTTCAGTATAAGGCCAGAATTTAACAAATTGGACATTTTGACTAAAATGGTCAAATTCAAATTTCTGATTATAAACTAGCAGAAATTGTTCACAAGACTCCCAAGAAGCAATACCGATTGAAAAAAATTGAATTTGAAAAAATAATGTTTTCGACGTTAGGGTGAGCTTGGGGGTACAGGTTCAGTATAAGGCAAGAATTTTACAAATTGGACATTTTGACTAAAATGGTCAAATTCAAATTTCTGATTATAAACTAGCAGAAATTGTTCACAAGACTCCCAAGAAGCAATACCGATTGAAAAAAATTGAATTTGAAAAAATAATTTTTTCGACGTTAGGGTGAGCTTGGGGGTACAGGTTCAGTATAAGGCCAGAATTTAACAAATTGGACATTTTGACTAAAATGGTCAAATTCAAATTTCTGATTATAAACTAGCAGAAATTGTTCACAAGACTCCCAAGAAGCAATACCGATTGAAAAAAATTGAATTTGAAAAAATAATTTTTTCGACGTTAGGGTGAGCTTGGGGGTACAGGTTCAGTATAAGGCCAGAATTTAACAAATTGGACATTTTTACTAAAATGGTCAAATTCAAATTTCTGATTATAAACTAGCAGAAATTGTTCACAAGACTCCCAAGAAGCAATACCGATTGAAAAAAATTGAATTTGAAAAAATAATTTTTTCGACGTTAGGGTGAGCTTGGGGGTACAGGTTCAGTATAAGGCCAGAATTTAACAAATTGGACATTTTGACTAAAATGGTCAAATTCAAATTTCTGATTATAAACTAGCAGAAATTGTTCACAAGACTCCCAAGAAGCAATACCGATTGAAAAAAATTGAATTTGAAAAAAATAATTTTTTCGACGTTAGGGTGAGCTTGGGGGTACAGGTTCAGTATAAGGCCAGAATTTAACAAATTGGACATTTTGACTAAAATGGTCAAATTCAAATTTCTGATTATAAACTAGCAGAAATTGTTCACAAGACTCCCAAGAAGCAATACCGATTGAAAAAAATTGAATTTGAAAAAATAATTTTTTCGACGTTAGGGTGAGCTTGGGGGTACAGGTTCAGTATAAGGCCAGAATTTAACAAATTGGACATTTTGACTAAAATGGTCAAATTCAAATTTCTGATTATAAACTAGCAGAAATTGTTCACAAGACTTCCAAGAAGCAATACCGATTGAAAAAAATTGAATTTGAAAAAATAATTTTTTCGACGTTAGGGTGAGCTTGGGGGTACAGGTTCAGTATAAGGCCAGAATTTAACAAATTGGACATTTTGACTAAAATGGTCAAATTCAAATTTCTGATTATAAACTAGCAGAAATTGTTCACAAGACTCCCAAGAAGCAATACCGATTGAAAAAAATTGAATTTGAAAAAATAATGTTTTCGACGTTAGAGTGAGCTTGGGTGTACAAGTTCAGTATAAGGCCAGAATTTTACAAATTGGACATTTTGACTAAAATGGTCAAATTCAAATTTCTGATTATAAACTAGCAGAAATTGTTCACAAGACTCCCAAGAAGCAATACCGATTGAAAAAAATTGAATTTGAAAAAATAATTTTTTCGACGTTAGGGTGAGCTTGGGGGTACAGGTTCAGTATAAGGCCAGAATTTAACAAATTGGACATTTTGACTAAAATGGTCAAATTCAAATTTCTGATTATAAACTAGCAGAAATTGTTCACAAGACTTCCAAGAAGCAATACCGATTGAAAAAAATTGAATTTGAAAAAATAATTTTTTCGACGTTAGGGTGAGCTTGGGGGTACAGGTTCAGTATAAGGCCAGAATTTAACAAATTGGACATTTTGACTAAAATGTTTAAATTCAAATTTCTGATTATAAACTAGCAGAAATTGTTCACAAGACTTCCAAGAAGCAATACCGATTGAAAAAAATTGAATTTGAAAAAATAATTTTTTCGACGTTAGGGTGAGCTTGGGGGTACAGGTTCAGTATAAGGCCAGAATTTAACAAATTGGACATTTTGACTAAAATGGTCAAATTCAAATTTCTGATTATAAACTAGCAGAAATTGTTCACAAGACTCCCAAGAAGCAATACCGATTGAAAAAAATTGAATTTGAAAAAATAATTTTTTCGACATTAGGGTGAGCTTAGGGGTACAGGTTCAGTATAAGGCCAGAATTTAACAAATTGGACATTTTGACTAAAATGGTCAAATTCAAATTTCTGATTATAAACTAGCAGAAATTGTTCACAAGACTCCCAAGAAGCAATACCGATTGAAAAAATTGAATTTGAAAAAATAATTTTTTCGACGTTAGGGTGAGCTTGGGGGTACAGGTTCAGTATAAGGCCAGAATTTAACAAATTGGACATTTTGACTAAAATGGTCAAATTCAAATTTCTGATTATAAACTAGCTGAAATTGTTCACAAGACTCCCAAGAAGCAATACCGATTTAAAAAAATTGAATTTGAAAAAATAATTTTTTCGACGTTAGGTTGAGCTTGGGGGTACAGGTTCAGTATAAGGCCAGAATTTAACAAATTGGACATTTTGACTAAAATGGTCAAATTCAAATTTCTGATTATAAACTAGCAGAAATTGTTCACAAGACTCCCAAGAAGCAATACCGATTGAAAAAAATTTAATTTGAAAAAATAATTTTTTCGACTTTAGGGTGAGCTTGGGGGTACAGGTTCAGTATAAGGCCAGAATTTAACAAATTGGACATTTTGACTAAAATGGTCAAATTCAAATTTCTGATTATAAACTAGCAGAAATTGTTCACAAGACTCCCAAGAAGCAATACCGATTGAAAAAATTGAATTTGAAAAAATAATTTTTTCGGCGTTAGGGTGAGCTTGGGGGTACAGGTTCAGTATAAGGCCAGAATTTAACAAATTGGACATTTTGACTAAAATGGTCAAATTCAAATTTCTGATTATAAACTAGCAGAAATTGTTCACAAGACTCCCAAGAAGCAATACCGATTGAAAAAAATTGAATTTGAAAAAATAATTTTTTCGACGTTAGGTTGAGCTTGGGGGTACAGGTTCAGTATAAGGCCAGAATTTAACAAATTGGACATTTTGACTAAAATGGTCAAATTCAAATTTCTGATTATAAACTAGCAGAAATTGTTCACAAGACTCCCAAGAAGCAATACCGATTGAAAAAAATTTAATTTGAAAAAATAATTTTTTCGACTTTAGGGTGAGCTTTGGGGTACAGGTTCAGTATAAGGCCAGAATTTAACAAATTGGACATTTTGACTAAAATGGTCAAATTCAAATTTCTGATTATAAACTAGCAGAAATTGTTCACAAGACTTCCAAAAAGCAATACCGATTGAAAAAAATTGAATTTGAAAAAATAATTTTTTCGACGTTAGGGTGAGCTTGGGGGTACAGGTTCAGTATAAGGCCAGAATTTAACAAATTGGACATTTTGACTAAAATGGTCAAATTCAAATTTCTGATTATAAACTAGCAGAAATTGTTCACAAGACTCCCAAGAAGTAATACCGATTGAAAAAATTGAATTTGAAAAAAATAATTTTTTCGACGTTAGGGTGAGCTTGGGGGTACAGGTTCAGTATAAGGCCAGAATTTAACAAATTGGACATTTTGACTAAAATGGTCAAATTCAAATTTCTGATTATAAACTAGCAGAAATTGTTCACAAGACTCCCAAGAAGCAATACCGATTGAACAAAATTTAATTTGAAAAAAATAATTTTTTCGACGTTAGGGTGAGCTTGGGGGTACAGGTTCAGTATAAGGCCAGAATTTAACAAATTGGACATTTTGACTAAAATGGTCAAATTCAAATTTCTGATTATAAACTAGCAGAAATTGTTCACAAGACTTCCAAGAAGCAATACCGATTGAAAAAAATTGAATTTGAAAAAATAATTTTTTCGACGTTAGGGTGAGCTTAGGGGTACAGGTTCAGTATAAGGCCAGAATTTAACAAATTGGACATTTTGACTAAAATGGTCAAATTCAAATTTCTGATTATAAACTAGCAGAAATTGTTCACAAGACTCCCAAGAAGCAATACCGATTGAAAAAAATTGAATTTGAAAAAATAATGTTTTCGACGTTAGGGTGAGCTTGGGGGTACAGGTTCTGTATAAGGCCAGAATTTAACAAATTGGACATTTTGACTAAAATGGTCAAATTCAAATTTCTGATTATAAACTAGCAGAAATTGTTCACAAGACTCCCAAGAAGCAATACCGATTGAAAAAAATTGAATTTGAAAAAAATAATGTTTTCGACGTTAGGGTGAGCTTAGGGGTACAGGTTCAGTATAAGGCCAGAATTTAACAAATTGGATATTTTGACTAAAATGGTCAAATTCAAATTTCTGATTATAAACTAGCAGAAATTGTTCACAAGACTCCCAAGAAGCAATACCGATTGAAAAAAATTGAATTTGAAAAAATAATGTTTTCGACGTTAGGGTGAGCTTGGGGGTACAGGTTCTGTATAAGGCCAGAATTTAACAAATTGGACATTTTGACTAAAATGGTCAAATTCAAATTTCTGATTATAAACTAGCAGAAATTGTTCACAAGACTTCCAAGAAGCAATACCGATTGAAAAAAATTGAATTTGAAAAAATAATTTTTTCGACGTTAGGGTGAGCTTGGGGGTACAGGTTCAGTATAAGGCCAGAATTTAACAAATTGGACATTTTGACTAAAATGGTCAAATT
This sequence comes from Steromphala cineraria, assembly GCA_916613615.1. Classification (NCBI taxonomy): domain Eukaryota; kingdom Metazoa; phylum Mollusca; class Gastropoda; order Trochida; family Trochidae; genus Steromphala; species Steromphala cineraria. The sequence continues at coordinate 470,315 of OU744729.1, forward strand.
CAAATTTCTGATTATAAACTAGCAGAAATTGTTCACAAGACTTCCAACAAGCAATACCGATTGAAAAAAATTGAATTTGAAAAAATAATTTTTTCGACATTAGGGTGAGCTTGGGGGTACAGGTTCAGTATAAGGCCAGAATTTAACAAATTGGACATTTTGACTAAAATGGTCAAATTCAAATTTCTGATTATAAACTAGCAGAAATTGTTCACAAGACTCCCAAGAAGCAATACCGATTGAAAAAAATTGAATTTGAAAAAAATAATTTTTTCGACGTTAGGGTGAGCTTAGGGGTACAGGTTCAGTATAAGGCCAGAATTTAACAAATTGGATATTTTGACTAAAATGGTCAAATTCAAATTTCTGATTATAAACTAGCAGAAATTGTTCACAAGACTCCCAAGAAGCAATACCGATTGAAAAAAATTGAAGTTGAAAAAATAATTTTTTCGACATTAGGGTGAGCTTGGGAGTACAGGTTCAGTAAAAGGCCAGAATTTAACAAATTGGACATTTTGACGAAAATGGTCAAATTCAAATTTCTGATTATAAACTAGCAGAAATTGTTCATAAGACTCCCAAGAAGCAATACCGATTGAAAAAAATTGAATTTGAAAAAATAATTTTTTCGACGTTAGGGTGAGCTTGGGGGTACAGGTTCAGTATAAGGCAAGAATTTTACAAATTGGACATTTTGACTAAAATGGTCAAATTCAAATTTCTGATTATAAACTAGCAGAAATTGTTCACAAGACTCCCAAGAAGCAATACCGATTGAAAAAAATTGAATTTGAAAAAATAATTTTTTCGACGTTAGGGTGAGCTTGGGGGTACAGGTTCAGTATAAGGCAAGAATTTAACAAATTGGACATTTTGACTAAAATGGTCAAATTCAAATTTCTGATTATAAACTAGCAGAAATTGTTCACAAGACTTCCAAGAAGCAATACCGATTGAAAAAAATTGAATTTGAAAAAATAATTTTTTCGACGTTAGGGTGAGCTTGGGGGTACAGGTTCAGTATAAGGCCAGAATTTAACAAATTGGACATTTTGACTAAAATGGTCAAATTCAAATTTCTGATTATAAACTAGCAGAAATTGTTCACAAGACTCCCAAGAAGCAATACCGATTGAAAAAAATTGAATTTGAAAAAAATAATTTTTTCGAGGTTAGGGTGAGCTTGGGGGTACAGGTTCAGTATAAGGCCAGAATTTAACAAATTGGACATTTTGACTAAAATGGTCAAATTCAAATTTCTGATTATAAACTAGCAGAAATTGTTCACAAGACTTCCAAGAAGCAATACCGATTGAAAAAAATTGAATTTGAAAAAATAATTTTTTCGACGTTAGGGTGAGCTTGGGGGTACAGGTTCAGTATAAGGCCAGAATTTAACAAATTGGACATTTTGACTAAAATGGTCAAATTCAAATTTCTGATTATAAACTAGCAGAAATTGTTCACAAGACTCTCAAGAAACAATACCGATTGAAAAAAATTGAATTTGAAAAAATAATTTTTTCGGCGTTAGGGTGAGCTTGGGGGTACAGGTTCAGTATAAGGCCAGAATTTAACAAATTGGACATTTTGACTAAAATGGTCAAATTCAAATTTCTGATTATAAACTAGCAGAAATTGTTCACAAGACTCCCAAGAAGCAATACCGATTGAAAAAAATTGAATTTGAAAAAATAATTTTTTCGACGTTAGGGTGAGCTTGGGGGTACAGGTTCAGTATAAGGCCAGAATTTAACAAATTGGACATTTTGACTAAAATGGTCAAATTCAAATTTCTGATTATAAACTAGCAGAAATTGTTCACAAGACTCCCAAGAAGCAATACCGATTGAAAAAAATTGAATTTGAAAAAATAACTTTTTCGACGTTAGGGTGAGCTTGGGGGTACAGGTTCAGTATAAGGCAAGAATTTAACAAATTGGACATTTTGACTAAAATGGTCAAATTCAAATTTCTGATTATAAACTAGCAGAAATTGTTCACAAGACTTCCAAAAAGCAATACCGATTGAAAAAAATTGAATTTGAAAAAATAATTTTTTCGACGTTAGGGTGAGCTTGGGGGTACAGGTTCAGTATAAGGCCAGAATTTAACAAATTGGACATTTTGACTAAAATGGTCAAATTCAAATTTCTGATTATAAACTAGCAGAAATTGTTCACAAGACTCCCAAGAAGCAATACCGATTGAAAAAAATTGAATTTGAAAAAATAACTTTTTCGACGTTAGGGTGAGCTTGGGGGTACAGGTTCAGTATAAGGCCAGAATTTAACAAATTGGACATTTTGACTAAAATGGTCAAATTCAAATTTCTGATTATAAACTAGCAGAAATTGTTCACAAGACTTCCAAAAAGCAATACCGATTGAAAAAAATTGAATTTGAAAAAATAATTTTTTCGACGTTAGGGTGAGCTTGGGGGTACAGGTTCAGTATAAGGCCAGAATTTAACAAATTGGACATTTTGACTAAAATGGTCAAATTCAAATTTCTGATTATAAACTAGCAGAAATTGTTCACAAGACTCCCAAGAAGCAATACGGATTGAAAAAAATTGAATTTGAAAAAAAATAATTTTTCGACGTTAGGGTGAGCTTGGGGGTACAGGTTCAGTATAAGGCCAGAATTTAACAAATTGGACATTTTGACTAAAATGGTCAAATTCAAATTTCTGATTATAAACTAGCAGAAATTGTTCACAAGACTCCCAAGAAGCAATACTGATTGAAAAAAATTTAATTTGAAAAAAATAATTTTTTCGACGTTAGGGTGAGCTTGGGGGTACAGGTTCAGTCTAAGGCCAGAATTTAACAAATTGGACATTTTGACTAAAATGGTCAAATTCAAATTTCTAATTATAAACTAGCAGAAATTGTTCACAAGACTCCCAAGAAGCAATACCGATTGAAAAAAATTGAATTTGAAAAAATTATTTTTTCGACGTTAGGGTGAGCTTGGGTGTACAGGTTCAGTATAAGGCCAGAATTTAACAAATTGGACATTTTGACTAAAATGGTCAAATTCAAATTTCTGATTATAAACTAGCAGAAATTGTTCACAAGACTTCCAAGAAGCAATACCGATTGAAAAAAATTTAATTTGAAAAAATAATTTTTTCGACGTTAGGGTGAGCTTGGGGGTACAGGTTCAGTATAAGGCCAGAATTTAACAAATTGGACATTTTGACTAAAATGGTCAAATTCAAATTTCTGATTATAAACTAGCAGAAATTGTTCACAAGACTTCCAAGAAGCAATACCGATTTTAAAAAATTGAATTTGAAAAAATAATTTTTTCGACGTTAGGGTGAGCTTGGGGGCACAGGTTCAGTATAAGGCCAGAATTTAACAAATTGGACATTTTGACTAAAATGGTCAAATTCAAATTTCTGATTATAAACTAGCAGAAATTGTTCACAAGACTTCCAAGAAGCAATACCGATTTTAAAAAATTGAATTTGAAAAAATAATTTTTTCGACGTTAGGGTGAGCTTGGGGGTACAGGTTCAGTATAAGGCCAGAATTTAACAAATTGGACATTTTGACTAAAATGGTCAAATTCAAATTTCTGATTATAAACTAGCAGAAATTGTTCACAAGACTTCCAAGAAGCAATACCGATTGAAAAAAATTGAATTTGAAAAAATAATTTTTTCGACGTTAGGGTGAGCTTGGGGGTACAGGTTCAGTATAAGGCCAGAATTTAACAAATTGGACATTTTGACTAAAATGGTCAAATTCAAATTTCTGATTATAAACTAGCAGAATTTGTTCACAAGACTCCCAAGAAGCAATACCGATTGAAAAAAATTGAATTTGAAAAAATGATTTTTTTGACGTTAGGGTGAGCTTGGGGGTACAGGTTCAGTATAAGGCCAGAATTTTACAAATTGGACATTTTGACTAAAATGGTCAAATTCAAATTTCTGATTATAAACTAGCAGAAATTGTTCACAAGACTCCCAAGAAGCAATACCGATTGAAAAAAATAATTTTTTCGACGTTAGGGTGAGCTTGGGGGTACAGGTTCAGTATAAGGCCAGAATTTTACAAATTGGACATTTTGACTAAAATGGTCAAATTCAAGTTTCTGATTATAAAGTAGCAGAAATTGTTCACAAGACTCCCAAGAAGCAATACCGATTGAAAAAAATTGAATTTGAAAAAATAATTGTTTCGAGGTTAGGGTGAGCTTGGTGGTACAGGTTCAGTATAGGGCCAGAATTTAACAAATTGGACATTTTGACTAAAATGGTCAAATTCAAATTTCTGATTATAAACTAGCAGAAATTGTTCACAAGACTCCCAAGAAGCAATACCGATTGAAAAAAATTGAATTTGAAATAATAATGTTTTCGACGTTAGGGTGAGCTTGGGGGTACAGGTTCAGTATAAGGCCAGAATTTTAAAAATTGGACATTTTGACTAAAATGGTCAAATTCAAATTTCTGATTATAAACTAGCAGAAATTGTTCACAAGACTCCCAAGAAGCAATACCGATTGAAAAAAATTTTATTTGAAAAAATAATGTTTTCGACGTTAGGGTGAGCTTGGGGGTACAGTTTCAGTATAAGGCCAGAATTTAACAAATTGGACATTTTGACTAAAATGGTCAAATTCAAATTTCTGATTATAAACTAGCAGAAATTGTTCACAAGACTCCCAAGAAGCAATACCGATTGAAAAAAATTTTATTTGAAAAAATAATGTTTTCGACGTTAGGGTGAGCTTGGGGGTACAGGTTCAGTATAAGGCCAGAATTTAACAAATTGGACATTTTGACTAAAATGGTCAAATTCAAATTTCTGATTATAAACTAGCAGAAATTGTTCACAAGACTCCCAAGAAGCAATACCGATTGAAAAAAATTGAATTTGAAAAAACAATTTTTTCGAGGTTAGGGTGAGCTTGGGGGTACAGGTTCAGTATAAGGCCAGAATTTTACAAATTGGACATTTTGACTAAAATGGTCAAATTCAAATTTCTGATTATAAACTAGCAGAAATTGTTCACAAGACTCCCAAGAAGCAATACCGATTGAAAAAAATTGAATTTGAAAAAATAATTTTTTCGACAATAGGGTGAGCTTGGGAGTACAGGTTCAGTATAAGGCCAGAATTTAACAAATTGGACATTTTGACTAAAATGGTCAAATTCAAATTTCTGATTATAAACTAGCAGAAATTGTTCACAAGACTTCCAAGAAGCAATACCGATTGAAAAAATTTAATTTGAAAAAACAATTTTTTCGAAGTTAGGGTGAGTTTGGGGGTACAGGTTCAGTATAAGGCAAGAATTTAACAAATTGGACATTTTGACTAAAATGGTCAAATTCAAATTTCTGATTATAAACTAGCAGAAATTGTTCACAAGACTCCCAAGAAGCAATACCGATTGAAAAAAATTGAATTTGAAAAAATAATTTTTTCGACTTTAGGGTGAGCTTGGGGGTACAAGTTCAGTATAAGGCCAGAATTTTACAAATTGGACATTTTGACTAAAATGGTCAAATTCAAATTTCTGATTATAAACTAGCAGAAATTGTTCACAAGACTCCCAAGAAGCAATACCGATTGAAAAAAATATTTTTTTCGACGTTAGGGTGAGCTTGGGGGTACAGGTTCAGTATAAGGCCAGAATTTTACAAATTGGACATTTTGACTAAAATGGTCAAATTCAAATTTCTGATTATAATCTAGCAGAAATTGTTCACAAGACTCCCAAGAAGCAATACCGATTGAAAAAAATTGAATTTGAAAAAATATTTTTTTCGACGTTAGGGTGAGCTTGGGTGTACAGGTTCAGTATAAGGCCAGAATTTAACAAATTGGACATTTACTAAAATGGTCAAATTCAAATTTCTGATTATAAACTAGCAGAAATTGTTCACAAGACTCCCAAGAAGCAATACCGATTGAAAAAAATTGAATTTGAAAAAATAATTTTTTCGACGATAGGGTGAGCTTGGGGGTACAGGTTCAGTATAAGGCCAGAATTTAACAAATTGGACATTTTGACTAAAATGGTCAAATTCAAATTTCTGATTATAAACTAGCAGAAATTGTTCACAAGACTCCCAAGAAGCAATACCGATTGAAAAAAATTGAATTTGAAAAAATAATTTTTTCGACGTTAGGGTAGGCTTGGGGGTACAGGTTCAGTATAAGGCCAGAATTTAACAAATTGGACATTTTGACTAAAATGGTCAAATTCAAATTTCTGATTTTAAACTAGCAGAAATTGTTCACAAGACTCTCAAGAAACAATACCGATTGAAAAAAAATTAATTTGAAAAAATAAATTTTCGGCGTTAGGGTGAGCTTGGGGGTACATGTTCAGTATAAGGCCAGAATTTAACAAATTGGACATTTTGACTAAAATGGTAAAATTCAAATTTCTGATTATAAACTAGCAGAAATTGTTTACAAGACTCCCAAGAAGCAATACCGATTGAAAAAAATTGAATTTGAAAAAACAATTTTTTCGAGGTTAGGGTGAGCTTGGGGGTACAGGTTCAGTATAAGGCCAGAATTTTACAAATTGGACATTTTGACTAAAATGGTCAAATTCAAATTTCTGATTATAAACTAGCAGAAATTGTTCACAAGACTCCCAAGAAGCAATACCGATTGAAAAAAATTGAATTTGAAAAAATAATTTTTTCGACATTAGGGTGAGCTTGGGAGTACAGGTTCAGTATAAGGCCAGAATTTAACAAATTGGACATTTTGACTAAAATGGTCAAATTCAAATTTCTGATTATAAACTAGCAGAAATTGTTCACAAGACTTCCAAGAAGCAATACCGATTGAAAAAATTTAATTTGAAAAAACAATTTTTTCGAAGTTAGGGTGAGTTTGGGGGTACAGGTTCAGTATAAGGCAAGAATTTAACAAATTGGACATTTTGACTAAAATGGTCAAATTCAAATTTCTGATTATAAACTAGCAGAAATTGTTCACAAGACTCCCAAGAAGCAATACCGATTGAAAAAAATTGAATTTGAAAAAATAATTTTTTCGACTTTAGGGTGAGCTTGGGGGTACAAGTTCAGTATAAGGCCAGAATTTTACAAATTGGACATTTTGACTAAAATGGTCAAATTCAAATTTCTGATTATAAACTAGCAGAAATTGTTCACAAGACTCCCAAGAAGCAATACCGATTGAAAAAAATAATTTTTTCGACGTTAGGGTGAGCTTGGGGGTACAGGTTCAGTATAAGGCCAGAATTTTACAAATTGGACATTTTGACTAAAATGGTCAAATTCAAATTTCTGATTATAATCTAGCAGAAATTGTTCACAAGACTCCCAAGAAGCAATACCGATTGAAAAAAATTGAATTTGAAAAAATATTTTTTTCGACGTTAGGGTGAGCTTGGGTGTACAGGTTCAGTATAAGGCCAGAATTTAACAAATTGGACATTTTGACTAAAATGGTCAAATTCAAATTTCTGATTATAAACTAGCAGAAATTGTTCACAAGACTCCCAAGAAGCAATACCGATTGAAAAAAATTGAATTTGAAAAAATAATTTTTTCGACGATAGGGTGAGCTTGGGGGTACAGGTTCAGTATAAGGCCAGAATTTAACAAATTGGACATTTTGACTAAAATGGTCAAATTCAAATTTCTGATTATAAACTAGCAGAAATTGTTCACAAGACTCCCAAGAAGCAATACCGATTGAAAAAAATTGAATTTGAAAAAATAATTTTTTCGACGTTAGGGTAGGCTTGGGGGTACAGGTTCAGTATAAGGCCAGAATTTAACAAATTGGACATTTTGACTAAAATGGTCAAATTCAAATTTCTGATTTTAAACTAGCAGAAATTGTTCACAAGACTCTCAAGAAACAATACCGATTGAAAAAAAATGAATTTGAAAAAATAAATTTTCGGCGTTAGGGTGAGCTTGGGGGTACATGTTCAGTATAAGGCCAGAATTTAACAAATTGGACATTTTGACTAAAATGGTAAAATTCAAATTTCTGATTATAAACTAGCAGAAATTGTTTACAAGACTCCCAAGAAGCAATACCGATTGAAAAAAATTGAATTTGAAAAAACAATTTTTTCGAGGTTAGGGTGAGCTTGGGGGTACAGGTTCAGTATAAGGCCAGAATTTTACAAATTGGACATTTTGACTAAAATGGTCAAATTCAAATTTCTGATTATAAACTAGCAGAAATTGTTCACAAGACTCCCAAGAAGCAATACCGATTGAAAAAAATTGAATTTGAAAAAATAATTTTTTCGACATTAGGGTGAGCTTGGGAGTACAGGTTCAGTATAAGGCCAGAATTTTACAAATTGGACATTTTGACTAAAATGGTCAAATTCAAATTTCTGATTATAAACTAGCAGAAATTGTTCACAAGACTTCCAAGAAGCAATACCGATTGAAAAAATTTAATTTGAAAAAACAATTTTTTCGAAGTTAGGGTGAGTTTGGGGGTACAGGTTCAGTATAAGGCAAGAATTTAACAAATTGGACATTTTGACTAAAATGGTCAAATTCAAATTTCTGATTATAAACTAGCAGAAATTGTTCACAAGACTCCCAAGAAGCAATACCGATTGAAAAAAATTGAATTTGAAAAAATAATTTTTTCGACTTTAGGGTGAGCTTGGGGGTACAAGTTCAGTATAAGGCCAGAATTTTACAAATTGGACATTTTGACTAAAATGGTCAAATTCAAATTTCTGATTATAAACTAGCAGAAATTGTTCACAAGACTCCCAAGAAGCAATACCGATTGAAAAAAATAATTTTTTCGACGTTAGGGTGAGCTTGGGGGTACAGGTTCAGTATAAGGCCAGAATTTTACAAATTGGACATTTTGACTAAAATGGTCAAATTCAAATTTCTGATTATAAACTAGCAGAAATTGTTCACAAGACTCCCAAGAAGCAATACCGATTGAAAAAAATTGAATTTGAAAAAATAATTTTTTCGACGATAGGGTGAGCTTGGGGGTACAGGTTCAGTATAAGGCCAGAATTTAACAAATTGGACATTTTGACTAAAATGGTCAAATTCAAATTTCTGATTATAAACTAGCAGAAATTGTTCACAAGACTCCCAAGAAGCAATACCGATTGAAAAAAATTGAATTTGAAAAAATAATTTTTTCGACATTAGGGTGAGCTTGGGAGTACAGGTTCAGTATAAGGCCAGAATTTAACAAATTGGACATTTTGACTAAAATGGTCAAATTCAAACTTCTGATTATAAACTAGCAGAAATTGTTCACAAGACTTCCAAGAAGCAATACCGATTGAAAAAATTTAATTTGAAAAAACAATTTTTTCGAAGTTAGGGTGAGTTTGGGGGTACAGGTTCAGTATAAGGCAAGAATTTAACAAATTGGACATTTTGACTAAAATGGTCAAATTCAAATTTCTGATTATAAACTAGCAGAAATTGTTCACAAGACTTCCAAGAAGCAATACCGATTGAAAAAAATTGAATTTGAAAAAATAATTTTTTCGACTTTAGGGTGAGCTTGGGGGTACAGGTTCAGTATAAGGCCAGAATTTAACAAATTGGACATTTTGACTAAAATGGTCAAATTCAAATTTCTGATTATAAACTAGCAGAAATTGTTCACAAGACTCCCAAGAAGCAATACCGATTGAAAAAAATTGAATTTGAAAAAATAATTTTTTCGACGTTAGGGTTAGCTTGGGGGTACAGGTTCAGTAAAAGGCCAGAATTTTACAAATTAGGAACAATTACAATGTATTGTTAGTAATTATTAGTAAACTTACCTCTGGGACGAACTCCAGCCCCTTTCTCCGTTCTTTGGAACGTGTCTGCAGAAGTCTAGATTAAAAATATAGATAAAAAATACTCTAAGTCATATTTACCATTAGTGGTATGCAGCTCCTTCCTTCCTAGTGGAGTTATCTTCCCCTGATCTCCCATGTGCTCATATTCTCGAACTGCCATAGTCCATAGTAACACATCACCTGGAACATGCGGGGAGGAATTTAGTAAATTTAGTAAACCTGGGTGGGATTAAACGTTCGTCCCAGAGGTAAGTTTACTAATAATTACTAACAATACATTGTAATTGTTCCTAATTATTGGCATAAACTAACCTCTGGGACGAACTCCAGTCCCGAATTTCACATAATAGGAGGAGGGATCCAGGGGATGTGCTCCATTTACAAATGCCAATAATTAGATTCAATAACTCTCTTAATCCATTAAAATAACTGATTCTTGAATTCTCATGAATATTATGGATAAATAACCAAAACTCCAACTCTCATGCAGTAATCCTGTTTATTTCTCCAATCACCGATCATTCCAATAAATGAGTGCATACCACAGGTTAATATATTAGGTCTGTTTATAACCGACTATGACGTAATTTGATTCTATTAATAGAATAATACCTATTCTTACTGAAATTCCGGTTGTGACGTCACTTCCGGTTCTATCTTACGTCACTTCCGGTTGTGACGTCACTTCCGGTTTAATATAAACTTACGTCATATTCGGTTTGAGGTTAAATCGTGATCAAGTTTGGTGGGTATACCAATCCACAACGAGTGCCGAACATATACCGCAAGTTCCCTTATCTCGGACCACCACCATAACTTAGTCACAGTATGGCCTCACCTTGTAAACATACAGTTGGAACTTGAAGAGGTCAGTCGTCGAATTTCCTCCAACGACCCCGACCCCCCCCCCCCTTTTTTCCTCTTTCTTGATAACACTGGTCTCAGGCCGAAGTCACGTGTTGAGCCGCGACTAAGGGTCCTAGATCACTGATTCCTGATAGTGAGGGTGAGATATCCCGTAAGTAAGATGAGATAAATGTATTTGATCCCTTCCACTGGCAAGAGGATACTAGTTGTTGAATTGAGACTGATTTCCATGCCGAAAGCGATGAGGATAAGGCTCTAATCTCATGAGGAGAAAACTTGACATTAACTGTGTCCTGATCCATGAGATTGTAAGCAAAAACAATGGTTTTCCTAAGCCAGGATGATATCGTGTTCTTGGATATTTCCGTATCAACAGCAGGCTTACAGGACAAGAACAATCTCCTCCTATTGCGACGGAACGAAGCAGTTCTTTCCAGATACCATCTGAGGCATCTGACTGGGCACAAGAGTCTCTCCTTATCTGAGCGAGACGTAGAGACAGGTAGCGCTGGAATTCTATAAGACCTCGTACCTAGAGGTCCCGAAGAAGAGGATTGATTTTTGGCGAGAAACTCCGGTAAGGCGCGGCAAGTCACTTCCTTTTTATCCTTTGAAAATTTTATAGATGAATTGTCAATCGCGTGGAGCTCCGACACTCGAGCAGCTGAAGCGAAGGCAAGTAAAAAGGCTGTTTTGAAGGAAAGGAACTTTAATGGAGTCGAACTCAGCGGTTCATATGGAGCTTTGAGTAAGGACTGTAAAACAATGCAAAGATCCCATTTGGGGAAAATCGAAGGCGTTGTGATATCCTGAATCTGAAAAGATCTGATCATTCTGTGTAAGGAGGTATCCGATCCTATTGATAACCCCTGAATGTCACACACTGAAGCTATTGCCGATCTGTAACCTTCAATGGTACCATGTTTTAATATCCTTCCATTCCTTAAGTACAACAGGAAATCCGCTAACATGGGAATAGAGATATCCTTGTCTAGTAAATCTCTTCCTCTTCTCCAGATGGTGAAAATTCTCCATTTTGCATCATAAAGTCTGGCTGTGGAGGGCCTGATAGAGTTAACAATAGCTTTCGTAGATTCTCCTCCGAAACCTTGTTCCTGGAGGGATCGCGAGATAACCTCCACACGTGAAGCTTGAGCATCCCCAGGTTGCCGTGATTCCTCCTCGAGTGCGGCTGGGATAACAGATTTCCCCAACACGGTAGGACTAGAGGATAGTCTGTCAGGAGATCCAAGAGATTCGGAAACCACGGGCTCGTGGGCCAGGCGGGCGCCACTAGGTATATCAAGCAATCCTGAGTCGCTATCTTCACTAATACGTCCGGTATTATCTTGAATGGGGGGAATGCGTAGGCTATCATGCCGTCCCATGTCATGGATAGAGCGTCCACCGCCCAAGCCTGAGGGTCCGGGATTGGACTGACGTACGTTGGTAGACGAAAGTTCTGGCTTGTGGCGAACAGATCTATGCAGGGGGTCTCCCATCTGTCCGATATCAAACGGAATGCTTCCTCGTGCAGGGTCCATTCGGTTTGGATCACTTGATTCCTCCTGGAGAGCATATCGGCTCGAACGTTTAGCCTTCCCGGGATGTGCCTTGCCCTGAGTGTTACCTTGCACTGATCCGTGAGTTGAAATAGCTGACGAGTTAGGTACATCAAATTCTGGGATCTGGTCCCTCCTTGCTTGTTTATGTAAGCAACTACCGTCGCATTGTCGGACGCGATCATGATGCTGGTTCGATACAGTAGCCTCCACCACTCGTTGAAAGCCTTGATAACTGCGAGCATCTCCAAGAGATTGATGTGCAGAAGAGATTCCTGGACAGTCCATTTCCCCTGTGTCTCCAGATTGTCCATATGCGCACCCCATCCTTCTTGCGACGAATCCGTGAAGATGGTATATAGTGGTGGTGGGTCTGTGAATCTTGCTCCCGAAATCACATTGTGTTCCTGAGTCCACCATTCCAACTCCCGGCAAACGTGTGGAGGGCACATTATGATAGAGTCGAGCTCCTGAATTCTGTTCTGATTTATCCAGGACTGTGTGTGTCTGAGATTGAGGCGACCTCTGACTGTGAAGGCTTGAATCGACGTCAGGAACCCCAGTAGAGACATCCATTTTCGTAGTGTTGCCGTCCGAGATGATAGTAGAGAAAAGATGAGAGTTCGGGTAGTCAACCATCGATCTTGTACGGGAAAAATCAAACCTTTCTCTGCGTCTAACACGGCCCCGAGAAACTTGATTCTTGGGGATGGAACTAGCTCTGACTTGTCCGGGTGTATGATCCATCCTAAGTGGGTAAACACATGGATCGCGAAGTTGAGGTGCTTGATTAGGATCACTGTTGAGAGATGCCGTGTCAGAAAATCGTCCAGGTATCCGTGGATAGCTATTCCCCTGAGGTGTAAGAACTGGAGCAGGGGTTTCATGATCATAGTGAAGAGCCATGGTGCGATGGAGACTCCGAAAGGTAGAACTTGAAACTGAAATCTCCTTCCGTTTACCGCGAATCTGAGGAATTTCTGTGACTGTTTGTGAATGGGAATGTGGAGATACGCATCCTTGAGGTCTAGGCTTACAAACTTGCTGTCCAGATGCACTAGTTTCCTCACATTCTTCAATGACTCCATGGTGAATCTGGGAGGAGGTAACAGAAAATTCTTGTTTAGGATCTTCAAGTCTATAATCATTCGCATCTCTGGAGTGTCCCGCTTGGGGACTAGAAAAACTGGTGAATAAAACCCCTTCGAAGTGTCTAGGGGGGAGAGTTCGATGACAGCCTCCTTCAGCAATAACTGCTCTATTGCTAGTAGAGCAGATTCCAGACGATTTCCTTGTAGCAGGTATCTTCTTCCCTGAGGGTGTGTAGCCAGGGGAGGATGGGTCTGGAATTGGAGTTGGTACCCCTCGGAAACCACAGACTGTATCCACTTGTCTTGAGTGATTTGGGTCCAATTCCGGGCAAAGCGTAGTAGTCGACCCCCCACCGGGGAGGGTACGACTGGCGTAATGAAGTCGAAATCCATGAGAAAGTCCGTGGGCGTTGCCGGTTCGAAAGGGTCTGACAAAATCAAAGGAGCGGTTACGGAGTCAACGGCGGTACGAGGGTTTGGATCCACGATTTCCTCTGCCACGAAAATTGGATCTAGGTGGCTGCTGTTGAGGCTCCCTAGGGGGTTGAGATTGTGAGGAAGAGGGGGGTGGTCGACCGTAGGACTTGGCCCGATCAAAGGCAGAACGATGGAGGGGGGGTCGGGGTGTAGTGGCGCCGAAACCTCTCCTACCACGAGGATTGCCTCGTTGATTTCTGGTCTGAGCAAGGAGTGCTGAAGCAAGTTGTTGATTTAAGTTCCTATTAGTTTGGGCTTCCTGAGTCGCAATGGCCTGAGAGCACTGGCCATTGAACATAGAGTCAGTGTTGAGCGGTTGTTGGAAAAGATCTTCCTTAGCATCCGTTGGAAGATTCTTGACTGCTCCGAGAAGACGAGATCTCTCAAGGGCTGTAAGTCTAGCGACAGAAGATAGCTGGGCAAGAGTCGCATCGCCTACTGCTTGGTATATGACGTCTAAAAAGGAGTGAGCTAGGGCAACTTCTTCAGCGCTCATGACAGTAAGAGTGGAGGGCTTAATACCAGTATAGTCCTGGAAGGTGGGTGGTAAAAGTTGTCTAACTCCTGCCGCGAACCAGTTGATGTAGGATAAGATGTCAACAGAGTTACGGGCCGCTAGATCCATTTCCTTGACGTCCTTACGGGTGACAGTCAACTTGTCTCCAACAAATCTCTGGTTAGGACGGGAATCTAAACGGGCAAAGTCCCTGTCGACATCGGGAGCTGAGGCCGGTAGAAGTCGATCATGGATGATATAGGCTTGTTTAACGGGCAGTTTCGGAAGAGATGTCGCATCCTTAGCCTTGGCTATGTTCGCGTTAACAATGTCCAAGCCCGACTTGACCACGGTGGAATGAGGTAAAGTTCTCTTTGGTAAACGTTTGGGAGGAAGCACACCAGTCGATCCCAATTCGTCAGGTAATACACGCTCCACTTGCTCATCCAAAACGGGAGGACGTGTGCACGGTTTCAATTTGTGAAGAAAATCAATTTTTTCCAAATAAGACCAAGACGGGTCTAAGTCCGGTACATCCTTAATTTCGGCCGGAGGAATAATGGCTAAGCCTTCATGTGAATGGAGTTTAACATCAACAGGTTGATCTACTTCCATGTTAGAGTCCGTGATGATGGGTATCAACGGCGGGTTACGGACGTCCACAAAATCAAGCGTGCCCTTATTGTCAACAACCGTGTCCTTAATCGACCCGCGACCTAGATTCCCGGCGGAGTCCGTGCCGTCCGTGCGCTGCCTAGACAATAACGGATCGGGGCACGGGTCACGCGTGGAGTCCGTGCTAACGGTAACCTGGCCCAGGCCAGAAGCCGTAGCAGACGAACTATTGACGGGCTTGCCGTCCCCCACGTGTGACCCGGCCTGAACCGTCCCCGGAGGGCCACGGAGCAGGTTGACGGCGTCAACATCGTGAGACCCCTCCAGCTCTGTGGTTTTTAGGCCGCCAGACTGGTTTAGGGTACTCAATTTCTGGCCACCACGGCCGTCAACAAACAGGCCCCCGTCGGGTAAACACTGTTTTTTGACTGTATCACTCGCCGTAACCGTCTCCACGGGGTCGGCGGCCCGCTTATTGGACTGGGACTTAAGCTCACGGCGGTCATCTAAACTAGCCGAACCCTTCCGTGAAGAGCCGGACTTAGTAGAACTATTCGCGTGGGATCTAGACGAGGAGAGCGATTTCTTAAGGTTAGATAATTTCTCATCGTTCTTCTTTTCCATTTCATTTAAACTAGTTTTGAAAGACGAGACCATCTCTTGCTTAAAGGATGTGAGAAAAGCCGTGATATCAAAAGTGGGAGGAGCCACAGGAACCGAGCCCGAAGGGGGAATCAGAGGCGATTTATCCGTAGGAATAGGTGGATTAGGAGATTGAGGGTTGAGAGAGATTTGTTTAGATTTCTTAGCACGCATTTCTGAAAGTTTATTCCAAACATCGTCCTCCAGATCGCGACACAACAAACACCTTGCATCCGGAAAGCAAATGGGGGACTTATCACATAGAACACACAAAGAGTGAGGGTCTTTATCTGACATGAAACGCTGACAAGTCACACACTTATGAGACGCCATGATGAAATGAGTTACACAAAATGCTTCGCGGAAAAGTCGCCGATGATCACAGAAAAAAAATCACAAGTCACAAAAACACAGTTCACAGACACAAAAAACGAATGCGATTGTCACTCAAATGACCAAATGTCGGCAACACATACCATAGGAATTGAATCCCAAAGGAGAAGGCTTGAATTGAGAAAGCAATCTAGACTTCTACATAGACATCCACTCAGCACAAGTGCAGGAGAGAATATGAGCACATGGGAGATCAGGGGAAGATAACTCCACTAGGAAGGAAGGAGCTGCATACCACTAATGGTAAATATGACTTAGAGTATTTTTTATCTATATTTTTAATCTAGACTTCTGCAGACACGTTCCAAAGAACGGAGAAAGGGGCTGGAGTTCGTCCCAGAGGTTAGTTTATGCCAATAATTGGACATTTTGACTAAAATGGTCAAATTCAAATTTCTGATTATAAACTAGCAGAAATTGTTCACAAGACTCCCAAGAAGCAATACCGATTGAAAAAAATTGAATTTGAAAAAATAATTTTTTCGACGTTAGGGTGAGCTTGGGGGTACAGGTTCAGTATAAGGCCAGAATTTTACAAATTGGACATTTTGACTAAAATGGTCAAATTCAAATTTCTGATTATAAACTAGCAGAAATTGTTCACAAGACTCCCAAGAAGCAATACCGATTGAAAAAAATTGAATTTGAAAAAATAATTTTTTCGACGTTAGGGTGAGCTTGGGGGTACAGGTTCAGTATAAGGCCAGAATTTAACAAATTGGACATTTTGACTAAAATGGTCAAATTCAAATTTCTGATTATAAACTAGCAGAAATTGTTCACAAGACTTCCAAGAAGCAATACCAATTGAAAAAAATTGAATTTGAAAAAATAATTTTTTCGACGTTAGGGTGAGCTTGGGGGTACAGGTTCAGTATAAGGCCAGAATTTAACAAATTGGACATTTTGACTAAAATGGTCAATTTCAAATTTCTGATTATAAACTAGCAGAAATTGTTCACAAGACTCCCAAGAAGCAATACCGATTGAAAAAAATTGAATTTGAAAAAATAATTTTTTCGACATTAGGGTGAGCTTGGGAGTACAGGTTCAGTATAAGGCCAGAATTTAACAAATTGGACATTTTGACTAAAATGGTCAAATTCAAATTTCTGATTATAAATTAGCAGAAATTGTTCACAAGACTCCCAAGAAGCAATACCGATTGAAAAATATTGAATTTGAAAAAATATTTTTTTCGACGTTAGGGTGAGCTTGGGGGTACAGGTTCAGTATAAGGCAAGAATTTAACAAATTGGACATTTTGACTAAAATGGTCAAATTCAAATTTCTGATTATAATCTAGCAGAAATTGTTTATAAGACTCCCAAGAAGCAATACCGATTGAAAAAAATTGAATTTGAAAAAATAATTTTTTCGACGTTAGGGTGAGCTTGGGGGTACATGTTCAGTATAAGGCCAGAATTTAACAAATTGGACATTTTGACTAAAATGGTCAAATTCAAATTTCTGATTATAAACTAGCAGAAATTGTTCACAAGACTCCCAAGAAGCAATACCGATTGAAAAAAATTGAATTTGAAAAAATAATTTTTTCGACGTTAGGGTGAGCTTGGGGGTACAGGTTCAGTATAAGGCCAGAATTTTACAAATTGGACATTTTGACTAAAATGGTCAAATTCAAATTTCTGATTATAAACTAGCAGAAATTGTTCACAAGACTCCCAAGAAGCAATACCGATTGAAAAATATTGAATTTGAAAAAATAATTTTTTCGACGTTAGGGTGAGCTTGGGGGTACAGGTTCAGTATAAGGCAAGAATTTTACAAATTGGACATTTTGACTAAAATGGTCAAATTCAAATTTCTGATTATAAACTAGCAGAAATTGTTCACAAGACTTCCAAGAAGCAATACCGATTGAAAAAAATCGAATTTGAAAAAATAATTTTTTCGACGTTAGGGTGAGCTTGGGGGTACAGGTTCAGTATAAGGCCAGAATTTAACAAATTGGACATTTCGACTAAAATGGTCAAATTCAAATTTCTGATTATAAACTAGCAGAAATTGTTCACAAGACTCCCAAGAAGCAATACCGATTGAAAAAAATTGAATTTGAAAAAATAATTTTTTCGACGTTAGGGTTAGCTTGGGGGTACAGGTTCAGTATAAGGCCAGAATTTTACAAATTGGACATTTTGACTAAAATGGTCAAATTCAAATTTCTGATTATAAACTAGCAGAAATTGTTCACAAGACTCCCAAGAAGCAATACCGATTGAAAAAAATTAAATTTGAAAAAATAATTTGTTCGACATTAGGGTGAGCTTGGGAGTACAGGTTCAGTATAAGGCCAGAATTTAACAAATTGGACATTTTGACTAAAATGGTCAAATTCAAATTTCTGATTATAAACTAGCAGAAATTGTTCACAAGACTCCCAAGAAGCAATACCGATTGAAAAAAATTGAATTTGAAAAATAATTTTTTCGACGTTAGGGTGAGCTTGTGGGTACATGTTCAGTATAAGGCCAGAATTAAACAAATTGGACATTTTGACTAAAATGGTCAAATTCAAATTTCTGATTATAAACTAGCAGAAATTGTTCACAAGACTCCCAAGAAGCAATACCGATTGAAAAAAATTGAATTTGAAAAAATAATTTTTTCGACGTTAGGGTGAGCTTGGGGGTACAGGTTCAGTATAAGGCCAGAATTTAACAAATTGGACATTTTGACTAAAATGGTCAAATTCAAATTTCTGATTATAAACTAGCAGAAATTGTTCACAAGACTCCCAAGAAGCAATACCGATTGAAAAAAATTGAATTTGAAAAAATAATTTTTTCGACGTTAGGGTGAGCTTGGGGGTACAGGTTCAGTATAAGGCCAGAATTTTACAAATTGGACATTTTGACTAAAATGGTCAAATTCAAATTTCTGATTATAAACTAGCAGAAATTGTTCACAAGACTCCCAAGAAGCAATACCGATTGAAAAAAATTGAATTTGAAAAAATAATTTTTTCGACGTTAGGGTGAGCTTGGGGGTACAGGTTCAGTATAAGGCCAGAATTTAACAAATTGGACATTTTGACTAAAATGGTCAAATTCAAATTTCTGATTATAAACTAGCAGAAATTGTTCACAAGACTTCCAAGAAGCAATACCGATTGAAAAAAATTGAATTTGAAAAAATAATTTTTTCGACGTTAGGGTGAGCTTGGGGGTACAGGTTCAGTATAAGGCCAGAATTTAACAAATTGGACATTTTGACTAAAATGGTCAATTTCAAATTTCTGATTATAAACTAGCAGAAATTGTTCACAAGACTCCCAAGAAGCAATACCGATTGAAAAAAATTGAATTTGAAAAAATAATTTTTTCGACATTAGGGTGAGCTTGGGAGTACAGGTTCAGTATAAGGCCAGAATTTAACAAATTGGACATTTTGACTAAAATGGTCAAATTCAAATTTCTGATTATAAATTAGCAGAAATTGTTCACAAGACTCCCAAGAAGCAATACCGATTGAAAAATATTGAATTTGAAAAAATAATTTTTTCGACGTTAGGGTGAGCTTGGGGGTACAGGTTCAGTATAAGGCAAGAATTTAACAAATTGGACATTTTGACTAAAATGGTCAAATTCAAATTTCTGATTATAAACTAGCAGAAATTGTTCACAAGACTCCCAAGAAGCAATACCGATTGAAAAATATTGAATTTGAAAAAATAATTTTTTCGACGTTAGGGTGAGCTTGGGGGTACAGGTTCAGTATAAGGCAAGAATTTTACAAATTGGACATTTTGACTAAAATGGTCAAATTCAAATTTCTGATTATAAACTAGCAGAAATTGTTCACAAGACTTCCAAGAAGCAATACCGATTGAAAAAAATCGAATTTGAAAAAATAATTTTTTCGACGTTAGGGTGAGCTTGGGGGTACAGGTTCAGTATAAGGCCAGAATTTAACAAATTGGACATTTCGACTAAAATGGTCAAATTCAAATTTCTGATTATAAACTAGCAGAAATTGTTCACAAGACTCCCAAGAAGCAATACCGATTGAAAAAAATTGAATTTGAAAAAATAATTTTTTCGACGTTAGGGTTAGCTTGGGGGTACAGGTTCAGTATAAGGCCAGAATTTTACAAATTGGACATTTTGACTAAAATGGTCAAATTCAAATTTCTGATTATAAACTAGCAGAAATTGTTCACAAGACTCCCAAGAAGCAATACCGATTGAAAAAAATTAAATTTGAAAAAATAATTTGTTCGACATTAGGGTGAGCTTGGGAGTACAGGTTCAGTATAAGGCCAGAATTTAACAAATTGGACATTTTGACTAAAATTGTCAAATTCAAATTTCTGATTATAAACTAGCAGAAATTGTTCATAAGACTCCCAAGAAGCAATACCGATTGAAAAAAATTGAATTTGAAAAATAATTTTTTCGACGTTAGGGTGAGCTTGGGGGTACAGGTTCAGTATAAGGCCAGAATTTAACAAATTGGACATTTTGACTAAAATTGTCAAATTCAAATTTCTGATTATAAACTAGCAGAAATTGTTCACAAGACTCCCAAGAAGCAATACCGATTGAAAAAAATTGAATTTGAAAAAATAATTATTCGACGTTAGGGTGAGCTTGGGGGTACAGGTTCAGTATAAGGCCAGAATTTTACAAATTGGACATTTTGACTAAAATGGTCAAATTAAAATTTCTGATTATAAACTAGCAGAAACTGTTCACAAGACTTCCAAGAAGCAATACCGATTGAAAAAAATTGAATTTGAAAAAATAATTTTTTCGACGTTAGGGTGAGCTTGGGGGTACAGGTTCAGTATAAGGCCAGAATTTAACAAATTGGACATTTTGACTAAAATGGTCAATTTCAAATTTCTGATTATAAACTAGCAGAAATTGTTCACAAGACTCCCAAGAAGCAATACCGATTGAAAAAAATTGAATTTGAAAAAATAATTTTTTCGACGTTAGGGTGAGCTTGGGGGTACAGGTTCAGTATAAGGCCAGAATTTTACAAATTGGACATTTTGACTAAAATGGTCAAATTCAAATTTCTGATTATAAACTAGCGGAAATTGTTCACAAGACTCCCAAGAAGCAATACCGATTGAAAAAAATTGAATTTGAAAAAATAATTTTTTCGACGTTAGGGTGAGCTTGGGGGTACAGGTTCAGTATAAGGCAAGAATTTTACAAATTGGACATTTTGACTAAAATGGTCAAATTCAAATTTCTGATTATAAACTAGCAGAAATTGTTCACAAGACTTCCAAGAAGCAATACCGATTGAAAAAAATTGAATTTGAAAAAATAATTTTTTCGACGTGAGGGTGAGCTTCGGGGTACAGGTTCAGTATAAGGCCAGAATTTAACAAATTGGACATTTTGACTAAAATTGTCAAATTCAAATTTCTGATTATAAACTAGCAGAAATTGTTCACAAGACTCCCAAGAAGCAATACCGATTAAAAAAAATTGAATTTGAAAAAATAATTTTTTCGACGTTAGGGTGAGCTTGGGGTTACAGGTTCAGTATAAGGCCAGAATTTTTCAAATTGGACATTTTGACTAAAATTGTCAAATTCAAATTTCTGATTATAAACTAGCAGAAATTGTTCACAAGACTCCCAAGAAGCAATACCGATTGAAAAAAATTGAATTTGAAAAAATAATTTTTTCGACGTTAGGGTGAGCTTGGGGGTACAGGTGCAGTATAAGGCCAGAATTTTACAAATTGGACATTTTGACTAAAATTGTCAAATTCAAATTTCTGATTATAAACTAGCAGAAATTGTTCACAAGACTCCCAAGAAGCAATACCGATTGAAAAAATTGAATTTGAAAAAATATTTTTTTCGACGTTAGGGTGAGCTTGGGGTTACAGGTTCAGTATAAGGCCAGACTTTTACAAATTGGACATTTTGACTAAAATGGTCAAATTCAAATTTCTGATTATAAACTAGCAGAAATTGTTCACAAGACTCCCAAGAAGCAATACCGATTGAAAAAAATTGAATTTGAAAAAATAATTTTTTCGACGTTAGGGTGAGCTTCGGGGTACAGGTTCAGTATAAGGCCAGAATTTAACAAATTGGACATTTTGACTAAAATTGTCAAATTCAAATTTCTGATTATAAACTAGCAGAAATTGTTCATAAGACTCCCAAGAAGCAATACCGATTGAAAAAAATTGAATTTGAAAAAATAATTTTTTCGACGTTAGGGTGAGCTTGGGGGTACAGGTTCAGTATAAGGCCAGAATTTAACAAATTGGACATTTTGACTAAAATGGTCAATTTCAAATTTCTGATTATAAACTAGCAGAAATTGTTCACAAGACTCCCAAGAAGCAATACCGATTGAAAAAAATTGAATTTGAAAAAATAATTTTTTCGACGTTAGGGTGAGCTTGGGGGTACAGGTTCAGTATAAGGCCAGAATTTTACAAATTGGACATTTTGACTAAAATGGTCAAATTCAAATTTCTGATTATAAACTAGCGGAAATTGTTCACAAGACTCCCAAGAAGCAATACCGATTGAAAAAAATTTAATTTGAAAAAATAATTTTTTCGACGTTAGGGTGAGCTTGGGGGTACAGGTTCAGTATAAGGCAAGAATTTTACAAATTGGACATTTTGACTAAAATGGTCAAATTCAAATTTCTGATTATAAACTAGCAGAAATTGTTCACAAGACTTCCAAGAAGCAATACCGATTGAAAAAAATTGAATTTGAAAAAATAATTTTTTCGACGTGAGGGTGAGCTTGGGGGTACAGGTTCAGTATAAGGCCAGAATTTAACAAATTGGACATTTTGACTAAAATTGTCAAATTCAAATTTCTGATTATAAACTAGCAGAAATTGTTCACAAGACTCCCAAGAAGCAATACCGATTAAAAAAAATTGAATTTGAAAAAATAATTTTTTCGACGTTAGGGTGAGCTTGGGGTTACAGGTTCAGTATAAGGCCAGAATTTTTCAAATTGGACATTTTGACTAAAATTGTCAAATTCAAATTTCTGATTATAAACTAGCAGAAATTGTTCACAAGACTCCCAAGAAGCAATACCGATTGAAAAAAATTGAATTTGAAAAAATAATTTTTTCGACGTTAGGGTGAGCTTGGGGGTACAGGTGCAGTATAAGGCCAGAATTTTACAAATTGGACATTTTGACTAAAATTGTCAAATTCAAATTTCTGATTATAAACTAGCAGAAATTGTTCACAAGACTCCCAAGAAGCAATACCGATTGAAAAAATTGAATTTGAAAAAATATTTTTTTCGACGTTAGGGTGAGCTTGGGGTTACAGGTTCAGTATAAGGCCAGAATTTTACAAATTGGACATTTTGACTAAAATGGTCAAATTCAAATTTCTGATTATAAACTAGCAGAAATTGTTCACAAGACTCCCAAGAAGCAATACCGATTGAAAAAAATTGAATTTGAAAAAATAATTTTTTCGACGTTAGGGTGAGCTTCGGGGTACAGGTTCAGTATAAGGCCAGAATTTAACAAATTGGACATTTTGACTAAAATTGTCAAATTCAAATTTCTGATTATAAACTAGCAGAAATTGTTCATAAGACTCCCAAGAAGCAATACCGATTGAAAAAAATTGAATTTGAAAAAATAATTATTCGACGTTAGGGTGAGCTTGGGGGTACAGGTTCAGTATAAGGCCAGAATTTTACAAATTGGACATTTTGACTAAAATGGTCAAATTAAAATTTCTGATTATAAACTAGCAGAAACTGTTCACAAGACTTCCAAGAAGCAATACCGATTGAAAAAAATTGAATTTGAAAAAATATTTTTTTCGACGTTAGGGTGAGCTTGGGGGTACAGGTTCAGTATAAGGCCAGAATTTAACAAATTGGACATTTTGACTAAAATGGTCAATTTCAAATTTCTGATTATAAACTAGCAGAAATTGTTCACAAGACTCCCAAGAAGCAATACCGATTGAAAAAAATTGAATTTGAAAAAATAATTTTTTCGACGTTAGGGTGAGCTTGGGGGTACAGGTTCAGTATAAGGCCAGAATTTTACAAATTGGACATTTTGACTAAAATGGTCAAATTCAAATTTCTGATTATAAACTAGCGGAAATTGTTCACAAGACTCCCAAGAAGCAATACCGATTGAAAAAAATTTAATTTGAAAAAATAATTTTTTCGACGTTAGGGTGAGCTTGGGGGTACAGGTTCAGTATAAGGCAAGAATTTTACAAATTGGACATTTTGACTAAAATGGTCAAATTCAAATTTCTGATTATAAACTAGCAGAAATTGTTCACAAGACTTCCAAGAAGCAATACCGATTGAAAAAAATTGAATTTGAAAAAATAATTTTTTCGACGTGAGGGTGAGCTTGGGGGTACAGGTTCAGTATAAGGCCAGAATTTAACAAATTGGACATTTTGACTAAAATTGTCAAATTCAAATTTCTGATTATAAACTAGCAGAAATTGTTCACAAGACTCCCAAGAAGCAATACCGATTAAAAAAAATTGAATTTGAAAAAATAATTTTTTCGACGTTAGGGTGAGCTTGGGGTTACAGGTTCAGTATAAGGCCAGAATTTTTCAAATTGGACATTTTGACTAAAATTGTCAAATTCAAATTTCTGATTATAAACTAGCAGAAATTGTTCACAAGACTCCCAAGAAGCAATACCGATTGAAAAAAATTGAATTTGAAAAAATAATTTTTTCGACGTTAGGGTGAGCTTGGGGGTACAGGTGCAGTATAAGGCCAGAATTTTACAAATTGGACATTTTGACTAAAATTGTCAAATTCAAATTTCTGATTATAAACTAGCAGAAATTGTTCACAAGACTCCCAAGAAGCAATACCGATTGAAAAAATTGAATTTGAAAAAATATTTTTTTCGACGTTAGGGTGAGCTTGGGGTTACAGGTTCAGTATAAGGCCAGAATTTTACAAATTGGACATTTTGACTAAAATGGTCAAATTCAAATTTCTGATTATAAACTAGCAGAAATTGTTCACAAGACTCCCAAGAAGCAATACCGATTGAAAAAAATTGAATTTGAAAAAATAATTTTTTCGATGTTAGGGTGAGCTTCGGGGTACAGGTTCAGTATAAGGCCAGAATTTAACAAATTGGACATTTTGACTAAAATTGTCAAATTCAAATTTCTGATTATAAACTAGCAGAAATTGTTCATAAGACTCCCAAGAAGCAATACCGATTGAAAAAAATTGAATTTGAAAAAATATTTTTTCTGACGTTAGGGTGAGCTTGGGGGTACAGGTTCAGTATAAGGCCAGAATTTAACAAATTGGACATTTTGACTAAAATGGTCAAATTCAAATTTCTGATTATAAACTAGCAGAAATTTTTCACAAGACTTCCAAGAAGCAATACCGATTGAAAAAAATTGAATTTGAAAAAAAAAAATTTTCGACGT
This sequence comes from Steromphala cineraria, assembly GCA_916613615.1. Lineage (NCBI taxonomy): Eukaryota > Metazoa > Mollusca > Gastropoda > Trochida > Trochidae > Steromphala > Steromphala cineraria. The sequence continues at coordinate 495,709 of OU744729.1, forward strand.
TAGGGTGAGCTTGGGGGTACAGGTTCAGTATAAGGCCAGAATTTAACAAATTGGACATTTTGACTAAAATGGTCAATTTCAAATTTCTGATTATAAACTAGCAGAAATTGTTCACAAGACTCCCAAGAAGCAATACCGATTGAAAAAAATTGAATTTGAAAAAATTATTTTTTCGACGTTAGGGTGAGCTTGGGGGTACAGGTTCAGTATAAGGCCAGAATTTTACAAATTGGACATTTTGACTAAAATGGTCAAATTCAAATTTCTGATTATAAACTAGCAGAAATTGTTCACAAGACTCCCAAGAAGCAATACCGATTGAAAAAAATTGAATTTGAAAAAATAATTTTTTCGACGTTAGGGTGAGCTTGGGGGTACAGGTTCAGTATAAGGCCAGAATTTTACAAATTGGACATTTTGACTAAAATGGTCAAATTCAAATTTCTGATTATAAACTAGCAGAAATTGTTCACAAGACTCCCAAGAAGCAATACCGATTGAAAAAATTTAATTTGAAAAAATATTTTTTTCGACGTTAGGGTGAGCTTGGGGTTACAGGTTCAGTATAAGGCCAGAATTTTACAAATTGGACATTTTGACTAAAATGGTCAAATTCAAATTTCTGATTATAAACTAGCAGAAATTGTTCACAAGACTCCCAAGAAGCAATACCGATTGAAAAAATTTAATTTGAAAAAATATTTTTTTCGACGTTAGGGTGAGCTTGGGGTTACAGGTTCAGTATAAGGCCAGAATTTTACAAATTGGACATTTTGACTAAAATGGTCAAATTCAAATTTCTGATTATAAACTAGCAGAAATTGTTCACAAGACTCCCAAGAAGCAATACCGATTGAAAAAAATTGAATTTGAAAAAATAATTTTTTCGACGTTAGGGTGAGCTTCGGGGTACAGGTTCAGTATAAGGCCAGAATTTTACAAATTGGACATTTTGACTAAAATGGTCAAATTCAAATTTCTGATTATAAACTAGCAGAAATTGTTCACAAGACTCCCAAGAAGCAATACCGATTGAAAAAATTGAATTTGAAAAAATATTTTTTTCGACGTTAGGGTGAGCTTGGGGTTACAGGTTCAGTATAAGGCCAGAATTTTACAAATTGGACATTTTGACTAAAATGGTCAAATTCAAATTTCTGATTATAAACTAGCAGAAATTGTTCACAAGACTCCCAAGAAGCAATACCGATTGAAAAAAATTGAATTTGAAAAAATAATTTTTTCGACGTTAGGGTGAGCTTCGGGGTACAGGTTCAGTATAAGGCCAGAATTTAACAAATTGGACATTTTGACTAAAATTGTCAAATTCAAATTTCTGATTATAAACTAGCAGAAATTGTTCATAAGACTCCCAAGAAGCAATACCGATTGAAAAAAATTGAATTTGAAAAAATATTTTTTCTGACGTTAGGGTGAGCTTGGGGGTACAGGTTCAGTATAAGGCCAGAATTTAACAAATTGGACATTTTGACTAAAATGGTCAAATTCAAATTTCTGATTATAAACTAGCAGAAATTTTTCACAAGACTTCCAAGAAGCAATACCGATTGAAAAAAATTGAATTTGAAAAAAAAAAATTTTCGACGTTAGGGTGAGCTTGGGGGTACAGGTTCAGTATAAGGCCAGAATTTAACAAATTGGACATTTTGACTAAAATGGTCAATTTCAAATTTCTGATTATAAACTAGCAGAAATTGTTCACAAGACTCCCAAGAAGCAATACCGATTGAAAAAAATTGAATTTGAAAAAATTATTTTTTCGACGTTAGGGTGAGCTTGGGGGTACAGGTTCAGTATAAGGCCAGAATTTTACAAATTGGACATTTTGACTAAAATGGTCAAATTCAAATTTCTGATTATAAACTAGCAGAAATTGTTCACAAGACTCCCAAGAAGCAATACCGATTGAAAAAAATTGAATTTGAAAAAATAATTTTTTCGACGTTAGGGTGAGCTTCGGGGTACAGGTTCAGTATAAGGCCAGAATTTTACAAATTGGACATTTTGACTAAAATTGTCAAATTCAAATTTCTGATTATAAACTAGCAGAAATTGTTCATAAGACTCCCAAGAAGCAATACCGATTGAAAAAAATTGAATTTGAAAAAATATTTTTTCTGACGTTAGGGTGAGCTTGGGGGTACAGGTTCAGTATAAGGCCAGAATTTTACAAATTGGACATTTTGACTAAAATTGTCAAATTCAAATTTCTGATTATAAACTAGCAGAAATTGTTCACAAGACTCCCAAGAAGCAATACCGATTGAAAAAATTTAATTTGAAAAAATATTTTTTTCGACGTTAGGGTGAGCTTGGGGTTACAGGTTCAGTATAAGGCCAGAATTTTACAAATTGGACATTTTGACTAAAATGGTCAAATTCAAATTTCTGATTATAAACTAGCAGAAATTGTTCACAAGACTCCCAAGAAGCAATACCGATTGAAAAAAATTGAATTTGAAAAAATAATTTTTTCGACGTTAGGGTGAGCTTCGGGGTACAGGTTCAGTATAAGGCCAGAATTTTACAAATTGGACATTTTGACTAAAATTGTCAAATTCAAATTTCTGATTATAAACTAGCAGAAATTGTTCATAAGACTCCCAAGAAGCAATACCGATTGAAAAAAATTGAATTTGAAAAAATATTTTTTCTGACGTTAGGGTGAGCTTGGGGGTACAGGTTCAGTATAAGGCCAGAATTTTACAAATTGGACATTTTGACTAAAATTGTCAAATTCAAATTTCTGATTACAAACTAGCAGAAATTGTTCACAAGACTCCCAAGAAGCAATACCGATTGAAAAAAATTGAATTTGAAAAAATAATTTTTTCGACGTTAGGGTGAGCTTCGGGGTACAGGTTCAGTTTAAGGCCAGAATTTTACAAATTGGACATTTTGACTAAAATGGTCAAATTCAAATTTCTGATTATAAACTAGCAGAAATTGTTCACAAGACTTCCAAGAAGCAATACCGATTGAAAAAAATTGAATTTGAAAAAATAATTTTTTCGACGTTAGGGTGAGCTTGGGGGTACAGGTTCAGTATAAGGCCAGAATTTAACAAATTGGACATTTTGACTAAAATGGTCAAATTCAAATTTCTGATTATAAACTAGCAGAAATTGTTCACAAGACTCCCAAGAAGCAATACCGATTGAAAAAAATTGAATTTGAAAAAATAATTTTTTCGACGTTAGGGTGAGCTTGGGGGTACAGGTTCAGTATAAGGCCAGAATTTTACAAATTGGACATTTTGATTAAAATGGTCAAATTCAAATTTCTGATTATAAACTAGCAGAAATTGTTCACAAGACTCCCAAGAAGCAATACCGATTGAAAAAATTGAATTTGAAAAACTATTTTTTTCGACTTTAGGGTGAGCTTGGGGGTACAGGTTCAGTATAAGGCCAGAATTTTACAAATTGGACATTTTGACTAAAATGGTCAAATTCAAATTTCTGATTATAAACTAGCAGAAATTGTTCACAAGACTTCCAAGAAGCAATACCGATTGAAAAAAATTGAATTTGAAAAAAAAAAATGTTCGACGTTAGGGTGAGCTTGGGGTTACAGGTTCAGTATAAGGCCAGAATTTAACAAATTGGACATTTTGACTAAAATGGTAAATTTCAAATTTCTGATTATAAACTAGCAGAAATTGTTCACAAGACTCCCAAGAAGCAATACCGATTGAAAAAAATTGAATTTGAAAAAATTATTTTTTCGACGTTAGGGTGAGCTTGGGGGTACAGGTTCAGTATAAGGCCAGAATTTTACAAATTGGACATTTTGACTAAAATGGTCAAATTCAAATTTCTGATTATAAACTAGCAGAAATTGTTCACAAGACTCCCAAGAAGCAATACCGATTGAAAAAAATTGAATTTGAAAAAATAATTTTTTCGACGTTAGGGTGAGCTTTGGGGTACAGGTTCAGTATAAGGCCAGAATTTTACAAATTGGACATTTTGACTAAAATGGTCAAATTCAAATTTCTGATTATAAACTAGCAGAAATTGTTCACAAGACTTCCAAGAAGCAATACCGATTGAAAAAAATTGAATTTGAAAAAATAATTTTTTCGACGTTAGGGTGAGCTTGGGGGTACAGGTTCAGTATAAGGCCAGAATTTAACAAATTGGACATTTTGACTAAAATGGTCAAATTCAAATTTCTGATTATAAACTAGCAGAAATTGTTCACAAGACTCCCAAGAAGCAATACCGATTGAAAAAAATTGAATTTGAAAAAATAATTTTTTCGACGTTAGGGTGAGCTTGGGGGTACAGGTTCAGTATAAGGCCAGAATTTAACAAATTGGACATTTTGACTAAAATGGTCAAATTCAAATTTCTGATTATAAACTAGCAGAAATTGTTCACAAGACTCCCAAGAAGCAATACCGATTGAAAAAATTGAATTTGAAAAAATATTTTTTTCGACGTTAGGGTGAGCTTGGGGGTACAGGTTCACTATAAGGTCAGAATTTTACAAATTGGACATTTTGACTAAAATGGTCAAATTCAAATTTCTGATTATAAACTAGCAGAAATTGTTCACAAGACTCCCAAGAAGCAATACCGATTGAAAAAAATTGAATTTGAAAAAATAATTTTTTCGACATTAGGGTGAGCTTGGGAGTACAGGTTCAGTATAAGGCCAGAATTTAACAAATTGGACATTTTGACTAAAATGGTCAAATTCAAATTTCTGATTATAAACTAGCAGAAATTGTTCACAAGACTCCCAAGAAGCAATACCGATTGAAAAAAATTGAATTTGAAAAAATAATTTTTTCGACGTTAGGGTGAGCTTGGGGGTACAGGTTCAGTATAAGGCCAGAATTTTACAAATTGGACATTTTGACTAAAATGGTCAAATTCAAATTTCTGATTATAAATTAGCAGAAATTGTTCATAAGACTCCCAAGAAGCAATACCTATTGAAAAAAATTGAATTTGAAAAAATATTTTTTTCGACGTTAGGGTGAGCTTGGGAGTACAGGTTCAGTATAAGGCCAGAATTTAACAAATTGGACATTTTGACTAAAATGGTCAAATTCAAATTTCTGATTATAAACTAGCAGAAATTGTTCACAAGACTTCCAAGAAGCAATACCGATTGAAAAAAATTGAATTTGAAAAAAAAAAAATTTCGACGTTAGGGTGAGCTTGGGGGTACAGGTTCAGTATAAGGCCAGAATTTAACAAATTGGACATTTTGACTAAAAAGGTCAAATTCAAATTTCTGATTATAAACTAGCAGAAATTGTTAACAAGACTTCCAAGAAGCAATACCGATTGAAAAAAATTGAATTTGAAAAAAAAAAATGTTCGACGTTAGGGTGAGCTTGGGGTTACAGGTTCAGTATAAGGCCAGAATTTAACAAATTGGACATTTTGACTAAAATGGTAAATTTCAAATTTCTGATTATAAACTAGCAGAAATTGTTCACAAGACTCCCAAGAAGCAATACCGATTGAAAAAAATTGAATTTGAAAAAATTATTTTTTCGACGTTAGGGTGAGCTTGGGGGTACAGGTTCAGTATAAGGCCAGAATTTAACAAATTGGACATTTTGACTAAAATGGTCAAATTCAAATTTCTGATTATAAACTAGCAGAAATTGTTCACAAGACTTCCAAGAAGCAATACCGATTGAAAAAAATTGAATTTGAAAAAAAAAAAATTTCGACGTTAGGGTGAGCTTGGGGGTACAGGTTCAGTATAAGGCCAGAATTTAACAAATTGGACATTTTGACTAAAAAGGTCAAATTCAAATTTCTGATTATAAACTAGCAGAAATTGTTAACAAGACTTCCAAGAAGCAATACCGATTGAAAAAAATTGAATTTGAAAAAAAAAAATGTTCGACGTTAGGGTGAGCTTGGGGTTACAGGTTCAGTATAAGGCCAGAATTTAACAAATTGGACATTTTGACTAAAATGGTAAATTTCAAATTTCTGATTATAAACTAGCAGAAATTGTTCACAAGACTCCCAAGAAGCAATACCGATTGAAAAAAATTGAATTTGAAAAAATTATTTTTTCGACGTTAGGGTGAGCTTGGGGGTACAGGTTCAGTATAAGGCCAGAATTTAACAAATTGGACATTTTGACTAAAATGGTCAAATTCAAATTTCTGATTATAAACTAGCAGAAATTGTTCACAAGACTCCCAAGAAGCAATACCGATTGAAAAAAATTGAATTTGAAAAAATAATTTTTTCGACGTTAGGGTGAGCTTGGGGGTACAGGTTCAGTATAAGGCCAGAATTTAACAAATTGGACATTTTGACTAAAATGGTCAAATTCAAATTTCTGATTATAAACTAGCAGAAATTGTTCATAAGACTCCCAAGAAGCAATACCGATTGAAAAAAATTGAATTTGAAAAAATAATTTTTTCGACGTTAGGGTGAGCTTGGGGGTACAGGTTCAGTATAAGGCCAGAATTTAACAAATTGGACATTTTGACTAAAATGGTCAAATTCAAATTTCTGATTATAAACTAGCAGAAATTGTTCACAAGACTCCCAAGAAGCAATACCGATTGAAAAAAATTTAATTTGAAAAAATAATTTTTTCAACGTTAGGGTGAGCCTGGGGGTACAGGTTCAGTATAAGGCCAGAATTTAACAAATTGGACATTTTGACTAAAATGGTCAAATTCAAATTTCTGATTATAAACTAGCAGAAATTGTTCACAAGACTCCCAAGAAGCAATACCGATTGAAAAAAATTGAATTTGAAAAAATAATTTTTTCAACGTTAGGGTGAGCCTGGGGGTACAGGTTCAGTATAAGGCCAGAATTTTACAAATTGGACATTTTGACTAAAATGGTCAAATTCAAATTTCTGATTATAAACTAGCAGAAATTGTTCACAAGACTCCGAAGAAGCAATACCGATTGAAAAAAATTTAATTTGAAAAAATAATTTTTCGACGTTAGGGTGAGCTTGGGGGTACAGGTTCAGTATAAGGCCAGAATTTTACAAATTGGACATTTTGAGTAAATGGTCAATTTCAAATTTCTGATTATAAACTAGCAGAAATTGTTTCTGATTACAAACTAGCAGAAATTGTTCACAAGACTCCCAAGAAGCAATACCGATTGAAAAAAATTGAATTTGAAAAAATAATTTTTTCGACGTTAGGGTGAGCTTGGGGGTACAGGTTCAGTATAAGGCCAGAATTTTACAAATTGGACATTTTGACTAAAATGGTCAAATTCAAATTTCTGATTATAAACTAGCAGAAATTGTTCACAAGACTACCAAGAAGCAATACCGATTGAAAAAAATTGAATTTGAAAAAATAATTTTTTCGACGTTAGGGTGAGCTTGGGGGTACAGGTTCAGTATAAGGCCAGAATTTAACAAATTGGACATTTTGACTAAAATGGTCAAATTCAAATTTCTGATTATAAACTAGCAGAAATTGTTCACAAGACTCCCAAGAAGCAATACCGATTGAAAAAAATTGAATTTGAAAAAATAATGTTTTCGACGTTAGGGTGAGCTTGGGGGTACAGGTTCAGTATAAGGCCAGAATTTTACAAATTGGACATTTTGACTAAAATGGTCAAATTCAAATTTCTGATTATAAACTAGCAGAAATTGTTTACAAGACTCCCAAGAAGCAATACCGATTGAAAAAAATTTAATTTGAAAAAATAATTTTTTCTACATTAGGGTGAGCTTGGGAGTACAGGTTCAGAATAAGGCCAGAATTTAACAAATTGGACATTTTGACTAAAGTGGTCAAATTCAAATTTCTGATTATAAACTAGCAGAAATTGTTCATAAGACTCCCAAGAAGCAATACCGATTGAAAAAAATTGAATTTGAAAAAATAATTTTTTCGACGTTAGGGTGAGCTTGGGGGTACAGGTTCAGTATAAGGCCAGAATTTAACAAATTGGACATTTTGACTAAAATGGTCAAATTCAAACTTCTGATTATAAACTAGCAGAAATTGTTCACAAGACTCCCAAGAAGCAATACCGATTGAAAAAAATTGAATTTGAAAAAATAATTTTTTCGACGTTAGGTTGAGCTTGGGGGTACAGGTTCAGTATAAGGCCAGAATTTTACAAATTGGACATTTTGACGAAAATGGTCAAATTCAAATTTCTGATTATAAACTAGCAGAAATTGTTTACAAGACTACCAAGAAGCAATACCGATTGAAAAAAATTGAATTTGAAAAAATAATTTTTTCGACGTTAGGGTGAGCTTGGGGGTACAGGTTCAGTATAAGGCCAGAATTTAACAAATTGGACATTTTGACTAAAATGGTCAAATTCAAATTTCTGATTATAAACTAGCAGAAATTGTTCACAAGACTCCCAAGAAGCAATACCGATTGAAAAAAATTGAATTTGAAAAAATAATGTTTTCGACGTTAGGGTGAGCTTGGGGGTACAGGTTCAGTATAAGGCCAGAATTTTACAAATTGGACATTTTGACTAAAATGGTCAAATTCAAATTTCTGATTATAAACTAGCAGAAATTGTTTACAAGACTCCCAAGAAGCAATACCGATTGAAAAAAATTTAATTTGAAAAAATAATTTTTTCTACATTAGGGTGAGCTTGGGAGTACAGGTTCAGTATAAGGCCAGAATTTAACAAATTGGACATTTTGACAAAAATGGTCAAATTCAAATTTCTGATTATAAACTAGCAGAAATTGTTCACAAGACTCCCAAAAAGCAATACCGATTGAAAAAAATTGAATTTGAAAAAATATTTTTTTCGACATTAGGGTGAGCTTGGGAGTACAGGTTCAGTATAAGGCCAGAATTTAACAAATTGGACATTTTAACTAAAATGGTCAAATTCAAATTTCTGATTATAAACTAGCAGAAATTGTTCATAAGACTCCCAAGAAGCAATACCGATTGAAAAAAATTGAATTTGAAAAAATATTTTTTTCGCCGTTAGGGTGAGCTTGGGGGTACAGGTTCAGTATAAGGCCAGAATTTAACAAATTGGACATTTTGACTAAAATGGTCAAATTCAAATTTCTGATTATAAACTAGCAGAAATTGTTCACAAGACTCCCAAGAAGCAATACCGATTGAAAAAAATTGAATTTGAAAAAATAATTTTTTCGACGTTAGGGTGAGCTTGGGGGTACAGGTTCAGTATAAGGCCAGAATTTAACAAATTGGACATTTTGACTAAAATGGTCAATTTCAAATTTCTGATTATAAACTAGCAGAAATTGTTCACAAGACTCCCAAGAAGCAATACCGATTTAAAAAAATTGAATTTGAAAAAATAATTTTTTCGACGTTAGGGTGAGCTTGGGGGTCAGGTTCAGTATAAGGCCAGAATTTTACAAATTGGACATTTTGACTAAAATGGTCAAATTCAAATTTCTGATTATAAACTAGCAGAAATTGTTTACAAGACTCCCAAGAAGCAATACCGATTGAAAAATTTTAATTTGAAAAAATAATTTTTTCGACATTAGGGTGAGCTTGGGAGTACATGTTCAGTATAAGGCCAGAATTTAACAAATTGGACATTTTGACTAAAATGGTCAAATTCAAATTTCTGATTATAAACTAGCAGAAATTGTTCACAAGACTCCCAAGAAGCAATACCGATTGAAAAAAATTGAATTTGAAAAAATATTTTTTTCGACGTTAGGGTGAGCTTGGGGGTACAGGTTCAGTATAAGGCCAGAATTTAACAAATTGGACATTTTGACTAAAATGGTCAAATTCAAATTTCTGATTATAAACTAGCAGAAATTGTTCACAAGACTCCCAAGAAGCAATACCGATTGAAAAAAATTGAATTTGAAAAAATAATTTTTTCGACGTTAGGGTGAGCTTTGGGGTACAGGTTCAGTATAAGGCCAGAATTTTACAAATTGGACATTTTGACTAAAATGGTCAAATTCAAATTTCTGATTATAAACTAGCAGAAATTGTTCACAAGACTCCCAAGAAGCAATACCGATTGAAAAAAATTGAATTTGAAAAAATAATTTTTCGACGTTAGGGTGAGCTTGGGGGTACAGGTTCAGTTTAAGGCCAGAATTTTACAAATTGGACATTTTGAGTAAATGGTCAAATTCAAATTTCTGATTATAAACTAGCAGAAATTGTTTCTGATTATAAACTAGCAGAAATTGTTCACAAGACTCCCAAGAAGCAATACCGATTGAAAAAAATTGAATTTGAAAAAATAATTTTTTCGACGTTAGGGTGAGCTTGGGGGTACAGGTTCAGTATAAGGCCAGAATTTTACAAATTGGACATTTTGACTAAAATGGTCAAATTCAAATTTCTGATTATAAACTAGCAGAAATTGTTCACAAGACTCCCAAGAAGCAATACCGATTGAAAAAAATTGAATTTGAAAAAATAATTTTTCGACGTTAGGGTGAGCTTGGGTGTACAGGTTCAGTATAAGGCCAGAATTTTACAAATTGGACATTTTGACTAAAATGGTCAAATTCAAATTTCTGATTATAAACTAGCAGAAATTGTTCACAAGACTACCAAGAAGCAATACCGATTGAAAAAAATTGAATTTGAAAAAATATTTTTTTCGACGTTAGGGTGAGCTTGGGGGTACAGGTTCAGTATAAGGCCAGAATTTAACAAATTGGACATTTTGACTAAAATGGTCAAATTCAAATTTCTGATTATAAACTAGCAGAAATTGTTCACAAGACTCCCAAGAAGCAATACCGATTTAAAAAAATTGAATTTGAAAAAATAATTTTTTCGACGTTAGGGTGAGCTTGGGGGTACGGGTTCAGTATAAGGCCAGAATTTTACAAATTGGACATTTTGACTAAAATGGTCAAATTCAAATTTCTGATTATAAACTAGCAGAAATTGTTAACAAGACTCCCAAGAAGCAATACCGATTGAAAAAAATTTAATTTGAAAAAATAATTTTTTCGACATTAGGGTGAGCTTGGGAGTACAGGTTCAGTATAAGGCCAGAATTTAACAAATTGGACATTTTGACTAAAAATGGTCAAATTCAAATTTCTGATTATAAACTAGCAGAAATTGTTCACAAGACTCCCAAGAAGCAATACCGATTGAAAAAAATTGAATTTGAAAAAATATTTTTTTCGACGTTAGGGTGAGCTTGGGGGTACAGGTTCAGTATAAGGCCAGAATTTAACAAATTTGACATTTTGACTAAAATGGTCAAATTCAAATTTCTGATTATAAACTAGCAGAAATTGTTCACAAGACTCCCAAGAAGCAATACCGATTTAAAAAAATTGAATTTGAAAAAATAATTTTTTCGACGTTAGGGTGAGCTTGGGGGTACGGGTTCAGTATAAGGCCAGAATTTTACAAATTGGACATTTTGACTAAAATGGTCAAATTCAAATTTCTGATTATAAACTAGCAGAAATTGTTTACAAGACTCCCAAGAAGCAATACCGATTGAAAAAAATTGAATTTGAAAAAATATTTTTTTCGACGTTAGGGTGAGCTTGGGGGTACAGGTTCAGTATAAGGCCAGAATTTAACAAATTTGACATTTTGACTAAAATGGTCAAATTCAAATTTCTGATTATAAACTAGCAGAAATTGTTCATAAGACTCCCAAGAAGCAATACCGATTTAAAAAAATTGAATTTGAAAAAATAATTTTTTCGACGTTAGGGTGAGCTTGGGGGTACGGGTTCAGTATAAGGCCAGAATTTTACAAATTGGACATTTTGACTAAAATGGTCAAATTCAAATTTCTGATTATAAACTAGCAGAAATTGTTTACAAGACTCCCAAGAAGCAATACCGATTGAAAAAAATTTAATTTGAAAAAATAATTTTTTCGACATTAGGGTGAGCTTGGGAGTACAGGTTCAGTATAAGGCCAGAATTTAACAAATTGGACATTTTGACTAAAATGGTCAAATTCAAATTTCTGATTATAAACTAGCAGAAATTGTTCATAAGACTCCCAAGAAGCAATACCGATTGAAAAAAATTTAATTTGAAAAAATATTTTTTTCGACGTTAGGGTGAGCTTGGGGGTACAGGTTCAGTATAAGGCCAGAATTTAACAAATTGGACATTTTGACTAAAATGGTCAAATTCAAATTTCTGATTATAAACTAGCAGAAATTGTTCACAAGACTCCCAAGAAGCAATACCGATTGAAAAAAATTGAATTTGAAAAAATAATTTTTGCGACGTTAGGGTGAGCTTGGGTGTACAGGTTCAGCATAAGGCCAGAATTTAACAAATTGGACATTTTGACTAAAATGGTCAAATTCAAACTTCTGATTATAAACTAGCAGAAATTGTTTACAAGACTCCCAAGAAGCAATACCGATTGAAAAATTTTAATTTGAAAAAATAATTTTTTCGACATTAGGGTGAGCTTGGGAGTACATGTTCAGTATAAGGCCAGAATTTAACAAATTGGACATTTTGACTAAAATGGTCAAATTCAAATTTCTGATTATAAACTAGCAGAAATTGTTCACAAGACTCCCAAGAAGCAATACCGATTGAAAAAAATTGAATTTGAAAAAACATTTTTTTCGACGTTAGGGTGAGCTTGGGGGTACAGGTTCAGTATAAGGCCAGAATTTAACAAATTGGACATTTTGACTAAAATGGTCAAATTCAAATTTCTGATTATAAACTAGCAGAAATTGTTCACAAGACTCCCAAGAAGCAATACCGATTGAAAAAAATTGAATTTGAAAAAATAATTTTTTCGACGTTAGGGTGAGCTTTGGGGTACAGGTTCAGTATAAGGCCAGAATTTTACAAATTGGACATTTTGACTAAAATGGTCAAATTCAAATTTCTGATTATAAACTAGCAGAAATTGTTCATAAGACTCCCAAGAAGCAATACCGATTGAAAAAAATTTAATTTGAAAAAATATTTTTTTCGACGTTAGGGTGAGCTTGGGGGTACAGGTTCAGTATAAGGCCAGAATTTAACAAATTGGACATTTTGACTAAAATGGTCAAATTCAAATTTCTGATTATAAACTAGCAGAAATTGTTCACAAGACTCCCAAGAAGCAATACCGATTGAAAAAAATTGAATTTGAAAAAATAATTTTTGCGACGTTAGGGTGAGCTTGGGTGTACAGGTTCAGTATAAGGCCAGAATTTAACAAATTGGACATTTTGACTAAAATGGTCAAATTCAAACTTCTGATTATAAACTAGCAGAAATTGTTTACAAGACTCCCAAGAAGCAATACCGATTGAAAAATTTTAATTTGAAAAAATAATTTTTTCGACATTAGGGTGAGCTTGGGAGTACATGTTCAGTATAAGGCCAGAATTTAACAAATTGGACATTTTGACTAAAATGGTCAAATTCAAATTTCTGATTATAAACTAGCAGAAATTGTTCACAAGACTCCCAAGAAGCAATACCGATTGAAAAAAATTGAATTTGAAAAAATATTTTTTTCGACGTTAGGGTGAGCTTGGGGGTACAGGTTCAGTATAAGGCCAGAATTTAACAAATTGGACATTTTGACTAAAATGGTCAAATTCAAATTTCTGATTATAAACTAGCAGAAATTGTTCACAAGACTCCCAAGAAGCAATACCGATTGAAAAAAATTGAATTTGAAAAAATAATTTTTTCGACGTTAGGGTGAGCTTTGGGGTACAGGTTCAGTATAAGGCCAGAATTTTACAAATTGGACATTTTGACTAAAATGGTAAAATTCAAATTTCTGATTATAAACTAGCAGAAATTGTTCACAAGACTCCCTAGAAGCAATACCGATTGAAAAAAATTGAATTTGAAAAAATAATTTTTCGACGTTAGGGTGAGCTTGGGGGTACAGGTTCAGTTTAAGGCCAGAATTTTACAAATTGGACATTTTGAGTAAATGGTCAAATTCAAATTTCTGATTATAAACTAGCAGAAATTGTTTCTGATTATAAACTAGCAGAAATTGTTCACAAGACTCCCAAGAAGCAATACCGATTGAAAAAAATTGAATTTGAAAAAATAATTTTTTCGACGTTAGGGTGAGCTTGGGGGTACAGGTTCAGTATAAGGCCAGAATTTAACAAATTGGACATTTTGACTAAAATGGTCAAATTCAAACTTCTGATTATAAACTAGCAGAAATTGTTCATAAGACTCCCAAGAAGCAATACCGATTGAAAAAAATTGAATTTGAAAAAATATTTTTTTCGACGTTAGGGTGAGCTTGGGGGTACAGGTTCAGTATAAGGCCAGAATTTAACAAATTGGACATTTTGACTAAAATGGTCAAATTCAAATTTCTGATTATAAACTAGCAGAAATTGTTCACAAGACTCCCAAGAAGCAATACCGATTTAAAAAAATTGAATTTGAAAAAATAATTTTTTCGACGTTAGGGTGAGCTTGGGGGTACGGGTTCAGTATAAGGCCAGAATTTTACAAATTGGACATTTTGACTAAAATGGTCAAATTCAAATTTCTGATTATAAACTAGCAGAAATTGTTAACAAGACTCCCAAGAAGCAATACCGATTGAAAAAAATTTAATTTGAAAAAATAATTTTTTCGACATTAGGGTGAGCTTGGGAGTACAGGTTCAGTATAAGGCCAGAATTTAACAAATTGGACATTTTGACTAAAAATGGTCAAATTCAAATTTCTGATTATAAACTAGCAGAAATTGTTCATAAGACTCTCAAGAAGCAATACCGATTGAAAAAAATTGAATTTGAAAAAATATTGTTTTCGACGTTAGGGTGAGCTTGGGGGTACAGGTTCACTATAAGGCCAGAATTTAACAAATTGGACATTTTGACTAAAATGGTCAAATTCAAATTTCTGATTATAAACTAGCAGAAATTGTTCACAAGACTCCCAAGAAGCAATACCGATTGAAAAAAATTGAATTTGAAAAAATATTTTTTTCGACGTTAGGGTGAGCTTGGGGGTACTGGTTCAGTATAAGGCCAGAATTTAACAAATTGGACATTTTGACTAAAATGGTCAAATTCAAATTTCTGATTATAAACTAGCAGAAATTGTTCACAAGACTCCCAAGAAGCAATACCGATTTAAAAAAATTGAATTTGAAAAAATAATTTTTTCGACGTTAGGGTGAGCTTGGGGGTACGGGTTCAGTATAAGGCCAGAATTTTACAAATTGGACATTTTGACTAAAATGGTCAAATTCAAATTTCTGATTATAAACTAGCAGAAATTGTTTACAAGACTCCCAAGAAGCAATACCGATTGAAAAAAATTTAATTTGAAAAAATAATTTTTTCGACATTAGGGTGAGCTTGGGAGTACAGGTTCAGTATAAGGCCAGAATTTAACAAATTGGACATTTTGACTAAAAATGGTCAAATTCAAATTTCTGATTATAAACTAGCAGAAATTGTTCATAAGACTCTCAAGAAGCAATACCGATTGAAAAAAATTGAATTTGAAAAAATATTGTTTTCGACGTTAGGGTGAGCTTGGGGGTACAGGTTCACTATAAGGCCAGAATTTAACAAATTGGACATTTTGACTAAAATGGTCAAATTCAAATTTCTGATTATAAACTAGCAGAAATTGTTCACAAGACTCCCAAGAAGCAATACCGATTGAAAAAAATTGAATTTGAAAAAATATTTTTTTTCGACATTAGGGTGAGCTTGGGAGTACAGGTTCAGTATAAGGCCAGAATTTTACAAATTGGACATTTTGACTAAAATGGTCGAATTCAAATTTCTGATTATAAACTAGCAGAAATTGTTCATAAGACTCCCAAGAAGCAATACCGATTGAAAAAAATTTTATTTGAAAAAATATTTTTTTCGACGTTAGGGTGAGCTTGGGGGTACAGGTTCAGTATAAGGCCAGAATTTAACAAATTAGACATTTTGACTAAAATGGTCAAATTCAAATTTCTGATTATAAACTAGCAGAAATTGTTCACAAGACTCCCAAGAAGCAATACCGATTGAAAAAAATTGAATTTGAAAAAATAATTTTTGCGACGTTAGGGTGAGCTTGGGGGTACAGGTTCAGTATAAGGCCAGAATTTAACAAATTGGACATTTTGACTAAAATGGTCAAATTCAAACTTCTGATTATAAACTAGCAGAAATTGTTCATAAGACTCCCAAGAAGCAATACCGATTGAAAAAAATTGAATTTGAAAAAATATTTTTTTCGACGTTAGGATGAGCTTGGGGGTACAGGTTCAGTATAAGGCCAGAATTTAACAAATTGGACATTTTGACTAAAATGGTCAAATTCAAATTTCTTATTATAAACTAGCAGAAATTGTTCACAAGACTCCCAAGAAGCAATACCGATTGAAAAAAATTGAATTTGAAAAAATATTTTTTTCGACGTTAGGGTGAGCTTGGGGGTACAGGTTCAGTATAAGGCCAGAATTTAACAAATTGGACATTTTGACTAAAATGGTCAAATTCAAATTTCTGATTATAAACTAGCAGAAATTGTTCACAAGACTCCCAAGAAGCAATACCGATTGAAAAAAATTGAATTTGAAAAAATAATTTTTGCGACGTTAGGGTGAGCTTGGGTGTACAGGTTCAGTATAAGGCCAGAATTTAACAAATTGGACATTTTGACTAAAATGGTCAAATTCAAACTTCTGATTATAAACTAGCAGAAATTGTTTACAAGACTCCCAAGAAGCAATACCGATTGAAAAATTTTAATTTGAAAAAATAATTTTTTCGACATTAGGGTGAGCTTGGGAGTACATGTTCAGTATAAGGCCAGAATTTAACAAATTGGACATTTTGACTAAAATGGTCAAATTCAAATTTCTGATTATAAACTAGCAGAAATTGTTCACAAGACTCCCAAGAAGCAATACCGATTGAAAAAAATTGAATTTGAAAAAATATTTTTTTCGACGTTAGGGTGAGCTTGGGGGTACAGGTTCAGTATAAGGCCAGAATTTAACAAATTGGACATTTTGACTAAAATGGTCAAATTCAAATTTCTGATTATAAACTAGCAGAAATTGTTCACAAGACTCCCAAGAAGCAATACCGATTGAAAAAAATTGAATTTGAAAAAATAATTTTTTCGACGTTAGGGTGAGCTTTGGGGTACAGGTTCAGTATAAGGCCAGAATTTTACAAATTGGACATTTTGACTAAAATGGTAAAATTCAAATTTCTGATTATAAACTAGCAGAAATTGTTCACAAGACTCCCTAGAAGCAATACCGATTGAAAAAAATTGAATTTGAAAAAATAATTTTTCGACGTTAGGGTGAGCTTGGGGGTACAGGTTCAGTTTAAGGCCAGAATTTTACAAATTGGACATTTTGAGTAAATGGTCAAATTCAAATTTCTGATTATAAACTAGCAGAAATTGTTTCTGATTATAAACTAGCAGAAATTGTTCACAAGACTCCCAAGAAGCAATACCGATTGAAAAAAATTGAATTTGAAAAAATAATTTTTTCGACGTTAGGGTGAGCTTGGGGGTACAGGTTCAGTATAAGGCCAGAATTTAACAAATTGGACATTTTGACTAAAATGGTCAAATTCAAACTTCTGATTATAAACTAGCAGAAATTGTTCATAAGACTCCCAAGAAGCAATACCGATTGAAAAAAATTGAATTTGAAAAAATATTTTTTTCGACGTTAGGGTGAGCTTGGGGGTACAGGTTCAGTATAAGGCCAGAATTTAACAAATTGGACATTTTGACTAAAATGGTCAAATTCAAATTTCTGATTATAAACTAGCAGAAATTGTTCACAAGACTCCCAAGAAGCAATACCGATTTAAAAAATTGAATTTGAAAAAATAATTTTTTCGACGTTAGGGTGAGCTTGGGGGTACGGGTTCAGTATAAGGCCAGAATTTTACAAATTGGACATTTTGACTAAAATGGTCAAATTCAAATTTCTGATTATAAACTAGCAGAAATTGTTTACAAGACTCCCAAGAAGCAATACCGATTGAAAAAAATTTAATTTGAAAAAATAATTTTTTCGACATTAGGGTGAGCTTGGGAGTACAGGTTCAGTATAAGGCCAGAATTTAACAAATTGGACATTTTGACTAAAAATGGTCAAATTCAAATTTCTGATTATAAACTAGCAGAAATTGTTCATAAGACTCTCAAGAAGCAATACCGATTGAAAAAAATTGAATTTGAAAAAATATTGTTTTCGACGTTAGGGTGAGCTTGGGGGTACAGGTTCACTATAAGGCCAGAATTTAACAAATTGGACATTTTGACTAAAATGGTCAAATTCAAATTTCTGATTATAAACTAGCAGAAATTGTTCACAAGACTCCCAAGAAGCAATACCGATTGAAAAAAATTGAATTTGAAAAAATATTTTTTTCGACGTTAGGGTGAGCTTGGGGGTACAGGTTCAGTATAAGGCCAGAATTTAACAAATTGGACATTTTGACTAAAATGGTCAAATTCAAATTTCTGATTATAAACTAGCAGAAATTGTTCACAAGACTCCCAAGAAGCAATACCGATTTAAAAAAATTGAATTTGAAAAAATAATTTTTTCGACGTTAGGGTGAGCTTGGGGGTACGGGTTCAGTATAAGGCCAGAATTTTACAAATTGGACATTTTGACTAAAATGGTCAAATTCAAATTTCTGATTATAAACTAGCAGAAATTGTTTACAAGACTCCCAAGAAGCAATACCGATTGAAAAAAATTTAATTTGAAAAAATAATTTTTTCGACATTAGGGTGAGCTTGGGAGTACAGGTTCAGTATAAGGCCAGAATTTAACAAATTGGACATTTTGACTAAAAATGGTCAAATTCAAATTTCTGATTATAAACTAGCAGAAATTGTTCATAAGACTCTCAAGAAGCAATACCGATTGAAAAAAATTGAATTTGAAAAAATATTGTTTTCGACGTTAGGGTGAGCTTGGGGGTACAGGTTCACTATAAGGCCAGAATTTAACAAATTGGACATTTTGACTAAAATGGTCAAATTCAAATTTCTGATTATAAACTAGCAGAAATTGTTCACAAGACTCCCAAGAAGCAATACCGATTGAAAAAAATTGAATTTGAAAAAATATTTTTTTTCGACATTAGGGTGAGCTTGGGAGTACAGGTTCAGTATAAGGCCAGAATTTTACAAATTGGACATTTTGACTAAAATGGTCGAATTCAAATTTCTGATTATAAACTAGCAGAAATTGTTCATAAGACTCCCAAGAAGCAATACCGATTGAAAAAAATTTAATTTGAAAAAATATTTTTTTCGACGTTAGGGTGAGCTTGGGGGTACAGGTTCAGTATAAGGCCAGAATTTAACAAATTAGACATTTTGACTAAAATGGTCAAATTCAAATTTCTGATTATAAACTAGCAGAAATTGTTCACAAGACTCCCAAGAAGCAATACCGATTGAAAAAAATTGAATTTGAAAAAATAATTTTTGCGACGTTAGGGTGAGCTTGGGGGTACAGGTTCAGTATAAGGCCAGAATTTAACAAATTGGACATTTTGACTAAAATGGTCAAATTCAAACTTCTGATTATAAACTAGCAGAAATTGTTCATAAGACTCCCAAGAAGCAATACCGATTGAAAAAAATTGAATTTGAAAAAATATTTTTTTCGACGTTAGGATGAGCTTGGGGGTACAGGTTCAGTATAAGGCCAGAATTTAACAAATTGGACATTTTGACTAAAATGGTCAAATTCAAATTTCTTATTATAAACTAGCAGAAATTGTTCACAAGACTCCCAAGAAGCAATACCGATTGAAAAAAATTGAATTTGAAAAAATATTTTTTTCGACGTTAGGGTGAGCTTGGGTGTACAGGTTCAGTATAAGGCCAGAATTTTACAAATTGGACATTTTGACTAAAATGGTCAAATTCAAATTTCTGATTATAAACTAGCAGAAATTGTTCACAAGACTCCCAAGAAGCAATACCGATTGAAAAAAATTGAATTTGAAAAAAATAATTTTTCGACGTTAGGGTGAGCTTTGGGGTACAGGTTCAGTATAAGGCCAGAATTTAACAAATTGGACATTTTGACTAAAATGGTCAAATTCAAATTTCTGATTATAAACTAGAAGAAATTGTTCACAAGACTCCCAAGAAGCAATACCGATTGAAAAAAATTGAATTTCAAAAAATAATTTTTGCGACGTTAGGGTGAGCTTGGGGGTACAGGTTCAGTATAAGGCCAGAATTTAACAAATTGGACATTTTGACTAAAATGGTCAAATTCAAACTTCTGATTATAAACTAGCAGAAATTGTTCATAAGACTCCCAAGAAGCAATACCGATTGAAAAAAATTGAATTTGAAAAAATATTTTTTTCGACGTTAGGGTGAGCTTGGGGGTACAGGTTCAGTATAAGGCCAGAATTTAACAAATTGGACATTTTGACTTAAATGGTCAAATTCAAATTTCTGATTATAAACTAGCAGAAATTGTTCACAAGACTCCCAAGAAGCAATACCGATTGAAAAAAATTGAATTTGAAAAAATATTATTTTCAACGTTAGGGTGAGCTTGGGTGTACAGGTTCAGTATAAGGCCAGAATTTTACAAATTGGACATTTTGACTAAAATGGTCAAATTCAAATTTCTGATTATAAACTAGCAGAAATTGTTCACAAGACTCCCAAGAAGCAATACCGATTGAAAAAAATTGAATTTGAAAAAATAATTTTTCGACGTTAGGGTGAGCTTGGGGGTACAGGTTCAGTATAAGGCCAGAATTTAACAAATTGGACATTTTGACTAAAATGGTCAAATTCAAATTTCTGATTATAAACTAGAAGAAATTGTTCACAAGACTCCCAAGAAGCAATACCGATTGAAAAAAATTGAATTTGAAAAAATAATTTTTGCGACGTTAGGGTGAGCTTGGGGGTACAGGTTCAGAATAAGGCCAGAATTTAACAAATTGGACATTTTGACTAAAATGGTCAAATTCAAATTTCTGATTATAAACTAGCAGAAATTGTTCACAAGACTCCCAAGAAGCAATACCGATTTCAAAAAATTTAATTTGAAAAAATAATTTTTTCGACATTAGGGTGAGCTTGGGAGTACAGGTTCAGTATAAGGCCAGAATTTAACAAATTGGACATTTTGACTAAAAATGGTCAAATTCAAATTTCTGATTATAAACTAGCAGAAATTGTTCATAAGACTCTCAAGAAGCAATACCGATTGAAAAAAATTGAATTTGAAAAAATATTGTTTTCGACGTTAGGGTGAGCTTGGGGGTACAGGTTCACTATAAGGCCAGAATTTAACAAATTGGACATTTTGACTAAAATGGTCAAATTCAAATTTCTGATTATAAACTAGCAGAAATTGTTCACAAGACTCCCAAGAAGCAATACCGATTGAAAAAAATTGAATTTGAAAAAATATTTTTTTCGACGTTAGGGTGAGCTTGGGTGTACAGGTTCAGTATAAGGCCAGAATTTTACAACTTGGACATTTTGACTAAAATGGTCAAATTCAAATTTCTGATTATAAACTAGCAGAAATTGTTAACAAGACTCCCAAGAAGCAATACCGATTGAAAAAAACTGAATTTGAAAAAATATTTTTTTCGACGTTAGGGTGAGCTTGGGTGTACAGGTTCAGTATAAGGCCAGAATTTTACAAATTGGACATTTTGACTAAAATGGTCAAATTCAAATTTCTGATTATAAACTAGCAGAAATTGTTCACAAGACTCCCAAGAAGCAATACCGATTGAAAAAAATTGAATTTGAAAAAGTAATTTTTTCGACGTTAGGGTGAGCTTGGGGGTACAGGTTCAGTATAAGGCCAGAATTTAACAAATTGGACATTTTGACTAAAATGGTCAAATTCAAATTTCTGATTATAAACTAGCAGAAATTGTACACAAGACTCCCCAGAAGCAATACCGATTGAAAAAAATTGAATTTGAAAAAAATAATTTTTTCGACATTATGAGCTTGGGGGTACAGGTTCAGTATAAGGCCAGAATTTTACAAATTGGACATTTTGAGTAAAATGGTCAAATTCAAATTTCTGATTATAAACTAGCAGAAATTGTTCATAAGACTCCCAAGAAGCAATACCGATTGAAAAAAATTGAAGTTGAAAAAATAATTTTTTCGACATTAGGGTGAGCTTGGGGTTACAGGTTCAGTATAAGGCCAGAATTTAACAAATTGGACATTTTGACTAAAATGGTCAAATTCAAATTTCTGATTATAAACTAGCAGAAATTGTTCACAAGACTCCCAAGAAGCAATACCGATTGAAAAAAATTGAATTTGAAAAAAATAATTTTTCGACGTTAGGGTGAGCTTGGGGGTACAGGTTCAGTATAAGGCCAGAATTTAACAAATTGGACATTTTGACTAAAATGGTCAAATTCAAATTTCTGATTATAAACTAGAAGAAATTGTTCACAAGACTCCCAAGAAGCAATACCGATTGAAAAAAATTGAATTTGAAAAAATAATTTTTGCGACGTTAGGGTGAGCTTGGGGGTACAGGTTCAGTATAAGGCCAGAATTTAACAAATTGGACATTTTGACTAAAATGGTCAAATTCAAATTTCTGATTATAAACTAGCAGAAATTGTTCACAAGACTCCCAAGAAGCAATACCGATTTCAAAAAATTTAATTTGAAAAAATAATTTTTTCGACATTAGGGTGAGCTTGGGAGTACAGGTTCAGTATAAGGCCAGAATTTAACAAATTGGACATTTTGACTAAAAATGGTCAAATTCAAATTTCTGATTATAAACTAGCAGAAATTGTTCATAAGACTCTCAAGAAGCAATACCGATTGAAAAAAATTGAATTTGAAAAAATATTGTTTTCGACGTTAGGGTGAGCTTGGGGGTACAGGTTCAGTATAAGGCCAGAATTTAACAAATTGGACATTTTGACTAAAATGGTCAAATTCAAATTTCTGATTATAAACTAGCAGAAATTGTTCACAAGACTCCCAAGAAGCAATACCGATTGAAAAAAATTGAATTTGAAAAAATATTTTTTTCGACGTTAGGGTGAGCTTGGGTGTACAGGTTCAGTATAAGGCCCGAATTTTACAACTTGGACATTTTGACTAAAATGGTCAAATTCAAATTTCTGATTATAAACTAGCAGAAATTGTTAACAAGACTCCCAAGAAGCAATACCGATTGAAAAAAATTGAATTTGAAAAAATAATTTTTTCGACGTTAGGGTGAGCTTGGGTGTACAGGTTCAGTATAAGGCCAGAATTTTACAAATTGGACATTTTGACTAAAATGGTCAAATTCAAATTTCTGATTATAAACTAGCAGAAATTGTTCACAAGACTCCCAAGAAGCAATACCGATTGAAAAAAATTGAATTTGAAAAAGTAATTTTTTCGACGTTAGGGTGAGCTTGGGGGTACAGGTTCAGTATAAGGCCAGAATTTAACAAATTGGACATTTTGACTAAAATGGTCAAATTCAAATTTCTGATTATAAACTAGCAGAAATTGTTCACAAGACTCCCCAGAAGCAATACCGATTGAAAAAAATTGAATTTGAAAAAAATAATTTTTTCGACATTATGAGCTTGGGGGTACAGGTTCAGTATAAGGCCAGAATTTTACAAATTGGACATTTTGAGTAAAATGGTCAAATTCAAATTTCTGATTATAAACTAGCAGAAATTGTTCATAAGACTCCCAAGAAGCAATACCGATTGAAAAAAATTGAAGTTGAAAAAATAATTTTTTCGACATTAGGGTGAGCTTGGGGGTACAGGTTCAGTATAAGGCCAGAATTTTACAAATTGGACATTTTGACTAAAATGGTCAAATTCAAATTTCTGATTATAAACTAGCAGAAATTGTTCACAAGACTCCCAAGAAGCAATACCGATTGAAAAAAATTGAATTTGAAAAAATAATTTTTTCGACGTTAGGGTGAGCTTGGGTGTACAGGTTCAGTATAAGGCCAGAATTTAACAAATTGGACATTTTGACTAAAATGGTCAAATTCAAATTTCTGATTATAAACTAGCAGAAATTGTTCACAAGACTCCCAAGAAGCAATATCGATTGAAAAAAATTTAATTTGAAAAAATAATTTTTCGACGTTAGGGTGAGCTTGGGGGTACAGGTTCAGTATAAGGCCAGAATTTTACAAATTGGACATTTTGACTAAAATGGTCAAATTCAAATTTCTGATTATAAACTAGCAGAAATTGTTTCTGATTATAAACTAGCAGAAATTGTTCACAAGACTCCCAAGAAGCAATACCGATTGAAAAAAATTGAATTTGAAAAAATAATTTTTTCGACGTTAGGGTGAGCTTGGGTGTACAGGTTCAGTATAAGGCCAGAATTTAACAAATTGGACATTTTGACTAAAATGGTCAAATTCAAATTTCTGATTATAAACTAGCAGAAATTGTTCACAAGACTCCCAAGAAGCAATACCGATTGAAAAAAATTGAATTTGAAAACATAATTTTTTCGACGTTAGGGTGAGCTTGGGGGTACAGGTTCAGTATAAGGCCAGAATTTAACAAATTGGACATTTTGACTAAAATGGTCAAATTCAAATTTCTGATTATAAACTAGCAGAAATTGTTCACAAGACTCCCAAGAAGCAATACCGATTTCAAAAAATTGAATTTGAAAAAATAATTTTTTCGACGTTAGGGTGAGCTTGGGGGTACAGGTTCAGTATAAGGCAAGAATTTTACAAATTGGACATTTTGACTAAAATGGTCAAATTCAAATTTCTGATTATAAACTAGCAGAAATTGTTCACAAGACTCCCCAGAAGCAATACCGATTGAAAAAAATTGAATTTGAAAAAATAATTTTTTCGACATTAGGGTGAGCTTGGGGGTACAGGTTCAGTATAAGGCCAGAATTTTACAAATTGGACATTTTGACTAAAATGGTCAAATTCAAATTTCTGATTATAAACTAGCAGAAATTGTTCACAAGACTCCCAAGAAGCAATACCGATTGAAAAAAATTGAAGTTGAAAAAATAATTTTTTCGACATTAGGGTGAGCTTGGGGGTACAGGTTCAGTATAAGGCCAGAATTTTACAAATTGGACATTTTGACTAAAATGGTCAAATTCAAATTTCTGATTATAAACTAGCAGAAATTGTTCACAAGACTCCCAAGAAGCAATACCGATTGAAAAAAATTGAATTTGAAAAAATAATTTTTTCGACGTTAGGGTGAGCTTGGGTGTACAGGTTCAGTATAAGGCCAGAATTTAACAAATTGGACATTTTGACTAAAATGGTCAAATTCAAATTTCTGATTATAAACTAGCAGAAATTGTTCACAAGACTCCCAAGAAGCAATATCGATTGAAAAAAATTTAATTTGAAAAAATAATTTTTCGACGTTAGGGTGAGCTTGGGGGTACAGGTTCAGTATAAGGCCAGAATTTTACAAATTGGACATTTTGACTAAAATGGTCAAATTCAAATTTCTGATTATAAACTAGCAGAAATTGTTTCTGATTATAAACTAGCAGAAATTGTTCACAAGACTCCCAAGAAGCAATACCGATTGAAAAAAATTGAATTTGAAATAATAATATTTTCGACGTTAGGGTGAGCTTGGGGGTACAGGTTCAGTATAAGGCCAGAATTTTACAAATTGGACATTTTGACTAAAATGGTCAAATTCAAATTTCTAATTATAAACTAGCAGAAATTGTTCACAAGACTCCCAAGAAGCAATACCGATTGAAAAAAATTGAATTTGAAAAAATAATTTTTTCGACGTTAGGGTGAGCTTGGGTGTACAGGTTCAGTATAAGGCCAGAATTTAACAAATTGGACATTTTGACTAAAATGGTCAAATTCAAATTTCTGATTATAAACTAGCAGAAATTGTTCACAAGACTCCCAAGAAGCAATACCGATTTCAAAAAATTGAATTTGAAAAAATAATTTTTTCGACGTTAGGGTGAGCTTGGGGGTACAGGTTCAGTATAAGGCAAGAATTTTACAAATTGGACATTTTGACTAAAATGGTCAAATTCAAATTTCTGATTATAAACTAGCAGAAATTGTTCACAAGACTCCCAAGAAGCAATACCGATTGAAAAAAATTGAATTTGAAAAAATAATTTTTTCGACGTTAGGGTGAGCTTGGGTGTACAGGTTCAGAATAAGGCCAGAATTTTACAAATTGGACATTTTGACTAAAATGGTCAAATTCAAATTTCTGATTATAAACTAGCAGAAATTGTTCACAAGACTCCCAAGAAGCAATATCGATTGAAAAAAATTTAATTTGAAAAAATAATTTTTCGACGTTAGGGTGAGCTTGGGGGTACAGGTTCAGTATAAGGCCAGAATTTTACAAATTGGACATTTTGAGTAAAATGGTCAAATTCAAATTTCTGATTATAAACTAGCAGAAATTGTTCACAAGACTCCCAAGAAGCAATACCGATTGAAAAAAATTGAATTTGAAAACATAATTTTTTCGACGTTAGGGTGAGCTTGGGGGTACAGGTTCAGTATAAGGCCAGAATTTAACAAATTGGACATTTTGACTAAAATGGTCAAATTCAAATTTCTGATTATAAACTAGCAGAAATTGTTCACAAGACTCCCAAGAAGCAATACCGATTTCAAAAAATTGAATTTGAAAAAATAATTTTTTCGACGTTAGGGTGAGCTTGGGGGTACAGGTTCAGTATAAGGCAAGAATTTTACAAATTGGACATTTTGACTAAAATGGTCAAATTCAAATTTCTGATTATAAACTAGCAGAAATTGTTCACAAGACTCCCAAGAAGCAATACCGATTGAAAAAAATTGAATTTGAAAAAATAATTTTTTCGACGTTAGGGTGAGCTTGGGTGTACAGGTTCAGAATAAGGCCAGAATTTTACAAATTGGACATTTTGACTAAAATGGTCAAATTCAAATTTCTGATTATAAACTAGCAGAAATTGTTCACAAGACTCCCAAGAAGCAATATCGATTGAAAAAAATTTAATTTGAAAAAATAATTTTTCGACGTTAGGGTGAGCTTGGGGGTACAGGTTCAGTATAAGGCCAGAATTTTACAAATTGGACATTTTGAGTAAAATGGTCAAATTCAAATTTCTGATTATAAACTAGCAGAAATTGTTTCTGATTATAAACTAGCAGAAATTGTTCACAAGACTCCCAAGAAGCAATACCGATTGAAAAAAATTGAATTTGAAATAATAATATTTTCGACGTTAGGGTGAGCTTGGGGGTACAGGTTTCAGTATAAGGCCAGAATTTTACAAATTGGACATTTTGACTAAAATGGTCAAATTCAAATTTCTGATTATAAACTAGCAGAAATTGTTCACAAGACTCCCAAGAAGCAATACCGATTGAAAAAAATTGAATTTGAAAAAATAATTTTTTCGACGTTAGGGTGAGCTTGGGTGTACAGGTTCAGTATAAGGCCAGAATTTAACAAATTGGACATTTTGACTAAAATGGTCAAATTCAAATTTCTGATTATAAACTAGCAGAAATTGTTCACAAGACTCCCAAGAAGCAATACCGATTGAAAAAAATTGAATTTGAAAAAATAATTTTTTCGACGTTAGGGTGAGCTTTGGGGTACAGGTTCAGTATAAGGCCAGAATTTTACAAATTGGACATTTTGACTAAAATGGTCAAATTCAAATTTCTGATTATAAACTAGCAGAAATTGTTTACAAGACTCCCAAGAAGCAATACCGATTAAAAAAAATTTAATTTGAAAAAATAATTTTTTCGACATTAGGGTGAGCTTGGGAGTACAGGTTCAGTATAAGGCCAGAATTTAACAAATTGGACATTTTCACTAAAAATGGTCAAATTCAAATTTCTGATTATAAACTAGCAGAAATTGTTCATAAGACTCTCAAGAAGCAATACCGATTGAAAAAAATTGAATTTGAAAAAATATTGTTTTCGACGTTAGGGTGAGCTTGGGGGTACAGGTTCACTATAAGGCCAGAATTTTACAAATTGGACATTTTGACTAAAATGGTCAAATTCAAATTTCTAATTATAAACTAGCAGAAATTGTTCACAAGACTCCCAAGAAGCAATACCGATTGAAAAAAATTGAATTTGAAAAAATATTTTTTTCGACATTAGGGTGAGCTTGGGAGTACAGGTTCAGTATAAGGCCAGAATTTAACAAATTGGACATTTTGACTAAAATGGTCAAATTCAAATTTCTGATTATAAACTAGCAGAAATTGTTCACAAGACTCCCAAGAAGCAATACCGATTGAAAAAAATTGAATTTGAAAAAATAATTTTTTCGACGTTAGGGTGAGCTTTGGGGTACAGGTTCAGTATAAGGCCAGAATTTAACAAATTGGACATTTTGACTAAAATGGTCAAATTCAAATTTCTGATTATAAACTAGCAGAAATTGTTCATAAGACTCCCAAGAAGCAATACCGATTTAAAAAAATTGAAGTTGAAAAAATAATTTTTTCGACATTAGGGTGAGCTTGGGGGTACAGGTTCAGTATAAGGCCAGAATTTTACAAATTGGACATTTTGACTAAAATGGTCAAATTCAAATTTCTGATTATAAACTAGCAGAAATTGTTCACAAGACTCCCAAGAAGCAATACCGATTGAAAAAAATTGAATTTGAAAAAATAATTTTTTCGACGTTAGGGTGAGCTTGGGTGTACAGGTTCAGTATAAGGCCAGAATTTAACAAATTGGACATTTTGACTAAAATGGTCAAATTCAAATTTCTGATTATAAACTAGCAGAAATTGTTCACAAGACTCCCAAGAAGCAATACCGATTGAAAAAAATGGAATTTGAAAACATAATTTTTTCGACGTTAGGGTGAGCTTGGGTGTACAGGTTCAGAATAAGGCCAGAATTTTACAAATTGGACATTTTGACTAAAATGGTCAAATTCAAATTTCTGATTATAAACTAGCAGAAATTGTTCACAAGACTCCCAAGAAGCAATATCGATTGAAAAAAATTTAATTTGAAAAATTAATTTTTCGACGTTAGGGTGAGCTTGGGGGTACAGGTTCAGTATAAGGCCAGAATTTTACAAATTGGACATTTTGAGTAAAATGGTCAAATTCAAATTTCTGATTATAAACTAGCAGAAATTGTTTCTGATTATAAACTAGCAGAAATTGTTCACAAGACTCCCAAGAAGCAATACCGATTGAAAAAAATTGAATTTGAAATAATAATATTTTCGACGTTAGGGTGAGCTTGGGGGTACAGGTTTCAGTATAAGGCCAGAATTTTACAAATTGGACATTTTGACTAAAATGGTCAAATTCAAATTTCTGATTATAAACTAGCAGAAATTGTTCACAAGACTCCCAAGAAGCAATACCGATTGAAAAAAATTGAATTTGAAAAAATAATTTTTTCGACGTTAGGGTGAGCTTGGGTGTACAGGTTCAGTATAAGGCCAGAATTTAACAAATTGGACATTTTGACTAAAATGGTCAAATTCAAATTTCTGATTATAAACTAGCAGAAATTGTTCACAAGACTCCCAAGAAGCAATACCGATTGAAAAAAATTGAATTTGAAAAAATAATTTTTTCGACGTTAGGGTGAGCTTGGGGGTACAGGTTCAGTATAAGGCCAGAATTTAACAATTGGACATTTTGACTAAAATGGTCAAATTCAAATTTCTGATTATAAACTAGCAGAAATTGTTCACAAGACTCCCAAGAAGCAATACCGATTTCAAAAAATTGAATTTGAAAAAATAATTTTTTCGACGTTAGGGTGAGCTTTGGGCTACAGGTTCAGTATAAGGCCAGAATTTAACAAATTGGACATTTTGACTAAAATGGTCAAATTCAAATTTCTGATTATAAACTAGCAGAAATTGTTTACAAGACTCCCAAGAAGCAATACCGATTGAAAAAAATTTAATTTGAAAAAATAATTTTTTCGACATTAGGGTGAGCTTGGGAGTACAGGTTCAGTATAAGGCCAGAATTTAACAAATTGGACATTTTCACTAAAAATGGTCAAATTCAAATTTCTGATTATAAACTAGCAGAAATTGTTCATAAGACTCTCAAGAAGCAATACCGATTGAAAAAAATTGAATTTGAAAAAATATTGTTTTCGACGTTAGGGTGAGCTTGGGGGTACAGGTTCACTATAAGGCCAGAATTTTACAAATTGGACATTTTGACTAAAATGGTCAAATTCAAATTTCTAATTATAAACTAGCAGAAATTGTTCACAAGACTCCCAAGAAGCAATACCGATTGAAAAAAATTGAATTTGAAAAAATATTTTTTTCGACATTAGGGTGAGCTTGGGAGTACAGGTTCAGTATAAGGCCAGAATTTAACAAATTGGACATTTTGACTAAAATGGTCAAATTCAAATTTCTGATTATAAACTAGCAGAAATTGTTCACAAGCCTCCCAAGAAGCAATACCGATTGAAAAAAATTGAATTTGAAAAAATAATTTTTTCGACGTTAGGGTGAGCTTGGGGGTACAGGTTCAGTATAAGGCCAGAATTTAACAAATTGGACATTTTGACTAAAATGGTCAAATTCAAATTTCTGATTATAAACTAGCAGAAATTGTTCATAAGACTCCCAAGAAGCAATACCGATTTAAAAAAATTGAAATTGAAAAAATAATTTTTTCGACGTTAGGGTGGGCTTGGGGGTACAGGTTCAGTATAAGGCCAGAATTTAACAAATTGGACATTTTGACTAAAATGGTTAAATTCAAATTTCTGATTATAAACTAGCAGAAATTGTTCACAAGACTCCCAAGAAGCAAAAGCGATTGACAAAAATAATTTTTTCGACGTTAGGGTGAGTTTGGGTGTACAGGTTCAGTATAAGGCCAGAATTTAACAAATTGGACATTTTGACTAAAATGGTCAAATTCAAATTTCTGATTATAAACTAGCAGAAATTGTTCACAAGACTCCCAAGAAGCAATATCGATTGAAAAAAATTGAATTTGAAAAAATAATTTTTCGACGTTAGGGTGAGCTTGGGGGTACAGGTTCAGTATAAGGCCAGAATTTTACAAATTGGACATTTTGACTAAAATGGTCAAATTCAAATTTCTGATTATAAACTAGCAGAAATTGTTCACAAGACTCCCAAGAAGCAATACCGATTGAAAAAAATTGAATTTGAAAAATAATTTTTTCCACGTTAGGGTGAGCTTGGGTGTACAGGTTCAGTATAAGGCCAGAATTTTACAAATTGGACATTTTGACTAAAATGGTCAAATTCAAATTTCTGATTATAAACTAGCAGAAATTGTTCACAAGACTCCCAAGAAGCAATATCGATTGAAAAAAATTTAATTTGAAAAAATAATTTTTCGACGTTAGGGTGAGCTTGGGGGTACAGGTTCAGTATAAGGCCAGAATTTTACAAATTGGACATTTTGAGTAAAATGGTCAAATTCAAATTTCTGATTATAAACTAGCAGAAATTGTTCACAAGACTCCCAAGAAGCAATACCGATTGAAAAAAATTGAATTTGAAATAATAATATTTTCGACGTTAGGGTGAGCTTGGGGGTACAGGTTCAGTATAAGGCCAGAATTTTACAAATTGGACATTTTGACTAAAATGGTCAAATTCAAATTTCTGATTATAACCTAGCAGAAATTGTTCACAAGACTCCCAAGAAGCAATACCGATTGAAAAAAATTGAATTTGAAAAAATAATTTTTTCGACATTATGAGCTTGGGGGTACAGGTTCAGTATAAGGCCAGAATTTTACAAATTGGACATTTTGAGTAAAATGGTCAAATTCAAATTTCTGATTATAAACTAGCAGAAATTGTTTCTGATTAT
Organism: Steromphala cineraria; assembly: GCA_916613615.1. Taxonomy (NCBI): domain Eukaryota; kingdom Metazoa; phylum Mollusca; class Gastropoda; order Trochida; family Trochidae; genus Steromphala; species Steromphala cineraria. The sequence continues at coordinate 527,510 of OU744729.1, forward strand.
AAACTAGCAGAAATTGTTCACAAGACTCCCAAGAAGCAATACCGATTGAAAAAAATTGAATTTGAAATAATCATTTTTTCGACGTTAGGGTGAGCTTGGGGGTACAGGTTCAGTATAAGGCCAGAATTTTACAAATTGGACATTTTGACTAAAATGGTCAAATTCAAATTTCTGATTATAAACTAGCAGAAATTGTTCACAAGACTCCCAAGAAGCAATACCGATTGAAAAAAAATTGAATTTGAAAAAATAATTTTTTCGACGTTAGGGTGAGCTTGGGGGTACAGGTTCAGTATAAGGCCAGAACTTAACAAATTGGACATTTTGACTAAAATGGTCAAATTCAAATTTCTGATTATAAACTAGCAGAAATTGTTCACAAGACTCCCAAGAAGCAATACCGATTGAAAAAAATTGAATTTGAAAAAAAAAAAAATTTCGACGTTAGGGTGAGCTTGGGGGTACAGGTTCAGTATAAGGCCAGAATTTAACAAATTGGACATTTTGACTAAAATGGTCAAATTCTAATTTCTGATTATAAACTAGCAGAAATTGTTCACAAGACTCCCAAGAAGCAATACCGATTGAAAAAAATTGAATTTGAAAAAATAATTTTTTCGACATTAGGGTGAGCTTGGGAGTACAGGTTCAGTATAAGGCCAGAATTTAACAAATTGGACATTTTGACTAAAATGGTCAAATTCAAATTTCTGATTATAAACTAGCAGAAATTGTTTCTGATTATAAACTAGCAGAAATTGTTCATAAGACTCCCAAGAAGCAATACCGATTGAAAAAAATTGAATTTGAAAAAATATTTTTTCGACGTTAGGGTGAGCTTGGGGGTACAGGTTCAGTATAAGGCCAGAATTTTACATATTGGACATTTTGACTAAAATGGTCAAATTCAAATTTCTGATTAAAAACTAACAGAAATTGTTCACAAGACTCCCAAGAAGCAATACCGATTGAAAAAAATTGAATTTGAAAAAATAATTTTTTTCGACGTTAGGGTGAGCTTGGGGGTACAGGTTCAGTATAAGGCCAGAATTTAACAAATTGGACATTTTGACTAAAATGGTCAAATTCAAATTTCTGATTATAAACTAGCAGAAATTGTTTCTTATTATAAACTAGCAGAAATTGTTCACAAGACTCCCAAGAAGCAATACCGATTGAAAAAAATTGAATTTGAAATAATCATTTTTTCGACGTTAGGGTGAGCTTGGGGGTACAGGTTCAGTATAAGGCCAGAATTTTACAAATTGGACATTTTGACTAAAATGGTCAAATTCAAATTTCTGATTATAAACTAGCAGAAATTGTTCACAAGACTCCCAAGAAGCAATACCGATTGAAAAAAAATTGAATTTGAAAAAATATTTTTTTCGACGTTAGGGTGAGCTTGGGGGTACAAGTTCAGTATAAGGCCAGAATTTAACAAATTGGACATTTTGACTAAAATGGTCAAATTCAAATTTCTGATTATAAACTAGCAGAAATTGTTCACAAGACTCCCAAGAAGCAATACCGATTGAAAAAAATTGAATTTGAAAAAAAAAAAATTTTCGACGTTAGGGTGAGCTTGGGGGTACAGGTTCAGTATAAGGCCAGAATTTAACAAATTGGACATTTTGACTAAAATGGTCAAATTCAAATTTCTGATTATAAACTAGCAGAAATTGTTCACAAGACTCCCAAGAAGCAATACCGATTGAAAAAAATTTAATTTGAAAAAATAATTTTTTCGACATTAGGGTGAGCTTTGGAGTACAGGTTCAGTATAAGGCCAGAATTTAACAAATTGGACATTTTGACTAAAATGGTCAAATTCAAATTTCTGATTATAAACTAGCAGAAATTGTTTCTGATTATAAACTAGCAGAAATTGTTCATAAGACTCCCAAGAAGCAATACCGATTGAAAAAAATTGAATTTGAAAAAATATTTTTTCGACGTTAGGGTGAGCTTTGGGGTACAGGTTCAGTATAAGGCCAGAATTTTACATATTGGACATTTTGACTAAAATGGTCAAATTCAAATTTCTGATTAAAAACTAACAGAAATTGTTCACAAGACTCCCAAGAAGCAATACCGATTGAAAAAAATTGAATTTGAAAAAATAATTTTTTTCGACGTTAGGGTGAGCTTGGGGGTACAGGTTCAGTATAAGGCCAGAATTTAACAAATTGGACATTTTGACTAAAATGGTCAAATTCAAATTTCTGATTATAAACTAGCAGAAATTGTTTCTTATTATAAACTAGCAGAAATTGTTCACAAGACTCCCAAGAAGCAATACCGATTGAAAAAAATTGAATTTGAAATAATCATTTTTTCGACGTTAGGGTGAGCTTGGGGGTACAGGTTCAGTATAAGGCCAGAATTTTACAAATTGGACATTTTGACTAAAATGGTCAAATTCAAATTTCTGATTATAAACTAGCAGAAATTGTTCACAAGACTCCCAAGAAGCAATACCGATTGAAAAAAAAATGAATTTGAAAAAATATTTTTTTCGACGTTAGGGTGAGCTTGGGGGTACAAGTTCAGTATAAGGCCAGAATTTAACAAATTGGACATTTTGACTAAAATGGTCAAATTCAAATTTCTGATTATAAACTAGCAGAAATTGTTCACAAGACTCCCAAGAAGCAATACCGATTGAAAAAAATTGAATTTGAAAAAAAAAAAATTTTCGACGTTAGGGTGAGCTTGGGGGTACAGGTTCAGTATAAGGCCAGAATTTAACAAATTGGACATTTTGACTAAAATGGTCAAATTCAAATTTCTGATTATAAACTAGCAGAAATTGTTCACAAGACTCCCAAGAAGCAATACCGATTGAAAAAAATTTAATTTGAAAAAATAATTTTTTCGACATTAGGGTGAGCTTTGGAGTACAGGTTCAGTATAAGGCCAGAATTTTACAAATTGGACATTTTGACTAAAATGGTCAAATTCAAATTTCTGATTATAAACTAGCAGAAATTGTTTCTGATTATAAACTAGCAGAAATTGTTCATAAGACTCCCAAGAAGCAATACCGATTGAAAAAAATTGAATTTGAAAAAATATTTTTTCGACGTTAGGGTGAGCTTTGGGGTACAGGTTCAGTATAAGGCCAGAATTTTACATATTGGACATTTTGACTAAAATGGTCAAATTCAAATTTCTGATTATAAACTAGCAGAAATTGTTCACAAGACTTCCAAGAAGCAATACCGATTGAAAAAAATTGAATTTGAAAAAATAATTTTTTCGACGTTAGGGTGAGCTTGGGGGTACAGGTTCAGTATAAGGCCAGAATTTAACAAATTGGACATTTTGACTAAAATGGTCAAATTCAAATTTCTGATTATAAACTAGCAGAAATTGTTCACAAGACTCCCAAGAAGCAATACCGATTGAAAAAAATTGAATTTAAAAAAATAATTTTTTCGACGTTAGGGTGGGCTTGGGGGTACAGGTTCAGTATAAGGCCAGAATTTAACAAATTGGACATTTTGACTAAAATGGTTAAATTCAAATTTCTGATTATAAACTAGCAGAAATTGTTCACAAGACTCCCAAGAAGCAAAAGCGATTGAAAAAAATAATTTTTTCGACGTTAGGGTGAGTTTGGGTGTACAGGTTCAGTATAAGGCCAGAATTTAACAAATTGGACATTTTGACTAAAATGGTCAAATTCAAATTTCTGATTATAAACTAGCAGAAATTGTTCACAAGACTCCCAAGAAGCAATACCGATTGAAAAAAATTGAATTTGAAAAAATAATTTTTTCGACATTAGGGTGAGCTTGGGAGTACAGGTTCAGTATAAGGCCAGAATTTAACAAATTGGACATTTTGACTAAAATGGTCAAATTCAAATTTCTGATTATAAACTAGCAGAAATTGTTTCTGATTATAAACTAGCAGAAATTGTTCACAAGACTCCCAAGAAGCAATACCGATTGAAAAAACTTGAATTTGAAATAATAATTTTTTCGACGTTAGGGTGAGCTTGGGGGTACAGGTTCAGTATAAGGCCAGAATTTAACAAATTGGACATTTTGACTAAAATGGTCAAATTCAAATTTCTGATTATAAACTAGCAGAAATTGTTCACAAGACTTCCAAGAAGCAATACCGATTGAAAAAAATTGAATTTGAAAAAAGAATTTTTTCGACGTTAGGGTGAGCTTGGGGGTACAGGTTCAGTATAAGGCCAGAATTTAACAAATTGGACATTTTGACTAAAATGGTCAAATTCAAATTTCTGATTATAAACTAGCAGAAATTGTTCACAAGACTCCCAAGAAGCAATACCGATTGAAAAAAATTGAATTTGAAAAAATAATTTTTTCGACGTTAGGGTGGGCTTGGGGGTACAGGTTCAGTATAAGGCCAGAATTTAACAAATTGGACATTTTGACTAAAATGGTTAAATTCAAATTTCTGATTATAAACTAGCAGAAATTGTTCACAAGACTCCCAAGAAGCAAAAGCGATTGAAAAAAATAATTTTTTCGACGTTAGGGTGAGTTTGGGTGTACAGGTTCAGTATAAGGCCAGAATTTAACAAATTGGACATTTTGACTAAAATGGTCAAATTCAAATTTCTGATTATAAACTAGCAGAAATTGTTCACAAGACTCCCAAGAAGCAATACCGATTGAAAAAAATTGAATTTGAAAAAATAATTTTTTCGACATTAGGGTGAGCTTGGGAGTACAGGTTCAGTATAAGGCCAGAATTTAACAAATTGGACATTTTGACTAAAATGGTCAAATTCAAATTTCTGATTATAAACTAGCAGAAATTGTTTCTGATTATAAACTAGCAGAAATTGTTCACAAGACTCCCAAGAAGCAATACCGATTGAAAAAAATTGAATTTGAAATAATAATTTTTTCGACGTTAGGGTGAGCTTGGGGGTACAGGTTCAGTATAAGGCCAGAATTTTACATATTGGACATTTTGACTAAAATGGTCAAATTCAAATTTCTGATTATAAACTAGCAGAAATTGTTCACAAGACTCCCAAGAAGCAATACCGATTGAAAAAAATTGAATTTGAAAAAATAATTTTTTCGACGTTAGGGTGAGCTTGGGGGTACAGGTTCAGTATAAGGCCAGAATTAAACAAATTGGACATTTTTACTAAAATGGTCAAATTCAAATTTCTGATTATAAACTAGCAGAAATTGTTCACAAGACTCCCAAGAAGCAATACCGATTGAAAAAAATTGAATTTGAAAAAATAATTTTTTCGACGTTAGGGTGGGCTTGGGGGTACAGGTTCAGTATAAGGCCAGAATTTAACAAATTGGACATTTTGACTAAAATGGTTAAATTCAAATTTCTGATTATAAACTAGCAGAAATTGTTCACAAGACTCCCAAGAAGCAAAAGCGATTGAAAAAAATAATTTTTTCGACGTTAGGGTGAGTTTGGGTGTACAGGTTCAGTATAAGGCCAGAATTTAACAAATTGGACATTTTGACTAAAATGGTCAAATTCAAATTTCTGATTATAAACTAGCAGAAATTGTTCACAAGACTCCCAAGAAGCAATACCGATTGAAAAAAATTGAATTTGAAAAAATAATTTTTTCGACATTAGGGTGAGCTTGGGAGTACAGGTTCAGTATAAGGCCAGAATTTAACAAATTGGACATTTTGACTAAAATGGTCAAATTCAAATTTCTGATTATAAACTAGCAGAAATTGTTTCTGATTATAAACTAGCAGAAATTGTTCACAAGACTCCCAAGAAGCAATACCGATTGAAAAAAATTGAATTTGAAATAATAATTTTTTCGACGTTAGGGTGAGCTTGGGGGTACAGGTTCAGTATAAGGCCAGAATTTTACATATTGGACAATTTGACTAAAATGGTCAAATTCAAATTTCTGATTATAAACTAGCAGAAATTGTTCACAAGACTCCCAAGAAGCAATACCGATTGAAAAAAATTGAATTTGAAAAAATAATTTTTTCGACGTTAGGGTGAGCTTGGGAGTACAGGTTCAGTATAAGGCCAGAATTTAACAAATTGGACATTTTGACTAAAATGGTCAAATTCAAATTTCTGATTATAAACTAGCAGAAATTGTTTCTGATTATAAACTAGCAGAAATTGTTCACAAGACTCCCAAGAAGCAATACCGATTGAAAAAAATTGAATTTGAAATAATAATTTTTTCGACGTTAGGGTGAGCTTGGGGGTACAGGTTCAGTATAAGGCCAGAATTTAACAAATTGGACATTTTGACTAAAATGGTCAAATTCAAATTTCTGATTATAAACTAGCAGAAATTGTTCACAAGACTTCCAAGAAGCAATACCGATTGAAAAAAATTGAATTTGAAAAAAGAATTTTTTCGACGTTAGGGTGAGCTTGGGGGTACAGGTTCAGTATAAGGCCAGAATTTAACAAATTGGACATTTTGACTAAAATGGTCAAATTCAAATTTCTGATTATAAACTAGCAGAAATTGTTCACAAGACTCCCAAGAAGCAATACCGATTGAAAAAAATTGAATTTGAAAAAATAATTTTTTCGACGTTAGGGTGGGCTTGGGGGTACAGGTTCAGTATAAGGCCAGAATTTAACAAATTGGACATTTTGACTAAAATGGTCAAATTCAAATTTCTGATTATAAACTAGCAGAAATTGTTCACAAGACTCCCAAGAAGCAATACCGATTGAAAAAAATTGAATTTGAAAAAATAATTTTTTCGACGTTAGGGTGAGCTTGGGAGTACAGGTTCAGTATAAGGCCAGAATTTAACAAATTGGACATTTTGACTAAAATGGTCAAATTCAAATTTCTGATTATAAACTAGCAGAAATTGTTTCTGATTATAAACTAGCAGAAATTGTTCACAAGACTCCCAAGAAGCAATACCGATTGAAAAAAATTGAATTTGAAATAATAATTTTTTCGACGTTAGGGTGAGCTTGGGGGTACAGGTTCAGTATAAGGCCAGAATTTAACAAATTGGACATTTTGACTAAAATGGTCAAATTCAAATTTCTGATTATAAACTAGCAGAAATTGTTCACAAGACTTCCAAGAAGCAATACCGATTGAAAAAAATTGAATTTGAAAAAAGAATTTTTTCGACGTTAGGGTGAGCTTGGGGGTACAGGTTCAGTATAAGGCCAGAATTTAACAAATTGGACATTTTGACTAAAATGGTCAAATTCAAATTTCTGATTATAAACTAGCAGAAATTGTTCACAAGACCCCCAAGAAGCAATACCGATTGAAAAAAATTGAATTTGAAAAAATAATTTTTTCGACGTTAGGGTGGGCTTGGGGGTACAGGTTCAGTATAAGGCCAGAATTTAACAAATTGGACATTTTGACTAAAATGGTCAAATTCAAATTTCTGATTATAAACTAGCAGAAATTGTTCACAAGACTCCCAAGAAGCAAAAGCGATTGAAAAAAATAATTTTTTCGACGTTAGGGTGAGTTTGGGTGTACAGGTTCAGTATAAGGCCAGAATTTTACAAATTGGACATTTTGACTAAAATGGTCAAATTCAAATTTCTGATTATAAACTAGCAGAAATTGTTCACAAGACTCCCAAGAAGCAATACCGATTGAAAAAAATTGAATTTGAAAAAATAATTTTTTCGACATTAGGGTGAGCTTGGGAGTACAGGTTCAGTATAAGGCCAGAATTTAACAAATTGGACATTTTGACTAAAATGGTCAAATTCAAATTTCTGATTATAAACTAGCAGAAATTGTTTCTGATTATAAACTAGCAGAAATTGTTCACAAGACTCCCAAGAAGCAATACCGATTGAAAAAAATTGAATTTGAAATAATAATTTTTTCGACGTTAGGGTGAGCTTGGGGGTACAGGTTCAGTATTAGGCCAGAATTTTACATATTGGACATTTTGACTAAAATGGTCAAATTCAAATTTCTGATTATAAACTAGCAGAAATTGTTCACAAGACTCCCAAGAAGCAATACCGATTGAAAAAAATTGAATTTGAAAAAAGAATTTTTTCGACGTTAGGGTGAGCTTGGGGGTACAGGTTCAGTATAAGGCCAGAATTTAACAAATTGGACATTTTGACTAAAATGGTCAAATTCAAATTTCTGATTATAAACTAGCAGAAATTGTTCACAAGACTCCCAAGAAGCAATACCGATTGAAAAAAATTGAATTTGAAAAAATAATTTTTTCGACGTTAGGGTGGGCTTGGGGGTACAGGTTCAGTATAAGGCCAGAATTTAACAAATTGGACATTTTGACTAAAATGGTCAAATTCAAATTTCTGATTATAAACTAGCAGAAATTGTTCACAAGACTCCCAAGAAGCAAAAGCGATTGAAAAAAATAATTTTTTCGACGTTAGGGTGAGTTTGGGTGTACAGGTTCAGTATAAGGCCAGAATTTTACAAATTGGACATTTTGACTAAAATGGTCAAATTCAAATTTCTGATTATAAACTAGCAGAAATTGTTCACAAGACTCCCAAGAAGCAATACCGATTGAAAAAAATTGAATTTGAAAAAATAATTTTTTCGACATTAGGGTGAGCTTGGGAGTACAGGTTCAGTATAAGGCCAGAATTTAACAAATTGGACATTTTGACTAAAATGGTCAAATTCAAATTTCTGATTATAAACTAGCAGAAATTGTTTCTGATTATAAACTAGCAGAAATTGTTCACAAGACTCCCAAGAAGCAATACCGATTGAAAAAAATTGAATTTGAAATAATAATTTTTTCGACGTTAGGGTGAGCTTGGGGGTACAGGTTCAGTATTAGGCCAGAATTTTACATATTGGACATTTTGACTAAAATGGTCAAATTCAAATTTCTGATTATAAACTAGCAGAAATTGTTCACAAGACTCCCAAGAAGCAATACCGATTGAAAAAAATTGAATTTGAAAAAATAATTTTTTCGACGTTAGGGTGAGCTTGGGGGTACAGGTTCAGTATAAGGCCAGAATTAAACAAATTGGACATTTTTACTAAAATGGTCAAATTCAAATTTCTGATTATAAACTAGCAGAAATTGTTCACAAGACTCCCAAGAAGCAATACCGATTGAAAAAAATTGAATTTGAAAAAATAATTTTTTCGACGTTAGGGTGGGCTTGGGGGTACAGGTTCAGTATAAGGCCAGAATTTAACAAATTGGACATTTTGACTAAAATGGTTAAATTCAAATTTCTGATTATAAACTAGCAGAAATTGTTCACAAGACTCCCAAGAAGCAAAAGCGATTGAAAAAAATAATTTTTTCGACGTTAGGGTGAGTTTGGGTGTACAGGTTCAGTATAAGGCCAGAATTTAACAAATTGGACATTTTGACTAAAATGGTCAAATTCAAATTTCTGATTATAAACTAGCAGAAATTGTTCACAAGACTCCCAAGAAGCAATACCGATTGAAAAAAATTGAATTTGAAAAAATAATTTTTTCGACATTAGGGTGAGCTTGGGAGTACAGGTTCAGTATAAGGCCAGAATTTAACAAATTGGACATTTTGACTAAAATGGTCAAATTCCAATTTCTGATTATAAACTAGCAGAAATTGTTTCTGATTATAAACTAGCAGAAATTGTTCACAAGACTCCCAAGAAGCAATACCGATTGAAAAAAATTGAATTTGAAATAATAATTTTTTCGACGTTAGGGTGAGCTTGGGGGTACAGGTTCAGTATAAGGCCAGAATTTTACATATTGGACAATTTGACTAAAATGGTCAAATTCAAATTTCTGATTATAAACTAGCAGAAATTGTTCACAAGACTCCCAAGAAGCAATACCGATTGAAAAAAATTGAATTTGAAAAAATAATTTTTTCGACGTTAGGGTGAGCTTGGGGGTACAGGTTCAGTATAAGGCCAGAATTAAACAAATTGGACATTTTTACTAAAATGGTCAAATTCAAATTTCTGATTATAAACTAGCAGAAATTGTTCACAAGACTCCCAAGAAGCAATACCGATTGAAAAAAATTTAATTTGAAAAAAATAATTTTTTCGACGTTAGGGTGAGCTTGGGGGTACAGGTTCAGTATAAGGCCAGAATTTAACAAATTGGACATTTTGACTAAAATGGTCAAATTCAAATTTCTGATTATAAACTAGCAGAAATTGTTCACAAGACTCCCAAGAAGCAATACCGATTGAAAAAAATTGAATTTGAAAAAATAATTTTTTCGACGTTAGGGTGGGCTTGGGGGTACAGGTTCAGTATAAGGCCAGAATTTTACAAATTGGACATTTTGACTAAAATGGTTAAATTCAAATTTCTGATTATAAACTAGCAGAAATTGTTCACAAGACTCCCAAGAAGCAAAAGCGATTGAAAAAAATAATTTTTTCGACGTTAGGGTGAGTTTGGGTGTACAGGTTCAGTATAAGGCCAGAATTTAACAAATTGGACATTTTGACTAAAATGGTCAAATTCAAATTTCTGATTATAAACTAGCAGAAATTGTTCACAAGACTCCCAAGAAGCAATATCGATTGAAAAAAATTGAATTTGAAAAAATAATTTTTCGACGTTAGGGTGAGCTTGGGGGTACAGGTTCAGTATAAGGCCAGAATTTTACAAATTGGACATTTTGAATAAAATGGTCAAATTCAAATTTCTGATTATAAACTAGCAGAAATTGTTTCTGATTATAAACTAGCAGAAATTGTTCACAAGACTCCCAAGAAGCAATACCGATTGAAAAAAATTGAATTTGAAATAATAATTTTTTCGATGTTAGGGTGAGCTTGGGGGTACAGGTTCAGTATAAGGCCAGAATTTTACATATTGGACATTTTGACTAAAATGGTCAAATTCAAATTTCTGATTATAAACTAGCAGAAATTGTTCACAAGACTCCCAAGAAGCAATACCGATTGAAAAAAATTGAATTTGAAATAATAATTTTTTCGACGTTAGGGTGAGCTTGGGGGTACAGGTTCAGTATAAGGCCAGAATTAAACAAATTGGACATTTTTACTAAAATGGTCAAATTCAAATTTCTGATTATAAACTAGCAGAAATTGTTCAGAAGGCTACCAAGAAGCAATACTGATTGAAAAAAATTTAATTTGAAAAAAATAATTTTTTCGACGTTAGGGTGAGCTTGGGGGTACAGGTTCAGTATAAGACCAGAATTTAACAAATTGGACATTTTGACTAAAATGGTCAAATTCAAATTTCTGATTATAAACTAGCAGAAATTGTTCACAAGACTCCCAAGAAGCAATACCGATTGAAAAAAATTGAATTTGAAAAAATAATTTTTTCGACGTTAGGGTGAGCTTGGGGGTACAGGTTCAGTATAAGGCCAGAATTTAACAAATTGGACATTTTGACTAAAATGGTCAAATTCAAATTTCTGATTATAAACTAGCAGAAATTGTTCACAAGACTCCCAAGAAGCAATACCGATTGAAAAAAATTGAATTTGAAAAAATAATTTTTTCGACGTTAGGGTGAGCTTGGGTGTACAGGTTCAGTATAAGGCCAGAATTTAACAAATTGGACATTTTGACTAAAATGGTCAAATTCAAATTTCTGATTATAAACTAGCAGAAATTGTTCACAAGACTCCCAAGAAGCAATACCGATTGAAAAAAATTGAATTTGAAAAAATAATTTTTTCGACGTTAGGTTGAGCTTGGGGGTACAGGTTCAGTATAAGGCCAGAATTTTACATATTGGACATTTTGACTAAAATGGTCAAATTCAAATTTCTGATTATAAACTAGCAGAAATTGTTCACAAGACTCCCAAGAAGCAATACCGATTGAAAAAAATTGAATTTGAAAAAATAATTTTTTCGACGTTAGGGTGAGCTTGGGGGTACAGGTTCAGTATAAGGCCAGAATTAAACAAATTGGACATTTTTACTAAAATGGTCAAATTCAAATTTCTGATTATAAACTAGCAGAAATTGTTCACAAGGCTCCCAAGAAGCAATACCGATTGAAAAAAATTTAATTTGAAAAAAATAATTTTTTCGACGTTAGGGTGAGCTTGGGGGTACAGGTTCAGTATAAGGCCAGAATTTAACAAATTGGACATTTTGACTAAAATGGTCAAATTCAAATTTCTGATTATAAACTAGCAGAAATTGTTCACAAGACTCCCAAGAAGCAATACCGATTGAAAAAAATTGAATTTGAAAAAATAATTTTTTCGACGTTAGGGTGAGCTTGGGGGTACAGGTTCAGTATAAGGCCAGAATTTAACAAATTGGACATTTTGACTAAAATGGTCAAATTCAAATTTCTGATTATAAACTAGCAGAAATTGTTCACAAGACTCCCAAGAAGCAATACCGATTGAAAAAAATTGAATTTGAAAAAATAATTTTTTCGACGTTAGGGTGAGCTTGGGTGTACAGGTTCAGTATAAGGCCAGAATTTAACAAATTGGACATTTTGACTAAAATGGTCAAATTCAAATTTCTGATTATAAACTAGCAGAAATTGTTCACAAGACTCCCAAGAAGCAATACCGATTGAAAAAAATTGAATTTGAAAAAATAATTTTTTCGACGTTAGGGTGAGCTTGGGGGTACAGGTTCAGTATAAGGCCAGAATTTAACAAATTGGACATTTTGACTAAAATTGTCAAATTCAAATTTCTGATTATAAACTAGCAGAAATTGTTCACAAGACTCCCAAGAAGCAATACCGATTGAAAAAAATTGAATTTGAAAAAATAATTTTTTCGACGTTAGGGTGGGCTTGGGGGTACAGGTTCAGTATAAGGCCAGAATTTAACAAATTGGACATTTTGACTAAAATGGTTAAATTCAAATTTCTGATTATAAACTAGCAGAAATTGTTCACAAGACTCCCAAGAAGCAAAAGCGATTGACAAAAATAATTTTTTCGACGTTAGGGTGAGTTTGGGTGTACAGGTTCAGTATAAGGCCAGAATTTAACAAATTGGACATTTTGACTAAAATGGTCAAATTCAAATTTCTGATTATAAACTAGCAGAAATTGTTCACAAGACTCCCAAGAAGAAATATCGATTGAAAAAAATTGAATTTGAAAAAATAATTTTTCGACGTTAGGGTGAGCTTGGGGGTACAGGTTCAGTATAAGGCCAGAATTTTACAAATTGGACATTTTGAATAAAATGGTCAAATTCAAATTTCTGATTATAAACTAGCAGAAATTGTTTCTGATTATAAACTAGCAGAAATTGTTCACAAGACTCCCAAGAAGCAATACCGATTGAAAAAAATTGAATTTGAAATAATAATTTTTTCGATGTTAGGGTGAGCTTGGGGGTACAGGTTCAGTATAAGGCCAGAATTTTACATATTGGACATTTTGACTAAAATGGTCAAATTCAAATTTCTGATTATAAACTAGCAGAAATTGTTCACAAGACTCCCAAGAAGCAATACCGATTGAAAAAAATTGAATTTGAAAAAATAATTTTTTCGACGTTAGGGTGAGCTTGGGGGTACAGGTTCAGTATAAGGCCAGAATTAAACAAATTGGACATTTTTACTAAAATGGTCAAATTCAAATTTCTGATTATAAACTAGCAGAAATTGTTCACAAGACTCCCAAGAAGCAATACCGATTGAAAAAAATTTAATTTGAAAAAAATAATTTTTTCGACGTTAGGGTGAGCTTGGGGGTACAGGTTCAGTATAAGGCCAGAATTTTACAAATTGGACATTTTGACTAAAATGGTCAAATTCAAATTTCTGATTATAAACTAGCAGAAATTGTTCACAAGACTCCCAAGAAGCAATACCGATTGAAAAAAATTGAATTTGAAAAAATTATTTTTTCGACGTTAGGGTGAGCTTGGGGGTACAGGTTAAGTATAAGGCCAGAATTTAACAAATTGGACATTTTAACTAAAATGGTCAAATTCAAATTTCTGATTATAAACTAGCAGAAATTGTTCACAAGACTCCCAAGAAGCAATACCGATTGAAAAAAATTGAATTTGAAAAAATAATTTTTTCGACGTTAGGGTTAGCTTGGGGGTACAGGTTAAGTAAAAGGCCAGAATTTAACAAATTGGACATTTTGACTAAAATGGTCAAATTCAAATTTCTGATTATAAACTAGCAGAAATTGTTCACAAGACTCCCAAGAAGCATTACCGATTGAAAAAAATTGAATTTGAAAACATAATTTTTTCGACGTTAGGGTGAGCTTTTGGGTACAGGTTCAGTATAAGGCCAGAATTTTAAAAATTGGACATTTTGACTAAAATGGTCAAATTCAAATTTCTGATTATAAACTAGCAGAAATTGTTCACAAGTCTCCCAAGAAGCAATACTGATTGAAAAAAATTTAATTTGAAAAAATAAGTTTTTCGACGTTAGGGTGAGCTTGGGGGTACAGGTTCAGTATAAGGCCAGAATTTTACAAATTGGACATTTTGACTAAAATGGTCAAATTAAAATTTCTGATTATAAACTAGCAGAAATTGTTCACAAGACTCCCAAAAAGCAATACCGATTGAAAAAAATTGAATTTGAAAAAATAATTTTTTCGACGTTAGGGTGAGCTTGGGGGTACAGGTTCAGTATAAGGCCAGAATTTAACAAATTGGACATTTTGACTAAAATTGTCGACTTCAAATTTCTGATTATAAACTAGCAGAAATTGTTCACAAGACTACCAAGAAGCAATACTGATTGAAAAAATTGAATTTGAACAAATAATTTTTTCGACGTTAGGGTGAGCTTGGGGGTACAGGTGCAGTATAAGGCCAGAATTTTACAAATTGGACATTTTGACTAAAATGGTCAAATTCAAATTTCTGATTATAAACTAGCAGAAATTGTTCACAAGACTCCCAAGAAGCAATACCGATTGAAAAAAATTGAATTTGAAAAAATTATTTTTTCGACGTTAGGGTGAGCTTGGGGGTACAGGTTCAGTATAAGGCCAGAATTTAACAAATTGGACATTTTGACTAAAATGGTCAAGTTCAAGTTTCTGATTATAAACTAGCAGAAATTGTTCACAAGACTCCCATGAAGCAATACCGATTGAAAAAAATTGAATTTGAAAAAATTATTTTTTCGACGTTAGGGTGAGCTTGGGGTACAGGTTCAGTATAAGGCCAGAATTTTACAAATTGGACATTTTGACTAAAATTGTCAAATTCAAATTTCTGATTATAAACTAGCAGAAATTGTTCACAAGACTCCCAAGAAGCAATACCGATTGAAAAAAATTGAATTTGAAAAAATAATTTTTTCGACGTTAGGGTGAGCTTGGGGGTACAGGTTCAGTATAAGGCCAGAATTTTACAAATTGGACATTTTGACTAAAATGGTCAAATTCAAATTTCTGATTATAAACTAGCAGAAATTGTTCACAAGACTCCCAAGAAGCAATACAGATTGAAAAAAATTGAATTTGAAAAAATTATTTTTTCGACGTTAGGGTGAGCTTGGGGGTACAGGTGCAGTATAAGGCCAGAATTTTACAAATTGGACATTTTGACTAAAATGGTCAAATTCAAATTTTTGATTATAAACTAGCAGAAATTGTTCACAAGACTCCCAAGAAGCAATACCGATTGAAAAAAATTGAATTTGAAAAAATAATTTTTTCGACGTTAGGGTCAGCTTGGGGGTACAGGTTCAGTATAAGGCCAGAATTTTACAAATTGGACATTTTGACTAAAATGGTCAAATTCAAATTTCTGATTATAAACTAGCAGAAATTGTTCACAAGACTCCCAAGAAGCAATACCGATTGAAAAAAATTGAATTTGAAAAAATTATTTTTTCGACGTTAGGGTGAGCTTGGGGGTACAGGTTCAGTATAAGGCCAGAATTTAACAAATTGGACATTTTGACTAAAATGGTCAAATTCAAATTTCTGATTATAAACTAGCAGAAATTGTTCACAAGACTCCCAAGAAGCAATACTGATTGAAAAAATTGAATTTGAACAAATAATTTTTTCGACGTTAGGGTGAGCTTGGGGGTACAGGTGCAGTATAAGGCCAGAATTTTACAAATTGGACATTTTGACTAAAATGGTCAAATTCAAATTTCTGATTATAAACTAGCAGAAATTGTTCACAAGACTCCCAAGAAGCAATACCGATTGAAAAAAATTTAATTTGAAAAAATTATTTTTTCGACGTTAGGGTGAGCTTGGGGGTACAGGTTCAGTATAAGGCCAGAATTTAACAAATTGGACATTTTGACTAAAATGGTCAAATTCAAATTTCTGATTATAAACTAGCAGAAATTGTTCACAAGACTCCCATGAAGCAATACCGATTGAAAAAAATTGAATTTGAAAAAATTATTTTTTCGACGTTAGGGTGAGCTTGGGGGTACAGGTTCAGTATAAGGCCAGAATTTTACAAATTGGACATTTTGACTAAAATGGTCAAATTCAAATTTCTGATTATAAACTAGTAGAAATTGTTCACAAGACTCCCAAGAAGCAATACCGATTGAAAAAAATTGAATTTGAAAAAACTATTTTTTCGACGTTAGGGTGAGCTTGGGGGTACAGGTTCAGTATAAGGCCAGAATTTTACAAATTGGACATTTTGACTAAAATGGTCAAATTCAAATTTCTGATTATAAACTAGCAGAAATTGTTCACAAGACTCCCAAGAAGCAATACCGATTGAAAAAAATTTAATTTGAAAAAATTATTTTTCGACGTTAGGGTGAAGTTGGGGGTACAGGTTCAGTATAAGGCCAGAATTTTACAAATTGGACATTTTGACTAAAATGGTCAAATTCAAATTTTTGATTATAAACTAGCAGAAATTGTTCACAAGACTCCCAAGAAGCAATACCGATTGAAAAAAATTGAATTTGAAAAAATAATTTTTTCGACGTTAGGGTGAGCTTGGGGGTACAGGTTCAGTATAAGGCCAGAATTTTACAAATTGGACATTTTGACTAAAATGGTCAAATTCAAATTTCTGATTATAAACTAGCAGAAATTGTTCACAAGACTCCCAAGAAGCAATACCGATTGAAAAAAATTTAATTTGAAAAAATTATTTTTTCGACGTTAGGGTGAAGTTGGGGGTACAGGTTCAGTATAAGGCCAGAATTTTACAAATTGGACATTTTGACTAAAATGGTCAAATTCAAATTTCTGATTATAAACTAGCAGAAATTGTTCACAAGACTTCCAAGAAGCAATACCGATTGAAAAAAATTGAATTTGAAAAAATAATTTTTTCGACGTTAGGGTGAGCTTGGGGGTACAGGTTCAGTATAAGGCCAGAATTTAACAAATTGGACATTTTGACTAAAATGGTCAAATTCAAATTTCTGATTATAAACTAGCAGAAATTGTTCACAAGACTCCCAAGAAGCAATACCGACTGAAAAAAATTGAATTTGAAAACATAATTTTTTCGACGTTAGGGTGAGCTTGGGGGTACAGGTTCAGTATGATGCCAGAATTTAACAAATTGGACATTTTGACTAAAATGGTCAAATTCAAATTTCTGATTATAAACTAGCAGAAATTGTTCACAAGACTCCCAAGAAGCAATACCGATTGAAAAAAATTGAATTTGAAAACATAATTTTTTCGACGTTAGGGTGAGCTTGGGGGTACAGGTTCAGTATAAGGCCAGAATTTAAAAAATTGGACATTTTGACTAAAATGGTCAAATTCAAATTTCTGATTATAAACTAGCAGAAATTGTTCACAAGACTCCCAAGAAGCAATACCGATTGAAAAAAATTGAATTTGAAAAAATAATTTTTTCGACGTTAGGGTGAGCTTGGGGGTACAGGTTCAGTATAAGGCCAGAATTTTACAAATTGGACATTTTGACTAAAATGGTCAAATTCAAATTTCTGATTATAAACTAGCAGAAATTGTTCACAAGACTCCCAAGAAGCAATACCGATTGAAAAAAATTGAATTTGAAAAAATAATTTTTTCGACGTTAGGGTGAGCTTGGGGGTACAGGTTCAGTATAAGGCCGAATTTTACAAATTGGACATTTTGACTAAAATGGTCAAATTCAAATTTCTGATTATAAACTAGCAGAAATTGTTCACAAGACTCCCAAGAAGCAATACCGATTGAAAAAAATTGAATTTGAAAAAATAATTTTTTCGACGTTAGGGTGAGCTTGGGGGTACAGGTTCAGTATAAGGCCAGAATTTAACAAATTGGACATTTTGACTAAAATGGTCAAATTCAAATTTCTGATCATAAACTAGCAGAAATTGTTCACAAGACTCCCAAGAAGCAATACTGATTGAAAAAAATTGAATTTGAAAAAATAATTGTTTCGACGTTAGGGTGAGCTTGGGGGTACAGGTTCAGTATAAGGCCAGAATTTTACAAATTGGACATTTTGACTTAAATGGTCAAATTCAAATTTCTGATTATAAACTAGCAGAAATTGTTCACAAGACTCCCAAGAAGCAATACCGATTGAAAAAAATTTAATTTGAAAACATAATTTTTTCGACGTTAGGGTGAGCTTTGGGGTACAGGTTCAGTATAAGGCCAGAATTTTACAAATTGGACATTTTGACTAAAATGGTCAAATTCAAATTTCTGATTATAAACTAGCAGAAATTGTTCACAAGACTCCCAAGAAGCAATACCGATTGAAAAAAATTGAATTTGAAAAAATAATTTTTAGACGTTAGGGTGAGCTTGGGGGTACAGGTTCAGTATAAGGCCGAATTTTACAAATTGGACATTTTGACTAAAATGGTCAAATTCAAATTTCTGATTATAAACTAGCAGAAATTGTTCACAAGACTCCCAAGAAGCAATACCGATTGAAAAAAATTGAATTTGAAAAAATAATTTTTTCGACGTTAGGGTGAGCTCGGGGGTACAGGTTCAGTATAAGGCCAGAATTTAACAAATTGGTCATTTTGACTAAAATGGTCAAATTCAAATTTCTGATTATAAACTAGCAGAAATTGTTCACAAGACTCCCAAGAAGCAATACCGACTGAAAAAAATTGAATTTGAAAAAATAATTTTTTCGACGTTAGGGTGAGCTTGGGGGTACAGGTTCAGTATGATGCCAGAATTTAACAAATTGGACATTTTGACTAAAATGGTCAAATTCAAATTTCTGATTATAAACTAGCAGAAATTGTTCACAAGACTCCCAAGAAGCAATACCGATTGAAAAAAATTGAATTTGAAAAAATAATTTTTTCGACGTTAGGGTTAGCTTGGGGGTACAGGTTAAGTAAAAGGCCAGAATTTAACAAATTGGACATTTTGACTAAAATGGTCAAATTCAAATTTCTGATTATAAACTAGCAGAAATTGTTCACAAGACTCCCAAGAAGCAATACCGATTGAAAAAAATTTAATTTGAAAACATAATTTTTTCGACGTTAGGGTGAGCTTTTGGGTACAGGTTCAGTATAAGGCCAGAATTTAAAAAATTGGACATTTTGACTAAAATGGTCAAATTCAAATTTCTGATTATAAACTAGCAGAAATTGTTCACAAGTCTCTCAAGAAGCAATACCGATTGAAAAAATTTAATTTGAAAAAATAATTTTTTCGACGTTAGGGTGAGCTTGGGGGTACAGGTTCAGTATAGGGCCAGAATTTAACAAATTGGACATTTTGACTAAAATGGTCAAATTCAAATTTCTGATTATAAACTAGCAGAAATTGTTCACAAGACTCCCAAGAAGCAATACCGATTGTAAAAAATGGAATTTGAAAAAATAATTTTTTCGACGTTAGGGTGAGCTTGGGGGTACAGGTTCAGTATAAGGCCGAATTTTACAAATTGGACATTTTGACTAAAATGGTCAAATTCAAATTTCTGATTATAAACTAGCAGAAATTGTTCACAAGACTCCCAAGAAGCAATACCGATTGAAAAAAATTGAATTTGAAAAAATATTGTTTTCGACGTTAGGGTGAGCTTGGGGGTACAGGTTCAGTATAAGGCCAGAATTTAACAAATTGGACATTTTGACTAAAATGGTCAAATTCAAATTTCTGATTATAAACTAGCAGAAATTGTTCACAAGACTCCCAAGAAGCAATACCGACTGAAAAAAATTGAATTTGAAAAAATAATTTTTTCGACGTTAGGGTGAGCTTGGGGGTACAGGTTCAGTATAAGGCCAGAATTTTACAAATTGGACATTTTGACTAAAATGGTCAAATTCAAATTTCTGATTATAAACTAGTAGAAATTGTTCACAAGACTCCCAAGAAGCAATACCGATTGAAAAAAATTGAATTTGAAAAAACTATTTTTTCGACGTTAGGGTGAGCTTGGGGGTACAGGTTCAGTATAAGGCCAGAATTTTACAAATTGGACATTTTGACTAAAATGGTCAAATTCAAATTTCTGATTATAAACTAGCAGAAATTGTTCACAAGACTCCCAAGAAGCAATACCGATTGAAAAAAATTTAATTTGAAAAAATTATTTTTCGACGTTAGGGTGAAGTTGGGGGTACAGGTTCAGTATAAGGCCAGAATTTTACAAATTGGACATTTTGACTAAAATGGTCAAATTCAAATTTTTGATTATAAACTAGCAGAAATTGTTCACAAGACTCCCAAGAAGCAATACCGATTGAAAAAAATTGAATTTGAAAAAATAATTTTTTCGACGTTAGGGTGAGCTTGGGGGTACAGGTTCAGTATAAGGCCAGAATTTTACAAATTGGACATTTTGACTAAAATGGTCAAATTCAAATTTCTGATTATAAACTAGCAGAAATTGTTCACAAGACTCCCAAGAAGCAATACCGATTGAAAAAAATTTAATTTGAAAAAATTATTTTTTCGACGTTAGGGTGAAGTTGGGGGTACAGGTTCAGTATAAGGCCAGAATTTTACAAATTGGACATTTTGACTAAAATGGTCAAATTCAAATTTCTGATTATAAACTAGCAGAAATTGTTCACAAGACTTCCAAGAAGCAATACCGATTGAAAAAAATTGAATTTGAAAAAATAATTTTTTCGACGTTAGGGTGAGCTTGGGGGTACAGGTTCAGTATAAGGCCAGAATTTAACAAATTGGACATTTTGACTAAAATGGTCAAATTCAAATTTCTGATTATAAACTAGCAGAAATTGTTCACAAGACTCCCAAGAAGCAATACCGACTGAAAAAAATTGAATTTGAAAACATAATTTTTTCGACGTTAGGGTGAGCTTGGGGGTACAGGTTCAGTATGATGCCAGAATTTAACAAATTGGACATTTTGACTAAAATGGTCAAATTCAAATTTCTGATTATAAACTAGCAGAAATTGTTCACAAGACTCCCAAGAAGCAATACCGATTGAAAAAAATTGAATTTGAAAACATAATTTTTTCGACGTTAGGGTGAGCTTGGGGGTACAGGTTCAGTATAAGGCCATAATTTAAAAAATTGGACATTTTGACTAAAATGGTCAAATTCAAATTTCTGATTATAAACTAGCAGAAATTGTTCACAAGACTCCCAAGAAGCAATACCGATTGAAAAAAATTGAATTTGAAAAAATAATTTTTTCGACGTTAGGGTGAGCTTGGGGGTACAGGTTCAGTATAAGGCCAGAATTTTACAAATTGGACATTTTGACTAAAATGGTCAAATTCAAATTTCTGATTATAAACTAGCAGAAATTGTTCACAAGACTCCCAAGAAGCAATACCGATTGAAAAAAATTGAATTTGAAAAAATAATTTTTTCGACGTTAGGGTGAGCTTGGGGGTACAGGTTCAGTATAAGGCCGAATTTTACAAATTGGACATTTTGACTAAAATGGTCAAATTCAAATTTCTGATTATAAACTAGCAGAAATTGTTCACAAGACTCCCAAGAAGCAATACCGATTGAAAAAAATTGAATTTGAAAAAATAATTTTTTCGACGTTAGGGTGAGCTTGGGGGTACAGGTTCAGTATAAGGCCAGAATTTAACAAATTGGACATTTTGACTAAAATGGTCAAATTCAAATTTCTGATCATAAACTAGCAGAAATTGTTCACAAGACTCCCAAGAAGCAATACTGATTGAAAAAAATTGAATTTGAAAAAATAATTGTTTCGACGTTAGGGTGAGCTTGGGGGTACAGGTTCAGTATAAGGCCAGAATTTTACAAATTGGACATTTTGACTTAAATGGTCAAATTCAAATTTCTGATTATAAACTAGCAGAAATTGTTCACAAGACTCCCAAGAAGCAATACCGATTGAAAAAAATTTAATTTGAAAACATAATTTTTTCGACGTTAGGGTGAGCTTTGGGGTACAGGTTCAGTATAAGGCCAGAATTTTACAAATTGGACATTTTGACTAAAATGGTCAAATTCAAATTTCTGATTATAAACTAGCAGAAATTGTTCACAAGACTCCCAAGAAGCAATACCGATTGAAAAAAATTGAATTTGAAAAAATAATTTTTAGACGTTAGGGTGAGCTTGGGGGTACAGGTTCAGTATAAGGCCGAATTTTACAAATTGGACATTTTGACTAAAATGGTCAAATTCAAATTTCTGATTATAAACTAGCAGAAATTGTTCACAAGACTCCCAAGAAGCAATACCGATTGAAAAAAATTGAATTTGAAAAAATAATTTTTTCGACGTTAGGGTGAGCTCGGGGGTACAGGTTCAGTATAAGGCCAGAATTTAACAAATTGGTCATTTTGACTAAAATGGTCAAATTCAAATTTCTGATTATAAACTAGCAGAAATTGTTCACAAGACTCCCAAGAAGCAATACCGACTGAAAAAAATTGAATTTGAAAAAATAATTTTTTCGACGTTAGGGTGAGCTTGGGGGTACAGGTTCAGTATGATGCCAGAATTTAACAAATTGGACATTTTGACTAAAATGGTCAAATTCAAATTTCTGATTATAAACTAGCAGAAATTGTTCACAAGACTCCCAAGAAGCAATACCGATTGAAAAAAATTGAATTTGAAAAAATAATTTTTTCGACGTTAGGGTTAGCTTGGGGGTACAGGTTAAGTAAAAGGCCAGAATTTAACAAATTGGACATTTTGACTAAAATGGTCAAATTCAAATTTCTGATTATAAACTAGCAGAAATTGTTCACAAGACTCCCAAGAAGCAATACCGATTGAAAAAAATTTAATTTGAAAACATAATTTTTTCGACGTTAGGGTGAGCTTTTGGGTACAGGTTCAGTATAAGGCCAGAATTTAAAAAATTGGACATTTTGACTAAAATGGTCAAATTCAAATTTCTGATTATAAACTAGCAGAAATTGTTCACAAGTCTCTCAAGAAGCAATACCGATTGAAAAAATTTAATTTGAAAAAATAATTTTTTCGACGTTAGGGTGAGCTTGGGGGTACAGGTTCAGTATAGGGCCAGAATTTAACAAATTGGACATTTTGACTAAAATGGTCAAATTCAAATTTCTGATTATAAACTAGCAGAAATTGTTCACAAGACTCCCAAGAAGCAATACCGATTGTAAAAAATGGAATTTGAAAAAATAATTTTTTCGACGTTAGGGTGAGCTTGGGGGTACAGGTTCAGTATAAGGCCGAATTTTACAAATTGGACATTTTGACTAAAATGGTCAAATTCAAATTTCTGATTATAAACTAGCAGAAATTGTTCACAAGACTCCCAAGAAGCAATACCGATTGAAAAAAATTGAATTTGAAAAAATATTGTTTTCGACGTTAGGGTGAGCTTGGGGGTACAGGTTCAGTATAAGGCCAGAATTTAACAAATTGGACATTTTGACTAAAATGGTCAAATTCAAATTTCTGATTATAAACTAGCAGAAATTGTTCACAAGACTCCCAAGAAGCAATACCGACTGAAAAAAATTGAATTTGAAAAAATAATTTTTTCGACGTTAGGGTGAGCTTGGGGGTACAGGTTCAGTATAAGGCCAGAATTTAACAAATTGGACATTTTGACTAAAATGGTCAAATTCAAATTTCTGATTATAAACTAGCAGAAATTGTTCACAAGACTCCCAAGAAGCAATACCGACTGAAAAAAATTGAATTTGAAAAAATAATTTTTTCGACGTTAGGGTGAGCTTGGGGGTACAGGTTCAGTATGATGCCAGAATTTAAAAAATTGGACATTTTGACTAAAATGGTCAAATTCAAATTTCTGATTATAAACTAGCAGAAATTGTTCACAAGACTCCCAAGAAGCAATACCGATTGAAAAAAATTGAATTTGAAAAAATAATTTTTTCGACGTTAGGGTTAGCTTGGGGGTACAGGTTCAGTATGATGCCAGAATTTAAAAAATTGGACATTTTGACTAAAATGGTCAAATTCAAATTTCTGATTATAAACTAGCAGAAATTGTTCACAAGACTCCCAAGAAACAATACTGATTGAAAAAAATTGAATTTGAAAACATAATTTTTTCGACGTTAGGGTGAGCTTTTGGGTACAGGTTCAGTATAAGGCCAGAATTTAAAAAAATGGACATTTTGACTAAAATGGTCAAATTCAAATTTCTTATTATAAACTAGCAGAAATTGTTCACAAGTCTCCCAAGAAGCAATACCGATTGAAAAAAATTTAATTTGAAAAAATAATTTTTTCGACGTTAGGGTGAGCTTTTGGGTACAGGTTCAGTATAGGGCCAGAATTTAACAAATTGGACATTTTGACTAAAATGGTCAAATTCAAATTTCTGATTATAAACTAGCAGAAATTGTTCACAAGACTCCCAAGAAGCAATACCGATTGAAAAAAATTGAATTTGAAAAAATAATTTTTTCGACGTTAGGGTGAGCTTGGGGGTACAGGTTCAGTATAAGGCCGAATTTTACAAATTGGACATTTTGACTAAAATGGTCAAATTCAAATTTCTGATTATAAACTAGCAGAAATTGTTCACAAGACTCCCAAGAAGCAATACCGATTGAAAAAAATTGAATTTGAAAAAATAATTTTTTCGACGTTAGGGTGAGCTTGGGGGTACAGGTTCAGTATAAGGCCAGAATTTAACAAATTGGACATTTTGACTAAAATGGTCAAATTCAAATTTCTGATTATAAACTAGCAGAAATTGTTCACAAGACTCCCAAGAAGCAATACCGACTGAAAAAAATTGAATTTGAAAAAATAATTTTTTCGACGTTAGGGTGAGCTTGGGGGTACAGGTTCAGTATAAGGCCAGAATTTAAAAAATTGGACATTTTGACTAAAATGGTCAAATTCAAATTTCTGATTATAAACTAGCAGAAATTGTTCACAAGACTCCCAAGAAGCAATACCGATTGAAAAAATTGAATTTGAAAAAATAATTTTTTCGACGTTAGGGTGAGCTTGGGGGTACAGGTTCAGTATGATGCCAGAATTTAAAAAATTGGACATTTTGACTAAAATGGTCAAATTCAAATTTCTGATCATAAACTAGCAGAAATTGTTCACAAGACTCCCAAGAAGCAATACCGATTGAAAAAAATTGAATTTGAAAACATAATTTTTTCGACGTTAGGGTGAGCTTGGGGGTACAGGTTCAGTATAAGGCCAGAATTTAAAAAATTGGACATTTTGACTAAAATGGTCAAATTCAAATTTCTGATTATAAACTAGCTGAAAATGTTCACAAGACTCCCAAGAAGCAATACCGATTGAAAAAAGTTGAATATGAAAAAATAATTTTTTCGACGTTAGGGTGAGCTTGGGGGTACAGGTTAAGTATAAGGCCAGAATTTAACAAATTGGACATTTTAACTAAAATGGTCAAATTCAAATTTCTGATTATAAACTAGCAGAAATTGTTCACAAGACTCCCAAGAAGCAATATCGATTGAAAAAAATTGAATTTGAAAAAATAATTTTTTCGACGTTAGGGTTAGCTTGGGGGTACAGGTTAAGTAAAAGGCCAGTATTTAACAAATTGGACATTTTGACTAAAATGGTCAAATTCAAATTTCTGATTATAAACTAGCAGAAATTGTTCACAAGACTCCCAAGAAGCAATACCGATTGAAAAAAATTGAATTTGAAAACATAATTTTTTCGACGTTAGGGTGAGCTTTTGGGTACAGGTTCAGTATAAGGCCAGAATTTAAAAAATTGGACATTTTGACTAAAATGGTCAAATTCAAATTTCTGATTATAAACTAGCAGAAATTGTTCACAAGTCTCCCAAGAAACAATACCGATTGAAAAAAATTGAATTTGAAAAAATAATTTTTTCGACGTTAGGGTGAGCTTGGGGGTACAGGTTCAGTATAGGGCCAGAATTTAACAAATTGGACATTTTGACTAAAATGGTCAAATTCAAATTTCTGATTATAAACTAGCAGAAATTGTTCACAAGACTCCCAAGAAGCAATACCGATTGAAAAAAATTGAATTTGAAAACATAATTTTTTCGACGTTAGGGTGAGCTTTTGGGTACAGGTTCAGTATAAGGCCAGAATTTTAAAAATTGGACATTTTGACTAAAATGGTCAAATTCAAATTTCTGATTATAAACTAGCAGAAATTGTTCACAAGTCTCCCAAGAAGCAATACCGATTGAAAAAAATTGAATTTGAAAAAATAATTTTTTCGACGTTAGGGTGAGCTTGGGGGTACAGGTTCAGTATAGGGCCAGAATTTAACAAATTGGACATTTTGACTAAAATGGTCAAATTCAAATTTCTGATTATAAACTAGCAGAAATTGTTCACAAGACTCACAGGAGGCGGGAATTTAATTCAAATACTTTAAACACCACTTTAAAATGCATTTTTTTCTCAAATTTTGCTTAAATGTATAACAAAATCAGAGCTTTGTCATATATGTCTAATTTAAAAGAAAATAAACTTATCACACATTTCTTAGTAAACGAAATCGTTATTTCGAAATATGCAACATTTTCTTTACTTTTATTCTCATTGTATTTCAAGGTTAAAAATATATGCTTTTTATGTAAAACGGTGTTATTTTTCACTGCAATTTTCAGTATTGTCTTTAATTTGTTATACTTGTGATAAACGTTATCAAAAAGTTATCATTACTATTAAATGAGATGCTCCCATCAGAAAGTAGAACTAACGCGGCCATTTTGCTGATAATCATATTGGATGCCGCCACTATTAACGATAATGTCTCTATTGTAATGATTGTAAGGTGTAATGAAAGTCTCTCTCTGTTTTATCTCGTTCACGACCTTCCACAGAAACGAGGTAAGTGATTGCTTACTGTTGACAGTATTTTTACGTATATCATGATCGTTCCGATTTTTTTTTTGCCCCGTACCACGTGGATTGAACATGACGTCACATTTGTGTATGCAGGGCTAGTGTTGCATTGTATATGCAAAGTTTATCATGTGATACTATGATGACCAACTGTTTATTTTCTTGTATAGAGGTGTGTAATATAATTGAGTAAAAGTGTAGCAAACTGTCACTTCGTTTATATTCATCAAGATAGAAGTTGTGTATTAGCAAGCTAACGTTGCTTTTCTTTCCTATTTATTAGATCATTTACAATCTTATTTGTTTACATATGTTAAAAAAATCTTTAAACGGTTATTATTTTCCAAGGTTATTATTTTCCAAGATCGGGGATTTAAAGTACGCTTTTATAAAAGTTTTTAGTTCATTTTCTGGCAGGTTGTACACAAAACAAAGGCGAGCTGCGTTTTCTTGAAGTCGGGTTAAATCAAGACTTGATTTACAGTAAAATATTATGTTTTAGTCAGGTTTCATTGAGTGATGCCCTGTAGACTGCCATTTTGGATTTAAAAAAGATAATAGAATAATATTAATACATGACTGTTTATGAAGCCTTATAGTTCTTTGAATACTGATTAATTTCGACAGGTATTTTATTGATCCTTACAGTACACGTGCATCAATCCCATTGTCACGATTTCATAAAGTTATCAAAAGGACTTAGTATATACTGGAAATGTTTTGTTAGGAATTTTATAAACGTTATGTCTACTACACCATATTAAGGTAATCAATTTCCACATATTCCTTATTACTCATCAGGTCTGAAAGACCCGATGGGCTCTGGCATGGCATGGCGTCCGGAGTCCGTCCATCCGTCCGTAAACTTTGTTGAATTTCGACTACTTCTCCAGAAGCATAATGCCTAGACAACTGAAACCTCGTGTACAGATTCTTTGACTAGTGAGGGTTATAAATTGCTGCTTTGGTGGCCTTGTGGTCCCCTACTAAGGGGGGGGGGGCACACCCTTAACCAAAATCAAATGTAAAGCATGATGAGCTACAGAGCCCATGGCTCTAGTTTTTTTCAGAATATATATATTGTATATATAACATAGTCAACAGTTTATTGTATTCTGAATACATTCCTTATCATGGTTCTAAGGTATAGTATCATTTATAACCTTTTCAACATTAGAAAGTTATCTCAAAATAACCAAAAACATCCTGTAAGCTCTGGAACATGTCAATGCCTCAGAGATCAATATATTTGTTTGAAGACAACATTAGTACTATATCCATGTAACTTATTCAAGATTTGTCCTAAAGGTTTGTATCTCTACATTCCCAATAGTCATGACTAACTTAGTTATAGGTCATTACAGTAAAGTAATTATTAAGTTATCAAAATCTTAAATTTTGAATAGTTCTTTCACTATTAATAGCAACATGTATTGTAGAAACTTTAAAGAGATTTATGATAGACTTCAAATCACTTACATTCTTGGGTTCATATATTTCTTCAGCCTTTACCTTTCAGTAAATTCAAGCAAAATTTAAATAATTATAAATTGTTGTTTAGATAATTTACAAACCTTAAGGTTATATCTGCATAATGGGTGAAAGTGGGTGTCCTGTTTGCTTGTCAAATGACAATCATTTTCACCTGTAAATATGATTTCCTCCCATTGATCATTTTAAGATATACCACATCCCCTTTGCACTGCAGACAGGAGACTCAAATATGTGATTGTTTCTTTTTATTTGTCTATTTTGGTATGATTATCATAAATAATGTTAACGTTTTAATGTTCAGGTTCAACTTGTTTACAAAGATGATAGAAATGGATTTGCTGAGATAAATAGTGCCTCTGAAAAATTCAAAATTAATTTGGAGAAAATTGATTGGCACATCAGTCTAGTTTTGAAGAAAATTAGGGTAAACTGAAAATTGAAATAAAGGTTTTGATTTATCAAAACATAATCTCTGATTCTCTTTCTTATAATAATAATATACTGAAAAGTTGATATGTCAATTTCTTACAGTTAAAATTAAGTTTTAAAATGAGGATCAGCAAAACATCAAATACATTAACCAAACAAAATTTAACAGACAGATCATTTACATACTATAGCTTGTATCAGAAAAATACTTTTCGACATAAAATTATTTTTTTTAAACTGTCTGAAACAAATGTTGTGAAATCCACTTTGATTGATTAGGCCCTATTTAGAACTTAAATTTCATGTTTGTTCACATTTGAAAGAAATAATTGCCAAACCATTTTATTTCTATTTCCGTGAGTACTTTTATGAAACAGTTTCTACCAATGCACAAAGAGTCACCGAACGAAATAAAAAATTATGACGCGAAATATACATAATATGAAAGCCGAAAATTCTACTTTCGCGTCGCCGTAGATCTACTGCAGTGTAGCGTGTCACGGCGTGTTTTCACAACACATAACAGTATCGAGTAGCGCTTGCGCCGGGCGTTTTGCGGACCATATCAAATGATACATGTATATTTGAAAACAGACTGAAATAAAAGTACCGAGGGTACAGAAGCTCACCTTAAAATGAATGATGTGGTAATATGGTTGAATTGTGTAACCATCTTTTATATGATAATTGATTATGGCTGCAATCATGATTTTTTTATCTTTTAAAATGCTATTCTTCTGTTGGTAACCACTAGAGCTTGAACAAACATTAATACAAGAATGATATAATCATGATTTGTTAACAAGCTGTAGGTTTTTGTATAACTTTTTTGTATATCTACAATGTATGTAGTAGTGTTGGGTTGTTATCCGACTTCTTATCCAAAGAAAACGAACTACTGGGGGTGTGAGGTTGACCAAGATTTATTACCGAAGTAATATCAAAAGAAAACCCTGCAATACAGGAATACAACAAATTAAAACATGATCCTACACACATAATTGCATCACATCAATGTATCTAACAGACACATATATTTCACTCCAAATAAATATAAAGGAATGACATGACATACTTAAATAATTTAGCCATATGTATTAATCATAATACTTTATGGTAATCATTAAATCACTTCATCTATGTATGTTATGATTAATTACATCACAACATTATCATTGAATACCACCATTACATGTATGAAAAGCATTAATGATATGCAAAAACATGTACATATAAACAAAGCCCGTAACATTACCTAAAGATGTCACATACATAATAAGTATAGACATAAACATATAATACATAAACGGGTTGAATACATATGCATATACATGATTAAAATAATACATAAAACCATGAAACTCACCGCTGCGTGACAGCAGGTTTTCGTTACAGGTAAGTCAGTAAGTGATTGGGGGGATCACATGATTATCTAAAAGTAAATAATAAAAGCTAATATAAAACCTATCTCATTATGAAAACACTAGCACACTTTCAACAATCACTCACCTCAAACACACACATTACTTTAATGAATTACTTTAAAATGTTTAATATATTAATGCATTTAGTTATGATATATATAAGAGAGATAAAATGGATATGTATGCATATAGAAATATGGTAATATGACAGAAAGATTTCATTGGTCAATACCTTAATTTAGCATAAATATTACTTAATCTAAAGCATTATCTTTAGATTAGAAATCCTATTTAGATATAAGATTAAAATATAATATTTACAACACACAATACAATAGGAACACAAACTAACCTCATTATAAGAATCCCAAATCCTCGAATTACACATCCAAGAATATCCTCCAAGAAATCTCGGAAACACAGAAGATAACCTCAATACACGATCCAACCAAATATGACTGACTAACTTAAAAGTGTAAAACCTGACCCTTATAAACACCTCTAGACAATAGATAGTAAGCTAGGCTGTAAGAGAGAAGAGAGTTGAAAGGGAGACAGCTTGGGTATTGAGTGGAGTGCAGGTGACAGGCATGGCCTGGTGTGCAGTGGCTATTGTTAGTATTATCTAAGAAAGCTAAGAATACATGATTTACTTTAGTAGTTGGCAATAATTAAACTTAAAACTAGAGTGGAATGCTTAACCTTTAACCAGATGAATAACTTAATGTTAAAATACCTTGACTTAATGAAATACACTAACTAAATAAGCTAATGATAAAGGCTCATTCTAAAGACACTCCCTAAAATATTGCTAAAATAATATATACAACACAACTCTAACTGTCTTAAATTAGAGTAACTAATCATAACATATATATACAATTTCAACACTGCCACATCTATGGCTGAATTGGTGACCATCTTGGAATTTTTAATCTTCAAAATGCTACTTTTATGTGGGCATCTGTATTAATTTCATTATGATATCTTGATTGGTTAAGGAGAATTCATTTAGTCACACTCTCAACTTCCAAAGAACTAAAAAGATGATGCACATAAACATTTGGAATATATCCCTCTGACACAAATCACAAAATCAGCTAGTGATAAGTCCAATTGCCAAAGTAAACTGTCCAGGTCAATGTCTCATGTAATTCTAACTGAAGATTTCTGAAGATCTTAAATCTTGACATATGTTAGTGCAATCTGATTGGTCAGAATAGGCTAGCAACATGGGGGTTTATGCTAATTACTAGATATGATGACCTCTTGCACCTGCATGTAGCTTATGTAACTTATCCTTTTATGTAAGTTACTGTTATTTCCATATAGTAAGTGTGCTCCCCTCATGTCAAGAATACAGATACACTTTAGAGGAGAGTTGCAGGAGAGGGGCTGGAAGGATAGAAGAGAGGTTTGCAATGGAGGGACAGGAGAAACAAGTGTTTGCCATGTCCCCCGCCGCTTGGATATGGCAATAGAATTGTCACGTTTCAAAAGTGTCTGCGTAATCCCCCAAGTGAGGCTGTGACCAAATTTGAAGACCTTGGGTGCAACGGTTCATGAGCTATCGGGTTAACAAGAGTTTCAAAAGTGGTCAAAGTGCCGTTGTGACCTTGAAAATAAGGTCAAGGTCCCTCAAAGTGACTGGTGTCTGCGTAATCCCCCAAGTGAGGCTGTGACCAAAATTGAAGACCTTGGGTGCAACTCTTCATGAGCTATCGTGTTAACAAGAGTTTCAAAAGTGGTCAAAGTGCCGTTGTGACCTTGAAAATAAGGTCAAGGTCACTCAAAAGTGACTGGTGTCTGCGTAATACCCCAAGTGAGGCAGTGACCGAATTTGAAGACTTTGGGTGCAACGGTTCTTTAGATATCGCGATAACAAGGATCCGGACGTACGGACAGACGGACGGACGCCGCTGAATACAATGTCCCCCGTTCCGCGTTGCGGCGGGGGACAAAAAGGGGAGGAGGGAAAGGGGGGATAGAAGGGGTGGGGGTAGAAGAGAGGTTTGCAAAGGAAAAAATCTGGAGGTCAACTCAATAATATGTTTATTGAAGTATCTTAACTAACAGAGAATTGGTGAGAAAAACTTTGTAAAAAAACATTGTTCAGATAGCTGTTCAATTAGTTTTGAAGATGAATATTAAATGATATCTTTTATTAGCATGACAAACAAAATAAAAGATAATTTGTTATTCATTAACCAAAATTTTCAATTTGGAATAAATTAATTGCATGGGAACAAAGGAGTAAAAAACCTAACAGTTAGTGTTGGGAGTGAACAAATTTAATCATTTTAAATGCTTTTAAAAAAGGATTTGTTTGAATTGAATGATCATTATAATTATCTAGATAATCATTGTTCAGACCGTAATCAGATATAGATGATTAAAAAATGTATATATATCCCTCACTGGCTATGTTATTTACCATATATGAAGTGTCAGGAATTATGTAACCCACTGATGGAGTGAACAACTTTTATCATTTTATGTTTTATTAAAAAGGATTTATTAAAACAGTCATGCTTCAGGCTGTTCGCAGATAAAGATGATTCATACATATTTTTGTAACTGTACTTATAGTGTTGATAAATATTACAACAACCGTATCAATACAAATATAATGACATTGATTTGATTGATCAGGAAATGTATTCTTTTCAATGAATTTCATGAAATCTAATTGAAAATTCAATATACTAGTAATTGACATATTGACCATCTCGGATTCTTGATAATAAAATAAATGCGTCTTTGTCAGGAATCACTATATAAAAAAATACTCACTTTTCAGAATGATATCTTAATTGATTTAGTAGGAGTAGTACTTGGCCTGAAATCTGATTGAAAAATAATGACTTCTACGATGACAGGTTGTTCCCAGAACCCCTTCAGCATGATACAATTATCATTTAGTTTTACAAGTATTTATTAAACACATGGTATTGGAACTGGAACCTGATACAAAATACCTCTATTATTAACTTATCATGTAGATTACTGTACATAAAAGCAGATTCTTGACTTGTTAATATTAACTCATCGTGCAGATTGTTGTACACAAAAGCTGATTCTTGACTTGTTTAAACTGTTATTTGTAAAAAGTATTATTATTAATAGAATACAAGTATACTTTTCATAAAGACAATTTATATACTTTCCATAAACTCCATTATGTTCTATGTATCAATTAGGTCAGGATTACTATGCAATATACAAGCAGGCAGGGCTGCTAGCCCCAGATCCTTAACTGAACACCCCAAACACACTCGTGTATTTCAGCTGTCTACCTGGGAAGCAGCTATGTTGGAGGACCATCTAACTCACTGACCTACGACTCGTATAGCGTTCCACTCGGTGGTCTGACCCTTACCCTACTGGTCATTGTCCCGGAGTGTGTTCCGGTCTTGGAGGGCGTCATTGGAACCTTCGGCACATGTGAGTTATAGTTATATCATTTGAGTCTGTTCCCGTCATGGAGGGCGTCATTGGAACCTTCGGCACATGTGAGTTATAGTTATAGATCTGAGTCTGTGCCGGTTTTGGAGGGCGTCATTGGAACCTTCGGCACATGTGAGTTATAGTTATATAAACTGAGTCTGTTCCTGTCTTGGATGACGTCATAGGAACCTTCGGCACATGTGAGTTATAGTTATATTTGTATCATCTGAGTCTGTTCCCATCTTGGAGGGAGTCTTAGGAACATACGGCACATGTGAGTTATAGTTATATAAACTGAGTCTGTTCCGGTTTTGGATGACATCATAGGAACCTTCGGAACATGTGAGTTATAGGTTTAGATATCACCTGAGTCTGTTCCGGTATTGGAGGGCGTCATGTGAGTTATAGTTATAGATATAATTTTAGTCTGTTCCGGCTTGGAGGGCGTCATAGAAACGTTCGGAACATGTGAGTTTTAGTTATAGATATCATTTTAGTATCTTCTTGTCTTGGAGGGCGTCATAGGAACCTTCGGCACATGTGAGTTATAGTTATAGATATAATCGGAGTCTTTTCCGGTCTTGGAGGGCGTCATTGGAATCTTCGGTACATGTGAGTTATAGTTATGATATCTTTTGAGTCTGTTCCGGTTTGGAGGGCGTCATAGGAACGTTCGGAACATGTGAGTTATAGTTATAGATATCATCTGAGTCTGTGTCGGTCTTAGAGGGCGTCATAGGAACATACGGCACATGTGAGTTATAGTTATAGATATCATCTGAGTCTGTGTCGGTCTTGGGGGGCGTCATAGGAACGTTCGGAACATGAGAGTTATAGTTATAGATATCATCTGAGTCTGTGTCGGTCTTGGGGGGCGTCATAGGAACGTTCGGAACATGAGAGTTATAGTTATAGATATCATCTGAGTCTGTGTCGGTCTTGGGGGGCGTCATAGGAACGTTCGGAACATGAGAGTTATAGTTATAGATATCATCTGAGTCTGTGTCGGTCTTGGGGGGCGTCATAGGAACGTTCGGAACATGTGAGTTATAGTTATAGATATCATCTGAGTCTGTT
Source organism: Steromphala cineraria (assembly GCA_916613615.1). Lineage (NCBI taxonomy): Eukaryota > Metazoa > Mollusca > Gastropoda > Trochida > Trochidae > Steromphala > Steromphala cineraria. The sequence continues at coordinate 562,503 of OU744729.1, forward strand.
CCGGTTTGGAGGGCGTCATAGGAACGTTCGGAACATGTGAGTTATAGTTATAGATATCATCTGAGTCTGTGTCGGTCTTAGAGGGCGTCATAGGAACATACGGCACATGTGAGTTATAGTTATAGATATCATCTGAGTCTGTGTCGGTCTTGGGGGGCGTCATAGGAACGTTCGGAACATGAGAGTTATAGTTATAGATATCATCTGAGTCTGTGTCGGTCTTGGGGGGCGTCATAGGAACGTTCGGAACATGAGAGTTATAGTTATAGATATCATCTGAGTCTGTGTCGGTCTTGGGGGGCGTCATAGGAACCCTCGGAACATGAGAGTTATAGTTATAGATATCATCTGAGTCTGTGTCGGTCTTGGAGGGCGTCATAGGAACCTTCGGAACATGAGAGTTATAGTTATAGATATCATCTGAGTCTTTGTCGGTCTTGGAGGGCGTCATAGGAACCTTCGGAACATGAGAGTTATTGTTTTAGATATCATCTGAGTCTGTGTCGGTCTTGGAGGGCGTCATAGGAACCTTCGGAACATGAGAGTTATAGTTATAGATATCATCTGAGTCTGTGTCGGTCTTGGAGGGCGTCATAGGAACGTTCGGAACATGTGAGTTATAGTTATAGATATCATCTGAGTCTGTGTCGGTCTTGGAGGGCGTCATAGGAACCCTCGGAACGTGTGAGTTACAGGAGGAGTGAAAGTTATGATTAGAGTTATATCAGCCTACTCATAGGAGGGCTACATAGGAACCTTCGGCATATGTAAGTTATAATTATGTTTTAATGTACCTGACAAATTATTTTCACACTTCTAGCAATCACAAAAGTAGGGCTTATTCCATTTGTGAACACTACTAAAATGCTAATGGGGATATATGTATTATACCCCACTTCCGGTCTCTGACTGTAGGTATATTGAACGATAAACCACAGCCTTTATAATACACCTATTCTTTTTTGCACTCCCACATTAAGTCAGGTGTAGAGATTTTAAACATTGCCAAATCAACGGAGTTGATACAGGTAGCGGTACTTTTTGTTGTGTCATATCTAGGTTGTTGTATTTTCTTATATAAACCCTTGTATAGGTACTAGTTTGTACCAAATTTTAATGCAATGAAATCAGTTTATGGTTTTTCTAAACCGTAATATGAAGAGTATTGTTTATATTTTATGATCTAGTTAGGTCAAGACAATAATACATAGAGAAGTGTGGATAGCTCTTTTTCGTCAAATATAACTTGACCGGAGTGGGGTATAAGTCAGATATACCCACTCTTCCCTCTGTGCATCACTCAATATACCTCCTGTTTGAATCGTGAATCCTCAACTCCGCTACGCTACGTCTCGGAGACCCACGATTCAAACAGGAGGTATATTGAGTGATGCACAGAGGGAGGTGTGGGTATTTCTATTACATATCCACACCGCTAAAACTCGACACCAAAACATCTATATTTTATTCTAATTTGCAGTTGTATTTGCTGGTAATATAATAAAAAAGACTTGAACATCCAATAAACGATGAATGGTTAAACAATAACGCTCATATTGCTTTCTTCAGCTTCCGTGAACACACTTCTGTTCTTCAATGGTTACCAAGGATCCATTGCCAACCAAAATGTCTTCGACACCACCATGTGCTAAATGATGCACGTGTAAGTATACCACCTTGTATGACACAAGTATTAGATAAAGAGGTCCCTTATTAGTTTAGTATCATCCCGTGTGTCCAACGTTATGTTTTTCTTTAAAGCGATATATTTCAATGATATTCTAGAAGGTTTTCATGTTCCAATTAATACAAATTGAGTCGTTTTATACTTGTATAATGTTTAACTTCTTTAAGAGGCATTTAGAAGTTTGTAAGATGAATGAGAACAAGTTATATGGATTTACAACTTCTTTATTGCAAGAATGCGACGTTTCGGTGTAGGTACTAACACCGTTTTCAAGCAAGTACCTCATAGATTATTGAGATCTAAATATCTACACATTCGAAGTTAGTCACATGAAAGGAGTCAGCCATATACACACTCTAGCTTGTACTGAGCATGGTAACTTTCTTGAAAACGCATATTTTAAACCAAACTTCTATCAAATGTTCACCACGTTGCAATGTGGTCGATCGAATGGTGTTAAAATTTGTCTCAGATTTTTATTTGTTTCCTCTCCAGATTTAAGCTTAATGGCATGCACGTAAGCGATAAGTGTTGCATATAAATCACGTTTTAGGAACGTTTATCAACCGCTTAGTGTTTTGTTTTAACGTTCTAGACAGTAAATTTGATGCATGAAATATTGTCTTTCTTTAAAATAAAATTTATAGAATTGTCATTAGATTCTTTGTTATTGATGAAATCACTTAATCATCGTCCTAGGAAGAATATCTATTGCTACTTTTTTATGTTTCAGCGAAACACGACCAAGGTCAAAATGTCCAGTGTGAAGACAATCAAAACATAAAACTTGAATTTTTCGTTTTTACAATAAGTACCTTGACCAATGTATTTTGATAAAGAATATATCTTACAGGAACGAGGCAGAATTGATCTATAAACTTGAATCTAATGCTCTGCCACTTTTCAAGCTTAATATTCCGATACTTTTTACTGTTTCATTCAATGTAGACTTTCAGGAAAATCTGTACTGAAATGTCCCAACCTTGACTTGATTGAGCCAATGAAACTGTAACGTCTATATGACATGCTACGCTTTCTCTTTGGTCTTTTGCTGAGGAAATTGGCTTAGTTCACGCTCTGTCTCAACAACCAATCAAGAGGGTTTTAAGCATGCTCTGTAGAACTATTGAAATGTCAGCGTTACTAAAACATATTTCTATCTTCTCGGGGGACATCGCTCGTTGTTTTATAACAAGATTCTAGGGCGGGTAATTGCAGTACAGACTTTCCCGATGAATAGTCCCAGGGATAATAGTGTAAAGAATATCATTTAGACATTGGGAACAGAGGATGTAACTATCTTTATAGAATTCTCAGCTATGAGATACTGTCTTTTGTTAGGGGAAAACGGGCAGGTACGGTATGTTATTATTTGAAACCTCGTACTTGGAACAATATTTGTTGGATTCATCCAAGTAACGGCATTGTAAATTTCCTACATAGTGGAAAGTTGAAAGAGACTATGAAATCCTGACTTGAGTAGATTAAGGCATTGATTACCTAACATTCGATTGACCTGGACGGTCGAGCTTATCTAGCTCTGGGATATGTTTAGTCGGAGCTTGTGGTAGGTTCGACCTCTACAAAGAGTAACTAGAAAGATATAAAGTTCAATAAAGACACTTGCATATTAAAAAAACATCAGAACAACATCAAAACAAGTTTAGAACATAAGAACAGTATATCCATTATATTAAAGTTTTAACACTGAAGGGTAAAGGATACACTAGATTGCCGAATTTATCAGCACCTACAGAAAGATTTTTGTTGTGCATTTTGTGTATTTTGTTAAGGGCTTACTCACATTTAGTGGCCATATGCTTTCCTCATCAAATGACAATCTGGAACAGTCTAACAGTTTTCAAAGATAATATTGTTTCTGATGAAATAAACAACAATGCATTTGAAATGGTTTCAGTTCGTTTTAAATTAAGTCCTGTTTTTTTTAATCTTTCGCGATACTGTTTGTATCATAATGAATGGGGAGTTTACATTATTTTTAAGTGAAATCACTGACAATATGACTCCCACATTGAGTAGCGCTGAAATACGTTAACATAATAATTAAATATAACTTTCTCTTGATTTATACGTACAAGACACATGTTGATGGTCTACATAGTTGTGAGTGTCCGTTCCTAGAACTCAACATAACTATTTTAGCTTCCATACAAACTGGAATTAATATACACTTCGCTTCTGTCGGTGTACGATGGTACAAAGTGATCTAACCTAAAAGGTTTATGGACCTTCATTAAGCATGTTAGTTTAGTCATTAAGGTAAGTTTAGAATTGGCCCTTTGTGGAAATTGCTTCGGTTAGGAGATCAGTCTGATTAATATCGCCCATGCTGCGAGGAATGAAATTGTAAAAATATTTACTTTAGCGGGGATTCGAACTCTATCGAACTAGGGTTTTCTTTTTCGTCACGGTCTGACTGCATCTGTGTTTTGAGTCTCTTTATACCGTTTCATTTCCTGCACAAAATTGCTTATCAGAATTCTAGTACGGTGCTTATTGGTTGAGACATTCGATCTATTTTCAATGTTTCAATAGATGTTCTATTGGACTAAGATCCGGCGACCAAGCAGCGCACACTATCTTAATGTTCTAATTTGTAGGTACTCATATCCAAAAATTGCCAATTGGTATTGCTATTGTGTTCGTACCGAAGCCGGAAATATGTCATGAAATCCTGCAGTGTTTCTTTAAGTCGATTTAAACATATGATTATCTTGCACACATGTAGACGTCAAGACCTTTTATCTAAAACAAGTTGACGAAATGCATGGTACATCATCGCTTCACCTCGGGCATTTATTCTGAAAAATCTGTTCTGAAATTACGTGCCCTTTATTCAACTAAACCAACGAAACTCTAAAAAATAATTATTAAAACGCTGGAAATTGGCGTTCAATTTCAGATCATTCTTGTAGCTCAAAGCGTTATGATTTCAGCTTTCCTTGTGACATGATTTCCTTAGCAATCTGTTTAATATTTGAGATACCGAGACACGTTTCTCAATCAATCAACCAATTTCAAGGCCTTTCATTAGGTTATTGTCTGGTACAAGACTTAAGTTGGTCATTTCAGTACAAATATCCCTACTGAAAAGTTCCAAGTGTAGAGGATCGGAATGTTACCGAGGATAGTCATAGTGAGGAGATAGAGGATACTACATGAGCGTCCGGGACATACTGTGAATACAACCTGAGGCCAAAATATTAGTATTTTCCGAGAAAGAGCGAAGAATATATTGCTATATAGGCACGAAAGTCGTGAACCTAGTATGCAATTGGCACAAATATAACGAGAAATGTGATGTGAAAGCCTGAACCCCGATATGATCGCCCTCATATGTAGGCCTACAATCATTGATTTCAACTGGGTGACATTTCTTGTTTCGCAGAGCTTTTAAACAACGAAATACGTCAACATGTAATTCATAGTAGGATCGCTCTTTTTAAATCACAGCATTTAGTGGCATTGCAATGTTCAGAGTATTTTAAATGCCAAGTCAAACTGGTCGGGCCTGTCAGGCTTCTGCTTTTGGTAATCTGTCACTGATCCAGAATGATCACCTGTAAGTTTGAATTGTAGAAAAACAGTGTAAGCGAATGGCTAGATCTTCTTTCGATGAGATTGCGTCACCACGTATAATTTATTTGTTAAAAGGGCACCAATCGGGGTATTTTTTTGGAAATGAATTAAAGGTGTTATTTCAGTTAATGCATGTAGGGGAGACCAGGGCAAAGCGCGCCCCCTAACATAGAAGTGCGTCTAGTGGGCACCTCGACATGTACAGAATGCAACTTGCACACTATCTCTAATACCTATCAGATAGACTGTTACATGGCACATGCTTTTTTAATCTACCATTTCGGCATAAGGATCACTAGGCAAAGAAAGAAACGCATAGGTGAACCTAATTTTTCAAATTGATTTTTTTATAAAAAAATAACATGATTATGACCTGAATGTCTAGGGAATATATGCTTATGTCGTAAACATTAAATTGGAATACCTAAACGCAACATCATGTGAATGATCGCCAAAATACAGTGATTTCGATACAAAATCATGACAAGTGCGTGCTGAAAAAGTTGTCAGCATGTTGCACGTGCATCACATGGGGAATTACACTTGCCAGTGGTGAGTATAAAAGGTAGGCAGTCCGACATTGAAACACTTGCAATCAACCCCGGAAACTGAAAGTCAAAATGCCGAGGTTAGACTTGCAGCCCGGAACAGAGCCATCGGACGTCTAGAGGCCGGAGAGTCCCAGTCAGCGGTTGCCCGACACCTGAATGTTCACCAGAGCACGATTTCCCGACTGTGGCATCGTTTCCAGACATTCAACTCTACAAGAGATCGACCGAGAAGTGGCCGTCCAAGGGCGACAACTCCCGCACAAGACCGCTACATCCGGGTTACCAATCTAAGGCACAGAACCACCAGCGCCGCCTACACAGCAACAACGTCCCTGGTCTTCGACGACTATCAGCACAAACCGTCAGAAATCGTCTACGGCAGCACGGAATACGTTTGGACCGTTTTTGAGACGCCATCATCGCCGGGAACGTCTCCGATGGAGTCGACGTCTTCAGATGTGGAACCTTGTCAACTGGAGACGAATATGGTTTAGTGACGAATCCCGGTTCTTGTTGTACTATAGTGATAAAAGAACTCGAGTTTACAGACGTCGAGGGGAACGTTTCCGACAGAACTATGTTGTTCAGGTGGATCGATTTGGTGGAGGAGGTATCATGATGTGGGGAGCAATATCAGTGGACGGTAGAACAGATATGGTGCACGTACAAGGTTATCTGACTGCTGTGCGTTATAGAGATGAGATTCTTCAACGTCACCTTCTTCCCGTCATCAACGTTCAGAGACATCTCTTCCAGCATGACAACGCTAGACCACACACAGCTCATGTCACCAGGCAATTCCTAGCCAACAACAATGTGAATGTGCTGCCATGGCCCTCCAAATCCCCAGATTTAAATCCTATTGAGCATCTTTGGGATAATCTTGATCGACGTGTACGACGGCGACAGCCACAACCGCAGACTCATCAACAACTGTGCCAGGCCTTGCAGGAAGAGTGGAGAAGAATTCCCCAGCGTCAAATCAGGACATTGATAGCGTCCATGCCAGGACGATGCCGATCTGTGATTCATGCCAATGGTGGTCATACCAGATACTGACTTTTGCATTGTGCTGTCACTGACGTTGACGTTTTTCTTGACATTTAACGAGTGGGATACATAGAGGAGACATTCCCTCGTTATTTGTATGAAATTATACAGATACGACTATGATATTTGCTATTATCACCTCTTGTCAGTAAAGATTTTTTGTAGTAATTTTCTGTTATGCGTTTCTTTTTTATCCGAGTATATTTGCGTAAATATATTTTGACTAAGGGGGCGCGCTTTGCCCTGTGGGAATGTAATAGATATTAAACACCAATAATCAGCCAATACAAATCAAAAGCTATCACTGGCCCATAGGCTAGTATCATGACAGAATTACCTTACACTCACATATTTAAGTATACAAGGCCTGTTTCATTTACCTTAAATCGATAGAGGCTCGTAGTCATTATTTAGTTAAATAAGTTTATTTTTCTCATAGTTCTTAATATTCCCTTAGATAAAACATATTTATAGTATAGTATTGGGCAGCGTCCATCCGTCCGTCCGTACGAATGAAATTGAATAACTCAAAAACTATTGACCGGATTCTTTTCATTTTTGTATATATATAGCTTCATCACCATGAGAGTAAGCTCCCTCAAAGTGCCATGACCTAGACCTTTATTTCAAGGTCACAACAAGATTTTGAAATTTTACCTTTGTCAGCGGGATATCTTAAGAACCCTTTACTTGATTCTCTTCATAATTTACACAAAGCATCTTATTGGGAAGGCACCTGGCCCAGTCCATTTTGGTGACCTTCACATTACGTTCAAGGTCACAGTGAGGCTTTGTAAATTTAAGCATTGAGATCTGCATATTAAAGGGAAGACGCTGGACAAAGTAAATTTTGATGACCTCCACATTGTTATCAAGGTCACAGCAGATCTTTTTATTAATCATCAATGTACCTGCATGTTAAGCTTGTTAGTGTGATATCTCAAGATTCATTCACTGGATTCTTTTTATAAATCTATTTAGGAAGACACCGGGCCAATTTGGTTTTGGTGACTTTCACATTATTTTAAAAATAATAATAATAATAATAATAATAATAATAATAATAATAATAATAATTCATTTATAGAGCGCCGAATATCCACCCTATAGATGCACAGTGGCGCTATGACAGGATGATAGAGAATGAAAAGTTTCTAGTGAGAGTCCAATATGTAGCTGTGAACAGATGAGTTTTTATAGCACTTTTAAAAGTTTCAATTGATTGGATGCTCCCGAGATCTTTTGGGAGAGAATTCCACAATTTAGGACTTGCAAAGGAGAAGGCTCGATCGGTGAGTTGGTTGGGAGATCTGAGTGAGGTGAGGAGAGTGTCAGAGGAGAATCGGAGACTTCGCAGGGGTACATACAGAAGGACGAGCTGCTTGAGGTACTCTGGAAAGTTAGCGTTGTTGAGGCAGTTATGAGTCAAGACGAGAATTTTGAAGACAATTCGGGCGGAGATGGGCAGCCAGTGTAGAGAGTGCAGTACTAGAGTGATGTGGTCAAATCGTGGACTGTGAGTGATACATCTGGCAGCGGCATTTTGGATTCTCTGTAGTTTTTGTAGGGATTTAGAAGGGAGGTTCACATACAGGGAGTTACAGTAGTCAAGTTTGGAAGTTAAGAGGCAGTGCATTAGAAGTTTACAGGTGTCATTATCGAGGTAGTGGCGGACTTTGCTGATGTTATGAATGTTGAAATAGCATGCTCTACTGACTGCTGTGATATGGGCTTCCATAGACAAGCTTGAATCAAACATGACGCCAAGGTTCCTGGCAGTCTCTGACATGATGATGCTTGTGTCGCCAATGTGAAGAGTTGGTGATTCGTTCTTAATCTTCATCAGCTGATGTTTGGAGCCTAGTAGCAGGAACTCTGTCTTCTCAGCATTGAGCATCAAAAGCATCAAATTTTCAAGTCACATTGAAGCCAGCATGCATTTCAAGCTTATTAGGCTGACATGTTCTCTATATTCTCCTTTTTTTGCACAAGGCTTCTTATTCGGAAGACCCAGGGACCAGTCGATTTGTTATGGTCTAAATGACATCTAATAGCATGACAAGTGTAGACAAGTGTTTCTATAGGTGGGTTTACATGCCGCACATTTACCCCTGGGGGTATTATACCCCCGGGGGTAAATTTGCCCCCAGGGGCAAAAGTCAAATATTGCATTGCGTTTATATGAATTGAAATTGCAATACCTAGGGGCATTATTTTCTCTTCATATATTGACTTTTATAAGGATATTCAGTTTTGCCCCCTGGGGTATACACAGTAAAGTGTTTACATGACAGGTTTGCTCCCAGGGATATTTATACCCCCGAGGGTATCTGATTTGCCCTACCTCCAGACCAGGGGTAAATATTTCACACTGTGCCCCCGGGGTAAGTATACCCCTCTTGAAAATTGCGTTTACATGACGAAATTAGATCAACATTATGACAAAATAAAAAATATGTTGATCTTAATTATTTAGATTGATTTATTCACGTCAGAGTCACGTGACTGATCAGTAACAACGAACGTCCTTGCGTACACATTACACCCAGTGATCTCGATTATTTACTGTTCCTAAATATGGAAGGGGATGTGTGCCAAAAATGAAATCATGTACACTCGTAACTCGCAAGATGTAACATGTCGTTCTCAACCATGCAATTCTCGAAAAGACAAGTCCAAGCGTGCAAAACTAACATTTCAATCCTGTAAAACTCAACTTGCTGTTCTCAACTTTACAAAGTTGAAATGAAATTCAAGAAATGTCAAAAGACAAAACCCGATTTTCTATTTTGAATAAGAGTAATATTCACAATAAGCAATGCTATAAGTTACGTTTCACATATGGAAAATGGAAAATTGAAAATCAAGAGTTGTAAAATCAGCTTTTTAAAACAGACTTTTGCATTTCGAGTTTTACACGATTGCAATGTACATGATTTCGCATTGACGGGGGATGTGTGCAAAAAATGATATGCTATGCTTGATTCGTTAAAGCAAACATTTGACCGGAGCGCGCTGATTCTGCAACAGGCACGAGAAAGGAACAAGTTTACTTTATGTAAGCGGCTGACCTGGCTAACCGAAACAAAAACCCAAATGACAGAATAACTGACCAATGTACGTTTTAAGCATAAGCGAGAGTATATAAAGCGTTCATTCTTTCCGTTCATCTTCCGTCTGGCCGTCACAAAATTTGTCCGTAGCATATCTCAAAAACTATACCTACTAGCTTCACCAAATTTCATACACTTATCAACCATGATACCTAGATGTGCCTTTTGGAGGTTAGACTAAAAACAATTATTTTTGCAGTTTCCATGGATATATGACTAAAAAAGTTATTCGATGATAAATTTCTTTGATATATACATCTCAGCTTCACCAAATTTTCTACACATGTCAATCATGATTTTGGTTATGCCCTTTGAAAGTTAAACAATATGTGAATTTTCTTTTCTGTGTTTTTTTAAACATGACTAACAAAGTGACTCAAAATATGTTTGTCCTCAGCACATCTCGTAGAATTTTATGATCACTACCTAAAATTTGAACAAAGATCAACCACTATGCCTAGATGTACCCTTTTAATGATAAAATCTATTAATGAAGATAGTTTTGTGGTTTCAGTTCAAAGGAGACTTACACAATGACGTACCTTTAAAACTGTATACTAAACAATCATAAACTTTAAACAATGTTTATCAATTCTACTGTTTGAAATTCTTTGAACAAAGTTGGAAGCGGGGCTATGTGAACTCTGCTCGGTTCCTCACTTGTTGATTAAAGTAATCCAACAATCTGGTTATTGTTGTGAGGGTAATATTTGTATGTCACTATTTTAGCATTCTCTCCCCAAAGAGGCAGATCAAGTCATGAAATATCAATACAGCCTCTGTTCTATTATGTCGACTTTGTGGGATAAAATGGGAGATGCCTGATGGAGAAAATCAAAGTTATATTTATTATTTGCGCAATCAGCGAACTATTTTGCGCCGGGGGAAACTGCCAGAACCCACGGATTTCGGCTAGTTAGAACAGAGGTTGTATCAACATTTCATGACTTCAGTATGTGGGGAGAGAGTGCTATACTGGTACTTATATATCAAGTTGAATATCAAATGAATAAAAAATGAGATTTTTATGATGACTGGCTCTTGTTTTTATATTTGAAAGTGAGAAGCACGTAATTTGAAAGCTTTACCAAATCAGGTGAAGTACATGTACATTTAAGTGAATGTAACTTAAAACTGAATAAACTTTCACGAAACTAAATCCTTTATCTATTTTGGTATATAATATCGCAATGATGAAAATGTATGCATTTTTGAACATTTTTACTCTTACTTAAAGTGGTTTACAAAATAAATATATGTCAAAATCGGTGAGGTAGGAAGAGTATTGCATTCATTGCTACTTGTATGGCATAAAAGTTCAAAGGTATTTTACATATATACCCAATTATACATAGTTATCGCTTCAATTTCGAATAATCACTAAAATTTATCGTTGATAAGAATATTCAATGCAGTCATACATTTACTGTCATTTAAGTTGAATATTTTTGTTTAATTTTTTATGTCCATTTTATATAAAATTCAACAATAGTCAAGGTAGCAAGGAAGAAAATATGCTTCAAATGTAAATTGGCCAGTTATTTTGCCATTTAGGTATTTGATTCGGTTAGCCAGGTCAGCCGCTCACAAAAAGTAAACGTGTTCCTTTTTCTTGCCTGTTGCAGAATCAGCGCGCGCCGGTCAAATGTTTGCTTTAACGAATCAAGCATAGCATATCATTTTTGGCACACATCCCCCGTCAATGCGAAATCATGTACATTGCAATCGTGTAAAACTCGAAATGCAAAAGTCTGTTTTAAAAAGCTGATTTTACAACTCTTGATTTTCCATTTTCCATTTTCCATATGTGAAACGTAACTTATAGCATTGCTTATTGTGAATATTACTCTTATTCAAAATAGAAAATCGGGTTTTGTCTTTTGACATTTCTCGAATTTCATTTCAACTTTGTAAAGTTGAGAACAGCACGTTGAGTTTTACAGGATTGAAATATTAGTTTTGCACGCTTGGACTTGTCTTTTCGAGAATTGCATGGTTGAGAACGACATGTTACATCTTGCGAGTTACGAGTGTACATGATTTCATTTTTGGCACACATCCCCTTCCATACCTAAATATACGCTTGAAAGCCGTCTTTGTCGCGCACGACTAGATTTTCGTTTCTTTTTATCCGAATCAGGCACTACAAATGTGGTAACTGAGACGCAGTGTGAAACCTACACACATAATGATGATGTCACCGAAAGCGGGTTCATTAAAAGCTATAATACTTTTTCAGAGGGTACTGTTCTTTTGTCGTCGGATTTAGTTTTTTTATTATATTGTTGATTAAAACATGTAAATATGATATCGAACTTTCGACGAAAGATTGTTCTTCCGAGTGATGTATTTCTTTTCTCAATAGTTAAATTTCACAAACCGCATGCAAGTATGGCAATGGGGCTTTAATAATTTGCTCAGGTATTTAAATAAGAAACATTACATATTACGCTTAACACAGAAAACAAATCAGTAATCAAAATGTATATAACATAAAGTTAATAACATCCCTTCCCATTTTCAATTAACTAAACATAATTTTAAATACTGATTATTTCAAATTTGCTATTGTGAGAAACCTAGCTGGATTTTCAACTCTCAAAAGGCACTAAAATCTAAATGTATGTTTGAAGAATATTTCGTCTCTTATTCGATTTTTAGAGTTTAGCGATTGTGTTTTATTCAAAACCATTTACAACAGCGTATTTAATTTAAAAGGCCAAAATGAAAGTAAAGTAGCTTTCTATTACAACAGCAAGACCATCAAAATTTAAAATAGGAGAAGAATTAATAACGTAAACATCTGGTTTCAAATTATTATTTTGAATAATACACTGGCCCAAAAAAGAAACGCATAACAGAAAAATTTATTGTCATGTGTTTACAGCATAATTGCACACTAAATATGGAATGTACAACAACCAAATTTTTCACAGCATTAAATGCATGTCCCCTCCACTAAATGCAGTCATTTAATCCTCCTGTGGACGTCTGTGATTGTGACATCACTGTGACGAAGTCAGTACCGGGTGCTACCACCACGAGCATGGATCACTGCTCTGCATCGCCTGGGCATGGATTGAATGAGTCGTCTAATCTGGCGTTGTGGAATTCTTCCCCACTCATCCAGCAGTGCGTGGGTCAGTTCTTGAAGCGTCTTCGGTGGATGTTGTCGACGTCGTACCCGTCTATCCAACAAATCCCACAAATGCTCGATTGGGTTCAGGTCTGGAGATTTGGAGGGCCATGGCAGTACATTCACATTGCTGTTGGCAAGATAATCCATGGTAACACGCGCAGTATGCGGTCTGGCATTGTCCTGTTGAAAAATTTCACGTCTAACGTCAATTGCGGGAAGAAGGTGACTTTGCAGGATTTCGTCTCGATAGCGTACAGCAGTTAAATTTCCTTGCACTTGAACCAAATTTGTCCTACCATTAAAGGATATGCTTGCCCACATCATTACACTCCCTCCACCGTATGCATCGATTGCACGGATACAGTGTTGAGCGTAACGTTCATTTCTCCGTCTATAGACCCTCATCCTACCATCGTGGCGATAGAGCATGAACCGCGACTCATCGCTGAACCAGATTCTTCTCCAATGCACTAGGGTCCATGGGCGAACGTTTCTGCTCCATCGCAGACGTGCACGACGATGATGGCGTTGCAAAGATGGCGCTGTATATGGTCGCATAGGACGTATCCCATGTTGACGAAGGCGATTGATGATGGTCTGCGCTGATACTCTACGAAGTCCAGGAATGTTGTTGGCTGTGTAGGTGGCACTGACTGTCCTGTTGCGAAGATGCATCACCCGGATGTATCGGTCCTGCGCCGGAGTTGTCACCCTTGGCCTGCCGGATCTCGGTCGATCTCTCGTGGAGTTGTGGACTGTGTAGCGGTGCCCGAGACGAGATATGGTACTCTGAGTAACGTTGAAGTGCCTGGCTACTGCTGACTGACTTTCGCCAGTTTCTAGACGTCCAATGGCCTGGTTTCTGCACTCTTCATTAAGTCTTGGCATCTTTAGAGTCGTGTATACGGAGCATCTGAGAGTGATTCGCAATGGGACTACCCAGGTTTTATACCCATCGGTATCAAGCCTAAGTACCCGTATTTGCATGTGCAACATGCTTTAGGATTTTTTTCCATGCACATTTTTTCAGGTTGGATTCAAGCTGCTGCGTTTTGGCGGCAATTCACAAATATTTGTGTCCAAGTGCAAGAAATTGTTGTAAAAACTATAGTCTAACTTTAGCAGTAACTTTTACAAAATTTCAAGCCTTTATTTTAAAAATATCATACTTTGAAAAACACATTTTCGCTATGCGTTTCTTTTTTGGGCCAGTATATCTGTAATAGTCACCATACAGTAGGTATTGACAGGTCTGTATTTCAAGCACCATGTCGAGTGTAAAGAGTTCAAAACAAGCAGGGCAGACACGTTTCTATAGATTCTGTCTACTTCCAAACCATAAGATCAACACGAGGAAAGCTAAATCTCGTAGATATATCTTTTGTAGCCATTTGCATATCAATAACCAAGTTATCTGCCTACAGGTAACAGTGCCTACACTGAATGGTGTGACAGCGACACGCTTACCTATACACAAGTGAATTGTTCCAATAAGTTTGAAATAATGATTACAATAGAGAAAAAGTGTTTGCCGCTAACATGGCAATGTCTCTGTTAAGATATTATCAAACGTAATGATTATCAAGATTGGAAAGCCGTCAAAATCTTTTGGTGACCTGAGAAACATAGTGATTGTTATAAATAGTTAATTATTGTTTTTGTAATTTATACCAGCGTAGGCTATAAACAAACATTACTTTGAGTGAACAGTACTAATGAAAGTTGTCAATGTGGTGCGACAACCTATATATAAATAAATGTATATATAATATAATAGATAAAAGGTAATAGTCTTGAAATGAGTTTTATCAGCAGCACATCTTTTGAAATGGATGATGTTCGGAGCTCTGTCATTCGGAGCAGAGCGACCATTTTGATGAATAATCCGATTGCTTGCATGTATTAATAGATTATGTTTTTTCATTTTAAATGATTTAGGGTATTTGCTAGTTGCCAATGACAAATGATGATCGCACATCGCACAAATACTAATTAGGCGAATAATAATCACAAAGTTAGAGCATGATAAATGTCAATATTTACGAAAATTCGCATGCAAGGGGTGGTAACTCATTCTTTATCAAACTCGTTTGTACTAATTTCTTTCATTTCCATCCAAACAACTTTAAAATAGTGATTTTTTTTGTCAATCATAAAACTAAAACTATTTTATACAACCAATATTAAATCAACCTAATGATATTTTCCTTATCAGTACCAAAAACAAGATTTATTTTTCCAATGCATACTGTTATTAAGAACAGGCCATAAGCTATCATATGTTTTTTCCCCGTTCATTTCGTGAATGAGCAGCTTGGAACTGTTTGTGACGTCGAATTGATTGATCAAATCGAGAATTCCTACATACGAAAGGTCACCGGGACGACCTCTGAAACTAGTCAATTTTAGATCAACAGTATGACAAAATAAAAAATCTTTTGATCTAAATTTATTTAGATTGACATTGGCCAATCTTAGATCAACATTATGACAAAATAAAAAATATGTTGATCTTAATATATTTAGATTGATTTATTACCTGAACTATGAACAAGTTGCTTTGTGTTAATACAATATAATATATATCTATCTTTAGATATAATACCTATATATAGATAAGATAAGCATCACAATAAGCCAATCTTTTATCCGCAATGTATGTTGTGACCTAATTTAAAGACAGAGTGCAACAGTTCATAAGAAAATGCGTAAACAACAGTTCAAAAGTGGTTCAAGTGCCGTGGTGACCTTGAAAATACGGTCACGGTCACCCAGTGACTGCATGGTGTCTGCAGATAATCTCCCTATGTAGGCTGTGACCTAGTCTAAAAATAAGACTCTTAAATGAATTGTTTTCAATTCAATATATCTGAAATTTGGAAAAAAAGAGACTGCAATTTCTCCTAAACTTGAGCTCTCAAGTCTTATCATAGACTTGCTTAGGCTTGCATTTTATTTTAGGGTCTGGCTGATAGACTAGCTGTGGCCACATTTGAAGACTTGGAGTTCATCAGCTCATGAGAACCGGGACGTACGGACGCCGCTGAAAACCAGGTCCCTCGTTCCTCGCCGGCGTTGCAAGTACATAGATTAAGAAGAAGAAGAAAAAGATGATGAAAATTATTTTATTTCGGTGTCACGTCCTGTTACAAGTAATACGTTTTTAGAATATTAAAAACTTGCAAACATAAAATCATTCCATGTTAATTATAAAGCACCCGGCCATAATAGGCCTATGAGACACCATATAGTACAATATGTTCCATAAATCAAAACATATTATCAAATATAGATGCAAATAGATATAAAACATTGTTAAACAAGATGTGTTTGTGAAACACGAATGCCCCCGGATGCATATGTCAAGTATCAAAGACCTAGCTCTGACCAATCAAAAGTTATGACCAAGGTTAAAGTTTTTGTGGACAAACGGACAGACGGACGGACGGACGGACTGACAGACGGACAGGTGAAAAACAATATACCCCCGGAATCTCCGACTCGGGGGCATAATAATCATGTAATAATCCTGTATAAGTATAAAACAGGGAGGTACTAGTACTCTTTAATTTAGTTTCCACAAAAAATACCCCGATAGGACTGACCCTTTAATTAATGATGCTAGCTCATGGAAAACAAGAAAAGCCTTTAAAAAGGCATGCTTGGTGCCACATAGGCAGATGAAGGAGATTGTGATTTGTCGAACAATTTGGGTGATAATATATACAACACTGGATAACAGCAGTAATATTTAGACGAGTATTACTCAAAGTTAATTTCACAAAATTAATTTCTATCAACACGAATTGCTGAAAGTTATGAATATTTTTTACATTCATCAACGATTGTTGGTATATTTCAAATCAAAACACACGAGGGTGATATTCTATTTATCATTCAAATTCGATCTTTTTGAGATCTCGGAGAAAAAATGAAAATCTCTGAACACAACAACACTAGATTTTCAAGACAGTGATGTGACAGTGACAGTTTATGATGTTATGGCATTGTGATGTAACTGATGTTGTTACTTGAAGTAAAAGCACTGCATGGGTTGCCATGTAGCGTTGACAATGACAGGAAATTGTGCAAAACGTACTGCCAAAACCATATCTCCTTGTCATGCTGGTTAATTATTAACTGTAGTATTACAGATAATAAACAAAATATTTTCCGATGATCTTACGGGATTTCAACCCAGCTCCGCTGAGCTAAGCCGCGGCCTTATAGTAACCGTATGACACCAGCGATGTAGGTCATATTCTAAATATAGCACGAGTCAATTTCAGTAGCTCTGATAATAAATACATGTTTTCAACGAAAACATTTAGTGACATCGTTAAGTATGACTTGTCACGTGGTCGTAAGTGATCTACCTATTAGTAAACATAAGTCTTTTTTCGATGTCACCATCGTTCTTACACAAACATTACTTTTAAATCGCCAGGCGAGCCCAGCGTGAAATTAAATCGCGTGGGTTATAAAAAAGTGGATTCTGCGATTATTGAATGCGAAATAATGCTCTTACCTGGAACAAATGCAGACTCTTCATCAAATGAAGATGTTTTTGATTGAGTCTGTTAACATTTGTCAGCGTCTTTAATAGAAAATATTGTTTCTCTTTTAACATGACATTTAAAGCGAAATCATATTCCACAGTTTAATGTGCCAAATATTTTGTATTACCCACATGGTGACGTAATGCATTTTTTGCTACAGCTCTGTTCATTGGTCTTTTGATTTGGATACAACACCTGTGATTGGCGCGGCTTCCCTTTGAAAATATCAAGAGTAATATAGAGAGAATTCAGAAAAGTTTTAGGAGAATCAAATTATAATACTTGGTGCACTTTGGAGCACCAAGCAATAATGTGCCGCACTTTAGATTTATTTAGATAAAAGATTATTATCTTTAGACGCAAACGCACTAAAATTCATATTTTCAGTATAAATAACAGAAAAGGGAAAAATCTACAACATATGCTAACAATTTTCACACGCAAAACAAAAGTAATACAAAGATCATGATATATTTCTAATCAACAAAACATGTTCTCGATTCAAAGTGTGCTGTTTGGTGTTGCCATTCCACAGATCGTTACAGTATAAGAAATTTTATGGTGCACGGAATTAATGTCTTAAGAATTATCCTGAATACAAACGGCTTATTTCGCTCAAAGGTACGATATCTCATGTAGGGAGACAGGGGCCGGTACGTATTATTTCCACAAAAATAGAGATAATGAGTTGGGGTTGTTTTGCAATATGTACATATATTGAGACATATCTAACTTAATTGCAATAATTGTTGAAAGTGCCTTACGTAACTAGTTTGCCAATTACTAAGCCTTTAAGACGACGATTTGAAAAACCGAACATACCCCGCATCGGGGCAGGTTCGGTTTCCATCAGACGCAGGTTCGGCCAACGTTAGGATCAATCAGAACATGTTCAGCCTTCAACAATTAAAGAGAAATAAGATGTTTTTCATTGTTTTCGATATTTGGGACAGTAAAATACCACATTTACTTTACTAATCTCCAAGGACCTACAAGAGGGTCCTTTTGAGGAGGAGGACCTTTAGAAGAATGGTTTCGAGGAGGACCTTCACATTTTTGTGACTCGTCCTCACGGCCACATGTTCCCCGCCTGTAATGACCAAACATACCCCACAAACCACGTTTGCTCTTTTTTCTATGCTGCGAAAAAACACACCCCTCATACCAAAATAAGTTGTTAGGGACTCTATATACAGTTATGTTATATAATGTTCCTGGTTACACATACGCATTTGAAGACGGCGGACAGGTACTGTTATCTGGGACTCGTGTTGCACGAACACCTTGACCTTAGCGTGACTGCTAAAGCGGTAGCTCAGTCTGCAAGCCGTGCATTAGGACTTTTAATCGCTAACAGCAAGCTACTCGGAGGAATGAACTACAGCGTTTTCACTAAGCTATTTGACAATCTCGTAAAACCTGTTATTATGTATGCAGCAGCGATCTGGGGACTACAAAATTTCTCGTATATAAATGCTATCCAACACAGGGCTGGACGATTCTTTTTAGGTGTTGGGAAAATATACTCCCACAGACGCCGTACTTGGAGATCTTGCATGGAAACTAGTTTTTATTGACCAAAGAGAAGCTGCTCTGAGACAATGGAAACGCTTCATTACGATGAGCAACACGAGACTAAATAAGAAAATGTTCACCTGGGCTGAAGAGTGTGCATCACGAAACTGCAAGAACTGGAATTACAAAATGCATAAGCTATTTGAAGATACGGGATGTTTGGAACTATGCAGTACACAGTTTATATTACCAAATACTGTAGATGCTATCGCACAGAAACTCTTTATGGATTTTAAAATGATTTGGAAAACACGTGTTAGCAACAACACAGGAAAACTACGCACATATCGTCTATTTAAACATGACTACCAAATTGAACGCTATTTACAGTTACCTTTACAGACCTATCATCGAAGTGCACTCGCTAAATTCAGATGTGGAGTGGCCCCAATCAGGATAGAGACCGGGAGATGCGAACGTCTCGCCATAGAAGATAGAACATGCAGTTTATGTAGTAATCAGAAACTCGAGGATGAGATACATGTAATTTTAAATTGCCCTGTATATGACGATCTTCGTTTTAATTTGTTAAAGGAAGACTCTATGTTTGTTATTAATTTTAATGAGATGAATGATGCGGAAAAATGTTCGGTGCGTGCTCCTCCAAGAAAAACGTTTATCTTTGTTATGTGCCAAAACCTGTAGTAATATTTTAAGAAGACGTAAAAATATTTTATATCATTAGTGCTGTATTTTTATCTGTATGTTAATATATTTTATAGTCTCTCATAACTCCAAAAGGAGTGGTTTGTGTATATTTTATGATGTGTTTTATCAAATATGTTTTATGTCATATTTTACTGTATACACAAAGTGAGACTTAAATAAACTCTCTGTCTGTCTGTCTGTCTACGTCTTGGCATGTTGGTTTATGCTCACTTGAGAACATATTCCTAAACACAGTCAACAACAAAGTGAACTGAAGTCGAATAAATTACTCAGCTAGATGAAAAACGGGTTTTCTTCCCAAACAAAATATGTTGGACTGTCGCCATTTTAAAGTCAGTTTGGGAGTAAAGTCATGTTGTCTCTAAGAAGTTTAAGTTTAAGTTTGAGTGCCCACCGAACAAAAATTTCAGAGAAAAGACGAACATGCCCCGGTCTCCCCTATCTGATTAAAACAGACAGTATTAACAACACAAAATAAAAGTTTTGTTTTGGTATTTCGTTTGTACAATTTAATCATCCCTGGTTTGTATTAGTTTCCATTGGCTATTGTCATCTCGAGACGCAACGCGGAATTCGCTGTAAAATAATGTTCATTTATTGAATAAATAAACACAAAACTTCCTGGTTTGCCTGGCTGGTTTAGGTACAATTTGGATTCAACATTTTCGATAGTGTTCTGATTTAAGAGTACCATATAAAAAAACCAATACACCAGTTCTTAAATACTGGTTATAAAGGCACTAAGTCAAATAACACATACTCCCAATTTAGTTCCAAGCTCAAATTGGCTGTTTCATGGCAAACGAAGACTAATTTACTCACGTTATAGCTCCTATGGATGCAATATGATTCTTGTAATTGTTTACAATTTATTTGCAATCAATAATGAAAATGGTTGTGAACAAAATGAAACAAAATATAGAAAATATATTATACTAAAAACGGCTAATAATTATAATATGTGTGTAACTCAATATTTGTAAATTCTTATTTATTTACACTATTTAAACATTGCTGATTTTAGACAAGTGAAGAATCATGCAGAGGTCACATACCCGCTTCCCTCTTTGTTCAAAGAATTTCGAATTGTAAAATTGATAAACTTTTGGTAAAGTCTTATGATAGTTTAGAATACAGTTTAAAAGATAAGTCATTGTGTAAGTCATAAAAATCTGAGGCAGTTATCATGAATATTCTATAAGATTTGCTGAGGACCAAATTATCTTTGTTGAGTCACTTTGCAAGTCATGTTTTCCAACGGAAAGCACAGAAAAGAAAAACAGCATATTGGTTTTACCCTCAAAAGGCATATAAAGGAATCATATTTGACAAGTTTTGTGGAGCTGAGATGAATTTTTCACTAAGTAATTCATCATAGAATCACTTTCTTGGTCAATTTTGTTTCTATGGAAACCGCAAAAAAATAAAAATCATTTGTTAATCTTATCATCAAAAAGCACATCCATTGTTGATAACTTCATAAGTGTATGAAACTTTGTGAAGCTAGCATAGGCCCATATAGTTTCGGAGATATGCTCCGTAGAAAGGACTTTGTCATTTATCACTGTTTAGTCATTGTTCCATGAAAACCACAAAAATAAAAAAACATTAAATTTTGTTGGTATAACCCTGTAAATGCACATCTAGGAATCATGATTGATAAGTGTATGAAGTTTGGTTGAAGCTAGCACGCAAACAACCAAATATATACGAAAACTAACTGGTTTTGATAAAGTTAAGACATGACAAGACGCACTCCCTGAGCAGTATGCCTATTACACGGATATTGAAAACACGAAGATGAGCTTTCTTTGAATACAATGACGTCATACGCACGAGCAACAATACGTCACAGTCCGCTGTAGAACGAGCGGGAAATCCTGCCATATACGCGTATATGCATAAATTTACTTGCCTGATGTGTTTTAAAATATCATCCTCTGAAAATGCATTTAGCGCTGAAAAACAGTTGTACATAAATGTTAGGTAGAAAAATTGACATTGATGCGTAAAATAAAACAAAAACTATTATTCAGGTCGTGTACTTTGACATGTTCGATTTTGCAGGGATTCTCAATAGCCTGTGCATGAATCGTCACTGAAATAAATAAGAATTTTGTGTGTGTGCTAAATTCATATGCGTGTCTTTTTTCCAAACGATAACACCACAGTTTTCCTAAACGTTTCATTAACAATGCATGTTCATAGATATTGTTTATAATTTCATGCCTGAATTTGTTTTATAATATTTCCACGACAATTAATATGCCTAATTCGGTTTTAATTCATGTCAGCCACAACCAAATTACAAGAACAAGAATACATTGTTAAACAATGTTTAAAAGTATGCAAATGTGGTCTAGTTTTTCACATTATGTTATAACAAATACAACAACAACACTTAAAAACAGATATTGGACAATTTTTGTTTGTTTGCTACAGGCCGCTTCACTCAACAAGCCGCGGTTTCTGATGGACTTGGGTAGTGATTGAAATTTGGTTTTTATCTTTCAAAAGTAATTAAAAAGGGTTCAAATGTATATTTGTTTTTCATATTATGTTATAATGAATACAATGACAACATTTTAAAACAGATATAAGACAATTTTTCAACAAATCGTTCGTTTGTTACAGAGATGAGAATGAACATTTGAAGGCCGCTTCACTCAACAGGTCGCGGTTACTGACGGACATTCGTTGTGATTAAAATTGGGTTTTTATCTTCCAACCGTAATTAAAAAGTGTTAAAATGTATATTTGTTTTTCATATTATGTTAAAATGAATACAATGACAACATTTTAAAACAGATATTGGAAAATTTTTCAACAAATCGTTTGCTTGTTTCAGTGATTGGAATGAACATTTGAAGGCCGCTTTTTCTGACGAACATTCGTAGTGATTAAAATTGGGTTTTTATTTTCCAAAATGGTTCAAATGTATATTTATTTTTCATGTTAGGTCATAAGAAATACAATTAGAGTATTTTCAAGCATGTATCTCTTACTTTTTTACACAATCATCATTCCATATTCTTACTGACAGTTCACAAACTAACAACATTCACAAAGTATGTTTTATAACATTCTTATTTGATATAACTCTAACTTATTATTATTTACAAATTCACAAACAAGATAAACTAACTATATTCAATCTGACAAGGCCTGCTGAATGAGTTGTATTTTCTGGTCAGTGACGGAGATCTTGCGCCCGCTGACCAGCCTCATTCTTGTAGCACAGCGGTTGTTGGATGGAT
This sequence comes from Steromphala cineraria, assembly GCA_916613615.1. Taxonomy (NCBI): domain Eukaryota; kingdom Metazoa; phylum Mollusca; class Gastropoda; order Trochida; family Trochidae; genus Steromphala; species Steromphala cineraria. Next base: position 585,703 of record OU744729.1, read on the forward strand.
CAACGTTAAACATGGGGAAAACCTGCTGGGTGAACTCCAGGTCTAATTTACACAAGAGTTTCCCCCTCCCCACGTCTAGGAACGCCACCCTCCCCCTCCCCACATCCAGCACCAACCCGAAGGTGAGGGTGAACACTTCACCAGATGTGGGGAGGGGGAGAGTGACACACTCACCAACCTGATGTCCCCACCTCTCCTCCTGATCTCTCCTCCACACCTGGATACAGAGGCGGCCGGGGTGAAGGCGACACTCGTCATACACAAACACGCCGACCCCGCCGGGGAGATCAGAAACCCAGAGCTCCTCGTCCATGTTGCTCTCTCCCTCCTTCACCCCCATCTCCAGCAGGATCCCGCCTCCCCCCCTCCACATCAGTGTAGATTGAGTCTCCCAGTATGAGGGAGACGTGAGGGGGGAGGGGGAGAGAGGGAGGGGGAGCGGACTGCTACAAGTCCCATGGAACACCTTGAACTGACCCGGAGTGTTTCTCCATCCACTCTCCTCCATGTTGTTCAGTTCCCGTCCAAAATCTTCCACTTGTAGCTCTCTGTGTACTTTCTGTGAGTTGAGAATCGTCGCCCGGCCTGGAATAAACATGTTTGTTGTTATTTAAACATATACAAATAGAATCTTAAAATCTTTATTTTTATATTTCAAACATTTTAATGACATTTTTAGTGGTAATTGCCAAGATTTTTTAAAACTTTGTTCAACCGCGCAAAGTAAAAACAAAATGCCTAATTTCAGAGTTCATCAAATAAAAGAAAATTTTCATCAAAACATAAACAAATGGCATATTAAAATGTGTATTTTTATATTTTAAGTAGTTTTATGATAAAATAATTGATAATTATATCTATATTTTGAAAATTAGTTCAACCGCTCAAACAAAAAAACTGTCTGATATTTTAGAGTTGATTATCCTGTGAATAAACAAATTGTGTTATCCAAACATATACAAATAATATCTTGAAATGTTTATTTCAGTATTTTGAATAATTCTATGACAAAATTGTCGATCATTGGAACAAAAAATATAAACTTTGTTTAATCCGGCAAAACACAATATTAGATCTACAGCTGATTTTGCCGACAGTCGGTCTCAAAATGGATCCATTTGCGTTAAGCATAGAACAAATTGCTCTTATAAAAACTATACAAATGGCATCTTAAAATCTATATTTTGATATTTTGAATACAATTATGTAAATATATTTGATAATTGCACAAAAAAATATAATTTTGAATTTACATAATCAGTTGTTTTCTCAAAGATTGAGTCACGGTCTGCGAAATACGAATTATTTGTATAAAACACTGGTGAAAAAATATACAAATGGCATCTTGAAATATTTATTTTAGTGTTTCAAATACTTGGATGACAAAATTTTCAATACTTGCACAAATAAATTTAAAGTTTGATCGCTGACAAATGAATGATGATTCAGCTGCTTTCTCAGAGCTTTGAGTCCCGGTTTGTAAATAACATCAATTATCGGCGTTATATGCCCAGTTATTAAAATTATATTGCCGGAATATATACAAATGGCAACTTGAAATGTCTATTTTACAGATTTGAATACTTTGGTGAATACCGGTATATATTTTTTATAAGTTTTTATTTTAAAATAATTCGGCTGCTTTCTCAATCTCGGTTGGCAAATAACAGCAATAACTGTTAAAATAGGTTGCGGAAATAGGCACAGATGACATCTTGAATTGTTAACTTACATGTTTCAAATAGTTTGGTGATGATAAATCTAAAAATTAAAATATTTTTAGGATATATAAAAACGGTTCAATTTTACACAAAAAAAGGTACATTGTAAAAACTGATTGTCCATTAAAAAAATCGTACTATTCAAACATGGGATCTAAAATAGTTGCTTCATTATTGATATAATGATACATCTCTAAATAGATTATAAATCATTTAGAAAAAAAACATGCATGCTTTTTTGATCATTTTGAAGTGTAGTTTTCAGAACTTAACCAAAGATAGGCTTTCGTCAAACAAATTTATAATATCTTATAATTGTAATTCATATATTTCATAATTTCATATACATGTATTACTTTTTAAGAGATTATGTTTGATTTATGGTTACAAACGTTTTCATCTTTGGTTAGCGAGCTGTGTGATAAATACATGTTGAACATAATTAAGAACAGATTTTACTGCAAACATAAAACATTTATATTTACCATCTATGAAATCGACGAACTACTCAGTAAAACCCTAGTTCGTATCGTTCCAAACCTGGTAAATTGATCTTTTCGTAACGATTTTGTTCATTTTCCTTTCACTTAAAGATCGCTGCACAAAAAAATTGTTTAAAAAATTCCGTCCAAAATTATGACAGCAAAGGAGGTGTCGCAACTTGAAACTTTGTTAATCGTAAATGTAACAAAGATGGCGTCGGTCAAGTAACAGTGCCTGCAGTCAATATATTACAAATCTACTGCTGTAAAATTCCTCTAACAGGATTATACCCCATTACGAGACAGCCACTACCCAGACACTTTCAGAAACCCAGTATACGTATATATATTAACTCAAAATATCATGCAATTGTCATTTGCTTGGGCTTTGCCCCGAGTGATATCAAAATACTAAAATATTTTTTGATGGTCAATACATTATAATGTCACAGTTATCAATAAGTTTTCATAAGCAAATATTGTAAAATAGAATTGAAATTTCATGTATCTTTTTTAAAATTGATATTACAAATGAAGTATAAAATAATATTATATGATTTTATTTGATTTAGAAACACATATATTTCCATTGATTTGTAACGTAAGTTTGATATTCAACATATATTTTGTTTTATCCCTAAACATTTAAGAAGATAGGCTGTGTGGGCAAAGCCAGACAGAAATAAGATGTTTTTAAAATGTTAAATTTGTCTTTCAAACCAATCAATTTCTTTATTCGTTTCATATATTTACTGGTTGCTGATAGTAAATGAGTTAAATTGTCAAGACTACCATAGTTCTTAGAAATTCGTATATCATGTAAGGTTTTGGATAAAAACCTCGAAAATGTAGGTCCATTATATATAAAAACATATTTTGTCCTTTTAGTGCATACAGAGCCGAGGTTGTTTATTTTTTTCTCAAGTATTCATAAGGGTGCCTGTGATCTGCATGACACGTTAAAAAAAACGTTTTTGGATGGGAATGGCGTATTATAAGTGTTTGACATACCACATGTGTATGTCTTTTCGTACGGGGCACCGCCTTTGTCGAAATGCATTTTCGTTGATATCTCTTTATGCAGGCATGGTAGGTTAAAACGCATTTGTCATACACTAGTTTATTTGATGAGAATTAGAGAAATGCTGCAAGTTGCATTCTAAACATGTTGATGTGCCCAGAAAACACGCGTATATGTTAGGGGGCGCGCTTTCCTCTGGTCTCCCCTATCCGTACCTTATGTAAAAATATTTGAAATTCTGCGTCGACAACTAAGGCACATGATTCCTGATGATTCATGATTGGTCATAACGCTGCATTACGGTTACTTTCATTCGTTGGTAAAGACAAATTACTCCATTTGTCGATAGTTTTTAAGAAATAACGCGTGGTCACTTTGCCCCGGGGGCGCGCTTGGACCTGGTCTCCCCTAAATAAGAAATGAAAAAATGTCGGTCCCAACTTATTATGATGCTTATGGGCATTTCCAGCTCAATTCGACCAAAGCTTCCCAGTTGATGACACCGATTTTTTTCATTTTAACACCAAACATAGTTCATATATAGGTCATTACAAAAACAAAATATTTTTCGGATATTCGTATTGGTTTTGCTGTAAGGGTTGTTTAATTGTGGCACCTATCGAAATTCTATCAAATATACCACTTGCAGAAATCCGTTCGCAAAAACATAAATTTTGCCTGCTCATTGTTACTTTTTTGTATATAAGTTGTTGACATAATTCTGGAGCAGCATGCGTTTACAGTTTGCAGATATTAAGGAAATACCCTACGTTACGCTTATTTCAATTTCGGTCTTATTTTTAGCGATTTCTCGGTTGGGGCCATTTTCAAAAAGCATTATTAAAGAAATGTGGTTACTTGAGTGATAATAATTTGTATGAAGAATGAAAGTATCAATCGAACAGTCCAGAACCTAAATAATACATACTTTCACCCAGTCGTATTGAGTTTGAGTGAATTTAAGTACACCTACCCTCGGCAAAAAACGGAAATTCTACCATTTTCTAATGTCTCTGTACAAAAAGGCGCACCTCACACAGTCATGACATTTTTACAGCTTATTCCTCAATAAATGAACTCTAACATATGAAAAAATCACGAGGGTAAAATTTCTAGTTTTCAAGAAATAAAGGTTTTTAGACATAGTATATTAAACCCTAAGTAGAGATTTTAAGGATGCTTCATTTCGAATAGCCCGTAAAATATAACGTTTCTACGTAATGAAAGGATGCAAAAATAGTCCTGAAACAGAATGTTTGACTCTTAAGTTCTTAAAGGAGACGATTGGTGACCAATTTCCGCGAAGCAGTTACGTTCGCGCGAATGTGTCTGTCAACTACATATCTCCATAAACAATGCCCCTGCTGTATTAAACGTTCATCACTTTCCCGACTGCTAATACGCAAAGTTAATTATACCGAAACGTACCCTGCTTCGGGAAAAACACTTCTAGGGACCCAGATTCTATTTTGCTCACAATCTTCATCAAGGTATTATATTAAGAGTTCGACAATATTTTGAACATGACAACATTTCTAAGCTGTGTCCAGCCATGAAGGAGTTCGAAAACAGAGAAGATACAAGTTCCAAGAGAAATTATATTTCTTTTAAAGAAGAGACAAGAAACCATTTAAAAAATTCTGTTTCTATTTTTATTTTTTTGAATCGTGACTTAAATGTTGTATCCCTTCTCTTGGTTACATTTAGTGTGTGTATGTCAGACACATCACAATGTCAAACTGATGCTCGTTGCATTGCCTGGATTGAAATTGAAACTTCTACAGAGGGCTGTGTGCACAAGAATGCATGTTGTATAGCTATGATAACTGGAATTGAAATCGTTTTGGAATAATAATTCGAGGATGAAGGTCTAGATACAGAGATTGAAATCTCACATAAAACTGGGGTACATACAGATGGAAAAAAAACTTATCCTCAGACTTTGTTGAGAATCATTCTTTTGTAGTACACGACGCATCCACGGTTTCAACTGAAGAGATTCCCAAACACCTGTATACCAATTAGTGGTTTCCCACGGACAATGAAGACTTTGTTAATCTTTGTTTACATGAAAAAGACTTTGAACTAAAAGCAAATTCATGACAAAATTACGGAATAGTAGGACAGCTAAAGATTTGCAGCCAAAGCCAGTCTTAAGAAGACGACCTCCAAAACCAAGTTACAACTTAACAACAACTGTTTAATTGGGCAGCGGGTACCATTCCTGCTACAAAAATCGAGATCGAGTCTGAATTTGAAAACCAACACCTATGCTTTTCATTGCTTTCATTACAAGAAGTCGACATTCATTCATTCAAATAGGTGCAACATAACTAGCTACAATACGTGTGTCAGAGAGCAAGGAATCAACATCAATAACGTTAAGAAATAAAGAACTTGGAACACACAAAGATATGGCCAAATTGAAATGTCAAGTCTGTAGATGACGTCAATCAAAGCATGATCATTGTTTGTATGATTACAATCAAGTCCTAAACGTTCAAATGCCAAAACGAAGGTTTAAGATGACTGTCTTCTGATCATGTCATCTCAAAGGTAAAGTTGACATCAGACTGAGATTGATTTCTCTCGAGAGCTACAGATTAATTTTCCAACAAATTAAAGAGTTTGCGCTGCAGCATTTCGGTAGCAAATAACTAGATTTAGACTACCTAAATTGTAAGTTGGTCCCTTATGAATTTTATGTATGTGAATTGTTATGAATTCACTATTCAACAACCTCCAGAATATCTCAAGCATGGATATGTCAATCAATGTGAAGCGTCGGTAAAATCATTTAGGGATGCTTAACTAAATCAATTATAAAAGGTAAATGGGAAATTTTAACCCCGCCACATTTTGATATGTTGTAGTCTGACAATGAGCTAAACATGTGCAAAATCTGAAGTCTCTAGGAGGTGCGCCTTTTTCCACAGACAGCTTTAAACAGGGACCTTTTTTTACATTTTTCCGAACAGTAGGTAGATATAAAAAGTTATTGTAACATAAGAACGAAATATTTTGTCACGAATTCTTAACGTCCCACTCTTGATACATCAAGGAGACGAATCATAGCATGTTTGATGCACCACAGCCCTTCTACTTCACAAACAAGTAAAAACAAAAGGGCAAAAAAACGAAAAAACTGAATTTTGCAAATGAAATTTAGCATTTTTGTCAAGCCAATTAAACCATATAAATACAATTTCTTTCAAATGTTAAATATATTTTTTAAAACATCATTTAATATTCTATTTAATGTAGAAATTTGAAACCTTTACGTCTATAGATGTCAATGTAAGAGACATAGAAACATATCAAGGGTTTTACTCAATAACGTCACATTTGGAAGACCCCTGTCTCCTAAAACACTATGACAAACACAAAATATTTTGAGTATGAACAAAATTTGTGTATTTCCCTTCTCTGAAGATACAGAAGCATCTATTAAAATTAAAAATTCCAAAATCCATGATGTCAACTGGGGCGATCCCCAGATTTTGGTCGATTTGAAATGGAATGACCCTTATATGCTACAGTCATTCTAGATTCAAATCTAGTCCTTGCAATATCAAAGTGATGTGGGTACCTTAATTATAATAATATTTTTACCCACATGTAGCCGGGCTCCATTTTACTTTATAAATATTTATCAAAGTGTATTTTTAAAATTTCAATAGTTGTCTTCAAACCCGGTGAGTATTGAACGCAGGCGATTATTTATTACAACGAGGCTTAATCCCGGCGTTTATTCAACGCAGGCTATGTTCAAGTATTTACAGTAAACCCTTCCTATAGTGTGTAATATTTACTAGTTAACTACTGTTAATTCCATTTAACTGCATGTACTAAAACAAAATAAAATATGTTACAAATCATCGTTTGGATCACTAATGAGAATATTAGGCTAAATTGAACATCATATATCCTTCCTTTACGGTTCTTCTGCTGACTTAAAAATATAAGGGGATTAAAAGGAAAAAAAATAAACTAACTTCAAACCTAATATGACTTAAGTTATCATTTGAAACATTATGTATGACTAGTATGATGAATAAGTTTTTTTTTGTCTCAAAACGTTTATCATAATGTTTAGAATTGTCAACATTGCATTGGGCAATGAGTGAATTTTATTATAACACTATAGTGTTACCATCATTATATAGATATTAATAAACTAGATTAGCGTTTGCGGGATACCGCAAAAGCAGAGCAGCCCCGGAACTTTGGGTTTCGCCTTACCCTGTTCCGCCTTTTACAGGCCTCACCAAATTGGGAATTTTCTCGTGACCTTGACCTTTGACACTCAAGGTCACACAATCAATGAACACATTTCATTGAGTATAACATTATTGTAATGAAATAAAGTGTTAAAAATTAAATTAATCCATTTTCTCCATATATGTTGACCTTGCTGTGACCTTGACCTTCGACAGTTAGTACCCAAAACTTTTTGAAAATGTTGTACTTCTCAAGAGATAATATATAGAAAACTTCATAGCACAAAAACTTTTCAAGTTATTTTGTTTACAAGGAATTGCAATAACTCATATCTCATGACCTTGACCTTTGACCTTCAAGGTCACACAATAATTGAACACTTTTTATTGAGTATAACAATCATGTATTGATTAAAAGTGATCATAGTTAAAATTAAGCATTTTCGCTAAACCATGCTTAAGTCATGACCTTGCTGTGACCTTGACCTTTGACAGATTGTAGCCGAAACCTTTTCAAATTTTTTTACTTTTCCAAGGATGATAAATACCAAGTTAGAGCTTCATAGCACAAAAACTTTTCAAGTTACCATGTTTACAAAGAATTTTGTGGAGATTTTATAACTCGTGACCTTGACCTTTGAACTAGAAAGTGAACATGTCATAATGATTCCCTGGAAGTAGTAACATTTAGACATGTTCATGAGTTCTGAAAAGCTAAATGGGATAAAGTTATACCCCAATTTAGTGCATTTTGTAATAACTCATATCTCATGACCTTGACCTTTGACCTTCAAGGTCACACAATCATTGAACACTTTTTATTGAGTATAACAATCATATATTGATTAAAAGTGTTCATAGTTAAAATAAAGCATTTTCGCTAAAACATGCTTACGTCATGACCTTGCTGTGACCTTGACCTTTGACGGATTGTAGCCAAAACCTTTTCAATTTTTTTTACTTTTCCAAGGATGAGCTAGTTAGAGCTTCATAGCACAAAAACTTTTCAAGTTATCGCGTTTACAAAGAATTCTTAGAGTGAATACATAGCTCGTGACCTTGACCTTTGACCTTGAAAGTGAACGTGTCAAAATCGTTCCCCCGAGGTATGAGTAGTAAGGTATGAATAAGAGTTCTGGAAAGCTTAGGAAAAAAAGTTATAGCTAGTAGTACGAGTGCGGCGGCGGCAGCGGCGGCGGCGATGGAAACTTCACATAAACTGATAGCAGCCCCGTCCTTAGACGGAGCTGCTAATGATCAAAGTTTAAAGTTCCAATAACTCTCTTCATGTAGATTGAATTTAAGTATAGTATTTAATGTTTGTCAAATTTTCAAAACCAATCAGAGTCTATACCTTTCATTCTTTTCATCATACAACAGTTTATCTGACGAATACATGCTGCAAGTTGCATTCTTAACATGTTAATATGCCAAGAAAACACACTTATATGTTAGGGGGCGCGCTTTGCCTTGGTCTCCCTACACTGATTAAATAACACATGAATTGCATAAGCTTGTTTTCTTGGCATATTTTACATGTTTAGAATGCAAAATGTATTTCGATAAAGGCGATGCACTTTGCCCCGTAGTTTGGGGCAAAGCGCCAAATGCAAAAAGACACACAAATGTGATATGTCAAGCACCTATATTATAAGCCCTTACCATACCAAAAATGGTTTTTTTTAAATTGCCATGCAGATCACATGCACCCTTATGGAAACTAAATTAAAAATTAAAAACCAAGGCTTAGTATGCAAAGAAGGACAAAATATGTGTCCATATGTCATGAACCTGTATTTTCAAAGTTCTTATCCAAAAACTTCTAATGATGGAATTTTATACTTAATTTTTTTATAAAATACAGGAAAAGTATAGAATAAAAACTACAATTCTATTTCACGATATTTTTGATAATTAAATTGATAACTCGGGCACTTTAATGTGTAGACTATAAAGAAACATTTTAGATCACTCTGGGCAAAGCGCTGACAAACCACGCCATTTGTCGATCGTTAAGAAAAAATAACGCTTAGTCACCTAGCCCCGACAGCGCGCTTTGCCCTGGTCTCCCCTACATTGGCAAAAGCACCTTTTACATAAGCTTCCATCACTATCTGCGTTGTTATTCTTGGCTATATCAGCCCTATATTTCATTGAGGTTTCAGTGTTTTCACACGTTTTCACACATCATTATTATTCTTTTGCATCAGTATTATGTTATGTTGCTGAACAAAGCTTATTGTGAATTTTTGTAAATTGCAGATCTTCAACGCACGTCTTTGTGTGAATAAAATTATGACCAGCTCACAATGCTGTTGTGTTGAATGCTGTTGAATGAAACACTCATACTTACATAATTAGAAATAAAGTTGAAAGTTTGAAGTAAAGTTTGAGGTAATCAATATTTTGATAAATTCAAATTATATGATATAATATTTATTGCAGACAGTTGTAAAAACTCATGTTCTTAACATTCCAAATAAGGTAATTGAATGATTGAAATCCTAAGACCACAATTTTCACAGGTTAAGTTTTTTTTAGCGTTTGCTAATTTGACATAAATCATAAGTTAAAATGTCAACTTATCAACTCCTTTACCATCCATATCACAGGCATGAAGTTCTATAACTTTCAATCAGCTCTTATCATACCACTTTTAAACAAGAGGACATAGTCATCAACATCCCCCGCCAGATTTGTTCTTATTTTAAATTAAGTCAGAACCTTCTCCTAAATACTCGAGTGTACTCAAAAATATCATGACACGAAACTCCGGAAAAATATTTGCGTGGTTCTGATTTTCGAACTCTATCAAGGTATTGATACCCTGAAGGCACACATCAAATTTGATGATCCTATCTGTAACAGTTTCTGAGAAAAATTGGCTCCTTTGAAGACACCTCTAACAGAGTTCCAAAAAAACGTAACAAGGGCAATAACTCCGAAAAAAAAAAATGTGCAAGCGCGGTTCTGATTTTCGAACTCCATCAAGGTATTGATACCCTGAAGGCACACACAAAATTTGATAATCCTACCATTAATGGTTTCTGAGAAAAATTGGCTCCTTTAACTCGGACGGACGGACGCACGCACGCATGGACGGAGCTAAAACCTATATCTCCCTTCCACTTCGTGTCGGGGGATAATAACACTTAATGTCAAGCTTCACATTACCAACACAGCAAAAGGAGACTTCAACAAGCAATATGACAATGGAATAACAACGCTCCATGTATTTTGCAAGGGAACAGTTGCAGATAGATCAATTTATTGTTTGCTGAAAATGTTTGACATATACTCAGACTATTGTTGGTACGGACAATGCCTAGCATCTTAAACTGGAAGCTAAATCGGAGCCTCTAGACACTGAAGGTATACTTTTCGATTTTCTATTAAGATACACCACACTTAGCCAAGCAGCCACTTGAAGTGCTTTGTGGTTTTCTGTAGTTTCCTGTCACATTGTCATCAATTCCAAACCAGGTACCCAACAAGAAGACATGGTCATCAACATCCCCCGCCAAATAAGTTTTCATCATAGCTCCCAATGTTTTCCTAAATGGGCTGTAACTCTGTAATAAGTAATTGCATTTACCTCATTTTTGAACTCCATCAAAGTATTGATACCCTTAAGACGCAGTGCAAATGTTGTTATTCTATCTTAAATAGTTTTTGAGAAAAGTTGTCCCTTTGAAGACATCTTTGAACAGAGTCCAAAACACGAAACACAGGCAATAACTCCGCAAAAAGTTATTTTGCGGATCTGAATTTCGAACTCCATCAAGGTATTGATACAATAAAGACACACAGCAAGTTTGGTTAACCTATCTTAAATAGTCTCTGAGAAAAGTTGTCCCCTTTGACAACTCCCTCAAACAAAGTCCAAAATATCAAAACAAGGGCAATAATTCCGTGAAAAATAATTTTGCGGTTCTGATTTTCGAACTCCATCAAGGTATTGATACCCTGAAAACATACAGCAAATTTGGTTAGCCTATTTTAATAATTGCTGAGAAAAGCTGTCCCCTTTAACTGTGCCGGACGGACGCACGGAAGGAGCCCAAACCTATATCCTCCTTCCACTTCGTGGCGGGGGATAATAATACTGGGGCGGTATTCTTAAAAAGTCTAAGATTTAACTTAAGTTTTAACTTAAGTCTGAAAAAAAAAGACATAACTAAGTCCAAGACTTAAGACGCTATTCATAAAAGACCTAAGTCTAAAAGTTAGCTGAGACAGTCGGAAAAACTTAAGTCAATTTGTTGGAATGCGCGCGCACGTTGTCAGGGGGAATCCCTATTAAAACTTCCGGAGCGTCAATGGGTATTCCCGGAATTCCCCGGATGTTGACAGCAGACGATACGAGGTGACATGGCCGAGTCAACAACAAGAAAACGCCAGCCGAACTGGACCAAAGACGAATGCTTGCTGTTGGCTGAGCTTGTAAAGACCAACAGGCAGGCAATGGAAGAGAAGTTCTCGGCGGGGGTGACTTTTGCGATTAAGCAAGAGACGTGGCAAGTGAGTGAAAACGAAACTGATGAACGACTTGAATGTGTCGTCAGTATCGTATATTTACCTTTTGTAGTTAAATAAATGTAGTACATAAACTAACATAAATAAACTTGACACAAATAATTTTCTCAAATTCCCCCAGTTTAACTGAAGATGGCTATAAATGTACGATTAATTGATATGTCCATAACTGAAACTTTGAGCTATGAAATGATAATATTAGTAACCTTTTAATCTTTTACCAATCAAATAAAAACGATTAGCAACATATGAAATTAGATAGTCTAGTCGACTTGTAAAGTAAACTTCGTAGCTTACCGGTTTATGTGAAGCATTTACAAAAATATTTGTAATTAATGATTTCACTTTCAGTGATCAATTTGGGCCGCGATTTAAACGGATTTTGCGATATTTACACATCAAAATTATAAATATCCCATAAAAAAAAATCCCTGCGATAAAATTCGCTTTATGTTAATGCAGTGCGATAACCACCTTTCATCTACTGTATTTAGATCCTCAGAAAATATTTTCTATATTTCGTAAACATTGAAAAATTTGCGAGAACTGCTGACAGTCAAGCTTCGTGTCTATTTATAGATGTGAGTGAATGGTGTGCACTCGGCACATGTCGTTTTTCCCCGGAAAGAGTCGACAACCTGTTAGATTTATGCATTAGTATAGCAAATTACCTCCGTGTTGATACTGTGGTAGTGATGTCGATTAACATAGACATGTTCATCCACATGTGGTGCCTGGATCTGTACGTGAGTACAATCGATCACTCCAATTACTCCGGGGAAATGAGCCACCTGATAAAAATCGTTTTGATTTTTACGCATATCATGTGGTTGTGTCGGAAAGCGAACAAACCTGGCAATAATTTGCCGTGACGACAGTTCCTCGATGGTTTCATGTACCGCACGTGAAACCGTAGGTTGACTGACTCCATGGCCAGTGGCAAGGTATCGCAATGTCAAAAGTGTTTTCACAGTTGCGTTAACAGCATGATTTATTGCTGTTTTTGGTTGAATGGCGTTTTCAACTAAGTTAATAACAAACCAAATTCCTTCCCTATCCAAGCGATAAGGTTTTATCAGTTCTTCATTACTAAGGTCTTGAAAACGGTTACTTCTTGCTCGATAAACTCTCCTATTAATCTGTCTGGCAGCCATTTTCTCTCACAGACTTAAGTCACATACATTCTATTTAAGCCTAGTCAATAGCAGGCTTAGGATTTAAGTCTAACATTACAAAAACTTAAGTCTAAAACCTTTTAAGAATATGACGCAGAAAAAAATGAAAACTTAAGTCAAAAATTAAGTTTTTTATTGAAACTTAAGTAATTTTTTAGACTTAAGTCATTTTAAGAATACCGCCCCTGGTGCTTAAACAAACGCTTAATTAAGTATTTTGATATGGTTACACAACACGTTCCCAACTTGTGTCTTAGTGTGGCGGGGAATCAGCCTTCAAAACAACAGTTACTTATTTTACCTAGTACAATGGTCGACGTGTCCCCATGTTTCACCCTACACAGCACCAGGTCAGCAGCTGATCTGGCTATCATCCCGTCTGTCCAGGGTAGACTGCCATCTGCAAAATGGAAATGAGGAAATATAATAGTGTTTACAGGGTCTGTAGCACGTTTTAGGGGGAACATAAGGTGTTGTCAGGAAAATTAGAACAAATGGTTCCAATTCAAAGACAGTCAATGTATTTCAACTATATGAAGCAGTAATAATACAAATTATAATGTAAAGTTCAGCCATGTTATTAATTTTTCTTACACAAAATGAATTAAAGATGGTCACACAAAAATGGTCGTCAATTGAATTAATGTGAATCTTTATAATTTGTTCTCTTACTATGGATGATTGGGGCTACAGTCACTTTAAAGTTAGAATTCGGTTAAATAAACCCTCAAACATGATTTTATTTATTTGACACTATATTATCCAAATTGTTTGGAAATATTTGGATTATTGTAAAATATAAATGAATACCCTTTTCTGTTTATAACTTATTCCTATTCTTAAACAGAATTTTAAACTTTGCAATTACTGGAAAAGAGTATAAAACCTTAATTGCTTACAATTTGAGATAAGAATAGTCAAAATGTTTACAACATGTTGCTTCATACTTTTCGACTCTTTGTATACTGATGATTTACACAGCTTTTTATTTTTAGGTTTACCGTAAACCCTGATGCTCTTTTAAAACGGGATGTGACACTAATGCTTTCAGCTTTGTTAAAAAAAGTTGGTCTTATCATACTTTGTATAACGGATTATTACCTTGATCAGTGAGGTAGTCCAGTGGTGTATACCCGAGCTTGTTTTGTTTCTTCATGTTTGATTCAGGTAGCTGCTTCAGTTGTTGTATTTCATCATCACTGATTCCTTGCCTCCTACACAGGAAGTGGAGAGGAGTGTTCCCGTAACTGTCGGCCTTGTCTCCCTTGTTGATCAATGTCAGAACATCCTTCACCTGAAGTGATCCCTTGCAGAGAACATGGAGCGGTGTTATTCCATTCTCATCTTGCTTGTTGAGGTCTCCCTTTGCTGTGTTAACAATTCGAAGGACTACATCAAATTCAGCATGTTCATTTCCACTCAGGTAATGAAATGGCGTTGTTCCATGTTCATCACCTGTATTGAAGTCACCCTTCCCTTCATTGATCACGAGATCTACAGTGTCCAGTTGAGGACCTGAGGATGCACAGAGATAGTGCAGTGGGGTGCTCTTGTGTTGTTCACGTTGGTTCAGATCACCTTTAGAGTCAGTGATGATCCACTTCATCTCTTCACAAGTCAAGGTCTGACATTTTAAAATACAGAGAAGAGGTGTCTGTCCAAATTGATCCGGATCATTAACGTCTCCTCTTCCTTCAATGATGATCATTCGTATAGTTTCCATGTGGACACTATGTTGACCATCAGTGTTAGTTTTGAGCTGACAGATATAGTGAAGAGGTGTCTGTCCATACTGGTCACGGATATTGACGTCTCCTCTTCCTTCAGTGATGATCACTTGTATAGTTTCCATGTGACGGTGATGTTGCTGATCATTCTCGAGCTGACAGGGATTCTGCATGGGTGTCCACTCTCTCTCATCATCATCATAATCATCATAATCATCATAATAATCATCACCAGAGGCATTAGCAGCAGGACTATTCCTGAGCTGACAGAGATACTGCAGGGGTGTCCTCCCTATCTCATCCCGTATCTCCACATCAGCTACAGCCTTTACCAAAGTCTGCACAGCAACCATGTTTCCACTCTTCAGAGCTGTCCACAGCATGGTTTGACCATCCTTTCCTGGTTGGTTGATGAACTGCTGTGAACAGAAATTTGATTATTCTAGTTTTACCTGAAGAAAAACGGCAAAATCTCATTTGTTGATATATCTAATAAATGTACACCTTGCCAATGTCAAATTTGTCAATTTACCATATATTATCAGCTTTTATTAAAAAAAATAGAACTTCAGATTTCATTGAATAATTGAGTTCAATTAAAATATATTACAGTTTTCTTTTGAAAGAGGTATATTAAAGAATTATAATTCAAGTTAGATATCAGCATTGATAAGAAAGTGAAGATTAATGCAGCTGTTTTACTTTTTACCTTCTGTGCCTTAGTGTTCACACAAGAGAAGACAAGAGCTTCACAGAACTCCCTACTCTGACACAGTCTGTGCTTGAATACAGAGTAGTCTCCCCCGAGTATCCCTTCTCGGAACCTCTCTGCTAAAGCCTTCAGTACAGCAGGGATTGGCTTCACGATGATGTAACACGGAGCTCTGCTGCTGTCTTCTTCATTAGATGTTGAGATGATCATCTTCTGCCGTATAACAGAGAGTGTTGCATACTGAACACAGTATAGAGGGTCAATGTCATTGATGACATTCAGTACACTCTCATACACTGATGGATGAGCAAACTCACAGATTCCATTCCTCCATACAGTGATATAGCTGCCTTCTTGCTCCTTTTCTACTTTAAGCAGAGCTTGTCTTTCAACTACATCATCAATGTTATAAACATTAAGTTTCCCATCATTTTTTATCATTAGCTGGAAGAGATGTCTGCAGGTTTCATTGTAAAGAACTTTGGTAGTCATGTCCAGAAACTCTAAAGGTGACTCAAAAAATTCTTCGATGGGGACATCATATCCTTTAGATCTAAGCTTTGAAAACATTTTGCAACAATGAGGGAAGCCATGTGCGACTTCCCTATTGCAAACTATTGCTATTGTTTCCGGATCAACAGTCACGTTCTCATGTCCAAGATGATATTCCAGGATCTTCAGTCTTTCGACAGTATACTTTCTTTTACTCAGGTCAATAATACACTTCCTGTCGAAAATGGAATCTGTAAGACGTCCAAGATAAACCTTAGATTCATTTACAACATTTTTCCGACTGATGAAGATTACTTTGATTTTTGGATTTTGTCCTTCAATAACTCTTAAAATTTTCTGTATGACATCAAACCAGCTCTTTATCAACTGCTGATCAGCAAGAAAGGCGCCAAATCTATCATCAAACATAATGACCTTCTCGTCTTTAATCGTGGCTATCTGATCATACTCCTCAGGTTTATAGACAGTGAAGATATGGACATTCTTCTGTAGGAACTCCTTCAATATGAGATATCCGAGTGTCGTCTTGCCGTCCCCAGCATTCCCTGTTATTGTTATCCATCGCTGAACTTTCATCTTGTTCAGGACATCGTCCACAGCAGACACTCGAACCATCCCTGACGTCATGCACTCTGTTTCCTCCTTCGTTCTCTCTACAAAATATATATTTGATAACAGTCAAACGTCGATTTAAGTAACAAGCAACACATGAATGATGAATAAGAAATGTTTAGATTCAACACGTAACAATAAATATAAATAAGATAAGATAAGATAATCTTTATTGTCCCAAAAGGGAAATTTGTTTTGTATAATTACAATTCTTCAGAAAAGTTACGACAAACAATTACATAATATTCAAAACAATTCATATAAAAAACAATTCACATAGACTAGAATATATGTTAAACGTGATGCAGCATTAGACAGAATTTATTTCTCTAATGCTGCACGGAATGAACGATTGGCGGAACCGGTTTGTTCGAAAAGTTGGCATACGAAGCCTACGTCCGGAAGGTAATGTTGAAAATTCCAAGAAAAGTGGATGTGAAGAATCACCCAAATTTTTTTGGGGGATAACTGCTTCTTATAATAATTGCCAATCGTTTCAATGGGAAGCCCAATAATCTTTGATGCAGTATTCAAGATTTTGGACAATTTGTTTCTATTTTGAACAGACAGGTTCCCAAACCAACTTAAAAAGTTAAATGTAAGGACACTTTGATTGAAGGTTCTGTAAAACAACATCATGATGGTTTGATCAATTTTAAAGTGTTTCAGTTTCCACAAGAAATGTAAACGTTGTTGTCCTTTCTTATATATCTTCTCAGTATTCTCATTCCAAGAGAGTTTAGCATCAATGATAGTACCTAAGTATTTATATTCATTTACTCCATTTATTCATTTAAATGCGGTTTTAATAGTGTACATAATGCAATTATAACGGTCTAATAGAAATTTCCAACAACCATCTGAAATATCAGTATCCTGAAATACCAGTGTATGTTTGTTAGCATGTGATCTCATCATCACACGTCTTGATTAAATCGAATGAAGCCAAATCATTGGTGATTAAAGTATTTGGTAAGTGGCTTGAATGAATTAAAGTTAAATTGTACTAGTTTGGTAATGGTCAAGAGGCGATCACAAGAATGTTTGTGTTCAGCTCTTTGAAAAAAGTAACTTTTAAAAGACTTACCTAACAGATCACAAAGGTGGTCAGGTATCGTCACTGCAAAATACCAATACCAGCTATCAATACTGAACAAGGTTGTTTATTACTTGTTAACAATTCTTTATTTTCAAATTACAAAACAACTGCTTCCTCATCTATGTTTTAATGAGGCCTTTGTAGGAGATATGGTTAATGATTAGGAAGGAGATTTGATAAATCTCTTATATCATCAGCATCATGATTAGGCACACATAAGTACACAATATCATATATCCGGCATTGTGTTCAATGGTCAACGACAATACAGTAAAACTTGTTCTTTAAAATTAATATGCCCCGCAACGACGGTTCAGAAACGTCATCAACAAAAATTGATATAAACAAGCAGCTTACATGGTAGCGCTATATCCCCCGCAAATTGCACACTATGTATAGGTTTTTTTGTCACACATTTTTCCTAGGATATGAAGGAAACTGTTCCAATCAAAACACTTAATGATAGCAACATATTCTGTTGGGTTTAATTTGAGTAAACTGACAAATTTTAAATTATACAAAAACGTATGTAATATGCTTTTAGGATCTCCATGATAATTTTGATACACATATATATAAACCGAATGAGAACATATGATTAAAAATGACTCACTAATATATTCTTTAAAATTCAACACTTTTTATCAATTACAGCAAACTTGTACAACATTTATTTAACTTATTTTATTTTATTAAGAACTTATCAATCTAATAATACATCAAAATAAAAGTTAATAAAAACACACAAAAAATAATGTTAAAAGTCTAGACAGACAAGTTTGAATTTGCAAAAGTTTTCTAACAGAGTCATCCCTTTCACCAAAAATGCTAAATTTATAAAAAAAAGTTAAACATTATCCCCTTACGTCAATAAGAATCTCAGTACCAAGTTTGATCAATTCGCAACCTTTAAACCAAAACTAAGTTGTTTTGGACAAGACAGATCACGTTCATGTCAGTCTGTATCTTAAAATCACATTTGATCCAAAAATAACCACCAGTTTGGGCTGGATTTTTTTGGTGTTTTATTCAACAACTGCAGGGTCCTTACATTTCCCCAAAAATAAGAGTTTAAAACAAATATGTTTTACATTGTTGTCCACGGCACACCTTCATATGATAATGTATCTCAATGTCCAATTCGAACCAATTGTGATGATAAGTATAGAAGTTGTGAGCCAGACAGGACTTTTTTGCGCAAAAAGTCAAAATATTTTTAAAAAGTTTAGAAGTTGTGAGCCGGACAGGACAAATACACCCCTTTTTCTCCAAAATCCTAACATTTTAGGGAGATTTTCTCAAAATTGTTACTCATGAAACATTATTACATGTTTCCTCATTTCAACTACGAATTGTAATTGAAATGGTTGATTAGCTACAAAGTTATGAGCCGCACTCAAAGGGTAACGGTCGGATGGACGGTTGGTACCCAATTTAATACACGCCCACCTCCCCCCCCCACCCCCCTCCCCCCCCCCCCAGACATTTGTTTAACTCATGAAAATACCAAATAACCGATATGACTGCTAAAGAGATAATATATTAATTCCCATTCATTTGATAAATGCGATAACCAGGTGAGTTGAATTGATCGGCGCATCGTGTGGAAGCGCAGGGGTTCGAACCTCGGCGGTAATAATATAATTTACATTGAAATTTAAAAACATGGACTTTTGCACATATGAAAACGATGAATGAGTGCAAATGTCCAGGTTTTAAGATTTAATATTTAATTATATTGCTAAATCCGAGATTCGAACCCCTGTGTACAAATGTATGGAAGTAACCAGTCGTGCACTGCGTGAGAGAATTTACGATTTATAAAGATCTTCTTGGAGATACAGACAGAATTGATCCAGAGCCTCTTTTCGGTTACCCGATAGTGTTATAGTGTTAAAATGTTGTGAAGGGAAAATCTTGTGTCTTTATTTGTAACGAAAAGTTCTTTCTGGTGATTTGCGTTTTATACCTGAGTGTCATGAAACCATTTCCGTGTCACAAGAACTTCTGTCACAGGTCACTATGAAAAGTGAAAGTTTTCTCTTAGCTTTCATGGGTGATCTTTATATGATTTGCTCAGCTGACCCTTTGACTATCAAGGACTTACCAATCAGTGTGTTAATGTTACACGTGTTCGATTTGTTGCCCATCTCCCCATAGTTGACTCCAGCCATGTTGGAAGTGCCCACAGCTCCTCCAGTAACTCCCGTCAGGTTTAAAGAAGGAGCTGCTGTGGTTCTGAGGCTGAAAATACACTTTGACCTCAGTCGCTGGTTGGTTGGTTAACATAAGATAGGTTTCTAATATACTTATGATCATAAATGTTGTCAGTCAAGACATGTCACATATGTTTCAAAGAAAAACACTGTATAGTAATCGGAAAAGATGGTATTGTGAGTGAGTAATTGTAAGTGTTGCTCAGCAAATATTTTTACCATTAAAGGGGGACTGAAATGGTCTATGGCGGCATGCAATTTGAATAAGAGTCAACTTTGAATTTTCGAAATCGGACGGCAACCTGTCTAAATACGGCTTTTAAAATACACTGCCTAATTAGCCCCGGCGAACAGAATCTGTGGTCACTGAAGCGTGTCCCGAGCGTGTCTTCCTACTGTGACGTAGCAGTAGGCGAGTAGTTTCACCTAATGATCATGTTTCAACGGGAAATGACACCTTTTTAATCGTTCATTTAACATACAAATATTCATAAAAAACACTCAATTTTTGTATATTCCGAAAGCTTAGATATCCGACGACTCAATAACGATTTATTCAATTATTATTGTATAAACATGTAGTATCGTATATTTCAAAACCCTATCAAATGACGCAAAATGGCGACTGCCTCGTTAAATTGGCGCCGTTATGGCTAGACATGTCCGTTTAAAGTGATAATCTGATGGTCTGTTGTTTGCTGAATCTTACATAACATACATTTACTATTATTTCCGACGGTGACAAATAACAAATCGTTTTTATTTACAGTGAACAAACCGAATATTTTCCACAATCGAATACCTAAAATGTTAATGGCATTGAGTGTATTGCAATATAAAGATATGTTTTACGGTGGATAATTTTACCATAGTGGTTTGAAAGGAATGGAAAAGTATGAACGGTTATATGTTATTTATTATATTTTTTCTCTTATGAAAAGATAGGCGCCACAGTGGATAATCTATAGTACGTTATGATCAATCTCCGTAGTTTTTACAACACATATCAATAATAAAATAGTTAAACATTATTTACCAATGGTAGATCTATTCAATATATATTAGGTTTCGATTCGTATTGAAAATGAAACAATGTCATATTTGGGATCACACTGTTTTACATAAAACATTCCTCATATTGGTACAGTCACATCCATCAAAGTGATTCCGACAACAAAAGTAGTACAGAGTATTTCTTAGATATAATCGTACTTGCTTCTTGCCTTTGTTATAAAGGAGGTTTGTCTCCAGACATTATGGTAGATACGCAAATGAAGACAGGCCCGGTGGGCGGGGCGTCACGCTCTAATGAGTTTTCAAAACGTTCGCCGGTTAATTTCGGCGGCGTTCTAAAAACCGGGTATAAAATGCTGATTTAAAGCCTAATTTATGTGTGTATTGTCTCAATTATATGCTCATTGCATTGTCATAGATAATAGTACTGGAGATATTGAACTATTATTCTTAGAAAAAGTACATTGCATAACCTCTTTAACATCGAGTATAACTGAACAATGATTATTACTAAACTGTCACGAATAGCAGTATCTTCACTTATTATATGATCAGCGATGAAATACTGGGTTTTATATCAGTGAAATAAACTGTCTATCAGGCAACAGTGACGATATATGATATTTTCACTGTGACCAGTGACGATATCTGATATTGTCACTGGTCATGTGCCGGAACTACTTTCAGCCATGTGAACAAAAGAGGGTAACTTTCCAGTTTTAAAGTAATTTAATTGCATATTTCATTAACAAATCATATAATAAATAGAAAACTTAATGTAGTTTTCCAAATACCAGGTTTATTTCATCTCGTGACGTGGGTAAAGTTGATATTTCACGAGTGGTTGCGTGAAATATCAACTTTACCCATGACACTTGATGAAATAAACCTGGTATTTGGAAAACTACATTAAGTATCCTCTATCACTTTCACATTTGCATCGATGTGTCCTTGTTGACCCTTTTAAATGATATTAGTTCAATATTAGATATAATATTATTAGTTCACTAAGGCTTTTTTCACTATAATGAGTAAAGAGAAAAAATAGAGCCATTGGCTCTGTAGCTCATCAGGCTTCATCATAAATTATTCTGTAGAATGTGGCCAATGTGATTCCCACTTTGTAGAGGCCACAGGGGCACCAATCATAAAATTAAGTAGGTATATATAGGCGACAAGTTTCAGTTTCTAGGCCTTATACTTCAGGAGAAGAAGATGAAAATAGATTTGAAGGATGTTCCTGTTGCCTTTATTAGGGGCAACAGGGTCACCAAAGCTACAATTCATAATCTTCACTAGTCAAGGAGTCTGTACACAAAGTTTCAGCTTTCTAGGCCTCATGCTTCTTGAAAAGAAGATGAAAATAGGTTTTTAGGGCGTGGCCCCTGTGGCCCTTATTAGGGGTCACAAGGCCACCAAAGCTACAATTTATAATCTTCACCAGTCAAGGAGTCTGCAAACAAAGTTTCAGTTTTCTAGGCCTCATGGTTCTGGAGAAGAAGATGAAAATAGGTTTTTAGGGTATGGCATCTGTGGCCCTTATTAGGGGTTACAGGGCCACCAAAGCTACAATTTATAATCCTCACTAGCCAAGCGTTCTGTACACAAAGTTTCAGCTTTCTAGGCCTTATGGTTCTGGAGAAGAAGTCGAAATTCCACAAAGTTCTCAGACGAACGGACGGACGGACGGACGCCGGACACCATGCCATGCCATGTTATAATGAATTTGGAATTCAAACATTCACGGGACTGGGTACAGTCCGAGCGATTCAATAGTAGTCAGCCAGACCCTAAAATTAAATAAAAGCCTAAGCAAGTCTATAATAAGGCTTGAGAGCTCAATTTTACTCAAGTCTCCTTTTCATTATATTTATTAAATTTTTTCAAATTTCAGTTTTATTGAAAAAAATCATTTCAGAGTCTAATTGTTAGACTAACTAGTAGCATACGGCCTCAAAGTTACCAGTAATAATATTCTGGGCCGGAAAATCGAGTTGAGTGACCTGAATGGCTGACCCGGCCAATTTTAACTTCATATACGAGCACTTTTACATATCGTAAAATTTTTATCAACTTTCACTGCTTGTTATTGAAATAAATGTATATACTTTCATTGAAAGTTTTTAGTAAACTAAAGGCATCCGGTCACATCCCGATA
Organism: Steromphala cineraria; assembly: GCA_916613615.1. Classification (NCBI taxonomy): domain Eukaryota; kingdom Metazoa; phylum Mollusca; class Gastropoda; order Trochida; family Trochidae; genus Steromphala; species Steromphala cineraria. The sequence goes on from OU744729.1 coordinate 608,909, forward strand.
TTTAGTAGCAGGCAAGATGGCTGACACGGCAAATTTCATCTCCAGTTACATTCGTTTGTACATGTTGTAAAATATATTTCAAACTATTTAACTTGCTTCTCTACACACGAAATCATATAACTAACCCTGTATTCTATTAAAAAAAGGATTAAATGCTGTTATTTAAATTTTTTTAGAGATAAACTATAGTCTTCCTGTCTGAAGACAGTGTTTTCAGAGCATAACAGCTAGTTCTTGAGTATTTTTTTACCAACATATTAAAATGAAAAATATACAAAGATTTGGTATATCAAAATAATCATTATCTGACTTTGATTGACTTAGATTTAGTTTTCACTCTGATTTCCCGCTCTGACACTACATGTAAATGCAAATTACTAAATACTTATATCGCTCGACAAGGTCGAACTGGGTTCACAAGAGCATTACCACGGTACTTGTGCGCATTGGCATTGGCATTGGCCAGTCGCCTTGTGCGTTGGACCTTGACGTTCGGGAGATGCGATGAGATAAAACCAAGATTCCGGTCCCTGTTATATAATTTACCTGGTTCTATTACGTCTAGATACCAGCGTTCCGGCAGATTGCCCTAGTGGCAAAAAGTTGTAACTCGAGATATCTCCCTTAACAAATGAAAAGGTTAAAAGCAATGTTTTGCAAAAGAAAGAGTTATCTGCCCTGGATGTTAAATTTCAATGATAGCTTTGCCGAAGCACACGGAGATGGCCGAGGTTTTGCGAATGACCACTTTTGAAACGGCGTTGCTGATTAACTTCGATTACCTCCAATCAGATTTCTGCCTTTCTATCCCATGTATTAGCAGTAAAAGAACAGAGGTTTACTCGGGTATGACTGCGCTGCCTCTGTGGGGAGAGAATGCGTTGAAACTGAAAGCAATGATTCCTGATCGGTTCGCGATACCCCATTACATCCATTTTCAAACTTGACAAATGTGGAGGACTCTCGTTAGTTAAACATGTTCAAACGATCTCATTAATCAATTTATACCATACATACCCCTCGGTCCTCTCCTCGGGTTCATTGTTTCCTAATCTACTTATAACGGATGAGATATCAGCAGTGTACCTCTTCATCCTTTTCTCTGTGTTTACAGCTTGTATTTGACTGTCGTCTGCACATGGCCTCTTGTTGTCTACAGCTTCTGCAGAATCATCAGAAGACATTGTCCCTGGTGTCTCTCCCCCTTCTTTCCCTCCTTCCATCTCAACAGAGGTTCTAGGTAAACAAGGTTTCTGTAGAATCATAGGAGAATATTGTCCCAGTTTTCTCTTCCAATAGAAACATCAGAAGACACTGCCCCTAGTGTATAATACTCCTATATGAGTCATTCTCAAAAGATGCAGCTTTTTTTGTGTATAAAAGACAAAACAAATTCAGTAAAGATTCTTTCACAAATGGTAAGGTACATTTTTAAACATAGATTTCAAATGTACATGTATTTGAGGCTTAATTATGTATGATATCTTAATTAACACTTATTACTCTAATGAGGATGAAGAGACAATGTCTTTCCAGTAACGATAGTTATGCTTGTGTGTTTTCTTTAAAAAACATTTGTATGTACAGATTTTGCATTGTAGTATCCATCTTAGCATATATATTGTTACTCAAATGTAAAAAGAAAAAAATTAAGTAATATTTTCATATGATAAACACTTGAACACTAAGTTGGTTGAAAAAATAAAGCATGTTGATTCTTACAAATTCTTTTAATATCCTATCAATTGACCTCAACATAAAGAATTAAATGAAGATAGCAATAAGAGATCATGTGATCACGTTTTACGTTTTTTTGACATTTTATGACAAGTATTTTTACCTTTACGGTAATAAATCAATTACTTTTTGGTCATGTTACATGAAAGACAGTTCTGTTATTCCAAAGACATAAATTGTTATTCGAAAGAAAATGCTTCAAATAAGTAAGAAAGTTTGTTTAATGAAACAAAAATATGTGTCCTCTTTGCACAAGGAAGGTACGGTTTATGTTCTCACATCAGGTCCTCAGAAAATTTTACTTATTATTTATATAATACTTTACTAAAACAGGACCAAGTTTGAGTTTGTTACAGGAAAGACCTCAATGTGTTACAGAATGGACAATTCTATGGTTTATGTGAGTAGGGAAAATTATGTATCTATGAAAATGAGAAGAACATGGTTTGACAATAATCATATTAGCATGTATACACTTTATAGCCATACCTGTAAGTGCAATAATACATAGAAAGTATTAGAAATTTGCCTGCTTGTTATGTTAAAGACATTGACTGTTACAGGAAAGACAAATTGACAAATATTATCACTTGTTGGAGTAAAGAAATCTTGCCAATTTTGAAAATTTTCAATGAAATGTTATGTTTTTGGGTTTTTTTCCTTCCATAGTTATGCCACATAAATGATGTACAGAGAAATACCATTGCTTTTATTGCATGGTTTAAATAGAAGGGTATAATCTGGCTATATTCCATATTTCAGCATTGTTCAACAATACCGTCTTTCAAATAACAGTCCTAAGAAATACATTTGATGATATTTGACTAAAACACAGACTTCTTAGTAGAGCAAACGGCATCGTTATTCCATACACTTAATGAAAATTTAAATGCACCGACAAATAAATTCTCAAATTAAGTATTAGTTTCTTGGATGTCTTTTACAGTAACACAGTATTACTTTCATGTAACATCTATATACCATAGACTTAAAATATACATATTGTTGCAGAAAAAAATGAAAATGTTTAACAAAATATGATTCTCAAAGACAATTCATGAGTTCAGTACACATTTAGAAGAAAGAAACAACCAAGTATAATGTATTTTCGATTTAATTTTCAAATGTCTTTACAATAACGAAAATGTCTTTTAAATAACAACCCTTGACAAAAACTTGTCTGATTGACTGTAGAAAAAGATGCTTTCATCCCCTCTGGTAAAGAAGCTCACGGGACATCCTACATTGTAACTGTCAATCAAATTCTTGTTGAAACAAACAAGTAGGATGCAAATATCTATTCATTTGTCTTTGGAGTAACAATAATGGTCTTTCCAATAACAAACCCATCTGTTACAGAAAAGACTGTTATATGAAAGACAAATTCCTTTTGTTCATCAATTGAAAAGTAATGAACAGTCCTTGGCCCATTTTATACACCATCATTGTGTAGTGGTTTTGGTTCAGCATGCATAGAGAAAGACGCATCTCTTGACATATGGTTAATTTTGTTATAATTTGCGTTATCTGAAAGACTCCAATAAAAAATACTCAACATTTTTCACTTTTCCATCAACATTTACAGCAAGCAAGTTGTTTTGGAGTCAACAAGGCATCTTCAATACTCTAAACCTATGGTTGATGATCAGCATGACAGAAGTGTTTTCTTTCAAAAGATCATGGATCATTATTTTTTTCTTAATTCTATATACCTGTTACAGGAAAGACATTTTTCTCGTATACAAGATAGTAATTCAAATTTTCACATAAAATTTTCACATAACAGTTGTAAAAGTCTATCAGGAATGAGGAATAGCACTACATTTTAGAATACCTGCAGAAAAAAATATATTCAAACAAGGATAAGAAAAACATAGACATCCTATTCCTGGACTTTGCACCTAGATACAAGCAAAAAAGATTATTTTGGGTTACAAAAATAACCGGGAAAAAATTATTTGGTCATTTAGGTTACAATTTAACTACCTGCCAGTTAGATTGTAAGTTAGAAGTTAACAAGAAATGAATTCTGACAAAGTTCTGTCAATATTTTACCGATTTCTATTCCGGTAGATGAAAAAGCTGCAACTTTTGAGAATGACTCATATGTCCTTGTTGTCTCTTCCTCCCGTTCCCTCCCTCCAGCTCCAGTGTGGTCCTCCCTCAGGGACTCACCATTCGTTAGACGAACTCTGATACAGAAATAACAAGTTCTCAGACAAATAAAATCTGGTATGATTAAAGTTTCTTGAAATATCATAACAGAATTTGAGAAATCCTCTCTCTTTATACATATATTTGATACCTTTTGGTTAAGATTAAACAAAACATTTATCAAGTATTGTATTCACTCTAGGTCATTACTTCAACACTTCATAACCCTCACCCGCCGTTAACCCTAAACCCATTACGCCAACACTTCATAACCCCCACCCTCCGTTAACCCTTAGCTCATTACTCCAACACTTCATAACCCTCACCCACCGTTAACCCTTAGCTCATTACTCCAACACTTCATAACCCTCACCCACCGTTAACCCTTAGCTCATTACTCCAACACTTCATAACCCTCGGCCATTGTTAACCCTTAGCCCATTACTCCAGCACTTCATAACCCTCACCCAACGTTAACCTTTAGCCCATTACTCCAACACCTCATAACCTTCACTCGAAGTTAACCCTTAGCCCATTACTACAACACATCATAACCCTCACCTGACGTTAACCTTTAGCCCATTACTCCATATTCTAATACATGAACCTTCCTGGTTTCATAGAAGTACAATTTATTGAGTGACTATTAACACTATTCAAACATCCTTGTCAGATTTTTTAGTTTAAGTTATTGAGTATGTACGGACATCAACCAGAGTCCAACAGAACCAAATCGCAAGATGCATTAGTGATTGATATGACTTAAACATAGTAACACGATTTACAACTTGAAAACACTATCATTTCATGTTTTCGGAAAACGCTGACTGTTCCATATATTTGGAATTTTGCTTGTTGAAAAACCTCATATAACATGGACGCATCACAGAATTCATTTCAAAAGAAATTCATTATATCGACACCATCGTTTTATGTATTTTCATCGATTTCAAAAGAAAGTACCAAAATATTTTGAAATTGCGATTGAGCACCCAGTGTGTTTGAACAGTAACAAAGGTATCTGTTCCTAAAGAATGAACTTGTGTTTCTCTTAACAAGATATATGCTTACCCTTTTTCTAAAAAAACAACTCTCCTCGGTAACAGATTTGTTTGGTAATGTTTTGGACACTTGTTTATTTTAATACAAAGGTTACAAAATGTATGTTCTGAGTTTAGATTTTGACTCTAGCTCTGTTAACAGTGAAACAGCTGTATCGAGCTTATGATATTGAGTGGATTGTATTATGTGTTGAGTAATGTAGTGAATTTTTAATGACACATATTAATTAATGTAATATTCAACTTGTTTCATAAAATGGAAAAAAACAATGAAATACAAATGCTTGGACAGATTTTCTACAATTTTTCCAACACAACTTTTGTGAATGCATGACACACATTCATCAAAGGGATATTTCACCTATTATGCCTCATCTTGTCTTCATATGTTAAAACTTGATATTATCAATGTGATTATCAGCAAAAAAATTAACTACAACATCACTCTATTGACAGTGTTTAAAATATAGCCGTCTGCCAGTCCTTGACTGGCTACTTTTTGCCAGGACTGGTTACTTTTTGGTCAGGACTGGTAACTTTTCAATTGTTTTCTTTATTTTCCCCTAAGCAATTGACCAATTCATTTTTAGGACAGGCTAGGTTTCAAATCTATTTTATACACTGCTATTGATTAAGGTATTTTTATGCCTTTACTTTTTTGCACTCAGACACTGTTGGCCGACATCTCATTTCAGTTTTAAAGTTCACAATAATGTTGTCTTATGCGTTAAGATTATGTAGACCACAATAATACATTAAATATTGATATGATTTCTACATTGTGTATGTGGTCATAAGTCACAACATTTATATTATAATAAACTGAAATGTCTCCACTCTTTACATTGTGAAACCCGGTAGGACAGGTATGTTTACATCTATTTTAGTTTTTCCAGTCCCACTATTTGCTACACCCGAGATAGGCTCTATTTGACTGTCATGTGATCGCGACCTCTCTTATCGCAATCTTAAAGTACTAACCCCGGGTACCTTTGTATTGATCGAATTACTGGGTTATATGCTTCACTGCTCTAGTGTTTGCTTTTGTTCGTACACTGCACGTTAAACAGACACTCTAGAAATGTTTGAGTCAACTGTTCCTAATTTCATCAATAGTATCAGTTCATTAATAGTAAGGAATGTTGATATAACGTAATTTTAAAGCTAATCGGTTTGTTCAATGACGAAATGAAGGTATCAAATCGCATGTATGATCTAAATCACGTGTCAACTTGTCATTCTCAATATTGGAAACTTATCGACTCCAGCCAGACGTGCAGAAAGAAGATGATAGTTTTTAGAAAGTGGGCGTGGATTTAATTTATTAGATTAATCTCGACTTCTTTGGGTGAATAAGGTATTGTTAAGATTTTCATGGAAAATGAGAAAATTGTTATTTATTTTTGTCATTTTGGGATAAATAATTGAGATGTTTTGAATATATTTCACACAATATGACATTCAAGGTCTTTTCAAACCAAACAAAAATGTGTCCTGAAAATCCCGGAATTGGTCTTTAAATCTGAAATGTAAATCAATGTCAGATATATGTCATGTGAAAAAGCTCATATAGTAGTACTGAAACTAACGTATACTTAGGTCGTTCCCTTTGTTGATTTTGTTTGGTCACCCTTTTCCCATGTATTGTGTGTCGATATGTTGGGTTCAGAACGGCAGAACAAAGCGCGGGAAAGTGTTTTATTTTTGTTTAATAGTTTAAATCCAAATTTCATAACGTATAGAATATTTAGATACGGTATATTTGGAGATATTTTTATGGCTTATTTCATCTTCATTTCGCTTCAGGCTAATACTTATCTGACATGTTTGGAATCATTATCCTCCCAGAAACGAACTAAATCCTTATCCTATCGGGCTCATGTACACAGAGAATCATTATCCTTCCAGAAGTTGCAGCGTCCGCGTTGATGTCAGGCTTATTAATTTAATACTTAATATGATACATGACTTTAGATACTGAGTTTACTCACATTCAGCACATATCATGGGGCCGACACAGGCCACGTTGTACCAGCTTGGTTTCATGGCCGCCCTTTACGATTGCCACTGCATCATCGTAGCGCGAGATTTAGCGCCAGCTCACAATATGCAGCGGTAATTTCAAATACTAGTAGGCAGTAGGCCACCGCTCCACTTGGGAGATTGTTATAGGAGCTTAGATCATCATTACTGGTGCAGTCTGGGTGAAGGCGAAGAAGATGATTTAATTTCCAGCCACACAAGTCACCGGGTTTAATTACTTGAAATAATTACTTGACTGATATAAGAGGAGTATATTCACAAATAATTCATAATAAAAGTTACCAGTTACAACAACATTTTGTCGTAATAATGCATTCCACGATCGTAGGTTCGAAGATTGGCTTCATTTCACGATGTTTTTAATTTTCGAGCGATACATTTTATTCTTTGGCAAATTGTTTAATCTTTAACAACTGCTATGCTAACCTTACAAACATAATTGAAATTAAGTGTGAAATTATCATGTAAAAATCATTTATAACTGTAAACAGGAAAGTCCTCCTGAATTTCGTTTCCACAAAAAATACCCCGCTCGAATGGTCCCTTTAATATCCACCCACATATTCTTAAAGAGACACAGAGTATATTGATAGGATCACATATGTTAAATTTTGAAATCGATGTTATTACATCGGGAACCACTAACTGTTACTGAAAATAACAAGTTAAAGGTCAATCAGTACATTAGAGCGAAAATACGGCCATTCAAAGTCGGGATTTTGATCGAAAACCGGACAATGTGGCTCAAGTGGCGCGCGCAAATTCGTCAAAAATAATTTTGAAACCTTGTCATAGGCTGACAGGAAGATATATTCGATTCGATAGTGTTTATTAGGTATTGTAGCTAATAGGTAGGTAATTTGGATGCATAATTTCAAATATTAAACGTACTTTTTAGCATTTTAAAGATATTATGCATAAATGGATATATTTGCAAGTCCAGTGATGAGATATGAACTTCAATCAGCATACCTTATTTCCTTAATTACACGCCGGGCGTCTATTATTTTCAAAAGGTCTACATCATAGGCGTTTATTTGAGGCAGGCTTCTATTCAAGGCAGGCGTCTATTTCGTAAAAAGCGAAACCGTTTAGACTATTTTGTAAAAAAATCCAATAATATAACCAAAAAGAAGCGTTTTTTATATATTAAACTTGTTTTCCGCGGCGTTTAATTAAGGCAGGCTTTTATTATTTTCAGAAAGTCTTATGCAAGGGCGTCTATTCGAGGCAGGCGTGTAATTAAGGAAATACGGTATTAGATATTTTGAAGCTTATCAAAACCAAATAAAATTTTAAGAAAGATACTCTGTGCCACTTTAAAGAACTAGCTTTCATACTAGCGAGACCTAAGCATTATCTTCAACAAATCCACCACTGAGTTCCACATAGCCTACCACAGAGTTGGAAAGATGCATGTATCACCCCAATATTCAAGAAACAAGGACAGAATTAAGTCAAAAGACGGCAACTACAACCAGCAGGGATTTTGATTGCTCTAGGCCATAGGCCATTGGCCTATTACATTTTCAAATGACCTATTAACTTCTATTGACTTAGGACATTGAGGCTGATCAATAATTGTAATATTAATTCTACATTTTGGCTTATGAATCATGAATATTGATGTTCACTTGTTAAATGTTATTAATCTTTAAAAATGGAAAGGTTAACCAAACCATGAATTCAAGTTGCACCATAAAATATAACAAACAATTTTAGTTGAATAATTCCAAAAGTTATTAATACTTGTTTTAAAGCGCTCTAAGAGCTTCAGGTCAATGGCCTATTACTAGACATACACTTAGGACATTTGTCCTATTCACATTTCTAGGCTTCAGAATCACTGACCAGTCAGTCTTACAGGTGTTGTGTGTTAACTTATGGGATCCAGCGTTAGAGATTATGTCATGCACACATAGAGACGACAACCTCTTTTAAAGGGGGTTACACACTTAACCGAATTTGACAAAAATGGAAATACGAATTTGAAAATGTGCAAATTCGCCAAGGATCGTAAGCAATCGGGCCATTCGTAAACGTATATTTAGTCATCTTTTGGTCGCCGCAAGGGTTTTTCTGGCTTCGACCTTCAACATCGCGGAGAAGTGAGCACATTGTTGATCATCCCATTTTCGTGTTGCATCCGTGTCTCCATCTTCCCCTTCGCATGGTTATCGAGGTACCTTCTTGTGAATTTTGTCTCCCCCCGAAGGGTCGGGAGACATATTGGTTTTTGCTGAGTTCCCGTCGGCGTTCCCAATTCGTTTCCGGAGCATATCTCTAAAACTATGTGACCGATCATCACCAAACTTGGTATACTGTCTCTCCATATCATGTAGATGTGCTTTTTGGAGGTTTGAGATTTAAAACAATTTTTTTTTTATTTCCATGCAATTTTGAATACTTTTTTTGCTACAATTGTGGAGTTGATAGGTTATTTATTCAAGTTGAATTATACAAAGAACATTAATGGTGCTTTATGATAGTATTGTTTAGAGGTTTGGAGCATTTGAGGAAGGGGGAGACATCTGTTTTTACGGGTAAAAACACTTTCTAGTTCGTGCTGTGTTTGTATTACCTTCGTATATCGATCACTACGATGATGTCATTCTATTTAATTGCATGGAAAACTTGCTCATTGAACAGATGATCACACGAAAGTAATACGATGACGACACGGATTCGTAGCTATTGTCGTACAAACGACAAAATGGAGACACGGTTGCAGCAAGAAAATGTTTATTCGTATAGATTATCAGAATATTTTGACATGCAAAAAAAACGTCCCTGCACTGTCGATTTGCTGTCGCAGCTATGAAAACTCTACGTAATACGAAGAATTAAGATGTTTTCACGATAGCCCCGGTAACTTTGCGATTCATTCTCGATGCATACGGCGCCAGTTAACAAAGTTGATTTTTAAAAGTTCATGTGATGACTAGGAAGAATAAAACAATTATCCATATGATGGATAGTCGTAAGGTCGTTTAATACAATCGAATTGTGTAGCCATGATACTCGTTCCAGCTGACTTCCAGAGATCACGTGATGTTTACCGGCACCTGGTTAGAGACATCGCATATGCATCGTACTCCCGTTATGACGTCGTGCTGCCACCGTGTTGTCTTCGTGCAGACTTCGTAAAGGCGAGTTCGAAAGCTTTGAATCATTTCCAATTATTAAGGATTTTTATCTAAAGAAGACAAGCTTCTTATTGGGCAGTAGCGACGTTTCGGTACAGATTCTTATAATAATAATAGTGACAAAAGTATTAACGAGAAATCATTTATTGACAGATCGATGATGCTACACAGACCTTTAAGATATATTCACTGTAGATTCTGTTCCAGCTGATAGTCAGCAGATTTGTATGTATACATACAGAAAAAAGTTAAGCACCCCCTTAATTCAAAACTAAAAAATTATGCTTTGGCAAAGTTACGACTCTTTAACATGAAAATGTTGATTTTCGAATAATTTATTCAAAGAAAGATCGTCCATGTACTGAAATTACGATTGAATTTGTAATTGTACTGAAATTTAACCCAACATAAGAATTGCTGTAGTGCCAAAACTAGGCAATAGACAATGGGTTTCAGACATCATAAATAGCAATGGTGTTACCAACTTAACTTCCACACACCAAATCATCTCTTATCTTACAAAGTAAGGAAGTAACTGGTCGTTGAAATGGCATCCCCCTTTTCAACAGTTACTGACTAAATGACTGGAAACATACGATTTTGGAATGATCTTTGGATTCTTGTGAGTTCAATCTGTTAATCAAACACTTCTCATTGATTTCTAGGGGTCATAACAGCTGACACTGACCACCTTTTGTTATTAAGCCATTTTCCTTGAATTTTGGTTTTTTTGAGATTTTGCGACTTTAAAGTTTATTAGAGGTCTGAATAGTGACTTTTGACTAACATATTGATACTAAAGTTTGACCTAAGGGCTCGAAAGATTTGAATTACCATCATCACAAGTACAAATAACAACTTTCTTTTCTCTTGTTTTTTTACCTTAAACTTCAATAATTTTATGAATGCAAATATCCAAAAGATGCGAAACGCTATCAGGATGAAACGTTCTCCCCTTAACTGCTAAATTATAATTTATGGTTCTGTCATACCATACGATTATTTCTACAACCACATCACCTTCTTTCTTATCAGGCAACCTTTGCAGCTGGAAAATCGTGGTAGTGCTTAACTTTTTTCCGTATGTATATATAGCTTACTTGGTTGATGTATACAAGTTTCAATTTGCTACAATAAGACAGTATTTGTGCATAAGTCTGTTAACCTTCCAGACCCAAGTGACAACTGGCACGTGCACCATGTCCTTGTATGCAATGTTACGACCAGGCAATTTTCTATGTAGAGGTATTTGTGATGAGAACAAAGGTATGTGTATAAAAAATGTATCGGGCGTTAATAGAGACTTTTCTATTTGTTTGCAGGATACCCAAACCTTACAGTTTATGAAAACAGTCCTTGCGATACATCTCCTGGACAAAGGCTCTCATCCTCTATACCCAGTTAGTTCACTTGAAAAATTATTGACTTATTATCAGTTTCAATCCTCTACAGCATGACCCCTTTATTGACACTATTCAGTATATCCTACAGCAGCAAAACTGAGTAAAAGAAAAAGTTACTGGTCACTTTTCCGGCGAGGCGGAGCTACCTTGGCTTTTCCTGTAGGTTTACCTGGTGAAATCATCCAAGACATTGGGTTTGGGAAAAGTTCTGCTTATTTGCGTTTATGAAGGCTGCGAAGATTTGGGTTGGAACTTACCAAATAATTTTTCACGTTCCTCTCTTTTCTTGTTCTTTCCTAGTTTTTATTATCTATTATCAAGTTAGGTTGGGCTGGGAGATTGTAACATTGCCATTGTACGATCTCCGCATGTTGATCTAGTTAGATACTTTAAATAATGATTGTCAATTGTAGGCCTATCTTAAGCTTAGCTTAATAAATCTGCCCAGACCCTCCTAATATTGTAGTTTAGTATTCTTTTGCATGTGCTCTTTAGGAGGAGTGTACATAGTCAAATCGAATCAAATATTTATTACAACTTTAGTATACACATATTTTGCTGTATGAACGCATCATTGACCCAAAATGCACATTTCGTACGGGGATTATTAAAGGGAGATAACTCGGACTTGTGATGCTTTCCTATTGACTTTTCTTAATTACTTTTTTCAAACGAGCGTCTGTCTATTTTTTTCAATTAGTACTGTTTTCTTTTCAAATACTTCCTCTATCCCTTATAAAATATTCGTTTATGTGAAATTCCTTTTGAATTTGTCACAAGTTTTGTTATGAGTATTTTTGATAGATAATTTAAATTAATTTGATATTAAATTATACATATCATATTAAATCTAAAGAAAAGTAATTGCACATGTATCTGTTTTTACTAAATGGTTTATCAATATATGAGATTGACTAATAAATATAAACTCATGGGCAAAAGAAACGCTGGGTATTTTCAAACGAAGGATAAACAAATTATATGTATGCCATGTAAATTCGATTTCGAATGTGTTTGATGAAAAAAGTATTTGGAGAATTATTGTTCATAATTTTAACCATGATGGCATGGAGCGTTTTGTACTGTGGTTGTCTAAACACTGTTGGGGTGCTAACATTGCTGTTTTCAGGTACTTTTTTGTTAATAATTATTTTGAAATTAAGTTTGAATTTCGGAAATTTATATCAGAAGTTTAATTGAGATATTGTTAATGAAAAACATCCTCTTTGACTTTTCTGCATTGATATGTCTTCGCGTTATAACGTCTATAAATGTGCAAAAAATGACCAATTTGGCTCTCCAATTTCGCTTATTTAAGGAGATAGCAAATTGAAGATTTTTTTACACGTGTTTTCTAAGGCGCCATGCAAAAACATCAACACAAAATGATTCAAACAAGGCAAACATAGTTGAGTTGACTTCTAAGGAAACTTTGCCACTCTGCTTCATTCACATTTATCTTACATGGAATAAAATATCCTGACATTTATGTTACCAGCGTTTCTTTTGCCCGTGAGTTTACATGTTTGCACATGTGTAAAGAAATATACATGTTAACTAAAATTAAAACAAAGGGAATGTCCCTTCACACACTTACTGATCATATTTTCTTTCTTTCTTGAAAAATAAAAATTGGATTTAATAAAGTCTTAATTTGCATTTTTTTAAATGAAATATACTGATGGAAACGAATAAGGGAACGCTTAATTACTGTTAACTTATGTCTGGCATGTTCCGTTTGTTCGAGGCTGCGTGGAGCCATTATAAACTGAAAATGTTGAAGTTTACTTTCACTGAAAAGGGTACCGTGCACGTGAAAATTGATTTCCATGAACTTCATGCATGGCAACGTCCATTTAACCTTCAAGGAGTCAACGAATGTCAGTGTACCTTTACCTTCAGAATCATGCCAAGAGCATACCTTTCTGATAATGAGAAATGGCAGGCTATCGGGTGCATAAACAGCGGTCAATCAATATGCCAGACAGCCAGACAATTTAACAAGTCTAAAAGTGTGATTTCGCGACTGTGGAACCGGTACCGTCAGACAGGTAACGTAAAGATTAGACCAGGTCGTGGTCCAAAACGTAAAACAACGCTGGTGCTGCTGTCCTTACGTAACCGATTTAAACCATCATCTAAAATAAACCATGTTCAGTGATGAGTCTAGATTCAATTTGGACTTCGCAGATGGTCGGATCCGCGTTTGGCGACGCCTTCGTGAACGTCACCATCAGTGCACCATCAAACAACACGATTCCTACGGGGGCGGATCTGTGATGGTATGGAGCTGCATAACCTACGGCCATAGGACCAACCTTGGTCGACTTGATGGAAGGGTGACTAGTGTCCGTTACCGAGACGAAGTGTTGCAACCTGTTGTTCTTCCTTTCCGCCATAGAGTGGGTGTAAACTTTGAGTTTCAACATGACAATGCTCGACCCCACACGGCTCACGTTAGCAGGGATTTTCTCGCGCAGAACAACGTCAGAGTGTTGCCATGGCCGTCCAAAAGCCCAGACATTAATTCCATTGAACACCTCTGGGACGTTCTTTGGACGTCGGGTGAGGGATCGGGAAGTTCTACCCAAGTCACTTGATGCCATGTTCCAGGCTCTCCAAGAAGAGTGGCGCGCAGCTCCTCGGGCTGTCATCCGGAAGTTGATCCAAAATGTTCCACGACGGTGTGAAGAAGTGATCAGGAAACAGGGAGGACACACCAGAAACTGAAATTTCACCTGTGGTGTACATACTTAATGAAATATACTTGATCAAAAACCTATGACAATAAAACAAATTTCACCATCAATACATGCGTTCCTTTATTCATTTCCATCAGTATATATGTTATGCTTTTTAGGCAATGATTGTAACTGAGACTGAAAGAACGAAATTTAATTTTGCAGTACTGAGAGAGAGCACTAATGGGGACGGTAACCATTGAATAGATATTCTCTGTCTTCAAGCGCCTCCTTGCACAGAATTTCACTGATATTGGGTGTTCCCTTGAACTGGTAGAAGATTTTCATGAACAAAACAATCGCACTGTAGAAGAAGCTAGTGGAGCAGCTGGTATCACGGAAAATCCAAATGCACTTCCAAGATGGATGGTATCTGGACCCGAACTGGCTCGTTTGCTCCAGGAATTTGAGAATCATCAACGTTCAAAGGAGCAGTACAGTATAACCACGAGGAAGGTGACATGAAACAACATGCATTCCAATCTCAAGTGAACAAACTGAGTGACACAATTTTCTTGACAGAAAAACCTTTCCTTGCAGATGACTTGCAACTGATGACTATCGATACACATGACTGTGTAGGCGACCAGGTCGTTTAATGCATTGCAGATTGTGATGAACTGATGACTATCGATATACATGACTGTGTAGGCGACCAGGTTGTTTAATCCATTGCAAAGTGTGAGAGTCTAGGACAACAACAAAAAGGTTTTCACTGACAGGTCACAGAGCATCCCATCTTCACAACGTCACGGGCGAAACGAAAAAGTTTATAAACTTTCCCATTCCTCCCTTGACATCATTGGCCGTAATTTCTGTGCTACCATTTCAACCCGCTGCACGGAAGTAGAATAGTCCAATCAGAAGACAGCATGTTAAATGAACCGATTTGAAAAAATATTTTTGTATGCGTTTTACAACGGAGAGAAACACTTTATTTGAGTGATACATTAATGTTTGTCTTCTCTGCATTATCGGTGCTCATCAAAAACATGAAAACAACCATGCGGACTGAAGTTTAAAATTAAATTTCACTCGGATAGTTTTCAAAAAGATCGTCTGTTAGTATTTTGAATTTGTTCCGAACGTAAACGGCAATTTCATTGGCTATTGTTGAAAGAGCTGATAAGGGGCGAAACTCATGATCACGATAGATGTCGCTGCTCCGGATCACCAGTTTTCTACCTTGTGAAGGCAAGGTCTAAACGAGGAGTTGCTCGATAAGTTTTCGCCTTGCCGTGGGAAGATGAGAGCATCCATGCCCCAAGTAAGAAGAATCACGCACTACTTGTCAATAGACCACAGAGTAAGGTGAAACAAACTCTTTATTTTTGACTATACACGGAGCCTTTCCATCTTTCGCCTGTGTGAGGGCATGATGTACTTCTTGTATTGTTATTTCACTACCAAGATAAGAATCCTCTCCTTCAGTATCACTACACTTGGTAACACATTCAGTTTAACCATTACAGTTTAACAGAGTCTCGTAGTTCCATGAATCAAGAAAAATAGTTCTGTCTTTCGAACTAGTACAATCTTCTAGTCGAGTTTCTTAAGCTCATGTCCGACGCCAATTTTACCTATATTCTTCCAAAATTGACTGACATGTGGCTATCGCTTTAACAGGTCAAGCTGAGCTACCGATTTCGGTGAGTTTCATGACTGTGGATAAACAAGTACTGTATAACCTTTCTACAGTCAAGGTCCTCACTCGGCAAGTACTGTATAACCTTTCCACAGTCAAGGTCCTCACTCGGCGAGTACTTTCTAACCTTTCTACAGTCAAGGTCCTCACTCGGCAAGTACTGTATAACCTTTCTACAGTCAAGGTCCTCACTCAGCAAGTACTGTATAACCTTTCTACAGTCAAGGTCCTCGGCTCGGCAAGTACTGTCTAACCTTTCTACAGTCAAGGTCCTCACTCGGAGAGTACTGTCTAACCTTTCTACAGTCCATCAAAATCTGGGCATAGACCACACTGCCCCGTCAGAGGGACCCAAAGACTAGGTAAGAGCCCCTCACAATCTAGGAATGTACCCCTATTCTCCATAGAAGGAAGACAGAAAGTCGCTAAGAGTCCATCAAAATCTGGGCATAGACCACACTGACCCGTCAGAGGGACCCCAAGACAAGGTAAGAGCCCACTCACAATAAAGGAATGTTAACCTATACACCATCTATTGAAGATAGAAAGTCGCTAAGAGTCGATCACAATCTGGGAAAAGACCACACTACCCCGTCAGAGGGACCCCAAAACTAGGTAAGAGCCCCTCACAATCTAGGAATAAACCCCTATACACCATAGATTGAAGATAGAAAGTCGCTAAGAGTCGATCACAATCTGGGAATAGACCACACTACCCCGTCAGAGGGACCCCAAGACTAGGTAAGAGCCCCTCACAATCTAGGAATAAACCCCTATACACCATAGATTGAAGATAGAAAGTCGCTAAGAGTCGATCACAATCTGGGAATAGACCACACTACCCCGTCAGAGGAACCCCAAGACAAGGTAAGAGCCCCTCACAATCTAGGAATGCACAACGTTACTCCGTCAGTTGGACCAAGACTATTCCTAGATTGTGATCATTTCCAGATTGTGCAGGTCTAACAATCTGCAGATTGTTTAAACAATCTAGGAATATTGAAATATTCCTAGATTGTGAGCTACAAATGTTTCACTGTCTTTTAACAATAATTAGTCGATAGATAACCAATCTGAGGGGTTAATTAATTCCATTTACCATAACATACCCAGAGTACTGCATTTCAGTTAACAATAGGTGGCGCTTAATAAAATTCTATCATTAAACCTTTTGTGAGAGGTATTTTGCAGGCTGGTTTGATGAGAAAAAAGTTTGTTGATGGATACTGAACTTCTTTATTGTATAAAATCCGGCATTCCGGTGTAGATACTTACAAAAGCAGTTTACAAGACACTTATCGAGAATTTAGTTTACGTCGATTTAGCAAGACCGAATTAAAACATTTAAGGAACTATTTCTTTTAAACTTATAAGAAGTTTATTTCTCGTTGAATTTAAAAAAAGGTGACTAGTGTAAGTTTTCAATTTGTCAGAAAATGTCAGTAAACCCAAAGAACGCTTTAAAATATAATCTCTTGCACTCCTCACACACTGGAAATGTTCCGCTACCACCTTGTGATATACACTGGTAGGCAACGTATCACTTTCCCGTGACCCCTGACCCCTGTGACCTTAGGCAGCTATTTGGTGCTTATTCAAATGAGGTATGTCAACAAATTTTAATTGTTTTGTTTTTACAATTTTGTTATGATATTATATGTTATACATTCTATTTAAAATATGAACCCATATGGATGGCTGATATATGGTTAATTAGAAATGTAAAAAAAAAAATATACAACGCTTGAAATATTGAAGAGTATTAAAAATTACGTATTTTTTTCAGAATTAAAAGTGTATCATTATCATAAATCGTGATTCAGGTTATGTCAATAATTTCGTTTAGATATGCATACATGGACTTAGACCGTGGATTGCATAACCTAATCATAGTCTTTGAACTTAACAACAATCTTCTTTTTTTGACGTTAGGTTATTATCCTGTGTTACTTCATACATTTCTATCTGAATTTATTTTATCTACACATGGAAATTAAGTAAATTTATTCACAAAACATATTGTTCCATGATCATTCGAAAGAAATTTACATGTTGGGAAGACTATAAACTGTGAAATCTCTGGCAATTTTTAATATATATTTTTTATATTTTCTATATTTTCAAGTTACAGGCATTGTTATTGACATAATATCAGGTTACAAATAAAATAGTATGAACAATGACATATAAATATGACAATTGGTTACTTTTATTCCCCCTAAAATCCAGTGCTCAAAGATAACCAAAAGTCGTGTACACTGACAATTTGATGAACAATATATCATTTAGGCCCAACCTTGTTTTTAAATGAATAGTAAATTGCAATTTTAGCTGCTAGTTAATAATGCTTTTAGGAGGGAAGAAATTATGATAATAAGAAGGGCAAATCATGTGGTATAGTTATGGCTAACTCATATTGAATTGTTGGCCGTTCACTGATAAAATCCTACAGTATCATTTAAACAGTATTTTATATTTATGTTATTATGAACTTATTACCTAGTTACTGTTTTAAGGGTGCGTTATTGTATATGGTATTAAACCAATATCCGTCCTAATTTTCTCATGTTAAATAAAGTTTAACACGACCCCTGCAGCATTTTTGTCATGTATACCTACCTACCTACAATGTTTGAGGAAACATTTTCGTTATCGCTCGAGACGTGTAGTTCAGTGACCTTTATTTTCAATGCATCATTAACACTTGCAATATGTATGGTCGTTTACAAATGTTATGATTACGCCTGATGTTAATTATGTAATAGGAAGGTGACTTTACCAACCTCGCATTATCTGTGGATCAGCTGATAAAGGAAGCAAAATGCAACAACGTCAAGTGTTCTGAGTATTATCAGGAAAAATCCGAGAGCAGTCAGCCTTGGATATGTCAATTTATTTTCTCATTTTCTCGCTGAAATTTCATCGAGCAATTTCATTCATCATAATGATTTGATTGGCTATGTCCCAAGTCGGGCTGAAAATTACGGTAGTATCATCTGAGCCTATTATTCTTATTGAGCCCTAATAATTAACGCTAATGTAGCTGCTGTATATTTTGTATATGGTATATTGTATAAGTGTTCTGAGTATTATCAGGAAAAATCCGAGAGCAGTCAGCCTTGGATATGTCAATTTATTTTCTCATTTTTTTGCTGAAATTTCATCGAGCATTTTTATTCATCATAATGATTTGATTGGCTATGTCCCAAGTCGGGCCACGCGAGCGAATCTAGCTTCTTAGCTAGGGTGCAGATTAGTGGAGTAAGCGTAACGTTCGTTCCCGGAGACGGGATGTAGCAAGTCATTGGGACCGGTTATCGTCATCATCATGTTTCATGCCATATGTTTAGATATTTGAAGAGATTAACAATGAATGCTGGTTTCAGAGTTATGGCTCGATTTGGGAGAATAATATTCCTGAGCGCATGTCTGACTTTCATCTGCTTGGCCTACTACAGGTATACAGATATTGTCAAAACCATCAGACGCGACCCAGGTTAGATATAACCGAAAATAGCCTTGAAATATGCACTTTCCAAGTGCGAGAGAAGATATACCTATTTGTTCTCTCGAGTGTGCTAAAACTATTTGGACCCTTATATTGTTAAATAATGTATCCATCCTCTCTCTCTTTATATATGTTTACTTATATTATGTTTTTTTATTGATTAAGCTTTTATAATTAGTGTCTCATAGGCCGTTATTGGCCGGACAGCATACATGTATGTATTTGTTCTTGTTTATGCCATGTACGTCATTTGCTGTGTGGCACTTCAATCAAATAATTTTCTTCTTCTTCTATTATTGATGTCTTAACTTAAGTAAACTATACCCCCACACAATTCCGAATTTAGTTGTTCATATTATATTTCATATTATGTTTTATATATTTTTGTTCAATCGATGGTATGTTTAATTTGATGTGGAATATCAATACATATAGATAACATGAAATGTCCATAATGATTTCACACAAACTCGTCGAAGTGAAATTTATTTCTACATAAGCGAGAGAGGGAATTGAAAATATCCAGTTATAAAAAAAATGCAAAATAAAAAGGTGCAATCTCATTAGGAAATGGACGACATAATGGGATTGTTGGAACTCTTTGGGTTAGGTTGTGCAATATTACCAGATTAAAACTGTGTCTTTTAGGTCTTTCGGTCAGATTGAAGTCAAAAGTTTAAATGGTGTCATATCAAAGCACAGCAAATCATGACCCACTCGGTGGAGAGCTGCTAAAGTTGTTAAGACAATGCCTTGCCGTTGGAAGCATTATTTTTCGTTTCATCAGATCAATGGATTTACCTAGAAGATCGTGTTACGTGGTAGGTGGACAAAAAGCGTCAGATTCCTGCAAGGTGACGCTCCCGTGTACAACTCTTCTCCCGAACACACGCAGGGTCACGTCGTGATGTAACCCTCCCACTCGCCTGTCTCCCCATAACTTGCTTCACCCGACTTGAATCTCTTTTCAACCATGGAAAAACGCTTTCAGATACACTTTCCATACAAAGTGTTTCCGGAAGCCAAGTCGTGATCTATACAACAGTCTTGAAGTGACTTAAAGCACTGTCGTTATATATATAGCCGCATGAAATGACTGAATAAATGGGTGATGCTTGAATTGTAAAGATGGGTCAGCAGTTGTGTCAAGTCTTGTTTCACTGAAAACTCCTGAGGTTCAGGGGTTTGTAACTCGAAGCAGTCGCTATTTCAGTATCTAACGCATACCTTATGACCCCTTTAGGACCATCGTTATTTTATTTTGGTAGTGTAACACAAAGCATTCGCTAACCAATCCTTAACCATTCGTTAGACGTTTCAACGTTGGGCGTAACTCGAAACATAGAGAGCATAAGGTATAAGGTTAAAGACAATGGGATTCCCCTTGACCCACCATCAACACAGCACTGCCAATCAATGCGTGCTAGTTGTTTCATTGATTACTTGTCTGGTTATCCAATTTTGAAAAATAAAACGTACAATCAATTACAATCAAATTATCAGTTTAGCGCCCATTATGTTATTAACTTCGACTGTGCCGGATCCATCGAATATCTACTTTCAGGGTAGAAAACACTATATGAAAATTAAATTATATAACCATCAGACAAAACAATTACTCGTTTATCAACTAATTGATTATAATAAAAACTCGTTTTATGCAAATGATAAGACATGAGAAAAAAAATAGTGGAAGGTGTTATTCATTCAACTCATCTTTTTGATGAAATACATAACAAAATATATGGATTAAATCTTAAGGTTATTCTACTGAATTTGAGAGATTGATAATTTTAAGATTTTGAAGGCATTTACTGCTCTTAAACGGGACGTTTGTGAAAAGGTTACTATGGTATCATAATCGAACTAATAATTAAAGGAATATTTGAACAACAAACACTTATATTGACTATAAACATAAAATTAGTTGTGCTTTGATATCATAATACACATACATTTATCCTAAAACAAAGAACCGTTAGCAGAGAGCACGTGATTGCTATTACAAGTATTATCAATATATGAGTCTTATAGTGCTGTCATTCTCCGTTTGTTTCTGCATTTGGTTGTTTTTCATTCGTTAATGTCAAATACGACCAGCTAAGGACTGCTTAAAGGTTGGGCAGGGGTACACCTTAAACATAGTCGCTAACTTGCCTATTAAAGATTGTCCTAACATTAAGGACTACTTTGAGTTACACAACGTTAAAATAACGCATGTATAACGACGATCCTTAACTAGAGACAACGTAACGACTGCTTCGAGTTACAAGCCCCAGGGGTTCGTAACTCGAAGCAGTCGTTAAATCTGTTTCTAACGCATGTTTAACGAACATTTACAGATGATCGTTATTTAGTTTAAGTAGTGTAACACGAAGCAGTCGTTAGACAATGCTTAACCATTCGCTAGGTAGTCTTTGAGGAAGTGTAACTCGAAACATCGATAGCTTAAAGTAAGGTTAAAGTCTATGGGATTCCCCATGAACTTCAATTGTACTGAATATTCTGTGATCTATATTACTTTATAAGTTTTATGAGCAATCTTCTGTTTAAATCCAAACGAATAAATTTAATCCAATAAATGTTTCTTGCAAAATAAATAAATCACATGTACATGTTTTAATGTCCTTTTCGCACAACAAAACCATTCCAATGTCGTTTACTTCCACCAATCAATCTGTCATCATTAACATCAGGGTTCACCAAAGTTACTCAGATTCCCTATAGCTGTCAGTGTGTGAAAAACAAAGCATTTTTATTATTTTAGATAAGATTTATCTTATTTTCATTATACAAAATGTATTTGATCCAAATTAGATTTGGAAAAATATCAAATTTAATCATACAACATTATTTAGAATAAGTTGATAGACTGGTTAATAACGGCCTGTACCTTTCAGTTTTAGAATGCTACGTCAATATCTGAATATATTTGTTATTGAACAGTATACGAAATTTATGATACACTCAGCTTAGTTGAATAGTATATTTTGACCGTGAGTTTAGTATGCAGTATTTACAATATTTCGATGGTTAAAATAGCATGGTGACATAATATTTGTTCAGCTGACTCCCATTGCCAATGCTATGATATGACGCAAACAAATATTCATCATATTTGGGGCCTTCATTGGTATAATTTAACCATTTACAGATCCATCCACATTTGAAAATGAAATCGCGTGGTTAAATTATACTTCATTTCTGTTTTGGAACATATTGCAACATAACTTTGAAATCATCGTTGACACATCTTGAGGTTGAAACTCAGACAATCGCAGACATCTTATGAAACAACCTTAATTAATCTTTGACATCAGTATCTAACTGGTGTCTGTTTAGCGCGTATTATTTCTATCTTGGCATCAACGTTTAGCAATATAATTCTTTGATTGTCTTTGTTTATCTTAAAACATTTATAATGTTAGGTTGAAAACGTTCACAAGGAATACAACCACGCAAGTTTAACGACTTCTTAAGGGCTGGTCAGAGGTAGACCTTAAACATAGTCGCTAATTCCTCTTTTAAGGATTGTCCTAACTTTAAGGACGACTTCCAGTTACACAACCTTAACAAGGTATGCTTAACGCCTGTCCTTAACTAAAGACCATTTAACGCCTGCTTCGAGTTACAAGCCCCAGGTGCGGTGTTAATGGACGCTACCTATATATATATATATGAAAATGTTTAAAATGTAACAAAGATGAAACAGAAGACGATTATCACCTCATTATGATATTCCGTTTTATTTTGACTTACGACTTAAATATCTAAAACAATACTATTTTAAGTCACCTTCAATCTACAAATATCTACAATCGTGTTCTACTAATAATGTTAAAGAAATGAGAAACTAAACAGCATACATGTATTTATATGAAGCTTTTAGCCAAGTAATTGTCTGTCTGTTGTCTATATTCCAGCCATATGCATTTATCATGGTTGTAATCCTATATTGCCCTCTTCTTTTCATTAATGTTTTCCCCTTGTTATTATATCTTTCATTAATATATATACTATCAATGTAATTAACCTATTTCTATTAATCATGATTAAAGTCTTTATTGTTTTGAATTTCAGAAGAGGAACTAAGAACACTGAGATATTTTTTGAGCGATTGGCGCAGCAAAGTCATGGAAACTCTCAATGTGTCTAAGCTGTTCTATCTCTTCAATTCCATTCCTGCAAACGTTTCCATGGAAACATGGAATAACTGGAACATCATGAAGCTGGTAATCATGATTTAATACCTGAATTGTTTCATTTATAACAGCATATGGTAGTAATGTCTACAAATCTGTTGGTGCTCCTGTTCTATGCGAGAAGCTTAATGAGAGAGAGAGCGAGAGAGAAGATTTGAGTGAGTGACGAAAAACTTATGGAAATTAGAAAGGAAACCGAATATGCATAACCCCGAGATATTATTTACATATTTGTCAAATATCTACAACAATATATAATGTACACTGGACATCAAAGAGGTACTCTTATGACGTATTATGAAAACTCTGGGCTATCGCGGATTCTTTCAATAACAAACTATACTGAATGTGTGTATACTAATGCAATTGATAGTTACAATCGCCTTCAAATTATTCTCAGTAATTGAGGAAAACATAAATCTGACCCGTCCTTTCAAAAGGGACGCTGAAGCGAAAATGCCGCATGAATCCCAAAATCTAGTCTAACAGCCTCTGAAAATAAATAAATATCAAGACCCACGCAAGTCTATATTATTGTAGCAAGTCTAGATCACTGCCGTCTCTAAAAATGAACAGCTTCAGTGGGCTTCTTTCTCTTTGGTTAAAAAGAAATTGCATATTGATTATATGTTCATTTCCCTTCAAACCCCTTTCTGCAAATTGCTATAAGTGAGCATCGAGCATAGACCTTGTTTGTGTAGATGTGCGCTATATATATATATATATATATATAAATAAAATAGTATTATGGAATTGGGTACATTAGATTCATTCGCTAACTAGCGCTTTCAGCCATGTTGGCTTCTTCAGGTTAGTCAGTTGTGATCACGTCGTTTGTGACGTGACGCTCTTTATGACGTCATAGAGGTAGGTACGTCATGAGCATAAATTCAAGGAAATTTACATTTTAGCGTTCAGTAGAGGCTTAAATTGTTTTATAAATTCACTTTCAATAAGTTCAAGAAGCCTCGGGTTATCATATTTCATGTGGTAAAAGGGGAAGACTTTATATTTCCCGCCAGAACAGTTTTCTAGATGACCACTTAAAGGGATAGTTCTATTTTCGGGTCGATTGATCTGGGAACGATGAAGATTCATTCTTTCATTGAGGCGTCTTTCCGTCTTCCCAATGTACAGTTCATTGCACCCCTCGCACATGATGACATATATCACATTTTTGGAATGGCAGTTCATATTTTCTTTCACAAAGAAGCGTTTATTATTGACTTTGAAGTCGGTGCCTTCTATAATATTCTTACATGTGAAACAGCGGCCATCCCCACATTTAGAAACTCTAGCTTCTCCCTGAAATGACATGTCAAATCTAGAACGTGTTAGAATTCGTCTCAAATTAGGAGGCTGTTTACGGCTATTAATGAATTTTGTGTTCTGTAGAATTGTCTTCATTTTAGCACTCTGTTCCAAAATCGGGAGCTGGCTGTTAATAATTTGAAGAGGATTTATATGCGATGGGTTGAAGGTAGTGACGAGGGAAATGTCTCTATTCTTAGATTGATGATAAGCCGTTTTGTTACCTTTTCTCAATTGTTCTACTGTTAATTTTATTGCCTTTTCAATGCAATCGTCCACAAGTTTTTCAGGATAGTTCTGCGCTGAAAGATAATGTTTTAATTCATTAAGTCTCTGTATCCGCCAGTCGTCCCTCGATACAATAGTGCAGATTCTCCTCGCAAGGCAATATGGGATATTCCTTTTCGTGTGCGAAGGGTGACACGAATTGAAATTAAGATACTGATGGCTATCTGTGGGTTTACAGTATAAATCCGTTTCTATTTTCCCTTCTTCATCTTTTACGATTATGACATCTAGAAAATTCAATCTTTCGGAATCAATTTCCATGGTGAACTTGAGTGACGGGTCCAGTGAATTAAGTATATCTCTAAGGACGTTGATATCTTCCTCGTTCCCTTTGTAAATAAGAAAACAGTCGTCGAGAAAACGCTTCCAGCTACGTTCTATTTCTTGCCTTTTTTCACCACCCCACTGATTTTCAATTTTATCATAAAACTGAAGTTCTAGAAATCCTAAGACAAGGGTTGCATAAGTTGGCGCTACTTTGGTTCCCATGGCAACCCCTTTCTGTTGAGAATAGTATTGTCCATCAAAGTAGAAAATGTTGTTACTTATCACCAACTCCAGTGATTTAAGTATAAACTCATCTGAAAATCTACCTTGTATATCATCACTATAGTTACTGATCCAATATTTGACTGCTTTAAGTCCGACTTTAAGATCAATATTGCTGTAAAGATTAACCACATCAAAACTCACAAAGTTACTTTTGGGATCTGTGCTTTCAGGAATGTTGTTTAGGAAATCTAGATCATCTCGTATGTAGCTTTTCACATGTTTACACAGTGGTTTGAGGATGATATCTATAAAGTTACTTAGTCGTTGTGTCGGACACTCGGGACCGCCGACAATCGGTCTGAATGGCAGATCTTGTGGATTATTGACACTGATAACTTCTGAGCTTTGAGAGTCAATTTCACTTTGAATACTTTTACTTTTGTGAACTTTTGGAAGTCCATAGAAATAGGCAGTTTTAGTGTTATTGTTTGACAGATATTTAAACTCCTCATCCGTAAGCTCACTCTTGTACTCCTTAAGAAGTTTTCCAACACTTCGTTTGATTGACAGTTCAGCTTTTTCCGATGACTGACAATAGTATTCCTCGTTTTGTAGCAAGTTCAAAACTTTTTCTTGATAAAACTCTTTATCCATAATAACAATGGCACCACCTTTATCAGCTTCTTTAATGACGATGTCCGGGTTGTTTTGTAGAGATTTTAAGCCAGTTAATAATAAAATAAATAAAATTATAATAAAATTATGGAATTGGGAACATAAATACATTCATTTTAGCTAACTAAAATGAATGTATTTATGTTCCCAATTCCATAATTTTATTATATTTCATCTATATACACCTGAGAGTTGTGCTTGTGGATTTTTCGTGTATATATATATATATATATAAGAACTCTTATACTATTATTATAACAATTATAACTTTGTGTGTTGAGCAAAGATTTTGAAAACATGAAACGTTTAGTTTAAGACAGATCTTTACGACCGACCCCTAGCTCATTAATTATATCTTTTCAGAGCATCATTGGTCAAACGATGAGGCTGCATGAATTTCAGCACAATGACCATATTGATAAGGAGAGGTTAAATTGTTGTCGTGAAACAGAAATTTAGCACCCTGCTTCCATTTAAACGTATGATTTTATATAATTGCAAAATTAATATCTTTAGCCTTTCGTGCATAACAGGGGTGGGATAACGCAGTGGTTAGCGCGTTCGGCTTCGGACCAGGAGGTCCGTGGTTCGAATCCCGAATCCGAAAACTTTGTCTGCAGTAGAGAACTGTTCTACACGCAGTCAGGTTTGGGTTCAATGCTTCACTGAATGTCAGTGCAGTACCACCCATGGTTGCTGATTCCAGCCGATGCTCGCAGGTTTCACCGCAATGCATAGCCACAATAGTGTTACGGGTTTTCTCCCTGCAATAATACTAGCAGCCGCGATATAAGTGAAATGTTCTTGAAAACGGCGATAAACCCCACATCACCTCACCTCACCTCGTGCATGGGACTATTAATAGACGTTTATCGCTTTAATTTAATTCCACATTGGTGATCAGAATTATGTATGCTATGCCACTTTGAAAGGAGGGAAGCCGTGCCTTAGACTTGATTTTTTTTCAATTCATATTAATTGCAAATTATACGTGTGAAGAGCAAATTTTCTATTTCAAATGTTAATTCATATTAATATACTAAATGAAGTATATTCTGTGGTAGAAATGAAACAACCATGTGACAAAATTCAACCTGTTTTTCTGTTTCAGCCCAAATTTGAGTTTCTCCCGAACTATAAGAATCCTTGTTGGGTGGAGAAGCACAGACCCAAGATAACGTGTGAACACGTCAAAAACGCGGGAATAGCTGACGTGCCGGATGACAAACGTGACGTTGAAGTCCTGCGGTGCCTTCCATACTTCTTTCTGATTGGTCAACCGAAATGTGGCACCACGGATATTTACGCCCGACTAAAAAAACACCCGGATGTAGAATTGTGGAAGTGGAAGGAGTACTTTTGGTTCGAGCGGAAGCGATTTTAGATATTGTCCCTGTTAGAAATTACAGAAATAGATGAGATTTTAGATATTGTCCCTGTTAGAAATTACAGAAATAGATGAGATTACAACAGTTCACAACAATTATATTTTTCAATTCATTGATTTTAAATGATCTAGATTAAAAGAACTACGACACACGTGAAAATCATGATTGATAATTCGTTTAAGTGTGTAGTAATTGTTGTTGTCTCCTCTTTCATGTACATCATACGCCATTTCAGATCCAAAATGTTCATCAATCAATAGTTACCTGAATTTTCACCTGGGCAACAGTATGGCCGTACAGAGGTCTACGCTGACAGGTACAGATTACCACCAGAAGATTATAGGCAAGTCCTCCTCTCCTCGAACCTTACCACACATGACTATTTGTTCTTGTACAAGCTGTAACCTCACCATACACGACTCTCTGTTCTCGTTCAAGCTGTTACCTCACCATACATGACTCTATGTTCTCGTTCAAGCTGTAACCTCACCATGCATGACTCTTTGTTCTTGTACAAGCTGTAACCTTACCACACATGACTCTATGTTCTTGTACAAGCTGTAACCTCACCATACATGACTCTCTGTTCTCGTACAAGCTGTAACCTCACCATACATGACTCTTAGTTATCGTACAAGCTGTAACCTCACCATACATGACTCTTAGTTCTCGTACAAGCTGTAACCTCACCATACACGACTCTATGTTCTCGCACAAGCTGTAACCTCACCATACATGACTCTTTTGTTTTCTTACAAACTGTAAACTCGCCATACATGACTATGTTTTCGTACAAGCTCTCATCTTACATGAACCTCGGACATAACACTCGCAATTTATGTTCTCTTTTGATTAATTCTAATATGTTACCTCATCTTACATAAACCTGAAACGTTGCTTTCTGAATTACATATTAATGGACCAGTGAGATTTAAAAGACTTAATGAAAGTTTAAGAATATTTGTCCCACTTTCAGAAAAGAGTCAACACCAAGCCTTACTGTTAGCTGATACATACACAATTTGTGATGAAGTTTAGTTGCCATCTTACTTATCATTACTTATTCTTATAACGGCTTCTTGGCTTCTCAGCTGAATAATGATTTTAGGGCTTATCTTGGACGTCTTACTTATCTTTTAAAAGTGTGAATAACGATTTAAGGGCGTCATCAAATGAACATTTACTACGATATAGCTTGACAACGGAGAGAGGTGTCTTGTACTGTAAGACAGCTACCAAATTAAACAGTATAAGATGGGGTTTCCGTAATAACTACGACATGAGCATTAATATTAACAGGCTTTTCGACAATGTTTTACTAGGCAAAATCTCTTTGCATAATCATATCAGTAAAGTTACTTTCTTTCGTAAGAAAAGAATGTATTCGTTTGTTTCTATCAAGCTTTAACCAAAAGTGAATAAGAGAGTTTACAGAAAATCTAATATCACATTGCATTGTTTGTTTGATCTTTTAAATCAAACTCGGGGCGGGATAGCGCAGTGGTTAGCGCGTTCAGCTTCGGACAGACCATAATTCTGTGTATTTACTGCCTACATATCGCCAGGTGTTAAAAACAGGTAAGACCGTCGTTAAAACCGTTAAAACATGGAACAAAGAATCTATTAAAACCTTACAAGGATGTTTTGAGAGTACAGATTGGGACATGTTCTATGATGCAGAACAAAGCCTTGACGGAGTGTGTGACATGATCACAGACTACATAATTTTTTATGTCGATAAAATAATACCTCAGAAAGAAATAAGAATATTCCCAAATAATAAGCCTTGGATTACCAAAGAGATGAAAACCTTACTCAATGAAAAGAAACGTGCATTCATGAAGAAAGATTCGGCAAAGGTTAAAAGTATACAGAAAGATATTCATTTGAAGGCTCGCGAGTGTAAACAGGCATACAAAGAGAAAGTTGAGAGACAGTTTCAACAAGGCAATCTGCAGCAAGCATGGCAAGGTGTGAAGACGATGATAGGTAAGAATACCCCACGTCACACAATCAACACTGATGACAATAAGACCTTAGCTGAAGAACTCAACAGTTTCTACAGCCGTTTTGATCATCAGGATTTCAGCATCAATAGGGAACAAGTCAGGAAAACCATTCGTGATAGCGATCTTCCTGTCCGCATATCTGAAGAAGATGTCATCCAGAGCTTCTCCAGAATCAACATTCGGAAAGCGAAAGGTCCAGACAACCTTGACGGCATAGTGCTAAAGGAGTGTAGAGTTCAACTGTGTAAAGTGTTTTCAAGATTGTTCCAACTCTCAGTTGATACGCATGTCATTCCTTCCGTTTTGAAAGCTTCAGAAATAATACCTGTTCCAAAGAAGACGCAGCCTAAAGAATTAAATGACTACCGACCAGTTGCGCTAACATCTATTGCAATGAAGTCCATGGAACGCATCTTGCTGAGACATCTCCGACAGGCAATTTCCGATATAATGGACCCACTTCAGTTCGCCTACAGATCTAGGAGAGGAGTTGTTGATGCTACATTGTCACTCCTCAATAATGTCTAAAACCATCTTGAGACACCGAAGTCTTATATTAGGATCTTGTTTGTTGACTTTTCATCTGCGTTCAACACTATACAGCCTCACATCATGATTGAGAAACTGTTGAACATGGGCGTGAATTCATATCTCATCAAATGGATTGGAAATTTTCTTGTGGACAGAAGGCAATTTGTCAAAGTTAACGGGACAGTATCGAGCACAATATCCATAAATACCGGAGCGCCGCAGGGTTGTGTCATCTCGCCCGTCCTGTTCACCCTCTACACTAACGATTGCGTTAGTTATAGTTCAGCCTGCTCAACGATCAAGTTGGCGGATGACGCCGCAATTGTTGGAAAATTAAATAATGATATATCTGAACAACTGTATAAAGATGAAATTACAAAATTTACAACTTGGTGTGCAGACAATCATCTACTTTTAAATGTCAAAAAAACCGAAGGAACTGGTTATTGACTTTCGAAGTAAACCATCTCAAATGCTTCCAGTCATAATAAATGGTGAATGTGTTGAGACTGTGTCGGAATATAAATATTTGGGAACCTACATTAATTCTAAATTGAACTGGAATTCCAACATTGAAGCCTTGTATAACAAATGTCAGCAACGTCTTCATCTCATGCGAAAACTCAGATCTTTCGATGTTAACCCCTCCGTCATGTCAACCTTTTATACAGCTTTTATTCAAAGCATATTAACATTTTCATTCCATTGTTGGTACGGGTCTCTCTCAGTTCATCTTAAATCTAAAGTTAACAAAATTGTGAACGTTGCGAGTAAGATTGTCGGTGTTAAGTTTGAGTGTTTAACTGATATATATGAGCGGCAAATCGTAAATCAAGCTGTCAAAATCATATCTGACCCGACACATTACCTTCATTCAGAATATCACCTTCTCCCTTCAGGCCGCCGCTACAAAGTTCCAGTTTTGAAAACTAAGAGAGCCCGTACATCTGTTGTTCCTAACACAATATGTCTATTAAATAAATGTGAAAAGAATTAAATGCATGTACATAAATATTTCATATGATTGTTCTCAAGTTCAAGCTCTGTGTTGATGTAAAACAAATTCCTGAAAAGGCAATACATAGCCACAAAATAAGCCTGCAATAATACTAGCGATACAGGTGAAATACTCTTGAAAGCGGCGATAAACCCCATATCACCTCACCTCACCTAAATCAAACTCAAATTCTGGAAATTCAATATTTGAATATACAGACAATGTATTAATGTTGTTAATTAATGTTAATGTTTTACTAATTTTGCAATATCTAGCTTAGTACAGCTTTGATGAATCCATCTAAAGATATCATGACTGGAGTTGACATGCATGTGTCTGTGTTAACACAATTTTGAAGCGCATTTTTCAATTTGATAAAGGTGATGGTTCTGTTGATGTCATGTCGGACAATGAAATATGGCCGCTGTTGCCTGGCAACCAGGGATGCCAGGAGCCGTGCGTCACTAACCCGGATATGATTCGTCACCTGAACCCAGAAGCCCGGATCATCGCCTCATTCAGAAACCCAGTCGAAAGGTTCTATCTGCTTTTAACTATGTAGTTGATTAAAACAAAACTCCGATATGCACTAGATTAAATGAAATTTGACAGAACATATTCAATATAAGTTTTTATATCGAAATTTTAAATTGGTAAAAATACGTTATATTTTATTCGAGGTATTAAAGAACTGATCCTTGATTTAATTTTTCTTTTCATACGAACGTAAATTGCATAATTCATTATATCAAGTCAGAAAATCTCACATAGTTATCTCTAAATGGTAATTATATGATAAATACCAACCTTAAAACAGCTATATTCATTCGTGTATAAAGTAGCAGGAAATAAAAATGTACCTGAAACGTGGAGTATAAACAAGACCGAAATTTCCAAACGTATGTGCCCAACTAAATGCAAGTTTTATTGATAACTGTAAGTGTTTATATTCAGTAATGAAAGATATGTTGTTTGCAGAGTATTTTCTGACTACATATACGAGGCGAAATGGTTGAACTACAATTTATCACTGGAGGATTTCCATAAGGAAGTTGTGAGGAAACTAGCGCTGTACACAGATTGTCTCAAAACTCGCACCCTTAGAGCATGTGTCTACAACGGAACTCTGGAAAGTGCAATGACTTCACGTGTAAGTTACATTTCATTTCCAGAGACTTGAAATATGTATTAAAAATCTTCTTTGAGTGGCTTTTTAGAAGTTGAATAATGACAATATTTATGGATGACAACTTCTTTATTAATAGAGTGCGACGTTTCGATACAGATTCTTGTATCGTTATCAAGCTTGAATTAAAGAGAGCACGTACTCTATGAATAAAGAAGTTGTCATTAAGAAATACTGCCCTTATTATTACAAATCTGTCCAACCAGTACAGAAACCAAAGGTTAAGTGAACTATCATGGAAGTTCAAATAAATTGCTCCCCCAAAATAGATGAAAGATGTCAGTGAGAAAAGACAGAAAAGTGTTTGGTTTGATATTCAATGATAAAGGGTGGCTTAACATTAAAAGCTTAAGAGCTTTCACTATTCAATGAATTTAGTAGTGTTAATGTTATGAATCCCCTCGATTTGCCACGATTTGGAGGTTTTAGTAGGAGGTTTTATCTCTTTAAGAGACGCTGTATAACATTTTTTTTTTTTAAATTTCATAAGATATTGGTAAAATAACTATTTAAGATACATATTAGGCCAAAACCGCAACGATACACAGTTTCTCAATGAAACTACAGCTAAGTAAACATTGCGTAACAAGGCGTCTGCTTGTCGCCGTCCAGCGACAAACCAAACAAGGCTGAGAGGCCACGGGAAGGGGATACCGGAAATGACGTGGCAGTAGGTGAAGCGTTCGTCTCCTTATATGAAAAATGATAGGCGAAATCCGTAGTTCTGCGTTTTCCAAGCGATTAACAGTATGTAATATTGTGTTGCTGTCAACTGTCCTAGAATATCTCCTGATGAAGTCTCCGTAGACAAATTTCCATCACATTGATCGCTCCACGCAAAATTGACCCGCTGTGTTAGGTCAAACAGAGTAATGTGACTATCTACATCAAACTCACGTGTTCCGATCACTACACCGATTTTTTGTTTCGAGCTCGCATTTTCACTGAATGAACAGTTTGGCATGCAGAGAAAAAAATCCTTTTCTGATTAGTAAAATATAAAACAGAGCACAAAGTTTTTGGCTGATTTATGGCAATAATCCCAAATTACAATGCTCACATTTAGATTTGAGCGTTGTGTAAAAATGTTGAATAAACAATGACATTGGTCTGCAGGTGTTATTTACTTTCCTCAGATCACATACTCACTTATTACACAATTACTTTACTGTCTATCGTATTTCCTGTCTAATTAAAAACTATTAAATGATGACTAAAGCAGGTAGGTTATATATATGCATAATTATCAACACCTGGCTATTTTATGACATCAGCTAATTAGGTAACATCAAATAGCAATTGTATTCCTTAACATCTTTTTTTTCTCCGATTGCCTTTCATTGAGAATTGTAACTTATCCATCACTAAATGAAATAAGTAAGAAAAAAGTATTTTTTTTTATCCTGATACAAAATGAAGTCAAAGGCATTTTTTTTAAATTGGTTTAAATATTTAAAAAAAATAGTATTATATAATAACATCCTTTCTGCTGTGCTACTTAAGTAATATTCAATAACAAGAAACAACTGTGCACGCAGATGTAACAGTGAGCATTGTAATGGCGAAAATACATCCGGGTTCTCACGTTCAGTATTATGAGGCGAGACAAGCTGCATACTGTTATAGTGAAGGATTATGCGCACATCATCGTTTCATTTATTGTCTTACATATTCATAAATAGAAATTGCAAAATGACTAACTTAACTACCGATTCGTTGAAAGTTTGAGATATTACGAGGATGTTCAGAATGTTTAATCGACTGTTAAACTTTGGGTTTTTACCCTTAGCTTGTGTTGTTTTACATAACGAAGGCATACATCGAGGGAATCCCGTACCTACTAACACGTCACGAGGCAGCCGCGAGGCAGTCCCGCTTCAACGCGCTTATTCTGTTCGCCGGCCTAATTAAGCGGTGTATTTATAAAGTCGTAATTAAGCCGTTACTAAGGCGATTTCAGAAATTTTTAGTTGAGTCAATGTCAAGTGGCTATCCCTTTTTCATGAATCGTAAAAGTTGCCATATGGCATTTCAGTCCATCTTTAAAGGAAAACTGTTCGTCTAGACTGTTAGACGACAAGGGCCACACCTGCTGTTAACTGTACAATTGACTGAGTTACTCTGTTTAAATCTACAATCTATGGATAAGGTTTCATTCTATATTTCATATGCGCTGTACAATTGGAAGCTCATTACAATAAAAATGTAACCAGCGAAAACCATGGGTTTGGTTTTAGAAGCTATTTCTCAACACTTATAATTCCCTCATCTGCATGCAGGCTTTGTTTTACTCTCCATTTAAAGAAAGCATGCACGCTACTACTATTCTTTGTTTTACTCTCCATTTAAAGAAAGCATGCACGCTACTACTATTCTTTTGCAAGTTTGGTTTAGTTTTATCATCGGGTCTGCACTCTCGTGTGTCCTTAAGATATAAACTGACATGTATAAAAGTTGAAAAGAAATATCAATATGGTTATGTAATATGTAAGACTAGCATTAATTATTCAATATTTGGAACTGACCGGGTTGGACGTTACATTGCAACGGTTAGTTAAACCTATTGAGCTCGTATACCGTTTCTGAGAATCCCTACGATAAAAGGTTTCACAGTGGAAAGTACAGCCAAAGAGCACACAAAATTTCCTGGAATATTTCGTCTTTACAGTATACTTTGATAATTGGTTTCTCATCATCATTTTAATGGCAACACAATGCCATCACATCATAGCAATGAGAATAAAAGGTTACTTCAGTGTTTGTAGATGTAATGCGTCAAAACACGTAATTAAAATCTTTATTTATGGATTATGAGTTAAACGACGCCTTCGTGTCTACAGATATCAAGAATAACAACACTCGAAGATAAAGTTTTAAATATCGCCGGCAATTCCCCAAAATGTGTAACTTTTATCAAATCGTGTAGACATAGCTCATGCCAAAAGACACTTGGTTGAAATCCCGTATCTATAGCATAAGAACAGAGAACTCAAACGTTGACCGAGTTCTGTTCTATTTCTCTTGTTCAGCGCCTTTGAGCAGCTTAAAGTTGGAAAATATGCGCTATACAAATGAACTATCATTTTGTTGATAATAAGAGCAGAGAGCTATAACACTGACTGATCTGTGTCTCTGTTTAGGTTCGCCTCCTACAAGGCTTGTACTCCGTACACCTCTCGCTGACCTGTGTCTCTGTTTAAGTTCGCCTCCTACAAGGCTTGTACTCCGTACATCTCTCGCTGACCTGTGTCTCTGTTTAGGTTCGCCTCCTACAAGGCTTGTACTCCGTACATCTCTCGCTGACCTGTGTCTCTGTTTAGGTTCGCCTCCTACAAGGCTTGTACTCCGTACATCTCTCGCTGATCTGTGTCTCTGTTTAGGTTCGCCTCCTACAAGGCTTGTACTCCGTACATCTCTCGCTGATCTGTGTCTCTGTTTAGGTTCGCCTCCTACAAGGCTTGTACTCCGTACATCTCTCGCTGACCTGTGTCTCTGTTTAGGTTCGCCTCCTACAAGGCTTGTACTCCGTACATCTCTCGCTGACCTGTGTCTCTGTTTAGGTTCGCCTCCTACAAGGCTTGTACTCCGTACACCTCTCGCTGATCTGTGTCTCTGTTCAGGTTCGCCTCCTACAAGGCTTGTACTCCGTACATCTCTCGGACTGGCTCAGAGTCTTCCCTCGTAGTCAGATACACGTGATCCACTTCGAGTCGTACACTGGGGACATACAACACCACATGGCTTCCTTGTTCAAGTTTCTGGATTTGCGTGAGTATTCATTCCAATACACGTTTCATTTCTCATGATATATTTAAATGATTGATGAAGGAGATGAAACTTTTGTTTGAAACTCTGAGACAGGTTATACTGGATTGATACGGCGAGTAAATATTAAATTGAAATGGATCGCACAGCTAGCGCCATCGGTTTTAACTAACTGTGGGGGTGTTGAATAACTATTTATCCCGAACATTTTCCAAACGCAACTATTCATTTTTTTAAATGAATATCTTGATTTTATCAAATTATGCCATGGATTATGTCATGTAATGATAACATATATTTGATCAGAAAACTTCACATTTAAAAAAACAATTGATATTACACTTTTTGAAATGATAAATTGTGTTTGGATAAGTCAGTGAAATGATTCAATTTTTAATTTGAGCGTTTACTGTTTCACAGGCGATCTCAACAGTGAGGAAATGAAGAACGTTACACTGCTTGCCACTAAGAACGCGAGGAAAAAGGGCCTTGAAATCGGGACAATGCTCAGCACAACAAGACAATTACTGCAGGAATTTTATAAACCTTACAATGAACATTTAGTTAAAATACTTAATGATGAAAGATTTGTATGGGATACGTGATATCTATTACTAAACATTGATGTTGTTATTGTATTGTTGCGGATGTTTGATACCTTAACTGAGTTATGTAACGATTAATTTCTTTGGTTTACACATATTATTATTTACAAAAAATGAAACAAAGATTGGCGAATTAATGATGGAACTGTGACTAACTGTGTAGCATCAGCACAAATTATCGGAATTGTGAAGGATTAACGCGATCTTAAATATGTCACCCGCCTTTTGATGTGATGTAAACAAGACTCTACAAAAAATATACCTTCGACCTTTGGACCCTTTCAACAAAAATCACATTTACAAATATAAAACGTCATTTGCAACAGAACTAAAAGGAATTTATTTGTACTTCTACCCGGTTTACTATAAAAACAGAAAAGAACGTTAAATTGTCAATTAAATATATGAATGCAAAACAATAATGTTCTTTCTTTCGTACTTTGAATGACCGAAGCTATATTGTCGAATAAGACAAATGATTGATTAGCTGCCATTATAATAACCCATACTTTGTTTAAAACATATCGTGTTTTGACTGCCATTTGCCGTGTTCAGCACATGGTTCATTGCTGCATTTGAGGTGAGAGACTTATAAATTGTCATTTATGACAAATGGTAATTATTATTGTACCCTAAAATGTATTATTTATAATTCAGCTGTAGAACTTGGTTGCCCACGTGCGGTTCATGGGTTCACGTGCAGTGCTTGTTCTTATTGACAATATCTCCGGGTTTATAAACGCCGCGAGAAGTTTTTGTCAGTTACACTTTGAAGGATGAAAATTAAATTGCTGATGGGTATTAATGAGATGACACACTCTGTATTCGGTGTGTCGGTCATATCCCTGCTGTTATCAAGAGTTGTAAGTCCTTATCTTGGAGGCCTGACGATTCTTCACAAACAGAGGAATTATGACCGACACATTTCATAAAGGGTGACTCATCGTATTTAGGCGGATTCATCAAGATTGTGATTGTTCATCCATTTTTGTCCATGTAGTTGTATCCATGTAGTTAAACCAAATTCTCATTGTTTATGTATTATTAAGTAGCATGTCATTTTGTTTGAAAGTAGACGATTGTTTTGATATTATTTCACTTTGTATGGATGCCATGTCTGTATTAAAAACATAAAGTGATAAAATTAAATAAATGAACAAAACGAAGCCAATTTTTCGAACTTTTAAAACCATATATGAATGGAGTAGAAATATAAAAAGGTATATACCTTTCTTTGTTATGTATATACAAGAAAGTGTCGATATGTACAGCATCTGGAATGTTTGTAGCTGCCTTGTGACGGTATATGGTAAGATAATGTTTTACCAGGTGTTCAGTGAACTATGACGGAAGAAGCAACTTAATAAATGGGCAAGTGTAACTGCAACCCCTGGAATGCCTGACCGATATTCTAGTTTCCAAGATAAAAGAGCTGATTAGTTTACCGCACAGGTCCACACTTCCAACATTGGTCCTTACATACAATTCTATATTTATAAACGTTTAAGCATAACAATTCAAAACCTGACAGCAGAGCTCCAGATTACTTTTGAGGCAATTGGGTTTTTACTCCTATTTTTGAATATATTTGAGTAATTACATGTTTTGAGGAGTAAGCTGAATTTTGTGTACTCCCAGAAATTTAAGGAATTGAGTACTTTTACTCATAGTTTCTGATTCTTATTGAGTAATTAACAGAACTGACATTTTCAAATAGGAATGCTTTTGATTGACCTAATTGATTTAGTGTAAATGTGTATGTGCACATCTTTTCCATGAATTAATAGTTATTGTTATTTCAATGAACATTTAGGTTGTATATCAATTGAAGCCAGAAGGGGTTAGGATATGAACGCTAGCTGGTAATCTTAAGGTTTTCCCTAGATATCAAAATTCATTTCTTTAATACTTGTATGAAATATTGCTAAATCTTTCAACAATTAATATATCTATGAAAAAAAGTATTTCGAAATACACTAAAACTATCAAATATATTTCATAAAACTAGAGTTTTACACAGGCAGTTACTTCAGGCATATTTATTTTTTAACCCCTACTAACTTTACCTGCTTTGAAGAAGTCGAATATTTTAGTTTTTTGATTCGAGTGGGTAGCTTTTCTCCCTCGAGCAGCCGTATTACTTCATTTGATTGAGAGCTAGCTCAGTGTTCGAGTTGACGCATGGTATCTTATCAAACCCCGGGTAATGTTTGCCTTGTGATTTATGAACGCGACTCGAGAGTCGCCAAATCAAACAACGCTCTAGTGCTCACGTGACTACAAACTCCGCATAGGGGTTACTGCTTAGGTAAATAGTTATAGACGTCGCTTTCGCTAACCCTGTTGTAGAGTTTGAATGCCGATGAGTGCGGTACGCAAGCCGATATCGTTAATTGAGTAAGGTACACAAGTTATTTGTTTAAAATGGATTTCAAGTGAATCTCATGCGTTTTTTGTACTCCCTGATTATTTTTTAATTGAGTAAATTGTTAATTTATTGCGTAAAATACGCAAATACGCACTCTTTCTGGAGTACAGAATTTTTACCAGATATATACACTAAAATCTTAAGCAATCATGTTTTTGACAACTAGGTAAGTTGGAGCAAAATAGAGCAGTTGGAACTAAGTGAACTCGGGGGAGTATTTGAATACTTGAACCACATTGTTTGTGGTGAAGGTTACGTTTAAAGGGGCAGTAGCACGTTTTTTTATAGTTTTATATTTTAAATATTTCACTGATAAATGTAATTAAATGCTTATTGTATTATTTTGACAGTGTCAAAAATGTCATCACACAAGCGAATCATCCATAGTTAGAGGACAAAGTATGAAGATTCACATAAAATACATTGGCGGCCAATTTTGGTGAACACCTTTAATTCATTTTGTGTAAGAAAAAGGAATTGCATTGCTAAACTTAACGTTATATATATTTGCATTATTACTGCTTTCTAAAGTTTAAATACATTGTCTTTCAATTGGAACCATTAATTTTCATTTTCCTGACATCAGCTTATATTTCCCCGAAAAACGTGCTACTGCCCTACTTAGGCCTACAAGGGCCAAAATCACTGACAACATTTTAAAAAAAGTTGTATTTACAACTTTTAAAGGTGTAATTACAAGTTTTGAATTTGTATTTTCAAATCTTGAAGTTGTAATTACAACTTATTAAAGTTATATATTCAACTTTATAAAAGTTGTAATTACAACTTTTATAAAGTTGAATATTCAAGTTTTTAAGTTGTAATTACAACTTTGAAAGGTGTATTTTCAAGTTTAAAAGTTGTAATTACTACTTTAAATGGTGTATAATCAAGTTTAAAAGTTGTAATTACAACTTTGAAAGCTATATATTCAACTTTTAAAAGGTGTATATTCAACTTTAAAAAGTTGTACATTCAACTTTTATAGGTGCAATTTTAACTTATTAAGGTGTAATTTCAACTTTTGAAAGTTGTATTATCAAGTTAAAAAGTTGTATTTTCGACTTTAAAGTTGTTTATTCAAGTTTTAAGTTTTGATTTCAATACATGTTTGAATGTTTTCATTTTTTACTTGCAAAAAGTTGTAATTTCAACTTTAAAACTTGAATATACAACTTTAAAACTTGTAATTACACCTTTAAAGTTGAAATTACACCTTTTAAAGTTGTAATAACGCCGTTAAAAGTTGTAATTACGCCTTAAAAAGTTGTTATTACGCCTTTAAAAGTTGTAATTACTCCTTTAAAAGTTGTAATTACTCCTTTAAAAGTTGTAATTACAAGTTTTAGAAAATTGTTTTTTATTGAATTTGTCCTTGTAAGCATAAGGATAGATATCTGTCCTAGATGATTTAAACAAAACGCAAGTGAAGGACATTTTTTTCAGATTTCCAGTTAAGCTTAATTTGTCTTGGTAATGTAATGAGACAAGCATTATTAATATTGAAATTCTTCAAAGGTATTTAAAAGTTGGTGTGGTGATACAAGACAAATTATATAGATAACAACTTCTTTATTGATTTCGCACGAATTGACCCAGAAATCAATAAAGAAGTTGTCATCCATAAAAGTTGTCTTGTATCATTATTAATATAATGTACTATATGTTATACTATATTATCGGTGTCAATGTGCCTCTTATCAATAAACATTCATTGTTCATTTTTAAACGCCTGCTGTCAATGAGACAGCTTAATCCAACTTTATTTAATGATATATACATAATATTAAACACATATGTACACTCAATAAGTAGTCTTTTAGTAAATGATAACAGATCGAGGAAAGCGTATATTGCTTAAACTCCCCCACCTTGGGTTGAATTCGATAGAACTGTCTTGTCGAGTCTCCGCTACAAGCTCCTGACAACGCGCTGCTTCCTGTATGCACATTAAACAATGGTGTTAATTTACGATACTGGGGAAAACACTGTTTCTATTTATATCTTTCCTCGGAAATTACTAGTTAGTTGCCCACTATCTCGTTATGACACACGGAATTTTGAAGTAGTGAAGGTCTCGGCTGTGCTTGTGACAAATTAATTCTTGTGAACAGAAGAGGGTCATACGAAACAGTGAGTAGCTTATCGTAGTTGTAAAGTTTATTTCTGTGTAATAAAGTCGTGAAGTGTGATGTGGAGTGACCTGGATATCAAGGTCGCTACGACACATTAGCTTAGACCCAAAATGACCTATTATCAATACATATTATTGAGTATTGCTTTTAGATTATTGACAACAATCAAAAACCCAAATATTCTATTGAAATATCTCCCTCTAGAGTTATGTATAGTTTTGATAGCTATTGATATAAAGACGTGACCCACAAGGCCACCACAAAGAGAAGTTGTCCACGCTCGGTCAAAGGTCATAAAACCGAAAGCACTTTCATAGAAAACTTAAAGCAAATGGCAGCAAATATGACTGTAGTCATCGCGGGAATAGAAATGAAATGCATTTTTGCGACATGGTAGGTACAAATAATCAATCAAAACCGTTGTCCCTACTTTCGGTTCAGACTTTTATAAACAATTCCCCGAACAGTTTTCAGAAAAGAAAAACGTATAATTTGTGTAGAAGATAAGGCATAGGTGATTTTGTTACACTGTCTTTATTCCTTTTGATTTTGATCTTGATTTTTTGACAATTCTTTGATAGTTTCTTGACAGGTACAAACTGTATAGAAAAGAAACAAAATCAACATTACTTCTTTGTTCAGGGTAATATATAAAAATATATGTACTTAATATAATGTAATTACTTAACAACTGACATCTTTCACAAAAATATAATGAGAGAATATGATATGACAACTTATTTGAGCTCAAACTAGCTAGAAATACATTCAACACTCAAAACCACGTGTTTTACATCCCCAAGATATCTACTTACAGTTTTCATCATCCTTAAGTTTAATTAATTCCAAATTATTACATATGAAATTATCAAGATATTTAAACACACCATAAACACATATGTAATACTTACGAAAACTCTGGACCTTATCTAGCACAATTATTTCTTTCTTTTTAGGCTGGATACAGCAGCATCCAGTTAGATATCTGTTTTGTTTACATTATCTGTGAGCACACTTCCTCCCCAGATTCTCTAATTTCCGGTACAGTGCTGCAGTAACCACACCCACAACTCAGAGAAAAAAGTGAACAAAGCGCTCGTAAAAGAATAGTTATTTCCCTGTAAAGAGGGTTTCTATTGTTGTTGCTTTTTTACAAACAGTTTTAGTTTACAATTTGTACAGCTTGAAATAGTTCAAGTTAAATGTATGTTTCTGATGTTAACTATAGTATGTAAATTAGCTTCATCTAAATGTTATTGTATTACACTATGTATCTTTCATACATCCTTTACTAGTTATATCTATGATATCAACATATATAAAATGTTTTTTAAATTCACGTCGTATTTCTGTACGTAAAAAACGGTTGCATAAAAATACACAAGATTTGTTGAAGATGTAACATATACGGCAGTACACCCATTCCCTTCCAACAGAGACAGCTCAGTCATACCCGAGTACGCCTCTGTTTTAATAGGCCGAATACATGGTATAGAAAGGTAGAAATCTGATTGGACGCAATCAAAATTAGTTGTGCAATCAGCCGTTCAAAAGTGGTCATTTGCATTGGTCCGGTCATTTCCGTATGCTTCGGCAAAGCTGTGAAATTTAACATCCATGGGAGATAAAACTCTAGAGGTGTTTTCATTGGCTGCAAATAAGGGAGATATTATGTGTTTCAATATTTGAACCGTTCTGAGAAATCTACCGGAATCCCAGGATCTTGGCTCATTATACCAGAGGCTTGCTCGCACTGATCTGCCTCTGTGGGGAGAGAATGCAGCACTCCAGATAAGCATCGTATCTGCGTAGGGTCTCAATAAAATCACAACAAAGTAATTAGTGAAAATACTGGGAGTGCAGATACGCAGACATTGGCTTTGATACTCCAAACAGTGAACAGCTTGCGTACTGTACGCAGCAAGTTGTTAAAACTAACGTACTTGACATACTTAATGGATATGAAACTGTACATCAGTATTGCTTATTTACTTGGAAGGGATTTTAGCAGTGTTCGATTGGGAAAAGCAAAGCCATTCAGTACTTTTATTTAGTCCACTGTGATTATGTTTATGTGATCTTTCCTCTACATGTTGTCTCACACTTGAATGAGCTAAAACTCTCAGTAAATCAGAATTAGACTGTTCAAGAATGTTTTATCTATGCATGGGATGGGAGAGTACACATAAAGAGTAGAGAGTGAATGTAACTAACTATTTTCTGCAATGACAACATTCATGCTCAACAGATAAACACATTCAAAATCAAATCTTACAAGAAAACAATTTATTGCTTGTAACATGCTCATTTGTAACATTACATTGTAAAAATATTTTTATATCCCGAAAAATACCCATCCATGTAAAATCTCATTTTTCATATGAAATACCCAATTGTCCTCCCGCCGCTAATGGCTGAAATAATGCCAAAGGGGCGTTAAGCATTAACTCACTCATTCACTCCCAATTTGTCCGAAAGTTCAATTTTAGTATGTTCACTATCAAAGTCGACTTTACTCAGATATTTCAAAAACAGGGAGTAAATAACAAAAAGGTCCAAACATTATCTGGAACACTGATCTAGAGACCCAAAAATATCTAATAAATATCCACCTAAAGTGTACAAAGGGCAGAAATTTCTAATTCCACGCATTCTTTGAATCCTTAAAGAACATAGCAACAGAAAACTTGAAAACGAAACAACTCCGGCGAGCTTAGATTTTTAATTACCTAAAACACATGCATGAGAGTAAAGGAGCTGGTGATTGTCACACTGAGAGAAATGCCTAGTATATTACACTAAAGCAGATTAGTGATGAGCTTGGTTACTACCCAGCTAGTATATTCAACTAATGTAATGTTGTTAGTACAAGTTGCTTGCATTTACTACCCAGCCTAGTAGAAACCTCATCTGGGATTGATCTGGACAAGCGTATCATATTTTCATGTACTCTTAAAGATGATCAGAGTTCATTATTTTTAAAAGTAATTTTACCGTTTTCGTTGTATTTTTTGCAAAATTGTATGACCAACCTATGGACAATCGGACCCAAATT
This sequence comes from Steromphala cineraria, assembly GCA_916613615.1. Classification (NCBI taxonomy): domain Eukaryota; kingdom Metazoa; phylum Mollusca; class Gastropoda; order Trochida; family Trochidae; genus Steromphala; species Steromphala cineraria. Next base: position 653,414 of record OU744729.1, read on the forward strand.
CATTAAAAAGCAGATAATTTACCAACATTACCGAAACGGCAGCCGACATAAAGGCGAATCAAGTGTGGCCATCTCACAACTTCCGGGATCAGCCAGTCATTTTCCATTGTTTGATTTCCGCGCATGCGTGAGCGGGCCAGGTGGGTTAGTAGCTAGATGTAACGCAAGGACTTAGGGGACGATAACATTACAGCTAGTTTTAACTAGATTGTCGTTGGAGACTATTTTTTGACAAGACGACATTAGAAATTATCGAGTATCAAGTTTGTTGTTCTCTCATTACAAGAATAAGGAATTCTCAAACCACACTGCCATAAACATTAAAACACAAGTGAACTATATTCAATGCCATAGTTAACAGACATTTCCATTCTATTATTACTGAATATTTGATAGAAACGTGTAAATGACTAACAACTCATATTAATGTTTTAGTACCTAGGTAAGATTGGTTAATGAATAACAAGATAATGACAGATGTCTTCGAGTTGTTTTATGAAGGACACTTCGTATGCATTGTAACACATAATGTGCTTCAGTACAATTAATCATCATAAACATATTGGCCATTCATTTGATGATACCCACTGTGATTATTTTCATAGGAGACGATGAGCAAGCAAGTGAAGGATTTATCAGGACAGAGAAAAAGAACATTGATGCTTTTGTGAGCTAACTTTTCCGTCCTGAAGCGAAACGACTGGTTAAATTAATTGACGTTAATAAACGTCTAGTGACGTCTATTTTCGAAATTTAAGTGCAAATGTTTTCCTTGGGTTTTTGACAACAAACTGGAGTTTAAAGAATGGCTAATAGTTTTGGATTTGTCGAAGACAGCGAAGTCACTGTTGCGAAAGAGGACTTTGGCTCTACTGTCGAAACTCAAGCCTCCCTCACTTTGATGTCCGACACGTCAAGCTCGGTTCCCCAGGCAGACGGGGGAACACCAACTCTTTCTCCAGGGTTGAAATGCGGGCCAGTCAGTTTTGGAGATACCGATGCTAAAGACAAGGACACTGATCCGACATCAGAACAGGCTGTCCATGATGAAAGAAAAGACTCTCTCGTGAGCGATCACACCACCGAAAGCAACCAACTGAGAAGTGCTCAGATGCATGGCGTGGTTGATAGCTCTCGAGGGTTTACTGACAAACCCCCAGATACTGATTATGACCAATTTGTATCAAGCATCAACACTGATCCAGCCATGGTTTTGATGAGTGATAGCAGCTTCCCGGTATCGCGTAACAAAACCCCAGGCGCTGATGACGACATCTCGACACCAACCATCCACCATGAGTCTGACGTGGTTTTGATGAGTGATAGCAGCTTCCCGGTATTGAGTAACAAAACCCCAGGCGCTGATGACGACATCTCGACACCAACCATCAACCCTGAGTTTGATATGGTTTTGATGAGTGATAGCAACAACCCTGAAAGGAATGAACATAGCTCAAGCACCAATGATGACAAACTAAGGTCAAGTACCAACCTTGACCCTGACATGGTTTTGATGAGTGACAGCAACTTCCCTGGATTGAATGAAAAAAACTCAAGCGCTGATGATGACAAAATAGGGTCAAGTACCAACCTTGATCCTGACATGGTTTTGATGAGTATCAGCAGCTCCCCCGGATTGAATGAAAATTCAAGCGCTGATGATGAAAGACTGATGTCAAGTACCAACCACAATTTAGAGATGGCCTGTGATTGGGAAAGCTCTTTAGGATTGAATAAAAAAAAACAAGGCACCGATGATGACAACTTGAAACCAACCATCCACCCCGACCCTGACCTGATGTTGACGAGTGACAGCAACTCCTCCAGATTGAATGAAAACTCAAACGCTGATGAGGACAAACTGGCGTTAAGTACCAACCCCGACCCTGAGATGGTATGTATTGGTGAAAGCTCTTCAGGATTGACTGACAAAACCTCGGGCAACATGGACGCCAACCCCGACCCTGAGATGGTTTGTGTTGGTGAAAGCTCTCCAGGATTGACTGACAAAACCTCGGGCAACATTGATCCCAATCCTGACACTGTAGTTGACATCACTGCCATCATAGACTGTCATCCTATCCGGACCGCTGAACCTGTTGTGTCTGATGAAGGAACCCCTCAAAGTCTCACTGATACCTCAGAAGATTTAGGAGCGGGACAGCAGTGTTTTAACATCTCGCAAATTGACGGTAAGCCACACCTTAAATGACAAAACAAATTAAAACATTATTTTTAGTTTCTGGAGCGCTGGACCTTTTCTTAATGGTGATATTATCATTTATAGTCTGCTATCTAGTCTATTATAGAATTTATCCAAACTAATAACTGTAGCTTAACTAATCTGGTCTGAATGTTTGACGATGTTCTGAATGTCTACTTATGTGCATCTAATGCCTTTAAAAGTTTGTATTCTACTTCCATGATTTGTTTATCAAAGAAGACATAATAATCTCAGCCATATGTCTCTCTCAACTACATAACGAGTAATAGCAATATTTATATGATATGTATAACAAGGGTCAAATGATGAAATATAAAAACTAATTTTCATCTTATCTCCAGAACCAAAAGTTCTAGAAAGCTGAACCTTGTGTACATACTCTGAAGCTAAAGGGGTTCATTGGATACATATTTTGTATCCCTGTCATCCTTAATAACATCCTGTCTCCGGGAACGAACGTTACGCTAACTCCACTAATCTGTACCCTGGGTAAGAAGCTAGATTCGCTCGCACGGCCGGACTCGGGACATAGCCAATAAAATCATTTTCTCGTCACCTGCTTGATAGAATTTCAGCGAGAAAATGATTTGATTTGCTATGTCCCAAGTCGGTCCGCCCGAGCGAATCTAGCTTCTGAGCCCAGGGTACAGATTAGTGGAGTTAGCGTAACGTTCGTTTCCGGAGACAGGATGTCTTAATAAGGGCCACAGGGACAACTAAAATTATTTTCATCCGATTCTCTTTATTATCCAGCATCAAAGTCCTAGAGAGCTGACCGTTGTTGAATGTGCCCAGATTCCTTGACTACTGAGAACTTTGATTTATAGATCGTATGACCCTAATAAGCATCACAGAGACCACCCCCATAAACCTATTTTCGTCTTGTTAAAAATCTGTAAGGCCTAGAAGCCTACATCTTGACAGACGGAGGATTATAATTAATAGTTGGTCAATTGGACATTATAGACAACCTGGTGAGCATCATTTTTTCATTTAAGGATTTATCATTATTTGTTTCAGCTATAACTGAAGATGCCACCTTCAGCCTGAATAGGGACAGACAACAATGGGAGAATTTCACAGGCATAGGGGGAAGATTGGCAGCACAACCCTACACTGACAACTCTTTGAAGCCGGCTGGTAAGTTATATGGACAGCTTAAAACTCATCAAAATTTGTAAATAAGGTGTGCATGTGTAATGCCATGCTTCATTAGCTCGCTAGAGTAATACGGTACATTTGCCTTGTTGTTATCGATGCACTGTAGGACGCAGAGGTAGCAGTAGTATAACATACTTAAATTGGTCAGTTGAAATAAGAGCTTCTTTATATGGCATATACAACCACTTATTCATAAAACTTCAGCTTAAAGCACTTTCACAATATCAGGAACTCCTCAAATCATTGACCTTTCACAGCAAAGCCTCCATATGTGATTCTTGTTGCAGTTGTGTTTGACGTGTCGAACTGTAACAGTCCTGTTGTTGCTAAGACTGTTCAACAGAACCTTCACAAGCATCACCATGTTCACAACCACACACAACCTACAGAGTTTCGTAGTTTAAAAGGTAAGTCCAAGTTTATAAAACCGTTCAAAGGTAGAATATCATATCAGAACCTGTGGCAACAGCAGTGTCAAATAAACGATTGTAGGAATATTCAAATCAAATCCTGGTCATTAAAACTTTAATTAACTTTTGAAAGAATATATTTCACTTGGGATATTTACGATGATGTTGCATGGGGCACTTTCTGTATGGTTTTGGTACTTCCGTAGACAATTCTTCTTTAACAATAAAACAGCCTCTCTGTAAAAGATGTGTTTGAGATTATGATGGTAAGAGTGGGAACTGCTTTCAAAGTAATGGCACTAGAAGTCTTTAAGAACCGGTTCAAATCTACAGAACAGTAACACCAGTTTGTAAAACCGTTCAAAATTAAAATATCAACAGGAGTGACAAGCAAATGTTGGAAGGAATATTCAGAACAAACCCTGGTCATCAAAACTTCAAACCTGCTGCACAGAACTTTTGTAAGTTCATGTTTCATTAAATGATATGTATGATGATGTCGCAGGTGCCCCTTCTGATGTATCTTGCTGGTAACTATGTAGATAATTCTTACTTAGCAATAAATCAGCCTCTCTGTAAAAGGTGTGTTTGATATTACCATGGTTATAGCGGTACTGCATTAGCGGTGAAAAGCTTTTAAAGCAAAGGCATGTCACTAGAAGTCTTTAAGATCCGGTTCAAATCTACAGAACAGTAACACTAGTTTAAGGATTCTACTTAAATTTAGATCACCAGTTTAAACATGATGAAGAACTGTAGATTAACACTTAATTAGATCAGTACAATAACTATATAAACACAACAAAGTAATAGGCATTCTGAAATTTAACTTGATTGATTGATAACGTGTTTCAGAAAGCACAAAGGAGAGACTGTCGTTGTTTGACGTGAGAGGTCATGTAGTCACCAGGGCGACAAAAGATGCCGTTAGAATCCTCCAAAGAAGCAACAAGGTCATGATCGTTGGGGAACCAAAGCAGGGGGCGACAACTCTAGTGGACTATCTGGCAAGAACGTGGTCGGTAGGGAAGTACTCCTCATTTACGCCAGTCGAACTTTCTTCACCAGATCAGTGGTTGCATTTACCTCCGTCTGGGAAGTATGTTTTCATTCTGGAAAACTTTCTTAGCTGGTCAGATAGCTTAGATCATCAATGGAGTAATTTTTTAGAGAAGGCCCAGACTAAGGTAGATAAAGGGGACGTTGTGTTGATAATGTCATGCCAGAAAAACAAGTATGACCAATACAGAGCTAAAAACAGGGGACATTATGTTACTGATCAAAGATACCTGGTTGATCTGTCAACATACAAGCTAAGAAAATTTGAACAGGTTTTGGTCCTCGAGAAAATCTTCTCAAAATTAAAGGTCAATGTTACTACCAAAGAACTTTTTCAGATAGCTGAAAAAACATTTCAAGAGAGATTTTTTGAAGGTTGTGAATATTTTTGGAGGAATAGGAGTTTACAAAATTTAGACAAAAAGTTCTTTGCAAATCCTATGCAAATGGTGAGGGAAGAAATATCACAAAGTTTGTGTGATAACAAACCGCTTTTCTTTGCTCTTGTACAAGTTGCGTTAAAAACAATTGATGTTGTTGATGTAAGAACAAAATACCCAAGTCTCTCACAAGAAATGGACTGTTATGGTGAGTATGGAACACACATCGATGGATATTGCATTGAAACAAATGGAAATTTGGGTTTCAAGCACAACTGCATTCTACTTTGCACCTTTCTTGCACTTTTGGACTTCGATGACCACATTTTCATAAGAATGTGTCCTCTTGACATTCTGGTGAATTTCACAACTGTGAAAGGACCTGAAGAAAAACCTTCTGAAAAAATCAAGCTCCACCAGAACCTCCTGCAGGAACTTTCCCACCGACTGCAGGAAGGGCTTGTGATGAATCAAGAGCTTGCACTAAGGCATGATTTCTTTTCAGAAGACAGGTTCTTTGCTGTTGATGAACAAATGGTTTCTGTTTTAATGAGTTTGGATCCAAGTTGCTTGATGAAAAACGCTACTCGTCTTGGTCACATTGGTCTTCTGGAATTATCTTTCATGTTCCGGGATCTTTTCACAATGCCCCATGATTTCAAACATGAGTTGCTACATCAAGCAATCAGCAGTTTGAATATCGATATATTCGAACTTTTACTGAGAAATGGAGCAGAAGTGTGTGAGGAATGTTTCCTTCATGTAGATCTTTTGGATAGGAACATTTCATCAAATGGACTTGAAATGATGCTCGAGTTGATTGGCACGAAAGACATGGGTGTTTTTGTAATAGAGACATCCCTGGGAGAACTCTTTCGACATGGTCACTCGATCATAGCTTCCAAAATGATCACTTTGCTAGAGTCGAGGTCGGACTTTCCAGATCTTTTGACTTCTCTCATTGACTTGTCTTGTCGCTTTGGTCAAAAGGAGTTATATTTACGTCTCCTATCTTATCAGAAACAATTTCAACCGTCTTCTCAGCTGCTTCTTCATGGCATAGAGGGTGGTTGCGTTAAAATTGTTGAGGATCTTATGAACAGGAAAGGTAACCCAAACATCCGATTCCCATCAAAATTATCAGCATTACAATTTGCAGCAGAACAAGATAATCTCAACCTCTTCAGGTATCTGTTAGGCCACGGAGGAAACATAAATGAACAGACTGGACAGGGACAAAGTGTATTACACTTAGCAGCCAGTGTTGCCAAAAAGAAGCAGCCAGCAATTTTACCTTGGATTTTGTCCACTGCAGGTCTGTTGCCAGTGGACATCTTGGATAAAGAAAGACAGACACCTTTACATTTGGCAGCAACTACTGGCAACAAGGCCGTTGTAATGGAACTGATAAAAGCAGGTGCCCACATCTCGTCTCACGATGCAAAAGGAAATACACCTCTTCACTGCTTGGTCATGAGCGCTAACCCTGACTTGGACATCATTGAATATTTCATCGAGAAAGGAGCAGATATTGATGCCAGGAATGGGGATGGGGAAACACCTTTGCAGCAACTTGTTCAAACTGGAAAGGAGAATGATCGCTGCAACATTTTGCAATGTTTGATATCCAAAACAAAGGAACGTGATGCAGTTGATAGGAGTGGAAGCACACTTTTACAAAGTCTTCTCATTCATGGCTGCAACATTGAGGAAGCTGAAGTTCTCATAGAAGGCGGTTGCGACATAAAAAGGAAAGATAACAAAGGAAATACTGTTCTTCATCTTCTGGCTTCTCTCGGAAATCATCAACTTGTGAAAGTTGCTTTGGGGAAAGGAGCAGATGCAAATATTCGTGACAGCAATGGTGATACACCTCTTCACGTTGCTGTGCGTCATCCAGACAATGATCAGGTTGTAGGAGAATTGATGAAATGTCAAAGGAGTGTCGATGTGGAAAACAATGATGGAAACAATCCTCTACATTTGGCGTGTTTTACTTCAGAAGTCAATAGCATCAAATACATTCAACACCTAACTGAGATTCAACCGTCCTTGATGCATGCTAGGAACAAGGAGAGGAAAACGGCTCTCCACATGGCAGCAGCATCTGAGGGACCCTGTTCACCTGCAAACACTGAACATCTGTTGTTTGGATCTGATGTTCATGCCACTGACATAAATGGTGATACTCCTCTACATGCTGCTTGCTTTCTTTGTGGTCCCAATTCGGTTCAGATTATCCAAACATTGATACTGTATGAAGCTGACGTGAACGTCTTGAACAGGGATGGCAACTCTCTACTCCATGCAGCTTGTCTTGGACAAGGGCCAAGCAGAGAGAATATTGTAAATATCCTCATAGGATACAGATCAAAGGTTTTGTCTCAAAATCATCATGGATCTACACCAATTGATCTTGTCCGTTTCACACATTCTGAAAAGTCAGTTGCATTAACTGACACACTTACCAATGCAGTTATCTCGGAAGTATGCCACTCGAAAGAAGGATATTATCCAAGAATTGTGAAGCTATTGGAAAAGTGTCAGTTCGTTGATAACGATGAAACTATACTTCATAAAGTTTGCACCACTTCAGGAAAGAATACACGTAGGATTATCAGTGAACTTGTCAGCGCTGGCCATAAAGTAAACAAAACAGATTTGAAGGGGAGAACACCACTGCACGTCGCATGCAGGATGCCGGGGAAGTACAGTGTAGAAATTGTAAAAGAACTTCTTGTCCACGGAGCCTCAGTGAATGACAAGGACGGGGATGGTTACAATGCACTCCATGTTGCCTGCAGCACCAACACAAAAGAGTCTCCAGAGATCGTGAAAGTTCTTGTTGAGAACAAGGCCAGTGTTGATGCTCGGAGTAATGACGGAGACACAGCCCTTCACATAGCTTGTGGACCGTCAGGTGCAGTTGAACTCATTCGGTTGCTGATAAACTTTGGGGCGGATATGGATCTACGTGACAGTCAGGGACTAGCACCCATTGATATGATGAGCCGTGTTCAAGTCAACACTGATGTTAAAAGCACCATTTACAGTGCCCAGCTTTGGAAAATATGCAACAGGGGTGAAAGGTTACATGAAGGCGGAATAAAAAGTCTACTCGACCGAGGTGCCTCCTTGAATTACAAATCTCGAGATGGGGATACATGCCTTCACCTGCTTTGCCAACAGAAAGCGGAACATACTTATGAGAATGTCAAGCTTTTGCTTTCTCTAGGTGCCAACCCACATGCCAGAAACAACTTCGATTACAATCCTTATGAAACTGCATTGTTTTCTGGTAACATGAAAATAGCAAAAATTGTGTATGAAAGACAACAGGCCACAGAAGATGATGAGAACGAAGATGACGAAGAAACTTCAGGTATTTCAGCATCCTCGGTCTTTGAAGAAGCAGCTGGGATCTGCACTACCTATGGGGATATTCTCGATAAAGTCGAGGGTGCATGCAAAGATGACCACAAGGAAGTTATGCCCATGGTCGATGTTTTGAAAACAAGTGCAACAGTTACTAAGACCATCCTGACTTCAACCGTTGACGTGATTCAAAAGTTTAAAGACTTTGCTAAATAAAGGAAGAAATGAAAATGACAGACTATCATGAAATATATATGGTAGATCTACATTGATTCATGATGGATAAGAAACATCAAATTCTAAAGCGAGGACAGTGCTGTCTGACATATCATTGACTACTTTTACCAAGACTCGTCAAATTGTTCTCTTCTAATGATGGACAGAACCTGGTAGTATGGTATGGACACACAGGTGAACTTGTCATTTTTGTTTGGCAATCATTTTATCTATATATTCAAATCAAAGGTAATTTTTCGTGTCATGCCATTAAAACTGATTCCTTTTTCAAGATGATAACAAGACCGCAAAATGTAAATGCCCTCAGATTCTCAATTTCATTTCATTGACCTTACCGCATTTTTATTGAAATGATACTTTCAAAAAGTCTCTATGGTCTAAAGGCACTTGATAAAGACGCCTTTTTTTAATTTTAAGCGAATATGCTGTATTGATAACAAATTACAAATACCTAATTGATTAATAGATGATAATAAGCTATATATCAGAGAATGTGTATTTCCATCCAGACAAAGTAAAGTGAAATTTTTTTATTTGTACATGATAATAAAAACGGTTTTTGCAAAATCAAAACTTATCGTTATACACTCAGGGGCAAAAGAAAACGATACCAACTTTTCAAAAGAGTACATAACAAAATCCTGTTGTAAATGAAATGCGACTACGAGCCCTTGTGATAGGCACATCAGTTGTGAAGAAGTACTCACAATTTCAAACATCAAAGTATAATACTTATAATTGTATGACTGTTCAAATACACGAGGGGTCAAAAAACAGCTTTTTCGATGTTATTTTTGGTCATAATCTTTGGAATTGGAATAAAATATTTATGAAATATAAAAATCTATAAAATCTAAGATGTTATCAATATAAATAACCCTTGTAGAAGTTAATTTTTTCACGCATTTTGCCTGTATTTTGGTTTAAAAACAAGAAAAAGGGCCATTTTCACTATCCTATCTCGTCTAGTTAAGGAGATTTTTTAACAGCGTTTTGAAAGGCTTGTATTTCAAAAGCGTTAACAGATATAGCTCTGAAAATAAAAACTTAGTTCAGTTTGCTCTTGAATACACGAAATAACCCTGTTTCAGCCGTAACTATCAATCGTAGATTAACCTATAATGCATTTTATATGGTATCGTTTCTTTTGCCCCTGAGTGTAGATGTGCATTGACAGGAAGATTGTTTGCATCCTATCTCGAAACCTGCTTGACAATTATGTACTAATATATCATTACATTGGAATTATCCCAAGAAATATTAAAAAACTTTAAAAAAAATTATTTTCATCCACTATTTCCTTGTAAACCCTGTTAATCATTTTAGATATGCAGTTTTTGTATTGTAAAACTTATGTGAATTAATTTGTTGAAACCTTCATTACAGTTATAAATTTTTATACAATTTGAAACCATACATTGTACAAGGATAGGTTGACTTATAAACTGATAATTGTTGAATGTCTTGTTAAAACTTATATTTATTGTGTTATATTTGTCTATTTACGTTATGGAGTATGTTTTCCTCAACGTCAGTCTATTGTATATCCATATATATTTATAGTGTTTTTGTGTTTTAAATCCATATATATTTATATACACATGTATATATATTTTCAAATGTTTGTAATGTATATAAATCTCACCAAGTTCTGTGCATCTCCTACCGATGTCATGAATAAGTTTGATTGGGGATTTGGGGTTTCCTGTTTGGTTTCCATTGCAGTTATTTGTATATTGCCCTTTGAATAAAGTAAATAGTTCTTTTCAGGAACATAATACTTAATCTATTTGACAGGCCGTTTCGTTCATGAATTTTGAAAAACAAATCTCTCAGAAATTTGAATAAGCCGAATATTTTGTGACAATTAACTGTAAGTAATTCAAAGAGATATTTTGAGAATTAGGGGAAAGCTAAAACCACTTTGTAGTTTTACAATTTGACACCTTCATATGAAATAAGCAATTCATGCAAAAGAGTTGTCAAATATGTTCTTTGTTTTGTCCAATATAATGTATTGATTTTTTATTGATGGATATATTCATGGTAATACCAGAATTAATCAGTTTAAGAAATGAGATTATGTCATGTGTATGTAAATCCAATAGTGAAAAGTTACGCTTCTTTGTAAAGGGAAAACTATATTGTGAAATTATGCTGTGTTTTTAGTATTTGAAGTGCCTTTTTACGATTCTTGTATGCAATAACTGTATGATATTTATGTGAGACTACTGATAAACCCTCATCCATTTACTCTCATTGAATTGACGAGAAGACAATGATTAGAGTCCAAGAGATAAGAATTTCCTTGGTATCTCTATAATTGGTAACCTCTTGCACAGGGTTGTGTGCCAATACAAGCTGAGAAAACTTATCCATTCTACATATGAATTTCAATAATAGATAGATAAAAAAGGTTTTAAATGTTACATATGTTTTGCACTCTAATGTCTCCAGGATGAATGTCCTAGTCTGTCAGACAGACCTAAAATTAAATAAAAGCCTAAGCAAGTCTATAATAAGGCTTGAGAGCTCAATTTTAGAGTAGTGAGAATAGTCCCATACATGGATTATTCAATACCATTTAATAATCATATATATACTTGAAACATATTTCTGATAAAGCAATATTGAGAAATCTTTTAAATTGTTATTAAATCCAAATAGCAATGTTCTTAAAAAACTTCCAATGTACACGCTATGCCTTCTTGTACAAACTTGATAAAAATAGAGATGACAATGCTTATATGATTTTTCAAAAATAACATGTATACATATTTTTCCAGTACGAGGGTATTCATCCACATGCATTATGTTGGTATTTGTGTATTACTACGATACTAATATCATCTAAAAAAACAATTGTAACATGTTTTTTGTATTATTTACATTGTGATGTGAAAAGATGTGATGTGAAATAAACTGATACCAATTGAATGCGTATGGCTATAGGTGAGATGTATTATGGACTATTTGGGAATAGGTTTTAAAGGGGCAGTAGCACGTTTTTTGGAAAATTTAAATTTTTCACTGATAAGTGTACGCTAATGCTAAATGTATTACTTTGATAGTGTAAAAAATCTCATCACACAAACCAAACATATATAGTCAGTGAACACATTATAAAGATCCATATAAAGTCCATTAGGGTCCATTTTAGTGTGAACATCTTTAATTTATTTCGTGTCATAAAAAAACAATCGCATGGACGAACTTTACATTATATATTTGATCTATGTTTGTTTCATTTAGTATAAATATATTGTCTTTCAGTTGGAACCATATATTTTCATTTTCACCCTCACCTTATATGCCCTTTTAAAGTGACACAGAGTATCTTTCTTCAAATTTTATTTGGTTTTGATAAGCTACAAAATATCTAATATTGACTGAAGTTCATATCTCATCACTGGACTTGCAAATATATCTATTTATGCGTAATATCTCTAAAATTCTTGATTTTATGGAAAAATCAAGAAAACATCTCAAATACGTTTAATATTCGAAATTATGCATCCAATTTATCTACCTATTAGTAACAATATCTAATAAACATTATCGAATCGAACATATCCTCCTGACAGCTTATGACAAGGTTTCAAAATTACGTTTGGCGAATTTGCGCGCGCCACTCGAGCCACATTGTCCGGTTTTCGATCAAAATCCCGACTTTGAATGGCCGTATTTTCGCTCTAATGTACTGATTGACCTTTAACTTGTTATTTTCAGTAACAGTTAGTGGTTCCCGATGTAATAACATCGATTTAAAAATTTGACATATGTGATCCTTTCAACATACCCTGTGTCTCTTTAAGGTATGACAAATCTTACAGTGTGTGTTAAATAGGATGTATGCTGTGAAAATATATAATAGGGAATGTTTTGAAAGGACAAAATATTATTTATTACTGACCAGATAACTTTTTTGATAAGTTGTTGATCATGCATTATGCAAATATATAAATAATGTATTCGTCAAATGTCATCAATCGGACAAAAGCTTATGTAGAGAAATACTTTATTTCCGATGGAAACAAATCATTATCGTTTTTAATTGATATCGCCTTTTTCTGTATTCCAAAGCTGTCAACATTTTATCTATATTGATTGATATTTTAATAAATTACTTATTTGATTTCATATGAGCTTATTTGTATCATTTGCTTTTGTCTTGCTTAAAACCACATGTCTGGCATTAACCGCAGAAATAGTAGTTGAAAATCTTTATAATAATGATTGAATGTTGAATTAAATGTTGTAGCAGTTATAAACTGCAACTAAATCTTCAACTTAAAATATAAGAGCTTAAATAATTACCTTCGCGAGGGGAGAGTTAAACGCCAAAAAACATGGTTTATAATGCAGTAAATGCAAATATTCCTCAATTTGTAAAGAGTATCGAATCTAACCCAAGATGCCTCTTTCCTGTTTTATTATATACATGAATATTCCTAAACCTGTTACCAGTAAAATGTTAACTAAGTCATTAAACAAGTTTTTGAGTCACATGCTTCAAAACTCAACTCACCAACAAAAGGTTTTGTTCACTAACTAGAAATCCACAATGCCCATGGTAGACAGGGACGTGGATCACGCCAATCGGCTCAACTAGAGAAAAGATTTCTCCTACGTGTGTTTGTTCAGCTCTATAGTACCGTCTCGTCTACAGTTTCGGGATTCGGTGTTAACGCGGTGTGGTGGGTGTCAGATTATATGGGGAGGGGAGAGAAAAGGTGAAGGCAGTGAAATCAGAGAAGACTGGGAAAAGAAATTTGTATAGAGCCTATGAAAAATGAAAGGAAACACAGTGAGAACAGCGATCATTAGTGATTCACGTTTTGAAGATCGAAGTAAAGTGTACATGTACTATACAATCTTGGAAGAAAAAATATCTTAAGATTTGTCCTATACCATCTTGGAATATTTCAATATTCCAAGATCGTTTAAAAAATCTTAAGATATGTACGGAAATCTTAAGATATGACGATTTATGATCCACCTGTTCAATCTTGGAATATGTGAATATCTTAAGATATTTTCTGTACGATCTTGGGATATCCATATAAATGATACCATATGTCTATGAATTTAAATATTTACTCTTTGAATTGAAAAGAGTGTTTTTGACAAATGTTAGACATGATAGGAAAATTGGAAAACGACTTTTGAGTAATGAAATTGGGAAAATGCCTAATTTGGAAAACGAATAACTTTGATGAAGAAAATGACTTTATTTGGGCAAAACCTTTGAGTTATTTGGGGCAAACACTTTGATTGAGAAAATGACTTAAAAATAAATGTGAGAAAATTACTTTATTTGAAACAGTGACTTTGATGCAGAAAATAACCTTATTGAAAAAAGGACTTAGATGAAGAAAATATGACATGGTGTCGAGTTCAAGGGTATGTAAAACGTGCGTGTGTGTAAAGATTATTAATGATACGACCACTCATGGCAGACATACGCTAGATAATCAAAGTTTGAATGGCCATTTCTTTAATACATTTTATTTACAAATTGCATTTTTTATATCATGAACTTCCTTTTAGCAAGAGTTACAGAGCATTTTAAGTGATGGATATTCGTAAGACCATTAACATAAGAGCACTCACACCAGATATAAGCTTGATATTCCAAGATTGAATGGCCATTTTTCAGCCTTTGTCACAAGTTATTTTTTAAATTATGATCTTATGTCATCATGAATGAATGTTGTCCTATGTTTAGCGTATGTGAAAATGCTTATATGTATAAGTTAGATACGGTAAATAGGATCCTACAAGATGATATCACTCAGAGGAATTTCTCGCTAGATATTCCAAGATTGAATAGCCATTTCTTGATGCGTGCCCTTCTCACAACTACACATTTTACATGATCAACTTCATGGATTAATAATGTCTTTTTCCTGTGAAGTAGACTTTCAGAGTATATATATAAAAATCGTATAGGTTAATGATATTACAAGACGACATCACTCACAGGAAATTTACGCTAGATATTCCAAGATTGAATAGCCCTTTCTTGATATGTGCCCTTCCCACAACTACCATGTTTTCTTTAAGAACTTCGGTTATCGTCAATGTCTTTTTCATGTGAAGTAAGCTTTCAGAGTATATATATAAATCGTATATGTAATTGATCCTACAAGATGATATCACTCACAGAGTTTTAACGCTAGATATTCCAAGATTGAATAGCCATTTCTTGATATGTGCCCTTCCCACAACTACCAAGTTTTCTTTAGGGTGGCTTCACACTGTCCCGATTTTGACCAACGAAAGAAACACGAATGAGAAAATTTGAAATTCGTACGATTTGACCCGAATATGGGAAAAAGACAGTCATAATCGGAGGCACTTCTAATAAAGAAAGAAGGCAACACGATGTTGAAAGAATGACACACGACCACAAAACGAATTCAATGCGAATGGATGCACGATCGTAAAGGAGATTTAGCTCAGGTCGAGTTCGATTGGCCCGGAATTGATAACAATTGGTCTTGATTTGAATTTTTGCCCATGCGTGAAAGTAGGCTTTGTGGTTGAACTAGCAGTGGAATGCCACCAAGTCTAAGAATGGATGTGTGGCACAACGTAAGATAACCAGTAATGTTGCTAGACTATTAATATTTGGCCTCTTGGAACATATTCAGGCAATGGACCTATAATATAATTTTCAACTGACTTGCTAGATAACAATCGTTAGCAACTGAAAATGATTCAAAGCTTTCGAGCTCAGCCTTTACGAAGTCTGCACGACGACAACACGGTGGCAGCACGACGTCGTAACGGGACTACGATGCATGTACGATGCCTCTAACCAGCTGTCGGTAAACATCACGTGACCTCTGGAAGTCAGCTGGAACGAGTATCATGGCTGCACAATTCGATTGTTTTAAACGACCTTACGACTATTTATCATCTGGATATTTGTTTTTTTCTTCCTGGGCATCATATGAACTTTTTAAAATCAACTTAGTTAACCGGTGCCGTGTGCATCGAGAATGAATCGCAAAGTTACCGGGGCTATCTTAATACATCTTTATGCTTCGTATTACAGTCGGTAGAGTATTCATAGCTCCGGCAGCAAAATCGGAAGTGCAGGGACGTTTTTTGGTATGTCAAAAATATTCTGATAATCTATGCGAATATACATTTTCTTGGTGTAATCGTGTCTTCATCTTGCCTTTCGTACGACAATAGCTACGAATCCGTGTCGTCATCGTATTACCTTCGTGTGATCATCTGTTCAATGGGCGAGTTTGACATGCAAATAAAATCGAATGACATCATCGTACTGATCGATATACGAAGGCAATACGAACACATTACGAATTCACACGACGGTACCTCGATAGCAATGCGAAGGGGAAGATGGAGACACGGATGCAACACGAAAATGGCGTGATCAACAATTTGCTCTCTTCCCCGATCTTGACGCCGAAGCAAGAAAAACTCTTGCGGCGGTCAAAAGATGCGTTTACGAATGGCCCGATTGCTTACGATCCTTTGCGAATTTGCACATTTTCAAATTCGTGTTGCCATCTTTTGTCAAATTCGGCTAAGTGTGAAGCGGCCTTTAAGAACGTCGGTTATCATCAATGTCTTTTTCATGTGAAGTATAGACTTTTAGAGTATATACAAAATCGTATATGTTAATTATATTAAAAGATAGTATCCCTCACAGGAATTTCACGCTAGATATTCCAAGATTGAATAGCCATTTCTTGATGTGTGACTTTTTCACAACAACACATATTGCATGACCAACTTCATGGAATAATAATGTCTTTATCATGTGAAGTAAACATTCAGACTATATATATAAAATTCGTATCTGTTAATGATATTACAAGACGATATCACTCACAGAGTTTTAACGCTAGATATTCCAAGATTGAATAGCCATTTCTTGATATGTGCCCTTCCCACAACTACCAAGTTTTCTTTAAGAACGTCGGTTATCATCAATGTCTTTTTCATGTGAAGTAGACTTTTAGAGTATATATAAAATCGTATATGTTAATGATATTAAAAGATAGTATCCCTCACAGGAATTTCACGCTAGATATTCCAAGATTGTATAGCCATTTCTTGATGTGTTCCCTTCTCACAACTACCAAGTTTTTTTTAAAGAACTTCGGTTATCATCAATGTATTTTCATGTGAAGTAGACTTTCAATGTATATGTTAATGATATTACAAGACGATATCACTCACAGGAATTTAACGTTAGATATTTCAAGATTGAATAGCCATTTTCTTGATTTGTGCCCTTCTCACAACTACCAAGTTTTCTTTAAGAAGTTCGTTTATCATCAATGTCTTTTTATGTGAAGTAGACTTTCAGATTAGATCTATAAATATGAATGGTATATAAAAATGATGTTGAATCATTAGACGACTCATAGAAACTGTTCGCCAGATATTCCAAGAGATTGAATAGTCGTTTCTTGAAATGTGCCTTTTTCAAACCTACCCATTTTACATGATCATCTCCGTGGATCATCAATGTCATTTTCTTGTGAAGTAGAATTCCAGAGTATGCAAATAACTCTTATATGAAAATGATACTACAAAATAATATAATTCAATGACCATTTACGTTAGATATTCCAAGATTGTACAGTCATTTCTTGTACTGCGCGTTTTTCACAAATAGTCATATTTCATTATGAACTTCGTAAATCATCAAAGTCTTTTTCGTGTGGAGTATTAGAGTTTCAGAATATGTTAATAAATCGTACATGGAAATGGTGTTACAAGATTAAATATCTCTCGGGAAATTCACGCTATAGTTTCCAAGATTGAATAGCAGTTTATAAAACTTTTCTTTCATATCTTTCTTATCTTATGAACTTCTTCGAACATTCATGACTTTTTTATGTTTAATAGAGGTTCAGAGTATATAAGTATATCGCATACGTTATTACAAGATTAGATCATTCAGGTGAAATATACGCCATATATTACAAGATTAAATAGCCATCTCAATTTTTCATCACTCAAATTATGAAGTTCTGTTTGAAATAATGTCTTTTCATTTTGCGTAATATTTACAAGTTTGTAACTAGTTGGTTACTTAATAACATGTTTCATTGGTTTGACTAGTCAGGGCGGTATCGTCTCGCTAACTATAGGCTATATACTCTCCGGTTAATAAGCCATTTCCTTATTAGTACTTTTTCACAAGATGCCTTGTTTTCATAATGAATGGTTTGAAAGTTGTCATTTGCCAATGTTTGAAAAATTTAGAATTGTCATTTAAAGATTAGGGCAGTAATAATATAAATAGAACTGAGCCTTGTCTCAACATTCATGTAAATATTTTAAAGTGTGTATTTGAAGAGGTAATATGATATTGTAAGATAAGATTGTTGTTCGATTGGAGTTTAACGTCTTCTTGAAACATTGGGTGATGTCGACGGCCTATGCCTGAGTTATTTCCAATATATTTGGCACACAATTTAGAATAGGTCATAGACACCCGAATAAAGTTCATGAAAGTTCTAAAGTGGTTAAAAATATAATTAATTTGGATTTGAAATAGAGTGGGGGAAAAGGGGGTTATATTATTATAAAATAATAGAAAAAGTTAAGACGTATCATGACAGTTTATATTTAGATGGAGACAGGAAAAGGTGTCAATGTGAGATGTCAGTCAGTAACCTTTTAGAGAACATCCATCTAAAGTTTTTGAGGAAAATGCTCAGAATAAAGAGAAGTACACCATTATACATGATCTATGCAGAGTCAGGACGCAAACCACTATCTATTGTTGTATATACTAAAATGATATCCTACTGGGCAAGATTGATTTCAGGAAAACCTACCAAGCTTGCAAACCTTTTACTTAACATTTTATCAAATAATATTTTAAATAACAAATGGTTATCATGTATCAAAGACATCTTGATAAAGACGGGAAATAATTATGTATGGATGTACCCTCCATTAGTTAATATTGATTGGATTAAATATAAGGTCAAGAATAGCCTTACAGACCTTTTTATACAAAAATGGTATTCAGATATTGATATATCATCTAAGGGTAGATTTTATAAGATGATTAAAAGAAATACTGATATTGAATTTTATTTACAACACTTGCCTGAAAAGTATATATACAATCTTTTGCATTTTAGACTGTCCAATCATCGCCTTCCTGTGGAAACCGGACGATGGTCTAAAATTGATTATGAATTTAGAAAATGTACATTATGCACCTCAAATGTCATTGGAGATGAGTACCATTATTTATTCAAATGTAATTTTTTCAACGAATTAAGGGAAAAGTTCATTCCTCAGAAATGTATTATAAATCCTTCAATTTTTAATATGACTACATTATTTCAAACAAAAAATGTTCACACCTTAATGAATCTGTCCATATTCTTCCACCATGTGCTAAGTAAATTTAGATAAATTATCGCATTGTCCATATATGAAATCATTGAAACCTCTTGTAAACCTCATTATGCTACTTTGTAGCCTTGAGTGAATAAATCTTCTTCTTCTGAAGTCTGGCCGACAGGAAGTAACCGCGATTGTCTTAATCAGCGAGGTGACATAATTGCCCTGATTAGTCACTTAGATTATGTGTTAGAACAACTAAACTGATTGACTGCAGTTGTTAACCGGATATGTTTAATTAATTGAGATTCACGTGAATAGCATCAAAACCTTAAATGCATGGTTAAAAAAAAACTTTACCGACTTTTTAAAACAGTAATAAATTATTGTCATTTTCGTATTAAACTTTTGAAAACATGAGGGCAGAAATTTTTTAATATTTCTGTTCGACTGAGTGGATATTGGAACAATGTTGGATCGCCTGCATAAAAATATTCGTCAGTTTGATGGTTAAAGTATTGTGACATTTCACTTTATATGCAATGTCTTGTAATGCAATTAACAATGTCATCCATGTATCCATAAACTTTTCAAATTTAGTGCAAATGTACATTTCAGTAAAATTCATTTCATTCATAAATATTGAACAATTTGTTGATTTCCGGAAAATAATAGGTAGAAACGACATATAGTTTTAAATGCCCAAATTATAATATTAATATTATAATAATAATAATATGAGAGAGAGAGAGAGCGAGAGAGAGACACAGAGAGAGAGACACAGAGAGAGAGAGAGAGAGAGAGAGAGAGAGAGAGAGAGAGAGAGAGAGAGAGAGAGAGAGAGAGAGAGAGAGAGAGAGAGAGAGAGAGAGAGAGACAGACAGACAGACAGAGAGACAGACAGACAGACAGACAGACAGAGAGAGAGACAGAGACAGAAAGAGAGACAGAGACAGAAAGAGAGACAGAGAGAGAGACAGAGACAGATAGACAGAGACAGAGAGAGAGAAAAAATGTATTAAGGTGTACTAACAAACATACTATTACCCCACACCACAACATCCCGCTTCTGCCAGTCACAGATTTTCAATAAACTTGACGGACACACCTTTTGTCAAACACATTCCAACACACAACCTCATCCCACATTCGCTATCATAATCATACAATATCACACATATTTTATTTATTTATTCATTTTAACAAGTTATTTCTTAAGAAGATTACTTCTTCTCATCAACATACTGAAAACACATTCTACCAAAAGCTGTCCTATATCACTGAAAGTCACGGGTATTTTATTCTTCTCAATTGATGAGAGGCCTGCAGAGTTCGCCAAGAATGGGATATCTTATATCGTCATACATACATGTAGGAGAGACAATAAGGAATTGAACCTCGTCTTCTAGAGTGTCATTAAAAGGCATTTTCGTAGATGTAGAGGTGTGACTGGCTTTGCGTAGCGTCCGGACTCTATTGATAAGCCAATAGAAGCATAAAGAGAAGAGTATTTATTAACAGATAGTTCTCAGGTTGGAGTTCATTCTTATAAGTTCTGTAAGTTCGGAGTTAATTACCATTAAGTTGCTCATTATCATTCCAAAGAGCACAAACCCACTGTTGATTCAAACACATAGAGCCTCTGTTTCAAACTTTTTATGAAACATGTTATTGATAAATACTCAGCTTCACTTATGTTAATACTGAGTTTCTGCAAAGGGAGACAGCCCTTGATATTCTGGAAGATTTTCTTATTTTTGACCATCTGTTTAATGACTCCAGTAAAGATCTGTTGTGTTTCATTATTCTTGAGTAGAGACGAAATATTTCTATTCTTTGTTTAGTGATACAACTTTTCCATCCCAACTCTCATCCAACAGCACAGTTGGAGGTATTTCTTGCTACACCTAAATATAATCTACATGCTCTGTTTTGAACAGCATTTATAACACTGAATTCTTTATAGCCCCAGATTGTTGCATCATAATTCAATATTGGCTGGACAAGAGAATCATAGAGTTTGGAGAAGGTATCATATGACATGCCACCAGAATTAAAATATTTTTTTCTGGTAGACTTGACATGGCTCTGCTTGCAGATTTAGCTATTTACTTATTCGAACACATATAGATGTACGTGTCATAAAATATTTCTGAAACGGTTGCTACCTAAAAATGCTTATCGTTTTTAACGCTAATATTTAAACAAGATAGCATGCAAATTCTTAAATTTGAAAATTACCAATATATTGCAATACGCTTTCCTGTATCGCAATATTATTACAATACAGAGATACCCATCCTTAGAGAATCCATTATCTAACACCACAAAATACAATGTATATTCAAATGTATTTTTATGATGAGTAGAACTATTTCTTTAAGACTCCTAACAAAACAAAATCGTGAAAAGAAACACCACTTGAGGAACCCATTACATAAAACACTCATGCACGAAATTGCTTGATGGCAGTGTTGGCATATAAACCTCTTACTTTTCCTACCTGGCAGTTAACTACTTTACAGATAGATAATGATCGTGTTTACACACCTTCTTGTGTATATTGCCGACGACAAAGCTCTAACATAATAACGTTTCAGGCGTTATCATGTAAAGATTTAATATTTATTAGATTCACAATTGCAAGTTCTCAAGCGAAGTTAACCGATGTTAGAGACAGGTAGATTCAAGCTATTTGTGTTGACGTGTGAAATCAACAGATGACTCTGCAAACGTATAGTAACGTTATACGCTGGTTGACCAACGTCAACAAATTGTGGTGGCATGGAAGCACAGCTCATCCGACATGACGTCACAACTGAACAGTTGACTCCAGTCCAGTAAACTAATAACCTTGTAAGTCCTGTCCTATTGGTAGTTAATCATGTGATAGCAGCAGAAGGGGGGTTCAGTTCGTGTCTCACAACCAGAGCCAACTGGACTTGCCTTTCATCCTGTCCACCTAATGACCAGTTCCACCCCACGGTCCTTTGTGACCCGCTCAATTACACAGAACAATGGACAGTGGAGGAGAGAGAATATAAGTCCCCGTCGCGCTGCTCACTTCACCAATCGTGGACCTGTCACATCTGCAGCCCCACACAGCTACAGCTACGACGTCAGCGATGAATGTCCTGTACCTCGCCCCCCTGGCACTCCTGTGTCTGTGCGGCACTTCGGCACATCTGGATAGCGATGCTGTCTACGATGCTACAAGCGGCTTCAGATGCACCAACTTTAAATATGTGACTGCAACGTCCATATCGCTGGCTGTCAAGTTCAGGTGCAATGGAGAGAAGGAAAAGTTCGCAGACCTGCTCCAGGAATTGAACGCAGACGGTACGATCCAAGAGCTTATTACCAAATGCAAGAGTCGTTTCTTCGTGTGGAGAAATCCTCAGGAATGTAAAGTGGCCACAGTGGCAGCAGAAAACTCGGAGTCTGACCAGTCGGAAACAAGCGAGGAACAGTCAATTGAATCTGTCGAGGACACTCCCAATCACTGTTCCTTTCCGTGGGTTCCACTCAAGTGCAAAGGGATAGAATGGTGTGACAAGTACTGCAAGAGGTCCTTCCGGATTTGTCGTGCTTGTAAAAAGCTCAAAGCCAATTACGGACCGTGCTGCACTGCTACCATGACACAAGCGCCACAAACGACAACTTCAACGACAACGACAACGACAACGACAACTACAACGACAACGACAACTACAACGACCACTCTTGAACCGACAACCCAAGAAGTCACCACCGAACAAGCCACCACCGAACAAGCCACCACCGAACAGGCCACAACTGAAGAACAAACCACCCTTCCAGAAACTATACCCGCAGGAATTCAGAGTATGTATAATTACATTTTTAATCCATGCATACTCCTTATGTTTGTTTAATTTTATTGTTAAAAGGCGGTAAGTAGACAATACATATATATATATACATATAAGTAAGTGTGTGACTAGTGACTGATAACACGTTCCATTGTATTGTCGCTAGTGACTGATAACACGGTTTATTTTCATTGATAGATCTCCGTATTTCACCGCCAATCATGTAATACATTTATTATTGTTGTCGATTAATTTAGTAAGGAACCTTTCTGCGAAATGTCATTTCGAAAACAGCAGCTTCTGATAAATGTGATGCACTTGAGATTATCTGTCATGTGACAATGAGATTGTTCAATGATTTATTTCCTTAACTAGGGGTCAGCAACACACACAAAATCATATTAAGTAAAGGTTTGAAATACCTAGTGATAACGTCATAATATTGTGTTAACTTTGAGTTATTATTTTGATAATTCCCTGCTCCTTGACTATCCCGGCTATGAGGGGTGTTAGGGTTTTATATAGCACGTTCTGGGGTTGTCAATGGTGGTATCTATGTCGTTATCCTTGATAACTCACCCATGGTGTAATGTGAAAACATGGGAGACAGCACGTGAACAGATGCTTAATAAAAATTCTATCATTTCTCCTGTTTCAAGTCTAGAAAACTTTCCTCGTTTTACTCATTCGATCAATTACATATATATGCATTTGAAAGGATTTCAAGAATCTTAATGTTTTTTCTTTGGCTATACGTGATAGTTTTGGTTTTTTAAACACGTACACATTGAGATATCACTCGATAGATAAATAGATTGCCTTTAGGTTTTAGGACTAGAAAGTCTCTGTTAAACAATGACAATGACCATGTGATACAAAATTCCTGAATAGGGCATTACTCTTACAGGGATAAAAATTCCATATCAAACGTGGCACATAATTCTTTTCTTAAATAGCCTTAATTGATAGACAATACACAAAAAGATACAATGAATACTCAAACGTATTTTTATGACGAGTAGAACTACTTTTTAAGACTCCTAACAAAACAAAATCCTGAAAAGAAATATTTAGGGTGTCTTTGAAATCAAATTTATTTTTAATTAAGTTTTCTATTTTGAAAATTTAAATTGTATGTTACAACTTGTTACGACTTGTCACAATGTTCACTGATAAATCAACTCCCCTAACTGGTGAAGTTAACCAATGTCCGCTGCCTGTTGGCAATGGTATCGCGTTTAATAAACTCGACTTGTCACAATGTTCACTGATAAATCAACTCCCCTAACTGGTGAAGTTAACCAATGTCCTCTGCCTGTTGGCTCTGGTATCGCTTTGGATAAACTCGATTTGTCACAATGTTCACTAATAAATCAAATACAATAACTGCTAAAGTTAATCCATGCCCGCCGACCGTTAAAACTGGTACCGCTTTGGATAAGCTCGACTTGTCACAACTTTCACTGATAAATGACACTCTATAACTGATGATGTTAACCTATGCTCTCTGCTGCAGACAGTGCTATGTTTGTTCCAGATCTCTGCTTCACCACGTGTCTGCGAGATGATCTGCTGGACAGGTGTCGAGGGCCAGTAACAGGCATTTGTGGAACCCGCTATAACTGCTGTATTACATAAAGGTAGGATTCAGCGCTTACATAAATGGTCCCATTAAGACTGCTATAACTGCTGTATTACATAAAGGTAGGATTCAGCGCTTACATAAATGGTCCCATTAAGACCGCTATAACTGCTGTATAACATAAAGGTAGGATTCAGCGCTAACATAAATGGTCCCATTAAGACCGCGCTAACAGTAGTTTCTTTCCCTGACATACATCCTATTTTCAAGGCATCGATATCGAACGTTGTTTAGACTACATCGCTTAAGTTGTGTTATAATTGTACGGCTTTTAACCATTCAAAATTGAACACTCTAAATATAACCATTTACTGGTTAATTCGCAATGACATAAGGAGTCCATTTTCAATAGAATCTAACCTAAAAAGGGATAATCAAAAGACATAAATGGTTTGTTATGTAACAAATGTGTGTTTTCATAGCCCAATTTACCTATGACCTCTCCTGTTTTTCCTGTTTTACTGTTAATGGTCCTTTCTTTTCTTGTATGTGCATAAGTGCTAAATCAATTGTTCCTAGCACGTGACACTGAAATGGAGAAAATATATCACAGTCATTTCAAACATATATTAAAGGGACAGTAGAACGTATTTCGAACATTTTATATTTCAATTTTTTTCACTGACAGTTGTACGTTAATGCTAAATGTATTATTTGTATAGTGTCAAAAAGGTCATAACACAACCCAATCATCCATAGTTAGAGAACAAGTATAAAGATTCACATAAAATCCATTGACAGCCATTTTGTGTGAACACCTTTTATTAAGATTGTGTAAGAAAAATTAATCACATGGCTAAACATACATAATGTGTTTGAATCATTACTGTTTCATTCAGTTTAAATACAGTGTTATTTCAATTTGAACCATTAATTTTCATTTTCCCGACATCACCATATATTTCCCCTATAAACGTGCTACTGCCCCTTTAAGAGGCGTTTTTTTTAAAGAAAAAGAATGTTTGTTTCAGAGCGACGTCCGTCACAATTCTGAGGATCCATAACTAACTCCTTCTTGAATAAACTTTGCAACATATGTTGAACGTTTCCTTTATCATTTATCATTTAAGATTTTGGAGTGAACAGAGAGAAATATATAGATAGTAACTTTCTTTGTCGAAACGTAGCGTACCATTCATTTAAAAGTTTTAATCCGTATTTTGCTCTCGATTCATAGTATTATCAACTTTTAAAGTTTGAAACGCGAAAGAAATGCCTCATGTCGAATCGTAGAGGCGGCCTGGCGCTACAATGTAACAAATCACATCATTCTTACGAAACAACAACGTGACAACTTTATCTTCAGTTTTGACATTGTAAGCACCTGTTTGATAGAACAGCAACCTCCCAGAGATATTGATGATGACAACTTTATCTTCAGTTTTGACACTGTAAGCACCTGTTTGATAGAACAGCAACCTCCCAGAGATATTGATGATGACAACTTTATCTTCAGTTTTGACATTGTAAGCACCTGTTTGATAGAACAGCAACCTCCCAGAGATATTGATGATGACAACTTTATCTTCAGTTTTGACATTGTAGGCACCTGTTTGATAGAACATCAACCTCCCAGAGATATTGATGATGACAACTTTATCTTCAGTTTTGACATTGTAAGCACCTGTTTGATAGAACAGCAACCTCCCAGAGATACTGATGATGACAAATTTAAAATGATAAAGTTGAAATCAAAACAAGTTTACCACTCGTACCAGACTTCGTTTCTGGTCTGAAAGACGTCTGGTCATTTGAATTCTTAACACTCTTCATTGGCACAAATTGATATAAATTACAGGTTTCTGACTATTGAATTTATAGAAGGTGACTTGTCACAGACAAGGCCTAACGGGCTACTAATTGTTTGAATTTATAGAATTTGACTTGTCACGTAGGAAAATAGGAGTTGATGTTGGAAAAAACATATAACGTTATTTACCGTATTTGATAAGAACATTTTTGAGAAAGCACCTGTATAATCACAGGCCGATCCATGATTAATTCCCTGGTGTTTCTTTTGGTTTATAAGTTAGATGAAATATGACCCTTGGGCATGAAGAGATTAATACTTGAAGAAGTGTGTCATATGGCTTTTACGAAACGAGTGTGAATTTTTGTATTACCCGAGCGAGAGCGAGAGCTAGGGTTATACACGAATTTTTATGAGTTTCGTTAATGTTATGTGACACAGTCCGCGGGTAATCATTTCTTTATTACCAATTTGCCATCGTAGAAATATCGCTCGGTATAAGAAAACGTACTTTCTCGACTAAGTCATTTCCTAAGATTTGGCTCCAAATTGACCACCTACACTTCCAAATGTTCGAATCTGTAGCCCAAACCAAAACTCGGAGAGAAAATGTGTTTATTCCAAACGATAGAGCACCCTGAGGTGTACATTTGTTGAACGTTCTGTTAAGAAATATGCATATTTAAGAAAGTTATCACGTTCGGTACAAGAAAATGTACTTTCTTGACTTATCATTTCCCGTGATTTTGCATATTGCCATTATGACACAGGACACAGCTATGGTGACAAAATGGCATTGGTGTCATATTAGACTGGGTGGAGACAGCATGGTAAGTGTTTGATGACGACATGTCAAGTTGCTCTAGTAGAATGGGTTAAGAAAACATGCTAAATGTCTCCTGCCGGAACAGGGGGACATTGTACAGCGGCGTCCGTATATCTCACGAATCAGTGCATGCACCCAATGTCTTCAAGTGTAGTCACAGCCTAACTTGGGTTATTACGCAGACACCAGTCACTTTTTGTGACCTTGACTTTATTTTCAAGGACACAACGGCACTTTGATCACTCTCGAAACGCTTGTTAACGCGATAGCTCATGAACCACTGCACCCAATGTCTTCAAATTTGGTCACAACCTAATATATTAAGAGCTGTTCTCTATATTCTCTTCTTTTTTTGCACAAGGCTTCTTATTTGGAAGACCCAGGGACCAGTCGATTTGTTATGGTCTTAATGACATCTAGTAGCATCTAGTGTAGACAAGGGTTTCTATGTATACATTATGCTTTTTGTTAACATCAATTTGCGGCGGGGGATCTTGTCACCTTTATGACAAATACTTGTATATTGAACAGTTGGACTGAATCTATTTTCGATATATTCCAACCATGGCAAACTAAATTCAAATAGGTTTCCCGTTCATATGTATGTTGTTCATATATATAATTTGATGGATTACTTGCAGTGATATTTAGATATTTTATGTATAACATTTACCACCATCGTGTTTGAACGTCACTTTCAATCAGGTATTTATAATCAATGAGAACTCCACTCGCAATAGAGACTTTCATTAACATTAATTTGTACGTCATGCTTGAGACTCAAACGCTTTATCGTGGGTTTTGAAAATTAACCAAGCTCTTTCAAACACAAATATGTATACGTCTTCTATACGTACGTTTTCTATTAAGAAGATTTTGCTGATCAAATCTAGATCTTTTAATTGGTCCTATACATACAATGTTTCATCAATATTGATTAAAGAAATATAGTTAAATAAAAACTAGAACACGCACTCTTGAAGCTAAACAACTTCTTTAATGAAACAGGCGCGGCATTTTGTTGAGCATTTCGATATTCGCACGGTTACAGCTGGTGGCTCGTTTTGTACTATGGCACTTTTTAAGTGATCCCAAACATAACGATTGAAGGGCATCGAAAACATATAAAAGAATAAAGAACTCTCTGATAGATGAACAGGCATCTAACGGTACAACTTGCTGTAAAGCCAACCAAAATAAGCGAGGAATTCTTTTTGAAGATAAGCAAGAACATTTGCTTTGTTTTGTAAAGAAACGTGTTTTCTAGTTTCTCAAGTAAAGCAAAGTGATTGCATGCTATAAAGTTATCTGTACTTCAGGCCAACCGTTATTTTCCCTCCCGATTTCAAAGTCAGGTAAAAAGATTAGTTTGGTAAATGATATGAAATGTTTTTTAAACAAACTACACTGATAAATTATTAGTTGTGAAAGTATTGTTTGCAAGAAATCATTTGTAGATTTTAGCAAAGTTTTAAAGATAGCAAATTCAATCTTGCAAACTTTATCTTCTTTGAAAGGAACCTTTAACACTAACTTTCCTACTTGCTATATAAGGTTAATTTCATTTTCTAATTAATTGGTTGATGGAGTGTTTCCTCATTATGTTTAGTTCCGGGATCGTTTGAATCCAAATGAGAGGGTGAAGATACGCCTAATATTTTAATGTTTTCCTATCAAAAATTGGCTCAATAATATCCTGTGCAAGCGTGTGCAACATGTCTATGCCGCTTACACCGTGTGTATGTGCACAGTGTACATGCTTTGTTTGTTCAATGACATCTTCAACAATCCAATCAATAATCCAGTTTTCAACCGGGACTGCACGTACATGTATTAAAGCCACATGAACCCGATATCATAAATAAATTGTAGGTAAAACGTGGGTAAGAAAGACCCATCCCCTCTGTATAATACTCTATTATATAGAGGGGACGGGTCTCTCTTACGTTTAACCTACATTTTATTTACGATATCGGGTTCCTGTGATTAAAGCCAACCCGTTAATAGGCCCATGGACTTAAAAACGGAAAAATAAACCGATTTTAAGCCCATGGGCATGATTAAGTTTATGAAAATCAGGTAAAACTCTCATTGATAAAAACAAAACGAACAAGTTGTTTTTAGAGTGTTAATTGTACTCAACGTTTATGATATATTTGGCTACATGTATCAGAAAATAGAGACTTAGCATCATTTCATGGAATAAATGGATGGAGCATAGAACACAGACGATTCCACCCAGACGTATTGTTTAAATGCAAACTGCATATCGTTCTGTTAGTAACTACCTCAATAAGTTAACTTAAAACAGGAACTACACTTAATATTTTTGAAAATATAGATAAAGAGACAAATAAATATCTTAAGGGTATTCAAATATGCGTTTCGTCCTTTTATTATGGATAGACAAAGGTCATTAGTTCATTTGAATGTGCAAGATCAACTCAAGTCGAAAGAATCATTAATCGTTTGCTATGTATGTCCCTTTTAAAACAAGACATATTTGTGTTATGCAAAATGGAAATTGCCACCAATTGATAATTGATCAAATGTTGATAACTACTTCGACAATTTAATTACCTTATCATAAAATGACCAATATTCTCATGCTTTAGTCACTTGTTTAAGCCCGGTAACTTCAGACGAACTTTGCTCAAATTACCAGATCTCAATCAGTTTGTATCAACAGTTTCCCCAACGCAATCGTAACTCACTACACAGAAGACAGTGACAATTGTTCAAAATTGTTTTCATTGCCATGTAAAAGAAGCTCTCATAAAATCGCCTTATACTATTCATTTTGAGTAGAAAAAAACAGGTTAAATTCTCCACTATGTTTCCGATTGTAACGGTTATTTTTGGATTTAATTATTTTTGCGGTATGTGTTTAATTGCGATAATTTTGCGATTATGATTTTTTGACCATTTACGTAATTACTGTTTTTTGTCAGTTGTAGCAATTTGTAACTCGATCGACAATCATCCTCGCAAATATCCGTGATCGTGTAATGTTTGATTCTAGGTCACCGTCATGTTCATGAATCGTTCAATCGTACACAGAAGTAGAATTAATAAGCCAGTTTATGCCTCTCTCCAAACATTCAACGGTCATGACTTTAAAATGTGTGTACTGAATGCTAGATCTGTAAAAACTAATCTTCTAAACAATAATAAAGCTCAATCTATCTAAGACTTAGTGCAGTACAACGATTTTGATGTACTCGCAGTTACAGACACGTGGCCGAGACGAGGGGTCATTGACAATCTGACAATTAGCAAACTCCTACCTCCCGGCTATAAATTTAAGCAGCGCACAAGGACAAAGAAAAGAGGTGGAGGGATCGGCATTGAGTACAATGAGAAGCTTGCATGTCACATTCTAAATGTTGGCATAGCACAGTCTTCATTTGAACGCTTACCCGTACAATTCATCAATGGACAGTGCATAAATTTGATTGTTTTATATCGTCCTCCCAAATATATTAAAGGATATCTGGAAGAATTTGGATAATTACTTGATAAAATAGAAACTATTCCCGGTAAAAACCTTATTTGTGGATGATCCAACCAACTCAGATGCTCAAAAGCTCCTCACCGTCTTGGACTCATACTCTTGTACAGCTGGTCAAGGAACTAACTCAAACAGGCGTACATACTCGGGATTTGGTAATTGTTTCCTTGGGAATTACGGGCTGCTAAGTGTGAGCGCCGTAAACTTGAACGTCAGTATATGTATATGAAAACACAATTAGTCGTATACAAGCAGATTCACATTCTCTCCCCACAGAGGCAGATCAAGTCATGTTGATTTAGCCTCTGTTCACTTACGCCGAAATCCGTGAGTTCCGGCAGTTTCCCCTGGTCGAAAAAACGTTCATCCCAATACCTTTGAATTGCTTTATCAAATGACAAGGCTTCTAGCATGGAAAAGGTGGTTCATATCACAATGCTTTTGCCTTGTTTCAGTAGCCAAAATGATGATTAAGAACAGCGTCGCTGATTGCACAACTAATTTTGATTGCCTCCAATCAGGCATCTCCCATTCTATCCCACAAAGTCGGCGTAATATAACAGCGGCTAAATCAACATGACTTGATCTGCCTCTGTGGGGAGAGAATGGCAGATTCATGACTATCAAAGGAATTGTGTTTGTTCAATGATAGAGGCAGTGAAATCAACCTACTATAAACAGGAAAAAGTGAATTCAAATGGACAAAAGGAAATATTTGCTGTCACAAATAGACGTCTGCATAAGCACAAGAGTGTCATATTTTCTGCACGTTCCTCTGTGAATGAACTTGTTGGTCGCTTTTCAACATTCTTCCTATAAAAGATAGCGAAAATCCTGCAATCTTTCTTTAAGACAGAGCATTATGATTACACTTTGCTCTCTACCCGTATTGATAAACCTCTCTCGGTCTTCAAAGTGGTCACAGATGAAGATTTTTTAAAAACTTGTAATCAAATCACATGTCAAGTCCTGTAAACTTGACCCTATTCCGACATGGCTCTTAAAGAAAACCATGGAACCCTTGGTGCCACTACTGACTCATATTATCAATACATCACTTGCTGAAGGTGTCATGCGAATACAACTTAACCATGCAGTGATTACTCCTATACTTAAAAAGAAGAACTTGACCAAGAACACCTTAACAAGTACAGACCAGTTTCGAACTTGTCTTTTGTCTCGAAACTGGTAGGTACAAGATATAAGAACACCTTTCTTTCAATATCGTCACTTCAACAACACAGAAACTGCGCTGACGAAGGTTCTTAGGAGTAATGATCTAGATGGTGCTCAGTTGCCATTCTTGTTTTACCTTTTTCCCAGCTGTATACCATCGACCACATGATACCCCTCTCAACTGTTCAGAAAGTCCCACAAGGATCAGTGTTGGGTCCACTACTGTTCACGATCTATACCTCACTTCTTGGCGCTATTGTTAGATCCTACAATCTTGGCCTACACTTGCAGATGACACACTAGTCTATATGGCATTCAAACCACTGGAAAAACTCATCAGTCAACATCACATTTGAGGCAGTTCAACAGTGTGCAGAAAGTATCAGAATGTGGATGTCTGACAACTTTCTAAAGCTGAATGAGAACAAAACTAAATGTCTTATATTCTTGGCGCCAGCCCGAACGTAAATGTACATACATGACACGCCATCCAAGTGTCTGGGTGTACATAAATATAAATTCCATGACATATCACAGTTAGAACTAAATATGATTTTTTTAAATGGATAATTACATACATGTATAGGTAAATATCATTTTTTCTAAAATACACCAAGCATTTACCTTAACATTATATTAAGTATACATTCATTATTATTTGACTAATACCTGTTATTCATAAAATCAACTACAAAGCAATTTAAAGCTGGCGCTATGTTTAACATTTAGTTTAAGTGACAAACTGTCCATTGAGCAGAAATTATGAATACTTTTATATAAATTTATTTATACATTTATATATTTTTATAGTTTTATTGATAGAGAAATATTTATCGGTGGTTGGGATTTCAGCCAGTATCCATTTGTTGTGAAAACAAACGGAAAATGTTTTATAAAAACCAACCAAATTAAGCGAGGGATTTCTTTTTAGAAAGTCATGAATAGTTGCTCTGTTGTGTAAATAAACGTGTTTTCTAGTTTCAAGGAGAGTAATTCCATGGTAGCCTACTTAGTTATCTCTACTTCTGGTCACCCGTTATTTTCCCTCTCCGATTTCAAAGTGAGCTAGTAGTTTTGTAAAATGATCTGAAATTTAATCTAAACAAACTACACGGATAACTAATCAGTTGTGAACGTAATTTTTGCATTTCAGTGGCATTTGCTAGACGTCTGTACACATGAGAATTAATGATTTAATAACATTTTGCTTGTATTGAGATCATCTGTGGCTGACCTAGCAGTGGAATGGATTAGCAAAACCTCCCTATTGAGGTTATCATTATGTTGCTCTGGTGTTCCTAGTATTGGCTGGCATAACTGTTATCATTTCTTGCTAATGCACTTATTCGGTTTCTGAACTTTTTATTCATCATCATCGTCACCATCAGCATTATCATCAT
Organism: Steromphala cineraria; assembly: GCA_916613615.1. Classification (NCBI taxonomy): domain Eukaryota; kingdom Metazoa; phylum Mollusca; class Gastropoda; order Trochida; family Trochidae; genus Steromphala; species Steromphala cineraria. The sequence continues at coordinate 686,751 of OU744729.1, forward strand.
CATCATCAACTATCACTACAATTCGGACTTTCAGGATAAGTTACTAGTAAAGCAATTTCTTCTTGTTTTGTGCGGCCAATAAAAGCGATTTTTCATCATATCAGACAATATTTTTGTGATAAAATGTGACATCAAAATAATTTAATATTTCAAATTAGAGCGTAAGTTACGAACTACCTAGAACCGCTCATCCTGAAGTAGTGAGAAAAATAATGAAAGGCTTATGAGTACATTTTGTTCTTTACCGACCGAGCGGAGATTTTAATGTTACACCTTGTCCATCATTTTACGTATCAAAATGATCGTGGGTAAGAAAAAGAATAACTCGGTGTTCGGAATTATGGATAATCTGTCCCTCGTATGTTATTGTGTGAAACTGAAGCTCGGAGTTTCTCACAATGATTAACTCAGGACAAATAATCCGTAATTCCTCGCAACTCGTTGATTATTCTTATAATATCCTCCATCCACATCTCTGTAGAGAAGGGACAGGTATCTAGCTAACCACATATATAGGAGTGGTGCGTCTCTTATTACGGTTCCATGAACCTCTTAATCCGGATCCTTCATAAATATATCTGATCACAACATATGTAAACCTTCCATTTTATAACTGTCGGGTAATTCAAAAGTTGCTTTACATACGAATATACATGCAACCATATGAACTCTTTCCCTGGTGTCTTATGACAGGATATCAGTTAGTCTCTAGGAAAGTATTACACACCCAGTAGCAACACTGGTCTCTACTTATGCAACACTGTTTTTGAAGGAAACTTCTTTCTTCACATGTCCATTTCTGAAATTTGAGACATCACACCTTCAACCTTCTTCTTGGAAGCCTTCACCTTACAGCTCTGAAAAGCACCATTCAACCTCCTACATAGAAGAGGCCCTCTTCTTGAGGACGCTATCAACTAGAATTGGGTTTAAATTTAAGATATAAACCATAACGGGACTTCTGTATTGGTATGAAGCACTTCAACAAGGATTCGGCTTTATAGGTATCAGTATAATAACATATCTCTACAAAATATATACGGGGAAAGACACATTCGACGATGTGAAGCCAGTCTGAAAGCCTATTGGCTTTCGTCCTACCAGAGATATTTTTATTTGCGACTTTTGGTCTATATTCAAATGTGTAACATTCGAGGTGTGTTCTAAGGTGTATTGAGGTTTTTAATGTTGACATATCTCCGCAAGGCTCTCTGCACCTGACTATCACACAACCCATAGAGTCCTCTCTCTGTGTCAGGAACATGTTTCTGTTCAAGTGATTGTGCCAATTGACTCGTATGTACACGCTAGGTCGGCCTGTGTGCTAAAGATGTGTACAACGTTCTCTGAGATTACCACACAAGTTGACGAGTTTACTAGCAATTGGAATGGCTGTTCACTTACTATGACCTGTTTGGGTGACATTGTGTATGTGAAAAATATACTTTACAACGTGAACTAGGAATATCTTAAATTCAATGAGAAAATTGCATCGGGATCTGAACGAGGAAATAAGTTTCTATTTATGAATATTTCATAATTGTGTTGTTTACTCCTTAGTAATTTTGTGCATTTTCCAGAATACGTCTGCCATTTTATGATTGATATTTCCCCATTTGGTCACTGAGGAAATGAGGCTTATATAATTTCATATTCATATTTTATATTTTCAGAGTTAATAAAACAGTTTTTAATGTAAAGAATCAAATTTTAGTTCTAAAACACTTAGCAGAGGGTATTGTAAGTAGTCTAAATATGTATTTTTATCAAGACATATCAAACCCGCAAAATATATCACTATTACGTTTAAAAGTTATTTGTATGATAACCCTTTTAGTCGAAACACCAATTGTTTTTTATTTAAGAAATCAAGCGTTTAGTTCTAAGACCTTAATCCCAGGGTATTTGAGGTAGTTTTATGTTTATTCTTATCAGAACATGTTAAACCCGCGAATAATATCAATTAAACCCTTATAAATTAATTGTTAAATTAATTAAATAAAATAAGTTGAAACCATTTCAGGGGTGTTCCGTGAGAGTGTAAGCCAAATAAGAAACCCGTTTGCCTCGGGTTATGGAAAAAACCTCTGCTCGGTATATACCCTAGCGAGGTTATTTTCCATAACCCCTCGGTACCGGATTTTTATCAAATACATAACTTACAAAGAAATTGATAAAGTACGATCATCGTAACAAGCAGTTTTTTCTAAAATTGAGTTATTCATTAGTATTATGTGAAATCTAGCAATCTTATCTCTTTAGAAAAGGTTGTATTCAAGTTGTCAAAAAACTTCAGACACTCTTCATGGTGTCCTGTTATTTTCTTTATCAACCATCTTTCAGAGGTCTACACCCTACCAATGTTTATATATATAATTAACAATTTTGATCAACAGTCTTTTACATATTAGTGACGATGTTGTATGTAAGCCCGCTTGTCCAGTGTTCCCATTTTTGTTTTCAATTTGGCGCTTCGGATCAAGTGGCACAGAACAAGCCCGTTTGCTTATTAGAAGAAATACCTAACCTGTATGTCTCTTTACGTGTGTGTGTGTGTGTGGGCTGTAGTATACTATAACTAGTCCCGCTGTACCGGACTTCTGGTGTGTACATACACAGTGACATACATCAGCAAACTGCCACATACCTACATGCATCACTACAAGTTTACATATACTCTAACTTTCATAATCTGGATAACACAGGAGGACGAAAATATGGACTGTTGTACTGACGGTTTTACATGTGTGCTTGCCATTACTACTTAAGTTTCATTATGAGACATTCTGCAGCGTAGAAAACTCCTTCCTACCCGACCGACCGACCGTTTTTCTGTTGGACGGTCAACTCTCAATAGTATCTACACGGTGGTCAAAAAGACAAAAGAGAAGGTAATATTTCCAACATGAGAACAGTACTTGAAACATAATGACTGATTACAAACGAAGAGTGGAACTCCCTCAACTCTCAACTCTCAACTCTCAACTCTCAGTACCAGCCTGTCCATATTGATGCGGATAACACACAATGGGTGGCGCTTTCTTCAAACAAAATGTCTTCGACGTTAAAGAAAAAATTTATTTGAAATTCTGAATAATCCGTTATTAATCAAATGAATTTTCCTGAATGAGTGTTAAATGTTTCGTTCTTATAATATAATTACTTCAAACTTTATAGTACATTTGTGTACGTTTTATCAAAGTCAAGGTCGCTACTCGATGGATTTGAAATATGGATGATACTAGTACAATGCACTTATAATACATGATATAATCTTTCTGTTCTGACGTCGTAGAATACATGATATAATCTTTCTGTTCTGACGTCGGAGATAGAAAGGTGCATATTGAGATTCTTCTCCTTTTACGTTTTCTTACTTATACTTACATTGCTTACAAACCTAGCGCCAAATGAACAGCTCAGCCAGTGAAAGCCAATGATCAAACTACCATCAATGGGGCATTGTGTTTAAAATAAATGTTTTCGTTGTCATAGGATTCCTTCAAATGAACTCATGTCTATCAATTTGAATTCATTAACATGGTATCAATTTTAATTTTCATATAATAATAATCACGAAACTGACCTTTTAAAATGTATATATTTATATCATCGATACGAGTCTATATTTTTACTCTTTATGCAGTCTAAAATTTAAAGATAATCATTGACCAGTGTTCTTGTATTACCTTGATATATGATAAACTTGATATTAGTGGCTCATGAGCAAACGTGAACTTAGGCTAAGGCATAATCTACTCAGCCAATTAACCCGTAGCTACCTACACTAGCTGATTAGTGAATACCAGGAACATGAACAGGAACATGAACATTCTGATTATACATGCATGTTTGTTAAGCGCAGTGCAATACTCTGAAATATCAGTCTAAGTAAACCTAGCCTCACTATTATCCGTTACACTGCTACACTGAGTCTAGAAAGGTCTGGTTGAGGGTCGCGTCAGCCGACCTTTCTGCGACCTATGACCCTCCAACGTGATACGTGCGAAGGCACACTATTGTGGCTTGGTAAGATCAGTTCTGATTGGTCAACTTGGTCACGTGGGCCGACGCGACTCTCAACCAAGCCTTTCTAGACTCAGTATAGCAGTGTAACGGATAATAGTGAGGATAGGTTTACTTAGACTGTCTGAAATATATATTTCTTCATAAAATAAATGTTGAAAACCGGACGTGTATATCATCATCTGGTCTAGTACATTTTTCAAGTTACCAGCCCGACTGTCTGGCTTTGAACTTTTGGCAGTTCTCTACACTGCATTTTTATTCTTCAAAATACTTTAATCCATTTCAATCCATTACCAAGGTGCTTTAAAACACATTTGCTCTCACCTGTTTCACCAACAATAGTAATTCAGATATTTTATGAAACTGAAGAATATTTTTACCAGGGTATATCTTGCTTGTTTGTTTAACAATGGGAAAGAGACAGAGAATAACTTTTTGAGAACGTTAGCGAATGGCCTATCGATATAGGGGAGGGACTAGTTTATGTATACATTTAAGCATTGGTCAATTTAAGTTCGTTAATCAAAAACTCCTCAATAAAGTTCAAAAATTTAATTTTACTCAACAATTTCTATATTGATATCAGGACTTTGAGTATTATGTTCAGAGATACACTGTCTGTAGAAGGTGAAGGAATAGCCATATAAAGAGTTCCACTTGTCAAGGATATGCCGTCCCTGCAACCCATTGGCTCTCACGTGGTCAACGTCAGAGTTACCGTCCTTGACCCACATAGACCTGAAGGACACAAAGGGGAATAACTCGGGGTCCATCCCGAACCGTAAAATCTTCACATTCGCGATCGTCTCTTCCATGGTGACATCTAATGTTATCAATGACACACCGCCGTCCACATAGTAAACAGTAATCTCACTTGATTCGGCTGCAATATGTACCCTGCCGATCTCCGCCGCGGGTCTTAAAGTTGATGCGTTCATCTGACCAATCAGGACCGAGGATCCGAAGGGAATCCAATCAGCGCCATGAGGCGAGGTGGGAAGGAGACGAACATTGCCGTCCTGGTACATGACGAACACCTGAGAGAAGCCGTTTGTCCAGGGAACCGGGAAGGAGAACCGGAAGTAGTGTGCCTTCCATTCCCTGTCGCTCCCCTCCACTGAGATGGTAATGGCGTCCTTTAACCACCACATATCTACTGTCACGCCTTCAACTACCACGTTGTCGTCGTCAAATATCTTGAAACTTTCGTCTCCCTTCAACCAACGTTTCTCAAGTTTGATAGATGATATATTTACCCTCCTCACATCCTTTCCACTCAGGACCACCTTCAGTTTGTTATCCGTGTCATTTGCCCATGCGTAGTCCGGGATGGTCCATGTGAGACCTCTGTTTCCTATCCCAGCGTACTTTCGGCCCAATGGTTTTAACCCCTCGTTTCTCCCAAGCAAGAGCGCCGAGACAGTTATCCTGGATATCACGTTGGTGAGACTCAATGAGAGCGTATTGCCTACATCCGGATCGTTCATACCAGCATCCCTACCTTGCAGTCGGAAGGTAACAGTCACTTCTCTTGCGATGTTGTTCCTTACTCTAGTCTCCAATGTCATATTTTTGTCGGCGTGGTCGACCTTCTTCTTTTGGAATCTGACGTCTTTTAACTCCCACAGCAGATTTGAGCTAAACTTACAGCTGGTGAAGTCCGGTTCCCGTTTGTTAGCTAACGTGTGGTAGAGCGGGTGTCGGGCCCTGATCTTGTACTTCCGCACGTGTGGGTGGTACAGGAAGATCTTCACGTTGTCGGCCTCGGCACACGCGGTCCTGTAGCTCTTTTGTACAGCCATAGCTGGGCTGGTCGCGTCACTCAAACCCTTGCGTAGACTCGGCGGGAAGGGAATCTCTGAATTGCAGAAAGATTTACATGTAAACGTATCCCAGTTGAGGTCAGAATCCTTGACTCTCAGGGTGACCATATCGATATCTAGACCATGCGAGTCCCCGCTGGTCACCTTCAGTCTGATGATATGACGGCCCCGCGCTAACGTAACAAGATCCCCAATCTCCGTCTCTGTATTGTACTTATCTCTTAACTTGGCGCAGTTGGACCTGTTGCGAGTGTGCACCACGTCGATATACGTCCCGTCCATGTGGACCACCAGCGACTTGCCTTCCCCCGAGTTGAGGTAGCGGATCTGATGGAGGGCCACCTCTGTCTCACGCTGCAGACAGAAGGAGAGCTTGTGCTTCTGACCAACCTCCAGATGTACGGCCTTCCGTCCAGCTGCCTGAGAGTCCTGCACGACCTCCCCTTCCGTCTTGAAGGCTTCAGCTTGAAGGTTGAAGAGCTCACAGCCAGTCGCTTCCAGACAAGGTATGAGTCGGACCAATATCATCAAGCACAGACACCGAGGCACAGACATCATGGTGATAGGATATTATGCCACAACTGAACACACCAGGTCCAAGACAGCGACTCGGGGGCGAGGGTGCATGTACCAATACCAAGCACACACTGAAGGCTATCTAAATATCACCTGACTTTATAGGTTCTGCTCACCGGGCACGCACTTGCAAATTTATTCTGAAACAAAGTGCACATGTAAACGGGAGGAATCCATGTATTTATGTAAATGTGTGCCGCTTACGTATGGGAATTTATAGATCAAGGGAAAGAACAAAAGAGGATTATTGCATAATGCAGTTTGTAAACAGACATGCGCGCAGGAATTAAACCAACTTACTCAACAATCCTCGAGCGTTTGAAGGCGTGTACATACATTTTACTAGAATTGTGTCAAAATTGATATATAAAAATTATTTAACCTAAATTTCATTGTTCAACTGATGTACTTAGTTGAATATTTAATAAACCATCTAACCTTGAGATTATCTTTTAATCAAATTTGAATATGTATTTTGTCCATTTTAAACCTTTACCGATCCATCTAAACGTTTTTTCCGACTTTGTGTATTTCCAGTATTCAAGTGAGTGCTCTAACGGAGAACAAACAGTTTTCTTACGTCATGTATTATATACCATGTTTACTCTCGGATAACAACCAGTCACATCACGGAGGAGATGTTGTCGCTAACATCAACAACGAGATATCCTCACAAAGACTGAGCATTGCAGAGCGATTAATATCAATTAAAGTGGAATCAATGTCTCAGATGTGAAAGTTAATTAAATAACTAATCAAAGGCATGACAGGCATGCTATAAAATTCTTTTAACCTAACTTACGTATGATTACGATCTTATCCATTGACAAGATCCAAAATTTCTGTTTCTTCCTTAGCTATAATAGTTAGTAGTATGTTGTCAGTAAAGTGTAGAAACCCCAGTCAATTCCATTCAACAGGATACACTACCCATAGATAAACAAACGGTATGTTGTTGTGTTGCGGACACATTCACGCATATTTCAATGTACAGTCGAAACGATAAGCGCACGAATTATATAAAATATATCAAATAAACGTACTGGAAATATGTTGTACCTTAAGTTATTTTTACAAACATGAATACTCATATTTAAATTTATAGTCTTTGTTTTGCATGCATATATGTAAGATATCCGGCAAAACGTTTGTCACTTACATTAATCCTTTCCCTAATGTTTTTAACAATGTTAAGATGGCTGCGCCTATTTTAGCCTTAAATATTGAAATTTAAAATATCACTACCCGTTGTTGTACTATAAACATTAGTAAACAAAAAGTCATTTCGAAAAGTCATGTGGAAATCTACCTAACGTGATCCGAAATAAGAGCTGCAAACACGTGTAATTGACAATCGCTTGCATAGGACAGGTGGTAATCATGTACTGTCAATACACTGGCCTGCCTTAATTTACTGATGCAAGCTATGTCATGCAAATAAACCTTAATGTCAACGTCGTCATATTCATAGGAAATTTAAAAATGAACATTATTTTCTGATTAAATATATTTATATTAAATATTCAAATAAATATTTGGAATCGAAAATGATATTATTGGTATTATCTTGCATTGTTAATTGGATAGTTTCTATTGTACAGCTAGTTCAGGATTGCAGACAGACAGACAGACAGACATATGTATTCAGTAGTTAAGGCCTCAGGCTTATAATACAAAGAACATTTGAGAAAGTAAAAAATGTACATGATGATAATTTATTTAATGTTTATATCTTTATAAAGGATTGCATTATGCATTGTTTCACCAGAACATGGTCACCTTGTCACTCATATTGAAATGTCAGAATTGTCTTCTGTTAATCTTTTTTAAGTCACAGATGCCTCAACAAAGTATATCTTGGCACATTTCTTTATAAATGAATAAACGCAGAGAACCAATTTGTTTCTATTTCAATTAATACCTTGTATTTCTACACAATTTTAAAAATCGTAAACACGCTTATCTCTACTGCAGAGGACAAATAAAAATGTTTCTACATTAAAATGAATGAATAAATGTTACTTTATGAATGGAAATACCATTTTAGATTACTTTTGAAGGACGGGCATCAATGGAATGGACGTTGAAGATATAGAATTGGTTGGAAGGTATTATTATGAAAGTAATAATTAAAAACAAATTTAACCATTATTCCTCTACTTAGGTGTGAAAGAATCAAAACTTATAAAATAACGAATACACAGTTTGGACAAATCATTCAATGAACTTATTGAGTATTCAATAACGATCAGTTTAATGATAATTGGATAGAATGTGAGACTTGAAAACATAAAAAAGACCAAATCACATGAAGCCGAAGACCCCATGGAAACCTACCTTGATTCACCTGGTTATCAGTGTTAGCTATAGTCTATAGGGGTGTAAGGAGAGAGGTCGGATGGTTTCCACAAGTCCGCAGTTGTTAATTACTCCTTATATCAGAACCAGTTCCGCTTTCCCGCACTCACATCATCAATCAAAGCTTGACAAATGTCATGTAACGCGTAATAACATTTCGTTATATGTGTAAATGCTTTGTTTGCATGAGATGCAGATGCATAATAAATAACTCGCAGCCAGGTGTGCATGAATACGAAGAAGGCTGTGAGAGCGGACTCATTTATCTGTTGTCCTACTTCAGGTACAGAACTTTTACTTGTCTTGCAAGATAAATCACTTTAAAAAAAACTCTCCCAACTTTAGTTTAGCATGCGTGAATCATAGTATAATGTGGATATTTATATGGTGCAATTTTCCATCCACTCATTTCTGCACAAGGGGCTACCAACACTATTACCCAGGTGTAACCAGAGCTAACCAGGTCTAACCAGAGCTAACCAGAGCTAACCAGAGCTGAGGTAAATGTTGCGAGAAGAACTTTCAAATCTCCCTTAACCAGGTACCCATTGCCTGGTAGTTTTAATAACTCTCTTGGTCAAGGTGATGTTACTATTTTTTAAACTTGTGCCTCAATGTGGGCAGGGATTCACTCCTTAAACTCCCATTGGTTTCAAGCAATGACGCGGTCGACACAGCCTTCCGTAGAACCGCGCCCGATGTTGCTGAATTGATAGCGGTCAACTGAGCAACACCCATCACGTGCCGCCTCATCCCAGGTAAAATATCTTCCCGGCATTGATGCGGTCTTGTTGCTCCGGTTTTTTTTATTGTCATGTTCTTACATGTATGGCAAAGGCCTGAGTATCAAAAAATGAAAAATGTGAAAAAAAATCGAAAAATAATATTGTTTATCATACAATGGATAGAGTTCTCGGCATAATAAAGCCAACGGATATTTTCGATATCCGTTGGGGTCATATACGGATAGAGATGCAAATTTCAAAGGTCAAGGTCGGAACTTCTTTTGAAAATTCCGATGACGTCACAAGCGTTAATATATTAAACGCCTTTGGTAACGGGAAGAGACATAGGAATCAAATGATACAATGCATAGACATTAATTTAAGAAATAACAACAAAACTGTATAGTTTTTTACCCATATGTATGACTTGGCAGTGCAAAATCGTGAGCTGAATGAACCGATCAAACAATTTTACTCACAGGTACCAAAGGCAGTTCACGTCATTTGTTAAAAACATCCATTTATCAATGTTCAGTGTTCTTTACTTTAGTTGCGTAGTTTGAATTAGCCTGTCTTCTAGTTACGCTCTCCGCTGGTTGTTAGCCCGAAGGGAAGCAACTCTTGTCCCTACGTGAGATAGACTCGCCCTCTTTTCCCGTAAGGTGATAGAGCGTATGTTCAAATCCGTATAAGACACATTGAAATGTTTTTCACTTGGAAATTAGCGGGTTTTTTATGTTTTTAAAACTTTTGAGTTGTGACTAAATAACTGAAACGGTATTAAAATACAATTCTAAGAAGGAATTATATTTTGTCAAATCACTGTCGTAGTCATTACACGGTTCATTTGCATATATCAATACGCGCATCTTTTAAAACAATGTCAACTATACAAATGGTATTATCAAGCATTTTTCGAATAAAAATTTAAAATGACATTGTATGATAAAGAAGTTATCATGCTCGTGTGTTTTGGGATCGTAAATATCCTGCATTAGGAATAAACACTATGTATTTAGCTCGCCAAGGCTCGCAAAATACAATGTTTATTCCTAATGCAGGATATTTACGATCCCAAAACACACTCTCATGATAACCTCTATTTATCAAGTTAATTTAGTTTAATATCTTTTGCGCGGGGGTCTCTAGAAAATGTAACCAATGCGGGTCTCTAGAAAATGTAAACCAATGCACGCTAGTCCGATATGTGAACGTTTATCAGTCCCTGGTCACCTCGCTATCAGTCCCTGGTCACCTCGCTATCAGTCCCTGGTCACCTCGCGCATGTGTTCAGACCAGCGCGTCGACTTGTGGTGTTCGTCGTCCATAACGTCGTATGAGAGCGGATGTGAGTTTTTACGGTACTGAGACCATTTTATGTTTTTCTGTTTTTCTCACAATATCCAATAGTCTGGTTTTGTTATATGTTTAGAGGTTACGGATGTTTTCTGTGTTGTTTTCGTTTTTCCCCCATCGAGATAATGACCAACACTTTTGGTATGGAAATGTGTCCGGCATCCGTCCGTAACTTTTGACTTCTTCAACAAATCAGGGGCTGTAGAAAACTCAAAGCTTGTGTACAGAGATACAAGGTTTGACATTTTACATTTGCTGATCTTTGTAGCTAGTTAGATCTTTCACTTTGGAACTAAAGGCGGAATAGTGTTTGAAAAATCTATATCGATTTTGTGGACAATATATGATATAATTATAAAACCTGATTGAAAAAATGTTTAGGACGTTTTAGAACTAAAAAAACACGATGTTTAAAGTTTTGAATCGGTCTAGTTTTGCTTAATGTTAACAATAATTTAAAGTTTTTCGATATTTTAAGTTTTTCTCAGTTTCAGTATACATGTCATTGTTATAAGAGATTTTATTCGTCAACACGTAGGTCTACATAAGACACTTCCCTATTTTCATTAATAGCTATTAACATTTCGACATCAACACTGTAAGGATACGGGTCGAGTGATACACAAGACGCAATATCAGTTATTTGAATTCACCAAAATCACCTTCATGGTCGAATATCAACTTCATGGAACGGTTTTGTACAGTTTGGGGGACTGTTAAGCCCAACTCAGGGATCTTGTGAATAATCTGTGTCCCCGTGGCAGGAGAATGAAGAAAAATTGTGACCCGGATGTAGAGATTTGGGCTTTTGGTTGCACACATCTTTAGCTCCTTTAACCGGAAGTGGCCTGAAGGAACGAACCAATAATGCGCAATAGGACGATGATGAATATTCTGAAGCCAGACTAGTGTGAATAATTAAACTTCGGTTTCAATTTAACGCTCGAGGACGTTTCCATTTCCTACAATTTGTCGATGCATAATTGTAACCTTTGTTCCATTTAAAATTGAATAACAAAATTTGAAACAATGAGTGCATTTTGTTGTTTAAAGGTGCCACATGTTTATTTTTACGAGATTTCTGCTTTAGAATTTTTCTAAATAATGTTTTCCAAAATAGTCTTCAAATGAGTCTCAAATACACAAAAGGTACAACATTTTCAACTTTGTGTACTAAAGCCGTAAAGCACGTTTTGGAAGAAATTATCACATTCATATTGTTTAAATTGTTTTTACAGTCGACAAAAATTCGCAAAATCACCTATGCGTTTCTTTTTTTCGAAGAGAATGTATTAAGGCGATCTATCACAGTAGTCAGAGATGTTTGTAGATAAGGGATGACAACAATGTACTGAAATTACTATACTTGATATAGATAGATAGAAATAAGTCACAAAAAACTTTTTTCTTTACTCAAAGACTTTTTGTCAGATAAGCGTAAATGGTGTTCGTTCATTATATTCATGTTTCTAGAAATTCTTTATTATCTTTCTCTTCAAATTTCTTAACTATGAAAAAACTAAACCGAAATAATGATAAACAATATCTATGTCATACTGATCTCACATATATATTTCATATGACATATGCTACTTTTGCTACATTTACAAATATTGAAGGGTGTCATTAATACAAATGCATGCGAAACTAATAAATAATATTTTAAACCAGAACGTGTTTAAAATCATTTTTTAATTACAATAATGCTCAAAATCGAAACACATTTCACAGCATGTTCTTAAAATGCCTCCAGATATTTCGCTTCTGATTAATGTGTTTATGATTTTAGCTTTAAAAAAAGCCAGTTTGAACCATGTGTTTTAGTTTGTTACATACAAAATATCTTATCTATTTTTTTGAAAGTGCGAATTTTGTCATTTAAACAGTGAAACGCTTTTTCAACTTTTTTTACCGTCTTGTGCAAGGGAGCGAGGGAGCAAGGGAGGTAACTCCTTCCGCTTTGATTTCCTTTACACCGTGATCTATTCCTGGTTGTATATGGTTCTGCTTAAACAAGCACCAGTGACAAAATACAATGCCTTGAAGGGTTATATTGAAAGATAAACATTAAGTATAACGATTATTATATTTCTTAAGATACAGAATGTAGTAACAAAACAAAACCAAAAGGACAAATACTCAGATTAGAGTCACAATATCCCTCTTTCCCTCTGGCAGAACATTCCCCCTTTCCCCCTCTACCTTCCACACAGTTTGTGGGTGTTCCTAAGTGTTTGACCGAAAGGAGGCCGAGCCAACGTTTATGAAAGATCCTTAATTCAAGTCGAAGTCAAGCCTTGAGACTATATGTAACGATCCTTAAAGACATATAAATATAGCTGAAAATCGCAGTTTCATAAATAAATGATCGAGTACTTTCTGTGAAAGTGGTTTTACATATAAGTTTGGCATATTTTATTTGAACAGCCTTAAAAGATATTTTAATGAACGAAGAACAAGTAGTTTATAGTTAATAACATTATATAGTTATAGTTATAATTAATTCAAATGGTTCTTTAACCCAATGAGATGACAGTCCGACACCATTTCCAAGCTCCTGAGAACTTGACCAAATTTTACTTTATATCATGTCTTTGTGGTTTGATCTTAATGATCATTGTGTATGGGTCGAAGCTCATGTGAATGTTACTCAATCGCTGCTACAGGCAGGATAGTTAGGGCGACAGATGGCGATGTGTGCCCTATGTGGTGGCTATCAAATATACACAAGCTGACGGGCTACACTAATCCGTGGACATATAGGGATAATCCCTGGATATATAGAGATAAGACGCTAGACGTAAGGCCACGCTGTAGGACGCCTCCCCTGTAGCTGACGTAAGAGAGGATGGTTTGATGTATATATATGTGTTTCTCTAATTGGAAGAAAAGGAAGGACGTAGTTTTTAATCTTCTTTTTGGGATTTCCTTCCCTCCCCGAACAAAGAAACAACCTATCTTCCTTGTCAACATTTAACAGTTCTTATTTCACAGCGACTGAACATGCAAATATAAGTATGTCCAGAGAAAAAGGGAGTGTGTTGTATCGACAGACCTTTTCCTACAAATATAGATACTTTTTCATCAAGCAGGAAATGGACTAGTTTGAGCATAGCCAAAATACTTAATAGTTCTTAGGTTTGTTTACATTTCATTGTGTTGATGAGAAATGAAATAAGAGGTGATGAAACTAATAAGGCGAAACAGGTATGATTTATGTATGTCGGTATATCTACATCCCAGGTCTTCTCAAAGCTTTATAGATCCTTGGCCTTCCTACTTCCATGCAAGCCAGATTGATCGTCAGGTAGCTAACGACTTGACAAGAACCCTAGTTATTAAATCTCCATAATGTTAACTTCTCACGATATTGTGGCATAATCTCCAATGTAAAGTAAACTGCACTAGACGGAAATGTAAAGAGTTACCATAAAAACAATAAAGAGCTATTGATTATCAAAATAATTCAAATACAAAATTGATCGTGTCAAATCATTGTGTTTCGCACATTTTTGTTTGTGATTACGTTTTTGTTTGTTCTTTGGGGTAAAAGCTCTTGGAGAAAAGCCTTCTAGAAGTGATGCCCTTCACAAACTCTTGTGTTAATTGTATGTGATTATTAAAGTGCTATCATAGAGTCTGCATTAAATACATTGTGTAGCGGTTACATAGTCTTATCGACAAGCAGATTACTTCTCCCATGACATCAACACGTACTTTGAGCACTTGGTTTTACTCAAAAAGAAATGAATAAAACACTTTTGGTGATAACTTTTGTTTGCAACGCAATTATTCTTAAAGTTTGGGATCTGATAGTTTTTGTTAATTAACCCAATGAATATGTATTCATCGGAGATATATATTTGTGTCATTTTACACCTTGATTTTAAAGGCCACGGTGTACATGCTTGAAGCAAGCTTTAGAAAGTAACGAGGAAATGTAATACATTTTCTAAGAGGATCATTCATATTTTACCCTTAGTTATACCTTATGATATGAAAATGCATAAACGTGAACGAGCTTAAAACATTCATCTTTTTGTATTCTTAACATGCAAATTCTTTTACCTGTAAAAAAACCGACATAAATCTCATTTAATAAAATTAAAAATTAAATTGAATTAAGTTAGTTCAACATATAGTTTCAAAATATAAGATATAAGATATGTCATCATATATTGGTCTAGTTCGAAACTAATTAATTTAAGCCGAAAGCAAATTTAATTCTTTTTCGGTTTTTACTAGAAGATTGATATTAATAATACTTTAATGAGGTTATGAATACATTTCACAAGTCATACATCGCGTCACTCCTCTCCAGGATGCATTGTCTGAGTAATTACGTGACATGAAAATATGTATTCTCTTCGGACACGTACATGTATACTACTATACTACTCCAATGATGTTTTCAGGATGACAAAATATTTGTATATACACTCCTTCATTGTGTAAAATTGTTGATGAGGTTTGAATTGCTTGTTTGTTGCTCTGACATCTACCGGGTAAATAAAAGTGCTTTAATATATTTTCAAACAATGTTGAGGAAGTAAAGTTCTGCAGTAAAAAATCCTTACATATCAGTATTTTATAGAATATTTGATAAAAGCAAAATAACAATGATTTTTTAAATCAATATAGTCTAGAATTTTGTAGTGAGATTTGTAATGTTTATTCATATCTCCAATGGTACACAGTTGATGTTTCCAAAACATGTTACTTTTAAAAAAGTAGTTTTTTATGTACTGATTCCTGAATTATGCTTTTTCATTTTGAAAAGCAAAATATCAATATGATAAAATCAGTTTTGTATGGAAGACGACACACTCATTGCTAACATCTTACTCGAACTAATCGGGGAATCATATGCTTTAAAGGGGCAGTAGCAAGTTTTTTGATAATTTTAAATTTTAAATATTTCATTTAAATTTGTCAGTTAATGCTAAATGTATTATATTGACAGTGTCAACAATCTTATTACACAAGCCAATCACCCATAGTCAGAGGACAAAGTATGAGGATTCATATAAAATCCATTGGCGGCCATTTTTTGTGAACACCTTTAATTCATTTTGTGTGAGAAAAAGGAATCGCATGGCTAAACTTAACGTTATAAATTTGAATTATTACTGCTTCATTTTGTTTAAATACATTTTCTTTCAATTGGAACCGTTTATTTTCATTTTCCTGACATCACCTTATATTCCCCCGAAAAACGTGCTACTGCCCCTTTAAACTTTCTATTCCGAAAATGATTCCGATTTCTTTCTTAAATTAGAGGAGCCTACTCTTCAAGAACTTTCAAGAGGGTCCTTTTGAAGAGGAGGACCTGTAGCAGAATGGTTTCTAGGAGGATCTTAAAAAGTTTGTGACTCGTGCTTACGGCCAAATGTGCCCCGCCTGTAATGACCGAACGTACCCCACACACCACGTTTGCTGTCTTCTGGTGATGCGAAAATACGCAGCCCTCAAACCAAGATAACTTGTTCGTTACATATACATATATACGTCTCGGCATGCTGGTGTATGCCACTTGAGAACATATTCCTAAACACAGTCAACATTTGTCAAAAACAAAGTGAACTGAAGTCGAATAAATTACTTAGCTACATGAAAAACGGGTTTTCTTCCACAGTTTGTAAATAACATTAATGTCGCCATTTTAAATTCAAAGTCATGTTGTCTCTTAGGAATAACAAATTTAAGTTAGAATGTAGTCTAACAATTAGACTCTGAAATGAATTATTACAATAAATCTGAAATTTGGAGGGAAAAAAAGAAAAGGAGACTGAGATTTCTTCATTTTCAGAGCTCTCAAGTCTTATTATAGAATTGCTTAGGCATGCGTTTTATTTTAGGGTCTGGGTGACGGACTAATTAGAATGGCCACCGAACCCGAAAACTACAGAGAAACAACGAACATGCCCCGGGGCCATGCCTGCCCCGGTTCCCCCTATACCCTTAGTAGATCTTCAAAAATTCCATAAATTTACGATAAACAGCATTTGTGAAAAATAAACTTTTTAGATATTGATAACATACATCTACTTCTAAAATGTATTGCAATGAAGTCTATACGATTTGATTTTAAGCTAAAACTGGTGTGAGAAATCAGCCACTTCGTACTTGGTGTCACATACATATCGTTCATATATTATTGAACCAACACTATAAAGCAAACACGACTTGATGTTTCTCCTGAAGCACGGCGCCGCGCCCTGTAGGTGAGTTTAAGCAGGCTCTGGTCGTGATCTGGTCAGGGAGTTATGACTCTATATCGGTCCGAGCTTGACCAGTATAGTCCGGGATAATCTCTAGATACACCGTCCAGCTAGCAAACTGGACTGCTGACCGCCTCACTGCCACAATATAGATAAACTGGGTGGTTTGGTCGGACATAAACCCTCGACTTATGATACATAAGTCATCAGAGGCCACGCCATCCCTGGAATAAGTCGGCCTTGCTTCTGGAAACTAACCTTAACATGACATTGGCTGAAAGACTTCCAACACGGTGTTTATCTGAGGATCAGAAGGGAAATCGAAGAGGCTAGGATATTGTTGAGGAAAGTTATTATAAACCTAGATCAGATCCTGCCTGTTGCTTTGTAGGTTGCTTCTCTTCTAGGAATAAACTCTTAATGGTTTTACTTCCAAGATAACCCCCATGATGATCTCTAACATACAACAAGTATTGTCGAAAACTATATAACGTTGAAATGTTCTGATTAGGGAGTGCTGTATTCCAACCTGTAATCCTTCGCCCTCTAAAACGAACGCATTACCCTTAAACTACTGAGGTCTAGCTGATGAAGAGAGCTTGAATTCTTCTTATTAAAGTGACGCTTTCTATGCCTAGACATAACGCCAAGGAGAAGGCACTCTTTATAACGCCGCATTGAGAAATCATAAGTTATAAAATGTGAATTTTAACATTGAACGATTAAGAACATTACTCTCTGGTTTCGGTTCGGATAATAGGATTAAATCCCTTCCCTCGGGTATTTCTTAGATCAGAAAACGTCATAGCCATTTTCTCCTTCACTTAAAGGAAGGATATAAGGAGACCTGATATTCCTTGGATTGAACGTTAGACGTAGTGCTAAAAGATAGAAGAAGGAGAGCGATTCCGGTTCCATTATCAGAGTTTGTGTATGCAGCGTGTCATAAAAAGCAGTGAGGAATAATTTCTTAAGATTCGTTACGAAAGGTTAGCTTGTTTCTTTTTCAAAACAAGTTTTCTTGTTGCTAGTTACGGATCCCAAAGTTCAAAGGAATACTTTTACTTAACGCACCTAACTTCCAGTTTGCTCAGGTAAAGTTGAGGGGTGACAAGGCTAATGAGTGAGGGACCTAGCCAGTTTTTACCTGCGTTTCAATTAACCAACTTTACCTGTCAGTAACGGAGGTGTTTGGAACACACAACGTTCTCGCCAATCAAGCTACCTGCACACCTGACGGCGTCCCATGATGCAGGTGACATTTACCTGTGGCTCCTCTACCGCGGAGAATATGCACACATGCACGCTTACCTCATCAGCAACTGCACTTACATACACACGTGCATTCTTACACCCGTCCCAACACCAAGAGAGCAGGTGACATGAAAGTGAAGAGGTGACACGTACATGTGTACCCCACCAGCTACAGCTACTTACCTTTACCTACACAGACTTATATGTCAGGTGACGAGCTCGAGGTAGCACACATGTGGCAGTGGTCTCAGATCCAACACCACACACTCTGGGCACACTGACTTGACGTCCGCCTTCTTGCTACCACATTGGACATTGTTAGTAAAAATTAGCAAACATAATTTGGAGTCTCGTTTGACATCAAATGCTGTATATTCTTTGAATTGAATAATATAAGACTTATTTTCGCAAACTTAACAGCCACAATCCTACACTAAGTAATAAGATGTTCGCCAACTGTTCTATTATCATGGTAATAAGTTTTCGTATTGATTGGTTCATAAAAACGTTTTTATTTATTTCTTCCCTACACCTATCTGCAACCACTCCTGTGTAAGCTTTCTCTCACGATCACTCCCCCCTCCTCCCCTCCATGTATCGGGCAGCTGTGATCGCTGAAGGAAGTTTGTGCATGCTGCGACTACTAACTGCTGGTGTGTTGTCTCTACATACTGACTCATCGCCACAGTCACTCCACTGTGTTTACTGAGTTACTTACTTACTTACTTATCTGTCACGACGCTAGAGACGCTGTTGGGGGTAGTCGCTAATGTTGGAATCAGGTAAAATATATTTGAGCAACAAGACGCTCCTTAGGCGGAATTAGCGCATTCACAGCTAGCAGTGTGTAGTAGTTAACAGTTTGTTAATAAGAAACATGTTTGCAAGATTTTGTTTCTTTTAACGCAAAAGTAATTTTAGCTTCATCTTAACAGTTAAGAATATGTTGATGCATTCGATGAGCTCACTCCTATATTAAGGTTTTTTTAAGCAATTGGTGGGAATTTTTCAATTCTGTAAACTATACATTAAAGAGAACGATCTAGACAAGGGAAAGTTGCAAGTTAACTTCTGTCAATCTCATTGAACTAAGATCCAAATTGTCTACGTTAAGCAGATGATACCAGTGTATAACAAACATATCATATTTTAATAAGATTGACCTTCTCTATCTTAACAAGTTATTTTACTCTATGTAATGACCTTAGAATCGTATTTTAGAATAATGACAAAAGTATTTTGTATTGTTCACATCTTTCGCAAAAAGGTTATCGTAAGTTTACAAGTGATAATATGTTTTGTACTGTTATATGATATATGATTATATCAACGCCTCAACATACAGAAGATATTACACCTCCTTCCAGAATGCTGATAACAGATACGATTACGCTAGTAGCTAATATTGTCGTACTTCTGCAGTACTGATGTCGCTCCCCTTTTAAAATTAATA
Source organism: Steromphala cineraria (assembly GCA_916613615.1). Classification (NCBI taxonomy): domain Eukaryota; kingdom Metazoa; phylum Mollusca; class Gastropoda; order Trochida; family Trochidae; genus Steromphala; species Steromphala cineraria. The sequence goes on from OU744729.1 coordinate 706,546, forward strand.
TTTTCAAAGTTTCTAGTTTTAAATATTATAGAAATGAGAAGACTGTTGTTTGGGAACACGACAGAGAATATTTGATTGTCATAACAAAATTAAAATCTTTAACAGAAAATAAAAAATTGAGCGTTTAAAACTTTCATCTTGACTCCTTGTAATGTATATACGAACGTTACTGTCAGTGATAAAGAATGTATGTTTGAAATAGATCTGAACGCATACATAAGAATGTAAACCTCTTGTTGTTGATAAACCATTGTACAATATGATGTATGTTCTGTACTGCACTGTCGTCTCCTGGTCACGTGATGTCAGCATATCTTCACCACATTTAAATGTTTTTAAACTTTATCAGAACCTCGACTATGGATTATGGATTTTCATCTTTCTGATATAATAGATTGCTCATTTTAGCAGAGACGGCTGTTTGAGAAAAGAACAGGACGTTTCAAGTCAACATTTGCATAACTTAGAACATTTCATTTGCTGTATTTGAATGAACCATTCTTCTTCTTCATTAACACTGGGCGACAAATCGTTGAATGTCTGACCTTGGATGCAACTGTTAGAGGAAAATCAGTAGAAATTACTAATTGTGTAAATGTGTGCGAGATGCTCGGGGAGGTAGATGGTCACATATCTGCCATGCTTCTACTGTTTGTCACCATGTTGTCTCATGTTGTCCGGCTCTCTCAACTCCTGTCAATCAATTACTCGGGAATGTCGGACGCAATCAGAACCGGGCTGTCTTAATCTTCCACGTTACATGTGACGTAGTCACAGGGTCAGTTAAACAATTTGGGATTGCCGAGGTTATAATTTTACTGTCAGTAAAATATCATTACAAGACAGCCTTTAGAAATACAGTTTACAATAGATGTAAATTGAAAATGTTCTTGCTGTGTGTTTAATTATGAAAATATGGACTGGAGTCTTTCCTGAATTTCGAACTTCAGTATTAATTCTCCTAATTCGTTTTAATTGATGTAAATTTACAATAAATTTATACCAGCTATTGAAAAACATGCGTTTTTGGCTTTCAGACGCAGTGGTTGTTTTCCGAATTTGTTGTTTCCATTTTGAACGTGTGGAGTGTTTGATACGAAATTCCCGCTTCCTGTGGTTGACGGTTCATTTTGATTTCGACGGAGGCCAATCTGTGAAAGTTACTGTTATAGGAACCGGTGTGTATTATCACAAGACCTGTTAATGCTCTTTAAGCAGATAATATCGTATCTTATCTCAATCTGATTGTAATGAAACCATGTATGGCGAAAAGTTGCATGGCAAGTTTTCAGTAATAAAATAATTATAACTTCGATTATGATAACGAACAGCTTAAAACCAAGTTTTTGCCTTTAATAAATTACATATCGGCAAGGAACAGTAATGAAATGACACCACAACCTTTCCTATTATACAAACACAAAATGTTATCATTGAAGGTATAAATTTGATAATTCTTTTCAGAGTACAAATGAAATAATTTTTTATTCATTAAGAATTTGTCAAACAACAAACCCTTCGACGAAAATCATCCATAAAGTATCTCCACATGGCACATTGATGTGTTCACATTCAAAACTAAGCACTATCTCTGTAGGGTTGCTAGGCGACCTTGTTTCAATGCCACTGTCCAAGGTTGGGATGCATTTTGCTGCGATTACTAAATGAGCGGATTCAACAAACATTTGCCCGGCTATCCGACCATCAAGAAGACGTAATATTATTTGGAGAAGGATCGGGAGGGGTCGACCCCGACGTGGGGGATTCACTGGCGTCGTGAGGGGGGACATTATAGGAGGAGGGGGATTCACTGGCGTCGTGAGGGGGGACACTATAGGAGGAGGGGGATTCACTGGCGTCGTGAGGGGGGACATTATAGGAGGAGGGGGATTCACTGGCGTCGTGAGGGGGAACAGCATAGGAGGAGGGGGATTCACTGGCGTCGTGAGGGGGGACATTATAGGAGGAGGGGGATTCACTGGCGTCGTGAGGGGGGACATTATAGGAGGAGGGGGATTCACTGGCGTCGTGAGGGGGGACATTATAGGAGGAGGGGGTTTCACTGGCGTCGTGAGGGGGGACACTATAGGAGGAGGGGGATTCACTGGCGTCGTGAGGGGGGACAGCATAGGAGGAGGGGGATTCACTGGCGTCGTGAGGGGGGACAGCATAGGAGGAGGGGGATTCACTGGCGTCGTGAGGGGGGACAGCATAGGAGGAGGGGGATTCACTGGCGTCGTGAGGGGGGACATTATAGGAGGAGGGGGATTCACTGGCGTCGTGAGGGGGGACATTATAGGAGGAGGGGGATTCACTGGCGTCGTGAGGGGGGACACTATAGGAGGAGGGGGATTCACTGGCGTCGTGAGGGGGGGACATTATAGGAGGAGGGGGATTCACTGGCGTCGTGAGGGGGGACATTATAGGAGGAGGGGGATTCACTGGCGTCGTGAGGGGGGACATTATAGGAGGAGGGGGATTCACTGGCGTCGTGAGGGGGACATTATAGGAGGAGGGGGATTCACTGGCGTCGTGAGGGGGGACATTATAGGAGGAGGGGGATTCACTGGCGTCGTTAGGGGGGACATTATAGGAGGAGGGGGATTCACTGGCGTCGTGAGGGGGGGCATTATAGGAGGAGGGGGATTCACTGGCGTCGTAAGGGGGGACATTATAGGAGGAGGGGGATTCACTGGCGTCGTGAGGGGGGACATTATAGGAGGAGGGGGATTCACTGGCGTCGTGAGGGGGGACATTATAGGAGGAGGGGGATTCACTGGCGTCGTGAGGGGGGACATTATAGGAGGAGGGGGATTCACTGGCGTCGTGAGGGGGGACAGCATAGGAGGAGGGGGATTCACTGGCGTCGTGAGGGGGGACATTATAGGAGGAGGGGGATTCACTGGCGTCGTGAGGGGGGGACATTATAGGAGGAGGGGGATTCACTGGCGTCGTGAGGGGGGACACTATAGGAGGAGGAGGATTCACTGGCGTCGTGAGGGGGGGACATTATAGGAGGAGGGGGATTCACTGGCGTCGTGAGGGGGGACATTATAGGAGGCGGGGGATTCACTGGCGTCGTGAGGGGGGAACATTATAGGAGGCGGGGGATTCACTGGCGTCGTGAGGGGGGGACATTATAGGAGGAGGGGGATTCACTGGCGTCGTGAGGGGGGACATTATAGGAGGAGGGGGATTCACTGGCGTCGTGAGGGGGGACATTATAGGAGGAGGGGGATTCACTGGCGTCGTGAGGGGGGACATTATAGGAGGAGGGGGATTCACTGGCGTCGTGAGGGGGAACAGCATAGGAGGAGGGGGATTCACTGGCGTCGTGAGGGGGGACATTATAGGAGGAGGGGGATTCACTGGCGTCGTGAGGGGGGACAGCATAGGAGGAGGGGGATTCACTGGCGTCGTGAGGGGGAACAGCATAGGAGGAGGGGGATTCACTGGCGTCGTGAGGGGGGACATTATAGGAGGAGGGGGATTCACTGGCGTCGTGAGGGGGGACATTATAGGAGGAGGGGGATTCACTGGCGTTGTGAGGGGGGACAGCATAGGAGGAGGGGGATTCACTGGCGTCGTGAGGGGGGACATTATAGGAGGAGGGGGATTCACTGGCGTCGTGAGGGGGGACATTATAGGAGGAGGGGGATTCACTGGCGTCGTGAGGGGGGACAGCATAGGAGGAGGGGGATTCACTGGCGTCGTGAGGGGGGACAGTATAGGAGGAGAGCAAGAGGAGGAAAATACATTTGAAAAATCCTTAAAAACCCTTATGTTTATTTTAACATTAAAGTGATAACGATCCATCTATTGAGCACATAATGATAAACATTTGAATTCAAATAAATATCAACTTAAATACTTAAAGCAGCAGTGAACAAATTGTTAAATACACAGAATTAAACTTTTTATTTGATTTGATGCTTCAGAACTCCACCGTTTAGGGTTCAATAAAGAACCAGTGTTTATCTGTGTCGGTTGATGATTAAAGGGGCAGTAGTACGTTTTAAGGGGGAATATAAGATGATGTCAGGAAAATGAAAATTAATGGTTCCAATTGAAAGACAATGTATTAAAACTAAATGGAGCAGTAGTAATTCAAAAATATAACGAAATTTAGCCATGCGATTCCTTTTTCTTACACAAAATGGATTAAAGGTGTTAAAAAAAAATGGCCGCAAATGGATTTTATGTGAATCTTCATACTTTGTCCTCTGACTATGGATGATTGACTTGTGTAATCAGATTTTTAACACTGTCAAAATAATACATTTAACATTAACTAACAATTATCAGTGAAAATTTTAAAATATAAAATTATCAAAAAACGTGCTACTGCCCCTTTAAAACAAATGAAAGGACCCAAACTTATCCTCGCTTAACAATATGGAGTTAGATCATCCAGAAGTGGACTACTGAGTTCATAGCTCAATTCTAGTTGCTACTTTAAGATGTTCCTTGGTATACAGGGTGCGAGGAAAATCAAATGCTTTTATTCGTTATAACATTAGGAACACTTCATTGTACTTGGCGGACAATATGGCGGGAGACATTTCTTAACCTTGATATGTTAAAATATGTATAATATTATGATAAAATGATACAATAAAAAGGAATAAATTCTATCTTTCATATTACAGTTTTGATCAATCTAATTCTTTAAAGGGGCAGTAGCACGTTTTTACGAGGAATATGAGGTGATGTAAGGAAAATGAAAATGAATGGTTCCAATTGAAAGACAATGGATGTAAACACAATGGAGCAGTAATAATTCAAATATATAATGTAAAGTTCAACCATGCGATTCTTTTTCATTACACAAAATGAATTAAAGGTGTTCACACAAAAATGGCCGCCAATGGATTTTATGTGAATCTTCATACTTTGTCCTCTGACTATGGATGATTGGCTTGTGTAATGAGATTGTTGACACTGTTAATATAATACATTTAGGATTAACTTACAATTATCAGTGAAATATTTGAAATATAAAATTATCAAAAAACGTGCTACTGCCCCTTTAAAGTAGTTTTGTTAAGCAGAACTCTGATATAGGAAATTATTATTGTTGTTGCGTTTATATGTTTTTTGCAATATCTCTTAAATTCTTGATAGAAAATCAACTTCTGAGTGTATAAGACCAGTATTTTCCGGTACGCATTATGATTTTTTTTTATATAGAAAAATCTAACAACGAATTGCGTGGTTTTAACAAAGGAAAGTAAATGTTTAAAAAAGAAGTGTTTTGTGTCATTTGAGCTAATTAAGTGCAAACACTGTTGTTTTCTCTAAAGCGATTTTGACACCCCTCGCTTTACTGACATGTTTAAGTAAGAAACAAAGAGGAAAACATGAAACCTCACGAACATCCATTGATTCGACAAATATTTTAATTGTTTGCGAATTCTTGTAGTTTCCAACAATTTTATAGAGTTGCTGTCCGAGTGGTCACTCCACGGTCTTGTTTGATTGTCCCTGTCTCCTCCGACCTTGACACTGTTGACCACTATGACGTCACACCCCATTGTTACTCTCTCAGTGGTACACCATCTTTTACGTGATCGACATGTCAGAACCTTCTACCTGTTGGAGATGATGTCATACAACTCTAGATCTTTCTTTGAACAGCATATTCTTTACATGGATGTCCTATCTCATGTCTCATGAGCCATTTACTGAGTGGGCTTTCAATTTTAATCATTCTTGTTTAATATTATGCATTTCATTGTTGAAATTGTGTAGTGTATTCTTTCCCCTCTTCATTGAGTACACGTTTCATTTTAAAAGAGACGAATATGTTCTATGTATAGACAACATCTTCATCACAATGCTTCCTATGATTTTTGTTTATATTAGCAATGGACTCTCTATATTTGGACAAGAAGAACATACATACATGGTTGAACTATGAAGGAGTAGTATTGATATATATATATATACAAGGGTGAAGATATGGTTGAACTATGAAGGAGTAGTATTGATATATATATATATATATATCATATGCTGTGTAAAACATTTTTTGGTATCAAATCAAAAGCCTGTTCCCAGTTGTTTTGTATGAAATGTTTTTAAGAATTAACATCGGTGACTATTTACAAGATCTTCTATTCATTCATTTATGAATATGAAAACATTATGATTTGATCATTAAATGTCGAGAGCAATGTTTGATGATATAAAGTCAAAGACAAACCAGATGTTTATGCAGTAAATTTATCCTCATACAGGTCTACATTATGACCTGTTGATTTGGACCACTGATTGATATCATTAACCTCCCTCTCTGCCCTACAATGTATCTTCTAGATAGCATAAGGCTAGCTTTCTATCTTCTTTTTCTCAATTACAAATATGATGTACTGGTCCGCGTGTAGTAGATGGAAAACCCTACAGAAGTTCTTTTTGTTTGAGTAGATCAGTATTGTACAATGATCATTTCAAATCTGTGCTTGTTAAATAATCTACTCTGTCAAATCTACACCATATAATGTTTGGTTGTTGACGTCCTAAGAAAAATACATAGATAAGGGAATACAAATTAAATCTTCCTTCATGCAACTTGAGCGGTTATTTTCAATTTACATGTAATAAAACGCTTATCATAATTTGCCTCATAAAATATTTGTTTACCAAAGATATATTTTCTTCAATGGGTAAAACGAAACATCTTTTCGCGACTCGATTATACGTATACGTAGTAGAAGGTGTCACAAATTTTGCAAACACTGAAACGGCCATTTAGTTTGAAATGATATTGTAATGGATACAAATGATTTTTTCAAATCGGTCACACTTGTTTTCTATTTCGCGAGATCTCTTTATTGTTACAGTGTCTAAAGGAATACCAGTTTGGCTCTAAACTCGTGATGAAAACATCACTGAAAGCGATTGACTTATAAGCACATTTAAATAGGTCATAGTTCAAATTTAATTGTGCGTTATATTATTTAAAACATATAATCCATGCTTTAGTTATACATTTTTTTCTAAATTTTCTTTGGAAATCTGGAAAATACCAACATCGTTCTAAAACCAAAACCTAATCGATCTTAACGACAAACATGCGACCACTAAGGAAGAAACGATTTCAAACTTGTGAGCTTCGATTCTATTTTACTATACATCTAACTACTACTTAAGTACTAATTAACGAAACCAAACTTGTAATTAAGATTAACGATATGAATTATAAACAAATTATGGAAAGCAAAAGTTATATATGGCATCGCATAGACTTGAACATTCTTGAAAACGAAATCTTCTAAGAGGTATATTTGTATATTATCATATCAAGTACTGTTTAAGGGGCAGTAGCACGTTTTTTTTCCATTTTATATTTTATTTTTTTCACTGATAATTGTTAGTTAATGCTAAATGTATTATTTTGACAATGTCAAAAATCTCATTACACAAGCCAATCATCCATAGTCAGAGGTCAAAGTATGAAGATTCACCTAAAATCTATTGGCGGCCAGTTTGTGTGAACATCTTTAATTCATTTTGTGTAAGAAAAGGCAATTGCGTGGCTAAACTTTACGTTATATATTTGAATTATTATTGCTTCATTTAGTTTAAATACATTTCTTTCAATTCCAACCATTTATTTTCATTTTCCTGACATCACCTTATATTCCCCCTAAAAACGTGCTACTGGCCATTAAGGCCATTATTTCCGACGTATGGATACAGCAACAATCACAAAATAATAATCACTGATTGTATCAACAATAATATTTGCTCTTATATGTGCATGTATACGTAGTATTATCCAATCTAAATAAATTTAGATCAACAGGTTTTATATTTGGTCATACTGTTGACAAAATAAAAAATCTGTTGATCTAAATTTATTTAGATTGAGTATTATCAGAAATAGCACCTCGGGCTCTGTCAGGATATAGTAAGAAACTGATGGAACAATCTCTACTCTACGTAGCTTTAGTTATGCTATTTGCCTTTCATATCAATTGATATTATTGATGATATATGATATCTTTTTACATGTATTATTCGGTTTGTTTTCCTTCAAGGCTTGAAAAAACGCTTGGTATAATTATGTATTATTAGTGTAACACGTGTTGAACAGGGAACTTTAGAGTAGAATAATAAGCACAATCGCTTGATATTTAAGCATACGTGCATTGGTATTCTCGAACCCAACAGTATGACAAAATAAAAAATCTGTTGATCTAAATTTATTTAGATTGTCTCGAACCCTACATATGTGATACGCAGTTTAATTCAGGTAGTCAATAGTTCTCATCTCCACACACTTTCATGTGAGACGATCACAATGGATGGTTTTAATACAATGTAGATCTAGTAATTTCTTCAATTAATCAAAAACATCGAAGTAGGATTAAAGGAATTCTTTTCGTAGAAAAACGATCTGCCACACAAATCATTGTATAAATTTCATGAGATGATCTCATTTGATGACGCTCAACCCATTTGGCAGGACGACACAAACATGTTTGTTCTTCAATTAAACTGCTCGAATAAATTAGCAGCACCTTCCCAGTGTGAGACACGATTTCTATCAAAGGGTGGTTCGTGTCCTCAACATTCACTTTCTGAAGCCTTTCTGGCCCACGTGGTCTGTCCCACCAAAAGCAAATTTCTCAGGGCGTAGCAGACGTCATTTTCAGTGTCGTCTGCTTCAGCGTCGAACCGGTGAGCGGTCACGTCTGCACTTGAGTGAGAGCCATCCAACGTGTGCCGTTATTTAAAGCTTTGCACAGCCCGGAGTAGGGATTACCCATGTAAAGAAACTGTTACAACTCCTCTTTGGTCGATTCGAAAGTTGCCTGACGTTCTACGGCGGCCAAGAAAAGGAGTGTAGCTTCATTAGAAGGGGAGAGGCCTAACGCTGTAGAAGGATTTGACAAGCCAGTGAAAACCTGCAACTTTCTTAGCCCATAGAAGGTGTTCATCAAGGAGAACTGCTAAGACGTTAAGCATTATGTTCAGAACGTTGGAATTTTATGGAAGCAAATTTTGAAATCTTTTGTTTCTGAGGTTTCGTCACTAACACCAGTTTGTTTGAGAGATAACTGCAATATTTCCCTCCCCCGTGGAGGAGTGTCACAGAGACATATAAAGTAACATTCAATAAGTATTTTCTGTTGCCGACATCGGATTGTAGTTTGCAGTGATGTGTGGCCGTGTTAACAATCTCGGCGGAGAGTTTGGAGTTAGATATTACCTTCTCTGGATCCTGCTGCTATCATCCATCAAGGTAGGACCAGATCATCTCTTATTACCTTCTTTACTTTCATTTCCATTATCCATTTTGATAAACTGATTGAATCATTCGTTGCTGCTACTCTGTAATTTTTCTTTTTATGCATTTACCATAGAGTTTTGGGGTAAGTTGTTTAGAACAAGATGACATGGAGTTTTATGGATTATCAACTTCTTTATTGTAAAATGTAGCGACGTTTCGGTATAGATTCTTATACCGTTTTCAAGCATTTGGGAAAATGGGAGTACAGCAATATATACAGCTAGTGTTAAAGACAGTTAATCACTTTGGGTTTTTTTCAACAGATAAACTACATTACAATTAACTTAAAGCTCAGGGGCTATTTTGAATAATTATATTTATGAAACACGTTAAGAAGACTTGTGGTTTTATGAAATGTACCACGTTGTCTTTACTTCCTTGTTTGTGAAGATGTTCGACTCTTGCATGTATATGAAGACATGTTAACATGAAAATATGGTTCCTTAGTGAAACTTACAGTCATTACAGAAATATTATTTTGAAATGTATTACCTTTGAAAATAATCTGAACCTTTGGACGATAGGTGTTTATAACAATTTGATTGAAAATAAGACAAATAGTGAGCATAAAAACGTTAAAAGCGCTATGTAACTAGTTAACAACTTTGTAAAAATTATGAACAATTATTTCAATAGCTTCATTGCATATTTGCCTTGGTTCGCAAATAGATACAATGCTATGACAATTGATGTCCTGATCAAACGTTTAAGGGAAATCATAGTGAATGCGGTCGCGGAAATGAAGCTCGACCGAATGGATGTAAATACATTATAGTGCAAAGACTTTGTAACGACTATAATTAATTTTATACAAGCATTGTCCTACCATGTCTATTGTGAAACTCCACAGCATACGCGTCATCAACGTCGTCACTGTGTTGTGTGTTCGTGTGAGTGCACGGGATTACTACAGCAGTTACAGTAGCTAATAAGAGTTACTGGTTTAAGCATTACAACAACTAAGAACAGGAAGTGAACAGCAAAAAACTGATAACTCCTTTCTGACAAGTTATCTATTTAAAGCCCAGTAGCTCCCGTCGTAAATAAAAACCTTGTTTATGTGTCACAGGGTAATTGTATAATTACATTGTATAGTAAGTGAATTAGTTTTAATACGATTGCGTGAGGACTTGAAAGGGATCTCTATTAATTCATGCTAAGTATATGGAGCGGACAGTTTCAAACCGACGGACATTTAATAATGAAGTAAAGGGCTACGTGTAAAACAAAAGACATTTTAAAATATATACATGTTATGGTAAGTCTTAATGTTGTAAGAAATACAATCTTGCATTATGACCCATACTTGCATGAAATACGTTTACTATTCATAGACAGGTTCTCCCTAAACTAGGAACATACCTTTCAGTTCTGGCTCAAGTGTAGTAATTGACAAATTCATTGAATCGAAACGCATATTTGCCGATTCACTTAAAACCGTTTTAAAATATTGCATAAGAGGAAAGATCTCACAAGTGCAACAAATGCACTTTACATTAAGTTTCGATGTGAAATGATAGGGGCATGAACTGTTTGAAGGGACACTCACAACATCTGTATCTCACGGTCACTGCCAAAGGCAATGTCACACTGGTGTCCGTTTCCCGTGTGTGCTGTCATCTAATTCAACATAACCGTTTGTCTTTCTGTTTGGTGTTATGAGAAAATTAAATATCAAACATTAAGAAACTTCTTTAATATCGAACATGCCAGTTGACAACAAACCTGAAAGTATTTGCAATAGCTGGGCTCGTTATGCATCCGCTGTCTGTGTCTGTCCCCCTAACACAATCAATGAGACACAGCTCGCATGGCAACTGGGGAATCTTATCAGAATGAGAAATACGAACATTACAGACTTACTTATTGATTGTGTTTTAGATAGGCTTAGAATAACTTGCAGGCATGTAACAGGGTATGGGAGGCACTCTCTTCTAGTGCATGTGTGTTTGTTGTGGTTTTGGGCAGTGAGAATCTGGAATAGGTGACGGGGTTTGAACGTGATTCTTGAGAGAAAACTTACAAAACATAAATCTGTGGTTAATGAAAGTTTGCAAACTGAATACAAAGAACCGTCCACTCACATCCTGTTCGCTTTTTATCTCACTTTTGCACTGAAAACTGCGAGCAACTTAAACAGGTTTCTTGTAGACTGTTTGCTGTGTGCAGTCCGGGCAATGGCAGTTAGCGGAAACGAATACCGTATTATAAGTTATACGCATTGTTGCCACTTGGTGCAAATTTAAAAGTCTTAAATTGGTTTGAATATACACAATTATTTAAATTTCTAACAGTTACAAACTCATTGGCCTTTCCGTAATTTCCAACTATTCACTTTGTTTCCTTGCCTTTCATTGTTTCGTTTCTTTCTTCGTTTCCGTAACCTCCTAAAATCCTAAAGGGATATCTCCTTTTGTTGACAGACATTCCCTTCTCTTCAAAATCAATAGTATATATATTTGCTAATATTTACATTGTTACAAGTGTCTACCAACGAAAGCCGTCATAATGGATAAGTTTACAGTATCTGTTGCAAAACTGGTTTAGTTTCTCATTAAACTTGTCTCTTTTCATCTTTTGGATGTTAAAATATGTTGTACCCATTTATATGTTGGTTCATATAATAAATCAACCAAAATCATTTAGTGCCAAATATCGAGCATTCAAGCACCTGAACCAGGAAGGGTTTATATAAATCATTACTGAAAGAAATAAAAAAACTGAGATTTATCGAAACAATAGAAATATTTAATATTAGCTTTCTCACTTGTGTGCAATGACATTTGAGTCTGTATTTAGCTGTTTAACCTGGCTTGGAATCTGTAACGCTATTGTGCTGTCACCTCGCCCAGCCAATGTTGGAGACGTTAGGGGTTAGCACTAGAGATGCTAGGAGTTGGAGCTGACAGAAGATGCTAGGTGTTACACCAGGCACTCTGCCATCTCTCAGCCACCTTCCCTCTCCAGGCTGGTCTCGCTCTCTAAGCCGGGCTTCATCTGTAGACCTCTACACCGCCTCAGCAACATGCTTTATGCTGGAAAATATCAACTGATTCTTGTCATACAGGGCGTTCACTTGCTGTGTAATCTGCTCGAGATCTCCTGGGTGTGTGGCATAAAGACTAGAAAGAAATGTCCTATCCACACTACATATTTGTCCAAATAGAGATTAGTCATTAATATCCTTGACTGTTTCAAAGAGGTACTTTTCACTGAAATGCGATTACGCCAAAAATAAGAAATATGTGTTTTCTTGTTTTCACAAATTAGATCAAATTATCAAAACCTTTAGTTCACACCTATAGGAGAGTAGTCGGAACAAAAAAATGTAAGTTAATGTGGTGTATGATTGTTTGAGGGGCATTGTTGATTGTTTTCATGCAATTAGGAGTGGTATGTGATTGACAGCGAGTTGCAAATATTGGCAAACATTCCCCCACATAGATCTAGAAAAACATTGTGCTTTGCAGATGATTGCAAACAGGAAGGGGAAACTCTCCATTTGCTATATCTCTCTCATCAAGGTTCCTTGAGAAGCCTTGTATGCCGGATTGATAAGACATACACATAATTTCAACATCATTAGACAGAGATTGTTTACTCGCTCGTTTTTGTGCTATTGTCACAAAGAGGGTCGTCGCTGTTTACATCAGCTAAACAAAGATGTTTCTTGATTAAATGTGCTTCCATAAATAATAACAACCCTCCCTATCGTTTAAATTACTTTGTTGATTAGTTTATTTTCTTAACTAATGCAGGAAATACAGACTTTTTCACATAAAGTAAATGTGTTTGAATAGTTGGTATGTACCATCCATACACACCGTATGACAGTAGTGTAATAATACTCATTATCTATCGTTGTTATACCCTCACCACTGCCATTTTCAACATTATTGTTGGTTTCCATTTTCCGCTTTAAAGTTTCACTTATCTATTTTACAAAATACAAAGGAATTTGCTAGTTTTGCCACGTTCTTAGTTCTTCGGTTCTCAAACGTTTAAAGTTTACTATATGCATAATGAATATATTCTTCCCTTTTCTCTCCTCCTATCTTCTGTCTTCCATCTTCACCATTGTTTCCCTCAAATACTCTTTGTTCTTTCCCCCGAATAACCAGATATCATTTTATGCTGTCCATTTTTGTACTTATTTCGGTTTGTACCATTTACATTTGTCCATTCAACAAAAACATTATTTTTTGTCATTTAATGACCATGTGAAAACTATTTTCTTCCATTAACGAAAGGAAAATCCCAATCAAAATCAATCTGTTAGAAATATAAACTCTCTGCAATGCTTCTCTGGGTCAGACAACAAACGTTATCTTGTTCTATTGCTCACTGTGCATGTTGTATGTATTACGTCAGGCGCCAAGGCCACTTTAACATATTATCTTAAAGCCAAATCTTCTAAACATTTATGAGGTAGGGCATAGGGTAAACAAAGCGTTGCTAGTTCTTGCAGTTATCAGTTAATATCAGGACTAAACATCCTTTGAAATTTCTTTAACAGACATAAAACAAACCACCTTATTTTAAATCGTATTTAAAATGCGATTGAAAAAACGCCTAACATTAATATGTGAATAATATTTCCTGAAAGTGTTACAATCCGGAGTTGTTGCCATTCAGTTTAGCGAAGACAATACAAACATATTCACACCTGGGTGGAATAACGTCTCATCTTTACGTGCTGCTGGCGACTCTTCCGGGAGACAATGCTTCTCTTATATCCGCTCTGACCTGCCACATGTCCCCAGTACATACTATACGTGACGTCATCAAAGTAGGATTACTTACCTTCAGCCCACTCATTGTCAATCTGTTAAAGAGAATCTCACGATATATACCGTTGCCCCTTCTCATTCACTTCTCTCTGACCACACAGCTTAAGGTCAAGTGCGCATCAGTAGGTAATGAAACAATGCTTTCTAAAGTCCGTATAGCTTAGCATTCTATACTGGTAAATGCAGTTTCTGTTCTGTTCTGTTTCCGTTTCTTCATGTAACATTTTTACCACTGCTTTCTTATGCAATCAGAAGCCGCTAATGGCTGAAATATTGCTCAAGCGGCGTTAAACAATAACTTACACAGTCACATATGCAAATAGAGTGAAAAGTGATAACTATTTCAATTTAGTGATATTAGTGATGAACTTACTTCTGAAAGTTTATCAAGAAAGAATAAATGTGTTAATGCAAATTACGATTTTGAATATATATTTCAAGGCGAGGCAAAGGTAATAATATGAATGAAACTTAACTTGTTAAATTGTAATGAAAGTTTGCATGGGAAAAGAACTTTCACCACTTCATACAACAAACATATGAGCTGATCATAGCATGCCAGTAACACATTGCACATTGTTGTTTACCTGGTAAATTGTATTCTCAAAAATCTCGAAAAAGTTATGATAAAAATGTCCAAAGGCTGACGTTTATTTACCATGTTTATCGGTATCAAACAATACAATTGCTTTTCCATATAATACAATGGGCACGTTAATCCGGCGGATTACCAGCCAAACAGACCTGTCCGCTTGTGAGGTATTTCCTCTGTTCGGCAGCAACAACAGTAGGTCTTGTCCTGTTGGCTTCTGTTTGAGTCATGAAGGCAGGCCGCTGCATGAACTCAATCATTTGACTGTACATCATGGAATAGCGCATTCACAAGACGTAGAAAGAGTCAGTTTGTCTTTCACGAGGTCAGCAAAATAGAACCAATGTTATATTATATAAATGATACTATATGATATATATTAGGCGCATATTCCCATATACTAATGCATGGTCAAGTTTTACCAACATTTCCCCCACTATTGTTGAAGATTAGCGGCATGTTACAAGCCTTTTTGTTGTGTATTCTGATCACAGTCACTTAGGTCTCTCTTTCGTTGTATGACATGTCATTTTGAAATTGACATCAAACCGTTCTATTGTGTGGCATTTGGTATTCATCATTGAATCCAGTGAAGTTGAGGCTAGTAGGTATTAGTTTTTTTTTAATGTTTTAAGGTACGCTCAGTCATTTGCGAATGATTATGTTATCTTCGTGTTTTGAATCTGAACCGGTCTGTAATCGAGACCCTCGTAGCAGGATGAAAGCCAAAGTTGACAACAGTCAGGAGAGCGTGATTCTAGGCTGAAAATGAGAGAGTGGCATTCTATTTTCGATCTATAAGTTTCTACATTTTGTTTAATAAAATTATTGACAATTTTTTTTTCATTTGAAAAACTAGCTGATAGTCTTAATGCTATTAACAAATACAAACTTCTGTCAATTGATACTAGTATTTAGTTTCTCAATAGATTAGCACTTTCTTGAGAAAATAGTGAAAATTCCACACAAATGACCAAATATCACAAACACAGAGGTAACCCTCCTGGCCCAACACCGGCTGTTTGTATTGGCACGGACTGGTCAGTCTCGGCAGGTGCTTGATATATTTGAACACCTCCACACAAACTATCCGGCCCTGATCTTGACCACTGGAGAGGAGAGAGATGGGCGGTGGATTCACACCAACAAGAAGCATCCTCTCTTCCATCCGCATAACTAAGCTAGAAGACAACCATCATTTAAGATTAAAAGCTTAACGCGGTCAGCAGAACTAGTCACATTTATAGCACCAATAAAGGAGCTAATTTAGAGTTTCACTTGTGATTACAAAACCGCGCAATCGCATCATTTAATATGTCTCAAGAGACAAAAACTGGATCAATGACTGATCAGTGATAAAAGAGAGAGAGACAGAGAGAGAGACAGACAGACAGACAGACAGAGACAGACAGACAGACAGGCAGGCAGACAGGCAGACAGAGACACAAATAGAGAAATTAAGAGATACCTGGATCTATGAAAGAGAGAACATGAGAGAGAGAGAGAGAGAGAGAGAGACAGAGAGAGACAGAGAGAGAGAGAGAGAGAGAGAGAGAGAGACAGAGAGAGACAGAGAGAGAGAGAGAGAGAGAAAGAGAGGTGGATCAATGACAGAGAGAGAGAGAGAGAGAGAGAGAGAGAAAGAGAGGTGGATCAATGACAGAGAGAGATAGCTCGCATACCTGACACTGTGCTGGTGTGTGTTGTCATTGATAACCAGCACCTTGATTCTGTTGGTCAGGACGTTCCAGCACTCTGGGTAAAGATTGCGTTATCATCACGTAATTCGTCATAAACAGATGAAATGTAGGTCGATACATGTGTCACTTTGTGATCAATTAAATCTATTTCTGCATACTGCCGAGACAGGACTTTACAAATAATGACAGTGTGATGTTTTGTGAGAAAAAAGTGGTCTTGAGAAATGTAATGATTGCAATACTATATCCTATATTTGAGGTGTCATGTGCGAACAATCTGTATTTATTTAATACGACACTGTTACTAAGATATTTGCAAACATGACAATCTTAGGTGCTTTATGCTGATATTGATACGATAGGTAATACCTCTTACACATACAAATTGTTAAATCTACACGCCATGTAAATTGTGAACAGATGTATCATTGTTTTCTTAGGGAATACACTGTGAGGGAGAAATGGGCGAGTTGGCCAGCTAACAATAAGGACATTTCATATGGATGAACAACTGCCTTACTCTGTGTTTGACAACTTTAGACTCTATCAGAATCTATGTCTACACGTCGCCTTCACAGAATAAAGAAGTTGTGAATTCATAAGAAGTGTCCTTACTATTCATAGTAACAGATAAGAGTTCAAGTTAAATATATTTAAGGGTGGTTCCGAGTTTCAGTTCGAACATGAGTGAATGTTGTAGTTCCTCTTGTTATGCTTCAAGCATCATGTGAACCCGTAAGTATGCACAATGCGCATACAGTAAACATGGTAAAGTAATATCCTCTGAGGCGTTCTTGTAGAGTTTTGATTTACAGATTGCGATTTTGGCTAGTCGGGATGTTGACCGTTTCTTTATCATGGACAGTTTGTTTTGTGTGAAACTGGGCACTTATACTGATTCACTTATGGTCATCCAGTCATACATGTATATAGTCTACCCAGACACAGCAGATCTAGGATCTCAGACATGCTTAATAAAGACATACTTGTATGCATATAATGCTTACATGAGGTTCACTAAACAAACATGCTGAGAATCAATGGGTATCAGTGTGATCTATCAGTAGACACGATATAAAAGGATAAATCAATGTTACCTGAAGTATACGAAGGTCATCATGAATATTGGGGTGTTTTTTTAATCCAAACGGCAGGTGCGACTTTTGATTATTTGTACTATTCATTATATATATCAAATAATGTTTCAACAGCTTAATAAAGGCTGAAGCAGGATGTTTTATAAAAAACTAAAATTGCATTATTGTACATTTTTATGAAATAATACGTTAATCTCCAGACCGCACTATCAATGAGAATGTTGGGGCTTTTAGGTTGAACGAGGAATCCAAACATATCAATTATTATATTTATCACTTATTTCCCCCTTGCAGACCGTTCTATCGGCGGGCACGGTGGAGATCAGAGTAGAACGCCTACAGGTGCTCGGCGGGTACGACTGCAGCGACTGCCGTCTCAAGATACAGGCCTGCGTGTATGAGCGGGGTCAGCGGCAATGCTTCAACTTCATCAGGAGCGAGATTCTTGGTGAGTGTATTTATTATGCCGACTATCATCAAGTTTACAACGAACGATATTTAGGAACTGTTTCTGTAACTGAGCTAGATTCTAAATGAGTATTTGTTTTATGCAAGCGGCGAAACAACTTTATCAGGAGATAGATTCTACGTAAGTATTTTCATTGTGCAAAACAAAATCACAAAGAGCGATATTCTTGGTGAATGCAAGTGATGTAACACCTTTACCAGAAGTGACATTCAAATTACCACAAGCACCATTATCAAGCAACTTAAATGATTTACTGAAACTGTAATGGTCAACAATAATAAATTGTATTTCATTTAATTATTTAATGTTTATAAAACGAAATTATTGTGTGAATTGATGGCTTTTAATGTATCAAATTAAAATTTTCACAAATTTCAGTGTGCACTTTCATACATATAATAATCAACAAACATAAGGATTTCAGCTGTAGTTTTTTGGTAAGAGATATCTTTCCCTATATTCATGAGGTATTAAACGTAAATAAAACTTCTTGCTATGCTTTTTTTGAAAAATGGCACTCATTTCTTCCTTCATTTTGAAATGAAATCTTCGTTTAGTTATGAATTTTAATAACGCAATCCCTCTGGAAATACGCATTAAATACACCTATTAACTACGCACATTAACGATACACTTTGTAAACGCCCACTGTCCCAAGTAGGTAGCGTACACTAGCGGATCCAGGGGGGGGGGGGGTCCAGGGGGTCCTGACCCCCCCCTTTTCAACACCCGCCCCCTTTCAAATCCATGTATAAGGGGTCGTGGACCCCCCCCCCCCCCCCCCCCCCCCCCCACTGAGTGGAGAAAAATTATTTTGGGACCCCCCCCCCCTTTCAAAAATCCTGGATCCGCCCTTGGCGTATGCCGGTAAGATAAGAAATAAGCAAGATGAAGACGTTTCCGGACCTTCTGCTCTCCCGGTAAAGGGGTGCAGTTCACATCACCAGCGTCTTGCACAATCCTGACGAGTCAGCCTGACCTACTGACACATGACACGCCTGCCAGGAGGCTCCTTCTGACATTTCTCAGATCCACACAAGACATACCGTCGTGAGGACATGTACCCGCCTCCTAGTCCACTTAATTCCTCAAAAGTCGCTCTAAGCAAACATATATACTAGCTGCTTATGTACAAGAAGTGGAAGACACTCAGTGACGGGTTGAATAAGTGCTTCTGGTTATGGTGTGTACGCGGAGTGAGCTCGCTAAACTTGCAGATAACTTCCACTTAGATTCTGTTCTTCCTCCTGCTTCTACTCCGACTTATTTAAAATGTAGAACTATTTCTACTATTGGCAGGAGCTCCACTACCTTCGTTACAGGCGCGTGTGATATAGCTTCAGACCTCTGCTACTGCGATGCAAATTCAACTACCCATATATACGTTCCTTGCTGCTGTTGTTACCACTATTCAATCGATACTAATACGGCGGAAATGATGGTGCTTGAAATACTGTGATTGATTGATTTGCAACTTAACTTGTACTTAAAGGGGCAATAGCACGTTTTTAGGGGGAATATAAGGTGATGTCAGGAAAATGAGAATTAATGGTTCCAATTGAGAGACAATGTATTTGAACTAAATGGAGCAGTAATAATTCCAATATATAACGCTAAGTTTAGCCATGCGATTCTTTTTCTCACAAAAAATGAATTAAAGGTGTTCACAAAAAAATGGCCGCCAATGGATTTTATGTGAATCTTCATTCTTTGTCCTCTGAGAATGGATGATTGGCTTGTGTAATGAGATTTTTGATACTGTCAAAATAATATATTTAGCATTCACTTACAATTATCAGTGAGAAATTCAAATTATAAAATTATCAAAAAACGTGCTACTGCCCCTTTAATACTACGACATTCTTTTCCAAGAAGCCCCCAGTCTGTAGCAAGAGAGTGTAATACCATATTGCTTAAATGCTTAAATATTATGATTGCTCACCAACATAACAACATTCCTACGTTTTCTTCAATACCTTCATATCAAAATTAATGAACAAAATCCACTTTTGCATCATTTCCACACTTATAGCTATTCCCTCTTTTTAATCAATCAATCCAGGCAATGATACTTATTTGACAAAATGCCGACAAATTGTGAAAGTTCTCCTGCCCAGGAATAGAGGAAATCGATGTACAAGCATTTCACATCAGCTTACTGCTGGCATAATACACGATGTGTATCTAAAAATTGAAACAAGTCATTCTTTATTTATTGTTTGGGATCTAAATAGATGTAATGAAAAGGCCAAATATAAAACCTGACAACCTTGCTCGATATGGAAAAAATATAAATACTGCATGCGTGAATCTTGTGTATCCCATTTGAATTGCATGAGACATGCCCATTCGATCAATTCCATAGCTTTCTTGATGACACGGTACATATCTGAAATTAACTTCAGTAATCTGTGTCTTCCCCTCACTCCCAGTTCCCATCCGCGAGTAGTAAGACACGTTTAGCCGTATAAGGCCTGTCGACAAAGCAGTCTCCATTGGAGAAGTTCAGGGAAGCTTAGCGGTTTGGCAGTTGGTCTGGGTGGGTCCCGTGAAGGAACGTTAAAGTTAACACACTAATCTACCCCTTCAAGTGACTGGCTTCTATACGGGCTCTCTAAATAACCAGTCGTCGTCTTTGTCTCTATGATAGCCTGTTTGCTTTGGATTCTTCATTTACATAAGCGAATCTCGCCATTGTATTATGCGAAAATATCAAACTAAAGGCGTGAACTGTGATCTAATATTCACATTGAGGGAGCATTTTCTTAAATATACTGTTTGTACGTGATAAAGTCTTATTTTGACAGATTTGGCAGATGTAAAGAATCGAATATCGAATTTTGAGGCCGTATTTCAGCCTTACGATCCCACTGTTGACTGTGATCATCTTAGAGATACAAACAAAGCCATGTCCGCCCTTCTAGAAGCCCGACTTAGTCGATGTGTTGGGAAGTTCTTTTAGTCAACTGCAAGATAGAGGATGATGTGCAAGTGAGAAATTGAAAATATGGGAGGAAATTGGTGGAGGGGACGGGCTTGTTGGGGTGGACACAGAGGGACTAGTTTCGATAACGTTACCCTCATGATATGGTAGAACCAAGTTTCTTTGAAACTTGTTAGGAAAGAATGTCATCTACATTGTTACATCGAATATGAAGAAAATCTGTTAATATTATGAAAGATTTAAATCAAACAGGGGCAAAATAGATTTATACATTTATATGGAGGTGTATTACATGTAACGACTGCCCATATTGTTTAAATCTATATTTTTCAAGATCTGAAAGGAACTTAGTATATCATTTTAACCTTTTTGAAGATGATTTTGATTTTTAGAAAAGAACTATTCTAACAGAAATAAATTTATTTCTAAGATAAAAAAAACCCTCAGCGAATCATTTTTCAGCTACCTTTCAGAATTCGTGTTGGCCATAACATGCCTGTTATAATGTTTCAAAACATGCTTGTAATAATGTTTCATGAATAATGTTTATGAAATACATGTATATTCTTAAAGGCAAAGTATGCTGATAAAAAAATAAATACTCAAATTGGTTTCAACAAACGATCTATCAACATTATTAGAAGGATGAAATTCAGTCTAAGTAAACCTAGCCTCAATATTACCCGTTTCACTCCGATAATGATTCTAGAAAGGTCTAGTAGAGGGTTGCGGCAGCCCACGTATCGAATTGACCAATCAGAACTCATGTTACCAAGCCACAATAGTCTACCTTTGCACGTATAACGTTGGCGGGTAAGAGGTCGCAGAAAGGTCGGCTGAAGCGACCCTCTACTAGACCATTTGAGACTTTATATCGGAGTGAAACGGTTAATATTGAGGTTGGGTTCACTTAGACTGGATGAAATAGTATCATTTCTTGCTTTTGACTCCTACTTCATAGAAAAAATCTCAAATCTCCATTTTTCAGATACGAGATTCGTTAAGTCGTCATTAAAAGGTTTCGAAATGAATATAATATAACGTGCATTAAGTAATTATTTGATACGTTCGACTGTAGGTACAACTGCATTCTTAAAACCTAGGTAATATTTATTCAGTGACAAAATTGGCAAATGAAAATTATTTAAATTACTCTCTTGTTATTTAGAAAATAAACCGAATAGGGGAGGATTTCAGTAGTTACAAATAATCGTTTCAAGTCATGTACGTTGTAAACAGCTTCTTTATGATTAATTCTCAACCTACAACTATAGTTTTCTGCATAACGTCTCATTTTGCCGATTGCAGTGACCAAACAGTGACTGAATATTTAACTGTCTGTTTAAAAAAGTCAACGTTTATAATTTGATACATTATCAAGCTAAAAATAGGAATAGTTAATTTGGAATAAATAATAAACAGTTCCTTTAGATGCTACCAATTCGTCCATAAGGTAAATCTAGGAATACTTCATTGCCTGTTTAACAAAGAAGGTACCTGATAGGACCTGTTTCTATAGATAGTCACTTGATTTTAACATATTTGATTTATGATTTCATTTGATTTATGATTGATGATGGATTGTCACTTGATAAACCCGTTTCTAGCAAACCTTTATCCACTTCTTCAAGCTACATCTGCAATATTTCTGTTGACTCTATTTCAATGTGATTTAACTATGACACAAGGGTAAAGTCTTCAGATGAAATATCACTAGGTATATTGTTCGTCTCTACAACTTCTGAATGTCCCCCAAGACTGGTTTATATATCGGACAGAAGGACACCTGAGGACAATGTTTCCAATGGCATCTCCATGGTTGCTTGTTTCCTCTCAACAACTTCAGATATTTCTCTGAAAGGCTGATTCATGTGACAGTATTGTCACCTAGATTCACGTGTTCTTAAAGCATCTCTGAGGACACACGTCTCCTGTCTACGACTTCTTACGTATCTCTGTTGAGCAGTTCGATGTGTTTCAATACCGTGACGTCAGTGGGTCCTCATCTCTATCGAATGTCAGATATGTGGAACTTGACCGCGTCACGGCGCTGGTCAAGTCATGAATGTTAATCCTGATTCAACATAACTGATAGCATCTGTCCACAGACCCGACATTCCGGTCAGTTCTGATCCTCGATGGACATTGCTGGACATTGCTGGACATTGCTGGACATTGCAGAACAAACCTGTAACACGCTTAAGACAAACACATCAAAAGGAGATCTCGGTACGATGGTGACATGCACAGTGGTCACATAGTTGTAAGGACTTGGTTGTCCACTGGTGAGAGAGTTGCATTATTGATGTGCAAACATGCTGGACAATGCTCTTGTATTGGGGCTGATAATAATCTTACGTCAGGAACAATAATGGACTTTTTGAGGAAAGCATGTTTACAACGTTTTATGATGAATTGTCTGAATCATTTGCCCATGATTGGAAAAAACCTTTAACAGTTAAGAATACCTCATTTGCAGCTCATTGGTGTATTTTATCCCAACTCAATAACATAATTTTACATCGCCATTAACATAAATTAATTTTCGGAGCTTTTACTACAATGTCAATTTTAATCGTTTCTTGTCCCCTTCATCTACAAGCATGTCGGTCTGCTAATGCCAAGCCCAGATCATGCTAAGATTGGATAACGTGATGATATTCAAATTTTGGAACAATTAGCCATTCTTCTTTAGTTTTTTATGATTCTAACGTTTCAAGTGCAGCATGCGTTATTATTTAACCTGACCCTCAACTGGAAACCATACTGAGCTTCGCATTATTTGGATCTAAATGTGTAGAAAGGCCTTTAGCACCTAGGGTTTATACAAAGTTCGAATTTCTGTCTTTCGTCTGAATGAAAGTCTCACACATAGCATTGGCTTATTCAATCACCAGTGTAACCATTGTCGCTTCCAATTTAGAAGGGTTTGCTCGCTTCGTGACTTGTGAAATGTAGGGGGAGGGAGTGAAATGTTTGCCAGCCAGAATAGGAAGTTTACTTCACTAAGTATCGAATAGCTCCACTCCACGGGCTAACAAGACCCACTATTCAAAGACTTTGAGAATCTCAAACTGATATAAATGGCGGGTGCAATCAAATACCAAGTAGCAGGTTCGAACCTAATTTGATTTTAATGGAAGGTACAGGCGCATTCCGGGTTGGTGTCAGTGCGATGAGAGTTCGAGTTCGAATCTCAGTTATTTCACACGGTATCTGCAACTGTTAACAACTCTAAATCTCGACGCCAGTGTACTATTCAAAACTTTCACTCATAATGAAAGATTATAATGGAGATTTTTATTTATCCATGTTGATTGCATGGTTCGGGTAGGCGTATTCAAAGAATGTATTTCATGATTAACATTTTGGGATCAAAATTCAAAAAGTGTTGAATTTATTATTTTAGGAGTCCTGATAGGTATGTACCCACGGTAAGTAAGAATTAGAATGGTATATTTATTTCTAATTTCCACATCTGAGTTTGTAAATGTACTTCGTTTGTCATCTGAAGTCGAGGCGGAGCGGTGAACTGCCTCGCGGATACAGCTCCAATCTAGTCCCTTTCCCGAGTGTGTGCACTTGTATTAGACACAGGGTGCAAAAACAAACACATCCTTTACACGTCATGACCCTCCCTGCATGTTCTGGGGACTGCAGACAGGACCTGATCTGAAAATCATTAACCTTTTTTTCAAAACCTGCTAAATTTTCTATACTTGTCGTCAGGTATTTACAATAAAGAGTTCACTTTGCTTCTCATTATTTGATTTGTTAAAAAGAAAAAATACAAATAGAACATTTAAAATTTTTGAGATTTAACTTTGAGTCCACAGGTGTTTTCACTTCCTGTGCAGGAGTTTTGTTTACTTCTCTGAATATTCCTTATTTCCAGACCGAAAGAACATGTTCCATTTTGCTCACGGTGTGCACAGGACTATGAATTAACAGGCGTAATTTCAAACCCACAAGAGACAAATTCTCACTTATCCAACAGAAGCCCCTTGTAGGTAGAAAAACAAAATAGCATGTAATTCCTACCCTAGAATTCTTAAAGTCACGTGGGGTATTTAGGTATACTTGAACATTATTATTGAAAAGGATTCGTGAGTAAAATATGTAGATTAAAATATGAATTGGGGATGAAAAATAATTATCACTTCAAATACTGGACACCGACAATCTCAATATTATTCGTTTGCGGAACTTTATAGGTTGTAAATATTTCTCAACAAATATAAAGATAGTTCGAATAGTCAATATCCAATTCACAATCATATAATCGAGATTAAAAATGCCATTTATACAATTATAACTTTCCTGTTGTAGAATAATTAAAAAATATTTAAAACAGACTAAGGTGCCAAATAAATATGATATGTCACAAAAGTAAAGGAGGCTTAAGATGATTACTACTTTAGAAAAGTCTTTAAATGATATACACTGATAAGTCTCTGTTGAAGTGTTAAGTATAGTAGCACTTATTAGGGATTGGGGTATTAAAACTTTTGCCTTAATAACACAAGGCAGTATTATATCCTTAAACTATCAAATATACTTGATCAAATTGATTATATATTAATATAAATTACCACTTTTATACGTTTTATCAGATAATGAAAAAGGTTCAGAAGATAGAAAGATTGTTGTATCTTTTGTGTTTTACAAAAGAGCATAAAGGATAGAAGTCTTCTATACAGAGTAAGCCTTTGTCACTGTAAGCTTTACGTAAGTGGGAAGGG
The DNA here is from genome assembly GCA_916613615.1 of Steromphala cineraria. NCBI lineage: Eukaryota > Metazoa > Mollusca > Gastropoda > Trochida > Trochidae > Steromphala > Steromphala cineraria. The sequence goes on from OU744729.1 coordinate 732,178, forward strand.
TAAGCTTAGATCTACTCATGGAGGTCTGGTGATGTACTTCAATAGAAGCAAGGTTTGCTCTTAGTGGGGATCTCTTCTCGCCTTCATGCTGTTTGATGTCTTAATTAAGTGGGCCTTTTATCTTTTATACCTTTATGCACTAAACTAGGTTTGAATTACGTTTAGATTAGCAAAACTACGTTACATTCAACAAGTAATCCAAAACCTAAACTACAAAACTTGCTCTAAAGTTGGATGAAGGACAATACAGCATTTCATTACGTTGCGTTGTTTATGGGACATTAATGGTCGTGATGCAATTAGAAATGACCTAATTCTGAAAGAAGCTCCTATCAACCTGCGAACTCATTAAATCAACTTCCTTATTCCAGTAATTACGTCAATGTTTCATCAGTAAATCTTTCCCAAACAATATAAGTCCCATCTCTTTTGAAACATCGGAATATTTTGCACAAACCTGATGCGTTTCGCCACAAACAAGCAACCCGAGCTGTCAAATGATAGCATTCGAATTGACCGGATTAAGAGTCAGGTTTTCAAGCTATACCCATAATCCCTCAACAAATATGGCGGACGCCGGTTTCTCCTCGCGAGATTCGCTTTTAATTCACTGAATAACAGAACTGTTTTATTTGAAAATAGTGGTCATTCATCGGCCTTAATTGTAAAGTGGACACATATTCGGGGAATTTAGAGCTATTTTACGCCATTGTTGAGGACAAGGTGCGAGATAGCAGTAGTGCTTTAGTGGAGAAAGAGGCCAACTTCCGGTGTTGTTTGTCCTTCCGGTAGACGCATTCCGTCGGAAGTTGTCATGGACACATGTAAATAGTGTAATCGTAGCACGGCATTGAAAGTGGGCATTAGAAGTACGGAGGTACTGTGAAATATGTATATATAACATTCAAACAAAGTACTAAGCGTATTGGGGAAAACAAAAGCCTATATTACCCTTTCTACTTATCACACGAATGTTTAGGTAGTGTCACACTGAGAACACACCGTTGTTAGTGTAAGTATTAGTGATGGTGTTGGAATCTGAATAATACATGTGCATGCATGTCAATCATCTTTGAATTCTAATAAAACCGCAGCTTCTCATTTGACATATCCATGATGAATGAAATGCATATAGCAAATTACCTTTTGTACCATTTCTATAGTTTCGTAATAATGGTTGAGACAACTTTATAAACATTGACATGCATCCTTTGATCAACATTTCCTTAATTAAGAAAGGAAGAGAAACTAATGTCTTTGCCCAAGCACATAAACAATCAGTATAAAATATAGTGTTGAGGATGTTCAGTTTTCTCAATCACGAACGAAAATCATGCATCAACATTCAGTATTTCGGTCTCGTGTTGACCACCGCGGTCTTGAGGTTTAATGTAACACGGAAGACATAGCTGGCGAGTCTCACAGAGTCATTGCTTCAACAGACCAATGCTTGAACCGCCTGGAATTGTCTCAATGACAGGATTTGTTGATGTCGCTCATCTCTCCGTAGCGTCTGTCCGGTGGCATGTCCGTTATTCCTTCCCTTCGTACCACAAACATGGAGCCACGATTAAACTTCCGATATAATCAGTCAAATTCATCATTGTTCAAATTGGATTTTGATCTTTGTCGTATCGAAGTGTCCGGAAAGAAATAAGAATTGGGAATATAAAATAAGTAAGGTTTTTCCATTGATGAGTGAATTGTTACATATCATTTCTTATTGAAGGGAGACCGATCAGTTCATTACTCTCCGTTATTTACCATTTTAAAATGGTCTTGAACTACATGTTACGTATATGAAGCTCGTAAATTCAACAAGAATATAGGGTTTGACATCTCTTTTTGTTCTGCTTAATCATTAATATGTTTTCAATGTTTTATTAAATACATGCAAATGATACTATAGTCGGCGAAATACGGAAAAATGTGCAATATTAACGTGATATGCAAATATGAGAAAATATGACATTGCTTATTTGGTAAAAAAGGGGGAAATACATTGTTACAAGATTTCGATATTCTTGCTTGATGTGCTTTTCAAAATAGATAAACATCTTTCTATTGCGTAAAATATACAAAAACCTTTGCGTCCAACTTTACAATCTAAGGCATTTTTTTACAAACGTGAACGTCCATAAAGCAACAAATCTCTGTATGGGTCTTGTACTGCAGTAATTCTGCAAACTGTTTTCATTTCCTGCTAATCGGACACAACGAGTGTCTTTTCTCTTCCGCAAAGGTATTATAGAGCAATAATATTCTCAGCAAATCAGCTGATCAGTTAGACGTTTCGTCTGTTTTTCTCATACATGTGACCAGCAGTCGATGAAGGTGTTTGTTATGTGTTAAGCAAGTTTCCAATACGCTAATGGAACAAACGTTAAAACCGTGTTTTCGAATGCATGTTTCGACTCAGCAGAAATGGACTGGACGTTACATCTGAGTTTCTCTGACTTATGTACATATCAAACGAGCTGCTGGAATTCGTATAGACATGTTAAAGTAAACGAGGCCTGCAAAAAACAATCAGTAATTCCTCCCAAATAGGTTCCTAAACACAGGTTCCTCTTCAAGCTAGCAACACCATTCTTAAACTCACCCGGGAGTCCAGCGTCAATTTATACAAGCTCTACTAGAGGCCGAACAAGCATCTCTTACTGTTTGTGGATTAACAGAGGAATTAGCAGAGCTACTGGTAAAGATGTTAATCTCCTGGGTAATCCAGAGCCCACTTTCTTTTTGGCGAGCAGATATTTATCTAGATGGCAGGGAGTGGTTGTTATGTTTGTAAATAATCAGGCTATCCATCTCTGTCCCGTGTGGACTCGTGGGCTCCGTGGCCTTGGAGAAGGTTCTGCAGGGTTTGGTTAACCAGTGACAATCGAGTGGTAATATATCACATCCTTCCTAAAGAATGGCAGCGTATGCTCTACCTCGCCGCCAGAATTGTCTGCAGCACATTGTTAATTAAAAAACAAACCTTCTTCAGTTGACTGTGAACCCTTCAAAGCGCTGTGATGTATCTGATACTGTCCAATTTGTAACATTGCTCTATAGCTGAATTCTTCTATAGTAACGTTTGTGACAACGGATTAACTTCCGAATAGTTGGACTTTAGGAAATATCTAGTTCTATATTTAAGTGCCATAACCAATAAGAAGCTATTTTGGGATAAGGAATTATTCACATTTACGTGACGATTGACACTCCCGATAACATGCATTTCATTTAAAATTTCCTCTTAATGTTTAACTACATCAATTGAATGTTTCTTTCAAATATCAATAATGATTAAAGTCGTTAAAAAGTATATTCTTCCATTTCATTTTCATTTAATTATTTGATTCATTTTCCATTTTCATTTATTGATATTTACAGAAAATATACTGTTTTTACACTACAAAACTCAGCTGACTTAATGCATATTTGCAAATAAGGGCACTGTGTTCTTATTTCAAAATTTTAGTAGATTAATCTTACAGCCTATTTAATGTTACAAGTTCATTTGTTTTGGTCCCTTTTGGTCACATTGTAAGAATATATGACACAGGTTCTGTGGAAATCAAATACACACTTCCATCGTGTGTGGATACTAGTTATATGGACTATACAACGGTATCAATTGCAAAAGAGAAACATAAACAATCTCAGGTGAATACAATGTATATATCATGTCAAATGTACAAATATATGCTGATGATAATAATGACATTATGTATTCACCTGAGATTGTTAATGTTTCTCATTTGCAAGAGTGTTTCGTACAACCCATGTAAATGTTAAAAAACAGATAATCTTATAAAGATAAAATTTTATTTTATTTTCGTAACGCAGAGCTTACAGATAATAAATTCATTTTTATGTTGTGAAAAGATAAATATTATCCCTTTCAGATATAATAACCCTCTCAAGCAACGATTGCTTTTGTTTCTATCCTTTTTATCAGTACCGTTACTTGTTAGGTAATGATTGATTACAATATCAAATCAGTTTTTAAACTTTGAATATTTACAAGTGAATGTTGATCTTTCAGGGACGGGAGCAATTGTGGGCAGATCCGAGTCCATCTTCATTCCCCAGGATGATGCTCTGGGGGTAAGTCAAGCGTGAACAGAGTTCAAGTAGCATGAAGTGCAGGATGTCAGGAACATGAACATTAATATTTCCAATTGAAAGACAATGTATTTAAACTAAATGCAGCAGTAATAATTCAAATATATAACGTAAAGTTTAGCCATACGATTCCTTTTTCCTCCACAAAAGGAATTAAAGGTGTTCACACAAAATGGCCGCCAGTTGATTTTATGTGAATCTACATACTTAGTCCTCTGACTATGGATGATTGGTTTGTGTAATGAGATTTTGGTCACTGTCAAAATAATACATCTAGCATTAACTTACAATTATCAGTGAAAATGTAGAATTTATAAACTTGTCCAAAAACGTCCTACTGCTCCTTTAACATACTATTCAAAAGAAGTTAAAGAACACTAAAGTATTTAAATCATTTGCATATCTTTAAATGTCAGCAGCTCAAAGAGAAAGTTTTTGTTTGAAGTTTTATTATCCAAATGCATATTTCACATTGGGCTACTGAATTTTAAACTTTAAGGAATGTTTTGAAAATTAAAGGATTTTTTTAATTCTGTAATCATTTTTTTCAAAATGCCTTCATTAAATTTTTGACTACCAGAGAAAGCACGTTTAAGCAATTATGTCAGCCATGACAAGACTGCATTGTTTGAAACCTTAGCCATCTGACATCCTGTTACATTTAGTTTCGAGCCTTTACTTGTTTCTGACATCAAAGCTCAAAACAGAAACTGTGTCACTCGAAGTATTTGATTCCAATATGTCAGTAAGATAGTGTTTGTTTCATAAACAACATATCTTTACCATTCACTGAGGTATGAAGTATAAAGGAAACACTTTACAAGTGTTCCTTAGATTCTTTTAAGTAGTATATGTTCAACTCATCATGAAAATGTCATAACATCCCCCTTTGCATGATACTTACACACTTTTTATCTTTTTCATCTGTGTTAATAAAACCAAGATGACAGAAATATCTTGTTTTTTAGGTTAATCCAGTTATATAATCAAAAAGTATAAATAGGTTAGAAAAAAACATCAATTATTGCCATTTCCCCAAATATTACTATATGGAGAACCTACAAAGTATAAACAAATCTTGAATCGTCTACATGTATTAATGATGATTTATTCTTCTAAATATTTTTCATCTTGACATTTACAGAGATGTGGATCCTGCCTTCTGATACGTAACTAAATTACAGTCCAATTTCCCTATCTAAAGAAAATTTAATCAATTCATCCTTATAGAACAAATCTGATTATTTGCATTCTCTGAATTACACCATTTAAAGGGGCAGTAGCACGTTTTTTGACAATTTTATATTTTCAATTTTTCACTGATAACTATAAGTTAATGCTAAATGTATTACTTTGATAGTATCATAAATCTCATAACAACAAACCAATCATCCGTAGTCAGAGAACAAAGTATGAGGATTCACATAAAGTCCATTGGCAGCCATTTTTGTGTGAACACCTTTAATTCATTTTGTGTAAGAAAAGGAATCGCATGGCTTAACTTTACATTGTATATTTGATTTATTACTGCTCCATTTAGTTTGTATACATTGTCTAAAGATTGGAACCATTTATTTTCATTTTCCTGACATCACCTTATATTCCCCCTAAAAACGTGCTACTGCCCCTTTAAGCATATGGCATTGCATAGCTTCCGTTGTCTGTCCGACCATCTGTCCGTCGTAAACCTCATGCATTATCTACCTCCCCAGAAGCACCGACTCTAGAACTTTTTAATTGTGTGTGCAGACACCTTGACTGGAAGGATTATAACTGATAGGTTTGATGACCGTGATCATATAAGGGTCCCTGTGGCCACGCACTATAAACAAATTATTATCTTCTTCTACAGAAGCAAAATACCAACGAAGTAGAAAATATTTGAAAAGATTCCAAAGTCGGTCTGGATTATAATGTATATATTCATGTAACCATAGGTAATTCTAGCAAGTTTGTGCCACACACTAAAACATGTCTTATCTTCTTCTTTAGAAGCAAAGCACCAAGGAAGAAAGATATATTTTTGTACAGACTCCTAACACATGGGCATTATCATTCATAGACAACACCTGTGAACCGTTATTGGGACCTCGGGGGTTACTCCTTAAAAACTATTTGCACCTTCTTCTCCAGAATTACATTTGAGATAGTCTGATGATCTACAGAGTAAATAGCTGTTTTCTTCCTTATTTTCAAATTATTAATGCCATCTCTTCTTTCTTTGTAATGACAACTGAGGATTACATCCTCCCTTGAAAGGAAAATCATATACACTTAGCAATTTTAATACTTTGATACTCTGACATTCATTATAACCTAATTGTTGCTTCAATGTTCAAATGACTGGCGTCGATCTTAACTGAAGGAGTTTTCCAATATAGTTAAATTAGTTATTGTCTAAATCCGAAAACGGCGCTAGTCCTTCTTTCTTAAATGATTCTCATGAGTATAATTGATAACCACCTCTGCATTGTTTGTAATGGTGTAAGTGTCCAGCCTCGTCTCATGTTTGATACCAATACCCGAGCTCACTGATGACCCTATATCCGGTGGTCGCTATACGTATATAATTGTAATGATATTATATAGGGACGGGACTTGAAAATTTGTTCACTATATCCGATTGTTCGCTATATCCGAGTTCGTTATATCCGTGTTCTACTGTATGTAACTGTCCAGTCTCATCTCATGTTTGATATCAAGACTTGAGTTCACTGATGACTTCCTCTGTCCTCCAGGATCTGATGCTGAGGGTGCAGGTGACGGACGTCCAGCTGGATGAACCCAGACTCCTCGGCGACTACGTCATGGACATGACCAGTACGTACACAGTTACCTCCCTTTCTCTTTCATATCCCTAGAGGTCGTTACGACGCTTACATGGCTATGTTCATTAGAAATTTTTTATTGTTCATGATTAAAATGATAAATTTCTCTACCCAAAACTAATGTTTTCTTCATATGATTAAGCCTTTTTTTGTAACATCATTTTCGCCTTTCAACACATTGTCATGAATACGGTGAAGGAAGCTTGTCTAGGTATCCTGGTTGAGTCTGCAGGCTTGGTCCACTGATGCTGTGTACGTACGTATACACATAGAAATGTTTGTGCTTGTAAATTGCAGTCTCCTGAAGTATGAATTGAGCTTGCTTTGGTTTAAGTCACGACATTTTAAACTCGATGCTTACGTCGGTGACATTTCACAATCTAAGAAGATTTGCATCAACAGTTTGTTATACAGTAAACTGACAGCTATTGGGAGGATATATTTGATCTAGATCGAATTTGTACTTGTTTATGGATTGTTAACACATGAAAATGAATTCTTCTCACTTACCTGTGCCATCGTCCTATCATAATGGTAATCGTATGGTAAGCTCTATGTGAAGGCTAGTCTGATGCTGAGCGTGATGTTGCAGGTCTGAACGTGGCGGGGAGTATCTACGCTTCCCCTGGCTTCGAGACTCTCCGGACACAGGGACCCAGCAGAGTCGTCGAGATCGACCTCGCCATGGTTGCCAGGGTAGGTTCAACTAGCTTCTGTCTGTCTGTCTGTCTGTCTTACAGATAAATTCCATCTGTATGTCTGTCTGTCTGTCTTACAGATAAATTCCATCTGTATGTCTGTCTGTCTGTCTTACAGATAAATGCCGTCTGTCTGTCTGTCTGTCTTACAGATAAATTCCATCTGTATGTCTGTCTGTCCGTCTTACAGATAAATTCCATCTGTCTGTCTGTCTGTCCGTCTTACAGATAAATGCCATCTATCTGTCTGACAAATAAATGCCATCTGTCTGTCTGTCTGTCTGTCCGTCTTACAGATAAATGCCATCTGTCTGTCTGTATGTACGTCTTACAGATAAATACCATCTGTATGTTAGTCAGATAGATAAATTCCAACTGTCTATCTGTCTGTCTGTCTTACAGATAAATGTCATATGTCTGTTTGTCTGTCTCTGTTTCTCCTTGGCCGTAATTCGCAAATATTTAATTTTTTTATCTAAAAATATTTTATCATATTTAACTTAAAATTAAAACTTTTAACTTTCAAAGTGAAGTGTAGTAACAAGTCCTCGACTAAAAAATGATTTCAGATAATCCTGACGACCCGAGTTACTGAAGTTACATCTATTACAGTTTTTTTTCTAATGATACATGCCGTCACTTGAGCTTCTTGTCAAGAACCTCTCTCTCTTTCTGCACAGATCTACTGTAAGGATAACTTCTATGGCGCCAACTGCAAGACGTTCTGCGAAGACACCGCGGCCTACACGTGCGACGCGTTCGGACAGAAGAACTGTACCTTCAGCTACACCGGAGCAGACTGTGATATCTGTACGTAGTGGAATACACGCTCTTAGTGCTGAACATAGGCGTGGTTTCTTGAGATTTTATTTTTGGACAGCTGAATCACGTTTTAAAACAAAACAAAATAAACACACCTTCTTTCAAATACGATCCACCCATCTATTGTTTTAAACCTACATCGAGGGACATTCTAAAATTTTGAAAATTATAATGAAGAAAAATATGGATCACAACTTAAAATAAGTCTATCAACATGAATGAGAACAATAAAGAAATAGTCCAATTCAATGAATGATCCCATATTCAATGTACTTGTAATGGACAGGGGCAACTGTTGACCCCAAAACTACAGTTGACTGAGAAATGCATCTAGCTACATATCGCAGCATACCTGAGATGAGAACAAAAATGTTTTAAAGCTAACGACAAGCAGAATACATAACATGTATAAGAGAACAGACTCCCTGCATAGCATCTACTTGCAGTGAGTCCGTGTCGCACCTACCCGTGTCTGAACGAGGGCACCTGCTTCCCCATCCAGCGAGACGGGAAGTACACCTACCGCTGTCAGTGCACCATCGACTACACCGGCCCCACCTGCAGCAGAGGTTAGGCTCCACTCTTGTCTACTACTCTATGGGGGCTTCATTTCATGAGAAATCAGTATTCACTGGATAACAACTTCTTTATTGTGAAAATACACGCCGCTTTTTTTTAGTTATTCTTTTAATTACACAACCGTAAATGACTTTCAAGTTTCTTTTATTTCGTACATCCAGCTTAAATTCAATTTTTACGTGTCGTTTTTGTGTTCTTAATGTGATAATTTCCAAAACCACAGCATTATTACAATGAATATTAATATGGAGTTGTATCCTCCACGATCAATGTGATCAAATGACTTAGTTGTAAGTAAGGTATACTCCTCAAACCCTTAAGTAAGATATGACCCTCACAACTTTGGGAGAGTCAATGAGACAAGCTTGTGGAGAAACGTTTAAACATATCATACATAAGACTAACATAAAGTTCCTGAAAAAAGAGTTCATGACTACTTTTATCACTTTAAGTTTTGATTTTAAATCAAGGACAAGGAGTCCCGAACAATACTTAAGTCCAGGCTAACGCTTAGGCAAGTAGACTTGCAAATATTTTCTTGACTTAGGAAGACTCCTTTAATTCATCTTAGTGCAATTAGGTCCGGCTAATAGACCAATAAAACCCACGCACGTGTATAACCCCTATTATATATGTGTATGTGCAGGGCGGGATGACTGTGCGAGCAACCCCTGCAGACACAACGGCACGTGTATAGACGGTATCGGCAACTTCTCATGTCTCTGTCCCCCCGGGATCACCGGCAAACGCTGTGAAGATGGTAAGTTCTTGAGGCGTCCTCATCTTTATATTTCCTCTTTTTCTCTAAATCCTCTCCCTTTCTCCAACCTTTATATTTTTCTCATCTCTATCTCCCTACCCCATCTTTATCTCGTACCCTCTCACTCTCCCTCTGCCATCCGCCTATAGTCTAGTGTCTCCTTTTCTTTTATCCGCTCTCTCCCGTTCATTGACCTCGTTCAAAATATAGATTTAAAAAAAGGAAAGAAACCAATATATATTTCCTCTCATATTATTTCTTTTTATGATCATGAAATACCTTCATTGCATCGGACTACCGATCTTCTATTTGACAGAAAAGTGTACAGTACTTGTTCTACGTGAGGCCCAAAACCTTCTAAACAGAACCATATTCAAATGTTATTGTAGTATAGTTAATCACCTTTAATCAGCGCCTGAGCCGCTTCACCTATACATGTATATCCTTCCGCAGATATAAATGAGTGCGAGCTGCCCCAGACGGTGTGTGAGAACAACGCGACCTGTATCAACACGCTGGGCAGCTATCTGTGTCAGTGTCCCGTCACCTTCACCGGCAAGAACTGCGAGACAAGTATGTGTACTGGGCCTGTGTACTCACTCACTGGGTTTTTATAACATTACTATCAGATGCAATGCTGATAGGTATATCATAAATCATTAAAAAAGACGGTTGTTATGTTTTAAGATATTGAGTTGAGTTATTGTCTACACTTTCATAAAAATACGTCGGTAACTCTGATGACGGTAAATAGACACGGTTTTTGATAGTGACAAAAGTAACATCTTGATGACATGCTGAAAACATACAAAATTTATACTTGTGTTTTATGATGAAATATTCTTATTATCTTGTTGAATTGTTGCGGACGAAGATTTCGTTTCACAAGATACTTCACAAACATTGTTATATTGGATATTATGAAAGTAATATTTCTTCAATCATTCTTTCTTATCATTGCAGAAATAAGGAACGCGTGTGCGCCCAACCCGTGTTTGAATAAGGGCGACTGTTTCTCCAACTCCGAGGACCGCTTCATCTGTGTGTGCAAGCCGGGATATATCGGCGAGAGGTGTGAGCTGGTGGACCAGTGTAGGAGCAGCCCGTGTAGGAACAGGGCCACCTGCACAACCGTGGGCACCTCCTTCAACTGCACCTGTCTACAGGGATACTCCGGACCCACCTGCAGCCAGTTCAACGCCTGTCTCAGCTCACCTTGTGTCAACGGAAACTGCCTTGCAGTTGGAGATAACTTCACTTGTAACTGTAACCAAGGCTATGTAGGGCGCACCTGCGATGTTAAAAACAACTGTGCCTCTAGCCCCTGCTTGAACCGCGGAGCTTGCGTGCCAGACACGTCCCCGGCGCTCCTTGGGGGATATCGGTGCATCTGTACTGGCGGCTACACCGGGCGGCGGTGTGAGGACTTTCAGCCCTGTCTCAGTAGTCCATGTAACAATGGTGGCACTTGCTCTAACCCTATCAGGGGCACGACCTTCACATGTGAATGTACAAGTAACTTTACAGGCCCAACCTGCTCTGAGAGAAGGAGTCTGTGCTCACCAAACCCTTGTCTCAACCGAGGAGTCTGCTATGCCAGCGACAGTGGCGTCTATTGTGATTGTCCAACAGGCTACATGGGACAGCGGTGTGGTCAGGTGGACAGATGCCTCAACAAGCCTTGTGAGAACGAAGGTGTGTGCAGAACTGTAGGAAACAGTTTCATTTGCGCCTGCAGACAAGGATATTCAGGCCCAAGTTGTACCAGGTATGATCCATGTTTTGCAAACCCGTGTCAAAATAGCGGAGCCTGTAGACCTATTGGCACTGACTACACATGCCAGTGCCGACAAGGGTTTTTTGGAAAGAACTGCACTGATATTGACACATGTTCAGTAGAGCCATGTCGAAACGGAGGAACGTGTACGCATAGTGGCCTCACATACCGCTGCACATGTGCGTCCGGCTACACAGGCATCAACTGCGAGACCTTCCAGCCATGCGAGTCAAACCCTTGCCGGAATGGGGGAACCTGCTTCTCCAATGGTCGCATCAAATCCTTCTCCTGTCAGTGCGTGCCTGGTTACAGGGGAGAAAACTGCGAACAGATTGACTACTGTTTCACTGAGCCTTGCTTCAACAACGGTGAGTGTAGAAATATTGGCGACAACTATACATGCACGTGCAACAACGGCTTCAGTGGAAGAAACTGTAATGTACAGGACCCATGCTCTTCCAATCCGTGTGCAAATGGAGGATTCTGTAATTCAAATGGTAATTCATTCACATGTGTTTGTTCACCCCAGTTCACGGGAGACCGATGCACAGTTCAGAACCCATGTTTCTCAAACCCCTGCAGTAATGGTGAATGCTCAGCTGTGGGAGATGACTTTCAATGTAAGTGCTTACCCGGCTACACTGGCAGACAGTGCAGACAGTTTGCGCCGTGCTCCATCAAGCCCTGTCGAAACAACGGGACCTGCACTGAAGCCGGTTTCATCTATAGATGCACCTGTCCTAGGGGTTTCGCTGGCTATACCTGTGAATTGACAGACCCATGCAACACTAGTCCTTGTGGCAATGGCGGGAACTGTCGATCTGTCGGACAATCGTTCATCTGTGAGTGTAGGGACGGCTTTTCTGGTACAACTTGCCAAAATGGACCGTGCAATCCGCCAAGTCGACAGCCTTGCTTCAATGGAGCAACTTGTATTGAGGAAGGATCTTCCTACAGATGTGAATGTCAAAGTGGATTCACCGGACCGACCTGTCAGGTCGCAACAAGCTGTCGTAGAGACACATGTAAGAATGGAGGCGTGTGCATCTCCTTTTCCGCTATAGAGTACACATGCAAATGCCCAGCGAACTACACAGGCAAGTTCTGCGAGACACAGGATGCGTGTGCATCATCCCCTTGCGTCAACGAAGGATTTTGCCTCCCCGACCCAAGCAAGACCCGGGGATACTTCTGTAGTTGCGTGCGAGGATTCAGAGGAGACAACTGTGAGGCGGAGGAACCCAAGCTCTGCGCCAGTAGCCCCTGTCAGAATGGGGGCAAATGTGACACTCGGGGATTCATCAACAGTTACCGATGCAACTGTCAAGACGGCTTCACTGGCCGTCACTGTGAAACTGATATCAACCCTTGCTCGAGCAGGCCATGCTTGAATTTAGGGCGGTGTGAGTTTGATCCTTCGTACATCGATCAGTACACCTGCCGCTGTCGGGTTGGATTTGGAGGAAAGAACTGCCAACATTCTGAGGCCACGTCATGCAATGAATCCCCCTGTCGGAATGGTGGAAGCTGCAGTTTTGATGCAACTAGCAATCTCGGGTACAAATGCACATGTCCGCCCACCTATGAAGGAGTAAACTGCGAAGTTCTGAGAGATCCCTGTGAAGTCAACCCCTGTGCAAATGGAGTGTGTCGCCGAAACCCGTTCCAGGCTGACTCCTTCTCGTGTAGATGTTTCCAGGGCTATGAGGGGAGACTTTGCGATCGCACAAGCCCATGTTCGTCGAGTCCATGTAGAAACGGTGGTAAGTGTTCCTCAGGTCAAGATGGCAACAGTTTTGTCTGCGACTGTTTGAAAGGTTATAGTGGATCAAGGTGTCAAACATTCATCAACCCTTGCCTTGCAAGACCCTGCTCCAATGGAGACTGTTTTTATGACGACAAAGCTGAACAAGGGTACACCTGCCGATGCAATCGTGGATACTCCGGACCAAACTGCCAAATCGTTCTCGACCCCTGTGCTCTCTCTCCCTGTCAGAATCGTGGAAACTGCTCTCCAAACCCCCAAAATGCCAACGGCTACACCTGCAGATGCCCTCGTGGTTTTAACGGCGCAAACTGTGAAAACATCGACTCCTGTTCAACACAGCCTTGTCAGAATGAAGGCCAATGTCGATCGCTTTCGAATGGGCGTTATGTCTGCTCATGTCGGCGGGGCTTTACTGGCCAGAACTGCGAGTTTGACATAAGGGTAAATGCATGTACTAATGTTCTTTGTCAAAATGGAGGATCATGTGAACTTGTTGGTCAAGAACGATTCAGATGCAGATGTCAGTCAGGTTTTAGCGGGAGAACTTGTGAAGTTGATGACAGTATCGATGCATGTACTGGAGTAATTTGCCAAAATGGTGGACTTTGCCAAGCTCTTAGAGGGAACAGATACATATGTAACTGTAAACAAGGTTTCAGTGGGCGGAATTGTGAAGAGGACGACAGGACCATTGCTTGTTCAGGAGTTGTTTGCCAAAATGGAGGAACCTGTCAACACTCTGGCAGAAAGAGGTTTATATGCATTTGTCAACAAGGTTTTCGCGGTAGAAATTGTGAAGTTGATAACCTAATTAATGCATGCACAGGAGTTGTTTGTCAAAATGGCGGAAGCTGTCAAACCTCTGGCAGAAATGGGTTCAGATGCAACTGTCGACAAGGTTTTCGGGGAAGAAACTGTGAAATTGACGAAACGGTTAATGCTTGTAGCAGCGTGACATGTGAAAATGGCGGCACGTGTGAAGCTCTTGGGTCTGATCAATTCAGATGCAACTGTCCACCTGGTCACTTTGGAATCTATTGTCAAACTCAAACTCCCGAGTCATGTGAAAACAACCCATGCCAGAATAATGCAAAATGTAGGACCTTGTCATCTGGGCGCTTCATCTGTGAATGTCCGCTAGGGTTCGCGGGTGTGCACTGTCAGCAGTCCACATCTCTCTCCTGCACCGCCAGCCCCTGTCTGAACGGGGGCATCTGCTCGCCCGCCCCGGACTCCTCCTTCAACCTCACGTGCTCCTGTCCTCGCGGCTTTGGCGGACAATACTGTGAGACTCGAATCGTTCAGGAGGGTCACTGTAGCTCCTTCCCTTGTCGGAACATGGGAACTTGCATTCCCATCAGCAACACTGCCTATCGATGTGAATGCTTGAACGGGTACACGGGAGACAACTGTCAGATCCGCAACTTCAACTGTGATGCGTCCAGGTGTCCCAATGGAATTTGCTTCTTGACCCAGTTCTCAGAAGTGGACTGCAGGTGCCCGCCCCTCACTAGAGGACCGCGGTGTGGTGAGTTCACGACTCAATCTCTCATTCTTGAACATTTCATCATGATAAATAAACCATAATAATATCACAGAGTGGCTTTGAGTAAACAAAAACTAATTGTTTAACAAATAAACGGTAACTTTTCTGTATTATGTTCAATTATTGTCTCCAGTACTTCTTAAGATACGCCTGGGACAACGTGAGATTTGAAAAGATATTTTTTGATCTGAATGTAACATGTGACTTACGCTTGGCATATGGTATTTGTTACAGAGCATGTAAATGCCACGTGCCCCCCGGGGCCTGGAGGGGAGTTCGCCCACCCTTGGGACTGCAGTCTGTGGATTCACTGCGACTGGGGGAAGCCCTGGGTCAAAGATTGTCCTGCAAACCTCCACTTCAACTCCCTCACCAACACATGCGACTACTGGGACAGGGCGGGCTGTGTATCGCAACCTAAACGATACTGGTTCTTCTAGACTGCTAGACGTCGTATTCGCTTCTTCAAGGTGCAGAATATATTGATGGAAGCATCATATAATTTTTGAACATAATTTTAAATAAGTAGGAAACGTCAGGTGATCTTGAAAGATTTACAATAAATTTGGATTTTCTATGTCCCAACGGGATTTAGAACCCTTCTAAAAGGTTCCAAGAGATTTCCGAATTTAAATGAAATGTAGGTATATGATAAGGTTCAAAGAGAGAGAGAGAGAGACTCTCAGAATATTAGTTTGTCTAACCATGTTTGAAACGTATGTTGTTCGTTTCTTAGAACCTTAAAAATACTAGGTCTCGTATAATCTAGAGGTAGAGGAACCCTAGTGGATTCTGAAAAAATGGTCGCACAACACCTCCCCTATTGCATAGTATCTTCTAACTACGCATATTTTGGGTAGTGAGCCCGACGAGTTAGTTAAATATCCAAGGGGCTGTTATTACATTTGTTTGGTAAAAATACTTTTTTAAATCTATCAAACTTTGACTTGACTTCAGTTAGCGTAACAAGCAATGCTCACACTCAACAGTTAGTTTTATCTGGGACAAAGACTAAAGTTATAGACTTAGCTTTACAAGGCACATATCAATACACCTTAGGCAAATGTCAATCTCCACGCCTACATCAATCTATAGTTTTTCACGTGCACTTTAGATTTCAATATTGAATTTTCAAACACTAGCACTCCAGCCGCTGTCGTGCGTCATTTCGCCATTTCGCACAGGTCACTTGGTATTCATCAAGACGATATCAAAGTTACAGCTTAGCCGGACAGTCGGTATGAATTTACTGTCGATACATTGACCGGTCTAATTATATTCTAGTGAGTTTTAGGGTGTGATAGGGCAATATTTGACAGTCAGATATCTGGTCCACGGTCCACTCTAAAAGCAGCGTTCAAAACACATATTCGCGCGTGCTTTAAAGGGGTAGTTGCACGTTTTTTTGACAATTTCATATTTTACATTTTTCACTGATAATTGAACGTTAATGCTAGATGCATTAGCTTGATAGTGTCAAAAATCTCATTACACAAACCAATCATCCATAGTCAGATAACAAACCATAAAGATTAACATAAAGTCCATTGACCGCCATTTTTGTGTGAACACCTATAATTCATTTTGTGAGAAAAGAAATCCCATGGCTGAACTTTATATTATTAGGCCAGGACCATTAGTTAAAAGATATGGACAACCCGGAAAAAAATAGTAGAAAGCTGATTTTTTCTGGAGACCTTCAAAATACCACCCTTACATCAATGGCACAAAGTTCTGCGAATTCTAGGTGGTGGCTTTTTCAAAATGGCCGCCGTTTCCAATATGGCCGCCAAAGATTTTCTGAATTATTGAATATTTTTTACATTTATGTTGTATATTGAATGTTGTATATCAAATGAAAGCTTGTTTGATTACCTTTTCAAAAATGTACTTTTTATTGGTGTAGATAATAACCGAAGTGAAATATTGATCAAAATGCTTGCAAAATATACTTATATTTCGGTAAAATTGAGAATTTTTTCATTTTCCTGATAATCATGTCAAGCATTATATCAAATGAAAGCTTTTCTCAAATGCTTCTAAAAATGCTTAGTTATCTAACATAAGGTTATTTATGTAATCATAATTGTCTTTTGGAAACTTTTATTTTAACCTTTTTCCCCACTTTAAGAAATTATACACATTAAATTACCAAGACAGTACCAAGAACGTACGAGTGTCATTGAGTCGCCTGTGATCCACTTAAGGGATCTTGAGTGGAATCATAAAGTCAAAGTAAAATAAGAACAGTGTGTCAGCATTGTCATACTACCATTGCACACAGCAAGTTGACCATGCACGGTCCTTTGTTTTACTATAAGTAACAATATGTGTCAACATCATTCACAGGTATGAATGATGGGAGGCTTCACAAACGCTTTGATGCATTTTGGCAGATGAAAATCCATTGTACTGATAGATATTAGTTACCGGTAATACCGACATCAATGTCAGCATTCATACCGCCAATGGGAGGTATTGCATGAACAACACCACCAGGTTCACAGAGAATGGAAACTCAAATGTCCATTACGGGTTAGAAAGTCACAGTTCAGTCTTTCATTTTGTAAATTGGCAAAGTTCCTTTAAGGGTATACTCAAAACCAACCATACAAGGGTGAAATCCACCAAGATTGAACATCCGGTTGTGGGACAAAATCTCCAGCGGACAAAATCCCCAAGAACAAAGTCTCCAAGGACGAAATCCCCAGCAGACAAAACCCAAAATAGGGTAGAAACAGGTATAGAATATAGAGATATAT
This sequence comes from Steromphala cineraria, assembly GCA_916613615.1. Classification (NCBI taxonomy): domain Eukaryota; kingdom Metazoa; phylum Mollusca; class Gastropoda; order Trochida; family Trochidae; genus Steromphala; species Steromphala cineraria. Next base: position 749,834 of record OU744729.1, read on the forward strand.
ATTGTTGTGTTGAAGTTTAACATCTGCTTTCACCTCTTGGTCATTTCGCATATATGGGGCAATCCTTTAATTATTGTGAAAGTATATGGACTTAGAAGAGATCATTGGCCCCATAAAAATCAAAGTAGACGCTCCCGTGGCAAGAAAAGTAATGCTAGAGGATAAAAGTTATTTGGAATTTTGAAAAGAGTTGGGGTATATGACTTAAAAAGGAAGAGGTAATGAAAAGAAAATACCATTTGATATTCAGTATAATATTCATATATATAAACGTATGTTAGTTTGTAAAATGAAGATGGAATAGAAGTTGATTACAAAAATTCATTTATTTCATATAAGCAAAAAGCCTACAGGTACTAAAATCAAAGATAATCCTTCAGAAGTGGGGATGAACGGTTAGATATATTTCTAAAACTTATCTTTCTACTTATCAAAATAATACAAAACACACCTAATGATCTGATTGGATTGTTTGAAATGTTGTTCATAGATTGATATTTAGTCTTAGGGGATTTAGGCTATTTGGGATGAGCCTTCTTTGTTCCAATGCTGAAGAGTTAATATTAGGTTTCCTCAGAGGCCCATTTTGTCTCTGAGTTTTTGCACAGCTATTGACACTTGGTCTTGCCCCTGTCACATTGAACAACCTCAAGTTTAATAACATCATCATTTGCCTTATGGGTATTAGTTTAGTAATGCCATTGGATTTATTTGATTCAGAATGTAGCATATTGGAATATGCTTTTCAAAACAGATGATTAATCATGCATATCTCAGCTATTATGCCTATACTGTTAAAACATTTGGTTGTATGGATGACTTGGATCTCACTCAGATCAGAAAAAGGCACAAATATCTGCTAAATCCGAAACACTCACTACACAAGTTTGCATAGCAATCAACCCCATGTGAGATCTCACAATGAACTTCAAAATGATATACTCTATGTCTGAGTGTTGAGTGGTCTGTTACCGCTACATGTGGCTAGGTTTATGAGTGCTACCAATTACACATGGACATAAATGGTATTTGTTGTACAGAATATGTTATAATTTAAATGGATATTGTAATCTAAGTAACAGTTTCTGGCAAACAACTTCTATATTGTGTATACCACTTCTTAATGCCTTTCAAAGACTGCATGTATGCAAATATCTTTGTAACCTTGTACCATTTGTATATTGACTTTGACTTTACATCTTCAACAATTTAAGGTTTTGAACAACAAAGGTGGTGCCCATCAGCAGATATTCCTTTCAATTCTGAAACGAAAACCATTATCTTTATGGGACGCATTTCTTTGTTGTGGCAAGACAGTGATTAATCACTCCAATACAAACAAAGAGTCAGGATACAGGCCTGGAAGTGATAAGTTGATCGTATCAACTGCAATGGATATTGTCCAATGAAACAAGTATCTGTTAAAGTAGTTGGCTTTGGTGATGATGGTTGCATAGGCCACAACTGACATAAAATGAAATTATTCTGTATGGATCCAGTCCTTTGACGCTATTATTTCAGAGCATATATCAACATCTATGTTTGCTCATGCAGTTTTGATGTAGATAAAGAAGAAAGCTCTAGTAGACAGTGCTCAAACTGAAATGCAATGGATGTTTCTTTTAGAATGGAATTCCAAAGGTGGCATTGTTTTAGAAACATTCATTTTGAAAATCTTCAGCTAACGAATCAGAGTAATCTCTGAACCACCATGTATTTCAAATCAGTCCAGAGAGTCAGCGTTTCATTCTCTTTCAAGTTGGAGTCACTCATATGAAGCTGTGTGTTCCACAGAATATACCTTACTGTACAGCAAGTGAATGGGAATGGCAGTACAGAAATGCGATATTTGTTCATACAGAATCTGGTCTACATTTATCACAAAAGTTCTGAAAATAGTTTCTTGTGAATGCAATACTTGAAATGATTCATCTGTTTGAAAGCGTGATTAGAGTGTTCAAGCCTGTGTATGGGATGTTATTTAAAATGCTGTAGTACTGCTACTGATTTTAGTGACTAACTGTGAATTCTTCATGTTATAAAAGTATATTTTGCAAGCATTTTGATCAATATTTCACTTCGGTTATTATCTACACCAATAAAAAGTACATGTTTGAAAAGGTAATCAAACAAGCTTTCATTTGATATACAACATTCAATATACAACATAAATGTAAAAAATATTCAATAATTCAGAAAATCTTTGGCGGCCATATTGGAAATGGCGGCCATTTTGAAAAAGCCACCAGCTGGAATTTCCAGAACTTTGTGCCATTGTTTTGAGAATGATATTTCTTAGGTTTCCAGAAAAAATCAGCTTTCTACTATTTTTTTCCACCTCATTTCTAATGGTCCTGGCCTATATATGTTTGAGTTATTACTGCTTAATTAAAATTAAATACATTGTCTTTCATTTCGAACCATTTGTTGTCATTTTCCTGACATCGCCTTATTTGTACCCTAAAAAACGTGCTACTTCCCCTTTGAACTACTTCAGTAATACGATCGAGCGGCATTAAAGCTTCAAGGTGTGCCTTGCCAATATGAGTCTATAACTTTAATCTTGTAATTAATCTAACAAGATGCGCCTTCGATTAGAATGTTATTAATTGGGTATGGGTCATTATCTATTCGGCAGAATCCTATATGATGAGACACTGAACACCGATCAATTACTCGTTTAATAATCTTTCTTGTTTAAACTTGACAAATATCATATGCTGTCGCTGTTTTTAAATTTTCACCTTCAATGAAGTGGGTTACTACATTGGTTAACGGATGTATCATGTAACTAGTGTCAACAAAGAAACGCTAGCAAGTTTTTAACAAAATGATCTTCTTTTGTCTGGTAGAATTGTTTTTTAATACATATGATTGAACATTTCTTTTGAAGAAGATAACATAATGACATCCTTTGGGAATACTTTGGAATTTTTGGCTGTAAAAGCACAGATGCGATGCAGATATCTAAATTTCAAAACATTTTTTTGACAGAATGTCCGATATAAAACCGATAAATTATTGAATCTATTAAGAAAACGATATTGTCGCTATAATGCACTCCAGTTGACATCAATTCGTTGTGGCCTCAATGCTGGAGTCTGTTTATTAACAAATTCCTTCTCCCAACTGAGGTCATTCCAAATAAACGGCTTGCATAAGCGTGAATTTCGCATTCATGGAAAGATAGTGTTTCCAAATTATAGATAGAAAGCTGTCTTCGTGGAGAATTTATCGATTTTGTAGGTGGGTTTCTCTTGGACACTAGTTTATTTACGAGTTCTAACGTAATTATAAAAGAATAAGTTGAAAATGTTTACGTCTCATATAATTCCATATCAAGTACGCACTAATTGAATTAAAGTGATAAAGATGATGACTCTGTAGGCTACTTATTTTCTTGTGACTATTTCATTCTCGGCGGCGGCGCCATGATTGTTCTCTGTCGCAGTGAGGCGTGCATGTTCGTATCTCTCCTGGTGATATTTTTATACTTTTATATCGTTTTGATACACTTGTATATGTATGTATTTATCCATGTTCATATTCTATTGTAATAATTATCACTCCTGTCAATTTCGTTGCTTTGGTTTCCTTGCATTTGATAAGGAATTTATTCCAAAGAAGTTGTGTCCATCTATATATTACTGATCTTGCATTCCAAAGTTCGAACCGTAAGTTAAGTTTCGCTGAAATATAGATGCAGTCATTATGTTCTTGTGTTTATCGGTTATTTTTACAAAGTGTGTACCGTGCTGGGTTTAGAAATTGAATGTACAAACATGGGGAATGAAAATGTTATTCCAGCTTGTATCAGTGGCGTATCTTATTTTGCATCTATATATTTGAAGTTTTTTTGATATTGTAGAACTCATTTCTCGACATATCTTGGATGTGGCAAATCGATACTGGAAACATATCTAAAGGTCTCAGAAACTCTCGGTGTACATACTACATAGTGAGACGCTTGTGTATTTCCATTATGTGTTACACTACTTGCATAATCCCTGTTCTGTGCCCTGGCGTTGTGCTCTGTCTGTCAGCTATCTCCTGAAACTCCTGTGTTCATATCGTCAAGCAGACTACGTCATTGTTGTACTGTCGCTTATCTTGGTGATTAATCACACATTGTGCAGTCATTTACTGGTGTTTTAAATCTGATACAGAGGGTTTTAATTGTAAAGAAAATAAACTTAGTCTATATTTAATTAGTCTAAATTCCCGGTCCTTCCATGCATGTATGACGATGACAAAAGTCAGTTACAGTTCAGCCTTGTACTGTGGCTTAACTCGGTGATGTATCACATATTGTGAAGTTTACTGGGTTTTCAATCTGATAATGACACACAGATGGTTTAAATTATTTAAAAAATTGTTTGGTCTTGATTTGCAAATGCCTTGATAACTGTTTCTTCCATGCACGTGTGATTGTGACAAGAGTCAGTTGCAGTTCAACCTTGTACCGTATGTCCGTGATGTTCTGTGTTGTGTTTATTTAAAATGTTCCTGTCTTGTAAACGTTAACGTGTTTCTAATGTACATAACTTACATCTGTTTGAAAACAATGTTGCCTTTCAAATTTTAAAAGAGATCTTATGAATGAATATTGATGTTAATAAACCATTTAATAAATTATTGAAAATTCGTTCTTATCTTATTGGTTATAGTACCCTTAATATATATAATATAATATCTTTTTGAGTAGTCATTGACAGAAAGCCTTCAACCACTTTGAAATAGTTGGAACATATAATATATTATTATGTCTTGCAACAAACACCATTGCCATACCAAACATCATAATCAAATCAACTTGCCTTTTATTGAAATGCGCGTATTCTCGCAAATACAATTATCAAATGAAATCTGCAATACTCTGTATCTTTTAATTAGCTTGATTAAAATCAATTTTATGTAAAAAGAAAACACGCATAACTAAACACAAGGAATCGTGGTTAAACACACCTGATAATATGTGTCGTCCGTTTCTTATATAATGTATCAAATAAACATGCAAAACAAGAGAATTTATGGAACACTCAGGCAGTATTAATCATTTGTCAGCTCAAAAGGAAACAATATATATATGTCGTTATGTTCATATCCATATGCATTACTGACATTGGGCTAGTGCTGTCCTCCACAGTAAAAGGCTTTTCTTCAAAATTATATTAATGTTGGAAATTTGGAATCACATTTTATTTAGGAAAAAATCTTTATTCAGCTTGTCACTACCAGGGATATTACGTGCAAAGCAGTAAATTCACTAAAGATAATAAACTTGGTTTTGGGCCTAAGCTATCTGCAGATCATCATATGGTCATATGATGACATCACGTGACTTCCCTCTTTGGCCGCTTCTTTGCCATGACATGAAAACGCAATACGGAAACTGCATCACTCTCAGTGTTTGATTCCGACAGTGACATGTTGATTATTTAATGAAATACATTGCATTATTCATGTGTGAGTATATAAAGTATATAAGGGACAATATGTAAAGATTCCAAATATTCTTTTGAGTAGTATAGATAACAGCTGTCTAGACGATCATGCTCGCCTCGGTACTAGCTCCCCTACGCTCCGCAGTTACCGACGGAGGTTTACCGGAGATAGTCACGGCGAGCATACATCGTCTAACAGCTGTCTACCGTCGTAAAGACATGGATGTTAGTAGAAAACCATCTTCCTACGCAGAGCCTAAAAGGCCGGTTTCCAAACTGTCATTTTATGCCTTGCTGCAGAGACTTTACTTTTCTGTGCTGCTATAGTGCCCCTACAGAGTAGAGAGCAGGCACAGAAAACTCATGGCTATGCAGCAAGGCATAAAATGACAGTTTGGAAACTGGCCTTTTAGGCTCTGCGTAGGAAGATGGTAGAAAACGTGAAGGCAGGTCTATCCTTTCCCGTATACCAACTCGTTCTAAGGCCCTATCAAATGTTTAAGGGATCGAAGTTGGTGAATTATGTTTATGCTGACCTTTCAGTCAGCTGTAAAAACTACCTTGGCACAAAATAGAAAATGTAGATAAAGAAACAATATTGAGGCAACCATTATGAACTTTGTAAATGAATACTATGATAGTCGACTTTATAAAAAAAAACGGAAGAAAAAGACAGTGAGAAAATGACTCTTGAAACGTTACAATAATGAATACTATGATAGTCGACTTTATAAAAAAAACGGAAGAAAACGACAGTGAGAAAATTACTCTTGAAACGTTACAATAATGAATACTATATGATAGTCGACTTTATAAAAAAACCGGAAGAAAACGACAGTGAGAAAATTACTCTTGAAACGTTACAATAATGAATAATATATGATAGTCGACTCTATAAAATAAAACGGAAGAAAACGACAGTGAGAAAATGACTCTTGAAACGTTACAATGACATTCTTCCAAGCCTGTTATCTGAATATTTGCTTGTTGTGTATCTCAAGGAGTTCTAATCGATAGCGGAATCGAACCCAGACCAGCCTTGAGGCATTAACAGTGGATGTCCAATCACTTTACCCACCAAACATTTACTAAATCTCAACCGACTTATCGCTTATGAAGTTAAACATCAAAATGTAATTCATGGTATAGTTCCCCCCCAAAACAAAAAACAAAAACCACAAAAACCACAACAACAAAAACCAACTGTCATCATATACAAATACTTCTACCGATCCTATATACGTATCTCCTTTCACATGATAAAGAGGGACTACTTGATATTGATTACTAAGATAGGTAATAATTGAACTAATGCAACCTTTTTGTTGTTTGGGTCATGCTATCTTAGTTAGAGATCAATCGTCAGCATCTGTTAACCCACAGATAATGGAGGTTGGAAAACGATTGCTCACCTTAAATGAATTGAGGATGTAACTAAAGTATCGTCCAATTTATCTTGAAAGAAGGGGAAAATAAACGTATAGGTTTGTATGGACGATTGGTCTGAAGATTTTACAATTGTAAAGTCAGATTTACAGAACACGCAAACTTTCTGATGGTGTCAATGAACAAAATGAAATCATCCTCCAAAAAGATGAATATGAATGTTGAGCGGAGGGACAATTGGAAGTTTAAAAAAAAATCGTTCAGCTCGTCAGAAAATGAAAACTGGTTGATGGTGTCGTAAACAGTACCCAGGCTATGAGCTCGATGCTATATGGGATCCAACCTCGAAGTCCTGTGGGAGCATCTTATAAGACCGAAGTGGACAGAGACACACAAAAGGATAAGGTCATAGAGATCATAGGTTATTTGATTCGACATCAGAGTTGATATTTGACATATTTAAAGTTTACATTTGACATTTGTGATTGACATTGAAATCATTGCAACTCAATGATACAATTGTAAGTTTCAATAGCCTTAAGTGAATGACAAATACAAATTGGATTATAGCAAAAGCATTTAAAATTGATACTCTTATAGATAGGTGATTGCCTCAGGCGACCTCCTAAGACAATGGAACAAGGTAACATCCTTAAACAATCAAACACAACGTCATGCAGTTGTGATTGAACTTAATAACTAGAAAGTATTGATAAACTTCAACATATGATAATATGATAATAATGTACATATAAACCGCCAGGCAAAAGAAAGTACACACCGGAATTTGTTTAAATGTACTATATATATAAGAACATGGGATGTATTCAGCTATGTCACGCCACGTTTACAGTAGTTTGAACACATTTTTTGGTGTCTCGTTAATGTTTTGTAACAATATTTGTGTTTAAATTAGGCAGGGTAAGAAATAAAATTTACACTATCATTACCCCTTCTATATTTAAGATGTTATCAATATTTTAAAAGATGAACCCTTTTATTTATTTTCAGATAGAATATGTCTTCTTTGTTGATGAATTGTTTTGTAATATCATTACCTTTGTTAAAACAAATTTTAAAAAATTATGTTATATTATAATAAATTGAAAAAAACCCACACTTTACAGTATTCTTTGAACGATTATTTAGCTCTTGTTCTTACCAGTTTGAGAATACAACATCTCAAAAAGAAACAACCTGTCAATATTATTAATTAAAAATCGTACATATGATAAATTCAACTGATGTATGTACTGTCAGTTCACTAGTACTGTGGTAATGGCATCAATGAACAAAGGTATCCTTCCCACCAAGGCTACCTGACATTTCCCACACGGAATCTGTTACAAGTGTGCCCAATCTTTGCTATTTGGAAAAACAAGTTTGCAACACAGATACGGTTTCTTTTAATATTCATCAGCTTGTTTTAAATATGTCAAATGCAATACGAATACCTTATGAAATTATTCATATTCAAAAGAAGAACTATCAAAAACGAAGATTTGATTTGAAAGCTTTAGGGCTGCTCCCGCTATGACATACACAAGAGGTGTAAAGATAGAAATGTAGACTAACATGCATTCTGAACTGATTTTGAAGCTTGAAAGTTAATTGGATATATTGTATGGTCTGGAACAATCCACATTGAGAAGTTAACTAGATATATTGTATGGTCTGGAACAATCCACATTGAGAAGTTGATTAGATATATTGTATGGTCTGGAACAATCCACATTGAGAAGTTAACTAGATATATTGTATGGTCTGGAACAATCCACATTGAGAAGTTAATTAGATATATTGTATGGTCTGGAACAATCCACAATGAGAAGTTAATTAGATATATTGTATGGTCTGGAACAATCCACATTGAGAAGTTAATTAGATATATTGTATGGTCTGGAACAATCCACATTGAGAAGTCGGTTAGTCATGTTGAATTATTATCCAAAGAATATTCATGTATGTAATGTGTTTTCAGCTTAATGGTTTCATAACGTAATATGCAAGTTTGAGAACAACGTCAATGTCAACTTGATAACGGCAACTTATGATAACTTTAGTATTCTTGATGAAATCGGTCACCCAAACACACATTTGTAATCTCTGTTTGTAAAATTTAAAATTGTGTACAGATGTTGGCCAAAATCAAACTAAGTGAAATAGTTTTATAAGCAAATTTATACGATTAATTGATATCTTGATAGATGGAGTAATATCCAAAATGAGTTATTCATATATGACATGGGTCATCAACAACAGATGCTTTCCAGTTCTAGTTTTTTGCTTGATGAGTGAGGACATTGGCTTGTACATTATATATATTGTATATTAATTTTAACTAACAGAAACGTGATATTTTACTTCCGCTTCTTTTTTTTAAACATAAGACAGTAATAAAAATCAACATCAGTTTAAGAATGGTCCAAAATGCAAAGCTTCTTAAGTCTATTTCAATGTGTGGATAAACAAGCTCACGATAAATCTGTCAGATTTGAAACAGATAGATGATTTCCATTAGAAAGCCTGTGTTCTAAATAAATTTAGTCAACAGTAATCATTAGCGGCGATCAACTCCATGCAAAATTACCTCCCCTGCAAATTGTAAAGTCGTAAATATATCATTCGTAAATAAACTAGAAACAACATTTCATATTCCCAATATTTTCGAATTTATATTCACTATTATTCATAGGTTTCACTATATCTACTGATCGAAAGTTCTGCTCATTCCGTGATTTGCAACATGACGTAAAGTAAACCTTGTGTAATCACGTGATCCAAAAATAGAAATGAACAACAACAGATAGATAAGTGTCTAAATGTTACAACTACACCATGCAGTGCTTGTCGTTTGTATGTCAGATATGATGATAATGTCTTGATAACTCCAGTTACGTGTGTGCAAGGACATTAATCTCACGAGATAAAAAGCGACAGCTTTATTGGAAAGAAAGAAAGTTTGACTCAACCTGTCAACTTCAAAGTGAATAAACTGGACGTCTTGAGAGGATCGTGGAACACACACTGACAGACAGACAGACAGACACAGGTTGTTGAGAGAGGAGTGTCGATAGTTTTAATAAACTGGACGATCTGCTTCTCATGTCCAGGAATATATCAGGTAGGCCTACTATATTTGATATTACATTCACATTTCACTGTGATTTCAGTACAATATCCAGATATCCTTGTGTTTTCAGTCAGCTGGAATACCCCCTTTATTTGAAAAATTACTTGATGCATTGAAAAGAAATTACTCTTAATCATGTGTTGGCATATTATCTTAGAGTAAGAAACCATTGATGAAAACTCAAGTTTATTTGCATACTTGCATGCGGATCAGGATTAAATTTTAAAATAAGCTATTGAGAATATAAATACATCAATTAATCTGTTGAAAAATCTTTCGTCGAAAATTTTGATATCACATTTACATTTTTTTATCAACAAGAGCACAGTGCCCCTTGTAGAAAGGGCATAGCATTTAATGAACTCCATCTCTGTGTTAGAATCATTATGCGTGTAGGATTAACACTGTGTCTCAACTACCTTAATTACTTTCGATGGGTATCTACTTTGGCAGCAACGAATACCTTTTTCAGAGAAAAATAAAATAAAATCTAGTCGTGCACGACAAGGACGATTTTTAAGCATTTATTTAGAAACCGGAAGTTGTGAGATGGCCATACTTGATTCGCCTTTATGTTGATTGCCGTTTCGGTAATTCTGGTAAATTATCTCCTATTTGATAAATTTGGTCCGATTTTCCCTAGGTTGGTCACAAAATTTTGCCAAAAATACAAGGAAAATAGTAAAATTACTTTTAAAAATATTGAACCCTCATAATGGATCTTTCATATGTGTACAACATAGCATGCCTTTAGCATAACCTTAAAAAAATCATACATTAGGAAGGACTGCCATGTACGTGTTATAGTCACAGTGCAGTTTTCAGAGTTTATTTTCCACAATGACTCGTATAGTTGATATAAGTCTGAAAAAAATATATTTTTTATCTGAAATGAAATGACTTTTGAGTCATCATATTTCATAATGATAAAATAGAAAAGCTTGAAAAATATGGTTTAGAGGGCGATCTGACGATTTCTCTCACAGGAATATCATCAATTATAGTCTCATGTGCAAAATGCTTCCCTTAGATTTTGTCCATATTTTCTTAAAATAATTTGTGAACATTAGACAAATGATTCAAAACCACTTACATAACTTTTACTGTTTCGAAAAATAAATGTTTTTAGTAAATTTGCTTTAAAATGTAATGTCTTTTATGCATTTGCAATTATATTTTTAGATCCTCTGGCCTGCATCCTGCTACATCAGCGTATATGTCTCCGCTAATGCTACAACCTATCCCCTGATATTCTCCTATGGTCTTCTGACATATACGCTGATGTAGCAGGATGTTGGCCTGTAACAGAAAAGGTTGCTACCTTATTCTGTTGTTACTGTTATTGTTTTCTCATTATCATGCCAAACTGTTTAAATTGCTGTACTTTTTCACCATATGCTTGAAAATGGTATAAGAATCTATACAAAAACATTGCTGCTGTCAAATAAAGAAGTTGTTCATCCATAGAAAATCCTGCTTCCTTGTAGTTTGATTGTTCCTATTTTAGGATTGAAATATTGCCAAACAAGATGACAGAGAAGGAATCCCTACTTGGTCATGAAGGGGAGATAACTCCGCACTACTCGTCCATCAACCCAGGGGCAGACAGTCAGGAGGGAGACCGTACAGATATTGAGATCAAGAGCGAACTGCATATCAAGCTGTACAAGCGCCGCTGGTGGATTCTTATCATCTACTCCCTGTTTGCTGGAACACAAGGAGGGGTCTGGAACACCTGGGGGCCCATCTCTGCATCGTCTAAAGAAGCGTTTGGCTGGACAAATAATGATATATTTCTTCTGACCAACTGGGGCCCTATATCCTACATTGTGTCTGCCGTCTTCTTTTCATGGATGATTGACGTTAAAGGTGAAGTATTGCTGCACATTTTGTCTCTTCCTGTCTCAAGGTTCGAACGTTAGGCTAGCTCCACTAATCTGTACCCTGGGCTCAGAAGCTAGATTCGCTTGCGCCGCCCAACCTCGGATATAGCCAATCAAATCATTTTCTCGTTGAAATTTTATCGAGAAGGTGGCGAGAAAATGATTTGATTGGCTATATCCAAAGTTGGCCCGCACGAGCGAATCTAGCTTCTGAGCCCATGGTACAGATTAGTGGAGTTAGCGTAACGTTCGAACCTTGAGACAGGTTGATTTTGTCTAACATCTTTTTTTATATATGAGTATATAGGTCATATGATTGACTATAAGGTGAAAGACCTTGACACAAAGAACTTACCCGGGTAGGATGTGTTTGTATGTTTGTGTTGATAATCATATTTTTACTTGATTGAGAGGAATATATAGAGGATGCTGCTACTTTCGATATACGAGTTGATGTTTTTGTATGAAACAAGTGAGAGTGAGTTTTATACCAAATCATTGATGAGTTTAATAAAATAGTCAAGAATGGAAGGAAGTGTTGTATTCTGTTTATTACTTGCCCTAAAACTTATAAAATTGCTGACAGTTTGCTAAAACTAACATATCAGCAACTCAGTAGCCATTGTGACGACAAACTTACATTGTGACAACACTCCTGCTATATTTACATTGTGACAACACTCCTGCTATATTTGCATTGTGGTATTACACTAGGTATGTTTCCCCCAAAAGGGAGACAAATTGGTTTGGGCTTAGATCCTGTCCACGTCTGCGTCCGCGTAAATGTTCCATTCCTTTCAGAGCATACCTCTGGAACTACTTAACAAATCTTCACCAAATTTGGTATACATCCTCTTCATATTAAAGAGATGTGCCTTTTGGAGGTTTCAACTTCTGTTCAATTTCCATGGTAACAATTTGGACTTTGTCATTTTAAAGAGAAGGGTTAGTTTGTGGAGATGTTGATTACAGATGCTCATTAATATATCCAAAACTTACAATTTATGTTGTTATATAGAAAGAATATGTTATTTATTTGAGTTTATAAAACTCCACTAAACGACAAAATTTAGCTGAAATGGTGTATGGGGTATACATCTGTTTTTATGAATTAAACACTTCCTAGTTTAATATTAAATCTGCCATAAACATTTCTTACAAAGGCGAGTAAATATATTGATATTAGCTCAAATATGTACCCTGCCATCTATTTCTTTAAAACTCCTTTGTGCAGTGTTTATTGGTTAATTCTTAACAACATTTATAAGTCTTTAAAAATGATGAAGTTATTATTGAAGGGCTGTGTTTCTGATGTCTTTGGCTTGCAGGATGGATCATCATTGGTTATTATAATGATGGTAGTAATAGGAAATGTTAAAGAGTAAAATATAGGTACTCCTGACTACCTTTCATCTTGTAACTTTGGGCTGCTATCATTTTGAGATTAATCTTTCATTTAGCCATTTAAAATAACCTGTGTTGTATGGACATTTTTCAAACTTTTTGAATACACTGCAAATAGTTAATTGTGTTTTTAAATGTTGACGATGATGTATTGTGATGTTGACAGGTTTGAGGTGGGCGTCCCTGACGAGTATGTTCCTGGTTGCTGCGGGGTGTGGACTGAGATGCATCACTTCCTCCCCCCCAGCTGTCACATGGTACGTGATAACATTGTATCTCCCCACAGTAGGTGATAACATGTGTATCTCCCCACAGTAGGTGATAACATTTGTATCTCCCCGTGGTACGTGATAACATTTATATCTCCCCATGGTAGGTGATAACATTTATATCTCCCCATGGTAGGTGATAACATTTGTATCTCCCCATGGTAGGTGATAACATTTGTATCTCCACATGGTAGGTGATAACATTTATGTCTCCCCATGGTAGGTGATAACATGTGTATCTCCCCATGGTAGGTAATAACATTTGTATCTCCCCATGGTAGGTGATAACATATATATCTCCCCATGGTAGGTGATAACCTTTGTATCTCCCCATGGTAGGTGATAACATGTGTATCTCCCCACAGTAGGTGATAACATGTGTATCTCCCCATGGTAGGTGATAACATTTGTATCTCCACACTGTAGGTGATAACATTTATATCTCCCCATGGTAGGTGATAACATCTGTATCTCCCCATGGTAGGTGATAACATTTGTATCTCCCCATGGTAGGTGATAACATTTATTTCTCCCCATGGTAGGTGATAACATTTGTATCTCTCCACGGTAGGTGATAACATTTATATCTCCCCATGGTAGGTGATAACATGTGTATCTCCCCACGGTAGGTGATAACATTTGTATCTCCCCATGGTAGGTGATAACATGTGTATCTCCCCACGGTAGGTGATAACATGTGTATCTCCCCATGGTAGGTGATAACATTTGTATCTCCACACTGTAGGTGATAACATTTATATCTCCCCATGGTAGGTGATAACATCTGTATCTCCCCATGGTAGATGATAACATTTATATCTCCCCATGGTAGGTGATAACATTTGTATCTCCCCACGGTAGGTGATAACATTTGTATCTTCCCACGGTAGGTGATAACCTTTGTATCTCCTTAGGTAGGTGATAACATGTGTATCTCTCCATGGTAGGTGATAACATTTGTATCTCCCCACGGTAGGTGATAACATTTATATCTCCCCACGGTAGGTGATAACATTTGTATCTCACCACGGTAGGTGATAACATTTGTATCTCACCACGGTAGGTGATAACATTTGTATCTCCCCACGGTAGGTGAAAACATTTATATCTCCACACAGTAGGTGATAACATTTGTATCTCCCCACGGTAGGTGATAACCTTTGTATCTCCCCACGGTAGGTGATAACATTTATATCTCCCCATGGAAGGTGATAACATTTGTATCTCCACACGGTAGGTGATGAAATTTGTATCTCCCTACAAACATTTGTATCTCCCCACAGTACGTGATAACATTTATATCTCCCCATGGAAGGTGATAATAAATTTATCTCCCCACGGTAGGTGATAACATTTGCATTCCTAGGTAGGTAGTATCATGGCTTTTTATTTGTGACTTATGACAAATTAAATATTACCGTTACTTCATAAGTTACCCCAAATATATGTTATGATTGTTGCTAGATCCTGTATTTTCACAAGCATTCAGAATGAAACCTGACATGCTGCTCTACCTGTGTACTTATTGATTAGATATAAACAAAACCTCTTTATTCTTCTTTTAAGTCCATCAAATTATATCTCATGTGAGATCTTTTACAAGAATATGTCTCCTAACATTTTCAGGCTAGTTCACATCGGTCAGTTTCTGAATGGGCTCGGGGGCCCGGTTGCTATGGGCGGCCCCCCTGCGCTATCTTCCAAATGGTTTCCTCCAAGAGAGCGGACAACAGCAACAGCTGTGGGATCCATTCTAAATAGCCTGGGTGTTGGGGTCTCTTTTCTTATAGGTGTGTCTGCCACACAAGGGATTATTTAACTTCATTTCATATATATATATATATGTATTAACTTAAAGGGGGTCTGCGGCTAGGGCTGTACTCGTGCATATGACCGCTCGGGTTAGCCTGCCTACTAACGAGCTTCGCTGCTGAGACGGTGAGCTGAGAAGGGTGTAGGCTTCGCTTCCCAGTGGGGGATTTCCCCCGCGCGAGTCGAGATTGGTTGATAATATGAGAGGGTCGTCATTCTGTAGCAGCAATGTCAACTGACTCCCCAAAGGTGGCCCTAAATATGAAAGAATTCATTTGAGTGCATAATGAAAAGGGACTTGTCCTGATGTCAAATTGACAATACAATGCATACATCGCTTTACGACCAAGATCAAAATAAGGCTATTAGCAATTTACTAACATTTCAATATTTGCTATACATCTTCCCGATACTCAAATATTTGAACAATGTAGATGTTTTAAGTAACTTGTCATTTATTAGCAAAATGATGGAAAAGAAGATTAACAATGGATTCATTTCGAACATAATAAATACTGCAGAGCTCCATATAAGCTGCGTATTTGCGAATTATACGCAAAGGAAAAGTCAAACTACGCAAGAAAAATAATTGTCTGCGTATAGAAAAGCACTAAATATTGCTTTTTACGCTACTCACAAATAACAGTGCATATTTACCCAATACAACACAATCAGTTTGCGTATCCTTCCAATTACACCAATCGAAATGGCTACGAGAAAATCTCAATTTTGAAGACACTGATACAAAATTAAAAACGGAAATTTGCCACTCGTATGAAACACTGACCTATTGGTTGCCAGTTGTGTGGGGAGTTTGAAGGCTACTTGATGATCAAAGCTTTACCGTTACCGTTTAGCCAAGGATTTTCGTCTTTGTTTTCAGAATAATGACTCTAGAATGTTTGTAAAACTTGCCTTTCTATATTTACAAAGCTAGGCTATTAGTAGACAAATGATAATCATAATTTATTAATTTTGCTAACGGTGATTCAAGAACAAAAAAAAACTTTCCCATCCTGAACTCCATCAGTCATTTTCGTATGCTTTTTAAGATTAATTTTTATATGTGACAGGGGATCTTAGTGAATAAAACACCCCCTTATTTTTATCGTGTTTGAAACCTCGAATGTTCTGCTGTTTCTTGGTCAATCAGAGCAAAAGTAAAGTTTTTTTTGTCAGCTATTATGTTTTGATAATTGGTGGCCTTGCTATAAAAAGATCATTTAAAATTCGGGTAATATACCCACATAGGCAAAAGCTTATTTGGAGCTTTGAAATACACAATATATTAGGCTATCCGGTGCTGAATTCCTTTATCAGTCTAGAAGTCCTTTCATGCATGCAAAGACCGGCAGTTCTAAATAACATGTGTTATCTAATAGGTTATAATCAATCAGTCAGCCACAATAAAGCACAGCTGTCTTCAGAACAGGAAATGATCGGTCATATCAATTAACATAACGTAACATCAATTATGTTTATAGTACTTACAAGGTCTGGTTCAAACAATCACTGCAATCTCGTTCCACCTCCCTGGCTGCAGTTGACGAGCAGGAATAAACAAAAGATATATGTCGGTGTCATTGACCACCATAATCTTCAACCGTAAATAAATCACTAATTTACTTATCATTTAGTTCCAGGATAAGAGAATATTGTAATTATTCAATGTCATTATCATTATTCCAAATATACAGTTATAAATGTGTTTTCAATATGCATACAATATAAAAAAAGAAACATACACAAATTAAATCAATATCATAAAACCCCCCCCCCCCCCCCCCCCCCGTCTTCCTGCTGAAGATCGAGTTCCATCAGCGTAAGACATGTGAATGGATTCCAAATCGGTCAAACTTGTGGTCTCCCCAGCATTTGTATTTATAAGATGAAAAAGTAATGCTTCCGGAAAACTAGTTGATTATAATACAGAAGAATTAGAAAATAATAGGAGGAAAGAAATGTTTTTTTTTGTGGGTTTGGTTGTCAACTTATAGCTCAAAATCAAATAAACGAGGCGGAATTCCTCCATTTTGGTTACCAACATGATGTAAAGTGTAAATGTTCCATTACATTATTATCTCGGTATTTACTGTAGGGTGTTATATTCAGTTCAGCTCATCACTACATTACTAATGTTTACCCACCTAAAGCCGTGGCCATATATCCAGGTTGCTCCCCCCCCCCCCCCCCCCCCCCCCGGTTTGTGTGAACACAATCACAGAAGAATAATTATTGTTACAATAAAATGTTAAAATATGTTATGTGCACCGAATAATGTGTGTACATCCGACGGCACAGGTCGGATCGTATCTGTTGAAGCAATTTGTCCGAGAGAATACAGGCTCGATTATGATATCTGAACATAACAGCAGCTAACATGTAGCATGTAGTTATAGGAATCATTTTACATTTATTTTCCATACGTCCATTCTTTTCACAATCAGTGTATATGAATTGCATTTGCCTTTAAATAGTACATGATTATACAATATAAAGAACCTTTCAAAATACACATTTCATTAATTTGTGTTCTTTTGATAAATCTTTAAAAAATTGTGTGGAAGTTTTGTTTTGACATGCTAAGTATGTTTCCAATACAGCAAAAAAAATTGAATAAAAATATCCATGACAGTTTTCTTCCCTGTTATCATAAATAGTAGGATCGTTGTAAAACATTTTAGGTTGAATTGAAATTATCTCAGCTTGAAGTACATAATTCAAATAAATGTATTTGACTAATATTAAATAAATGCCATTAGATTTACATCATAATGCGCATAAAAAAGTAAATTTTATGTATATTTGTTCCCGTCGTTCCCTAGGTAACCAATGGAAATTTAAGTTAAATTATGATATTGTAGCCCAAATTATTCTTCATAAATGCGTTTTATACTAGTTTACGATAGCAATCAAAACTATTTAGACTACACTATAATAACTAATAGTCAATGGAAATATCGTAAAGCGGCGAATTCTTTTTGAATTATGTACTGTACCTGCACTGACACATGCACCTTTGCAACTGTTCATAAATGTTGATTTTGAAGCGTCTCTTCTCGTGACCGTTTCCCGAAAACCACGCATTTTTGCCGAGTCAGACCCCCTCCCAATTTCTCAAGAGTTTGGCGAAAATTCAAAAACGGGTTCATAATTATACACCTTTGACGCTTTTAAGTATTTCGAAATAAAACTCATGATCACTGTCAAAGTTATTGAGATGACTCAATCTTGATTGAATAATCTCCTGTATTCTCATAAAAGATTACACACTGAAGTGTTTAGTTATAAAAGCAACTCATTGTCTAAGAGTTGATTCAATCAATCGACGACAATTAACCCTATCAAGCCCCTTGCGATGACGAGCTCTAAGCTCCTTACCGCGTTGGTTTTCATTAGCGCTGCGCTGAGCTGAGCTAGCCGACTTGCTAACGAGCTAACGAAGCCTCAGTCGATAAGTATGAGACACATATTTATCCTCGACGTAGTCCCGCTTTAATATTTTCTTCATGCAATTGTTTGTACTCAAATCATGTTGATTCTAGTAAGTTACTGATAATATTAAATTGGTTAATCAGTTGATCATAATCCTAAATAAGGATATCTTGCCTTTAAACATTAAAATTAACATAAACCTTTTAATTTTAAATTAAAAATGTGTTTGATGCCTGTGCAAGCACCTGCCAGCTAGATTCCGTCCCTTCTGCATGCACTCAGTGTAGATTCAGATACATCAGTAAGGACATGAAGTGTATATCTTGAGGAACAAGAGGTATTTACATGGACCTTCTGTAGAATGCAATACAGCTATTATTTCAGATGAACTTAGGGCCCAAGGAAATAACTGAACACTTATTAAGCTATAAGCTGAGGGGGTTTGAGCAGCAACAAAACTGACCTAATGGCAAACTTTATGTTCCACAGAGTTTGGAATTGTTGAAACAAATTTCACACTTTTGAGTGCCAGAAGTTCTTTTAATTGCAGTATATACGATTAGAACCCCTAACTAGTCGATTGGTTGCAGGCTCGTCCATGTTGCTCAGTTCCTGAATGGCCTGGCAGGCCCGGTAGCAATGGCTGGACCTCCGGCCGTGTCTTCGCTCTGGTTCGACCCACACGAGCGCTCCACCAGTACAGCCATAGCCTTCGCTATCACTCTTGCTCTCACGGCTCTCAGCTTTATACTAGGTGTGCTTCCATGCAACTATCAGTAGTATCAATCAGTGTCATACCTTGAGAATTTGGGCATAGACAGAAAAACTCTTCAGGCATTTTATCAAGCAGTCAAAGTTATCACCGTTTCATAAAGTTTCATAATCCAGAAACAGCATTTTCAAAAAAAGGTTCTTTATTTCCAACTTTAGTTTTTCTATTTCAGCTTTTGATTTCATACATTTTTATTTTTATTTTCAGGTTCATTTTTTGAACTGTGGTTGACTTAATAATAATTGTACTAATAATACAATGATGTTCCTATTTTGAGCAACTGTTCCAAGAGAACCATTAAGCATGGACCACCCTCCTCTTGAGATATGAAATTTTAGCTCATGACTTTATTTCAGTCTGATTAAAATCGACTGTGATTCGAGGAAAAAAAGTGTACAAATATTGTCTCTAGTGGGGTTTGAAGTTCAACCAGCCCGGCTTTCCACTCATTCACAGTCTGAAGGCACCCCTATTACCCGCATGTTCTGACGCAAGCTCATCTAGCCAATCGCAAAGGGCGCAGTAAAAGCTTCGATATCATGCAGGGGCAAGTAACTCCAGTGTACCATTCATTATACATAATCGCCGCTAAACACTATTTAAAAACGAGGATGTGATTGGATTGCTTATGACTGGGTTTGTCTGAGCTAAACTGGTCATAGGAACATGCGATAGAGGTGGGTGCATTCAGACCGAGACGGAGCGGAGGATGTTCTGGCTGGTTCGAGCCCTGATAGAGACAATATTTTTGATATTTTATTCCTCAGAGTACGGTCAATTTTAATCAGACTTGACTTTATTTTAGACTCACATATACAACTGTTTGTGACTTTATAATTTAAGAAACAGTTAAAGAACCTACCGTATATTACAGTCTATAAGGCAAGTTTTTTATACCACAAATTGGGGAGTCAAAGAAGGGGGTATCCTAATACAATGTCAGTGTTACACCGGATGTACATTACACAATCATCGATGTCATGTCAAAGGTAATCTTGTAAAATAAAATACCTTTATTGTATTGTTCTTTTTCAATGAAAATATAGAGAGAAATAAATTAAAATTCAAAATAACTTTGTTTGCTGGCGATATTGATCGATAACATGTTATGTTAGTGTCAGTGTTATACAAGTTAGAACCTTGTGATAAAATAACTTGACATAATTAAAGATAACAAGAAAATTATGATTATTAATTTATTCATTAACATTGTAGCATAACCAGTACTTTGACTGAATGTTTGTTTAGATTTCTAAATCAGAATGATGAAAACAAAACGTGACACAGTAATGGGAGTTTGTTGACTGTAGCCTTGCTTGTAATAATAAGAAAATGATAAATGAAATAACAAACACTGTAAATAACTTATTTATTTCTTAATTACACATGACATTTCACCTAAAACTTATCCGCCCAAATTTACCCTAACGGAATCTTATCAACAAATTGACCGTCATGTTGACAGTTTCCAAGACCTGCTAGAAGGGGGTCGCCTTATATCTGGGATATATGATTTTGGCAGCAATTTGGGGGGCTGAGAAAGGGGGTTGCCTTATGTACGAGGTCGCCTTATGAATTGAAATATACAGTAATCAACATTCACATACGGTAATATTTTAGGCTGAACAATGCTTTAATGTATTCAACAATTACATTATATTTCAGCCTGAGTGAATCTTTAACCTATTTAACATTCACATGATATTGCAGACTGAAAGTGCTTTAACCTGATCAACATTTCCATTATATTTCAGGCATTCAAAACGATCTCTCCCTTGTGTCTTCTGATATCAAATCTATCAATACTTGACAAGAGTAAAAATATCATTGTCTAGTGACAAGCCTCGGATATTTGAAAGTTAAAGGGGGTCTGCAACCCGAATTTTTAACTTCCAGAGTTTTATTAGCAGGGCCCAGAAAGAGGCGTTTATGCTCGGTAGGGACACAATCGTTTGGTAACGAACCGCTTACAGCTGACAACCAGTACCAAGTTTGTGTCACGTGACCCCCCTTATCCGTCTGGAGGCTCCCATTAACGATGGTCAATTAGGTTTCACAAGCTAGTTTGTTGATTCCCTTTAACAACTCATGTTGATTATTTGATATAAGAAGACACTTGTGTGAGATTCTCTATACATGTATTCCAGGCTGACCAACGCAGGTCAGCTTCTAGTTGGTCTAGGTGGCCCAGTGGCTATGGGCGGTCCGCCTGCTGTCTCCTCCACCTGGTTCGGGCCTCATGAACGCGCTACCAGCACCGGGATTGCGTTTGCCCTAAGCAATGGCCTCACTGCCCTCAGTTTCATCATAGGTATTTGTCCTGCATGCGGTGTAGGGAGTGTTATACTGTTAACCAGGCCAGAAATAGATAGTTTTGTTTACTTGGTTGGAGATTGTGAGAGATCAGAAATGTTTTTATTTTTAGCTCATCCGGCCTGTAAGGCCAAATGGGTTTATGGCATGGCATGGTGTCCGTCATTCATCCATTCGTCCGTAAGCTTTGTGCATTTTCAACTTCTTCTTCAGAAGCATTAGGCCTAGAAAGCTGCAACTTTGTGTACAGACTCCTTCAGTAGTGAGGATTTTAGTTTAAAGCTTTGGTGGCCTAGTGGCCCAAAAAAAGGGCAACAAGGGCCACAACCTTCAAACTTATTTTCATCTTCATCTTTAGGCCTAGAAAACTGAAACTTGGTGTACAGACTCTTTGACTAGTGAGGGTTATAATTCATAGCTTTCTTGGCTCTGTGGTCATGCCCTTAAAACCTATTTTTGTCTACTAAGGTGGAACAACATTGGCCACACCCTAAAGCAAAATTAGATATAAGGCCTGATGAGCTACAGAGCCAATGGCTCTATTTTTTAATTTGGGAAAACTATTAATTAGGAAAATTGTATTACTTTCGACCGCTTTGATTTTAAAAAATGTCACTTTTTGCAAAGTGTTTCCAAATCTAGGTATAGACAAAGTTAACTACTTAGTTAAGTTAAAGGGCCAGATCGAGCGGCTATTTTCTGTTCCACAAATATTCGGGAGGGAATTCCCTTTTGCACACGACACGTCAAATTTTATATATTCGACTTTGTTTTCTATTTTTTTTATGTTAATAACTATGTCATATTTGGTAATTTGTTCTAATCCGCCCTTCAAAACAAAAAAATTGCGAAAATAAATAAAGCCACTGACAAGCACATCGAGCGGTGATTTTGTTTGTTTGTGGAAACGAAATTCACGGAGGACATTCCTGTTAACTAATAAATACGATTTTAACATGATTATTTCACACTTAATTTCAAAAAATTCAAAATGTTAATGAGGTTATCATTCAAGTTGTTCATGATTTAACAATTTGATAAAGAATAAAGTGTATCGCCCCCCAAAAAGAAAAACATCGTGAAATGAAGCCAATCATCGGAGCTACGAGCGTGAGATGCATTACTGGTATTTACTGCAACAAAATACTGTCTTAACTGATAACTTTTATTATGCATCACGTGTAAACATGTCCCTCTTCTATCAATCACTTATTTTTTCTTGATTTACTCAATGAATTAGCATGATACAGTACATTTGTTTTCTCGCAATGCAAACAATTCAAAATGGCGGAGGAAAGCCGATCGAACTCGAAGCCTTGATCATGGCGACCACTAGGATTATTGTCAGCTGATTGTTTGGTCGGTGTTGTAGTTACTTGGATGTTTAATTTGTAGGAAATTTGTTAATAATGTTTGCATAAGAAAATTGACAGACAAACAGATTGTTTATTGAAATCTACATATGACACTCAATCAATGTGACACTGAGAAGAATAGTTGATTCGCATCGAATATAAAAAAAATCGTCAGCGCTGTCGCACTCCGAAATATACATAGTCCGTATTGCACTTTTTCGAACATAAAAACTTCATGTAATTTAAGTGACTAAGATATATTTTGGAAGAAAAAATGTTTTACTATGAGTCGGGTTGAGATTAGCAAGAAATCCATAAATTGATAAATATATATGTAAATAATTTTCATTTCTAATTAATATTGAAATATTGTGATATTAAATATTGCATTAAAATGGAAAAGAAATTTCACAAATAATTATCCAAACAAAATACTTTGTTTACATCAGAGATAAGCAAGAAATCTATAAATGGAAATTTATATAAATAATTATGTCATTTATAATATTGAAATATTTTGATATTACAATTTATGTTGTAGTTTTTTCGTATACCCCCAAGTCATAATAATTGGAATGAGCAACACATAGAAATAAATAAATAAATGCCAAAATTCATTTGACACCCTGACACAAACGAGCCATGTTGTTTACATATAGCGTTGCATTATGGGAAGGGGCTTTTCTCGTGCTATTTATAGATCTAAAAACTATGACGCGCTATTCGAAAACAGCCTCGTTCCCGATCTAAAGCTTATTTCTCAGAAAGAGGCTCGATCGGCCTCTTTAAGTAAATCATTGTGGTCTGAATTTTAATTTAACTTCCATCTGTCGTTGTGTATTATGACTAATAGCATGCTTGTTGTTAGCGATGTGGAAATGTTGTGTTAGAAATAGTGTAGCCTCCATCATCATTTGTTTTAACCAGTAGCATAACAGTAATTGTTGTCTGAAGGGGGAGGCAGTTTTGTCTGAATTCTACTGTTATAGTTTACAGCACTGAGTCAACACCAACATGATGGTTCAGGCAAACTGTAGACGTTCTAGAATGTAAATCTAAATTTATATTCATCTATTCACCATGAGTTGAGTGAAGGTTATTTGCCGTTGATTTAAGATTTTTTGATAAAAGTCACATCTTGAGACACTGTTGGTTTTGACACAAAGGGTCAATTTTCATTGACATTACTTAATCTATTGTCTTACAGTACAAATTTTAAAAAGATAAGGTGCAAGGTAACTTTGTCCATTGTGGCAGTGGTGTGCTATTCATGCTTATGATAATTAGGGCTCCAACAGCCTTGCGTTCAGTAACACGTTGTTCGCGGCGGGTATCCTTCTTTTAACATTGAGTGTTCGCGAGCGCTCGCGAACATCCCGGGAAATTTCGTGTTACTGAACGCAAGGCAGGTGCAAACCTGGCACAAGTATCTGGTACCACAAGGTCCTGTATCAAAGGGTTGGTCAATGTTCTACTCAAATCAATGATGTGTAGTGCACTCAACATATCACACAATGACTGGATAATTATTGTAAGTAAACAGACTCTCCTATGTCAGACCAGTGTCCCTTACTTACTGACTAGTGAAGATGTGTGCTTTTCTCTTTATTTTATAAGAAGTACATTGTATAATTTGACCAATCAAATTGATACAGGGACTGATGCCCATCAGAACCCATATTTGATACCCCTTTTTAGGAATGTGCAGCGTAATATTCAGAACAAACTTCACTTCACTTGCATCTTGCGCACGTTTGGTTTCTCATTGCACCTAATTTGTTTACTAATTCAACTTTTCAAACACGTTCTTTCAGAATAACCCAAATTTTGTTCCTGTTTCCATAATAGACACATCTTGATCACCAAGCTTTTTAACTCTGCTTTTCTAATGGTCTTTCAATTACTAATGTTTCTTTTATGATCAATGTATATAGGATTACAATGCAAAAAAGACTGGATGGACAATTAGATGATGGGATCTTCAGTAAACATTCTAACTGATGTGACTATCTTGGTTTTACTTATAAATGAGCTCTCGTGGAAACATTTCAGGAAAGTCATTAAGTTGAAGTAAGGAATGCACTAAGGTGAGAGACATCAACCTAAGTTCTTCTTTTGATACTTTTTGACAGCGATAAGCATAGTCTATACCAGAGGTTTATCAGTGGACAGATGCGTACAACTGATTTGTTTTCATTCTACAATTTCCAAAGGGTGCCTGTGATGCTCGGTGGATTCCTTAGCTCTGGAAATCTCTGGATGTCTTCTTACTAAACTTGAGATATTAGAATTTCCTTTGTATAGCATGATGGAATACACCACAGTGTTTCAGGACAATGAATATAGGCCACCTGGTGTGTGGATTGGGCGGTCCGGTGGCCATGGGCGGATTGTCAGCGCTCTCATCTACCTGGTTTCCTAGCAACGAGCGAACCACTAGCACTGGCATTGCATTTTGTATTTCTCTAGGTGGCATGTCGTCCGGGTACCTCCTTGGTTAGTTTGCTCTACTTGAAACATGTCCTCCAGTAGAATGGTTAGCTTCACAATACATTTTTCTTCCACTAAAACACTGTCTTTCTTTTTTCTCATTAGCTACTGTGAAAAATAGGAGGTGGTATAATGTAGGCATGCATGTTGTGTTAACTTGTCTAAATCACTGGCGTCCAAGCAATGAAAGTGAAGGGTAAAGACATATGAAAAATACCCGTAATTTGCATTGTTTTATGCATGATAACATGGACCTTCATTCAACTGCTCGGTATTTAATACGAATGGTTTCATAACTAGACCTATGATGTTTCCTTTAAATACCCCTGATTTTTTTACCAAGTTAATTAGGGCAATTTGAAGACGAACTGTTTCTTTGAAAATTTTATAGCAGAGTTAAAATCAAGTGCATGATACAATACATGATGTCTTTGCTTTAATTTGGTTGACTCTTCAGGGCAATTTGAAGACAAACTGTTTCTTGGACAAAATTTTTGAAGTTTTGAAGTAAAGTGTATGATCCAATACATGATGCAGTCTTTGCTTTAATGTGGTTGACTCTTTACTTGTGTCCAAACTCATTGTTTGTAATGTGTAGGGAAATACAAAGCAGAATCTTCATGATGGTCCTTCGAGTTCACAGCTCTTTTGTTGGTCACTTAGATAAATGTATCATCATTACTATTTGACTGCTAAACACAACCATATCCATTGTGCTTCTGCTAACAAAGATTACATTTTATCAAGTTTTTAATGTTTCTCCCTTTCAACCATCAAACTTTTTTACTATTATTTTCCTTACAGTTAACATTGTCTCTTTGATAAGTATCCATCGCTTCTTGCTTTCACACATTCCTTCTCTACTGAACAGATTCAGAGCTCGTTTCTCGAAGTTACCAAGATATTAAACAATCATGCTTCATGGTGGCATAACCATCGGACGATGATACCCATCTGCTTTTACTAACTTGACTGCCACTTCACAATTGTTTTCCCTTGAAACTTGATTGTTAGCAAACAGATTGATCATCTCACAATTGAAACCAACCAAAAGTCATGGCTAAAGATCGAGAAGTTCTATTGGATCTGTGTCCGTCACTCTGCAGTTGTCATATCCAACCAGCTTTCTCCTATCGTCCCCCATCTCCCCAAAAGAAGGAATATCTCATTATGCAGTATCAACCACTGGCTTATCAAACCCTAGCTGCATTGTGCCAAATTTTATTCTTAAGTGCTGCGTTCTTCTTTGTGATTAGTAGTAGCCTTCAGGAGATTCTTATTTTGGCATGCCTTACATCCATAACAAAACTAAGTGCCATGATGTGTATTTTTACCTTGGATGATGTTGCCTATTAACAAGCACTCCATGCAATCGTATAGGTCCCTATTTTCTCCGTGTTCAGTAACCAATTTCACTTGGTGAACTGAGTGTAATTTGAATCAAGTGTCTTGCCCAATGACACAATACAGCAGATGACCCAGGTCACAATGTTTGGTGTCTCCATCAGAATTTGAACTCAGGCTGTTACCTTGAGAGGCAAGCATGCTAACCAATACACCACTGTACTTCACAGTAAGCTGAAGAGTTGGCACTTAAAGATGATGAAATACAGCAAGACTTGACCTGGCCAGTGATTGAGACTGGTGTGGATTATTCCTTGAGCTGGGAGTTTGCTCTCTCCGCACAGAGTGTACACTAGCTTCTCATCACTGCCCCACTTCTTACTTTAGTCTCACGGCTTCCTACATGCAACCTAAGGCTTATCACTTTCTTTTGCTTTGTTTTCTTTGTTTATGCTCTTTGTATATTTGTAATCTGCTGTTTCTGGATTAGTTTACATTTAAAAGAATGACTGAAATGATGTTGTTATTATCTCAATAAAAATATACCAATTTGTTTTAGTGTGATATTAGATATGCTCAAATTCTCAAGAGAACATTGATTATATTATATATGTTTAAATTTCTTATCTATAATGTAATGAATATTTTTTAGCTCAATGAAATCTAATATGAGATTAAACAGTTATTTTAAATGATATTTTCTAAATATTGTTGTTTATCTTTCAAATTTAGAGCTCCTCATATTTCTTATTGACAATGTCCTGTTTAACCTTTAAGTGAAATAAGGTTTTCTTGTATAATCATTATGGTAAAGAAATCTTCCATTGTATTATCAGTATCTGAAATTGGTCAAGAGATATGAATTGACATTGAAACCATGTATACTGTACAATGCTATGGGCTCACCTCTTCTATTGATGTGTCCAGGTCCGATGCTGGTTCCAGACACAGCCAACAGGAACTGTACGGGAACTAACCTCACCCTCGCTCCCTATGGGTGAGTACATCCTTTATCGTCTTCCATGTCAACCTTGAGTAGGGCTGCCACGGGTCCAAAGTATTTAACTCAAGTCCTCAAGGTCAGACTCGACTCGAACCCCAGGACCCAAAAATCTTAGATAGACTCAAGAGATCATGTAATTGTTGTTCAGCCCAGATATCATCCATAAACATGGTCATAAACAGAATAGTTTGACACCAATGTCTTGAAATCATTAAGAAAATGGACTTGAGTGCAGCTCAACCCGACTGTGGCTGGAGTAATCAAGTACCTGTGGAAGCCCTAGGCTTGAGTGCTCTTCTAATGAGAGTATGCAAGTATAAAGTGAACAAACTTAAGGACCATCTCTCGTTCAAATGTGAGATATCTACATGTATAAAAGGATGCTCAATTATGCATATTGTGGTGGTCATGAATTTTAATTTCTAGAGGAGTAAAGAAGTTGTAGCTTAATTATAATGACAAGATTTAATGGATAGTCAACTTCATGTACATATAAAAGTTGACTGTCCATAACATCTTGACATTATTTAAGTGTATACTTCCAAGGCTGGTCCTATAATTGAATGGTCAAGTTGCAACACACAGACAACTCACAGGAAAGTTGAAAGACCTGTAGGGGTTCATATTTAGTTTTTCTGGAATGATTTATCTTGTTAACTTCAGTCCATGTTTTTCCGAAATCTGTTCACATACAAATATTCTAAATCTCTCCATGCTTGATTACAGGGATCTGATTGGCAGCGACTTGAATGATTTCCAACTTTTTGACAGTAACAATTGCAGCAATGCTTCTATACGTAAGTAGTCACCACTATGATGCTTTAACCCTTTCCCCTCAGAAATCATAACAAGTAGGCTTTTGAAGCTTATTTCTGGATTATATTTGAAGAAAATGTTGATTCAGCATTCAATTTTTGTTGTTGACGATTACTCTCTTTTTTATGTAAAAAAAATTATCGTTATGATTATCTACTTAAATTATTAAAAATAATTGATAACAAGCAATGATTTGCTTCATTCATTTAATTGGGTGATGAATCTGAAAATGTTTGAATAAATCATAGCTTTCAATAAACGGATCATGATAAATTAAACATATCAACTTGTCAGAACAAAGATTTTTATAAACGGCATATCAAAATTTTGTTTTATTATTAAAAGATATCCATTAAAGGTGCTTTCTTTTTGTGCAGAGGCAAGAATCACTCAGGAGAGGAAGGACATCATGTTCCTCATGTACATCGGTGAGTTCTTTCACTGGACCAAGTGATAAATCCTCTCTAGTAGAATTTCTGTATATTTTCTTGTCAGGGATTGGTCAGCGCTTCATAGTATTTAGGTTCAAAGTATATTAGTCTTTTTGTCCTGAAAACGTTTATTGAAAAACGAGGAAAAATTATGATTTATTCAACCTGTTTTGATCAGTTGCTCACTTACTTCTTGAAAACCTTTTTAAATTTTGAATATTTATCATTCTCGTCTTATGACAGTTTTCCTTCTTTTGAGAATAGCACGAAAGAGAATTGAAAACTGATCCACTGATTATAGGAAACCTAGGTCTCAACTCTTAGATTTCCCATTGGTTATGTGAAGTTTTATCACCTGATTTCCAATGGATAAGTTACTGAAGATGATTCTCTCACTGTCTGATCAGAGTTTGGTAATGGGTAAGTTACTGAAGATGATTCTCTCACTGTCTGATCAGAGTTTGGTAATGGGTAAGTTACTGAAAATGATTCTCTCACTGTCTGATCAGAGTTTGGTAATGGGTAAGTTACTGAAGATGATTCTCTCACTGTCTGATCAGAGTTTGGTAATGGGTAAGTTACTGAAGATGATTCTCTCACTGTCTGATCAGAGTTTGGTAATGTGTAAGTTACTGAAGATGATTATCTCACTGTCTGATCAGAGTTTGGTAATGGGTAAGTTACTGAAGATGATTCTCTCACTGTCTGATCAGAGTTTGGTAATGGGTAAGTTACTGAAGATGATTCTCTCATTGTCTGATCAGAGTTTGGTAATGGGTAAGTTACTGAAGATGATTCTCTCACTGTCTGATCAGAGTTTGGTAATGGGTAAGTTACTGAAGATGATTCTCTCACTGTCTGATCAGAGTTTGGTAATGGGTAAGTTACTGAAGATGATTCTCTCATTGTCTGATCAGAGTTTGGTAATGGGTAAGTTACTGAAGATGATTCTCTCACTGTCTGATCAGAGTTTGGCTGGTCTCTGCTGGTTCTCCTGGGCCTGTTGATTTACTTCCCCAAGAAACCTCCACTCCCACCATGCATCACTGCATCCATCAAGCGGGAGAGCTTCTGGCAGGGACTCAAGAATCTCTTCACGTGAGTTATCTCCCTTGTATGTTCTCCTTTCTTTTATCTGGATTCAGTGTACAATTCAGGTTTGCGTCAAAGCCGGGTGCTTGTGTGGTGAACTCGGAGAACATGTCAGTGCTGGAGGAGAGGTTCTCTGTTTTAATCTGGACAGAAATAGTACACAATTTGTTCTATTGGAGATATTATCATAACTATTTAGATAAGATTTCTTTTTCACAATTTGGGAAGTTGTAGCTGAAATATTGCCCAAGTTGCGCTAAACACCAACTCACTTAAGCATTTTAGTTATTGATGTGCTATGTATGATCAATCATATTGTATGTACTGAATATATTTCTTATATTTTTCTGCAGAAAGGGTCAGTTCTGGCTAGTGTGTTTTGTGTACGGGTTGGCCATCGGGGTGTTGAACTGCTGGGCTGGCGTGTTAGACGTTGACCTCGCACCCCACAATATTGGCCAGAATGAGGCTGGCTGGATTGGTTTCTATGCCACGTGTTCTGGCTGTCTGGGGTCACTTCTAATGGCAAGGTTGGTTGTAGTTTGTTTTGCAGCTCACAAATTTAGTGACAGTGATTAAGTGGGTTTTGTCAATGCAGTTCATACTAGTCCGGACCTGATAAAAATTATATATAAATGCAACTACTCACTAGATAACTTTCTCACAGTTTTATTAAGGTTGAAAATATTCCAGGGAATTAAAGTTTCAATATATTGATGCTACCTGGAAAGAAATGTGCTTGCTAGCTGCCAATTTAAACTTGCACTGCAAGAAGGCTGAAACAGATCCATGAAACATGAAATTGCTTATCAGATTGTGTATTTCCTGTAGATTTGCAGACATCTTCTCGAAGCACATGAAGTGGATCATCCTGGTGATGTACACCCTCGGGGGCGGCTTCTTTACCTGGTTCTGTCTCATCCTCTTCGGGGTCGCTCCCTTCTCCCCTGGTTAGTATTTAGACCTTCTGATGTACATGAATGTAGCTCCCTTCTCTCCTGGTTTGTATTTAGATCTTCTGATATAAATGAATGTAGCTCCCTTCTCTCCTGGTTAGTATTTAGATCTTCTGATGTACATGAATGTAGCTCCCTTCTCTCCTGGTTTGTATTTAGATCTTCTGATATACATGAATGTATCTCCCTTCTCTCCTGGTTAGTATTTAGACCTTCTGATATACATGAATGTATCTCCCTTCTCTCCTGGTTAGTATTTAGACCTTCTGATGTACATGAATGTAGCTCCCTTCTCTCCTGGTTTGTATTTAGATCTTCTGATATACATGAATGTAGCTCCCTTCTCCCCTGGTTAGTATATGGACATATGATATACGTGAATATAGCTCCCTTCTCCCCTGGTTAGTATTTAGACCTTCTGATGTACATGAATGTAGCTCCCTTCTTTCCTGGTTAGTATTTAGATCTTCTGATATGCATGAATGTAGCTCCCTTCTCTCCTGGTTAGTATTTAGATCTTCTGATATACATGAATGTAGCTCCCTTCTCTCCTGGTTAGTATTTAGATCTTCTGATATGCATGAATGTAGCTCCCTTCTCTCCTGGTTAGTATTTAGACCTTCTGATATACATGAATGTAGCTCCCTTCTTTCCTGGTTAGTATTTAGATCTTCTGATATGCATGAATGTAGCTCCCTTCTCTCCTGGTTAGTATTTAGATCTTCTGATATACATGAATGTAGCTCCCTTCTCTCCTGGTTAGTATTTAGATCTTCTGATATGCATGAATGAAGCTCCCTTCTCTCCTGGTTAGTATTGAGACCTTCTGATATACATGAATGTAGCTCCCTTCTCCCCTGGTTAGTATTTAGATCTTCTGATGTACTTGAATGTAGCTCCCTTCTCTCCTGGTTAGTATTGAGACCTTCTGATATACATGAAAGTAGCTCCCTTCTCTCCTGGTTAGTATTTAGACCTTCTGATATACATGAATGTAGCTCCCTTCTCTCCTGGTTAGTATTTAGATCTTCTGATGTACTTGAATGTAGCTCCCTTCTCTCCTGGTTAGTATTGAGACCTTCTGATATACATGAAAGTAGCTCCCTTCTCTCCTGGTTAGTATTGAGACCTTCTGATCTACATGAATGTAGCTCCCTTCTCCCCTGGTTAGTATTTAGACCTTCTGATGTACATGAATGTATCTCCCTTCTCTCCTGGTTAGTATTGAGACCTTCTGATGTACTTGAATGTAGCTCCCTTCTCTCCTGGTTAGTATTTAGACCTTCTGATATACATGAATGTAGCTCCCTTCTCTCCTGGTTAGTATTTAGACCTTCTGATATACATGAATGTAGCTCCCTCCTCTCCTGGTTAGTATTTAGATCTTCTGATATACTTGAATGTAGCTCCCTTCTCCCCTGGTTAGTATTTAGACCTTCTGATATACATGAATGTAGCTCCCTTCTCTCCTGGTTAGTATTTAGACCTTCTGATATACTTGAATGTATCTCCCTTCTCTCCTGGTTAGTATTTAGACCTTCTGATATACATGAATGTAGCTCCCTTCTCCCCTGGTTAGTATTTAGACCTTCTGATATACATGAATGTAGCTCCCTCCTCTCCTGGTTAGTATTTAGATCTTCTGATATACTTGAATGTAGCTCCCTTCTCCCCTGGTTAGTATTTAGACCTTCTGATGTACATGAATGTAGCTCCCTTCTCCCCTGGTTAGTATTTAGACCTTCTGATATACATGAATGTAGCTCCCTTCTCTCCTGGTTAGTATTTAGACCTTCTGATGTACTTGAATGTAGCTCCCTTCTCCCCTGGTTAGTATTTAGACCTTCTGATGTACATGAATGTAGCTCCCTTCTCCCCTGGTTAGTATTTAGACCTTCTGATATACATGAATGTAGCTCCCTTCTCTCCTGGTTAGTATTTAGACCTTCTGATGTACTTGAATGTAGCTCCCTTCTCCCCTGGTTAGTATTTAGATCTTCTGATATACATGAATGTATCTCCCTTCTCTCCTGGTTAGTATTTAGACCTTCTGATGTACATGAATGTAGCTCCCTTCTCTCCTGGTTAGTATTTAGACCTTCTGATGTACTTGAATGTAGCTCCCTTCTCTCCTGGTTAGTATTTAGACCTTCTGATATACATGAATGTAGCTCCCTTCTCTCCTGGTTAGTATTGAGATTTTCTGATATACATGAATGTAGCTCCCTTCTCTCCTGGTTAGTATTTAGATCTTCTGATATACATGAATGTAGCTCCCTTCTCCCCTGGTTAGTATTTTGACCTTCTGATGTACATGAATGTAGCTCCCTTCTCCCCTGGTTAGTATTTAGACCTTCTGATGTACATGAATGTATCTCCCTTCTCTCCTGGTTAGTATTTTGACCTTCTGATATACATGAATGTAGCTCCCTTCTCTCCTGGTTTGTATTTAGATCTTCTGATGTACATGAATGTAGCTCCCTTCTCTCCTGGTTAGTATTTAGATCTTCTGATGTACATGAAAGTAGCTCCCTTCTCTCCTGGTTAGTATTTAGATCTTCTGATGTACATGAAAGTAGCTCCCTTCTCCCCTGGTTAGTATTTAGATCTTCTGATATACATGAATGTAGCTCCCTTCTCCCCTTGTTAGTATTTTGACCTTCTGATATACATGAATGTAGCTCCCTTCTCTCCTGGTTTGTATTTAGATCTTCTGATATACATGAATGTAGCTCCCTTCTCTCCTGGTTAGTATTTAGATCTTCTGATATACATGAATGTAGCTCCCTTCTCCCCTGGTTAGTATTTTGACCTTCTGATATACATGAATGTAGCTCCCTTCTCCCCTGGTTAGTATTTAGACCTTCTGATGTACATGAATGTAGCTCCCTTCTCTCCTGGTTAGTATTTAGACCTTCTGATGTACATGAATGTATCTCCCTTCTCTCCTGGTTAGTATTTTGACCTTCTGATATACATGAATGTAGCTCCCTTCTCCCCTGGTTAGTATTTAGACCTTCTGATATACATGAATGTAGCTCCCTTCTCTCCTGGTTAGTATTGAGACCTTCTGATATACATGAATGTAGCTCCCTTCTCTCCAGGTTAGTATTTAGACCTTCTGATGTACATGAATGTATCTCCCTTCTCTCCTGGTTAGTATTTTGACCTTCTGATATACATGAATGTAGCTCCCTTCTCCCCTGGCTAGTATTTAGATCTTCTGATGTACATGAATGTATCTCCCTTCTCTCCTGGTTAGTATTTTGACCTTCTGATATACATGAATGTAGCTCCCTTCTCCCCTGGTTAGTATTTAGATCTTCTGATATACATGAATGTAGCTCCCTTCTCTCCAGGTTAGTATTTAGACCTTCTGATGTACATGAATGTATCTCCCTTCTCTCCTGGTTAGTATTTTGACCTTCTGATATACATGAATGTAGCTCCCTTCTCTCCTGGTTTGTATTTAGATCTTCTGATGTACATGAATGTAGCTCCCTTCTCTCCTGGTTAGTATTTAGATCTTCTGATGTACATGAAAGTAGCTCCCTTCTCTCCTGGTTAGTATTTAGATCTTCTGATGTACATGAAAGTAGCTCCCTTCTCCCCTGGTTAGTATTTAGATCTTCTGATATACATGAATGTAGCTCCCTTCTCCCCTTGTTAGTATTTTGACCTTCTGATATACATGAATGTAGCTCCCTTCTCTCCTGGTTTGTATTTAGATCTTCTGATATACATGAATGTAGCTCCCTTCTCTCCTGGTTAGTATTTAGATCTTCTGATATACATGAATGTAGCTCCCTTCTCCCCTGGTTAGTATTTTGACCTTCTGATATACATGAATGTAGCTCCCTTCTCCCCTGGTTAGTATTTAGACCTTCTGATGTACATGAATGTAGCTCCCTTCTCTCCTGGTTAGTATTTAGACCTTCTGATGTACATGAATGTATCTCCCTTCTCTCCTGGTTAGTATTTTGACCTTCTGATATATATGAATGTAGCTCCCTTCTCCCCTGGTTAGTATTTAGACCTTCTGATATACATGAATGTAGCTCCCTTCTCTCCTGGTTAGTATTGAGACCTTCTGATATACATGAATGTAGCTCCCTTCTCTCCAGGTTAGTATTTAGACCTTCTGATGTACATGAATGTATCTCCCTTCTCTCCTGGTTAGTATTTTGACCTTCTGATATACATGAATGTAGCTCCCTTCTCCCCTGGCTAGTATTTAGATCTTCTGATGTACATGAATGTATCTCCCTTCTCTCCTGGTTAGTATTTTGACCTTCTGATATACATGAATGTAGCTCCCTTCTCCCCTGGTTAGTATTTAGATCTTCTGATATACATGAATGTAGCTCCCTTCTCTC
Source organism: Steromphala cineraria (assembly GCA_916613615.1). Lineage (NCBI taxonomy): Eukaryota > Metazoa > Mollusca > Gastropoda > Trochida > Trochidae > Steromphala > Steromphala cineraria. Next base: position 785,548 of record OU744729.1, read on the forward strand.
CAGGTTAGTATTTAGACCTTCTGATGTACATGAATGTATCTCCCTTCTCTCCTGGTTAGTATTTTGACCTTCTGATATACATGAATGTAGCTCCCTTCTCCCCTGGTTAGTATTTAGATCTTCTGATATACATGAATGTAGCTCCCTTCTCCCCTGGTTAGTATTTTGACCTTCTGATATACATGAATGTAGCTCCCTTCTCTCCTGGTTTGTATTTAGATCTTCTGATGTACATGAATGTAGCTCCCTTCTCTCCTGGTTAGTATTTAGATCTTCTGATGTACTTGAATGTAGCTCCCTTCTCCCCTTGTTAGTATTTTGACCTTCTGATATACATGAATGTAGCTCCCTTCTCTCCTGGTTTGTATTTAGATCTTCTGATATACATGAATGTAGCTCCCTTCTCTCCTGGTTAGTATTTAGATCTTCTGATATACATGAATGTAGCTCCCTTCTCCCCTGGTTAGTATTTTGACCTTCTGATATACATGAATGTAGCTCCCTTCTCTCCTGGTTAGTATTTAGACCTTCTGATATACATGAATGTAGCTCCCTTCTCCCCTGGTTAGTATTTAGACCTTCTGATATACATGAATGTAGCTCCCTTCTCCCCTGGTTAGTATTTAGACCTTCTGATGTACATGAATGTAGCTCCCTTCTCTCCTGGTTAGTATTTAGACCTTCTGATGTACATGAATGTATCTCCCTTCTCTCCTGGTTAGTATTTTGACCTTCTGATATACATGAATGTAGCTCCCTTCTCCCCTGGTTAGTATTTAGACCTTCTGATATACATGAATGTAGCTCCCTTCTCTCCTGGTTAGTATTTAGACCTTCTGATATGCATGAATGTAGCTCCCTTCTCTCCTGGTTAGTATTGAGACCTTCTGATATACATGAATGTAGCTCCCTTCTCCCCTGGTTAGTATTTAGACCTTCTGATGTACATGAATGTAGCTCCCTTCTCTCCTGGTTAGTATTTAGACCTTCTGATGTACATGAATGTATCTCCCTTCTCTCCTGGTTAGTATTTTGACCTTCTGATATACATGAATGTAGCTCCCTTCTTTCCTGGTTAGTATTTAGACCTTCTGATATACATGAATGTATCTCCCTTCTCTCCTGGTTAGTATTTTGATCTTCTGATATACATGAATGTATCTCCCTTCTCCCCTGGTTAGTATTTTGACCTTCTGATATACATGAATGTAGCTCCCTTCTCTCCTGGTTAGTATTTAGACCTTCTGAAATACATGAATGTATCTCCCTTCTCTCCTGGTTAGTATTGAGATTTTCTGATATACGTGAATGTAGCTCCCTTCTTTCCTGGTTAGTATTTAGATCTTCTGATATACATGAATGTAGCTCCCTTCTCTCCTGGTTAGTATTTAGACCTTCTGATGTACTTGAATGTAGCTCCCTTCTCCCCTGGTTAGTATTTAGACCTTCTGATGTACTTGAATGTAGCTCCCTCCTCTCCTGGTTAGTATTTAGACCTTCTGAAATACATGAATGTATCTCCCTTCTCTCCTGGTTAGTATTGAGATTTTCTGATATACATGAATGTAGCTCCCTTCTCTCCTGGTTAGTATTTAGATCTTCTGATATACATGAATGTAGCTCCCTTCTCTCCTGGTTAGTATTTAGACCTTCTGATCTACTTGAATGTAGCTCCCTTCTCCCCTGGTTAGTATTTAGACCTTCTGATGTACTTGAATGTAGCTCCCTTCTCTCCTGGTTAGTATTTAGATCTTCTGATGTACTTGAATGTAGCTCCCTTCTCTCCTGGTTTGTATTTAGATCTTCTGATATACATGAATGTATCTCCCTTCTCTCCTGGTTAGTATTTAGACCTTCTGATATACATGAATGTAGCTCCCTTCTCCCCTGGTTAGTATATGGACATATGATATACATGAATATAGTTCCCTTCTCTTCTGGCTAGTATATAGATTGTCGATCACTTAATGTCTGTTTAATGTGTTCGCAAGTAATGATACTCCATTCCCTTTCAGCTGTGATCTATGTGACTGTGATAGCTGGTATGACGGTGTTGAACTCCTCCGTGCCTCTCATATATGAACTGGCGTGTGAACTGACGTACCCTATCGGTGAGGGGACGACTAACGGAGTGCTCACCCTAGTCAACAACATCGGGGGACTTGTCTTCCTCCTCATCCTCCTCATACCCAATATAGGTAACTACAGAACTTTCCTTGTAGCTTTTGGTTGTTCAGGGTTCGGTCATTTGTTTGGTGTAAACTTGAGCCTTTTGAAAGCAGCAATACCAACAGGCCAATATAGGTAACTACAGAACTTTCCTTGTAGCTTTTGGTTGTTCAGGGTTCGGTCATTTGTTTGGTGTAAACTTGAGCCTTTTGAAAGCAGCAATACCAACAGGCCAATATAGGTAACTACAGAACTTTCCTTGTAGCTTTTGGTTGTTCAGGGTTCGGTCATTTGTTTGGTGTAAACTTGAGCCTTTTGAAAGCAGCAATACCAACAGGCCAATATAGGTAACTACAGGACATTCTTTGTAGCTTTTGGTTGTTCAGGGTTCGGTCATTTGTTTGGTGTAAACTTGAGCCTTTTGAAAGCAGCAATACCAACAGGCCAATATAGGTAACTACAGGACATTCTTTGTAGCTTTTGTTGTTCAGGGTTCGGTCATTCGTTTGGTGTAAACTTGAGCCTTTTGAAAGCAGCAATACCAACAGGCCAATATAGGTAACTACAGGACATTCTTTGTAGCTTTTGGTTGTTCAGGGTTCGGTCATTCGTTTGGTGTAAACTTGAGCCTTTTGAAAGCAGCAATACCAACAGGCCAATATAGGTAACTACAGGACATTCTTTGTAGCTTTTGTTGTTCAGGGTTCGGTCATTCGTTTGGTGTAAACTTGAGCCTTTTGAAAGCAGCAATACCAACAGGCCAATATAGGTAACTACAGGACATTCTTTGTAGCTTTTGGTTGTTCAGGGTTCGGTCATTCGTTTGGTGTAAACTTGAGCCTTTTGAAAGCAGCAATACCAACAGGCCAATATAGGTAACTACAGGACATTCTTTGTAGCATTTGGTTGTTCAGGGTTCGGTCATTTGTTTGGTGTAAACTTGAGCCTTTTGAAAGCAGCAATACCAACAGGCCAATATAGGTAACTACAGGACATTCTTTGTAGCTTTTGGTTGTTCAGGGTTCGGTCATTCGTTTGGTGTAAACTTGAGCCTTTTGAAAGCAGCAATACCAACAGGCCAATATAGGTAACTACAGGACATTCTTTGTAGCATTTGGTTGTTCAGGGTTCGGTCATTCGTTTGGTGTAAACTTGAGCCTTTTGAAAGCAGCAATACCAACAGGCCAATATAGGTAACTACAGGACATTCTTTGTAGCTTTTGGTTGTTCAGGGTTCGGTCATTCGTTTGGTGTAAACTTGAGCCTTTTGAAAGCAGCAATACCAACAGGCCAATATAGGTAACTACAGGACATTCTTTGTAGCATTTGGTTGTTCAGGGTTCGGTCATTTGTTTGGTGTAAACTTGAGCCTTTTGAAAGCAGCAATACCAACAGGCCAATATAGGTAACTACAGGACATTCTTTGTAGCATTTGGTTGTTCAGGGTTCGGTCATTCGTTTGGTGTAAACTTGAGCCTTTTGAAAGCAGCAATACCAACAGGCCAATATAGGTAACTACAGGACATTCTTTGTAGCATTTGGTTGTTCAGGGTTCGGTCATTCGTTTGGTGTAAACTTGAGCCTTTTGAAAGCAGCAATACCAACAGGCCAATATAGGTAACTACAGGACATTCTTTGTAGCATTTGGTTGTTCAGGGTTCGGTCATTTGTTTGGTGTAAACTTGAGCCTTTTGAAAGCAGCAATACCAACAGGCCAATATAGGTAACTACAGGACATTCTTTGTAGCTTTTGGTTGTTCAGGGTTCGGTCATTCGTTTGGTGTAAACTTGAGCCTTTTGAAAGCAGCAATACCAACAGGCCAATATAGGTAACTACAGGACATTCTTTGTAGCATTTGGTTGTTCAGGGTTCGGTCATTCGTTTGGTGTAAACTTGAGCCTTTTGAAAGCAGCAATACCAACAGGCCAATATAGGTAACTACAGGACATTCTTTGTAGCATTTGGTTGTTCAGGGTTCGGTCATTCGTTTGGTGTAAACTTGAGCCTTTTGAAAGCAGCAATACCAACAGGCCAATATAGGTAACTACAGGACATTCTTTGTAGCATTTGGTTGTTCAGGGTTTGGTCATTTGTTTGGTGTAAACTTGAGCCTTTTGAAAGCAGCAATACCAACAGGCCAATATAGGTAACTACAGGACATTCTTTGTAGCATTTGTTGTCAATTTATTAATTGTGTAAACTTGAGCCTATTGAAAGCAGCAACACCAACGGGCTATATTTGATATGATGAATTCATGAAATGTCAATGCCTTTTTAGCTCATCAGGTCTGAAAGACCCGATGGGCTTATGGCATGGCATGGCGTCCGTCCGTCCTTCCGTCCGTCCGTCCGTCCATCCGTAAACTTTTCACATTTTCATCTTCTTCTCCGAAACCAATGACTCAAGAGAGCTGAAATTTGATGTACAGACTCCTTGGCAAATGGGGATTCTAAATTGTAGATTTCGTGACCCCATGACCCCAAATGGGGTCACAGGGGTCAAAACCTTAAAAACCTATTTTCATCTTCTTCTCCAGTTCCAAAAGGTCTAGAGAGCTGAAAAGTTGTGTGTAGACTCCTTGGCCAATGGGGATTCTAAATTGTAGATTTCGTGTCCCCATGACCCCAAATGGGGTCACAGAGGTCAAAACCTTAAAAACCTATTTTCATCTTCTTCTCCAGTTCCAAAAGGTCTAGAGAGCTGAAAAGTTGTGTGTAGACTCCTTGGCCAATGGGGATTCTAAATTGTAGATTTTGTCACCCCATGACCCCAAATGGGGTCACAGGGGTCAAGACCTTAAAAACCTATTTTCGACTTCTCCTCCAGTTCCAAAAGGTCTAGAGAGCTGAAAAGTTGTGTGTAGACTCCTTGGCCAATGGGGATTCTAAATTGTAGATTTTGTCACCCCATGACCCCAAATGGGGTCACAGGGGTCAAAACCTTAAAAACCTATTTTCATCTTCTTCTCCAGTTCTAAAAGGTCTAGAGAGCTGAAAAGTTGTGTGTAGACTCCTTGGCCAATACCGATTATAAATATTAGTTTTGGTGACCCCTTGACCCCAAATGGGGTCACAGGGGTAAAAACCTTAAAGGCCTATTTTCATCTTCTTCTCCAGTTCCAAAATGTCTAGAGAGCCGAAAAGTTGTGTGTAGACTCCTTGGCCAATGGGGATTCTAAATTGTAGATTTCGTGACCCCATGACCCCAAATGGGGTCACAGGGGTCAAAACCTTAAAAACCTATTTTCATCTTCTCCTCCAGTTCCAAAGGTCTAGAGAGCTGAAAAGTTGTGTGTAGACTCCTTGGCTAATGGGGATTCTAAATTGTAGATTTCGTGACCCCATGACCCCAAATGGGGTCACAGGGGTCAAAATCTTAAATGCCTGTTTTCATCTTCTTCTCCAGTTCTAAAAGGACTAAAGAGTTGAAAAGTAGTGTGTAGACTCCTTGGCAAATGGGGATTCTGAATTGTAGATTTCGTGACCCCATGACCCCAAATGGGGTCACAGGGGTCAAAACATATTTTTATCAAAAGTCTGATGAGCTACAGAGCCCATGGCTCTATTTTTGAGATATTACTGGATGAATGTCAAATGAAAATTTTTGTATGCCCCAGTGATATATCACTATAACATTCTTTATTCAGGATTTGTTGATTGATTACTTTTTATGATACATGATGCATGACCATTACAAAGTTTTCAGATAGAAATTTCCAAACTTTTCATGCCTGTCACAGGTTGAGAAATGATGAAGCACTGCACTGTGTCTGTTGCAGGATCCATGTGGATGAACTGGGCACTGCTGGTGTCTATCGGGGTGTGTATCCCGGTCCTCCTGCTGATGAAGGACAGCTACACGAGACTGGAACTGGATGAGACCAACCCTGCAGACCTCCAGTCATAGAGCTCCCTGCTTCACTCTGCTTGTCACACCGTAGATTCTGGACATGATTTTCAGTCTCACAGTCTTGGACAAGGTGTTCTGCAGTTGTCATGTCGTGACAAGATTTAGAGATGTTGACTCAGAGGGATTGTTTAACATATAGGTCAGTTGTCTACTTATCTAACATAATGACATTCTCCCCACAGAGGCAGCTCAGTGCAAGCAAGCCTCTGTTCTATTACGCCACGATCCTGGGTTTCTGGCAGATTGCCCTTGTGGCAAACGTTGTAACTTAAGATATCTCCCTTATTTGCAGCCGTTGAAAACACCTTTTGGATATCCATGACTTAGGGAATTCTTAACGGTCGTATTTGACATGGAAAATTTCATGCCTTTATGTTTATTTCTGTTAACACCCGTGAGAGGGAAAATGTTTCAAAATTAGATATGGATAGCGTTTTTCAATAGATAGAAACTGTATTATAGTTGTGTAAATTGTTATTTGTTTTATGATAGAATTTATAAAAACTAATGAGATGGTAAAAAGCAATGTTTTGTTAATGGAAGAGTTATCTCCCCTGGATGTTAAATTTCAACAATAGCTTTGCCGAACCAAACGAAAATGGCCGAGGTTTTGCAAATGACCACTTTTGAAACGGCTTCGCTGATTGCACAACTAACTTCGATTGCCTCCAATCAGAATTCTACCTTTCTATCCCATGTATTAGCTGTAATAGAACAGAGGCTAACTCGGGTATGACTGAGCTGCCTCTGTGGGGAGAGTATGACATAATGAAGACACTAACCAATGTTGGTTAATGAAATGGGCTAGCTGCAATATCTGTAAGGCATTTCAACTTTAAGACTAGCTACAAATTGTTAATATATCCTTTTCTATGCTGCATATCAAACAAAACCTCAGGGGTCACATATTTATATCTACATTCCATGAATAAACCAAACACTCCCACTCTTTGTTGAATGAATGGTGAATGTTTTTTGTTTTGTTTTGTTTTGTGTGGATCATTTCCTCTCATTACTATGAGGAATGTCAGCTTGAAAAATCTCAACTTATTGAACATAGCTGTCAAATGAATAAACGTTTTCTTCTGTGCTCTCTACTTGGTTTATGTGAAGCTGTGTTATCAACCCTATGAGTACATTTAGCATTTTGAGAGTGATGCAGTTACCCATGTATTCATTATCCTACTTATCTTAACACCATGTTAATCTCCATATTTTTTTCTTTTTTTTTCTGATCATTCATTTTCATATGAATTTACATTTCTGATTGTGTATTGATATGATATCAACTAAATTTAATTGGTTATGATATTGGATGTATGGGTTACCTCCCTTGGTGTTGGTTAATCACTTGTTGAAATGTAAACCAAGGAAACGTGTCATTTCACTAACATTTTGCAAATACTATACATTTGATACAGTTGAAATCAAGTATCCATATCATTGAGTAATCCAATTTAAGACTACAAAATTCAATTTTTGGAAATTTTTATGATCATTTTTTCTTATTAATCATGACTACAATGTTGAAGTTTATACATAAGCAGTTGTATCTGCAACCTTATTGAATACTTGCTGTTAAATGTTTGTTTAATAGATATAAGGATTCATGTTACATTGTTAAGAGAGTTACAAATGTTGAATATTATCAGGGGTGTTACTTAGAGAAATTGACTTATGTTGAAAATGACATTTTCAATGCGAAAGGGCATGCATGGTATGGTGAGGGTATAATGGCGCCAACCTATTTTTTGGTTGAGATGTTGTTTGGTTCCATTAACTTGTTTATGTTTTGTTCTTTTAGTTGTATTACACAAGTTATTTTATGGTATAATTACAAATGGTAATTTGGCACCTAATTCATAATTCAATTCATCAATCAATTTCACAGGTAATCATTTAGTCAAGCAAAAACATTGTTAAATGGCCGTGTGTTGATCTCTGAATCAACCTTGGACTAATGTTCTTGAAACATCTCTCTTATATCCCCACTATTAGTACACCTTAGCATATTATTTCGTAAGGAACACACATATTTTATAAAAAATAATATACAATTAGTTCCTAATGCCAGCCAGGTATTCAGTGGATGGAAGTATTAAGAATCTTATTAGATGACTAGATACTCCCTGGTTGCCTTGTTTCAACTTCTATAATTCTATTTAGTTCTATAGTTGCCTATGCAATAGTGTTTTATCAAGTTCTTATATTGTGCATCAGTTATTTGTGAAATTTCTTTGTATGTCTGCAGTCATTTCTTGCCAAAAGCTGTTTGATTGGTTTTATAGTGCTTGTGTGGTTTTGCTTTAGTCTATGTTGTATGTTTGTTAGCCCAGCAGTTATGATATTCTGGTTTGGATATACAAATACATACCACTAATCCATCCCCCTTGTTGAATGTATTAGATAAGGTTCGCAGTGTTGGTGTCAGGTGTTCAGCCGAGAGCAGGTGGGGGGGGGGGGGGGGGGGGGGGGGGGATGTTATGATTCATGAAATATTCATTATGACAATAGAATGATTGTTTTCATCAAATTAGAGAGGATTTTGTATTTAAAAATATTCATAGTTAACTGTTGATTCCATTCTGTTCTATATGTACTCAAAAAAGGTAAAGTAAATTACAGCAAATTTACCTTCAATCAACAAAACAATCATTGTCATCAATTGAATTATAAGATATTTTGAAACATCAGTTCATTCCCACGATTTTTCCCCAAACACTTTGACATATAACTGTGTTGAATATGTCATATAAGTTAAGCACTCAGCTTGATAAGTAGTCAGTTGGCCAGGCTTCTTGTATCCAGCCATATTGGTTGTGTCCGACTCCTTCTCCTCTATAAGCAGAGGGTGAACACCTTACCATGTTTGTATACTTTTAACTGTTAACCAAGCAATGGCTATGAAGCCACTATAAACAGAATATTTTCCTTTTATGCAATCATGTGTCAACATTTTTTCTATATTTATAATTATGGAATTTGGAAATAAATTATACAAAAGCTAAGTTATTTGGTTTTTTTTGTGTGAATATTTAAGTTGTACTTCATTGTGGATAGACCTTCTGTTGACTGTTGTCACTTATCAAGGCTTATTCCTGGATCCTCCACCGACAAACAACACTCCTTGGTTTACAATACATTAAGCTTTGTAAGGAACATAGATGACAATTGTTTCGGATAAGTTTCCAAAATTTGACTGAATAACGTCATTGTCCGGTTTTCGAACATAATCGCGACCTCATGCCACTATTTAAAGTCTATAAGCTCTGGTGAACTACATGGTGAAAAAGAATAAAAAAAGGTGTTGCACCACCCATTTGTTTTCACCAGTTAAAGTTGTCTGATAGGACGGAAGAAAATATTAAAGTAAAGTTAATTAAGTGAAGTGATAAAAACGTTTCCTTCCTTATTAAACAAAATATCTTTCATTAAGATAATGTTGCATCTTTTTGGATATTTGAATTCATAAGACTCTACGATTTCAGTCTGATTAAAATCGATCGTCCTCCGAGAAATAAAATATCAAAAATATTGTCTCTATCGGGGCTCTAACCATTCGGGATATCCTCTCCGTCTCGGGCTGTGAATGAGAGAAAGCCGGGCTGGATGTGGTTCGAACCCCACTAGAGATAATATTTTTACACTTTTTTCCTCGAATCACAGTCGATTTTAATCAGACTGCTACGATTTTGGTGTCAAGAACCAAGTTTTCTTAAACTGAAAAGTGAATTCAAGTTCGGTTGCTGTAATGTAAGTGATTATTTCAAGTTTACTGATGAACCGTCTGTATCGCCTTTTCAACATCTAGTCACTATTGAGATCAGTTAGTTTAACACCGGAAAGTTTTCAGAACAGCAAATGTGAGAATAAGGCAAAATCAGGCCTGTGATGAGCTCCATTTATTCATAAACTACTGTTCAATTACCTAAATGGAATTCACATGAATATCGGACTAATTCCAAATCGTTTGATCATAAGCTTTTTCTCAACAATAATAATAATATAAAAGCTTTTTTGCTGTGTGAAAGTCAACTTGGTAAGAACATTTTTGTTTTCAAACAATGAAACCTACTGTTTGTCGCATAGTTTTTGTCGCAAGTTAATTTTTGATGAAAAAAATCCAGTACCAATGCAAATCCAGTCGTATTGTTGTTTAAATGTCAACATATTGGAAGGAATTATTCATAAATCGTCTTATCTATATGTCGTTGTGTTTCATTTAGTCAATTGATACTAGCAGCTAATCAAAGCAATACATTTTAGGTATAAGTGAAGGGGGAGGGGGCGGCAACACTTTTTTTCTATGTATACTTTACCGAAAAAATTGGTACTTCTTTATCAAATTGCGAAAACTTCTTATCTTTACATTTGTTTTGCCCTCCTTGACCTACTTACATAGATGTATTATGCACTTATTGACTAGTTGTTATTCATTCATAAAGTGTCAATCATTATCTTCATATTCAGTTTCTTCTTTAAGGTCATTTCCTCTAAATAGCGTAAAAAATAAAGATTTGAGTGAGAGTAACCATGCGATTTTGTTATTCCAAACGAAGGAATCGAGAGCATGGTTAATCATCCAAGATAACAAGTTAAAATACAAGACGTACTCTGCATGTTCGCCCTGTCATGTGTGCAGCTGATTGCCTGCTCACAATGCCTGGTGACCTACTACCCTGCTGGGGTCAAGGGTCAACTGATAACGCTTTCAAGTGTCCATTTACAGTGCAGGTTGCCAGGCTGGCGCAACAATGCATATAAGTTTAACTGTCAGTTAAAAATATTATCAACTCGACAAAATCAGGTTCTGATACCTGAAGAATTTATACACACGCAAAAAATTATTTATTTGATTTAAACCTGAACATTTAAGTGTTGACCGTTTTAGATCTATAAACGCCACATGTACTTGATTTACAAACATAATTTGCTTGATAACGGCGCTGGTATCTGAAACGTCGCACTCATACCCGAGAGAGTTGGAAATCTATACAACACTTCCTTCCTTCCAACAACTGCCAAATGCCAAAACAGAATATTTAAAAGCTAAGATTGATAGCTGTGGATGGTTGCTGAAACTCCTTTAAGTTTTAAGCAAAAATATGGTTTGTTAGGATATATTGACGAGATTCTATCTTTCAGGGACGTCACAACAATTTTTGACAAAACGAGTAATATACAAGTAGTCTCAGATTTTTTTTAGCTTATGAGGCCTTCCTCTAAAGACCTCAAATCTTGTGTACAGATACCTTAACAAATGTTTGTTTGTACGAACATATTACGATACGTTATGATAAAGCCTTCATGACCTTCAGAGTCAATTGCGTTTTTGAAGGTTAATGATTAGACAAACTAAGAGCTTGCAGGCGGCAATGGAACCAGACACTGAAGGAAGAAGACGAAGAAGGAGAAGAAGAAAAATATTTTATTTAAGTGTCACACAGCCTACATATACTTGAGAGTAGATATCATAAACGGCAAATATAGCATGCCGTCCGGCCAACAATGGTCTATGAGACACTAAAACACATTAAAATAGCTAAGAGCGCATTAAAATGGATAAAATATATCACAAGTATCAATGTAGGTAGCTGACACCACAGCGGTCGCAGTTTCCTACGTGAGAAAAACATTGGTGACATTATTTTGAGTTAACAAACTTCACAAAGGGGAGCTAGTGCTTTCAACCTTCCCTGAAAGTGTCTCGTGTATCAGCTTCACTCCATGGAAAGTATTAGATGGTATTTGAATCAACGTGTTGATTTATTTCTGGTATAAGTCTGATACACGATTGACACTAGTTGGTGCATATATCTCTATATCGTCTCCTCTTGCTCAAACCAGGAAGCCTCATACCCTCCTGTGTGCTTCGCCATGTCTGGATTCGCGATCACTAGGCTGTATTTTTACTGATATAGACACGACATGTTCTAAATAAATACAAGGTACTATACAGTCTTATTTGACCGACTGCACACGGAGAAACTACACTATTTACTTATTGACAGTAATTAATAAGCGTACCATGAAAACGTATATTTCAAAATGAATCATATAAATTTATTTACAATTTAATTATTACACCCACATTAAGTTGTAATTAAAGTCTGTTTTGCCTACTCACAACTGATATTTTGCTCGACTCACAAAACACTCCTCGGAAAGGAAGAAATGATCATGTAGCAACATAAGTTGCAGTCTCCATCAACAATCAACCAAAATAAGAAAGATTTCAGTGCTTCGACGCTAATTGGTTCATTTCCTATAGAGGTACTTTTACATCGGAAGGATTGAGCTAACTTCTGTATGAGTTTTCTCCGTTGACGCGTGTAGTTTTGGATGTCAATGGAAACAGGGAGTTATTTGGCAAGCTTATATCTTCGTACAAGGTACCCATTTCATAATGGTAAATTTTCATAATCACCGCATAATTATACTTCGATGGAAATAATTTTAAATGCTGTAATTATTAAAGCTATTCTGTTTGTGCAAACCAATTAGACAATGACAGTGATAGTGACAATTAAGTTTACGTCGTACTTATCTAGCCCTGGCGGTTGGTATCGTATACTGCACTTATACATCTGATAACTGGGTTATCGCACAGGTATACTCGGTGAGATACGGATTTGCGATGGTATAAATGTAAGCTTTGATATTTATCACCATTTTATATTTATTCATATTAACAATTATTCAATAGATTACTACATAAAGACTTGTATTTTGTCCAAAAATGTCACCAGTTTCGTAAATTAAGGTATACCGCCTGAATATTACAACATTTTTATAAAAAATTAGATCAAGATAATTGTCTGTTATGACATCATTAGGTTGTACATTTTATAAGTATTTTTCGAAATAAAGGCATTTTTTCTTGACAATGAATCACAAACCCGTGTAGCTGACAGTCTTAATGCTGAACTTTGAGTCTGATCACGTCACGCCACTTCCTGTAACAGTCACATGTAATTGTATATCAACAACCTGCCACACGTTTCTTCAGTCTTTCATCTTACCCTCGCCGAGTCCGACGTTTCATTGAATGAATATCAACGGGAACTGAGAAATTTTATATATGTTATAGTAATACTTATTATTTGGTTTATATATATAAGTTTATATATACAACCTAACAGTACCATATGTTATCAAACTCTGCTTGTGACGACGATACACTTTGAAAGTATCAAGTTCTTATTATGGTGGGGTACACAAAGCATTGTCGTTATATTCAGTTATATGCTTTCTGTATTAAATCTTAAGTGTTTACTGATTTTCCACTTTTAGTCCTCTCCCAATTGAATTTGTTCATATTGTACACTTATTGGTTAATTCCATTTAAAATGCATAAATCAAAACTAAAGTAAGTGTTCGGGAAATGTAATTGTAACAAATAAATCTGTTTGCAACATATATGAAACAAATGTGTTAATATAAGATGACATTATTTAATTATAAATATGAAACACGACAAAAATGTTTTACCTAATACTCGATACAGAGAGTACATTTAATTACATATAATGACTAAAGTGGATTTTGCCTTTAAAAAATATGACACGATGTAAAAGAGATACTCCATGATTTTCATAAGATATGTTTTCGGTTGATAGGAATCAAACGATATGTGTGGTGATATTAACTCAAAACATCGATATATTTTCTTCAGTAATTGACAAAGATGTGCAGTTTTTTCTGCTACATCTAACTCACGTGTGCACAGAAACGAAGATCACACGACTTATTTGCATGGATATTAGTTGATAAATAATCTTACACAATCAGCCCACTAGTTTTGTTAATGTCGATCATAATCTCGGCTTCATACTTTCAAAATGTCTCTGTACATAAATTGGTTGCCTTAAAATAATATTTTTAAGAACAGCTTATACTAATCAATTAAAGGAGAGTTTAGAATTTGGTATACGGGACTTCAATCAACTCACGGAGCGGCTCTATGATTCACACGATCAACTCTCCCAAAGCGTCGCACGTGCATGCAGGTGTTGTGTGAGACTTGTTCAGAGGAAAGTTTCCCCAACCTACTCGAGTTGAGACTGTGAAGCAGATATGCATCACTGATAAGGGTATGAACACTTCTCATTACATGACCCATGTACCTTGCTAACCTTATGTGATAACTGTTGTCTGTCTATTTTGTGAATTATTGGCCTAAACAGTTGTCTCACCCGAAATCAGCTTTTGGGTCAAAGGGCAACGCTTCATACAATCACCCGTGTAAAGTATATTTTATGAATGCTTCAAGACAGTCGGAATTTGTCCTAAAAGCAGTAATTATAAGTCCTGTCAGAAATAATGAACTTTACACACCATACCGAAATTTCTAGAGGTTTCGAACTCTGTTGAAGATGCGGAAATGATTGAAATAAACGAAATGCAATATAAGTGATGTCTCATAAATATGAAATGTGAATATAAATTGTATAATATTTTTGTACAATAAATTATGTACCTTGATTATAAATGTCATAGAATGTGAAATATGACTTTTATTCTACGTTGATATTTCAAGGCTTCATGACAAAATGCCACATTTATTTGAATTTTGTATTGCCCTAAATGTTACAAGCAATTAATCGGGCGTCTTTGTTCTTTTGAAAATCAATTTCGACTATTAAAGCGACGAAAACGGTGGATATGTCATTGTGTTTTTTAATAATAAGCAATTATATATATTCGATTCTATATCACAAATACCTATTGCCCGAATACCAACAAACTTTAATTATTTAAATATTATCCTTGATATTCTTTCAAGGCGATACAAAGAATGAAAGAAACTTAGCTCTTTCTTCGCGTTGAGATAAATCAACATACAAAGTACATGGCGCAAAACAAAGCCTTAAACATGTACATTCCAGAAAGCTGTCAACTCTTTGGTTAAATCGTCTCCTTATGAAGAAATCCGACAACTTACATGTCATGCCACTAGAATCTTATCGAAGGAATTATAAATATTGGCCGATCCGAATAAGACAGCTGCTATAGTTTTACTGTGTACAGAATAACTAAGATGTACCAAATATGATTAGTTATTCCAAAACCGAATTATTGCAGAATTCTCAAGAGAAATTTTGGATTGGTCTCACCTTCAAAGATAGCAATTATCAATTTCATCCACATATCCCGATGCAATGGTAAAACCCTTTCAAAATAAAGGTTTCGGTTATAAATAAGCCGATAAAATATCTCATCGCAATAACCCTTTCGAATTTGAACATTGTCTGCTTTAAACTTGCAGAAACTGACGGTGAAAAAGCCAATCTGTGTATCGTTTATGAAAACAAAGACCGAGCCAATCTGCCATCGACAGCGACGAACCTTGATGCTCACCCAGTACACGTGTTTCAGATCACCGAATGCTACGTCTTCAAGGTAGCCAGCAGCAATGACAGACAAGTCTAAGCTCCTGCCCGGGGATGACAGTATCAACTACGGGTCCGGAGATCCCCCGGAGGACCTCTTCACGCCCAAATACACCTCCATCAATGCCTCCGCTCCCAGAGATGATACCGAGGACACAGACCCGACCGCTACCCCGCATTACCACAACTCTCTGTTGTCAGCTGGTCCCAAGGTGACCCAGGAGGTTGAGGTGAAGACAAAGCTCTTCACACGACGCTGGTACATCCTCATGGTCTTCTCGCTCTTCTCCGCCACACAGAACATGGTGTGGAACACCTGGGCGCCCGTCTCCGACTCGAGCGAGGACGCCTTCAACTGGAGTGACGGGACCATCTCCCTACTGACCAATTGGGGACCCATCTCCTACCTGGTGGGCGCTCTCTTCTTCTCTTGGCTCATAGGGGCTAAAGGTAGGATTGGATCGTACGCTAATTTATTTGATGTAATGGATGGTGCAATATGAATGGATGACAATAACTAAATGAATCTAAAGGAAAGGTTGTGTCAGTACGTACGGTGGACGCTTACGGATTTGATATAAGGCTATGATTCGGGCAGTAGCCTACTTAATATTCACGCTAGCGGATCGGATCTAAGGGTATGGTTGTAGTAGATCTAAATTTATGGTATAATTACGCTTACGGGTTGGATCTTTCGGTATGATTGAGCCATTTTGTGAAGTGAGGCTTATGGATTGCATCTTAAGGTATAATTAGGCATATCAAGCATTGGAGATAATGTCCTAAATTTTCTAATTTGATCTGAATGAACCTTTAAATTGGGGGATGGCCCTAAAAAAACATCCTGAGCTCAAAAATGTGTCTTTTTTATCATTTACGCCGATAATTGTTTCAAACAGAAGCTTCCCATTGTCAGTTGTTAAGCAATGATTGACGAATCCGGGGATTTAAACAAAGACAATAGTCAATTCTGAACGACACACCTCTTAGAATTCTTTTACTTTCAGGTTTGAGGGTTGCAGTTGTCCTAAGCGCGTTCCTGATAGCTGCAGGCTGTGGGATAAGATGTATATCCTCCGAGCCTCCGCTCGTCACGTGGTGAGCAGATAACTATTTAGCATCAGAATTTCATTCATCGCATCGCCTAGAACCTCTTTACCTCGACTTAATCAATGTCTGCCATGCTGAGACAACCACACCTTGCAATGAATCTTACTGCTGCAGGATCAACCACGTGTGTCTAGCCCTGAATGGCCTGGCAGGTCCAGTGGCCATGTTCGGTCCTCCTGTCCTGTCGACCATCTGGTTCGGGCCTAACGAGAGGGCCACATCAACAGCGATATCAGTTGTCATCAGTGCCATGGGGGTCGCCGCCTCCTTCGTCTTGGGTGAGTTACACAACCTTTCTTATTCTTCTTCTTCTTCTTCGTCATTGTCGTCGTCGTGGTCATCATCGTCGTTGTTATCATCATTTTGAACATGTCACATATGTCTCTTATTTTATGGAAAACATCTACAACAGTCACAATGTGATGGTCGAACAAATGTATTTTAAGCAATTTTTTAAGGGGTAAAAGTCACTATTGCAACAATTCCTTAAAACCGATTCCAAATATCTGAAATACAAAATCCGATAAAAAAAAATATAGAATTACTGAATCTAATGTTGCAGTGGGATGTTGGAGAAGAAGATAAGTATATGTCAATACAGTTGGTGGCGAACACCGCTCCTAACATTCCCATAGAATATATTTCACTACCTAAAGTAAACTGCAATATTTATGTCATGTAAAGAAATTTCAATACCGATCGTCTCATGCTTGACCTATTGGGGGAATGTTTTCTAATGTCTTCTATGCATTTTCATTCAATATTTTGTGCATAACTAAATAAAAACACGTAGTGTGCATGGGTAAATGAAATAACATGAAATTTGATCTAGAGAAAATATCCCTTTTGAAAACGTAAATCTTCACCATGTATATATCATAACTGTTGAATCTTGTAAACAATGGTAGTTACAAATGTAATCAGTTCTTAGTCATGCATATAAAACTCCCTGCCGAAATGCTACTACTGTGAAAGGAAGTTGTATATCCACGTATTGATATATCTGTTATGAACGTATTGTCTGCAGGTCCATACCTAGTACCAGACCAACTGAACCCCAACTGTACAAGCTCCCACATCAACAGGTACGTACTGTACAAGCTCCCACATCAACAGGTACGTGCTGTACAAGCTCCCACATCAACAGGTACGTGCTGTACAAGCTCCCACATCAACAGGTACGTACTGTACAAGCTCCCACATCAACAGGTACGTACTGTACAAGCTCCCACATCAACAGGTACGTGCTGTACAAGCTCCCACATCAACAGGTACGTGCTGTACAAGCTCCCACATCAACAGGTACGTACTGTACAAGCTCCCACATCAACAGGTACGTGCTGTACAAGCTCCCACATCAACAGGTACGTACTGTACAAGCTCCCACATCAACAGGTACGTGCTGTACAAGCTCCCACATCAACAGGTACGTACTGTACAAGCTCCCACATCAACAGGTACGTGCTGTACAAGCTCCCACATCAACAGGTACGTACTGTACAAGCTCCCACATCAACAGGTACGTACTGTACAAGTTCCCACATCAACAGGTACGTGCTGTACAAGCTCCCACATCAACAGGTACGTGCTGTACAAGCTCCCACATCAACAGGTACGTACTGTACAAGCTCCCACATCAACAGGTACGTACTGTACAAGCTCCCACATCAACAGGTACGTACTGTACAAGCTCCCACATCAACAGGTACGTACTGTACAAGCTCCCACATCAACAGGTACGTGCTGTACAAGCTCCCACATCAACAGGTACGTGCTGTACAAGCTCCCACATCAACAGGTACGTACTGTACAAGCTCCCACATCAACAGGTACGTGCTGTACAAGCTCCCACATCAACAGGTACGGGCTGTACAAGCTCCCACATCAACAGGTGCGGGCTGTACAAGCTCCCACATCAACAGGTACGTGCTGTACAAGCTCCCACATCAACAGGTACGTACTGTACAAGCTCCCACATCAACAGGTACGTACTGTACAAGCTCCCACATCAACAGGTACGTACTGTACAAGCTCCCACATCAACAGGTACGTACTGTACAAGCTCCCACATCAACAGGTACGTGCTGTACAAGCTCCCACATCAACAGGTACGTGCTGTACAAGCTCCCACATCAACAGGTACGGGCTGTGCATTCTCTACCTCGCTGGACACGCCACCAAACAGTTGTCTTACACCAGTAACATGCTAAATCACTTAACAACTCCTTTGTTTTAATGAAAAGAACTTATGGTTGAACGTATCTTAAACAAATGTTTGAATGTATCTTTAACAAATGTTTGTATGTATCTTTAACAAATGTTTGAACGTATCTTTAACAAATGTTTGAACGTATCTTTAACAAATGTTTGAACGTATCTTTAACAACTGTTTGAACGTATCTTTAACAAATGTTTGAATGTATCTTTAACAAATGTTTGAATGTATCTTTAACAAATGTTTTTATGTATCTCATTTACCTTTTTTCTGTTACTCTTCAGATCATATAAATTCTTTGAAAATAAATGAGAATTGTCATGTTCATTCTTAACTGAGTAGCTGCAGCTACGTATTAACAGCTTTTATGTAAAATAGTATGGATTTCAACCTTGTTTCGTAAATGACAAAAAGTCACACAGAAATGCTAATTGTACATAGAATAGAAGTGTGCATATATACAATACATTGAACTCAGAACTTACAACTGTGTACACACGAGTATCTACAGCAAGTATATTCCCTTCAAATACCTACACACCTCCAACCTGTCTTCGGTAGATTATTTTCTTGGTCATTAAAGGGGCAGTAGCACGTTTTTTGATAATTTTATCATTTGAATTTCTCACTGATAATTGTAAGTGAAGGCTAAATGTATTATTGTGACAGTGTCAAAAATCTCATTACACAAGTCAATCATCCATAGTCAGAGGACAAAGAATGAAGATTCACATAAAATCCATTGGCGGCCATTTTTTTGTGAACACCTTTAATTCATTTTGTGTAAGAAAAGGAATCGCATGGCTAAACTTAACGTTATATATTGGAATTATTACTGCTCCATTTAGTTTAAATACATTGTCTTTCAATTGAAATCATTAATTTTCATTTTCCTTACATCACCCTATATACCCCCTAAAAACGTGCTACTGCCCCTTTAAGATTATAGCATTCAAGGGATTATTATTTCTACCTTGTATCCCTAAGATAGTATTAATGTAACAACTTAACTCTATCAGGACTTACAATTGTGTACACACGAGTATAGTCTACAGCAAGTATATTTCTTCCAGTACCTACACACCCCCAGACTGTCTCACATACGTCAATCAGTCAGGTGGGCGCACCTTTCTTACCTTAACTTATTGAATTATAACGATTATTTATAATTTTTATTAGTCGTTTTTCTAATAGAAGCATAAGATTAAGTAACAGAGTTACGTCAGTTAATTAAAATATTGTTAATTTCACATTTCATAATAATTGTATTTTCTGCTCGAAAACTATTTTTATAGTTGTTTAAACCAAACACGTGCATTTCAATGTCAAGATGGTTTGACGATGGTTATAATGTATCTGCTCGAAAATGTTTTTTATTTTTAAAATCATAACAAATGCATTTCAATGTCAAGATGGTTTGAATGTGTCTGGTTGCAGGGGTCCGTATACAGGAAGAGAGGAAGGATATCATGCTTATGCTTTACATCGGTAAATATGGCTCCTATTGTCTACATTATTGATATCTTTATCGCTATCTTGTCTTTATTTTGAGATGACGTTTTATGTATTTGCCGATATACCTCCATTCTGTTCAGTATTGTAATGGGTGATTATCATACGTTCATTAACATCATGTTCGTTCTGTGATTGTTCACGGTGATCACCAAGTTACAGTTACACGATTGTGCATGATCTTGACAAATGAAAGTGCAACTTTTAGAAGTTGGAGAAAACAAAACTGGTGAAGTGTGACAGACAACTCAGAACTGGTTGTCTTTTATAATTTTGACCTTATGTCATGGAAAAGCACATTGTTCAACATTTTCCTCATTTGCCATGTGATTTGTGGAATATTACTGCCTGAAAAATGTGTTTTACACAAAAACTACCAGAGAAACTGTCCATAACATAAATGATAAGATAACTAACCTGGCGAACGAGCACTTTAATCTTATATTGATGAGGGCAGTGGTTGTGTGTAGCTGACCCCTCCTTCTCCTTCTCCGTCTCCCCCAGAGTGCGGGTGGTCTGTGCTGGTGCTGTTACTGGTGCTGGTCTACTTCCCCCGGAAACCCCCGCTACCCCCCAGCGTCTCCGCCTCGCACCGCAGGGAGGACTTCCTTACCGGCATCAAGACGCTCTTCAGGTGCTCCACAATGTTTGAGATTACTCACCTTAAAGGGGCAGTTCTATCAAACATTGCGTTTAAATTGGACATCTTTTATCGAGGTTAAACCGAACTCAAGTGGGCTTTACTTTTAAAACATTTGTTATTTTAACATCTGTGGACGTTCTAGCGATAAGTGTGTTCTAACATTGCTTACTCTTAGGATTGTAAGGCTGACCGTCAGTTTAACTAATGTCGTTTTAAAGGCTACATTCTGACGTTACGACGTGTGTTCTTCAGCATCCTCTATCCTGCAATGTTTAGAAGTAATATCTGAAAACCACTGAACTATAAGATAATGTGGCGAACGATTTGTATTTGAAAATCATTACTTTAAAGTCGTGCATTCATAGTTATATTAATTATATCCATACTAAAGATCTAAAACTACCAAGGAAACAAGATGTTCACAGAATAAGCCAACAAGCCTAGCGGTATTGACATCATCAACTCCAACATTGTTTTATGTCCCCTCCCCAGACGGGGCCAGTTCTGGCTGATAACCTTCGTGTACGCCATCGCCTTCGGGGTGGTGGACTGTTGGAGCGGGGTGGTGGACGTCATCGTGAGCAAGTACGGGCTGACAGAGAAACAGGCCGGGTGGATGGGCTTCTACGGTATCTTCGCTCAGGTCGCTACCTCTCTCGTCATAGCCAGGTGAGTACTGTTCATACACACCTCATTAGTAATAATAATAATAAATGGGTACTTATTGTGCACTATAGTCTATCCAAAGCATGCTCAAAGCGCTACAGATGAATAAAATGGATCATATGGATGGCGAGAACATAGGTTAGTCAGTCAAGAAATGCATACAGTTAATAAGTTGTGATGGGATTTGAAGAGGTGCGTTCTGATACTTGACTTGAAAGCTTGGAGAGATGGGGCATTCTTTATGGGAATGGGAAGACTGTTCCAAAGAAATGAGGCTGCATATTGGATTGATCTTTGTCCATATTGCTTAAGATGAATGGTAGGCACTGATAGAAGATCTTGGTTCTGTATACATAGTAGTTGATTGTAAACGAGACCGTGATACATCTGGTATCTTTTTCATATATGCCATAACTTTTATAGTTATATATTATATATATAAGTTTATTAACAGATGAGATACATGACATATAGTGACCCAAGTTTAATAATATTATAATAACAATGATCATTGTAAATAAGTAAAGATATATACCTCTTAACGTCATGGAAAACTGCACAGGCCACTGCTTCCTTACAATCAAAATGCTTCACTCTGTTGATAAAGATTACAAAATCCATGAATTTTTGTTTTACAGATTTGCGGACATATTTTCCCGACACTTTAAGCTGTTTATATTTGGATGTTACACCGCTGCAGCAGTCGCTTTCCTCCTCTTCTCACTGATCTGTATAGACGTGCTCCCCTTCTCTATAGGTAAATAATACAATACATAAATAGATAACACTTTATTGTCCTCACATGTATATTTTGGAAATTCGATTTGCGCCTTGAGCACCCGGCAGCCACGGTGCAGCCAGTTAATGCGTTGTTCTGCCTTTACAATGCTGAGTGTCAAGCAAGACAGCAACAACTCCTACCTTAAAGCGTCTTTTGGTATGACGCGACCGGGAATCGAACCCCAGTCTTTCGGGTGACGAGCGGACACTCTACCAGTGAGCTACGCCCCAACAAGCATTATATATTTACTATAGCTAAATGCAATCAAATATCATCACATAAAATCTTTAACAATATATACCACTATAAAAATTATTTAAGATTAGTGTAGTCGCTTAAAAAAATAGATTTGAATCATAACAGTATAACTTCATAAAATGTAACCAAACTTACTTGAATAATCGTAGCTTGATATGATACCATTTAACATTTCACCAAAACCAACTGTTGATAATGTTATCATCTTCATCTTATTTCTATTTCAGATATCAAATCCTAATCAAATAGTTTTTATTAACGTTATTTGTACTTAGGATATTTAAAAATCAACTTCTTTAATCTTTGACAGTGATTTTGAATAAACAAATTGGAACCGGTCGTTAGGAAGGCGCGTCAGGATCGGCAGGATCTTTTCGAATATTTAGTAACATCGACACAAAAAGCCCAAAGAGTAATTTCCATCGAAGTATCTTCAACAATATCATTATAAAAAGACAGGCGTTGATGCACTTCTTTATGCATTTTACAGTCAGATCTATCTAAGTAAATCACGATGAAGATGTTATTTAAGTTCAATATTTCTCTTAAGACTACCAAGCAACCGTTTCTCCTCCCCAGCGTTCCTGTACACGTGCTACATCAGCGCCATCATGTTCCTGTACGGCTCCAACGCGCTGATATTCGAGCTGGCGGGCGAGCTGACCTACCCGGTATCCGAGGCAACAACCACTTCCGTTCTTACTCTCGTCAACAACTGTATAGGATTCGTCTTCCTCTTTATACCGCAGATCCCGAATATAGGTAACAGTTCACCTCGTAATTACTATCAAATGAATTTTTAGATTCTTCTTCCCCTGTGTCTTTGCTTCAAAATATCTTTTTCAAGAGCTTTCAAGCTTACGTTTGAAATCCCAGCGGACAAGACTTTTATAAGCAGTCTCGTGTTCACGTTCAAACTTTTGTGACAATTTAATCTTATACTGTACGTCAGACCTGCGGTCATGATAGAATGGGTGTACAACTGTTCCTTGTGAATCTTTATTCACTCCCGGCCCTTGATGTCCTGTACACGTGTTGATGTCCTGTGCACGTGTTGATGTCCTGTACACGTGTTGATGTCCTGTGCACGTGTTTATGTCCTGTATACGTGTTGATGTCCTGTGCACGTGTTGATGTCCTGTGCACGTGTTGATGTCCTGTGCACGTGTTGATGACCATGTCCTCTGTTGCAGGCACGGCGTGGATGAACTGGACGGTGGTGGGGTGTGTGGCCGGGTGTCTCCCCGGGATCCTGCTCATGAGGGAACGCTACTACAGACTCGGGGTGGATGAGAACGAGGCGACACGGGAGACAGAGCAGTACTGATCGACAGCCTCTTACCAACTAACCTTTGCAGTGATATCAATCTCACTAAAACGAGATCTTAGTTACGCACACCTCGTACATGATACAAGATCTCCCCGGTTTGGTAAATTGTAGTTAGTCATTTGTCAACTGGCATATACATATAGTCGACAACTTGACTATGAGTTGAAGTACGACTCGGAATATGCATTCTAAGCACAGGAACCCGATATCGTAAATACAATGTAGGTAAAACGTACATAGAGGGGACGGGTCTTTCTTACCTACGTTTTACCTACATTTTATTTACGATATCGGGTTCCTGTGATTCTAAGAAAGCCTGGCCTCAATTATACTCGCTATACTCCGATATTGAATCTAGCAAAATCTAGTAGGGGTCGCGTCAGCCGATCTATCGAATTGACCAATCAGGGATCGTCTTACCGAGCCGCAATAGTATGCATTCGCACAAATAACTTTGGAGGGTCAT
Source organism: Steromphala cineraria (assembly GCA_916613615.1). Lineage (NCBI taxonomy): Eukaryota > Metazoa > Mollusca > Gastropoda > Trochida > Trochidae > Steromphala > Steromphala cineraria. Next base: position 810,001 of record OU744729.1, read on the forward strand.
AGAACGGCGAAAGGTCGGCTGACGCGACTTGCTACTAGATCTTGCTAGACTCAATATCGGAGTGAAGCGAGTATTATTGAGTTTAAGTTTACTTAGACTGCTGAATATACAGTGTTAACTGGTCAGACAAAAAGGACATTATGGAAGCATTGGAATAAAAACATGATAGGTATTCACATAAATGAAAGTTTAAAATCAATGCTACGAGTTTGGTTATATCTATTTAGACAATTAAGAACATTGAACTTCAACATTCAGATTTTTCACACTAAGAATTCCCTAAGACAGTTTAAAAGATGTAACTAAATTTTGAAAAAAAATTGATTTTAAAAGTATCATTAGTTTGGCATTTCATTTGTTACGGTGTAAACGATTTCAAAAACTAAATTGAAATGATCCTTGGCTCCGCCTCGCTTGACAACACTATACGTAGATTTAAAACGGTACAGCTGTAATGATAGGGACATAATACTTAATATATGATATAAGCAAAAATTAGCATTCACATTACATCATAAAATAGTTATAATATGGTGTCAAACAGATTTAACTACCAATCATTGGACAACACTTTAAGTGTGATTGTATTTATGAGGGTTATTACTGAACATATATCAATATGAAATTTTCAGGCAATGTTCACAATGACTAGGCTCGTTAGGCAATGTACACATTGACTGATTATTTCAGTCATTGTACACATTAATTGATTGTAGACTTTGACTGTAACATATATACATATACGCACGTCCCTGGAGAAAACGTCGATGTTGTGTACATAACTAGATAAGGAGTAAAGTGGTGCAGTGATGGCTACTGAATGTTTAACGACTTTATTAAATATAACTTTTGTAAAGTGAAATTGAATTGATACAATAATCGTGAACATTAACATGAATTTGTCCGCACTTAGTTTTCAACTACAGTAGAACACGGATATAGCGAACACGGATATAGCGAACACTCGGATATAGCGAACTAAATTCTTTGGACCCTTGGAGTTCGTTATATCCGAGTTTTACTGTAGTTCCTTACTTGACAAATAAATTTAGCTCCGATGTGAACTTGAAGATCCTTGCATAAATACGAGGGCCTCCTTTCATAAAGCCCAAAGGTGATCGTAAATCTTTAAAGTTACCGTACTGCACTGTTGTAAAATGGGAGTTAAGATCAAGCTTAGTAATGGTAACAGTTTTTTTATTACTTTCTTACTGTCGCAGTAGGACGTAATACAACACAATTGTTGAGCAATTCATTTAGATTGGGTTCTTTTGCGAACGAATTAAGGCCTAGGTTTGGCATAAGACCCAACGTTTTTGATGGTTGGTCGTTACTTTTATCTTATTTAGGACGTGTACTTCGTTCTATTACTGTAATGAGCTAATTTATCGTCATGATGTTTTATCTGAAATAATGTTTTCATAGATTATTTGTAGAATATATTTATAATGCTTTTGAAAGGAACTATTATGAGATGGGTATTGTTTTGAAGGTAGTTGCTGTTAGTATCAAGTATCATAGTCTTCTTTCCTCTCTACCTTTCATCTTGAATAAACACATCTCATTGAAAGATCGAATTTGTTTGCTTATTAGACCGTTATTTGTACTGAAAAACTAAAACATTTTTCAAGTGAGAAATTATGTCGTGACACACTCCCATTTATATGTTGTTGTTTTGTCTTCACTTTTATTTCTCAACAACGTGGGGTAATAGCACGTACAGCCCTTAAGTGTCGGCTTCCCTAGCTATATATAGTGATGTTGTATAAGAAACACATTGACAGATCGAAAACACACGTTTTGGTGCCAGCAAAACTCGTAGGAATGACGTATGAATTGGTAAGATTGTAGTAGCCTTTTTTCACTTTATCTATCACGATTGATGCAGGTCTTTATAGACTTAAAGGGGCAGTAGAACGTTTTTAGAAAAAAATTACTTATAAATGTATTCCCCAACATCTCACGGCAGCATGCCATTAGAATTAGTAATTCTTTACTTTTTCTTTTCGTATTTTTCTGTTTCCGATATTTGGAATCGGTTTTAAATGGACAGTAGCACGTTTTTTTGAAAAATAAATATATTCATTTTCATTGATAATTGTTCGTTAATGCTAAATATATCATTTCGATAATGTCAAAAATCTTAATACACAAGACGATCATCCGACCATAGTCAGAGAACAAATTATAGAAATTCACATTAAGTTCATTGGCAGCCATTTTTGTGTGAACACCTTGAATTCATTTTGTGTAAGAAAATGGAACCGCATGGCTGAACTTTACATTTTACATTTGATTTATTACTTGTCTTTAAATTGGAACCATTCATTTTAATTTTCCTGCCATCCCTTTATATCCCCCCCCCCCCCCCCCCCATTGCTACTTTAATACTTTAAAAAGTTTCTAGTTTGTAATTTTTTTCGTTCATTGACTGTACTTCCTGGTTCACACTTTACTCGCTTCGACCTTACCAGCACGCATATTTGATTAATCGACAACATCGATCGGTCAGGCCTTCTATTGGGGGCCCTTGTAGATAAGGTATTGAAATTCCCTTTTTACCTATAGGTAGAATGTTGTGAAGTATCACCTGCAATCCCGTCAGCAGGATGATCGTGACTTCGCTATCTACTTCCTAGTCTATCTATCTCATTCTGTAGCGGGCTCAAAGTCTACAGTCGGCGCAATGAAAAGTTTGATGTCATTTCTTAAAACATGGCTTAAGAATTTTGATTGTTTTTATTTCTTCATTTCCATGGTAACACAATAATAGTTTATCATATATAAGTAAATCCAGTATTTCTTTTTTTGTGTTAACACACAGTTTCTCATATGGCCTGCATGTTTTTTCACATTGTGTTATGAAATGTTGGCCACACACCACAAAGCCATCAAATTATTTTACCTGACATCGGACTATAGAACTATCTTAATGCAACACATTGCCATATGAATAAACACATTGACTGTAATGTTAGAAACATTTTACCTCTTAGTGAAACACATTGCGATATGAATAAACATATTGACTGTGATATTACAAATATTTTTTCTCGTCTGCAATTATTTGATCCAGGAGAAGGCAAACTATATTTCTTCATAATTTTGTGTGCATGTTAAAAGTAAAAGAGCTTTAGGCCTTACCGATTTACCAAAAATTTGCACACAAAAAATTCAATATGGATTTACACATATTTTCTGAAAACGGCAGGTATATTTCTTACTACGTTGAAATTGAAAGAAAATGCATCGATAAGGCTTGTTTTCTATCCCACAACGACGATGACCCGTATAAATAGTGGTTTGACATGACTACAATTATTGAAGATGTGTTCCTCAAATAGCATATAGGAGGCTTCATGCTTACCAGATATACCGATGAAGATAAACTACCATATCCCGTTGAACGTGAATCCCATAATCTAGATCGGCTTGGTTGTGAGTGTTTTAACCCTCAAGTCGCCACTACATAAGGAGCGTATTGTCGTGATGGAAGATAATGTGGTGATACGGGCACTTGCATAGTTTGATCTTACATCGAACTTTAAAACACATTAGCTTAGACGATGACAAACTTTAATCCAAAAAGAACAGTCACCACACGAGTATGTGACATTATATTCTGCATGTTATGCTTTAATTCAAATTAGATTCTGATAAACAATGGGGCAGATGATCCAATGCTTGCCAAAAGCATATCATCCCCAGAGAAGAATCTTAGTTGTATGTCCTTACTGACGAACATATTGGACAATGTTTTACCCATTCTATGGTTAGCAAATGGACCCGAAAAATAATAATGCCATGCATTTGTAGAATACAAAAACCAGAAAATCTCGATAGACGCCAAAAAGGGTCTTGAAACATGGCAGCTAGTAGTGTGAAAGCTTGGGCCAAGATGCCCATCACAGAAACTGTCAGCATCGTGCACCCAGAGCAAAATAGACAACGTACGTACATTGCACGACCTAAAAGGCAACCTACCAAGCACTGTATGAATACACAGGGAGCACTCAGATATGATCTAAAGGTTCGGATGCATAACTTCTGATTTCCGCGTTCATAAAGCTAATGAAGTTCAAAAAGTAAAGATACTGCAATTAGATATAAGAACAAACATGACAATAAAACGTCATTTATATGACTAAATCATCTTGACATGTTTCTACTTATTTGTGGTTACTTTGTTACCAAGCCTTTACAGTAAATCAGTTTCTTTGTCATCAGACTGGTTACTCTCAATGATTGATAAAACAGTGTAAATAATTTACATGTAGTTCTATAATAACACGTGTGGTACAAGAGTCATCGTGTGATCCTGAAGGTTAACTGTTGACTATAGTTTAAGACAGCCACTTCACCAACATGCTAGGCGAGTGTTTTACTGTTACAGCTCTCGAGGTGCTGACAGTCGCTTCACGTAACGAGAGGCCATATATACATCTTACAGCTGATCAGACTGAGAAGGGTCAGAAGCACGTTTAGGGGGAATATAAGGTGATATTAGGAAAATAGAAATAAATGGTTCCAATTGAGAGACAATGTATCTTAACTTACTTAAGCAGTAATAAATCAAATATATAATGTCAAGTTCAGCCATGCGACTTCTTTTTCTTACACAAAATGAATCAAAGATGTTCACACAAAAATAGCTGCCAATGAATTTTATGGGAATCTTCATAAATTGTTCTCTGACAACGGATGATTGGTTTGTGTTTGCGATTTTTGACACTATCAATAAAAAGCATTTAGCATTAACGTACAATTATAAGTGAAAATTGAAAACATAAAATTTTCAAAAAACGTGCTACTGACCCTTTAACTCGAGCCTCCGCTGTTGATCAACGTTTTGCTTGCTATGTGCACGTTCGGATATTTGCATAGAAAAATGGCCCGAGCCTCGTTCAATGACGACTAGAAGGTACTTGTTCTCATGCTGTACAAGGGTGGTGTAAATTAAAGGTTATCAACAATAATACAAGAAGGTTATCTTTCTTGTCTTGATGAATATAATGTTTATCTCATCGGGTGAGGTAAACAATTCGTTATTTCACGAGTAGTGCAGGCAGAACTCTAACGTGTTTACATTCGATGGGATAAACATAGCATTTGTCAACAAGACAAGATATTTTATTCAACACATTACCATATTTGTTTTTTATTGTTAAAGTTCTCTCATGCGCCCACAAACAACTAAGAGTGGCGTCATAGAAAAGTACTTCTAGTGTCGTCACTCAAAGGTTATCATTACAGATAGTGTGGTTCTACAACGGTCTTACAGTGTTCCATGTCCTTCCTGTATTGCTGGTGTCTAGTCCTTGTGTTGACTAGAGAAACAAGGGGGACACTCTGATGACTTCATTGTAGATTTACATATTGACCTGACTGTTTTAGCAGATTGAGAATACTGTTGAGACTCGACCATGATCTCAACTCAACATCCCATTATAGATAGGACCCAAGTCGAACGAATTATCTTTAAATCTAACTCATTTTTCAAAATCTGACTTTGAATGCAAAGCACGAGTCCTAATGGATGTTCATCACGTGTTAACGAAAGACAATGGGTAAACAATCATGTAGATTCACGACCTTTCAAGGAGACAATGCACGGTATAAGTTCTGAAATTTCGAATCGCTATTTCTACTTGAAGCAAGGGCACATGCTCGTGGCAGAGACGATAAGCCAGTGTTGCCGGCCCCTGTTGTGCGCTTCACTGGTAACGCAAACACGCATAGAAGAACACAAGTTTATTCTTATCCATTTATATTACAAATTTAAAGAAAATATTTTGCTTTAAGTTTCCCTTTTCTAGATAGATTAAAGACTGTACATGTCCATTGATTAAAGTTTATTCTATGAATTATTTAAATAATTACTGTACTTTGTTTATATTAACTTCTTTGGTGGGCATTTAGAAGCTGGTTGATGAAGAATAACAAGTTCTTATGGATAGTCAACTTCCTTATCGCATGAAATGCGACGTTTCGGTGCAGATACTAACACCCTCATCAAGCAGGTAATCAAACGTCGTTTTTCATGCAATAAAGAAGTTGACTATCCATAAGTTAACTTGTTCTTCTTCATTATATTGTTGTATATCTTAAGGCGTTTTATTTCATGTGTATTCAGCCAATGTAGACATGATGAATCAAGACCTAGACTGTATAAAGGCTCCTACAGTATATAGCACACAGGCATGACGTAGAACTGACACGCCCCCTGTACTCAGGTAGGTAGTGTGTAGACTTCCTGGTCAGATTTCTCTGTTATTTGTTAGTCACGATCTACTCCATTACCCATTTGTCGTTGTGCATGTAAGTTGCAATACCAAGATAAGAAGTTTCAATATGTGAATTAACAAATTTGTAGTTTATTACTGGTCTTGGTGACGTTTAGCCAATTTAATTAATGGTGCAGTATGACCATGCTAATGTTTTATTTCATTGCTCTCTTATAATGTAGCCGAGTGTAAACCATTGTACCCGTGAACTAGAATGAAGTCACTCGTCGTCTCAACCTTACTATCGTCGTCAGAATTTAATTTGACCAAAATCAAATTTCCTTTCGTGTTACTACATTTTTTTTTGTAATGATGACCATTTAGAATGAACTACATGTCACCTTAAAATTGAAAAATAAACTGTTTTCTTAATTCTATGTGGTTATTGGTTTTTGTTAGATGCCGAAAATATGTATGCTTTTTGAGTTCAGGACAGAATTAGGACGGTATTATGATCTTGAAACTGGTGTCAGTATAAACAATACACTAGTTCTATCCCTTGTTAGTTTGAAAGACTTATCGTGATTCAATATAGATGCATTGTAGTCTCTTTTAAGAAGTTGAGTTGTTGGAGGTCACATAGGCCAAACTCTATATATGGAGTTATTTGATTGAGAAGTATCGACTGTAGGTAGGTAGGTATCATCTTAGAGCCAATCGACATTGTGTATAACTTAAGGTAGGTTTGAAGTCATGTTAAGTAATCGTTATCCGGACAATGACTAGCGTCAATCAGTCAAACGTAATTTTGAAAAAATTATCTATAGCAGTTAGAAGTACAGTTCCGAGTTGATAATGTTTGATTGGTAATATGACCGGTATTCATGCAATGTGTACTATAAGAACTTGGTCCCTTCCTCCTCTTTATCTCTGTCTCAATCATACTCGCTAGCATCAACTAGCTGTACACATATCAACCATGTTTATTTACGATTTCGTTTTCCTAAGAGTAACCGATTTTTATAGAGTAAATGTGTATGCTTCAATATTGTATAAACTGTTACTTTCTGTTAGTTGTAAAAGCAACACGGCTAATCGAACCGAACAGTGAGTACAATTCTAAGAAGGTTTGTGAATATATTTTCTAGGAGGGTCATCGAGTTTAGGAGGTTCGCATTTTCAAGTACAGTACATGAATAATAACATTCACATGTTTCATGAGTCACATATGGTGATTCAAAACGCTTGATTCAAATCGTTATCGCCATTAAGAAAATAACTACATAGAAGGTCTTAAAGAATTGTCATCTTCTCAATAATCATCTGATAACTGTATTTTATTAACCATGAAACAATACAGAGTCATGTTACATTTAATGTAAGATATTAGATGAGACAATAATAAACAAATTCTCTCGATCTCTGTCTATAATCAAGAAAGTATAGATTTGGTGTTGACCAATTTGTTTTCAAAGCGAAACTGTAACTGTAATGAATCATGCTTTTTAACCCCATTATTACGCTGTACAGAAACATACGGACAATTTTTTTTCAATTATAATTTAAGTAATTCGATTGTTTAAATGAAACTACGGTATTAAAATTGTTGTTGTCATTGCTGTATAAATAAATTATAGTATAGTCTGGCGCGTATACATATTGTTGATATGTTATGTGTCTGTGAAGAACACAATGGTGCACCAACTACCGAGTATACGTACAGTGAGAGGCGCCTCAGTTACATAAGTTTCCGGTATGTAGAGATCTTACACTTTACCGTGAAACCGAAATAACTCTTGTTCAAAAGTACATTTACACTTCTTCGTTAAGGTCTGTGCCCGCTAACATTTTAACCAATAAATCTGTCACTTATATCATTGAAGTAATTCACAGGTTACAATTCCCCTAAGCTTATTGGATCATACCTCAGAGGGACTTTTTTCTGCAAGTTGAAAATGAAGTTTATCGGTTCAGTATATATATGTAGTTTACCTATCTACTATCATGTCATGTAGATCTCGGTATAACGTACATGGCATAAAGCCCTCGACTACTCTACAGACACACCCCATTGTCTAAGTGAGTAAGATAGCTGGGAACAATAAATCATAGTTCACACGTCTAATAACCTATTTCCAAACCCACTAATTCGGTGTAACCGGGGTACAGGTCCGATCGATCAGGCGCTTATCAGCTGAGGGTATAAAACACACGTGTAGTTGGAGGCGCGTCAGTGAGCGAAGCCGAATCTACTCAGGATCAGGAAGGCTTTTGATACCGCTCCTATCTTAGATCTGGCCCAATGTGTCGACATGGCGGACCCTACCACATTCGCTTCCAAGGTAGGGGCACACTAGAAATACTTTTTAGACTTCTCACACAAATACATATAGTCTCGAATAGGGACTCTATTAAACAGTCTACTTTTAATGGACGCCATAGCAGGTCCAAATAAAGGAAACAGTAAATTTCTAAACAATATTACTTATTTTTTAATTGGTGATGTTTTCCTGTTTGTTTGTTAAGAAGACAACTTTTATTCAATAGTTGATCAATCCGGTAGTACCATGCAAACCGCATAATGAAAACGTTGTGTATTAAACAGTTATCGTCAACTTTTATTGACAAGTTGACATCTATATCAAAATGATATCCATGTATTTTAAATTTCAAATTTCAAATTTCAAAAGCATGTGTTCAAGTAAAGTTAACTTTTACAGCATAGTTGTCAACGGAACAACGTAAGTATAAAAAGTTTTATTTCCCCCAAATCAAATGTCCTTGTGCATAATTGTGACACAATCAGCAACACTGTGTAACAAGCCGGTAACCATGCTAGATAACCTTGGTCCACACCTGGCCATGTCCCAGTGTCCCACCTGGAAGGGAGATATGCAATAGCTTGTCCAAACGCTCACCAACATTCATAGAATACAATTCCACAAATACCTACAAAAATACAGTTTTGAGAATTTGTTTATAAATTTGTGATATTTCCGCGTCGAACAAATTTTTCTAAATCTATATTTTCTATTTTCATTTATTCATATTTTCATTTAAAAATAAAAAGTAATTTCATTAGCAAAATATGTTCAGTTGTGTGGATAAGTTTGTATTCATATCATTTTTAACCGTTATGGACCTTGTACCTATATTAGATAAATCAATAGACTCCTTAACATCGATATCAGTCTATACCTGTCTCGACTTGTGGAGTGAGAGAATCTTAGAATAGTTCTTATGCGAATCATTCTCGACATTTACATTCATCAGCATTATTTGTATTAGTATTCTTACCTTACAGATATACAAAATGTGTATAGTGAGCTTGAAAGCATCTCATAAACCTGAACCTCCATAGAATAACCTTTTCCTTACGTACGTGACGCTTGTAACTCACCATTCTGTTCATCCAATTGTTGTTCTCTCTCAGTGATTTATTTACGTTTTTAAATAATTACCATTCTAGACTTCTTCAGAGATGAAATACAATGTATTCCTCTTCACACTATCTCGAGCGCCAAGTGGTTGTTTGAAATTATTATTTAAGTGTTGACACCACAGTAAGGGTTTCGTAAGCTCGAGTTCCTTCTAATTCGCAAAAATCTTCTAATCCAATCTCTATGTAAAGAAATACATTTATTTTATTATAATTATGTCTTGATTACTAAAACAAAGCAAACTCTATGTTAACTCTTTTGTCAACCCGCTGAGGTAACATTGGGGATTTTTAGGATCGCTTTCTTTAATGTGACATATGGTTGGTATATAGTAGTTTTGTCGTCGAGATTAACTCAACCTAATGAAACCTAATTTTTGCTTAAACATGTTATTCACATTCTATATGCAAAGTAAAATGTCAATAAGATATAAAGAAACCTTAAAGATCTATATTCAAAAATATAATATATACACTGTAAGTTTTTTACGGTATTACTTGTGACTATTACCATATATTGCGACCAACATATAGAAAATCGAAACAAATTTCTTTAAATAGGAGACAATTTACCAAAACGGCAGCCCCGGCATTTCGACATTAAAGGCGAATCAAGTGTTGCCATCTCACATTTGTGTTTCCTAAATATACGATTGAAAGCCGTCTTTGTCGCGTACGGCTAGATTTTCTTTTCTTTTCTACGAATTTGGTACTCGTTGTGGCAAAGTTGATACCCATCGGATGCAATTGCAGTAACTGAGACGCGATGTAAATCCTTCACACACAATGATGACGTCACCGAAAGCGGAGTCGTTAAATAGTATGGCATTTATGCAGGGGGAACTGTCTTCCCGACGTCGAAATAAGTATTTTATTGATATCTTAACATGTAAATAATATATCAGATTTTCCACTCAATGATGTATATTTTTCTCAATAGATGAATCTCATCACGAACCGCATCCAAATATGACAGAGGGGCTCTAACTTGAATAATAAACTGCGAAAATCTTGTTATTTACTTTTAAACGCCACTTTTGAATCGGTCTTAAATGGTTAAAATATCTGACTTATCGATCTTAAAGTAATATCTGCCGACAACAGGACCTCTTGAAGGAAGAGATCATGGCGCTGTATAGTTAACTCGAGGTTTTGAACGGAGACACACAGTACATTCTTCATGTATTATTGATTTATATTTTTTTCGAGATTTATTAACCACATAATTATTCAAGACGACAAGCTATCAATAGCATCACTATTCTTCTCTCTATGGCTTCACAAGGTTGGATTCTGCGTAACATACACAGGAACCCGATATAGTAAATAAAATGTGAAATATGAAATAGAGTAAAGGAATAAAGGCATCCATCTTGTCGATCTCGACTCACTTCCGAGTTAAGTCAAAATTATCGCTTCAAATTGGTGACATCTCATACACATACACAAGAACCTCTCAGTTATACATTTCTCTGCAAAACTTGGCTTATTTCCAACACATGTCACCCTTCAAAAGACTTTTATATCTATTTAAATTCGCAAAACGACCGCAGATACCCCTGTGGTGAACGTTACTCCGCACCAAATGCCTCTAGGACGACCTGATTGGTCCGTTCAACGTAAGGCCGATTTTCTCTAGATATTTTCTAAAAGTTGCGCAAAATTTTAAAAAGTGATTTTTATTGATGTTCCACCATTTTCAAGCCAGGTTGTGACAATGGTGTCAAAAGATTATTTATTTTGGTATGTAGAATCATTTTTGGACTAAGGGATTGTCACGGCCATGTTCTTGTCTTCACACACTGTAGACTTAATAAATGGAAATTTCCATTTCATTATTTAAAAAAGAGAGGTTCAAGATTTGTTAATCTAATGTGTATAATTACAAGAATTAATAAATATTGAAATAATTCATAATACAGACTTTTACATATCAGTAAATTTAAATTGATTAATTATTACCAATATATCAATGAATTATTTCAAGTGAATAAAACACAACCACAACATTGAGTAATACAAAAGTGTATCAACATTATTAACACAATCTGTGGAATGATAAGTTTATATTTTTTCTGAAAATTGTGATTTGATGGTTCTTACCAATTACGTTATGTAAAGGATAGCTTAGGCATATGTCTTATTAATGTCAATTTGGCATCAAAGAAATAATCTTTTATACCAAAACTGTAAATGCATATTTTTGTTAACTTGTTCATCTAATGGACAAAATCCTGGCAATCATAAATACTTTTCAGACAGACTTGTTTTATAAATGTTAATTTAACATTATTTCAGAATTAACAGCCTATTGATAAAAGTATTGACAAAAGGTTTTGATAATTGAGGATGTTGTTGTACATGACACTGAAAACTGAAAAACACAAAGATCAGAATAAAACATCAGAAATTAATAATTAGATATTTGACATTTATATTTAGAAAGAAAACTGTTGGTAATCACTCTTATGTTTCTACTCATCACTGGACAGAAATTTTGGCAATTCAACTTTAGTAAAACGTACATCACTGAGCCAGAAGAGTTTTGACATATTCATAGACACTTTCTTTAAATTTTTACGTAAACCAACAAGACAGTATTATTGTAATTTCTACTAAAGACAAAGCACTCTAATGATCAGAAATTGATAGCGAAATCATTCCCGAAACATTGCACTGTCCAAACCACTCCGTTTTGTTTGTTAAGCGATGCTTTAAAAAATAAATTCGCCCAACGGACCAATCAGATCGCCCTAGAGGCATTTGGTGCGGAGTAACGTTCACCCCATAGGTATCTGCGGTCGTTTTGCGAATTTAAATAGATATAAAAGTCTTTTGAAGGGTGACATGTGTTGGAAATAAGCCAAGTTTTGCAGAGAAATGTATAACTGAGAGGTTCTTGTGTATGTGTATGAGATGTCACCAATTTGAAGCGATAATTTTGACTTAACTCGGAAGTGAGTCGAGATCGGCAAGATGGATGCCTTTATTCCTTTACTCTATTTCATAGAGGGGACGGGTCTTTCTTACCCACGTTTACCTACATTTTATTTACTAATGATACCTGGCATTCCCGGGTGAAAAGGGTAAATTGTTCTGTGCCAAATTTTAAAGTAAATGCAACCATCACTTTGGATAAATCAACCCTATTTACGAGATGGATTTCAAGTCTAAATTTTAATGTGGCCCGTGGAGGTAGAACACGAGCTCGGTTATTTCTCCAATAACAGCAGGGGACATCAGCGGTGCTTGACATGTCTCATAGAACCCGTCGTATATATCCTATGTACATACACATAACTCATGCAGGATCCTTAGATTAAAAACTTTAATAGGTCACCATTTGATATTGTCTGAAGTCATTTTACATGTCACTTGTTGCTAAATTTATCAAGTACATATATTTTCGGCTAAAGTTTTCCTTTTTAGAATCATTAACCATTATTGGTACATTACAACTCGGCCATTACTATGCTAACTGAGTTTACCTTTGAAGGGAAGTTCAAATAGTTCAAATAGTTAAAGGAGCATAGGTGAACCAGAGCTTTAAATTTCGACAAAAATTACAAGATATGCAAATGTCGATATTCAAAAGTACATGACAGCAGCTTAACACAGTAAATATACTCTTATGTTGGTGAGGTGAAGTGAGGTGAGGTGAGGTGAGGTGATGTCGGTAAGGTGATGTGATTTCGGTGAGGTGATGTGAGATCATTTTGGTGTTGTGAGGTAAAGTGATGTTGGTTCCGGTGAAGTGGGGGAGTCGGTTGGAGGTGAGGTGAGGTCAGGTGTGAGACGGAAGTAGGACATTTAGGGATTTAGGGAGGTAAGATTTTTTGGTGTGGTGAGTTTAATGAATTCGAGATGAGGTCGTCCAAAACTTTATACAGCACATTGAGAGCCAGTCCATGATTTTCATAACATATGAACCTAAATGCCGTATAGGATAGCAAAATAAAAAAATCTCCAAGTAGCAACATATGTTAAATACTAGTCATCTATCAAAAAAAAATTAAACTTTACAAATTCGCAGAGATCAAAATCAATTTACAAGGGCACCGGTGATATAAAGTTTCGAAATTACGATGTTCATATTGACACTCTTCAGTATCCTGTTTCCGATAATCCTCGAGACTGCCTTCATCTTTATACAATGAAAAATGCTTTAAAGGGGCAGTAGCACGTTTTTTACTGATAATTGTACGTTAATGTTAAATGTATTATTTTGATAGTGTCAAAAATCTCATAACACAGATCAATCATCTATAGTCAGAGGACAAAGTATAATGACTAACATAAAATCTATTGGCGGCCATTTTGTGAAAAATTAAAATGAAGAAAAATTACAAATACAAATACATTGTCTTTCAATTGGAACTATTAATTTTCATTTTCCTTACATCACCTTATATTCCCAATAAAAACGTGCTACTGTCCCTTTAAAGGTTACTTTTGAGTAACTCCCTTATAGAATGACACCATTGATAAAGTGTACACCTAAGTGTCTTCAACAACTCTTGAACAGTGTGTGTCATAAAATAAAAAATAAAAACCTCAAAAATAAGTATTTTGGCAATGTAAATCGCAGAAACATGTATACATGTCTTGTTACTTCATCAAATATTGAATTGATAAACTGTGTTGCAATCTTACTGCAAAAACTGATTATATACGAACATTCCTGTCTCGTGACTTATCTATGTAGTCATATCTATTTGCACTCCGGCCACATAGCTGAGATATTCAATAAACTGATTTGATTTGATTTGCTTTGTATTGAACTTGTCCATCAAATTGTAGATATAATTCTCACTTTTCATTTAACAATGATAAATGATATCACTTCATGGTTCTTATCTAACATCTACAATTCTCACTTTCATTTAACTAGGATATATTATACCATATACATGTTTCTTATCTCACATCTATAATTCTAACTCGGCTATATTTCACTACAAGAGGTACGTGTTAAATTTGCTAAGTGCTGATATAAATCTCTGTGTAGAGTGAGCCCTGTCTGGAGGCCCTTGTATGTTGGCTGCACCCTGTCCGTCCTCCTGTCTGGAGACCCGTGTATGTTGGCTGCACCCTGCTCGTCCTCCTATCTGGAGACCCTTGTATGTTGGCTGCACCCTGCCCGTCCTCCTATCTGGAGACCCGTGTATGTTGGTTGCACCCTGCCCGTCCTCCTATCTGGAGACCCGTGTATGTTGGCTGCACCCTGCCCGTCCTCCTGTCTGGAGACCCGTGTATGTTGGCTGCACCCTGCCCGTCCTCCTGTCTGGAGACCCTTGTATGTTGGCTGCACCCTGCCCGTCCTCTTGTCTTGAGACCCGTGTATGTTGGCTGCACCCTGCCCGTTCTCCTGTCTGGAGACCCTTGTATGTTGGTTGCACCCTGCCCGTCCTCATGTCTGGAGCCCCTTGTATGTTGGCTGCACCCTGCCCGTCCTCCTGTCTGGAGACCCTTGTATATTGGCTGCACCCTGCCCGTCCTCCTGTCTGGAGAGCCTTGTATGTTGGTTGCACCCTGCCCGTCCTCCTGTCCGGAGACCCTTGTATGTTGGCTGCACCCTGCCCGTCCTCCTGTCTGGAGACCCTTGTATATTGGCTGCACCCTGCCCGTCCTCCTGTCTGGAGACCCTTGTATATTGGCTGCACCCTGCCCGTCCTCCTGTCTGGAGAGCCTTGTATGTTGGTTGCACCCTGCCCGTCCTCCTGTCTGGAGACCCTTGTATGTTGGCTGCACCCTGCCCGTCCTCCTGTCTGGAGACCCTTGTATGTTGGCTGCACCCTGCCCGTCCTCCTGTCTGGAGACCCTTGAATGTTGGCTGCACCCTGCCCGTTCTCTTGTCTGGAGACCCTTGTATGTTGGCTGTACCCTGCCCGTCCTCCTGTCTGGAGACCCTTGTATGTTGGCTGCGTCCTGCCCATCCTCCTGTCTGGAGACCCGTGTATGTTGGCTGCACCCTGCCCGTCCTCCTGTCTGGAAACCCTTGTATGTTGGCAGCACCCTGCCCGTCCTCCTGTCTGGAGACCCTTGTATGTTGGCTGCACCCTGCCCGTCCTCCTGTCTGGAGACCCTTGTATGTTGGCAGCACCCTGCCCGTCCTCCTGTCTAGAGACCCTTGTATGTTGGCTGCACCCTGCCCGTCCTCCTGTCTCGAGACCCTTGTATGTTGGCAGCACCCTGCCCGTCCTCCTGTCTAGAGACCCTTGTATGTTGGTTGCACCCTGCCCGTCCTCCTGTCTGGAGACCCTTGTATGTTGGTTGCACCCTGCCCGTCCTCCTGTCTGGAGACCCTTGTATGTTGGCTGCACCCTGCCCGTCCTCCTATCTGGAGACCCTTGTATGTTGGCTGCACCCTGCCCGTCCTCCTGTTTGGAGACCCGTGTATGTTGGCTGCACCCTGCCCGTCCTCCTATCTGGAGACCCGTGTATGTTGGCTGCACCCTGCCCGTCCTCCTGTCTGGAGACCCGTGTATGTTGGCTGCACCCTGCCCGTCCTCCTATCTGGAGACCCTTGTATGTTGGCTGCACCCTGCCCGTCCTCCTGTCTGGAGACCCTTGTATGTTGGATGTACCCTGCCCGTCCTCTTGTCTTGAGACCCGTGTATGTTGGCTGCACCCTGCCCGTCCTCCTGTTTGGAGACCCGTGTATGTTGGCTGCACCCTGCCCGCCCTCCTATCTGGAGACCCGTGTATGTTGGCTGCACCCTGCCCGTTCTCCTGTCTGGAGCCCCTTGTATGTTGGCTGCACCCTGCCCGTTCTCTTGTCTTGAGACCCGTGTATGTTGGCTGAACCCTGCCCGTTCTCCTGTCTGGAGACCCTTGTATGTTGGTTGCACCCTGCCCGTCCTCCTGTCTGGAGCCCCTTGTATGTTGGCTGCACCCTGCCCGTCCTCCTGTCTGGAGACCCTTGTATATTGGCTGCATCCTGCCCGTCCTCCTGTCTCGAGACCCATGTATGTTGGCAGCACCCTGCCCGTCCTCCTGTCTGGAGACCCTTGTATGTTGGCTGCACCCTGCCCGTCCTCCTGTCTGAACACCCTTGTATGTTGGTTGCCCCCTGCCCGTCCTCCTGTCTTGAGACCCTTGTATGTTGGCTGCACCCTGCCCGTCCTCATATCTGGAGACCCTTGTATGTTGGCTGCACCCTGCCCGTCCTCCTGTCTGGAGACCCGTGTATGTTGGCTGCACCCTGCCCGTCCTCCTGTCTGGAGACCCTTGTATGTTGGCTGCACCCTGCCCGTCCTCCTGTCTGGAGACCCTTGTATGTTGGCTGCACCCTGCCCGTCCTCCTGTCTGGAGACCCTTGTATGTTGGCTGCATCCTGCCCGTCCTCCTTTACCTCCGCTGCACAGTGTTCCCGGCCCTATCTCTCTCTGATAAGACGTCGAGAGAGCCTTTATGCTGGCTGCACCCGGCCCGCCCTCCTGTCTGGAGACCCGTGTATGTTGGCTGCACCCTGCCCGCCCTCCTTTACCTCCACTGCACAGTGTTCCCGGCCCTATCTCTCTCTGATAAGACGTCGAGAGAGCCTTGTATGCTGGCTGCACCCGGCCCGCCCTCCTGTTTGGAGACCCTTGTATGTTGGCTTCATCCTGCCCGTCCACCTTTACCTCCACTGCACAGTGTTCCCGGTCCTATCTCTCTCTGATAAGACGTCGAGAGAGCCTTGTATGTTGGCTGCACCCTGCCCGCCCTCCTGTTTGGAGACCCGTGTATGTTGGCTTCATCCTGCCCGTCCACCTTTACCTCCACTGCACAGTGTTCCCGGCCCTATCTCTCTCTGATAAGACGTCGAGAGAGCCTTGTATGTTGGCTGCACCCTGCCCGTCCTAATTTAACTTCGCTGCACAGTGTTCCCGGTCCTATCTCTCTCTGACAAGACGTCGAGAGAGCCTTGTATGTTGGCTGCACCCTGCCCGCCCTCCTGTCTGGAGACCCTTGTATGTTGGCTGCATCCTGCCCGTCCTACTTTACCTCCGCTGCACAGTGTTCCCGGTCCTATCTCTCTCTGACAAGACGTCGAGAGAGCCTTGTATGTTGGCTGCACCCTGCCCGTCCTCCTGTCTGTAGACCCTTGTATGTTGGCTGCACCATGCCCGTCCTCCTGTCTGGAGACCCTTGTATGTTGGCTGCACCCTGCCCGTCCTCCCGTCTGGAGACCCGTGTATGCTGGCTGCACCCTGCCCGTCCTCCTGTCTGGAGACCCGTGTATGTTGGCTGCACCCTGCCCGTCCTCCCGTCTGGAGACCCTTGTATGTTGGCTGCACCCTGCCCGTCCTCCTGTACCTCCGCTGCACAGTGTTCCCGGCCCTATCTCTCTCTGATAAGACGTCGAGTGCCTCACGTAGCCTCACAAGTACTCACGCTTATCGACAACTGATTAATTACCACGTCTTACCCTATGTCATGTTGCCTTTAATATCAATATAGTTTTACTTATGTTTCGAACATCACAGATGCCATAGTTGTGTCCCATGTTCGTGTCTATAATAAATATCGATTTCTCCGGTGTGTAAATATATTGATCTTTGCTGTATTTTGATCTTGTTTTATGAAGCGATTTTAAAAAAAAAAGTATAAGCATATGCAGTATGCAGTCTGATCGTTCTGACCAATCACAGCCTTCCCTTCACTTCCTAGAAGCGATAACACTCACACGTAGAGAGTGATAACAGAGTTAATGTTATGATAAATCAATAAATCTATGTTTAAAGTGATTAAGTTTTGAAACTTTTGTTGAACTGTCATCTGCATATGACCAAATACAATGTTATCACAAAATCAATGTTCATTTCTCAGATAAAGAAATACAAAGACTCATAAAGCTCCAGTGACGCCATTGTTCTACAGGGACACTTTTTGTCTTTATTTCTCTCAGTTCTGATACAATTTCGCTTCCAAAAGCAGTTATCTTGATCACGCCCCTCTGCCCCAGGCAATTATATTGAGAATGCACTCTGCCCCCGGCAATTATCTTAATAATGCCCTCTATCCCGGGCAATCATGTTAATTATTTTCAAATGGTATTATTTGCTTTTTTGTTTAGTAAAAGTGTAGATTTACTATTACCTTTGAAAAATAACAATGTCTTATTTTTCAATCTACAATTTTTTTTTCGCGAAATGCCGCTTCGAGCCGCTAAACCAGACGCTCTGACTACTGAGCCACTGTTACAGCTCAGATGAAGGTCTTAGTTAGTTCCTTATATAACGAAGGTCTGACTTTCAGAGGTTTGATATGTTAAATCATTATTTTTATTTTCAATTAAACTAAGCCTGAGAATATTTATTTATCTTATTAGATATTATTAAACGGTCTGGGTTTTTTTTGGACGATTTCTAAGTGAAAATCACGCGAGTCAACGTACCGCTGCAAATAAATGCTGGCCGCACGTGCAACACATACAATGGCTGACGCGGCAGCGTTCGCGCAATGCATTAAAAAACCGAAAACACATTGGATCAACTCTCAATGACACATCTTTCATAATAGTGTCCACCACTTTATATTTTAGAACAAAATTGTTTTTCCACTGTTTCTGTCGGTTTATTGATTGGATAAAACATTAAAAAAATTAAATTGTGCCCTCCTCCCTCGGGAAATGCCTGTGGGCTTCACATACAGTATATGTCCATACTCAGTTCTTTCTTTTGTATATATAGCCATCAATAAGTGTCAATTCAGACACTATTTCATGGCCCTCAAATTATCACGTTATGACCTAACATAATTATCTTATTTCGCTTTACCGATTTCAGTATAGATTTTATCAGTTTCTTGTTACGATATACGCCACCAGTAAACTCATTAATCACACAAGAAGGAAGTAGAGGGTCACACGTGCACGCTGATAACACGCAGTACACCCCGCTGTTGACCCTTAGTCTCGAAGTCGGGTTTCTCGTGATTGCCTACACAAATATTTACTTATGATTGATAAAGTAACTCAAGCGATATCTTTTTTTTTTAAACAAACCGGGCAAATTACTTGTCATTGAATTCATTTTGGTTTAGTCATTGGGTTTCATTTTCTACACCAGAGCCTACTCATGTTACTCTTGTCGTGTAGTCTCTGTAACAATTTTAATGACGTCACTGATTGAGAAACTTATTAGATTGCAACCAATCAGGGTTCAGTATTTCAATCCATTAACTGCTCCCCGGGCAACAGGTGTTAAAAAAAGTCGTTACTTGAGAAGTTACTGATTGGACGCAATCATGAATTGTTAACAGTATCTTTGAACTCAACATTAAAGGAAGTAAATGGATACTACACCTATGCTAACCTTGACATTAGACTCACATATGAAAGTATTTGAAACATATTCCGTGCAGATTCTTCTTTCCGAAATCGACAACCTCAAACATCCACAAACGCCGAAAATAGTCTCGAGCCAGACCATGAATTCTATAAAGCGAAGCGTTGTTATTTTCCAGCCACACAGCATACCAGGCTGTGTTACACCTTCTTAAGAAGTACGATATGGAGATAGAAGTATTTACTCACATCTGAATTGTCTGGCGCTTTCCTTTCCCCTTTCAATGTATAATTCCAGACCCATCCCCAGTTCATTCTACGGAGGTCGATGGCCATGCCCAATGCTGGCGGTGACGTCATGGATCCCGCCCAAGCTCAGGTGTATACCCAAGATGAGAGACAGAGTGAGCCTCTTGACCACCTGTACAGTATGCAGACTAACGAGGAAGAAACACAACCAAAAGCCTACATGCAAACCCAACCTCAGACAAACCTGCAAGATAAGCGGAAGTCCGTAAATTTCCCAACGGAAGCTCCTCCCTCAGAATCAGAAGAGTTCCATGTTGACGGGTACTCAACCACTTTCCACTGCCATTTTAGATTCCTCTTTCTCTGAGGCATAAGTTTTAGTGCAAAAAGGTTTAGTTTAAGACGACTGACACAATTGCAGCCAATTAAAGTCCAATATCATATTTCGAATAACTCATTGTGCACTGAATTGTGTAATTATCAAGATGAAATATACAAAGAGTTTCAAGTCATATTTAGAATTTTAAATTTTTCATTGTTCGTTGTTGAAATTTTATTGGAAATCAATTTTAGTTATCAACAAAACCCAAACATTTGCAGTCAGTGTTAAATACACGGTTTAGGTCAACAACTTGATCTCAAGCACGACTGCTCTATTCATGTATAACAAATCGGATTTTAAAAACCTTTTATGCGCAGATGTGTTAAGACAAAAAGTTTGAAATATTTGCATTGCATCTTTACACCAGCTTCCTTGATTGTATCAGAGACGAAGAAGAGGCCATGGACGATGAGGACGATGCCGAGATCAGGGAGGACTTCGACAAAGAGTTTGACAACGAGCTGAAGGTGTCCCCCAAGAAAATGATCAGCTACTCAGAGTCCATCAACTGGGCACCAGCCTACAAGGCAATCCGATTCGTCCTCTGCCTCTTCTTCTTCCTCTTCGTGCTCGGCACCTCCACCCTCTCCAAGCTCTGTCTTCTCCTCCTCACCTACGACATGAACGCAAACAGAGCCACCGTCATCAGCGGGGACAACGTCACCTACACCCTGAAGACGGCCAACACTGACCTGAACGTGGAGTGGGTGTGGGCGACACTGCTGGTGATCTGCGTCCCCTACGTCTTCACAGCGCTCTCCTGTATGTGGTCAATCCTCTTCAAGGGACAGAAAGGCTGGACCTGGTCTCCCTTATTTGCTGTAAGTTCAAACTCTCCTGCTACTCACGTTGTGTTAGCGGGTTACTTAAATTTTATCTGAACTTGACCTTTTATAAGAATAACCCGAAAGGGATCATGTACAGTAGCATTTAATCATTCCATTTTAGCCTTTTTAGAAGTTTTTTTATTTTTTATTTTAGAAAAAGAAAAAAAAAATCATTTGCTTTTTTCCATCACATCCGGATGGCAATCTAAAGAAGACATTCATTTGTTCCTTGAATTGCTAAAACCTTCGTAGGTTTGATACAAATTTCTACACTAAACACTGTCTATCTGCAGGCCCTGTTCTGCGAGACGGTCCACACCGCCGGCCTGGTGATCTTCACCTTCTTCGTCCTGCCCAGCTTCGAGCCCCTGGCGGCTTGTTTCCTCACCTACAGTGTGGCCGCCATCCCCGGGGTCCTCCAGGCTGTAGAGGTTGATCCAAAACGAGGCATGCAGGCCAACAGTATCGACTGCGTGTCCATAACACGGCGGATCATGGATATACTGGTGGCGCTGATCCACGTAGGCGTGATCGCTGTGTGGACCTATACGACCTACTCTGAGCGAGGCGATGTGCTTCTTAGTGTCATGCTTCCCGTCTCTCTCGTGTGTGTTTCAATCACCTGGTGGGAGAATTTTGTTCCAACAATTAAAAGAAAGGCTGATGCTTCGTATGCAAACTGTTTATCGATAGTGAAGAGATCGATTCAAAGACGAGGTAATGCCATCACCTTCATTACCTCAATCTGGAAGATCATTCTGACATTACTTCTCACTGCCTCCTTCTTCTCTGCTGGAAACGCTAACTGCATGAACACATTCTTCATCCAAACCAAAGAAGCGTCAGGGTGCTCCATATTCGGAGATATCCGCCTCCGCAATGATCCCCAGGTTGCCGTGGCTTGTATCAATCATCTCCCGTTCATCGTTGCTGCTGTGCACGTCGCATCCAGTGTGGTCTGTTATAAAGTAGCCAAATACGCCTGCAAGATCCTGACGGAAGTGCTGAGTCTGAGTCTCCCCCTCTGTCTCTCCCTCCCCGTAACGCTCGCCATTGTCCTGGCTTCATACATGTTCCCCGAGAACGTGACGGAGACGTTCGGGTGTTGGCTGCCCTGGTACCGGCCCCAGCTGAACGAGCAGATCGACGACCTGGGCGGGTTCCTGCTTGCCTACACCAAACAGTACTGGCTTCCTGTGGGCTTCCTCTCCTTCGCCTCCATCATCGGCATCGCCAAACACATCTGGACTCCCCAGGCCAAACGGATGTCAAAAACATTAAAGTAGGCATATGTTTTACTCGAAGTCCACTTATCAGACAAAGAATGAAATCTTAATCGCATTTATACTTCTTTGTTTCTTTTTGTGGACGTTCGAAATTGCGGAAGTCATAGTATTTTTATGAAGACACAAATGAAATCTTTGTTGCACATACTGAATCCGCATTATATACAAATTCAATTTTTGTACAAATAGTTCAAAAAGCCCCTACCTAACGCTGTCCACTTAACATAACTTTCACAATGAGGACTGTTCTTGAAGCCCCAAACGATAATACTCTGTGCAGACTATTCTTTTAGACGTTTTTCTGAATCAGTTACTGACGACTGTCTTCCTGATTTCCTATAACTAATGATTATTTGTGAAGACTTTGTACTTTAAGCATCAAACGACCACTGTCATCCTAATATATTATTACGAGTAACAATTCTTTGTGCAGACTGTTCCTGAAGCCTCTGTACTGCGGAATCTTCCTGGACGCTTCCCTGATGCTCAACCGACGACGAGACGAACAGAAGGTTTGTAAAGGATACAGTCGAACCTCTCTTATCCGGACCTCAGAAAACCGGAAACCTCACACTCCGGACGGTTTATATTGTAGCGAATATTTTCCTAATTAAACCTTTCACTAGCAAGATACATGAAATTCTAATAACAAAACTGATATTTGGGGGAATATGTTTAATTTTATTCTTGACCAAACACAAATATTACAACATGTAATAACTGTATATATCATCCAAAACTGTGTTCCACAGGAGATATCGCTTTGACAGTAGATTTTGAACAAAGCCCTGTCAACAGAAGGGACATGACATCACACACGTTATGCATCATCAGAAATGACGTCACAATGCTATGACGTCATGAACACCATGACGTCACAGTGCTATGACATCACTTGTTTAGAAGTTTTAGAGCTATGCAGTATGCAAATGTGATGAAAAATGATTTTGGATGATAAATAGAATCTCACCCTCGTGTCTTCTGATATCAAATATATCAACAAAGGCTCGCATAACACACTTGGTTAATAATCTCTATTTATTACCTACGAGGGCAGTCATATCGAGGTTCATATTTTCATATGTTGCCCTCGGGCAAAATATCACTTTTTATTGTGACGTCACGTTATAAACAATGCTTTGACGTCACGGTTCACCGGCGGCGGCTAGTCCACCTATGCTGAGAAGTAGGTTTTGGGTATATTCTTCAATTTTGGGACTACGGTAATAAACAGAATATTATATTCGTGCCTTTGATATACTATGTTTACGACACTCGTGCCTAAATATCAGTATAGCCCTCGCTCTCGCTCGGGAAATACTAATTATGTCCAATATGAGATTTTGTTATGTCTCTTTTAGATTTTACCTGAATTTATCATGTTGTTATGTACATATCAATCTTTTTTTCAAATTATCAGTTTTTAAAAAGAATATATAGTTTTTTGTGTCTCTCGTACACTTTACCAACATTTATCATGTTTTAAGAATATACTTTTTAAATCTTTATGACATTTTATCCGAATTATTAATGTTTAAAAGAAAATAGTTTTCATGTCTCTCCGGATACCATGTTGCTTGATAATATGATACTAATCATGTTTCTAGTACTTATGGGTCAGACCATTATTCAAATAGGGGAGAGGTTTCTCATGCAACACTGGTTTTGTGTTTATATAAGGAGTAGTCATTTTGGGAGTAGTCAAAATGGGGTGCCGCCCTTAGGGGACTGTGTTAGCGGGGCCCGTGCCCAAAACAACTACCGATATCCTCCAGATGACGCTTCTAAATTTTCAAACTGAAGCTTCGTGAAACATTGATGGCATACTTTCTGTAAGTGCGTTCTGTATATTTAAATATAAATATAAATCCCTGTTCTTATTTTTACCCTGGGTTTCTACAAAGTCAACGAACCTTTAAGCAATTTGGATGAGCAGTAGAAAATGACTGTACAAATGACTATGCCAAATTTCGAAATTCAGCCCCAGCACCACAAGGTAATCCCGAAATATTGTTTAAGAATGGTTATTTTACACATGCACAATTGGTAATCCTTTGTCATTGCTGCTGGAGGCATTTACTTGACGTTCAAACGAAACCCAAATTATATCGTAATGAAATGTGCACTACAATACACTAGCAAGTGAACAAACTTAATGTATGCAGCAGTAATCGAGAGCGGCTACAGGCATAAATATCGTTACTCTTATTACTGTCCATCCTCTGTGTTTACATCAATGCAAAAAGTGTTTAAGGTCAAGTATTTTATGGACTTAGGCTCCTCATGATGGGATAACCAGGGTATTTTTTCAGAATTACTCAAGTTTCGCTCAAAAAGATAACCATTGTCTAGTCTCAGAGCCCTAGGCTTTCCTCTATAATATAACCACTGCCCTGTATTTCAATTTGATAACCACTTCTCAAGGACGTAGGTTTTCAACGATAAAATAACATGATATTTAGCCAATTAATCAATGATTCTCAATTCTAATACAAAGACGTGTTTGGCACTTCAGAAGCCCCCTACAGGAGGCCGACAGTACCGGAACCTGAACAGCCCCATGAGCAGCTCCGTCCCAATTATTCATATCTGTGCCACCATGTGGCGGGAAACTACCAACGAGATGACACAGATGCTCAAGTCCATCTTCAGGTGACGCTTCACGTTCCATCTATCATCTAGCTCCAAAACTTCATATTTGATATCAGCTCCGTTATATATATAGAGAATACTAAACGACGTCCCGTTTCATAACATATTTATGAAACGAGTGAATGGGTTGGTATTTAACGAGCGAAAGCGACGTCGTTTAGTATTCTCTATATATAGACCCTTTTTCTAAGTGTCAATTGTCGTGAAGATTTACATCTTTCTACCATGAGCGTCTATGGCAAATTTGTAATTATGATTAAAAAAATAAGGACCATACATTGTATTCCTATGTGTGAGCCGACTGTGTGCAACCTTATTTAGCAACCTTATTTAGCTTCCGATATAATAGTGAAGTATTTTGTAACTTCCGTGCTCGAACTCTGCGGCATTCACAGAAAGTTTCATACAATCTCTTCTCCGCAGGTTGGATAGTGACCACTGCGCCCGGAGTAGCGCCATGACGTTCTTCCATATCATAGACCGGGACTACTACGAGTTTGATGGTACATGACAGCTTGTGTGCATAAAAGATGTATTTTTACCATACATTTATTAAATGATAAAATTAATCCACAAATGGGATAAAATTGTAAGATACTTGTTATAATAGTTTATATATGATAGAACACATTCTTGTAGTTTTCGGGCTAAACCCCTTTGGAGTCATACACTACGATGGAACCAACCAACAGTTATCCAATACCACATGATAGTTACAAAATAGATGAATGTACTATTGCAGAAAGTGTGGTCCAAAATATAACATATATTATACATTGGTTCCCTATCTAAATCTAGATAGGATACTTTCAACGTTTCTTTTTATCATTGATATCTTTCCTTGATAAACTCATTTTGACAGACAATAAAAAATAAGTTACACATTTTTATTGTTTTGGGCGATTTTAATCGAGATACATTATCCATTGGTTTGCAGCTCACATATTTTTCGACAATGCCTTCGAAACCAAATCATTCGGAGATAAAGATGGTCGAACTGTGAACGAGTTTGTGATCCAGCTATGCAAGGCTATGGAAGTGGCTGCAAGGTAAGCCGGGAGGCAATGTTAAATCATTTAATGGCGAGAGACAGTGACAATATCGATCTATAATACTTAAGTTGTAAATAGCAGAACAGGTAAATCCAATCTAGTTAAAACTAGCTGTAATGTTAACGTCCACTAAGTCCTAACGTATCTGGACAAGGTCTTCATCTATCAGTCAGCCAAGCTGTTAAAATGGGTAGCATACAAGAACCTGTATATGCTTAGCGCTTTTTAGCTGCTGTGAAAGTACGAATGGTTCAGGGTTATGATGTAGCAATGCTTTGAGCAAGTATAAGTATTCCTTATTGGAATGTTCTATGACACATATACACAATGTATAGTTAGCCCTGTCCCTGCTGCAGCGCCATCCACAAGACAGTGGTGCGACTGCCTCCCCCCAAGAGGGTGCCCACTCCGTACGGGGGACGCCTCGTGTACACCATGCCGGGCAAGAACACCATCACGGTACACCTGAAGGACAGTTCGAGCATCAGGAAGAAGAAGCGCTGGAGTCAGGTGAACACATAGGCCTACTAGTTTATATACAACAATCTGCAAGTCTCAGCTGTCGCTGTGCACTCGTCCCTTTAGATACTTTAGTTACATACTTACGAATAATGAACTGAATTCCAAATTTTGCAAAATTTTGCATTTAAACAGCTTGAAATCGTATTTTGAATTGCAAAATGTTTTTGTCGTGGTGATGGGATGTTATTAACAGTGCTTATGTGTCATGACTGCCACCTATGACGAGATAGGTATGAAGTTTATTGAAGCGTATATTTTCAACTGATCACCTCGATAGATAAACTATTAATTTGTATAACCATGCAAGTTAGATGTTTGAATTAACTGTATGTGCCATTGTTGACAGGACACGATGTAAACTTAGGAATGCCGTGTATGCCACGTGTCTTGTTTTGCAGAACATCAATATGCTGTTCTTTGCAGGGCATGGATAATACTATTTCTGAAGATCAATTAAATGCCTACACTTACAAGACGTGAACTATCTTACTTCTTCTGATATGAAATCTTCTTTACAGAGCATATGATACATGCTAACTATTCTAATTAATTCAACATGCTAGTCACACAGTGTCTTTATCGTGCTTCGCCTTTCGTGTGAGAAAAACGATATTTTAACCAGGATAGTTGATGCGTCATCAGGTGAAAAACTATATTTTTATCCGGATAGTTGATACGCCATTCCCTGCAGGTGATGTACATGTACTGTTGATACGCCATTCCCTGCAGGTGATGTACATGTACTACTTCCTAAAGCACCAGATCATAGACAACGAGCAGTATGATGAGAAGAAGAAGCGCAAGATGGCGGATAACACCTTCCTACTGGCACTCGACGGAGACGTGGACTTCCAGCCTGATGCTCTCAGGATCCTGGTGGACAGGATGAAGGTCGACTCTAAGCTGGGCGCCGCCTGTGGCAGGATCCACCCCATTGGAGACGGTCAGACAACTCGCTCTCAACTATGATTCTTAATGATTTAAAACAATATTGATTTATGGCTATACGTTGAAGACTTAGCCACCAAGGATCATAGTTTGTAAAAGTAGATCGAAATGAGAGTTTTCGGTGAAAGATTGCATAAGGTTATAAATAATTCACTTTTCAGTTTATTCATATTGCACTGAATGTTCCTTTTGGAAAATTACTTAAATCAAAGAAGTGGATAAATTAATAAGAGCAATATATGTGAAAAAAGAAGGTTTCTTGCAATGCAAACGAAGGTTTGCAAGTCGAATTTCCTTGATCCGCAAACATTTCATATAAGCTTTATGATCTGTCATTCATATCTGCCCTGCTGTGTTCCAGGCCCGATGGTGTGGTACCAGAAGTTCGAGTATGCTGTGAGTCACTGGCTTCAAAAGGCCACAGAGAACATGCTGGGGTGTGTGCTGTGTAGTCCGGGCTGCTTCTCACTCTTCCGCGCCTCGGCTCTCATGGATGATGACGTCATGAAAAAGTACACAACTCCTCCCTCAGAGGCAACTCACTACGTCCAATACGACCAAGGTAAACCAAACTTTGTACAATTGAGATAACGAGTTGATGTTCGTGAAGAACTAGAGAGACTTGAATAGGATTCAGGATACCCAGAGACAAAGAAATAGGTCAATCATTGGCAGTCATAGACTCATTCAGAAATTTCTTCTTCAGAATCTTTTGATAGTTTGGAATCAGGGTCTTACCTGACATAAATCAAAGAACATTGGATGTTGTTGTGAACACCACACCAAGCCTTCCTGTCACCACAAATAACCAAGTCAATCTTATCTTCGAATCTCTGTATTGAACACACAACAGCTCTCTAGAAACATTTGTTCTCTCTAGATCCATGTAAATCCTTCTTGTTTCTATATGAGTATTTATGTTTGTATGTTTGTTCGTACATTTGTCTGTACATTTGTTTGTATTCTGAAACATAACAAATACATAAGGTAGGTATAAAGAAGTAATTACACAAGTTAACCTAAAGTACAATATTCAAACACCTAGTCAAAACACTCAGTATATGACATGCTTGGATAAATGAAGCTCTCATAAAATATTCACTCATCCCTAGACTATCAGTCAAAATGGTGATTGAAACACTACACCAGCAGAAATGAAATTATTCCTACAGTCAGATAATATGTTCTACTTTCATTGAAACATGAAATATACTCTTTACCACACGAATATATGCTCTGTGGCTTAATATTATCATGTATAACTACACTCAGTGAAAATGTGTCTATATCTCTTTCACTATCAATAACACATAAAAATACTGGAAATATTAGAAATGCTTGTTATAACCTGAATGTAATATAAACTCCTATTTCCATTACTTTGAGAAATATAATGACAGATTAATCTATGATGGAATACGTATTCTAGCAAAGCCTCGAAAACAGGTGACTTATTCCTCCACTACAGTTATGTAAGCGTGATTTCACGCGCCAAATGAAAATTGCTTATTTCGCTATATTTAGAAAATGACATAACATATGATATACCCAAAACATGTCTAGAAACACTAAGAAAAACTATATACCTGAAGATTTTGGTTAAGCGACTTGGCTCTTAGCCTTATTTTGACTCTTTCGACAACATCGACAACATCGTCGAAAACACTTTTCCAATACGAGGCGACCATTAAAGTTACGTCTGACGTCTCACGTATGACGCACAACTAATAATACTGGTCAGAAATAATAATGATACTCTGCTGGTTTAACTGAAATTACAATTTTACCCCTGGCATCTAAGCTGATTTAACATGATCTAAAATCAGAAATATATTATACACAAAGCGTCAGTAAAATTGTCCGTCTTTCCAAATAAATTCACACCAGATGTGAAAAAAAACAACTTAAACAGTAAGATATTTTATCCCAAGCTATAGATATGTATTCAAATGAAACTAATAATATCAACTTTGTGCCTGTAGGCGAGGACCGTTGGCTCTGCACACTGCTACTGCAACAAGGTCACAGAGTCGAATACTGCGCAGCCTCGGATTCCTTCACATTTGCACCGGAAGGATTCTTTGAGTTCTTCAAGCAGCGACGTAGATGGACTCCGTCTACAATGGCCAACATTCTTGATCTGATTGTGTCCTGGAGGCAGACGATATCAAACAACCCTGACATCTCCATTCTGTACATCCTGTACCAGCTGGCCCTCTTCACCTCCTCTGTGGTGACTCCGGGAACTATCTTCCTCCTTGTGGTGGGCGCTCTCACTGACGCATTCCCGGAAGTGAACCTCAACTACTCTCTTATCATCAACCTCGTGCCCCTGGCGGTCTTCGTCATCATCTGCTTCAAGCTCAACGACGATGTTCAGGTACAGACACCTTCAGATGTAGCTCGATAATGTCAAGACTCTCTCTCAATTTAATGTCAGCATGCGTTTACAACTTTATCGTTTTAAATAGCCTTTAACATAGAAACATATTTTTTTCTCTTTGTTAACATATCTACTGGAATTTACATGTAGCTATTGCAATTCATGTTAATTGTTATTCATGTTGACATCAAAACATAATCGCCACATGCCATAAATGATGAAACATGTTTCAAAACCGCGTTCCCATGCATCCTATACTCTTCATTGAAACCTTGATTGAAAAAGAGTTCATAACATTTTCTGTAACCTTATAGTCCTGAAATACCACCCTATATATGCAAGGTGACAGTCTTCCTACAGTGATATAATCCTTCATATACCTATAATATTACAACGATAGGTTGCTTAATTATGTCACTGATTTCAGTTGAAGGCTGCCTTCTTCCTGTCCATCTTCTACTGTATGTTGATGATGGTAGTGCTGGTTGGGATCATCAAGAAGGCGGCCGAGGGAGGCTTCTGTTCAGTCTCCACAATGTTCCTGGTCGGAGTGGTGGGAATCTTCATCATCTCGGGGCTGCTCCACCCCCAGGAACTGCTGTGTCTGTTGCATGGCATCCTTTACTTCCTCACCATCCCCACCATGTCTATGCTCATGATGATCTTCTCTCTCGCCAACCTGCACGTCCGGAGCTGGGGCACCCGCGAAGCTGCGGGAGAAGGTGGAGGGGACGGGGGAAAACCGAAAACCATGCTTGAACGCTTCCTCAACCAATTTGGAGGTGGATCTCTCACTCAAGGTGAAACGTCCTGTGTTACTTGTTGCAACAGATCTGGTGATGCTGCTATAGAAGATAAGTTCCGGGAGGTCATCAGTCGAGTGGATTCCATGGAAAAAAGAACAACACTCTTCACTGTGTCACCAGAAATGTCACAAGCAGCATTACAACCCTTTTCCCAGAACCACGACGATTTGATTGGAGCAAAACCGAAGACGTTTGGTCAAGGTATTGTTTCCTTCTCTGTGTTTATCTTTTTAACGTTCGATTATTCAACACTTTGATAAACTTAAAACTGTTTGCAAGGTACTTTGAAAATTGACAGTATAGCGTTTACATTATCATGGATGATGAGAGATTTTTCATTTCTATGGTCATTGTCTTCTGAAACATAAACGTGATTGTTTTTCTTTCTAGCCAATCCAATATACGAGGGCGAGGAAGAACTTCCTGCTGGTGCCACCGCTGGAAATACCGGCCCTCCCGCTCTACCTTCATCCGGCCCTCCAGCCGAGTCCATCAAATCACAGCAGTCAAGACTCCTTGACAAGCAGTTCTGGATACGAGACGAGCAAATCGGAGGAAACGGACTGCAGTTCAAGGTTGAAATTACTGATGAGGAGAGCGTGTTTTGGAATAATCTTATTGCCAAGTATCTGTTTCCAGAAGGATTACAGAAGACTGCAGAAGAGAAAGCAGCCGAAGAGGAAAGAATCAACAACGAGTTGCTCGAGCTGAGAAACAAAGTCTGTCTCGGGTTTATTCTCATAAACGCTTTATTCATCATCTTGATATTTTCCATGGAGAGCATTGCTCAGAATACTCCTAACCTTCGTATTGAAATTCCGTGCAACATCGAAAACTTTACAGCAGAAAAAATCCAACCGATTTCCTTAACCTTTACTGCTGTGTTTGGGATTTTACTTGCGCTTCAGTTCTTTGCTATGCTCTTCCATAGATTTTCAACGTTTTTGCAGATAGCTGCTGGTACAGAAGTAAACTTGTTCAGATGCAGGAGGAAACCCAAGGATGATAAGCCATACCAGCCAAGCGCAGAAGAAGCAATTGAGCTTGCACGAACCTTCCAGAGTCTGAGGGATGTTGATGTCGACGACTCAGATAAGATGACAGAAGCGACCACAGACGATGAGTCCGACATAGGGGAGCAGGAGATAGATGACAAACAGAGGGCGGTCAGCAGATGGAAGAGCATCCAGTCTCAGGTCGGTCATTCTGATGACAAGTACAAAACCCTCTCTAGATCATTCATGAAGTCATTCAGCAAACTCGCCCAAATGTCAGCTGAGCACACAGATGAAGAGGAATTGAAACGCAAGGTTTCACAAAAGTTTGCTCGAAGGGGGCATTTCTCCAAAATTGTCGAAATGGCGAAGAAGGCTAAACTTGAAGCAGTGAAAGAAGAGCGTGAAACTGTCCGGCAGAGACAATCCCGGCAATCTTCAGGGGGTCCCCCTGTCCCTCCTCCTCCCGGGTCCGGATTAGCAGATGTGGTGAAATACATTGTGGACTGTAAGAAAGCAGGGATAACTCCAGTCGACATGACTCCAAAGCAAAGACTGTACAGACCACATAAACCTCCATCAGTCTCTCATCGGAACGGACCCCAGGCAGGACCTGTGAGTGGCTGGAATAAGCTGCAGAGAAGAGTAATAGTGTCTCAACAAAAGGATGGTTTGTCAGCTAATAGAAACAGCAGAGACACCGAGCACCAACATACCAACAGTCAGCTCCAGGATGTCCATGGTGGCAGTAGACCAGATGGACACAGAGGCACTAGACAAGGGGACGGTTACGACAGAAGGGGTAATGTTGATAGTTTTAGCGGCAGAATGTATCAGGATGATGCTTATACTGGTGGGGGGCAACTAAACCGAGGTTACGAAGGAAGTAGGAATGGACTTAATAGATACAGCAACCATGATGACGAGTCATTCCCTCCACCCCCAGTTCCAATGCGGTCCAGTCCGAGACAGCAGGTGCCTGCTCCTTCCTATGAGTCGTTTTCCCATGGGATCCCTGATGACGTAGACAGGGGGGTGCCGATCGAGCAGAGTTTGGTATACCGAGAGGCTGTCATGGGAGTACGGCGGGAGAACAGAGAGAGACAGAGACATCAAGCGGATTACAACCTCCAGACACCTCCTGTCACTGCTGACATGCAGACCTGGTCATGAACAACCT
This sequence comes from Steromphala cineraria, assembly GCA_916613615.1. Lineage (NCBI taxonomy): Eukaryota > Metazoa > Mollusca > Gastropoda > Trochida > Trochidae > Steromphala > Steromphala cineraria. Next base: position 843,219 of record OU744729.1, read on the forward strand.
TAATATTCAAGAAATGCCCAGCCCGTTTCCAGATTCTAAGATTCTCAATGTCCTGAACAACCTAAGTATTCATGTCCAATCTTTTTTAAGATTCGAGTAGTGAACAACATAAAGATTCATAGTCACCAAATCTGGACCACTTTTAGATTTATTCACCTAGCCCTAAACCCAGCTTATGTTCAAGGAATCAAGTAGTCCTGGACCAATTTAGATTCGTGGACTCTACACATCCTGAACCAATTTAAATTCGTGGACTCTACACACCCTGAACTACTTTCTGATTCATGGACTCTACACACCCTGAACTACCGTCTGATTCATGGACTCTACACACCCTGAACTACCTTCTGATTCATGGACTCTACACACCCTGAACTACCTTCTGATTCATGGACTCTACACACCCTGAACTACCGTCTGATTCATGGACTCTACACACCCTGAACTACCTTCTGATTCATGAACTCTACACACCCTGAACTACCTTCTGATTCATGGACTCTACACACCCTGAACTACCTTCTGATTCATGGACTCTACACACCCTATGGTCTGGAAATAATCCAATCCTAAACCACCTGCAGAATCACGGAGTCGCCCAATCCTGGACCACACTTATATTGTAGGAATCACTCAATGCTGAACCACACTTATATTGTAGGAATCACTCAATGCTGAACCACACTTATATTGTAGGAATCACTCAATGCTAAACCACACTTATATTGTAGGAATCACTCAATGCTGAACCACACTTATATTGTAGGAATCACCCAATGCTGAACCACACTTATATTGTAGGAATCACTCAATCCTGAACCACACTTATATTGTAGGAATCACCCAATGCTGAACCACACTTATGTTGTAGGAATCACTCAATACTGAACCACACTTATATTGTAGGAATCAGCCAATCCTGAACCACACTTATGTTGTAGGAATCAGCCAATGCTGAACCACACTTATGTTGTAGGAATCATCCAATCCTGAACCACACTTATGTTGTAGGAATCACTCAATCCTGAACCACACTTATATTGTAGGAATCAGCCAATGCTGAACCACACTTATATTGTAGGAATCACTCAATGCTGAACCACACTTATATTGTAGGAATCACTCAATGCTGAACCACACTTATATTGTAGGAATCAGCCAATGCTGAACCACACTTATGTTGTAGGAATCATCCAATCCTGAACCACACTTATGTTGTAGGAATCAGCCAATGCTGAACCACACTTATATTGTAGGAATCAGCCAATGCTGAACCACACTTATATTGTAGGAATCACTCAATGCTGAACCACACTTATGTTGTAGGAATCACTCAATGCTGAACCACACTTATGTTGTAGGAATCACTCAATCCTGAACCACACTTATATTGTAGGAATCACTCAATGCTGAACCACACTTATATTGTAGGAATCACCCAATGCTGAACCACACTTATGTTGTAGGAATCACTCAATCCTGAACCACACTTATGTTGTAGGAATCTCTCAATACTGAACCACACTTATATTGTAGGAATCACTCAATGCTGAACCACACTTATATTGTAGGAATCAGCCAATGCTGAACCACACTTATATTGTAGGAATCACTCAATGCTGAACCACACTTATGTTGTAGGAATCTCTCAATACTGAACCACACTTATATTGTAGGAATCACCCAATGCTGAACCACACTTATGTTGTAGGAATCACTCAATGCTGAACCACACTTATGTTGTAGGAATCACCCAATGCTGAACCACACTTATATTGTAGGAATCACTCAACGCTGCACCACACTTATATTGTAGGAATCACTCAATGCTGAACCACACTTATATTGTAGGAATCACTCAACGCTGCACCACACTTATATTGTAGGAATCACTCAATGCTAAACCACACTTATATTGTAGGAATCACTCAATGCTGAACCACACTTATATTGTAGGAATCACTCAATGCTGAACCACACTTATATTGTAGGAATCACCCAATGCTGAACCACACTTATGTTGTAGGAATCACTCAATGCTGAACCACACTTATATTGTAGGAATCACCCAATGCTGAACCACACTTATATTGTAGGAATCACTCAATACTGAACCACACTTATGTTGTAGGAATCACTCAATACTGAACCACACTTATGTTGTAGGAATCACTCAATGCTGAACCACACTTATATTGTAGGAATCACTCAATACTGAACCACACTTATGTTGTAGGAATCACTCAATACTGAACCACACTTATGTTGTAGGAATCACTCAATGCTGAACCACACTTATATTGTAGGAATCACTCAATACTGAACCACACTTATGTTGTAGGAATCACTCAATACTGAACCACACTTATGTTGTAGGAATCACTCAATCCTAAACCACACTTATATTGTAGGAATCACTCAATGCTGAACCACACTTATATTGTAGGAATCACTCAATGCTGAACCACACTTATATTGTAGGAATCACACAATGCTGAACCACACTTATATTGTAGGAATCACTCAATGCTGAACCACACTTATGTTGTAGGAATCACTCAATACTGAACCACACTTATATTGTAGGAATCACTCAATGCTGAACCACACTTATGTTGTAGGAATCACTCAATGCTGAACCACACTTATGTTGTAGGAATCACTCAATCCTGAACCACACTTATGTTGTAGGAATCACTCAATGCTGAACCACACTTATATTGTAGGAATCAGCAAATCCTGAACCACACTTATATTCTAGGAATCACACAATCCTGAACTTCCTTTAGATTCATTTCACCATAAACTTGAAAACTAAGAAATGTTCTATATATCTAATCCCTTATTTTTCTGAATGACCAACAACACTCCTAGATGTACTGATTCTACTGAGTCACGTAGTTTCGATATAGGTGAATAGAATGATTTTTTCTTTCGATGTTGTGCAAAACAGGTAAAGAAGTGTTCTTTTGGTTTTTAGTTAATACAACTATATTTTATCTTTATTATTTGTATGTGTCTATAATATGTATGTTTATCACGTGTGGGTAGAGAGAGACGAGACTGTGTCCACAGTAGAATTTGTTGTTTGTTACGTCTGATTTTGAAACACTTACATATATGTAACTGTTTGTTATCAGTCCCATTTTCGAGATGTGAAAAGGGGACAGAGAATATTTCGTATTACTTATATATACATGTACAAAAATATATCTATAAAGTTTACTTTTAATGTCCCCAAATTAGAAGAGTTTTAAAATGTGATGAAATTGAAAGTTGTAAAATCGGTTCGGCTTTCGATAGTAGCATTGATCTTGGTCGCTTATGATATTGGAACTTCTAACTGTTTATTTGAACTGTGTTTCCATTGTTCCGTAGTTGATAAGAAATATTGCCTCACTATTTACTAATGAAGGTATATCAATATGAATGTAAAAACAAAATTGAAGATGTTTTATAAATTTATAAATATGTAAAATGTGTATATTATGTATATGTAAAAAAATGATGACTATGATTTATTGTAAATATGACGTTGTTAATATACCGAATGTAAAGACTCAAGTGGGCACAATGCAGACTATACATTCACAAAACGTCTTCGTGTTTTCTTCAAGTCTTCCAATGACCCGTAATGATACCATTTTGATTGTTATTAAAATACACAATACATAAGAAACCGGAATACATTCTTTTTAATAGATAAATAATGTATTTAATATACATGCAATAAGTATTGAATTTTGTAAACATATGATTAAATACGTCATAATGTTTAAGAGAATCTAGAAATGACCATTTAGTACCTCCCTTTGCTAGGTTATCTTCAGTCTAAGTTTGACAATAATAGAGTTACTTCCCTTATGATACTGTGCAATTGGTTGGTAATGAATCGTTGATAAGGAAAATGAGGATGTACAGTTATTATTCTTGGTCGTTGATTGGTTGAGTTGTTCCTACACGTAATTTATAAGGACATTTTGAATAATTCCTTTAATTACATTTTAGATGAGTTTATTGATCGTTCTTGAAGGAAACATTCTAAAAGCATTGAACAACCTATATCCAATGTAAACGGGTTGATTTAGTTAAACTTTCGCAAAGTGTTTTAATACCTTGACGATTAAGCTTCTTTAAGCCAAAAGTTTATGACTGTATCTCTAGAATGCTATTATTTTTTCTTTATTACTGTGTGTTTTGTATGTCTAATTACATTGTAACGCGATCCCAGTCTACATGTCTACCGTATTAGTTGTCATACTTAATAAAACTATTCTATTTTCTATTTTTCTATTTTTGAACGGTGTACCACTAACCTTGGACATTTCGGATAACGCTTGTAAACACCTCAAGATGACACAGAATAACTAACATAATGACAATGTATACCGGTAATAACAAAGTCATACACAGATGCACAAGGCCATGTGATCTGATGTTCTTTACCATTTACACAATTCCATGTCAGGTTACATCATAGGAGACACTTTATGGGTCATGAACATTTTCTGAAGAAATCACGATTGTTGAATTCTTCCTAATTACTCGACCAGTTTAATGCATAATGATTGGTGTGCTAGATGTGCCAGTACTCGGGATTATTAAACAGTTTATGCGCCCAGTGCTCAACATCCAAATTGTTTTACATGGATTTCTTCATGCAACATTGTCTTTCAAAAAGAATGAAACTATGCTGTAGGCCACTTGACTGTCGGTGACAAATGCACTTTTTCGATCTGTCATAATTATAGCCTTCATCTTTCACGTTTTCAGGTTTACGTGTTCGTATCGGCCATACCTTAGATAATCGTGGAAACCATAGACGGATGTTCTTGTTTACTGCCTTACTTTCAAACATGTTTTTATTTCGATTTTCAAATTTTTGGAAAGGCCCAAGGCGGTAATCAACAGGACAATGTATCACGTGCCTTAGTTGTGAATCTAGCATCTGATTAGGATACAATCATGTGAAACAGTTACACTCATCTCGCAAACTAATACCTATAAACATGGTACCGCCTGCAACGCAACGAAGAGCACAGACACAAAGTATCCACATGCATACAATCGTTCAAGCATCAATCAGCTGTTATAATAGCTTAACAATATGTTATTAATCTCAAAATCAACATGGAAATAAACAAAAATATTTTGCTGATGATATTGTACTTTTCGTGGATTACACAAACGTACACAGTCGGACTTCTGATATCGGAAATCTCGTTTTCCGGGTGATTTTATAGTGAAACGAATATGTTCCCAAATAATGTATTCACTTACACCTCGTGATCCCGGATCCGGGCGCCGACTTTAAAAACATTGTCTGAAAATTTGTATTGAAATCAAATCGGGTAAACGGGTGGTCTCGGTTCTATCTAGCATAACAATGTGCACTATCCAGGCTGTCTCAATACGAGTTAGTTGTTAATATATTAGAAAGCGTCACTAAAACTCGTCAACTAAGTGTTAACTTATATAGAACAAAAATTGCTGTATTGAAAATGGTTGTCATTAAACTAAATATAGAAAATGTATCATGATTCATTTCTCTTGAACACTGAAATATATTTGAGCATATAATCGTTGTCAGTAACGGGGTTTTGCGAGCAAAATAAGTTGCAAATTGTATTTTGAAATATATTTTTATGTTAAATTTATTACACAATATTCCTTTTTAGAACACACTCAGGGGCAAAAGAAACGATACCAACTTTTCAAAAGAGTACAAAACAAAATCCTGTTGTAAATGAAATGCGACTACGAGGCCTTGTGATAGGCACCTCAGTTGTGAAGAAGTACTCACAATTTCAAAGGATTTTCGCTCTTCATTTGACATTTTAACCTTTCGTTTATAAGGTTCACGATTGTAATCAGATTTTGAGCTGTTTCTTTACAGCCTTGTCGTTCACAGGCGGAATTTGTAAAAGAACTAACATACAAAAAAGTTCTTTAGTTTACATATTAACGTTTAAATTTTAATTATGTGTGGTGTCTTCGTCAAAGTATGAAAAATAATTGACTGAAGTTTTGACTTAAGTCACTTCAAGAATGGTTATTCCACTTCAAACTAAATGTTTTCAACAAAGGTCTTAAATTTTTAATGAATTTATCGTCTAAAGATATATTTTCTTAAAGAGCCATTTCGTGATTTTCAACACACATATTTTCTTTTAACGAACCTAGATGGTTTGATTTATAAAATAACATCAAACAAAACATGATCAATCCGTAACAGTCATATATGTTCGTGGAAACGAACTTCAGACGTCCAATATACAAGATATAGCCTATCAAACATGATCAACCCGTAACAGTCATCCTGATTGCCTAAGGGAATGTTCACAAATCACGTTTGATTGATGACGCTCATCATTTTCCGGCATGTTCGAGCAGGTATTTTTTGTTCCACAAATATTCGGGAGGGAATTCCCTTTTGCACACGACACGTCAAATTTTATATATTCGATTTGTTTTCTATTTTTTATGTTAATAACTATGTCAAGTTTGGTAATTAGTTTGCCTTTCAAAACAAATAAATAGCGAAAATAATCAAAGCCACTGACAAGCACTTCAAGCGGTGTATTTTTTGTGGAAACGAAATTCAAGAGGACTCCCATGTTAACTAATATAGGGCCTATATATATATATATATATATACGATTTGTACATGGTTATTTCACAATTAATTTCAAATATGTTCATGAGGTTATCATTTCAGTTGTTCATGATTTAACAATTTGACAAAGAATATAGTGTATCGCCAAAAAAAAGAAAAACCCCGGGAAATGAAGCCAATCATCTGAGCTACGAGCGTGAGATGCATGACTGGCATTTACTGCCACAAAACATTGTCTTTACTGATAACTTTTATTATGAATCATGTGTAAAAATGTCCCTCTTCTATCAATCAATTATTTTTTCTTGATTTACTCAATGAATTAGCATGATACAGTACATATGTTTTCTCGCAATGCTAACAATTCAAAATGGCGGAGGAAAGCCGACCGAACTAGAAGCCTTGATCGTCACGGCCACTAGGATTATTGTCAGCTGATTGTTTGGTCGGTGTTGTAGTTACTTTGATGTTTAAATGATTGTAGGAGATTTGTTAATAATGTTGCATAAGAATATATGACAGACAGACAGATTGTTTATTGAAATCTACATATGACACCTCAATCAATATACTATTTTCCGAACATAAAAACTTCATGTAAATTAAGTGATTAAGATATATTTCTGAGGAAAAAAATGTTTTACTCTGAGTGAGGTTGTGCGAACTGCGAAGTCGAGGGCGACAGCGAAAGTACGATGGAAATTCGCATGCGAGTAGACAAGAGAGAAATGTCAAGCGGATTTATTTGGGAGTTATTGCCCCAAAATTAAATAACCTGAAATCTACAATAAATTTACGGATTTTTAACTGGATAAAGATTTTTAAAATTTGCTTTACAATAATGAGTTGACATGTCACTGCAAGAGGTAAATGCAACTGATTTTACTGTTGTTCACACGACAAAGATTCTTCTAAGGATGAAATGACCCTTTTCGCATATAACCATGTAAATTCCATGATATTAACGTAGTGACAAGGCGTAGTGTCACAAATGCTTCAAAAATGTTTGTATAAATATGTTTTATCAATCTTGGCATTGCTCTCTTGATAACAGTTCACGTTACAGATTGTATCGAGAATATAAGAGTTTGTTAGAATCTGAAAAGTATTTAAGCATTATACATGATGTTAAACATAGAAATATTCTTATCAAATTTAGGGCAGGATTATTAAGATTAAAATAAACGAAGGAGGATGGCTAAACATTGATATATCTCTACGTACATGCCGGTTTGTAAATCTGGCATTGAAGACGAATTTCATTTTCTCCTAGTGTGTCAACATTATTCCTCAGAAAGACTTCATTATCTTCCTCATATTTATAATCAAACGCTAACTAATTTTATTTTAAGGAATTGTTGAATTCCACTTCAAAAGAATCTTTGATGAATCTAAGTAAGTATATATATACACTCAGGGGCAAAAGAAACGATACCAACTTTTCAAAAGAGTACAAAACAAAATCCTGTTGTAAATGAAATGCGACTACGAGCCCTTGTGATAGGCACATCAGTTGTGAAGAAGTACTCACAATTTCAAACATCAAAGTATAAAACTTATAATTGTATGACTGTTCAAATATACGAGGGGTCACAAAACAGCTTTTTCGATGTTATGTTTGGTCATAATCTTTGGAATTGGAATAAAATAATTATGAAATATAAAAATCTATAAAATCTAAGATGTTATCAATATAAATAACCCTTGTAGAAGTTAATTTGTTCACGCATTTTGCCTGTATTTTGGTTTGAAAACAAGAAAAAGGGCCATTTTCACTATCCTATCTCGTCTAGTTAAGGAGATTTTTAACAGCGTTTTTTGAAAGGCTTGTATTTCAAAAGCGTTAACAGATATAGCTCTGAAATTAAAAACTTAGTTCAGTTAACTCTTGAATACAGGAAATAACCCTGTTTCAGTCGTATCTATCAATCGTAGATTAACCTATCATGCATTTTATATGGTATCGTTTCTTTTGCCCCTGAGTGTATTGCCTTTAATAAAAGACATAAATTGTATAAATAAATAAATGAATTCAATATATGTCCATTGAATATATGTAACATGTATATTTGTGTATGTTTATGGGCCCGTGGCCTTCATTCATGAATAAAGATTGATTGATTGATTGACTGTTTTTTAAAAAACGAAGGACCATTGTCGAATTTTGATGGGCACTGAAAACATAGGTCCCATCCATAATTATCCCTGCACACTACATTGCATTATGGGAAGGGACATTTCTCTTTCTATTTATAATTCTGCTAAACAAATGACGCGCTGTGTCTAAAAATAACTTCGTTAGCAGTTTAAGCTAGTCGGTGAAAAGGGGTCGAACTGGCCGTTAAAGAACAGGACTTGAAACCTTCCTAATATTACTACACTAGGTCAATTGGCTCATAGAATGATACTTTCCTGCAACAGGCGATATATGTTTGCATATGACCCCAACAACCCAAAAGGTGCCTCTTTAATATGTCAATTTGTATATAATGCCTGAGTCACATCAAGGTCGTTCTCACTACGTCCTACTCCGTCCAAAATTAAAAGCAAAACGGACTCGAACGGAATGGAAAGGAGTAACGATTGTTTATATTTTATCTAAATATAACGCCTGTTCGTTCAAACACAGTTCTCAGCACGTTCATCTAGTCTTTACTCCGTCCTCGGGCAGTTTCTAACACGTTTATTTTGGATAGTTCGCCTCGTTTTCAGGACGTCTTCAACCAGTTCAGTGCAGTCTTTACACATTTCATATCCGTTCTAAACTAGACCAATCGAGTTCTTGATACGCAAAATTCCGTCCTTGCTACGACCAACCTGTTTTAAGACGGGTTTTTTCGTTTTCACTACGTCCTGATTCCGTTCTCAGTGCGTCTTAATTGTAAAATCATCCAGTTCTGGCCCGTTTTCTATAAATACCAAGCTCGTCCTTGTCCGTTCTCATTAGCGCTCTGAATCTCAAGGTGAACACATATTGCCTCCAAAGAAGAAGAAGTATGGTCAGAGGAAGGTTGTTCACAGGAAATCAAATACCAGATTCACTTGCCCATAAAAGCCATAGTAGCCGAAGCTTTTGTTCCAGAGTTAGCCTTATCGCCTGCACCTCCTGAATCTTCTGTCACATAGTCACTTCACATTATTTCTCTGCTTTCATCACTAACTATAGGAAACCAACATTCATTATGATGAGAACTGTAACTTGTTCATGTTTCTCGTAACACGTCTCTATCCCGAATGATAAAAGTATTAACATATGTGTCTTTATACTCGTCCCTACATACAGAACTGCAAACGTAGTAAGAACTGTGTGAGAATTTTGCAAACGTACTAACAACGAGTAGAATGCAATGAGAACCTTATTAGAACTTTGAAGACTGTGTAAGAACGTACTACAAACTGAAGCAGAACATTTTCAATAGTTTAAACTTATAAGGACGTACAAACAACTGACTATGGTCGTATTGAGAACGAATAAGACCTGACTGAGGACTGGATGGACGGGGTGAAAACTGTGCACAAACGTTTTGCAATCGATTCTCGACGGCGCAACGTTCTTATTCGTCCTTAGTCAGATCGAAATACGGCAGTCCGTTTGCAGTACGGCAATCCCGTTTTCAGTACGTTTGTACTCCGTCTGATTTCAGGACGGGGAGAACGTTTAACATGTCAAACGTTCTGGAGCACCTTCACGTTTTTAGTACGTCCAAACCAGTTCATACAGTTCGTAAACAGTTACCACAACGTTCATTCCGTACTCAGACAGTTCTCAGACAGTCCGAGTCCGTTCTGAAAAAAATCCAAAAACGTACTGAGAACGGGCTTGGTGTAAAGGGGGTTTGAGTAGTGCGCTTTTAATGTTGTTCAGTATATTGAAACGTTCGGTTTAACAAGATTTGATGCCCCCAGCACAGGGTCATGATGACGAGGTGTATGTCAACTAAACTATGCATCACTTGTCTAGGTCATGATGAAGAATCACACTAGCGTGCTAGATCCGGTTGAGCTTGCAGTGGTGTGAAGCTGTTATAGCGTCCTGACACACAGGTGCAAATTGTTAGTCATAACGGTAACAGCTACTGATTTGCTGACGCTAGCAGGATAAGCATAATGTTATGGTATAACCATTAATAGATTGTTAATGGAAATCTTAAATCATTAACACATATGACATTCACAGTGATTAAAAGGTGATAGTGAGTTAGGAGATAAACCTACTGTGTGTTTTTAATTTTCGTGGTCTAACGTAGATTCGATACCTGTTGATGTCATTCGGAGACGAACGCGTTAGCGTGAGTTTTCGAATGTAACATCAACGGTATCGAATCTACGTTAAACCACGAAAATTAAAAAACACAGTAGGTTTATCTCCATTCTACCATGACGATTTTTTTTAGCGTTTTACATGTCATTTCTTTTCTACCGCGTAACGTCAGTTGTGCTTCGGTCAACACTGTGACGTCATAATGCATTGTCCTTATGACGTCAAAGGTTATCGTCACTGTTGACATCACTCAAACCAAAACCGATTGCGGTAGACTAGCTTATTGATCTAAATTCAGCCTTTCGCCTAAAACCAGACTCTACTTATATAAAAGTACGGGTAGTATAATGATAAAAGACTTTTAGTTAGTATTCAGACGAAGCAACTCCCGAAGCGAACGGTGACTGTTAGCATGTCGACTCGTTCGTTTCTATGGCAGTGTGCATCAAACCGCGGCGAATCGCCCGTCATAAAAATCGTGTTCGAACGTAGGTTCGACCATCGAAATAAACCAATGAAATTCGAGGATTTGGAAATGTCATCGTAGAATGTTGATTTGAACGCATAGTTTGCTGGCAATCTCTATAAATTTAGATTAACAGGTTTTATATTTTTTTAACTATATATATTCATTCTGTATTAGTATGACCTATTATAAGACCAGCATGACCTAAATTTATTAAGGTTGTAACACTTCCGTCTTATAAGTAAACAATTTTTGTTTAGGATACGGATGTTTACAACGTAATGGTTTGGATCTAAATCGTAGTTCGGACAGCGACGAAATCCCCTTCAAATACTTACTTATAGTGTACACTCTTAGGGAAAATTCGTTTTGGATTTGTAAAATTCTGCAATGATGATATGTAGACAAAGTGATGTTATATATATCTGACAAAGTGATGTTATATATTTCTCACTGTTTATGTCTCCATGACAACACCAGTTTGACAAAATAAATGTACATATACGTGAAATATGATAATAATAAAATATTGCAATCCTATTTGAATTTTCAAACAAGCTAAGCTATAACTGTCAACTCATCAAACGCAACACTTGAAATGGGCTAGTTCAGGTGTTCAAACCTTGTCCGGGTATTCTTTAAAAATCTATATCAAAACATTATTTTAGTTTTAGTATTATTTTTTAATTTGTGAAACGTAACATTTTCAAAATAAGTTAACATAAACTTACATAAGTCTTATATTTAAAGAATAATTTTCATGTTAAGGAACCATTGATGTATTACCAGTTTGGTAAAAAAAAAACATCTTTTTTTTCCGACAAATTAGTAAACATTTGAATAGATATGTATATAAGTTGCTGATAGTCACGTCGCTATTGTCAGTCATGATACATACCTACGTTACCTACATACCTACAAAATCTAATCACGGAAATCTGTCGTGTCAGCAATTCGTACAAAACGAAGCAGGTTAAAATTTAGAAAAAGTTGACTCTGTAAACCAGTTGACTTTAAACCATGTTTACAACACAGCCGCTTCATATTTTCATTATATAATCCAAACCTCTTGTTTGCATACCTTGCATGTTCTATGATGATTCAATACTGACAATGAATGATAAAGTGTTTGTCATTTTCTTGATATTTATGGCCATTAAGGAAACGAACAAGGGAATAAACATCTAAATTTCATTTGATTTACTTGACATAGCCATTCTCTAAGATAAAGCTTTATATATATAAAAGATTAAAAACTGAAGGAGGATTGGGTATGGTAGATGTCCAAACATTTATTGAAGCTTTGAAATTATCTTCTCTCAGATTTTATTGTAAAACAAATTCAATTTATAACCCTGCAAATATTCCATACCATAATATTCTTCAATATGGATCAAATATCAATAAGATACTATATATTGAAAACCCATTTTGGAAAGATGTCTTAAACTTGAGCTTTGTAAAAAATGGGAAATGATATTTAATGACTATGACTTGGACTGGAATAACATTTTCAATTCATACAGACATGGCTTGAAAGATGTAAAACTCCTTGATTTTCAATATAGATTTTTGCAAAGAGTTATATATACCAAAAAAGAATTGTTGAAGATGCATCTTGTTGACGATGATCTGTGTGCTTTCTGTAAGGAGACTCCTGAGAGTATTTGTCATGTATATTGGGATTGCAGTGTAACCAAAACTTTTTGGAATGAACTTGAAATTTGGATAAAAAGGCAATTACAATCCAAAATAATTATTTCGAAATACTTGATTTGGTTTCTTAAAATTAATAATATTTTGATGAATCAAATCCTTCTCTCTGCCAAAAAATATATAAATTTATGTAACATAAAGAATATAATTCCAAAACTGAGTAACTATCAAAACATTCTACAAGAAATATATTTTGTTGAAAAATATATTTCCAAAAGAAACAATGAAACGACTGCATTCAACAGCAAATGGAAATCACTAATCCCAATATTCAAGAAATTATATTTTATGGCTTTAAAAAGAGCCTTTTCAGCTCATACTATTTATTATGTTTGTTGTAAAATTTGAAATATTTCATGTATAATATACTTTTTATATGCTGTGTAACCCTTGGGAACCAATATATAAAAAAAAAATTTAAAAAAAAAATTTAAAAAAAACTACATTGTGATTGATTAAATATTTTAAAATTATTTTTATATTCGTTATCATTTATTTTGTGACCTTATGTTAATTGAATTCTGATTGTCTATTCATGATTCAAAATTGTGATCAATGTACAGTCTTTGCTTTAAGGGGTAAGTTTCGAAATGCTGTTTGAATTCATTGTTTTGCATAATTTTTACATTCAGTAAGATAGAGGATATTGCGAAAGCTTTATTTACATATACCTTGGAAGATATAAACTATATACGTGTGGTCGACCTTGTAGAACGCAAATATTATTGAGCAACTAGCTATAGGTCTCCCTGCATCCGGGTCAGCCGACCGAGTGGATGTTTTCCCGGGCATGATTGACAGGTCGGTGTGTATTCAACGGGTAAACAGATGAATATGTCATTAAAATCGTTCCTGATGAAACATTAGATACAGGTTTCTTTATGCTTAGTGCATGTAACCTTAAAAGAACTAAAATAACTATTTATTGACAATAATGTTATTTGTATTGTTCAATTGTTAATGAAAGTTCTTGTTGACTGTAAGTGAGCGTTCTTTTGAATTACCAACAGCAAACACATCAATGTCACTACAGTTTGATAGAGATTATGAAACATTTTTATTATTAAGTAAATTAAGATAGTTCGTGCAATGTATGCTAGCAGGCTGCTGGGATAATTAACACGAAATCAAGGCAGGGGTAGCTACGATGTGTCCGTGACACGAAATCAAGGCAGGGGTAGCTACGATGTGTCCCTGACACGGACCACGGAGACAACATATGAATTGCGCAGCTGTCAAAGCATACTATGTATCCTGACACATCCAAGTGTTAAATGTCAACAATACAGATGTGTCTGGAGCATAAGCAAAACGCATCAACATAAATATTGCGTTCTTCGTATGCACTCTTTAACGCATTTGATATCCTTTTCTAACATATTTTTTAGCTATTGTTCAATGACTATCAACAATTAAACCCTCTATAGGACTTTGAAAATTTCCACTGCAAAAGAAATTCCCCTTAATTTACGTATGTTAATATCTAGGGTCGACTTGCTGCGAATAAACTTTGATGGATCATGTGACACTTTCCAGGAAAGCCGGAACTAGGTGTGGATATAAGGACTAGTGTCCCCACGCTCCATCAATACCCCAGAACTAGTGGAAACCATCCGATCCTCTCCCACTTAGAAGTCTACACCAGTGTACGTCCACTTCAAATCCAGGTAGGTTACATTGTCATCTAACCGAGATTGTTACTTTTAGAAACACCATGAATCCATGCAGAGTCGTGAATATTTACACCTGGACATAAGTTAAGCAACATCTAGGTAAAGGTTGTCAGATAAGTATGTAGACAAAGTTTCAGAGCAAAATCATTATGTTTTAGGGTTCACCCATCTAAGATATAACAAGGAACAATTCATTAAATACTTTTGTATATTAAAAACAAGACTTTTTGGTTCTGTCTCTTGTAACATATCGGTTTATGTAAAGCGAAAGCTACCCTTCAGTTAAGTGAACCCTTCCAACAGTAAAGACAATTTAACAAAACGGTTAGCAGCAGTGTGAACCTTGAAGATTGCAAATCCTGGGTAAAGACAACTCAATAAAATTTGATATTTCACGAGATCCGTTCAGTTTTAACTATCTCTTTACAACGAAGGAAAGCAACGGAAACAGCTAAAAATATAATGAATGTTATTTTCATTGTAAATTGTCAATGTTTGTTGAAAAAATGGGTGAAATTTCAATAGCCAGTTACTTCGTTAGCACAAACGATGTTTCGATCCGTGATGTTTTTGTCACCAGAAATCGAATTTCCTCGTGTAATTTTGGAATAATAGTTATTTTTGGACATTATGGATAACGCTGTGAGAGTCGCATGGGCGCCTCGGAGAAAGCCGAATCTGCTCACGGAACTCACCGAAGTATTGCAATAACCCTGTGTGGAGCTATAGGGCTCGGTTTCTTCGAGTGATCTTCTAGCGGTACTGCGCGGAGTATGGTAAAGAGAGCAGTATCGAATTACAACACTGCTGAAGCAAGTTGCATACTTTAAAATTCTATATCATTATGTTGGCATAAAGAAATACATTTAGCGATAAACATAAATGTGCATTTTGTTAAATTCAATAAGGTTTATTTTAGGGTTATCATTTGAGTTCATGTTGCCATGCTTGTGTTCAGTAGAAAGGTGACCTGGGCAAAAAGTTAGAATGAAAAGTTTCATGCCTTTGTTAACGTATATTGACTTATGTATACTGAACACAACAAATAAAGGATAGCTAAAAATATAAATGTTAGTATGAAGATGTAAAAGTTATGATGAATATTTATAAATTTCTTTGAAGTACACCTGATGTAAATATAATTCAGAAGAAAAACATAATAATTTCTTCTTCTTCATCAACCAGCTTCTAAATGCCTATAATAAATTGATGAATCAAAAATACCCCTAAGTTTGGCCAATATACTGAAAAGTATGCAGTAACTATTAAATACACAATTTCTTTACATAAGAAAAGTAAAATATTTCAACTGAAAAGAATAATCAGTAAGCGACCTTACTTAATGTAGTTGTAAATATCCAAGCAACTGGCCGTCAACATTACAATAGAGTGCCATTTTTTAAAATCCCTGCATGCATGTTGGTATTGAAATAGCCTATTCTTTTTGTGTTTAGCCATGCAATTGTTTTTTCTTACACAAAATGAATTAAAGGGGTTTACGAAAAATGGCCGCCAGTGGAATTTAAGTGAAATTTCGTACTTTGTCCTCTGACTATGGATGATTGGTTTGTGTAATGAGATTTTTGTCACTGTCAAAAAAATACATTTAGCATTATCTTACAATTATCAGTGAAAATTTTGAGATATAAAATTATCAAAAAACGTGCTACTGTCCCTTTAATACATATCTTGTAATCGCTTTATTAGACAGTCCAATTGCTGACATCCATCACTCTACCTGCCGAGAAGATATAACACATTGTAATGTGAACATGAAGGAACTATTCTCATAACATTTTATCTTATTCTTATCATTGATGCCTTGTTGTCAATGAATAATTTCTTTGAAGTGAATATGAAATTCATTGTCAGTCTTAATATTTGTTGCTCTGCGTTTCTGTTTGATATGACACACATGTTTCACTTAGTGAGAATACTCTGCTGACATTCACGATGTACAAATGTGCTAGAAACGACGATACTGTCTACTTGCTCAGCAACACCCTAAAGCAGTTTCGTTATTATTTTTTTAAAATCCAGTTAAGGAAGTGATAACGAAACACCCTAAAGCAGTTTCGTTATTATTTTTAAAATCCTGTTCATGCAGTGAATACGAAGCACCCTAAAGCAGTTTGATCATTATGTTTTTAAATCCAGTTAATGCAGTGAAACGAAAGCACCACCTCCTGTCAACTATAGCTGACCATTTGTCCGACCATTGTTGGCACAATTAATTTAAGTCATAGTTTCATCAAATGGTAACATGAAGAAGTTTTCTTTCTATCGCTTAACTTTCCGGTTGTATATTTTGGTGATTTAAAAACTTCACTAACTTTCTTTCTGAAAGAAATTATCATTTATTTAAAAAAAATAAACTTATGACTAACAATTATGTTGAAAAACCTGTTTTTCCTTACCATACCATTTACACGTCAATTCGTTTTACAAAATGAAGACACACATGCGAAAAAAATCCCCTAAATAGCGTGTCCACAACCAATTTGTTATTGTCTTCTCTTACGGCAACCAGTAACATGTGAAATGGAAACACAGCGTTTCCAGAAATTAACCATAAAGATGAATTAGCTAGCATAAAATATAATTTTACAATGCCATTTTCGATTAAAAAAAAAATTTAAAAAAATCTCGAAATCCACATACAATATAAAACTTGAAGAATTTCAGATAAATAAATTTCTTTAAATATATCTTGTGATCATCTTGAATTTTTTTTTTTTTGCAACTTGCATCAGAAAGTTTCATTTCATCATACTGATTTGTGACGGGAAAAGAACACAAAGCCCTTGGTTTTTTTTTTTTTATCTTGAAAAATATCTTATGAAATTAGGGCCCCCCATAGGTGAACAGAACACCATTTGACAACAATGCAAAATGAATACTACTGTTTGTTGTGTTTCGTATATGTTGTCTTTATGTTAGATGTTGTGTTGAATAAAAGTTATGTTTGATCCTTTCACCCCTATCAAGTGCCAATAATAAACCCATGGGCAAAAGAAACGCTGGGTATTTTTCAAACGAAGGATAAACAAATAATGCATGTCGTGTAATTGCAATGTCGAATGTGTTTCAAAAAAGAGTATTTTGAGAATTATCTCTCATAATTTCAGCCACGATTGCATGACGTTTTTTGTACTGTGGTTGTCTTAACACTGTTAGGGTGCGAAAATCGCTGTTTTCAAGTACTTTTTTGTAATAAATATTTTGAAATTAAATTTGAATTTTGGAAATGTGTATGAGAAGGTTATTTGAGATGTTGTTAATGAAAAACATCCACTTTGACATGTATGCACTGACGTGTTTTCGTTATATAACGTCTACAAATATGCAAAAATGACCAATTTCGCTCTCCTATCTCGCTTAGTTTAGGAGATAGCAAATTGGTGATTTTTTTACACGCGTTTGGAAAGGCGCCATGCAAAAATATCAACACAAAATGATTCAAAGAAGGCAAACATAGTTGAGTTGACTTCTAAGGAAACTTTGCCACTTTCTTTCATTTATATTTATGTTACATGGAATAAAACATCATGACATTTATGTTACCAGCGTTTCTCTTGCCCGTGAGTTTACTACATAATTCAAATTGTTCGTTCATTCCATGCTTGATAATAATACAGATTATGAATATTAAAAGAAATCGAGATTACTAACACACATTTTTATGTACGGTAGTTGAGAGTTTTCAAGTTAATTATTGTTGCTTGGATTTAACATATAGAAAACTATTTTTTGTCTCACACAGTTTTTCTACACCCAGGATGTTTGCCCACTTCGCTCTGACCATCACCGTGCTCACATGTCTGCAGTACATTGGGTTCGTCAACTCTCAGGGTGAGTTCACTGGTCGGCTTGCACGATTGTGATTATTCACAAGATTATTTATATAGACAGTTCAAAGTACAATAATCCCACTTTTCCATCTACAATTACCAAACCCTAATAGCCGAAAGAATTGGACGGGTAATTTCCTCAAACATCTTTTTAAGTCAAAATATAAGGCAAATCTGTATCATTGTCATTTGCGAACCAACCTCGTATGCCGAATATCAACTTTAAGAATTCTTTTTAAATCACCAAACAATAGTAGCATTACACATGTACACATTGGCATTGACGTTAAAATATCATACATTTTATGCATTATTCTACTTGCACAAATTTTAATTAACTGTAAAGCAAACCTTAATCAAGTCAGCTCAACAGGTTGGTCATACTGTTGAGATAACAAATGTTGGACCAGCAATTTTAGTTCTTTGTGTTTGATAATTAGTAAATATTAGTAAAAGGAACGCTTAATTAGGACGTCCGCACATTTAAGTGGATGTTAATCGATTTTCGTTAAGGAACATTATTTTGATAGATTTGGCATTTTATGATGAATTAAGTTAGTAATTATGTTCGAAATACATCAAAGCCAAATATAATGTCATGTTAATTACAAAGCGCCTCTTGAATAGTCAACTGTAACCGTGCTATAAATTACGCTTGTCGTTGCTGGCTGGCACATAGGGTTAACAATGAGATGCATTGAAAGTACACATCAGTGTGAACAGTGTTAGTCACTTGACGTAATTTCCATAGATATCCATGATATTTAGTATTCATCGTGTTCAACTCACAGTTTGCTAATATGTTTCAAATCATCTTGGCTACGACCTCATAATTTCAGTTATACGTTTCAATTTGGTATCGTAGGATTGACGATTCCATCAACGATGACATCAATGGCGTTTTGTAGGAAACGATTTTTATTTATTGTTCATTTGCAGCTTTATTTGATGACAATAATTAAATATTAGTACGATTATGTACTAATTGTGATTACCTTCTTCAAACTGCGATGATTTTAATTCAGCATGCAAAGTTTATCAACTGTCCAATCAGACTTCACCTCATGAAATGAAATATATTAGTGAAAGCTTATATTAACTTGGAAGTCTGCCTAGTTAACGTCACGTGACGAACATTTCCGTCAAAGGGTCCCCTTGCACAAAACACTAAGTTGACCTGAAGTCACTAAGGTAGCCTTAGTTCAATGTTAGTTTCGTGCAACTGCCGCAGGGTCCCCTTTCACAAAGCCCTAAGGTGATCGTAAATCCTTAAGGTAGCCTTAGTAATGTTAAAGAATAGGAGTTAAAATCAACCTTAGTTAAGGTTGCTTTGTGAGAGGAGGCCCAGGTCTGTTTAAGTAAGGTTGAAATATATAACCCTTGTTGATGGACGCCCTGTTCCCCACCCCACAGCCACCACGTGTGCCCAGGGGTCGGGCTGCTCCAGCTGTAGCGGCAACAAGGTGGCGAGTCTAGGGAGTACCCAGGTGTGTTGTCCCGGCTGCACCAGTCAGTACTTCAACTACGGCTCCAACAGCAACGGCTACTACTGCAACTGTAACCCGCTTCGTGAGTACTCAATGATGAATAGATTATACCTATGTCTCGTAATATTCAGTATGGGAAAAGAACTATTTCAAAGATCATACTCGGGGTCCGAGTGAAACGTTACTTTGTCACCAGAGAGCTATAGGTTAGGCACACTTGTTCTCTAGCATGCACTGTTGTGTAGCAAAAGACCATGCTCCTGGCTGCACTGAAACCCTTTCATCTCTTCTGAAATGCTTCATAAAGCAAAAGCTCAAAACTTTAGAGACATTACGGAAACTACCTGGTCTCTCCATCAGCTCTTCTCATCAGTTTATCTGAACCTCTTATGTCTGAAATTCACGGCCGGTTTTAATAAAATCAATCATAGACGTGAGACGTGATACTTCCTTTTTTCCTCAACATTATATTTGCTATTTTATCCAGGTCATAATCGACGCATTTTCTACTACGTTAAGGGATTTAACAATAAATTGCTATATTAAGTTTTCAGAGAGTCGAGCTAGGTCCAGATTTACATTGATTTTGGTAGCCTTCATTTATCAAGATACGGTTAAACGAAGAACCTTATAGTTAGCTAAAGCATATGGATGCCGCAAAAGAGGAAATCTAATGATAAATGTAAACTAATGAATACGGCTAGCATCCGTCAAATGAACAATTCTTTCATTTTCAATTATGCAAATATCAAACTGAATGTGTATTACCTGAAATGAATCGAAAAAGTGTTACCGTTGTGTTGTGTTGTGTGCAGGTGTCGTGGGCAACTCCTCCGCGGGTGAGGCGTGTTCAGCGAGTGGACTGACCACCTACCTCCACCTCAACACCATGCCCATATGCTGCCCCGACCCCTATATTGCCAAGTACAACGGCAAGGACTCGACTGGACGCTACATGGTGGACTGCAGTAAGTCCCTTTAATCTATAACAATCCTACATCATACCCATAGTTCACAACTCTCAGGGTTCGTGCATCGAACCTTAACAAATAGCAATGTAAAACCGATGACTGGCGAATTACTCTAGTCTTGGTTTCAAGTGGTTATAGTCATATCAACGCCGCTGTATTTGTTGATGTATTGCCACATTGCCGGTAAAGACACTCACTCACTCTGTCACCTCAAACTACGAGGGACAGATTGAGGTTGAACATGTTTTGTAAGCAATATGACCATTATATTTATCTAACTTACATGGGACTTGCAATGCTTCTATACTATTTGTCACATTAATTTTTGGCATTCGGGGACCGAAGGATATGTTTTAAATGTGTATTTGTAATTATGGCATTTAAGCACATACGTCGAACAAATTGCGCGAGAAACACGAAACGTCATTATAACCTCCATGTTTTATTTGCATTAAAAATAGATGAAACAGTGTTGATATCGAATACGGCATTCAATTTAAAATGTAAAACATATATTATTTTTATCACTGACTACATTTTATATCTAATAGTATATATCTTTCCAAACATCGATTCTGTATTGAATATATCTTTATGTGATATAAACAGTAGTGAAATATTTGGAATAATCAGTGAAATAAACTGTGTATCAAGTTACAATGACGATATCTTATATCCCACTGTGACCCCCCTCTATGTGTTCACAGTCCTGAACGGCAACTGCTGGAGAGGAAGCCAATGTTCATCCTGTAACTCAGGCTTCGTGGGCAGCATCAACGGCGTGTCTGTGTGCTGCGCCAACTGCCAGGAGAGCGGCCTCATTCTGGGATCAGGAGGTAGCTGCAGCTGCAACAACTGAGTCAACACGGAACCTTGACATACTCCTCGTGGTCTAGGTCACCTTTCTATCTTTTCGCCTTCAAATAGTCTCTAATCGGACAACAATCGAAGATTGTGTGCAAAGTTTACAAGTTCATTTATTATAGCAATTCGTGTTTAAGGGTACGAGCGGTGGTATCTAAATGAGATGTCCCTTTTGCAATAACAACTGAGCAAATATAGGATCTGATGTACCTCTGGAGATCGTTTGTTATTGTTTTATATTTCCGTGTCCATATAGTCTCTTTCCTGACAATATTCGAAATCTTTGTCAATTATTTTGAGGATAGGTAATTAGGTTTTCTAAAATGTCGCAAGTTCTTTTGTTAATTTTAAAGTAACTGATGTCAAAAGGTACCAACCGTTGTATCTATTTTAGGTTTGTTGTTGAAGATTCACTAGATTGACATTTGTTCGATGTTTTGTGAATATTGAATTAAAAGTCGCTACTTTTAAGATATTGCTTAAAATAATGTAAAGTGAACTAACTAAGAGAGAATTTAATTTTAGGGTTTAGAAGAGTCACTGAGTACAGAACAGTAGATGCGTTTGTACAAGAGGCTATTTGAAAGCTAAACGATGCATCTCAGGTGACCTGCACTTTAGGATCAAACATAAAGAGTTTGCTGGAATGTCGGTATCAAATATTGTTATTAATATATATTGTTGTAGTATAAAGCCTGATATTTATGAAGTCATATTTTGTAACGATTTATACAAAGTGTACACTGAATGTATTACAGATGCAATTGTACAGTATTTAGAGGTAACAAAGAGAAAGACACAATAAAAATCAGTTCTATTTCGTTGTTGCTTCATCTCTGTTGTCTATGTACAAAACCAAAGGAAGTGAATGCTTGAAAAGAAAATATATGTATGGTAAGAACACCAGGGAGGATATGATATGTGACTGTAGCGTAGAGACACGGCGGTTATTATCTAGCTATTTCTCTTGACACGTCAGCCAAGTGTTCTACGTCTCGCTCAAGCAATTTTCACAATTGAAACTTTGCAAACAATGTATACCAAGCTTTTCACTTGAAATTGCATATTTTCTAATTATTTAGGTATCTGAAAAGGCATTTAAGATGAGTGTAAAGTCTAGTAATATCATCGTAACTCTTCATTCCTTTTAAATGATAGACGTCAATAATATTTCAAGGGAGATTTCAACAAAAACATATAATATCATTTTTATGA
Source organism: Steromphala cineraria (assembly GCA_916613615.1). Taxonomy (NCBI): domain Eukaryota; kingdom Metazoa; phylum Mollusca; class Gastropoda; order Trochida; family Trochidae; genus Steromphala; species Steromphala cineraria. The sequence continues at coordinate 866,339 of OU744729.1, forward strand.
TCCTTTTAGGAAAATTAGGAAATATCCGTCACTTTCCTTCACTTTGGTCATTAATTTCAACCTAAGGCAGGGGGCGGGATAGCGCCTAGCGATATATGATTAATATTCATTTGATGAAAACAATGAAAATGATTTAATACTTCCTTTTGATATGAGTATAGACTAGTACTTGAGCTATACAGGGTAATTTATATCGTTTATATTCATCAACATCAAATAGAATAATTTAAACATAAATTCAGCTACATTGTTGTTGTAAATTAAATCCAAATCCGCATCCGCATCCCAAATCCGGTTCCGCATGACAATCCCTATTTTTGCCACATGCCAGTTTTTAAACTGACCCGGCCTTGTAAGGCAGTCTTACCCTGAATACAGTATGGCAAGCATGGCCATGTGTTTGTTGTCCTTGAAGTTGAAGGTACCGGCTATGAATGAAAATAAGCTGACAACTCAACAATTGTACACAATTGTTACAGAAAGAAATTCGTTTTAAGCTTCAACGAGACAATCAAAATTTTAGAGTATCTTTGAAAACTTTTTTAATGCTTTAAAGATTTTCTTCACAGATAATCGAATAAGATAACATGGTTCCTTATCGCTTGTGTTTGACCTCTAACTTTTCGACCTCATAACAATTACAAGCATTGAAGCTGACCTCGTGGGGTAAACGTATCTTGCAACTAGAACAGCTTAAAACATAAACTTCCTAGAATATTCCTATACATAAAAGTAATCAATGTATACTTCAAGCTTGTCCTCCGAATCATGATACATAACCAAGAAAGGTAGAGGGTTAATGAAAACAGATTACACGTTTAACAAGATGTGTGTTCACTACAAACAAACAATACAGAACTTACACAGCTGGTTGTTGATACTAAAAAGGATTTGACAAGAAGGCTCCAGTCATGTTTTTGAAAATATTTTGGTTTTCTGTTCAATAAGTGAAACTTATCTGTTTGTGAATGGGATGAAACGTCATAAAGCTCCTGTCATTTTTAAAATTTTAAAGTTTTCGATATTGAAGTTTTTTTCGATCGTAAGCCTACTTGGACATTCAATATAAAGACCGATACCTAACGTTTCATTAGTTCACAACACAGTTGACATTATTCAAAGATCCACACATATGAACTGTCTTTATCGCAAAGAACTAAACGTGTTCTTAGAAACTAACTTACCAAGATTTAATAAATCTATATGTCCAAATTATTGAAGGATTGTTTGAAGGACATTACCTTTGGTACATTGCTACATCAATCATCATATCATCAAATTTAATTTGTAAAAAAACGGTTCTTCTCTCCTATCAGGCAATTGTATATGTATAACAACTTTTGGTATATAACTGTTTCTGTGTGTGTACAGGTCTCACTCGACAAATCAGCTGATTCTCGTGGTCTAAAACAGAAATAAAAAACATTACAAATATATCAAATCAACATAGAATGTCGATTATGTACTTACTTTTATCATACAATGGATAGTGTTCTCGGCATAATAAAGCCAACGGATATTTTCGATATCCGGTGAGAGTGGCTAAGGGTCATATACGGATACCGATGCAAATTTCAAAGGTCAAGGTCGGAATTTCTTTCAAAAATTCCGATGACGTCACAAGCGTTAAAATTTTGAACGCCTTTAGGAACGGGGAGAGGCATTACAATATGAATGATACATTGCATAAACATTAAACTAACGAAAGAACAACAAAACTGTATGGATCTTTAGCCATATGTATGACTTAGCAGTGCTAAAACACTGTCATCACGATTTGATTGTAACGACCGAACAATTTTACTCACAGGTACCAAAGGCAGTTCAAGTCTCATGTTCAAACACGTCATTTACCCATCTTCGGTGTTCTTTACTTTAATATTGTTTAGTTTGGATTCGGAAATCCACAGACTATCATCTAGTTTAGCTCTCCGGTCATCAATGTTCGTTCAATCGCTGTCTCAACGCAAGCTGCCATTGTCACGTAGGCGAAGGGAAGCAACTCTTGCCCCTTGGTGAGATTGACTCGTCCTCCCGCCAAGGACCATTTAAAATGTGTCTAATTTTCAAAATCACTGTATTTTAGAGATTTTTAAAATTTCAAAACTTTGGAGTCGCGACAAAATAACTCAAACGACAATTAAAGGCATATATAAGGAGGAATTATATTTTGTCAATTCACCGTCAGAGTCATTACTCTATTCATTTGCATATATCAATGCGCGAATCTTAAAAGAATTTCAACTATTAGAATAGTATTATCAGGCATTTTTTCGAATTAAATTCTAAAATGACATTGTATGATAAAGAAGTTATCATGCGAGTGCGTTTTGGGATCGTAAATATCCTGCATTAGGAATAATCACTATGTATTTAGCTCGCCAAGGCTCGCAAAATACTATGTTTATTCCTAATGCAGGATATTTACGATCCCAAAACACACCCGCATGATAACCTCTATTTATCTTTACCGTGACAACCGGCACACTGACCCAGTAAATGTAGTTATACCACGACTATTGTTTGGACCCGTGGCATAACTAACCAAAATGTTAGTTATACTACACCAAAGAATCAGCCAGAACTACTTTCGTTTAACCCTTCTCATGACAGACTAAAAACAGAATGTATCACGATCTATGTAACTATAAAGGTTTGACAAATACCTAAAATTTCAAATAACGACAAACAACGATGGGACAACTATTATTACGTTTGTTTTACATTTTTGGTATTTGTTAAGCGTAAGGCTTCTGTCTGGAGCCTTGTCATCGTCTGATGTAAACGTTACAGCCGGAGGACGTCGTTTTGACCTGAGAAATACTGCTGACCATTTCTTCGTTTTGGCGGAGAGTTGAGACCAACACGTCTCTCCTCTTCACACAAGCGATTCACCCATATGCATCTTGTCAGTTTTAGGGAAATTCCTTTTCTCCTGGACAGGCGTCGTTTGTCGATCCATAAGAAACCTGCAAAGAGTTAAGATTGTAATGTCAAACTGAACCATGTAGAGAATAGAGATGGAGAATACGCGGTTCAGAAGCCTGAATACATAATCAACTGACCATTTTCTTTATTGTACGATTTTGTAATTTCCGTCATCCTTTTGATGACTTATATGCTATATTTTAATCATTAACTGTGACTTCTTCCATAGTTCGACAAAAACAAATCTTAACCCGCAGCGGTTCAATAAACAAAATTGTATTTTTTTAGGAAATTCTTAATTTCGATCTTTTTTGAGAGATTGTTCCATAATTGAGATAACACTGCAAATTTATATCTTAATTTAGTTAAATGATCAGTGACAGAAACCTCATTATCTAGCCATGACAGACCAGGATGATTTAAAGTTGCATGCAAGACAATTTAGACAACTGTACTCTTAAACAGATAGTCCGTGATAATTGTTGTGATGCATTCAAAACATCTCGTTTGTTCATTCGAATGCCAAAAAAAAGTAAAATAATAAATGTTAATTTTCTTCTTTCAAACGTGATTGAACATAAAATCAATGCATTCTTTGAATATCAAGAATCTATGACTAGTCAATATAGACTGTTCTTAAGATATTGGATAACTTCCTCATACATGTAGGTATTAACTAAAACATCTTTGTAAATGATTTTCTGCCTTCTTCGTTAAGTGGATCTGACATGAAAATATATGCAATGGAGAGACAAAGTTGCAAACTAATTGTAGTTCCTTATAAACATCATTTAAAAACTCTAGTCAATAAAACTTGGATACAGAACACAAAAAGACAAATGCTGAAATGGGCCTAATATGCCACCTTCTAGCGCATTCTTTACATAAACAGCCTGTAAATACAGTTAAAGAAATATATTTACAATGAGGTCGCAGGCTATAACTAAATATGTAATAAGGGTTCTACTGCCATATCGTTTATCATATATACTTCAAAATTGGACTCTTTTCGGTAGAAATACTTCCAAATGTTTAATTCATTTGTTAAATTCATCGAGAGGAAAGTAATCACCTGTCATTTGGGCGGATCATCCATATTTGTAGAGAAATGTTGCCTACGCCCTCACCTACCAATGTACACAGTGACAATGTCGCCTTCTCCGAAAGCCCATGTCGTGTTCATCATGTACTGCACGTTCAAAGCGTGACCCACGCGCTGTTGTTGTTACCGTAGTTTACTACTCAAATGCTGCTCAATCGATAGTTTTTTAAAGACACGAAGGATCAGGTAACTATAGACAATATTTGAGAGAATATTTGGTAGCTTCTAAAAGCGTGATGAGGCAAATGTTTTGGTAAAGAGAACATAGTTCAACGCACTTTTACAATTTAGGTATGGTATTTTAAAAGTTATACCCCACTTCCGGTATCGTTGCTATGGTTTCCTTTGTTCTAACTGTAGGTATATTCACCCATATACCACAACTTTTCTAATACACTTATTCTTTTTTGCACACCCAAATTAAGTCAGGTGTAAAGATTTCCAACTTTGGCAAATCAACGGAGTTGTAAAATTTTGAATTTTTGAGAAATGTAAGGGGCTGAGCTACTGAGGCTTGATACAGGTAGTGGTACTTTTTGTTGTGTCATGTCTAGGTTGTTGTATTTTCCTATATAAGCCTATGAATAGGTATTAGTTTGCACCAAATTTTAAAGTAATGAAGTCAGTTTATGTTTTTTAAACGTAATAAGAAGAGTATTGTTTATATTTTTTATCTAGTTAAGACAAATCATATATACATAGAGAAGGGTGGATAGCTCTTTTTCGTCAAATAAAACTCGACCGGAGTGGGGTATAAGTCAGATATACCCACCCTTCCCTCGGTGCATCACTCAATATACCTCCTGTTTAAATCGTAGATCCTCGGCTCCGCTACGCTACGCCTCGGAGACTCACGATTTAAACAGGAGGTACATTGAGCGATACACCTCAGGAAGGGTGGGTATATCTATTACATATGTGATGTTTATATATGTCGGTGTGTTGGTCGTGGTATAAGTAAGTTATAGAACTCATATTGTTCGTCTAGTCCACGATTATTAAAGTTTATTCATGAAAATATCATAAAATCTAATCGATTTGATATCTCATTAGCACTTGAATATGTAATGACTGCCACGTAAGCAACATGATATTCATTCAAAACCAATATCAGTGAAGCTAAGTTGTGAATCTGACATGTGTCACTAACTACTAGTTTTAAATGTATAAATGTGTAACTGTATCGGAGCGGCCTTGATATAAGCTCTTCGGAGCTTGTTGGCCAATCCATTCATTTATATATACATATCATGAATAAAATATGTTTAAATCATATGGTTGGTTATACGACTCGACTTTACGAGATGTAGGTTAGGGAGATTTTTATATTCATTATTTATTTTTCATCATGTGATAAATACAGATATCAATCAATATATATATTTATTTTTAGTTTCATTAACATTTTTGTTTGTTTTATATAAAGCCGAAAATTTCCATGTTCTAAATTTTCGACGGTTCAAAAATTCTTGACAATTAACTGGCGCTGGAGAATTTCATAATCAGAGAACGCGTGACAAATAAAAGAATATAAAACAATAAAAGCAATAACAGCATTATAAAGATGAGGATTTATTTCGTGCTACCTGCTCAAGTAGAATAGTTTAAAACAACATTACAGAGGCTATTTTATACAACACCATCTGTTTAATGGATTATCCCAGTAAATTTAAAATACGACTACGCTTTGAAACATTTAAGAAATAAACAGCAGGTTCACAAAAGGATGATACAGCATTGTATTGTGTCGACACGTTTTGGCGAGCTTTTCCTGCTTACGTGAATTAGCCCAGATAATAGGAAGTGTGTCGGTGGAGACAGTATGTATGTACATCATGTATGTAAGTAAGTATGTATGTGCACGTTTGCCCTAGTGCAGAACAAACAGGGCTATTTATAGATACAACTGGAGATAGGCGTGCTTCAACATCACTAGGTAAAACCCAACCTCCGAGCAATATCACACACAGGTCACGTGATCTAAGTGTAATGACAATAGCCACAACTTAGCGCGACACCCACACTGATGTAAATATGTTATTGGGTGAGAAATATAACAACATTTCTCGGCAATATCTCCTAAAATGATGTCCTAAGGATGGTCGTATCCCCCACCGAGGTAGGTAGGTAATGTTCCACATATCATCACATCTTGTTTTCTATTTGCATATCTGTTGGACGCTTGACACTTGTTTTTTGGAATTATCGTTGCGTTTTGTAATTATGGCTATTTAAGAGAATATTGCATTTTTGTGTATCAAAGTGGTTTGATGATAAACATTGATTCAAAGATACGTCTTAACTAACCAACAAAATATCTATCAAATTTAAGAGCCATGCTTTGTTTAGCATGTCATACCATATAAAATATAACAAACGCTGATTAAAATTTCCACTCGACTTGTATATTACAAATAAAAACAATATTTTGTTAACAATTTATGCGTTAAATGAACATATGTTATTCTGTCTCCTCTAAATAAGCTTAGCAACTTTAATAGGTTCGAATTCGACTAACTGGTCGCGACAGCACTCGCAGAACAGCATTCGGTTTTCCATCACGACATTACACCTTTTAATTGTCACTATAATTACCTCTATCATCACAATGATAATATCCAGTAACAGTTACAACTCCAATTATAACCTACGATTAATGCCTAGCAAAAGAGAGTTTTTCAAAGCAGTTTACAAATGATGTCACTCTAAAATAAATGGTGTTTCTTTTAATGAATCATGTATTTAATCATGAATCATAGATTGCATAGGTTTTACTTTAAGGTTTAAGATTTAACGATAAACCGACTAGACATGTAAAGTATATATAAAGTATAAGAATTTCCATTTAAATGTGTCAAGGAGCCACGAAGCAATGGTGCGGATAGTTTGACGTCATCAGTGTAACTAAATATAGAGTCATATTGAAAGCGAGGTGTAAGTTTAACCCGAGACCGGTACCCCTCACATCTACCTATTGTCATTGTTAACTGGACTGAGCAAGATGCTGGAAATAGGTGACCTACAGATTGAGTTACAGGTCAGGGACAACACACCGATACACTGGCCCAGGTGTTGTCAAGCTTCTGATACTTGGGAATTATTCCATCTAGATTGTAGATTACACTTCATATCAGATCAAAGTTGCACTGTAAAAAAGTCCAACAACAATATGTAACAATAATAGTCCATTTATATAGCGCATATATCCATGCACATTGCATGCTCAAAGCACTGAGAGACATATCACCCCTTGTCACCGACAATATATAGAGATTATTACCCGAGGAAGTGTGTCATATGACTTTTACGAAACGAGTGTGAATTTTTGTATTACCCGAGCGAGAGCGAGGGTTATACACACATTTGCACGAGTTTCGTAAAAGTCTTATGACACACTTCCGAGGGTAATAATTTCTTTATTACCGATTCTATTCCATTTAACCATCTTAGAAATATCCAAGAAACGGGCCGCTTCCCTTGCGACGGCCGGCTACGGTGACGTCAGGAACAATGGTGTTTTGACGTCACAGACAAAAGTGATATGTGCACTAGTGCTCATATTGAAAATACGTCACCACTTATTTCCAACCATATGGGTAATAAATAACAGAACATGATGACCAACTGAGACAAACGTCCAAAATTTCGCACAGCCTCGTTGTCGATATGGTGATTCATTGATAAACATCTCATGTTACCTGTGTTATGATAACTGGTGTAATCGCTCTACATTAAGTCTTCTTGTGTTGTTTATGTCTCTGTGTAGATATCAATGTCTATCAATGTGCGACATATGTATCATAAACTTAGAGTATCAATGATAATGAACATATCAGTTGGATTAAAGGTGCACCTACACAGTGTTTTCAGATAAAAGATAGACTTCTATGCATATTTTGTTTTTTACCAACTAGATTATTTTTCTTTTATCAAGAAACAATTGATATTGGAGATGTGAGGGGTATATATTTTTAGTCATCTAGGAAAATTGGTCAGTTGTGACAAGAAAAGTACATATGAATTTATAAGTAAAACTGAGAACTGTACTGATGTCAGTGAAGTCGGCATTATTTTTACATGACAGAATTGTAACAATGTCAGTAATATCGGCATTATTTTTACACAACAGAATTGTAACAATGTCAGTAATAACGGCATTATTTGTACACAACAGAATTGTAATGATGTGAGTAATGTCGCCATTACATTCTACATTACAGAATTGTAGCAATGTCAGTTATATCGGTATATTTTTACATAACAGAATTGTAGTGATGCCATTAACGTCAGCATTATTTTTTCATAACAGAATTGTAATGATGTCAGTAATATCGGCATCATTTTTACATAACATAATTGTAGTGATGTCAGTAATATCGGCATCATTTTTACATAACAGAATTGTAGCAATGTCAGTTATATCGGTATAGTTTTACATAACAGAATTGTAGTGATGTGAGTAATATCGGCAATATTTTTACATAACAGAATTGTAGTGATGTCAGTAATATCGGTATTATTTTTACATAACAGAATTGTAGTGATGTGAGTAATATCGGCAATTTTTTTACATAACATAATTGTAGTGATGTCAGTAATATCGGCATCATTTTTACATAACAGAATTGTAGCAATGTCAGTTATATCGGTATAGTTTTACATAACAGAATTGTAGTGATGTGAGTAATATCGGCAATATTTTTACATAACAGAATTGTAGTGATGTCAGTAATATCGGTATTATTTTTACATAACAGAATTGTAATGATGTGAGTAATATCGGCATTGTTTTTACATAACAGAATTGTAGCAATGTCAGTTATATCGGTATAGTTTTACATAACAGAATTGTAGTGATGCCATTAACGTCAGCATTATTTTTTCATAACAGAATTGTAATGATGTCAGTAATATCGGCATCATTTTTACATAACATAATTGTAGTGATGTCAGTAATATCGGCATCATTTTTACATAACAGAATTGTAGCAATGTCAGTTATATCGGTATAGTTTTACATAACAGAATTGTAGTGATGTGAGTAATATCGGCAATATTTTTACATAACAGAATTGTAGTGATGTCAGTAATATCGGCATTATTTTTACATGACAGAATTGTTGTGGTGACAGTAATGTCGTCATTATTTTCAAATAACAGAATTGTAGCAATGTCAGTAATATCGGTATATGTTTACATAACAGAATTGTAGTGATGCCATTAACGTCAGCATTATGTTTTCATAACAGACTTGTAAGCCATCCGTATTGTCAGTGTTATGTCATCTGTCATAAGCCGCATCAAATTTTTTTTTAATGTTTCTGGTCTTTTTCGGAATTTTTTCCAATTTTCCACACAAAAAAATGATCATTGAATATGAAAAAATATTATTTAAAGGAATTTGAAAAAAGGAATGACTAAAAACTTTGGATCACTTTATAACTGTGTCTTTGAAGACCTACCCGAACAGAAACGAGGTAAATTATAAAGGTTCAAGTTTCAACGTTGTTTCTGGGGCTGGGGACTACTTTTCCATTTTTCCACTTGTCAACATATCATGTCAAAAATGGCTATAGATGCGGGGGTTTGAATCGACACGGGCGGAAACCAGAAACACTTTTCTCTAGGCCTAACGGTAAAGTCAAAGAATCCAGAGGTCCCCACACCTTATCATATAGTAGCTAGTTTACAGACACTGTAGTATGTTAGCAAGGTCCCAGAAGACGGAGTGAGTTTAGCCCTAAGAAGTCTAAACACTTACTCCACTCTGACCAAGATCTCATACCTCTGCTCCTTGTAATCATGGATATCCTGGGAACCTTTATTATGGTATGTAACATATTCTCATTAAGAAATCTCCGCTGTAAAGTTGTGCACATTAACTAACATACGAACCCTTCCATACAGGGCCAAATAGTAAAGGATTTATGAAAAAATATGAATACAAATGTAATAATGTATTTCTCCAAAGAGCTAATAATGAAACATAGTAATTACAATATTCCTTACGTATTTTGTCAGGTATTATATAATAATCAATGAACTTTATGTCGAAGGAAATGTAAACTTGAACTTATCTCAAAGTAAAATTCACATTAATATGAAAGAGTGTAAAAATGTCGATTTTCTATCTTCTACAGTCAACGGCGATTACGTAAGATGTATAAATGAATTACATTTTTGCGTCTAAATTGGGGTTTTGGAATTCAATGCGTGAAAAAGGAAAGTAAAAACGAAAGTAGGCTTATGTGCACTGTTCAATTTTCTTACTAGTTCGTATTCCTGGGGAATGAATCATGTTCAGTTATTTATCTTGATCGATATAAGCTCAGCAAATAGATTTACGACTTTTTGGAATAATTAAAAAACGGAATGTGATAATACCTTTGAAGAAGATTGGTCCACTAAAATTTGGTCTTTATAATACCGTTTAACTTGTACCAACAAGCTGAGCACCCCATTCTATGACTCATTCATTCTCCCGCGATATCTGGCCTCGCTGTGGTAGGCGGGGAATCCCCTCAACTGAGAGAGGACAGTTGCAGACGACACAGGCCGATATCAAACAGTTATCTTATATAGGGCGATATAATTTTAAAAAAACAGCTTTAATCGATGCGTCTGTATATACATCTTTGTTGTATAAGATTGTTCTGTTACTTTCTTCATTGAATGTATTAAAGGACATTTCTGAACTTTCTTGGTCAAATAATTGCTAAATCTTAGGATTAAATCTTCTTGGCTATTGTTCTTTACTGATGTCTTAAAGCGATTCACAATAGTTGTTCTCATCATAAAACCTGTTGTTCTTATTTCATCAAAACTTCTCAGTACAGATGAAGCCATGTGCCTGATAAAGGGTATTTTACAATGAACATCTTTCTTCAGTTGATCCATAAATTCACCATACGACGATTCATTTGTATCTAATGTAATACAATCATCACACAGTCAGTCACATGTAGAAGGAATTTCTTCAGTTCCTTTTGATTTCAAACTTCGGTTTACTTTATCTAAATGAAAATGAGCAAAATCCCAAGAGGAAGAATTTTTGTAATCACACAGTAAACATTTTCGTTTTTGTACAAAATGATACATTTCCATGTAATGCCGTTTGCATATTGATGAAGATTCTTTAATGGTTGCTGTGAAGTTATTTCTAGTATTTCTGAAATAATATTGCCACTGTTTAATAGTTAGTGTCAGGAAATTGAACACATCACCAAAGTAGACACAAACTGTAGGTTACTACTCTTAAATGGAGTATAATAAAAAACACAGGAATGAACAACACTCGACAGGTGACACACAATAATAATTGTACCAATTTTGGTTCTTGAATACGTAGAAAATATTTGTGGATCATTAAGAGAGATATAATTCCATTAGGATATAGCCATGATGCTACTGTATTAGATGATCGCACTGATAATGGAGTGAGGGTACCACAATCTTCAAATATTTCCAGGGCTTTCTCAAACTGTGTTTCCATCCGATATTTGAATTGCACCAACAGTAGCCAAAATAAAGAACAATGAAAGAAAACACACAAAACACTGTCTGTCCATGATGAAAATATTCCATAACATAGAAAATTGTAAGTCTCTAACAGAATATAGCAGACGCCTATAAATGTGGACCAATCAGAGGACAGCCTGAGGTCACATGACCAGTTTTCAGGAAAACTTTTCCTAAACGTGGTCAACTTTTCGACACGTATTCCCATCAAATTGAAAGACATTATAAATATTTACCCTATTTTATTATTGGATAAATGTCTAGTGAATGTAACACGAATGGTAAAATATACCAGGATATCATGAGATGAGAGGAAACAAAACATAAACACAGTCAGGTGTAATTGTTAATGTTTCACACTAGTCCCCTTACCATGGTCCTGAATCATTAATCTTAGCAGATAACGCTTGATAATTTGTTCTATGATAACCCACAGTGACATATCTATCAACAGAAACTAATTATTTCATGAAATTTGAGAAACTGTTTGTAAAACACTGGGGTGAGTTGGTGACTCTGATACAAGATTAACAGAGAAAAGAGGGGGTTCTCTTCATCCAATGAAATCGGCAGTTTTTATTACAGTACTGCCTTCTGCTTTGGTGACTGGCATCTGTGGTCATCACTGATTGGTTTAAACTTACAAAAATGTCCCTCGTTGTACATGAGATGGGAGGAAACACCATTTGATGGACATACAGTACTGTTAAATCATGGGGTTTTGCTAAGCGTGGGTGCTGGAACAGTGGCTTCCATGCCTGATAGGATAATTCAAGCTGCTACAAATGAATGTAAAATGGTAAACAGTTCTAATGTGATAAGTTTGGGAAAAGTTGTAATTTCTATATGGATACAGAAACCACGATTCAGGAGGGTTTATTAGGTAGGGGTCTGACACAGTTTTCAGTCTACTTTCGCTGCAAGGCTGTGACGTCACTGCCATAGGCCTAGCGGTGTACACGTCTATAATTAGATCCTTGGGGCCAGCTTGTTGGCGGTTTTGGTTGAATATGCACCTGATCTAATTTAGACAAGGTACGATCACACGGCCCGTATGGTATAGGTAAAAGTGTAATGAATCTTTATTAATCATTGAAACACGACCAATGTTCGCTAATCCCAATCGGTACTCGCAGGTTTCTTCGCAATTAATTCATGAGATTCCAGCTTTCTTAGTCTTGTCATGATGGCTAGCTCGGCCATAGACCCCAATGATTCACGAACTGCTTTAGTTACATTCATTATGTTAGGAGGATAGATAATATATGATTATTTTATGAATGGTCACTTTCTTCACAATCAGGATGTTTAAGAATAGATGATAGTTAATGATAGTTACTACCATAGTTTCTTAGATATTTCGGGGAACTCAGAAACTATGGTACTTACTTAATTTATTCTCACTTGGTACGAGTAAAGATAACCACGAAGTTGAAATCTCTTAAATATTCAATGTTATTTTTATTACTTTGTAAGGTCCCTTTATGAATCTTTGAATGGCATGTGTAGTATTAGAAGGTAGACAGTATCGCTTACTTATTGCGCGAAAAGCGCTAAACACAAAGTAAAATATATGAACTCGTGAACGCCTTGTATTCCGTGAACACCCGACTACCTTCAGACGAATATTTCAAGTTTCCCACTTCGTTTTGGACTTGGATTGACATTGTATTTTGTCAGCTGAACTACGAAACTATTTTCTTAATCGGAACAGTTTTGCTTGTATCTCAAATATTAACAGAACTTACGTTTGAAATTTTTTTTCTTTCTCTAAACTTATATTCTTAACAATGAAAAAGTTTGGGAACCAAGAAAATCTTTAGATCTGGTATAATTTGGTTCCCTGACTTCTAGTGCAGGTTCTAGAAAAAGTCAAAAGTTTTTTCAAATATTTTCATGATATAGAAATATTGCTATAGATTGTATGTATTTACGCGAAACATGATGCCGTATTTTGTCATGTCTTTTGTTGCAACAATTAAGATAATTATCCCAAAACCACACATATACATGTAACATCTGTGACGTTAGGAACTAACAATTGCGCTTTTGAATCGAATCCAGCTCAATAAATGCTTGCTTTGTCTCTTCGTCTCATCAAAGTGTTTCACAGAGCATGCACGCTTTAGCATATGTATGCACTTTAAATGAACTAAGTTTGCTTCTAGACGAAGTTATCATATAGCCAATCTCATATTTAATTGCACAGCAGCAACGTTGTAATATGACACACTGGCTTTGCTTGCAGATAATGGGTTTAATTTACGTCCCGGTATACGTTTTGCACATACATGCAGTCTTTACTCTTCCTGTTCCTTGGATTATTTGTATATTGACAAGTTGTCTGGTTTAGTTACTCTTGCTGTAGAGAACCAAGACTTTAAGCTTATATTATAACATATCTAATGTCACATGTCATAAAACGTTGATACTTACTAACAGCTTTTTATCGTCGTTGAACACAAAGACTTCAAGTGCATTTAATTTAATTTAGTCATTACACCCTATCGTGGTCGCTTCAAAACAATGCAATGATTATAGTTGTCATACAATATAGCTGTTCGAGGTATGTTTGTTTCTTCTTAAGTAATTAATTCATTAATCACTGTTATTCTATATTTACAAGTAACATGAACACCAAGGGTATTCCTTTCTTCGTCAATACAATAAAGATTTGAACAATTCGAAACGTGCTATCTTAATTTAAAGTTTAGTTTTACACTACTAGATATGTAAGACCACATTTATCAAACTTTCCAAGAAGAACTACAGCTACCAATACGACTTATGCTGAAATTACTAAAACCCATACACGGCACAATAGTTATGTAATGATAAATATAATTATTACAATTTATATGTCAACATATAAGTTACTGTAGTTTGTCTTTTAAATAGTTAATTTCTCTAAATGACGCCAATAATTATAAGTGTAAAATAAGTTTTTTCCCCAGCCACATTATCTAAGGTCGTAGAGCGAAACGACGCGTATCAAGCCACTGGAATAACTGAAATTGGCAATTAAATGTTAATAAATTTATCGTTTCAATTGAGGGAATGGATTTGCTATGCTTAACCGTTATATTATATTCGTATACAAATCCTTGTTATTTTTAAGCAAGACTGTTTAGAATTTAACCAACAACGTAATCTCCTTGAAAGTATCTCACCTTCCGCTACATCACAAGTCTTAACAAACTATTCAAAATTTTCCAATATACTGAGGGAACTGTCATACATTTCAGTATAACACTACTATACATACAAACTTTAAAGCTACCCTTCACTACAAGCCTTTAAAGCAAATATAAAGATTGCAATCTGACAAAGTACCAAGTGTGTGTCAATTGTTTTAGACCATTAATCTCTTTCAACTTGTACGAATCCTACGGAAAAGGGTACTTAAGACGGGAATGTATGGATACAAAGGTGGACAAGTCCACTAATTTTTACGTTTATTGTTCTATTCTAACTAATAACACTACTTCTCTCACTGAGGGTATCAGATTACAAAGGTATACAAGAAGGAAGTTGAGTGACAACATTCACACTAGAGCCCGTAAGCCTCAACGTATGATGTGACATGGTATTTCTCTGTGACATAGATAAGTTGGGTCCTGTATGCTGTGCTATTTCAAATTATAATTATCATTTTATGGTGCTTGTATGTTTTAATCACTGAAGAAAAATTATTTGGGAAACGTGTAAATATTTGAATCATAAATAACGATCCGTTCATTAATTGACAAAATGTTAAAATATCGATTGATAAAAGGTTAATATCCATAAAAATTTGACAATAAACAGCTATTGAATAAATACTTAATGTTATCATAACTGATTTTGATTGAAACGTCTTTGTTAAAGTTTGTTGTAGTCTTTGTACTCACTGTGATACATCTGATAAACTTGCCTCTTGTTCTTTTCGCAGATAAACCAAAACACCGGTTGAATCATAACAGATCAAGTAGAACTAGATGTCTTGGATTAATGTGGACCAACATCAACCTGGAACCAGCTCTATTCTCGTGTCTCTGGATTCTCCAGCTTGTATAGATCCACCGGTCTCATGACTAACACGGAGTACAAGATGTTTGGTGCACATCGTTATCTCTGGTTCAAACAGTTATAGCGAGATGGACGTGGTTACATCACTCCCTTATCGTATCCTTCCTGTATACTTATGTGTAAACTATAATGATTTAACTGGACGTTATCGAGTCTTCTGGGAATGGTAAGATTCAATATACTCTGCCTCGACGGAATGTGTCACGATGTTCGACTTGTCACTCTCTGGCTACCCAGTGCCATATACAGAAGCTGATTACAGTATTGTTATAACGAGATACCATCACGGCAAAGGACATACACATTATAAAGTGAAACTCCAGTGACCTGATCATTGCTTTCACCTAGCAGGAAATGGTGGACTATGGTTACGCTCATCTGTGTAGAGGTTAGAATCTGAGTAACAGTTGTCCGTAAGTGTTTGTTACTGTTTCGCGAATTGGACAACCTGGACTTCTGTCCTGGATTAAATTCAATCAAGCGAAGCTTGTCAATGTAGTCAACTTCTGAAACCAAACGTACTGCTATTCTGATCTGATCCTCTAAAGTTCAAGCTTGCCTCTGACCTAGCTAGAGTCGTTTAGAGTCAGTGTCCGGTACCATGGCGTCCACCTCTCAGCCTCGATCTCTGTCCCTTTCAGTGGAGATCGCTCTGCCCGTCTTCTACTTCATCTGCTTCGTCTTCCTGGGCTTCCTCCTGGTCAGGAAGAGACAGGTGTGTGACTTCCTGAAGAACTGTTCCACATTCGGTGCTCTGAGGCCTGCACATAGCCAGGAGGAGGACAGCGAGGAGGAGGAGGAGGAGCCAGAAGGAGCTGGAGGAGCAGGCAATGA
This sequence comes from Steromphala cineraria, assembly GCA_916613615.1. Taxonomy (NCBI): domain Eukaryota; kingdom Metazoa; phylum Mollusca; class Gastropoda; order Trochida; family Trochidae; genus Steromphala; species Steromphala cineraria. The sequence goes on from OU744729.1 coordinate 882,789, forward strand.
GGCTACCACTCTCGTCTGATGTTAACAATTCTTAGACGATAATGTTGATTGTATCTTATTAGGCAGAATGTTATTGTGTCTCTCATTGCGCAGTTAGCAATGGTAGTATTTTTCATACTCATGAGATGAGATAATATGCCATTGTCAAAGAGGGGTTGTACATTTCTTCGTAACTTCTTCAAGTTGCACCTTTTAAGAGATGAGATAATTTTGGCTTTTGTCAACGACAGGTATTCGCTTTCTTTTATAATTCATTCGGTCATTTTGATGTTGCGCGGATCCATCATCATAGTCATAAGAGTGAAAAAGTAATTTTCGGACTATGGTAATGAGAGGATGATCCCTGATATAAACCACTTTAGAATGAAAAATTTCATCGCCTATTTGTACATAAATACGTGTAACAAGCATCATCATTTTCAATGTCATTCTAAGAACTAAAATGGCATTGATGAGTTAAATTTTAGAGCACTGATGAACATAAATGCTGAGATTCCAAGGATATTTATGGACATGTTATGATTTTCCATCACAAAAATGTATATATGAAAGGTTATTGCTTTGAGTATATCTTGTAAATCCGGTGATCATTCATTAAGCCTATGTAGATCATTATTATAATATACACTCATTCATTGCAGACTCTTCTTTCCTTTAACCAGACACTAACGTAAAATAAAGTAAAGACTTTCTTAATTGTAACTTCTTGTAACAAACAGAACATGTGAGTATGTGAGTACTGGCGGTTTTTCGCCTTTGTTAATGTTGTACTAAAATAGATAGACACTAACAGCAGATTCGCAAACAAAATGCTTTTTCTTGCATAATAAGCTATTATTACTCGCCCATGGAAGATATACCAGTGTAATATTTATACTGCAATATCAAACTAGTGTAATAACACAATTGAACTATGACTTCGCAGTAGTTGTGGTTGTGACGTCAGTATGTTAGCGCGCCGTCACAATGGCTGCTAAATTGCGGAAATGTTGAAGGGCAAATAATAAACAGAATACCAAACTTCCTTCCATATAATATTAGTTTTATTAAACTCGTGAATGGTTTGGTATTAAACTCGCTTTCGCTCGTTTTATACAAAATCATTAACTGGTTTGATACAAATATTATGACATGGAAGGTCGTTTAGTATCCTCAATTTATCATTTTTTTAATTTTACTTAATTGATGATTTCGATTGTAATATAATTGCCATTGGCTTTCAGAGTTAAAAGGTTTTTTTTCAGTGTTTTCGGGTTACTTTACCGACAGAAAGATAATTTCAATTTTAAATTAGAAAAAATAAGCCCCATTTTTTAAACGTAAACAAAATTCTGAACATTGTTGTGGTCATGTTATGTAAATTATATTCAGTGACCCTGGCTACACTAAACAAGAAAAATTACTAGACGTCAATACGTTCGTTCAAACCACTGGAGACATATATGTTGATATACTGTGAGATAATAAACTACTTGGAATGTCCTTTAGATATTGAATGAACCGTAACAAACTGTGGTGTGCATTTGGTACTTCCTTGTATATCAACCATCATGCCAATCAATGTATATATGTTTTATTTACCGCTGTTGATTCAAATTGAACAATTCCACGTTGCTGAAGACCTTGTAGGCTTCATGTTAGGTGCTTGTGATGTGTCAGATTAAATGGGAAGGCGTCAGGTGAGACACTATTTATAACCTTTGTATACTGCGTCATCTTTGTGTAATAGTTATTTAACTGAGTTTACATTTTGAAAAATTGGCATTTTTTCAAATATCAGACAGGGTATGCAATAAGCTTCTCAATTTGCTTTCTCTGTGCAAATATTTACGGTCTTGTACGGTCACTTTGTCAGTAAACGTTCACTTCATAAATTTTTGTTTTGTCCATTTATCAGTTAATGTTACATGTACATTGCCAAAGGTGACTTCACCATTCAACGTTCTTATTTACATTTTTAATAAAAACACATGTGCATAAAACAAGACCTTGTGTGTGCAATATTTAATCTATTGTCACAAAGACGGGCAATGTGTGAGACTTGTCGCCTTGACACAGATTGTGCTTATCAAACCAATGGTAGTCTCCCATCTACTAGTTGCTTCACTAACCTTGTAGGAGAGAGATACATACCATAAGGATTGAAATTCGTACGACATGGGTATTTTCACATCTCTGTTTGCTTAGGAAAGGCTTGAAATATTGGAAATATATAATATATAATCCAATAAAGGGCCAATTAAAAGGCGTGAACTGAAAGACAATAACGAACCACTTTTATGCCACTGCTTCATTGATACAAGTTATCAAACACGATTCCATTGTATAGACGATAGGAGAATGTTCCTATATATTTAAAATATCAATTAGATATGTCTCATGTACATAGCGCATGCGCGTTCAGGTTGTGGTAGACTCCATTAGGAAACCTTGGCAACAGATCTGGAGAAGATTCTTCCTCGTAGTACTTGAAGTTCAACAACCTGAAATACGGGTACGATAGATGTTGAGATATTTGGGACATATAATATGGATTATGCAAGAAGAGCGGTGTACACCTACAACATGCAATAACATAATGATAATGATACGTGTGGAAATTTCGATATTCCGAACAAGAAAGTGAACGAGTTTGAAAAGTATCAGTACTCATGACCAATGATAAACAGTGTAATCAACATTGAGACGTCAAATGACAGCGCACTTTTTACATGCGACATGAAGGCACCAAAGGTACAGTAAATTTGATGTCGACAATGCGTTCTTCGGAGACATACTTTTGTAATGAAAATGTTTAAGTTGAGAAAATGCGTTTCATTTGATTTATACATAATAAAATGACACAACTGATTATCATTTAATAAATACATAACATTAAAATGAGTAGACAGTTTGATTCTTGACGTTCGTCTATCCTAATGTATGTATCCACATGGACTACCGGACATATAAAGAGTGCGTCTATCCATACGTACGTATTCCAGCGGCTAGTGTCGGTGCTGTAGGTGTAGTACTTGTTGGCGCCCATGGTGTCGGTGAGTCGCACGTACAGTTTGAAGGTTCGGGGGTTGTAACCATCCAGTACTAGATACTCGCCGGGGGACTGGTGCAGACTCGGGTACAACTATATGAGATGGAGATTCAGGTAGATACAGAGTTTGAAGAGCTTTACCTTATAGTTATTCCGTGTAGGTAGGAATGCGGGTTGAGACCTATAGAACGATATATCAGGTAGATACAGAGTTTGAAGAGCTTTAATATGGTTATTTCGTCTACGCAAGAATGCGGTATGAGACCTAATACTCTGGGACAACGGGTTAGGATCCTCCATACACTCAAATTTTCCCTCTGAGATATTAAATGAATAGAAATTTATTACTAGATTTTCTATCATTCATTCACGAAAGTGCTTGTCATTTAACACTAATTATGACCTTCCACTCTTTTCAAAAGAGAACGATTTAGTATTTCGACACAGAAAGACTCACGCTCCAGCTTCTCCCATCGTTGTCAGACTGGCCACACCGGAAGTGATTGCTGGTCTGCTGAAAGCACCCATAAGCCAGTGCTCCAGACTTGAGGATGCTGCACTTTGGTCCGAGAGGATTGTTCTTGAAGTGTTTGTTGATGAAGCTCTGGACTCCTCGGAACTTGGCAACAGTTGTTGGATCCTCGCCCGTGTATTCAAGCATGCCCCAACTGCCGTAATTGTTAGGAATACTTGTGTAGGAGAAGTAGTTGAACAAACCACCTGGATAGATTTAGAGTAGGTACTAACATCACAAAGTGTTTTGAAATACGTGGATGACATGGTGTTAATCTTAACCCTCTGTCCAGAGTATTAAATTCACTATATTAAACTCATAGTCAAATTGAACAGCTTCATAGATTGGGGATATAGAGGTAAGGTATCAAAGTGTTGATTACTAGTTCAAAGGGTATATGTTCTGGCGCTTTTGAAGGCTTACGCTTGTTGAATTTTTTTTTTTGAAACGGACAGTATGTCTATTAAAGATGCTCTATCATACTTGCAAGCGGTTCAGGATGAAACTTAGCTATTGAGAAATGAAATACATCACTTTGTAGAAAAATCTTTCGTCGAAATTTTGATATCACATTTAGATTGTTTAATCAACAATAACATACTTATTTCGAAGCTTCAAGCACAGTACCCCTCCTAGAAAGGGCATGTCATTTAGCGAACCCGCTTTCGGTGACGTAATCATTATGCTTGTAGGAATAACACCGTGTCTCAACTACCGTAATTGCGTCCGATGGGTATCAACTTTGACAGCAACGAATACCTAATTTGGAGAAAAAGAATATAAAATCTAGTTGAGTTCGACAAAGACGGTTTTCAAGCGTACATTTAGAAACCGGAAGTTGTGAAATGGCCACCCTTGATTCGCCCTTATGTCGAATGCCGTTTCGTTTTTTTTGGTAAATTATCTCCTATTTGATGAATTTTGGTCCGATTTTCTCCAGGTTGGTCGCTAAATTTTTCTAAAAATACAACGTATACATTAAAAATACTTTATAAAATATTGCAAGTATGATATAGCATCTTTAAGATGGGTGGCTCAATTCTTGGTTCTCAGTGACGAATATATACCATGTGCCAAAATGTCCGCTATTGTATTATTCCCTATATCCCTAGTACCTTGATGTTTATTGGCGGGATCCTGAGTGACCAGCTTATACCTTGCATTTATGATGTTTACTATGATATATATTATCTATATCCCTTAGTACCTTGATGTTTATTGGCGGGATCCTGAGTGACCAGCTTATACCTTGCATTTATGATGTTTACTATGATATATATTATCTATATCCCTTAGTACCTGGATGCTTTTTGGCGGGGTCCTGAGTGACCAGCTTATACCTTGCATTTATGATGTTTACTATGATATATATTATCTATATCCCTTAGTACCTGGATGCTTATTGGCGGGGTCCTGAGTGACCAGCTTATACCATGCATCTATGTTGTTTACTATGATATATATTATCTATATCCCTTAGTACCTGGATGTTTATTGGCGGGGTCCTGAGTGACCAGCTTATACCATGCATCTATGATGTTTACTATGATATATATTATCTATACCCCCAAGTACCTGGATGTATATTGGCGGGGTCCTGAGTGACCAGCTAATACCATGCATCTATGTTGTTTACTATGATATATATTATCTATATCCCCTAGTACCCTGATGTATATTGGCTGGGTCCTGAGTTTCCAGCGTATACCATATATCTATGATGTTTACTATGATATATATTATCTATATCCCCTAGTACCTGGATGTGTATTGGCTGGGTCCTGAGTTTCCAGCTTATACCATATATCTATGATGTTTTCTATAACATATGTTATCTATATCCCCTAGTACCCTGGTGTATATTGGCTGGGTCCTGAGTTTCCAGCTTATACCATATATCTATGATGTTTACTATGATATATATTATCTATACCCTCTAGTACCTTGATGCTTATTGGCGGGGTCCTGAGTGACCAGTCTATACCACGTGTCCATGATGTCCACTATGGGTTTCTCTATGTGACTGTCCTTGTTGAAGGCGATAGCCTTGTTGGTGAAGGCGTTGTTAGCTGCCCCTCCCGTGAAGACCTTGTTCTGCATCACCCCCGGACCCCCCTCGTACATCACCAGCTGCAGGCCGTGCTTCTGGAGGACAGAGTACAATGTTGATTATAGTTTCTGCTCCGTAATACGCCTTATGAATTAATGAAAATAACAAACGGTTCCCCCCCCCCCCCCCCACCTCCCCCATCACAATTTACTTGTGATAGACGTGTGATAGACGTGTGATAGACGTGTGACGTGTAATTACACAACTATTTTTGAAGACATCCTGTCCATTCTACCGGGAATGTGGCTCAGTAGGCAGAGTGTCCGCTCAAGAAGCGCCTGGAAGACTGGGGTTCTATTCCCAGTCACTTCATACCAGAAGACGTAAAAAGGTGGGAGTTGGTGCTGCCATGCCTGACACTTAACATTGTAACGACAGAACAACGCTTGATTTGGCTCTACTTTGTGGCTGCCGGGTGCAAAATGCACAAAACGAATTTCCAATTTACCTTGTATTGCGGACAATTAAGAGTTATTATAGTAATCTTGATTAAGAAATGGTTGTTAACAAATCATAGGATATTAATCATTGCTCCAAAACACACCTCACAAAAAGAAAACCTTGCTCTAATACACATCTCACAACTGTACCATATCAATTGCTCCAATACACATTTTTCACGATACACTATTGCTCAAACACACATTTTAATCCATAAACTAATGTTCCAATACACATTATACACTACAAACTAATGTTCTAATACACATTATACACCATAAACTAATGTTCTAATACACATTATACACTATAAACTAATGTTCTAATACACATTATACACCATAAACTAATGTTCTAATACACATTATACACCAAAGACTAATGTTCTAATAAACATTAAACACTATAAACTAATGTTCTAATACACATTATACACCATAAACTAATGTTCCAATACACATTATACACCATAGACTAATGGTCCGATACACATTATACACTATAAACTAATGTTATAATACACATTATACACCATAAACTAACGTTCTAATACACATTATACACTATAAACTAATGTTCTAATACACATTATACACTATAAACTAATGTTCTAATACACATTATACACCATAAACTAATGTTCCAATACACATTATACACCATAGACTAATGGTCCGATACACATTATACACTATAAACTAATGTTCTCATACACATTATACACTATAAACTAATGTTCTAATACACATAATACACCATAAACTAATGTTCTAATACACATTATACACCATAGACTATTGCTCTGATACGCATTTTACACCATTATGTTCCGATACACATTTTACAACATAAACGAACTTCTAATATGCAGTTTACACCATAAACTAATGTTCTGATCAACATTTCACACCATAAACCTATGTTTCGATATGCATTATACACCATATACAAATGTTCTGATACACATTTTACACCGTCTACTAGTGTTCCGATACACATTTTACACCGTGTACCATTGCTCAGATACACATTTTACACCATAAACTAACGTTCTAATACACATTATACACCATATACAAATGTTCTGATACACATTTTACACCGTCTTCTAGTGTTCCGATACACATTTTACACCATGTACCATTGCTCAGATTCACATTTTACACCATATACTCACGTTCCGATTCACATTTTACACCATATACTTACGTTCCAATACACATTTTACACCATATACTCACGTTCCGATTCACATTTTACACCATATACTCACGTTCCGATTCACATTTTACACCATATACTCACGTCCCGATTCACATTTTACACCATATACTTACGTTCCGATTCACATTTTACGCCATATACTCACGTTCCGATTCACATTTTACACCATGTACCATTGCTCCGATAGAAATTTTACACCATAAAGCAATGCTGTAAAACACACTTTACGCACTTAGTAAGATATTATTGTGATGTCTTGAAGATATTTTACGGACGCTTGTCTATCAAGTATATTCAATGTATATGAACAGAACATACTTTTGCCAAGCTGACGAAGAAGTGAAGAGTGCTCTCCAATGTTGGGACATCTTTCTTGCAGAGGTTCTGAATTTGGGTCATGCTTAACCTTGGTAGTTCAGACTGAAACAAACATGATAGTCCATAGTTATGTGTCTTGAAATGAACTAAATGTCATCTATTGTCAAAATGAAGAACAGTTTTGCTGTCATATTTTATGTAACTTTCTTGCAATAATCCATATAACCTTCTTGAATACTGTTGCAAATCACTTTTCAGATCAATGTTACACAATACGTATAGTGTTAAGTCCGAGTAACTCTTCATTCCGTGAAATAATGGAGCCGAGGCCCCTAGGGGTCAAGGTCCATTATTTTCGAGGAATGAAGGGTTACGAGGATCTTACCCGACTTCAATTGCACTCAACTTAATGCTTATACAGCAACATACTCAGAATTTTTAAAAATTTGAAAATCTATCAGAATAACTTGAAGTCAAATGTAACGCTCCATTACTGAAAAAATAATTGAACGAGAGAACTCTAGGCTGACGTCAGAAGTGAAGTCTACAATGAACACAATGGAGATTACATGATTATCCGCCGCCTTGTCGCAGTCGAAGTAGCCGGTGATAGCGAGTCCCTTGAACTTGTGTACATTGTTGCCCAGGGCTTCAACCGCCTGTCTGTAATAGTCCTGGTTACCAGTCTGCCAGGCGAACACTGGTAACAGTTTGTTCTTCTGTGAACCGTATACCTGGGAATACATAAATCACAAAAAAGTTTATTTTCTGGCTTTTGATGTGATATTTATCGTGCATCACGTTCCCTCATCATTCAACATTTGTAAAATAGCATAGAATATCAATCATCACACAAACTATTTTGCACACGTGATACATGTTATTCATTTAAATATACGATTAAGTTTAGTCTAAGTGTAAACTGAATCTAAAGCAACCGGTCCAGATAAAAACTACATACATATATGCATTGCATGTGGTAACATTTAGTTTCCTTTTAATAACACAAGGTTACAAGGACAAAAATAGTTAGATTGGCAATAACTATTTACATATTAATTTTCTTGCAAAAAAGATTGCAAAGTATGTCTAGTTGTCAAAAGCTATTAAAAATTGAAAGTTAATATAGATTATTTTGTCCTTTTAGATAATACATCTCAAGCCTTTAGAATATAATGCAAAATGTCTAATAGTTTGTCAACTATTCAAAAAGACTTTTGTAAGCAAAATGGTTCTTATGAGATATAGGATATCTTTGTGATTTTGAAAATGTTATCTAAGCATTTAATTCACCAACCTATTTACTAAGTATGTCTTCTAAAATCGCCGTCAATCAAACAGTTTGGAAATGATTATCAAAGAAGACGTTTTGGAAAGCAACATAAAATATCAGATAAAACTGATAACATCGGTGATGAGAGGCTTTCCTTACTTTTGTAACTTAATCTTTGACATTCTTTGTTCGCGGTCATTGACATTGCAATTGAGTAATCTGATTGCGATTCATATACGAACTATCTGAAGCCGTGCCAAACCAAAAAACCCTGGCCTTTTGCTAGGCATTTGCCTCGTAAAATGAAATATCAATGCAGCAAAAAGTAGCTTGATAAATGAAAAAAAAGCTATGAAGGCCAAAGTAGTCCCTTGACGGGGTCGGATGAAGTTATTAACAAGGTATGCTTTATTTCCTTAAGTTCTGGTATGCTTTCTACCATACTTAATTCTTCCCTTCTGACAATTTTTTTCGAAATATACTGTTGATGTGAGTCAACAGTCCACTCGTCACCAAGTAGGACTCAGAGTTTGATTCCGAGTCATGTCCTAAAGAAACTTAGGAGATGATATGACTCAACACTCAACACTGTATGAGGATAGACCAATAGATTAATGCTTGACCTGTCGTTGCACTGCGAGAACAATAACTTCCAAATGTTCTTGTGTTTCAGACAATAAAGAGTTTTGGTACCTGGTTCCAAATGTCCATGACTTGTGCTGCCCTGCGTCCATAGTAGATCATGGCCGCCTTCCAGTTGGCCGAGTCCAGATGCTGCTTCATCCCCTCTTCCTTAGCGTAGGCTGCTTGTCGGAATATTCCGTTCCACACCTCGTTTGAATATTCTATGTACACCTGAGTTCGTACAGAAACAAGTGATCCGAAGAAGCGATTTATTATGGTCAAACTAAACCCATTCGAATCGTTCAGAAACAGTACCTGAACTTCAATCATTCAGTCATGTTTACCATTAAGCTTAGTTTCATTAGGATAGGATGTATTACTTAGTATACTTACTTAGTCTATAAGCATTCTTACTGTTAGATCAGGTCTCAGTTTGTTCTTGACGAGCTGAGCGAACTTGCGGACATAGTCGTCAGTGGCTGCGTGAGGCATGTTGAACCAGGGGTTGGTCCCCAACGTGTTGGCCAGCTGAATCATGTACTCGACAGCCCCGCCCCCCTCCCCCGCCTGGGTGTAGTAGCTGGGGATGGTCCGGTCCGTCCAAGTCGTCGGCTCCGGCTGCAGAAACATAGGAAGTTAACTGTGTAGCAATATAGTTGTGTCTTTCAATTTCAAGCACCAAAGGTAAGACATTCAACATAACCATCAAATGACATTTTACTCGATATATGACTGATAACCTTCATCTGATTCATCCAATGTGGAAGAAAGCTTAGCCTCGTGATGCTTCATTTATATGTCGTTACGAAGTTTCAATCGGATCAGTTTTGGTAAAATTTTCATAACAAAAACTTAAGTGTTTTATATTTTACCAAGATAGGTATAGATCGGTTGTTGACAATAAGATGTATATTTTTTGTTAATCATTAATGAATTTACAATACAGTCAATATGTATTAAAGTAAGTGTAAGTAAGTATATCATTTGCAGGTATATCAACAAGGTCAGTTCACATACAGTATGCCCGTTGGTACGCAGGAAGTCCATGAAGCGCAACTCCGAGTACCGTTTGAGGTTCTCCAGGAAGACTGGGTGGAAGGGGAAGCGTTCATGCACGTGCTCATACCCGGGGATCAGGACCCGGATGTTGCGCAAAGGATTCTGGGGGTTCGTCTTGTGAATCGTTAAAGTGAAACCTCCTTTTCCGACTTTGGCAGATTCACAACGATGCGGCCTTCATCACATGAAAATTTTGGTAACGTAGTTTTTGAAAAGTTATTTATAGATATATATATGTGATGTCTAAAATATAATTATCTATAAAACACAACATCCCAAAAACAGCCAATTATAAGGACATAGATTAGAGGTTCAAATGGTTCGTTACGATTTAAAGCTGTTCTCGTTTTGAATGAAGGTAAATGTGAACATGTTTCTATTTGCAACGCTTACTTTTATGTACATGGATAAACTTTTATTTCTTCCATGGTGTGTCCAAAAGGGTATGCATGCAGCATCACAGTGTACCTATGCTCTTTAACACAATGTGAAGTGAATTAACGTAAGAAACACACATCCTTTGCCACCATAAAACAATGTTCAAACGCGAATACATGTACGAAATAGACTGTACCTTTGCCCTCATACAAAATGTGTTGTGAAGTGAATTCAGTAAAAAGCGGTGTACTTTTGCTCTTATACAGAATGTGTTCTGAAGTGAATACAGTAAGAAGCACAGTGTACCTTTGCCCTCATACAGAATGTGTTGTGAAGTGAATTCAGTAAAAAGCGGTGTACCTTTGCTCCTATACAGAAAGTGTTCTGAAGTGAATACAGTAAGAAGCACAGTGTACCTTTGCCCTCATACAGAATGTGTTGTGAAGTGAATTCAGTAAAAAGCGGTGTACCTTTGCTCTTATACAGAATGTGTTGTGAAGTGAATACAGTAAGAAGCACAGTGTACCTTTGCCCTCATACAGAATGTGTTGTGAAGTGAATTCAGTAAAAAGCGGTGTACCTTTGCTCTAATACAGAATGTGTTGTGAAGTGAATACAGTAAGAAGCACAGTGTACCTTTGCCCTCATACAGAATGTGTTGTGAAGTGAATTCAGTAAAAAGCGGTGTACCTTTGCTCTTATACAGAATGTGTTCTGAAGTGAATACAGTAAGAAGCACAGTGTACCTTTGCCCTCATACAGAATGTGTTGTGAATTGAATTCAGTAAAAAGCGGTGTACCTTTGCTCTTATACAGAATGTGTTCTGAAGTGAATACAGTAAGAAGCACAGTGTACCTTTGCCCTCATACAGAATGTGTTGTGAAGTGAATTCAGTAAAAAGCGGTGTACCTTTGCTCTTATACAGAATGTGTTGTGAAGTGAATACAGTACGAAGCACAGTGTACCTTTGCCCTAATACAGAATGTGTTGTGAAGTGAATTCAGTAAAAAGCGGTGTACCTTTGCTCTTTTACAGAATGTGTTGTGAAGTGAATTCAGTAGGAAGCACACTGTACCTTTGCCCTCACACAGAATGTGTTGTGAAGTGAATTCAGTAAAAAGCGGTGTACCTTTGCCCTCATACAGAATGTGTTGTGAAGTGAATACAGTAAGAAGCACACTGTACCTTTGCTCTCATACAGAATGTGTTGTGAAGTGAATTCAGTAGGAAGCACACTGTACCTTTGCTCTCATACAGAATGTGTTGTGAAGTGAATTCAGTAGGAAGCACACTGTACCTTTGCTCTCATACAGAATGTGGTGTGAAGTGAATACAGTAGGAAGCACACTGTACCTTTGCCCTCATACAGAATGTGTTGTGAAGTGAATACAGTAAGAAGCACACTGTACCTTTGCTCTCATACAGAATGTGTTGTGAAGTGAATACAGAAAGAAGCACACTGTACCTTTGCCCTCATACAGAATGTGTTGTGAAGTGAATACAGTAAGAAGCACACTGTACCTTTGCTCTCATACAGAATGTGTTGTGAAGTGAATACAGAAAGAAGCACACTGTACCTTTGCCCTCATACAGAATGTGTTGTGAAGTGAATACAGTAAGAAGCACACTGTACCTTTGCCCTCATAAAGAATGTGTTGTGAAGTGAATACAGTAAGAAGCACACTGTACCTTTGCCCTCATACAGAATGTGTTGTGAAGTGAGTACAGTAAGAAGCACACTGTACCTTTGCTCTCATACAGAATGTGTTGTGAAGTGAATACAGTAAGAAGCACACTGTACCTTTGCCCCTCATACAGAATGTGTTGTGAAGTGAATACAGTAAGAAGCACACTATACCTTTGCCCTCATACAGAATGTGTTGTGAAGTGAATACAGTAAGAAGCACACTGTACCTTTGCCCTCATACAGAATGTGTTGTGAAGTGAATACAGTAGGAAGCACACTATACCTTTGCCCTCATACAGAATGTGTTGTGAAGTGAATACAGTAGGAAGCACACTATACCTTTGCCCTCATACAGAATGTGTTGTGAAGTGAATACAGTAGGAAGCACACTGTACCTTTGGTCTCATACAGAATGTGTTGTGAAGTGAATACAGTAGGAAGCACACTGTACCTTTGCCCTCATACAGAATGTGTTGTGAAGTGAATACAGTAAGAAGCACACTGTACCTTTGCCCTCATACAGAATGTGTTGTGAAGTGAATACAGTAAGAAGCACACTGTACCTTTGCCCTCATACAGAATGTGTTCTGAAGTGAATACAGTAGGAAGCACACTGTACCTTTGCCCTCATACAGAATGTGTTGTGAAGTGAATACAGTAAGAAGCACACTGTACCTTTGCCCTCATACAGAATGTGTTCTGAAGTGAATACAGTAGGAAGCACACTGTACCTTTGCCCTCACACAGAATGTGTTGTGAAGTGAATTCAGTAAAAAGCGGTGTACCTTTGCCCTCATACAGAATGTGTTGTGAAGTGAATACAGTAAGAAGCACACTGTACCTTTGCTCTCATACAGAATGTGTTGTGAAGTGAATTCAGTAGGAAGCACACTGTACCTTTGCTCTCATACAGCATGTGTTGTGAAGTGAATTCAGTAGGAAGCACACTGTACCTTTGCTCTCATACAGAATGTGTTGTGAAGTGAATACAGTAGGAAGCACACTGTACCTTTGGCCTCATACAGAATGTGTTGTGAAGTGAATACAGTAAGAAGCACACTGTACCTTTGCCCTCACACAGAATGTGTTGTGAAGTGAATACAGTAAGAAGCACACTGTACCTTTGCCCTCATACAGAATGTGTTGTGAAGTGAATACAGTAAGAAGCACACTGTACCTTTGCTCTCATACAGAATGTGTTGTGAAGTGAATACAGAAAGAAGCACACTGTACCTTTGCCCTCATACAGAATGTGTTGTGAAGTGAATACAGTAAGAAGCACACTGTACCTTTGCCCTCATAAAGAATGTGTTGTGAAGTGAATACAGTAAGAAGCACACTGTACCTTTGCCCTCATACAGAATGTGTTGTGAAGTGAATACAGTAAGAAGCACACTGTACCTTTGCCCTCATACAGAATGTGTTGTGAAGTGAATACAGTAAGAAGCACACTGTACCTTTGCCCTCATACAGAATATGTTCTGAAGTGAATACAGTAGGAAGCACACTATACCTTTGCCCTCATACAGAATGTGTTGTGAAGTGAATACAGTAGGAAGCACACTGTACCTTTGGTCTCATACAGAATGTGTTGTGAAGTGAATACAGTAGGAAGCACACTGTACCTTTGCCCTCATACAGAATGTGTTGTGAAGTGAATACAGTAAGAAGCACACTGTACCTTTGCCCTCATACAGAATGTGTTGTGAAGTGAATACAGTAAGAAGCACACTGTACCTTTGCCCTCATACAGAATGTGTTGTGAAGTGAATACAGTAAGAAGCACACTGTACCTTTGCCCTCATACAGAATGTGTTCTGAAGTGAATACAGTAGGAAGCACACTGTACCTTGCCCTCATACAGAATGTGTTGTGAAGTGAATACAGTAAGAAGCACACTGTACCTTTGCTCTCATACAGAATGTGTTGTGAAGTGAATACAGTAAGAAGCACACTGTACCTTTGCCCCTCATACAGAATGTGTTGTGAAGTGAATACAGTAAGAAGCACACTATACCTTTGCCCTCAAACAGAATGTGTTGTGAAGTGAATACAGTAAGAAGCACACTGTACCTTTGCCCCTCATACAGAATGTGTTGTGAAGTGAATACAGTAAGAAGCACACTGTACCTTTGGTCTCATACAGAATGTGTTGTGAAGTGAATACAGTAGGAAGCACACTGTACCTTTGCCCTCATACAGAATGTGTTGTGAAGTGAATACAGTAAGAAGCACACTGTACCTTTGCCCTCATACAGAATGTGTTGTGAAGTGAATACAGTAAGAAGCACACTGTACATTTGCCCTCATACAGAATGTGTTGTGAAGTGAATACAGTAAGAAGCACACTGTACCTTTGCCCTCATACAGAATGTGTTCTGAAGTGAATACAGTAGGAAGCACACTGTACCTTTGCCCTCATACAGAATGTGTTGTGAAGTGAATACAGTAAGAAGCACACTGTACCTTTGCTCTCATACAGAATGTGTTGTGAAGTGAATACAGTAAGAAGCACACTGTACCTTTGCCCCTCATACAGAATGTGTTGTGAAGTGAATACAGTAAGAAGCACACTATACCTTTGCCCTCATACAGAATGTGTTGTGAAGTGAATACAGTAGGAAGCACACTATACCTTTGCCCTCATACAGAATGTGTTGTGAAGTGACTACAGTAAGAAGCACACTGTACCTTTGGTCTCATACAGAATGTGTTGTGAAGTGAATACAGTTGGAAGCACACTGTACCTTTGCCCTCATACAGTATATGTTGTGAAGTGACTACAGTAAGAAGCACACTATACCTTTGCCCTCATACAGAATGTGTTGTGAAGTGAATACAGTAGGAAGCACACTGTACCTTTGCCCTCATACAGAATGTGTTGTGAAGTGAATACAGTAAGAAGCACACTGTACCTTTGCCCTCATACAGAATGTGTTGTGAAGTGAATACAGTAAGAAGCACACTGTACCTTTGCCCTCATACAGAATGTGTTGTGAAGTGAATACAGTAAGAAGCACACTGTACCTTTGCCCTCATACAGAATGTGTCGTGAAGTGAATACAGTAAGAAGCACACTATACCTTTGCCCTCATACAGTATATGTTCTGAAGTGAATACAGTAGGAAGCACACTGTACCTTTGCCCTCATACAGAATGTGTTGTGAAGTGAATACAGTAAGAAGCACACTGTACCTTTGCCCCTCATACAGAATGTGTTGTGAAGTGAATACAGTAAGAAGCACACTGTACCTTTGGTCTCATACAGAATGTGTTGTGAAGTGAATACAGTAGGAAGCACACTATACCTTTGCCCTCATACAGAATGTGTTGTGAAGTGAATACAGTAGGAAGCACACTGTACCTTTGCCCTCATACAGAATGTGTTGTGAAGTGAATACAGTAAGAAGCACACTGTACCTTTGCTCTCATACAGAATGTGTTGTGAAGTGAATACAGTAAGAAGCACACTGTACCTTTGCCCCTCATACAGAATGTGTTGTGAAGTGAATACAGTAAGAAGCACACTATACCTTTGCCCTCATACAGAATGTGTTGTGAAGTGAATACAGTAGGAAGCACACTATACCTTTGCCCTCATACAGAATGTGTTGTGAAGTGACTACAGTAAGAAGCACACTGTACCTTTGGTCTCATACAGAATGTGTTGTGAAGTGAATACAGTTGGAAGCACACTGTACCTTTGCCCTCATACAGTATATGTTGTGAAGTGACTACAGTAAGAAGCACACTATACCTTTGCCCTCATACAGAATGTGTTGTGAAGTGAATACAGTAGGAAGCACACTGTACCTTTGCCCTCATACAGAATGTGTTGTGAAGTGAATACAGTAAGAAGCACACTGTACCTTTGCCCTCATACAGAATGTGTTGTGAAGTGAATACAGTAAGAAGCACACTGTACCTTTGCCCTCATACAGAATGTGTTGTGAAGTGAATACAGTAAGAAGCACACTGTACCTTTGCCCTCATACAGAATGTGTCGTGAAGTGAATACAGTAAGAAGCACACTATACCTTTGCCCTCATACAGTATATGTTCTGAAGTGAGACCGAACTCGAGTACCCCGTCTCCATCATACAGCACTGTGAAGTTCCCCTGCTCCTCGTACTGGGCAAACCCTCGCTCCATCAGCTGCACCACCTTCAAACCAGCTGAGGAATAAACAAGGAAAATTTTGTAGATTGGTTTAAGTTGATTTAATGCATTATGAGTATTTGATAAACAAGCCAGCTAGTTTATGCTTTCACTTCTTCTAGTATTCTTCAGTTTTTATGTGCATTTTACAATGGCTGATTTAAGTTTATCTTAAACAATTATTGCACATAGCAGATTAAAATCTGCTGCAACATGTAAAGATACCTTCATGTATAAATATAAGATGTATAAATACTGTGTTGTTACCAAATAGTATTTCAGTATTTCATTTCTCGTCAAAACATTTTCCTCCCTTGACACTGTTAGGTGAGAAAAAGCATTTGATAAAGCAAAAGGGTAATAAGAAATTAAGCTTCAAAACAAAAGTGATTTTTTTCATTCCGAAAACAAGTTTAGGTTTTCAAAACTTAGCAAGTACATATCATACGTTGCAGTCTTGCTGGATACCCATCAGTTCTGTACTGTATAGAGTCGTGTTCCTTCGTGTCCCACGTGTGCTGCCCGTCTCGTTGAGTGAACCAGACCTGAGACTGCCTGTGGATGTCCACGAACTTAACCTCGGAAGAGAAGTAGGAGACCTCGCCTATGTTCATTCCAACAGACACGCCCTTGTTCATCATTCTGCAATACAGAAACACATGGGCGTCACCAAACTCCCCACGGCAAGGGGAAAACGTACGGAGATAAACTGAAAATGTACGGAGATAAACTGAAAACGTACGGAGATAAACTCTTCATGTGAAGACTTGAAAATCTTCTCGTTTCGGATGTGGCGTTGAGAAGATGAAACGACATTGGTTACATATACACTTGACAAAATAATTTAGGGGCATTGTAATCCTTGGTATAGATATTATGTCAATCTGTCAGTAAAGTAAATGATAATTTTTCAAATCATTTTCAAATATACCTTACTATTTTTGTCTAGAAAATATCGTCTACCTATCCGATGAGATACAGGTTGGTATTGTTTCCAGTGAGATCTTACAATACAAATAATTCTTGTAACGTGACATCGTTTTAGTGACTAATAACAATAAGGCTCTGATACCATGTTGTGCCTAGGAAACTGACGCCTTTTTAAACCGAGTAACATATATGTGTTACAAATAAACATTTAACAACTAAATATCCTTATCTCGTGTCGTATTTTAGATAAAGCGAGTAAAACATTTATTCTTACGAATGAAGTGTCAATTTGGAACAACACGAGCGAAAGCAAGAGTAATACAACGATTCGTAAGCGTGTTTCGCAGAAGTTCTGATCTTTTGCAAGTGTTTTTTCCTTTTTTCTTTCTTTATTTATTAACACGTACATAGTACATAATTCCCTGCTACTTTTGCTACGATAAGTTAGCACGACATCATCAATACGTCGCGGACAGAACTAGGAGCTATTTGCTTGATTATGGTACTATGTAAACACACGGCATACTCGAAACTTTTAATATGTTTGGCTAAAAATAATTGTATTCCATGTTAAAAGTAAATTTATAGAGTTTATATACGAAAGTGAAACTAAGTTCTCTACCCTCAAAGGATTTAGACACATTGAACGAATCTTGCATTATTGCTAATTCTAAAATACATGTATGAATAATGTCGTTATATAATCTCAAACAAATGGATCTAATAATTGTATCTATTTTAATTTCACTCAAAGAAATTTAACGGGATATGTAAAATTTCTACAGAAACTTTGTGACCAAAAGATGATAGATGCTGTGTAAGTTCCGGGTTGAAAACTCACATGTTGGGATCATAATGTGAGCAGTCTTCTCCCGTGTATCCCTCCCAGCACACGCACTGACCGTTCCTGCATGCGCCGTACTTACACGTGTGTGTGCACGCACACTCCCCAGGCCCTATACATCCTTTACCTGTGACAAAAAATGCATCATGCTGTATGAACATTGAATATGTATATAGATGTATCAAATGAGAGTGCAACTCTCAGAGATTGCAAGTGAACTTCACAACGTTGTCGGTAGTTTTATCAGTATCTGTACATCAGACCGGACAAGTGTGATGGCATGGAACAGAACAAAGGCGTGGTGTTCTTGATTTCCTTCTTCCTGATTTTCACACATTCGATTTACATATATAGATTGCAAAACACATTACCAGACCTTCTCTGGACCTGCAGTGAACTGACTCACCGTTGTGACACTGACAGTCCCAGACACACGTGCGCTGTGCAGGATCCCACCTCCACCCCACGTCGCAGTTACACGTGGAGTCTGGAGGAAAGTAAAATCGAAGCATGTCATTCACAATTTCACTATTTGTTACAGTGACGTAAAGCATTGATAACTGTCAATCAGAGTATGCTTCTGGTAGGCACAATTTCACGTCTTGGACTGTGCGGAAGGTCAATTGACGCAATTATCATTAACACAACTTAATCATTCTTTTTATCCATAATTGGCAATTTCAGGGCAAGTAAGGTCAATGCCCTTTGTCCATAAGAACTATATTCACGGTAAGCTGACATCAGAGTCTTTGATCTATCGGGAAAAGTGGCTAACCCTATGCCTCTTTTTAAACGCTAAGTTTAGAATGGAGAAATCGAGTATAAATATACTTTGGGCGAGGAGACTATCAACTACTATAAACTTGGCCACCTGTCAACAGCGGAAGAGGAACAAGGGATCCAACTCTTAAAACCCTGACATTACTTCTGCAAATTTAACATGTCAAGAAACGTCTTTAGAAACTTTCCAAGAGGTTAAATGTCTTTAGGATTATTTCTCACAATAGACATAATGAACTACCTTTGGCACAAGTCCCATGTCCTTTGCATCCACAGTCACCATGGCAATCAGCACCGTAGTAACCTTGGAAACAGGTACATTTGCTGTGTTCACATCTTCCGTTCCAGTTGCAATCCGTACACGCTGATGACGTCACACTTGTAATTCCATGTGCAAAGTGAATTTGATTTTTTTTTGATTTTTTTATTTTTAAATTTAAATATACTTTTAATGCAGTCTTTCTTCAAAACCACAGACTCACAAAAAACTATTCTTTGATAATTGCATATACAAATGTATATCACCACAACCAGTGTAAGAAGAAATTGAATTGAGGATCTTGTTTTGCACTTTAAACCTTAAAAACGTCGAAGGTCGTCTCATTTGTCCTTTTAATTGGTTTTCTATACCATTTGAATAATACGTTTATACAGACATGCCCACTGAATGACTCAGAAAAAAGTCTTTAAAATACATGCTTTCGATTTACATTAATTTTTGTATAAAGATTAAAGACACATACCCAAACAAGAGACAGAACGGGACCAAAATATGGAACACGTTCATTGTAGATTATTCCTAGATTATAAGCGAGATTTTGAAGCAAGTTAATCTTATCTTAGTATGGAAATGTCATGTTTAAGCGCTTTGTCGCTTCGCTTTAGTAACATTTGACATGGTGGTATTCCGTCAACAGATTTGCTACTGACAGATTATTTAAAAAAGGGACGGCATAATTTATATGCATATCGAATTGTGATGTGTTTTATTTTTACAATTAATACATGACGTGATTGCTAGTTTTATATGTTTTACAAGAAAAAAGATTATTTAGTCAAATGTTGATTTAGAAAATCAAGAAAATATCGAAATCTGATTTCTGATTGTTCATAAAACAAAAGGCCTCAACTGAACATTTAATATAAGAGACAAAAATCAAAGCTAGGTGACTAAAATTTGTAACATTTCTTTTCGTTAACTACGCCCATTTACATTTCTTATGATCATATCCATCTTGTAGATAATGTACAACAAAAACGTACATGAACCATGCGCAGATACCTGTCTTCCTACTGCGTTGTGACTCTCGGTCTGCTCGAGTTGGCTGCCTGGAATCTGTCCAATCTAACGATATCGGTGCATCAGGCTGGTAACAGCAAAACGTCGACAGTCAAGTAGGAGAGGGAGGCGTCCACTTTGAATGCTCGCTTTGGATGTTGAAAAGTCAATTGTTGCATTTTAATTTTTTTTTCATAGGAAAGACTGTCTTAATGTGATTTCTTTTTTTTTTTAGGTAAAATGTTAAATATTGACAAAAAAAGAAAAGCCAACTTTAAACAAACACATTTCAACAGAATTACTGCACCTATACGTATGTATTTTTCTATGCGGTGGGGTTTGATTTAAAGTTTATTTGTGTGTTTATTTTCAGTGTATTTGCCTTCAAAATAAGTCTTGTCCATAGCGTAATTGGCAAAGTAGCCAAGACTGAAGAACGTTGAAAACCCTAATGTTATGTTTCAAAACAAGGCTAAAGATGATTACATCCCACACAAACAACAGGACTGGCATTGATGTTGTATGTGAGACCTAGCAAGAGGACTACTCCATAACAATGTGATGATATATGTAACAGAGTAGGTATACATCTATCTCATTGTTCACTTGATCGACCATAATTGAGTATCTTAACTGTAATGTCTCAGATATACTCATTGTTAAAATGGTTGACATTCTTGTGGAGAAAACGTCGTTGTAGACAGAAAATATGACATGGTTATATCTAGGATTTTGACGAAAGCAACAAAACATCGAATTGAAAGATTTCATGCAATAAATCGGACGAGGAAACGAAACAACATGGCATAACCATTTGGGATTGTTTTACAAAATGAGTAGTGAGTTACGTTTTCAGATTGAAACGTAACTTAGTAAACAACGTGCATTCGAAACCATTGATATACCAACATACGAATGTCAGGATCATCATCTTACATATCTGTAATTTAAAGTTCTGACTGGGTCTAATAATGACGACATTGTACTACCACCTAATGTGCGCAAAAGCAGTATGAAATAGCTTACAGCAACAGATATAGAGGATACTAAGCGACCTTCCATTCAATACTATTTTTATTAAACGCGTTAATGATTTTGAATAAAACGAGCGAAATGGAAGGAAGTTTAGTATTCTTTTTATTACTTGCCCTAAAAATCACGCAAACTTGCCGAAAATGTGCTGAAACTAACAGTTCCGCTACTCGGCACCCATTGTGACGAAGCGCTTACATTGTGCTGCGCCACTCGTGAAAATAGGCCTACTAGCTCCACCCCGTCACTCGATGTGAGATAAGTGATATACTCAAAACAAAAGATATCCTCTATATATAAAATAATAGAGAGACAGGAACTATTGGCTCCAGGAGCGTGGGTGAAATGTGAGAACACTTTAACCATTAGTAACTTTCATCAACAAACACGTATCCTGGCTGTGTGTTGTTGTATCCCAACGGTGCAGCTACATCGTCTTTACATGGGTTAACTAGCTCTTGAAGCACTCTCAGGAACATACTAAACCAAAATACTACTTTTCAGTTTTATAGCTAACTCCTGATTGTATTTTGATTAACATATTCCCTTTACAACATAAAACATATAACAAATATTGATTTTGATAAAATAAAGCCAATTTGATGTGATACATAAAATACTCTATTGTCTAAATTATTAAGTTTATTACTTCGAAAGAAAATTAAGATGACACGTATATATAACGAATTGATTTAGAGTAGAAATAATGTTCCCAGTTTATCAAGCAAAATATAACAAGTGACTGTATGTAATGGTTCCAATTTAATTAATCTTATATTTTACAAAGTGTTAAAGGTAACAACACCAAGCTTATACATAATAATAATGCAGTTTTAAATATGTCACACTTATCAGTTACCTACATGTATTCACCAGTCCTTGGTAAGTACACTGTTGGTGGTTGTAAACTCACTCGAAGGAGTCGTGAAGGCAGACAGAGGAATCATGTAATGGTAACCAGAACAGTTGCACTGCAGATGATCGCAAGGCCAATAGTAAGAAGCAAGATATCCTAGAATTCACGGGCCGGTCTTCACATTTGTATACAGGATAAATGTCTTTTAAAAAGTTCTACGATTCTCAAATGTTCTACGATTCTAAAATGTTCTACGATTCTAAAAAGTTCTATGATTCTAAAAAGTTCTACGATTCTAAAAAGTTCTATGATTCTAAAAACTTCTACCATTCTAAAAGTTCAACGATTCTAAAAGTTCAACGATTCTTAAATGTTCTACGATTCTAAAAGTTCTACGATTCTAAAAGTTCTACGATTCTAAAATGTTCTATGATTCTAAAATGTTCTATGACATACTCTAATCAGTTGAGGTCAATGTCAACTAGTTTACATTATCAAAACAAGTGTAATTGTGACCCAATAAGCAATACAAAAATGATAATCAATGTTAAAATTATGAGTTATAACATACACATACCAATAATTACATGTACATTGTAAGTTTTCAATGCAAGGTTAATATATAAGCATAAAACAATTGAAATGTGTTACATTTTTGTTCCTAGATATATCAGAATTGTGCTGTGTCATAATCATATACTGATGACATAAACTGATGACTGATGACATAAACTGGAATATCACTTTGAATTATATTGTTTACACAAATAATACCCCGATAAGAATGTCCCTTTAAAGGTTCACTGGATGATTTTGATCACATATATTGTAAACCTTGACACGGTCTAAATGCTATGATTGATAATATAAATTGACAACAAAACTCACATAACATGTAATGGTATATGACAAATACTTGTTTTCAATGAAAATCATTGTTATATTCATTCGTAGTCGACATCACGCGTTCAAATTACATGAATAATAGTAATTCAACTATCTAACATTACCATCTGTCATTCTAACTAACTAACTAAAATGCGTTTGATTCATTGCGCATTTTGTTGTCCGGTTTTCAATCATAATCGCGACTTCATACCTACTATATATATATTTCACTATACAACGTCGATTAGCTTTTAATGAAAATAAAAAGCACCAATTGATACTATAGGATCAGAATAACACTACATGTAAAAACTGGACCGTAAAGCATACAGGTGAGATGATGTGGGGTTTATCGCCGCTTTCAAGAGTATTTCTCTTATATCGCGGCTGCTTGAATTATTGCAGGGAGAAAGCCCGCAACACTTATATGGCTATGTATTGCGGTAAAACCTATCAACAACGACTGGAACTAGCAAACCATGGGTGGTACTGCGCTGAAATTCAGTGCAGCATTGCACCCTATCCTGACGTGATTCGAACCACGGACCTCCTGATCCGAAGCCGAACGCGCTAACCACTGCGCTACCCCCAAACCTCCCCCCTCTTGCCCACTATCAGCCACCAATGTTTTCTGTAGAAATCCAGTCACCCCTAATTTTATAGGGCATCTTTTGAACGCCCATATTCGACTTTTGTGATTATCTCAGGCGTAATTCAACGTATTGTCAAATCCGACGGTCTGGGCCTTAAGTAGTCTTAATGTGCCGTTCACCGAAGTAAAGTAACTCGCACGTGTAATAAGTATTCACCAGCGGAAGTTGACAAGTATTACTGCAACAGATGAACCCGATGACTTCCTGGAAATAACAGAATGTATAAATATTCCCCAAAACAATAATTCTTTGTTTGAAAAACTACAAAGAGTTTCCACCGTCATGGAAAATATATTTTCCGACTCACTAATTGATAGAGCTATATAACTTCCTTCCTGTTTACTGTGTATGTTAAAGATATCGTAGATGAATTAAGTAGTAAATGATAACCCGGTACCGAGGGGTTATGGAAAATAACCTCGCGAGGGCGTAGGTAATTAGGTTATTCTTTGACGTTCACTCCCACGGAACACTCCAGCAATGGTTTCAACTAAATTTGTTTATGTTGACACAATTCGCTTATTTAACATACCGTGATAATGATGCGTTATTCTATCGAGATTTTATTTATTTCTATATCCTACATTTAAATACATATTTAAATAAAATGTATTTGGATATTGTATTTGGATATGATACATGTGATGGTATTCCTAATAAAGGTTATGTAAATATGCATTATGGATATGGACATAAATATGTAATTGCCTGACTATCCAACATTGATAAAGTAAACACTATTCACTAAATAGTAAACAATCTACTGAATGTGATGCAATGATTTTGTTTATATGTGAAGATATATCCAATATGATCCAGCTATGACGTGTATCTTTATACAAATAAAATATTGACTTTAGACATAAATGAAAATTAATGATAACATTGTGTATGATTTTGTAATACAGGTAGGTAGGGTGTTGTTATGCAAGTCTCTGGTTGATATGATCATGCCTATAAAAAATGGTTATAATTACAAATAATGTGCAACAGAAAATCATCCATCTGTCGGGAAAAGTTTACATTGTCAATACTTTCTTCTCAGTAAAACGATTTAAGGTATTACTTCTTCCTATGTGAAAAGTAAGAGCGACAACCACACTTACAGAACAAATATTAAATTACCATATAGTGAAAATGTCATCAGACAAATATCCATCTGTCAGAAAACAACATATTTGGAAACTACTCCCTAATGTACAACGATATTTTAGAATCTTCTTTTAGGCATTCCTCAAGCTCTTTGATGTCAATGCAAACAAAATGGCCGACCTAGTAGACGTCCTATGTGAAAAGTAAAAGCGACAACCACACTTACAGAAAAAATATTAAATAACCAAATAGTGCAAATACCATCAGGCAAACATCCATCTGTCGGACATTTTTGGAAACTACCTCCTAATGTACAACGATATTTTAGAGTCTTATTTGAGGCATTACTCAAGCTCGTTTCTATCATTGCAAACACAATGGCCGATGTACATGTGCTCGCTATATAGATAAAAAAAAGTACGAGAGGTACACATGCTGAAAAGTTTTTATCGAAAAAACTATTTACAACTATTCCAAAAGGATATTATTCATCTCACTCTATACATCTATTTTGGTAAATTTGTCCCATTCGTAAAATAGCTTATTGAATATTCTTATGTCAGGTCAAGTCAGGATGCGAAGACCCACAATGCATTGTTTTTTTCATTGTGCAACTGGTTACACAACACCGCGCATTGACATTTGCGCAAAAACAGAGCCCAGAGCGTGACCAGCCTGGACCAACTAATGAGCGAGACGATTTGTCTTAGCTCCGTGTAGTAGAAATAGAGCTGGGAGTGACGATTCCCTGTATTATACTTCCCTGATTAAATGCATTGTTACGCCTCACTACTGAAGTAAATTAATCCCAACCTCATTCCTTTCTTTTGAATAAATATGTTTAAATCAAAAAATATTCTCCGAGTGTAGCACGTGCACGTGTCGGCTCAACAAGTCAGCACGTGTACAATGTGATCCGCATACTGACGCTGTCTGTGTTCGCTAAAAACAAACAGTTATGCGCATCTATGATTAATTGCGTATAGCAGTTTATAGTCAATAGATCTAGAGAGTTCAGCTATGAAACCTCCGTTGCTATGATCACAGCCTGTTCAAACCTAAATGGATTGCCGTAATGTGCAATATGTTACTGACTGTCTGACTACTATCTCGGAACCAAATTTTCTTTTTTGTATTGATGTAACGTCTCTATTACTTTGAGGAAAACGGCCCAGTTTATGATGGGGACGCTCGTTACCTAGCTTATCTCCAGGGTATCTGTATCACGGTTAGGAGATCGTTTACCGACAATATTCCACGGTAGGTGAATTGAACGTAATTCTGCATCGGATGTTTGTTGACATTCATATAAGGGAAACAGTAAAAACAACGTTGACTTCAGTTTGGTTACATTCAAAGACAAACCTCAGTGATCAAGTCACATACACATTGAGTCAAGTTAGATTGACCTCGTCTGTCACGTGGACAGCATTTTACAATGTAGTAATCTCTCACTTCATATATTTCATAATTCTACAATGTACCAATCAACGTTTTTATAACCCAATAACAAAAATGGTTATAAACCTTATGTACAAACACATCTAAGTGACAAATCCAACTTTAAAATGATCGATATAAGTTCGTGTTTGTTTTTTCAATAAATGACGGTGACGTATATTTCTATGATGTTTCATATCATCATAATCAGCACATCGTGCAAATATACTTTCTATTGGTATCAAACAATAATTTGTAGCGTTCCTAAAAACGTATGAAAGGTACAAAGGATTAAGTCTTCACAAGTAGTTGCATTACCCGGTCACATAGCCTAATATTTGTTCAGATTGAAGGCCGCGTGTATTATTAGAGCACAGGCCGACCCAGAGATATGAACGCGTTGTGGCCAGCTGGCGTGAGGAGTTCCTATATTATCTCACTTAAATATAGAAATATAAGAAAATAACTAAAGATAAAAGCTTGCACATGCCATGCAATAACTGTTGAAGAAAAGGCCAAAAAATTTGTCTAAAGTGAACTTGAGTTAGTTAGTTTTATCTACTATTTATCAAGTGTCCGAACCCTCGGGGTCGAGTTAATCAGGGCAGGTCTGGTTCATCTACTATTTATCAAGTGTCCGAACCCTCGGGGTCGAGTTAATCCAGGGCAGGTCTAGTTCATCTACTATTTATCAAGTGTCCGAACCCTCGGGGTCGAGTTAGTCCAGGGCAGGTCTAGTTCATCTACTATTTATCAAGTGTCCGAACCCTCGGGGTCGAGTTGGTCCAGGGCAGGTCTAGTTTATCTACTATTTATCAAGTGTCCGAACCCTCGGGGTCGAGTTAGTCCAGGGCAGGTCTAGTTTATCTACTATTTATCAAGTGTCCGAACCCTCGGGGTCAAGTTAGTCCAGGGCAGGTCTAGTTCATCTACTATTTATCAAGTGTCCGAACCCTCGGGGTCGAGTTAGTCCAGGGCAGGTCTAGTTCATCTACTATTTATCAAGTGTCCGAACCCTCGGGGTCGAGTTAGTCCAGGGCAGGTCTAGTTCATCTACTATTTATCAAGTGTCCGAACCCTCGGGGTCGAGTTAATCAGGGCAGGTCTGGTTCATCTACTATTTATCAAGTGTCCGAACAGTCGGGGTCGAGTTAGTCCAGGGCAGGTCTAGTTCATCTACTATTTATCAAGTGTCCGAACCCTCGGGGTCGAGTTAGTCAAGGGCAGGTCTAGTTCATCTACTATATATCAATTGTCCGAACCCTCGGGGTCGAGTTAGTCCAGGACAGGTCTAGTTCGTCTACTATTTATCAAGTGTCCGAACCCTCGGGGTCGAGTTAGTCCAGGGCAGGTCTAGTTCATCTACTATTTATCAAGTGTCCGAACCCTCAGGGTCGAGTTAGTCCAGGGCAGGTCTAGTTCATCTACTATTTATCAAGTGTCCGAACCCTCGGGGTCGAGTTAATCAGGGCAGGTCTGGTTCATCTACTATTTATCAAGTGTCCGAACCCTCGGGTTCGAGTTAGTCAAGGGCAGGTCTAGTTCATCTACTATTTATCAAGTGTCCGAACCCTCGGGGTCGAGTTAGTCCAGGACAGGTCTAGTTCGTCTACTATTTATCAAGTGTCCGAACCCTCGGGGTCGAGTTAGTCCAGGGCAGGTCTGGTTCATCTACTATTTATCAAGTGTCCGAACCCTCGGGGTCGAGTTAGTCCAGGGCAGGTCTAGTTTATCTACTATTTATCAAGTGTCCGAACCCTCGAGGTCGAGTTAGTCCAGGGCAGGTCTAGTTCATCTACTATTTATCAAGTGTCCGAACCCTCGAGGTCGAGTTAGTCCAGGGCAGGTCTAGTTCATCTACTATTTATCAAGTGTCCGAACCCTCGGGGTCGAGTTAGTCAAGGGCAGGTCTAGTTTATCTACTATTTATCAAGTGTCCACAACCCTTGGGGTCGAGTTAGTCCAGGGCAGGTCTAGTTTATCTACTATTTATCAAGTGTCCGAACCCTCGGGGTCGAGTTAATCCAGGGCAGGTCTAGTTTATCTACTATTTATCAAGTGTCCGAACCCTCGGGGTCGAGTTAGTCCAGGGCAGGTCTAGTTTATCTACTATTTATCAAGTGTCCGAACCCTCGGGGTCGAGTTGGTCCAGGACAGGTCTAGTTCATCTACTATTTATCAAGTGTCCGAACCCTCGGGGTCGAGTTAGTCCAGGGCAGGTCTAGTTCATCTACTATTTATCAAGTGACCGAACCCTCGGGGTCGAGTTGGTCCAGGGCAGGTCCAGTTCATCTACTATTTATCAAGTGTTCGAACCCTCGGGGTCGAGTTGGTCCAGGGCAGGTCCAGTTCATCTACTATTTATCAAGTGTCTGAACCCTCGGGGTCGAGTTGGTCCAGGGCAGGTCTAGTTCATCTACTATTTATCAAGTGTTCGAACCCTCGGGGTCGAGTTGGTCCAGGGCAGGTCTAGTTTATCTACTATTTATCAAGTGTCCGAACCCTCGGGGTCGAGTTAGTCCAGGGCAGGTCTAGTTTATCTACTATTTATCAAGTGTCCGAACCCTCGAGGTCGAGTTAGTCCAGGGCAGGTCTAGTTCATCTACTATTTATCAAGTGTCCGAACCCTCGGGGTCGAGTAAGTCCAGGGCAGGTCTAGTTTATCTACTATTTATCAAGTGTCCGAACCCTTGGGGTCGAGTTAGTCCAGGGCAGGTCTAGTTTATCTACTATTTATCAAGTGTCCGAACCCTCGGGGTCGAGTTAATCCAGGGCAGGTCTAGTTTATCTACTATTTATCAAGTGTCCGAACCCTTGGGGTCGAGTTAGTCCAGGGCAGGTCTAGTTTATCTACTATTTATCAAGTGTCCGAACCCTCGGGGTCGAGTTAATCCAGGGCAGGTCTAGTTTATCTACTATTTATCAAGTGTCCGAACCCTCGGGGTCGAGTTAGTCCAGGGCAGGTCTAGTTTATCAACTATTTATCAAGTGTCCGAACCCTCGGGGTCGAGTTGGTCCAGGACAGGTCTAGTTCATCTACTATTTATCAAGTGTCCGAACCCTCGGGGTCGAGTTAGTCCAGGGCAGGTCTAGTTCATCTACTATTTATCAAGTGACCGAACCCTCGGGGTCGAGTTGGTCCAGGGCAGGTCCAGTTCATCTACTATTTATCAAGTGTTCGAACCCTCGGGGTCGAGTTGGTCCAGGGCAGGTCCAGTTCATCTACTATTTATCAAGTGTTCGAACCCTCGGGGTCGAGTTGGTCCAGGGCAGGTCCAGTTCATCTACTATTTATCAAGTGTCTGAACCCTCGGGGTCGAGTTGGTCCAGGGCAGGTCTAGTTCATCTACTATTTATCAAGTGTTCGAACCCTCGGGGTCGAGTTGGTCCAGGGCAGGTCTAGTTCATCTACTATTTATCAAGTGTTCGAACCCTCGGGGTCGAGTTAGTCCAGGGCAGGTCTAGTTCATCTACTATTTATCAAGTGTCCGAACCCTCGGGGTCGAGTTAGTCCAGGGCAGGTCTAGTTCATCTACTATTTATCAAGTGTCCGAACCCTCGGGGTCCAGTTAGTCCAGGGCAGGTCTAGTTCATCTACTATTTATCAAGTGTCCGAACCCTCGGGGTCGAGTTAGTCCAGGGCAGGTCTAGTTCATCTACTATTTATCAAGTGTCCGAACCCTCGGGGTCGAGTTAGTCCAGGGCAGGTCTAGTTTATCTACTATTTATCAAGTGTCCGAACCCTCGGGGTCCAGTTAGTCCAGGGCAGGTCTAGTTTATCTACTATTTATCAAGTGTTCGAACCCTCGGGGTCGAGTTAGTCCAGGGCAGGTCCAGTTCATCTACTATTTATCAAGTGTCCGAACCCTCGGGGTCGAGTTAGTCCAGGGCAGGTCTAGTTTATCTACTATTTATCAAGTGTCTCTGAAAGAAGTTAGTACGTTAATGTGATGAACATAGAAATTGACACCCAAGCTTTCGGCCTTGTTGCGTTTGGATATAAAATAGATGAATTTTAATATTCACTTAAAAGTACATTGTACTGCACACTATAACTAACACATGTCTTGTACATTTGTATATGCCTAGTGGTCTCACGATGAGTTATAACCCCGAGGAGTGACCGTAGAGAGACGAGTGCTGACAAACGGCAGTCATTGGAGACGCAACAGAAAATAATGAGCAATTTAGCTGGATATTGACGTTTTGCGAAAAGTATTATCTTTGAGTGTTGTCAAATGCATACAAGATCCTGAAAGTGAATATGCCGGGTTGTGTAAACTGAACGACCGGTCAAGACAGGTCATTTGTCCAGCTCTGTTGCAATGTAAACTGTAACAATTGCGAAAAATGTAAAATGAAAAAAATGCAACACATCTCTACCTCGTAGATAAATTATGGAAGTAAAGCATCCTCTCGACTCCAAAATTCAGAGTCGTAAATCACTTTGTTGATGTATGGAATACAGATTAGTTATGGCTTCATGAACAAATCTGTTAGAACAATCACACTAAATACTAAAACGAATGTACGGCATTCGATGACCCTTGTGGCTTTGTCATTTTCCCCACTTACAAGGGTTGGACAATTTCTTATGATGCCTGTTATTGCTATGATATGTTACTATATGTATGTGTAGATGTCTGGCGACCCCCCTCCCTGGCGCTACGTGGTTGTGGCCGCCTGTGCCTCTTGTCTCTTCTTCGGCCCCTCCCTCCAGTTCTCCCACGGGGTGTTACTGGTGGCCCTGGAGGCCACGGGCCGGTACGAGCTGAATAGTGTCACCTGGCTCATCTCCTTCAACACCATGATGCACGCCCTGGGAGGTATGACGATCATTATAATAGCACCAATAACTGTAATCCTTTTATCACACACTAGCTCCTTTGTTTTGTAAGAGAATTCATTTTTCATAGTTACTCTGGAAAACTGGATGTCAGCATCTTATTAATATACATGTTTTCGTCAATTTGAGTCAACGTTTCAACTATTGCATATTTGTTTTAAGTTTTGATAAATAGAAAAACACGCTGTATCGGCATTGTATAAGCCAACGTCATGGTGAATGTGGATTTGGATCCTGGCAAAACAGTTGTAAATAGTTAGCGGTCTCGACCTCGGGTTGAAGTCCGATTAACCCTCGCTAACGTGGAATGTGAATACTTCATCCTGACGGTCTCAGCGTTCATGATTCCCTTACGCGATGGTGCATCTAACTTTAACACCTCGTTCTCAGTCGGTAACTATAACGTAAATATCTACACTACTATACATCTACATTAACAAGATCAAGTTGCAATCCCTGATAGAAATGACGACCTGTTGATTGGACATACACGCATACACGTGCACAAACTATATAACTACCACCAAATATCTAAAACATGAGTATAAGATTGCACGAGTATTTAAACTTAAAAGCATAGTTCGATGACCTTCAAATCCAACTGCAAATTGCATACAATTTTCACAAACCACCATCTGTCTGCTCCAGGTCCAGTAGGCAGCGTGCTGGTGAACCTGACGAGCTGCAGAACTACCCTCGTCCTGGGAGGCCTGCTCGGCTTCGTGGGCATGGCTGTCTCCAGCTGCGTCACCGACATCACCCTCCTCTTCATCACGTACGGAGTCATCACAGGTCGGGCATCACCTCCTGGTATCTCTTTCTATTTCAGATTTACTCGAGTGCAGGGGATATGACTAGAGAATCTATGTATGGGTCCATTCCCGACTGCATTCTAGGTCTAGCATTTGTTGTCTTTGGTCTTGAAGTACAATACCGAGTCCCCTTTCCACGGGGCATCTAAGAATACACATTTAACTGGTTAATCAATTTTAACTTATTGTTATACCCTTACTGTTTCTTTGCATCAATTTGATTGTTAAGAACGTTTGTTATATTCAATTATGGTCAATCTTGTGTAGTCTCTGTGTAAGGAACACATGATTTTTTATCAACTGATTGACAGGGGGCTGATTGCAAATTGACATTTTGAAGTATTATTGACATCGAATTTATGGAGGAATACAGCGATTTTATAGCCCTGACGGAACCTTCTTCAATGTCAAAATCACGACGTTTAGGCGTAATAAAACGTTATTTACATATACACCTTATAGCATAGTAATGAAAAGTGAAGGACTAACTCCCAAACATCGTTAATTTTTACAATGAAAGTAAAATATTGATGTTCCTTTCCGCGTGACCTTTAAATGCCCTTCAAAATCATTCAGCCAACGGACTTGTCAAACTGTCCCTCCCTTTTCTACGTTGAATGCAGGCATCGCCCGTGGGATGGTGTTCTCCTCGGCAGTTGTGACCCTGGGGTACTGGTTCAAGGCAGACAGCAGCATGGCGACAGGGATCACCATGTCGGGGGGCGGGCTGGGGATGCTTGTCCACCCCCGGCTACTGCAGGCCTTGGTGGACGTGTTCGACGCGGATGGTGCCTTGTTACTGATGGGGGCAATCTCATTTCACGTGTGCATCGCTGGTCTGCTCTTGAGACCCTCGGAATTCGAGCGTCAGAAATGGAGAGACAAGAAACACGCAAAAACAAACGATGAGAACATTTTACAGCGGTACAAAAGAATCGTCATTAATTTCAGAAAGAAAATATTGACAAATTTCAGTTTTATATTCTTCATATTAAGTGCACTTTTCATGATGATAGGTTTCCAAATCATCATCGTCTTCATGCCCGACTACATGAACTCACAGGGGTCCACTCCCCAACAGTCTGCCATGGCGGCTTCCATCACTGGAGTCGGGAGTATGGTGTCACGTGTACTGTTCGGGGTGATGGCGAACGATCAACAGATCGGATCCATCTTGCTGCTGGCCGGGACGACAGGACTAGCCGCCATGTTCACCCTCCTTCTTCCACTGTTCGTGGGCTCTGAGGTGGGAAGGTATCTGTACGCGTATGCTATAGGGACTTACTTCTCCTCCATACCTGTCCTGTTTGGACCAACAACGCTACAGAAGGTGGGGATAGAAGACTTTGCTGACGGATTTGGATTTCTTCTTCTTAATATTGGAATAATCTGCTTAGTTTCACCGCCATTAGGAGGTAGGGATGCCTTTATGTTATGTTTAGAACGTTCGTGTACTGTGTGTAAACGTTAATCGTAAGTAAACGACAGGACATAATAGATGTAAGTTCTCAAAATGATTTAATATCGCCATTTTATTGTTTTCGACAATGACATAAGAGTTATTTTAATTAGAAATGGTTTAAACAATGAGTTTTGAACCTAATTTATTAACGTGAGATAATGGCATTTGTCCATGAACACACATTTGACGTAACCAACAATGTAAAGTCCTTCTTCCCCTCCTGTACCTAACGAGAATTATAGCTCAAATCAATGGTGATGTTAATGCTGGCTACAAATGACAACCAGTAAAGGTACATTGAGCAATTGAATAGCTCAGTCTGATTTCACTTGTCCTTGGCTCCGTGTCCTTATGTGCATATCGCAAAATCGACTGTTTGTGGTATTCAAGATCCCTTAGAGATTGCATTGACAACGGTCTAAAGGAAGAGGGAACTCATGATTATGAGCAATTGTTTTATCTCTTAAACGTGTGACCCTGTATGAATGGCAGTAGTACGCCATTACCATTACATAAAATGTCCTAGCTCGAGGAGTGTTCAGATATTTAGCCGACGGGTCTTTCTTTATTTCAGTAAAAGTCAAAGAACTAACGAATTCCTACCATGCAGTGTTCCTGTTTGCGGGTAAGCTTAGAAATATCATGGACAGAAACATCCCAAAATTTCGCTTGTTTGTTATTGTCGGTACGATTACAGACCGTGAAAGTGTAGGCTAAAATTCCTTTTGAAACCATTTTGAAATTTATTGCAAAACGTTTAGAGGTACATAATTCAACGCATTATAGGAGTTATAAGTGTTAAAAGTTGGAGACCTTCATCATCTCTTCTCTTGTTAATGAGATCTATTTAATCCACGTATTACACTTGCAGGGGGAATGATGCTGGCCTCCTCTGCCTGTGTGTTTGTGTCAGAGCTCCTGAAGAGCTCTCGGACTGAAGATGAAAACAATCCATCGGCGAAATCTCTCCTGCCTCGTACCTTGACTATCGAGGATGAGCCGAGAGGAGATATACCTGAGGACATAGCATCTATATGTGAAGACGGATGTAGAGAGAAACGTGATAGAAACATCGAGACAAACGTGTGATATAGGTTTTTTAATGCCTAAATAAAATTTACGATTTCTGCCTGATCGTTTCCACCACTTCTCGAATTTGTCAGGGTTTTAGTTCTTTTAGGTGATTTTGACTTTGAGTTGAATCTGACAACTAATCGTTCGTATTTCTGTATCATAGTTATTCGACATTCAACGTTAGAATTCCGTGTGTTAACAATTTTTAAAAGTGTCCATCAATAGGCCTACGTTCATTTCTATAAGCATGTGTTAATATCTCAATGTTTGTGGTTCATGACTCTTTCACATTGTACATTGTGAGAGTTGACAAAACCTTACAATAATTCGAGGTAAAACAATTTTTAAAATGAAACCATCGTTATATTATGATTGGAGAGGATTTCGTGCTTGGATGAATAGGTAAACATCATACCCCTTCTCGTCTACTCCTCCCCTCTCTCTCTGTGCCTCAGCATACCCCTTCTCCTCTACTCCTCCCCTCTCTCTGTGTGCCTCAGCATACCCCTTCTCGTCTACTCCTCCCCTCTCTCTCTGTGCCTCAGCATACCCCTTCTCGTCTACTCCTCCCCTCTCTCTCTGTGCCTCAGCATACCCCTTCTCGTCTACTCCTCCACTCGCTCTCTGGGCCTCAGCATACCCCTTCTCGTCTACTCCTCCCCTCCCTCTCTGTGCCTCAGCATACCCCTTCTCGTCTACTCCTCCCCTCTCTCTCTGGGCCTCAGCATACCCCTTCTCGTCTACTCCTCCCCTCTCTCTCTGTGCCTCAGCATACCCCTTCTCGTCTACTCCTCCCCTCTCTCTCTGTGCCTCAGCATACCCCTTCTCGTCTACTCCTCCCCTCTCTCTGTGTGCCTCAGCATACCCCTTCTCGTTTACTCCTCCCCTCTCTCTCTGGGCCTCAGCATACCCCTTCTCGTCTACTCCTCCCCTCTCTCTCTGTGCCTCAGCATACCCCTTCTCGTCTACTCCTCCCCTCTCTCTCTGTGCCTCAGCATACCCCTTCTCCTCTACTCCTCCCCTCTCTCTCTGTGCCTCAGCATACCCCTTCTCGTCTACTCCTCCCCTCTCTCTCTGTGCCTCAGCATACCCCTTCTCGTCTACTCCTCCCCTCTCTCTGTGCCTCAGCATACCCCTTCTCGTCTACTCCTCCCCTCTCTCTCTGTGCCTCAGCAAGTGTTCCTTGGTACATGCAATTTAAAGAGGGGGTCCTATTGGGGTCTTATTGTGGAAACGAGATTCAAGGGGACATTCATGTTATACATTAAATTCTAGTATAACACAACGAAGTTGAAAACTGTTAAAGTCAAGTCAAGTCAAGTCAATAGTTTATTAGGTTAAAAACCAAAACAGTACAAACTAATTATCTTCTTTACACATGGCGTGGTACATATTTTTCAATGATAACAAAATTTGAAGTACAGTAGAACTCGGATATAACGAACTCCAAGGGACCAAAGAATGTAGTTCGCTATATCCGGTGTTCGCTATACGTATATAATTTCGCTATATCCGTGTTCTACTGTAGTTCACAATAATAAATGCCCAAGAGTGTGGAAAGGTAATTTAATCACACAAATTCAGCTTTGTTTCTTTCTTTAAAGATGTAATAAATACACTTTGCAGCGTTAAATGTTTCAATATTGTTTTCAGATTTTAACAATTTGATGAACTTAAACATGCTTACATTTTCTAATAGATCAGTAGTCAGATATCGTATACGTAAATGATTATACTTCGGACAAATCAAGAGCACATGGTACTCATCTTCAATTTTGTTAACACAAAAAGGACAATCTTTCCACAAATGGGATTTTCGGTACACTCCATCTTCCTTTTTCAATCATAAACGTATGTGAGCTTAGACGAAAACGTGTAAGGAGGGCAAATCTGTCTTTTTTAACATCACTATTTGATAAATATTTTTCTTTACACAGCGTTTCCTTAATATATAGGTTAAATGTGTGGTATACCTTGCTGTGACACTACAAAGCGTTTGTTGTTTATACTCATGATAACCCATTGTAGATATTCTACAGTACATAAAGGTTATTTTCAATAAAGTAACACTGATAGTAATTTAGTGTATTTGAAACATTTTCCCAAACTAAGAAGATCACGGACCAAAAGATTATAGACCAGAGTTTAAACAAGAAACAATCGAGAAAGTTACGGGTCAACACTATCTGGAATAGGTCATACCATATTTGGTTGCACTGCTTGACAATGATAATAACAATAGTTTTTTTCCCCAAGGAGCATTTTACATTTGAAAATGAACACAAATAAGATGAGTACATACAACACACACAACAGATATTCTATTCATTCAAGAGGCGGATATTTCAGTGAATACAATAATTCTAAACTCTAGTTTATGGCATTAGATAAGGGTGACCTGGTGGTAAAAGATTGTATTCTTGAAACGTTACTTGGGCCAGATAAAATCAGCCTAGCTTGGTAATCAACAGGTATCAAAATGGGATAGCTTATCCGAAACAGAAACCCCAAATATTGTACTTGCCTTTAAAACTTTTTTTAAGATAAGATTATCGTTATGAAATCAATATCATAATACAAGCATTGAATCGAAAACATTTAAATATTCTCAAAACAACGACAAAACAGCAGGATTCGAACCCACACCCCCAGAGTCAGACTTCAAACCCAAGACTGGTTGTTGTACCACTAGTCTACACACCTCACCCAGAAAAATGGTGATTTCAGATTCCTAAATGTTTCGCCTACATCGGTGTACACTTTAATTATGTATTTAAAGTATTTTCCTATTTTTAAAGGGCTATATATACCCATCACATATTTTTCAACACATTTATATGAACACAGATAACAATAATCTTAATCATGTAGATTTTGGACAAAGTCAATGTTTTAAAAGTACGGAACACGATCAGATAACCTTGTCTCCTTATCTATATGGAACGGTTTGAAGTGACAAACGAGGTGAGATGGGAGTCTTCTGTGTGTTGGTACCGCTCTGTCTCTTCATTGGGTGGGTGTGTTTGTTATGAAATATATTCTGAAGTGTTATGAAAAATATGTTATTGTTAGTATTATTAAGTTTGTAACGTTCGTCTGTTTTTATTGCACATATCGTGTTGCATTCTCCATAGGTCAAAATCTTAATAACATTATTGTTTAAAAGAATGGGTTTGAGGAACGCAGTATTTTGGCGATTTAAATTTGAAACTAAAACTATTCAGTTTATTGAGACACTTCTATTTCAAATTATTCCCTTTATTTTTGATTTGAATATGCAAGTGTGACGTCATCAGCGTGTACGGATTGCAACTGGAACGGAAGATGTGAACACAGCAAATGTACCTGTTTCCAAGGTTACTACGGTGCTGATTGCCATGGTGACTGTGGATGCAAAGGACATGGGACTTGTGCCAAAGGTAGATGATATTTACCAATCTTTATCAATCAAGTGACACTGAACGTGAAGTGGACGTTCAATAATCATGAACTGATCAGTTTGAACTTTTGATCGGCTAAATTTTCTAACGTATAAAAATGTTCTTTCTCTTTTCTTTGCAACTGTTGTGTTGCAAACTGCGTGTCTACAACTGCACGTGTTATGTGTCTCCAGACTCCACGTGTAACTGCGACGTGGGGTGGAGGTGGGATCCTTCACAGCGCACGTGTGTCTGGGACTGTCGCTGTCACAACGGTGAGTTTATTAAAGTTGGATGTGGTAGCGATTGTCCGTTGTCACAAACAAGCTTACCTCTGAAAGCATTTACCATTTTTCAGCTGTAAATAAAAAAAATGCATCATACCGGGCTTTTCTTCAAGCAAGAACTCTCATTTTGAATCCAATGAAGATATTCCAAAGAAAGGCCTATTGTCATTTGATTGATTCCAAAGGGTAGTCTACTGCTGCATGTGTCATGGAGAGTCTAGTTCAGAAGTTATCCTTTCCGATCGTCAAGGTATGCTTAACAATTTAACAACAATGTTGTTATGCTCTATCAGTAGATTGGTACATGTGTGAACTTAATGTAGTTTCCCATCGGTTAACTCATAGTACTGCCACATGGACACAGGTGAAGGGTGTATTGGGCCTGGGGAGTGCGCGTGCACACACACGTGTAAGTACGGCGCATGCAGGAACGGTCAGTGCGTGTGCTGGGAGGGATACACGGGAGAAGACTGCTCACATTATAATCCCAACATGTGAGCTTTTACTTTGTTACTAAAACTCAATGCCTACCTATATTGATACTTATATTATTTTTCTCAAGCCACATGTACCTACAGAGTTGTGCTTATTTGTTAAACAAGTTACGCTCCCATCATGCATAATTTAATGGTTTAGAAGTTTTTACTCCCTAACATTATATACTTGATATCAAGTTGCGATCAAAGCACGAACGATCTGTTCACCTTTAACTTCAAATGTTTTATCACACCTCACATGCTCCAGAAGACCTCTATACTTTTATTACATAATTGAATGATTCTTCACTAGAATGATGAACAAGGACGTGTCGGTGGGGATGAATGTGGGAGGCATCTCCTACTACTCGTCTGAGCTGAAGTTCGTGGACATCCACAAGCAGTCCCAGGACTGGCTCACACAGCGGGACGGACAGCACACGTGGGATACCAAGGAGCAGGACTCCATACAGTACACCAAAGATGGCTACCCGGCAAGTCTACAGGGTAGGCACGATTTATGGTATGGATATGATATGGCATTAAATAATTAATTAAGAATTAAGAATGTAGGATTCTGCCCAAGGGCCGTAGACACGAGGACAAACATCCATATAATGCCCACGGATGATGTCTTATCTAGTATATAAACCGCCAATGAAATATGATTACAATGATTTGAATTATAACGTGATAGGATAGGAAAGACGTAAGCGTTCATAAAATATCAAACCACCTTAACTCTGATCTTTGTTATAAGAGGGCTTCACAACTCCATCAACGCTGTCGCAATGGCCCACTGAAGGCGATAAATTCAACATACACGTCTGTTGCTGGTCTTATGGGAATAAGCTGTATGAAATGTTTTTGACGACATAAAAAATGATTAAATTACATTTTTGCACGAACTGAAACATTTTTCTACGAACTGACTTGAAGTGATACATGTGATAGATCTAATCTCTAAACAATTTATGATTTATTAAAAAACATTTGCTTAAACCGATTAACAAACAGAAGTTTTTTTATTTATTGCGCAGCTGGTTTGAAGGTGGTGCAGCTGATGGAGCGAGGGTTTGCCCAGTACGAGGAGCAGGGGAACTTCACAGTGCTGTATGATGGAGACGGGGTACTCGAGTTCGGTCTCACTTCAGAACACATTCTGTATGAGGGCAAAGGTACAGTGTGCTTCTTGCTGTATTCACTTCACAACACATTCTGTATGAGGGCAAAGGTACAGTGTGCTTCTTGCTGTATTCACTTCACAACACATTCTGTATGAGGGCAAAGGTACAGTGTGCTTCTTACTGTACTCACTTCACAACACATTCTGTATGAGGGCAAAGGTATAGTGTGCTTCTTACTGTACTCACTTCACAACACATTCTGTATGAGGGCAAAGGTACAGTGTGTTTCTTACTGCATTCACTTCACAACACATTCTGTATGAGGGCAAAGGTACAGTGTGCTTCCTACTGTATTCACTTCACAACACATTCTGTATGAGGGCAAAGGTACAGTGTGCTTCTTACTGTATTCACTTCACAACACATTCTGTATGAGGGCAAAGGTACAGTGTGCTTCTTACTGTATTCACTTCACAACACATTCTGTATGAGGGCAAAGGTACAGTGTGCTTCTTACTGTATTCACTTCACAACACATTCTGTATGAGGGCAAAGGTACAGTGTGCTTCTTACTGTGTTCACTTCACAACACATTCTGTATGAGGGCAAAGGTACAGTGTGCTTCCTACTGTATTCACTTCACAACACATTCTGTATGAGGGCAAAGGTACAGTGTGTTTCTTACTGCATTCACTTCACAACACATTCTGTATGAGGGCAAAGGTACAGTGTGTTTCTTACTGCATTCACTTCACAACACATTCTGTATGAGGGCAAAGGT
The DNA here is from genome assembly GCA_916613615.1 of Steromphala cineraria. Lineage (NCBI taxonomy): Eukaryota > Metazoa > Mollusca > Gastropoda > Trochida > Trochidae > Steromphala > Steromphala cineraria. The sequence goes on from OU744729.1 coordinate 923,685, forward strand.
ACAGTGTGCTTCTTACTGTATTCACTTTACAACACATTCTGTATGAGGGCAAAGGTACAGTGTGCTTCCTACTGTATTCACTTCACAACACATTCTGTATGAGGGCAAAGGTACAGTGTGCTTCTTACTGTATTCACTTCACAACACATTCTGTATGAGGGCAAAGGTACAGTGTGTTTCTTACTGCATTCACTTCACAACACATTCTGTATGAGGGCAAAGGTACAGTGTGCTTCTTACTGTATTCACTTCACAACACATTCTGTATGAGGGCAAAGGTACAGTGTGTTTCTTACTGCATTCACTTCACAACACATTCTGTATCTTACTGTGTTCACTTCACAACACATTCTGTATGAGGGCAAAGGTACAGTGTGTTTCTTACTGCATTCACTTCACAACACATTCTGTATCTTACTGTGTTCACTTCACAACACATTCTGTATGAGGGCAAAGGTACAGTGTGCTTCTTACTGTATTCACTTCACAACACATTCTGTATGAGGGCAAAGGTACAGTGTGCTTCCTACTGTATTCACTTCACAACACATTCTGTATGAGGGCAAAGGTACAGTGTGCTTCTTACTGTATTCACTTCACAACACATTCTGTATGAGGGCAAAGGTACAGTGTGTTTCTTACTGCATTCACTTCACAACACATTCTGTATGAGGGCAAAGGTACAGTGTGCTTCTTACTGTATTCACTTCACAACACATTCTGTATGAGGGCAAAGGTACAGTGTGCTTCTTAATGTATTCACTTCACAACACATTCTGTATGAGGGCAAAGGTACAGTGTGTTTCTTACTGCATTCACTTCACAACACATTCTGTATGAGGGCAAAGGTACAGTGTGTTTCTTACTGCATTCACTTCACAACACATTCTGTATGAGGGCAAAGGTACAGTGTGCTTCTTACTGTATTCACTTCACAACACATTCTGTATGAGGGCAAAGGTACAGTGTGCTTCTTAATGTATTCACTTCACAACACATTCTGTATGAGGGCAAAGGTACAGTGTGTTTCTTACTGCATTCACTTCACAACACATTCTGTATGAGGGCAAAGGTACAGTGTGCTTCTTACTGTATTCACTTCACAACACATTCTGTATGAGGGCAAAGGTACTCTGTGCTTCTTATATTTATTCATTCATAAGTTCAGTTTGTTTTTTACATGTTTTCACCCCTGAACAATTTCCTGTATGAAGACAAAGGAACACTGTGCTTCAAACATTATATATGAGGTCAAGAATAAAATGTGCGCTTCTTTTATGTTATTAAGTTGCCACAACTCTCGTATATACATGTACCTCCCGGAGAGCAAAATTGTTCTTTCTTTCAAAACAATACTTAAGCACAAATGAATAATTAAGTTATTCTATGACTGCCAGGCCGCATCGTGGTGAACATGCCAAAGATCGGGAAGGGAGGATTCACTTTAACGATTCACAAGACGAACCCCCAGAATCCTTTACATAACATCCGGGTCCTGGTTCCCGGGTATGAGTACGTGTACGAACGCTTCCCCTTCCACCCAGTCTTCCTGGAGAACCTCAAACGGTACTCGGAGTTGCGCTTCATGGACTTCCTGCATACCAATGGACACATGGTGAGTGATCGTATTAACCAATTACTACCTTTTCATGTAAAGTTGACTCGCCTCCTCAACTGCCGGAAATGTTATGTTTTGATAATTTAGGGATCAACAAGTACAATTGATGTGTCTGATTTGCTACAGTCTGATTGCCACAACAGTTCAACATAACAAAACCCTTCACATATCACATATCATTCTCTGCCACAGAAATTGATATGTTTCGTTGACCTTAGTCCATGCTTATGACTACTGCAACTCTTTTTCGTATGGTTTGCCATCCCACTCCACCCAATTCCTTCAGAGAGTCTGGTTTAAGCTTCATGAACACATCGAACCTGTCTTACAGAAAATTTAGTTTATTCCTTCCTGTCAGATTTAGTATCCATTTCAAACCTTCCATTCTTCAAGTCCTAGTGCAAAACTATGAACTCATACGGTACCTCAGATCCTCCTAGATCATAAGTTGGATGTGGTAGCGATTGTCCGTTGTCACAAACAAGCTTACCTCTGAAAGCACTTACCATGTTTAAGCTGTAAATAAAAATGCATCATACCGGGCTTTCCTTCAAGCAAGACCTCTCACTTTGAATCCAATTAAGATATTCCAAAGAAAGGCCTATTGTCATTTGATTGATTCCAAAGGGTAGTCTACTGCTGCATGTGTCATGGAGAGTCTAGTTCAGAAGTTAAGCGTACTGTTCTACGTCTTTTTAATCAGAGCTCATGATCACATTTACACATTTGGTGCTTTTCAGGTTGCAGGTCCTACATTTTGTAACCAATTTGCCCAACATTTAAGAGACTTACATGCAAGTAGTTCAAGTTTGCTATATACAGACTTGTCAGAGAAACTGAATAGTTTGTATGAACGAAACGAAGCTGCAATTCAAATGCAAAAGGGAACGGGTGTGTTTTATCTACAGCTGCGTATCTTAAGTTTGTTCACTTACCTTCGTATTCTAGTGCAAATATCATGTAATTTGTAACGTCTTTGAGACATCTTATCATTGTGAAAACGAAACCGATAATGATGAAATTTCACTGCATAAGTTAAGATTCAATTTGCGTTGACATATTCGTATGTCATACCTAGTAGATAGCTGTAACAAATTTGGCAGGTCATTGATGTCAATGTCAATGTCATTGGGGTCAATATTTCGAAAACACTGATTTCTATTTTGCGCTACAAAATCTTTCATTAGTGATCAACAGCTTTAGATCTTATTCATATGTGTTCCTTAGCACTAAGACAACGTAACTATGATGAATTTTGTCCTACAAAGTTTACATAGATGATTTTAATCGACATTTAAGAAAATCAGAATTTCAGAAATATGACCCCATCTGTCTATTTAACCATGCCAAATATCGACATTCAGCACCAGTGACACGACGACCCCTTAATATGGTTTGGGAATGGTCATTTCACACATGGACAATTGATGATATTCTGTAAGTGGTCCTGGAGTTATTTTATGAACGTCAAAACGAAACCCAAATTACATGATATTTGCACTAGGATCACAAGCAGGTGAACAAACTTAAGATACGCAGCTGTATGCATTGCATCGATGTTCGACCATGTGCTGAACTTCCTATGTTTCTGCAGCCGGAGCCCACGACTTGGACGGACCGGACTATCCCCAGCTACTACACCCAGGCGGGGGAGGGGGGCGGGGCTGTCGAGTACATGACCCAGCTGGCCAACACGTTGGGGACCAACCCCTGGTTCAACATGCCTCACGCAGCCACTGACGACTATGTCCGCAAGTTCGCTCAGCTCGTCAAGAACAAACTGAGACCAGATTTGATGGTAAGTTTTATTATGATATTGAAAGTTGCTATTGATCCCTTGACGCTCTCGTCGTGACCACTTGAAGACAGAGCAGATTTAAAGATGATTGCACCTCTTGGTATTCCTTTTTTAAGACGGACCTTTATCGTGCAACAGAAAAACAGTAAATGCCATCACTTCTTCCTCTTTTGTTCGATACTATAAGAGGAACAAATTTCCATCCTTTATATATCGTGAAAAAATTCAAACGGTTTCATTTGAGTGTACCAAATACAGAGAGTCCAAATTTAGTTTGTGGCCAAGGTATGAATACGTAACAATTAATATAACATGCTGGTGAATTATGTTTTCAACACGTAATTGATATTTAGAGTTTCATTTTAGATACGATTCACTTGTCTGTTTGTTTTTCTATGCCAGCTATAAAATCGATGGTCTGCTTGACCCTGGGTTATAGTATATGAAATCCATAACAGCAAACGATATAAAAGATCAGATTCATAATTCCTCAATATCTTCAGACCATTTCACGATGTCATGATTACAGTTGATGTTTAGATCACCTGGTATGCAAAACTTATTTCACTTTTTAACGGAATGATTTATTTGAAAATTCGATCGTGTTGAAATCAGGATGTAGTACTAGTCTTACAAAGAAGAACGTAATGAACCTATTTGGAGAGATTCAATCGGGTAGTGATTCATATGAATTGAACTCAGAATTGTAACAATATGTCTGTGTCAATTCAGGTGTACATAGAATATTCAAACGAGGTGTGGAACGGAATATTCCGACAAGCAGCCTACGCTAAGGAAGAGGGGATGAAGCAGCATCTGGACTCGGCCAACTGGAAGGCGGCCATGATCTACTATGGACGCAGAGCAGCACAGGTCATGGACATCTGGAACCAGGTAATAATAACTCGTGACCCGAACGCTTAACCCTACGCTCTGTCTACAGGTATTTTATTAGGTACTCTTATAACAAAGGTCTTAGTATGTTTTTTTTTTATTTTACGGCCGCTTCTGTTATTTCCCATCCTCAGTCTCTCACCGCTTAGCATATCACAAAACTAATTATCTGGAAAGAAGAATACAATATGAAAGTTATTGATAAAGCAATGAGATAAAGTTCGTCAGTTAACACTCCCCCTTGTTCTATCTATCCTGCCCATGCAGGTGTACGGAGCTGACAAGGACAAGCTGTTGCCGGTGTTCGCCTGGCAAACTGGATTCCAGGACTATTATAGACAAGCTGTGGATGCACTGGGAACCAACATCAACAAGTTCAAAGCTCTCGCCCTCACTGGCTACTTCGACTGTGACAACGCCGCCGACAATCATGTAGCGATTTTGATTACTCCTTACTTAATATACAACAATCTAAGTTATGTCATATACATCTATTTAAACATTTGTAACCTTCCAGTATGGACTGATAACATCCTGAGTGTTTCCACGTGACATCTTATATATAACATAAAGTTTTTCCATAATAATAATACTACTTTTTAAAAAAAATCAAACCATTGCCTTTCACTCAGGCGGAATTGCCCACTTTAACCATGACGAATATTCAAGACCTCTGCAAAAAAGATATCCCAAAGTTGGAGGATTCACTTCACTACTTCAACAACTTGTCGAAGGTTATGTTCTGTTTTCTGCTTTGCTTGCTGGATACTGGATACTTTGCTTACTGGATACTAGTTTCATTTAGTCCATTGATGTATGATTTGGATAGATAGAATAATGATGAAGTCATATGAAATGTTGTCCATATGAATGCAAATTATATACAGAAAACCAATTATTCATATTCCTTAAAGTGTACAGTTCGCTTCAACACGTACTTCTGAAAGTAGTTATCAGTTGAACAAAGTCTTCATTAATATTAGAAAAGCTTCCGACATCTGATAAACGATTAGATTTTGCTTTATCATTATTGAGCCATTGTTATAAGGGGAAAAAAGCATCACCTTATTTTAGATTCTTGTACTCCTCCAGAAGCACGGCCTGCAGCTGGTGATGTACGAGGGGGGTCCGGGGGTGATGCAGAACAAGGTCTTCACGGGAGGGGCAGCTAACAACGCCTTCACCAACCAGGCTATCGCCTTCAACAAGGACAGTCACATAGAGAAACCCATAGTGGACATCATGGACACGTGGTATAGACTGGTCACTCAGGACCCCGCCAATAAGCATCCAGGTACTAGAGGGTATTGATAATATATATCATAGTAAACATCATAGATATTATAATATAAGCTGGAAACTCAGGACCCAGCCAATATACATCAGGGTACTAGGGGATATAGATAATATATGTTATAGAAAACATCATAGATATATGGTATAAGCTGGAAACTCAGGACCCAGCCAATATACATCAAGGTACTAGGGGATATAGATGATATATGTTATAGAAAACATCATAGATGCATGATATAGGCTGGCCACCGAAGACCCCGCCAATAAAGATCCAGGTACTAAGGGATTAAAAAAAATATTACAAATGTGACTTTAAATTGGATATCATGAACACCAGATATAGGTTGATCACATGGAACGTATCGGGGAATGTTATCATAGTGGACATCTTTGACGCGTAGGAAAGGCTGAAAACATGAAATAAAGAACTTTTGCGTGGTGATTGATGAATGCATTATTTCAAAATCATAAAAAGCTTTAAGAATGTACTACTTAAATATTAAGTTGAAGTGAAACCTACAGTAGCAGCCACATGAAATATAAATCTCCCATATAAGTGAACTAGATGTTTGTCCTAGGTGGTTTGTTCAACTACTTTTCCTACACAAGCACCCCCTCCAAGTACGGCAGCTGGGGTATGCTTGAGTACACGGGCGAGGATCCAACAACTGTTGCCAAGTTCCGAGGAGTCCAGAGCTTCATCAACAAACACTTCAAGAACAATCCTCTCGGACCAAAGTGCAGCTTCCTTAAGTCTGGGGCACTGGCTTACGGGTGCTTTCAGCAGACCAGCAATAACTTCCGGTGCGGCCAGTCAGACAACGATGGGAGAAGCTGGAGTGTGAGTCGTTATTGTTCGGCAGTGATCCCTTACCAGTCTTAGTTGAAGGAAGTGAAAGCCGTTTGTTGTTAAGTGCAGGTTAAGTGTTGTTTTTTTTATTTATATTGAATAACTGCATGGTTCCTGAGAAGGCAACATATGTACATACATATTGACACTGGATGATATTCGATATTAGTAAAAGTTCGATTTATGCAGGGTCTCAAATGCATTCCTAGACGGAATTGATAAGGTAAAGCTCATCAAACTCTGTTTTTACCTGCATCTCCATCTCATATAGTTCTACCCGAGTCTGCACCAGACCCCCGGCGAGTATCTAGTACTGGATGGTTACAACCCCCGAACCTTCAAACTGTACGTGCGACTCACCGACACCATGGGCGCCAACAAGTACTACACCTACAGTACCGACACTACCCGCTGGAATACGTACGTATGGATAGACGAACTCTTTTAATGTCCGGTAGTCCATGTATCAGGTTGTTCAAAACCTTCAGGTATTCATACACTTCTCGTCATCTCACGTCTCCGGATGTACACTTCTCGTCATCTCACGTCTCTGTGTTGTACACTTCTCGTCATCTCACGTCTCTGTGTCGTACACTTCTCGTCATCTCACATCTCCGTGTTGTACACTTATCGTCATCTCACGTCTTTGTATTGTACATATCTCATTATCTAAAGTCTCCGTGTTGTACACTTCTCGTCATCTCACGTCTCTGTGTCGTACACTTCTCGTCATCTCACATATCCGTGTTGTACACTTCTCGTCATCTCATGTCTCCGTGTTGTACACTTCTCGTCATCTCACGTCTCCGTGTTATACAATTATCGTCATCTCACGTCTCTGTGTTGTACACTTCTCGTCATCTCACGTCTCCTTTTCATGTCCTGTGAGCTGAAGTGTGATACCATCGATGTACCCGTGTTTCCGTTTCCTGCAGGACAGATCTATGTCCCAGAAATCTCAACATCTATCTTAACGTGTTTCAGGTTGTTGAACTTCCAGTACTACGAGGAGGAATCTTCTCCAGATCTGTTGCCAAGGTTTCCTTATGGAGTCTACCACAACCTGAACGCGCATGCGCTATGTACTTGAGGCGGGTCTGATTGTTATTCTGAAATTGCAGCATTTTTTTTTCGATAAAAAGATAAGTGCCGAGAAAGTGTTTTCGTTTGATTTGTTTCTGCGTTAAAGAATTTGACAGAATGGCCATGTATAGGCTAATGCATGTTATCTTGTATTATTAAGATCACATGCAGGTTACACAAATACCTTCAGAATGATGTAGATTTAAGATGAAATACAAACCTAGGGCGAATTTGGGTGAAAGTATTAAGTGTCTCATATTCTTCTACAAATGCTTGTACAGTTGTTAAAAACACTCAAGTGTCTTATGATATCAAAACATGAATGTACATGAATAACCATCAATAAAATACAATCACGTCATAAATAAATGTACAAGTCAGAGTACCATTCTTCTGAGCTTTTTAAAGAGGCACGAGAATATTTTATATCATTCTTCGATATTCTCTTGAAGACTGGTTCAATTAGTTACACACCCAAGACACAAAACTATGATTTTACGAATGCCTCAGAATGTCTGTGTGATATACTCTTATAATATATAAGTCTCTATATGGGCATGATAATTATAAGAATTGCTTCATGTTGATTAATTTATTCATTTTCACAAGTGTTACAAGGGGTACAACAACCCCAAAAGAAACGGATTAAAGGTTTCTATCCTTTTAGATTCATTTATCAATTATGATATGGCTGAAACTGTATTTATTTATGGTAATTGTTAATATTTTGTTAACAAAAGTATGAAACTATTTTATTTCAGATAAAACGATTGCTTTCAAATTGAAAAGATATTTTACGTCGCATCCCTAAAAATTGTATCAAAACATTAAAAGGACAATTTTCAAATCCTATGTTGAACACGAATAACGTTAGATATGCTCTGTACATTATTTATGACCTTTAGTTGAAATGAGGTTGGTGAATTGAGGTAGATGAATATAGGACCTAGCCGACCGGATATCCCCTGATATTTCAACCTGCATGCTGGCAAACACTTTGAGGAGAAGTATACTTATCTGTTATCTATATCCAACATACAACGCCAAAGTGAGTATATTTAAACCGTTGTTAACTTCCTTTAATCATTCATTTTAATTTTCCATCAACATGCTTTACGCTTTAAATTTTCATTTAAAAAAGGGTTTAATATAGAGTTTCTGAAGTATTATTTGAGTCAGTTTAATCTTTTAAATCTAAAGGGTTAAAAGCACTAATGAATATAATTTTTAATAACATTGTAAAACTGTGAGTACTTTTTAAAAAGGAATATCGTTCAAACTTGATTATTGAATCTTATGTAAAACCCTTGTAGAAAACATTGTATTGTATTTATCTATACATTTTTTTGTACCAACCTGATACAAACTTGTGGAATTTGTATAAAACATTTTCCACAAGGAAAGTGGGTACTGAAACTTTCCTGTTTCTCAATAGTTAGACCCCTTGTATATATGTGTATATATTTTTAATCTTGTACCATAGAGCAACCATTGTTGGATTACACGGGGCTATATCAAATGCATTATTATTATCATATAATTGATTGCGAAGCTTAATTCCAAATGAGGAGATAATCTTTATTCTCAAAATGAAACACATACTGATAATTCAATTAATTTCTGATAACATATAGCCATTGTATTCATTCGTGGGTAGTTTCCAAATATCTTGAAGTCTGTTTAAAAGTCTAAAAATTTTCAACCCGTGAGAGCATACCATTAGAAGCCTTATACCAGCTGGTATGGCATCTGTCCATCCACTAAGAAAAATATCGTTGATTTTAAAGCATGGAATAAAGTTATTGTCACAGTTTTGTCTGCAAACGTTGGGCATACAGCCAATCTGTACTGTCTTCTCCAGAACTAAAAGGCTTAAAAAGATGAAATCTTGTGTATAGACTATTTGACTAGTGAAGATTATAATTTATAGCTTTGGTGGTCCTGCGGTCCTTAATAGGGCCACAGGTGACACAAATTAAAACCTATTTTCATCTTCTTCAGGAGCATAAGGCCTAGAAAGCTGAAACTTTGTGTACAGACTCCTTTAACTAGTGAGGGTGATAATTTATAGCCTTGGTGACTCTTTGGCGCAAATAAGAGTGGGTCACTTGCATATGCACATATGAAATATGAATATGAAACCTGATGAGCTACAGAGCAAGTGGCTCTATTTAGCAGCCCGGTCTAAGAACGGAGCTGCTTTCAGTATTTGTGCAGCTTCCGCCGCCGCCGCCGCCGCGTCCGCCGCACTCGTATTACTTGCTTTAATTTTTTCTACTAAGCTTTCCAGAACTTGTATTCATAACTTACCGCTTATACCTCGGGGGAACGATTTTGATATGTTCACTTTCAAGGTCAAAGGTCAAGGTAACGAGCTATAGCAAAATTCCTTGTAAACACGATAACTTGAAAAGTTTTTTGTGCTATGAAGCTCTAGCTTGGTATATGTTGTCCTTGGAAGAGTTAAAAAAATTGAAAAGGTTTTCACTAAAATCTGTCAAAGGTTAAGGTCACAGCAAGGGCACGACTTTAGCATGGTTTTGTGAAATTGCTTTATTTTAACTATGAACACTTTTATCAATAAATAATTGTTATACTCAATGAAAAGTGTTCATTGATTGTGTAAACTTGAAGGTCAAAGGTGAAGGTCATGCGATTTGCGTTATTGCAATATGCAACTAATTTGAGTATAACTTAATTCCATTAAACTTTTCAGAACTCATGAACATGTATAAGTGTTTACACTTCTGGGGAATTACTATGACAAGTTTACTTTCAAGGTCAAAGGTCAAGGTCACGAGTTATATAATCGCTAAAAATTTCCTTGTAAACAGGATAACGTGAAAAGTTTTTGTGCTATGAAGTATAGATTTTGTTAATATTATCTCTTGAGAAGTACAAAATTTAGAAATTTTGAACTGTCAAAGCTCAAGGTCACAGCAAGGTCAATATATATTGAGAAAATGGATTATTTAACTTTTAACAATTTGATTCGTTACATTAATGTTATGTTCAATGAAATGTATTCATTGATTGCGTGTTTTTGAGTGTCAAAGGTCAAGGTCACAAGAAAATGCCCAATATGCTGAGGCTTGTAGAAGATGGAACAGGGTAAGGCGAAACCCCAAGTTTTAGGGCTGCTCTGCTTTTGCGGTGTCCCGCAAACGCTAATCTAGTTTTCAATATGTTTCACGGCATATGCATAGGTGTCCTGTATACTGCTTCAGACGATGAATCTACTGGGAGTTGTTGTCCTGTGTCTCGTGACAGGTGCCCTCGCGCTGGAGAGTGAGTATGTCTTTATCATGTGTATGGCAGACAGTGTGCATCACTTATCATACTTTACTCATATCATTGTCACCAACGTTGTAAAGTAGTTTTTAGATAGAAATCTTGAACACATTAATGATGTCGATGAACTGGGGACTGTAACTTTTGCCATCCTTTCATCCTTTGTTTGACTTGACAAGATAAACGCCTTTCTCGTCATTCTGTCAATATATATATTTGTATGTTCATCTTTGTGTATTTGCATATGATCGCTCTACATTTCCGTATTTAATACTTAAGGGCAAAGTAGTCCATTCATTGAGGAAAAATCATGTTATGTGTTTTGTAATGCTTTGATTGATACACATACTCGTTTTTAGGGACAATTGTAGTTAATGTTTGGTAATTCCACACAGACTCTTCCCTAGCCCATGTTCTTCACCTGTCAGTGTATGTGTAGATCAGAAACCATCAAATACAAAATACGTAGAACTCGGATATAACGAACTCCAAGGGACCAAATGATTTAGTTCGCTATATCTAGTTTTCGCTATACGCATATAATTTAAATGATATTATATAGGGACGGGACTTGAAAATTTGTTCGCTATATCCGATTGGTCGCTATATCCGAGTTCTACTGTAATTTAGTTTCAATGATACACTGATAATGCCGATACAAAATGTTTTGCGTGTTTTAGCGTTCTTACTAAAAATCACTTCTCCTGACCTAAAGCGCCTTCTTTGTTGAAGGTTAACATTTTCCCAAATATTCCAAACGTATAATCAACTCCGCTTGAAGCGCACGTAAATGTCTATATTCTAATCAATCATCTGTGTGTCTATATCAGAGGAGGAGGTGGACTGCTGGCGAGGGGAACAGTGCAGCACGTGTCTTCACGTGAACAAGGACGGGAAGGGAAATGACTACTGTTGTCAGGACTGTGTCTTCTCCGGCTTCAAGATCGGACAGGGTGTGTGCAAGTGTTATCTACCCAAGAGGAAAGCAGCTAGCTCGTCACGTGCAACATCCATATCAGCACGTGCAGGGTCACGTGGGTACCTCGTGATGCTCGTGATGCTCGTGCTGGCGGCTGCGCTCTTCTAGTGTCAAACCTGTTTGATGTATGGTCCGTAGCTTAGCTTTATATAAACAGCTTATATTATCGAAATCAAGCCTTTTTAGTTTGCTTTGTGTAAACAGCTTATCGAAATCAAGCCTCCCCAGAACCCATGCGAAGTTATTCAAATCAGTTTTAATTATTTTGATTTAAGTGTCCACGTATACGTGTCATGTATCACCAAATGAAATAGCTTTACAAACATTGTTTGTCATGTTGTAGATGTTCTTCTATTTCAACTGAATGGTGGTTAGATTCTATGTAAGTACATGTCATTCCAACTGGCTTTCAATATGATCACTAATCCTTCTTACAAAATCTAAAATAGAACTGACCATACTTAGATATGTTATATTGTGAATGTATGATAAACATGAAAATGCAAAATTATCTTTTGCCCACCGAAGGTACTGTATTTTAACATTTATACCTTAAGCTAACGTTCGCTTATTAATATGAGCGAATAATAGATTATTGAAATTATTCGATTTCGCTTTTATACGATAACTTCACTCATATAAAACTTACATTATCATCTAATGAAATGTTAAATCAATGTAAAACATGTATTTTGTGTATTTGTGCATTAATGATGAAAAGTGATCATGCATCAAGAATTCAAATATAAAACGTCGACTTGTATGTTAATATTATCATTGACTGTTACCATAGGTCTATTACATATAGATTTCATTGGATTATAAATATACTTATTTTGTAACTTCTGAATAAATAACTAAAAAACTTCTACGAACTGTGTGATACATTCTGTAAGACTGCTTACTAATCGTCGAGATTTGCAAAAAGCTCAAGATGAATTCCAGATTCCCATTCAATCCCGATTCGAATCTTAGAAGCATCGCAATGGTTTCATAAATAAGGCAGTAGCATCGTCATAGTTTCAGAATTAAGGCAGAAGTATCGCATTGGTTTTATAAAAAAAAAGGCAAAATTATTGCTAAATATTTCAAATAAAGGTAGTTGCATCGCCATGGTTGCAGAAATAGGCTATCTGCATCGCCATGGTTTCAGAATAAGGCAGAAGCATCGCCTTCGTTCCAGAATAAAGCAGTGGCATCACCATGGTTACAGAATAAGGCAGCGGCATCACCATGGTTGCAGAATAAGGCAGCGGCATCACCATGGTTGCAGAATAAGGCAGTGGCATCACCATGGTTGCAGAATAAGGCATTGGCATCACCATGGTTGCAGAATAAGGCAGTGGCATCACCATGGTTGCAGAATAAGGCAGTGGCATCACCATGGTTGCAGAATTAGGCAGTGGCATCACCATGGTTGCAGAATAAGGCAGTGGCATCACCATGGTTCCAGAATAAGGCAGTGGCATCACCATGGTTCCAGAATAAGGCAGTGGCATCACCATGGTTCCAGAATAAGGCAGTTGCATCATCATGGTTCCAGAATAAGGCATTGGCATCACCATGGTTGCAGAATAAGGCAGTGGCATCACCATGGTTGCAGAATAAGGCAGTGGCATCACCGTGGTTCCAGAATAAGGAACGTATGAACTGTTGTCGACCAGATCTGTACAAATGATGGCCAGCAGCATTCTTGCAACCTTGATGTTCAAAACTTCGGCAAATTTAAGGGAACAAATATGACAGTTAAACAAAAATAGCGACTGTTTGCCCATTTAAGGAAAATGTTGACTCTTCAAGTAGAACACTGCTGCGTAGTGCTAGAAGCAATGTCCCGATGCTAACAATGTTCGTCTACGGTTTCCTTCATCGGGTGAATCTTCTTGAATTAAAAACCCACAGTACGATTGCGGCTCCCTAACAAGTAAGTACAAAATAACTAGTACTACGCACAAAAAAGTCTTTACAACAACAACGTAGCCTTCATATAACTTTAACATTAGAATTGTACATAACTTCACTGGCCGAACAATGAATTAAGTCTTTGCTTTGTTCAACTATGGCACTGAATTTTAGATGAGCCAAAACTTTATACGGGAAGACCAACACCACAAGCAATATCAAAGCCTTTAATACAGTACACAGTGTGTAAAATACATGGACATAGGAAAACAAAGAAAGGAATTAGTGGCACGTTTCCTTCCCAAACATTCTTCAAAAACAGCAAGATTCGGCATATAAAACCTTTTTTAGAAAACCATTGGAAATGTTAAAGATACATAACCTAAAATATCACTTTTCGTGACCTTTGGACAAAAAGAATAACAAGATATCAAAACAAATGTTCTCATTATCTTATCTCAAAAAAATAAAAAACATAAACGAATATACGAATATACAGCACCAACAAATTGAATCTGTTGCGTAGCAACCAATTAAAGAATTATTTATTAAGGAAACGCGTGTACTCAAACAGCACTATTATCATGCTGCATATATACTAATCAAAAGATGTAATCATTACCTGAGAAGTAACAGTGAGTCAATAATATGCTGAGAAGAACTACACACTGTACTAGCTCTGGGTTATTTTACCTATATGGTTGGAAATAAGTGGTGACGTATTTTCAATATGAGCACTAGTGCACATATCACTTTTGCTTAGCAACGATTGTTGTAGCGTGAGTTCCCGTACTTTTTCGCCTGTGATGTCTAAACACCATTGTTCGTGACGTCACTGAAGCCGGCCGTCGCAAGGGAAGCGGCCAGTTTCTTGTATATTTCTAAGATGGTAAAATGGAATAGTATCGGTAATAAAGAAATTATTACCCTCGGAAGTGTGCCATATGACTTTTACGAAACTAGTGCAAATGTGTGTACTTGTGATGAATTAAAGGCGAATGTTATCGCAGCCTGTATGACTTGAATATAAACGAAGAATACGGTCCAAACGGAATAATCGTTAAAAATACATAAAACATGAGTATTCTTTGCTATATGCTTGCTATAAATAAGGCGTTGTACACAGATATACAGAGATCAAGGTTTGCACATATTACAAGTTACGTAAGTATATATCATACACAGACATTGCCTTGCGTTAAGTACAGGAAGACTGTGAGCCGAGCTCGTGGACTTTACTCCTTGTATTGATTTGTGAAAATCGGTATACTCCTTCTTACATGTTTTGGCTTTTTATAGTTTTAACTCGCCATAGTATGTAATGCTCCTAAATAATAAACAGCATGGCGCTGATTGTAGAGGTACAGGAGGCTAGCACGATCTCACAGACTCCCTGTACATGTGACTGGACGCAGACAGACAGTATCGATGAGGAGGGCCATCAGCACAGAGCCCGCACAGTGGACGCCATGAGGAGGCAGGCGAGGAGGCCGGTGTAGGAGGAGAGGGAGGAGGCACTTCCGGTTGGGCGGGGCATGTGGCACGTGCACACGTCTCCTCCAATCATCTTTAAGCCGGACTTGTAGCACTCCTGGCAGCAAACCTTCACTCCATTCTGACTCCCCTCGTACCCATTGTTACACGAGCTGCACTGGTCCCCCCGCCAACACGGAACATCTTCCTCTGTAGGGAGGACAGAAGGAGGGTGGAAATCAGTATATTAGTAACATAAACATTCTGCTGCAAGGTTAACTTTTTGAAGAGTCTAATGCTGCTTCGTTGTTAGGGTACCGTTACCTGTAGACCTACCTATAGGTTGACGGCTTGATGGTTGACACCCTGTAGAAGACAGTCTGACGCGGAACACTTGGTACATTGTTATAATTTGAACTATAAGCACGACTTGCTTGTTTCGTTTACAACATAGATGAAGAATATTTTAAAGTGTCAAAGCTACTGATTAAATATTCAAATTCACTTATATCGCAAGGATGTGAGACACTTGTTTATAATGTGGTAGCAAATATTACAATATTATGTATCGAATTTCACCAAACAAGAAAGGTTATATCGTATGTACTAAAACATAAACAAAGTTATCCAACCTCTTTTATAAATACCTTTCAAAGTTTTACCAATACGGTTAATCTGTAAAGATCATTAAACCAAGAGTACATAGCAGTTAAGTCTATTTATACATATCATTAAAACGTATTTAACATTGAACACTTGACATTTTACAAGGAGACAAAACACACTAGGCCTGCCTGTCTTTATAAGACTATTGGCAGCAACACGAGTAGACTCTGTAATCAGTGGCTAGTGCGTGTCAGCGCTGTGCATACAGCATAAAGCTCTTACAGTCATCGTGACCTCATGATTGTGTATAATTACATACTTTAAGCTAAGTTGGTGGGTCTTCAAGCATTACAACATGCAGACAGACAGATTGTTTATTTAAGTCTCACCTCAATATATATAAATTTTACAATACATACAAAACAGTAAAGGTTGAGCCACTCCTATAAGGGGTTATGAGAGACTAAAATCAGTAAAATACATGCAGCACGAACAATGGAATCTATACTTACTGGAGTGAACAGGAATGTTTGTTTACAGAGGACTGAGCTACATCTGATATACTTAATTGTCACTGAGACCCAGAAGTCAACTAAACCACGCCACTAAGCTTCGTGTCGTATATACGTCACCTTTATTTTAGACTAACATTTAGTCTCAGGAGAATTTTTTTCAATATTGACAATATTTGTAAACAAATCATGTCTTATAACAAAATGGAGCCCAGAAGATGCTTTAACTTCAGCGATCTAAACTTGCTATACTTTTCTAGACTGGGTTGGTCATCAATTAAATATTTTTTGCTTTAGGGTCTGGATGACAGACTTCCTTCATTTCACCTTCAGGGGTCATACATGTATGTCGCTTTGTCACGTTTCTCAATTACTGATTACATAATATAATAAAAGAAGAATAAATGTGCACAGTTTATCCAGGGTCATATCAAAAGTTACCTACGGGAAACTTTAGCTGACTTGCAACGGTTTCACATTTCAAACAACCCAAGGCCAAGGTTGTTTACTGGTAATTGAAGCTTGACATACTTGACTGAATGCCTTGCTATGCAGTGGTCTAATCGTAACCTTGAACAACAATACAAGGTGCATATGAAGAAATTCGATTCGCCTTCTGCTTCGTCTTCACGGGAGTTTTTAGTAAAAAACAAAATCATCTTCACCAAACAGTCAATGAAAAGTAGAAACAGATAAATGTTGGATTTTTTAAAGACTTAACAGAAAAGTTTTTACTTCAAGCCACATTAGTGATGAACTTCTCATAACTATTCGTTATAGTTTTTAAAATAATCAATGAAGATCCATATCCAACTAGATTAGCGTTTGCGGGACACCGCAAAAGCAGAGCAGCCCCGAAACTTGGGGTTTCGCCTTACCCTGTTCCGCCTTCTACAAGTCTCAGCATATTGGGCATTTTCTTGTGACCTTGACTTTTGACACTCAAGGTCACGCAATCAATGAATACATTAATTTTTCATTGAATAAAACATTAATGTAATGAATTAAAGTGTTAAAAGTTATAATAATCCATTTTCTCAATAAATGTTGACCTTGCTGTGACCTTGACCTTTGACCTTTGACCTTGAAAGTGACCATGTCATTGTAATTCCCCAGAAATGTAAACACTTATACATGACCATAAGTTCTTAATGGAATTGAGTTATATCTAAATTAGTTGCACATTGCAATAACACAAATCTCATGACCTTGACCATTGACCTTCAAGGTTACAAAATCAATGAACACTTTTCATTGAGTATAACAATCATCTATTGATTAAAAGTGTTCATAGTTACAAGAAAGCATTTTCGCAAAACCATGCTAAAGTATTGACCTTGCTGTGACCTTGACCTTGGACAGATTGTAGCGAAAACCTTTTCAAAAAGTTGTACTCTTCCAAAGATGATACATTCCAAGTTAGAGCTTCATAGCACAAAAACTTTTCAATTTATCGCGTTTACAAGGAATTTGTTAGTGATTTTATAGCTCGTGACCTTGACCTTTGACTTTGAAAGTGAACATAGCATTGTAATTCCCCAGAGGTGTAGACACTTATACATGTTCATGAGTTCTGAAAAGCTTAATGGGAAAAGGTTATATCCAAATTA
Source organism: Steromphala cineraria (assembly GCA_916613615.1). Classification (NCBI taxonomy): domain Eukaryota; kingdom Metazoa; phylum Mollusca; class Gastropoda; order Trochida; family Trochidae; genus Steromphala; species Steromphala cineraria. Next base: position 941,597 of record OU744729.1, read on the forward strand.
GTTGCACATTGCCATAACACAAATCTCATGAACTTGAACTTTGACCTTCAAGGTTACACAATCAATGAACACTTTTTATTGAGTATAACAATCATCTATTGATTAAAAGTGTTCATAGTTAAAAGAAAGCATTTTCGCAAAACCATGCTAAAGTATTGACCTTGCTGTGACCTTGACCTTGGACAGATTGTAGCGAAAACCTTCTCAAATTTTTTTACTCTTCCAAGGATGATACATATCAAGTTAGAGCTTCATAGCACAAAAACTTTTCAAGTTACCGCGTTTACAAGGAATTTTTTAGTGATTTTATAGCTCGTGACCTTGACCTTTGACCTTGAAAGTGAACATGTCAAAATCGTTCCCCCGAGGTATAAGCAGTAACTTATGAATACAAGTTCTGGAAAGCTTAGTAGAAAAAAGTTATAGCCATTGGTATGAGCGCGGCGGACGCGGCGGCGGAGGCGGCGGCGGAAACTTCACAAACACTGATAGCAGCCCCGTCCTGAGACCGGGCTGCTAATTAAATTGAACAGCACCATAGATATAGTGACTGAAAAGCTAATTCAACACTGTACTTGATAAACCTCATAACGACACTCGTGTCTCAATATCAGTACACCCTCGCTGTAAAGCGCAGAAAATCGAATGTGAACAGTCCATAAATATCCTCAATACATGTATAAAGTGATGTTGATGTTGGGGTTGGGGTTGGGGTTGGTGTTGATGTTGGTGTTGGTGTTGGTGTTGGTGTTGGTGTTGGTGTTGGTGTTGGTGTTGGGGTTGGGGTTGGGGTTGGGGTTGGGGTTGGGGTTGGGGTTGGTGTTGGTGTTGGTGTTGGTGTTGGGGTTGGGGTTGGGGTTGGGGTTGGGGTTGGTGTTGGTGTTGGTGTTGGTGTTGGTGTTGGTGTTGGTGTTGGTGTTGGTGTTGGTGTTGGTGTTGGTGTTGGTGTTGGTGTTGGTGTTGGTGTTGGTGTTGGGGTTGGGGTTGGGGTTGGGGTTTGGGTTGGTGTTGGTGTTGGTGTTGGTGTTGGTGTTGGTGTTGGTGTTGGTGTTGGTGCCACATGTGCTTGGTACGCTAATTACTGGCTGCACAATATTCGTGTTGCACAGCAAAGTGAGTGAAGCGAAATCAATAGGTACTTCCCATCTTCTGTAGTGCAGCAATGTTGTTCAATATCTCATATCTTCACTGTACCTTATCTGTGCATGACTAACAGCTCACTCATCATTGTTTATGGTAGACAAACAATTACACCTTCAGTTAGTCTTTGATAAAGAATTTGAAAATAGATCTTAAACAAAATGTCTGCAAATTAAAATCTCGATTGTTCTTGTCTTTATAGACGTGATGCGTATTTCTCTTTAAGGTCTGAATGACGTCAAAGAACACTGAGAGTAAGAGACCTGCTTATGCTTATATCTTTTATGTCAATGAGGTATTTTAAAATTTGGAACAAAACAAAGAGAGATATTTTACTATGCTAATATTAAGGTATGTTTAAAGACAAACAAACCAAGAAAAAGACTTGCTTACGCTTATAACTCCGTCTATGGATGACTGACAACAAGCAGAAATGAGTAAATGACATATCTTGTTTTGTGATCAATTACTGATGAAAACTCCCCTTTTACTGTCGGATAGTGTATTCATTAATATGGAAAATTTTAAAAAAATAATAATAAATGAGTACTTTAGACTTACTTTCCTCTGCATGGACCAGGGCGAGACAGCACACGGTGAGGAGACAGAGGGCGCCGACCCCGAGGTACGTCATGATCTGCGGTAAACAGTAGCAGTGTAAGACTGGGATACAACTGACAGGTCATACACATCTGCATGCGTGTATGACTAACGGCCTTGACTGTGGAGCTACCTAAATCGCACAAGACAAGCTGCCCAGTGAGATGTGGTGGACTGTCATTAACCATACAATAATCTCAGTTCACCCTAGCCCGGAACATAACCTTACAAAGCAAGTCTGTATGTGGGATGAACACTAAACTCCTTATCCTATGAAGCTCCTTGTTTTTACTGAGACTGCATGGTTGTTAGTCAAATTCTTTCCGTTTCTAAATATGTCATTATGACCCTGAATTGCAAATATAAATTGAGTATATTTTCTACAATGGCAACTGTGACAAGAAATCAGGATTTTCAGGGTACAAGTATTGTGGTGAATATATATATAGACCTTCTGTTGGGGTATTAATAATACTATTATTGCACGGTGAGCATTTATTTATTTGAGCTGTCTCCATCTCGTGATGAAGAATAATGCAGATAGGTATTCTAGGTAGATATAGGTATTTCGTACATGTTCATTAAAACATTACGATTGACAGAAACTCAAGCTTTTATCATGGATGTCCTTCAAAGACTCGACTACGCATTCAATTGTAGGCCTAGTCTCGACAGAACCAGCCATATTGGATTGCAAGCTCCTCACCTCACCGCATCATCAGTTGCGATCTCACTTCGCGCAGGTCAACATTTGACAAAGGTCGCTACAGCCTGAGGTCAGGAACCATTGCTACAAGGAGATGCACCTTTACGAGGCAATATAGAACTGAAATTCTCTGTTTTACTTACGTGAAAAGTTCCTAGGCACGATTTTAATGTCACGGTGCTCGGCGAGCGGTGCGCGGTGAAGAATAGAGGGAATGTTACACTGAGACAACAGGGGCTTCAGTCTGCTACCTTCGCGCAGTCAGCGACACGCATGGGTGACTCAGTCCGCCAGGTTTTTTAAGGAAAAAACACCGACCGTTGCACTGGTGTTTTATTTTTCAAAGATCACTACATGTTTAAACATAAGTCTCTGCAATTAAGAGATAGTTTATTTTGGTTGGAATATTTTTCTTTTCTTACGTATTATGCTATATATATGATCGCTATTCACAATTTTAAAACAATAAATCTGGACCTAACAGTGTTTTAAGCTCTCCCATTGCTAAGATAGTCGCTAGTCGTAGCAGGGATGTTAGTATTATACTTCCCTAGCTGGTCGTAGTAAAAGTTTGGTGGCTCATCAGTCAAACAATGACCTCAGTGCTGACGTCTCATCGGTCTCCAATATAAAGACATTTCAACAAACCAATATTGACGTACAATCAATAACAACTATAGTGTTATTGCAGATGCATACCTTGGATTCTAACTTTAGAGTTGTTGAGCTGTAATAATCACGAATTATCGAATATGAAACTGGAATAATGACAAATTATAACGCTCGGAAAGAATTATTCAATTCTGATTTATTTGAATGTAATATAAGGAAGCTAGTCTATAGCAAAGCATTGATATTATTACCATCTATAGTCTGTCTAACACCCAAATTGTAGTTTATGATATTTTGTCCTAAACAAAGTCTAGATCTGCAGTGAACTATCTTTCTAATATGAATAACATAATGGTTTTATTTATATGTTTTCAAAGGCTGAATATGAGTCTATAAACAATAAATACAGTACAATACAGTTTACTATAGTTTCACTCCTTGTACATCACGAGATGAAATACAAGTTTTCAATAGCGCACCTAACAAGAAATGCCAATACATGAGACTACACATTTCAAGCTTCGAGAAATTTATATACATACGACGGGCAAAGGATAAAACACTAAATACGCTAATTAAAAACATCGATAGGCCTATCACTACTAAGGGAACTTTTGAGTGCAGTTCTGATGTAGATGTATCGTAACATATAACTAAAAGACTAAGAGAGGAAGTATAGATATTGTAGAGCATTAGTAACAATGTATGAACATGAAATATATATTGCAATACTATGATCAGCATTAAACAACGATGCGCACAAAGAACATGCAACAAATGAAAGAATAAGATGGTTAACTCAACAGGTGTATACTAAACATGTTTAGGAAGTAAGAAGTATGAATATCACTCCCACCCATCACTTTACAGTACAGTACAACCGTGATCCAAAGATGTAAAACGGTAGTAGCACGTTTTTTGAAAATTTTATATTTTCATTTTTTTCACTGATAATTGTATGTTAATGCTAAATATATTATTTTGAAAGTGTGTCAAAAATCTCATTACACAAACAAATCATCAATAGTCAGAGAACAAATTATATGACCATTGCCGGCCATTTTTGTTTGAAAACCATTAATTCATTTTTCGTTAGAAAGGGAATTGCAAGGTTGAACTTTATAACATATTATATTTATTATTGTTTTCTTTAGTTAAAATACAATGTCTTTCATTGCGAACCAATTTCATAATTCTGTCACCACCTAATATTAAAAAAACATGCCACTGTCCCTTTAAATACACTCTTGTATGTGTCTGCCTCAGCTCGTCCCGTACCTTGGCCGTGGAAAGAGACGAGGTTAGAAGTTTAGATGTGCCTCGGACCGTAACGAGAGAAGCAGTGTCACCTGTAGCAGAGTGGAGGTCACAGTTGTCAGTCTCCGTGACAGTACACATGGAAAGTGACATTTCTTGGAGCTGAAACTGATTTTTTTATTTTTCTTCAATGAATGAAAATAATATTTGGGTTTTTTTCTGAACCTGAAAGTCTACAGCATGTTTTCATTAAATGCAATGTTGTGCATGATTTCTGGAGAAAAGATGAACACTTTATGAATCAACATATAACACATGCTTACATTGTCATTTCAGAGTTAGATATTTTAATTTGCAACAGTTCTATCAGCGTCACATAATAATTCTCATGGGGGAACAAATAAATACATGTGTCATGAATTGCGAAAATAGTTATCTTTTGCCTGAATTGTTCGAATTATCAAGGATGCTTTCATCAAAATTGTAAAAATATTACATGTCTTCCTGCTAAATGGAAAGCTCTTGTGGTTTTTTACAACAGTGACCAAGTCTGTATTTTACGAATGCTTCACCTTGTTATCAAATATATTGACATGTCTTTTCTATGCTTTCAAATGTAAACCAACTGAAATGAAATGGCCAAAAAGTATATTCATATCACCAGTATCAAACAGAATAAATTATCCATTGACAGATTTGGAAATATTATCAAGGATGTTGTTAAAGTTGAAAAAATTATTGCATGTAATAATAATACTTTACCTTCATTTCATGCCAAATGGAAAACCTTTATCAATGTGTTATGATTACATATATTGTACCCATGTAGCCAATATTTGAAAGGGGCAGTAGCACGATTTTTTTGATAATTTTATATTTTCATTTTTTTCACTGATAATTGTATGTTAATGCTAAATGTATTATATTGACAGTGTCAGCAATCTCATTACACAAGCCAATAACCCATAATCAGAGGACAAAGTATGAGGATTCACATAAAATAATATTCATTGGCGGCCATTTTTTTGTGAACACCTTTAATTCATGTTTGTAAAAAAAAGGAATCGCATGGCTGAACTTTACGTTATATATTTGAATTATTACTGCTTCATTTAGTTTAGATACATTGTCTTTCAATTGGAACCATTTATTTTCATTTTCCTGACATCACCTTATATTCCCCCTAAAAACGTGCTACTGCCCCTTTAAGGGCGCTTCATCATATAACACTGTAATACATAACTTGAATCAAATGTATACCTGCTGAATTTAATTGAATAATAAATAATTTTAAAAAAAACTGAAATGAAATGAATAAAAAAAGATTTGAAAATAATTTATACATCTATCGTCAAACTGCCGTGGCTTTCAAAACTCGTGACTTGTTGTTGTCTGATGGAAATGATGTGAGCAATTCTTTGTCAAAGTGTCGGTCAACTATAAAAAATTCATAAATGATCCCCAGTAAGTGGTTTGTAGTTTAAATATCTATAAACACATGCGCATAAACTTTACCATCTCCTGAAATTTCGAGATAAGATAAGTTACCCAAAAGAGGATTTGTCATGCATCCGACAGAGCGTGACACATGTGAAAATTAACAAGAACAACATAATTTCACCCCAAAATTCCCTAAATACTATCGTTAGTTTTGAACCAGGACCTTCATACCTATTGCACACTACTTTACACTCCTGTTAATACCTTACATATTAAACATTTCCCGTCTCAAGGCGTAAAACAAGTCTAGATTAGCAAACAAATCAGAGAGTAAGAATTACCATTTCAAGTGTAAATCAAACCAGTTTGACCTAAATAGAAATATCAAACGAGCATTTGCCCTATAAAAACAGCTTGAGCGCATATCTAAAGAGAGTAAATGTCAGGCTAGCAAATACATCGACACGGTGACGGAGTAGCGAATGCAATATACTCTGAAACCTTCATAAAGATGATTAGCGCTATAAATTCCCTTGCAAACTCTTCTATGAATTGTGCATGACCCTGTTTTGACCATGAAGGTCCAATTACGATGAAGCTACTACATGTATTGAATGGTTTATGAATTTTAAGAATGAAGCACTGATGTCTTGGCTACATATGAAGTCATTTGAATGTTATTTCTATATGCATAAATCTGACGTTTGTACAATGTTAGTCAATAGCCTATCGATAATGTTGTAAAATCAAGGTTGAAGAGAGGGGGGGGGGGGGCATAGTGCTTAATTCGGTTTAATTAACCAACTAGATTTTGTTTATTATCAGATGAATGTATTGCAGTAAGTCCGGTAATGTAAGTCAGAATGACTTCATAATCGTAAAGCAGAACGTCTAAATGTTAGCGGGATGGTCGCAATGGACATGCATGTTAGCGAATTATTAACATTATTAACGATGTAATTCCTTGAGAAATAAATAAAATACTCAGTCCGGTTTGATTACATTTATATGAAACTCGTGAATGGTATCGGCCCAGTATCAAACGCGCTTTCGCTCGTAAAATATTAAAAGGGACGTTGTTTAGTATTCTCTATTCATAACTCTGGCAACCATAAGAAATTATACATTGCCAAAATTAACCATTTGTCTTTCCGCGTAAGAAAATTTTAGAACACATTTAGGATTGTTTCCATAAAAAAACACATATAGAACTTTACAAATAAAACTTTTAAAAATATGGTACTATGACTTTGTGTTGTCTTTCATTGACAGAAATTGGCTCAAGAAATTGAAAATGTCTTTCAGTGTGTTCGATTTTGGAACGTGTACTTAACGATGATTTTATCTAGAAAACTTGACAGGGCGCGGTTAGCGCACTGAAATTATTCTGGCAAATGCAATTTTTGAAAACTTTTCTAAAGCACATTAGAAGTATAATTTTGGGACGCTTAATTCCACACACACAGATTTGTACGCCTTCGCAGTTACACGGTATAGAATATGTTACTTTGTAGGCGTTTAAAGTGGGAAAGCATCTAAATTTATTTTCACGGGAATGGGCGAATGAGTCAAATGATGTATCACAGGGTCATGAATTATCTATGTAACTCAACCCTCCAAAATCTAGCTACGCTTCGCTTGACGAACAATTTGTGTTTTTCAACGACCTGCATGAAATCTCCTCCGTTTCTGGATACAGCGGGAATGGTTCTTTTGTTACGTCATACAATGAAAATGACGTCATCAATGAAAAGGGCTTATTGTGATGACGTCATTTACATCAAGCATGTTCACGTAACTGACATGGTATGTGAGGATAGTCTTTGTAAGTATACTTACAGAATTGTTCGTTTATATTTTTCTTTCAAAATGTGTTCATCATTAACGAATGTAACCTTCCGGTAATGTTTTGAACGCGTAGAGAAGGAAAATCGGTAGAAAGTATCGAATGTTAGCAGAAACTGTATCAGTTATATTCGGATGAAGCATTATGGCTGTACACTTAGGCTACTTGTTGAATAATTTAGTGTTGCCAAATTAAATATGTATTTCTGTCGAATCCTGTCTATTCTTTGCACGTTTCGCATTACCTACAACTAAATAACTTGCTTTTTGCCATAGTTTCAATAAGGAAGTACAATGATTTGAAAAAATTATGAACGATGATGACGTTCATCAATCAATGGGTATACCTATACATATACAGTTAGTGTATTTATGCTCAGATATTAAACACATTATTTTAGAAAAAAAAAGATTTCCAAAAGATGAGATGGATATGAGATTTCTATTCAATTTTCAAACCTTTTCAATAATCCAAGAAGAACTATTTGCATGATAACTATTATTGTAACACTGAATATACAAATATGTATAATGCAAATATGCAAAATGTAAATATGCAAAATGTATTTGTTACATATATTTTATATATCTATTTAATTGTGAGGTTATATTATTTATACAATGTAAAACAAATTTCCCCGCGGGGATAATAAAGTTTATCTTATCTTATTTATCTTATCTTATCTTATCTTATCTTATCTTATTGAAATATGCAAAAGAGGTGAGCACGATCCATAGATACCCCCATCCGTGCATCCCTGACTGAATGATTTACTATGCATATCCATTGCTAGGCTGTTCATAAGATCATCAGTCTGTATCATTCCAGTTTACCAATTCAAATTCCACTAACATCAACGTATAAAAGACAGAAAATCCAAACAATCCGAATCAAGAAAGAAAAAGTACCCGCTGACGGTCGGGCAGTAAGAATATTTATATCTCTATTTACCCTCAAACGTTGGTCGTGGGTATTAAATGTCAAAACCGAACGTAACCGGCAGGGGTCAGTAGATTTTATGGGATCTGCTTTTCACGATTATACACTGCATCATTCCTCCGTTTGTTTATAAACCATGCCAACTTATTAATGCAGCAAATTTGTACATTTTGCTTCTGCTTTATATACGATAGGTGACGATATGACTAGATTTAACACTTTTAGATTTCGATTTTAGATTTAACACTTTAGCTGATATCAAAAACGTTAAATAAGTTCCAAATTAATCTAAAATTGAAGCGCACATAAAATACGATTTATGATTTTGCTGTGGAGGACGTTGCTTCTACATTGTATGGGACGTCTAAAAAATGTTTTAAAATAAAGTTTGCCAAAATAATATTTATAATATATTCGTGTTTTTAGAATTTCACAGAATAACCACTAGATAAATATAAAATTGTGAATAATAAAGTAAAATTATATCTCAAAGAATCTTTTTCATAAAACTGCCTCATAATTGTAAGCAAATTCAGTACACAAGTAGATAAACAACTTTGATGTCTTATTTGTTATCGAAATGCGAACTTCCATTTATATGATTCATCACAAGCTGATGCCTTTCATCCAATCAGTTGACAGTGAATTAAACTCATCCTGTTGGACTTCGACCCAATATGTTTCAATATGTGGCAATAGTAAAACCGTGTCTCTAAAGACCCACGAAATTTCGACGGTTTAGGACAGATCCTCAGAGGAGAAAAAACAGTGCACCAACTCGACTTTCCCGTGATCTCCGTCGCTGTAATTTCTCATAACGCTCGGTAACAAATTTTCCCGCGCGTTAAACATTACACCCAGTGATGACAGTAAACGTAATAAATATTTTGATATTAAAAGATAATTTTATGTGAGATGAATAACAAATATTGTTTAAGTAAATATTCGAGTTTCGTTGTTCTAAAATTAGCTAAGTTTGTTTCATGGTTCAAAGCCTTCTAATCGGCTTTACACCTAAATTTTTTACAATACGACATAAAATCACCCATCCGATTCCCTTATTGCTTGGTGCCCCAAAGGGCAACAAGTATTATGATTTGATTCTCCTAAAACTTTTCTGAATTCTCTCTATATTACTCTTGATATTTTCAAAGGGAAGCCGCGCCAATCACATGTGTTGTATCCAAATCAAAAGACCAATGAACACAGCTTCAGCAAAAAATGCATTACGTCACCATGTGGGTAATACAAAATATTTGGCACATTAAACTGTGGAATATGATTTCGCTTTAAATGTCATGTTAAAAGAGAAACAATATTTTCTATTAAAGACGCTGATAAATGTTAACAGACTCAGTCAAAAAAACATCTTCATTTGAAGAAGAGTCTGCATTTGTTCCAGATAAGAGCATTATTTCGCATTCAAGAATCGCAGAATCCAGCTTTTTATAACCCACGCGATTTAATTTCACGCTGGGCTCGCCTGGCGATTTATTAGTAATGTTTGTGTAAGTACGATGGTGACATCGAAATAAGACTTATGTTTACTAATATGTAGATCACTTACGACCACGTGACAAGTCATACTTAACGATGTCACTAAATGTTTACGTTGAAAACATGTATTTATTATCAGAGCTACTGAAATTGACTCGTGCTATATTGAGGATATGACCTACATCGCTGGTTCCATACGTTTACTGTAAGGCCGCGGCTTAGCTCAGCGGACCTGGGTTGAAATCCCGTCAGATCATCGGATTTCAAGTATTTTGTTTATTATATGTAATACTATAATATGCCAACAATCGTTGATGAATGTAAAAAATATTCATAACTTTCAGCAATTCGTGTTGAAAGAAATTAATTTTGTGAAATTAACTTTGAGTAATACTCGTTTTAATATTACTGCTTTTATCCTGTTTTGTATATATTATCACCCAAATTGTTCGACAAATCACAATCTCCTTCATCTGCCTATGTGGCACCAAGCATGCCTTTTTAGCTCACCTTTACAAAGTAAATGTGAGCTTATGTCATGGCGCTTCGTCCGTCGTCCGTCTGTCTGTCCGTCCGTCTGTCCGTCTGTCCGTCCGTCCGTAAACTTTCACGAAAAAGACTACTCCTCCTAAACGAATTCAGATATCATTCTGAAATTGTAGTATGTTATACTAATGGTGATTCCCCACAGAAAGGTAGACGTTTCAGTTTTGAGAATCCAAGATGGCCGCCATGACAGCCATATTGAATTTTCAATTAGATTTCATGAAAAAGACTACTCCTTCTAAACGAATACAGATATCATTCTGAAATTGTAGTATGTTATACCCATGGTGATTCCTCACAGAAAGGTAGACGTTTCAGTTTTGAGAATCCAAAATGGCCGCCATGACAGCCATATTGAATTTTCAATTAGATTTCATGAAAAAGACTACTCCTTCTAAACGAATACAGATATCATTCTGAAATTGTAGTATGTTATACCTATGGTGATTCCGCACAGAAAGGTAGACGTTAAAGTTTTGAGAATCCAAGATGGCCGCCATGACAGCCATATTGAATTTTCAATTAGATTTCATGAAAAAGACTACTCCTTCTAAACGAATACAGATATCATTCTGAAATTGTAGTATGTTATACCTATGGTGATTCCGCACAGAAAGGTAGACGTTAAAGTTTTGAGAATCCAATATGGCCGCCATGGCAGCCATATTGAATTTTCAATTAGATTTCATGACAAAGACTATTTCTCCTAAACCAATCTAGATATCATTTTTATATTGTAGTATGTTATACCTATAGTGATTCCGCACAGAAAGGTAGACGTTTCAGTTTTGAGAATCCAAGATGGCCGCAATAGCAACCATATTGACTTTTCAGCTGCAGATGACACATCATTATTATTAAATTTTAAGCTTTCATCAAGTGATCACTGGCACCATATAAATTCTCTAATTTGAACTTACTAATCATAATATTATCTTAAATATGGAATATTTAAGATTGTCGTGCAAGTTGTTCTATATTTTTAAGTGTTTCTAAAAAAAATTAAGATGAAAGACAAACATAATTGATTAATTTGTTTAAAATCTTTATGGCAACTAGCTGCAAAAACCAAATCACATTAAACATGTTAAATTTTAAACAATGGTATTTCCCTTTTATTCCTTTAAATACCACACATAAGGGGTCAACCAGAGTTCAGATATTCCACTATGCTGTCTAATACACATCCCAAGGCAGGCTGCTAGCATCACAGTGTCAGCTGCTAGTCTGTTGCATAATCAACCTGACCCAATTGATATGGTAGAGCATTATGCTATATGGCCATGGCCCATGTGTATGCAATAAAAGTTATGGACTTGTATTCTCATGACAGTGATATGTTCTTTCTAACTTCTAAGAATAACAACTTACACAAAACTTGTCTACAATAAGCTTTGTGTTTAGCAATCTACATGATAAGTTGATGTGGAATAAATATGCAGATGAAAATCGAAAAGGGTTTAGTAAGAAAAGTAAGGAAATTTGATTTGTCATATCTCTCTGTTGATTTGACAATGCAAAAATGTTTACCATTATAGTACTGTATGAGTGTTAAATAAATTGATACTTTAATGAAAGACATCTCATGGTCACTTGACATGTAAATATTATGTGAACAAAATAAACGTGTCTTATGCATTGCTGTGTTTATGACTTTCCTCTCAATCAGTCATTCATTTTCCTTGAAAAATCTGTACTTTTGGGATTCTCAATATCCCATGCAGCATAACCATCAGTGAAATAATCTTGAAATCATATTAATGATTCACTACAAAACAAATGTAAGTGCCCACCATCCTGTAAGTAATGAATGACATTTAAATGGATACACCTAAACCAATCAAGATATCATAATGAAATTAATACGGATGCCCACATAAAAGTAGCATTTTGAAGATTAAAAAGTACAAGATAGTCACCAATCCAGCCATAGATATACAAAAAAGTTATACAAAAACCTACTGCTTGTTAACTTATCATGATTATATCATTCGTGTATTAATGTTTGTTCAAGCTCTAGTCGTTTCCAAAAGAAGACTAGTATTTTAAAAGATAACAAAATCATGATGGCAGCCATAATCAATTATATAAAAGATGGTTACATGTATAATTAAACCAATACCACATCATTCATTTTAAGGTGAGTATCTGTACCCTCGGTACTTTTATTAAAGGCTTTTCTTGTTGTTGAATGGTCGAGTTTGGCCTGAACTTTATTATTGTTCTATTAATTGCAAAGTTATTCAAAGATGTAAACATTGAGTACGTCAACAAGGATGTTTCAGTTCAGTATGTTGGCAGATAGTAATACTGGGATGCAGTTTTTAGTTAGAAAATGAAGATTAACAAAATCGTACGACATCATACGATTCCATCATATCTATTTTGCTTCGTATGTCGGTTATGTTCCATTGTCATATTGTTAAAACCTGTCTATAATAATAATAATAACTTTCTTATACCGCGCATATATCCATGACAAGGCATGCTCAAAGATCCATGAGTATTATTACCCTGGAGGGATAGTATATTCAGTGCCGCCGATTAAAAAGCGATCATTCTTAAGAATTTTGATATCATTATTTCTGTTTGCCAGGGTTCTCCGAATCATCATGACGGACATACAGGATCCACGTGACCTGAAGTTTGAGGGATCCATCCAATCAGAAGACAGCGTCGAGCACAAGATACATTCCACTGCACGGGTCAACGTCCCAAGGATTCCACTCACAACCGGAACTACTCGGGCCTCTGCCTTGTGTAACTCACTACAGACACAGGTGTCCATTCCTCATATCTACAATGAACAAACAAATAAACATTTGACTGAACAAGCCAAAACGCAAATCTGCCAAGATAACATCAACCCGATTTTAATCGATCGTCCTCATCAGATTTCCAACAATGACTATTTGGTCAGATCTCGCCATGAAGTTGATGCAGTGTGGACACTGCAGCAGAACCCTAGCCAGGTACTCGGAGCGCTCCATCAGAAGGAACAGGGGATTGATGTATCATCTCAACCGAGTGCGAGGATACCATCACAAGCTCCAGACCTCTGCATCAACACATCGCACTGGGAAGCTGTGTCAAAGCCGCCGAGTTGGAAGAGTCCAAAACCGAAGCAGAAAAAGTCAACATCCGTTTCGAAGTCTAGGAGTACTCCTAATAAAGGGTGTTCCTCTACTGTAGCGTTCGCCCATCCGGAGTCCCTGTGGTCTGTTTCGGCTGAGGAGAAGACAGGTGCGACCATGGGACATAACTGTACGTGTTCCCGAGATCACTGCACGGGTGAAAACAGTACGGGAAGGATGGCAGACCACAGGACCGAAAATCGGACTGAAGAGATTGCGAACCATGGATCAAAAGAATCTTATGAACATGTACGTCAACCAATGATTACGTCAGACTGTTCTGTCCTAACGATTGATGAGACTGATTTGCAAAACAGGGAAGAAGTTGATGATCAAGAACTCGAATTGAAGGAGACAGGCTATGATATGACTAGCAATCAGCTAGACACGGTATCATTAAACACAAATGGAAACGCTAAAGGCAAAGAGGACCTGAAAGAGGCTCCTGTTCGATTGCCCTCAACCAAGGACGCTTCTGACAGATCACCATTCGGGTTCTTCCATAACGACAAACTTTTCCTGTTCGTGCCTCCAAGTCCAGAAAAGGAGGATTCTGGAACCCGTCAGGAGGCGGACAGGAAGTCCAAACCATCAACACGCCCACTGAAACTACAGTCTGATCAACTCATGGTTACGTCCCAAAATTTGGTGCAACGCATACGGAATAAATCCGACGACATTCCTGTAGTGATTGTGCGACCGAAGCGAAAGATGTCAAATGAAAGTGTATCAAGTAATCGAACTAGCGAAACCAAAAGCAGAACTCCAACAAAACTAACCTCACAACAACTACATGTCACAAGCAACGGAACCACCACGATCAACCTCAAGACAGGTGCAGAAGGAAGTACGCCGAGATCTCCTGCTGTGAACAGAGACGGCAGTAGCCTGCACTTGAAGGAGTGCTTCATAGACCTGGGTACACGACAGACTCTGCCCGCCACCGTACAGCTTCATGGGGATAGAGGACAGCTCCTAAATAGCGCGGGGTCGTCTCAAACTTGGTCTACTGTACCCTCAACGCCTAGCCCTGGGGAATCGGCGTGGTCCGTTAGAGCTGACATAGATCCGGTTATACCGAACAAACCTTCCTTCATCATTGCTGGCAGCGACTCCAGGAAGAAGGCATTACCCTTGCTAAGCGGCGAAAAGACATCTCTTCTGGCCGATATGCTTCTTTTTGAAAACCGGGGTAATCATGAGGGAAAGGAACCTATCACCGTTCTCTTGCAAACAGACAATTCTAAAACACTTTTGGTAATGCCAAAGGGTCGTGATAAAGGAAAGCTTGATACGCCAGTAACACTAGTCCGGAAAAGTCCACCAAAGTGCTACCGTGACGTCAGATCTGATCTACCTCCCACGGGGACAGGAAACTCTCGACATGGTGTTCATAGAAACAAAAAGAGTAGACATAATTCTGTCGAAAGGAAGACAACTGACGATAATTGTGTCAATATGCATCAAACACATTCAAACATCGATTTGAAAAATAATGCAAGGAAAGCGACCAGTAAGGTATCGGGAAATAAAAAAATATCTCAAAGTCAAGGTCAGTCTTCACATGAAACCAACACAAAAGACAAAACTCAAAATACACAAAGGGGACAATCAAACTTTGGCTCAACTCATTCACCACGACTTGAAAGCTTGTCCCTGCCAATGTGCCTTGATCTTCAACACGTTTCTGGAATAGATGACGAACCAATAAAGGAAACAGTCCCTGTGAATCTGTTCAAAGGAATAGGTCAGCTGTTCTACGCTGCCGGAGCTCAAATTTCCACCAGGGACGGGCGGGTGACGCTGCGCCGAGCCGTTTTCACTGTGTGCTTCACCTCCAGGGACCGCTACCTCCGACCTCAGACAGGAGTCCCCGAAAGTCTTCCCGCATTCGTGTCCTTCACCCCTGACCATCTTGTCTCCATGATCTTCACCAGTCACCTCTGCTCTGGCTTCTTTCTCCTGGAGCCAACAGGACAAGTGCGGGAGGACCCGAACAGACCGGAAGTGTACGTGGAGTCCGCCCTTCTGCTCCCTTACTCCCATCGACTTCCCTGCCCGACAGACGCGCTCTTCTTAGTTATTGGTCCACTCGAGGAAGACTGGAGGTCATCTCTCAAGGTTGCGAACTCCATGTCCAAGAGGTCGGTACCAGAAGACGTAGTCCGACAACTCATCGGCCTGGAGGACTGCAGGTGTTTCTCGGCAATAACTGCACATAGTGAGACGGAGTCTGCATGCACGGGAAGACGTTCGCTCTCCACGGCAGACTTCCAACGACACCGACGGCGTGTGGAGGCACTAAGCTGTAGTTGCCGAGACTGTGGAGCCTACGCCAGATCAAGGAGGGGGAAGCGGAAACTCAGTGACCGGGTCTCGATCGGCAGTGAGGACGACAGTGTCCACATCAAGGAGGATACTACATCGGAGACTCTCGCTAGTGTACCAAACAGTTTGAAAAAGAAATTAAAATGTAAGCATTCACAGGAGGTAATGTGCGGCCATACCAATACCCGGGATCAGACTGCTTTGGACCAGGGAGCACTAGCACTGAGTATACTCCACCGGAGTGGTGAGTTGCCTTCTGGTAGACTCTTAAACTACACATCCCCGTACACCCAGAGTGGGCAGAGCTCGGCACCATATGAACCCTCACAAGAGGTAGACCCGGTTCACGCACCTGCGTTAGGAAACAGTGCAGCTACCAGGGACTTGAGTTCAGGAGAGGCAAACTTCAACTTGCCAAGAAATCAAAAGTGTGACAAAATGATTGTGAAAATGGGATTTCCATTCAAAAGAATTTCTAAATAGCAAACCCTTAAGAAAGTGAGCAGATAAACAGGATTCAAACAGCATGAAAACATACCTGGAACAGAACCGTTATATAGGACAGTTTCATAACATCTTCCCTTTGAAATAAATAAAGCGTCGTTTAAAGTTTTCCTTTCTTTCCCTAGTTTGAAAGCGGCTTATTGACAATACAGAATCATCCTTTCAATTATCAACAAAATCAATGATAATGTTTCTTAATGTCTAGAAAAGTAAAAGCAAACGTTAGCTAAATACACAATAAATAAAAAGGTTGAAATTGGGCGGGCGATTTATGTTCAACCTCCCGTGTTTTGTGAACAACTAGCACGTCCCTCAAGCGTTGTATGTACAGCATCCTCCGTCATATCAACGAGTTAAAGGCTATACAAAAAGACCGACCCTCAACAATCATTGCGTCCCTTGTTCCTCCTTAAGATACTTCTTTTGAAACTTGAGTTACGGAATTTGTTGAGCAATTGAAAGGCATTTCATATTAAGTTGGCTGAAGTGTCTTTGTCCTCTCGTCCACGCATTAAGTAACCTAAATGGCTTCATTTGTCGACTTACAGTCTAAACTTTTAGGTAGAAATTATTTCACTGTTTGTTTGTAAGCATACAACTTCTTTACAGAAACGAAATTGTTTGGAATAAAAACATCAAATAGCTGATTATCTAAAACGTTTACCGAATTGTAGTATATTCTGAAATATGGCATTACTCTATAAAACATTTGATGAAGTAAACACTGAAGTAAGCATGCACCTGATATATATGTCAAGGGGTGGTGACTATTCATATAAAGTAATGTCTAGAAAATAAAACGTTTCGATGAACTTCAAAAGAGTAATTGTTTATAAATGCATCGGGAATTAACTGTTCGGAATGGAAATAATATCGATTTACGAAGAATGAAAAGCTGGAAGTTTCTGTTATTAAACATTGACTTACAAATTCGTTAAGTGTAACAAGTATATTAACTTACAGGACTAGAAAGTAGAAACTGTTGTTGTTAGCGACGAAATGAATTAATCCGACTCAAAACGAAATAAAAAGTTTAACCCAGGTGATCTAACGGCACTATGAAAGGGGAAGCAGTGAACTAGCGGAGGCCTACACACCTATCCCCTTCTACTTATGCCCCATAATGAGGTGCAGTGTTTGATCAGGGCGATACCCCGAGTCTACCCGCTCTAACCGGCCTTCATGCGCTTTCAATGTTCTCTTTACACAACTGTATCGTATATTTACCACCTACCCTTAGAAATGTTATATTATTGCTAATTTTAGACGCATTGATGCGAATGATGTAGTCGTTATTAATG
The DNA here is from genome assembly GCA_916613615.1 of Steromphala cineraria. NCBI lineage: Eukaryota > Metazoa > Mollusca > Gastropoda > Trochida > Trochidae > Steromphala > Steromphala cineraria. The sequence goes on from OU744729.1 coordinate 959,447, forward strand.
TGGGCACCTAACCAGACACTGAGTAAGATGGCGTGGATAAGAGTGTGTCTCCTAATATTCATAGTGTCCCCTTGTGTTCAAATAGTAGCGGCACAGAACGACGGTGAGTTTTGTTTTCGGTTGATTACTGTTTGTGGACGTTAGGAATAAAAAAAGGAATTTAATTGAAATCAAGTTCGGAAATTGTAGACGGTCCTCTGTCGCCTAAATATTTATTGAAACATGTCATTGTGTAAATATCAAGCAATTTTAGTAACACGATTTCAAAATGTACCCTCATCCGATTTCAAAATGGTTACTCTTTATTCGACGTAGTCTGTCAGCCAGAGCCTAAAATAAAATGAAAGCCTAAGCAAGTCAGATTTGAGAGCTAGATTTTAAATGAAAAAATCAGAGTCCCCTTTCCATTATTTTTTTTCCAATTTTAGATTTATTGAAACAAATTTTTTTCCGAGACTACATGTAATAATTCAGCGTGGTATCTTCTGTGGTGCTGATGAAATCATACAGGACTGGATACCCATCAAATGACGAAATGTCAAACTGTCTTGGGCAGTTAAAACACATTCCTTACCCATATTTGTATCCCAAATAATGAGGAATAAATCATGTAATATCAATCTCGAAATATCGAAAAATATAGTTTCCACAATTTAAAATACTTTGATATTATGAAATCAATTGTTATTACATAATTTAATTTCAAAGGGATTGTGAATTCTTGAATCGCCTTAATTTTATTTTCATTAAATATGTTATTTATCTGAAAGAAGTGAGCATTTGGATTTATTTACAAAAGTTTTAAGGTTCATTTTGCTAAAAATGACAGATCTAAAGATAAGTTATACATTTTTAGACAAATTTGTTTATCAAAATAATCGTTATAAAAGATTTCTTTATTTATACTTTTACGATAATTTGAAATATATATTTTCATATAATTTCAAAAATATTTCTATATAAATTGGCACTTCTTTAACCAAACGATTAGGAACTACAAAAGGTAATAGATTTTAATTTGCAGAACTTCATGTTACCGTTTATACTGTGACCATGTGAAATGTCGGGCAATAATATGGGACATGATTCTCTTGAGTTACATAGTCATGAACTCTCTATTGGAAATATGGAATTAGTTTATACCATTGAGCTTAAAGGGGCAGTAGCACGTTTTTTGATAATTTTATATTTTAAATTTTTCACTGACAATTCTAAGTTAATGTTAAATGTATTGTTTTGACAGTGTCAAAAATCTCATAACACAAACCAATCATCCATAATCAGAGGACAAAGTATGAAGATTCACATAAAATCCATTGGCGGCCATTTTTGTGTGAACACCTTTAATTCATTTTGTGTAAGAAAAAGGAATCGCATGGGTAAACTTTACGGTATACATTTGAATTATTACTGCTCCATTTAGTTTTAATACATTGTCTTTCAATTGGAACCATTAATTTTCATTTTCCTGACATCACCTTATATTCCCCCTAAAACGTGCTACTGCCCCTTTAACCTAGCAATTTCACCCTATCTACGTATCTATATATATTACTATAGATACAACTGCGTAATAGTTCAAATTGTAAAAGAATGGTAAACTGAGTGGCAATGATTCTACAATGGAAACTAATGTTATAAATGATGGCTACTATTATTGGCCGCGTTGTGTCATTTTAAAGGAAAAGGTTCAAATTGAATCATGTTCCTTGATATCTAAATTTTGACAACAATTGGTAATGATTTATAGCTAAATCATTTTGTTAGATGGTTCCTAAAGACTTTACACGTAAGAACTCTCTGAAACTACAGTAGTCACTGATATAATGTTAATTATTTATCTGAATTTTAATTGAAAATGAAATTTGTTGACATTCTGACCAAATTTACCATAAATATCTTACCAATAGAAATAACATGTTCAGAAACATTTGTGCGTTGTTATTTAAAATTGTATACTGTAAGAACATTAACAAGACAAAAACAATTAATTTCAATATAGTTAGTCGTTATGGATATACATGCTTTTAAATGGTGTTCTAGTTCAGAGCGGGATGGTCTTTAGGACATTTAAGTTACAATACCAACATTCCATATTAACTTTCAGATCCTGTTTTCCCAAGTGGAACAATACCAGATTTAAACACAAGTTCTACCATAGATTCTTCATCACAAGCCACGCCCATAAGCACCATAAAAACGGACACAGTGAATAACAATGGGGCGGGGTCTGAAACAGGAGACAATCCAGGGGCGGGGCCAAACGCAGGATTAAATCAAGGAGCCGGGCAAAGTGATGGGAACGTTGAGAGTGATACAACACCTGCATTGGTTAAAACAAAGGAAGATACTGAGGGGGCGGGGCTAGTCGACGATCACTCTAAGGGGGCGGAGGATGACGTTAGTAAGGTAACAGTGTCTGAAAAAAGCGGTTCGAACACAACGACTTTGCCAGATGTTACACAGGAAGGATCTTCTACAAGTAAACTTGGCGTTGAAGTGTCTTCCTCAACTGGATTAAGTCTCCAAGGTACGTACATTGTGTCATGGATTTAATTTATAACATAACAGGTTTCCATCATCGTCTAACTATGTAGTTGTCAATGGCTGCAATTTATTTCTGTATGTAAACTTCTTGATGTTCTGACGTTTCGTCAAGTGGATGCCTTTGACAGAGCCTTATACGTACGTTCAAACGTATATTCTTTCATTGAAATATAATAAAAGTTATAGCAGGGGAGAAATATTATACATGCAATGAAATTATGCCGAATCGTGCACTTTATGACGAGTACTTGAAATTGTGTGTAGCGACAGGTTTTTATGCAAGGTATTCATAAAATATCGCAAACAATTTGCACAATATGCAAAAAAATTCAAGGAGAATGTTAAAGGGACAGTAGCACGTTTTCAGGGGGAATAAAAGGTGATGTCAGAAAAATGAAAATTAATGGTTCCAATTGAAAGACAATGTCTTTAAACTAAATGAAGCAGTAATAATTCAGATGTATACTGTAAAGTTTAGCCATGCTATTCCTTTTTCTTACACAAAATGAATTAAAGGTGTTCACACAAAATGGCCGCCAATGGATTTTAAGTGAATCTTCATACTTTGTCCTCTATGGATGATTGGCTTGTGTAATTTGTGAGATTTTGGACATTATCAAAATAATACATTTAGCATTAACGTACAATTATCGGTGAAAAAAATAAAATATAGAATTATCAAAAAAACGTGCTACTGCCCCTTTAAAGCATCTGTAGTTTCACCGTAACATATGATAAGTGAACTTTACAGAAACAAGTTCGAAGGTCACAATCACGTCTAGTGTGACAGAGAAGAAAGCCGTGGATACAGATACAGATACAGATACAGACACGGGTACAACGGGAAGGTCAGAGGTCACCACTACAGAGAGTTCGGAGGGTCGAGCCGACAGAGGTGGGTGCTCAACGTGTTTGTTTCAATTTGGAGGGGTTGGGGGATTGAGTGGGGGTGGTAGGGATAGTAGATTTATTCTATTGATGTCCCATTAGGCCTACCATATTTCAAAACAGCGGATGGCAATTTCAGAACTAAAAATGCTAATACTTGGAATGGATGACAGGCCGTTCCAGCGTGTTGAATGATCTTGAATGTTAATACATCCTTTACTTGATTGTAAAATTTCAGCAATTTACAATATTAGCAATTAAATTCCGGCTCTTAATTAAAAGCTTAGTAATTACCAGACATATCAAAAATGACATTCAAGCATCATAATGATAAATCAAACATAGATGACCTGTGAAATCTTATCTCAAAACATAATCATGTAAAATGTCTTTGATAAGTGTGTACTAAGTTTAAAATACCTGAGTGAGGGAGTGAGTTATTGTTTTAAACCGCTTGGGCAATAATTCAGCCATTAAGGTATCTGTCAAGTATTGACACCTTTAGAGATACCACTGATAATATAATGAAGTGTTTGTTTGACCATGTAGAGTTGCTGTACATCACCATAGCGATCTGTTCTGGAGCAGTGGTTCTCGTCTTCTCTGTGGCCGTCATCACGTACTTCACTCACAGGTCGGTTCAAGTCTATTTTCTGATGTAATTTATAGCTCTAGTTGTCATATTCTGTAACTTCTTGCAGAACTAGTAGTTTACCGTTCATGGTCCTTGGCTCCTTCCTCCTCTATGATCTTCACAGTTTTCGTTACAATTTGGACAGCATATAAAGCAATGAATTGTGGTTTTTTTTTACATTCCTAATTACCTTAATCTCGAGAGTCGACCCAAGGTGCATCTGTTAGAGAGTTAATTCCATATAAATTATTATTTCACAGCAATTTCAACGTCTGAGTCAGTTAGTTGAATAATATTACCGAAAAGTCACGTAAACAAAATTATAAATAATTCATACAAATATTAGCTAAGTATTTGTTTTTTTTCTATGGATTTCTTTAAAAAAAATTGCTGTTATATTTTTACAGATCGCTGCCGGCCCGAGTTGACATACAGAAATACGCCTCCTACACCAGTGTATGAGAAACCGTGTGCTTCAGTGACATTATCGGACGTGATATTTATTGTACATACAACATGTTACGCTTCCATCATCAACCCCCTGTGTAGACGTTACTGTAGGCATGAGACAGTCCAAAGCTAAAATATGATCAGGAAAAGATGCAAAACTTGCTTACTTGGCTTGGACGCCTGGACAACAATTTCAGTTACACCCCTTGGGCGGTTATATCCCTTCTTTTTCAATTGGTTTTAACTCATAACTACCTTCTTATAGGTATTTACTCTTTACTCCCCTTGGGAAGTTATTGCCTTTATTTTTGTTAAATGTTACATGCCGTGAGCTCAATCCGCGTAGGTTGGTTATCTCATAACCACCTTGGTCGATTATAAGATTGTAAACAATCGCAAACATTTGGACTTGTAAAATTTTGATTTTTAATCAAACAAGAAAGTTAAGATTTATGAACAACGAAAGTGGGATTCGAACCAGGGACCTCTATGTTGTCAAGCAGCGCTCTTACCTGTTGAGCTACCAACGATCCATGCCAGTTGATGTACAATTTTGTGTGTAATGTTTGGTTTTTATTTTCCCCTATGAATATATATTAATATTGCAATAAAATAGTTTTTAATGTAAGTATTCAAGTTTTTAGTTCTAAAACCCTAAGCAGGGGGTATTGTAAGGAGTCTAAAATAGTATTCTAATCAAGACATATCAAACCCGCAAAATGGATCACTAAAACGTTTTTCAATTATTTGTATGTAAACCAATTAAGTTGAAACCCCGTACTAAATAGCTTTTATTGTAAGAAATCAAGCATTTATTTCTAAAACCCTAATCTAAGGGTATTTTAAATATGTTTTCTTATCAAGACATGATAAACCCGCGAATAATATCAGTAAAACATTTTTAAATAAACTGTATATAAACAAATTAAGTTGAAAGTCTTCCGCGGGAGTGTAATACAAATAATAACCCGTTTGCCTCGGGTTATGGAAATAACCTCTGCTCGGGCTACGCCCTCGCGAGGTTATTTCCATAACCCCTCGGTACCGGGTTATTATTTACTACATAACCCCTCGGTACCGGGTTATTATTTACTACATAATTGAATACCAGAAACACATAGTTGATTGTTGATCTTTTCTCATTTGTTTGTTTGTGACAGTGATTCAAAGATGACATTTCTAGTGTCATTTAACAATATCTATCAGATGCATCATTTTCGTAAAAAGAAATTTGAAGATTGACCCATCACCAATGAATCAAGAATAGATGTACACCTAATGCTGAAAGCTAGCTTCTTGTAGATAATATGTTCTTCAATGTTTTACCATCTGAATTTAGAATTTAGAATTAAGAACTCATATTTGTATAAAGATGTTATGCAATGTTTTCAAGATGCAGCGATAATGTCAAAAAAATCATGATTTTCTATCCAATTTCCTACCCATGATAGATAGAATGTGTAAAATAATTTGTGCAATATATGTTAAATTCAGTTTAGAAATAAGAATTAATTATATAGCGTATAATGATAGCTTGATGTAATATGCTTGTAACTCAAATACTAATATCACTTAAAGGGGCAGTAGCACGTTTTTTGATAATTTTATATTTTAAATATTTCACTTATAATTGTAAGTTAATGCTAAATGTATTATATTGACAGTGTCAACAGTCTCATTACACAAGCCAATCATCCATAGTCAGAGGACAACGTATGAAGATTCACATAAAATCCATTGGCGGCCATTTTTTGTGAACACCTTTAATTCATTTTGTGTAAGAAAAATGAATCGCATGGCTAAACTTTACGTTATATGTTTGAATTATTACTTCTCCATTTAGTTTTAATACATTGTCTTTCAATTGGAACCATTAATTTTAATTTTCCTGACATCACCTTATATTCCTCCTAAAAACGTGCTACTGCCCCTTTAAGCTTCTTATAAAGAAAGCTTCAATCCCTTAAATAAACTACTTTAAGTTAATAATTCTGTCATTTATTCATTCACTATATCATACATAAATAAAAGCACACCTGAATAATATATCAACCATACTACCAAAATTAAAGCATTCACACTAACAAACATGCAAGCTCTAATAGAGTTTTTTACATAAATTATGTCATAATTTCCTCCACTGAAATGACATTTTCTTTGAGGGTTTCCACACAAGCACTCAAGATATAATCATAAATACATAATGTAATATATATATATAATCTTTTCTTCCATGCTGGGCATGCTCAAAGCGCACAGATTCTATGAGACATGGAGCTTATTGCCTCTTTGCAAATGAGAATAATTTTGAACAAAGTTTTCTTTATGAGGACAAATGTCAGGACAACTGTCATATATGACAATCATTTCAGATACAAAGCCACCTTGATTCACATGAGTAGGAAGAATCCTTATAGCTCCGTTATGTAACAACTGTAGGGTACAATACAGCTTCATCGTTTCATAATGAAGTTCATTCCACTTGCAATTACAATAACTAACATTTAATTTCAAAAATACTTAGTTGCACTTTTAGCAAATTCAGTATTTGTTCATGTGAAGCATCATAGGTGTAATTTGCTGCTTAAAAGCACTCCTGTTAGAAATGAAAAGCACAATCTTTCATGAATTAATGGTCACTATTCACACACTTGTTGAAGATTTGAGTTGAGTTTTTCAGTCAGCTTTCACAGAACAACCACCTCATTCCTCCTCCCGCAAATGAAACACCTCATGACACCAAAGACAGGAATCCACATCCCTGCCCCAATCTTCGGGACCAGAATCCACATATCTCTGTCCATTCCTTGACTGATTCTCCACTTCCTAGTCTTAGAATCCACACTTCCCTACCCCATCCAAATTCCCCAACCGGTTCCCCTCCAGTTCTAGGAAGCACATATCCCTACCCCACCCTTACCCGATTCCCAAACCCCTTTCGGACCAGAATTCACATCCCTACCCCACCCTAATCCGATTCCCAAAACCCTGTCAGACCAGAACCCACATTCCTACCCCACCCTAATAGCATATTCATCTCCTTCAGGCAGTGTTTAAAATATAGCCCGTCTGCCAGTCCTTGACTGGCTACTTTTTGGTCAGGACTAATAACTTTTCAATTTTTTTCTTTATTCCCCCTTTTATGAATTGACCAATAAATTTTCAGGACGGGCTAGGTTTCAAATCTATTTTATACACTGCTTCAGGAAATGTTCTCATATCTCTAGCGTCAGTCACTCGGTCCCACCCCAGCCCCAATCCCACCCAAATTAGCTTAAATAAACATCCCTCAACAACCCTATCCCCCTCCTCACAAGATAAGCTCCCTCTCTGGGGGGAGGGGCGAGAAGTACCAGTCCACCTTCTCCTTGGTCACCCCCTCAATAGTGGGCGGGTCCCACACCGGGGCATTGTCCTTGTCCACCAGCACTGCAACACATCACAACAACTGTTTATGGAAGGGTTGAAAACTGATGAAAACAGTGACATAAGTCTGAAAATGTTAAATCTTTTTCAGGATGAGTTAGGATGAGTTATCTCCCCTAACTCAACATGTTGTAATGCTTCAATAAAAAGCTTGTTTTCTTTATTTCTATTGTGAGACGAAAGCATTTAAACAAAGTCCAATAATGGGATCTGTTAACAACTATTTCTGTGGACACATGATATATATATACACATTTTTCCACATTAATAATACCCTAAAGGAATGGTTCTTTAAAATCAGCTATTAAGCCCTTTGCATGAATGTGAAGATCCCTACATCACAAATTCAAAAACTAACTTCGCTGAATGGTGAACTGACTATGATATTGAAGAGTGCCCCGCCCATGACACCGCAATGTGTTAGACCACAATAAAACACTTTTGGTGTCGCAAGCAGGATTCAAACCCTGATCCTCCTAGTGAGAACACTCTGACCACAATCCACTGTGCCCCACATAACTGCTATAAGACCTATGTCACAATATCCAGTGTCCTATCGTGTGAGAGGCCAACATGCTGCCCATGAATCCATGACTATGCATCACCAGTGTTTAAAATATAGCCTGTCCGCCAGTCCTTAAACTGTCTACTTTTTGCCAGGACTGGTCACTTTTTGGTCAGGAGTGGTAACTTTTCAAAAATGTTCTATATTTTCCCTTGAGGAATTGACCAATGAATTTTCAGGAGTGGCTAGGTTTCCAATCTATTTTATACACTGGAAGGCTGCACCCACCTGCCTGCCAACATGCTGACCATGACCCCACTATGCTTCACCCACCTGCCCTGACCCCCTCGTAGAAGTCCTTGTCCTCCACGAAGCGCTGGGAGATGCGGTACTCCATGTTGAGATCCTGCTGCAGACTCATCTTCCTCCCCTCACGCAGCTGCCGCAGAGACACCTTCATCGACGTCGGGGACTGTCACAGGGAACAAGAAGTCTGTCATTTTATGGGACTTATACAAAGTCAAGTTTTCAAGTAAAAACTCTTTTCTTTCAAGATACAGTATGGCCCTTTCCATTATATTTTTGCACTAAGTATACTTGAAGTTTCGCCCTGAACTCAGTCTAATTATTATCGACTGTGAATCGAGGAATAAAAGTGTAAAATACTAGATTAGCGTTTGCGGGAAACCGCAAAAGCAGAGCAGCCCCGGAACTTGGGGTTTCGCCTTACCCTGTTCCGCCTTTTACAGGCCTCATCAAATTGGGAATTTTCTCTTGACCTTGACCTTTGACACTCAAGGTCACACAATCAATGAACACCTTTCATTGAGTATAACATTATTGTAATGAAATAAAGTGTAAAAAATTAAATTAATCCATTTTTTCCATATATGTTGACCTTGCTGTGACCTTGACCTTCGACAGTTCGTACCCAAAACTTTTTGAAAATTTTGTACTTCTCAAGAGATAATATATACAAAATCTAAACTTCATAGCACAAAAACTTTTCAAGTTATTGTGTTTACAAGGAATTGCAATAACTCATATCTCATGACCTTGATCTTTGACCTTCAAGGTCACACAATCATTGAACACTTTTTATTGAGTATAACAATCATGTATTGATTAAAAGTGATCATTGTTAAAATTAAGCATTTTCGCTAAAACATGCTTACGTCATGACCTTGCTGTGACCTTGACCTTTGACGGATGATATATACCAAGTAAGAGCTTCATAGCACAAAAACTTTTCAAGTTACCGTGTTTACAAAGAATTTTGCGGTGATTTTATAACTCGTGACCTTGACCTTTGAACTTGAAAGTGAACATGTCATAATGATTCCCTACAAGTATTAACATTTAGACATGTTCATGAGTTCTGAAAAGTTAAATGGGATAAAGTTATACCCAAATTTAGTGCATTTTTTAATAATTCATATCTCATGACCTTGACCTTTGACCTTCAAGGTCACACAATCATTGAACACTTTTTATTGAGTAAAACAATCATGTATTGATTAAAAGTGTTCATAGTTAAAATAAATCATTTTCGCTAAAACATGCTTACGTCATGACCTTGCTGTGACCTTGACCTTTGACGGATTGTAGCCAAAACCTTTTCAAAATTTTTTACTTTTCCAAGGATGATATATACCAAGTTAGAGCTTCATAGCACAAAAACTTTTCAAGTTATCGTGTTTACAAGGAATTCTTAGAGTGAATACATATCTCGTGACCTTGACCTTTGACCTTGAAAGTGAATGTGTCAAAATCGTTCCCCCGAGGTATGAGTAGTAAGGTATGAATAAGAGTTCTGGAAAGCTTAGCGGAAAAAAGTGATAGCTAGTAGTACGAGTGCGGCGGCGGCGGCGATGGAAACTTCACAAAAACTGATAGCAGCCCCGTCCTTAGACGGGGCTGCTAATTATCTCTAGTGGGGTTCAAACCACACCCAGCCCGGCTTTCCTCTCATTCACAGTCTGAAGGCACCCCTATTACCCGCATGTTCTGACGCAAGCTCATCTGGCCAATCGCAATGAGAGCAGCAAAAGCTTTCAATATCATGCTAGGGGCAGGTAACTCCAGTGTACCATTTGTTATACATAATCGCCGCTAACACTATTCAAAAACGAGGATGTGATTGGATAGCTTACGACTGGGTTTGTCTGCGCTAAACTGGTTATAGCGACATGCGATAGAGATGGGTGCATTCAGATCGAGACGGACAGAATATCCCGTTATCCGGAATGGTTAGAGCCCCAATAGAGACAATATTGTTGACATTTTATTCCTTGGAGCACTGTCAATTTTAATCAGACTGGCCCTGAACTATTATGGCTAATGAGGTTTAAAGTGATTAGGGCTACTCCATTACTATTCTAAAGTGTCACTATTATATCGCCTCAGTACTGAATAAACATAAACTTATTAGCAGATCACAATCAGCTGTGAATTGAAAATCCTTGACCAGGGCTACTACTACTGACGTCATAGTCCTTTTGGTAAGGTCAGATATGTGTATTGTTATGGATAAGATGCATTAACCTGATCATAGACATCAACAAAAATGTTCTTATATATATACATAGACCAATAAACATGGCCACATACCATCTTCTTGAGAGTGTTGAGGTTCTTCATGGCCCACTCCGACCCGTCCCGCTCCAGGTTAGCATAGATCTCCTCCATGGAGTCCGCCCCGAACAGCGAGTCTATCTCGGCCTGGTGCCGGCCCAACACAAACTCCTTGCTGGGGTCTGCACACTAAAATGTTTACATACAAAATATATAATCAAAGACATGCATGAGGCTGAACACTTATCCTTTTTTGCATTAAATAGGTATAGCAGACTAGATTGCATTGCAAAATTCTAAATCAAAGGGTTCATTATCAGAAATGGTTGGAGAGAATGTTAACCACATATGCAAAGTTATCTTTTTTTTCAAAAATTCCCATATAGATAGAGGTTATCATGAGAGTGTGTTTTAGGATCATAAATATCCTGCATTAAGATTAGTATTTTGTCAGCCTTGGCAAACTAAATACATACCAGTAGTGTTTATTCCTAATGCAGGATATTTACAATCCCAAAACACACGAGCATGATAACTTCTTTATCATACAATGTCATTTTAAAATTTGATTCGAAAAAATGCCTGATAATACTTTTTTAAGAGTTAGCGTTGTTTAAGAATCGCGCATTGATATATGCAAATGAATAGAGCAATGACTGTGACTGTGAATTGACAAAATATAATTCCTCCTTATAATGCCTTTTATTGCCGTTTTAGCTATTTGCTAACGACTCAAAAGTTTTAAAATTTTATAATTATATCAAAAATAATTATTTTTTTAAATGAAAAACATTTTAAATGGTCTTTGGCGGTATCGAACTGGCGTTCTTCAATCCGACTTCATCGAGAGGACGAGTCAATCTCACCAAGGGGCAAGAGTTACTTCCCTTCGGCTATGTTACAGCTTGCGTTGAGACAACAAACATTTACAACCGGAGAGCTAAACTAGATGATAGTCTGTTGATTTCCCAATCCTACTTAACAAGCCTAAACTAAAGTAATGAACACCGAAGATGGGTTAACAAGGGCAGATCCAGGATTTTTGAAAGGGGGGGGGGGGGGGGGGGGGGGGGTCCCAAAATAATTTTTCTCCACTCAGGGGGGGGTGTTGAAAGGGGGCGGGTGTTGAAAGGGGGGGTCAGGACCCCCTGGACCCCCCCCTGGATCCGCTAGTGGGTTAGTGAAATGGAACATGAGACTTGAACTGCCTTTGGTACCTGTGAGTAAAATTGTTCGGTCGGTTTCATTCAAATCATTCAAATCGTGATGACAGTGTTTTAGCACTGCTAAGTCATACATAGGGCTAAAGATCCATACAGTTTTGTTGTTCTTTCGTTAGATTAATGTTTATGCAATGTATCATTCATATTGTAATGCCTCTCTCAAAAACTAAAGGCGTTAAAATGTTAACGCTTGTGACGTCATCAGAATTTTCGAAAGAAGTTCAAACCTTGACCTTTGAAATTTGCATAGGTATCCGTATATGACCCTTGACAACGCACAACGGATATCAAAAATATCCTTTGGCTTTATTATGCCGAGAACACTATCCATTGTATGATAAAAAAACATATTTATATATTTCTGATCTTATCAGCAGTATAGTTCTCTTTATTTTCAAAGATAATCATATCTAATCCAAGGAAATGTTATCATAGATGTTGTTTTTTCACAATAGATATTGTAACTTTTTCATTCTTTAAAGAGAGGTATAGCACTCACTTGTTTATGATACTTATCCAGTACTTGAGAAACGGATGATTGTTCTGGTCGCTCTAAAGCATACAAGTCCTTTTCCATCTCTGGTACCTAGATACAAATAAACAAATGAATTGAGTTAGTCATCAGCATGTTTTGTTCAGAATTATGTTTTCTTGCTGCTTCTGTTTACAACCAGGTAGTATGAAACATCAGTGAATTGATCCATTATGAGCTTGGTATCTTTTATACCTTCACATCTTGGCACTGATGAATATCAACCAATTGGAAGAAAGTTTGATATATCTGTTGTCACTGCCTGTTTTAGGGTACTAACGTTACGCTAGCTCCACTAATCTGTACCCTCGGCTCAGAAGCTAGATTCGCTCGAGCGGCGGTTTAGCCAATCAAATCATTCTGGCCACCTTCTCGATTAAAATTTCAACGAGAAAATGATTTGATTGGCTATATCCCAAGTCAAGCCGCGCGAGGGAATTTAACTTCTGAGCCCAGGGTAGAGATAAGTGGAGTTAGCGTAACGTTCATACCTGAGACAGGATGCTGTTGTCACAACTCTACATGATGTTTTAGAGGATGAACAGAGATTCAAGCAGTTAATAGTCATGATTGCCACACCACACTACAAGATTGTGAGGCGAGTGAAGAGTCATAAATATAGTAAATGTTGAGAGTCATAGTTTGTATGGAACTTGATGAAATTTACAAGGTTTTTTTTCTCAATCTTTACATTAAGATATCTTACTGTGGACACATATCATCTAAAATCATCTAAATAATTGTACGTGGGACACAAATAGACTGCACCCCTTCCAAATAAAACTCCCTCCACTTATTCATATGTAATCCAATATGAAGTGGAACACACCTTTTTTGACTCAACATAGTGAGTGGCAACACCAGCAAGTTGAACATCTCGTCCCTTCAGACGGAACCCTGTCAGCGCCAGGAAGACCCCCAGCTCCCCCTGCAGGCGGGGAAGGAAGTGACCCCCGCCCACGTCCGGGAACAAGCCTGTATTTGGAAGTAGAGTTGTCAAGTTATAAGGTTCCATACTTACTCAATAGATACATGCAACTAGGGTGATGAAATATGCATTTCATGTGATGTATTTAACGAGTCATATGATGCATAGTAAAAGGTAAGATCTTTTACCAAAAGAAATGTGATTTTACAAAACATTGGATATTGGGTTGCGGAAGGTTTCCATGATGAACACCTTCGTTCTAGGTTAACGACTCATTCATTTCAAATTGTCTGAAAAGTTGAGGAATTTCAGTTCACTGATGGTAAGTTTACTACCCTACTAGATTTGTGATAATTTATGCATATGGTCAAAAAACAAACATCATTACTGTAATAGCAACCAACATATGATCTGACAAATGTGTCAACCTTAAGAATAACGACATTGATGAAAACATTATGTAGGCAGTGGAAAGAAATATAAATGACCATTATGGTCAATCAAATGATGCTATTGTGCGTTCCTCTCAAAGCTCTTACCAATGGCTGTTTCTGGCATGGCAAACAGGGTTCTCTCCGTGGCTACACGGAACATCCCATGGACTGACAAACCAACTCCCTGCAACACCATCAGTAGATCTTGTACAAACCATTACTTTAGAATGTCATTGTCATCAAAATGATGATATTATGGTAGCCACAAAATAAGAGAAAATACTCAAAATCTACTTTCAATAAAGACGGACAAGCAGCCGCTGTGGCTTAGAGAACGTAACGTCATAGCCTGACTGTCATGTAATAGCATACCATATTTCCTCTAATAAGCGCCCGGCCACTTATTTTTTCAGCACCCCTTTACCCCCCGGCGCTTATTAGAGGCCAGGCACTTATTGGAGACTCGGCGCTTATTTCTTTCAAAGAAAATTAAGTTTGTTTTAAGCAAAGTCTTAAATAATGAATACCTTTAAAACGTTTACTAGGGGACATTAATTTTATGGTAAGGACCTGGCGCTTTATAGAGACGATGCCTTTATAAGAAGCCTGGCGCTTATTTTCTCAACTACAAAAAAACCCTGGCGCTTATTAGAGGAAATACGGTAGTTTATAAAGGATACAAATATGATTGACGTTTATTACCAGTAAGGTAGTTGCAAGATTAAAGAAAATTCTCTAAATTATATTTTAAGAATAGGCGATGAAACCGGCAACGATAGAACGCAATATAATACACAAACTGCTATGTCATAGCATTGTTCATTACGTGATGTCACAATGAAAAAGTAATATTTTGCTTAATTGCATCATATGAAAAATTATACTGATAACCAACAAACTACAATAACTTCAAATATCCTGATGTTATCATGAAAGAAAATGTTTATAATTGTTTCAGCGTCACTTTATCCAACAAATACATTTATCTAGAAGTGCTGAATTTTTTATACCACTTCTTTAACTTTACTCTTATCATTGCTGACCATTGTTTCAAGAAATATTTCCTTTTCACAATGAGAATTTTAGCATATGAGCAAAAGCAAATTCCAATAAAAATAGTATGAACTTAAGTAAAGTAACTGATGGAGAATACAACGAAATCTTTTCATGTTTGAATTCTAGTCCTCTACGTACCATTAATAATGTACAGTACAGTGGAATTCAAAAACCTACCCCTCCCATTGTGATCCCATCTATCAAGGCAATGTATGGCAGCTTGTAGGTTCCTGTAACATTGCACATGTATACAAATAATAACACTTTATTGTCCTAAGTACAAGTACAATCGGAAAACAGGTTTTGTGCCCATTGCCACCGGCGGCCACAGTGCAGCGTCAGTTACTGCGTTGTTCTGCCTTTACAATGCTGAGTGTCAAGCAAGAGAGCAACAACTTCCACCTTTTAACATGTTTTAGTATGACGCCACCGGGAATCGAACCACGATCTCCCGGGTGACGAGTGGACACTCTACCACTGAGCTACGTCCCCGCATGCATGTAGAATGCAACCCAGGAGACAGACATTTTAATTTCATACATTAGTACTTGCCTGTTTAAGATACTGCAGTGTAACATTTATACTACATCATTTAAGTGTATAGTAATACCACAATGCAGATATGACGTCACAATGACACAGAAGTGTGTTTTTGTGACATCACAAATCAATTACAATGGCAACCGTGTCGCAATAATTTTGATTGAATGTTGTTTATCAAACTTTCTTTATTTCAAACTGAAAACATTCATAAGACAACAAATACAGCAAAGTTTTAAATTTTTAAAAGAATTAATTCAAAGAGCAACTTACCAATCTTGTTGTTCAAAATGTATTCTTCAAAGAAAAAGTCTTGAGCAAATCTATCTCCAATTTTCCCTGCCTCAGTTATTGCTGAAACATAAAATATCTTTATTGAATATATTTTATCATAATAGCTAGAACATTTGACATATCTCATCTTATACCATGAATATCACATTGAATGACAGTGAAATCTGTATATTCACAAGTGGAAAGGCAAAAAGAAAAGCATTCAAACTTGAATAAGCTATAACAATAATTAAAATGCTATTGAATATAAGAAAAAAATATTGTTGATTAGAAAAGAAAATTAAAATCAATAATTAAAATGCTATCAGATATGAAAATATAAATATTGTTGACAAGAAAAACAAATAAAAATTTCAGTCATGATAATCATTTTATTATCTCTGAGACAATAAATCAAGTATTTGTTAAGAAAAATACATACATTTGGTCTTATTCTATTGAAAAATATGTCTTGAATCTATCTATGTCATCAAAAGACCATGTTTCAACTGTATTTGTTCAATAAGTGGCCTCCCCTTAGCGCACCAGATGATGAAAATGTCACATTGGAATAAAACCCTTTTTAACGGTAACTTTTGAATGTTACTATTCATGTTATATTTTTCAATTAAGGCATTGCGATATTGACATCGTCTGACGCATAAAATAGAAGCTTATGAAATATATCATCAATAATCGAGCTATTTTTGAAAAAACACTGATTTGTTGCAAGCATTTATTTCTTTATGAAAAATTAAAACTCTCATATGTTTTTGGATAGTATTAAAAATTAGTTTATACACACCTGAATTTATATTTAAAGGTTATACACTATGTGACCTGGAGAAAGCAGAGATATTCAAGTTAGCGTTCTCAGTAGAATACAATCAGGGGAGATAACTCTTCCCTGAATACATCACTCATTTTATTCTTTAATTAGTTCTTAAAGGTTAATAAGTATAATTCACATTCAATTAGCACTTAAACAGCTACTATCTTTTAACGTTAACCCTTTTACCAAGTTTTATTTTCCAATTTGTATACAATGCAGGGCTCCAGATAACTTTTTGAGTGAAGTTGTACATACAGCTTGATTTCTATTAAGAGGTGTACTCAAGAGTTTGAAGGTGTACTGACATAGTGTAAACAAACTGTTGCATCTAATAAATAAAAAAGAATTTGCTTTATACATTATTTATTTGACCATCGCGGGTATTAATTCCAGATTTCACTATCTATACAAATTAGAAGATTCTTCTGAAAAATACAAATATATACTCAATACTCTACTCTATTGCATTTAACTAATTTCTCAGAAAAATATTGTTTTTACATAGAACGTAATTCATGTATTGTCTAGTGTACAAAGTGTTTAATCTTAAAGAGTCTCTGTTATCAGTGTAACGGAATATAATGACGGAGCTACTCTGTGAATAAGATAACACAAGCAGAATCCCTTTTTAAAAATTTAGTCGTGTTTTAGTTTCTACAGTAGTGAGATTGGAACGACCCCTTTCTACCCTTATATATGGGGTTATAATTTCTCTGCCTATTTTACAGTTAATTAAATGTAACATAACTAACGTCTCACTATTAACTAACAAACTACATGTATTCACAAACAAACGGAAAGGAAAGCCAAACTGGCAATATTCTATGAAGACTTAATCGATCTTAATCTAGACATAAAAATGTTCAATTATTGGATAACATTGAATATTTTATAACACTAAACAGTGGGAAAATAAAATAAGTATTAGAAAAACCTATTATTTCCTGATTTTAAGCATATTCTTGGGTAACATTTGAAACTAAAATGATTTTTGCCACGATAATGCACAATGCCAGTGTTACCTCTAAATAATGTTAAAGGCTATATGGGCGTTACTCTTAGATAAAAACAATTGTTGAATAACTGTTAATGCATCTGCCATAAGTCATAACAGTCAACAACTACACATTGTACCCATTTCAATCGAGTAAAAGAATGTGATGTAATGACTAATATTTAAATGCCATGAAATAATCTGTATCATAGGAAAAGTAGGCCAATCGAAAAATAAAGGTGTGCCTCGTTGTATAGCAATGCGTGTATACCCTGTTTTAAAGCATGTTACGGTTCCTTTCATTTCGTGCTTCTTCAATGAATCAAATAATTTATATCACCTCTATGGAAATTCAATGAACATGATACGCCCCGGAATAAAGTAGTAGCCGTACACAGGAATTTATGTACGTACATGATACGCATAAAATTTTATTTTCTGTCGTACTTGGTTGATTTTTAGGCGTACATACGCGTGTACGCCCCTTATCTGTAGCCCTGCAATGTATTTAAAACTACAGCCTTTCCCAAATCAAAATGTTACAGTACAGGAGGCTCACAATCCAAGCTCTTTAAGTTAACTTGCAGTATAGCTAAACCCAAGATAAAGGTGTAAATACCTCGCACGTCCCCGCCAGCACAGAACGCCTTCTCCCCGACCCCCTTTATCATCACCATGGAAACACCAGGGTCGTCCTCCCAACTCTGTGAGAAAGTCAAGTCTTACATAATTGCATTGCATATATGTCTGAACACAGAAAATAATCATATCCAAAAAATCTTGATTTGCCATTTAACACTGGTAATTGCAGGTCAAAGAAATTAAAAAAACAGAAAATGCCAATGGCTTTAACAAATGAAATGCTAAACCAGGTGTTTTTTTAGAAAAACATTATATTAAGATATGATAATAACACAAATCTTTCCTGAGAGGTAGATACATGACATTACTATTAGCTGCATCAGTTATGACTAGAGAATAATGTTCGCCTCAAACAATATTTTCAACTTGGTACCGTTCTTATTTTTTAAAAGGGAGTTCTTCAAACAGCGCACTGATCTCTCGACCTGCATGGTATCAACATACCTTCATCTGAGTGAGAATCATCCGTGCCATGTTCAGGTTGAGAGAGTTCAGGGCCTTTGGTCGGTTCAACAAGATCACACGCTTGTCTCCGAAACTCTCAAACAACACCTCATCTGGAGCTCCGGAAAACATTCTCTGAAAAATAATGTCATGAAAATATCAATAGAAAGTGAAACTTCAGGAAAAGCAGTAGACTTATAGTCTCAGAAGTTTGTTGTTTTTCAATATTGACAATATTTTGGAAGAATTCATGTTTCATTAGAAAATGGAGCCCAGAAGATGCTCTAACCTAAAGCTGAGTGATCTAGACTTGCTATACTTTAGAAGACTTGGGTCTGGATGACAGACTAGAAAAGCAGCTACTGTTATTGACAAACATCAACATAATCTAAAATGGTTCCAACAATTGAATGAGGGAACTGGATAATTTTTTTAATTTTCAATAAGTCAAATGAGATATATAGAATACGATTAAGAGGCAATATGTTTATTCACAGTGAACATTTTAACAAGCTGAAGATTTAACCAAGAAATTCAAATAAACTTTTTCCTTGCAGTAAATACCTTGCTAGTTGATTGGCGACTCACATGCTTCAGTATCACACGGACTCTGTACACAGATCTGAAACTACACATAAATAAAAATATAACTGAAAATATCATTACATGACCCTAAAAGACAGTTTATGTTTATATCTTAAATTAATTCTTAATATATTAGTCTCTAAGGATGCACAGTATTATCGTTATATCGGTATATTGCAATACAGGAACAATGTGATACAAATCGGTACACACTTCTGAAAATATTCAATATATCGAACGTTTGAAAACGAGCTATTTGTATCTAAGATTGCCAAAAAACACAACCAAATTAAACATGATTGACGGAAAGTTTTTTACAAAGTTTGAAGTTGTGTTTAGAAAATAGCTTAAAAATGTATACAGATCATAAACAGTGATTGAAAAAATATCCCTTTCCAAAACGACTCCTAGCTGAGCAATGAGGATCGTTCTTAACGCTCATATTCACGCACATTCTTGATTAAAAAGAAGTACCAATATATTGCAATACGTATTGCAATACGCTTTTCTGTATCGCAATATATTGCAATACAAAAATGAGAAACGATACCCATCCTTATAGTCTCTGATTATTGGTTGGAATATTAAATTTGCAAATAAGCAAGTAAAAGTATATATATTTGTTATAACTTGATTTTATCATAATGAATTGGATAAGATTCCAATTTTCATAAGCTGATATATTTTACCTCTATTTCATATCAATGAATTTCATTTAATCATCTTGTAACCATCTACGAAGTCGCACTGAGTAGTAACCATGTTGCCCTACTAGCACACTCACCTGAACATTTTGTCAGTACCAGCAACACCTGGAACATAATGTTAGAAAATTATCATAAGTGTGTTCATGATTCATTATCATCATGATAATCGCATATTACACCTAATCACACTCGATCTTCATATGAGATTTATCTTTCGATTAGATTACTTTAATTCATATATTTTTTGTTTTAGTTGTAGTGTTTCAGTTGATTGTAATCTTGACGTGAAAGAAAGTAAAGTCAGCTGCTTGTTTGTGATTTGTAAACACACACCGACTCGGTGACTGACAGTGACAGAGAAACCGAGTCCCATTCACGTGACAACCTTGTGGGGAAAAGGGGGTAAGGTATGGTTATTTGATAGGATCAACGAACGCTATTTTCTATAAAAACATTTTTTTAAATCCGGAGTTTTATTGAAGCCAGCGTGACCTTACCGGCGACAGAGCTCTTTTGCCAGCGAGAGGAAGTAAACTCACTCATTCGGAACACATCGTAGTTTTCCGGTAAAGCTCTTACAAGGCAGATGCGAATGAATATATACACAAGTCAGGCAGAGATCTCGATGAATTAGGTATGACTGAGCTGCCTCTGTGGGGAGAGAATGGGATTTTGGATGCACGTCAATGCCATTTCTCTGATGCTGATTTCCAATATTTGATGAAATAATGAAAACAGCACTGGCGGGTTCAGGAGGGGGTAGGGGGTAGCACACAACTAAATGAAAGAGTTGTAGTTTTCATTAAATGATAAAAACTTCAAATTTTACCTTTTCAATTAGCCATTAAAGTGACACAGAGTATCTTTCTTAAAATCTTATTTGGTTTTGATAAGCTTCAAAATATCTAATATGCTGATTGAAGTTCATATCTGATCACTGGATTTGCAAATATATCCATTTATGCATAATATCTCTAAAATGCTTGATTCTATGGAAAAATCAAGAAAACATCTCAAAGACGTTTAATATTCGAAATTATGCATCCAAATTATCTACCTATTGGTTACAATACCTAATAAACACTATCGAATAGAAAATGTGTTCCTGTCAGCTTATGACAAGGTTTCAAAATTACGTTTGGCGAATTTGCGCGCGCCACTCGAGCCACATTGTCCGGTTTTCGATCAAAATCCCGACTTTGAATGGCCGTATTTTCGCTCTAATGTACTGATTGACCTTTAACTTGTTTTTTTCAGTAACAGTTAGTGGTTCCCGATGTAATAACGTCGATTTCAAAATTAAACATTTGCAAAATAAATTTGGCTAATACTCAAATATAAGCCAAAAATATCGTAATATCGTATCGTATGAATTTCGTAAAATTCAATCTAAAATATAAGACTCTAACAAAGTACACTTCACGGTTCAACTTCAAAATGATAAAAAAAAACAGGTGCCAAATGTTACGGAAATAACTAGCGACACTTTTGATCATTTACTTTGTACTTTTTACTATATTATCATTGATGATATAGTAAATATAACTAGATGTGTGATACATAGAGGATACTTAATGTTGTTTTCCAAATACCAGGTTTATTTCATCGAGTGTCATGGGTAAAGTTGATATTTCACGAGTGGCGCAGCCACGAGTGAAATATCAACTTTACCCATGTCACAAGATGAAATAAACCTGGTATTTGGAAAACTACATTAAGTATTCTATTTATTATATGATTTTTAATGAAATATCTAATTAAAACGACTTTAAGCCTTAAAAGTTACCCCCTTTTGTTCAAATGGCTGAAAGTAGTTCCGGCACCTGACCAGTGACGATATGATATATCGTCACTGGTCACAGTGAAAATATAATATATCGTCACTGTTGCCTGATAGACAGTTTATTTCACTGATAAAACCCAGTATTTCATCGCTGATCATATAATAAAGTATCGTATCGCGATAAATTTGTCCACGATACATCGTATCGTTTAGAAGCATTTTTGGTGAATTCTCAATGTAGATGCCGAAAACTGAGACAGAGATTTAAAGATATTTTTTATAATGCACACCCTAATACTTGGAAGATTGATCATATCCAAACCAGGTAAAGTTAAATTCTTACACAAAATGATCCAAATATTTTGTGAATAGATCACTGTGTAAATGTTTTTATTCAATTTAAATCATCTCACTTGATCACATTTACAGCATGCAAAAATGAAATCGAGAAAAAGACGTGTAAGCATATTTGTTCAAAAGCCAAAACTACACGCCGATTTACTATGTAAAGTTACATATGTATGCAAACTCAGCACACACCTATGTAAATCGTGTCATGCGAACGCTATTGCACACGTGAGTAATTTTGCACAAGGAGTAAATTTACATCTAGCGAAGAGGTGGTGCGAATGTAATTTTACACATGTGCAAATCTACACTGTGTGTAAAAAGTGTCATGCGAACGCCTAGCAAATTTACTCACAAGTGTAAGTACTCAGTATCAGTTTTATTCAAGCTAACCCCCAAAACGAAGAAAGCCCACAATGCTGAATTACTCAGTTCATTTTAAGACTTGTAAGACCTAATTAAGTAATCACACGTTGAATCATCAAACAGTAGTAGATTAATTTTGATATAGGCTACATTCAATTACATTTAAATTGCACATTTGATTCTAAGTTCTTTTTTAAATCCAATAGGCTATATCTTATCTATGAGATGAGATTTTATATGTTTCATTTATTGTAAGAGGATAGATAGCTTTCTTTTTGTATACATTTAGTCAAACCGTCTGAAATGAAACATTTATTTCAATATCGGAGTGAATCGGCTAATATTGAGGCTAGGTTTACTTAGACTTCTCACTACACTAACCAATCATCCATAGTCAGAGAAAATATTACAAAGATTCACATAAAGTCTATTGACGGCCATTTTTGTGTAAACACCTTTAATGCATTATGTGTAAGAAAAGGGAATGGCATTGCTGATCTTTAACTCTATATTTGATTTATTAACGTCCATTTAGTTTAAATACACTGTCTATCAATTGGAAATGTTTAATTTTCCTAACATCATCTTATATTCCCCCTTAAAATGTGCTACTGCCCCTTTAAACCTTAATCTCATGTTGCATTTATTTACGATCATATACAAGTAATCTTGTGATACAATTAGTCAGGTTTTAACTGTGAAAAAGACTTAACCATGTTCTGGTTAACAGGGCACTTTGTAAAAGTTTCATCAACACCAATCATGATAATACATACTTTGGCATGTTAGAAATTTAGCCCAGGATAAGGAGAGCAAAATAATTTCCTAAATACGCTACGACAGAGTCAAGACGTTTTGACACCTATAACTGGTTTTGACATGTGACAGCTATGCTAGACCCTGATATATATCGTGTGTTGTCGTAATAGATTTGGATGCATGCATGTAGGTATTATAAATATGTGAATTTTCATCCGTTTTCATAAAAAAATTTGTTCATTACTGATCATTACTATATAAGACTACATCAAAGAATCCGATTAAGGTATACCATATAGTTTCTAACATGGGGTATGATTTAAGATTTACCTGTTCTCATGTATAAATGGTCAGTCAAGATAAAGAGACAAAAATGATTTGTTGAAAATGAATATATAAACGGTAACAACTTCCCTCACAGACATTTTGATTTGATCTACATTACGACCGAGAAGCTTGTTAATCTCGGTAAGATACATTCATCAAGTTAGTGCAGGATGCATTATCAGATTATAAGCTACCTTGAGCTGACTGAAAAACGTTATCTTAGCCAATGACTTAAAGACATCTGTAGGTGACATCAAATAGAGGATTGCGACGGTGTGATGTGATAAGAACCACACCCCCATCTTACAACTGCTTTTACACATACTAGAAGTGGGAGCGAGAAACAATACGGCTTATCTGGCTCTATCACCATCAGCGGACTTTGAGAAGTAATGAACTGTTTACTGGCCCTGCGCTCTACTAAGGACCTCTAGACCAGTTACTCGACACGGCCTTCCGTTGGGGCGTTCGCTTAGTTCCATATGACAGGCGAAATGTGCAATATCTTCACGTGTATCACATTGGTCTTGGTTTATATTCTTACGAACGGTAAGCCATTTTTATTTTATTAATTTTTCTGTAAAATCTATTAATAGTTAGGGACAGAGAACGCCTCCCTGCGGTGTCCCACGTGTTTATCTACATCTTCGTCATGTGTTACTTACTTACTTACTCTGTCGTAGAATGTGTTTCGATGATGTATTTATCATATCAATAACATTATACGTCAATATTTGTTTTATTTTGAAATGTTCAACATTTTAAGGCGTATATCGAAGGCTGCTAGTTTCAGGACATGTTGTGAAAGTTCTTGTGCATTAAACGTGTAAACATAATAACATATGATATATAATATATAATATAGAATAGTATTTTATTATCTCACAGAATCTTTGGAATAATTCATTTTAAAAAACAACTAAGCAGGGACAGGGATAGCGTATAATAATTTCTAACACAGTTGGTCAAGTAATCTTTCAATGGAATGGCGCTACCATTCTCTTGACCACTAGAAAACACTTTGAGTGACTACTTATATACATGCAATACGAAACGCTGGCACTTATCCTGACCTCAAAGTAAAAGATTGTTTGTGTTAAAATTGCAAGATATAAAGAGCCACGAAAACAAGACACACGATGGATTTTTTTCGCATCATTTAGTGGCTTTTCAGAACGTTTGACTAAATACTAAGGTGTTTTTTTCATTTTTCATTTGTTGTGTTAAAATACTAGATAATCATCTGTTTTTCAATAACCTGCAGAACTCAAAGCAATTATTTCAATTGGCCTATAAACATATTTTTGCAGTAGCTTAAATATAATGTGTCACTTGTTTTTGACATATAGACATTTTCCATCAACTAAACTTGCCATAACATGGTAGGTAATAAGTACTTGACAAAAGCACCGAAAATAATTAAGCTTAAACTATTTTAAGAACATAAGCGATGGAGCATTTGAAAATATTTATTAACGCCATGTTAAAGAAAACCGAAAAATACTATCGTAAAACATGATTCCAACATAAAACACAACGTTCTGATAAAAAAGGCTGTCATCATTTACTTCACATTTCATGTCGCTCAAGTTTCTTACAATCCCTAAAAACATTTATTCATGTGGTAGAACAATTTGAAGTTCAATCTGATGCTTAAAGCTTTAAGTTTCTGTAAGTTGCCTTGCTTATCATTCAAGTTGCCGCTACACTCATGAATGAATGAACGCGCCAAGGGGTGTGACTTTTGGTTTGTTCTATTGTTGGAACTTCCGTCAGTGTATTTCCGAGGGAAGTAGCATTACGTGATCCCCACCAATCAGCCTCACAGCAGTATCTGCCAGATCAGCGATATCGGTAATACTTCCCGAGAGGAGAAATACAGAGGAATATGCACTGGAAGCATTCCCGTCAGAAAAGAAAATTTTCTCTACATATATATACGTCTTATTGATCAATCTATAAAATGTAAATATGGTTCGTGAAAAACAGTTTTGAAGTCGAAGTTCACTAATCTTGTTTTTGCGAACATTACTACGTTTTTGTTTTAAACAAATGACATTTGAATAGATAATTTGTTTTGAAGAGAAGGAATATGAACTAAATCATGCTTAAGGCTTGCGAATTTCGAATTTATGGCTTTTATTAAACATTTTCGTCCCGATTTAAAGGGGCAGTAGCACGTTAGTTTTGAAAGTTTCCCAAATAACTGTACATTAATACTAAATGCATTATTTCGATCAAGTCAAAAATCCAATATAGAGAACAATTATTATAAAGATTGGCAGCCATTTTTGTGTGAACACCTTTAATTAATTTTGTGTAAAATGAATCGCATGGCTAAACTTTACATTATATAGTTGATGTATTACTGCTTCATTTATTTTTAAAACGTTATCTTTCAGTTAGAAAAATTATTCTCATTTTCTTGACATCACCTTATATTACCCATAAAAACGTGTTACTGCCCCTTTAAAGTAAGGTAATTTTATTTTTATCATTTTGTAGAGACTTATTAATCTAAATTTATAAATACTTGAAACAAT
Source organism: Steromphala cineraria (assembly GCA_916613615.1). Taxonomy (NCBI): domain Eukaryota; kingdom Metazoa; phylum Mollusca; class Gastropoda; order Trochida; family Trochidae; genus Steromphala; species Steromphala cineraria. Next base: position 985,787 of record OU744729.1, read on the forward strand.
TAAAACGGTCGAAGGGCAACAATATCAAAGATCCATTTATTAAAAAAGTCGTACACGATATCCTTTGGTTGAAAATATTCTATGACTATTATGTTTTCAAATATTAACTTAGAACTGGACACGCAAATTGTTCATGTTTATTTACAAAGTTTGGATCTAAACACTCCTAAAAAAATCACGTTTCTAATTTTGTGAAATTTAAGATTTATTTTTTGGGTCCTTGAAGTGAATGAGGCTAATTGAAATGATACGAGAAAGTCGGTTTGGTGTTTTTGTCACATAACGGATATCCGTCAGTGTAGATATAGGGCAATAGACACACAGAACCACAACTGTACTCGAATAGAGGGTAAATTCTTGTTTCTCTCATTAAAAAAGATAACTCCAAAACATTGTTTGACTAATACATCACTTGATAAATATTCAAATACAACCATGAACTAATTGAATCTTGAAATAAGTGTTTTGTTACTGGGAACCTTCATACATTTCACTTTAAAACTTGTTAAATTAAGGTTTAAATGAGTTTAAATTTTACAACCTGTTTAATCGTCTGTACATAACACGTTTCTATAAACAATGTAACATAACACATGGTGACAAACTTGTTAACTGTTTTTCGGATCGGTTGATTAAGTTGATAATTGTGCTCTTGTTTTCAGAACAACATTTACAATGGTCACTTGCATCCTGGACGTAAAACTTTGTTCAGTTGGTGAAAACGTCATGTCAAAACATAGCAGTAGCTTTCGCTGAATCCGGGTCTGCAAAAACAAGTTTCACTTCTTAGACAGATGTACACTATATTCAAAGTTTCTGTCGATAAGCACGCATGATGGTGAACTCTCTCTTGTGGTAAAGTTCACTTGATTTATGTTCTGCTGTCCGGTAAAAGCACAGGAACCCGATATCGTAAATAAAATGTAGGTAAAACGTAGATAAGAAAGACCCAGCCCTCTATATAATTGAGTATAGAGGGTTGGGTCTTTCTTATCTACGTTTTACCTACATTTTATTTACGATATAGAGAGCTGGGTCTTTCTTATCTACGTTTTACCAACATTTTATTTACGATATCGGGTTCCTGTGGGTAAAAGCCTACCATTGCTTGCTGCTAATTCAACCCGTGTTTATTGTGGTCGCCATAATCAGACATCCAGCAGAAAACCAATGACTATATATGACATATTGTAGGTGATTCAGTGTTGGGATCGGCATGACTTAAACATGTTCGTCACATGAAATCAACGATACCACATCCTGATACACCAGTATAAATGAATATCAAACATAGAGGCTCCTTACCTAGACATGATTTTGGGAACTGTGTTTTGAAATGCTATGTTTATTTGTTGTGGATACATATCTAGATATTGTCACAGCTAAACATATAAATGTTCAACTGCATTGGAAGCAGACATGAGGTGTACAAGTTCTGTAACACATTACATCAACCTGTCAATCATTGTCCAATTTGTGGGAAGACTATCTCAGTGAAAGGAACATAGTTCCAGGTGTTCTTGTACGGAGTTAAGATATATATCTGCCTACAGCCTCTATTCAAACTTCTGTGTATATAAGGATCAGGAGGGATGATAGGTGTACGTTAAAAGAACAAAGTCACATTTAAACCAATCTAAATAAATTTAGCTCAACAGTTTTTTACTACGTCCTACTGTTTTTAAAAACTGTTGGGCTAAATTTATTTAGATTGCTGAAAAACTCGTGTCTCTCTGAAATTAATAATGACACCGATCCTTTGTATATACTGCATCATTATTGTTATAGATACATATGAATCGACTGACGTTGTTCATAAAAGCAATTCACTGTTTAATTGTTTATTGAAGGGATTTTTAAAGTGAAATACACTGTGAAGACGTGTTCAAAGTGAGGCCAGGCAGTGCAGAGCGGAAAGGGAAGTTATTACTCGTGCTTTGATGATCGGCAATCTTTATGCAATAACTTTAATTATAAAGACCCAAGCTTGCATTTTCGTATTGCTTGTAATAGACGAACATATAGCTTGTAGTTTGTTTTGATACACGGATACTTGGATGTTGTTTCTATAGCTTGTAGTTTGTTTTGATACACGGATACTTGGATGTTGTTTCTAAGTGAAGTTTTTGTATCATGGGTCATTTTACTGTTTTATTTCTTTCCTACAGAGTGAGTTTGTATGACTCAAGGTTGAGAACATCCACGATCACCAGATTCTACTTACCTGAGTTCGATCACATTATCACCATACGACATTCAGTAGTACAAAAACGAAAGCAGAAATAAAACAAACATTTCCACTTTCGTAAGATTAATAAAGCACATTATCAACTGTTGCACTCTATTCACTTCGCATGAAAAACAATTGAAAACTGCATAAATCAATTATTATCGACTGATTTATGTTGTACCTTACACTATCTAATGATGATTAAAAAGTAATTCGTTTGAACTGATTTTGAATTATAAACTAGTTTACCTGTAACAATACGAGACGACATACTAACATTGGACTATAAGATAAAAGTGATACCTTCAGTATCTACACCTATCTCCGACTAATGATGTACCTGTATACCTGTAATCAATGAGAATCACGTGGAGACGTCCTCACTTACCTGTCCGAACAAACCACATCGTGAAGTAGAAAAAACCTCCTTGTTAATCTTCATGAATGACAGAATGGATCTGGCCGAGATTTGGGACATCTTTTAAATGTTATATTTCACCATGTAAAAAATCTTGACATACTCATACGACATCAAATATATTCATACGATATCAAATATATTGTCAATTTTAATGGTATAATATTTCAGCATCGTGTTTCACATATCAGCAAATAAAGGAATGACAATTGCTGTTAATTCTGTATATTATTGTAATTGTATAACGCTTGAATAATGAAAAATTACATTGGTTCGTTAGATGTATCAACGGGAACTTTAAGAAGCTGGTTTTGATGAGCGAGGTTTTTATGTTTATGTTTAGTTTTTTTGAAATATTAATTTTGCAATAACAAATTTAATTTCTTCGGACTTCGGAATATATTTAATCTTTCGAAAATGATCCTTACTCACAGGAAACAAAACGTTTAACTCTGCAATTGAAACATTTGTAACATTTTCAATGTAAAGGATTGGATTGTCATTAAAAGTTCAACATAAGTTATTAGTTGGCTGAATTTTATATATAAAAGAGTAAATGTAAATATGACGTTATATATATTTATTTTCTGTAACTTACAGACCTTGTTTATCTGTGTACATTTAAGTGATGATAACGTCTTGACCGAGGATGAAACGGACATACTTTGTCTCATGTCTGATAAGCTATGCTCGTCCCTAATTGTCACTAGAGACTTATTCAAATTATTGTGTCACGTGTCTCAATGTCAAAGACAGCTTAACGAACGAATGTTGGTATGTTTTACTCAAACTAAATTATTTCACCATTGCTTCACGGGGAAATCGTTCATCTACAGCATGACATAAGATAGTTTTCAAATCACGATGGGAAATTATTTTTCACAGACACCATGTCGAATGGAATGTGATCCCGATGACGGATTTCCTTTCCTGTGTAATTAACTTTTATAGTGGAGAAACAATACCAAGGTTCAAAGATAAATGTATTTGGTGAACTTTTAACAACAGATGTCTCAAAAATTTAGGTTCGTTTGTTGCCATGTTATTCTTGAACAATGGACGTGATAGACTCGTTACTTGGAGACTTCTTATTTGTTTTCAAATATCGGCGAAATGTGATCGAATAATATGAGAATTTATGTTAATTTTTTACTTAATTATGGCCACGCACTGTATTTTTAACTGAAATCCTATATGATATATACGTTTTCGAGCTACAAAAGCATTCCAAATGTATAATTGTAACAAACAACAAACGGATTTCGTTTAGTGACATATATCCAACAACACCTGCTGATGGTCACGTTGTGTTAAGACGATGAAATGTTGTTTTAGTCTTAAAAGAATGCAATTCACATACTACTTTAACTTTTCACTGAGTGTACTTTCTCAACAGTAGCATAAGTGGTGATTAGTCACAATGCAGATTTCGCTACATCTACCGTTTAATCTTGATGAAAGATAATATATAGTTATGTAGAAATGTAAAGATTCGTCTGTGACATCACAGGGATGGTGCCGTTGACCAATCGTATCCTTAAACATCATACAGCTGCATATCAAAAGTTTGTTCACCTGCTTGTGATCTTAGTGCAAATATCATGTAATTTGGGTGTCGTTTTGACGTTCATAAAATAACTCAATGACCACTTACAGAAGATCATCAATTGTCAACGTGTAAAATGATCATTCCCAAACCATATTTCGGGATCGTCTTGTCACTGGTGCTGAATGTCGATATTTGTCATTGTTAAAAAGACAGATGGGGTCATATTTGTGAAATTCGGATTTTCTATTAACTTTCTATTAAAATCATCCATGTAAACTTTGTAGGGGGAAATCAGCACGGTTACGTTGCCTTAGCGCAAAGGAACACATAAGAATAAGATCTAAAGCTGTTGATCACTTTTGAAGGATTTTGTAGAGCAAAATAGAAATCAGTGTTTTCGAAATTTTGACCCACTGGTCACTTCAATGACCTGTCAAATTTGTTACAGCTATCTGCTAGATATGACATACGAATATGTCAACGGAAGCTGAATATTAACTTATACAGTGAAATTTCATCATTATCGATTTCGTTTTCACAATGATATGATGTCTCAACGACGTTACAAATTACATGATATTTGCACTAGAATACTAAGGTAAGTGAACAAACTTAAGATACGCAGCTGTATAACCCGGACACAATGCAGAAATAGATACAAAAGGATATGATTAAGGACCGATGAAAACGTTGTTTTTTGTGTATTTTAAAGTTGACAATGTTTTTTGTACAGATTTACCAATTAACATGGAAAAAACCATTGAGGTTTCCTGTTGTTTAAAGCATCATTACGACTAGAAAGCAAACTTGCCTGATCCAGGACAATTGTTTAAAGTTTTAAAAATATCTATATATTTGTATTTTTCCATGTTATTTCCAGTGAACGGACAGGTATGCCCGTACGGATGGATGGACCGACCTCGAGGTGACAGTTGCTATATGGTGGAGAGGAAAAATCTCAAATACACATGGACGGAGGGACGCGCGAAGTGTCAGCAGATGCAGGCCAGTCTCTTCAAGCTGGAGACCGTCCAGGAACGGGTAGGAACATCTTTTCCCTAGTCGTCCGAGATTGCATTGGCTCTTTTAATAGTAGATATCTTTCCAGGCATTCAGTATAAGGGACACTCGTCATATTAGCTCACATTCAAATCATTACACGTGTACTGCAGGACTTGCTTATGCTTGATGAACGGGTACTGCAGGACTTGCCGATGCTTTATGCACGTGTAATGCCGGACTTGCCGATGCTTGATTCACGTGTAATGCCGGACTACATGATGCTTGATGCACGTGTAATGCCGGACTACATGATTTTTGATGCACGTGTAATGCCGGACTACATGATGCTTGATGCACGTGTAATGCCGGACTACATGATGCTTGATGCACGTGTAATGCCTGGTTGATGCTAGCTTCACGTGTATTGAGGGATTGGATCATGCTTTATTCACGTGTATTGCAGGAGTGACTGATGTGTACGTGTACTGTGGGACTCAATGATGCTAGCTTCACTTTGTTGTATTGCTTAATTCTAGATTCATAAGTTAGTTGGTTAAGGATAAATTCATTTGTATTGCGGGGCTGATTAATGCTAAATTCACATGCAGTTCAGGACATGATTCTGGCTGCGGGTCTGGTTGATGCTGTGGTAGATTCACTTAGTCGGGTTTGTGGGATTGGTTAATGCAATAGATCTTATTAGAATGACGTCACGATGCGTGCCGTGTGCAACGTCCGCACATGTATTGCAGGAAAGGTTTATTAAGATTCACGTGTTTTGCAGGACTGGTTGATGCTAGATGCACGTGTATTGTAGGACTGATTGATGCTAGATGCACGTGTATTGTAGGACTGGTTGATATAGATGCACGTGTATTGCAGGACTGTTGATGCTAGATGCACGTGTATTGTAGGACTGATTGATGCTAGATGCACTTGTATTGCAGGACTGGTTGATATAGATGCACATGTATTCAAGGTTGGTGTATAAAGATGCACGTGTATTATAGGACTGAATGATGCTAGATGCACGCTATTGCAGGACTGGTTGATATAGATGCACATGTATCCAAGCTTGGTGTATAAAGATGCACGTGTATTGTAGGACTGGTTGATATAGATGCACATGTATTGTAGGACTGATTTATGCTAGATGCACGTGTATTGTAGGACTGATTGATGCTAGATGCACGTGTATTGTAGGACTGATTGATGCTAGATGCACATGTATTGTAGGACTGATTTATGCTAGATGCACATGTATTCAAGGTTGGTGTTTATAGATGCACGTGTATTGCTGGACTGGTTGATGCTAGATGCACGTGTATTGCAGGACTGATTGATGTTAGATGCACGTGTATTGCTGGACAGGTCGATGCTAGATGCACGTGTATTGCAGGACTGATTGATGTTAGATGCACGTGTATTGCAGGACTGATTGATGCTAGATGCACGTGTATTCAAAGTTGGTGTATATAGATGCACGTGTATTATAGGACTGGTTGATGCTAGATGCACGTGTATTGTAGGACTGATTGATGCTAGATGCACGTGTATTGCAGGACTGGTTGATGAGGACTCTGAGGAACATGACGGCGGTGTACTCGGACGTGCAGGACTGGTGGAGCGGGGTGTACAACAAGGGGGACGGGAAGGGATGGATCTGGGCCGCGGATGATCTGCCAGTCGACAACTCAATCATGTGAGTCTGCATACACTATCTACTTGTACACATGTGACATTGCGGTACATAATGTGTCGTAGGTACATGCGACTTCTGTAAGCATCAAAGCACACATGTCGGCATGCAGATTCAGATAGAAACATGTGAAATTACGATTTGAATTCTTTAAGGAAATATATGAATGAATGACGTGCGAAAAGATTCATTTATGCCATTTTGAGCGGCGAAGGAATTTTGTTTGCTATTATATCTATTTTATTAATGTACTGATTATTTTGTGTATGAAAAGAACCAAACAATATAAGATTTATATCACTGAAAAAGCAATCATCAACCCTTTTCATTTAATCCAATGTGAGAGCGATCAGAACGCGTATCTAGATGTTTGGTAAGGAGATATGCAAAGAAAAATGAACCTACCTTGACCTACCCAACCCTCCACCCTACAGCTCGTGGGCGGGGGAGTCGGTGCCCCCTAATGACGGACAGAAGCACTGCGCTGATGTGGACGGTCACACCTTCAACTCCACCAACTGCAACATGTGGAAACGCATCATCTGCGAGAGACCAAAAAGTACGAGCTTCTTCTTAATTTCTTTCTCTTACAAGAAGGCTTGCTTTAATATAAATCTAATTTCATTAATTTAAATCAATTAAGCAATATTAAAAACAAGGCTTTAACGCGTTTTAGGATGCTATGGTTACTTTTATCTCTAATATTGTTGCTGTTGTACTTCACTGACATATATCATTTTCTAATTGCATTATATTTTTTAACTATTGTCCAACAATTGCTTTACCCCGTACTGCTACATATTCCAATCAATGATTGGAAACTAACTCATACTGTCCCTCTGTGTGAGCCAATGACACGTCCTGACCCCTCCTCCACTGCAGGTACGCCCCTGGTGTGTAACACGGACGCTGGCTGGATGTACAGTAACGGGAGCTGCTACAAGTTCTGGACCAGTACACTAACCTGGGACGATGCAAGGTATGTCATTTCATCTCAGTGTTCTCAGTGTTCTCAGTGTTCTCAGTTTCTCTCATTTCTCCGAGACGATTGGTGCTAGTGTTACATCAACACTGTCGACAATGACCAACCATTACTTTCTCTAATCACATATGTGCAATGTGGGTCGTGAGTGACGTTCGTGTTCTCTGTTTTTGCTCATACATGTATACATTCATAATGCTTTAAATTTACTTTGTTAAATACATCACTTACAAACTCAAAACAATCTTTTGACTCACATTGATTGCGTCATTTTGATTACATATTTTGAGTATGACTTTTTTTTACATAACGATTTAATATATGTATGTAGGTATGACTTATTCCAATCATAGTCTATATAATACTAGTGTCTAGAGCAAACAACATTCTCAGCAGTGTGTAAATTCTTAACGCTATGTATAAGAAACATCGTTAGGTCGTAAGTTAAGATTAAGTTCAATAAGGGTAAGCATATGGTTTTGGAAAAGGCTAAGGGTTTTTGGCGTGGTAGTGTCATGTATCTTTGTATGACTCTTCTAAGAGAACAGAGATATTATCAGTGTTCGAAGAGGCATAAAAGTTATAAAAGTATCTATAATCTAATCCACGCTGACAGCGACAAGTGCCAGCAGCAGGGCGCCCACCTGAGCTACGTGAGTGGGGAGGACTCACAGCGCTTCCTCTGGGACTTGTCCAGAACTCACAAACTCAACGCTTGGGTCGGCCTCAAGTCTGCACAGTCAGGGGTACGTGCTCTTTCTTAGTAACTCCTAACGTGACTTTCTCTATTTCCCCCATTTCTATCTTCTGTGTGAACATATGGGAGGGTTGCTCTTAACCCAGGTGGATAATCGAGGGCAATTATAAAAAAAAAACATGTTTCCAGTTTGAATCTTTTTGGAGGCAAGGCTTTCAAATCTGCTGGTAATATGATGGTGCGAACTTACTATCTATCTCCAATGACAAAAGAGTCCAAAAATGGTATCGAAAATGCTAACATAGAGGCACAGCTAAGCTGTTTCCATTACATGCTCTTGATCACAAATATGCAAAACGTGATTCCTTTCGAATATTGATAACATGGTTTTTAGTCATACAGACACCATATTCTGACTTGCCATCTCATATTATGAAATGAGTACAATCAGTAGATGATTTCTCGTGTTCAGAGCTCTGTGACGTGGAACTGGGACCAAGGAACTTCTCTAGGCTCTGGCGCCACCTACTGGACTAAAGACAACCCAGGAACTATAGACACGTTAGTATACCAACATGTAAGGGTTCTGATCAGAAACACGAGAAGGATGTAACTGTGGGTATTTTAAGCCTTCTCGTCACGCGTTGGGCACGTTTCAACTGACCAGGTTAATCAACTGACCATCCTAGACATGCTTCACATAATGTTTACATGTTTGAATGAAAAGGAACTGAAGTATAAATATCGGAAACCGTTTCCAAAAAAAAAATCATCTTTAAACAAAGACAGATTTAGAGAATTCTTTCCAAACAGTATTCTTCTCAAACATATCTGTCCTTGTGAGGTCTTCATTAAAAAAATTGTCATTGCAAGACTACGGTATGGATGTCAACTTCTTTATTTATGTCATACGATGTTTCTGGGCTAGTTCTTGTCCATTCTTCAGATGGGTAATAAGCATAGTGATAGATGCAGAAAATATAGTTGCAGGAAGCTAGTGATTCAATTATGTACAAACATATTTAGATGACAGATAATACAAATATATAAACAATGAAAGGGGATAATGAGTGTTTTTAAAATATAGACACAACAATGTTTACATAGTTAAATGGTGCAGCTGATTGGTAGATGTGGTTCTTGATGATGGGCCAGGCGGTTGGGAGGTGAACCCCTTGATCTCTCTTAATCTCAGAAGGATAAACTCAATCATTGGTATTCTTCTCTCATAGCAAGAACCAGAACAGCACGTGCGTGGAGCTCGGGTATGGAGCCAGACGGAAACAGTCCTGGATTGCCGCCCCTTGTTCGGCGGTCAACGCTTTCATCTGTCAAAAACCACAAGGTAAATCAATTTTGTATTTGTTTAAAATGTCTGGTTCTGATGAAACCAGCTGATTGAGCAGATCATATATATATATCCAGGAATCTAAAATTAAAGGAAGGGCTTGCACAGAAAATCCGGACTTCACATCAATCGCTTTTACGGGGAGGATTGGGTCTAGCTTATGTTAATTTAATTTATGCTAAATTCGCCACTACAAATAAGTAATATCAACTCAATTTAAGCTTATATGTCCGGTTTAGACATCTAACAACGTCCTCAAGAAAGCTTTTCTCTGTATTGTAGGCATCCCTGTTTTCTTTCCAACATTGTGGAATCCTTGTGCTCTTACCACAAAATTAAAACGTAACAAAATTAAACACAATTGATTGACTGCAGGTATTTGTGCAAACGGGTGGCTGCAGCACCAGGACATGTGTTTCTCCTTCAACCCGCTTTACACGCTTCCCTGGGACCAGGCGCAGAACTACTGCACTAGCCAAGGGGGGAAACTCCTCCAGCTCACCAGGTAAAGCAGACCGCTAAATAGATAAAAAAATGGTGAAGCTGGTATGTATTTTCAATTTTAACTTACAATCACGTCGTATCCAAAGCGACTAGAGTTATTTCTGTAGTAAGTGGTGTACGAAAGTCCTATTATATTCTTATACGCTGATAACATAGGCCTATTGAGTGAACATATGATAATGACGTTTCATTAACGTCGTGATTCAACAGCTAATCACAAATATGTGTCCTTACTGCAATCAGCATACATTACTCTGAACAAGCATAGTGATTGTGTGGTGCCTTATGACACCGACCACACGTACATCAGGAGGAAGAAATTCTTGCTTGAAGTTTCATAATTTACATCTCAAATACAACAATCTCCACGGAGTTCTTTAACAACACGTGTAAACATCTCTATGTTACTTAAAACCTTACCCACTCATGCTCAGCGCATCAGACCAGAAGTTCATCAACCTGTACATGAAGGAGCAGACACTAGCCGGGATACACTCTCTCTGGGTGGGACTAACAGGTGCGTCACTTCAAACCACCTAGGCATGCATAAACAGAGCAGCATATATTCTCCCCTTATTTTAGGTTAGGCAACGTTTTTTCTGTCATGCTGCATTCCTAAGGAGTGTTCAAACCATATGCCAATAAAGCTGCTTTATAAACTAGACCAGGTACCAAACTTAGTCTCTGTACATGTAACAATACCTTTAAAACAAAAGGCTCCTTGCGTTGTTAGATATATACAAGGCATGTTCATTATTTGGTTTAGACTAAACAGTAAAATATGAAAAGACATATCAGAAATATCAAAACTGCTCATACTCCTTCAGATTAATACTATAGAATGTCAACGGTTCTAGAAGTGAAATGTGTATGCTCTCGCCTCAGACAACAACAAGACTGGAGGTAGTTTCGTATGGGGGGACGGTTCCAGTATTGGCTCCTACAAGAACTGGGCTCCACAGAACCCCATCAACAAGGCAGGGGTACAGGACTGTGGCTACATCGACACCAGTGAGTAGCATGGGCATAACTATATCGTTAATGATATATATTTGTGGATAATGAGGCAAATTGACTAAATAATATATCTTGCCTTTTTACAGTGTTTTGAGAACATGACTTCTTGCAACATTTCTAGTTTCAAATCTATGGAAAAGAACAAGGATGTGTCAAAATAATATTAAGTTTGCATAGGCTATTATTACCATTATAACTCAGTATAATATATAGCTTATACCCTCTATTGTTGCAAACTTGTCCTGTCTTATTATATAGTTATTCTATGAGTCCTTTCTAATCTGCTATTCGTCATCTCTTTAAGCCGACTCCAGCGGCCGGTGGCAGACCTCGAGTGACTGTATGGTCCCTAGATCCTTCGTGTGTATGATCTCCGTCAACACAGTGGTCAAACCAGTCACCACACCCGTCCGTGAGTAACACACTTCTCATAATACACAACATTTGAGACGATCTTAAATGTTGTGGAAGTTAATTCGAACTTGTGAGTCTAAAACTCTTAAATGTGTGATTTAGCTATCCTAGAATCTCTTCGTAAACAAGTGTTCGTGTTTTACAGCTAAATTGTGCTTAAAAATCTGGACACAAGCGAAACACTTAGATGGTGTTCGTAATTGCAAAAACCATCATAACATAGCGAGTGCTTAGCTGATATCAATAAAGTAAACGCCGTATCCTGTGGATTTTTTAATATATTTCTTAGTCGTAATGACTGCTTGATTAAGCTATTGCATACCATGACGTCATTGTTATCATTTAATACTACATTTCTTCGTTCAATATCTGACTTTATTACACACGTAGGTAACGTACAAGTGATGGCATACTAATCTCGTACGACACACGTGTGTCGTATTGCGTTGACCTGTGTCGTATCAACATGACCTCACATTCCACAGATTTGATTGGTTAACCAATGACCTCTCATTTAGGGTCAACTAAAACGGAACTTTTTTCGAATTAATAAAAAACATGTCATTTCTTCAAGTTTACGGCTATATATACTTAAAAAAGAGTTGATACATAGACAGATACTTAGAAAACATACGATTTCATCAGTGTGCAAAATCGATTTCATGAACAATTAATAGATCAGCGAATGCATTAATATTTTTACTTACATTACAACGTCAACCGTAAATTCAACACCCGGACATCGCATCATTCACGGTTTGTCAGTGATAACATGTGGGTAGATCAAGCCAAATTCTACCAATGGTGACACACACTGAGAAAAAACAACTTTAAAATGCAGTCACGGAGTCAGGAACACAGGGAAATTGGGAATCCCCAAACACGCTGTAGCTACACAAGGCGATGACCTTGCCCTTCCCGTTGACATGTCGGGTCCCTGTCACTGTCCGAGCACGTCGTTGTTTTTATTATCATCCATATCGATTCTATCGTTTCATTTGAAGTTCCTAGAAAAGTTCGAAATGGTGTTTGTTTCAAATTAAAGATCTTCCATTACATTACCCGTTGGTAAGTAATCGGTTTTCAACAGAGCCAATATATCCGCTAGCCCAGCCACAACGACACACATCAGCCTTGACGCTTGAACATGGCGAGAGAAGAGCGTTGACAAAGTCGACTATGACTCTGAATGTTTACATTCTACGCTTTCTGTATCAATCATTAATTAATCGTTAATTAAAACTCATGATCGATGAATTAGCCTTTTTTGACATTCTAATTTTGGTTGATATTCAATCGAAACTCGAAACTATTTTCTTTCTTCGCAGGTTTCAATGAGCGACTGCGCAAATAGACTGGTCACATCACGAACGTCGATTATTACGCATTCGGTTATTGAAACCGGTTTCGGGTTTTCGGAATTGTTTCCTTGATGCCATACACGAAAATGAGGATTATTAACAAATGTGTCTATTCTAAACGTGTGTAATAAATAAAATACCACACTCGGTCTCATTAGATACGAATTATACGAAACTCGTGACCTTCCTATGGTATCTGACCTCGCTTTCGCTCGGTCAGATACCGCCGGAAGGACACTCGTTTCGTATAATTCGTATCTAATGAGACCTCGTGTAGTATTCTCTATCTCCTGCATCAAAGTCTGAGATGTCTCTGATATGTTGGACTCCTTATTCCTGCAGCCAGCTACAACTGTGACGCCGGCTGGTTGTCCCACTCCAACATGTGCTACTCATTCAACGACACCGACTCCACCTGGCTCGAGTCACGTGACAGCTGCAAGGCTTCCGGCGGAGATCTCGCGATGATCCCTGATAAATCAACCCAAGAGTTTCTTAACGGTATGCATCAAGAACATTTTCGATAATGATAATTTCGTTAAACGGTCACCCAGATTTTCCCCCTGGTTGTTAAGTGAGGTCAATCTTCTACTTTTTAGACAAACAGAAAATTTTGAAGACAGCTTTGTGACGGTATATCTAGCTATAATTAAGCTGTATTACTTAACTGTTAAGAAGATGAATTCTATATGTGTAATTACAAAATGTTTCTTATCATGAAATCCATCTGTATTTATCGGGACTTGGACATTCTTTCAATTCTATTTTTATTGTTAAATATTCCATTGTAACTCAAATGTATTATGAAAACGATATATAAACATCCTATATAATGTTATCTCTACCACGTGTTCCCCAGGCCACATCAAGGGAGCAGACTTCTGGATAGGTCTACAGGATCGCTCAAAGGAGAAGCAGTTTGGATGGGTCGACGGTACTACACAGGTGGGTTCGCTAGACAATCATTAAGTGTAGACACATAACCCTATTACCTCCAAAACATCTCTCCTTCTAAGTCTCGCTACTGTTCATTCGTGTTTCATGTCAGCGACGGTCATGCTTCTTTCTAACAAGGTTTCAAAATGAAGAGAAGTCTTCAAAAACAGCGAACATTTATGTTAATATCAACTCTTAAGATAAAATTCTAAATTTATCATGAGTTCAAGAACCAATGTTTACCCGAGTCTGCATCAAGTGTGTTTGCATCCAGTAAGTCTCTGTTCTAGTTGGTGTTCACGAACTGGAACAAGGGCGAACCTAACAACATGGGGAGCGAGAACTGTGTTGGTATCCTAGGCAACTGGGGTGAAAGCCAATTCGGCAAGTGGAACGACTACGCCTGTAGCAAGAAGTACAACTTCATATGCCAGAAGAATGCAAGTATGACGCTTTACTGTCCTTGTGTGATTTTAATCATGTTACAAAATGTTGATGTATAAATGTTAGACGTTTTCTGCATTGGCTTGTATGTCTTCATAGCGATCTGAATGTTCCTTAAACACAATTGTAGAGCATTACTAACAACATGATTCTACTACGATTCGCAAACATGACATGACGTTAGCTATTCAAAACTGAAAAAAATCTTATGGTACAATAAATTGTCCCTTTCAGTTGTGAAAAATAAGTTATTTTCACATTTTTATGATTATTAATTAAAATCGTTCTACTCACTAAACATATTCTTTTTACAGCAAATGTTGGTAAGACAAGAAGAGCATGCATCACATATTATGAATGAATCAAACACAGCACCTTACTTATATATATCGTCTTGTTGAGAAACATAATGAAGATCTTGATTAAAATGGTCTTACAAAACGGCATGTTTCGTTTGACAATAGCATGACGCATGGTAGAGCTGAGATCTGTAGTCTGCATGAATAACAACAATAGAAGCATGAGCAAAACCTTCCTTGTTTCGCTTATTCAAATTCCCAGAAAACAGTTCTTACCCCAAACTGCATGTAAGGTTATTTAATAGTAAGCATATTCCATATAACAGGGCATGAACTGAACTTAAAAGAACAGTACACAAGTTTATCAGATATTTTACTTCCCTTCACAGTTCACAACCTGACCAGTTTTAAGAATAAGGTTTCTGATGCCTTACAAGTGCTATGGGTGCACGTGTTTTTCTAACATAATAAACATTATGGAATATAATAAAGCTAACATGGGTCAGCAAAGGGTTTTTATATCAGATTGTTATTACTTTCACTGAAAATATTTTCGAAAAAACTCTTACCTGATCTTAATGTTTCCCAACAAAAGCACGTGCCAATAAATCGTAAGCATTTAGAAAAGTAATGTTAAATTCCTAGCTTATACACATTCCAAATAACGTTTTCAAAATTTGTTTATTGTCAGACAATGACCAGCATAGAACGACCCCGATGCCCACTGTTAAACGTAAGTACTTGAACGCTATTTTGCTATCGATGGGTATAATGGTTCTATCACATAATTGTCTTTGAATTTTCCGTTTTCCACTGAACATTATTTCCTTAGTCGTTTTCAAACTGTTTTCATTATCCGTTATATAGAGTTGTTATTTCTGTTTGTACATGATTGAATGTTAATGTTGTTACCCATTCTATTTGCTGAAGAAGGTCTGATGCTATAAAACCTTTAACAAAAGTATATATGAATGAAAGGGTGTTTGCAATTTGTGAAATATCGTACTGTCAACGTAATAGGTACAGCGTGTTTCAAAAAGACTTTGTTTACTTGTTGACGGTTTGAGTGGCATTATAGAACTCGATAGTAGAAGGAAGACGAGTGATTCTATGGAATAACGACGTCTTTATCGTATCGGTATAGATCCTTATACCGTTTTAATGATGAATAATACATCCTGTCTCAGGGTACGAACTTTACTTTAACTCCACTAATCTGTACCCTGGGCTCAGAAGCCAGATTCCCTCGCATTGTCCGACTTTGAATATAGCCAATCAAATCATTTTCTCGCCACCTTCGAGCCGCGCGAGCGAATCTAGCTTCTGAGCCCAGGGTACCGATTAGTGGAGTTAGCGTAACGTTCGTACCCTGAGACAGGATATGAATAATATTGTATATCTTCTACCGCGATAATTGCCATGTAGAAACATGGACCGTGTTTATTTTAATAGCTTATATGAAACATACAATTTCAGCCGTATTAAGCAAGAAGTGCGGTGCATTCTGGGAGGAAGCTCCCAGTTCGGACTACTGCTACCAGTTTAACACAGACCTATTGTCGTGGACTGATGCGCGGGACATGTGTGCGCATCACGGGGGTCAGCTGGTCAGTATCACCAGTGTCCAGGAACAGTTCTACATCGCAGGTACCCACAGAGAGAGAGAAGCTTCTTGTAATGGTTCTTGTAAACATACATTGGTAAATAGGCCACGTACAGCTCGTAGCATCAAAATGTTACCTTCATGGCCAACATTTGATTCAACAGAGGATTGGCCTCTGTAGAACATCAGGCTTCATAATGGTATACACCACATGGTGTGGTTATCAGGTCAATATCAGAGGTAAACTATTTCGTATAACCAGGCGTGCGATGGTTATATTGTATAACCTTACCTCTTCACATCCAAGGTGGGTTTGGTCGATGTGTTCTCGGTTCGATACCACAAAGAAGTTCGGCTTCGCCTCACTTCTTTGTGGTATCGCACCTCGAAAGAACTTACAACCACTGTGTTTTAGGGTACGTCAAGGTACCCAACACCTATAAATGTTGACTCTGTATTAAAGACATATTTACGAAATATAAATGATATCAAAACAATTTTAAAACGTAGTTTATTTACAGTTTTATTTTATTTTCATATAAAATGCACCACATGGTGATATCATTTTGTGCTTTATGCTTATCCATGATGAATGCAGACCTCAAGGTCTTCTAGTATTTTCATCATAACACTCACACACAAATTCACGTCGTTCTCGATTAGCTGAAAAGTTTCACAAAACAGAATCCAAGTGAACAATGTTCCCAATCCTTTGACAAGCTTAAATTTGTTCCATGCATATGGTCTATGTTGAATTATCCATAATAAGGTAGATTTTAATGTTGTTTGTAAAGTCAATCAAATGTCCATATGTAGTCCCTGAAACAAAAGTGTAACGTCAGTTGTTGAAATTAACACCAACATTAATCGAATAATGTGATTTATTGTAAGAAAGAAACATGCTAAATTAATTACAGTTTCAGAGCAATATGATTATAAGCACCTTGTTACATTATTTATCAATATTATCTACACATTGCCATATACATTACTAAATGATATTGAAAATAGTTACATTAACAATAATTTTTCAACAGAAAAATGCATAAATATCAACTTGATTGTTGACAAGCTTGTTTTACACCGTGTGAACCCTCTGTACAAATTTCAGCATTTTCGTAGATCCACGCATAAATAACATTAAACAGCAAATACATGAATATACTTAAAAGTTAAACTCACCTTTACTTCCTGGAAAAACCTTGAAACGCGGCCATAAATTTGTTAGAACATGAGACCACTTCATTTTCGTCCACCTTCAAACCAGGTGCTTTCGATTGTGCACAGCTAGTGCGATATTATATTTACTTAAAATCCGTGCATCACAAGATGAAATTGACAACGTCCGTGCAGCAACACATTTTGCTTAATAAAGAGGGAAATAATTGATGGACTGAATAGTGTATTAAACATAAGAATATTATTTGCCATAAATCACAATTTCGGCGACGTTTTTGACAAATTGTATTCAATTTTTTTTATTTCAGTTCAATGTAGAATTTTGGTGTTTTTAATAAGTCGAAACAACTAAAAACAGATTTCTTCTTGCTCAGATTTGTCTGATTGACAATTTCGCCATGACATGCTCAATCTGCACGTGAAATCCGCGTATTGTGCAAATGACATGTTTAGAAGTGGAGTGGATGTAAGTTGTACCCAAAAACGACAACCATCAAAAAGCTAAATATTTGTATGATGATCTACTTTTGTTAAAATGCAATTGGTAAAGCCATGTGGTGTATGTGAGATAATGACCACATCCTCGTGGCTATCGGATATAACCTTCTCGCTGTCGCTTGAAGGTTATATTCCGATAACCACTCGGCTGTAGGTCATTATCTCAACCATAAATCATCAAATTCGGTCCTTGTTTTGGGAATTTGTTGTTGTGGGGCTGGGGTGTGAGGTACTCTTGTCAGACAAAATGAACAATATAACTGATCGTGGAACTTTTGCTTTTTATGACTTAGTGTGACACAGACCATTTAAGTAGATATTTATAGGATGCATCAATAAGCTTGCATTAAAAAACAAAAGATACAAATATGCTATTCACCATATACAGCGATATCCCTCTCCAGCAGAATGACAGGCTCAAATCGGAAGCTGTTTACCTTTTAATTAATCTTTTGAAAGCAAACTGTAATTCAATATTGTTTGCTAGAATGCAGTATGTCAGTTTCTCGACATTCATAATGTAGATGTATGTATCATACGTGTATGTTGTACACAATGTTCACTCACTGCACCTACAGGGCGAGTCTCCACAGTGAATGTAGTGGCGCTGTGGCTGGGAGCTAACGACAGGAGTAGCGAGGGTGGATGGAGGTGGGATGATGGGGCGCCCTTCGCTTACATGAACTGGTCTCCAGGTATGTGCTTGCAATGTGATTTAAACATATTTTATTTAATTAACACGATGAAAAGGGATTGGCAAACAAGCGCAAGCTTATATAAATGCCTCTCTCCAGGAATCGATACAATTTACCTTTACCACACGATTATCTCTTTGACTTTTTTGACTGTTCGATGACTTACTTGTATGTTGAAAAATATGGCACTATTTAGTTGTCTTCAATGGATCATGGGAATCAACCATTTTCTATTGATCGCATTCTGGTGTTTGTACCATTACCCTAAAGATTTATTGATTTGAACCAAATGTATTAATTGTAAAAACAGAATTCTTTCATTTCCAATGCTCAAACAAACATATATAAACGTGTATAACTCCAAGGTGAACCGAACGACTGGGGAAAGAGCGAGGACTGTGGTATCATCAAGTCCCAGACCGGCATGTGGAATGATTACGATTGTGTGCGGCGAAATGGTTATATCTGCAAGAAACTTGGTAAGTAACTTCGATATTTCAATAAGTTTTACTTTCGATTTATAAGTTTAATCTTAAACTACATTCATATAATATTCTAAACTATCCTTATTATGTCAGGGATAATCAATGTTACAAATTTTCGACAGGCAACATCCAGGCGACAACGGTCCAACCCTCCACATCTCCCCTCACTGTTCCAGGTAAATGCATCGTGCAAGTATGAAGAGGCATATCAGTTGAAAGCTATATAACATTTTAATATTTATCTAGAATAAAACAGCAATTTTTCGTCAAGGTTGTAAAATATGTTACCTTTGGTATTGTATTGGGTATCAGGCGAGTTATATCCGTCTTTAAAACAAATAATCAGGTTTAATGGAACCGCAAACCTAATATCGAGTTGAAGTTAATTAATTGTGCTGTGTCCAACGCTGTCAAATATGGAAACATTTTCTATTGTATAAAAGAAACTGTGTGAGTTATAGATGTACAATGTACACGTGTCACGCTATAAAAGCATACTAAGACTCAGCTGTTTGCTTACGATAACCCTATGCTGAGAAAGCCTCCTATATTAATCATGCTCCTCCCCTACCCAGCGGGCCAGGTATACGGGTGTCCGGGTGGGTGGAAGCCCTACATGAACGCCTGCTACCTCGTGGTGACCACCCAGGTCTCCTGGTCCCAGGCTCGAACCCAGTGCCGGAAGGCGGGAGGTGATCTGACCAGCGTAGCCAACAAGCCAGAGAACCAGTTCATCAACAGCCAGATACAAAGAGGTTCGTATAAAGCTCAGTCTGCCTCTAGATTTAACCCATCTTCCTACGCAGAGCCTAAAAGGCCAGTTTCCAAACTGTCATTTTATGCCTTGCTGCATAGCCTTGAGTTTTCTGTGCTGCTATAGTGCCCCTACAGACTAGAGAGCAAGCACAGAAAACTCAAGGCTATGCAGCAAGGCATAAAACTGACAGTTTGGAAACTGGCCTTTTAGGCTCTGCGTAGGAAGATGGATTTAACCCTGCTACCCGTGAGTGTTGAAACAGCTTCTCCTACAACCCATTCTGTGTTAACTGCAACCCTTGCATTGATGCGTGAATCCCTACATTGGACCTTTTTCCTAGTTTCTTACCTTGAACCTTCCTTTGCTTGGTTTTACATTTATGATTCATTAAGATTGAACTTCTCAATGAAATAGTAACGGTAATGGCTTCATATCGACCTTTTATATTACCAATCATAATGAACATATTCTACAAGGATACTCGCTCCAACACTCCTTAAGGTATGTAATTGTGCTTCATATCTTTTTTTATCTGGACTCTTGGTTCGACTGAATGGATAATTTACAAAAGTTGAAACAAAAGGTGACTTAAAACACCGGATGTCTTAATCCGCAGTGTATAATCCCTGCTTCGTAAACCCGCTTTTGCAAAATCCATGTTCAATTGAGCTAAAGAAAAAAGCATGCGTAAAGATGAGTTCTCTGAGAGCATGCCGTCTCAGTATAGGCCGGAAAGGTTCCCTTAGCCAGCATGCTTGTAGTGAGTGACCACAGCCAGCATGTTGGACCATTGTGTTATATACCAGCCGCCTGACGATGTATGCACGTGTGCTCCCCCAGAGAAGTGTGTGAACGTGCACAGTAACGACACGGAGTGCCAGGGGTGGGCGGAGAGGGGGGAGTGTCAGAAGAACCCCCTCTGGATGGCCGAGAACTGCCGGGATGCGTGCGCACTGTGCGAGTACGTGTGTGCAGACAAACACACGATGAACGAGTGCGGCGCCTGGGCGGACATGGGGGAGTGTCGCAAGAACCCCAGTTGGATGCACGTGCATTGCGCCATGTCGTGTGGGCGCTGTAAAGTGGGTGAGTTATGGGATCTACGCAATCGGTTCTGATGTAGGTTTCAACAAGTAAATTTCAGTTGTTTATACTTTTCCTGAGCAGAGAATCCTTTATTTTAATGTGAATATTCCGATATTTTGGCTTTCAGACTTGTTTGTTCTAAGATTTTAATGATTTGTGATGTAAGGGAAAATGAAATTGGAATTCCATTCCATTTTCCCGATGTGGTGATGCAGCAATTCTTGGTATGGATTGCATTGCTAGATACAGGTTACCTATGTTCGGGCTTTTTTAACTTTTTGTCAAACCTGCTTACTAAACCTTTACCCCGCTTTAGCCAGAGTTGCTTCATTTGTATCGTGCATTGACACAAATAAACGTATTTGACATAAAATTGTAATCGCAAAGCTTTGTCAATGTATCTTTTAAAACTTGCTTTAATTGTATTTGATAATTTCTTAATAAATACATTTTAAATAATAAGTAATTTAGTTATTGAAACTATCGCTAGCAGTTCTGATTTTTAAGGTTTTGTAATCGTCCACCAGTGTAATCATGGTAACATCCGATGTATAAAGGCATAAATACCAGTCTTTTAAGTGTTAAAAAATACTTAATTTTTCCTATATTTAAACATTTCCATCATAGTTTTCTAATGGTAAGTTACGCATTTTAGAAATTCTTAAAAACAAATTCTGTTGACAAAGTGACTCAATCTATTTCATTCTCGTATATGTTCCTTTCTTACTCAAGTTAACCGAGTTAATCAAGACAATAACATTGCACATAAACGGGTGATATTGTGATCAATTTCGAATTCTTCGAAAACTTATAATTTCACGTCATTATCGACTATATTCTGTAATCAAACAATCATACATGGACCAGGTCTGAACCAGGGAGTGTGGATCGGTCTGAACGATCTGAAGACGACCAACTCGTTCGTGTGGACTGACGGGTCTGCCAACACGTACACCAACTGGGCGAGGAACGAACCAAACAACTACCAGGGACATCAGGAGGACTGTGTCGTCCTCTATACCTATGTTTGTGGATTCTTCTTATTGTTTCTTCTTTTCTTTTGCCTAAGACTTATTATTAGTGATTGTCTTTTACCGATAGTGATTGAGTGTGATATATCGATACCTCTTCCATTTATGTTACATATACGTTCTAGTTACGTTGTCCAGCGACTGTCCACGTCCGCGTTACATGTTTTTAATCCATTTTCATTCTTTCTGTTAATGTAACAAAATCATCACCTCAATTCAATGCAATAAATATTAATTGATTAAAGCTTTACAGAGTAATACGTATTCCAATGTAGCGGGTAACTTCAATGGAGACCCGCTACGTACATTAAAGGGACATTGTGCAACTATTTGACAATGTTTGACATAACTCAAGTTGAGCTGACCATCTTCCACCGCTCTCCTCTGTCTCCAGGGCGCAGAGTGGAACGACGACCTGTGCGACACCCCTCACGGCTACGTGTGTAAGACCAACAAGAAGATCATGGCTACCACACAGAAGTCTCCCTTCGCTGTCGGCTGTTCTAATGTAAGACATAGCCAATGCTTACAGTCAAATCCGTAAAGTTTTGAATATCTTCCTGATGGCATTATTTAGTCAGACCACGAGTCATGCATCTATTTATCCTCATTTTCCCCTCTGTAGAATACTTTGGGCTGTTTTGAATCATTGATATTCATTTGTCGCAGGTGATACCAAATGATGACGTAATCAAACTAGTGTCACTATCGGTTACGTATGTCAAGTAGACTCTGAGCTCAATCTTGTTACCATTGACACAGAGTATGTTGATAGGATCACATATGTCAAATTTTGAAATCGATGTTATTACGTGGGGAACCACTAACTGTTACTGAAAATAACAAGTTAAAAGTCAATCAGTCCATTAGAGCGAAAATACGGCCATTCAAAGGATTTTGATTGAAAGCCGGACAATGTGGCTCCAGTGGCGCACGCAAATTCGCCAAACGTAATTCTGAAACCTTGTCATAAGCTGACAGGAAGATATATTCGATTCGATAGTGTTTATTAGGTATTGTAACTAATAGGTAGATTAATTGGATGCAAACTTTTGAATAGTAAACGTATTTGAGAAGTTTTCTTGATTTTTCCATAAGATCAAGCATTTTAGAGATGTTATGCATAAAATTGATATATTTGCAAGTCCAGTGATGAGATATGAACTTTAATCAGCATACTAGATATTTTGTAGCTTATCAAAACCAAATAAAAGAAAGATACTCTGTGTCACTTTAATCTGCTGTTTTGCTTCAAACATTTCCCTCAAATTATTCGTAAGTTATAAATCACACTGAGTGTTACAAAGCATTCAACTTCCTGACAGACCCATATGAAATATCCTATTTGTGCAGGGGGGTCTCGGGTACCAGCACTACTGCTACCAGTTCAACTACAGACCCCTCACTTGGCAGGCGGCGGAGGTCACGTGCAGACTCAGGAAGGGGCACCTGGCTACCGTCAATGACTAGTAGGTCTCAACACAGTCTCCCTCACTGGGGTTCACTAGTAGGTCTCAACACAGTCTACCTCACTGGGGTTCACTAGTAGGTCTCCACACAGTCTCCCTCACTGGGGTTCACTAGTAGGTCTCAACACAGTCTACCTCACTGGGGTTCACTAGTAGGTCTCAACACAGTCAACTCACTGGGGTTCACTAGTAGGTCTCAACACAGTCAACTCACTGGGGTTCACTAGTAGGTCTCAACTCACTCTACCTCACTGGGGTTCACTAGTAGGTCTCCACACAGTCTCCCTCACTGGGGTTCACTAGTAGGTCTCAACACAGTCTACCTCACTGGGGTTCACTAGTAGGTCTCCACACAGTCTCCCTCACTGGGGTTCACTAGTAGGTCTCAACTCACTCTACCTCACTGGGGTTCACTAGTAGGTCTCCACACAGTCTCCCTCACTGGGGTTCACTAGTAGGTCTCAACACAGTCTACCTCACTGGGGTTCACTAGTAGGTCTCCACACAGTCTCCCTCACTGGGGTTCACTAGTAGGTCTCCACACACACTACCTCACTGGGGTTCACTAGTAGGTCTCAACTCACTCTACCTCACTGGGGTTCACTAGTAGGTCTCCACACAGTCTCCCTCACTGGGGTTCACTAGTAGGTCTCCACACACACTACCTCACTGGGGTTCACTAGTAGGTCTCAACACAGTCTACCTCACTGGGGTTCACTAGTAGGTCTCAACACAGTCTACCTCACTGGGGTTCACTAGTAGGTCTCAACTCACACTACCTCACTGGGGTTCACTAGTAGGTCTCCACACACACTACCTCACTGGGGTTCACTAGTAGGTCTCAACACAGTCTACCTCACTGGGGTTCACTAGTAGGTCTCAACACAGTCTACCTCACTGGGGTTCACTAGTAGGTCTCAACTCACTCTACCTCACTGGGGTTCACTAGTAGGTCTCCACACACACTACCTCACTGGGGTTCACTAGTAGGTCTCAACACAGTCTAACTCCCTGGGGTTCACTAGTAGGTCTCCACACACACTACCTCACTGGGGTTCACTAGTAGGTCTCAACACAGTCTACCTCACTGGGGTTCACTAGTAGGTCTCAACACAGTCTACTCACTGGGGTTCACTAGTAGGTCTCAACACAGTCAACTCACTGGGGTTCACTAGTAGGTCTCCACACACACTACCTCACTGGGGTTCACTAGTAGGTCTCAACTCACTCTACCTCACTGGGGTTCACTAGTAGGTCTCCACACACACTACCTCACTGGGGTTCACTAGTAGGTCTCCACACAGTCTACCTCACTGGGGTTCACTAGTAGGTCTCAACACAGTCTACCTCACTGGGGTTCACTAGTAGGTCTCAACTCACTCTACCTCACTGGGGTTCACTAGTAGGTCTCCACACAGTCTACCTCACTGGGGTTCACTAGTAGGTCTCAACACAGTCTACCTCACTGGGGTTCACTAGCAGGTCTCCACACAGTCTATCTCACTGGGGTTCACTAGTAGGTCTCAACACAGTCTACCTCACTGGGGTTCACTAGTAGGTCTCAACTCACTCTACCTCACTGGGGTTCACTAGTAGGTCTCCACACAGTCTACCTCACTGGGGTTCACTAGTAGGTCTCAACACAGTCTACCTCACTGGGGTTCACTAGTAGGTCTCAACTCACTCTACCTCACTGGGGTTCACTAGTAGGTCTCCACACAGTCTACCTCACTGGGGTTCACTAGTAGGTCTCAACACAGTCTACCTCACTGGGGTTCACTAGCAGGTCTCCACACAGTCTATCTCACTGGGGTTCACTAGTAGGTCTCAACACAGTCTACCTCACTGGGGTTCACTAGTAGGTCTCAACACAGTCTACCTCACTGGGGTTCACTAGCAGGTCTCAACACAGTCTACCTCACTGGGGTTCACTAGTAGGTCTCAACACAGTCTACCTCACTGGGGTTCACTAGTAGGTCTCAACACAGTCTACCTCACTGGGGTTCACTAGTAGGTCTCCACACAGTCTACCTCGCTGGGGTTCACTAGTAGGTCTCAACACAGTCTACCTCACTGGGGTTCACTAGTAGGTCTCAACACAGTCTACCTCGCTGGGGTTCACTAGTAGGTCTCAACACAGTCTACCTCACTGGGGTTCACTAGTAGGTCTCAACACAGTCTACCTCACTGGGGTTCACTAGTAGGTCTCCACACAGTCTACCTCGCTGGGGTTCACTAGTAGGTCTCAACACAGTCTACCTCACTGGGGTTCACTAGTAGGTCTCAACACAGTCTACCTCACTGGGGTTCACTAGTAGGTCTCAACACAGTCTACCTCACTGGGGTTCACTAGTAGGTCTCAACACAGTCTACCTCACTGGGGTTCACTAGTAGGTCTCAACACAGTCTACCTCACTGGGGTTCACATTATTTTATTCATTAATACATTAATCATAATTGGTAGATTGACACAATTCGGAAGGCTTATCTTCAAGCGTTTGAAGGCAATTACAAATGGGTTAATGCATAAAGATGATATGTTGGTGACGCATGTAAGTGATAGTGCATGAATACCAATTCGTTTCGTTGGTAGTCGTCATATTCAAATGCTCATATAAAATTAAAATGTCAAACCGATATACTGGACCAATTTCATTGATTAATTACGCATATTTATCTCAATGATTCGGAAAGGAAAACAATAGCCATATGAAAATGTATATAAGAAGGTCTCAGATTTGAACAAAGAACCAAAGAGTCAGTAAATCAAAGTTATGTTGAGCAGCAATAGCATGAGTAAACTCAAAGCTGATCATTAACATGGATGGGTCAATCATTGACTCTTGGTGTCTGGCCTCTACCCACAGTGTGATCCAGTCTTTCCTGGCCTCCGAGCTGACGTCTCGCTCTGATGTGTACTGGATCGGTCTGTCAGACAAGACTACCCCTGGAACCTACACCTGGAGCTCGGGGGATAAACTGCTCTACACACCCTGGGACAAGAGCCACAATGGTAACTCTCCCTTAATAAGATAGAAATCGGTTGGTTATCCGAAAGTCATAAATAGATATGACTGAAATTTCCATCCAGTGTTCAAGGATCTGTTTTTGCAGTCCGTCCATCATCGTTTTTTACCTTCTGAAGCACTGAAGATTCCGTAAAACAATTGGGATATGTGGTCAATGACCTTATGTTAGTGCGTTAGAACCAGGAAGCACTTATTGATCAATCAGTTAGTCAAGAGAGAGAGGTTCCTAACAAAAGCCAAACCTTGCCTCCACACAATGTAATCTAGAAACAACTCAGTATAGGGTCTCAGACATTGGAAGTCGAACTGTTAGAAAGACAGTTCAGAAACTGAAGTTAAAAGCTTCGGAGGAAAGATGCGCGTCGATAAAACAGATTGACCAAGCGTCCCAAGGTAGTTCAACGACTTCTTACTAAATATCGATATCATGCTATCACCAAAATGTATTTCCTTGCATGTGTTCCAGGCAGTGAGAGATCCACCTGTGTAGTGATGCGAACCACCAAACCCACCGGGCTGTGGCAGAACCTAAACTGCAACACGATCAAACCATACATCTGTCAGACACCCCGAGTAGGCTTCACCGCTGGACCCACAACCCCCACCCCCACCACAGCCGTGCCGCTACCCTGTGCCTCGGGTTGGTATGGTTACAAGTCCTTCTGCTATAAGGTACGTATTCGGATCTAAGTGACGTTGATCACTTCATCTTCAATTAACATTTTCAGAAAATTTTGTTGTTTATAATGGCCATATTTTAAAAACTTATTAGATATTGACATAAGTGTATTATGTGAACTTCTAAAGAATCACGTTACAAAGGATATTAAGTAATCCAATTCACAAACTTAGTACCAATTTTAGTCTAAGGTGAATTCGATGTCATGTGTCATCGAGTGACTCTACTGTTCTCACTGATTGACCTAGAAACGTAGTTTTATATATATATATGTATATATATATATTTTTTTTTATTCAAAATGAGTAACACGTGAGACATGGTGGCCCCCCTCCTATTGCAGGCGTACCGGATGGGCAGTTCCCAGAGGAAGACGTGGGCCCAGGCGGTGGTGTACTGTCAGGGTCTGGGCGGGGACCTCATGAGCATCCACAGCAAGGACCAGGAGAACTTCATCGAGACAACTCTCCTCAAGTACTGAGAAATAACTCACCATTATTATCATAAGTTGAATGTGACAAGCCATGTTGAAACATAGTGTTAAGGTTCCGTATTCTAGGACATTGAGAGCAACGGTCTTTACTGAGTCTTAGAGAGATCAAATGCTATTTATAATTAGATTTTTATCACAAGGAAACGCATTTCTCATATTTGCAAGTAGATAAAATATTCTATATATTGATATGTTGATATACTCTTCCCCATGACATTTGACGGAGTCCGGGTAACATATGCCATTACATTTAGACACACAGTGATGCCGACGTGTTGACTCTTTCAGATATTTCTACAACGGCAACTTCTGGGTCGGTCTCAGCGACAGGACGAAGGAAGGAAGTATGTGCTTCCATTAAGTTTAATAATTCATAAACTGCGTATTAACTTAGCAAAAGAACGTGTAATGTCAGAAAAGCAGATGGTATCCAAAATAATGCTGACCTTTGCTAGACCCCTGATTTGTATTCTGCAAAAGTAACAGTGACTAACGTTGTGAAGATTGTCATGTAGCTAAATGCAAAGTGATTAAATATATGAATGTTTGACTACCATAATGTTATTGTAAGTTGGAAAACAACCCTTCACTGTCTAAGTCACTTTGATGAGAGAAAACTCTTATAAATACTAGAATGTGTTGTCCTAATAAGTTCAACATAATATTTTCTTTAAAAAATCTGATAGTTCGAATTGTTGTCATGTACATTCGTGTGATCGGAAACGCATTCGCATTGTTATAGACATAACTCGGCTTTGTTGCAAGGGAAGTCGAATGGATGATACTAGATGTTATTATGATATCATACTGATTATTTACAGTTCACATATTGTGACGATATCAAATTTATTGTTTAAGTTCTAAAAACCAATATGATTGAAAAGTCCTCATACACCTTACATACATTACATACCGGTCTCTACCTATGTCTATCCTCTCCAGGCTACAGGTGGAGTGACGGGACGCCCTTCGACTACAGCAACTGGTACCGGGGTGAACCCAACAACTCGGGGGGAGACGAGGACTGTGCAGAGTTCAACCAGGTCACCCGCCAGTGGAACGACAACACGTGCTCCGCCTCCAAGGACTTCATCTGCCAGATCCCTCGGGGAGTCACTGTCCCCACCACCACCGTCCAGACCACCACACCCATCAGTAGGTGCATTTTAGGCTACTTCTTATTGTTGTTTATCAGTAGGTTCTTGCCTTTTAGGCTACTTCTTATTGTTGTGCATCAGTAGGTTCTTGCCTTTTAGGCTACTTCTTATTGTTGTGCATCAGTAGGTTCTTGCCTTTTAGGCTACTTCTTATTGTTGTTCATTAGTTTTTGCATAACCAAGTTTCTCGTCGGTATTAACATCGTCGTAATGCGTAACCAGGATGTTATTCAAGTGACAAAGTAGGTTACCAATTCAGTTGAAAGTTTCAACTTGCCTACGTCAACCAGTGATGTTCTGCTTAGCATGCTAGCCTCTCACGTCAAAGACCCCACCGAAACTTTGTGGACCCGGCCTTACACTTCATTGTATACTTTGGCAAGGTACGTTAAGATTGGAAGTAATATCATCATCGTCATCATCATTGCTGCATTCTTGAAGGTTCTCAAAGGCCCGATGGTGTTAGTTTTAAGTGACCCTTGACTAAATGTGCCTCAAACGACTATCATTGATTCGTATCTTCTATAAAATGTGTTTTGCTTCAGCTTATTCTTCAAACAAATGCCACGAATACCTTTACTACAGCGGAAAGCCTGGAAGGGAATTAGAAGGGTTTGAACTTGTCCCGTGCTCTGTTGTCTCTCCATATCCTGCCCTGATTTTACTACCAAACATGGAAATGACATTTAGCATTAAGTCAAGCCAACTGTTTCCATGTGTTTCAGTATTGTGTGCAGGCAGTGAGAAGGGCTGGGACTACTACAACGGCTACTGCTACTACGTATCCCCTTCGTACGGAGTGCTGGCCAAGAAGACCTGGTACGAGGCAAAAAGGTACTGCATGGCTGAAGGAGGTGACCTCGTCAGTATCCACAGCGCACAGGAGAACAACTACCTCACCGCCATCGTGAGTGTGCTTCTCTCGTTTACCAATGTGTATGGTATTTATGTTGCACTAAGAAGGCCAAAAACATTATCTCCGTTGTGAGTTATTCTTGCAGTTAAACCTTGTCGTTGGTAGTTATGAGACACACGACAGCGACCATCTGACCGCCAATCGGAGTGTACTTTTGCAGTGTATGATAGTTATATAGTTCAGGTTAGTTCAGTTACCTTACAATTGCCAATCTAGTTCTACAGTTCAATTGCCATCATACGGTTGTCCAAAACACGATCAAACCAAAGAATAGTGTCAGTATGTTATCTAAGAGATCTAGAAAAGAAATGCTACGAATTCAACTAAAGACATCCAAGTAAGAAGCAAGTAGGCCTATTGTACATTAACTGTTTAGTTAAGTCAGTATTTGTTATGTCTTTTTGGTTTATATTCATATCTCCCCGTTTAGATCACGAAGAGGAGTCAAGGGATATTCTGGATCGGCTTTAACCAATTGGGGAGAGACAATTATTAGTGAGTAGATTTTGAATTATATATCATATCTTATGAACTTTCCATGATTTGGAAAACTTCATAAAAGACACAAGGTTCTTCTCTTAACTATTTTGTATATGTATTTGAACCTATCACTAATTATGACAAAATCCTGATTCTATCCCCAACGTTAACCCTAGCCTTGTTCAAAACATGGACATATACCACAGACTTAAACCAGACCACAACACAAGATTCAGTCCGTTAGTATTTTATGATAACTTTGTATGTCTCCTCATGTATCCAGCTGGTCTGATGGAACTAAGTCGGACTTCCTGAAATGGCGACCCGGAGAGCCTAACGACGCCTTCGGAGGACAGCTGTGTGTGGACATGTATGGAGGCACCATATCCGGGCCAGGTGCGTGATCTCAGACACATCACTCTCAAGAAAACAGGATAAACATTTATTTTATCAATCTAAATTAATTTAGATCGATAGTTCAATAATATGTAAGTACAGTTTGATCAAATGTAGAAACTGTTGATCTGAGTTAGCTAGTTTGTTCTGTTACGTCAATACTCTATGATCCTATCTGACCTGACCCTTTGTTTCCTTTAGAATAAAATGTTTAACATTTTTTTTCTTTCACATAAAGTGTGATAAAGATAGTATGACCCTAAAACATTTATGTATTTTTGGATTGACTTGTTTTGGCCTGCCCCTAGCAAGTAATACGTAGATGATAAGGATTGTGCACCACCGCGTATTACAGGCACGTATATCTAGTCACGAGCAACATAAGACCATACACTGTCTTGCTGAAGGTTCTTGGAACGATGACAACTGCATGGACAGCAACAACTACATCTGCAAGCGGAGTAACGGCACGCTGTCTACAGTCACACCGGGCACAACACAGGCGCTCACAGGGGGCTGTCCTCCCTCCTTCTCTCTCTTCGGTCAGTGGTGAAAACTTCATTGAATTAATCTGTTACGAATATCCTTATTGACAAGTACATGAAAATGTTGATCCTCACCACTTGGATGGGCATCCAATGACTACCTTAATCTGATTTTCAATGAGACATTCATCTCTGTCATAGTTCTTCACCCTAATATATGTAACAAGGGGGTCATTTTTCTGTGTTAAGTCATCAGACATGGCTACAGTCCTATCTCCATCAGATCACACATCGGCTGACATCCTTTAATTGACATCCTTCGATAAACTTATTCTGCATTATGTTTATATTCCTCAATTCTAAAGTATTGTGTACCTATTTCCAGGAAACAAGTGTTTCGCAGTGGGCGGGGTGGAGGTGCTTGGCCGGATGAACTGGACGGACGCTAGGGACCAGTGCAGGAGACAGGGGAAGGGCTTCGACATCGCCAGCATCAACAGCTACAACGAGCAAGGTAGACGACATTTTCACTGTCCAGTGAAGCTACATGACAAACTACACATTCAATTCGCACAGATGCGTAATCTGTAGAATGCCTTCTTCTATTTCTATTTTGTTTCTTCAAAATTAAGTCAATACCTTAAGAGAAGAAAATATGATGTCCATTCTGCAAGTATACTCTGCTATCAAGTCGCTAATTCCTCGACTGATTGAGTTACTTTAGGAAAACGACTGATTGAGTTACTTCAGGAAAACGACTGATTGAGTTACTTTAGGAAAACGACTGATTGAGTTACTTTAGGAAAACGTCCCGCTGTTGTAACCAATGTAATAACGACTCATTATTGAGGTTGTAAAGTAGTACAGGCATCATACGCTTGAGCAGGACAATAATGACATGTACATGAATTACTTTACTGTCTCATGAATATGATAAAGTATGTGCAGCGGTTCTTACTGCTAAACTCCAAGCAGAGACATCCTAAGATTCTGAACCTGTGTCTAGAATGAAGTCTACCTCCTGCATGTAAGGTATGATGCCGTTTTGCAGCGTTTCTGCTGGTGCAGATCAAGAGCCAGGGCGTGACGACCCCGCTGTGGATAGGAATGAACGACCGCTACCAAAACGGTCACTACGAATGGCAGGACAACACAGAGGTGACCTACACAAACTGGAACAAGGGCGAACCTAGTGACCACTACTCCTACTCCAAATACAACAGGGTCAGTCTGTAGTCTCGTGTGACCTTTGACCAATAGTTCGCATAATCATGCATCTAAGGTTGATGTGTTAGCTCCATTTTGTCTTGCTGCCAGTGTTGGGACCCCTCCTAATACTTAAACAGGGTCTGCTGCTCTCACATGTTTAGAGAGAATCTTCCTCTTGCTGTGGCTATACCAATTTTGCAAATGGATGTAAATCAATCAACGCAATATTTTGTTGACAATAGCTTTTGGTAGTTACATCTTGAATTCATTTGTGGCCGAACAATTTTAAATTCTGATTTTGTTCAAAATTATAGGAATCTCATAAAACTAATTGTTAGCTTTAACTCGTCTCGATTGTTATCAAATTGCACATCGCATTTACAAGATAAAAGTGTGATCTTGGCATGTTGTACAGCAAGACTGTGTGACGATGTACACGGCCGGAGACTCGCTGGGACGGTGGAACGACGACAAGTGCAGTGAGAAGAGAGGCTACATCTGTCAAACATTCAGAAGTAGGTACCTCGCACTTCACGGTGTCATGGTTGACGATTGAAATATACACTGCTATCTGGCAACGAGCACAACACAGCTACGACTTGACAATCACGTTGATAATCAAATATTGGCAATCTTAGGAGAAGTTATGGCAGGCTGGTTTAAAGATAATGAGCATTGAAAGTTACTCTTATTTGATGTCCTTTATACTATGTCATATAATACATGTCGTTGAGCAAAGAGGTGCAGTGGTTGTTTGATTTAGTAACTGCTTGGAACATAGTATTCCATCGGTGTGATAACATGTCAGCCCACAATCTGGGCAATCTACTTAAAACTATCTGTTATGTATAAGTCACCTAAGTTCTGCGTTACATCTAGAGACTTACCCACTACATCCGTGTTGAGCATGCGCGGAAATCAACCAATGAAAAACAACCTGGTTCATCTTTTAGAATCGGACAATCTAGTTAAAACCTGCTGTTAGAGATATCCTTTAGATATCCTTATTATTTATTGCAGACAGCAAATATGTCACACCAACTCCGACCACGAGCACGTGCAAGGCCAACTACAGCCCATTCGGAACCAGCTGCTACCGGGCTGTGACGTCACCAACCACGTGGCAGGCGGGACAAACTGCGTGCAAAGCCGATGGCGGGAACTTGCTGTCAATATCAGATCTGTATGAACAGTCCTTCGTGGACATCCTAGTGACCAACAACAACATCGCCGCCGGCTTTTGGTTAGGACTTTCAGATAAAAAGGTAAAGTAGATTAATTTCTTATCTGATCTCTTAAAGCCTTCATGTACCTTAAATTATGCCTTCAATCGTATCAACGATTAGTTTACGCTGTTGAAATTGCTTGTATGACTAGTACCCTTTGCTTTTTTACATCATTAGTAAACAATTCAAGTTGTTATTGTTTAAGAATATACATCATACATTAAATTTGGTATTGATCTATACATTGTTATGAAATTCTTCGAAGCTACCCATGTCTTGTAATCTGTCTGTAGACAGGAGAAACCACAAAGTGGTTAGTGATTGATTGTCACAGATCTCTTTTTATATGATTGATCTAAACGTCCTACTGCTGCACTACAGACATCGGGTATATACGGGTGGTATGACGGGTGGCCGGTGACGTACACACGCTGGGGGAAGGGGGAACCTTCTCGGAACGCTGGGGAGGGGTGTGTGGCGCAAATGAGTCGTAACTGGAACGACACGATCTGCTCTCAGAATTTGCCCTTCATCTGTGAGATCAACTCGGGTAGGTTTCTCCAGAACAACAACCATATTCCCATGAATCGTGTTGCTCTACTTGTCCTTCCTGTAAGTTGTCAAGAGTTTATGTATGTAAGGCATAAGATGGTAATTCAAAATGATAAAAGTTTCAGTTGATATATATACCCTTTACCAAGGATTACCTATTAAATGACTGGAATGTTTGGTCCTACCTACAAACGCGTCACTTTCAAATGCTAAGCATGATGAGGGTTAACCGTACCAGTTTATTTAGAGCGACATTCTTTAACAACTTTATCAAATTAGGCCAATCGACTTACCTACACAGTGTCATGGGTCACAATACTTTACCTAGTGTCTTTAAGGGAACAAAGTGACCCATTGTTTGATTAACATTTAGACAAAACTGTTTCATCCAGTATCCACGTCTGACCACAATGTAAAACAAGCGTGGACATGTACTTCCTCAATACGATCAGTAAATCTCGCATCTCCAGTGCCTGACCTGATCTTTCACAGCTACGCCTCCACCGACCACGCCAATGCCGCCCGGGTTCTGTCCCGACAAGACGACAGTGGCGCATGGTGAGTTCTGCTACTACGCAGCACCAACGGAGCGGAAGTCATGGCCTGAAGCTAACTTCCTGTGCCACCAAAAGAGCATGGAGTTGGTTAGTGTCCACGATAAGGGCGAACTGGATTTCCTGAAGACCCTCCTTGAGCAGCAGATGACAACCCCGCGTTACAGCTACTACTTCACTCGACCCAATGTGTGGATCGGACTTATCAAGTCCAAGAGCGGTAAGTGGCGTTTTCTACTATTACAGAAGTAACCGCTTTAAATAGACACAATTTAGGTAATTAAAATTTACCAGAATGACAAATATGTATTACCAGCGAATATTCGAATAAGGACTATGAATTTTGATGTTCTGCTTCCAAATGCCACAAAACACCATAACTGGACTGGTGACCAGACTGCATAACTGGATCATCAAGCTCATTGATTAGGTATTAATTCCAGTGATGTGACTCAATTCTGTAGCATGAGCTTAAATTTGTCTTTCTATTTGGGTTCCTCAAGGGTCTGTTTTGAGCGTGCTTTCGTTGCTCTTAGCATCCTGTAGTGACATTATACGAAGTAATGGGAATGCCAGCCTAGACTTTGTCCCTGTACTGCAGGTGGGTTCGGGTGGTCAGACGGCAGTCCCGCCAACTACTTCAACTGGAACCAGGGGGAACCCTCCGACGTGAACGGCACGCACCACGAGAACTGCGTCGAGTACTACAGGAACAACAAGGTCTGGAACGACGTCGACTGCTTCCAGGACAGGGCCTTCATCTGTAAAACTCGTAAAAGTAAGTTGATATATATGAACGTAACAATATAACTGTTGAAGCACTAGCAGAAGGTGTTCATGTGTTATCCCGAGGGACCTACGCTAATGTCTGGAAAACTCATTAAAGATGAATAATTGTCCTATTGATAATTGATGTTATGCAGTGTAATTTGTTGGGAACATGTCTGTAAACTCTTCAAAGTAAGTATAAGCATGTGACATTGAGGGTCCATCATATGAGGCTTTGATAATGTCATTTGGTGGTATTCTGCTCATGAGACTTTGAACCGATAACACCGCGTGCATATAATGTTATTGTGGATGACCAATAATTCCATAATTTGGTTTATCACGAAAAGGGTTTTTCTAAATTTGTTTTGCTTTGTTCATGTAAACTAACCTTTATATCTCCTGAAATCAAACGTGTTTAGCTGAGAGTTAAATAAAACCTACCTTACGTTTCTTCACTATATATTGAATTATACTCTGCACTGCTTAG
This sequence comes from Steromphala cineraria, assembly GCA_916613615.1. NCBI lineage: Eukaryota > Metazoa > Mollusca > Gastropoda > Trochida > Trochidae > Steromphala > Steromphala cineraria. Next base: position 1,021,924 of record OU744729.1, read on the forward strand.
CAATACCGACAACAACTCCCCCAACCACAACTACTACTCCATCGACAACGACCACGACAACAATGAAACCGTCAACGGCTAATGCAAATACTCAGAAGACTTCAACACGAACAACCCACAAGAAGTTCACATTCAAGCATGGTATAACGTTTGGCCCTGGGATGTCCCTACCAACTGGTGTGCCCAAACCCGTCTATCAGAATCCACGTAAGACTTTTATCAAGATTAAACAATAACGGTATCGTAATATAACGCCAGTGCTTAAACATTCTATTTTACATCCAGAGGTTTGCCAAAGGAATTTTGGTATTATGTAAGTAGAACGTTCCAACTGGACCATGCACACGGCTGAACTGATGGAATCCACAAAGATTTCTATAAAACACACTCATATTGTCGAGTCCCATTAGAGTAGCAGAGGGTGCAGCAACCGGGACAGATGTTGATTATTTTATTTGATGGATGTGAAAGCCATATATACGTCGGACAATTAAAATACTTATTTGTTTCATATATGAGTTATTGTAGACGAAATTAGGAGTTTTTCCATTAACATTATTTTTATTATCAAGTTTATTTAAGGCTTATTAAAGTTTTAAAATCTCTTGTATTCAAACTATTTTACTTCTTAAGGCTTTGATATAAAGAAAAAAGGAAAAATCCTTTTCTATTCCAGTGCATCCAATCTAAATAAATTTAGATCAACGGTAAATTTATTTAGATTGCAGTGCATCATGTTTATCATTGTTTGCAGGAGCACCTAGCAAGCTGAACGGAGGAGAAATAGCGGGTATACTGGTCGGAGCAATAGCGTTTATTGCACTTGTGGTCATTGTGCTGTTTGTAATAAAGAGACGTCGTACTCACACGATATCGTCCCCGGAAAATGGATTCTCAAACGCGTTGTACAGCAAGGAAAGTGAGGACGTTGCAATGGCTAACGGAGTTCAAACCACCAACCACTATGAAAGTGGAATTCCTTCTGAAGCGGACGCATAATGTGCAGACTGACGCCATGTCGTCTCTAAACACCAGTGGTGTGTAGACTGTAAGCTTGTGGTTTTACCTATATAGGGTTCTTCTGATAGTTCTATATTCAAATATAAGGACCAAAGTGCATTTCAGTCAGTTCAGTCATTGTCTCATTTTTATAAGGAGTATTTTAAACCATGCCAGGAAAACAGTTCATCATTTACATCACATTTCCTCTGACGTTTGCGACCATTTTCAGAGTTTGTGGCCGCTCTTGCCCTCAATGTTAAAGTTAAAAAAATATTATTAAAAAAGTTAGGTAAGTTAGTGAGTGATTATATGTTCGCTTGGTTTGCATAAATATTTGACTTGCAAAACTGACACAATGACTTCAATGTTGCTTTAAGTTTTAAATAATTAGGTTAATACAATACTGAACTCATATTTGCATATTTCGTTGTGTTCATAATGTCATGCATCGTATTACGTTTTAGTGTTTGAGATATGTGACACTAAGGTCAAATGTCATCTTTCAGGTGAAACATACATAGTTAATCTTACTTCATTCATCTCATTAACTCTTTTCATAATACTTCCAATTCTTGTAACCGTTGATTGTATCTAAAGAAAGAGAAAAATAATTCCTCCTGTAAATGTGCGTGAATCCGCAAAAGATTCCACTCTGACATAATCGCTGTTTAATACTGTAAATACAATGTGTGAATGATTGAATGAACCAGAGGGTCTTCCAGATTATTGTGAATTTTATTTTATTTGTAGCTAAAGTTTACAAGTGCTTTAAACGTAGGTGCTTATTGCTTTTTTTCTCTAGCAGAGTGCATAATAATAGCGTCTAGAAACTACATATATACAAAATGCTTATTGCTTGTACATAGCCTTACAGATTCATTATCAGAAACACATTCCATTATGTTATACCATTTTTAGTGTATTTATCAATGCCTATATATTGTTAGTTTTCTATGACTGTGAATCCATACCTTCAACCAGAACCTGACCTGACAAAATCACAGTTCGCGGCCAAAAGGACTGGCTGAGTTTCCTGTGTGGTCGAGGATGCTATGAGTTATTTTCTAAATAAAGAGATTTTTAAGTTTCAGGTTTTTAAATGAATGTTTTGTTTTTTTATTTGCAAAGGAATATGTTACATAATGTTGAGGTATTTCTGTCTATGTATGGGGTCGTATATATACACTGTCAAAATGGTGTAGTGAACCGACTACTGTTATTGCCATTTATCACAGGCTCCTTTTCTAATATAAATAAAATAATGGTTTTATTTAATATTTGTTCAAAGGCTGAATATAAGTCTATATAACAATACATACAATAGGCTACACTACAGTTTATATTGTTATTTCCTTAACACCTTGTATTTCATTTGAATTTTCAACGTCGAAATATCGCTTTCAAAGACTAAGTAATTTGCTTATCCATAAGAGCTTGAAGTTGAATATAAAATCCTTTAAAGGGGCAGTAGCACGTTTTTTGACAATTTTATATTTTAAATTTTTCACTAATAATTGGACCGTAATGCTAAATGTATTACTTTGATGGTGTCAAAAATCTCATTACACAAGTCAATCATCCATAGTGAGAGGACAAAGTATGAAGATTCACATAAAATGCATTGGCAGCCATTTTTGTGTGAACACCTTTAATTCATTTTGTGTAAGAAAAGGAATCGCATGACTTAACTTTTCATAATAATTTTGATTTATTACTGCTTTATTGAGTTTAGATACATTGTCTTAAAATTGGAACCATTTATTTTCATTTTCCTGACATCACCTTATATTCCCCCTAAAAACGTGCTACTGCCCCTTTAAACAAAAAATAACTGTTGTAACTTTCATTGTCGATCCAATCTGAATATTAATTGATATCATTATTCATCTTTTCAGCTTGTACCTGATAATGACTTCCGTTGTGACACACTGATTATGTGATTTGGACATGTATATGTTATTGGTGTAATGAAAGTCATTCATATAAAATAAGAAAACTTAAAGGCAGTATTTTATAATTAAAACAAATAGGATAATTGTTATAAAAAAGTTGACATTTTTAGTCATGTCAAATTATTGACGAATCTGAAGCACTTATAAAATCGTTTGTCAGTTAGGAATCAAGAATTTTGTATATAAATGCCACTTATTTCTAACCCTCTGAACATAATAATGTTAGGTATTATACACTTATATATGTAACTTCAATATTAAGGTTACAGAAATCAACCCATATCTCGACACTATAAACAAGGTCGATCATTTGCTTATTGTTTGTCATTCAAACATATTATGTTAATGAGACACGGTTTAACTGATATGTGTTTGATATGTTAACATTGGACGTCGTACGGCATTTTGATCACCGGTTAAACCACCCTCATTATATCTCATCTCGACTGTATTGTCTATATTGCATCCACTTGGAAATTGTATGAAGAAGGTAGAACCTCTCGTCAGTTGGAAGTATAATGTATCAATCAAGACAAAACACGCACTGTTTGTCTCTATATTTTATTACAATAAGCAACAATAACAGGGAAACATGGTACAAACAGTAACCTTGAATCTTGATACAAACAACAAGGATATCACAGGGCTCACAACCGTAGATAAGTATGGGCGGTCTCTAAATAAACATGTCTGTCTCTCTGTTTCTCTATGGGCGATCCGGAGACTAACTGGCAACAGGTGCGAGTTGCAGCTTTGAGTATTTTGGTCCATTTGTATAATGAAATGTAATCGATACAAATAATATAATGCCATTACCTTAAGGTAAGTATACGAATCAGCGGTTTGTCCAAAACGAGTCGGGTTACAAGTGTTATTTGTGCTGCATATAAGTTCTATTGCCAGTCAGTAAAACATATCATTAACACATCCAAATATGTTATTCATTTACTGAGACAACTATCCCTAAACTTTCAATGGAAATCATTCCCTTCTAATATCAAATCACATGCAGGTACCTTCAAATTTGCAAATTAGGTTGACAGTGTATCACGTTCGGATCAATGTCGAAATCACTTCAAAGTCTCAACTTGATCCAACATATCTAATAACTGAAATGTTAAACCTCATATTTTCTCACATTTCTTAAAATGTTTTAATTCATAATCAGCCTGCCATCGTTCAAACATGTTTCTAGACTATATATTCTACAGACACAACAACGCCTAGCGAACAGGCCCGAAAAAGAAATCTTTTCAACTGTAGCTGATTTTTACCAATAGTGTAGTTTCAACATGTTCGTTTTTGAGGTCAAACCCAATCATTCCCGGTTGAATCACAACACTCCGGTAAGATAAAGCTCAGAAAGTACAACATTAGACGTTTAATGGCAATATAAATCTTTCCAGAATCAACATATTTATTTTATTTTCCGTGGTTACCTATGTTTATCTGGAGGCCAATATGGTTAAGAAGTAAAAGACCTATTTACGTGCTCAGTTAAAAAGGTTTCTCGACCTGACCTAGAGACTAAGCACAACACCAAATAAGGCAAACGGTCAACTGTTGGGTCGCGAGGGTGTACGATATTTGGACACACTGATACAATTAACGGAATATAAAAACATCGTTCGACACTTCTGATGATATGTATTCTCATGTTTTCTTTCAACAAGGTTGTCCTACTACACAGCGCTGCCTGGATAAAACATCATACCAAATTATAATGATATATAAGGTAATCATAATTAGGTTTATGTCAAAATACTAAGCAAAAACATAACAAAATAATAAAACAGTATTTTCTACTGTTTTGGATAATGATTCAAGAGTTTATCGACTGGTTTAAAAATAGAGTAATTACCTTTTCAGAAATGGGTCAGATTGTTCGGAAATAAATTTTCAAAGGAATAACGCATGATAATTTGTTTTCAATGTCAAGATATCCAGTATAAATAAGACTATATACACTGCCGATTTAACCAGCATATCACAACAGATTACTCTGAAGGGGTTTTCTTGAAGTCCTTCTACATTCAGTAAATGCTTTAACATCTCTAGTTGATAGGGAGAGCCGATCTAGTGTCCAACACCAGTTTGCATAAAGTGATCCTCCGATATTCTTCCTCTCCAGCACACAATCGCAGTTCGAGAGTTGTCTCCCTTCACTCAAATAGCACAGCTTTCAAAGTTAAACTACCAAACGTTCAGAATGGAGCTAACGACCTCAAGTACGTATTTCCTAACTGCACATTCTTAACTGCACATTTCCTAACTGCAAGTCTCCTTCGAGACAATCCGGATGACACATTGAATCCTTTATCAGATTTCCATTTCCCTTCAAAGGGTAGTGTACAGTTACAAAATATCCCTGGAATGTTGATCAAAAAGTATCCTTTGCTTTGAGTGCACATTGCAAGTCTACCGGCCTAACGTCATGTTCGACTGACGAGTAATTGGATAACAATTCACTTAGAGTTGCTTAGAGGTCCGTCTATAAGATGCGACAAGTCCGCTACAGGATCTGTACAACTCTGTCCCGGATCATTCCTCAGTGGAGTCCTTGAAGAGCAGGTGCCCGGAGAAGGTTGAGTACATGTAACCATGGATATACGAGGCACGTGACTGCAGCACAAGCCATACCTTGTCGCCACGTGACAGATTCAAGATGGCGGCGTTGGTAGCTGAGGCCCAGTACGGGATACTCTCGGCCCAAACGGTGAACACACTCTCTCCCTTCCTCATCAGGTTCACGGCAGCCTGGGATGGAAAATAGTGTTAGAAAGTCAACATAATAAAGCAATTTTAGCCAATCTTTTTTAAAGGTTCTAGATTTGAGTTGCTATGTAACAAATTCTTCATTACCTCCCCCCGCTAGCCGTAACTAGCGCCTGTCTCGTCAATGGGAATTATATTACTTGAAGCAAAGCGGCAGAATTATTTTTTGAGCCATCATCTAGTTTCCTTCAGAATAACTTATGGGACACTTAAATGGACAGTCCTATCAGGGTATTATGTGAAAACAAAACAAAAAGAGTACTCCCTATTATTGCTTATATATGAATATAACATGATCATTTCACACTTATTTCATATATTTTTTAGTTGTTTTACATTAAACGATTGACAAAGAATAGAATGCATCACTGAATTTCGTTTCCACCAAAAATACCCTAATAGGATTGTCCCTTTAACCATAGCTGTAGTAAAGAGCTAGTTGTAGAAAAGATGAGGAAATAAGTAAGATTCAAATATTTAAAAATTTGGATCGGCGCAAACTATGCCTTACGGGGTGAGTCGGTTCTTGAATGAAAAAAGATGACAATTGCTCAGTTGAACTATTACATTATCAATATATTACTAATGTATTATGAACAGGTTACTTAAAGTTAAGACTGTAGACGAATAAAGAGAAAACAATGAATGGTGAATATGAACATGCACTATGTTGTAACACTAGAGGTCCACACTTTCCATGCCTTGCTTCTAACACAGCACATACATGTAGCATACATGCTTGGTTAAGGCGTGACGTGGATACATATTCTTTACATGCAATTGATAACAAAACAATGAACAGTGAAACAGTTATCCTATCCTGAAAAGCATCCACTACTCATGCTCTCATAACAATTCAGGGGCGTATAAAGGATTTCCGTTTCTGTGGGGTGGGCCCTCTGGATGTCGAAAGTACATCTATTGAAATTATGTTAACTTCGGAAAATATATAATATGAGACTGAACTCATTTACTTGACTGAGAACGAGTTGATAAATAGAGATATATTATGAAGTAGTGTTCATGTACACGAAGACCGTTAAGGCTTGTAAATCAAAACGTTTTTACCCTATTTTGAACTCTTTTGCGGGTCGGGGTGATCCCCCATGTAAGTAGAATAAAAGCAAAGAATCACAATTAAATGTTCGATACTTTCTACTTTTCCACACTTTCGGGCCTCTGGTGGGTGGGAGGTAACAACATGGATACAGGACTACACGACACGCGACCCACCGAACTCACCCGCTGTCTGCCTTGCGCCGCCACAGCCACACTGAAGTAGTACGTGCCATTGTAGGGCGCTGTGTAGTGGCCGGACTTGGTGTCGAAGTCGCCTCCCACGTTGGTGATGATGTTGTCGAAGGTTAGGTCGCTGTTCTTCTTCACCGGTCCGCGGTTGTTCTTGAGACCCACAAAGAACGCTGTCCGTCCGGCCAATGGGGCGTCCTTACCTGGAAAAGGAATATTACTGTTTACTCAATCAATCTTATCGATGATATAAAGAAAGGGTTTGAACAAGGAGAGTATTGGTACGGGCGAGAAATGCACAATGATGTGTACTCTTCTTCTGGTTGATATATTGTAGTAACTTCTGAAACACCTTCGACAATGGTACATGACTTGTAGCCTTATCTTTGTATATATGATTGGAATACGAAATGATATCAATTTCATTCCAATTTATGAAGCCGTTATTTACTCGACAACTGTTTTTTTAATTGGGTATTCATTTAAAAATCATTTCAAACGATATATTTTCTCTCTCTCTACCATGAATGTAGCGACGAATTTGTATCACTTCTGTACGCACGAAATGTTAATCACTGTGTGCCTCAGATAGGCAGCACCTAGTTAGTACCTCTATCTCCTTAATAATACCAGTTCCGTATATGAATTTGTACGACGATTCTAACAGAATTCATACAGAATGCACTTCTATTCTTACTTACTGAAGACTGGACACATTGGAATTTTTGATCGTATTTAAATTTCTGTAAAATATATTATGTCGTTGTTCAGCTCGTTTGAGGGCATTGTCCTGAATGAATGAAAAACGACTACGTGTTCTTGGATACACAGGCTGTTCGCTGGCCACACAGTTAGAGCAACAATCTTTCAAACAGAAGCAGCTATTTATGGTACCGGACGCAGCTTGTGTAATACATAAGCAATTAAGATGCTCTTGACAACATGTTTAAGTCAATATCTACGTAAGGAGTTTATTTATATAGCATTGTCTTGGTAAAAGCTAATTATGATTTTAGATCGCAGCTGTGTTGGCATCAAATCCCGAACTGGTTTTCCTATTACTGAAGTACAAACTATATAGTTCCAACCACTGAAAGTAAAGCGGAAACTATAGTAAAAAGTTGCTTCTTATTTTCAATACTTGCAGAAAAAAATTCATGAAATTCAAAGAGTTTCAAGTCCGTTTTATGCAATGGAGTCACCAATCTTTAATTAACGTAATGGGTTAAATAAGGATTTGTACATCAATAAAGCGGTACGTTTGAACATGCTCAGTCGATCTTTCTTCAGAAGCGCAATAGATGTGACCAAGGATGTCGACAACTGCACTCGGCTTCAGAAGTCTCACAATACTCTTACAATACAAGTACTGCTTGTCGGCCAAAGCAGGTTCTTAACGAAGACATGAGAGTCCTGACAGTAGCCAGACACGGCAACTTAGGCTCCTGGGAGAGTACTGAAGGGTCAGTATGGCGGGGATAAGAGTCCATTTGAAGGTTCTTCTGAAGAAGTGATGACTAGGTCCCATTAGCTGATCGACGGGTTTGATAACCGATATCCGCTACAATTTACCGTTTCTTCTTCCTAAATACTGGCCGGAAATACGGAATTAGTCATGTGACAGGGAGAGGAAGTCGTTGATTGGTCCTTTCTTCTTCACACCTTTGTGCCTAATGAAGCAGCAGAGAGTCCACTCGGCAGAACGAGTCCATGTAGGAACTCACAGATCATCACTCGTGGACTTGTTAATCATTCGCTGGCATCGAAAGTTGGTCCCAAAGTTCAAAAGTTCCTTAAAAACAAGGCATCGTCGTCGAATTTTTGAAGTGACACTTTCTTTTTGCAAGTATTCTAAAAGTATGCTTGGGGGAAAGGGTATTCGCAGATAAAACAATGATAATCAATAGAATAAGAGAAATACATATGATAATCATCATGTACGATATTGAAAAGCTCGAATCCTTATTACTTCATCATTCGAAGTTTTCATGGGTTCTATATTACATTAAAGCACATGCAAATGAAGACATAAAGGCATGGAATAATGTAAGCATATCACAAAACAGTAACGTGTATTTGTTGCCTTATCATACTTTATCTCGACTTGCACAGCAATGTCGGCTTACCATTGGTCAAAACCGGTCACGTGCCGTAGGTATATTTAGCTATGTTAAACTGGACCACGCGCTCCCCTAGTAACAAGCAACAACGGAGTCAAGAGTTATCTCCCTTGACCTTTGTTCGGTAAACAAGCGGCTACGCTACGCTTGATTGCTGTAACGTCATGTATGCTTGGTGAATTGCCCTGTACATGCTAAAGTCAGCTTTATGTTATTTATAACTTTACTGGTATAAGTAAAATGTTCTTCTAATAAAAGATTGGTACCGCTAAAATACATTAGCAAGTGATACGGCATCTCAACGGCATGTTGACCCGCTCACTAGCAGCAAGGTTGTCTATCAACGGGTGAGTGTGACTAAATCGGATGTTTTCATGTTTATTTAGACAAATCTTATGCATAATAATATTATCATGTACATTTAGTTTGCTTTGTTTGTAACTGGAGAACTGTATATATGATGTAAAACAAAGTTCCCTTGGGACAATCAAGACATTATCTTATCTTATCAGCGAGCTCAAGATTCAAATTATGCAAACAGAAAGCCGATCTATGAACATCATTTAAGTTAAAAGTCACCGCTATTTGTTTATTGAACTCTCAAACCAACCTGTACATTCTGCTATGATGCCTGTCGTATCAATAACTCCGACACTATCAAACTCGCTCGCCCCTACTCGACAGTCCGCCATGACAGTAACGGGGCTTCTACAGGCCGCTTCAAATCGAATGTGGTGCGAGTGCACGAGGTCACGTGACCAAACAATCAAAATTTAGAAATGCCCGCATTGCTCGGTATTTTGATTTTTTTTCGTTAATCCTAAATTTCCGTCTTGTACCGTGCGCTTCGCTCCGGTACTAGACCATACTTTTGGTCATTAACACGATGGTTTAAAAATTATATTTGTAAATACCTAAATAAAAGAGTAACACTGATCTGATCAGACGCCATTTTAGCCAATCCCATCTTTCAAGCCAGATTTAAAGCATTTAGAGAAGGTGCTCGTCGAGATAAATTCGTTACCATGTGTCCGCGAGTTTGATATGGAGATTTATCATATGTGTCCGAGTTAAATATCAAACTCGAACTTCGTTCTCGTTTGATATTTAACTCGGACACATGATAAATCTCCATATCAAACTCGCGAACACATGGTAACTTATAATGTTTTAAGGAAAGCTATTTTAGAACTTGACATAATTAACGAGTCGGTATTAAACATAATGTAACAAACCATTAATTCGTTTAAAAGGAAATATTTATGTTACTAGATACCAATATTGGTGAAATCTGAAAATCGAATCGTTGCTTTAATGTAGCTCATAATATTGGAACATTATACAAGATAAATACAAGTCCATAAAATGTGTTTAAATTTCACAGAATGTGCGAGCACAAATACATTACAGTATAATGAACTTACTAAACAGTACTCTTATTGGCACCGTATAAGAAGACTTATTATGATGGATTTACTTGAACAATACTCCAGGTAAAACGATGTCGACTGAATGTACTACTAGGACTAATAAGGAGGATTTCAATAAGAGCGTTAAGACAGTGTTTTGCGTCAATTAACAAAAAAGGTGTATATGTCACAATTCTTAACCTCTTGGTAAACTGTGGATAGTATGTCTTACGCCCTGCAAGCTTCCTTGACTATTTGGTATTATTGTTTTTGATGAAGAAGTTGTTGTCAACAGAACATCAAATAGATTAACTGCTATGGTCACACATGGAGGTTTCGATAGCACGACTCTAACAAATCGAGCAAGTAACGTTGCATATAACGTTAAATACATTGTGAGCAAGAGTCGCATCTAAGATGGAAAGCCAAGCATTGTGCATACGATGTTCTTTATCTTTTTACCATTTTTTGGCATTTCGGACTTCTTGAATAACAGGAGGCAGTCCTTTATCTGTAGTCTATTCAATCTAAACGTCTTTACAAACCATATAACTACTCGAGTGTGCCTAGCACTGAATTGCCCTCTCGAGAATAAATGATGGATTGACTATTATGAAGCATTTGCTATAAAACAACATGAGACTGATGAGCTGCTGCTGTGAATAAGAGAATGGCACGAGTGATTATCTATAGTCCTTCTCTGAGCTTCAAGTTACTGATGCCGCATCAAGCGTAAATGAATTGGGAGCAGGGATGGAACTCAAGAACAAGTCCTATCTTCAATATTAGGCTTGATGACTTTCTTGGAATTGTGCAATTTCTTCATAACATCGTGCTCATCTCCCCGTCCCCGTCCCCGTCTCGAGAGGGAAGAAAAGGATGAAACACGAGTCGTTATGTCATAATTGTTAGGAGTCGCAAAGGAGTTGAGGAACATTGCCTGGGATTTCCTAATACTTATCACATTGAAATCAGATCTCTTTTTGTTAGCTTTGAGAAGTATAATACAAATATGTTTGAAAACTGTAGATGGCAATTGGTTTGGTGAGAATATTGTAAGGTCACAACTCACAATGAGTAATAGCTTCTTCTTCTTCTTAAGCAGTGTGTATAATCATGGTTCGAATGACCAAGTATAATTTAGCTTGAACACACTTGTCTCTGTCACTGTGGTAATGATGAAGGTGAGACAAGCAACTATCTAGCAGGCACCTGTATACATAAACAACTAACACAAAACTTACAATTCAACTATCTAAAATAGAATTTTCAAGTGAATTCCATTTGATGTATTAGTTCTTTAAGTACAAAGTATTAAACAACCTTGTCAATTTGAGAATGTCACTGTCTTAAAAACAAATTTAGAATTCTCAGACGTTCACTTAGCAATATCAATATTTTGTACCAATAATACAACCATTGTGTCTTTAGCCTTGTTTGAAACTACGTTATGTAATACAAATGTGAATTCATATGATAGCATGATCAAGCTGTTGTAGACAAGGTCTAATGTCAGAGGCCCATAAAAAGAGAATGGGTCTAAATTGCTTCCTCTTATTAAGATAATTTGACGATATTACTCGGAAGGATCACCTGTGAAACATCAAAACTTCTATTCACCTGGGAGACCCGGGAGTCCTGGAGCGCCCGGTTGTCCGGGAGTTCCCTTGCCGCCTGGTTTACCGGAGGGACCCCTCGGACCCTTGATGGGGAGACTCAAGGGGATCAGCGTCTCCCCCTTACACGAGAGTTCCAGCTCGCACTGTCCCTCCAGATCATTCTCGGAGGCCGCCGCGTCCTTCACCGGTCCGCCCCGGTCTCGGTCTCGGTTCCGCTCCCGGTTCCGGTTGCGCGGTATCCGCTTGCAGCTGGCCACAGAGGACAGGACGAAGATCACAAGGACGGCAGTGCATGGAGCCTTCATTCTGAAACACGGACATGCTCGGTTAAAACTAAACTGAGTGGCCATCATTGTGATATGACAAACATGCATAATTTGATTGCATACATCATCTGGTCCGTGAACTGCTCTTATCAAAACAGATGTTACATCAGGATGCTGTGGCGGGAGAAAATGAGAAATATTTCGAGTCTTCCACGAGAACCAGAAACACTAACATGAGACAATGTCACGTAAGGGGAGCTTGACCTTAAGGCTCAAACGTTTCTCAAAATGTCAAGGTCACACACTTAACCAGGGACCTTTCTCCAATTGAAGAGAACCAATATTCTAAACATGCAAAAATAAATCAATAATTGGATAGTATCACGGTAGGTAAAAAGAGAGATATGATGGCAATAAAACTAAATTATTAACTGCAAGACAATGTTTTTATATACTTGAATACGGAAGTTCTACAACGAACGTAGCATGTTCGTCTAGGCTACCGGAACCCTTTTACTTACCACAAATGATTAAAAATGCCAGAAGCAGTTTTCGCTAGATACGTGGAACTTTCTCCTCCAACTATGGATTGAATAATGAGATGCTTAACCAATTGACCTTAAAGTGCTTTTAATTTGTGCACACCTACGGACGCTGTCGAACATAGCCCACGCGTTACGCTTACCATGCTGCCATCGGGTAAGCGTATTAACTCTGTAAGTTCCGTTCATTAATAGTCTCGATATGAGGGGTACATTGAAGATACTAATCCTCACGTAATTCATTGCATAATTCTTTACGTCATTGCCAATGTTCAACAGTTTTATGGTGCAACTGAAACGATGCTGTTATTATATGAATACCGTCTACACGACAATGACTGTGACTTTGAAAGAGAGACAGTTCCATAAATAAGGCACAGTGGAGTTCAAAGGTTTAAATCTTCCACTAATTAGAACCTCCTGTATATTCAGTTTCCTCAGCTAATCAGACAAATAACAATTAACTTGGTGTCTCGGTCGATATCGAATATGTTTTAGTAAATCTTGTTTATTTGCCCCGGAAAATAGTCCTACATATTTAACATAACAATTTATTTTTGCTCAAGAAAGCTCCCTTCAATTATCAATCCTGTCTGCTGTTACATTTTGTAACATAAGACTTCAATCAAACATTCTAGAACAATGATAAGAACTATTCTTGAAGCAAACTTTATTCGATATCTGGTAATCGATCAGTATACAATGCAACTGTCTGATGTATACATCAATGACACCGTGGTAAATATCAAAGAATACATATGAGTCCTGTTACCTTTTCATTAAATCTCCTTTCTTGTCTCGATCATTTTAAATAACAGTCAACAAAATACTTCTAGTACATTACGTACAGTATGTAACGTCTTTTATTTGTTAAGAACCGCGTTGAATCATAATTTAAGTTTATCAAACATAGCCGAGGATGAATGTAAGAAGTCAGGGAACAAAGTTGAGAGGGGCAGGACTACCGAAATCTTTACTTTATTCTAATAAACAATCGGTTGCAAACTTTTCGGTAAGCAATTGTGCTACTGGAAATGATCGATTTGAATATTGCCGTAATAAGTTCATGAATACAAGGCAAGTTCAACACCAAACGGCAATTGGAATAAAATACGTACACATTAGGAACAAACACAAGAGTGATTTGTATAAAATGACAAAGTCAGTTCCTAAGGGATACTACCGCAAAAAGAGAGCACCAAAACACATTCATATACCAAAATGAGATCATATGGATCTCAATCTCAACCCCACTATAATGAAGCTTGGGCTTTGGGCAACTTTGTTTCGAGTTCTGGACAAGGGTAAACTCATTTGACGCAAAACATTAAAAAGGTAGAAATATTTAATACAAAGACTCCCGTCTTTAAATGACACACCATGTTCCTTGTTCAAATTGTTATCATTATAGAATTAAAATGCGTTTCCTTAGTGAAAGACTATACTCAAAGGTATATTTTAATACTTGGTAATAATCAGGGTCTCCTTTCACAAAGCAACCTTTACTAAGATTGACATAAACTCCCATTCTTTTACATTGCACTAAGGCTACCTTGAGGACTTACGATCACCTTAGGGCTTTGTGAAGAGGACCCAGAGCTGCTTCTCTAAGGTGTTTCAAAATACATTTGTTTAACGTTTATCAGTTATGGCGAGATCGAGAGTCGGCTACATGAAAAGAGCTTATGCGTATGATTTCAAATATAACTCCAGGTTTGTTTTTATATCAAAGTATTATTCAAAACATGAAAAATATAAAAACTACCGCTCAAATAAAAGTATAACATTTTCTTGGAACCGACATAAAGAAAACCTGCACCAATAAAGTGAAATAAATTGTAATAGACTGACACGAATTATGACGAAAAAGCACGAAAAAATGGAATATATCGTTATTGTGAAAACAAAAACATTAACAAGTGTAATACATCATCGGTTTACTTCTCAAAACAACAGACACAAGATTATGACTTTTTCAGTAAGTCGGAATTAACATGAATAGATACAATAAGAAAAGTAGAATTCATAACATTGCAATATTTCGCCTTCCCATGGACCATACATCATTGGGTATGTGTTTGTCATTGTAACGTGTCATACTTTCTTTTTCACGGCAGTATATATTCTTCAATTTTTGCCCAAGCCCAAGCCAGAAGACTGCACTAATCGGTATCCAGCTACGACTGTATTGAGCTCCCCTAGTTGCTCATGCTCTCATGGAATACAGCCTCAACTCACCAACAGGAAAAGCATCATAAAAAATCTTCTTAGGATTTATTCCTTCTCTTTAGGACCGCTGGACATGTTTCTCCACTTAGCGGCCAGTATTACCTGATATATAGGACATTACCGTATCGATGATAAGTGCTGCATGATGATCGCAATAACCTCGCTTTATGAGCCGCCATATTTCCTAATGGAATATTTCCATGCGTGCTAAAATACACTTACGATATATGAGGAAAAACAATTTTTATATACAGACCATCCCTCCATTACGATGAATAAAAGTTTGAACATACTTATTAGTAAAAATAACCGGATGTTTAAACCATAAAGAAAAAGCAGCAACGAGAAAATGGCATCTGTTTTAGAGTATCGACATTATCATCAATCAAAGTTTTATTTCAGTAATGAGATATTTTATTGTTTTATCTATAACTTCATCTTTATGACTCTCAAATGACTTGAATAATCAATGGTTGTTTGTTTCATATGTCACGCACACTGAACGTCTGTCTATCTCGTGCTGAAAGCTATTTCTCTTGTTTTGTAATCTGTAGACCATAAAAGCGTCTACATTCATATGTCATATGGCATACACTTACATACGTACGGAAATTGCTTTGTAATGCGATATATGTTTTTCATTTATGATATCTTATAAAGTATATATATGAAACATATTATAGATTAGACATGGAAGCATAACATTTTGCTTATCTCCTCTAAAGACACATTATGAGCGAGTTGGTTAGCTGTTGTTAGGGAGTAACAACCTGCTGTGTTAGAGATAAAACCCACACCTTCAGAGTCATTATTGTGGATGGCGAATCGGGCGAGTTGGTGAGCTGTTGGTATGGTCATCGCTGACGGTTTTGCCTGACACTTAGGGTGTGGGTTCGAATCCCGCATGGGACTCGGCCCGACAAAAATCACAAGAATCTGTACTTTTCAAGATAGTGGGATCACAATTATAAAATTGTTACATTTGTTCACTATCTATAGACATTTATCTCTATTAAGTTGGTATTGCTCGCTATTAGAATCTTTAGGGATAGAGAAAACTGAACTGAATAGTGTCTTCAAGAACCGGGATCTACATGCATTATACAGGCCAATATATTTTTCCAAAATATGGTTTACAAAATGCTCGGTTCGACACATTCGACGTAATATTTCAACACTGAGTGTTAAACCAATTTCAAGAATCTTGTGACTTACGAAATATCTGAAAAGAGACATTGTGTTTCTAGAGCACTTCTGACACTATTTGGTACTTACATGTTGTAATGGGGTCTATATTAGTAGGAAAAAATGTAGCTAGACTGAATGTACACGCATGCGTACACTACATAAAGCTTGTGATTGACACCCTTTTGGTCTGCTTGGGTGAAGATTACTAAGTTAATTGACTACCAGCAATGAATTGATATTGAACTGGTGCCTTTACACGGCTTGTTGAATACCAAATAGCGGTAGAAATGAAAATATGCCTGTACTATATGATCAAGATCCTATCACGTTAATATCTAAAGTAGAAGAGTATATAGTTCATAATCATAATTTCTTTCAATGTTCCTAAAATCTCAACACCTTCCCTGTCCTAGACGTTACTCTGTTGGACCTAATTGACAAAGTAAAGTTTGGTGGATGAACAACTTCTTTATTCTGTGAAAGAGACGTTTCGACAAAGATTCTGATATTGTTGTCAAGTAAATAAGCGCCATTAATGCCCAGTGGTTCTGAACCTACACCGGCCTAACATGAGGTTTCTCACAGTACTACAATACTACGACGAACGAAATGTAACTGTACCAGTAAATATTACACTGACACATAAAGTCACATGCGCCCTGTTTTGTACAGCCACTTACGTAAACACACACACTAACCTGATTGTGAAGATGTATATTTCAACTAGGGTAACTTAGCTCGCCATTGCTTGACCAACAAAACATTTGTAACTTCCTTTCATTACCATTAGATTAGGGACAGACCATTGTACCAAGTGCTTCCAATATTTGTATCATTCTCATGTTCTACAGATTATGCAATTCAAAGTTTATTCGACGTTTGAGTAGAAAACTGCATTACCACTTACTATATTTTCAGAAGCTTTTAAGGCTATTGACTGAATTAGCGTTCATTGACAATATCTGCGACCAATTGCTCTTTGCGTTGTTCATGTGGAGGATCTCAAAGAGCAAATAACGCTCACACACTTCATAGCATCTCGAGCGAGAGTCGTAAACAGAACAGGGATACGTATCAGCACTCGTGAATGACACTGGGCTGTAAGTAGATTTAGAGGAGTTGTCGTCTTAACTCCAAGGTACAAACAGATCGATTCCCACGGCTTTGCGTAAGATCTACTAAATGATATATCTCTAGTAGAAATCTAGTCGCCGTCTGCAATAGAATATCAACAGTAGCCTGTACGTCTGTTCCAAGGCATGTATCTAATCCCTTTATTTCCTTCCTAGCGTAGCACAGAGACGGTGGTTGCTCACTAAGGTGACTTCAGACGAATAAAGCTACCTTAGCATGTTAGTTATCAGAGGCAGATACTGTTTTAAGAGCTGTACAACTGGCTGTCTTTTATCTCTCGATGACTATCAACTTGATAAAGCTGACCAAACAAAGAGTGAATGTGACGTTCATTTGAATTCTACTGCTACCAATTAGGGTTAGTTTCAATTGGAAGCCGGTTTACATAATTCCTGGTCGACTGTGTTAGTAGAAGGATGGCAGATGCCCGAGGCGTTTAGACTCCCAACCGAGTCTTTTGTAGAGACAAGAGTCAGTCGCTGAATCTCGACGCCTGAAGACGAAGAATTGTCTCAATTAGGCGATTTTCCAAGCGATCACCTCCACAGGATATGGTTGATAGAAATAGAGGCAGAGGAATAGGACAATGTCGTATAACTAGTTTCTGAGGGCGTTAAGGATACAAAACATGTAACTCTCATATATTTCAAATGTTGATACCTAGCACAATTTCGTTTCATTTGTAGAATATGGCTACTTTGCAATGTATATGAGGTCCACAAATAATCATAACGATCACATTCAATCACATCGTAGGGTCACAAACTCAAGGAAATTGAATTCAGTTATTTCCATTTGCAATTTGTAATTATAAACATAGTATCTACTGTTACTTTACAACATATGCATGTGAGAAAACAGGAAGTCACAAACATTTCTAGGTGAAATAGAAGCCCGTGAAGCATTATAGAAGTTACCAAAATAGTTAAATTCTCATTAAATCAAAGGTTAAATGTTTTGCGAAGTTTCTTGACTTTCACAAGGTGTGGCTATGATGAGCAACTTCGTCATAAACTACCATTGACGATTGCTGTCTTCACCTGGCTTCTGCGAAAGGTCAACGACAAATACCTATAAACTACTTGTTGACGATCGAGCATCTCTGTCGTGTTGGTAACCTTCAGATGTGAACAAACACCAACACATATCAAACATACAATCACTACTTTAGTCAGGGACCAAACAGACAAGAACGGCATTAAGAAGAAAAGATTCGTCAAGATTAGCAATTCACGCTAGAGATGACTATAAAGACAATCTCATTAAAACCATATGCATGACAGAACGTCATCAAGCTGATGGTAACGACTAGCCAGTGTTGAGGTGGGGTGTGGTTCACTAGTTAGACTGTTTGAGAGCAGGGCTGTATCTCTGCCTGCCCATGACGTCTAAGCCCGGGTACATTATAGATTTCCGTTACTCTGGAGGTGACTTATTGATTGGAGCACCGCCTCTAGCTCCTTGTCCTCCAGCCTATAGTCAGCTACTAGATCTAGTGGTGGAGTCCGAGATAACAGAGTCTAAGATTACCTACAGACCATGAACAATATCCACTATGAGACGAACCAGGGCAGGTTTAAAGATGATTGTCGTATTGGAAATCACTTCCTCAAAAGCATAGTGCATCTACTACACAACTTGAGATTAGTTTTTTCCTACTTTACAGAATCTTTCTTTTTCAATTCCTTCAGGGTATACGCAAATAACCGAGTAGAATTGCGTCTTAAACTTGGCCTCATGACAAGCTGGCATACCCGCCAATAAGAGATTGATTTTTGTAACTTAAAATGTAATTTTCTATATCGACTTCTAGAACATTACCCTCTTTACTACTTATTTTTAAAACGAAATCAAAAGACGTTTTGAATGCATTTATATCAAAGGAAAGCTAGAATCAATATTAAACTCTGCGAGGAAGAAGCATTGAATGCGGCAAGGGAAAGGTTATTGATAGAGACGGCAATTGATCAAATGACTTACAGTTATGTCATTCAGAAAAGTATCAGTATATTCACTAATTGAGGTCTTTAGCTTCTGGAACGACGTATGTTTGCAATAGCTATTTTCATGTACAATGGCATACATGGAATGGCCATTAAAGATATAAATGCCCAATATAATGTACAACTTTTATCATCGACAAAAAAGTACTTACAACATGAGCATACAACATCAATGAGAACGGTTACGAGAGTACAGGGTTGCAGCGATACCGATCAATTGACGGAGGACGTTATTTAGAAAACTCCGCATTGCATTGTTCCCACCAGATACATAAAACATTTAATTGATTGTAGGTACATAGATCTGGCGTTTGTGTGTTCTATCTGTGTAACGGGGATATTTTTTTATGCCAGTCACTGTTTGCTGTCGGTCTATTTAATACTTAAGAAGGTTTAGACTGAACATAAATAGATCCGTGTTGAACCTCTTTACAAGTACATGATTTTAACTATATTAAACTAGCGTAAGGATACAACTGAACATTAAATGATAATCTGTGTAAAACAAAGACATCATATAATAGTTACGTTATTTTCATGGTTTCATTTGTTATCTGTATCCGTAAAAACTAAAGAAAACGTGAGCACACCTATTTTTTCCTGAGTATATCAAATGAACGTTTTAGTCTATAGACTAATTGAATTATGATTTCATACAAAAATCGTGTATAATAGTAATTTTTCGTTCTAGGTTGTTGTCAATTCAAATATTGAGCCACAAAAATCATTCGCTTCAGAAAAAAGTTATTCTCATCCTTTAGTACATAACGAAATCCTCTAACGTAATGGTAAGTTTGACCAAAGCCCATCTAGGTTGAACAAGAAGACGGCACTATGATAGAAGCTTGCCGTTTCATCCACCAACCAATTTGGGCTCCTCTATCATGTCCCTTCAAAACTAATTTCCGGGGAGTGACGTCACGTGACTTTTACCAGAGGAACAAAGATATATCATGTCATCAAACAATCATTATTGAATCGATGTTAGTTGATTTCAGGCCTGGACGGTTCACTTTGTGCGGCGATATCATCATTGATTGTTCTTGTAGTAAGAGGTCGGTCGGGAAACAAAACGTACTAATAGAAAGTTACCCAAGTATGAACGTAATAGACGTAATTCAATAACATATATTATTGTGTAAAAGTAAACTTCTCAGAATGTTTTTTATTTAATCTTATTTCAACAATGCAGGCGAAATTACATAAAAAGTGGACGTTATTGGTTATTAATTAATTCAATTGGTTAACTTAAAAACTATTATTTTCCTTTTGACATGTTCATACTACTTTCTACTGCGTCCAAAGTTCCTAAAAACGTTTAACGCAGATAGTGGACTTTCATTACTTATATTAGTTTAGTAACAGGATTATTGGAAACGTTTCATGATGAAAATTTTCTGTTGTTATTTCTGCATCTGAGTAGTGTTTTTACAAATATACATGTATGAATGCCTTACGAAAGAAAAAAGAGGATACGGTTACCGAAAATGCATATTTTTACAAACAGTTAAAAAGTAAGAAAATGTGTGGATCGCATCTGTATTATGGTAGTAGATCACTATGTTGAAAACAGAGAGCTTCGAGTTCCTTTCAATCGCCAATTGTATCGATAGCGGTAATATAGCATGGTGAGATCTCAGAATGACCATCAAACATTCGTTAAGTTCTCAAAAATCAAAAACATTGAATACCATCTACTTTAATCATTACAAGATTATACATTACCCAATGCTAAAATTCCTTTTTTGGTTCATAAGAATGATGTTAAACTTTAATTCAATATAAACTCATGAAATAAATATTTGAACTGAATAATTACTTCCAGTATATACTAACAATGAAATAAATGATATAAGAAAGTAATATCATGTGAATTCGCCATTGACGTTATTTCGTATATCATGTCCGGTTACCCTCATTTTCCTTTGTGACATTTTAAGTGACATGTATGTCTTACCAAAATGCACAACCGATGCGAACAGTATATCCCGTTATATCTAAAAATAGATTTTTAAAACATAAAGAAAATTAATATATCAATTCAATTTAATCTCAAATAACCCTATTCAATATTTAATAACATTCTATATAGTATCCATCAACGGCTTCCCTTAAAGGTATAATTGGAGGAAAATCCACAAATATGGACAAGAGTAGCTGTGGACATTGTAGAGATTACGGACAGGAAGACAAAGCAAGAATCAATGATGTGTGGGAAGGGGAAAGTCATTAATCAGGTAAATCAGCTTAATCTACCACGTTGTTCTCTGATGAATCCTCGTCTCCGACTATCACTGACAGCGGAATTGAAATCGTCCTGAAGCTTGAAGACATTTGGACACTGATCTTCTTGATTTATGGTGATCAAATAAACCATTAACTTCAAACTCCTTGAATACGTAATGTTTGCCTAAAGTGTGATTTAGATCTTAATCGATTCCTAATGATTATTAATTATTCTATTGAATGTTTTGTTTCTTTTAGATTGTTCTCGTCATATGTTCTCTATTGAGAAATTCCGAATAAATTTTTATTCAAGGCGATTAAATTTCAAAATAATATCAATTCAATTGTAAGAGTTTATCGGGAAAACATTACAAAATGTTATTCATAATATCTATTTAAAAATATTTGAAAAAGAAAATAAGACTGATTTATAATCTGATTAATTTTCTTTCAATTATCCAAACAACGAATCAAATATAAAGCGATTTGTGATTACCTTATATAAACGAGGATATGGATGCCCAGTGGCTGTTCCGAATTCTTTCATATAAAATCCTTATCTAATCCTAACTGGATGAGCCAATAAAATACTATTTCTAAAAAAGTACTTTTTGCATCTTAGCTGATAATCGGATTCTTCCCTTGTATCGGGCATTTAGACATGTTGTCATAATATGCTCCGTAACAGAAGATAAAATTACATGCACAAGTATTAGCCTTGCTGATACCTTGGCATTTATCTTCATTACCTCATGATCCCGTCAACTAACCATACAAGGGCTTCTTTTTACAAGTATCTCAAAGCGTTATCCATACACCAGTCTTCTCATCCCTATATTCATTGATTGGTTTACCCGTCCATGTGTCTTGTGGCTTTATCCGTATTTTCAAATACCTGTCGTTTGTACATATATACGTACACGTGTCAACTGCCTTCATCCAAACACCTTTTTTCTGTTTATATCTGGAAACTTTGTCTTCTCAACTGCCTTTATTCGTACGACCAATTACTGTATGTATCCGTACAGCTGCGTACCTTAAGTTTGTTCACTCACCTGCATATTCCAGTACAAACATCATGTGATTTGGAATGTCTTTGATGCACCCTAGCATTATGAAAACGAAACGGATAATGCTGAAGTTTCAAACCAGAAGCAAAGATACAGTTTGCAGTAACATATTCGTATGGCATACCTATCAGATAACCGTATCAAATTAGGCAAGGCATTGAAGTGACCAGGGGTCATAATTTCGAAAACGCTATTTAATTCTCTACAAAATCCTTCATAGGTCATCAACAGCTTTAGATCCAAGTCATATTTTTCCTTTTCACTGAGACGATGATATTGTGCCGATTTCTTTCATACAAAGTTTATAGGGATTATTTGAATCGAAATTCTAAAAAATCTGAATTTCACAAATATGACCCCATCTTCCTATTTAACCATGCCAAATATCAAAACTCAGCACAAGTGACGAGACGATCCATCCCGAAAAATGGTTTGGGAATGGTTATTTTACACATGGATAGTTGGATATCCTGTGTAAGTTCCCCTGGAGTTGTTTTATGGACGTCAACATCAAACCCAAATTACCTGATAATTGTACTTAGATACATGAGCACGTGAACAAACTTAAGGTACGCAGCTGTACTCCTGTCTTCTGTCTATATCCAGAAACCTGTCATCTATCTACATCCGTACAACCGTCTTCTGTCTATATTTGACACTTGTCTTCTATCTATATCCGTACACCTGTCTTTCGTCTATACCCTTACACTCGTCTTCTGTCTATATCCGTACACCCGTCTTTCGTCTATATCCGTACACCCGTCTTCTGTCTGTATCCGTACACCTGTCTTCTGTCTATATCCGTACACCCGTCTTCTATCTATATCCGTACACCCGTCTTTCGTCTAAATCCGTACACCCATCTTCTGTCTGTATCCGTACACCTGTCTTTCGTCTATACCCTTACACTCGTCTTCTGTCTATATCCGTACACCCGTCTTCTGTCTATATCCGTACACCCGTCTTCTGTCTGTATCCGTACACCTGTCTTCTGTCTATATCCGTACACCCGTCTTCTATCTATATCCGTACATCCGTCTTTCGTCTATATCCGTACACCCGTCTTCTGTCTGTATCCGTACACCCGTCTTCTGTCTATATCCGTACACCCGTCTTCTGTCTGTATCCGTACACCTGTCTTCTGTCTATATCAGTACACCCGTCTTCTATCTATATCCGTACATCCGTCTTTCGTCTATACCCTTACACTCGTCTTCTGTCTATATCCGTACACCCGTCTTCTGTCTATATCCGTACACCCGTCTTCTGTCTGTATCCGTACACCTGTCTTCTGTCTATATCCGTACACCCGTCTTCTGTCTATATCCGTACACCCGTCCTCTGTCTATATCCGTACACTCGTCTTCTGTCTATATCCGTACACCCGTCTTCTGTCTGTATCCGTACACCTGTCTTCTGTCTATATCCGTACACCCGTCTTCTGTCTATATCCGTACACCCGTCCTCTGTCTATATCCGTACACTCGTCTTCTGTCTATATCCGTACACCCGTCTTCTGTATATATCCGTACACCCGTCCTCTGTCTATATCCGTACACTCGTCTTCTGTCTATATCCGTACACCCGTCTTCTGTCTATATCAGTACACTCGTCTTCTGTCTATATCCGTACACCCGTCTTCTGTCTATATCCGTACACCCGTCTTCTGTCAGTATCCGTACACCTGTCTTCTGTCTATATCCGTACACCCGTCTTCTGTCTATATCCGTACACCAGTCTTCGGTCTGTATCTGTACACCTGCTTTTGTCTATATGTCGGTTAAAATTTCCTGTACCTATCTCCAACAACCTTTTTCCTGTCTTTAACTGATACCCCGCTTCTGTCTATATTCGTACAAAAGTCTACTGTCTATACCCGTACTGCCGACTACCTTCTGAATATCCAAACGCCTTAGAACTGCAATATATTTCTAAACATGACTGCTTTAACCCTCAACTTGTCTTCTACCGATATCCGCACATCTATCAGTTTTGAATACCCATTAGTATATACTTCAAAAGCTATTATTCATACACATGTATAGCGTCCATTCCTTCCTACCAACAGTGTATATTCGTACACTCAGCTTCTGCCTGTTGTGGAACTGCGCTTACCCCATATCTGTCTCTGTTTAAATTCCAATACACGTACAATGAGTATATACGTTTACCTGTTCACTGTCGATTTTCGGAAACCCATCTACCTCGAATACCATTATACATCCTCCAGCTACCTACACGCGTACACATCTCTACCCGTATATCTACTGCCTATATACTCGTACCTATGGTTACTGATTAGAATACCCGTACTACCATGTGATGTTCAATTATATGCAGTGCCTATATCCTATATCAGTTTATATCCATGCATGAGATATCTATCAACATTCTTAAACCGTACATTTATCTACAGTTTATACCCCTATATAACATTTAACCTGAGGGTAAGGCGGCCTATTTCCACTGCTTTATACTCCGTTTATTCGAAACGAGAAAAGACAACAGAATGTTCCAAACAGTGCTATCAAGCATGCGAAATATGAAAAGTTAGGAAATGTCCCAATCGTAGTTAAATGACAATTTGCTTTGAATTATGATTCTGCCCGAACCAGAACACCTGTCGATTTGATATGAGATAAAATCAACACATTCAGGTGAACATTAAAGTCAAAAGCCTGACTAACAACAGCGTCTATTTTCTACAACTGAACTTACTTTTAGACAGGTAACAGCAGACGACACACGACGAGGCAGACGACAGGGAGCGAGCTTCAGATCTGTTAGCTAGAGTCGCCTCCCCTCCAGGTTGCTACCATCTCGCGCCGCTCACGTGCCAGCCCTACCGAGTCTACATCAATATCGGTCCGGCCAGTCAATAAGACACGCCACCATTCCGTTGACAGAAGCACGACTTTTACAGATATGAATGAGGCTAGAAATGAATTTTCCGCGCCGTTTTGTCCTCTCCCGATTTCTCGAATGTGATTTGAAAGTGATTTTCCAGTATGTGGTTCTATAGATGCTAATTGGCCCGAACCAATATATCCCCGTGAAAGAGCCCCGCGAGACGTGATGCGTTTTCCTTGTCCCATCGCTAACTCATAGATCAACTGCTTAAGTGCTTTAGAAACCACCCGTCTTTTGGCAATGAAACCTTTATTTAAGAAGCTTTGCGTATTTATTCGAAATAAACAGAATTGTAAGATGGTGTTCTTATTCCAGTTTACTTTAGGCGGAGCCGGGATGGTTAACATTCACAGCAACGCGCTGCCGCAAGTTAAGTATCAACTTCCGGTCTCGAGTCGTGTCAATATGCGGTGGGGGCCAGCTTCAAAGTTAATCGACTATATTCGCGCCTGAATTTATATCAATATCCAGCAGCGTACCCGTCTAATTTGACGGTAAAAGAGTATGATATTGTATCAAGCAAGGCGAGGCGGATATTTATGGACAATCTCGAACAACAGTTTAACTTGAGGCAGACTCCAATATCAGACACTTAACCCCTCCCTAAATGACACGACTCTATGGAACAAATCAGTATCCAATCCTAACATCCTAATATAATCTTCAAACAGAGCACAGTGAGACAACACTGAGGCTGATGCGCAAACACAGCTTCTTATCTGATGAGGGGCAGCTCTGCCGGATTGATAGTCCATCAACACTGGATAGAGCGAGTCTGCAGTGATGAATTACTAGCATTGGCCTTGAGACAAACAGCAGATTTCCTGATGTCAATACATTTATTATATAGAAAAAATTTGTTCAGGGTATATAGTTTCTGTTTCATACTCTTAATTGGGTTTTTTTCCAGATGAGGTAGGTGATTGTCCGTCAGCGAGAGATAACGAGAATTGGCGTGAACAAGAACAAAACCTTTGTTCCTGAAGTCAACCATCTCTACCTATTGTGTAGATTTATAAGGGAATATTTATGTTGTCATATGAGTGTTTAACTTGTTTTCGAAAATCAAAGAATTTACATCTAGGGATCTTGTGTTTGTTAAAACGCATTCCTCATTAAAATATTTTAAACGTTTGACAGGGATTCGAAAAACATTCGACCACTCGTGTGGAAAAGTACTGATCCAATCAAAAAGCGTTCCGTTTATGATATCAAGAAAATATTTATTTTAACCATAATTAAAATTCCACTTTGCACTCATGATCTATGTAATGAATCTTTAATCTCGTGACCGACGACAATAATCCCATCATTAGCCACTATTCTCAGAGGAAATGTTAGTCTCTGTATTTGATCTTGTGAAAAACAAATAAGAAATAAACAGCATTTTGGCATGTAAACACCTTTTTATGTCATGTTTTGGAGCGGTTTTAACATTAGCTTTTAGCTTGTTTAGCAATTCCATTCTTTTTTATATAAATATGTGTAAACAATGTAAACAGAGCTAAGTAAGTAAGTTTTCACAAATGATTGAATAGCAAAAGAAATCTGGTACACTATTAATCCCTCATTTATCATGTTTAGACGTGTTCTTTAGTTTCCAGTTTCAAATAAATATCACATAGATTACTTTCAAACAAAATTAAATCTGAATAAACATTTTAAAATGTTTTAAAGTTGGGTGGGTGGATGACGGATGATATGTACAAGAGGTGAATAAAGTTGCACATGAAGGAAGTGTAGTAATGAAAGATGAAACACTTTAAAAGACGCGACAAGGAGATTTTATGTTTTGAAAACATTTTCAACATTTATCAGAAAAGAATAAATGTATTTGATTATAAAAAAATCAGCACTTTTACCTAATATGCATGAGCGATTACTTAAATAATGCACTGTGGCAACATGACGTTAGACCATTGTTAGAAACGATGTCAAAGCATTATAAAGTTAACAATTGTTGCAGTAGATAGCACAGTACAAGTTTATCATACTGCTATTTGAATGCAGCAAACTGTACACTGGAGACATACTTGATATGACTATATATCAACTCTGGAAAAAAGTTTGGGATCACAAAATCAGCAATGTTCATTTTTTTGTATTTCTTTCGTGTGAGTCCATTGCGAGATTCGAACCCACAATCTCATATCTAAAGGAAAACACCTATTGCAAGCCCTTGTTGTTTTCCAATGCTTTCCAATGTTTTCCAAAAGCTCAGTATTTCGTTAGAAACTAAACTAAGCAATGAATTATCATCAACAGAACCATTTTGATAAAGTGACATAAATTAAACATCTTCGAGCCATTCATTAAGGTACATGACCTCTTAACAGCTGTGCTATGTAAACAAGTAAACTAATGGGAGTTAAAAGAGCCAATCACTTCTCATACCTATGGTTTAGAGGTCATTATGTTATTCTTAAGAATTCATTCCAATATGAAACTCTTATCCTTCATGTCGGAAAATGTAACATTAACTTGATAAAGATGAAAAAAGTCATATCTTTAAAAAGATCAGATGACCAAAAGAAAAACCAGGAACTTGAAATACGACTTGATATACGAATCTACCGTAAATGTCTTCGATGTCAATACAGCAAGTTTTACTAACATCTAATTACCAATTTAAGTCAAGTCACAAGACGTGCGTCTACAGGTTTCCAATAACTCGGTCACATTGACATAAGATACAAGGAGAAACTTCTCAATGGAATGTAATATGGATGATGGTATGTACTTTTCAATTCTGACATAAAAATGTTAATTGTCAACAATATCAACATTCTCAACATTAACATGTCAATCAATGTAGAAATGGTTGTCGTGATTACAAGACTTCAGATCAAAAGATGGTCGTTGCTTTTGCCATTGCACAAAGTTAAAGGACAAATAATAAATACTTGTCATTTGTTATTTCTCAATTCGTTTATGTCATCCAATGAAATAATCTGCCATCGCTATTTACCATTTTATGAATTTCCTGAAATCAGAAATATATCTTTTCACCTTTATCAGGAGTAATTTCAATGTCGTGTTGTTACCTTGTTTAGCTTCATACTGTCCATTGTTATCTTTGGACAGTGAAATGTCAAACGCATTATACTTCAAGACACACTCTCAAAGTCTTAAAGAGTCTTCGCTAAATACTCAATTTAATGTCTTGGTTTTTTAGGTAATGTTAGGTAGAGCGACGGTATTATACCTTACAATATTGTGATACATGCTACTGACCTAAATCTATTCATCTGCAAATCAAAGACGTATGAAATTATTTCTAGGACTTTGAACAGAGGTTCATTCGACAAGTCAAGGTAAAAGCTTCTTTTATTGAATCAAAGAAATTTAAACAACTGAAACTTTTTCTTTACTTCTATTATAGG
Organism: Steromphala cineraria; assembly: GCA_916613615.1. Lineage (NCBI taxonomy): Eukaryota > Metazoa > Mollusca > Gastropoda > Trochida > Trochidae > Steromphala > Steromphala cineraria. The sequence goes on from OU744729.1 coordinate 1,051,000, forward strand.
CTATATTTAGAAATAATCAAACCTTACGGTTCTTGAGAATATGATGCCAATAGTTGCGCAAGGACATCAAATTAGAACAATGACTGGACATTCGAGTTAACAGTACAATTTGTAAATAGCAACAAATTGCAACCTTCAAATTGTAATCAAGTTGTCTACCAATTTCCTATTCCTATATTGATATTAAGCATTAATATGATGTTACGATACTGACATAAGACAATTAAATTCGAAACCGATATGTCAATAATGAAATTCAGCAAAGTGTGACTTTCAAATTATAGGAACTACTAGGATCGGTATCAGAGTGCTCTATTATGGTAAACACTGCATGCACACGTTTGGTTATGTCTCGTACCGTTCTTAGCATAAAAGCAAAGACCATATGTATCAGTTTTCTGTGCACAGCAAAATCATCATTAAACTCCCCCACAAATTAGTTTTCATTAAAGCAACATTTTCACACAGGGGTCATAACTCTGTAAAATATATTTGGATAATAAACTCAATCAAGGTATTGATACTTCAAATAGTTCCTGAGAACAGATGTTCCTTTTGAAGACAACCTTGAACTGAGTCTAACACAGCCGATTTGGTTACCTTATCTTAAATACTTTCTGAGATACGTTTTCTCTCAGACTCGAACAGAGTCAAAGACACAAAACAAGGGAAATAACTCCATTAACAATAATTAGGCGGTTCAGATTTTCAAAATCTCTATAAAGGTAATGATACCCTGATGACACACAGTAAATTTGGTTATTCCCACTTAAACAGTTTTTGAGTAAAGCTGTGCCCTTTAACTCGGACGGACGCACGTAAACCCACACACACGGACCGAGTTGAAACCTACTTTGTCACGGTGGATAATATACATACAAGCAACTCAAATCCTGAACGTCTTTAACAAGCCAGAAAGGAAATTTTGGAAATTGTTTCAGGTTAATGATAAGTATCCCTTAATAAGAGAGCTACTCTCTTTGACTTGGCGGACAATAATCCCTGTATATTGATCCAGCGTGCAATAACTCTCCACTCCTCTCAAGCAATATTCTGTCATTTCCCGGTGCATTTTCCTCGCCCTTGTTTGATTTGGCCATTTGGAGGCTATATATCTATGAGACTTCGATACAAGGTTCTACAGACGTTATACACCTTTAGTTTTTCTCACCTGACGTAACAAACTGCTCATAATACCTGGCGCTCATATCATTACAGTTAATGTAGATACTACTGTACTGCATATAGAGGCCAGCTCATTAGATTAATTTGGGAGAGGCGCTGGGGATTTATGTTCGACAGGCTTTGAATTTATTAAAACCTAAACTTAATTGTTGCTCAATTTACGCTTTTCCAATTAAGATTGATATATATTATTCATTTTGTTCAATCTTTTCTCGTAAGAAACTTATGACCAATCTGTATTTATGCAAATGTACTATAGGCCTCACAGGCAATCATTTACGAAATAAAGAGTCTGAGTCTGTTTAATCTTTTACATATTGTATAAAGTTATTTGAAATTGTACATGAACTTTTTGAAATACATTTCTTATCATTTTATATTGGTTTATACACGACATCAAAACACAAAGAATATCAAACTTAATTGACAAAATCAATGATTAATCGTATAAGTGGAGAGGTTACGGAAGAAGTCAACACTTGTACGCATGAAAGTACAGACAAGGAAAATCAACTGATTCAATAAATGGAACTGTTCTCTCAAATTGTTGACAGTGCTCGCCCGCCTGGAAATGAAAGACGAGAAACATGTCCAAATTGAATTCAAGAGACCTTGGAAGAAAAGAGCCCTCTCCAAATTATCAAGGAGCGAAGAAAGCGGTCCTATATGTGCGGTGCATTTGATTCAACCTATAATCAGTTTCTACTCCAATATTGATCAGCTAAATTTCATTGTCTTTGATAAGGTTGGGTCTCGACGCTTCCATTAATTGACAAAGACAGCGAACCCATTGCCTCTTAATCTACAGTGTTTGATTGGCCTATTGATCTTGCTTTTCTTTATCCACAACAGCACCAACTATTTACTTGGCGAGACAAGATTTGTTGTTTGTCAATGTGCTGTGTTGCGGTGTGGAACTACAAACATACTGAGTTACTCTTGTTAAGGAATTGAACGCCTGAGAGTTTGTAAAAGAAGCTCTAAAAGTAGTTAGGGATCAGTCATCAATTACAGAGGATAAGCTGTTTTTAAAAACATTTTCATCATATATCAGAAAAGAATCGATACAGTTGATAACAAAAATCCAGCACTTTTCCTATGCGTGAGTGATAAATTAAATAATGCACTGAGACTACATGACGTCAGAACATTTTTAGCAATGATGTCAAAGTATTAATTTTATCAATTGTTGAAGTAGATACCGCAGTACAATATGAGGATTCGAATTTAGCAAAAGGTACACAGGAGACATGCTTGATTTATACCCCACTTCCGGTCTCGTTGGTATGGTTTCCTTTGTTCTAACCGTAGGTATATTGACCGATACACCACAACTATTCTAATACACCTATTCTTTTTGCACACCCACATTTAGTCAGTTGTAGAGATTTTCAACTTTGGTAAATCAACGGAGTTGTAAAATTTAGAATTTTTGAGAAATTTTAACCACCAAAGTAGGAATCGAACCAGGGACTGTAATGTTGCGATGCAACGCCTCTATCAACTGAGGTACTGAGGCTTGATACAGATAGCGGTACTTTTTGTTGTGTCATGTCTAGGTTGTTGTATTTTCCTTTATAAGCCTATATATATATTTTGTACCAAATTATAATGTAATGAAGTCAGTTTATGTTTTTTTAAAGTAATAAGAAGAGTATATTGTTTATATTTTTTTAGCTAGTTAGGTCAAGACATATATACATAGAGAAGGGTGGATAGCTCTTTTTCGTCAAATATAACTAGACCGGAGTGGGGTATAAGTCAGATATACCAACCCTTCCCTCGGTGCATCACTCAATATACCTCCTGTTTGAATCGTGGATCCTCGGCTCCGGTATATATGCTACGCCTCGGAGACCATAATTCAAACAGGAGGTATATTGAGCGATACACCTCGGGAAGTGTGGGTATATCTATTACATGACTATATTCCAACTCTGGAAATTTTTGAATGACAATTTTTGTGATCACAAAATCAGTAACGTTCAAATCTGTTTATTTGTTTCTTGTGAGTCTATTTCGAGATATGCAACCACAATCTCATATCTAAAGAATACCACCTATTACAAGTCCTTAACGTTTCCCAATGTTTAAATGCTCATTGTTTCGTTAGAAGCTAAACTAAGATAGTTATAACTCAAGTACATATTGTAATACAATATTACCTACAAATCCACTTAAATAGAGTTACATAGATAAGAAATCTGAGAACCATACTTTAAGGTACATGTCGTCTTAACAGTTAAGTATGTAAACAAGAAAACGAATATGACGAGTTAAAAGAACCAATCACTTCTCATACCTATAGTTTAAAGGTTATGTTATTCTTAAGAATTCATTCCAATATGAAACTCTTATCCTTCATGTCGAAATGTGTAACAGTAACTTGATGAAGATTTAAAAAACATATCTTTAAAAGATCAGATGACCAAAATAAAACCCAGGAATTTGAAATACGACTTGAAATACGAATCTACCGTAAATGTCTTCGATGTCAATACAGCAAGTTTTACTCACATCTAATTACCAATTTAAGTCAAGTCACAAGACATCCGTCTACAGGATTTCCAATAACTCGGTCACATTGACATAAGATACAAGGAGAAACTTCTCAATGGAATGAAATAAGGATGATGGTTTGTACTTTTCAATTCTGACATCAAATTGTCAACAATATCAACATTCTCAACATTAACATGTCAATCAATGTAGAAATGGTTGTCGCGATGACAAGACAAGACTTCAGATCAAAAGATTGTCGTCACCTTTGCCATTGCACCCAATTGAAGGACAAATTATAAATATTTGTGAATAGTTGTTTCTCAATTCGTTGTCTGTCATCCAGACCCTAAAGCAAAAATATTTAATTGATGACCAACCAAGTCTACTGCAGTATAACAAGTCTAGATCGCTCAGCTTTAGGCTTAAGTTCAAGAATCTTCTGGGCTCCATTTTGTTATAATACATGATTTGATTTGATAAATATTGTCAATATTGAAAAAATACTTCTGAGACTAAATGTTAGTCTACTCAATTCGTTTATGTTATCCAATGAAATAATCTTCCATCGCTATTCTCCATTTAATGAATTCCTGAAATCAGAAATATATCTTTTAACCTATATCAGGAATAATTTCAATGTCACGCTGTAAACTTCTTTAGGTCCATACTGTCTATTGTTATCACGGGACAGTGAAATGTCAAACACATTATACTTCAATGCCGATCTCCCTTCGAGACACACTCTCAGAGCCTAAAGGAGTCTTCGCTAAATACTTGCTTCATAAAATGAATTTAATGTCTTGGTTCTTGGGGTGATGCTAGGTAGAGCGAAGGTAATATACCTTACAATATTGTGATACATGCTTCTGACCTACATCTATTCATCTGCAAATCAAAGACGTATGAAATAAACTCAATTATTTCTAGGACTTTGAACAGAGGTTCATTCGACATGTCAAGGTAAAAGCTTCTTTCATTGAATCAAAGAAATTTGAACAAATGAAACTTTTTCTTTACTTCTATTATCGGCTATATTTAGAATTAATAAATCCTTACCAATATGATACCAGTAGTTACACAAAGAAAAGACATCAAATTAGAACATTGACTGGATGTTCAAGTTTACAGTACAATTTGTAAATAGCAACAAATTGCAACCTTCAAATTATATTCAAGTTATCTACCAATTTCCTGGAACGATTTTGATATTAAGCATTAATATGATGTTACTATACTGACATAAGACAATAAAATTCGAAACCGTTATGTCAATAATGAAATTCAGCAAAGTGTTACTTTCAAATTATAGGAACTACTAGGATCTGTATCAGAGTGCACTATAATGGTAAACACTACATGCACACGTTTGGTTCTGTCTCGTACCGTTCTTAGCATTAAAGCAAAGACCATTTGTATCAGCTTTCATTAAAGCTCCCAACATTTTCACAAAAGGGTCTGTAATATATATTTGGATAATGAACTCAATAAAGGTATTGATACTCTCAAAAAGTTCCTGAGAACAGATGTTCCTTTTGAAGACAACCTGCAACTGAGTCTAAAACACAGCCGATTTAGTTATCTTATCTTAATTACTATACTAATTAATATACATACAAGCAGCTCAAATCCTGAACGTCTTTCACAAGCCAGAAAGGAAAGTTGATCTTGGAAATTGTTTCAGGTGAATGACAAATGTCCCTTAATAAGAGAGCTACTCTCTTTGACTTGACGGACAATAATCCCTGTATATTGATCCAGCGTGCAATAACTCTCCACTCCTCTCAAGCAATATTCTGTCATTTCCCAGCGCATTTTCCTCGCCCTTGTTTGATTGAGCCATTAAAGTCTATGAGACATCGATACACGGTTCTACATACTTTATACACGACAGTATCCCTCACCTGTCGTAATAAACTGCTCATAATATCTGTTTCTAATATCGTTAGAATTAGTGTAGATGACAGGTTTGCTTATAAATCAAAATCCAGCTCATTACTTCTACATAGCATGATCTGCTCATTAGATTAATGTGGGAGAGGCGTTAGGGAGAAGAGTAAGACTAATTGAATTAATATTCAGTTTAACATTCCTGGCACTGATATGAACATTTTTGATTTGAAGGCTTTGAATTAACCAAAAAGCAAACTTCATTGTTGCCCATTTTATGCTTTTCCAATAAAGATTGACATATCTTATACACTATTTATTTGCAATTTTATATGTACTATCTGAAATCCGTTTCTTATCAGTTTATCTTGTTTTCACATGACATCAAAACACAAAGAATATCAAACTTAATTGACAAAATCAATGATAAATCATATAAGTAGTCAACATAGAGAGGTTACGGAAGAAGTCAACACTTGTACGCATGTGAGTACAGACAAGGGGAATCAACTGATTCAATAAATGGAACCGTACGCGCGTTCTCTCACATTGTTGACAGTGCTCGCCCGCCTGGAAATGAAAGACGAGAAACAAGTCCAAATTGAATTCAAGAGGCTTTGGAAGAAAAGAGCCCCCTCCAAATTATCAAGGAGCGAAGAAAGTGGTGATTCTATGTGAAGCACTTGCTAGGTGCGGAGTGTTTGATTCTACCTATAATCAGTTTCTACTGTGATATTGATCAGCCAAATTTCATTGTCTTTGATAATAAGGTTGGTTCTGGACGCTTCCATTAATTGACAAAGACAGCGAACCCATTGCCTCTTAATATACAGTATTTGATTGGCCTATTGATCTTGCTTTTCTTCATCCACAACAGCACCAACTATTTACTTGGCGCTACAAGCTTTATTGTTTGTCAATGTGCTGTGTTGTGGTGTGGAACTACAAACATACTGAGCTAATCTTGTTAAGAAATTGAACGCCTGAGATTTTTTAAAAGTAGCTCTAAAAGTAGTAAGGGATCAGTCATCAATTACAGAAGTAAGCTGGGAGTTTTTAACTTGACAATTTACATTAAAATATAACCCCTCTTTAACTGAATGTAATTCTTCGATGGTCCTAACCATTTAAGTGTTGATTTTCATGACCCCATTTTAGAATTTTGAAATATATGTCTTTTTATGTAAAAGAAACCCCTCAAATATTGATTGCAGTTACGGTTAAAGATATATGTATAGTATCTTAAAGGTGAAACTGTCAGAGAGTGGCTTACATATTCATATTACATATTCTTTAACTGTATAATTCCATATCTCGAAAATAAAATGTCTCTACATTGTATTAAGATTCCACGAACAGCAAACAAAAGCCTCGAATGAATAAAGTGCAATAACAAAAAAGAATATTCCTTTCCCTGCAGTCACTCCTCTCGCTGTCAAAGACTCTTCTTCTCTATGGGCATGGGATGGAACTCATGCAGATTTTTAATACAGTTTGTAGGACAGTCTTCTTTCAAAATTTGAATCCCAATAATAATAATAATTAACAATATGTTAGACTTTTTTCTCCCAGCAAAGGCTTTATACTGATTTTTTGTCACCTCTTTAAGGTTTTAAATAAATATGGTTTTATTCTGGACCAATTAAGAATGAAGTCCGTAAGGTAGCCTTAGTGCAATGCTTAAGAATGGGAGTTAAGGTCAACCTTAGTTGCTGAGTAAGCTTTCTTATTTAAACATTTATATAATTTCAGTTTACATTGTCTACATGTACACCCTAATGATTTATGAAAAAGACAATCTTATCATTTTACTGATGACCGAGATACTAGTATGAGCTGTGAGTATATTCGCTATAACCGCACATTAGTTGTGTTGCATCACCAATTGTTCTTCTGGCGAGTTTGTATAAGAGGACAGTCCTATTACAGCTGGATGTTGTATATGATCACATACGGATCGATCATAGTGTCGGATTCCTCGTACTTTTCATACAAACATGTTTATTCTATTTGAAAGTGTGAATGGATAAGTAAATGTGAAAAATCAAAATGAGGTCAACTATATTGGAAAATCAACATGAATATACATCAAAGCAAAACAATATAAAATAAAAATAAAAATTTTAGTAAAATGTAGACATTATTTACTTGTAGTATTTCTGAGTACAATGTAGTTTAAGGCTAATCTTATTCAGACTTAAAACTTCTTAACTGTCATAATTATTATAAAATGTGTTCCTTGAATGTAAATTTAATGTAGTTATAAGCTGTTTAAAAGATACCAAGGTTTTAACCACGGCATTCAGTTTGAGCTGAAATCAACTTGTCAAGCCGAAAAAAACCTGATAACTGTATGTTTTTACAGCTAGTTTTCTGGCCAAGTCTTGTAGGGCATGTCGCATCCTACAACATTAAACATTCCTACAAAACAATTTCTCTCTTTCTGGAAAAACGTCTGAATGGATGAGTTATTTTAACTCTTCTTTCTTTCATACAGTCAAAAATGTCCTACAAGAAACGAACGAGTTTGATCAAGCGTGCTTTGTATTGGAAAACTTTTTTATTTCTGATTCAAACCTTGTGTAATGTGTAATTGGCGAAAGTCAAAAAGATTAGATTTAATGACACGGAGTCAGACATATGTCGACATCTTAAAGAATGCCATTTAAACACGTCAGATATTAAGTGCATCCATGATGACATATAGCTTGACAAATTATTTTTTTCAGATTTCAAGTTCAAATATGTTAAAACTTCGCAATACTAAATCATGTTTTGCTTCATAAAATATCATTTGCATAAGTTTTCAACCAACTATAAATTATATCGAATCATTAAAGGGACAGTAGCACGTTTTAGGGAGAATATAAGGTGATGTCAGGAAAATGAAAATAAATGGTTCCAATTGAAAGACAAAGTATTGAAACTAAATGAAGCAGTAATCAATCACATTTATGAAAAGCTCAGCCATGCAATTCCGTTTTCTACACAACATGAATTAAAGGTGTTCACACAAATGGCTGCCAATGGACTTTATGTGAATCTTCTCTGACTATGGCTAATTGGAAGTCAATCTTTGAATTGAAATATATCAATGGATGCACATTATTTTGACATTGATACTTTCTTTTTAGGAATCTTATCATGAATTATGGAATCACAGAATCATACAATTCTCACATTTAGACAGATCTATTGGTAAAAAAAGGTGCATCAAACTTGTAAATCATACAAAATATATAAATTCACATTTCTTTTCTGTATTCTAAAACAATATTTTCATAAGAGCCATTTTCAGGTTTGGAAGATGAAAGATAACAATTTCTATTTCTTTTTTTAGTGCAACTTTCCAGGGTAGACACCCAACCTTTATCAGGCAGTGTGTTTCGTATTTTAAGTTGTTTTGTATGAATAATAGCCGCTCAGCTCAGATGCCATCATATTTTCGATTTCTTGCAAAACAGTTTACAAGTTTAACCAAAAACATAAATATTCCTATTTGGGCAGTCCCAACACTCGTTGTCAATAACGAAACTTTCCCAATTTGATGGTCGATCCTAGATCGGACGTTATTGAGTTGATTTATTGAAATTCATGAATCTCAAATATAGGGGCTAATTAGAGAATTGATCATGAAAATCCTATTACGACCCCATTAATCTTAGCTGAAGCAGATGAAACACTAGCCACTAATGCACGAAATCGAATGTTTAGCTATATCAACCATAATTAGCCTATTCTTGATCTTATCTTATGCTAAAATCGTCTGAAATTATCTAAAATTAGAATTACACATTGAAGATTCTGTTTTTCCTATGTGCAATGATTTCACACCTCTGACTTAAGTAAGGGATAACAGAAAGAGAAAGGTTGACTTTTTCTGTTCATGTTTTCTCTCCCTCAATATGAATATGGGGGGAAGTCTTAATAACGCTAGATTTAGGAATTGAAAACTATGGAATTTGGCCACAAGACGGCAGAGGGTGTCATGTGATACCAGTGCCCTAACAGTGTCAGCTCTTGAGTGCAAAAACAACTAACCATGAAGGTTACGATGAAAAGGATGTTAAATGGCTTTACTACATTATACTTATAGTCAACCCTCTTGGAGAAAAAATGTGATAAGATGAATTGACAACTTTCTTCGTATCAAAACCCAAAGGTTGCTACTTGCATATTGATGTGAGTGAGATACAATGTAATTACAATATGAATTAATAAGTGTCAGCAAAATATCAAAATTAGTCGAATGTTAAATGTCATGTGTTCAAGTGAATTAAACATTATTATCCACATAAAGACAAATAACAACATCAACTAATCTTTCTTTCTTGCGATGTTGATGTTATATGTTTGATATATATGTTGAATGGCACTGAAATCTTCCGATTTTGTAGCATCATGTCATCTGATAAACAGGGAACACTCTCAAGAATATTGACTTGTTATACCACGCCGTGATCAAATAAAGCTTCCTCCTCTGGGTAAAACCATCGGTAACTCGATCAAAGGTTTAAATGTCCTGTAATGGAGATGATAAACGTAATTTTCAGTTATCAAGCAGCAAATTGGTGCTGTTTATGTGAACATTGCCATCCAGCACTAGTACTGTTAGTATAGCAGTATTTACATCTTGAGATTTATTTCTTTAGAACAGCAGAAATTTACAATTAATCATCATTAAATATTATAATCATAGTTTATCAAAAGTATACTTGAACTTCTAAAACTCAATTTGAACTAAACACAGTTTATGATGTAATTGTAAGTTACGAAAAGCAAGATATATAATAAAAAAAGATCTCTCAGAATAAACAATTAAAACATTTTTAAAAACCTTTTAAAAAGCATGATTATTTCGAAAGCTGTAAAGCGTTCGCACAACAGTAAAGTATCTATTCAATGTTCAATGCAGTGTTACTATGTCTTCAGTTATCCTTGTAGCCATTCAAAGAAATGTTTCAGTTTGATTATCCCAAAACCAGACACAGTTCTGTTCACATGTATGAAGGGTATTTTAATGTCATATTAGGTTCATACTTTCCATTGTCATCTTTGAACAGTAGAATGTCACACATATTATACTTCCAACATTATTTCCGTCCTAGGCAAACATTCCAAAACATTAAGATTTGATTTCTAAAATATTGTATACAAGTTTAAGCTTTATTATGTTGTGATGTTCGAGATGATGGTAGGTAGAGGCAAATAACAATATGGTGTAACATGCAACTGACTCAGATTTATTCATCTGCAAAGACATATGAATTATACCAATTATTTCTTAGTCTTTGAACAGAAATTCATTCATCAAGTCAAGAATAAAGATTTTTCAAAGAACTTGCCATAGACTCAAAGAAATTAGAACATAGGACACTTTTTTCTTTGAGAAGCTATTGTTTGACAATATCTACAGTTCTAATATCATTTATGTTTAGGATTAATCAAACCTTACTGTTCTTAAGGACATAATATCGATGGTAATGAAAAGATATCAAATTAAAACTTATTTTTTGGAATTATTGGAAATTCTAGTCCACAGTTAATTTGTCAATTGCAGAAGGTTGCAACCTTTAAACTTGTATAAAGTTGTCTATCAAATTTCCCAGGAAATAATTAATTTATTCAGTATCAACATGATGTGACGATATTTACATTTGAAAAGAGTAAAGAATTTAGAACCGTAATGTCAATGATGACATTCAACAAATGGTTACCTTGAAAATATCAATGAAATCTAGGTTTTGTTACAGTGTGTAAGATTAAGATGGTTGTGGTCGACACTACCTGCACACATGGGGTGCTGTCCACAGGGTTTAAGCAAAGACTATCAGCTTGCTGTTAGCTAATGAACGTGTAACAAAATGTCAACCATGAAGTGAAATGAGAATGTAGCAAATTTATGTTTGTATGTTATTAATCATTTTCTCAATTGCCATGTACACGTTATAGTGATAATATGTGATGTGAATATTGTGTATATATCTGTTGCATCTTTGTTATTGTATTTACCTGAGAACTGTATAAGTGTAAAACAAATTAATAAAGCCATTATCTTATCTTATATTATTTTCCCTCCTACGCTGTCTTTTCCTTCTTTTTGGCCTAGAAGAAGTGATAAAAGCTATAATATCATTTGTTATTGATTTATTATAGGCTATGTAAATTATAAGCTACCTAAAATTACCAATATGAATACCTGTTCATCCATTTTTAAAATATTTACTATGATTTCAGACGGACATTCCTTTAAAGGTTGTACTTTCTCAGAGATAAGGAAACCACAAAATTACAAATCCTGAAAGTCTTTAACAAGCCAGAAAGGAAGGTTGATCTTTGAAATTGTTTCAGGTTAATGATAAATGTTCTTTAATAAGAGAGCTACTCTCTTTGACTTGACGGACAATAATCCCTGTGTATTGATCCAGCATGCAATAACTCTCCACTCCTCTCAAGCAATATTCTGTCATTTCCCAGGCACATTTTCCTCGCCCTTGTTAGATTGAGCCATTAGGAGGGTATGGGACATCGATACAATGTTCTACAGTCTTTATACACGGCAGTTTCCCTCACCTGGCGTAACAAACTGCTCATAATACCTGCCGCTCATATCGTTAGCATTAGTGTAGATGGCAGGTAGCTTATAAATCAAAATCCAGCTCATTACTTCTACATAGCGTGGTCTGCTCACTAAATTAATGTGGGAGAGGAGTTAGGGAGCTGAGTTAGGCTAATTGAACTAATGTTCAGTTTAACATTCCTGGCACCACTAACTTCTCGATATGAACATTTTTTATTTATGTTCAACAGGCTTTGAATTAACTAAAAAGCAAACTTCAATGTCGCCAATTTTTTGCTTTTCAAACAAAGATTGATATATCTTATACACTTTGTATAAAGTTATTTGCAATTTTACATGTACTATCTGAAATCCGTATCTTATCAGTTTATCTTGTTTACACATGACATCAAAACACAAAGAATATCAAACTTAATTGACAAAATCAATGACTAATCGTATAAGGAGTAGAGAGGTTACGGAAGAAGTCAACACTTGTACGCATGTGAGTACAGACAAGGAAAATCAACTGATTCAATAAATGGAACCGTTCTCTCAAATTGTTGACAGTGCTCGCCCGCCTGGAAATGAAAGACGAGAAACATGTCCAAATTGAATTCAAGAGGCTTTGGAAAGAAAAGAGCCCTCTCCAAATTATCAAAGAGCGAAGAAAGCGGTTATTCTATATGAAGCACTTGCTAGGTGCGGGGCATTTGATTCTACCTATAATCAGTTTCTACTCCAATATTGATCAGCTAAATTTCATTGTCTTTGATAAGGCTCTGTCGTGGTGCTTCCATTAATTGACAAAGACAGCGAACCCATTGCCTCTTAATCTACTGTGTTTGATTGGCCTATTGATCTTGCTTTTCTTCATCCACAACAGCACCAACTATTTACTTGGCGAGACAAGATTTATTGTTTGTCAATGTGCTGTGTTGTGGTGTGTACCAGCATACTGAGTTACTCTTGTTAAGGAATTGAACGCTTGAGAGTTTTCTTAAGTAGCTCTTGAAGTAGTAGTAGGACCAGTCATCCATTACATAGGATAGGCTTCACTTGACATTTTACATTAAAATATGACCCCTCCCTAACTCAAGGTAATACTTTGATGGCCCTTACCATTTAAGTGTTGTTTTCATGACCCCCTTTTCAGAATTTGAAATATATGTCTTTTTATGAAAGCAACTCAAATATTTATAGTTACGGTTAAAGATCCTACATTTATAGTATTTAAAGGGTGTCTCTGTCATAGGTTGGCGAATTTATTAAATATGGTTGGTTTTATTGTTTTTTTAACTGTAGAATTAAGTTAAGTTAAACTGCATATTGTATCAAGATACTGTGAATAACTGTAACAAAATCCTTGAATGCATAAAGTGCATGTCATTTAAAAGCTATAAGTACAAATAATATGTTCTCCTCTATCGGCATGTCATATTCAGTTTTTAGGACAGTCTTATTTCAAGTTGTAATCCAAACTATCAAAGTTAAAAACAAAAATATGTTGAACTTTTTTATCCCCAGAAAAAGCATTATATAAACTTTTTGTCACCCTTTAAGAAATATGGTTTTATTCTGGGCCAATTTAGAATGAAGTCATTGCCGAAGCCTTAGTGCAATGCTAAACCTGTGTTAAGGTTGTTATATGAAAGGAGGCCCATTCCCTTACTAAGCTTTCTTATCTAAACATCTATGTATCTTTTCAGTTTATAATGTACAATAAAATGTTTTATGAAAAAGACAATCTTATCATGATATTGATGACTGAGATATGAACTTATATAATATTCGCTATAAGCGGACATCAGTTTTGATCCTTAATCAATTGCCTTACTGCCGAGTTTCTATAAGAAGACAGTCCTTTTATAGTTGGCTGCTGTAAATGATCATATTGTCCGATTCCTTGTTCTTATTATCCAAACATGTTTTATTCTATTTGAATGTGTAAATGAGGAAGCAAATGGGGAAAATCAAATTGAGTCCAAATACATTGGACATTCAAAAGATTACACATCCAAGAAAAATAATATAAATCAAAGTACCAATTTTAGGAACACGTATAAATTATTAACTTGTAGTCTTTATGCGTAGTTTCAAGACTACAAATTTCATTGGTCGTACCACCTGTTGCTTGAGAGACCTTTTAAAATCTATAATTACAAAAAAATTACCTCCTACTTAAAGATAAAACTGCTTCATTTTCAACCACATTGAAGTTTCTTCTCGTTTTGAATATTATAAAATGTTTTATGAGTGTTAATTTTATGCAGAATTTTATCAGCTGGTTAAAAGAAACCAAGGCCTTTTGATTTTATTTAGATTTAACAACGTCATTCAGTTTGAACCGAAATCAGCCGATCACTGGTTGTCTTTACAGCCTAGTATTGTGGCCAAGTTTTGGAGGGAGTGAAGCATTCACATCATTCAACATTTCTACAATACATAAATATGTGTCAACCTTTAATAGTCAAACTTTAGTCAAGTCAAAATATTTTATAAGAGGCATTTAGGAGTTTGTAAGGTGGACGGATAAGAAGTTGATTGACGACTTCTATATTTCCAGATTATCAACACTGTTACTATTTTCAAGTGTTTAGATTCAATTTTTGAACAATTGAATTCATTTAAGAATTTCTACTCAAATGCCATTATAAATGTATTATACATGAAGTTATTATTTGCAAAACGGTTTAAAGTAAATACAATTCAGAAACATTGATATTTCTGTTAGTGTAGGTCCTATTGCTCTATGTTATGTGGTAACACTACTTGCTTATCAATACTGTAAGCTTCTCTAAGTAGCTGGTCGATCCTAGCTCGGAAGTAATTGAGTTGATTTATTGAAATTCATAAATCTCACATTTGGGGGCTATTTAGAGAAGTGATCCTGAAACTGCAATTACGATCCCATTGATCTGAACTGTAGCATATCGAACAAGACTTGAACGAGCAAATGAGATGTTTAGTTAATTCAACCATACTAAGCTTAATCTCAGTCGAATCTTGTGCCAATTTCATTCGTCAGTACTACTTTTCATTTCTAAAGTAAACTTTTAATTTTGTAATATGATTGCATAAGAGGACATGATACAGGGGAAATTTATGTTAATAATTTAAAAGCTTAATTTGGAGGAGAAAATTCTCTTCATACTAACAAAACTACCTGTTAAGCAGAAATTAAGATATCAATGCTTACTTTCTTTCCAAGGACAGCGACAAATAAACTTAATTGGGGAATTTGTAAATGCATTCATATTGTTATCTGTTAAAAGATAATGAATGGTTCTGACATGTATAATAAGTTGTAATGATTAGATAAGATCTTAACTATATACACCAGTGAAAACTCTATTAAACTGGTGTTTGTCAAATATTTGTAAACAAGTGGAAAAAGCTTAAAATCACCTGTTATAGGGGTTTCTTAAAGGCAGAGAAGTTAGTAACTCTAGAATTTTTTTTAATGTTTTAATGATTAAGTACAATCCACAGTCATTAAAACATTTATGAAAGCAAAAACAACAGTTCTTAAAGAAAAAAACAATAGTAATCTGTTTGTCCAAACGTGAATATTCATTCATGCCTTTTGAAATGAAATAAAAGGATTATTGTCAAATTGGCAGACAGAAATTTAAAAAAAGGATATTTCTGTAGCAATGTATTTTAAACATTACATAATGAATTATCTAAATATCAATAATTGAAGCATTTTATTATGCATATCAAAGAATCTAGCCTTATATCAGGAATCACAAAGATACAGTTCGTGAGAGTCTTTAACAAGCCAAAGAAAGGTAGGTCTTCTTGGGCTTCTTATTTGAAAGCAATTCAGGTTAATGATAAGACAGCTACTCTATTTGACTGAATGACAATAATCCCTGTATATCCCCTCAAGTAATATTCTGTCATTCCCCGGCACATTTTCTTCGCCCTTGTTTAATTGAGCCATTAGAAGCTATCACGCATCCATACAAGGCTCTGCAGTCTTTATACACGGCAGTTCCCCTCACCTGGAGTAACAAACTGCTCATAATAGCTGGCGCTCATATCGTTAGCATAAATAAAGATTGCAGCTCATTTATAATCCGAATTCAGCTCTTTACTACGTTAGGATTCAAAGCGTGAGCAGTTCATTAGATTAATGTGGGAGAGGCGTCGGGCAGAAGAGTACAACTAATTGAAATAATAATCAGTTTAAACAAACTGGAGCAAATAACTTTTTGATATTTTATTTATGTTTGACAGACGTTGATTTAACTCAATATAAACTTCATTGTTGCTGATTTGCCACTTTTCCAATTAATTAAGATCGATATAGCTTAAAAATTTATGAACTAATTTTAAATAAATCATTAAAAATATACGAGTTAAAAACGCAAATGATATCAAAGATTATTGACAAATTCAAAGGTTGATTTATTGTAAAACCAGTTAACAAGCAAAGTTGCAGTAATAGCCAACACTTGAACGCATGTAAGTATAGACATAAAGAGGCAACTAATTCATTGACTCTCTCACTCCTCCTGTTAACACACACTAGCGTGGCTGGAAATGAAAAACGTGAAACAAGTCAAGATGAATTTAAGAGGACTCAGAATGAAAAGAGCCCTCTTTAAATTAGCAAGACGCGAAGAGAGTGCAGCACTTCCTAGGTGTGGAGTGTTTGATTCTACCTATAATCAGTTTCTACTCCAATATTGATCAACCAAATTTCATTGTCTTTCATAAGGCCGAGCCACAACCATTAATTGACAGGAAGGGAACCCACTGCCTCTTAATCTACAGTGTTTGATTGGCCTATCGATCGTTGTTTTCTTTATCCACAACAGCACCAACTATTTACTTGGCGCAACAAGATTTATTGTTTGTAAATGTCCTCTGTTACTGTTTGGAACTACAATAATATTAAGTTACACCTGTCAAGGAATTGTCCACCTCTCATTAAATGTTTGAGAGTTTGTAAAATAAAAAGATGTGCTCTACGATAAATTACTATTCTGTATTGTTTTTGTTGAAAACAGTTAAGTATAAAATATGACTCAGCGCTAGACAAAAAGTTAAATGAAAAAGACAATTTATCATTTTAAAGATTACAGAGATACAAAATGTACTTTAAGCATATTAACTATAAAGCATATTAATTTTGTTGCATGATCGAACGTCGCACTGCCAAGTGAATATCAGAGGACAATGCAGTATATAATATTGGATAGATCGAGACAGAAGCTGTGGTCAGAATCTTTCTATTTTATTTTTCTGTGTGAATCTTTGAATGACGAAGTTTATCAAATAATCTATTCTGAAACAAACATATTTCCCTGTAAATACATATCATTTCCATTCCAGTAACTTTTTATGTCCCTTGTTAAATTATATTACATTTGCTTAGAACATGTAAAGATGATTTACTTGTAGTATTTTAAGTAGTTTCCAGACCACAAGACATAATTGGTCGATGTTGTTCACACCACTGGCTGCTTTCGACCTAACAGGAGCTTATTACTTGATATTGGGCTCACAATCAAAGAACAAACTGTGCTTGATTTTCAACTTCATTAAACCTCTTCATGTTATGTTTTTTTCCAAAATGGGCATAAAAGATTAATTTTGTGTAATTATCAACTGTTAAAAGAAAAACAAGTTTTTATTTATTACCAAAAAAATCATTTATTTTGAAGTGAAATTGCCTTGTCAACCTTTTTTGGCCAAGTCTTGGAGGGCATAAGGCACATTAAACAAGGCTACCCAGCAACAGTTTCAGCATTCCTACAAATACTCAACGAGAATGGATTCCTAATGGACAAGTTATTTTTAACTCTACTTTCTTTCATACAGGCAAAATGTCTTCTAAGAAACGAACGTGTTTGATCATGCATGCTTTTTATTGCCAAACCTTTTGATTTCTGATTGAAATCTTGTGTAATATGCACTTCATGATGGTAAAAAAAATGAAATTAAATGACGCGGAGGCAGACTTGTGTCGACATCTTCAAGAACCCCATTTAAACATGTCGGATATTACGTGCATGATGACATCTGGCTTGACAAATTATGTTTTTTAAGTTTTTAAGTTCATTACTGGATCATCTTCGGTTCATAAAGTATAATTAGTCAATTATCATTTGCTTTAGTTTTCAACCAACTTTTGTTAATAGCAAATCATAAAAATCAATCTTTGAAGAGAAATGTTTAGAAATGGACACACATTATTTTGATATTGAGGCCTTTTTCTTAGACAGAAACATACATTTCTCAAATCTTTTATATAACGTTGTTAAACATTAGAAAGATCATATAAACATATATTTTTATATGTTCATCAGTCTCTTTTAACATACTTGCCTTGTATACTTTCTTCTTTGTTCTTCATTCACTAATGTATATTTGTTTTAAATTTCTGTGTATATAAACAAATGTTAAAATGTAAATGATCTTGTTTATAGGGTATAATGGCTTACGAGTTTGAGAAGAACATAAACAGCAAATTTATCTATTGCATACATGATGCATGTATGTATCTAATCAAACTTGTAAAAATCTATGAATTGTTAATTGCCACGTTTTTGTATTCTGAAGTAGTCTTTTTTGACAATTAATTAAAAGTTAGAAAGAAACAGGAATCAAGGATTGTGATGTTTCATGAAAGATTCCAACATCGTTATAAAGCAGATAGATGTTCTCCATTATCAAGGTGTGCCTTAGTACCGGTATGTTCAGTTGTATTTTAACAATGCCCTTCGTCTCAGATGCCACTTTATTATCTAAATATTAAAATCATAAAAGAGGCATCATCTAAAACCAGAAACATAAATATTCCTATTTGGGTAGTTAGTTCAAGTCTCTTAACGATGTGGTAACTCCTTTTGATTGCCAATAATGTAAGCTTCTCTAAGTAGCTGGTCGATTCTAGCTCAGAAGTAATTGAGTTGATTTATTGAAATTCATAAATCTCACATTTGGCAGCTAATTTGAGAAGTGATCCTGAAAATCCAATTACGATCCCATTTGCCTAAACTGTACCATATGGAACATTAGTCAATAACCTCTGAAACCATAGAAAGCCTAATCTCGGTCCAATCTTGTAACAATTTCTTGCTTCAGTGCTACCAAACATTTCTAAAATAAACTTTAAACTTGAAAAGTTATTTACAACAGAGGGGAAAGAAAGAGTCCTTTTACAGAATTATTTTCTTGTAATTCAATTTCATAGAGACATTTTTGACCAAATTAAGATATTTTACTTCTAAGGGCAACAAATGATGTGAACTTTCATTACATTTTTTCAACAAGAAGGTTGCTGCTTGCATTATGAGGAGATGAAGATACAATATGATTTCTTAAAATGACAACAAAATATAAAATGTATTGTCAAATGTTGAATTTGATATGATGGCCATTAAGAAATTTAACAAAGTGTTTTTTGACACAGAACCCACAAATTGTCTATTCTTTCTGGTGTGGGAGTTTCATGCCAGAAATATATATAGAAATCTTCAAAGGATTTTTTCATAAAATATATAATATATGTCTGGAGCAACACAGAATCCTTTTCGTTTTATATCGTTGTGTCGCCTTATAACATTCGAAACTATACTACCTGTCATTATACCACATATGAAGTGATCAAATACGCATACCTCTCCTCACTGTCAACCATTGGTAACTTCATCAAAGAGTGAACTATCTACTTACATTCAACTCAAATATCAACAATTATAGGTAGCAAATTCGTGTTGAATATGTGGAAAATGCCATTCTTCCATTTGCATTTATATTTCGTTGGCAAAAAATTATGTTGCCAATATTGCATCATTTAAGGATTAATCTGCATGGATATCTTCATCACAGTTAAACTTTTATTATAAGTAAGCTATACAAAACATTACATCTTGACAAACAAACAGGCAAAGTTTGATCTAGACCTAACAGTATTTGAAGGACGAGAAGAAGATGGACCGTAAGATGGATGGAAGGACCAATTTAAACAACCTCTCATTCAATACTATTTTTATCAAGGAATAGATATCATAAGACATTTATTATTCAATAAGGGTTTGTAAGTTCCTGAAGTTTAACTTAGAATAATGCCCGGAAAAGAGTAATGTCTTCGTTTAAATCACGACATATACTCACTAGCGGTTCTTTTACAGAAATATGTAAGTTGGCCAAAGGACTTGGATAAACTTAAAAATTATAAAAATACAATATTTGATTTTGTCCCGTGTCGCTGCACATTCCGCATCATTATGAAAATAATTTGCTACCAATCCTTGATTTTCATTTATTTTAACAGAAACGTCACAAAGCAGTAAGGTAGATCACCCCATAGATTTCTATTTATGCCTATTGAATCGAAAGGATGATCATCACATTATGGAGATTGCAAAACGATACTCCAATAAAGATTGTTCATAGATAAGATCAGTGATTTCACTTCCAAAACTTATTTTAATCATTACTGAGAGAAATTTAGTTTTCAAGGTTATTTACATTTGACATATTTCACTATACATATCCAAGATTGCCTTCTCATATCAATAAACGAAAGGCTAACATTTCTGAACTTCTTTTAAAAAGCCAAAAGGATAGGTACGTCTTCTAGGGTCCTTTTTGAAAGTGTTTCAGGTTAATGATAAATGATCCTTGATAAGAGATCTAATCTCCTTGACTGAATGACAATAATCCCTGTATACCGTGCAATAACTCTCCAATAAAGAAATATTCTGTCATTTCCCGGCGCATTTTCCTCGCCCTTGTTAGATTGAGCCATTAGGGATACAAGGTTCTGCAGCCTTTATATACGGCAGTATCCCTTACCTGGCGTAACAAACTGCTCATAATACCTGGCGCTCATATCAGCAGAATAGATTGAGATGTAATTTAGTATTCATAGCGTGAGCAGCTCATAAGATTGATGTGGGAGAGATGTTTTAAAGCGGAGTAACACTAATTGATATAATATCCAGTAAAAACATTCCTGGCGCCAATGATTTTTAGATATTTGATTTATTGTTGACAGGTTTTGATTTTGGAAAGGCATAGGACATTGATTCATGGCTCGAAGCTTTTATACAGGGCAGTGTCAGGTGAGGAAGTATGACGCTCATAATACCTGCCCCTCAATTCCTTACAAATAATGTAGCTAGCTTATAATTTCTAATTCAGCTCATTACTACTTTAGAGCAATGTCAACTCTTTAGATTTATTTGGGAGAGCATTTGCCACTTTACCACTTTATTTAGATCTATACATCTTAAAACTTTTATGAAGATTTTGAAAATTAGGACATCATTTCATTTTCTTCATTTCCATGTTTGTCTCTTTTTGAATGTTGTCTTTTAAATAACTTTTTTATTATTTTCATATTTTTGGACGAATTAAAAGCACAAATGATGTAAAACTTTATTGACAAAATCAGAGATTGATTTATCGTATATCAAGTTATTTTGAGAGGTTAGAGAAGAAGCAAACACTTGAACACAAGTAAGTACAGACAAGCGAAAGCCACTAATTCAATAAATGGATGCTCTCTCTACTAACGTAGACACGAGCTAGCCGAAAGACGAGAAACAAGTCCAAATTGAATTCAAGAGACCTTGGAAGAAAAGAGCCCTCTCCAAATTGTCAAGGCGTGGAGAAAGTGGTGATTCTATGTGAAACACTTACTAGGTGTGGAGTGTTTGATTCTACCTATAATCAGTTTCTACTCCAATATTGATCAGCCAAATTTCATTGTCTTTGATAATGTTGAGTCTCGACGCTTCCATTAATTGACAAAGACAGCCAACCTACATGTATGCCTCTTCATCTGCAGTGTTTGATTGGCCTATTAATTGTTCTTGCTTTTGTTCCTCCACAACAGCACCAACTATTTACTTGGGGCGACAAGATTTGTTTGCCAATGTGCGGTGTTGAGGCATTGAACTACAAACATACTGTGTTCTCGTCTATCTTGAATATTTGAGAGTTTGCAAAACAAGTTGCGATCAGCAATAATTTTTATTTTATTTTGTTGCTTGACACTGTTTCTTGTATTCTGAAGTAGTCTTTTTTGACAATTATTTAGAAGTTGGAAAGATACAGGAATCAAGGATTGTGATGTTTCATGAAAGATATTAACATCGTTATAAAGCAGATAGATGTTCTCCATTATCAAGGAGTTGCTAAGTATGTTCAGTTGTATATTAACAATGCCCTTCGTCTCAGATGCCACATTATTATTTAAAAATTAAAATCATAAAAGAGGCAACAAGTAAAACCAGAAACATAAATATTCCTATTTGGGTAGTTAGTTCAAGTCTCTTAACGATGTGGTAACTCCTATTGGTTGTCAATACTGTAAGCTTCTCTAAGTGGCTGGTCGATTCTAGCTCGGAAGTAATTGAGTTGATTTATTGAAATTCATAAATCTCACATTTGGCAGCTAATTTGAGAAGTGATCCGGGAAATCCAATTACGATCCCATTTGCCTGAACTGTACCATATGGAACATTAGTCAATAACCTCTGAAACCATAGAAAGCCTAATCTCGGTCCAATCTTGTAACAATTTCTTGCTTCAGTGCTACCAAACATTATGTTTTTATTTAATATTCATTAGACGAAGTTGGACCATACACCTGGACAATTAACTTTTTGTGAATATCTTTTGACATATATATATATGTAGTTTTGTTGCATAAAGAAATTTCGTACTGCTAACTCAATGTCAGAAGACAATGCAGTATATATTATTTAATAGATCGAGACGGCAGCTGTTGTCAGATTCTTTGTCTTATAAAAAAAAATTATGTAAAACTAAATAAGAAGTATATGAAAGAACCAAAAGTGAAATTAAGTACATTAGAATATCAATCGATTCGGAAGCCAATATCTTTCCCAGTAAAAACAAGTATCATTTCCATTCCTATAATCATTTCTCAAAAAAAGGAAATAAGGATTTACTTGTAGTATTTCTCTGTATTTTCCAGACCACAAGACTTTATTGGTCGATGATGTTCGCACCACTGGTTGCTTTTAACCTGATGAAATCAAGTTACATCAAATTAGGCTCACATTCAAAGATCAATCTCTGCTTGATTTTCGACTTATTGAACCCTCTTTATGTTTTGTTTATTTCAGGTTTATGGAAAGTTAATTTTGTGTAATTATTGGCTGGTTAAAAGAAAGTAGAGGCTTTTGATTTCACTATGTTTTAAAAACGTCATTCAGTTTGAAGAGAATTCGGCTTGTCAAACCTAATGGGAGCTAACAGTCATTACAGCCTTGTTTTGTGGCCAAGTCTTGGAGGGCGTGAAGAACATCAAACGAGGCTAGCCCAAGACATTCTCAACATTCCTACAAAACACTCACTCTAGAATGGCTTACTAATGGACAAGTTAATTTAACTCTAAATTCTTTCATACAGGCAAAATGTCCTCTAAGAAACGAACATGTTTGATCATGCATGCTTTTTATTGCAAAGCTTTTTCATTTCTGATTGAAACCTTGTAAAATGTGTAATTGGCGAAGGTAAAAAAGATGAGATTTAACGGCGCAAAGGCAGATGTGTGTCGACATCTTAAAGAACGCCATTTAAACATGTCAGATATTTCGTGCATCCATGATGACATCTAGCTCGACAGATTATTTTTTTACGGTTTAAGTTCAAAAACATGTTGGAACTTCACAATACTAAATCATCCTTTTGTACATCAAGTATCATTTGCTTTAGTTTCAACCAACTATAATTAATTTTAAATCATTAAAGTCAATCTTTGAATTGCAATATACCAATGGATACACATTATTTTGACTTGAGATTTTCTTCGTAGACAAAGTAAAATGGTTCAATGCTTCACATAATCATAACATTTCAACTCATTTATATAAGGTATAATATAGAATATACAGCCAGCTGCGATTTTGTAGAGGAAAATAAAAAAAAGTCATACATTTTTTCATGAAAGGAATGAGACAAAATGAAAGAAAGAAAACATAGATATGTATCAGTCTCTATAAATGTACTTTCAAGGTATACATGTGTCTTAGTAACCATGAAAAATGTTAATCATCATAATTGTGTATTCTCAAGAAGTTGTTTTTTGACAGAAGAAGTCTGTTAGATGAACAAAGAACAAGTTCAAAAGATTGACAACTTTTAGATTTCTAGATTGTGATGTTTCATGAAAGATACTAACATCTTAAGGAATAATAGGCATTATCAAGTTCGATTATAAGTTTTACATACATGAAATAATAATTTGCAAAACAGTTAACAAGCAAAACCAGAAACATAACTATGCATATTTGGGTAATCTGATCAAGTCTCTAAGTAACTGGTCGATCCTAGCTCAGAAGTTATTGAATTGATTTATTGAAATTCATAAATCTCACATATGGGGTCTAATAAGTGAAATGATCTTAACTGTACCATATGGATGTTTAGTTAATTCAACCCTTGTTAGCATATTCTTTGCTGGATTCTGTAAAAATAACAATCTTCAGTGCTGCCAAAGATTTCTGAAATAAACTTTTAGCATTTAGAAAATGATGGTCACTTTCGGATTTCATAAAAAAGGTGTTGGAATTTAACATAAACTCGACTTTGTATTTCTTAAATCGGACAGAAACTTGCCTAAAACGACTTTTAAATTACATTGCCTTATTAACCCTTTGGGTCATTGAAGCGTGTTTGCTCAGAATACCCTACCTTGACGCCTCAGTAGGCCTAAGGTTTCAACTAATGATCATTTTTCGACTGTAGCGTTTGCTTGAGAGATTCGACAGTACTCTAATAACAGGGTATAAAAAGTCATAGAAGAGCATAATTAAGATGCATATTGGCATATTGCCTTGATTACTGTTTGATTTAATTCCAAGGGCTACTGTTAAGGGATAAAATCATCCGTTATTTAAAAAGAAATGCATTAAATTCCTTCTTTTAAAAACCCAGGGCATAATATTATTCATTATATATTTCAGAGCGTGTTTCATTCAATTTCATATTCACTAATTATGGTGTCAAAGGTTTAAGAAATCAAAGATTATTTTGTTTTTAAAGACAGAAAAATAAAGAATAATGTTTCCGCATTCATATTGTTAAGATAAAGACAAAGAAACGTCCAGTCAAGGGGAATTGTAACTAATGATCAGATATCCCTCTACACACATTTACTGTTAACCACTAAAACCTCCAATGAATTTAAAGACTGATTGATTGATCAACAAGTACAGTAAGCAGACAAGTTATATTTACATAATAATCCAATGAAATCCAGGCAAAGCGGGATAGATGACCCAGATGAAACGTTGCTAATGTTTTACTTTAGGCCAATAATGAAATTTCATTGGCTGAAAATATATATGATACATATAGTCACCTGTAAGAAAATGGACGAAAAAGAAGCAACTTTGATGTGACAGTTTGAAGAACACTTGTTAAATCGATTTTAAACCTAGCTCATATTCAGTCTATTGTTTTGTAGGTTGGTCGGAATCACCTTTTAGAAGTGTTTTCTTCAAAGAATAAACCCATATGAATGCTCAGATGAATTTGTAGCGAACTGTTATCACACAACAGTTATTATCTAAAACCATACAAAGTTAAAATTACAGTAGAGGTGGCGGATTTCAACCTCCAATATTTGGCTCCTTAAACACAACTACCTGAAAGACGCAGATACAAAAAATCTTTTCTGACTCAAAATAAATCAAGGGAAGAAGACAAACTCTGTATATTTGAATTGAATATAAGTTTTGACATTTTCTTATTTAAAGTGCAGATAACACTTTTCCTGGGTGTCATGTTTTCTCCTTAACAGAGATGTTAGTGACTTTAGATGTAAGTACTTGAGTAAAAAAAGCCAACTTTATAGCAGATACCATGAAGATAATGCTCAACCGCATTCTAAGACATGATCTAAAGTTACATTAAATGAAAATACATTAATCTTTCAGAAAATACTCTTGGGAGAAAATTACGAAACAACTTTCTTGGCTTCAATACCAGAAGGTTGCCACTTGCCTTATGAGGCGATGAAGATACATATATATAAAATATACAATACAAAGTCACCATAATATCAAAAATATTAACATTCTTCTGATGGTGTACAACCGAATTCAATAATTTCACACATATGAACACTTACAAAGGCGACTACTCCTGTTAATTACTGTATATCAAAATCTTCAAAGGATTTTGTCATAATATCTTTAATACATGTCTGGAGTGACACTGAATCATTCTCGTTTTATCGCATTGTGCTGCCTGATAATAAGACAAGAATATTACCTGTCGTTATACTCCGTCGTTGTATGAAGTTATCAAATATGCCTACCTCTCCTCACTGTCTAACCATTGGTGACTTGATCAAAGAGTAAACTATCTACAAATGAAGATGATCTTCTCGACTTTCAGCAATTTGGCAGCGAATTTGTGTTGTTAATATGAAGGATGTGATAAATATTATTTGCATCTTGAGTTTAAATTCTTTATGTTGACAAAAGTGCATCGTCATAGGTTTTATTCTGCATGGACATTTTCATCAGAAATATACTTATATCATAACTAAGATATTCAATAAAAGCAATTTACTTCTTAACAAATCCTTATAGAAAGGGTTAGTCGGGAATACGGAGGGAAAATATTCATAAATACTATAAATCTGAAACAAAATATTGAATTATGTTTAAAAAACATGATAATTTTGAAAGCTTCAAAGCATTCAGATATCTGTCAATTGTTTAGGTGTTGCTTCACTTCAGTGTTGCTCAATCTCGAGTCCCTAGTTCAACATGTGTATATCAGTAGATAATGGTGAAAAATTGGCTTGCCCTTAAGACCAATCACATACATAGATATTATTACACGATATGACTTTTACAAAATATGACTTTTACAAAACGGGTGAGAATTTGTGTATTGCCACACTTCCGACGGTAATAATTTCTTTATTACCGATTCTATTTCAATTTATTCTCTAAGCAATATCTAGGAAATGGCCCGCTTACCTTGCGACGGCCGGCGACAATGATATCATGAACAATGATTTTATGACGTCACAGACGTAATTATATGGTTAGTCGTTTTACAACAATCGTTGCTAGGCAAAAGTCATATGTGCACATGTGGTCATATTGAAAATATGACTACAATTATTTTCAACCCTATGGATAATAAATACATGTAAATGCCAGAATCAGCTGATAACAGAACATGCGTTAGGTAAAAAGTTTCAACCGTAGTAGGCCATATCGATTTCTTGGTTTTCTTGCTTGTTGAGTCCTTTTATATTAACCAAGACAATAATTATGTCTGGAAAAAAAACTAGGGACAACTTTTCCTAATCTCAATAGTGTCTGCAACTCTTGTCTTTAATTACACAACGATTAAGGCGACTAGGTCTTTACCACTGCTGGTATTGTAGTATTCATGAAACTAATGCTTGTTCTTAAACTGCTATATCTTTATCTTTGGCTGACGTAACAAACTGCTTATAATACCTGCCACTTATCGTCAGAATCAATGTAGATGGCAGATAGCTAATAAATCCTTATAAAGCTCATTACTCCTTCAGAGCATGATTAAGTCGTTAGATCAAGGTGGTAGAAGTGTTAAAGAGCGGAGTAACACCAAATCAAAAGATTAACAGTTTCTGGCGCACATAATATTTAGATATTTGATTTGTGTTCTGAATTTACTCCATAGTAAACTCAATCATTGCTGATTTCCAAATAAATTCAGATCCATATACATGTATCTTAAAACTTGCATGAAATATTTTGTAATTGTACATAAATTATTTTACCTTTCTTCATTTCCATATGTTTGTCCTTTTCTTAATGTTCTTCAAATCAATCTCTTGTCATTTATGTTGTTAATAAACGAATTAAAATACAAATGATATGAAACCTTATTGACAAAATAAAGGATTGATGTTTTTGTTTAACTAGTCGTTTAGAAAAGTGACAGAAGAAGCCAACACTTGAACACATGTATGTATAGATAAGGAGAGGCTACTAATTCATTAAATCTCCCTCCTAGTGTTGACACAACCTCCCCGTGCTGAATATAAAAGACGAGAAACAAGTCCAAATTGAATTCAAGAGGCTTTGGAAGAAAAGAGCCTCTCTCCAAATTATCAAGGAGCGACGAAAGTGATGATTCTGTGTGAAGCACGTGCTAGGTGCGGGGCATTTGATTCTACCTATAATCAGTTTCTACTCCAATATTGATCAGCCAAATTTCATTGTCTTGGAAAAGGTTTGGTCTCGACGCTTCCATTTATTTACAAAGACTGCGAACCCATAATCTACAGTGTTTGATTGGCCTATTGATCTTGCTTTTTTCATCCACAACAGCACCAACTATTTATTGGCGCGACAAGATTTATTGTTTGTCAATGTCAAATGTTAATGTTTGGAACTACAATAATATTAAGTTACACATGTCATGGATTTGTCCTCCTCTACCTTGAATGTTTGAGAGTTTGTAAAATACATACATGTAGATATGCCCTACACTTAGTTAATATTCTGTATTGTTTTTGTTGAAAATATGTTTAGAATATAATTTAACTTGGTGCTACACACTAAAATGCTCTATGAAAAAGACAATTTTATCATTCTAAAGATAACAAAGATATAAAATGTATCCTTAGCATATAAACTATAAAGCATATTTGTTTTGTTGCATGATCAAACATAGTACGGCTAAGTTAATGCCATGATCAGACGTTGTACTGCCAGAGGACAATGCAGTATATGTAGCTGAGTAGCTCAAGACAGAAGCTGTGGCCAGAATCTTTGCGTTATCTATGGTAATCTGTGAATGAAGAAGTATGTGAAATAATCAAAAGTGAAATCAAGAACATTGGAATTTCTATCGATTCTAATGCAACTATTTATCCCAGGAAAATATTTCGTTTCCATTCTTGAAATCAGTCCCTTGCTAAAATATAAGGTAATAATGATTTACTGGAAGTACTTCTATGTCGTTTCCAGACCACCAGACTTATTTGGTAGATGTTTCACACCACTGGTTGCTTTCCATCTTACAGGAGCAAATTACTTGATATTGGGCTCACATTCAAAGAGCAAACTTTGCTTGATTTCAACTTCATTGAAGGACTACATGTAATATTTATTCCATAATGTGTATGAAAGGTAAATAAATGAGTAATTTGTAGTTAAGAAATAAAGTTCGCTCTACCCCAATGTGTTAAAGCACAAGGACGGTAGTATTCAAAAATATAGTTTATTGGTGAAACAGTTGATTTGTAAATGTAGCAGTTTTATTTTCTCATTTATAAAGTTAAAAAATTTATTCTCATGTTATTTTCATTGTTCTAACAAAATAAAAATATCAGACAACTCATGTTTAATAAAACGTTACTTTTGAACAGTCAAGTTGTGCGATCATGCAGTGCGGGCCACACTGCCTATATAAGGCCTATCACGTGATTGTCATTCCACAAAGAATTGTGGGTATTGTTTGTCAGGAAGCGTGGTAGATCGAGATCTACCTTTTATTTTGCTGTTGTCATAAAAGTTGAAGTTGATGATGCCACCTCAATATTAGCTGACAGTTTACACCATGAACAGGAGTACAAACTGTATTGGTTGAGCTATATGGCACGTTGTTTGGCAGAGACGGTTTACGTGTGTCAACGTCACAAATGGTACGGGGCGCCGCATTCTCTCCCCACAGAGGCAACTCAGTCATACCTGAATTAGCCTCTGTTCTATTACGGCTAATACACGGGACAGAAAGGTAGAAATCTGATTAGAGGCAATCGAAGTTAGTTGTGCAATCAGCGACGCCGTTTCAAAAGTGGTCATTCGCAAAACCTCGTCCATCTCCGTGTGGTTCGTCAAAGCTTTCGTTGAAATTTCACATCAAGGGAGGTAATTCTTCCTATTACAAACCATCGCTTTTTGCCTTCTCATTAGTTATTTTTTGGTTGATTAGTACCATAAAATCTATCATAAAACAAATAATAATGTATACAATTATAAAACAGTTTCTATCTAATGAAAAACCTATCAATATCAGATTTTCCAATAGTTTCCCTCTCACACTGTTAATGAAAAATAAAAATAAAGGCATAACATTTTCTTTGTCACTAAACGACCGTTAAGAACTCCCTAAGTCATGGATATCCAAAAGGTGTTTTCATTGGCTGCAAATAAAGGAGATATTTTAAGTTACAACTTTTTTGCCGCTAGGGCAATCTGCCGGAACCCCAGGATCTAGGCGTAATAGAACAGAGGCTAATTCAGGTATGACTGAGTTGCCTCTGTGGGGAGAGAATGGGGGCGCCGTGACCTGACGTGGAATGTTAAAGTGGTCACTCGACAAGCATGTCGGAGGCAGAGCATTGGTCGCAGCATTGTTCCCCTGTAAGATGGAGGTGTTATGTAGCTTTTCAACGACTGCTCATTTCTGTGACCAGTGACGGCCATGATACCAAGGGCCCCTACCCCGGCTTCGGAAAGTTTGGTTGATAGAGATGCGCCATGTTGATTGATAAAATCAAGACCAAAGGTTACCATGGACACGCGTGTTTACGAGGGGGCAGTTGGGAAGAGCGGATGGCGTCATTCAATTGTTACGTCATGTAAAAACTATACCTTTATTGTCTGATAAAGTACTTTTTTTTCGATTGTTCTAACCGCTAGGCATCTTAGAATTTTGTGTATTCATCAACTGGTTAACAGAAACTGAAGGTTGTTATCTATTACAACAAAATTCATTCAGTTTGAAGTGAAATTGCCTTGTCAACCTTAATTTAACAGGAGCCAAAGTACTGGATGCTTTACAGTCTAGTGTGTTGGTCAAGTCTTGGAGGGCGTGAAGCTATGCAACGAAGCTCTCAACATCCCTACAAAACACTCACTCTAGAATGGCTTACTAATGGACAAGTTATTTTAACTCAACTTTCTTTCATACAGGCAAAATGTCCTCTAAGAAACGAACGTATTTGATCATGCATGCTTTTTATTGCAAAGCTTTTTTATTTCTGATTGAAACCTTGTGTTATGTGCAATTCCTGAACGTTAAGCAATTGAGATTAAATGGTGCGGAGGCAGACTTGTGTCGACATCTTCAAGAACCCCATTTAAACATGTCGGATATTACGTTCATGAAGACATCTGGCTTGACAAATTATATTTTTAAAATTTTAAAGTTCAAAAACATGTTCGAACTTCACATTACTAGATCAACTTTTGGTTCATCAAGTATAAATAGTTAGACATCATTTGCTTTAATTTTAAATAGAATCACTATTTAAAGTGAAAGAAAGAAATGGATACACATTATGTGATACTGAGGCTTTCTTTCTTAGACATCGTACGTTGTATAATACAATGGATCACAGAAACATACATTCTAAAAATATAATTCATATTGTGTAAAATATCAACAAGGTCACATTAACATACATTGTATATTTCTATATTTTCGTCAGTCTCTATAAACATACTTGCCATGTATAAGGATATATTTGTTCTTTGTTCTCTTATCTATATTTGTTTTAAATATCTGTTGAAATAAATGTTAAATTTCAAATGATCTTAATTATAGGATTTAATGGGCTATAAGTTGAACAGACCATGGCTCGAAATCTGGCATACGAGTTTAAGAAGAACGTTCCCAACCAGCAAATATCTATTGAATGCACGAGTGCATACTTGCAAAATCTATTTACTGTTAATCGCCATGTTTTTGTATTCTTATGTAGTATTTTCTGACAGTTATTTAGAAGTTAGGAAGATAAAGGGACACGTTCTAAAACTTGACAATTTCTTGATTTCTACATTTTTTCATGAAAGATTCCAACATCGTTATAAAGCAGATAAATGTTCTCCATTATCAAGGAGTGCCTTAGTATGTTCAGTTGTATATTAACAATGCCCTTACGCTTAGATGCCACTTTATTATTGTTATGTGTCAGATTTAAAGTCTAATGGGCAAAACCCCAATCTACCACATAACAAGAATTAAAAGATATCACACAACAATTTTAGAACTTAAAATGGATTTAATAAGAAGTAAGGTCAGTAGTATTATACGACTAGAATGACGGTTTGCTAACCGCAGGGAACCGAAGGGACAGTAATTTATGCAGCGTAGCTCATTAACAAGCTAATAGATGCATGACGTCACAGGTCAGAAAGGTCGACCAATCAGTGGACAGTGAAATGCAAGGATGCTCATGAAGCGATTCATTATCATTACTGCAAAACAAAGCTTTCTTTAAGCCAACCCTAGACCACACATTGGTGTCAGTCCAATCAGAAACCGGTTTTGAATGAGCGCGCCAGAACTATCTTTAGCGACACGTGTCATGACTCAGAGCCGAGATGTGGACACAGCGCTGTTTAGCTTCAGGAAAGGTTTTGACCTACTGAAGGACAAAGGACCTTTATTCATATCGGTACATCCTATCCCCTATAAAGGAGGTTTATTTCTAAGTTTTATCCCGAGTCCTATCTCTATAAATTGTTGACACATAAAATATTCTTGATACTAAGTTTCATACAGTGATTTCATTTAGACAAATCTTACAGCTGGTTTTCTAGAATGATAGTATACGTTTAAAGACGTTTTATCATAGCTATATAGCTTCGTTGAAACGTGTTCAGAATCGTATTGCTTATTTTGTAACAAGAACTTGGAAAGAAGTGTATATCTTAAAGAAAATAAGTCGTATACTCCATCCCTAAATAATCTAGACTTGACTGGGATCAGTAATCCCTAAATATAAACATAAATGCTATGAATTATGTGTAAAGCATTCATGAGCAAGTCTAGACACTTCCATTTCGCCCTAATGATACCGCTTTGCTTGAAATCATGTTCTGACACGTATGGCGTCACGGGTGAAAAGATTTTTGGAGTCTCTATTCGTTGAATGTTTGCTCATATACAAAGCCAGCGATGTCCTGACCTACTCTATAACAATAAAGTGCTACTCTGTAATTATGGTTTTGACCATTGTTACCACTTTTAACATGGCGATAAAATATAGGTTATTTCTTCTAAAATATGTAATATTCTCGTTCAATGAATTTAATATCTAAGAAACATAAAACAATTTCATTTGATTATTTGACTTATGTCGCTATATTTCAGTTGGTATATGATTTGATTAATAAACTTCAGTTTAATAAATGTTCGTCCGAAAAACAGATTTATAATTGAAATATCTTTATAAATAATGTTATCAAGGTTAATACTAAAGTTTCATTTGTGTTAATTTCATAAACAGTAAACATGTAAACAGCAAAAGTATATTTGAAACATAGACATTAAGAGACACTGTCATATTATGCTTAACTGTCAGTATAAGAATAAGAATAATAATAATTTTTACATTACTTTACATACTTTACAAAACCTCTAAATATGAACTATGCTTCACTTTAAGCGGATATAATCGAACATGTCATGGTGATGTCTATAGTTGGAATAGGGAATGAATACTTAATACTCTTTATCGAGGTTTCAGGTTTGAGAATCTTCATTAAAATGCTAATTTGGAAATTACATAGCACGTAAAATATATTTGAGGGAGAGTAGGTAATGTACCCACCCTGTTTGAGCGCGACTTTAAAACAAAACTTATACATTTAAAGTATAGATATGTGAAATGAACAGAATCGCTAAATCATATAAAAGCAAACTTGGAAAGAAGTGGATATCTTAAAGAAAATAAATCGTGTACTGTACAACTTCATCCGTGAATGATCTAGTAAAGAAACTATGGGAACAGCTTGATGTTTACTAGAGAAATCTTAGTTTACTCTTCATAAAACTTTCGTCTGTAGTGTAAAGAACTCGGACTTTCATCATGTTTAAAAACACATCTTAAAGAGTCCCAACTAAAAATATATTACATTATACTTCTTAGCACACATCAACTTCATTGAAGCATGAATCCTTTGTATAGCCCTTCAATAGGGTAGCGATGCTTCAAGGTACGTGTTTTTAGAGCTATGTATCTCCTTTCTATACGTGGTTTATTGGGTCTTATTTTCACACGTACTTCTAGAAAAGGTTAGAATGGTGTTGGCTATATAAACCCGCGCGATAATTTTAGAGCATTCAAGTCTAGAACCTCAAGCTGTTAACATCGAACATATCTTTCTCATCATGGACTCACCAAAACCGTAAGTAATTTGCTCCCGTTTCACATTTTACGTCTTACCTTATAAGTCTTTGTAATGATTTAGATAATCAGTGTAATATGAGTGTTTTATTATTTCATTTTTAGAACATTCAAGTGTGACGAGTGTGGAAAGGTCTACACTCGAAAAGACAACCTTCTCCAACACACTCGTTCGGCACACGAGGGGAAACGGTTTAGCTGTGAGAAGTGTATGAGATCTTATAAAAGAAAAGAAGATTTAAAGAAACACCATTGTGCCTTCTCACAGCAGCAAGTTCTGTCGGAATATCAATGTAGTGTAAGTACCTTATAGACATTTTATATATTTGGTAATTCAAAAGCTCTTGAAATAAAGTTCATTTTATGAAACCTATCTGAACGCTAACATTATCAGCATGCAACAAACTTGAGTAAAACAGTTTGTAATATTAAAAGTAAATCGTTACTATGCTCGTTCAGTCCCTTTAAGGACGCGGCTATGTGTTTTCAAACCCATTGCGGTTTTTCTATACACAGAAATGCCCCGAGGTATTCCCTTCCCCTCCAGAGTTAGGGTTGCATATGAGGCGCTGTCATAAACCTCGTAAGTATACAGTCTTAAACATATCTCTGTTTCAATACATCGTGATTATCAGGGAATGGTGGTTGCATTAAGGGTTTCATTTGAAAGGTCACATGTCATGAATACGCTTCAGTTAAATGTACTTAAGTTTCGTTCTACGCTCGTTTCCTGAAGCTTAGCCTTGTGTTTTGTTTTCTCCATATGGTTAGATTTTCATATGAAACTTGTCTATCTTAATATTATAGCAACAAGCACGCCACAACCCTCGACATCGTCAGCGCAACCTTCAACATCATCAGGGCATACCAGCCACTCTCGTCTACCTAAAGGTAAATATACATATATATATATATATATATCTAATAGCTTGGTTTCATGTGTTTATGTGTGTACAGTGTTAAAAGTAAAGGATGAGAGTCTATACGCTTATCACATGCATTAAACTGTAATTTATTCACAGCTCCTTCCACCGCTACCCGAGCGAATGGCTATACCTGCCGGACTTGCCACACACATTTTGAGGATCGGGTGTCCCTCTACCGTCATCAAGCGGAACGGGGACATCGCAACCTACAGTCCGGCGGGAATAATGCCGAAGAGCTTCAGAGGCGTCCATGGGGAGACGGTCCCGCTCCATGGGTAGACGAGACCACTGGCGAGGTGACGGAGCCCGGTCTTCAGACGGCCTATAACCTGGACGCTCCGTTCATCCTCGCTCAGGACCAACCCGGGGAGGTCCATTCAACCTTCAACCTCCCCCTCAATCAAGACTTTTCGATAGGTGAGTTGATGGAACACGCAAGGGATATCTATCAATCTTTAAACCATAGCTTTAGACTTAATCTTGCGTTCGGTGTCATCCTGCGTCACGTGGAGACGGGACACTATCGCTACTTTCGTCCTAACGCTCTCAATCCTCTCTTTCTATCACCACTCCGTATTACCAACACGAAGGATCTCGATCAATTGCGCCGTGAACTGGAAAGCTTAGATGTCAACTCATTTCTTATGCAACAACGCCCCGATACCAAATGGAAACCCGTTTTGATTACCAATGTACAGTTTTATACAGATACAACAAATTACCTTTTAGGCCACCCCCCTAGTCCCCTTCCCGATTATATTAAGGATCATCAATCCATCATCTCTTTAGATTATAATAAGAATACCAAAAGCTTATATAATGACCACCTCTGCGCTTTCCGGTGTCTAGCCTTGTTTCGAGGTCCTTCTCAACGTGGTGGCTTAGAAAAGTTTACTAAATATCTATACTATGAGTGGGTGGTGTACTGTCGGGACAACAGTATTATAGATTTAAAGAAGGTTCAACACCAACAGTACACCGGTCTCTCGTCTACTCATTTTCCGCACTTTGAGTCGTGTTTCCGTGTGAATGTCAACGTATTCAATCTCGATAAGAGTAAGGTAGCTCATCCCGTGTATAAATCTAGAGGGGTTTTTAAAGAAACAATTTTTTTAAATCAACATGACAAGCACTTGTCCCTCATCACCAACATCAACGTGTATTGTCAACGCTATCAGTGTTGCACGTGCGAGCGTCTCTTCAAGAACAAGTCTAATCATAACAGACACCAGCGGAATTGTACGGGTCAAACCAAGTTGCAGTTTCCAGGTGGTTTCCACCACAAGGCTAAAACTGTGTTTGACGAAATGGAAGAGAACGACTTGTACGTCCCGATGAGAGATCGATTTTTCCCATGGTTCATTGTCTATGATTTTGAATGTTATTTGAAACCTATTGATTGTGGCACCCAGAAACTGAGATGGATGCAAGAACACCACCCCATCTCGGTGAGCGTGTGTTCTAACGTGCCGGGCTATACTTCACCCCAATGCTTCGTGGATTCGGATCCCGATGCACTGGTGTCCGACATGTTGGGATACATGTATCACATTGCTGATAAGGTTAAGAAAATTAGTGAGGAAAGATATGAAGGGGTTTTTGAAGATTTGAACGGGTGGCGGGAAAGCGTTTCTGACGGTAACAAGTTAACTGTTTATGACCACAAACTCGATGAGAATAAGAACAATGACAATGCTAACGTTGGGGATACAGATGACAATGACTTTGATATGTTTAATGATAATGATAATGTGTATGACGATTTAGATGGTGACACAATCGATACGGGTTCATCAGGCGTAGACAAATGGCAGGAACGTGTGAAAAAGCTCTATGGAAAGCTTATGGGGTACTGTTCTCAAGTCCCCGTCCTCGGATTTAATTCAGCTCGCTACGACCTGAATATCATCAAAGAAAAGCTTCCTAAACATCTCTCTCTATGTAACACTGAATCAAAAGCTTTCACCGTCAAGAAAAATAATGCTTACTTGTGTCAGAGTAACGATACATTAAAATTTCTTGACGTCACGCAATATCTCTCTCCTGGCACGAGTTATGCTCAGTTTCTAAAAGCCTTTGGGGTAGAAGAAAGTAAGGGCTTTTTCCCCTATGAGTATCTCGACACTCCAGAAAAGTTGAACGAGACTCAACTTCCACCTCTGGGCGAGGCTTGGTATTCCAGTCTCAAACAGAAGTCTGTTTTAGACGACGGCTTAAAATCCATTGAAGAGAATTATGCCGA
Organism: Steromphala cineraria; assembly: GCA_916613615.1. Lineage (NCBI taxonomy): Eukaryota > Metazoa > Mollusca > Gastropoda > Trochida > Trochidae > Steromphala > Steromphala cineraria. The sequence goes on from OU744729.1 coordinate 1,088,457, forward strand.
GCTCGAAGCGGTCTGGAAACGCGAACACATGTCCACGTTTCGTGACTTCCTCGAGTGGTATAACAATCTAGACGTGGGTCCCTTTGTGGAAGCCGTGAAAGCCATGCAACGGTTTTATTTCGCGGACGATATCGACCTCTTTAAAACCACCATGTCCGTACCCGGTGTGGCCAGACAGAAACTGTTTCGGGAGAGTGAGAAGAAAGGGGTATCCTTTGCACTGTTCGATAAGCGCAACGAGGACCTCTATCACACGGTGAAAGCAAACGTGGTCGGCGGTCCTTCTATTATCTTTACGAGGTACCACAAGGCCGACGAAACGTTCATCAGAGGCAATCCTGATAAAATGTGCAAAAGGGTGGTTGGGTATGACGCGAATGCGTTATACTTGTGGGCGATAGATCAACCTATGCCCTCCGGCCCTTTTGTGCGTAGGAAAGCCGAGACGGGTTTCAAGCCTGAACGTCGGGACCAGTACACGTCCATGTACGATTGGATGGATTGGATGAGGGAACAAGAAGGGGTGGACATTCGGCATAAGTTAAATTGGGGGAGGGAGAAACGTATCGGGTCCTACTTGGTAGACGGATTCATTCCCAACTCGAACAAAGTCTTCGAGTTTAACGGGTGTTATTTTCACGGGCACGACTGCGACCTCACAAAGCATGCGCGTTCAAAGTCTGAGGAAAGTCGCAAAAAACTGGCGAATAAATTAACACAGACTAAAGCGCGTGCTGAATACATCACCGGTCAAAAGTACGAGCTCGTGGAAATCTGGGAATGTGAATTCCGCGCCGAGTGTAAACGTAATGCTCAACTCCAATCGTTCATCCGTTCTCGTTACCCACCTTTTAGTCGAGAAAAGAGATGGAAAGTCTCGGAAGAGGAGATTTTAACGGCCGTATTAAACGGGAAACTGTTCGGCATGGTGGAAGTAGACATACGCATTCCCGAGCAATGGCTCCCCGGACAGAATCCTCACGGCACTCGTCTTACCCCTTACGAGTACTTTGAAGAGATGACACCCCTCTTTTGTAACGCCGAGGTTCCCTTCGAGTCTCTCGGGGAACACATGCAGAACTATATCAAGGAGAACGAGTTGAGTACGAAACCGCGGCGTATGCTGGTTGGTGGGCTCAGGGCGCGAAAGATGTTGATCGCCACCCCTCTACTGGAGTGGTATTTACAACACGGGATGGTAGTGGATCGAGTCTACCAAGTCGTCGAATACATGCCGAACGCTTGTTTTCACCCGTTTGTTGAAGATGTGTGTTCGGCTCGACGGGAAGCCGACCGCAACCCCGCAGCTGCCATTCGTGGCGATACGGCAAAACTGACGGGCAACTCGGCGTATGGCTCTCTCTTGATTAACAAGGAGAAACACCAGACTGTGTCCTACGTTTCCGGGTCAACGAAGGCCAGCGAGGAAGCCAATCTTCCTCAATTCCGAAAAATGACGGAATTGGGCGAGGGTTATTTCGAGGTGGAGAAGGCTAAAAAGATCTTGTCTCTCGATACGCCCGTGCAGTTAGGCTATTTTATCCTCCAGATGGCGAAACTGCACATGCTCCGCTATTATTTTGACATGATGGACGTCTACGTAGACCGTAGCGATTTCGAATACATCGAGATGGACACGGATAGCGCCTACATGGCTTTGAGCGGTCGGTGTCTTTCAGATGTTATCAAACCATCTAAAAGGGAGGCTTATCAAAACCAGTTAACAGGGTTTTGCGTAAACGCCCAGGAGCAGCACGAAGACAACGGGATGCGTTGGTTTCCACGCACTTGTTGTACAGAGCACGCCCGCTACGACAAACGTACTCCGGGTTTATTTAAACTCGAGTACGAGGGAGACGAGATGATTGGACTGTGTAGTAAAACCTATCTGGTCTCACAGTCTCGTCTCCAACGCCTTGCAAAGCCTGCCCCGAGCTCGAGCGTACGGACGGCACAACGCCTACTACGACGAGCTCGATACCCAAAGAAATGTAGGACCGTGAACAAAGCACGTGGTCGCCGTTCAACCCCTCCTATCGTTGGTCGTTTTAACCACCAGGTCAAATTTTCCTGTAAAGGCATCACTAAACGCACGTTGAAAACACCCCTCAAGGCGTTTAGACATGTCTTGCGTACGGGAGTACCTGGGGAGGGGCTGAACCGAGGGTTCCGACTCAAGGGGAACACCATGTGTACCTATAAGCAATCGCGTCGCGGGTTGAGCTATCTCTACTGCAAGCGGAGAGTGCTCGCCGATGGCATTCACACGGCTCCTCTCGATATAGAGCTTTGTCCCTATCCCTCACGTGACGCGAAAACGGATGACATCGACGACGCCTTTCTTATCGAAGTGTTAAACGATCTTGCCGAAAATTAAAATATAAATAAAATCTCCCAGCGTGTTTCCTCAACTCTCCTAGTAGTGTACATAGCATAGTTTAATTTATTCATAAAGTATTCTGTGATTCCCACAACCAGTATTCATTTATTTCGTTTAAGTATTAAATTGTGATATGTATAAATCAACTGTGATATCATCTTAAATTATAAACTGTGTATGAATAAAACCCTGTTATTATCTTAAAAGGTTTTTGGTGTTATCTTTATCTGATATAAAAATGGAAACACATCACGTCAAGTAACATTAACCAACAAAGGAAATGATTTCAGATATAAACGTTTTATCGTAGGCAAAACGAGAATAATCACTAACGTGGCATAACTGCTTTAAAATACAACTCAAAGTCATAACAGGTGACCTGATGTGTTTGCCATAGGCGAAATGAGGTGTAGGTGTGATGAGAAAACTCAGTTTAACAATCGTTTCTAAGTTTGTCGTTATTATCCAGATACAAGCAATATTGTTATATTATGACAGAATCTCGGAAAGTAGGGCTATGTGACGGGAATATCCATAAGCGTTGTGAGAAATACATTCCTATAAACAACACACGAGAGAAGAGATTTCATTCCATTACATTTTATTACACGAAAAAAGTACATTGACAGAAATTAAGAACAATCTAGTCTGGTGAATTAGTATTACAATGACATTCATTTTATAACACCATAAGAGCATGTATTATAAAGATTCCAAGGTTTTGAATTTCTTTACACCGGGGACGCCGTCTTTCGCTTTTCCCTGTACATACATAGCCTGAGATGGTTTTCTTTTACCTTTACCCACTTGAGGGAAAAAGGGGTGTGAATGTGGCAGTCCTTTTACTACACGAATAAACGTGTCATACCCAACCATAGGTTTCTTACTATCTCGTAACACAAACTGACGAATTAACTCGATTACATTTGACTGTTTGATGCTATGTCCCTGTTTGTCCAACAATTCAAAGTTCTCATTCCAAACTATGTTACCGAGAGTGTTCTGTTGATCGAGAAATTGCCATAGCGACACTAATTTCCCCTTTTGCTTATCGGATTGAACTCCTGCTAAAAGTTGATGTAAAACACTGGACGGTTGCGCTACCGCCGGGTCGAGACTGCTTGCGTTTCCCGTCTGCTGTTTATCGTTTAGCGTGTTAGCGTTAGTCGTCATGTCCCGCTTCACCGGAGGTGCCTCTTCACATGTCTTCACGGTCGCTATCTGTAGAGGGTGAGTCGGGGGAGACTGGTGAACATCCCCCCTCCCTTCCATCTTCTGAGACGCTTGGAGTAGGCGCTGATACGTCTCGCGACTCAACAGGATCATGGCTTTCGTCATGTTTTAGGTAGCGGTCTAGGGCTTTTACACACGTAGGTATAATAAAGTGTATGGAAAACAACAAGTCGAGCAGATTCTTGTGTTTAAATCCTGCTTCTTTTAAACCGGATAGAGATCCTCCTCGCTTGCTGGTTATTAGACGAATGGCCTTTCTGTGTCGACGCAACTTCCTTACCTCTTCTCCGGTTAAAGGGATGTTCCCGATTAAAATGTTATGGAACAGCGTAATGATGGCAATACGTTGAGTACGAGACGTGGCTGACAGGAGAGCCTTTCGCTTGGAAGGTTTACAATTTTTCAACACGTGTAGTATGTCCAAATTCTCGCGAATGACGCGACTCATGGTGTGAAGAGAACCTTTGAGTAAACGTAACAAGTCGGTCCTCCGTAACGATTAGGCAAGTCGACACCCGCGCTCCATGCGAGTTGTAGGGATTTTTTACAAGCTTCTTTCGTTGAAAACCAATGTACACTCTTTTTCAATGTGATTTCTTCGCGTGGCTCTACGGTTCTTATCGACAGGATATGACCGGGCGAGGTACACGTGATCTTCCACCGATAGACCTTGTTGCTCATAGCTCGTCCGTACACGAAATGAGGCGAGCTCGATGCGACCAACGCTTTTATTTCGGAAAGTACAGGGTACACAATTCATTCGGAAAAATACCCGTTCTCAATCGACCGTAGTCAGGATCGCTATAGGGAGAGACATCCACGATGAGATATCCATACTTTCTGCCTTCGACGGCGTCCTTATAAGATTCAGAAAAGTATTTGCTTTGTCCGGGAAAGATCTGAGAGGCTAGAATCTTGTACTCGTTAGCGGATCTCGGATTACTCATCAATACGAATATATGTGTATTGATACTGATTGATCTCGAGCATGCCTGTTTTCCGAATAATGTTTGAGACAGAAATACAACGGTCACTCCGAGGTGATGAGATAACGTGGTGTACACGTTTAACATGAGTTTACTGTTGCACACTTCAGTCATGAGATCATCTAACACGAGAATCATATTTTTATTAGTCTGTTCCGACCACGTACGCAGATCGTTCTCGGTGGGTAACCCTTCGTGAAACTGAATGTTCTCAATAGAACGTTGCATGTCGGTATAGAGATCCTGCCATACTGCATAACAATACACGATCAGATTGGGAGCTTTATCAAAAACATCGCTAGCATTCTCCAACAAACGCTTCGTCCAATACGTTTTACCCGAACCGCTCGCTGCTGTCACGCATAGGTTCGTGGGAGTCTGCCATTTCAATAAACACGCCTCGCTCATCTTAACTCGTTGACGATCGAACTATGAATGAACACGTTTCTATAAGGAGGTGTAATTATTAAGCCGCGCGTGCGACCTGGTTTATCTGCCTTTGTCGTCTCGCCCGACGAAGTATATTCTGACGCGCTTCATCTCTCACGTATCGCAAATGCTCTGCATTGAAAATGAAAGGAATCAACTGTGTATGACGTAGGAGACTCCGTTTGATAGAGGCCTCGCTCGTGTTGGGTTGAACGATTCGCTGCAATATCCTAAAATAATTATTGTTAGGATTGCGTTGTAGATACACGCGTTCCTGCGTTCGCGTGACGGGTATACGACCGTTCAGTAATCTCGTGACAACGGCCACGACTGCTTTGACTTGACCGCTCGTCATATGCCATACATCGTTCAACGTTTCCTCATAGTCGTGTTGATACAACACGTGTATCAAAAAATCGTAATGCCTCAGGACGTATCTCGCCATGTCTTGCCCGACCGGTGGTACACTCTAGACTGATGTCTACACTTAAAGTTTTCGGTCTTTATAGATATATGTTTCATATAAAACACTAAAGACAATAGTGTCATTTTCTTCAATTTTATTACAACTAGTGATATACAGAAAGCATGTCCTACGCGATTGGTAGTGCACTGGAGTACAATGAGAGTATAATAGTGGGTTATAGCATTTCTTGATTATATCATTAATACAACTATAACCGAACGACTACACATTTCAATCATTTAGGTTGTACACGTGAAACAGTATTTGAAATAGTTACAGATAAACTGAGTGACATAGGCATCATTACATCGTTTGTCACGTCCAAACAACTGTACAATGTCTCGTAAACTAGCTTTGTTTTTACATTTCATTAACAAGTAATACAAACAGTAAAATCCACAAGCGCTGGAATGGGGTTGTTGTAAGCTGGTGTGGTTATAACGATAACTGCGCGAGTGTTTCTTTAAAAAACGTTCAAATTCTGGATAGTAATAACGGGGTGGGTGTCCGTAACTGTCGAAAAACTCGCCATCCCCGCTCCCATCAAAGTAGAACGCTACCCAATGTTGACCTTTGCCTCGCGCTAGGTTCGTGTTAGCGATACACCCCCACGAGTTTCCACTACTGCGAGGTGCAGCAGCAGCTATGTGGGTTAACGTATCTCTCGCATACACGCCTAGGATGTGTGTATGGAGACACGCGTCGCTACGGATGGCACACTCTATCTGTTGTGTATTCATTATCTTATCACTTCAGAAACACGTTACGGGCTTGGTCGATTTCGATGAGGGCCGGGAACTTGGCTAGAGCGATCACGTTAAAGGTGTGGGTAAGAGCCTTGCTGAACTGAATTTCGAGACGCAGGTTTCCCGACTTGACCAGGTTCAGGTAGTCTTCTCTGTTGTTTCCGCCGATGGCTTGTAGGTTAAAGACGTACAGAGCGTGTCCAATCTTAAAGTCGGTGCGGTCCAGGTTCAGCCCCTTGTCTTTACCCCATTCATTATTCCACTCGAACAGACTGTTGTAAGCCTCCACGTCGTCCGTCTCTAGCGGTCTCCCCGGTACTGTGGTCCCGTTCAGGTATAACCCCATGCTTTTGATCACGTCGCCTTGGAAACAGAAGGGATTGACCGTGTAAGAACCGTTCACCCCGTCTGACCTCGCCATGCCGATGACGAGACGACTGGGAACTTCGTCTTGAAACATGGCGTCCCAGTTGAAACTCAGGCTGGAAGAGGAGACCGACGCCATCTTGACGATGGATCTCTCGTACGGGTACAAAGCATTACGACGTTCAAATTCTTTATTCGCAGCTATGATAAGCGAGTCATTAATCTTCAGCTTACATAATTTCAGATAGACGTCTTGCAGTTCGATAGCGTACTCTTTGCCGGTCTCGTCCGACATCAACACGAAGTTTGTGTTGGAGCGGAATAATTTGACTCCGATGTCTACGCCGTTCACCAAATGACGATTGAAGCGGAATACGTCCTCCATGAGAGGTCCGGACATGGTCAGGGATTTGCTGAGGGCGATAAAGCTTCCTCGGTTGATGAGTCCGTCGTTACCACCTCCCAAGGGATCGCCCGAGTTAAACTCAGCCACGGTGTCGCCCGAATCTTTGTAATAGAGCTGACTCGTCAGTTGACTGGACTTGGCGTCCGTCCCGTAATCCAACTCGGTTTCCATCAGCGCTTTGTATGGGTACCCGGCATTGCTGGAGCTCACCTGTTGTCCTTGCAGGTACACGCTCACCTGACTCCACAAGCTTTGCAAGGTGAGGTTGACCGGTCCCACTTTCTCTTTATCCGCTAAAGCTGTTTTATCCGCGTGGGTGACTTTGAGTTTGACGTGGAGTCGTGTCTTACTCAGGTCGATGTAATCCTTCCCACCGTTCGGGACGTGAAATTCGACGGGACTGGAGTCCGTGATAACGGACAGAGGTCTCACGTTCTCGTAGTAATGCTGCAAGATGCTGGTTTGATAGGGAGGTAACTCGAATAAATCTAAACTGTTAGGCAGGGCTTCCGTAAACTCTTTCTCTGTCAGTACAGACATGGTTACTTTTGCCAGATATCTCTCGGGTCGATAGCGGGAGTATTCTTAAACTCGATAAAGCTTCGCTTGGAGGAGCTCTGTCCTTCACGACGTACTTTCTTCGAAGTGACAATCTTGTCCCCTGCTTTGCGTTTTATAGCCTTGGTGCGTTTCTGGGCAAGCTCTGCTCTCTCGACCACGTTTTGATTGGGAGACGTCATGGTGATGTTCGGTTGCTTCGAATCCCGACTATGGTGCTGTCCTTGCGATGTTGATGTAATGGCAATGATACGCGAACCGGGACGTCCCTTGATCAGTTTGTCTCCCTTACTTCTACGCTCGAAAAAATCTATAAACTTCTTGGTATCGGGAATGTAAACTTTCCTGTCCATGGTCGTATAATGATTAACTCAGAAAGGGATAGCGTCTCAACACGAGTGATACGTTCACCGTCTCTTTCAGAAATGAATGCGGGGTACCTTCCGCGCACTTTATATAGATTTCAATGTCTGATGTATCTTTCACCACGACGGGAATATACCACAGCTGTTGAAAGTCATAGTTGGGTCCGTCTCTCAGATCGACGCGTCTCAGTAAGGGAAGGTACTGCTGTCCCACGTGAGAACCATCACACAAGTCACATAATATATCCACGGTCGTGCTATTCAAATCTTTCGTGTCTACTTTGCCTAATTTCAATTCCGAGAGAGCCACCATCCACAACCCTTCCAATATTAAACGTTGTGATAGTTTCACGCGGAAACGGTAGGGCGTGTTACTCGTGTAGTAGTCCTTCTTGGAGTCTAGGTTGTTAAACACGATATACTTATCCATGATGTTTTATTTATCTTTCACTTGGCTCTGATCTACCCACGAATCGAAACTCGATGGCCAACCTGACCACCTTACCAAATAATAGACTTTTCCCTTTTCTTTCTTTTTCCTGATCACTTTCTCAATGTCCCATGCGGCGTCAAGGTCTTTGTCGACACGTTGTAATTCCTGTTCGTAAAAGCGCCCCTTTAAGAGCTCGTCATGAAAGTCTTTCAAGGTGTACAAAGGGAGACGTTGATCTCTCATACGCTTGGTTATCCTAAATAACTCTTCCGTCCAACGTAGGTTGTGTTCCTTTGCAAAAGGTTTTCTCAAATAACTGATTCTCACGATATCCCCTACTTTATAGCGAAACGGACGCAGTTTGATTGGCATTCGTTTGGAAGGTGTCATATATAAATGTGTCCACACTTTGACTTGGTTTTGTTTGTTGACATCGACAGGAGCCCATTGTCCTAAACTTCGGTGTAGGGTATGGTTGTAGTTGTACACTAAATCGTTCAATACATCGATGTAGCGCTCTGTGTTCTTATGCGTCGAGTATCTCGCGATCAATGACCTTAATGTTCGAATGACTCTCTCGGCATAATTTGCTTTGATATCTTCGTTCTGGGTAACGAATAAGTCTATAGAGCGGCGCTCGGTAAAGTCGCGAAAAGCCCCTTTAAATTCGGTCCCTTTGTCCACTCTGATCTTTTGAGGGGTTCGTCCATCCTGTGATAGTATAGTCTTCAGTCCCTCGACGACAGACTCGGGTTTCTTGTTTCTTAAAGGGGCGACCCATAGGTAGCGAGACAGGATGTCTATGGCAATGAGGATATAACGTACCCCGTCGTTGGATTTGGCATAACGACTCATATCCATTAAATCCATATCCCATTGCTGATCTATAGCATTGACTATCACTTTAAGCCTTTGAAACCTACGTTTGATCGGTTTGTGTAAGGTGTAGGCGTCGTGCTTACTCAACTCGGCTTTCACCTTAGAGATCGTGGGTACATCTTGACCTCGACGTTTTAAATTCTGTCGGAATTTGGCGGGTGAGAAGTAACTGCCGGGTAACTTGGGGTCGAAGTATAAGCTCTCTAACGATTTCGGCAAATGTGATTGAGACGACATGTTATCAATGAAGTAGACATTGGACTATGGGGACTTTCTTGGAATACATCGCCTTATATACAACATGTATTATACATTCTTATATACAAATAACAGAGACTTGAAACATACAATCTTATATATAAATAACAGAGACTTGAAACATGCATTTTATATTCTTTATTACATCTATTTATAAAACAGCTACATAATAAATAGAGTTCGTCAAACACCATGTTCGCATCTTAACGACATGCCTGTTCTAAATACATCATTTTCGAGACACGATCTTGAATGGCCGTTAACCATTCGCTTGTTTTGAAGTGAGTGTTCAGATAGTCTTTACAGCGGTACTGGTATACAGTCAGGGAAGATAGGTTACTTAACTCCGGGTCGTCGCGAATCAACTGTACCCAGCGACTGATTACGTGATTGTCATTCACATCCTCTAACGCCGACTTCGTGTACTGCTGCAGCTTCTCCGTCTCTAACAGGTCTTGACAAGTATGGTATTGAGTCTCGACTTGTTCGAACAGACACCCGAAACACAACTCCACACTCAGATGTTTGATCATCCTACACAGTTCAAGGGTGTAACATAAAGTTAGTAATGATAGCATGTATTCCGAGACTGAAGACGTCTCGTCTCCGTTGATGGTTTTGGTCTTCTTAGTAATCACTCGTTTCAACAGTTTGTCGCCGTTGGGAACTTTGGTCTCGGCGTCTCTCACACACTGTTCCCGATGTTGAAACCATTGAGAAGACTGTATAACGATAGTATCACTGATGTGATTGGGTTCGGACTGCACATACTTCCAACTGTAGAATGTCATTTTATCGCCACCCATGGTTATTTTCCGTAAGGCTTGATGGACGTCTTCACTGAGTCAGTATACCCTCAGCTATGAATGAATCACCATGGTAAGCGTATGTTCTTTATATACCGGTTCTATTTTTAACAAATGATGTCATGAACAAGTCACAGCATGTTCTGTACAGTTCGCTACGAGTGCGTATACAACAGGTTCTAGTACACTAAATGTTCCTCTAAAAGTGGCTTCACTCTTAGCAGTTGCCGCCATTCCTCTGGTTTTAAGGCAATACCTTTACGCGTGGGTTTCAACCCCTGTTCCCCTTCGGGTTGCCACCATTGCCGTATATCCACGACCTTCTTGGGCGACTCCATGGTTAGGAACACGTTACAACCCAACTGTTGCGAGAGAGAGTAATGTTCTTTGTTCAACAGTTGAGTGAGACAGTCTGATACCATTTGTTCAGAGTTGTTCAACTCCATCCACTGTTCGAGAGAGAGACGTATCCCTGCTTTGGTAGGGTAAAGCATACCTTCGGGAGTCCATTCGTATTGTCGAAGGTCTATTTTCCACTCTCCGCTCCAATAGGTACACTTGACATACCGGGTAGCTCCTATATGAAACAAACTCTCTTGCTGTCCATGCTCCGTGCTCGCCCTCTCTTCATTTGACCAAGTGTCAGTCGTGTTTTCACTATACGTTGCCATGGTTTACTAAAATGATCTTGTTGGTGATATGACTGAGATAAAGTGATGTGACTCGTGAGCTGTCTAGGCGTCTACTGAGGTATTGGATGAGAAAAACGAGATTTATAGACCAAGCCTTGACTGAGGTGGGCGATATAGTCACGTGATAGATCATGTTTGAACATGTTTAAATAAATAGGTAACATGTTTCAACGAAGCTATATCGCTATGATAAAACGTCTTTAAACTATCATTCTAGAAAACTAGCTGTAAGATTTGTGTAAATGAAATCACTGTATCAACATTATCTTTAAGACTATTTTATCTGTCAACAATTTCTAGAGATAGGACTCGGAATAAAACTAGAAATATATATGTGACCTCTATAATATATGGATATGAAAGAGACGTTTCTACGGGACATGATGTACCGATATGAATAAAGGCCCTTTGTCCTTCAGTAGGTCAAACCTTTGCAAACAGCGCTGTAGCCAACCCTGTCGACTGAGTCATGACACGTGTCGCTAAAGATAGTTCTGGCGCGCTCATTCAAAACCGGTTTCTGATTGGACTGACACCAATGTGTGGTCTAGGGTTGGCTTAAAGAAAGCTTTGTTTTGCAGTAATGATAATGAATCGCTTCATGAGCATCCTTGCATTTCACTGTCCACTGATTGGTCGACCTTTCTGACCTGTGACGTCATGCATCTATTAGCTTGTTAATGAGCTACGCTGCATAAATTACTGTCCCTTCGGTTCCCTGCGGTAAGCAAACCGTCATTCTAGTCGTATAATACTACTAAGGTCAGCTTAATACATAAAAGATAAGTTTAAGTGGTTATAATATAAAGGTGCACAAAACAAGATATTCTGGCAGACTAACAAAGTATAGGGCTTAAAATATATAAATACTACACCGATATGGATTCACAGTCACCGACCTGGTTTATGCACAAAAGCAATAGCAACTGACTTAGAAACATAAAACCCCTCTTTTAAAGTAACCCAGATAGTGATATAAGCTATTAGCTTAACCCAAGTACCCAAGCCCCTAAGATATAGACAAAGACTATTCAAGAAAGAAGCTACTTACTCAATTTAAAGAACAATACCCAGAGAAGCTAATATATTACTGCTTTAAGCTAACTTATGGTGAGGGACAACATTGAAAAATACATAAATACATATACATAACATTATTTATATATAAATAAAATCATAATTTGCAAAAGAGGTTACAGGTAAAACCAGAAATATAAATATTCCTATGTGGGTAGTTAGTTCAAGTCTCTTAACGATGTGGTAACTCCTATTGGTTGTCAATACTGTAAGCTTCTCTAAGTAGCTGGTCGATTCTAGCTCGGAAGTAATTGAGTTGATTTATTTAAATTCATAAATCTCACATTTGGCAGCTAATTTGAGAAGTGATCCTGAAAATCCAATTACGATCTCATTGGCCTGAACTGTACCATATGGAACATTAGTCAATAACCTCTGAAACCATAGAAAGCCTAATCTCGGTCCAATCTTGTAACAATTTCTTGCTTCAGTGCTGCAAAACATTTCTAAAATAAACTTTAAACTTGAAAAGTTATTTACAACAGAGGGGAAAGAAAGAGTCCTTTTACAGAATTATTCTCTTGTAATTCACTTTCATAGAAACATGTTTGACAAAATTAAAATATTTTACTTCTAAGGGCAACAATGTGAACTTTCATTACATTTCATTCATCACAAGAAGGATGCTGCTTGTATTATGAGAGGATGAAGATAAAATATTATTTCTTAAAGTATCAACAACATATCAAATTTATTGTCAAAATGTTGATGTAATGGCCTTAAAGAATTTGAGAAGGCGTTATTTGCCATAGAAGTAAAATGGCGACTTTTCTTTCTAGTGTGGGATTTTCATGCCAGAAATATATATAAAAATCCTCAAAGATGTTTTCTTTACTCTTTGATATATGTCTGGAGTGGCAGTATATTGTTACGCCGCCTAAAAATGAGACAAAAATTGCAAACAATATTACCTGTCGTTATGCCACATAGGCGTATGAAGTGATCAAATATGCATACCTCTCCTCACTGTCAACCTAATGGTTACCTGATCAAAGAGTGAACTATCTACTTACATTCAACTCAAATATCAACAATTACGCAGCAAATTCGTGTTGAATTTGTGGAAAATGCCATTCTTCAATTTACAATTATTTTTCGACTTTTATTTCGTTGGCAAAAAATTATGTTGCCAATATTGCATCATTTAAGGTTTAATCTGCATGAATATTTTCATCACAGTTAAACTTTTATTATAAGTAAGCTATGCAAAATATTACATCTTGACAAACAAACGGGCAAAGTTTGATCTAGACCAAACAGTATTTGATGGAAGGACGGGAAGAAGATGAAACATAAGATATATGGAATGACCAATGTAAACAACCTCCCATTCGATACTATTTATATCAAGGAATATATATCATAAGATACTTATTATTCAATAAAGGTTTGTAAGTTCCTGAAGCTTAGCTGAGAATAATGCCTGGATAAGAGTAATATCTTCGTTAAAATCACTATATATATTCACTAGCGGTTCTTTTACAGAATAAGTAAGTTGGCCAAAAGACTTGGATAAACTTTAAAATTATAAAATACAATATTTGATTTTGTCCCGTGTCGCTGCTCATTTGGCATCATTATGAAATTAAATTGCTACCAATCCTTCAGTTATTTTTACAAAAACGTCACAAAAAAGTAAGGTAGTCAAAATACTAGGCTAAACGTAATGCAAAGATGAGTGTGAGTAATGATGAATGCATCATTGAAGTCATTGAAGAATTAAAGAAAAGACATTGTTTTACACCATTTGTTTAGTTAAATTCATAGTTATCTGGTATCCTCAACATCACAACATAGATATCTATTTATCCCTATTGAATCGAAAGGATGATCATCACATTTTGGAGATTGGCAAAAAGATACTCAAATAAAGATTGTTCATAGATAAGATCAGTAATTTTACTTCCAAAACTTATTTTAATCATTCCTGAAAGAAATTTTGTTTTCTAGCTTATTTACATTTGAAATATTTCACTATGCATATCAAGGATTGCTTTTTTTTTCATATCAATAAACAAAAAGCTAACATTTCTGAACTTCTTTTAAAAAGCCAAAAGGATAGGTACGTCTCCTAGGGTTCTTAATTGGAAGTGTTTTAGGTTAATGATAAATGATATGATATGTACTCTCCTTGACTGAATGACAATAATCCCTGTATATTGATCCAGCGTGCAATAACTCTCCACTCCACTCAAGCAATATTCTGTTATTTCCCTCGCCGTTGTTGATTGAGCCATTAGAAGCTATGAGGCATCAATACAAGGTTCTGCAGTCTTTATACATGACAGTTTCCCTTACCTGGCGTAACAAACTGCTCATAATACCTGGCGCTCATATCGTCAGAATAAATTGAGATGTAATTTAGTATTCATAGCGTGAGCAGCTCATTAGCTTGATGTGGGAGAGGTTTTTTTGAAGCGGAGTTACACTAATTGATATAATAACCAGTAAAAACATTCCTGGTGCCAATGATTTTTCGATATTTGATTTATGTTTGACAGGTTTTGATTTTGGAAAGGCATAGGGCATTGATTCATGGCTCGAAGCTTTTATACACGGCAGTGTAAGGTGAGGCAGTTTGACACTGATAACACCTGCCCCTCATTTCCGTAAAAATAATGTATCTAGCTTATAATTCCTAATTCAGCTCATCGCTACTTTAGAGCTTGGACAAGTTATTAGATTAATTTGGGAGAGCATTCGGGAATGGAGTTACAGTCTTTGAGATAATTAATGCATGACTGGTCATTAGCTCTTTTTGTGACGTCATAAAGAGAAGCATTGCCTCGGGAACTATACATCTGTCATATCAACACTATCACAGAAAAAACCCAATAATTTACGATTTTCAGAAAAAAAAATCCACTCAGTAAGATAAATCATTTGACAATGTAACACTATTAAGCTTTTGGTGTAAAGAAGATATTCACATCACTATTAATTAAACAATTATTTAAAGCGGTATTTCATTTAGCATTGATTTATTTCCATATTTGTCTCTTTTTAAATGTTGTCTTCTAATCAATTTCTTATTATTTTGATTTTTTTGTAGACAAATTAAAAACACAAATGATATAACCTTTATTTACAAATCCAAATTTGATTTATCGTAAAACCAGTTATCTCGAGAGGTTGCAGAAGAAGCATGAACACATGTAAGTACAGACAAGCGGAGGCCACTAATTCAATAAATGGATGCTCTCTCTCAGTGTAGACATAAAATGAAAGACAAGAAACAAGTTCAAACAAGAAACAGAGAAATTGGAAGAAAAGAGCCCTCTCCAAATTATCAAGGAGCGAAGAAAGTGGAATTCTATATGAAGCACTTGCTAGGTGCGGGGCGTTTGATTCTACCTGTAATCAGTTTCTACTCCAATATTGATCAGCCAAATTTCATTGTCTTGGATAAGGCTGAGTCTCGACGCTTCCATTAATTGACAAAGACAGCAAACCCATTGCCTCTTAATCTACAGTGTTTGATTGGCCTATTGATCTTGCTTTTCTTCATCCACAACAGCACCAACTATTTACCTGGCGTGACAAGATTTATTGTTTGTCAATGTGCTGTGTTGTGGCGTTGAACTACAAACATACTGAGTTACACATGTGAAGGATTTGTCCTTGTCTATCTTAAATGTTTGAGAGTAAAACAAAAAATCCGTGCTCTGTGATAAGTTACTATTCTTTATTGTTTTGTTGAAAATGTTTAGAATAATGAGACCATTGCTTAGAACATTGAAGAATGATTTACTTAGTAGTAGTAGTAGTAGTAGTAGTAGTATTTCTCTGTATTTTCCGGGCCACTGGTTGCTTTTGACCTGATAAAATCAAATTACATCAAAATAGGCTCACATTCAAAGAACACTGTTTGATTTTCGACCTCACTGAACCCCCTTTTTATTATCTTTATTCCAGGTTTATGGAAAGTTAATTTTGTGTAATTATGAGCTGGTTAAAAGCAACCAAAGGCCTTTTGATTCCATGATGTTTTAAAAACGTCATTCTGTTTGAAGAGAATTTACCTTGTCAAACCTTACAGTCATTACAGCCTTGTCTTGTGGCCAAATCTTGGAGGGTGTGAAGAACATCAAACGACACTCACAACATTCCTACAAAATACTCTCTCTGGAAGGGCTAACTAATGGACAAGTTATTTTAACTCTACTTTCTTTCATACAGTCAAAATGTCCTGTAAGAAACGAACATGTTTGATCACATGTGCTTTTGATTGCAATACCTTTTGATTTCTGATTGAATCTGTGTGTAATGTGCAATTGGCGAGGTCAAAAACATGAAATGTTGCAAAGGCAGATGTGTGTCGACATCTTAAAGAATGCCATTTAAACATGTCGGATATTAAGTGTATCCATGATGACATCTAGCTCGACAGATTATTTTTGTATGGTTTAAGTTCAAAAACATGTTGGATCTTCACAATTCTTTATCATGTGTTGCTTCATCAAGTATCATTTGCTTACGTTTTCAACCAACTATTGATAATATCAAATTATTGTGGCCAATCTTTTGATTTTCATATATCAATTTAGACACATTATTTCGAGAAGGGAAACTTTTTTTCTTAGCCATCATAGCATGGTACATTTTATCACGGAATCATAAATGTTTCAAATCTTATATAAACCATAATGTAAAAAGGTTTTATAGACATATTCTCTATATAGTCTCTATTAAGATATTTGCACGGTACAATTTCTTCATTCGTAAACTTCAAATGTTTATTTGTTTTTAATTTCTCTAAACAAACTGAAATTACCTTGTATATATTGTATTAAAGGGGCAATAGCACGTTTTTTGATAATTCTATATTTTAAATGTTTCACTGATAATTGTAAGAAAAAGCTAAATGTATTATTTTGACAGTGTCAACAATCTCATTACACAAGCCAATCACCCATAGTCAGAGGACAAAGTATGAGGATTCACATAAACTCCATTCGCGGCCATTTTTTTTTAACACCTTTTATTCATTTTGTGTAAGAAAAAGGAGTCGCATGGCTAAACTTTACGTTATATAGTTGAATTATTACTGCTTCATTCAGTTTAAATACACTGTCTTTCAATTGGAACCATATATTTTCATTTACCTGACATCACCTCATATTCCCCCTTAAAACGTGCTACTACCCCTTTAAGAGCTGTAAGTTGAACCGACCATGCCTTTAGTTGTAACTTCGGAGTTTGAGAAGAACGTTCTTAGCAAGATCTATTGGTCTATCTTCTTTACATTATATGTGCCTAGTTAAAGTTGCAAAATCTTTTAAATTTTAATCGTCGTATTATGTGTATCTTTAATGCTGCAAATTGTTGTTTAGAATAAACTTTAGATTTCAGAATAGATTTTTAAGTCAGGATCTATAAATAATTATTTTGTGATGATCCATAATATATAGTTACATATTTGATGACAGTCAGATATTAATGCTAATTTTGCCTCTATGGACAACAAATTATACCTTAATTAGGAAACAGGTGATGCATTCATTGTTTTCCTGTTAAAAGATAGTCATGACAAGATAAATCATAACAAAATATAGGATATAACCTTGCATACATACATACATTAAACGGTGCCACCTGAAATTAATCTGATAGACATTTTTTTAAATATGAAACAAGTGCAGTAAACAGACAGGATATGATTTACTAAACCAGCCAAAGAATGACTCCAATACAACCATAAGGTAATGAACTTATTAAGGAGTGCATGCTTCAAAAGAATAATATCGTTATTGGCTGAAAAAAACATGGTATATAGTCATAAATAACCAGCAGAAGCAAAAGAAGATGTGAATGAGGATGATAAAATCAAAGGCCATAGAAGCAATAATGATGTGATCTTTTAATCTTGTACAATCAAGGGAAAAGATGATTATTCAAATTGAAATTCATAATGTGGTATACATATAATTATTGTAAGACAAATCCAGTCTCGTTTCCAATACGAAAAACAACTATAAATGATTATTCAAGCAAATGTTCAAAAAACATTTTAACATATCCGCCCTCTACTTTTCAATACACTCAATCCGCAATGATCAAAATTGTTACATAAAACTTAAAAGGTGTTGACAATAATTTGTTAATAACTGATTATTAATCTCATTACTTGCACATATTTCTCTACATCAGATATCACATTGTTTTCTCCTCATGCCAGGGACAATTTTTCCTAATCTCAATGGTGTCTGCAACTCTTGCCTTTCATTACACAACAATTAAGACAACTAGGTCTTTACCTCTGGGGAGAAGGAGTAGGATGTGGTATTTTACGAGTTTATGAAACGAATCCCTCCCTATTGCTTGTTCTTACACCGAACAGATCATCTTTCAAACAGGCTGTTGACAGCATCTTTCATCAAACACAGCAATTCATCATTCTATCTCAAGGGGGCAATTCAGATTGTAGAAATATGCGGTCACCTATCTCGTAATCTCGGGGGATTTATTTGCGAGTTCAAAGAGGGACAAAGAACTTTTGTTTTGGAGAAATATTGTGACACAAACACTTGAATGAGTACATCTCTATCTTATGCTCGTGAAGGCAGCACGATGTCCTACCATAATAATCACTTGTTTAGACGTGTCTTACTGTGGGAGACAATGTTATTACAAAATTCAATTTTCTAAAAGCGCCTTTGTTTTTTTTTACTTTATAATGAAAATCACAAATCTGACTTTGAGCAGGCAACCTTGATATCCGTAGAAAATATATTTGTCTTGTGTATGGTATCATATTTAAGGGTGTTTGAACAATGAATTAAAAACAACTAAGAATTAAAAATTCTTAAACAATTTTCTTGTGAATTATCCGTAGATCTATATGCATTATCAAAAAACATATAACACTGAAAAAACGTTGATATATCATTCTTTGTCCTTAAAATTCACTTCTTTACAAGCTGTTAGAAATTCAAGGCAACATAATGATATGTATTAAAACAAGTTGATGGGATATAATTCTAACATTGAGTAACAGTTTGATTGATTTTAAAAGAAACTAGCGAGATTATGTAACAAATATACATCTCGTTACCCTCTGAATTAAAGCAATCCTGCCACGTTTTCATCCTCTGGTCGATCTCAAAGACAGAGCGACTATGGGTCCCAGAAAAATACAGCTGCCTATCTTAAGTTTGATCACTTACCTGTGTTTTTAGTGCAAATAATTTGGAATGTCTTTGGGGCATCCTAGCCATGCAAAAACGAAACGGATAATGTTGAAATTTGATTCCATAACTTAACATTCAGTTTGCATATTCGTATGTCATACCTTAAAGATAACCGTAACTAATTTGGCAGGGCATTGAAATGACCAGGGGTCAAAATTTCGGAAACACTATTTTGTATTTTTCACTACAAAATCCTTCATTAGTGATCAATAGCTTTAGACCGAAGTCATATTTGTTCCATTGCATTCATGCAATGTAATTGTACTGATTTGTTTCTTACAATGTTTACATGTAATATTGAAATCGAAATTTAAGAAAATCTGAATTTCACAAATATGACCCCATCTGTCTATCTCATCATGCCGAATATCTAAATTCAGTACCAATGACAAGACGATCCCAAATGATGCTCTGGGAATGATTATTTTACTAATGGATAATTGGTTGTCGCTTGTAGGTGCTCTTGAAGCTATTTTATGGACGTCAAAATGAAACCCAATTTACATGATATTTACACTATTTATTAAATGTGGCCATCTCACAATTTCCGGTTTCTTAATATACGCTTGAAAGTCTTCTTTGTCGCGCACACCTATAATTTTCTTTTCATTTTCTATAAATAAGCCACTACTTGCCGCAAAAGTTTATACCCATCAGATGCAATTGCAGGTAACTGAGAAACAGTGTTAAACCTACACACATAATGATGATGTTACCGAAACTGGTTTGTTTAAAGTTATGGCACTTTTGCAGGGGGTACTGTACTTTTGACGTCGAATTAAGTATTTCATTTTGTTGAGTTAAAGATGTCAATATGATATTAAACTTTCGACAAAAGATTTTTCTACCGAGTGATGTATTTCTTTTCTCAATAGCTAAATTTCATCACAAAGCCCATGCAAGTATGACAATGGGGTTTTAAAAGAACATCAATCAATCATATTGAACTTACAACAAAGTTTCAAAGATCAAGATAATAGTGCCTCGTGTCATTAATATCTCCTTAAGTGTCATTATGCCCAAGGTGATCAACGATTTGTGTAATGTCTTTAACTATGCACCGTTTATTGACCAGTAATTAAGATATGAACGACATTTTACTGAAGTTTGGGTGGAGTGGGAAGCAAAGATGATGATAAAGTATAGAGGGAGTCACACTTTAGAAATCTATAGATATAAAACTTATTCTTATACACTAATTCAACACCAAATCTTTACTAAATATCAATTACGCTCTCCTATTACTGAGATAAATATTAGAATTAACCAAATATTTTACTTTTCATATTCATTTTCTTGAATTTATCTTTTGTTTTCCTCTTTTGAGACACCTCCAACAGCTGCTTCAATAAAATAACTAAGATTATTTCCTACCTAAAACGTTACGTTACTAAGAAATGTTTATATTGTTTTGATTTCTCAAATTAATACTTGGGAGTAAGAATTATCTATATATCAAATGGCAGAAAATTCATCTCATGATGGAAATACCAATATCATAAACAATTATTAGTATTAAAATAATTTCGTTACCGTGTACTGTATTTCATCAAATAACCATTGTTATAATAACTATTCTTTAAATTGATATAAATTGAAGTCTTCAGAACATCTTCTGTTTCCTAAATACACGCGTTTGAACAAAACTGGATACAAGTTTCATAACTGCTGACTATGTTCAGCTGTCTGTTTGCTTCTCTATATAGATTACATCTCAATGCATTGACTCCACAGCGATCTGTGTCTATGGACGGGGAGTCAGACATAATATCATAAAACTCCTGCTATCAAATCCTATCCCTCTACTTGCTCTATGAACAGAGTATCTCCACTTTCCACTTTCCAATTTTGTAATCGGCTTCACAAAATACAACACTTCATCATTTGCTTTTAAACAGGCAATCCACATTGTATACATTATCTAGCATTTCCCTGGTCCTATAACGCTTGTGTCATGTAGATTTTCTGATAATTTACCTCTGAAAATTAAGTGTTAATGGATAATGAGACCAGAACAGCAGTAAAACGTATTGATATCAATTTTCAATGCAACTTGCATCATGACGACTCGTCAGCCAGCAATGTAGAGCTACGAGGGGGTCGACTATTACATGAGATACGAGTACTTACTGGATTTTGGATGGTTGAGAAAGGGAGTCGGGTTGTAATCAGGTCAGCTTATAGCCGGTCATATACGGTACGTGGTCAAAGTTTTGTAGGAAAGAATAAGAACTTTGTGAAGTTTCTTAACCTTTATTAGCAGTGTTGCACAGGTGTGATACGAACACGAGTGTGCGCACATTTCACAAAGAAGTGTTGATATATATCAATTTCTGTTAAACACAATCTTAGCACAGCTATCTATATAACTGTTAAAAACAATTGCATGTATTGAAATTTATGTATTGAATTACTGAGGACACATTGGCTTTATCAAAAACAAGGATGTCAGCTCTATTGGATTTTTTTTCAATAAAACGACTGATGATTTGACTGATGTGAACAGATAAAACGAACTGAATCATCTGTAAATATCCCATAGCAAACATCACACTGCCCGGAAACGATCAAAACAATTTCTCGGTAAATAGACATCTGTCTGTAAAATGCAACTAATCATTCAATTGTGTAAGAAGCTCCGGGAGACAGTTTCGGAAAACGTCATAAGAAAACATCTAAAGCAATATTCATCTGAGAGACATTAAGCTGTGTAAAATACAGAACTTGAACCTTAACAGTTGCATAACACCAAGCGAGAGGCGGATATCTCCCCATGTACCCCGCCTTTGAATGGTATAACGAATTTATCTTACCGAATGTTTAACCTTACGCATATGATATGAAGATAAAGAGTAAGAAAAAAGTCATCTTATTATAGTTTGTTCAAAGCTTATCTGTTGATCAAAAGTATAACCAGCTTGATCATGTGTCCGACCTAACATACAGTGCACATTTCAAGACGCTCAATCTGCACGCTTTTTTCATGCTTTTTATGTGCCTTGATATAAATGATTTATCGTCCGCTGAAGAGGGTGATATCAGTATTTATCCAGGGTCACGTGGACCAATCAGAGATCGAGATTCTTACATGAGGTAGGATATATAATATTTTGTTATAATGTACCTCCACATTTTACCTTATTGTCATCATTCGCTTCCAACTCCAGCGACACAGCAATACAATGTTAATTATCATGTTAATCACTAGTCAATAAACAATGTAACGTTAATGACATTACATCAAAATCACAATTTTTTTATTCACTTAGACATTGACATTATGAAACTGCATATAAAAAGTAGGCGACAGTCAACTGTTGCAATAGATAGTCGTTGTTATCCAAAATGTTTCAATATGAAGTCCTTTAAATGTTAGCTAGTCAAAAATCAGAAATTATACAATTATATATATATGAAGCATATAGTAAAGCAATGCCAAATGATAAGTCTCAGTTTGAATTTCAGGGATATTTATGATGATGAAATCAAACTATATCTTCCCAAAAAAAAATTCTTTAAATTCACAGGTCTATAAAGTATTTCATCCTTAAAGAAAGTGTCTTGGTGTATCGTGGATGACTTCTGCTGTTTACATTAAAACAAGATCGAATATTTTCAACTGAAATAAGAAACTACTTTATTTTTCTTTTTTGGGAGGTACATGTACATTTAGTTCAAGTTACATAGAAGTTGACATTTCAAAAAGCAATATTTACATGACAGAATTTTCGTACATATAAATAATTGAGGCTATTTCAAGTTTTCCATTACAGTGGTGACAAAGGTACATACAGAGGAAGCTAATTAGTCTTTGAACAACAACTGACAGGTTGACTCGAATTTCATGTATTTGAAGTAGTTACAAGTCCAATATGCGTTAATTATTGTAAATGTTTTATGTTTTCTTTAGGTCATTCTTAATGTATGTGAAGCTCTGTTTCAAGACAAATGTTTTGTTTTGACAAGTTTATACATGTTTCAGTCTTTGGGTCTATCCATTACTTAACTTTATTTCATATATTTCAAACGAGGGACGATAAAAAAAACAGATGACCTATTCTCTCTTTCTCTTTGACAAACTACTTTATTAAGGAATCACTTTTTGGTGCTCTTAGCAAACAACGACAGATATTGATTTTGTTTAAATGTGTCAAACACTTTGTTTAAGATAATTACAAATGGTCGAATAGCACCTTGAAGATGAAAGATTGTCCCATCAAGCCCTTATTGCCACACAGTCACTTATACATTTATAATGTGCAGAAATCATTGCGTTCATCTTGTCTTTGAAAAATTTCTTTAAAGAATGGAATTTTTACAAGTTTACCCATTTACAGTAGTCCATGTTTTTTATGACGCAATACTTATATACACACTTATGTAGATACATGAAACAGTTGGTAACGGAATCAATTACTTTTTACCATCCTAAACGTCAATATGCCTTTGATGTTTTAATTTCAGGAAGTTGCTTATATCATCAAAAATCCATAAGTCAGCCTGCCCCGTTAAAACATCATTAGTCTTTTTTTAACTGTTGTCTTCAAATCAATTTCTTGATATTTTTTGTTGTTTATAAAAGAATTACAACACAAAGGATAAGAAACATAATTGACAAAATCAACAATTTGATTTATTGTATAACTAGTCGTCTAGAAAACGTACAGAAGAAGCTAACACTTGAACACATGTAAGTACCGACAAGGAATGGCTACTAATTTATTGAATGGACCATCTCTCCTTAGTGTTAACACGCTTGTCGCAGTGACAATGAAAGAATTACGAGAAACAAGTCCAAATTGAATTCAAGAGGACTCATAATGAACAGTTTCCTCTTTAGATTATCAATACATAAAGAAAGTTGAACTCTATGTGAAGCACTTGCTAGGTGCGGAGTGTTTGATTCTACCCATAATCAGTTTCTACTCTGATATTAATCAGCCAAATTCCATTGTCTTTGATAAGGCCAAGCCTCAACGCTTCCATTAATTGACAAAGAAACAAACCCATTGCCTCTCAATATACAGTATTTGATGTTCTTCATCCACAACAGCAACTATTTACCTGGCGTGACAAGATTTATTGTTCTTCAATGTGCTGTGTTGTGGAACTACAATCATACTAAGTTGCACATGTAAAGGTTTTGTCCTTTTCTATCTTTAACGTTTGAGAGTTTGTATAAAAACAATGCCGTTCTCTGTGATAAGATAGTATTCGTTATTGCTTTTGTTGAAAACATGTTCAGAATATATTGTGACTGGGTAATAACAAATGTTTTATTTTTTACTTAAAAATTTATCATTTTAAAGTTTTTAAAGATTTCAGATATATTTATATCTACATTTAGCAATTTTACTAATAAAGCATTTTACTATCGTTGTATGATCAAATGTCATACTGCCAAGTTAGTACAAGAGTACAATGTAATATAGAACGAAGTAAGAAATAAATGCGATAACCCAGAGTACAGTCAAGTACATTAGAAATTCTATCAAATCAGAAGAAAGGATATCATTTCCATTCCTGAATCCAGTAACTTTATAGCCCCTTGTTGAATAAAGATACCACTGCTTAGAACATTGAATAATGATTTACTTGTAGTATTTCTCTGTATTTTCAAGACATTATTGATCGATGATGTTCACATCACTGGTTGCTTTTGACCTGATAAAATCAGGCTCTGAATCGAAGAACAAACTCTTCTTGATTTTAGATTTCATTAACCGTTTTCTTGTTTTATGTTTATTCCAGGTTTATGGAAAGTTAATTTTGTGTAATTATGAGCTGGTTAAAAGAAACCAAAGGACTTTTGATTTCATGATGTTTTAAAAACGTCATCCAATTTGAAGAGAATTCGGCTTGTCAAACCTAATAGGAGCTTACAGTCATTACAGCCTTGTTTTGTGGCCAAGTCTTGGAGGGCGTGAAGAACATCAAACGAGGCCAGCCCAAAACACTCTCAACATTCCTACAAAACTCTCTCTCTGGAAGGGCTAACTAATGGACAAGTTATTTTAACTCTACTTTCTTTCATACACTCAAAATGTCCTGTAAGAAATGATCGTGTTTGATCATGCATGTTTTTTATTGCAAAGTTTTTCATTTTATGATTGAAACCTTGTGTAATGTGCAATTGGCGAAGGTCAAAAAGATGAGATTAAATGGCGCGAAGGGAGATGTGTGTCGACATCTTAAAGAATGCCATCTAAACATGTCAGATATTTCGTGCATCCATGATGACATCTAGCTTGACAGATTATTTTTACTGTTTAAGTTCAAAAACATGTTGGATCTTCACAATTCTTTATCATGTGTTGCTTCATCAAGTATCATTTGCTTACGTTTTCAACCAACTATTAATAATATCAAATTATTGTGGCCAATTTTTTAATTGAAATATATCAATTGATACTCATTATTTCGAGAAGGGAAACTTTTTTCCTTAGCCATCATAGCATGGTACAATTTATCACGGAATCACAAATGTTTAATTTTTTTTATATAAGTTGTAATTTTTGAAAGGTTATTTGACATATTTTCTATCATTTTATCAGTCTCTATTAAGGTATGTGCCGGGTACATCATTCGTAAATTTCCAATGTTTATTTATCGTATTAAGAGCTGTAAGTTGAACCGACCATGACTTTAGCTGTAACTTTGGAGTTTGAGAAGAACGCTCTTAACAAGATCTATTGAATACATGATATGTCTCTAGTTAAAGTTGCAAAATCTTTTAAAATGTTATTCGTCGTATTATGTGTATCTTTAGTGCTGCAAATCGTTGTTTAAAATAAACTTTATATTTAAGAATATATTTACAGGTCAGGTGATCTTCCTGGGGGAGAAATCATTTTACCAGTTTATGTAGTATGTATCATCACAAAATAAATCTATAAATGATTATTTTGTGATGATACATAATACATTGTTTCGTGTTTGATGAAAGTAAGATATTAATGTTAATTTTGCCTCTATGGACAACAAATTTATACCTTAATTAGGAAACAGGTCATGCAATCATTTTGTTTCCTGTTAAAAGATAATGAATAGTCCTGACAAGATAAATTATAACAAAATATAGGATATAACCTTACACATGTACATACATTAAACGGTGCCACCTGAAATTAATCTGATAGACATTTTTGTTATTGTGAAACAAGTGCAGTAAACAGACAGGATATGATTTACTTAACCAGCCAAAGAATGACTCCAATACAACCATAAGGTAATGAACTTATTATGGATTGCATGCTTCAAAAGAATAATATCGTTATTGGCTGAAAAAAGCATGGTATATAGTCATAAATAACCGACAGAAGATAAATGAGGATGACAAATCAAAGGCCGTAGAAGCAATAATGATGTGATCATTTAAACTTGTACAGTCAAAGGAAAAGATGATTACTCAAATTAAACTTCTTAAAGTGGTTTACATATAATTATTGTAGGGCAAATCGAGTCTTGTTTCCAATACGAAAAAACGATCATTCAAGCAAATGTTTAAAAATCATTTCAACACACTCAAACCGGAATGATCAAAATTGTTAAACAAAACTTAATAAGGATTGATTGTTTTTCTTTCAGCTGACAATAATTAGTTTATAACCGATTCTTAATCTTATAATTTGCACATATTGTTCAACATAACATATCACTTTGTTTTCTCCTCATGTCAGGGACAACTTTTCTAATCTCAATGGTGTCTGCAACTCTTGCCTTTCATTACACAACGATTAAGGCGACTAGGTCTTTACCTCTGGGGAGAAGGAGTAGGATGTGATAATGTACGAGTTCATGAAACAAATCCCTCCCTATTGCTTGTTCTTAAACCGAGCAGTTCATCTTTCAAACAGGCTGTTGACAGCATCTGCTTCATCAAACACAACAATTCATCATTCTATCTCAAGGGAGCAATTCAGATTTTAGAAATATGCGTTCATCTATCTCATAATCTCGGGGGATATTTGACGAGTTCAAAGAGAGTTAAAGAACTTTTGTTTTGGAGAAATATTGTGACACAAACATTGAATGAGTATATCTCTATCTTATGCTAGTGAACAAGGCAGCACGATTTCCTACATGTACCATGATAATCACTTGTTGAGACGTGGGAGACAATGTTATTACAAAACTCCATTTCTAAAAGCACTTTTGTTTTTTTTACTTTATTATGAAAATCAAAATCTGACTTTAAGCAGGCAACCATGCTACCCGTAGAAAATATATTTGTCTTGTGTATGGTATCATATTTTAGGGTATTTGAACCAAGAATTTAAAACAACCAAGAATTAAAAATTTATTAACAATTTTCTTGTGAATTATCCGTAGATCTATATGCATTATCAAAAAACATATAACACTGAAATAACGTTGATATATCATTCGTTGACCTTAAAATTCACTTCTTTACAAGCTGTTAGAAATTCAAGGCAACATAATGATATGTATTAAAACAAGTTGATGGGATATAATTCTAACATTGAGTAACAGTTTGATTGATTTTAAAAGAAACTAGCGAGATTACGTAACAAATATACATCTCGTTACCCTCTGAATTAAAGCAATCCTGCCACTTTTTCATCCTCTGGTCGATCTCAAAGACAGAGCGACTATGGGTCCCAGAAAAATACAGCTGCCTATCTTAAGTTTGATCACTTACCTGTGTTTTTAGTGCAAATAATTTGGAATGTCTTTGGGGCATCCTAGCCATGCAAAAACGAAACGGATAATGTTGAAATTTGATTCCATAACTTAACATTCAGTTTGCATACTCGTATGTCATACCTTAAAGATAACCGTAACTAATTTGGCAGGGCATTGAAATGACCAGGGGTCAAAATTTCGAAAACACTATTTTGTATTTTTCGCTACAAAATCCTTCATTAGTGATCAATAGCTTTAGACCTAAGTCATATTTGTTCCTTTGCATTCATGCAATGTAATTGTACTGATTTGTTTCTTACAATGTTTACATGTAATATTGAAATCGAAATTTAAGAAAATCTGAATTTCACAAATATGACCCCATCTGTCTATCTCATCATGCCGAATATCTAAATTCAGTACCAATGACAAGACGATCCCAAAAGATGCTCTGGGAATGATTATTTTACTAATGGATAATTGGTTGTCGCTTGTAGGTGCTCTTGAAGCCATTTTATGGACGTCAAAATGAAACCCAATTTACATGATATTTACACTATTTACTAAATGTGGCCTCTCACAATTTCCGGTTTCTTAATATACACTTGAAAGTCTTCTTTGTCGCGCACGCCTATAATTTTCTTTTCATTTTCTATAAATAAGCCACTACTTGCCGCAAAAGTTGATACCCATCACAGCCATCAGATGCAATTGCAGGTAACTTAGAAACAGTGTTAAACCTACACACATAATGATGATGTTACCGAAACTGGTTTGTTTAAGGCTATGGCACTTTTGCAGGGGGTACTGTACTTTGGACGCCGAATTAAGTATTTCATTTTGTTGAGTTAAAGATGTCAATATGACATTAAACTTTCGACAAAAGATTTTTTTACCGAGTGATGTATTTCTTTTCTCAATAGCTATATTTCATCACAAAGCCCATGCAAGTATGACAATGAGGCTTTAAAAGAAACACCAATCAATCATATTGGACTTACCATGAAGATTCAAAGATCAAGATAATAGTGCCTCGTGTCATTAATATGTCCTTCAGTGTCATAATGCCCCAGGTGATCAACGATTTGTGTAATGTCATTAACTATGCACCGTTTATTGACCAGTTATCAAGATATGAACGACATTTTACTGAAGTTTGGGTGGAGTGGGAAGCAAAGATGATGATAAAGTATAGAGGGAGTCACACTTTAGAAATCTATAGATATAAAACTTATTCTTATACACTAATTCAACACCAAATCTTTACTAAATATCAATAACGCTCTCCTATTACTGAGATAAATATTAGAATTAACCAAATATTTTAATTTTCATATTCATTTTCTTTAATTTATCTTTTGTTTTCCTCTTTTGAGACACCTCCAACAGCTGCTTCAAAAAAATAAAAAGATAAGATTATTTTCTATCTAAAACGTTACGTTACTAAGAAATGTTTATGTTGTTTTGATTTCTCAAATTAATATTTGGGGGCGTCGGTTATTACATTAGATACTTACTGGAATTTGGATGGTTGAGAAAGGGAGTCAGGTTATAGGCGGGTCAGCTTATCATATACGGTACGGTACGTGGTAAAAAATTATTGTAGGAAAGAATAAGAACTTTGTGAAGTTTCTTATCCTTTAATTGCAGTGCAGTTTAACGTTATATTCACCCTGATCAGCACTAAGAGTAGTAGAGATGTACAGGTGTTATACGAACACAAGTCTCTGCGCAGTTCTCATGTAAGTAACGCACATTTCACAAAGAAGTGTTGATATATCAATTTCTGTTAAACACAATCTTAGCGCAGCTATTTATATAACTGTTAAAAACAAGTATTGAAATTTATGTATTGAATTACTGAGGACACATTGGCTTTATCAAAAACAAGGATGTCAGCTCTATTGGATTTTCTCAATAAAACGACCGATGATTTGACTGATGTGAACAGATAAAACGAACTGAATCATCTGTAAATATCCCGTAGCAAACATCACACTGCCCGGAACGATCAAAACAATTTCTCGGTAAATAGACATCTGTCTGTAAAATGCAACTAATCATTCAATTGTGTAAGAAGCTCCGGGAGACAGTTTCGGAAAAAGTCATAAGAAAACATCTAAAGCAATATTCACCTGAGAGACATTAAACTGTGTAAAATACAGAATTTGAACCTTAACAGCTCATGTCTGATTCATTAATGACTCATGAGATTCGTCTGCAACAACAAATTGAAGATACTGTGCTGAATACTGTAGGGTTAAGTTAACATTACCCCAAGAATTTTAGTTAAAGCTAACAGATTTGGTTGAGTGAGGTACAACGTCAATATCAGGCAATTTTGTATTGGGTAACTCTTTGCCATACATAGACATGGGAAGGTTCACCTTTTTACCATTTCAATTCATTTGGTTATTTTTGCTGTTAATGTAAGGTGATGTAAAATGATTAATGCATTTCTTTATAGAGAGGATATCTCCCCATGTACCCCACCTTTGAATGGTATAACGAATTTATCTTACCGAATGTTTAACCTTATGCATATAATATGAAGATAAACAGTAAGAAAAAAGTCATTTTATTATAGTTTGTTCAAAGCTTATCTGTTGATCAAAAGTATAACCAGCTTGATCATGTTTTAGACGTAACATACATTGCACATTTCAAGACGCTCAATCTGCACGCTTTTTTCATGCTTTCTATGTGCCTGGGTATAAATGATTTATCGTCCCGCTGAAGAGGGTGATATCAGTATTTATCCAGGGTCACGTGGACCAATCAGAGATCGAGATTCTTACATGAGGTAGGATATATAATATTTTGCTATAATGTACCTCCACATTTTACCTTATTGTCATCATTCGCTTCCTACTCCAGCGACACAGCAATACAATGTTGATTATCATGTTAATCACTAGTCAATAAACAATCCAAGGTTAATGACATTACATCAAAATCACAATTTTTTTATTCACTGAGACATTGACATTATGAAACTGCATATAAAATGTAGGCGACATTATAGAAATGATGCAGCGTTGTTATCCAACATGTTTCAATATGAAGTCCTTGAAATGTTAGCTAGTCAAAAATCAGAAATTATACATTATATATATATGAAGCATATAGTAAAGCAATGTATATACAAAGGTACATACAGAGGAAGCTATTTAGTCTTTGAACAACAACTGACAGGTTGACCCGAATTTCATGTATTTGAAGGAGTTGCAAGTCGAATATGCGAATCATTTTTTTGTTTTCTTTAGGTAATTCTTAATGTATGTGAAGTTCTGTTTCAAGACAAATGTTTTGTTTTGACAAGTTTATACATGTTTCAGTCTTTGGGTCTATCCATTCCTTAACGTTATTCCATATATTTCTAACGAAGGGACAATAAAAAAAACAGATGACTAATTGTCTCTTTCTCTTTGACAAACTACTTTATTAAGGAATCTCTTTTTGGTGCTCTTAGCAAACAACGACAGACATTGATTTTGTTTAAATGTGTAAAACACTTTGTTTAAGATGATTCCAAATGGTCGAATAGCACCTTAATGCCCCAGTCACACTTACGTTTATGAACGTAGTGATGCAGAACGTACTTTAACGCAGTAAACTGTACTTAAGCCTAGTTATACGTAGTTATACTTAGTTATCCGTGCTCAAAACGTAGACATAGACGTGAGACAAACGTAGTTTGTGATTTAACTTTTGGACATGTTCAAAGTTTAGCATTTCCGAACTACGTTTCCAGAAACGTAGTTCAATGTAGTTGGACGTAGTTAATTGAAAATGTGAACTTAGTTCATCGTAGTTGAACCTAGTTAAGAACGTTCTTAAACGTAGCACAACTATTCCACGATTTACTACACTTTACTAGGTATCAAGGAAGTTTTCGTACGTTTAAGTATATTCTAGAACGTTGTACTACGTCTGACTACGTTAAACTACGATAAACTACACTAGTTTCATCTGAGTTGAAGAACGTTTAAGTACATAAAACTTGGTATTAGAACGGTGAACTACGGTATCAATTACGTGTAACTACGTTTTGGTACGTTTCGTATTTAGATTTTGACGTTTACGTACGTTTCCCTACATCTAACTACACTTAAGTAAGCAGAACTACGTTGATCTACGATAAACTACGCCTAACTAGGTAGATTTATTTGTACCTTTGGTCACAATTGACTGAGACACCTAGTATGCGTTTTAACACTATTATTTCACAACTGAGAGAGGATGAGTGAAAGGAAGGTGAAAATGATACAGCATTAGCTTCTATCAACAAAGAAATGATATGTTTTGCTCTCTATATTAACAAAATCGAAATGGACGACGAAACGCAGAGAACAAGTAGTTGTCACTAACGTGACCATGTCCCCCGCCGCAAGAGAGAAATTGACTAAAAGGGATTGCCGGTTGGTGTCTCAAAGTTACTCTTAAAACGATGTCAAGGTTATTGCGCTACCTAGGCTTTACGCACTGGTCAAGTCCTGTCGTGACCTTGAAAATTAGGTCAATGTCACCAAACTGACTGTTTTCTGCGTATTCACCCAATGAAGACAGATACTAAGTTTGAAGGCTCTAGGTAAAAGGGTTTGTGAGATGTTGCGCATACAAGGCTTTACACACTGGTCAAAGTCCGATCCTGACCTTGAGAATTAGGTCAAGGTCACCAAAACTGAGATAACGCGCTAACAAGAAGCGAGACGGACGGATGGACGGATGGACGTACGAACGGACGTACGGAGGTGAATACTATATTCCCCGCTTTGCACTTCGTGCGGTGGGGGACAAAAACTATGAAGATGGTGGGTCCGTGACTTGCTCCTTCGTAGGCCATTACACGGTCAATATCATACACGTATGTCCGAATTGGAGGTAGAATAAAATACATAAACGTGTGTCTTTATATACCCTACCACTGTAGTGCCGTGATTTACCCTACTTTAGCGTACTTTGACGTACCTAAACGTGACTCAACGTAGTTCAACCTACTTAGTTGTACTAATAAACGTTCTTAAATGTAGATCAACGTGGTTAAACGTAGACAAACGTAGCTAGTCAGTTGTTCAATGAACGTAGTTATCCGTTGTTAAACCTAGTAAAACGTTCTTATATGTACTTAATCGTACTTACACGTAGTGAACGCACCTATAATGAAACGTTGTTTTACGTAGTTACTAAAATGCACTCATTTTCGGCACGTTGGCGGTTTTGTGGCTACGTTCAATGAACTACGTTTAACTAGGTAAATGAACGTAAGTGTGACTCCCCCATTAGAGAAGAAAGATTGTCCCATCAAGCCCTTATTGTCACACAGGCACATAAAAAGCATGAAAAAAGCGTGCAGATTGAGCGTCTTGAAATGTGCAATGTATGTTACGTCGAAAACATGATCAAGCTGGTTATACTTTTGATCAACAGATAAGCTTTGAACAAACTATAATAAAATGACTTTTTTCTTACTGTTTATCTTCATATTATACATTTATAATGGGCAGAAAACATTTGTTCATCTTGTCTTTGTAAATATTTTTTTAAAGAATGGAATTTTTCCAAGTTTACCCATTTACAGTAGTCCATGTTATTTATGACCCAATATTTATATACACACTTATGTACATACATGAAACAGTTGGTAACGGAATCAATTACTTTTTATCATCCTAAACGTCAATATGCCTTTGATGTTTTAATTTCAGGAAGTTGCTTATATCATCAAAAATCCATAAGTCAGCCTGCCCCGTTAAAACATCATTAGTCTTTTTTCTAACTGTTGTCTTCAAATCAATTTCTTATCATTTTATTTTGATTATCAACGAATTACAACACAAAGGATAAGAAACATAATTGACAAAATCAACAATTTGATTTATTGTATAACTAGTCGTCTAGAGAATTTACAGAAGAAGGCAGGACAAGGGATGGCTACTAATTTATTGAATGGACCATCTCTCCCTAGTGTTAACAGGCTTGCCGCAGTGACAATGAAAGAAAGATGATAAACAAGTCCAACTTGAATTCAAGAGGACTCATAATGAAAAGTTTCCTCTTTAGATTATCAATATATAAAGAAAGTTGAACTCTATGTGAAGCACTTGCTCGGTGCGGAGTGTTTGATTCTACCCATAATCAGTTTCTACTCCAATATTGATCAGCCAAATTCAATTGTCTTTGATAAGGCCAAGCCTCAACGCTTCCATTAATTGACAAAGAAACAAACCCATTGCCTCTCAATATACAGTATTTGATGTTCTTCATCCACAACAGCAACTATTTACCTGGCGTGACAATATTTATTGTTTGTCAACGTGCTGTGTTGGTGTGGAACTACAATCATACTGAGTTACACATGTGAAGGATTTGTCCTTGTCTATCTAAAATGTTTGAGAGTTTGTAAAAACCAAACCATGCACTGTGATAAATTGATATTCTTTTTTGCCTTTGTTGAAAATATGTTCAGAATATAATGTGACTTGGTACTAAAATATGTTTTATTTTTTACAAGAAAATTTATCATTTTAAATATTTCAGAGATATTTATATCTACATTTAGCAATTTTACTATTGTTGTACAAGAGAACAGTGTAATATAAGAAGTAGGAAATAAGAAGAAAGAAGTAAGAAATAAATGCGATGACCCAGATTAAAGTCAAGTACCATAGAAACTCTGTCAAATAAGAAGAAAGGATATCATTCTTTAAATCAGTAACTTTTAAGCTCCTTGTTGAATAATGGGATCATTCCTTAGAACATTGAATAATGATTTACTTGTAGTATTTCTCTGTATTTTCAAGACATTATTGGTCGATGATGTTCACACCACTGGCTGCTTTTGACCTGATAAAATCAAATTACATCAAATTTGGCTCTGAATCGAAGAACAAATTCTTCTTGATTTTCGATCTCATTGAACCCTCTTCTTGTTCTATGTTTATTCCAGGTTTATGGAAAGTTAATTTTGTGTAATTATGAGCTGGTTAGAAGACACCAAAGGCCTTTTGATTTCATGATGTTTTAAAAACGTCATTCAGTTAGAAGAGAATTCAGCTTGTCAAACCTACTAGGAGCTTACAGTCATTACAGCCTTGTTTTGTGGCCAAGTCTTGGTTGGCGTGAAGAACATCAAACGAGGCTAGCCAAAAACACTCTCAACATTCCTACAAAACACTCTCTCTGGAAGGGCTAACTAATGGACAAGTTATTTTAAGTCCACTTTCTTTCATACAGTCAAAATGTCCTATAAGAAACGAACATGTTTGATCATGCATGCTTTTTATTGCAAAGCGTTTTCATTTCTGATTGAAACCTTGTAAAATGTGTAATTGGCGAAGGTCAAAAAGATGAGATTTAACGGCGCAAAGGCAGATGTGTGTCGACATCTTAAAGAACGCCATTTAAACATGTCAGATATTTCATGCATCCATGATGACATCTAGGTTGACAGATTATTTTTTTACGGTTTAAGTTCAAAAACATGTTGGATCTTCACAAAACTTAATCATGTGTTGCTTCATCAAGTATCATTTGCTTACGTTTGCAACCAACTATTAATAATATCAAATTATTGTGGCCAATCTTTTAATTGAAATATATCAATTGATACACATTATTTTGACAAGGGAGACTTTTTTCTTAGCCATCATAGCATGGTACAATTCATCACGGAAATGTTTCAAATTTTGTTTTTAAGTTTTAATTTTAGAAAGGTTATTTGATATATTTTCTATCATTTTATCAGTCTCTATTAAGATATTTGCATTGTACAAATTCTTCATTCGTAAATTTCAAATGTTTATTTGTTTTCAATTTCTCTACACAAACTGAAATAACCTTGTTTTTACCGTATTAAGAGCTGTAAGTTGAACCGACCATGACTTTAGTTGTAACTTCGGAGTTTGAGAAGAACATTCTTAACAAGATCTATTGAATACATGATACGTGTCTAGTTAAAGTTGCAAAATCTTTTAAAATGTTACTCGTCGTATTATGTGTATCTTTAGTGCTGCAAATCGTTGTTTAAAATAAACTTTATATTTAAGAATATATTTACAGGTCAGGTGATATTCCTGGGGGAGAAATCATTTTACCAGTTTATGTCGTATGTATCATCACAAAATAAATCTATAAATGATTATTTTGTTATGATACATAATACATAGTTTCGTGTTTGATGAAAGTAAGATATTAATGCTAATTTTGCCTCTATGGACAAAAAAATTATACCTTAATTAGGAAACAGGTCATGCAATCATTTTGTTTCCTGTTAAAAGATAATGAATAGTCCATTACAAGATAAATTATAACAAAATATAGGATATAACCTTACATACATACATTAAACGGTGCCACCTGAAATTAATCCGATAGACATTTTTGTTATTATGAAACAAGTTCAGTAAACAGACAGGATATGATATACTTAACCAGCCACTGAATGACTCCAATACAACCATAAGGTAATGAACTTATTAAGGATTGCATGCTTCAAAAGAATAATATCGTTATTGGCTGAAAAAAACCATGGTATATAGCAATGAATAACCGACAGTAGCAAAAGAAGATGAATGAGAATGACAAATCAAAGGCCGTAGAAGCAATAATGATGTGATCATTTAAACTTGAACAGTCAAAGGAAAAGATGATTACTCAAATTAAACTTCTTAAAGTGGTATACATATAATTATTGTAGGACAAATCGAGTCCTGTTTCCAATACGAAAAAACGATCATTCAAGCAAATGTTTAAAAATCATTTTAACATACCCTCCCTCTGGCTTTCAACACACTCAACCCAGAATGATCAAAATTGTTAAACAAAACTTAATAAGGATTGATTTTTTTCTTTCAACTGACAATAATTAGTTTATAACCGACTATTAATCTCATTGTTTGCACATATTTCTCAACATCAGATATCACATTGTTTTTTCTCCTAATCTCAATGGTGTCTGCAACTCTTGCCTCTTTCATTACACAACGATTAGGACGAATAGGTCTTTACCTCTCGGGAGAAGGAGTAGGATGTGGTAATTTACGAGTTTATGAAACAATTCCCTACCTATTTCTTGTTCTTCAACCGAAGTTCATCTTTCAAACAGGCTGTTGACAGCATCTGCTTCATCAAACACAACAATTCATCATTCTATCTCAAGGGGGCAATTCAGATTGTAGATATATGCGTTTATCTATCACGTAATCTCGGGAGATTTATTGACGAGTTCAAAGAGAGTTAAAGAACTTTTACTTTTGGAGAAATATTGTGACACAAACACTTGAATGAGTACATCTCTATCTTATGCTAGTGAACAAGGCAGCACGATGTCCTACCATGATAATCACTTGTTGAGACGTGGGAGACAATGTTATTACAAAACTCCATTTACTAAAAGCACTTTTGGTTTTTTTTTACTTTATTATGAAAATCACAAATCTGACTTTAAGCAGGCAACCATGCTACCCGTAGAAAATATATTTGTCTTGTGTATGGTATCATATTTTAGGGTATTTGAACCAAGAATTTAAAACAACCAAGAATTAAAAATTTATTAACAATTTTCTTGTGAATTATCCATAAAAATGCATTATTCAAAAAACATATAACACTGAAAAAAACGTTGTTATATCATTCTTTGACCTTTAAATTCACTTCTTAACAAGCTGAGAGAAATTTAAGGATACATAATGATATATATTAAAACAAGTTGATGGGATGTAATTCTAACATTGAGTAACAGTTTGATTGATTTTAAAGAAACTAGCGAGATTCTGTAACAAATATACATCCCGTTACCCTCTGACAAAGAATCCTGCCATTTTTGTATCCTCTACTAACTGGTAAATCTCAAAACTTAAGTGTGATTAGAGGAAAATGATTTTAACTGAATAATTCATTTCTAGTCAAAAAAATTTACTTCGAGATATTTGAATAAAAGTCAAATGTCAATCATTTCAACACATTAAATCGAGCAAATTGCATTCGATAGAAGAAAACTTTGATATGCATAATCCAAATAGCTTAATTAAAGGGAAAACATCAAAATAATTCCTTTATGATACATTTTTCTTTTGTTAGTAAAATATGTGTAAAATATGTCATTTATGGCAGAAAGCACTGGGTGTAAGATAGCTGAAACTTAACCAATGCTTCCAATGATGACAACAATGCCAAAGTTTTCGTATTTTTTAATATTATGCAGTATAATGCTACCAAATGGTTACAAATTTCTATTCATGTCTACCGGGCAAAATGTTAAGGAGAAGTTATATTTTTAATCGAAAAATTTTTTTTTGAGATCATTTTCAATCTAAGAATATTTCTATTACCAAAGCTATGTTTCTCAACAGTATTCTTAATGACTGTGAGAACATTTGCTTTATTACTATTTCCTCATCCCCTTTTTCGGAAACCTTCCCTGAGTTTTTAAGACAATGTAAGAAATTATAGAATAGGCGACATTATAGAAATGATGCAGCGTCAAACTGCAGGCTATAGTCAACTCTTGCAATAGATAGTCGTTGTTATCCAAAATGTTTCAATATGAAGTCCTTTAAATGTTAGCTTGTCGAAAATCTTAAATTATAGTTATATACATATGAAGCATATAGTAAAGCAATGCCAAATGATAAGTTTCAGTTTGAACTTTGAGGAATATTTATGATGATGAAATCAAACTATATCTTCCCAAAACAAATTTTCTTTAAATTCACAGGTCTATAAAGTATTTCATCCTTAAAGAAAGTGTCTTGGTGTATCGTGGATGACTTCTGCTGTTCACATTAAAACAAGATCGAAGATTTTCAAACTGAAATAAGAATCTTCTTTCTTTTTCTTTTTTGGGTAGTACATGTACATTTTAGTTCAAGTTACATAGAAGGTGACATTTCACATAGCAATATTTACATGAAAGATTTTACGTACATGTAAATAATTAAGGCTATTCAAGTTTTCAATTACAGTGGTAGCAAAGGTACATACAGAGGAAGCTAATTAGTCTTTGACCAACAACTGACAGGCTGACCCGAATTTCATGTATTTGAAGGAGTTGCAAGTCGAATATGCATTATATTTGTAAATGTTTTATGTGTTCTTTAGGTCATTCTTAATGTATGTGAAGTTCTGTTTCAAGACAAATGTTTCGTTTTGACAAGTGTATACATGTTTCAGTCTTTGGGTCTATCCATTCCTTAACTTTATTCCATATATTTCTAACGAAGAGACAATCGAAAAAACAGATGACTTATTGTCTCTTTCTCTTTGACAACCTACTTTATTAAGGAATCACTTTTTGGTGCTCTTAGCAAACAACGACAGACATTGATTTTGTTTAAATGTGTCAAACACTTTGTTTAAGATAATTCCGAATGGTCGAATAGCACCTTGAAGATAAAAGATTGTCCCATCAAGCCCTTATTGCCACACAGTCTCTTAAACATTTATAATGTGCAGAAAAGATTTTGTTCATCTTGTCTTTGAAATTTTTTTTTTAAAGAATGGAATTTTTCCAAGTTTACCGGTAGTCCATGTTTTTTATGACGCTATATTTATATACACACTTATGTACATACATGAAACAGTTGGTAACGGAATCAATTACTTTTTATCATCCTAAACGTCAATATGCTTTTGATGTTTTAATTTCAGGAAGTCGCTTATATCATCAAAAATCCATAAGTCAACCTGCCCCGTTAAAACATCATTAGTCTTTTTTTTAATTGTCGTCTTCCAATCAATTTCTTGTCATTTTATGTTGATTATAAAAGAATTACAACACAAAGGATAAGAAACATATTATTGTATAACTACTCGTCTAGAAAATGTACAGAAGAAGCCAACCCTTGAACACATGTAAGTACAGACGAGGGATGGCTATTTATTTATTGAATGGACCATCTCTCCCTAGTGTTAACAGGCTTGCCGCAGTGACAATGAAAGAAAGATGATAAACAAGTCCAACTTGAATTCAAGAGGACTCATAATGAAAAGTTTCCTCTTTAGATTATCAATATATAAAGAAAGTTGAACTCTATGTGAAGCACTTGCTCGGTGCGGAGTGTTTGATTCTACCCATAATCAGTTTCTACTCCAATATTGATCAGCCAAATTCAATTGTCTTTGATAAGGCCAAGCCACAACGCTTCAATAAATTGACAAAGAAACAAACCCATTGCCTCTCAATATACAGTATTTGATCGGCCTATTGAACTTGCTTTCTTCATCCACAAAAGCACCAACTATTAACTTGGCGAGACAAGATTTATTGTTTGTCAATGTGCTGTGTTGTGGAACTACAAACATACTGAGTTGCACATGTGAAGGACTTGTCCGTTCTCTAAAACGTTTGAGAGTTTGTAAGAAACACAACTTTTTTGTTTTTGTTAAAAATATGTCCAGAATATAATTTGACTGGGTACTAAAAATTTTTTTAATTTTTACAAGAAAATTTGTCATTTTAAAGATTTTACAGATATTTGTATCTACATTTAGCAATTTTACTATTTAAGCATTTTACTATTGTTGTACAAGAGTACAGTGTAATATAAGAAGTAAGAAATAAGAAGTAAGAAGTAAGAAATAAATGCGATGACCCAGAGTAAAGTCAAGTACCATAGAAACTCTGTGAAATCAGAAGAAAGGATATCATTCCTTAAATCAGTAACTTTTAAGCTCCTTGTTGAATAATGAGATCATTCCTTAGAACATTGAATAATGATTTACTTGTAGTATTTCTCTGTATTTTCAAGAAATTATTGGTCGATGATGTTCACACCACTGGCTGCTTTTGACCTGATAAAATCAAATTACATCAAATTTGGCTCTGAATCGAAGAACAAATTCTTCTTGATTTTCGATCTCATTGAACCCTCTTCTTGTTCTATGTTTATTCCAGGTTTATGGAAAGTTAATTTTGTGTAATTATGAGCTGGTTAGAAGACACCAAAGGCCTTTTGATTTCATGATGTTTTAAAAACGTCATTCAGTTAGAAGAGAATTCAGCTTGTCAAACCTACTAGGAGCTTACAGTCATTACAGCCTTGTTTTGTGGCCAAGTCTTGGTTGGCGTGAAGAACATCAAACGAGGCTAGCCAAAAACACTCTCAACATTCCTACAAAACACTCTCTCTGGAAGGGCTAACTAATGGACAAGTTATTTTAAGTCCACTTTCTTTCATACAGTCAAAATGTCCTATAAGAAACGAACATGTTTGATCATGCATGCTTTTTATTGCAAAGCTTTTTCATTTCTGATTGAAACCTTGTAAAATGTGTAATTGGCGAAGGTCAAAAAGATGAGATTTAACGGCGCAAAGGCAGATGTGTGTCGACATCTTAAAGAACGCCATTTAAACATGTCAGATATTTCGCTCATCCATGGTGACATCTAGCTCGACAGATTATTTTTTTACGGTTTAAGTTCAAAAACATGTTGGATCTTCACAAAACTTAATCATGTGTTGCTTCATCAAGTATCATTTGCTTACGTTTGCAACCAACTATTAATAATATCAAATTATTGTGGCCAATCTTTTAATTTTAATATATCAATTGATACACATTATTTTGACAAGGGAGACTTTTTTCTTAGCCATCATAGCATGGTACAACTTATCACAGAAAATGTTTCAAATTTTTGTTATAAGTTGTAATTTTAGAAAGGTTATTTGACATATTTTCTATCATTTTATCAGTCTCTATTAAGATATTTGCATGGTACAAATTCTTCATTCGTAAATTTCCAATGTTTAATTGTATTTAATTTCTCTACACAAACTGAAATTACCTTGTATTTATCGTATTAAGAGCTG
Organism: Steromphala cineraria; assembly: GCA_916613615.1. NCBI lineage: Eukaryota > Metazoa > Mollusca > Gastropoda > Trochida > Trochidae > Steromphala > Steromphala cineraria. The sequence continues at coordinate 1,130,184 of OU744729.1, forward strand.
TAAGTTGAACCGACCATGACTTTAGTTGTAACTTCGGAGTTTGAGAAGAACATTCTTAACAAGATCTATTGAATACATGATACGTGTCTAGTTAAAGTTGCAAAATCTTTTAAAATGTTATTCGTCGTATTATGTGTATCTTTAGTGCTGCAAATCGTTGTTTAGAATAAACTTTAGATTTAAGAATATATTTAAAGCTCAGGTGATCTCCCGGGGGAGAAATCATTTTACCAGTTTATGTAGTATGTATCATCACAAAATAAATCTATAAATGATTATTTTGTGATGATACATAATACATAGTTTCGTGTTTGATGAAAGTAAGATATTAATGCTCATTTTGCCTCTGTGGACAACAAAATTATACCTTAATTAGGAAACAGGTCATGCAATCATTTTGTTTCCTGTTAAAAGATTAATAGTCCTGACAAGATAAATTATAACAAAATATAGGATATAACCTTACATTCATACATTAAACGGTGCCACCTGAAATTAATCCAATAGACATTTTTGTTATTATGAAACAAGTTCCGTAAACAGACAGGATATGATATACTTAACCAGCCAACGAATGACTCCAATACAACCATAAGGTAATGAACTTATTAAGGATTGCATGCTTCAAAAGAATAATATCGTTATTGGCTGGAAAAAACATGGTATATAGTCATGAATAACCGACAGTAGCAAAAGAAGATGAATGAGGATGACAAATCAAAGGCCGTAGAACCAATAATGATGTGATCATTTAAACGTGTACAGTTAAAGGAAAAGATGATTACTTAAATTAAACTTCTTAAAGTGGTATACATATAATTATTGTAGGACAAATCGAGTCTTGTTTCCAATACGAAAAAACGATCATTCAAGCAAATGTTTAAAAAACATTTTAACATACCCTCCCTCTGGCTTTCAACACACTCAACCCGGAATGATCAAAATTGTTAAACAAAACTTATTAAGGATTGATTTTCTTTCTTTCAACTGACAATAATTAGTTTATAACCGATTATTAATCTCATTATTTGCACATATTTTTCAACATAAGATATCACTTTGTTTTCTCCTCATGTCAGGGACAACTTTTCCCAATCTCGAGGGTGTCTGCAACTCTTGCCTTTCATTACACAACGATTAAGGCGATTAGGACTTTACTTCTGGGGAGAAGGAGTAGGGTGTGATAATGTACGAGTTCCCTATGAAACAAATCCCTCCCTATTGCTTGTTCTTAAAGCGAGCAGTTCATCTTTCAGATGCTGTTGACAGTATCTGCTTCATCAAACACAAAAATACATCATTCTAGCTCAAGGGGGCAATTCAGATTGTAGAAATATGCGGTCACCTATCTCGTAATCTCGGGGGATTTATTTGCGAGTTCAAAGAGGGACAAAGAACTTTTGTTTTGGAGAAATATTGTGACACAAACACTTGAATGAGTACATCTCTATCTTATGCTCGTGAAGGCAGCACGATGTCCTACCATGATAATCACTTGTTGAGACGTGTCTTACTGTGGGAGACATTGTCATTACAAAACTCCATTTTTCAAAACCACTTTTGTTTTCTTGACTTAATTATACAAGTCACATGAAAGAACATTAGAAAGCAAATCGGACTTTGAGAAGGCAACCATGCTATCCATAGAAGACATATATGTCTGTTGTATGGTACCATATATCAGGTTATTTGAACAAAGAACAATTAACAATTAACAATTTTAAAAACAATTCTGTTGTGAATTATCCGTAAATATTCAAAATTCTATTTCAAAAAACATATAACACTGAAAAAACGTTGTTATATCCTAGTTTCACCTTAAAAATCACTACCTAACAAGCTGAGAGAAATTCAAGGATACATAATGATATATATTAAAACAAGTCGATGAGATGTAATCCTAGTATTGAGCAACGATTTGATTGATTCTAGCGAGCTTCTGTAACAAGTATACATCTCGTTACCCTCTGACAGTGAATTTAACCAATTACTGCTCCTTTTTCATCCTCTACTAGCTAGTCGATCTCATACAACAGAGTGACTAGGGTCCCAGAAAACTACCCCCTTGGTGAAATAGTACTATACAATTTCTCATGTAGCAAACAATAAACAAAACTATGTGAAACTTTTAGCTCGAAGTGAATGGAAGAATCGACTATTTAACGTCCGTTTCAAGCAAATTATTACTCAGATCTGATTACAGTTAAAGTATTTAACTGAATAATTCATTTCTGGTCCAAAACGTTTTCACGAGGTATTTGAATAAAAGTCACATGTACAGCAGATAATTTTAACACATTAATTCGAGAACTGTCTTCAATAGAACAAAATGTTGATGTGCGTAATCCTAGTCGCTTAAGTAATGGGAAAACATTAAAATATTTCATGTATCATACATATTTCTTGTGCTGGTATAATATGTGTCAAATATCTTTTAAATAAAACTCTTTTGGATTCTAGGTCATTTCTGGTCGAAAATACTGAGTGTAGGATAGCTGAAACTTACCCATTTTTTCCAATGATGACAACACTGCCAAAGTTTCAAGTTTTCTTATTCTTAAAATATATTATGCAGTATACTGTCACCATGTGGTTGCACATTTCTATTCATATCTCCTGAGCAAAAAGTTACTTTTTTTTAATTCTTTAATTGCTTTTCGAGATTATCTTTCAATTTAAGAATATTTGTTTTACATATTGCTTTATTTCACAGCAGTTACAGTATTCTTCATGGGACTGTGTTGAAATTATTTTATTACTATTTTCTTCTTCTGTCATCTTTTCGGAAACCTTTCCTGAGCTTTTGAAGACGATGTAAGGCCATTTTCAAGGCAATAGTTTCGTATACACTCTAGAGGTCAAGTATTGTATGCTTTCAATAATTTGGTCACCTTTAGTCTGTATAAGAAGTGAATGTGACAAGGATCTTACGAGAACATTAGTCAATCATATTGAACTTTCCCTAAAGTTTCAAAGATCAATATAATACGTAGTGCCTCTTGTCATTAAAGTGGTCTTCAGTGTCATTATGCCTAAGGTAATCAACGATTTATGATTTATTGGGTAATGTCATTAACTATGCACCGCTTATTGACTAATGTGACTAGTATTGACTTTATTGACTTCTTTTAGTGATTAATATGTGAATGACATTTTGTATCGAAGTGTGGGTGGAGTGGGAAGCAAAGATGATAATAAAGTATAGAGGGAGTCTCATTTTAACAATCTATAGATATAAATACACACTGACTCACCACCAAATCTTAACGAAATATCAATTACAAGATATATTAAAATTTTAAAAATATATTTACTTTTTATATTCATATTCTTGAATCTTCCTCTTCAAAGGAGTAGTTTTGAGACGCACTTCAAACAGCTGCTTTAATTGAATAGCTCAAAGATGATATCCCACCAAAAAACTTTAATTGTGATATTTCAAAAAAAAAATTATATTGTTTGGATTTCTCAAAGGATTTCTTTTGAGTAATGAAAGTCGTTCTCTAACTGACACAAAATTAGTCTCATGATGGAAACAGCAATATCATAAACAATTCTGAGTATAATTGTTTTTCTACCAACACTGTATTTCATCAAATATCCATTGTTATGAAAAAAACTATCCTTTAAATCTATATAAATTGAAATCTACAAATCATCTCCTGTTTCCTGAAAACACGTGTTTGGACAAAATTAGATATCAGTTTCCTAACTATGAATTTATCTTTTGTTTCATCTGTTTCCTCTTCAGAGGAGTGGTTTCGAGACGCACCTTTTCAATTGAATAGAATTATGAGAATATCCCACCTAAACTTTACTTGTGATATTTTCAAAAATGTTTATATTGTTTTGATTTCTCAAAATAGTGCTTGGGAGTAATGATTATCTATTTCAAAATGACACAAATTAAGTCTCATGATGGAAACAGCAATATCATAAACAATTCTGAGTATTAAAATCATTTCACTACCGAGCACTGTGTTTCTTTTATATTCTTATTCTTATTCTTATCATATTTATCTTGATATCAATCGAAATCTTCAAAACATCTCCTGTTTCCTAAATACACGCATTTGGATTAAACTGGATATCAGTTCAGCTGACCATGTTTGCCTCTATATATAGATTACGTCTCCATTTCATTTTTTTGTAATTATTCAAAACGTATTGTCTGAATATTATATTTCGATTGTATTGAATGTACATTGGCCACGTCTCCAGGCACTGACTCCACAACGATTAAGATTACAACATCTCTGTGTCTATGGACGGGGAGTAAAACATGATATAATTAGATTCATGTTATCCAATCCTATCCTGTCACTCTCTATGAATAGAGTATCTCCACTTTTTATTTTCGTCATCTGCTTCATAATACAACACTTCATCTTTTGCTCTCAAACGAGCAATCCAGGTTGTATCCATTATCGGGTCCTAGTGAAAACGGCCATTGTGGAAAACGGCAAATGGTCAATTAAAGAAAACGACCATAAAGTAAAAGAAAACGGCCAATCTCATTTCAAATTTTATATAAAAAACTCACAAAATTTTTATAAAGTTGTGATGTATTTCACATCTGTTACTTTTGAAAAGAATATTCAACAAATTACGAATCATAATCTGCTGAATATTTGAAGTAAGACATGATATAATCAGCTCCTGTTATCCAATCCTTTCCTACCACTCTGAATAGAGTATCTTTACTTTCTACTTTCGCTTTTCGTCATCTGCTTCATAATACAACACTTCGTCATTTGCAATGAAGCGGGCAATCCTGATTGTAGACATTATGTAGTTATATGCGCACTGATCAGCACTAAGAGTAGTAGAGGACTGCTGGGCCTGGATTTTCGAAGCCCTCTTAAGATAGTCGTAGGCCAATGTTAATATATGGTACTTACGACTATCTCAGCACTAAGAGGGCTTCGAAAATCTAGGCCCTGGAGTTGTACAGATGTGATACAAACACAGGACACATGGGCTTTCTTTAAAATAAGGATGTAAACTCTTTTAGATTTGCTCAATAAAACGAGACGACAAACATGTTATGTATAATGTGTTTTGTATACCGCCACTAGTCATAATAACGTTGATTTGACTGATGTGAATAGGGAAAACGAACTGAATCATCTGTAAATATCCCATAGCAAACATCATACTACCCGGAACGATCGGAATAATTTCTCGGTAAATAGACATCTGTCTGTAAAATGCAGCTAATCATTCAATTATGTAAGAAACTCCGGGAGACAATTTCGGAAAAAATGTCATTTAGAAAACATCTAAAGCAATATTCATGTGAGAGACTTCAAAGTCTGTAAAATACAGAACTTGAGCCTTGTTACTTCTGTCTCATTCAATAATGACTCACATAAACACTTGTGAGACTCGTCTACAAAATCAGCAAGTTGAGATTAACGTGTATAAGTGTTTAATACCGTCGGGAAAATGTATATTTCGCCATAAATTCAAGCTAAAGCTAACAGATACGGCTGAGTGAGGTACGACGTAAATATCAGGCGATTTTTTATTCGATTACTCTTTGCCATTCATAGACATGCGAATTTTCACCTTTTTACCATTGAATTTTTGTTTTCGATTTTAACGTAAGGCGATGTAAAATTACTTATGCGTTTCTATTTGGGAGAGTTTATATTATTTAGTTATGATGTACCTCCAAATTTTACCTTATTGTCATCATTCGCTTCCTACTCCACCCACACAGCTTAACTTTTATGTTAATCACTAGTCAATTAACGATGCAAAGTTAATGACATTACATCAAAATCACAAATTGTTTATCAACTGAGGCATTAACATTATGAAACTGCACATAAAATGAAGTCGACATTCTAGACATGATGCAGCCTCAGATTGCAGGCTATATAGCAAACTCTTGAAATACATGGTCGTCGTCGTTATCAAGTATAGCCTCAATGTGAATAAGTCCTTTAAATGTTATCTAATCAGAAATTTACACTCATATACATATGAAGCCTATAGTGAACCAATGACAAATGATAAGTTTCAGTTTCAGGAATATTTATGATGATGTAATCAAACTCACACTTCCAAAATATCATCTTCTTTAAATTCACAGGTCGATGAAGTGAGTATATCATCCTTACAGAAAGTGTCTTAGTGAATCATGGATGACTGCTGCTGTTTGCTGTCCGAAGCTGTTTACATTACAACAAGATCGAAGACTTTCAAACTAAAATAAGAAACTACTTTATTAATGAATCTACTTTTAGGTCCTCTTAACAAACAACGGCAGACATTGATTTTGTTTACATGTGTCAAACACTTTGTTCAACATGTTGTATAGATTCTAAATGGTCGAAGATGAAACATTGTCCCATCAAACCCTATTGCCACACAATCTCTTACAAATTTGACCTTTTGTTCATCTCGTCATTGAAATATTTTCTTTTTTTCTTAAGTTTACCGGTATACAGTAGTCATCAATTCCATGTTTTGTTCTACGCAATATGTATATACAATCTTACGTACATATATGAAATAGTTGGTTACGGAATCAATTACTTTTTACCATCCTAAACGTCAATATGCCTTTGATGTTTTAATTGAGGAAGTTGCTTTTAACAACAAAATTCAATAAGTCAGCCTGACAAGCAAAACGAGAAATCAATTGTTAAAAACGACAATAAAATTACGCAATGACACTTTGTCAGTCAAAGTTGGATATATACTACAAGACAAAAGTTAAGACTCGGTGAAAAGTGTAATGTCCTATTTTCTATCACTTATATCTTAAGAACTAGTAACTCTAGTACATATGAGGTCCTAGAAGTTTGAAGACATAACATAGACGCTTGGACTGACGGACACAACTGGGGTATTATTTATAAAATTGACGTTCGAGTGATCTGTCAAGTCATTTATGAATGCTTTCTTTTATTTTATGATGCTTATTTCTTTTCTTACATATCTTTCAATATCTTAAGCTCTTAAAGGGGCAGTAGCACGTTTTAGGGGAAATATAAGGTGATGTCAGGAAAATGAAAATGAATGGTTCAAATTGAAAGACATTGCATTTAAACTAAATGGAGCAGTAATAATTCAAATATATATTTAAAATTTAGCCATGCGATTCATTTTTCTTTCAAAAAATGAATTAAAGGTGTTCACACAAAATGACCGCCAGTGAATTTTATGTGAATCTTCATACTTTGTCCTCTGACTATGGATGATTGGCTTGTGTAATGAGATTTTTAACACTTTTAAAATAATACATTAATCATTAACATACAAGTATCAGTGGAAATTTTAAAATATAAAATTATCAAAAAACGTGCTACTGCCCCTTTAAATCCGAAATGGATTTAATTGGATACGGTTGAACTCTGTAGTGATGAGGCATTTAATGACTTTAATATAAGTTGCAGATTGCGAGTAGTATTGGTTAAGTACCAATTGTAATTTGTTGTATTTGATGAAGAATGATAAGAAATGTTATATTTGACTTCATTCTTTGTGAATCAGTAGATAGCGAACACGGATATAGCGAACACTCGGATATAGCGAACAAATTTTCAAGTCCCGTCCCTATATAATATCCCTAAAATTATATGCGTATAGCGAACACCGGATATAGCGAACTAAATTCTTTGGTCCCTTGGAGTTCGTTATATCCGAGTTCTACTGTATTTAGAATAATATCCTTTAGATAACATCTATATGATCTATCGTAGAATATCTTATTATATTTTCTTAGATAACGACGCCAAGAAAATATTTTTAAAAATCAACCTTATTATTCTTCTTGTTACAAGTCATCCTGCTACAACAGCGTATATGTCTCCGCTAATGCTACAACCTATCCCCTGATATCCTCCTATCATGATGAATGATGCATAACCTCTTTAAAGAACAACCTACATCCAAAACTACTACGTGGTGCAGTGGCAATGTTGGGATAATTCTACTGAATTGTGGACATGTACAACTATGATTTAGTGATCTATTTTTTTTCATAATGACATTTGATTAAACTACTAAATATAATGCGTTGATTCAACCATGGTTGTGACTGCTTATACTATTAGATATACTACGTCTCAGTGTTCTGGGACTGGAAGTAAGACATTATGTAATAGTTGCTAGCATAGTAAATGGCATGCATCGGGTACTGACACTTTGTCCGAGAGGCCAGAACGAGGCGGAGCAAACTGAAGTCTACAGTGTTATTAGGTGATTTTAAAATTTTGATTCACACAAAATCTGTAAGTATTATGATTGTTTTCCAGCTTGTTTTATTTGATTATTGATACTTTCAGTTCACTATAATCTATGTTGTTGATTACTTGTTTTAAACCTTGTGTGGGAAGGGTTTACAAAAGTGTCCGTGCATCAGATGTCAGGACTCTTTGGCCTAAGAGTTCCCGATATCGATAATGAACAGGACACTTTTATGAATGGTTGCCATGGACGACGAGGTCTAAGAGGGATGTAATTAATGACAGCCGTGTTATCCAACACTTGGTAGGTAGGTAGGTAGGTGAAATTAAGGGCGAAGTTTGGGCCAAATATGACCTACATGAGCCCGGCACTTGGAGTGATTATTGAGAGTTAAAAACATTTAAAAGTTAAAATGGAGTATTAAATGTTATATAACGTCATATTTGCCAGTGTTCTTGACAAAATTTAAAACTGATCTTTGGACTTCACCAAACATCAAATTTTCACCAAGAATAGATCTTAGTGAGAAAATATTATCCAACACTTGCTCTACGAAAGGATTATCTCCCTTTCTGGCGGTCTGGTGACAGCGTCTGCTTTATCGAGTACAGCAATTCATCACTTCCCTCCATAGGGACAGTTGGAGGGCAGACATGGTCAAGTAGTTATCGAATCCGATTAGCTACCAAGATGCTGATAAGATTTACATATACTTTATGTAACTAATTTCGTTGAGGATAATACACTTGGGTCCTCTTTCGTCAAACAGCTCGAAATTGTTTTAGGAGGCTTTTATCACTTCCTAATACACATTAACTTTTATCGAAAATATGCTTTCGAGATCATTATTACATGTAATCATGTCAGTTTGCACATCATCTTAGAAAAAAATGTTTCAAAGAATATCTTATATCAATATCAAAGTTTTTTGATTATTTTGAAATTACCTTATATACATTATAGAAATATTCACAATTTGATTCTCGTTGATGATGATGTTAGGGATTTTAGACTTGTCCGTCAACACTCGATCAGTAATTCAATGTATGCATTCGCGAAAAAAGTGCAAACTATGACACTGCTTATGTTTTAACACTTGACCTTTAAGTAAAGCATGCTTCACATCTTGATAATTTTACTTTTAGTGAATGTTTCTACTCCAACGAGCAAGAAGTATATTTATTATCACAGTATTGACCCATTTTGACCACAGTACTACCCAATCGGAGTGTTGACATCTTTTTCACTTTCATTTACATAAAGTTTTATGTAAATAAGATAAAAGAAATAAGTATATCACTCAAGCATTGACAACAAAGAGTCATCCAAGAGCCCAGAGTAATGACCCGGTAAACACGCACTAACGATAATTGTAGCTGATAAAGCGTCCCAAGGCAGTGTGTATTGGGATTAGCCGTTGATTTGTGTCTACAGAAGCCCCAGACTCGTAGAAGCCAATACGTATATGATGCCACTCATATTCTCTGTTCAGCGATAAACTAAAACTTGACTTGTTCATATACTGCAATCTGGATTATTGTATCAGATTATACCTTCATAGTAACATTAACAGTTTCGTTTTTCACTAAACAAACAGGTGTAAAGGGTCCATGTCTATTAAATTTGCAACCAAACACATAACAAATCTGTATAGATAGCTTTTCAACATCACAATTCATTGCTGGCGAGATGACTGGACAAAGAGAACTTCTTTGGTGTGATGTAAAATGTATCGTTTTGATACAATGATCTCCAGAATTCTGTTTCTCTGACCATTCCATCGCCCTAAATACTTGTACCTAACAACATGACATGAGCTGACCCCGTCCTGGTCTGTCTACTGACGGAACGTGCAGAGCATCTCAGCAAGGAAACAGCCAGGATGTTCAGGAGTTGGTATATATTTCAAATTTTGAAAAACAAGAAACAAGAAGAACGTTTAAAGACTTCGAAGGATTATTTAGGTTGGTGAGATAATTGGACTAAGAGGACCTTCAATAGTTGGATGTCAAACGTATTGTGTTAACATATAAATGATCTCAGAATTCTGTTCAAGACTATTCGAGCATCCTCTATACCTCTACTACAATTACCGAGCTGACCCCGTCCTAGTATGTCTGCTGATGGAACGTGACGAGCATCTCAGCCAGGATACAGTCAGGCTACTGCAGAAGTTGGTAAGTATTTGAGAATGTGAAACACGAGAAACGTCAACTTACAGACTTTAAACCTTGCAAAATTGGTTCCCTACCTGTTAAAAAAGACTTTAGAGGACTTTATACAGGTATAGCAGTTCATTTAATATCTTTATATGAAGATAAACAAACAGAAAAGGGATGAATGAAAACCTTAAAATGCTAGCCATAATAATTGAAAAAAGTTATAAGTGAAAATAGATACGATATTGAATTGAAATTTTTAAATGATAATATTACTTTTTTGACTAAATGAAAACGAATATTCTTGACATCTAAAATTGTTCTGACGACAATTTACTCAAAGCGATTATGTTAATAATAACCTGCATCAAAGGACTTTACCTGAATAATTCTCTTAACTTACTAAGAAGAAGGCATTAAAGGGGCAGTAGCACGTTTTTTGACAATTTTATATTTTATTTTTTTCACTGATAATTGTAAGTTAATGCTTGATGTAATTATTTGAAAGTGTCAAAAATCTCATTACACAAACCAATCATCCATAAACAGAGAACAAATTATAAAGATTCACATAAAATCCATTGGCGGCCATTTTTGTGTGAACACCTTTAATTCATTTTTTGTAAGAAAAGGAATCGCATGGCTTAACTTTACATTACATATTTGATTTATTACAGCTTCCTTTACTTTTAATACATTGTCTTTCAATTGGAACCATTTATTTTCATTTTCCTGACATCACCTTATATTCCCCCTAAAAACGTGCTACTGCCCCTTTAAACAGAAGGCATGAAAAAGTTGACCCCCTAATAAGTTCACAGATGCTAAAGCAAAAGTGTGTACACGTATTTGCATGAAAAGATGCTTGATGATTGAATGAACTGTTATTGTGACATTTGTCATGTTAATGATTATACCTCATTGTAAAAACAATACACACAAAAAGAAGTATATAGTAAACCAGTGACTAATGATGTTAAAAGTTTTAGTAATATTTATGGTGATAAGATTAGACTGTATGGTGATAAGACTAGACTGTATGGTGATAAGATTAGACTGTATGGTGATAAGATTAGATTGTATGTTCCCTAAAATCCTCTTCTCTAATGACACAGGTCGGAACGGGGAGCAGGACAAAAGCCACCCGGACAAAAGCCACCCGGACAAAGCCACCCGGACAAAAACCACCTGGACAAAAGCCACCTAGGACAAAAGCCACCTAGGATATAAGCCACCTAGGACAAAAGCCACCCACTTATAAATAAAATGAATAGAATAATGCAATATCATGATATGACATGATATCATTTAGTCATATTATTCATTTACCAACACAATTATCGGAACAAGTGTCTTTTCGTATCATGGATACCCGCCGTCTACTTTTTTTTGTCCAAAATGTTTACATTACATCGAAATCAAAGGTTTTCAAACAGAATCAAGAAACTACTTAGGTAATGGACTCGTTTCAGATGCTTTTAACAAGACATTTATTTACGACCTGTTTCTTTTCATGTTAAAAAGTAAACTATACTTCGCTTTGGGATTTGTTAGTGCACACTGTAAATGAGCGGTCACCTTCTTGCAGATACAGATTTATTGCGTGGATATTTTGAACCATGGCCTTGTTCTACTACCAGTCGTAAATGCTTAGTTTTTTTTTTTAGGAAGAAGATTTGATGGGTTAGATCTGATATTTTCTCGTTGAGATGTGGTATGTTATAACTAAGTTGAATTGGATTCACTACAAACAAGCATTTAGAGTTCCTAGATAAAGGTTTCAGTAGATAAGTTGAGAATTGATTTATTTAGTTTAAACCTACAGGTTACATTAATTTTAATTTCTAAAGGAATTAAACCTTATTAAATGAAGTAAAATGTACGTCATATTCTTAGCAATAGTGATTCAATAAATTATTTTACTACGATCTATTGCAAAGAAAATATGCAATTCAAGCAAGTTCAATTCAAGGTAATAAAGATACTTCATTTATATTTAGATATAATCATTTAAGATGTTTCATCAAAATGAAAGTTTTTCAAAATCATAAATAACAAAAGAAATGGAAAGGGTCTATACAAAACTACATGGAACACGACAATTCATAATACATTTCAAATTGCACATCAATAATTGTAATTAAAATTAAGGCTGTTCTTCGAAACTCAATATCACTTTTATTGAATTGGTTTTGGTTCAATCTTAATTGCGAGTCTTGACTAAACTTACATAACGATTAAATAACCCATGCCTCAGAGGCTTGGGACTGTAAGCGAGACATCATTCAATGAGAGCCATGTTATCTAAACCTTGCCTAGGGACAGAGCATCTCCCCTTCCTGGCGGTCTGTTGACAGAGGCAGTTTCATCAAGTACAGTAATTCATCGTTTCATTCCAGTGGGAGAGTTTTGGGAAAGATGGTAAGATGATAAGATGAGATAGGATAACAATAAAATACACATGTTGTTACCAATACTACTGAGGACAATACATTACTGTCCTCTTGCCTTAAAAAGCTCGGAATTGGTTTTAAAACGACTTAAATAAGTTCCTACAAAATTCATATTAAGCTTTTAAACAAAAACATATTCAAAAACTCTAATGAGCAAGATGTTTATTCATTATCACATTGTCCCATTTTGTGAACGAAGTGTTGACATAATTTTTCACTTTCATTTACCTGAAGGTTACAAAAACAAGATTAAGGCAATTAGAAGATCACACAACTTATGCAATAATCATTGATAACAAACATCCATATTAGCTGGAGACTCCCATGTATACATCTGAGTAATGTCCCGGTAAACACGCACCTGTCTCTAACGATAATTGTAGCTGATAAATCGTCTCAATGCAGTGTGTATTGGGATCAGCCGTTGGTTTGTGTCTACAGAAGCTCCGGTAATACAGAAGCCAATACGTATCTGATCCCATCCATATTCTCTGTTAAAAGACTAATTTAGACTTCATCCTGTATCTGATCCCATCCATATTCTCTGTTCAAAGATTTAATTAGACTTCATCCATCGTCAATCTGGATTATTGTATCAGGTGATAATCTTCTAGCAACATTACTCATAGTTTCTTTTCACACAATTTATAGGTGTTAGTATCCTTTGATATTGCAAAGGTTAGATTAATTAACTGTATATAACTGCATACCTTAAGTTTGTTCACTTACCTGAGTATTCTTGTGCAAATATCATGTAATTTGGAATGTCTTTCAGGCATCCTAGCAATGTGAAAACTAAAAGGAAAGTGTTGAAATTTTAATCCATAACAAGAGATTCGTTTTGCGTTAACATTATCTGTATGACATACCTCACAAACAGCAGGTATTTTGCAGGTCATTGAAGAGACCAGGGCTCAAAATTCGAAAACGCTATTTTTCATTTTTTCTACAAAAACCCTAATTATTGATTAACAGTTTGATGTCTTAGTCATAGTTTTTGCTCTGTACTTAGTCGATGTAATAGTGTCGAATTTTACCTCAGAGAGCCTATGTTTAATATTTTAATCGAAATTAAAGGAAATTGGAATTTCAAATGTGACCCCATTTGTCTATTTAACCATGCTAAATTTCGAAATTCTACACCAGTGACCAGACGATACCAAAACAAGAGTTGAGAATGGTTATCTTACACGTAAACATTTGAGATACTTCCTCATTGGTGCTTGAGAGCTGTTGAGATAATTGGACTAAGAGGATCTTCCTTGGTTTGTTGTCAAAAGTATTGTTTTAACATATAAATTATCTCAGTATTCTGTTCAAGACTATTCGAGCATCCTCTATACCTCTACTACAATTACCGAGCTGACCCCGTGCTAGACTGTCTGCTGGTGGGACGTGACGAGCATCTCAGCAAAAGATTAGATAAGATAATGGCTTTATTATCCCAAAGGGAACAAACTAAAGGTACGCACGAATACAGTCAGACTACTGCAGGAGTTGGTAAGTATTTGAGAATGTGAAACACGAGAAACAAGAACAACGAAAACACTCCGAAGGATTATATTCAACTTTAGATGGTCATTTAGTTTCGTCTTTATTGGGAGATCAATACACTGATTATAGACAAATGGAAACTTATATGATACCATCTTCCTACGCAAAGCCTAAAACGCCAGTTTCCGACATGTCAGCCTTGCTGCATACCCTTGAGTTTTCTGTGATTGCTCTCTTGCAATATAGCAGAACAGAAAAGTAAAGGTCTGCAGCAAGGCCTAAAATGACAGTTCAGAAACTGGCGTTTTAGGCTTTGCGTAGGAAAATGATGTGATGCTCAACATGGATCTTTGTCAAAATAGGTAGTTGTATGCATGTATTCATCTTCATCACCCCGGCTTCTTGACTGACAATCAAATAATGTTTCCACATCTTAGACTAGCTACCATCGTGAAAGATGATACGGTATATCATACTTATGACTGCTTGAGATACGAATTCGACGTAATTATCCGATATAGCATAAATGGCTGATCTACTGAAGCAAAACAATGATAAAATAATAACCTATTGTGAACATGAAAAAGAATTTTTGCTTTTCATTATCGAGTAAAATCTTTATCTCTCTTGTAAATATGTTATTACAATGATGTTTAAGTTCGATGGTGATTATATGTTTCCCCCCTCAATTTCAAGATTGCTACATAACAGATAAGATTTCCCATTCTTAAACACTATACAGTTTACAAAATGACTAAATAGGATCACACATAAAACTATGCCGAAAATAATTTCACTTGATAAACGGTATTGGCAACTGTTAGTAAGTAGAAAATACTAGATGGTGTGAAATATACTGGTATGTGACACATTTACCAGACATTGTGTATACAATAAATCATTGCAGTGTCTATAAGTGTTAAATAAAGTTTTCTGAGAAAGCATGTTATTCGTTTAAGGATAACAATTTGTAATACAGAATACAGAATTTCTTATCAGAGTTCTTTTTCGTTTTTTTAATGTAATGACATGACAGGCTTAACACACCATGTGAAACTTAAAAATAAACTACTTTCATACCATTTGATAAGAAATATTTGCGAGTGATAACATAACAATGCTTATTTGACAGAGGTAATCATCTTAAGATATTCGGAATTTATTTCTGTGTTTAAATAATGTTTGTAATAAAACGTGTACAGATTTTTGTGAACAACCAAAATGGACTTTAAGTGAAAATCATTATTAAATTCTTTCTGCCAGAGTTAGTTCATTGCTAATTCAAGCGAACTTAGTATATTAAACTTTGTAATGCATGCAATCAATGCTAGCACAAAGATGCTCGCAACCTTACAATACAGCTAAAACATGATGCTTACTCAAAAAAACACATCGTATGAAATACTTGACATTAAGCTTTTGGTTATGATCAAAAATTATATATACATATATTTTATGTTCTCTAATTATGAGAATTAGGTGTAGGCAAGATTGTTTTCATTTTTTTTTATGATTACTTAATCAACAACAGTCATCCTCATACATCAGTATAAAGCAGGATGAAAAATATTAAAAACTATACCACTCATTAAACTATAAACTCATTAAAAGTTATACTACAACAACACAACATTTAAATAATTGTAAGTTCTACCCTGTACATCATAACAAAATAAACTTATGTACGTAGATATGTTAAACGTACTTTGTACCTAGAGAAACTTCGATATATTGATATAAAAAAATATAGAAATACATTTTCTATATAACAGGTATTGATGTTTTCTACAAAAAAATATTTCTTCACCAATTTCGTTCAAATTTGGAGTATATGCATTGGCTGTTTTACAAGGGATAGTTTTATGAACGTTGTATAAATGATAATCCAGACAATAACTGAAAAGTTCGCATCCATCATTAATATGTGGTTTACACAATCACTGAACACGATTCTATAATTTGAAAATCAGTTTTTCTTATCGTTAGAGTAATTGGAAAAGGAAGGTGCGTTTTATCATGTTTTCATTTTTTACTTTTTAGCAGAACTTCTTATCGTTAGAGTAATTGGCATGGAAAAGGAAGGTGAGTTTTATCATGTTTTGATATTTTACGTTTTATCATAACTAGAAAGACTCTAAACATATTTCCTTGACTGCCTACTCAGCTTCATGTTTCACCCCTAATGACAACACTTTCATACGCTTAATAACTGAATTGTCTATCACAATATCGTGTCTCCATACCGATAAAGTATCAAAGTAGCTACACGTCTCAGTCCAACCATCTCTAACACGATAATAGGATGAAAGACTCGCTAATGGAAGTAACTGTCTCAGACTCGTTGTGTAAATGGATGCTGTGTATTTGTGTAATGATACATCGCACGTCAATTTATGATGAAATCATTTTAGTGTATCATTACACATATTGACGCACCCTAATCCAAGATAACAAATTCTATAACAAAATTGCTGTCAAAAAGTTTTAAAATATTTTTGAATTATATTGTTTTTATTTTATAAATATGAATAAAACAATATATTGTACATTTTTGGTAGTTTACAAGTCCCTATCATCATCATCATTATCTTCTTCATTATCATCAAAATAAATCTTATTGCATAATTTGTACTATCTTCAGTTCACAGATGTTCAATGTTCAAACAAAGGGAAGTAACCCAAGTGTAAACTACAGCAACACAAATATCAAGCAAGAAATCGATCTTCTAAATGCCTCTCAAAAACGAAATCGATTGAATCCAAATGACCAGAAGGTCATGACATTGTTGAAATATAAACCCGCTCATGAACAAAGAAAATATCAAAGAAAGCAAAAAAGGTCACATATGATACTAAAGTAATACTACAATGTTCAAGCCTGCAACATGCAAAAGTTTATCCTTATTTAACAGTTCTTTTGTTTTTATGGGAACAGAATAGATATTTAGATCTGTAAAATCACATTAAGTGCAACACAGAACTTCTGGTCATGGAGATACAGTACACATGCAATGAGCTCATAATGATATTCCCGAAGAATATTTTTATTGTTTCGAACGAAACTTTTTTTACGATTTCCCTCATAAAATGATTCAGCTATGTTAGAATTAAAAACGTCTGTATTGAATTTCACAAAAATCTCTTCCACGAAACATTGTTTCTCTTTTCAGTGAAGATTTTATTTCCATGAAATTTTACATGGTTAAATAGGCAGATGAGGTCACAGTTTTGAAATTCTGATTTTCTACAATTTCGATTAGTTTATTTTTTTAAATTGATATAGAGTCTTTGAGAAGACCACGATTACATGTATATTGACTTAGTGGAAAGGAACAAATATGACATTGACCCAAAGCTTATGAAGGATTTCGAAGAGAAAAAAAATGTTTTTCGAACTTTAGCCACTAAGTCACTTTTAATGAGCTGGCAAAACTGTTATGGTTAACTGATAGGAACGACATACTTTTATGTTCACGCAAAGTGAATTTTAACTTATGAAGTGAAAATTCAACATTATCCGTTTCCTTTTTTCCTTTTTTTTTGTGGACAAATACATTCAGAATTACATTAGTTTTGCATTAGAATACGAAGGTACACGTACAGTAAGTGAACTAACCAAATGTACACACCTGTGGTCGCCGTTAATCCCACTCAATAGAGCCATCATTTTCAAATAGCTACTCCATGATTCAAACCGAACCTTTCTAAACACAGTCCTTTCCTTCATCTACTATTGTTAAATCTCTAGTCTGTCATCCAGACCCTAAAGCAAAATATTTAATTGATGACCAACCAAGTCTAAAAAGCATAGCAAGACTCAATCGCTCAGCAACTGTGATTGATAAATTCAAAGCTTACATGTATATTTGGGCTCTGAAGTAAAGCATCTTCTGGGCTCATTTTGTTATAATACATGATTAGTTGAAAAATATTGTCAATATTTAAAAAAATACTTCTGAGACTAAATGTTAGTCAATCAAATCCCGTCTGGCGACTCCTATTGTGTAAGTTCCCACTTATCTCCGTTCAACCTGAAAATGCCCTAACTGAAACCAGGTACCAGACTTCACGGCTCATTGCAGCGTTATCTACTTAAGCTGATGTAGATAACGACTGGTCATTTGAATCTTGAGTGTAAACCAGAATATTGACTATCAAATATCAAATAGACTACATACTATTTACATAATAACTTTTATGTAAAGAAACCATCAGACCCATTTTTTATCATATCAATAAATCTCACCGTCACTTATGTGTGATCTATTCAGTAAGTGTAGAATACCACCTTCTGTGTGATCTATTCAATAAGTGTAGAACACCACCTTCTGTGTGATCTATTCAATAAGTGTAGAATACCACCTTCTGTGTGATCTATTCAGTAAGTGTAGAATACCACCTTCTGTGTGATCTATTCAGTAAGTGTAGAATACCACCTTCTGTGTGATCTATTCAGTAAGTGTAGAATACCACCTTCTGTGTGATCTATTCAGTATGTGTAGAATACCACCTTCTGTGTGATCTATTCAGTAAGTGTAGAATACCACCTTCTGTGTGATCTATTCAGTAAGTGTAGAACACCACCTTCTGTGTGATCTATTCAGTAAGTGTAGAATACCACCTTCTGTGTGATCTATTCAATAAGTGTAGAATACCACCTTCTGTGTGATCTATTCAATAAGTGTAGAATACCACCTTCTGTGTGATCTATTCAATAAGTGTAGAATACCACCTTCTGTGTGATCTATTCAATAAGTGTAGAATACCACCTTCTGTGTGATCTATTCAGTAAGTGTAGAATACCACCTTCTGTGTGATCTATTCAATAAGTGTAGAATACCACCTTCTGTGTGATCTATTCAGTAAGTGTAGAATACCACCTTCTGTGTGATCTATTCAGTAAGTGTAGAATACCACCTTCTGTGTGATCTATTCAATAAGTGTAGAATACCACATTCTGTGTGATCTATTCAATAAGTGTAGAACACCACCTTCTGTGTGATCTATTCAGTAAGTGTAGAATACCACCTTCTGTGTGATCTATTCAATAAGTGTAGAATACCACCTTCTGTGTGATCTATTCAATAAGTGTAGAATACCACCTTCTGTGTGATCTATTCAATAAGTGTAGAACACCACCTTCTGTGTGATCTATTCAGTAAGTGTAGAACACCACCTTCTGTGTGATCTATTCAGTAAGTGTAGAATACCACCTTCTGTGTGATCTATTCAGTAAGTGTAGAATACCACCTTCTGTGTGATCTATTCAATAAGTGTAGAACACCACCTTCTGTGTGATCTATTCAATAAGTGTAGAATACCACCTTCTGTGTGATCTATTCAGTAAGTGTAGAATACCACCTTCTGTGTGATCTATTCAATAAGTGAAGAATACCACCTTCTGTGTGATCTATTCAATAAGTGTAGAACACCACCTTCTGTGTGATCTATTCAGTAAGTGTAGAATACCACCTTCTGTGTGATCTATTCAATAAGTGTAGAATACCACCTTCTGTGTGATCTATTCAATAAGTGTAGAATACCACCTTCTGTGTGATCTATTCAATAAGTGTAGAACACCACCTTCTGTGTGATCTATTCAGTAAGTGTAGAATACCACCTTCTGTGTGATCTATTCAGTAAGTGTAGAATACCACCTTCTGTGTGATATGTAGAACACCACCGTCTGTGTGATCTATTCAATAAGTGTAGAATACCACCTTCTGAGTGATCTATTCAGTAAGTGTAGAATACCACCTTCTGTGTGATCTATTCAGTAAGTGTAGAATACCACCTTCTGTGTGATCTATTCAGTAAGTGTAGAATACCACCTTCTGTGTGATCTATTCAGTAAGTGTAGAATACCACCTTCTGTGTGATCTATTCAGTAAGTGTAGAACACCACCTTCTGTGTGATCTATTCAATAAGTGTAGAATACCACCTTCTGTGTGATCTATTCAATAAGTGTAGAATACCACCTTCTGTGTGATCTATTCAGTAAGTGTAGAATACCACCTTCTGTGTGATCTATTCAGTAAGTGTAGAATACCACCTTCTGTGTGATCTATTCAGTAAGTGTAGAATACCACCTTCTGTGTGATCTATTCAATAAGTGTAGAATACCACCTTCTGTGTGATCTATTCAGTAAGTGTAGAATACCACCTTCTGTGTGATCTATTCAATAAGTGTAGAATACCACCTTCTGTGTGATCTATTCAATAAGTGTAGAATACCACCTTCTGTGTGATCTATTCAATAAGTGTAGAACACCACCTTCTGTGTGATCTATTCAATAAGTGTAGAATACCACCTTCTGTGTGATCTATTCAGTAAGTGTAGAATACCACCTTCTGTGTGATCTATTCAGTAAGTGTAGAATACCACCTTCTGTGTGATCTATTCAATAAGTGTAGAACACCACCTTCTGTGTGATTTATTCAATTAGTGTAGAATACCACCTTCTGTGTGATCTATTCAATAAGTGTAGAATACCACCTTCTGTGTGATCTATTCAATAAGTGTAGAATACCACCTTCTGTGTGATCTATTCAATAAGTGTAGAATACCACCTTCTGTGTGATCTATTCAATAAGTGTAGAACACCACCTTCTGTGTGATCTATTCAGTAAGTGTAGAATACCACCTTCTGTGTGATCTATTCAATAAGTGTAGAATACCACCTTCTGTGTGATCTATTCAGTAAGTGTAGAATACCAACTTCTGTGTGATCTATTCAGTAAGTGTAGAACACCACCTTCTGTGTGATCTATTCAATAAGTGTAGAATACTACCTTCTGTGTGATATGTAGAATACCACCTTCTGTGTGATCTATTCAATAAGTGTAGAATACCACCTTCTGTGTGATATGTAGAATACCACCTTCTGTGTGATCTATTCAATAAGTGTAGAATACCACCTTCTGTGTGATATGTAGAATACCACCTTCTGTGTGATCTATTCAATAAGTGTAGAATACCACCTTCTGTGTGATATGTAGAATACCACCTTCTGTGTGATCTATTCAATAAGTGTAGAATACCACCTTCTGTGTGATCTATTCAATAAGTGTAGAATGCCACCTTCTGTGTGATCTATTCAGTAAGTGTAGAATACCACCTTCTGTGTGATATGTAGAATACCACCTTCTGTGTGATCTATTCAATAAGTGTAGAATACCACCTTCTGTGTGATCTATTCAATAAGTGTAGAACACCACCTTCTGTGTGATCTATTCAGTAAGTGTAGAATACCACCTTCTGTGTGATCTATTCAATAAGTGTAGAATACCACCTTCTGTGTGATCTATTCAGTAAGTGTAGAATACCACCTTCTGTGTGATCTATTCAGTAAGTGTAGAACACCACCTTCTGTGTGATCTATTCAATAAGTGTAGAATACTACCTTCTGTGTGATATGTAGAATACCACCTTCTGTGTGATCTATTCAATAAGTGTAGAATACCACCTTCTGTGTGATATGTAGAATACCACCTTCTGTGTGATCTATTCAATAAGTGTCGAATACCACCTTCTGTGTGATATGTAGAATACCACCTTCTGTGTGATCTATTCAATAAGTGTAGAATACCACCTTCTGTGTGATATGTAGAATACCACCTTCTGTGTGATCTATTCAATAAGTGTAGAATACCACCTTCTGTGTGATATGTAGAATACCACCTTCTGTGTGATCTATTCAGTAAGTGTAGAATACCACCTTCTGTGTGATCTATTCAATAAGTGTTGAATACCACCTTCTGTGTGATCTATTCAATAAGTGTAGAATACCACCTTCTGTGTGATCTATTCAATAAGTGTAGAATACCACCTTCTGTGTGATCTGTTCAGTAAGTGTAGAATACCACCTTCTGTGTGATCTATTCAATAAGTGTAGAACACCACCTTCTGTGTGATCTATTCAGTAAGTGTAGAATACCACCTTCTGTGTGATCTATTCAGTAAGTGTAGAATACCACCTTCTGTGTGATCTATTCAGTAAGTGTAGAATACCACCTTCTGTGTGATCTATTCAATAAGTGTAGAACACCACCTTCTGTGTGATTTATTCAATAAGTGTAGAATACCACCTTCTGTGTGATCTATTCAATAAGTGTAGAATACCACCTTCTGTGTGATCTATTCAATAAGTGTAGAATACCACCTTCTGTGTGATCTATTCAATAAGTGTAGAATACCACCTTCTGTGTGATCTATTCAATAAGTGTAGAACACCACCTTCTGTGTGATCTATTCAGTAAGTGTAGAATACCACCTTCTGTGTGATCTATTCAATAAGTGTAGAATACCACCTTCTGTGTGATCTATTCAGTAAGTGTAGAATACCAACTTCTGTGTGATCTATTCAGTAAGTGTAGAACACCACCTTCTGTGTGATCTATTCAATAAGTGTAGAATACTACCTTCTGTGTGATATGTAGAATACCACCTTCTGTGTGATCTATTCAATAAGTGTAGAATACCACCTTCTGTGTGATATGTAGAATACCACCTTCTGTGTGATCTATTCAATAAGTGTAGAATACCACCTTCTGTGTGATATGTAGAATACCACCTTCTGTGTGATCTATTCAATAAGTGTAGAATACCACCTTCTGTGTGATATGTAGAATACCACCTTCTGTGTGATCTATTCAATAAGTGTAGAATACCACCTTCTGTGTGATCTATTCAGTAAGTGTAGAATACCACCTTCTGTGTGATATGTAGAATACCACCTTCTGTGTGATCTATTCAATAAGTGTAGAATACCACCTTCTGTGTGATCTATTCAATAAGTGTAGAACACCACCTTCTGTGTGATCTATTCAGTAAGTGTAGAATACCACCTTCTGTGTGATCTATTCAATAAGTGTAGAATACCACCTTCTGTGTGATCTATTCAGTAAGTGTAGAATACCACCTTCTGTGTGATCTATTCAGTAAGTGTAGAACACCACCTTCTGTGTGATCTATTCAATAAGTGTAGAATACTACCTTCTGTGTGATATGTAGAATACCACCTTCTGTGTGATCTATTCAATAAGTGTAGAATACCACCTTCTGTGTGATATGTAGAATACCACCTTCTGTGTGATCTATTCAATAAGTGTCGAATACCACCTTCTGTGTGATATGTAGAATACCACCTTCTGTGTGATCTATTCAATAAGTGTAGAATACCACCTTCTGTGTGATATGTAGAATACCACCTTCTGTGTGATCTATTCAATAAGTGTAGAATACCACCTTCTGTGTGATATGTAGAATACCCCCTTCTGTGTGATCTATTCAGTAAGTGTAGAATACCACCTTCTGTGTGATCTATTCAATAAGTGTAGAATACCACCTTCTGTGTGATCTATTCAACAAGTGTAGAACACCACCTTCTGTGTGATCTATTCAGTAAGTGTAGAATACCACCTTCTGTGTGATCTATTCAATAAGTGTAGAATACCACCTTCTGTGTGATCTATTCAATAAGTGTAGAACACCACCTTCTGTGTGATCTATTCAATAAGTGTAGAACACCACCTTCTGTGTGATCTATTCAGTAAGTGTAGAATACCACCTTCTGTGTGATCTATTCAGTAAGTGTAGAATACCACCTTCTGTGTGATCTATTCAATAAGTGTAGAACACCACCTTCTGTGTGATCTATTCAATAAGTGTAGAATACCACCTTCTGAGTGATCTATTCAATAAGTGTAGAATACCACCTTCTGTGTGATCTATTCAGTAAGTGTAGAATACCACCTTCTGTGTGATCTATTCAGTAAGTGTAGAATACCACCTTCTGTGTGATCTATTCAATAAGTGTAGAATACCACCTTCTGTGTGATCTATTCAATAAGTGTAGAATACCACCTTCTGTGTGATCTATTCAATAAGTGTAGAATACCACCTTCTGTGTGATCTATTCAGTAAGTGTAGAATACCACCTTCTGTGTGATCTATTCAATAAGTGTAGAATACCACCTTCTGTGTGATCTATTCAGTAAGTGTAGAATACCACCTTCTGTGTGATCTATTCAATAAGTGTAGAATACCACCTTCTGTGTGATCTATTCAATAAGTGTAGAATACCACCTTCTGTGTGATCTATTCAATAAGTGTAGAATGCCACCTTCTGTGTGATCTATTCAATAAGTGTAGAACACCACCTTCTGTGTACTCTATTCAATAAGTGTAGAATACCACCTTCTGTGTGATCTATTCAGTAAGTGTAGAATACCACCTTCTGTGTGATCTATTCAATAAGTGTAGAACACCACCTTCTGTGTGATCTATTCAGTAAGTGTAGAATACCACCTTCTGTGTGATCTATTCAATAAGTGTAGAATACCACCTTCTGTGTGATCTATTCAATAAGTGTAGAATACCACCTTCTGTGTGATCTATTCAATAAGTGTTGAATACCACCTTCTGTGTGATCTATTCAATAAGTGTAGAATACCACCTTCTGTGTGATCTATTCAATAAGTGTAGAATACCACCTTCTGTGTGATCTATTCAATAAGAGTAGAATACCACCTTCTGTGTGATCTATTCAATAAGTGTAGAATACCACCTTCTGTGTGATCTATTCAATAAGTGTAGAATACCACCTTCTGTGTGATCTATTCAATAAGTGTAGAATACCACCTTCTGTGTGATCTATTCAATAAGTGTAGAATACCACCTTCTGTGTGATCTATTCAGTAAGTGTAGAACACCACCTTCTGTGTGATCTATTCAGTAAGTGTAGAATACCACCTTCTGTGTGATCTATTCAGTAAGTGTAGAATACCACCTTCTGTGTGATCTATTCAATAAGTGTAGAATACCACCTTCTGTGTGATCTATTCAGTAAGTGTAGAACACCACCTTCTGTGTGATCTATTCAGTAAGTGTAGAATACCACCTTCTGTGTGATCTATTCAATAAGTGTAGAATATCACCTTCTGTGTTATCTATTCAATAAGTGTAGAATACCACCTTCTGTGTGATCTATTCAGTAAGTGTAGAATACCACCTTCTGTGTGATTTATTCAGTAAGTGTAGAATACCACCTTATGTGTGATCTATTCAGTAAGTGTAGAATACCACCTTAAGTGTGATCTATTCAGTAAGTGTAGAATACCACCTTATGTGTGATCTATTCAGTAAGTGTAGAATACCACCTTATGTGTGATCTATTCAGTAAGTGTAGAATACCACCTTCTGTGTGGTTCTTGCTGCTACTGTGCTGTGATTCTGTTACTCCTAATAAGGCATATAACGTTGGTTATGAGAATGAGAAATGTTTGAGAAAAATTTATTTATCATACAAATCAAATATTGTGTTTTATAATTACCAGGGTGCCGTTCCACAAACCGATCTTATCATTAACACCATATTTCCCTGTCAAGTCAGACATCAAAGCAATGCAAATTTATATTTCAGTTCCTTTGCTGTAATGATTTGCAGCTTATCTAATCAGTGAAATTGGGATGTATATTATTGAAGGTATTAGTGATTGGTAATTATTGATCTTGTGATTCCGTTGTAAATTGTTCCACTGTTCGTTATTCAATCAACGAATCAATCTCTTTTCACCCAAATTCCACAAACGAAACACCACGACAAGAGCAAGAGAGCAATTTACAAAGTTATCCTAAAAAAGAATGATAGGTTTATTGATAACAACTTCGTAATTGCATTTTAGGAGACATTTCGACATGATTTATTTTCTATAGCGGTTTAAGGAGGTTGGATACCTTTGTTTCTGCACATCCGCAACAGTCAGATAATCAGATTGAGCTATTTTTAAAGTTTATGCTATTTTGTTTATTTTTCACTGCAAGTGTGAGATTAAAAAACTAAAAAATTAAATAATGATTTAGTTTAACAAAAAACAATGACTATGTTATATTTGTGAACATAAGTATTTGTTTTATGATAAAATTTATTTCACTAATTAACCTTAAAAACTAATGAAAAATTCTAAAAACGGTAATGTTGACAATGAAGAGTTATCTCCCCTGGATGTTGATTTTCATTGATGTGGCTTAATTGAATGTGAATATCTCTGTTATCCGCTGGTGACATATCTTTTTTTCTTTTTAATCTTATTCTAGTTTGTATTAACTATAAAATATATAATTTTCAAAAAAATCTTAATACGAGAAATTGATTTTTTTTCATAAAAGAATAATATTTTACAAAAATAATCATACAAAGAAAAAGGTTATTTGCATGTCTTTACTTCATATTAGTTTCAAGTTCCCTTTTTCCGACTTAGTTTACTTACATACTGCAATGGCTTAATAGAAAAACATTTAAATAACAATTATATTCCAAAGTTATCTTGAAAAGGAGTTTTTAAATTATTGTATTTTCATCATTGGGTGCCCTAACGGATGGGCCCTTTTTCGAACAATAACTGTGGTGACATGGTATTTTTATGACACAATTTGATTCAAGACATATTTTTCAACAAAATAAGGCCAAATTTAGCTATTTCTTAATACCTCGATATTTTGTATCCAACCTCCTTAAGTCGCTATACAAAAAATCTATAAAGATGTTCAAATCCCCTAATTTTCCCTTGGTTTAGCTGATTTGTCGGGATAACGAAGTAATATGTTATGTGCCTGTAAGAATGCCATGTTTGCTTCTAGTGAAGTTGGAAGGACAATTCCTGCATCGTTAAATCACGTCTTAGTAATTGTAAACAAAATCCATCTTAATTTGATTGAGGAACATAGTGAATTTCTTAATGCACTTTATGCACAATGTTACAATGCCTAGGCAAAATTACATATATTCTTTTTATGGTCAGCAATAACCTCATTTAAGTTTTGACCAGAAAGAAATCGAACAAGTTCCCACTATCAAAACAGGAAACAACCACATCATCTCAACACGAATGTTACCTACACGAGGACGAATGTTGATCAACTTTAGCGAGTAGAAGATAATTGGTATTTTCAATCCTTACGCAGAAACAATGAGAAATTAGGGTGTTATCAACGATATGACGGCAACATAAAACAACTGCTGATCCTTGTAATATTTCATTGTGCAGTGATTTACTTCAACTAAAAAGAATTGTATTCCAACTCCTTGAAGAGTTATTTGAAAATACAAACACATGTGTAATGATAAACGAAATAGCTGCATTCAGTTTAACAATGAAGAATTTTCACTTATTTCAGCATGTGAATAAAACACAAGAAATAGTTTAATGTGTTTTGAATTTATATCCTAGAGAAACGACGACAAACCTTAAATGTCATAATGTAAGATAAGTAAGTTTTAAAAAGTAAGATATAAACTACAAATGTTAACTGACATTCTTCAGGTATTGTTTTAGAAACAACCTACACAGTATCATGTAACCTTCCCTTTGTCATTTGATTAATGGATCCTACCAAGCTTCTTGTTGGCTTTGTTTCTTGCGAGTAATATCTGTACTCTCTTTATACAGGCAGACATTTCTATATGATATCGTTTTGATTGTCAGAAAATTACACGAATTAGAGATAAGCAGCCTAGGTGAACCTAGCCTCAATAATACTCGCTACACTCCGAGTCTAGCTAGATATAGTAGCGGGTAGCGTCAGCCGATATATCGAATTGACCAATCAGGGATCGTCTTACCAAACCGCAATAGTATGCATTCGCATATATAACGTTGGAGGGTCAAAGGTCGGCGAAATGCCGGCTGACGCGACCTGCTAATACATCTTGCTAGACTCAATATCGGAGTGAAGCGAGTATTAGTAAGGCTAGGTTTACTCAGACTGTAGTTATAAGTAAAATGATACAACTTCTCTTGACATCAAGATTTCCGGAACGTAACGACCGGATCTTTATTCGGGGATTCGAACCCGTACTCTCTGCATCAAGCATCTACCCTCGAGTAACAAGTTTTCATGGTTCAGTGGTTTTCGTGCTGTTTACAAATAATGTCGTGTCTGACTAACTGTACTCTTATTCTAAGGACGATATTTCATGCTTTTCACGAAATAATATTTTGGAACAACTTTTCTGGGTGATGTTTTTAATAATCACCTCGAAATCAGTCAAACACTGTCTTATAACAAGGTCATGTTACCCGTATCCTAAATCAAATAATTCTAGAGGATTATCCCTGCTCCATTAACAAACATTTTCAATCACAGAAAGGCTATTTCCTTTATATTTTGGGCTATTTTGCAGGATTTTCCAGTGCAAAGTAAGTGATTTATTACTTTTAGCCCTAAACTTTTGCTTAAATTTGTCAAAACTAAAATATTTTTGTTTCCAACTAGTTGAAATACGATTCCTTTTCTTTACCAGAAATTCAACATTTTTGCTAAATATTTTTTGACATTGAAGTAATTGAATTGGTAAACAAGTGTGGTTTTTATCAAAATTCCTTAATTCCTTCGTTTTCTTTTTGTGTTTTTTGAAAGATATATGTTTATAATGACTCTATGCACGATACCAATTCCGTTTCACTTCTGTAAATGAAATATGTTTTAATTTGACTGGTTTTACAAAATAGGATTTAAATTGACTCATTATCCGTATAACCGGATATAAGACAACCAAGAATTCTGTTGTAGAGATTTCTTTTCGGAAAAATTGGATTAAATACAAGCACATCAGATGTTGCCAGACTTGATTTGACAATACTTGAACACTCAACACTGAGAGGAGAAGTACTTTTTACATTTTCCAAGTTTCGACATTGAATTATATTGCTCACTGCTTTCTCCTCTGAATTGGGTGTAGAGATGAAAATCATTTAATCCGTTTCACGTCTGTGAATGAAATATGTTTTATTCTACTGGTTTAACAAAATAGGATTGATATTGACTTGTTAAGCTATTTGAAAAAGAATATGATTCATTATCCGATAAAGATCTTAGTGTAGTCTATTTATTAAAATGTTACTTTGATACATTTAACATTATGGTTTAGGTGTGTCAATTTCTTACAAAAAACCCTGACAAAGAGTGTTTTTCTAAATTTTCAGTCAGTAACCTATATGTACTTAGATCTGTACTGCTGACTGAACCGAACTGACATTTAAAAAGCAATTAGAAAGCTACTTCGATCAAATAGACGTTATCTAGAAACAAATAAAAACATATCTATTTGTAATGTTCTTGTATATATGATATAAATATGACAAACTGAATCTATGAAAACGGTCAAGTAATGTTCGGGGAAACATACAAAAGTATACATTAATTACTTATCTGGGATTATTTAAATATTTAAATGACTTAATGGATCATGGTTACTTTCGGGCAAAACGTCACAAAAACATTCATACAACAGTCCTCTCATCCATTGTTATGCTATTATCAATTGGAAACTTATACTTTATCAGAAGATGATCATTCCTTTCTAACAAATGTCAATAATCTGTTCATAATAACTGCTCTTCTTCAAACAATCATTCCTACTTATGTTCTTAGAAAAAAAGTCATGGAAAGTATTTAAAGATTTTGTATATTCAAAATCAAAATGTTATTCTCAAATAAATGAATTCTGTTTTAAGGAGATAAGCAAACTCAAAACACGATTTTTAACTAGCATGATTAACATACCTTCTATCAGAAATGTTATTTGTTGCTTTGTCTAACGATAACGTGAAAACTAGATGAAAGGTTTGAATTAAGCATGTTCTTAATTTGAATGTGATAATGTCCTTGAAATGAATTGAATGAAGCTTTACTTATTGAAATCACTTATTTCTAGGCAAAGTTAAAGTTAAATACATGTTCAGGTACTCAGTGGGTTCTCAACATTTTATCTAAACTAAATCCAATACAACCCCCAAAAACGTTTTTCTCTCGTGCTGTGCGTAACCGTTGGCTATTGTTTTGACATCTTTATAATATAAGTTCCCATTTTTTATTTTTTATTATTATTTATCTCTACTGTAAGAACGATGCTTGTGTGAATGTTTACCAATCAATTCGACAAATTTGGAACTTACATATCAAATCCAAATGTAATACAAAACTTTTTACAATTAGTTGCAAATCTTATCAGAATCGTATCTTTGCCGTTTTAGATTGTACCAACCAGTTTCCAAGGGGCGTTGTCTATCATAATATCCCCCCTCATATAAAGTGATCAAAGTAGCTTCTTGTCCTCTCCCTCCACCCGTGGCTAACACGATCAAGGGATGAAAGACTCGCTAATGGAGGTAATTGTCTTCTCTCAGACTCAAATTGTAGATTGATTTTGTTAAGATTAATACCTATACATTACATGTCACATTTAAACACACCTAGCTGAAGATTTGCTAAATGATGAGATAAGAAAATGTTATTATTATTTTATAAGATATATTAATTGTATATGTAACTACCTGGTGTATCGAACATTACTTTTTAAAATATGATCTTGACAGAGTCTACATAAATTATAGTATTATTGTATAGTTTTTCAGCCTCTCAAACACATGGAGGACTGGAATTTAGAATACTTATAAGTTTCTGTTTCAAAAGGAAACAAGATGCGAATTCTG
Organism: Steromphala cineraria; assembly: GCA_916613615.1. Taxonomy (NCBI): domain Eukaryota; kingdom Metazoa; phylum Mollusca; class Gastropoda; order Trochida; family Trochidae; genus Steromphala; species Steromphala cineraria. The sequence continues at coordinate 1,160,987 of OU744729.1, forward strand.
TGCTTATTTCAAATGTGATATGACTTTAACGATACTGTCTAATGTACTACAGCTGATTGATAGTTTGTAAACAAGGGTAGGTTAAATTGTTCCTACAAAGGTAATCGTTATCAAGATGAAATAGACACCTTCTGCCAGGTTATACATCAGCCTCGTTCTTCCTGTGACACACTCTTTTTCATTTTACCAAATTTCACCAATTTGCACCATAGACCAGACAAACTCAAAATACGAAACACTAGAATGGGTGATCATGTGTTTGTAATTGAATTGACTTCCAAATTAAACTTTAATTAACTTTAAACTTTAAACTGAATTATGTTCGTACTGAGAACGATAGAAAGTGAACTTAAGGTACGCAACTGTTTGTATTTGTATGCATAAATCTTGATTTTCTTTTTAGGACTTATTTGGAAAGGAAGTTTAATGTCAGAAATGTTATATGAAAAGTTAAGATACCGCCTACATCGTACAATACAACGCCTTCATATTGAGTATATATAGTTTGATCCAAATGTCACTGACAATACGCAGAGGGAGTTAGTTACATACTTCTACATGAATATTGTTGTGCAATATCTATTTTAACAAATTCAGTACTTTTTACACTCCTATTTTTTAACAAAAATACACCAAATAATTAAAGGAACAATTGGCTCTGTAGCTTATCAGCTTATGTGTTCTTTATTATACAATAGGGAAAGGGGTCATGTGAAGTGAATAAATCTATTAATCTACTTTCTGATTAGATTTATAAACATCTATATAGTTTGAACACCTTCAAGCTGCAACATTTACGAGAAGATAAAGACATTAAGATTGATATTCAATGATCGATGAAAGACCAACGTGCCTTTAAGAAGCGTTTTTTTTTTCAATATTAGAAGTGTAGTGTAGTGCATAGTATTCAACCATTACACTGGACTTCAAGTACTATGCAATGAGATTCAAGCGTCTCTCAGTCAGATATAAGTATTACTTTACACTGGGCTAGCAATTAGTAACATTGTTTTTTAACGAGATAAATGTCTTGCAGTAGTTGATTTTTTGTCACGTTAAAAAAGAGTTGATTGTTGTATTGGAACCGAACTTGCAGGAGAGACACTCATTGCCTACAAATTGACAGAGAATATAACACAGCCACGTCTAAAGCAAGAACACAAAAATGAATGGTAGAAAACACATATTTTCCCTATAAGTAGTCTATCAAATATAAGATGTCTGTATCAAACTGTCGAAGATCGGTTGATCAGTATTGGGTATTTCAGACAATGGACAGATGGAAAGACATGTCTGTCAGACAAGATAACCTACTGACGAGCGACCCTCTAGTCCTGCTTCATGACTGTGTATTAAAATAGGAGCCTTTTATATAGTCTAGATCCTATTTCTGCAAGTCTAGATTGACTGAATACACATATGTAATGAAAAGCCTCAAGAAATAAAATAGCATAAATGAAGGTACAGTAATTATTTAAAATATTTCATAGACTACATTTTAGTCTAGCGACCCTCCAACTGCTATAGTTACGATAGGATTAAGACATCAAACCATCATGACCAGGATCGCCTGCAAGATGACAGACGATATAACACAGCCGTTCATAATGTCTAAAACAAGACAAGAAACTGCATGCTGGAAGACATATATTTTCCCTAGATATCTATCGAATACTGGATGTCTGTATCCAACCATCAAAGATCAGTCCATCAGTATAGACTAGTTCCGTGTACTAAGATATAGAGGATATTATATGAGTGTCTATAATATACTATGTTTATGTTATGTGGCTAAATATTAGTATTTCCCGAGCGAGAGCGAGGGAAAAAACGATATTTAGGCACGAGTGTCGTAAACATAGTATGCCATGGGCACGAATATAATATTCTGTTTATTACCGTAGTCCCAAAATTGAAAAAAATACTCAAAACCTACTTCTAAGCGGAATAGCCGCCGCCAACCCGTATAGATTGTGACGTCATAGGTGAACCGTGACGTCAAAGCATTGTTAATAACGTGACGTCACAATAAAAAAGTGATATTTTGCCCTAGGGCAATATGTGAAAAATATGAACCTCGGTATGACTGCTCTCGTAGGTAATAAAGGAAGAATATTGTTTTTATTGATTTGATATAGATTGATGTTCAATAGTTGTAGTGACTTTGCTGTACATACAAAGAAAAGCATTGTGTTCGAAACATGTACGTGATTGACCTCAACATATGTATTTGATTTAAGATTCTGAAGGGTTAATGAGAGTCGATAAAAACAACTGGAATATAACAAGTATTTTGTCATGTTTGTCATATGCATTTGAAGTTAGCGAACTGACCATTAAAAAGGCACACGCGGTCATTTAATAATTCAAATTTAACCATTTCTAAGCTACATATCATCTATGTCCATTTTTCAACATAGCATCAAGACTTTATGAGTGATGAGGTGAAAGTACAGATTGCTGAAATTCACCGTTTTATATTTTTGTGATTATTGTAAATGATGAGTGTTCATCTTTCAAACATCTTCTTTTATTACCATTTGAATCTATTTATTACGAGGGTACTTTTACAATATCATTATTTTCAAAATCTCACTTTGTGATGTATTGAGCCATGCTTACTCCGTATCAATATCGGTAAGGTTTTACACAAATTCTTGATTTATTTTGCGAATTGCGATCATATCCGAATTTATCACTGCGATGTGAGGCTGTATCAACTGCTTCTCTGGGTGGTCTATCAAGTCTATCAGCTATCTAATGACAGCCCGCACCAAACACTCCCAGGGGCGTTGTCTATCATAATATCCCATTCTCATATAAAGTGATCAAAGTAGCTTCTTGTCCTCTCCCTCCACCCGTGGCTAACACGATCAAGGGATGAAAGACTCGCTAATGGAGGTAATTGTCTTCTCTCTCAGCTTCGTGGTGGAGAGTAATGGTGTATACTTGTGTACTGATATGCTGCTAGCACCTACCAGAGACCGGGGTTCTTTGACGGAAGCATACAAAAATGAAATCATGTCGAAATGGGTAATCTGATAACTTATGTGGAATATTTAGTGATGTGTGTATGATACGTTTTAGGTAAGAGACCCTTATAAGGGACATATGTAATTTGCCCTAAAATCTGTTTTCGTCTTCTTCTCCAGAAACAAAGACCAGGAAAGCTGAAAAGTTTTGTAAAGATTCCTAGTTTATAATCTATAGATATAGTGACCCTGCTACAAATCTTCAACTACAGAGATCTGATATATGAAGTGGTAATGTTAATACATGCGTAGACTAAGATTGTATCCTTCTCTTAATAGCCATACCTCGAGTCTATTTAAGTCTCGACAAATCATATTTCAGAGAACAAAGATGAAAATTGCAATCTATTCTTATGTTTCAGTTGTAACGTTATTACTTTACTTACATACCAGTTGAAGTTGATAATAGAAAGTGAAGGAAGAGTAAGTGCGTTCAATGTTGGATGGGGTAACGAAACAACAGATATGACATGTTTCAGAAATTTAACTTGTTATTTAAAACATGAACATGAATGATAAAATAGATTTTAATGGACTTTCATAGGATTTACTTCTAAAGTAAACACCACTTATTGTCAACATTATTTACCCGTATGAAGTGTTCAAAGTGTTAAAGAATATTGTTCTTGAGTAAAAAGGGGGCTTCCCTGTCGAGTACTGCAATCTGATGCACAATGTTTCAGGAGCACTTTGGTTCACTTACTGTTCTGATGTCACAAACGGTTACCTTATAAAATACACTCTATAACGGTCGAGGAATGAACGATAGATAGATGGTACTGTGCGTCTTCAACAATACACTCGGTTAATAATCTCTGTGTTTTACTTTTAAAACATGTATAAAATCGGAATGTGTCACAACTCTCGACAAATAAATGATAATGGAAAAAGTGGAAGTTTCTAATGCTCGAATTTATTCACAAGAATTGTCTTTGATATCGTTTATATAATTGCAATAAAGTGTCGTTTTGATATCAGAATATACATGTAGTGATGATGGTTTTGATTGCATATTTCAGCAGTATTTCTGTGGTAATGATTATAAAGAATCAAACGTTATTGTTTGATTGTTTCATAGTTTATCATATGGGAAAAATCATATGAAGTGGCAATCAGGTATATAACAAAGATTGTTTTAATGATAAGGAATATGTGACCTTCACATCTGGATGTTTTCTCGGTTTCTTTATCCAACTCGACAACAGAAGGACTTCAACATGTCCCCATAAATCACATCAGGCAACTATCAGTTTGGCAGCTCGACATGAATGTAAACCATACAAGGATGAATATTGGTGTAGTGGAGCACAAATACGATAATTGGTAATTCAGTATTGTTGGGGAAACAGCTGAGGAATGGGAGGCCATTATGTGGCGTTATCAATGATATGACTGCCAGGGTCAATAACTAACATTGCTCATCCTACGTTATAGAACTTATCATATCAAGCCGTGTTCTATATATAAAAGTCAATCATCCATAGTCAGAGGACAAAGTATGAAGATTCACACAATATCCATTGGCGGCCATTTTTTGTGAACACCTTTAATTCATTTTGTGTAAGAAAAAGGAATCGCATGGCTAACCTTAACGTTATATATTTGAATAATTTCTACTCCATTTAGTTTAAATACATTGTCTTTCAATTGGAACCATTAATTTTCATTTTCTCGACATCGCCTTATATTCCCCCTAAAAACGTGCTACTGCCCCTTTAAAGGTGCATTGCGGCAGTATTTTTGACATTTTTCGCTTTAAATTGTTTTAATACATACTTCACCAAATGGTTGCAAGTCAAAAAAATTATAAAAATGAACTATTTTTTTATTTTGGAAAACAGTTTTTTCATTTTTGTTTTGTGGTCCGCAAACATTTACGACTTCGCTACTCGCGTGTTTCTCTACACCATCATGTCCGTCTCGTCATGTCGGTTACTCCAACTGGGAAGTTTGATGCGGTGAGTTGACGATTTGTTTTGTGTGAATGTAGAGTAGATAGTTATCAACTGATAAATACCTATGTACAAACATTTCGGATGTCTAATACCTGTATAGTCTAGATTATTCATCTTGGCAAAAATACTCTTGATTGTGTTGAAATATATCGTACATATGTTCATTTCAATATTGTTCGAAACAATCGTAACACTTTGACTTACTTCTGTAACTCATTGGTTGATCGATAGGTCTACATGGATAACACCTAACCAAACCGGCACTGGTGCCTATATATATAGCTATCTTCTATCTTCTATACCTCCTAGTATATTACAACAATATGAAAGATATCATTGAGGGATGGATAGAGGCTTCACATTGCCATGCTGCTATACACATGTAGCTCTATAGATAGACAATAGGATACAACTAGGTTCCACACGGTGTTACTTCATCAATGAAACATATCCAAAGGTAGAACCTACTCTAAAGTATAAACCGTATTGATAAACCCTTAATTCATTAACACATTGAACACACCTGTATGTTTGCTAATACTGCGGAGGAATAAGTGGATGACAACTATTTGATTCATGGTATGAGACGTTTCGACACAGGTTCTTGTGTCGTTCTCAAGCAGAGGTAATATGTAGTAAGGTAAAAGCATATATATCAGAACATTGTACAATACACAGTAATACAACTCAATGAACAGAGTACATGTAACAGCGATAAGTGATGAGAAGCCAGTAATCTATAATGTAGGCAGTGTTAAATTGTATATTTGCTACTTCATGCTGTACCTACACGACATATATAGAGATTATTACCCTAGGAAGTGTGTCATACGATTGTGAATTTTGTATTACCCGAGCGAGAGCGAGTGTTATACACAAATTTGCACGAGTTTCGTAAAAGTCATATGACACACTTCCGATGGTAATAATTTCTATATTACCGATTCTCGATTTATGCAAGAAAGGAGCCGCTTCCCTTGCGACGGCCGGTTACAGTGACGTCACAAACAATGGTGTTATGACGTGACAGGCGAAAATATACGGGAACTCGCGCTACAACAATCGTTGCTAGGCAAAAAGTGATATGTGCACTAGTGCTCATATCGAAAATATGTCACCACTTATTTCAACCGTATGGGTAATAAATACGCATAAGCTATTCATCAGACCATGACTGAAACGTTCCATCATGGTATACAGCTATCTTCTGACATGTTGGGAGTACGTGAGTTGATTGTAGGACTCTAATAATGACATTTAATTCGAAAAAAAGTTTACATTCGCGGATGTAAAATGTAAACTTTGACTGCAGTATTTGAGAATTGTTAAAATTTACCATAAGCACGGATCCATATATCAGATTTTTGCATCGAACCGTAACAGTCAATATTGATTAAATCTACGTGAGAATAGGATTCATACATATAGATAAATTGAACGATGTTTCAAGGCGTATATTCGATCACACTGCGACGTTTATTGATAGAGGAAGGTAAATCACTATTGACTTCTGTCTGTACTTGGTAAACTTTATGATGTAATATGTAATTGTCAATAATGATTTAAGTTAATGAATATTTGATAATACTGATAACCCTACGCATAAACATTGTTTTGATAATTAAATTCTGGATGACTAAATCAGTTTGCGTAAAAAGGTAAAACAGAGAGGTAGTATTGTTGGTATAAACACTCAAATCCATTCAGCATCTCAAATATACAAAGGGACTTTTGAAGTGGTTTAACAATGGTTAAATGGTTAGTCTAGAAAATACACTGCATGTGTTGTGAAAGAAGTATAGTGATAACTCGACTAAAACGAAAATAAAAAAAAGAGGCGCAAAAAAGCATTTCAATAACTCGAATAGTATTGTCTTCTTTTTGGCTTTCCTCCCAAACCAAAAGACATTTATAATATACTTGTGATGCCAAAAATTCAGTCAGTCGATTCATACATTTCAAAGTATCTAAGCTAAGCTAAGTTACCTTATTGTTTTTAACCTGCGTTTCAATTAAGAACAATATTTAGCCGTTGTTTAAAAATTTTAATCTGACACATTAAACAATTTTGATTCCAAATTGTATCTCATTAAACTGACAAGACTGAAAATTTCACATTAACATTTGAATCCTAGCAATTAATATGTTTCACGCCTTTCTAACGACTGGACTGATGATGTCTTATCACATAAAATATTTATTTGGTCTTCAGAACTTTCAATATGTGTTCCGAGCATTCAGAGATGACATTCAACAAGCACCTGCAAATAACAGCTAATGTTGGGTGATTACTCTTCAAATATGACATGATGTAAAATGTGTTGCGTTGTTCGAAATACGCACAGACAGACATTATTATGCGTATCATTGATAATCCTCTCGTAAAGAATCGTAATGTCGTCGTGGTTCGTTTCTTGTCCAAAGAAACAAAAAAGCTACGCCTTTACCATAATTACCAACGGGTAAGCTTCACATTGCATAAGTAATTTTTCTGCAGTATTGTCTTTAGTAAATACTCTGCAGTATTGTCATTACTTAAGCCAATACTCTACAGTAATATCACGTTTTGAGTCATTGCTCTGCAGTATTGTCATTGATTTAGTTATAACTGAAGTATTGTCACGTTTTAAGTCATAACTCTGCAGTAATGTCACGTTTTAAGTCATTACTCTGCAGTAATGTCACGTTTTAAGTCATTACTCTGCAGTAATGTCATTGAGTTAGTTATAACTGAAGTATTGTCACGGTTTCAGTCATTAATCTGCAGTTTTGTCATTGATTCAGTCATAACTCTGCAGTAAAGTCATGTTTAAAGTCATAACTTGACAGTATTGTCATATACAAATAAAGCTTTTGCAGTAATCAAAAATATACTTTTAATGTTATTTTCGGTAGTTCTTCAAACCCCAAATCCACGAAATCCCAGTTTACTTCAAGTAGCAAGTGCGTGTTGTTGCTCAATAAGAAGGCGATGTAGACTGAAACTAGTATCGTATTCCTCCTGTTGTAATAGTTATTGAGATTTATATCTTCTCGTGTTCCTTGCGACGCTATACCAGTTGGAATATCATTAGATGTTTTGGATTTGATACATTGTAGATTTTCTCAACTACAGCATCATTGCTGTTTTTCAAAAAATAGTTTAACATTCTCCGAACAAAAGCACCATATGTGAATAACGTATATGTCGTGTTTGTCCACATATTGATTGCAGAGTCTTACCTTAGACGATTAGGTTCGTGTGCCTCAAAACTCAAAAGCTGAAGTTGGCTTAAATAAAATAACTCCATTAACTGAACTGAACTGAAGAAGAACTTACGGTATTTGGGCCTACCAAAGATGGTTTTTTATTACAAGGATGATATTCAACTGAATTATTACATAATACAAGCTAAGATTGAACAGGTGGATTCAATTAACTTGTTACATAAAACGTAAATAACATAAGATTTCGAGAAAGACTAATAAGTTGTACGAATGTTCCATTTTGACAAATAAAGAAGTTAATCTTTAATGATGGTTTTAATCCTGTTTGATATCTAATGTTGAGTTATCTTAAGATGTGACATATGTAAGCACATGTATCTATATTTTCTGAACATGAAGTAATTGCCCGAAACATAATAGTTTGAATTAACAGAGCAAATTCTAGGAGACATTCTGTACAAAATTTTGTCCTGAAAAAGGTATTGTCTTGGAATTTGTAAACTTTTGACACTATTATTGAAATCGACCCTGTTGAGATAAAAATGTAGCACAAAAATACTCAGTAAAGATCTCGACTTTAAATATCATCTAAAAATAAAGCCACACATCTGAAAGATGATCCAGGATATCAGCTCTATCTTATTGCACTTGTTGTGAAGATCATTGTATAGCAATTACCTACCTTCAAGATGCACAATGGCAATCCTTCCCACTGATCTTTACTAGATATTCACTAGTCCAATATTCTTCAGAATGGTCATTAAAACTTTGAAAGAAGCTTGTTTGTGTGACCTTAGGCGCTTAACACCGCGCGGCACACTCATCACTCTCTCGTCTGCGTATTGATTCCTTCCCGCCATTTCCTCCACATTGTCGTCTGCCAGCAGTCGCCATCTTGCCGTAAGAACTGGTGATCTAGCTCTGCTGAGTGGAAGACGAGAGAGGAGGGGAGGACGAGGGTCACGGATCAGCTGGTCTCTGCAATCATTCCATCTACTCACTGGCCCCAGTCCTTAGATTAAGATAATAAAACGTAAGGTCGATAGTCTACAATCAGTGCTTGTGCTAAGAGAATACAAAAAAAGGATTTTGTAAAGATTGAGCAGCTTTTGAGGTTTAAAAACTAATCCTCTTTTTACATTAAATTGTTGTGTAATTTTTTAGGCCACTTTTTATTTGAACATTGAAGCTGACCTCTCTGCACCAGATAAACAGGAACTGACATTATGAATGCATTCTGAAACTTTAAAGGTCTTGGAGTTTGACAAACAACTTATAGATATAAAAACTATAAGAAGCTTAAATTAAATATGATACTGAGTGGGGATTGTTTGAATTAATAAAAAGCACCCCAAAATAATTTAAAATTATTTTATGAAAGATTACTTGCCAAATCCGTTCCCAACTCCTTGTACACTTGCAGCTGTCTAAAAATTAACCAATTTTAAATCATCATAAAACCACCCTCAATTGACAATTTTGTGAGATAACGTCAGTCAATCTATCTCAAAGCAATTCTGTTTCAACAATTCCATCACACTTTGAACGTTAAGGCGATATATTTGTCTCGTACTGTTTCCTTAAAAACAGTCAACTGTAGAAAAAATCCAACAGCTGATCTCGTAGTAAACACATTACCGACGCAGGGTTGTCACTGTCAACCGCTAGTCGATATACTCAAGTCGTTGAAACAAAAAACGCCTCAGCGTGAAACGAATAGGGTGTTATGACTTCACTGAAGTATTTCAACCCATTTTATTTTGAAATCACTTGGTCTGTGCCTGGCGTTGATTCCTTTAATTGAAATCTGAACATTATTACCACGAAGAATTTGTCTTTTGAACGTTAGTTGATCGATAAAAAATCTGTTCGAAAATGATGTAACATATGATATCGATCTAGTTATGAAATCAATGATGGGATCAGTATGGTAGGTTTGAATGTACAAATTAACAGAAACAAAAGTACGTCAGCTAATGAGTAAGAACCGACATAGCCTTGTTACGTCATGTATTCTAGTGACGAGATTCACTCAAACCCAACCTCACTTTGTCGCGTTGACCCTCACCAGAGGATTCCAAGCTAAATCTGAGGATATGCTCGTTACACGGGTGAGTTCACTGCAAGCTTCAATTCCCAGTACCGTGTCAGGAGCAGCATTGACTCCTGTGACTGGAATACTAATGATCTTCTCAATACACAGACTTACTCCAGACTCTGCCAGCATCAATAGTTCTTACAAATTCACACAAGTCCTTGTTACATTGTAATGGGACAAATGTATCTTTTTTGTAAAGACTTAATCATATTGATATCTATATACTGTAATGATTAAAAACATTCTAGATAATTCCCGTTTTAGTCTTCATGCTATTGCACAATCATAAGTTTTATCCACCACATATCAAGAAGTAGCAAACTAAACGATCTTTCTTCCAGAAATGACAAAAATAGGCACTTAGCGTAATTTTGTCCAGTTCCTGTCTTCGTAATCGTGACCGTCATATCAATGTGGTTACATACCACAGACGTTTACTAATGTCTATCTTATCTGTATCAAAGCAAGTACATTTGTCTTCTATCGAACTCGTCATATGAAGTTAACTCGTTACATGGGTGCGCTCACCACAACCTGCAGTACAGTGTCAAGGGCAGTATGGTCTGCTCTAACGGGATTACCAATGATTTCATATTTTATACTCAGGTTTTATTTAGTCTGTCCTCTATGCTTTTCTTCTTCACTGTTTTTGTATACACTGGCACCTCTTTAATCTGTATTCTCAACTTCGCTTCGCATGATCAGTAAAGGGTTAATTGTGCATATTGAATCAATAAAAAAAATTCTTCTCTGTATTCCCCTTATATCGCCATACCATTATCCACCTTACCATTATCCCATAACTGCTTATGCTGAAACCAAAATTTAACCCTCGTTATGACAAATCAAGGAGTGTTCTATTGGTGATAAAATAAGGTTTACTTCGGTTCCGACTTCATTACCACTTGTTTCAGTTCTCATTGAAAATTGCACGAAGTAGAATTTCAAATGCATTGAGATGGCAGATCATTGGGCTTCATCGGGCAGGACCTTCTGCCAGAAGAACTCACTTCCACTACACCGTCATGAGACTACATTCAGGAGGTCCTGGATCTTATAATTATTGATCATTTCGATGACCACAGACTTGTCACAAGATCCTTAGTCATGGACGACAATGCCAAACCCCTCGTTCACTTGCTGTAAACCAACATCTTGTAAATAATGGTGTAACACGGCCAGCAATGTCATCTGAGTTGAACCCGATCGAGCATGTTTGGGACGTTTTTGGTCGTCGTATACAAAAAAGGGATCCTCCTGTACAAAACCTGAGGGAAGTGGAGGCCGCTCTTCACGATGAGTGGCAGCAAATACCAATGGAAAATTAATGAACCTCGTTAGGGGTATGCCAAGAAGTTTGGCTGCAGTTATTAGCGCATGTGGTGGCACCACACGTTACTGATGTTTGGTGATTCTTGAAACACTGATTAACTTTATTTAAGCTGCTTTGGTCGGGTGGCACGCCCCAATAGCTTGTAGTGACAATATTTAAACATCCATGTGTTTTGAATGAAATTCCATGACCATTCCCCTCTTTTTTTATGCACTCTTAGTCCCCAAACGATTACAAAACTTCTCTTTCAATGACCAAATGATTCTTCTCTCAATAAAAATTGGTTTTGCTTATCGTCTTATTCTCAGTCTCATAGCATACTTCGACGAAGTACACCCCTCTGTGAAAATCAGGGGGTGCTAACATGTATTGCATAGATATCATTATGATATTGCCTCACTTATAACTTTGCAACAACCAACTCAATTATAATCTGTTTATATTTTATTTGGTTATTCGAACTCAATAAAATCGAGAAAAGGAACATTTCATGACATTGAAATGTCTGTTAACGACAAGATTTTCAAAAGATGTTATCATTACTTTAAAAGGCATAATCTAATTAATTTCACTGGTGTACCGACTAGAAATTCTAAACACATCTTAATTTCTCCAGAAAACCAAATATCCGCAATCATAACTGAGAGTCTAGCATTTCTCGAACACATCACCACTCTCCTTCAGTCAGCACTAGAAACTACTCGATGTACAACTTGAGTAGAATTACAATGTTAACATGGCCCTTCACTCGTTGACTCTAACCATCTCCCCCTTGTAGATACGTGACTTCCATATTGAGAGACTTGTCCATCAGGGTTTATAAATAAAAAAATGTCACAGTCTCTGTTGAAGTCTCTACAACTGACATAAGTAATTGTTTTTTTGTTCGCTATGTGTCTGACTACTGGATATATACAAGCTGATAGACTCAACTTGAGGTTGTGTTTTCTTGTTTTCTTGTGTGTCTGGCTACTAGTTCTTGAGAAAATCGATAAGAAAGATTGTGTAACTTATCATGTTACAAACTAACTATGGAAGCAGTCGCTCTTGTGCTATCATTCTTGCATTTATATACCAAGTCACAATAGTACTTGAGGAAAGATGAAACAGATTTGAGAAGACTGCCAGGCGTTCAGCTCAAGTTTCATATCTCGCGTTCTCTAACTTGTTAAAATATACACTTAAGAAAATTCTTAAAAGGTATATTTTGTATATTTTGAGTCAATGTTTTTCACTGTTTTGAAGTCCTGCTCCTCTAATGCTTGGTTTCCTTCTGTCTTGGTTCCAGAGAAGCTGTTGACAGACTGAAAGAAATGACCGCTTGTGAAATAAATATACACTAAAGTAAATAGACACGTATTTAAAGTTTAAATTCTTGTGTCATTGTTTTCAGCACTCAAGGCTCAAAGTTATCAATTTTGTTGTATATTTGTTTATAGATGCATATATCAAAACATTTTAAAAGAGGTGCAATGTTCGCAGGTTTCATTGAAAAGAGCGTCTTATCTAAATCTGTGAACCCATGTTGTTAGGTGAGGTGGTCTGGGGTTCAGCGCCGCTTTCAAGAGTATTTCACTTATATCGCGGCTGTTAGTATTATTGCAGGGAGAAAGCCCGCAACACCATTGTGGCTGTGCATTGCGGTGAAACCTGCGAGCATCGACTGGAACTAGCGAACCATGGGTGGTACTGCGCTTAAATTCAGTGTAGCATTGCACCCAAACGTAAACGCGTGTAGAACAGTTCTCTACTGCAGATAAAGTTGCCGAGCTCCTGATGCCAAGCCGAACCCGCTAACCACTGCGCTATCCCGGACTTTCAAGATTTATGGGAGAAATATAGGTACAAAGAATGTTAAATATATATAGGTAGGCGGAAAGATAAAACAACTGAGGTGGATATATTGTTGATGAAGATTGATATTGTAGATGTCTAATTCGAGGAGTGTGTCAGTTCATTGCGTTAACATTCTTAGTATCTATTTAGGGACATAGTGTAACTATTTATTGTAATCAAAAACAAATCCTTCATTCTAGCAATCTGAAAACAGAGTTTGAAAATCTTTAGCTAAAACCCCAAGAAGTTTCTCACTTATCTTCTACATGATATGTGCAACAATCCTCGATGTTATTTAAATAGCCCTTCAATAAGAAGACACTGATTGCTGTTACAGATAGATAGATAGATAGATAGATAGATAGACAGACAGACAGACAGACAGACACGATCGTCTTTTTATGATTGAATGTAATCATAAACCCATAGGGATTACCTTGGTAATAATTATTTTGTCTTAATAGCTCATATTTTTCAAACGTAATTGGACATTTTAACCTTTATTGCTTTTAGGATCAACATTTGACATCTTCACATGGCTCGCTTCATCCACACAGTTGTAATAGGGTATTTTTATCTTGTTTACAAGGCCAGCAGAAGCTGATTAACGTCTTTGCTCTTTTATGGAAATATCTTCTTTTTTTTTAAAAAAGGCAGTGACACACACTTATTAAAAACGACGATACCGATGCATCTTGTAAATAGCACTAACTAGGTTTCTACCTAGAATGAGCATATATATATCTTAATTGCTTTTCTTTTAATTTTTAGAAAATTGAAAACAACTTTCGATTACATGCATTTTAAAAATTCCATTGCATTTACTGTCTACAACAATTTTTTAAAGCAAAACTTCTAAAGTACCAAATTGTTAACTTGGTTCATAATTGATTTATGAAAATATTTATGTTCTTGTTTAAATGTATTAAGACATATTTCATCAGGTTTTCATATTGTTCCTACCTTCGATATTGGCCTAAAAATTGAACCACATTTGTAGTTCATAATCGTTAATGATAATGAATAATGTATATCAAAATAAATCCCTCTACGTAAACCCATTTTGGGGTACAATGTATGTGTGTTGACCATATCAGAACATCAACACATTAAGCCTTTGGGTGGCTTTAAAGGGGCCGGGGCAGTAGCACGTTTTTTTTATAATTTTATATTTTAAATATTTTACTTGTAATTGTAAACTAATGTTAAATGTATTATATTGACAGTGTCAACAATAGTAATAATAATAATAATAATAATAGAGTATTTATATCGCGCATTTATCCATGCCACAGCATGCTCAAAGCGCACAAAAGATAAAGAGTTGATTAGAGTTGGAAGGCTAAGTGGAACATGTGAGTTTTGAGGTGAGCTGTGAAGGTTTGAAAGTCACAGCAGTCTCTCAGGTTCTGTGGGAGATTGTTCCATGCCACAGAGTCAGAATAGGCAAATGATCTGTGTCCATATTGCACTGTCTTGACTTTAGGAACAAGCAACAAGTTCTTGTCCTGTGAGCGTAGTGAGCGGGAGGGTGTGTATACAGTAAGGAGACTGGACAGATATGAGGGAGCAGTTCCACTGATGCAGCGGAAGACTTGGCACAGAAGCTTGAACTCTATTCGGAATTTTACTGGTAACCAATGGAGGGAGGACAGAATTGGAGTAATGTGATCATATTTTTTTGAGAGAGTGACAATGCGGGCGGCAACATTTTGCACTCTTTGCAACTTCGTAATTTGTGCCTTTGATGCACCGGCCTAAAAACAGTTACAGTAATCCAGCTTACTGATTACGAGAGACAGAACAAGGGTTTTGGCAGACTCAAGGGTGGGATTGTGTCTGATATTTCCAATATTCCGAAGCAAAGTGAAACATGATTTTGAGAGATTGACCACCTGAGAGTTGAGAGACAAATCAGCATCCACACAAACACCAAGATCCTTGACTTGATCAGCAAAGATTATGGAAGAGTTGTCAAATTCAAGTGAACTGACTTCACACTTAGACTTAGACAATCTTATTGCACAAGCCAATAATCCATAGTCAGAGGACAAAGTATGAGGATTCACATAAAAACCATTGACGGCCATTTTTGTGTGAACACCTTTTATTCATTTTGTGTAAGAAAAAGAAGTCACATGGCTAAACTTTACGTTATATAGTTGAATTATTTCTGCTTCATTTAGTTTAAATACATTGTCATTCAATTGGAACCATTTATTTTCATTTTCCTGACATCACCTTATATTTCCCTAAAAACGTATTAATGCCCCTTTAAGAAAGGACATAAATCAATACATATCGATTGTTATCTTATTTATCTGTTATAAACATAGAGGACAATAATTTAATAACATATTGAACACGTGTTGATTAAAAAGAAGATCCATCTTTCCAAGGAACAACAAGTTCTCATTAAAAAAAACAAATATTTTGTTTTTCAAAATGTTTGTATACGCTCAATCAGTTTAAGTAAGAAGATTCATTTATATTTATATTGAATTTCAGTCGTCTTAGAACACTTTGGAACACACTATATATCAGAGCTACAGAGCTACAGAGCTACAGAGCTACAGTCTCCAGTCGGCAGCATTCTTCAGCTCTTCTAGCTCACATCTTACACCGGAAGTCAACTGCGCCCTTTGAATTGACTTTTACATTGACAAAGGAATCTTCGAGTGATCATTTCGACACATATTTTCTCAATCCGCAGGAGTGTTAGGTTGATTTCGATATTTTCATTTAGAATAAAACCTCTTGAGATAGAGTTTTCTCTACTTAATCAAAAAAACATATGCTTATGCATTTAAGGATGTGTTGATTGTTTTGTTGGATGGTTTGATACAGATTGTATGGAACGATGCAGTGTCTGAAGATGTAAACAACTGAGTCTTAGGCAGTATGACAACTTCTATTAAGTCGAGTCGGGTCGGTCAGAAGAGGACTTGGAAGTTGTAAATAATTAAATCAGACAGACAATTGGTTTGGCATCAAGTGTTGCTAAGTTCATAACGATGAGATCTGCCTGGAATATCTCATTGAGTTTACTGATATGTACTCTTGACCGAGGCATGGCATGGCTAAACAAAGTATGTAAAAAAGTGCAAAAAAGTCCGATTTGAAATAATATTATATTGTTCCATTACAAATAATGTAAGCTAATTTTAACTGAAAACTACTTTTCTCAAGTCTTAATCAGCCTGACTTTTACGTTTTCATTGACGATGGTAATGCAGACTATCATGACACCTGCAAAATGTCTTGTTATACCTACTCTGCCTCTCGTTACTCGCTCATCCTACTTGGCTAGTTGCATTTCTCTGTCATATCAATTATGCAGAGGTATGAAAAATGATAATTTGAGATTAAATTATATTCATCCCCTGACATTCAAATCTCATTAGCGCTTGCTGCATGGCTACCTTTTAGAATTGATTAAAAAGTTATAATCAACTCAGGTGAATATTATTGACATTGTTGGCTTGAAACAGAGCCTTGAGGAAATTTTACTTTTTGCAACGAAATTCATTTTTTTTACTCAAAGTCGTTCTCGATCAGCCTTTGAATATCTTCCACAGCTCTGTTCTATAGCGCCAGGCGAGCTCTATCACCATGTATTGTTGACAATTTAAAAGCTTACCAGATTTGATGAAAACAATTGAAAAAGTTTTTCAAATAAATAACGTTATCATATGAACTTTATCATAATAACCATATTAATCCAGTAAAACTTATATTCTTCTACAATCATTTTGATATAAGATATTTTAAACATTTGTAGAGGTTATGCAAATCGAATCTTAAGTAACCTGAAGACTGCTTTGCTGTTTTTCCAATGGATCAAACCTAACATTGTCTTACCATTTTGTATGCACATGTTTATCCTTCATTATGCAAGAAAACGTACTTAAGTTTCCAAAAATTATTCTGAATGTTTAT
This sequence comes from Steromphala cineraria, assembly GCA_916613615.1. Lineage (NCBI taxonomy): Eukaryota > Metazoa > Mollusca > Gastropoda > Trochida > Trochidae > Steromphala > Steromphala cineraria. Next base: position 1,178,387 of record OU744729.1, read on the forward strand.
GTTTTCGGTTGACCTTATATATTTCATCATATATTGCAGCTTCAGTTAGACCAAGATCATACTAATATTGGAATGTATTTATAGATGTTAATACGTGCCTACTGAATTTCATGTACTATCGATATTGATAGTCTAACTTATAAGAAAAACACTCTTTACTGAAATAGTATGTCTCATCTAACATATATTAATCACAATTTCTTGCTTTAAAGGGGCAGTAGCATGTTTTTAGGGGTAATATACGGTGATGTCAGGAAAAGGAATATTAATGATTAAAATTGAAAGACAATGCATTTAAACTAAATGGATCAGTAATAATTCAAATATGTAATGTAAAGTTTAGCCATGTATAATTCCTTTTCTTACACAAAATGAATTAAAGGTGTTCACACAAAATGGCCGCCAATGGATTTTAGGCGAATCTTCATACTGTGTCCTCTGACTATGGATGATTGGTTTTTGTTATGAAATTTTTGACACTATCGAAATAATACATTAATCATAACATTACTATTATCTGTGAAAATTTAAAAATATAAAATTATCATAAAACGTGCTACTGCTCCTTTCAACAGTAATCTTAGTAGGACTGGATCTAGCACAATGACAAGATGAAAGGGGAGGGGAAGAAGAGAAAGTGAAATGGGCTGGGACTTTTTTGTGTAAAAGGTTTAGAGAAAAATATGCTTTTGCACTGCAATGTTAAATTTATCGTTATTTTTATCAGGCGACATTTTTGACATGTAAGTAACGATTATTTATAATGTTTCAGTTTAGTGAGCAAAGATTTTTCGAGGGAGACTTTGAGATTTTCAAGACTTATGGAAGAAAATATAGGTACAAAGAATGCAAAATATATCATGTATTAGATAGGCGGAAAGATCAAACAATTGAGGTGGATATATTGTTGACATTCAAGTCCATGCAAGATTGATATTGTAGATGTCTAATTTAAGGAGTGTGTCAGTTCATTGCGTTGACATTCTTAGTATCTATTTAGGGATATAGTGTCACTATTTATTGTAATCAAATACAAATCCTTCATTCTAGCAATCTGAAAACAGAGTTTGAAAATCTCTAGCTTAAACCCAAAGAAGTTTCTCACTTATCCTGTACAGTCCTCGATGTTATTTAAATAGCCCTTCAATAAGAAGACTCTGATTGTTGTTACAGACAGACAGACAGACATATAGACAGACAGACAGACAGATCGTCTTTTTATGATTGAATGTAATCATAAACCCATAGGGATTACCTTGGTAATAATTATTTTGTCTTAATAGCTCATCTTTTTCAAACGTAATTGGACATTTTAACCTTTATTGCTTTTAGGATCAACATTTGACATCTTCACATGGCTCTCTTCATCATAATAGGGTATTGTTATCTTGTTTACAAGGCCAGCAGAAGCTGATAAACGTCTTTGCTCTTTTATGGAAATATCTTCTTTTTAAAAAAAAGGCAGTGACACACACTTATTAAAAACGACGATACCGATGCCTCTTGTAAATAGCACTAACTAGGTTTCTACCTAGAATAAGCATATATATCTTAATTTTTCTTCTTTTAAATTTTAGAAAATTGAAAACAACTTTCAGTTACATGTGTTTCATAATTCCATTGCATTTACTGTCTATAAACAAAATTTAAAGCAAAACTTCTAAAGAACCAAATTGTTAACTTTGTTCATAATTGATTTATGAAAATATTTATGTTATTGTTTAAATGTATTAAGAGATATTTCATCAGGTTTTCATATTGTTCCTACCACATTTGTTCATAAGCGTAAATAATAACGAATAATGTAATATATCAAAATATATCCCTCTACTTTAACCCATTTTGGGGTACAATGTATGACGTGTGTGTTGACCATATCAGAACCTCAACACATTAAGCCTTTGGGTGGCTTTAAGAAAGGACATGAATTAATACATATCGATTGTTTTCTTATTTCTCTGTTATAAACAAGAGGACAATAATTTAAAAACATATTGAACACATGTTGATAAAAAAAGGAGATCCATTGTAACCAACATCTTTAACCAAGAAACAGTCTCTTCTGGCTCACATCTTACACCGGAAATCAACTGCGCCTTTGAATAGACTTTTACATTGACAAAGGAATCTTCGAATGATCATTTCTACACATAATTTCTCAATCCGGAGAAGTGTTAGGTTGATTTCGATATTTTCATTTAAAATAAAAACTCTTGAGATAGAGTTTTCTCTACGTAATCCAAAAAACATATGCTTGTGCATTTAAGGATATGTTGATTGTTTTGTTGGATGGTTTGATACAGATTGTATGGAACGATGCAGTATCTGAAGATGTAAACAACCGAGTCTTAGGCAGTTTGACAACTATCTTCTATTAAGTCGGGTCCAGAAGAGGACTTGGAATTTGTAAATAATTAAATCAGACAGACAATTGGTTTGGCATCAAGTGTTGCTAAGTTCATAACGATGAGATCTGCTTGGAATATCTCATTGAGTTTACTAATATGTACTCTTGACCGAGGCGTGGCATGGCTAAGCAAAGTATGTAAAACAACTGCAAAAAATTCTGATTTGAAATAATATTATATTGTGCCATTACAAACAATGTATGCGGGAAATAGCCCAAAACGCATTAAATGTATCAGTACAACAATCAGGAATATTTTTGTTAGAAGGCAATTATTTTTATAACTCTTACATGTATTTACTTATTTATCTATTATTATTTTTAATTTTAAGCCTGTATAATCGCTACTTTAACATACCTATATTTACGAATATATTGTACACTGTTTTATCTTGTAAAGTGTCTCATAAGCCAAAAATTGGCTGGTTGTTAAATATATATTATGTCTTTTAATCATGCTTTTTACAATGTATATTTTACTTGTGACACTATAATAAACTATATCTGTCTGTCTGCTATTTTTAACTGAAAACTGTGTTTAGCTTTTCCAAATCAGCATGACTTTTACGTTTTCATTGATGATGGTAATGAAGACTATCATGCCACCTGCAAATACTCTGGTGTCTTGTTATACCTACTCTGCCTCTCGTAGCTCGCCCATCCTAGCTGGCTAGTTGCATTTCTCTGTCATATCAATTATGTAGAGATATGAAAAATGATAATTATATTCATCCCCTGACATTCAAATATAATGAGCGCTTGCTGCATGGCTACCTTTTAGAAATGATTAAAAAGTTATTATCAACTCAGGTGAATATTATTATTGACATTGTTGGCTTGAAACAGAGCCTTGAGGGAATGTTACTTTTTGCAACGAAATTCATGTTCTTTACTCAAAGTCGTTCTCGTTTAGATATCTTTCACACAGTCTGATTAAATCGACCGTGCTCCGAGGAATAAAACATAAAAAATATTGTCTCTATTGGGGCTCGAACCATTCGTGAATGAGAGGAAAGCCGGGCTGGGTGAGGTTCGAACCCCGCTAGAGTTAATATTTTTACACTTTTTTCCATCGAATCAGAGTCGATTTTAATCAGACTGTCTTTCACAGCTCTGTTCTATAGCGCCAGGCGAACTCTATCAGCATGTATTGTTGACACTTTGAATGCTTACCTACTTTGATGAAAACAATTGAAAAGCGTTTTCAAATAGATAACGTTACCATATGAACTTTATAATAATAACCATATTAATCCATTAAAACTTATATTCTTCTACAATCATTTTGATAAAAGATATTTTAAACATTGGTAGAGGTTATGCAAATCGAATCTTTTTAGTGATCTTCTTCAAATAAGACTGCTTTGCTGCTTTTCCAATGGATGAAACCTAACATTGTCTTACCATTTTGTATAATTATAGGATATCTAACGAGCTTCCCCTTTCATATCAAGTTTATGTCCCTAGTGAAATAATTTTGCTTTGTCACGAGCCTTGGCGAGTGACAAAACAAAATTATTTCACGAGGGACATAAACTTGATATGAAAGGGGAACGAGTTATGTATCCTATTTATTACCAACTTGCATTTCAGACGATTTATTGCTTTTTTAAACAACTTTTTATTATGCCTATAAAGAGACGAAACGGCGGATGAATATCAAACCACGTCACAGTCTCAAATATTATACTATTACGACGTCAAATATTCACATTTCTTAATTCTACCCTACGTTTATTCATAGTGTCTGGTGAAATGTAAATAATAAGCACTTTAGTCATGAAAGAAGCGTACGTTAAAATAAAATCTCACTGCGCGAGAACAGTCAGAGTGATCTTTCTTAGATCAACGGCATGTCATGACGGCCGCCATTTGCCTGTATCTTTTCGTCAAATTGTGTAAACAACCGCCTTCAAAGTAAGTTTAAGATGCTTATCATTGTTCAACCGCGTTTTGTTTTGAAGAAATGTTGTCTAAAGAATATTCAGTTGTCTTTATATTCTATAGATAACAAGCAATGTCTGTCTGTGTCATTTGGAGCGACATGGATCAAATTAATGAAATTCGGTGATCAAATTGTGCTCAATTTAAACCCTTTTGTGCTTATTTGAGCCTTGAGATATCAGTAAAATGTTTTATTGAAATTCTTTTGTCCTTCGATTTATTCCTTAACAATTCGGTAAGGAAGATTTAAAAGATAAACTGAAAGTTTGAAGAATGACTCCGACTCACTCAGCCGTTGCCATTCGAATTTGTGAATGAAAACACGTTCGTTTTATGAATGAATAAAGTAGTCCGGACAATGTCAAAGTTCACCGCAAGCCAATCAAATCACTTTGAGGTGTTATGACCCATATGTGTCATAACAAATTGTTATGAAACCCCTTTACGAAGTACCACGTGGGTAATAAACATGTTTATCCTTCATTATGCAAGAAACGTACTTAAGTTTCCCAAAGTTTAAGAAAATATTCTGAATTTATATGTTGTTGACCATATATATTTCATCATATATTTCATCTTCAGTTAGACCAAGATCATACTTATATTGGTAGCGCCTTTGGCATGTATTTATAGATGTTAATACGTGCCTACTGAATTTCATGTACTATCGATATTGATAGTCTAACTTATAAGAAAAACACTGTTTACTGAAATAGTATGTCTCATCTAACATATATTAATCACAATTTCTTGCTTTAAAGGGGCAGTAGCATGTTTTAGGGGGAATATACGGTGATGTCAGGAAAATGAAAATTAATGATTCCAATTGAAAGACAATGCATTTAAACTAAATGGAGCAAAAAATAATTCAAATATGTAATGTAAAGTTTAGCCATGTGATTCCCTTTTCTTACACAAAATGATTTAAAAGTGTTCACACAAAATGGCCGCCCATGGATTTTAGGCGAATCTTCATACTTTGTCCTCTGACTGTGGATGATTGGTTTGTGTAATGAATTTTTGACACCATCGAAATAATACATTTATCATAAATTTACTATTATCAGTGAAAATTCAAAAATATAAAATTATCAAAAAAACGTGCAACTGCTCCTTTAAATAGTTCTCTTAGTAGGACTGGATCTAGCACAATGACAAGATGAAAGGGGAGGGGAAACGGAGAAAGTGAAATGGGGTGGGACTTTTTGTGTAAAAGGTTTAGAGAAAAATATGCTTTTGCACTGCAATGTTAATAGTTATTTTTATCAGGCGACATTTTTAGTTATTCCCTTTCCAGTTTTCCTGAATGAGTTCTACTATTAGCAACCGATAAAAACATCATTCAATCCTGAAATAAGTAAATAGAATATCACAATATCTTTAACTATTTACTAACATTCGAACAAATAGTGAAGCTTGCTACTGAATTGGTGATTTCTAAATTTTATATGAAGATTCAGCACCATTTTGTTTAACATATGAACATTAATGATGATTACTTATTACTAATTCACAATTACTAATAAAACCCTACTCCCTGTACAATTGAAATTGTCTTAAACTGGCCATGAAAACACTCTCATTTGACAATTCTAGTGACACTCACTCATCTGAACTAAACTGAACCCTCAGACTGCATACTGCATAATAAGAGGTAAATGAATATTTATACAAAATGATACATGATACATTACAATACAACTCTACCATTCTTAGGTTCAATATGTTATTTCTTTAAAAAGATTTCAAAATAAACCAAAAATTATAAAATAAAAAATGTCTTCAAGTTCCTAACTGGTGTTAAATAGAGTGTTCATTATGTACATATTTTGTCTAATTTAAAATACTTATGAATATACTTTTTTCTTTCTATTTCTAATTTCGGACATAGAAATAAGAAATGAAATTCATCGCCAATATAATGTAACAGTATCAATATCAGTCCATCTATATCATAGCAATTCTTTTCTAGCGATTAACTTTCAACGTTTGCTCGTAGTACACACATTTACACATGTCGTCACTGCTTGGACTTTCAGTATATACACTTAATTTCTTATAAAAGTAATCTCTCAGCGTCAAACGAGGTTATTTTTACCCATTTCATTTTGAAATGAATTCGTATTCAATCATGATTTATATTTTTCATTCATTACCATAGAAATCGGAGAATGGAGTCAGTACTAGAAACTATTTGGCGGAAACCTTACCTTAACCTTAAATCTCTCCACGCCAGTAGGCGCATAAGGCCATCCGGGTCTATCAGCTGCTGCTTTCTTTGCAGCCTCCCAACTTGTCCATCCCGCTTGGCTCCTTTCCTTCTCCACAGTTCTACGCCATGTTGTTTTTGGCCTTCCTCTTGCTCTTTTCCCTTGTGGAGCCGAACCCATTGCAGTGAAGCAGTCATTGTCTTCTTCTCTTCTGAGGATATGCCCGATCAATGTCCATCTTCTTCTTCTTATCTCGTAGCTGATGTTAACAATCTCTGTTCTCGTCATAATTTCCTTGTTTGAGACCTTGTGGTACCATCTTATGTGCAGGAGTCTTCTTAGGCACTTGTTCTGGAATGTGTTCAGACGGTCTTCCTCTGCCCTTGTTATTTTCCATGTCTCACAGCCATAAAGTAGTACCGGTCTTACCAGGGTCTTATATAGTTTAAGCTTTGTCTTTCGTCCTATTGCTTGTGAAGTCCATACTCTGGACAAACGGTGGAATGTTCCTCTTGCTTTCTGTAGCCGGTTCTTGATGTCGGCACTTCCTCCTCCTTGCCTGTCAACTATAGCCCCGAGGTAAACAAATTCTGAGATATCTTCAACCTTGATGTTATCCACTTGTAGCAATTCTTGGCTGTTTGTGTGCTCACTCCTGAGTGTTTTGCATTTCCTTCCATTCAGTTTCATTCCAACCTTTGCTGCATTTGAGGTTAGCCGGTCTGTTTTTTCCCTCAGGTGGTTTATGTTGGCTGAGAGGAGGCCAATATCATCAGCAAAATCCAGGTCTTCAAGAAATGTAGTGAAATTCCATCTTATTTCTCTGTTCTTATCTGATGTTGTCCTCCTCATGATCCAATCTATGATCAATAGGAACAGGAATCCTGACATCACACATCCTTGCTTCACTCCCGATCTGATCGTAAACCATTCTGATGTTTCATCTCCATCTATGACTGCACACTGTAGCCCTCTGTATATCTGTTATTGTTCTAACCATCTTGTCCGGGACTCCATAGCTTTTCATGATCCTCCATAACCCTTCTCTATGCACAGAGTCGAATGCCTTTTCAAAATCGATGAAATGTATGTAAAAAGGTGCCCTCCATTCATGAGTTTGCTCCAGGATGTTTCGGAGTATGAATATTTGTTCTGTTGTGCTCCGCTTCGGTCTGAATCCCGCCTGTTCTTTTCGTAGTCTCTTGTCGACTCCCTTCCTTATTCTGTCTATCATCATCCTGCAGAAAACCTTGCTGATTACAGGTAGCAGGGTGACTCCTCTCCAGTTGTTACATTCTCTTATGTCGCCTTTCTTGAATATCTTACAAATCAGACCTTTTTTCCACAACTCCGGCCATCTTTCTTCTTTCCACATCCGGTTATACATGTCAGCCAATCTTTCCGGTGTAAACTTCATGTATTTGGCGGAAACACGTTAGCATATATGCTGAACTTTACCAATATCTTCATCTGATCGAGAAGTATTGAATGTTGCAGGAAAGAATCACGTTAAAACTGATCGACGTCGTATAGCACCAATTGGAAGGTTTGAAATCGCGATTTTAATCGAAAACGGACAATGATGCGCGTCAATCACTCAAACGTAATTTCATAACTGATGTCAGTTACGAGTTGATTATGTTTGATAGCTTATATAACTAGAATCAACGTAAATTGGATGTGTGAATATGGCTTCCGCTAGAAAAAATTTAATGACTGCTTCACGATTTCCATTAAAAACAAGTCATTTTCATATAATTGCCAATTTTGAATGAATATGTTCAACAGTTTGAATGTAAACTAAAATCCAAAAGAAACATCCCCTCTATATTTGATTCTCGATTCTCGATAGAACAAAAAATATAACAAAACGACATTTTTGTACCTTAACCACTGCATTTTGTGCGTTTAAGCGATGTGTTTCTTCAGATAATACCTTGGCTTATATAAGAATGGTGTCATTTTTTAATTATCTTTCATGATTTCTTATGTGAGTGAAAAAACAAAAGGGGACGTTTCTTTTGGATTTTAGTATATATGTCATTTGCATTCGTATCAAAGAAAAACAGTATGTAATGAAAGTGAGGGAGTGTCTCTTTAACATGGTTCCTCCCTCGTTGACTTACACCAGATACAGATACATGCCTCCAAGTTTGAGGGACAGGTCGGGGAGACTTTTTATGTTGAAAAAAACTTTGATGCAGGAATGCCACAGCCTCCTCAAGGGTCACGAGGTCTTTTTGTACTGGACTTATTTGGCTGGTTGTTGTTTTTAGTGTAAGCTGCGTACCTTAGTTCATATGCTAGTGTACATTTAGTGCAAACATCATGTAATTTGGGTTTCTTTAAAACGTCAATAAAAAAGTATAACAAAGGATCACCAATAGTTCTTGTGTAAAGTAACCTCAAATCAGATTTAGGTCACTGGTGAAGAACTTCGAAATTTGGCATGTTTGAATTAGCTCAATGTGGTTATATTTTTGAAATTCCGATTTTTTTAATTTATTTTGATTTAAATATTACGAATCTAGTTGGAAAAAAGTTACTTGGACACCTAACATTACATTATTCTGATAATAAATAGTAAGGGACAAAATCAATGTTATTTCTGTGATTTCCACAAGAGAGATTGATATCGTTGACGATAGATAGCGAAAGCCAGTGCTGTTTTTATAAAACAAAAAAGCTTTTTGGAAGAAGCCTCACAGTCGTTGATTGGCTACGTTAACCTAAGTAAACAGATTCTATAGAAGATGCCATTTTACTGCGGAGTTTATGAAGCAAGCAAAGCGCAGATGGTGCCCTGTCAAATGATAGCTATGTGAAAATATTAGCGTAATTACATTGACTTAGTGGGAAGGCACAACTATGACTTAGACCTAAAGCTGTTGTTCAATTATGAAGGAGTTTCGAAACAAAACATATAAATCAATGCTTCCGAATTTTGACCCCTGGTCACTTTAATAACCTGGCAAGCTTGTTATGGTTAAGTGTTAGGTATGACGAATATATTTGAACGCAATCTGAATGTTAACTTTATTAGTGAAGTTTCAACATTATCCGTTTCATTTTGGAAATGCAAAGATGCCTCAAAGACATTGAAAATTACATGATATCTGCACTAGAATACACAGGTACGTAAACAAACTTAAGGTACGCAGCTGTAGTCTCAAAAAGATCGATTGCTTTTTAAATGGTCGTGTAACTTATCATCTACTGATATTGTACCAGTTTTTCCATGCCTCTATTCTTCCTTTCATTAAAGTGACACAGAGTATCCTTCCTTAAAATTGTATTTGGTTTTTATAAGATACAAAATATCTAATATGCTGATTGACGTTTAACTTGTTATTTTCAGTAACAGCTAGTGGTTCCCGATGTAATAACATCGATTTCAAAATTTGACATATGTGATCCTATCAAGATACTCTGTGTCTCTTTAAGATAGTTGGCGTATTTGTATGCAAACGCGTCAGACATTAACCTCCTTAATGGAGTTTTCCCCTGATCATCATTCTGTTGGAATGTGCACATAAATCCCAAGTGATGATCTTTGTTGTAATAATTCTGTATCAATGGCCCATCGTCCTCAACCTTTATTGGTCAATTGAACCTTTATTGCTATCATTTGACAGGGCACCATCTGCGCTTTGCTTGCTTCATAAACTCCGCAGTAAAATGGCATCTTCTATAGAATCTGTTTACTTAGGTTAACGTAGCCAATCAACGACTGTGAGGCTTCTTCCAAAAAGCTTTTTTGTTTTATAAAAACAGCACTGGCTTTCGCTATCTATCGTCAACGATATCAATCTCTCTTGTGGAAATCACAGAAATAACATTGATTTTGTCCCTTACTATTTATTATCAGAATAATGTAATGTTAGGTGTCCAAGTAACTTTTTTCCAACTAGATTCGTGGTGAATGAAATAAAAGTTGTAATTTGCAACGACTAAGTGTAAGAATGGAAACGTTGTCGTGTGTCGAATCGGAACTGTCTTTTTATTTTATTTTTTTTTATTTTCCATATTTTGTGATACAGGCATTTACATCATTCAAAAGAAACATATAACATATAGTTTCACATATATACATTCATAGTTAATATGTACAAATTCAGAAGGTGGCCGATTTATTTTCCAAGTAGTAAATGTAATGTTGACCAATACTAAAAAAACATTTCTTCAGATTCTGTTGACAAAAATACATATCTTGACATATCATAGTAACGTCTAATTTCACGCTTTATGTATTCTAACTTGGGTATAAAACCCTTCATACTGCATCTATAAATATATTGTTTGACGAGTAAAATGATTGCATTAACAGGATTATTGTTTTTTCCTTTCATTCCCAAAATGATTATTTTGTTTGTAAATTTAAGTTTCAATTGTACTGAGTTCAACCATGATTCTATTTCGTTCCATAATCTATAAATAGGTTCACAATCCCATAAAATGTGATTAATTGTTTCAACTTCAATTTCACAAAATGAACATAATGGTGATGGTTCATATCCAATTTTATAAAGAAACTGTTTTGTTGGAAGGATATTATGTATAATTCTGAATTGCAACCATTTTAAATCTGTACTTTTCGAGCATTTATTGGCAATGATATTAACAATTTTCCAATCGTTCTCTTCGAGATCAATTTGTAGAATTTTTTCCCAGTTTGGCAAGCGGATAAATTTCGAGTTTAATAGAGTGGCATATAGTGTTTTGCTCCCAATAATTGTGTCAATCTTTGAAATATTAAAAGATAAATAGGAAGTGTCGATGAACGATCTTCAGTTAACTTACATTAGAATGTTCAATCGAGCAGACTTTCTTGCCTTTGGGGGCGGGATAGCACAGTGGTGAGCGCGTTCGGCTTCGGATCAGGAGGTCCGTGGTTCGAATAACGCCAGGGGCTCGACAACTTTGTCTGCAGTAGAGTACTGTTCTACACGCAGTCAGGTTTGGGTGCAATGCTTCACTGAATTTCAGCGCAGTACTAGCCATGGTTCGATCACCGCAATGCATAGCCACAATGGTGTTGCGGGATTTCTCCCTGCAATAATACTAGCAACCGCGGTATAAGTGAAAAATCTTGAAAGCGGCGTTAAACCCCACCTCACCTCACCTCTTGCCTTTTGGGTCGGTTCCTGTTCACCAATTCTGTTTAAAAGAACCATGGAAATGTGCATACAAAATTGCCATCGAAGCACAAAGTCTCACTCCAGGTCACTCACTCACTTCGTTATCTTGTCACAGCCATGAAAAATATACAACACATCAAGTTTGAAAATAAACTCGACCAAACTCTGTGGAACTGTTTGTTTAAAGTCGGCATTTACAAGGAAGACCATTGGGCTTCTCTCTTTTCAGAGACACAATTGCCTATAGTTGCATTAAATATGTGTTATGCGGGTTCTTTTGTGTGGAAAGAATACAAAATATCTAACACATATCAAATATCTATAAAGATCCTTAAATAAAGAAATTACAGTCTATCATATATAACATATTGTTATATATCAATCAGTTTTTCCATAGGTTATCAAAATGTATTCAAAGGTTTATACCAACACTCCTTTTTGACGCTGATTGTTCTTGAATGACACACCTTCGACACATCTACCTTTCTAAAGGCATTTAGTAGAAAATAATTTAGAAATCCATTAACAAAAGCCTCACTGTTGTGAACTTAGCGATGATTTGTGCGAAGACCTTGTGAATAAGTACATATTGCGGTGTACAAACATGGCGATTGAATACATAGAGACTATTTCATTGTTTTTGCCGAATATCATTTCTATCTCATCGAGTGGAGTGAGAAAGTGATATTTTCACGAGATGATATGGCAAAAACAATGAAAACGACTTTCTACTGCTTTTCTTAAAATATGGATTATATTTTCACTATATAACCCCATATTTCATTGCTAACTATATAATAAAATGTTATATTTTTATGTAAGCATTTCATGAAAAAAACTCATGTTAAACATTTCATAGCAAGAAATTATAAGTCTTCATATCTAACAAACATTTTGTTTTGTTTCCTTTAAATGAATAAAATGTTAATTCAATAATCAATTTATGTACATCATTTCTGTACATTTAAATTCCAGTGAACCCAAATCTCTCCAAGTACTTTTTAAATGTTATGCAATACCCTCAAGTTACTCTATAACGAATAATAAACCCTACCTTACATCAACACATTGACCCTACAGCAACCTGACGTCGACAATGTCCATGCGCCTCTGGCTCGAATCTCACACCGGAAATCGTCTGCGCCTATCGAATTAACTCTTTATTTGATAAGTGATCCTCAGCTGATAAAAGTGGTGTTAGCCTCTTAGTACCAAGCAGTTTGAGTTTTTATTTGATTCAATTACATCAGTATGAGAGTAAGGTCCTCTGAAATAATGATATACATGTACCTAAAACATAACTATATTCACATGAATTTCAGGAAATGCTTCTTGTTTAGGTTAGGTTGGCATGAAAGTTTCTGAAGATGTATTGCAACAGGTTGGAGACAGTGGGGTAAGTTACAATTTTAAACGAGAAATCGTTGAAGGATTCCTTAGTAGAAGCTAGGAGGTTGTAGATGATTATGCCAGAAAAACTTGTCGGCCCCAAGTATTGCTAAGTTCATTAAGACAATATCTTCCTAGAATATCTCCTCTTGGCCATGCTAGTCTATATGTTTTGAAATCTGCATCATACAGCATGCTGACTTAAAAATGTAAGAAATAAAAATTCAACTTTAACGTTCTATCTAATGAGAGCTTAGTACGTGACTACGTTAGCAAAATCTTATATATTCAGTTGAAAAGTCTTCTCTACATTCTTGACTAGAAACATAGCCTTGAGGGAATTTTCTTATTGTAATTTTTCTGATTATTCAAATCAGAAAAGTGCTTTACCATTTTTTATTTACATTGCTGTCTTCCGTTATGCTAGAAAACAGAGTTTATGCATTACGTGTTTAGGAATGCATACTGAATGTTTGAAACTAATCGTTTTAAAAGTTTAGCTTTATAAGAAAATTGCTGCTCCATATTTCTACATGTTTCTCCATCACGTGTTCATAACAACAGCGATCACCATATGAGGGCTTTCAATATACTCAATACCGTTTTGCATATATCTATATGAAGCTACAGTGGTATCAAACTTCACACAAAGAATCGAAATCACAATTCTCATCAACTTAACATAAGAGTGACGTTTGGCCATCATCTATCCCCCTAATGCGTAAACTACTTCAATATAAGGCCATCATGTTTTCAAATTACAAGGGCATTCTTCATTAACATAACATCATCTTGCCATTAACAGTTCATTGCTTGAAGGATCTTCGAGGGATGACATTTGTTGGAAATAATATTGTCTTTATGTCTTCGAGCTTTCACAGATAATTGTATTGCATTTCAACGCCAACATCATCACAGAACACCATATGACCTTTGTAAGAGGTGCACTTGCTATAATGATAGTCATGTAACCAAAATGTTTTTGGAGATGAGTTTCACTATCTCTTCAGATGTGAAACTCTTCGCCCATATAGAATTTTGCATTTTACTAAAACATATTATGCAAATGTATATTCGCTCCATAAAATTATGACACCTAAATGTACTAAAGAACTAAAATGTTTTTCTAAATTCATTACTATACTGCAGTCTCTGTTAGGAAATAGTGCATAGGACGCATGTATGATATGTTTAATCTATTTGTATTGTTAACTTGCTTTTGTACCACCGTTGGTGGTTTCGAGTGAATAAAGATTGTTTGATAGTTGTTTCTCTTGGTGTTCAATTCCTTGAGTATGCTTGGCAGTGAATGATTATGAAACATACTTGCTAGTTATTTGACAATAGTTTCCTAAATGGTGTCAGAAAATACTTGGTAGATTTTACTTTTAAATCTTATTGTAAAAGAAAACCTTGTACTTGAAACGATTATGCATATGGTCATGTTATTGCGAAAAAATAGAAAGAAAATACACAGTTGAGCAAAACTATCAAGTCAGATTTAAAAAAACATGACTGTGAGTAAAGAAAGATAATTCCTTAGTTCAGCATTTGACAAATGTAGTAGTAGACGTAGTATATCGGTAGTAGACGTTGTATATCAGTAGTATATCGGTAGTATATCTCGTAGTATCTTATATGACGGGCATTAATTTGTACATACAATATCAATGCTTACACATTTCATTGCACGTTTGTAAGCTTATCCAAATCTCTCCAACAACTTGGAATGGTGTTGTGCAATCTGCGATGGGGTTGGCCTGAAAACTTCATACAGATGTTGTAACAACATTTTAGCTACGGATTTTAGGAACATTGCAGGATAACTCATGATTTGTGAAACATGCTTTCAATTACTTATTTCTTCTTTTTTCATTAATTTCTAATCAAAAGAAAGTGATTACTTTGAAACCGAAATTCTGAAAAATAGATATCATAATAACTGCAGTTATTTTTGCAACTCACGTGAATCATATTCATATGATTTATTCACCAATTTCGAAACAATCGTCGTTTGCACATATTAATGAATGAGTATATTAGTTGATTAAAAATACGTCATAAACCATTTACGAGCTCTCGCTCGGGTAATACAAAAATTCACACTCGTTTCGTGAAAGTCATATGACACACTTCCTCGGGTAATAATCTCTATTTATTTCTTTTTCAGTGAGTACCGTAGTGACGATTACAATCAATATTATCATATTTTAGAATTCCCCAACAGGCTTTAATGCTCTTGTGAGCTTTTGGATATGTCATATTTTGCGTCTGTCATGGGAAATTGTGAAAACCAGACTAATGATGATATGAACGAAATCGATTCAGAAAAACAATGTTTACAACAAATAATAAATAAATAAATAAATAAATAAATAAATAAATAAATAAATAAATAAATAAATAAATAAATAAATAAATAATGGGGTTAGAACTCAAATCTGGTAGATGTTGTTTCACAAACGCATCATTTTGAAAACAAATTGTAACAATATCTAATTAACAAATATCTTCTGGAATGTTTTATGAATTTTAAATGTGAAAATCATCATATGCAAACAATTTCAAGAAAACCAACTATAATACATTCTGCAAATTCTCCAATGTAACTGAAACCTTAGAGAGTCATTAGCTCTACCAGATGATATGTTGGAACATCAGGAGCACTCTACATCAGGGCAAGTCTGTTGACGGCGACATTTCCCTTCCTTCTGGTCCCAATCTCACACCGGAAATCGTCTGCGCCCATCGAATTGGCTTTTACATTGATAAGAGATCCCCAAGTGGCAATGGTGATAATCAGGCTGACTACCAAGGAGCCATAATGTCAAAAGATGTTTTGCAAACCCAAGTAATTAACTTCTGAATTCGAAATACTACATGCACATGCATTTCAGGAATTGGACACAGTAAGGTTAGACATTGATTGTATCAAGAACGTTAAAGGGGCAGTATCACGTTTTTTTATAATTTTATATTTTAAATTGTTCACTGATAATTGTAAGTTAATGCTAAATTTATTATTTTGACAGTGTCCAAAATCTCATTACACATGCCAATCATACATAGTCAGAGGGAAAAGTATGAAGATTCCCATAAAATCAATTGGCGGCCATTTTGTGTGAACACCTTTAATTCATTTTGTGTAAGAAAAAGGAATCGTATGGCTAAATTTCATGTTATATATTTGAATTATTACTGCTCCATTTAGTTTATATACATGTACATTGTCTATCAATTGGAACCATTAATTTTCATAATCCTGACATCACCTTATATTCCCCCTAAAAACGTGCTACTGCCCCTTTAATAGCACTGAACGTCCTTGAACGTAACGATGCAGTGTTGAAGATTGTAACCTGTGGATGGGAGTCCATCCCTTGGCGGAGAGCTTGTTGACGGATAACTCAGCTAAAAACTGAGGTGTAGATAATAAAATCAGGAAGACAATTATGACGATTCGGCGAGTTGTTGCATGTTCATTAGGATATCGGAATATGTAGGTCTAGGTGTAAGACTGGGAAATTGTAGATAATTAAAACAGAAGAGGAATTGTGACGGTGTGTCATCAATCCATTAAGACAATATCTGCTTTGAATACCAGTCTGTACTTGGATCAATCTTTGCGTAAGGTAGTGAAGAAATTATGATATCATTTTAATGAGATTGTACTTGAATATCCATAAGTCGCACATTTTCATCAATTAGTGCATGCACTTCGAACATTATATCCCTTGCCTAACCCAAGCTGACATACATGTCGTTAGCTGTTAACCAGATATCAATTTACTGCAAGGTGAACAGAGTCACATTTTGAATAAAGTCACTTGCCCAGGTTAACACCACAGGATTTTCAACTCGTATCTCATTGGGAACAGGAATCAACCCTCCAAACTCTCAGTTTATTTAGCAATGAGCGTGTACACCACTCTTCCAGCGAGCCGCGCCCGTTCTTGATGAACTACACTGATGGCGGTGTTCTGAGCATTGCGAAACGTGCCAACGTAAGGCAACATTATTGACAACAAGAATTGTCTGTGAAAATAATTTTAACAATTGCGATCCCTGCAATGTTCCTCGTAACTCGTTCATCTACTTTGTTTGGCTATTTTTCTGGATTGTTTTATCATACATATAAAGCCCCTTTGAAAAAGTATCAACATTCAATTAAAACTTTCAAATCTAATGAGAGCTGCATGACTACCTTTTGGAATTGGGTTAGCAAGTTGTTATCTATTCGTGTGAAAAAGATAATCGGCACTCTCGGCCTTAAATAAAGCCTTGAGGGTTGTTTTCTTTTGCAGCTAAACAAAGTCGTTCTCAGTCCTTTCTTTGAACAATATTCACAGTTCTGACCTTCAGCGACATCTCCGCTTCATTTCAACACAGAGGATAAAGTTAACATTCACAATTGATCATATAGTACTCAATGTCAATAGATAAAGACATTTGAAACATTTCATTTCAAGAATCAAAAATCTCCTTAAATAAATATAAATTATGACATATGAAAATTATAACTTTTGGACAGATATCATTAACAAAGTTCTTTTATTTATGGCCTCTATTATTCTCTTCCTACAGAGGTAGCTCAAGTCATTTGTGATTATACGAGCACTTCTAGAGTATCTAGCAAATAATGCAACACACACTATCTGCAAAATTTCAGCCAATAAAAACTATGCCTAGAAAGCTGACTTTGTGTCATCAAGGTATGCGCCATATTATCTGTTCTGTCGATAAAACGTAAACTGTAATGTCGGATAGCGTTTTCGAAATATACGGAAATGACTGATGATTTTCAAACGATGACTTACAAAGGGGAGTCGCTGATTGTAAAAGTTCGATTGTACCAAATCAATCTTTATCATTTCTAATTGGAGAAGAATTCGTATTTAAACATTGGCAAAGGTCATATCTTTTGTGGAGAGAAAATAGATCTCTTACAGTTTTCGTAAGATGTCTTTTTTCTTACTCTGTATAAGATTTATAAAAATCCGACAGATATAAAGATATATTGAATTCTCGTTTTGAAACCATGAGGTATTGTATCACTAACACAAAGAAAAGACTTGTAACAGTGGTCGAGTGGACAGATAGGCAGTGAAATATGAATGAATATTTCACTATAAAAATAGTTTGTTAAAAAACAAAATATTCATTCTTCATTACCGTATCACCATCTTGCCATCTTGCAGTTTATTGCCTACAGGATCTCCCAGGGATGACATTTGTTGGTAATTGTATTGGATTTATGTCTTTGGGTTTTCACAGATAATTGGACATTTGATCTTGTATTGCATTGTAACGTCAATATTAGCACAGAACACCATCTGAGCTTTGTAAGTTTTTATCAATACTGTAGCCTTACTGGGAACAACGTGTGATGCTTACCTTAAGTATGGCTGGTAAGAGAACATGCTAGATTCTTAATTAATATCTTCCAATTTTATTGTTGAATACCTTAGTGAAAATGAACTCTTCTACAACTTCGAATTACGTTTTATCATATGCCAAAAGGTTGCTTTAATACATTTACTCCAAAAGGAGTTTGTATTGATTAGTGATTTATTGTTCTTTGAGAGTTTTCGGTCATTGAAGAATGGTATATTGGAAAACCAGTTTCAAAATACTATGGGTGTCGTGCCTAAATGTAGTAAATTTGTTTTCCAACTACGAGGCCAACTAAATCATTCTTTTCAAAATTTCATTAAAATTGGTGTTGAAAATAGATGTTCTGATGTCAAAATACCTCAAACAATCTGGAATAAATGTAGTCATACTTTTAAGTACATTTTGTTATTTCTAGTATAGTTGTGATTGACAAGATATCGGTTTCCATGTGTCCAAATAAAACTCGATAAATGCTCTTGAGTCACGCTGATCATAAGAACATGTAGCTTGGTGTTGGATATACATGTATGCAGAAATTCTGTTACACAAAAAAAGAAAAATCTGACACATACTCATTCATTTAACTGCATCAACTCTCAATTAAAGACTAATTGTTCATACTCCTGACATGCTTGTTTTTATGTTACAGCGGTTTAGGGTAAGATAAAACATTTTTCAACCCTATATAATTCTTTGCCATGCGGTTCATGCAGTTCTGGTAATTGTGTACATGGTCTTCACATAGGACCATCAAGTTGACGTCGGAACTACATAAATGACATATCAAACAAACATCAGTGACGCCATTGACATTGTTACTTTTTATTTATCATACACTTCATTCAATAAGATAAGGATCTTTGCGATAGTCAAATGTCATTCCGGACCTTAATCCCATAGGACGTGTTCGGGGGCAAATCATCCTCATTATTACCAATACTGCCTATCACAGCTAATAAGACCGTGAAGGAAACATTTGCAGAAATGTCCAAGGTGGAACATATACTTATTACGAACACTCAATATCAAAACAAAATGTTACCTTGATTCTGGCTCGGATATCGACTGCGACGATCGAATTGCCTTTTACATTGATAAGGAATCCACAAATTGAAAGAGTGATAATTGCTTTTTGACTTTTACGGAGTTTGGGATTTATATGATACAATTAGATAAAATGTTGATAAAGAACCTCCGATAATTATCATTATATTTCGTAGGCAATTATAATTTGCCTACGAAATCATACATTTATATGTACATGCATTTCTGAAAATATTCCTGTTTGATTAAGGTAGGATGCTGACGGTATGATACAATGCAGAGTCTGACGGGAGATGTTTCCTTGTGGTGAGATTGTAGACGGATCTTTAGGCGGAAGACTGAAAAGGTGGAGATAATTAAATCAGGATGAGAATTGTGAATGGCTCGGCTACAAGTGTTGCTAAGTTCATTTAGACGAGATCTGCTCTGAATATGTGTCTGTAGTCGTTGACATCTTATAACCAAGGCAATGTTTAGAATAGCAAAGTCTGGTATAGTCAAACATAGGATATTGGAGCGGAGCTCATATATTTACAAAAACAATCTTCATAAAGATTGCAGGTGCTGTTAAGCTAACTTGTGAACCCTGCAACATCTGTCGTAACTCAATATGTTCACTATATCATGTTTTCTAAACCTTTTAATCAAACAAATTTTGTTGCTTTGAAAAGTATGAAAATTGAAAATTTAATTTCAACTTTCCATCAAATGAGAGTTTACTGCATGATTACCTTTTAGAATTATGTTAGCAAGCTGTTGTGTATTCAAGTGAAAAAGATAATCGACATTCTGGACTTGAAACAAAGCCTTGGGGGGATTTTAATTTTGTAGCGAAATTACTTTTTTGTTGAAAGTCGTTTTCAATCTTGCTTTGAACCAACTTTTACAGCTCTGTTCTATAAAAAAAAAACCCAGAAAAATTTCATTACAATTTGTAGGTTTATTTTGAAGAAGCACACATGTATAGTTTGTAAAGATCGTAGTGTATTCAATGTCAAGAATCAATTGTCTCTTAACATTAAATGTATTCAATATTAAATATTGTCAGAATTAATGAGATAGATTTGTTGTATGCTCTTGTTAAAAATAATTCACAAAGCAAATTATTTCACCTATGGTACCTTTCACCCTCGCCGTCTCTTTTACGCTCTCCAGATTAATTTCGTATTTTGAACACAATCCGATGCTAACATAATGCCTAAGCAGTTAGTTATCAAATATACACGGTATTCTTGTTCAACAAAGCATCGTCTTGCCATTTACATAGAGGCCCCTTATAATACTAGTAACAGTTTATTGCCACCAGGGTCTTCCAGGGATGACATTTGTAGGTTATAAAATAAGATTTATGATTCTGACTCCTCAAAGGTAATTGGTTATTTGAACCTGAATTGCATTTTAACGTCAACATTACCAAGGATATCCTCTGATCTTTGAACTTTTTAAATGCTTTACCTTTAGTGGGAGCATGTATATTCTTACAGAACTTATGGTTTACGGTGGCTGTGATGTGTATGTGTTGCAAACCATTGATAATTGCATTAAATAATGGATAAATGTTGAAAACACACTGCTGCTAAAAACTTATAGTAAAGAATATTCATTGTTTCTTTGGTTGATCCATTCTCTCCCCACAGAGGCAACTCAGTCATACCTGAATTAGCTACTGGGTGCCTCTGTGGGGAGAGAATGTGGTTGATCATAATCTCTTGTCTATTTTGTTTCCAAATATCTTTCAAATACAAGTTATTTTTCGACTACACTGTATATATTTATAAAACGTTTTTTGGTAACATATTATGCATTTTTCAGTCAGAATAAAACTACGGGGAACACATCGGGTCAGTAGAGAGGTTGATGCCAAAAGAGCAAATACGGTAAGACGTCGGAACAAGATCAGGAAGATGACCAGTGTGAGGTGTTTATAAGCAGATTGGAAGGTTCCTCTTCTTCAACACTTAATCAGATGCACAAATATTTACACGGCAGTTTCCAGCAGATGACGCAGTCCTTAACGTAATTATGGATAACTGAAATCGAAACTTGATTTATTGATTTAATACTTAGCAGTGCTTTCATTATACCACACTTCCTGAAGAATAGTCAGTGTGTGAATGGCGATATTGAACTGTTAAATCGTTATATTAGATGACTTGTAATTCAGGAACAATACTCAGTTGCTGTGACAATAGATGACTTTTTTGCTCTCTGAAACAAGAGATTAACTACAAACGATATTCAGACGATATATGATGTGCGTTTACCATATAAATGTTCACCAAATCCATCTGAGTACAAATGCAGTGTGTCGTGATCATACGGTATTACTACGTAACTTGAAACAAAGACATATTTTGTCCATGCGCCTCTGGCTCAAATCTCACACGAAAAATTGTCTGCGCCTATCGAATTAACTCTTTATTTGATAAGTGATCCTCAGCTGATAAAAGTGGTGTTAGCCTCTTAGTCCCAAGCAGTTTGAGTTTTTAATTGATCCAATTACATCAGTAATAGAGTAAGATCCTCTGAAATAATGATATACATGTACCTAAAAAAACAAATAACTATATTCACATGAATTTCAGGTTTGTTTAGGTTAGGTTGGCATGAAAGTTTCTGAAGATGTATTGCAACAGGTTGGAGACACGGGGGTAAGTTACAATTTTAAACGAGAAATCGTTGAAGGATTCCTTAGGAGAATTTTTGGAGGTTGTAGATGATTATACCTGAAGAACTTATCGGTCCCAAGTATTGCTAAGTTCATTAGGACAATATCTTCCTAGAATATCCGCAGCATCTCCTCTTGGCCATGCTAGACTATATGTTCTGAAATCTGCATCATACAAAGCATGCTGAATTAAAAATGTAAGAAATAAAATTCAACTTTAACGTTCAATCTAATGAGAGTTTAGTACGTGATTACCTTTAAGACTTACGTTAGCAAAATCTTCAATGTTCAGTTGAAAGTATTATCGACATTCTGGACTAAAAACATAGCCTTGAGGGCATTTTCTTTTTGTTATTTTTCTGATTATTCAAATCGGAAAAGTGCTTTACCATTTTTTTATTTACATTGCTGTCTGTGAATGCATACTGAATGTTTGAAACTAATCGTTTAAAAGTTAAGCTTTATAAGAAAATGGCTGCTCCATAGTTCTACAGGTTTCTCAATAACGTGTTCATAACAACGATCTCCATAAGATGGCTTTCAATATACAATACTCAATATACTCAATACCGCTTTTCATATGTCAATATGAAGCTATAGTGGTATCAAACTTCACACAAAGAATCGAAATCACAATTCTCATCAACTGAACATAGGAGAGACCTTTGGTCATCACCTATCCGCCTAATGCGTAAACTACTTCGATATAAGGCCATCATGTTTTCAAATTACAAGGGCCTTCTTCATTAACATAACATCATCTTGCCATTAACAGTTTATTGCTTGAAGGATCTTCTAGGGATGACATTTGTTGGAAATAATATTGCATTTATGTCGTCGAGCTTTCACGGGTAATTGTATTGCATTTCAACGCCAACATTATCGCAGAACACCTGACCTTTGTAAGAGGTGCACTTACTATAATGATAGTTATGTAACCAAAATGTTATTGGAGATGAGTTTTACTATCTCTTTAGATGTGAAACTCTTCGCCCATATAGAATTTTGTATTTTACTAAAACATATCATTATGCAAATGTATTTTCGCTCTGTAAAACTATGACACCTAAATGTGCTAAAGAACTTAATTGTTTTCTAAATTCATTACCATACTACAGTCTCTGTTAAACATCAACTAACCTCGACCTTTCCACTTCTCGATTTTCGTTCAAAGATTATTCAAAAAAATTAAAACTGGGCTTGATTTTTGTTAATTTGTCCAATAAACACCTTTAATTAACCTTTCATTGAGACAGCGTAATTATCGGCTGTGAAAACCCCACCTGGGTTAGGGGCCATAAAACTCGCGCGTGTGTGACGTAATAAACAGACTACACAGATTAACGTATCATTATTTGAACTGAAATACTGCCTAAATAATTGTTTAATTACCATTGATGCTGATATCTTTTTTACACCAAATGCTTATTAGTGTTACATCGTAAAATGTTTTATCTAACTGGGTGGAAAACATTTTCTGAAAATCGCCTATTATTGGGTTTTTTCTGTGGTATTGTTATGATAAATTATAGATATAACGAGACTACTTCTGCTTATGACGTCACAAAAAGGGGGTGTAACCAGTGACGGGCAGTCATGCATTCACTGGTTTGTGGCCAGATAGGTCTAAGCGGTCCATCAAAAGTGGCATTCAAAGACGGCTTTCATTACCAAACTTAACATATTTGAGTAGCGACCTTTGGCGCACTTTACAATATTGTAATCAGACTTTAATATAATTCAAAGAAAATAGTGAAATATGTTTGTGGTTATATGAACTTTAAGAAATAGTGCATAAGACGCATGTATAATATGTTTAATCTATTGTTAACTTGCTCTTGTACCACCGTTGGTGGTTTCGAGTGAATAAAGATTGATTGATAGTTGATTCTCTTCGTGTTTAATTCCTTGAGTATGCTTGGCAGTGACTGATTATGAAACATACTTGCTAGTTATTTGACAATAGTTTCCTAAATGGTGTCAGAAAAGACTTGGTAGATTTTACTTTTAAATCTTATTGTAAAAAGAAAACCTTGTACTTGAAACGATAATGCATATGGTCATGTTATTTCGAAAAAAAAATAGAAAGAAAATACACAGTTGAGCAAAAATATCAAGTCAGATTTCAAAACACATGACTGGGAGTAAAGAAAGATAATTCCTTAGTTCAGCATTTGACAGATGTAGTAGTAGACGTAGTATATCGGTAGTATATCTCGTAGTATCTTATATGACGATCATTAATTTTCACATACAATATCAATGCTTACACATTTCATTGCACGGTAGTAAGTTTATCCAAATCTCTCCAACAACTTGGAATGGTTTTGTGCAATCTGCGATGGGGTTGGCCTGAAAACTTCATACAGATGTTCCAACAACATTTTAGCTACGTACTGTACTATAGCAATGTACTAGGTACATTGCAGGATAACTCATGATTTGTGAAATATGCTTTCAATTACTTATTTCTTTTTTTTTCATTAATTGTGGACTCAAATCTGGTAGATGTTGTTTCACAAACGCATCATTTTAAAAACAAATTGTAACAATATATAATTAACAAATATCTTGTAGAATGTTTTATGAATTTTAAAAGTGAAAATCATCATATGCAAACCATTTCAAGAAAACCTACTATTATACATTCTGCAAATTCTCCAATGTAACTGAAACCTTAGAGAGTCATTAGCTCTACCAGATGATATGTTGGAACATCAGGAGCACTCTACATCAGAGCAGGTCTGTGGACGGCGACATTTCCCTTCCTTCTGGTCCCAATCTCACACCGGAAATCGTCTGCGCCCATCGAATTGGCTTTTACATTGATAAGAGATCCCCAAGTGGCAATGGTGATAATCAGTCTGCCTACCAAGGAGCCATAATATCAAATGATGTTATACAAACCCAAGTAATTAACTTATGAATTCGAAATACTACATGCACATGCATTTCAGGAAATGGACATAGTAAGGTTAGACATTGATTGTATCAAGGACGTTAAAGGGGCAGTTGCACGTTTTATAATAATTTTATATTTAACATTTTTCACTGATAATTGTAAGTTAATGCTAAATTTATTATTTTGGTAGTGTCCAAAATCTCATTACACAAGCCAATCATCCATAGTCAGAGGGAAACGTATGAAGATTCCCATAAAATCCATTGGCGGTCGAATTGGCTTTTACATTGATAAGAGATCCCCAAGTGGCAATGGTGACAATCACTCTGACTACCAAGGAGCCATAAAATCAAATGGTGTTTTACAAACACAAGTAATTAACTTATGAATTCGAAATACTACATGCACATGCATTTCAGGAAATGGACATAGTAAGGTTAGACATTGACGCAGTAGCACGTTTTTTTATAATTTTATATTTTAAATTTTCACTGATAATTGTATGTCAATGCTAAATTTATTATTTTGACAGTGTCAAAAATCTCATTACACAAGCCAATCGTCCATAGTCAGAGGGAAAAATATGAAGATTCCCATAAAATCCATTGGCGGCCATTTTGTGTGAACACCTTTAATTCATTTTGTGTAAGAAAAAGGAATCGCTTGGCTAAATTTCATGTTATATGTTTGAATTAGTACAGCTCCATTTAGTTTATATACAGTCTATCAATTGGAACCATTAATTTTCATTTTCAAACGTGCTACTGCCCCTTTAATAGCACTGAACGTCCTTGATGGTAACGATGCAGTGTTGACGATTGTAACCAAAGGATGGGAGACCATCCCTTGGCGGAGAGCTTGTTGATGGATAACTCAGCGAAAGACTGAGGTGTATGTAATTAAATCAGGAAGACAATCTTACATTAACGTTTCACCATCTTGCAATCTTGCATTACCGTTTCACCATCCTGCAATCTTGCATTAACGTTTCACCATCCTGCAATCTTGCATTAACGTTTGACCATCTTGCAATCTTGCATTAACGTTTGACCCTCTTGCAATCTTGCATTAACGTTTCACCATCCTGCAATCTTGCATTAACGTTTGACCATCTTGCAATCTTGCATTAACGTTTCACCATCTTGCAATCTTGCATTAACGTTTCACCATCTTACAATCTTACATTAACGTTTCACCATCTTGCCATCTTGCAGTTTATTGCCTACAGGATCTCCCAGGGATGACATTTGTTGGTAATTGTATTGGATTTATGTCTTTGGGTTTTCACAGATAATTGGACATTTGATCTTGTATTGCATTGTAACGTCAATATTAGCACAGAACACCATCTGAGCTTTGTAAGTTTTTATCAATACTTTATTGGAGATAATGTGTGTTGCTTACCCCTAGTATGATTGATATTGGCTGGTAAGGGGACATGCTTGCTTCTTAGTTAACAATAGTTAAAGGGGCAGTGGCACGTTTTAGGGGAATATAAGGTGAAAATGAAAATGAAAATAAATGGTTCCAATTGAAAGACAATGTATTTAGACTAATTGAAGCTATAACAAATCAAATATTAAATGTAAAGTTCAGACATGCTATTTCTGTTTCTTACACAAAATGAATAAAAGGTGTTCACACAAAATTACACCCCACTTAGACCTCGTCGTCCATGGCAACCATTCATAAAAGTCTCCTGTTCATCTGATGCAAGGACACTTGTGTAAACCTTTCCTACAGAAGGTTTAAAACAACCAATCAACAACACAGACATAGAAATAAACTGATAGTATCAATAATCAAATAAAACAAGCTGAAAAACAATCATATTACTTACACATTTAGCGTGAATCAAAATATTAAAATCACCTAATAACACTAATTTTTGTTTGCAATAGATAAAAACGATATTAAAAAAATAAACATTATATTATTTGTGTTGCACCAAAACTTTTTGTTAGGAAAATAAGACTAGAAATATCCAAAATAATTTGATAATGATACATAAATTAATTTATTTCATAGATAAGATAATAAATGTTTTGGCCAAATTTGTTATGGAAATGGTTAAAGTACCTTTTTATTAGAAATCCAAGAGAAACGTTTCATAAGGAGAAACCACTGTCAACATTTAGCTGTCTATGAGGACTCTAATTACGCGTCTTCTACCTTCAAAATCGAAACAGAAATGGACAACCTGTGAAACTTTGTCTTGAAACAGGCTCATATTCATGGAGTGCACGAAGTCTGCAAGCCCAAAACATTTAATTCGTGCCTTGCGCTTTGACACGCAAGAAGCACGTGCCTCACGCTTTGACAAGAAGGAAGCACGAGCTCGTACACCATTCATAGTACTACAAACTTCATTCATAAAACAGTGAAGGGGCCCTTGGAAGGTTATCGTAAATTGAAATTTTATTTAAAACTATTAATTTTGTGGTTGATTGTACTCGGAATAAGTGAGATGTAAGTCAGTTACTAGCATAGTAAATTGTATGCATCGGATAACGGCTACTGCCCCTTTAACAAAAGATTTGGTAGCTTCAATTCTATTGTGGAATACGTTCTTGAATTTGAACTCTTCTTCGAATTATGTTTTAACATCTGCCACAAGGTTACTTAAATGCCTTCTTTCCAAAAGGAGTTTGTATTGATTATTGATTTATGGTTCTTTGGGATTTTTTGGTCATTATGAACATTGAAGAATGGTATGTTGGATAACCAGTTTCTCAATACTATGGGTGTCGTGCCTTCATGTAGTAATTATATTTCATTTTTAGCTCATCTGGCCTGTAAGGCCCGATGGGCTTATGGCATGGCATGTTGTCCGGCGTCCGTCCGTCCATCCGTCCATCCGTCCGTAAACTTTGTGGAATTTCGACTTCTTCTCCAGAACCATAAGGCCTAGAATGCTGAAACTTCGTGTACAGACTCCTTGGCTAGTGAGGATTATGAATTGTAGTTTGGTGACCCTGTTGTCCTTAATAAAGGTAACAGGAAAGTCCTTCAAGTCTATTTTCATCTTCTTCTCCTGAAGTATAAGGCCTAGAAAACTTAGACTTGTCGCCTTTATACTTAATTTTATGATTGGTGACCCTGTGGCCTCTACAAAGGGGGAATCACATTGGCCACACTCTACAGCATTATTGGTGATGAAGCCTGATGAGCTACAGAGCCAGTGGCTCTATTTTTTTCAACTACGAGGCAAACTAAATTATTCTTTTTAAAATTTCATTAAAATAGGTGTAGTAAATAGATGTTCTGATATCAGAAAACCTCAAACAATCTGGAATAAAGGAAGTCATACTTATAAGTACATTTTGTTATTTCTAGTATAGTTGTGATTGACAAGAAATCGGTTTCCATGATATGTGTCCAAATCAAACTCGAAATATGCTCTTGAGCCACGCTGATCCTTTAAGCACGAGAACATGTAGCTTGGTGTAGGATATACATGTATGCAGAAATTCTGTTACACCAAAAAAACATCTGACACATACTCATTTATTTAACTCCATCAGCTCTCCATTAACGACTAGTTGTTCAAACTCCTGACTGATAACATGTTTGTTATAATGTTACATCTAATTTTTCTCATTGGTAATTGCACATTTAAAACGTCTATAATGGCCATAAAACGGCAAGTACTTCCCTCTCTTTAATTAACATTTGATGTAAGTAAGATGTTACCTTGGCTGAAGCGGATTGGTGGAAGATAAAAACATTTTCAACCTTTGCCATGTGGTTCTTGCGGTTTTGGTTAGTATTGTGTACGTGGTCTTCACCTACGACCATCAAGTTGACGTAAACTCTAGATAAATCACATATCATACAAACATCAGTGACAATATCACATTTTACTTCATACAATAAGATAAGGATCTTTGCTATAGTCAAATGTCATTCCGGACCTTAATCTCATAGAACGTGTTCGGCGGCAAATCATCCTCATTATTACCAATACTGAGTAACACGCACAGGGACAGCTAAGACCGTGAATGAAACATTTGCAGAAGTGTTCGAGGTGGAACATATACTTATTACAAACACTCAATATCAAAACAAAATGTTACCTTGCTTCTGGCTCCGATTTTACATCGGATATCGCCTGCGACGATCGAATTGCCTTTTCCATTGATAAGGAATCCATAAATTGAAAGACTGATATTTGACTTTTGACTTTTACGTAGTTTGGGATTTATATGATACAATTAGATAAAATATTGATAAGAACCTCCGATAATTATCATTATATTTCGTAGGCAATTGTCATTTGCATACGAAAACATACATTTGTATGTACATGCATTTCTGAAAATATTCCTGTTTGATTAAGGTAGGATGCTGACGGTATGATACAATGCAGAGTCTGACGAGAGATACTTCCTTGTGGTGAGATTGTAGAAGGATCTTTAGGCGGAAGACTGAGAAGGTGGAGATAATTAAATCAGGATGAGAATTGTGAATGGCTCGGCTACAAGTGTTGCTAAGTTCATTAAGACGAGATCTGCTCTGAATATGTGTCTGTACATAGTCGTTGACATCTTATAACCAAGGCAATGTTTAGAATAGCAAAGTCTGGTATAGTCAAACATAGGATATTGGAGTGCAGCTCATATATTTACAAAAACAATCTTCATAAAGATTGCAGGTGCTGTAAAGCTAAATTGTGAACCCTGCAATATCTGTCGTAACTCATTATGTTCACTATATCACATTTTTTTCTAAACCTTTTAATTAAACAAAGTTTCTTGCTTTGGAAAAGTATGAAAATTGAATATCTAATTTGGACTTTCAAACTAATGAGAGTTTACTGCATGATTACCTTTTAGAATTAGGTTAGCAAGCTGTTGTGTATTCAAGTGAAAAAGATAATCGACATTCTGGACTTGAAACAAAGCCTTAAGGGGATTTTACTTTTGTAGCGAAATTTACTTTTTTGTTGAAAGTCGTTTTCAATCTTGCTTTGAACCAACTTTTACAGCTCTGTTCTATAAAACAACCCAGCAAAATTCCATTACAATTTGTAGGTTTATTTTGAAGAAGCACACATGTATAGTTTGCAGAGATCATATTGTATTCAGTGTCAATAGATTGCAAATTACGACAGTGTATTTTCAAGAATCAATTGTCACTTAACATTAAATGTATTCAATATTAAATATTGTCAGAATTTATGACATAGATTTTTTTTCACAAAGCAAATTATTGTACATGTACCTATGGTCCCTGTCGTCCTCTCTGTCTCTTTTACGCTCTCCAGATTAATTTCGTATTTTGAACCCAATCCGATGCTAACATAATTCCTAAGCAGTTAGTTATCAAACATACACGGCATTCTTGATCAACAAAGCATCGTCTTGCCATTTACAAAGAGGCCCCTTATAATACAGTAACAGTTTATCGCCACCAGGGTCTTCCAGGGATGACATTTGTAGGTTATAATATTAGATTTATGATTCTGACTCCTCAAAGGTAATTGGTTATTTGAACCTGAATTGCATTTTAACGTCAACATTACCAAGGACATCCTCTGACCTTTGAACTTTTTACATGCTTTAGCTTTAGTGGGAACAGGTATATTCTTACAGAACTTATGGTTTACGGTGGTTGTGAATTTTGTGTGTTGCAAACCATTAAATAATGGATAAATGTTGAAAACACACTGCTGCTAAAAACTAATAGTAAAGAATATTCATTGTTTCTGTGGTTGATCATTAATCTCTTGTCTATTCTGTATTTTTTGTCCAGCAATTTAGTTTATTTACGAGAAGTCACTATGAAAAATTCCAAAGCCATTGATTGACACGTATCAATTTTGTAATAAATCGTATATGAGTTTTTCAAAACTCGTCATTTTATCTTCTCGTGATATCAAAACACTAAAAAGCAACAACTTGAATTATGACAAACCGCAATTATTACGTATTTTTTTGTCTTTAACAACTGTTTTATGTTATCTATTGTGCGGTCTTTTTGCCTTTGGTTTCCAAATATCTTTCAAATACAAGTTATGTTTCGATGGAATAAATTATCTACACTGTATATATTTATAAAAGTGCTTTTGGTAACATCTTATGCATTTTTCTGTCAGAATAAAACTACAGGAAACAGCGGGTCAGTAAGACGGTGATGCCAAAAGAGCAAATACGGTAAGACGTCGGGACAAGATCGGGAAGATGACCAGTGTGAGCTAGGTGTTTATAAGCAGATTGGAAGGATCCTCTTCTTCAACACTTAATCAGCAGCACAAATATTTACACGGCAGCTTCCAGCAGATGACGCAGTCCTTAACGTAATTATGGATAACTGAAATCGAAACTTGATTTATTGATTTAATACTTAGCAGTGTTTTCATTATACCACACTTCCTGAAGAATAGTCAGTGTGTGAATGGCGATATTGAACTGTAACATCGTTACACTAATATGACTTGTAATTCAGGAACAAGGACATGCTCAGTTGCTGTGACAATAGATGACTTTTTTGCTCTCTGAAAGAAGAGATTAGTTTCATGCGCTTCAAACGATATTCGACGATATATGATGTGCGTTTACATATAAATGTTCACCAAATCTATCTGAGTACAAATGCAGTGTGTGGTAATCATACGGTATAATTACTATTACGTAAGTTCAAACAAAGACATAATAATTTCTAGCATAAATTGATCTACTTATCATTTAGGATAATTCGACAATCCTAATTCAATAGGAATACTTAATTTAGTAATTGTTCAATGTTAACAATCAAGTATCTTCTATAATAATAATAACAAAATTCTATAATTATATAATACTTTTTTCCCCAGAGGAATATATAATGCACAAGTTTGAAATAAGTATTTATTATTTAATATTGTTGAATAAATTCCAAGTTTCAGTCTAATACCTACTTCTTGACAGTCAATCTACCAATATGCAAGTGGAATCTACCCATATACATGTATGTGGTCTTGTTGGCAGAAGTCCGCGCTAGAAACCAAACAGTGCTTTGGCGGATCTGGAATGTTAACCTGGTCAGAATTAGATTTACCTGTTACAAACCACGCACATCCCCGGGGAGACGCTTGATAGTGTTGGAATTGACGGAGAATAGAATTTACATTCAGTTATCTGGAATTAAGGTCAAAGTAAAGTGCTATCGGTGGCATCAACGTTGTGGTCATTTACGTGCGCTTCAAAAACAAAATTCAGATACTTAAAGTACTCACGGAAAACGAAACAAACGTTTTTGGCATTCGATTAATATATGTTATTATTACAGATGTTAACAAAACCAAAGTTTTTTCTAGCTGGATCTTGTGACATTGATACATTTATATAATTCATACCCGGTATAGCCTATTTACGTGTAAAGATGACCAAAACGTGCAAATGTAACACATTTGATAAGTTATGGCTTATCTTTTTGTTAGGAAAATGAAATAATAAAATTTTGCAACACATACTTAGGTCAATTAACATAGGAAAACAACGTATCATACAACATAAGATCTTGTCAGGACCATACTGAGATTACAACTCATTACATACTATTGGTTGCCTAAGAATCCATTTAAAACCTGTGAACTCACACACTTTGGTGGATTTTACAAAACAAAAACACCCTCTGAAAGTTTTGAAAATCCAAACTATGTGAGTGTTTAGAAACAAAATATATCGTCTGTTCAAAATTTGGAGATAAGTGAACAAAAAAAACAACATTTTTTTGTATTATTGTGTGTAGTTTCTTTAAACAGGTCATTCACACGCATTTGAGCAAAAACATTGTAAGCACTAAATTTAGTATTTTAAAATATTCGACATATATGATTTCTGTATGTTTCTCTACTTTTCTAGAGCTTTGTCAGGAATTAAATCACTACAAAGTATTATAGAGAAAATATAATGATGTCTGCAAATTGTTTTAAACTTTTTTCTTGATAACAGCTTTCTTATGTGACTACTTATTCTGTTATATCTGTTATTCTACCTTTCCTACCAAGATGGAAGTATATACTCAGAAACATGATTTAACTATACATATCTTACTGTTCTTCTGTATGCTAATTATAAATACCCATTAAGGACATGATCTTCTGTCTACAAGGTCATTGTTATATTTAGACCACATGATATTATGCAAACAGTTTTGCAGACCTTAGAGTATCAATTGGTCATCTGTCAGGAGACAGTCATTCCTTCTTTTTTCAATATTGCCTAGACTTCGTAGAAATTATTTTTACTCAGGATACAGACAACACAAGTTATATCATAGCAATCCATTCTCTCCGAAAAGTGGTAGCTCAAATCATGAATACCTGTTGTAACCTCTGTTGTTATGCTCAGCAATGCTTTTCCAAAGTAATAATTTTCAAAGACTAAGTTCTTTGAGGATGCTTTATCAAAATATTCACTTTGCACTTTGTGTCTTCTAAAACAGAGCATGGTTTAGTAATTTGGCGACTGAAACATGATATACTGTATTCTACATATTAAGCGCCCTTAGTTAATAGCACCGTTAGGGGGCGCTTATAGGGAGAGGGCGCTTATTAAGTCGAATACGGTATGTCTCGATGACAACAAACAACCTTGCCATGTAAGAAAGTTTTCATTATTTGAAACTTTTTAGTGATTTTTTTATAAACTAAAAACCCAAGAACAGCTCATACAACAGGGGTGAGATGAAGATTGTATGACTTGAGATATCCTGTTGTTTGAGAATACAGCTATCAAGCTCGCATCAACCTGATAAAAAACACAAGAAGAGATAGTCAATGAGACTGATGTTTATTGGCCAGTGTCAGATACAGTCGCACCCGGACAGAAGGGCGCTAGAAGTGTACATCTTGCCCACACCGACCAGACATGCAGCACAGCCAGGACAATACAGTGGTTATAGGCCAGCAAGAGTTACCTCCCCTCACTCAGGCAACACAAAGCATGGCGGGTAGAGGGCGATACTGTTACAGATCTCTTCAAGTGGAGTACAAAAGCTGATCAATGTGGGGTGGAACACTGTATAATGGAAGGTGCTGATCTAAATAATTGCCTAGTTAGATTCCAAGGAATGCTTCCAACGAGATCAGAAGAATACAGTGCTTTCCTTAACTGTTTCATAAAAACAAGCAATTAATTCACATCCCTCATAGGTAATTGAAACGATACTTATGATAATGTTGAGATATACGGGCAAAGTCAGATGGCATACATGATTGCATATGTAAAACATTATTGAATACAATCCATTGCATTAAAAAACTTTTTAGATAACTGCATATGTTGACGACCACATTAAGCATTTCAAATGATGAATAAACCAAGGTGACTAAACCAAATCCAGATGTTTGTTGATAAACTCTTCTGTAGAAATATTATGGCATGATTTGCAAGACAATAGCCAGTTTGCATGGTGTATAAATTTAGCAAAATTGAAAGGTAAGAACCCCAATACATTATGCAAATACAAAATTATAGAGAATTTTGATGAGCAAAATTGCCAACCCGTAAAAGCAATTCCCAAGGAATGAAGATAGAAAATAAAGAAAGTTGTACATACTCTAACATAGCAAAACATTTAAAAAGATAAAATCAGCTGCATCAAAATCCACTGTATAAAAGAGATGGTAAGCACCACCTGGTAAAATAACAACACTTGCAGGCATTAACTGTTATCCAAAATTATTATCATTTGAGCCTTAGAATATGACAGAAATAAATCAGGAAACCTTTGGATGTTAGCAATGTTAATGAGAAGTTCTTATTTATCCAAAGATTAGTTTTTCTTACATTTAATCCTTAACAGCTATTTATTTGACCTATATATATGTATTTTTGACACAAGCCTCTATTCTAAGTAATGTTCTAGGTATATGCTAGGAGCATTGCTAGAGAGTGAGTGAAGCTCCCCTAAAATCTCTACTCTGTATGAGGGGTGGAGGTAGAAATCTACATTAATATCAATATCAGAAATAATACTCAAGGACCAAAAAGTGTGTTGTATATGTACCTGATGTCATAAATAAGATAAAAATATTAAAATGTAAAGAGACAAAGAGTAAACTACAGGTAAAATAATTGTTAATAGGTAATTAAGTGATGGCGTACAGTGAATGATACACAGTAACAGGTGCACAATAATATGTCTAAAATTCAAGTTCTTGTTCTTGCAAAAGTATCAACAGTCTTATAAGTTTCTTTCATAATATCCTGAAATGTTGCTTTTTTGTTTGTCTGGACAAACAATCATTGATAAATGAATTACAGGTAATAGATAAAATTCTATTCTGACATTTCGAGTAAATGTGTTTAGGTAAATTAAAGTGCAAAATAAATAAATAAAAAGATGATGCGTTCATTTCTTCATACAAACTGATGTACATTCCCTTGTGAGTTCACAACTTTTCCAGGACATTTTTGATTATTATAATGAAATGCAGATGAAAAAATGCTTCTGGTGACAATTTGAGACAAGCTACGTTTTGAGGACAGTGCACAGCTATGCATGGTCAGAACTTGGAGCAAATCATGCATGCATAAATATACATCATGTATTACACGTTGTGGGTTATCTCCCTTGCAACAAACGCCTGAGACAGAGACCAAATGACAAAGGCAGCTGATGATTAAAGGGATTTTTAGCACTTGTTCTGTCACTACCAACTAAACTCTTTTATTAAGGTAATGTAGAAATATCTTCATAAGCCACAAGACACAATTGAAACAATCAAATGCATTAAATCAAAATAATTAAAGTATCACCTTCAACATATACATTTGATTTCAAACATCTATGTAAACATTTACACAACTGCAAATTTGTCAGCTATTTGAAGATACAAACTGTTTGTAAGACATTGAGTAAAGCAAGTTGGGCAGGACCTTCTACCTGTAGCTACAGACTCTACACGCAAGCTGTCGCACCGACACTACACAGAGCTGCAGACTGGACAACCTCTCACAGCTTCTAGAGAGGACTGATTCAGCACTTCAATGATTACCTCCCTTTGAGAATGGTAATCCGTTTGTATACAAGGGTTATCTGCCCATTGAAACTGGAGCTACAAGGCAATATAGATGGCGTCACAAGTCTTGAGACATTCAACTGCTTTCAGGACACTGCAAGATACAGTAGATATCTAACTTTGAGAGATTAAAGCCTCGTCATCCATCCCCGAAATGTGGTCCTGAACGCAAGCGAGTTTATAGAAGGTACGAGAGCTGCTCTCTCCTCATTGGCTCTGGTCGTCTGTGGTGCTCTGTGAGGTCACGCTGTTGCTGCGACGTGACCCGGTGTCGGACTCGCTGGCACGTGTGTGCTTCGTACGCGCCTTGGCCGTCTCCCTGAAGTTCAGCTTCTGTGTTTCAATCTGCAAAATAAATATTTCTGTTAGTTCCTTTGAAAACATTTATATACTAAAGTAATACAGTTTCTGGGCTGAAGATAAATATAGTTTGTTAGTTTGTTTAATGACACTTGTACAAATGATAGAGAAATCTAGTTTCTTGGTTTATGTATTTAAAAAAAAACTCAACTATATATGGGTACTATATCTCAATTAATAGAACTTGCAAATGATACAAGCAAACCAACTTCCCGAAGGTGTATTATCCTAGAGGTGTATTTTATCTATTGTTACTATTGGGCTAACAAACATGAAAATATTCCTCGAACATAGATGAACACCTTACAATACGCAACTTGCCAATAGACTAATTATTGATAATATATTATGTCTAATATGTGTGGTTTGTGTTCGCATATAATCAAAGCCTGTTGTGCAACAATTTCTACTGTAAACAAAAACAAATATTTTTAGAGGATTTCAAATATCTATAAATGCATAGCAATTTTTTGTTATAATATTTGTAATATTCATAAATTTCTTTTATGTATCAATTTGCACTTTTTCAATTTTCTTCGTGACTTTAAAGAAAATGACTTTTAATAGAGTTGAGCTATGAATAGGATTTTTTCCATTTCAAAGAAAAAAATATATGATATCTATCACACTGAATACATAAAGTGTGAATCAATATACCAGTAGTCATTTATCCCTAATAAGTGTTTATTTGTTCAAAACGTTGTTCCTGCTGCCCACAACCATATATTCAAGACAATGAGGCAAGTGTGAGATGATTCAACACAGACTGAACAAGCACCTGTTTTATTCTAGTCCATGTACAATAAACAAACAATAGGATGGACATCATCAGTAGCACTTCCTGGTGAGAGTTTCACCTACAACTTTATACATGACTGAAATACTGATCACATGGCTCTCCATAAGAAGGACATAAGATAAATATATTTTTATATAACAGAGGCTTTAAAGTTTCTTTCGAGTAGAACTGACTTCTTATTTTTTATCTGACATCTGTAAACACAACTAAAAATCCAAACGGATCAATTTTATGATATATTTAAGCAAATGAATCAAATATACTTCACAAAAATAATTCGGGATATATGAAAATTTCATTTATTATCCTATGAAATATTGATCTTAAATTACAAAATGTATTAAATTGACGCAAAAGTTACTTTAATTCCAAGTGACAATTCTTCAAAGCCAAACACTTCAGTAACAAAGGAAAACATCAATGTAAAGAATACCACAGGACTTAGGTAAATTGGTAAGTTTTGATTAACCTAAGTGAAGAAAAACTAAGTATGCAAGAACAATGGTGGATGCAGCAAGGCCTAAAATGACATTTCAGAAACTGGCATTTTAGGCTTTGAGTAGGAAG
Organism: Steromphala cineraria; assembly: GCA_916613615.1. Lineage (NCBI taxonomy): Eukaryota > Metazoa > Mollusca > Gastropoda > Trochida > Trochidae > Steromphala > Steromphala cineraria. The sequence goes on from OU744729.1 coordinate 1,216,217, forward strand.
ATGATCAACTTTATGATATATTTTAAGCAAATGAACTTATATATACTGGACAAAAATAATTAGGGATATATTTCATTGATCATCTGATGAAATATTGATCATAAAAAATCTTTATCTATCTTTTTATGTCCAGAATTAAATCTTGCAAAAATTGTCCCTTAATTCCACTAAATAATTCTTTAAATCCAAATTCCTGCCTAAACACTTCATCAACAAAGGAAACATCAAAATAGATATCAATCTAAAAAAGGTAAGGAATACCACAGGACTTGAGTAAATGTATAAGTTTTGAACTGATATGCAAGAACAATGGCGGATGCAAGCAGTCAGCTGTTTCCTGTAACGTTATGCATGACCCTCTGATGAGAGATTGTAGCGGTCTTCAGGTAACTAGAACATGCCAGTAAGGTCAAATACCTAACAAATCTACTCTGCAGACCTGACGACAGCTAATCTAGATCAAGCTCTATAAGCAAGCCGTAATAGATTCTATAAGTATTATGAATATTACATGGTTACACATAGCTAAATTCCCTGATCGTATGACCATGAATATATGCCATTTCTCTTATTAAAAGTAATATTAATTTTTCTTATAGAAAAACAAATTCTCCATATTGTGTGTCTATTATCTACTGATCTGCACACAATCTCTAGAATCTAATCTAAAAACAACATTTTCATGAAAAGTAACAGCATATCATTATCTTTGGAAGTAATGGAAAATGTGGAAATATTCATTCCTCACAAACATCCATATTAAATAACATTGGGAGTTTTGATAGAATATTAGTTAACCATTTTTGGAAATCATAAAAATCTGAGCAGTCATTTGAAAAAATAAAACCTAATCATTTCTAAACATTATTTTGTTCAATATCATATCACAGTAAGAATCAGTGATTATCAAGATGCTCTTAAATGTGATCAACTATCTTTGACACAATTCAATTCCTTCTGCTACAAAATGCGCCTCGTTGTTCTTGAGGGCTTCTGAGTGCTATTCCATTAAGCAGTTATGATTGATCAAAGTACATTTTGTTAAACCGGACCCTCAAAGTTGATCCTTCATTAAAGATTCACTCCCTGATGTTCATCACATACTGTTTTGCTTTGATACCAATGTAAATGTCATAATTCATGATATCAATTCAAAATATTTCACACTTTCATTCCAAAATGACAATTATAGGATTAAAATTTGTTCTCAATTAAATTCTTTTAACAGTCATATCTATGGATATAACCAAGAAACACTGTACACAACAATGAAGAATATATCTTGTAACAGATCCTATCAAAAGATTCATGTATCACAGCAATAGAAATAGTTATTTCATGGAGATCACAGGCTTACAAGCAACTTATTCTGTCTATAAGTCTACAAGCTATAGATATTTATACTATCCCAAATAAACAAGACTTTTTACAAAAAATATCTACTCTAAAACTCTACTAAGAAAAAAGAGGAGGTATCTTACTAATCTAAGCAACTTGGTAGAACTATTTGATGTATTTAGGTACATGTGTTAGAAATCCTAAATAACTAACTAAAGCCAATGTAAACTGTGAAGTAAAGTCTACAAGCATGTGAAGGTGGTCCGGTAATGTGCGGCATGTCCAGTATCTACTGCTGAAGCTGTTAGTATCGTCGTCGGCCAGTGATCATCTCGACATACTCACGCTCGTAGGAGTCTAAAGAATCGTAAGAATCATCAAGAAACACATCCCTCTCCTTCCTCTTCCTTGGTTTAGTATCCACCTTTGCTTTTGACTTCCACCGCATGGGGTGGTCTGGAACATCAATCACCCCACCTCTCGGTACATGGTTTATGTTATCCAGAGATCCTACTTTCGACTCTGCCTTCCACTTGAGTTTATAGTTGGGTATTCTCTTGTGTCCTCCCCGAGGAGTGTGGTCTGCGTTCTGTAGCGACCCGACCTTGGACTTAGCGTTCCAGTTCAGCTTCTCCTGAAGGAAGAGAACATCCCCACCCCCAGGTTTATGGTGGACGTTGTCCAGGGACCCCACACGTGACCCTGCGTTCCACTTGGTCGAGAAATGAGGAATCTTGATGTCGCCTCCTGCTGGCTCGTGATGGACATAGTCCAGTGACCCGACCTTTGACCTGACGTGATGGTAACTCTCATTGGGTCTCTGGACCTCAGCACCCCCTGGTGTGTAGTGTTTGTTCCCAAAAGCCCCAGCATCCCCTATAGCGCCATAGCGTGGTGTTGGTCTTAACTTCCGGGGAATCCTTTCTGGTTTCCGGGAGCTTGTTGGATCACTCTGACTGCGGAAGGTTCGAGGAGAATAATCTACATTGTCCAACGACCCTATCTTGGACTCTGCTTGCCATTTAAGTTTGTAGTTTGGTATTCTTTTGTCGCCCCCTCTCGGGGAATGTTCATAGTTTCCCCACGACCCGATCTTGGACTCAGAGGTCCAGCCCAGGTCTATTTCAGGCAGGAGGCCGGTGTCATCAACGTCCCCGAGCACCTTGTGTCTCTGGGAATACTTCCAGTCGGGTTTGATGGATCGGAACTTCACTTCCGAAGGGTAGTCAACATGTTTCATGGGAACATTCTGAGAGTCTAGCTTTGTAACTGGTTTCAACTTTTTTGGATATTTTTCAACAACTACATACTTTCCATCAGTTCTTCTTTTAACTGTCACATATGGCACTTTTTCAAACCTTGAAGTTCCAACTTCAGAAACGTAATCATTTCTTCTCACTGGACCAAATTTCCATTCTGCATCTTTGCCATGTACAATGGGGATCACTCGCACTGGTCGCCGATTATCCATAGCTGCCTCTAGAAATTCCGAATATCTAAACAACATTTATGGAATGGTCTTATCCAAAATGACAATAACTTTGTTCTCAAGTCCTCAACATTTATATCTCATGACTAGAATTCTAAACAGCACTCCAAGAATAATAAAAGAAACTTATCCATCATTGTTTGAAAACAAACAGACACTTCAGAAAGAAAGAAATCCAAACACTATCACAAACTGATAAAATGGAATTCTAATCTTTCTTCCAAATTGAAGATCAAGAGGGAAATATCCATGCTACAGTCTGTGTCATAGGAAGCTAATCTCTCCAGGAGATGCATGAACTGTTCCCAGAGCTGGGAGAGATCGACCAATGATTGACAGGTTTGTTTCACGTCTGCTTATGTGGTCACCTCACGTCTGCCCCTACCAATCTGTGCCTATTGGAGCGTGACCTCCTTGATATAAATCCAGCTACCGAGACCCATTCTCAACCTTTCCACAGGTATTCAACAATCAATGAGATTAACTCTCAGGCCTGTTCCATGGTAATGGCTATCGGTGGGCAATGCTCCTGGTGACTTGGAATGGTCCTCAGTGAAACTAGGGTCATTTAAAGAGCTTTATCTTCAAACCTCACTCACACACACCAACACTGAATAGCCGCTAACGTCACCAGCCAAAGTCTACAGTCAGCGGCCACATGAATTCCCTTCACTATCGTCACTGGGCAAACAGTGATTAAAGATATACAACATATACATCATACTGTACAATGTAATACCTATTTCACTCAATAGAATCGCATTTTAGTTATATTAGCCAAGTCAAATGTCAACCATTGAAGATAAGACCTCCATTAAACGGCCAACAAAGGAGAGTTTATTTTTAACAAAGAACAATTGTGAGTAGTCAACACTAGGCTCAAATGGTTTGACAGTCGTCGGGCGGAGGGTTTCGTCCAGCCCATTACATATACAGATATACCTATATACTTATACACATTACCTATATCAATAGCTGGCAATCCAGGTGAATGCAGACACATTCACACCTGAAGTAATAGATCTGACTTTTGTACTGCATGTTCAATAAACGCTGTTGACCAAGCATTCACTCGTAGTGTGGGTACACACAGGTAATGTGCTACCTTTTACATGCTAACAACTTGATTGTGATCACAAAGTGGTCTCTTTGCCGACAGAAAAAGTGAAACTGATAGTCATCAATATCTTTACCCATAAACTTTATGGACAGGTAATAGAAGATATTTATATCATTTAGGTGTTTTTTATCTATTTTTAATATTTCAGTTGTAATATCACATCAAAAACATTTTTGATATTTCAAAAAAATATTACTAATATCATTTAATATAATTTCAATATACTGGATTCAATTTCAAACTGATAGTCATCAATATCTTTACCTATAAAATTATGGACAGGTGATAGAAGATATTTATATCATTAAGGTGTTCTTTATCTATTTTTAATATTTCAATTGTAATATCACATCAAAAACATTTTTGATATTTAAAAAAGATATTACTCATAAATTATAATTTAATATAATTTCAACATTCTTGATTCAATTTCAAAATTTTATGATAGTAAAGTAGCCATTATTTTTTATCATGTTGAACTGATAACCATATTGTTGAGTTATTAATTTTGTGGTAGTAATCAATGTTTTCATAGTAATATTTTGCACTAAGTTTATCATGAATAGATTGATAAAAAGACTCTCAAAAGTGATAAAGAACAGCTTTCCCTACTTTATTTCTCAAAAATAACTAGAGTAAGATAAGAAGTTGATATTAGTGATCACTCTACCATGGAGACAGTAAGATTTTAGTAATACATGTAATCATAACACTCTCGTCTTGATAATATACTTGATGTATTCCCTTTACATTGAGTATTAAATCAAAATCTCATCTTCAAGAGACAAGATCAATTAAATACATTATAAAGCAAGTCTTTGTAACTTAAAGCAAACATCACTCAAATAGGTCATAAAACGAAGGTTTATTACTTTGAGCTAAAATCCCTCAAATAGGTAACAAAGTGAGGGTCCATTACCTAAAGCAAAGATCACTTAAATAGGTAATAAAGTATGGGTCTACTAACAGACCTTCATTACATGTCAATTCTCTTTTAACACGGTACCAATTTCATTTTTAATATGACGTTAAACAAAGTAACTTTCCAATAGGTTTCATATATTGGATGATAAGCTGGTTAGAGATTAAGGCATTTCCTTTATACTGATAAACTAAGAGAGCTACTATGTAGGCAATCGAGAACAATCACCATGCTTATATCTTATATATAAAGGCATTTCTTTATATTACATATTGAGATATGGCAGTTAACAGCTTGGGATAGAGGTTATCTTTGAATCTTTTAGACCTATATTGGGCTAGTGGGTTATAGGATAAGAACAGAGGGAGATTTTCATCTCCTTTAGTTTGATTATCTCGACCTAACGACACAGCAGCCATAAATTGACCGGCTAGCTGACAGGTAACATGGTCTCAAGGTGTGGACATAAGAATTGAGCTACCTTTGTATTAGCAGGACCCTAATCCCTCTTTGATTTTGATTTATAGGGTTAATGGCAACCAAAAGTACAATATCGCTCTTATCTGAGTCATATTTACAAATATTTTAGAATCAACATTAAACCTGAAATTGATCTGATTTCTCTTATGTACATACTTTCACTCGAAATTGCCATTCTGTAAACAATTTAAGTAACAAAAATGTCTCTGATAGCACAAACAATATTTTTCTTCACCATATCAAAAACTTCAGATTTTCAAAACACATTAGGACAATATAATAATTTATTATTGGTACTCAGAAGAATTCAAAATGAGTTAATATTACATGGCTAAGACCCAATATCACATCCCCCAACAATTTCTTTAAAACAACACTAAATGTCAATGAAATAAAAAAAATACATCTTGCGTTTATTGACAATTCAGGAATTTAATAGAAGTCATCCAAAGAATTTCCTAAACTATAAATGGCATCCACAATAGAAAATCGCTTATCAAACTCTTATTTACAAATAGCTTTGAAAAAAAACAAAAAACAAACAAAATTGATAAGATTTTTATGTACTTTCACTTGATATCACCTTTCTGTAAACCAGTGATAAAAATTTCAATATTTATCATCACTGTCTATGGTTTCAGATTTTACAAAATGCCTTAGGACAATTTAAAGAATTGAAATTGATACTCAGAAGACTCTTGAATGAAACAACATTACAATGCTGAAGGAAAATATCACATACTCAAACAATTTCTTAGAATAGAACACTAAATGAATCGGAAAAAATATCTTGCATTCAATAATAAATTAAATCAGGAAGTTATTAAATTTACCCAAAAGGATTGCCTAAAAAATAAATATAAGAATTAGAAGAGAAAAAACATCTTGAATTTTATAACAATTCAGGAATTTATCAAATTTATCCAAAATAATTATTCCGACTACAACACTAATAGTAAATGACTAAGCAAAGCACCCTGCAGAACGACCCCTTGCAGAGAGCTATCTGCAATGGTTGATGATCAGGCTTTATATTAATCTCAACAAATATCTACCTATAGGGAATATTACACCATGAATTTCAACCTATAGAGAACTTTATAGCATAAATCTTCCTGATTGCATGTGCAGTAAGACTCTCCAACTCACCTGGGTTAATTATCAGATCAAACACAGGTGAGTTGAAAGGTAGAATCAGAGGCTCAAATCTGATACCGATTAATATTTACCCTTGAGTTGGTTCTTTAGTCATGATTGATATCTAGAATGATAAAGCCTTAACGATCAATTTTTATATTTATATTTTGTGAAGTGATTTTGTCATCTCCATGTAAATAGAATTTTATGGTTAATTATTTATCTACATGAAATAAAATTGTGAAGTCATGATTGATATCTAGAATGACAAAGCCTTAACGATCAATTTTTATATTTATATTTTGCAAGTGATTTTGTCATCTCCATGTAATCTTAAAATTTTATGGTTAACTATTTATCCACATGAAATCAAATTTATTGAACCATGTGAAATATAATAAAAAAAACTGAATTCTTAAGGTTAATTTTTAAGGTTTTAAAACACATTGCTGAATAAATCTGTCTTTTGTATTTCTCCACATAACACATCTTCTGCAGAGAATATATAACTTTTTATTGAATATGCTTCATTACCACCAACTTATATCATGCATTATCTGTTTTATCAACCTTAACAGACATTGATTTCAAGTGATATATTCTTCACTTTTATCCCATGTTGATCTTGAATAACAATAAGCAGCCACATGTATAACTATTAACTTTTTTCACACCATAAATTCTAAAATATATTCTTAAAATATAAAAAAAATATATGTAAGCAATTTTTGAAATAAATTGTGGTTCACATCAACCAAGAAATTTATACTTAAGTATATTCATTTTACTTGGTAATAGACTAGTTCTGCAAACAGTAAGAAAACTTATGACTAATGATTAATCCTGTGAATATCTTAGATAAAATGCTTACTAGTCACCAATAAACATAACGATTGCAGCTGTCATACCATCACTAGTTGCAGATATCAACAATACTCCACTGTAATAAAAATAGAGCCATTGGCTTTGTAGCTCATCAGGCTTCATATGAATTTTGCTTTATGGTGTGGCAAATGTGGTTCCCCCTCAGTAGGAGCCACAGGGTCACAAATCGTAGAATTAAGTATATATGTGATGTGATTTAAGATACCTGTAATCAATACAGAAATGGAAAAAGCTTTAGTATTCAATTGATGATTTATGGTATAGAATCCAAAGGTTCACCAAGCCCTTTTCAGGGGCCACAAAAACTATAAATTATAATCCCCACTAGTCAAGGAGACTGTACACAGAGTTTCAGCTTTCTAGGGGTCACAGAGTCACCAAAGTTACAATATATAATCCTCACTAGTCAAGGACTTTGTAGAGAAGATTTCAGCTTTCTACGCCGTTTGGTTCGAAAATGCCAAAGTTTTTTGACGGATTGACGGACGGACAGACGCCATGCACCATGCCATACCATAAGCCCATTGGGCATTTCAGGTCAGATGAGCTAAAAATGTAATAGGATATAATATTTTTCTTGAAAAATACCAATATTATATGATCTAATGTGGTTGAAAGCTTACATTAGTATTGTTCACTTGGTCACATTACAACATATAATATCAGAGTGGTTTTGAAGCTCGCCGCAGGATGGAAACCAGAAACAAGTTACTTTCTACTAGGCCTAGAGACCGCTGAGTCTCCACTACTACGACATTACTGCACTGAGCTGTGAGGGTAACAGGGACGCAGTTTTATTGCAGTAGTTCCTGGCTGAGAGATCAATAACTACACCTCTACTGTATTGATTATAGATACCAATAAACATTGATTGGACCTGACCTGCATACTTAACTTAATTCAATGAACAATAAATTACAATAAATTATGGACACAGACATCTTATATTGTTTGGGGCACTTTAGTATAAATTTTCGGGTCGTTGAAAACATGGCCTGTTACCAAGCAAAATGTGAGAATAGATACATGTTACCCTACAGAAAATACTGTAGAAATATCACACTGCCGAATACTACACTGTAGAATTACTAAATAGTAGAAATATCCTGTTAGCGAAAATAAGAAAAACATAAAGATGCATTTTCACATATCAACAAATAAGATGTTGATTTTCCCATACATTTAAGTCATTAAAGTCATTAAGTCAACAACTTCTCTCAAATTCATAAATAACTTCAGGGTAATGTAAGTAAATCAAATTTCATGATAAGTATAAAGGCACATAGAAGATGAAACTACACTGATGAAGAGAAATATATGGAACAGAATTTGTTGGTAATCAATATGAAGAAATTTCCTCATTGAAAACATCAGTAACTATTTCCGAACAGGTATCTTTTAAAGGGTTTCCATGGGTCAATTTTCTCATCCAAAATATTTTAGACTGTTATGTGAGAAATTAGATGATAAACATAACCATTTTTTTGCGGTGTCGATACATACTGAATAACTATAATATCTATTTTGAACAACAACCACGCATGATCTTTTTGGTAATTATAAGAATTTACGGTACTCGGGTCTGAGTCGAGTACTCGAGTCCAATAGTTTGGACACGTGGAAGCCCTTGTCTCCTGTATATGTATCTTCATCGGGTACAAACTATGTACGGTAAGTAGGTAAAGGTTGAGTCTTGTATATACTTACAGCCTTGTCCCCTCCTCCTGGTGAATGCGTCACATTCTTCAGGGATCCGATTTTAGCTTCAGCTTTTACTTCCACTTTTTCATCTAGTATCTATTCAATAAATGAAATATTCAATAGAATTGGTTATACAAAGCATCATCTGATTGACTGCCTATCTATAATAGTGCAGAGGAACTTCACTTGTGGTCTGCAATTCCATCAGTTGAAGAAGAGTTGTCTCCCTTCCATCAGTCTTCATCTAAACTGAATTTTACTCTTCTTGAACTGTTGGTCAAATGTTGCAGAACTTTCTATGATTATGATTGATAATGGAGTGATTAAGAATTACTATCTTCTGAAATGTTCTAAACTTAGTTTGTAATATACACATAGATAAGTGTAAACTCACTGCCAGAATATGCAAAGAAAGATAAAGCCAAAGAAAATAAGACATCAGTGGTACAATGAATTTATGGCAGTGTCAAATGAATAGCCTTTTCTTGCAATTTGAAGACACTGTGACAACACTATTCACCATAGAAGTTAAAAGAATTTAGAAATTTATACAGTATTGACAATACGATAAATAAAAAAGTATTGACTTTGTGAAAAATGAAAAATTAATTAATTAATTATTCTTCACTCATTCTTGCAAAATCATGAAAATCTATAACCTTTAACCATTTTAACAAATAGCCCCCTTCATCTGAAAATAATTACATTTTTAAGAAGCTATTTCAGAAAATGCAATTATAATTTTGAAAGTTTTGACGCCTATATGGATACTGTAAGTATGTACAGAAGGGTGACTATAGTGTGTATTGATATTGGGCCTGTCTTCATGCTATGGAAAATCGCACACAAAACACATACATACCTCCAGGCTTTGTCTGCCACACAGAAATGTTCTTTGACAGTGTTTTTCAACTTAATTCTCTAAAGTACTCGAAAATAAAACCCTTGTCTTTGAAGCTTACCAGGCTTTTAATTATATATCGTCTAAGCATGTTGATATTATAATTTTTGTGGAAATAGGTTTTGAGAGATGAACCAATTTTACTTTTTACGTTTTGGTGTGAGCTGTACATTGTAAAGCTGAGTGGGATTTTTAAAAGATCCAAAATAAATATGATTGCAAATGAAGAATCATGCAAAGAATGTTTTAAAAAGATCCTCCCATTTCTTAGAGTTTTGTTAGAAAAACAATTTATATTTACATATATGTACCCTTCAGATTTTGATATGATTGTATTAAACCGGGTTAATTGCACTTTGATAAAAAAAGGAGAAATAAAAAGAGGTCCACTTTGATAAAGATATGATGCCCTAGAATTTGAAGAAAATTTATCAAAGATTTGTGTCACTGAATAAAGAACATTTTTGTGTGGCAGATAGAGAAAGGGAGAAAGTTGTGCTACGTTGAGCAGCAGCGTTACATTACTTGTACGTCACCACCTCCCGGACAATGCTTTGCATTTTCCATCGACCCGACTTTCGAACTAGTCTTCCATTCCAGTTTTTCTGATAAAATCTAGCATGGGAACAAAGGGAGACAACCTTGTTAGACGGAGCAGCACAAATTGCTTGTTATAGTTTCGAAAGAAATTAAAGATGGAGTCTTGAATAGGAACTAAAGGAAATCTTTACAAAGCATCTTTAGTGACTAGAGGCAACGGTTAAAGCGCTTTGCATCACCATTTTATTCACATTTATATGCAAAGCTGCATCAAAAGATTTATTGAGCAAAAGCTTGCACATCAAAAGTGAACACTTTTCTTTAATTTGCAGTTACATTAATATCTTAAAGCCATTGTTCATTGTACATACAATTACGACTTGTTCTTTATATTGACAAGGTTAAGAGTATGTAAAATAAACGGATTAGTTTATATATATAAACACATTCAAAGCATTTCAAGCATGCTGCACATGGTACATGCAAACAGATAATTACTAAGTTCATTCACACGACCTGAGATACATGTAGAGGGCTAGAGCTCCACATAGTTTTAAAACTTTGGATAGGTGATCCTTTGGTTTAGATAATTTCTTCTAAAATATTTAATAAGTAATGCCCAACTTAATTTTACAATGATAGTTTTTTAGAGGCATTTGAGAGATATTCTTATTGAAATTTAATGATGAATTAATATCAATAAATATAAATAACAGATAAGTTAAGATTAAATTAAATATATAGACAATGGACACTATACAAATTGTATGATGCCATCATGATGTAATAAATTCCACCACCACCATAACTACAATCATGCGTATAACAGAAACAGAAGCAAGCAAAATTGAAGTCTTAGAAAATCTTGATGAACTGGATTTTCTTAAAACCATTAATCAATCAAAATTTAAAAATCTGAAAATTTAGGATTTTAAAAAAGAAAGAACAAATAATTTTGAAAGAGTGAATATATAAACTAACAGAAATCATTACCAAACTACTGTGTTCTTAAGAGGCTTTCAGAATGATTGTTCGCAAAATCATCCCAAAATATTTTTGAAATATTTGATTACAAAGTCAAGCTTTAACAATGTTTGAACCAGTCAGTTTGACTTAAAGAAAATATTTTTTAATTAATCTGATATAATATATACAAGAGAAATAGTACAGAAAACAGTCATTCTAAACAGAACGCATATCCTACAGAGTAAAAGTTGTTCAAGACAAAAATTATTTTTCACAAACACAACGATTCAAGATTCATAACGAATGGATTCAAAATGAACGATATGGACATGGATATCTAAACACGTCATGAAACAAAACAATAGATGAAGTAAACCAGACAATAAGTTGATTCACAATCACTGGAAAAACTGTACTACTGTGATAGGTACAGAAATGATACAGAAACGTAACCATGGTGATGCCTGGTAACCATGACAATGCCGTGGTTACCATGACACCAATGTTACCTTCTTATCTCCCCCTCCAGGAGTGTGTTGGGCATTATCTAGGGAGCCAATTTTAGATTCGGCTTTCCAGTCTACTTTGTGGCTTTCAATCTTTAAATGGATGAATAGATGAAAAGATAATGTTAATGTTTGGATATTTCTTAGATGTAAAAAGATATTAAAATCTATTTCTATGAATTTGAACATAAGAGGAAAGTCTTCAGAAAGTATATTATTGTGATGTGTTTGCTGAATTGTTGCTTTCAATCTTTGTATGATAATTTATACAACTTTGATATCAGAAATGTATCAAAACTCAAGATAACAGAAAATTCTCTTATTATCAATAATTTGAATGCAAGAAAATCCCAGAGATCATGTTTTAGTTTTGTTTCTATTTTCTAGGTTAAATGACTTCTTCTAGAAAAAAAAAGAAAACGATAAAAGCAAAGCAAAAAAGACTGGTTTTTGCTAAATATTGTATTACAGGTATGTTTGAAAAGTACATTGAAGTGTTCATAGATAAATGCCCTTCCCATGCCAAAAGATGCAGATAAATGAATGGTAAAATTGAAAAAGCGATTGTGATGTAATCATTGAAAACAGAGCAATGCATTTCCCTTCTGATTTCCTGTCATAGACGTAATAGTAGAAGTGACATGACACAATGCAAAATGTTAATTAACAAGTTTTAAATTAAGAGCAGAACAAATGCTCAATGCAAACTTTATGCATAAAGGATAACCATTCTCAGCAAAACTCTAAGAAAACAAATTTTAAGAGTCAAAGAGATTTTAAAAATCTATATATCTATATCAGTTGAACAAAGCTAAATCATTCTTCTATACATACAAATTAGAACTTACTAAACAGTTGACATGATCGCATAATACCCTGATTTAAAAAAATTTTAGTTGAATACTCTTCCAATAAACAAATCAGTTACAAGCTCAAATATATTTTGTATTTGAACATTTGTTAGATATAGATTTATGACCTTCAAATAAACAAATCAGTTACAAGCTCAAATATATTTTGTATTTGAACATTTGTTCAATACGGATTAATAACCTTCCCTTGATAATAAGAAATTGCTTATTGAATTACCGGTAAAACAAATCATCTGTATAAAAAGATCACCCAGCACCCATATGACATTTTGGAAAACAGCTGATATGTGCAAGAGATATCTATACAAGGAGTTTGGTACTGTTTAGAAGACATGTTTTTTAACTAGATTCATGATATATATCTTTGGCTATATTTTTCTAAACTTACAAAAGCAAAATGGCCGCAAAGGAATATTCAGTCCACTCCTCTAATCTGACATCCCTCCAATCTGACAGTCTCTGTATTCCAACACTTCGTACCAATTATATATCTATATCACACAAGCTTACTTTATACTTAGAGGATTTTGTCTTTTCTTGACTTGTTTGGGTAAAGTAGAAAGAATGTGACATGTTTATTCACGAGTTAGATTAACCATTGTAATTGTAAAGAATTGACAGACATTCTATTCATAATATCTTGCAATCCTTGTAATCTTGCCCCAATAAGGTCATCTTTAAGTTGAGCTACAAAAACTCAAAGCATTCCTAACCTGAGTAGGAGATGTCTTATTAGGTGGAGTGAACTGAATATCATTGTGAAACAATAACAGAACCCAACAAAATGAGTAATAATTTACTATCTAGATAGTAAGAAAGGTAAGATATTATAGTCAAAGGTTAGCCTGATTATAATTTATATATTATAAGTTTAAATACAGGTAGATAGACAGAACTTACATCGAACGTTACCCTGTATACTAGATCTACATAGATATATATTACATTATAGCTTTAGATAGGCACACAGGTGTATATATTATAAGTTTAAATACAGGTAGATGGACAGAAGTTATTACATCAAAAGTTTAACCCTTGGAATGCTAGATCTACATAGATATAGCCGAAGGTACTCAATACCTTTTTGTCTCCGCCCCCTGCCTTGTGTTTAGCGTTATCCATAGAACCGACCCTTGACCCAGCTTTCCACTCAAGCTTCTTTGACTCAATCTGGCAAAGCAAAGCATCTCATGCAGCGGTGGGGAACAAGCAGAAAATGGCTCTCAAGCAGTGGGGTTAGTTAGTCACACGGGATGCAAAAACTCTGGAAATACTTAATAACTTTTAGTAGAAATGATTTTTGTTTTCTTGTATATGATTTTAATATGATTACCAGTGAATTCATTTCTTTCTCAAATAATCATCATTGGTTATCATGTTGTGATCTCAAATTATGACATAACTTTCAGTTAAAATTATATTGATAACCTTTTATAACACTTGATTCACAAGATTTTTTTCTAGTAATGCATAATACAATGATAATACTTTTACGTTGAATATCCATTACTGTTAAATTATCTTTGAATCATATGCATAATGTGATAATAAAATTTAAAACTGTATCTTTCCTAATAAATCAATTCATCAAAATGTTTTCCTAAAATACATATCAATTAATCATGATCATCATTATCATGCAATCAAATAAAAAATGTAATTTCAGGAGAAATTCAAAGCTTTTTGCAAAAGAAAGATGCAACACCTCCTTCGATCCATGTTAATTAATCATCCATGCACATTTGCAGCAAAGCGTAACGGAACCTTTACCATATAACCCTTGTAACGTGGCAGGAACATTGAGAGTTGTCTCCCTTACCTTCGTATCCCCACCGCCCGGCGTATGTCTAGCATTGTCCATCGACCCCACTTTCGATTTAGCTTCCCAATTAAGTGATTTAGTTTCAATCTGTAAGATTAAATTAGCTTCTCTCTAGATCTTGGGCAAAGAAATAACTGATTTACGATCAGAAATTTACTTTGTTATTTACTGATTTAAACTTTTTAAGAATAAAAAATTAATGTAAGAATTTAACACTGACAATTTATGCCATGCTGTATAAAAATAATATTTACTTCTTTTGGCACAATTAATTATCCAACATTGTATTTCAATGCTAGCAAATATTATTATGATTGATATTTACAATCTTTGGGCGATAAGGTTATGAAAAATATCAAAATATAGCAAAGAAAAAAAGCTTTAAGCAGATCCCCATGGCGAAAACTTTTGGAAAAACAAAATGGCGGCTACCTTCTTGTCCCCTCCTCCGGCCTTGTGTCTGGCATTGTCCATGGAGCCCACACGTGACCCCACCTTGTCGAACGTCAGCTTCTTGTTCTCGATTGTCACGTTGCCGCCACCTAGAGTCAAACATTAAATAACAAAAATTGTCAAAACTTGTAGTGAAATTGTGAAAATATATACAGGCATATGTAAGAATTTGATTTTTTTAATGCAATGATGAAAACGGCAATTTGTACTCGTAAATCATCTATTCTTATTTTGTTCATTATTTTGTTTATCAAAACACCATATTAAGAATTATCATGTGAGAGCATTTTTCTGTCAATCTCAATGGTCGCGAGCTGGTCACGTAGTGGTTAACAGGAAAGCTTAGAAGCACACAAGCATTGTTATTCGCAAAAGAAACCTTAATTCATCATTCATTATATGCAAACCGTAAAGCATTCAATAAAGGCACTATTTTTATGTTTATTCAAACCAAGTGGCCAGAGGGGTCTTCAATTGATTATGAAATAAAATATTTGCTGTGTTCATATCTCAAAGCGACACTCATTTCAAGTAATACAGACAGTATAATATTATTTCCTTTTACGTCGACTTAACACACACATAGAAGGTCCATTACTACCAAAATAAGTAAAAGAAACCTAATATGTGAAAACAACACAAGCAAAGGAGAAGTATGAATTTACATGATAGTGTGAACACAAGAATTCAGTTTACCAGGTTTGTGAGTGATTTTATCCTTGGATCCGACCCGGCTTGAGACGGTGGAGAAGTCTTGTTTCTTTGTTACTATCCTCACCTGGTGATCCAACACAAATATATGAATAAACAAGTTGTGGTAAATATATCTACTATAATAGGAACCAGGGCCTAGATTTTCGAACCTCTCTTAGTGCTAAGATAGTCTTAAGTCAATGTTAATGTATGGTACTTACGACAATCTTAGCACTAAGAGAGCTTTGAAAATCTAGGCCCAGGCAATTAATTTGTTCATATCTTACAAAGAAATAGATTTTTGCAAGAGTGTTACCTCATGGCACTATGCAATTGCCAGTTTCTAATCAAGTGATTTCAATACAAAATGCTTGAAAAGTTACAGAATGTTAATTTATATTTATATTTTATTAAGTTTTATTTGTTCACATATCAAGAGGATAAAGCAGCTTACTACTCAAACTAGTTATCAACCGTTGTGGGAAAAGCTTTGAAGGGTAGCTTTGTCAAACTTAAAGCCCTCCTTGTTCCCGACTGAAAATATTATATCACGGTTGAAGCATTTTCCCCAATTCTCATTGAGCTTCTTTAAATATATTTTTCAACGTGCCAGCACCTTATCGACTAATAAATCATTTTAGTTACTGCAAAAAGAGAACTAATTATCAAAAGCCTCACATTTCCCCCTCCAGGTGTATGACTAGCCTTGTCCATGGATCCGATCTTGGAGCGGACCCCCGCCAGGTTGGGGGAGGGGGTGTTCACAGGGGGAGTGCGGGGGGTCCCGGGCTTGGGGGACATTCTGGAGGCGGAGGATGCCCGCGAGTCGATACGTTTCTCCGCCCGGTACTCCTTCTTCTCGCTGAAGATCTGCACGTCCCCGCCGCCCGGCCTGTAGTTGGGTCGCTTCGAGTCGATGCCATACTTCTTCCTCTCCACACTCTGTAACAGAGGATATTGGGAATATAGACGGGGAAATACGATTTATATTGCATGCTCTGTAACAGGAGATAGTGGGAATATAGATGGTGAAATAAGATTTATCTTGCATGCTCTGTAATAGGATAGTGGGAATATAGATGGTGAAATAAGATTTATATTGCATGCTCTGTAACAGGATAGTGGGAATATAGATGGTGAAATACGATTTATATTGCATGCTCTGTAACAGGGGATAGTGGGAATATAGATGGTGAAATAAGATTTGTATTGCATGCTCTGTAGCAGGGGATAGTGGGAATATAGATGGTGAAATACGATTTAGATTCTAGTACAGATACACACTATCCCTAGGTTTTGGTTGGAAATATTAGCATGAGGGTGGAGGGAAAGCAACGGGCCAGAAAAGAATAAGCTCCAAAACAACCCCAATATGAAATGTGACGTTGTTAATGCCAGTAAGTAAACTAAAATCAAATACAAAAGCAGCTGGATTTGAAGACCTTAGTATTTTGAGACAGTCCATTTAGAATTGTGAGCACCTAGACCACTCGTAACTCTTTAAAGGTACCACTTGATCGCGTTTCGTACGCCATTTTGAAACGTTAGCATTGCGAGAAAGCAAATGTGCTGTATTATGCTAGTTCATTACCAAAATAAAGAAATAACTATTTGATTGATAGAAGAGGAGCATAGATACAATTTTCATATATAATTGTAAACAGGAAAGTCCTCCTGAATTTCGTTTCCACAAAAAATACCCCGCTCGAATGGTCCCTTTAAGCATGTAATAAAATGCTGTATCAATTGATGTAAGAGCTCCAGATAAGCTCTTGTCGGTGTTATACCTGTATTTTAAAACAAAGTGGGTATTTCAAATTTCAAGTGGGTGTTAATACTTTTCTTACACCGGCCACTTTTATTAACTACCCAATAGATAAGTAGAAAAAATGGATAACTTATGACTCTTTCCAATTCCCGACAATACATTTGATGTTGCCTCAGTGAAAATTTTCAATGACTTTTTCAGGGTCCTGTGGAAGTTTACATAACTGTATATAATTTACTTTACAAAACACAGGTACATTATCGAGTGATATAATTGATAAGTAGATGACCACACTTCACACCTGGAGGGAAAGGTGTAACATGAGAGGTCGTTAAGGCAGGTAAACACAGTATGGACAGGTGGAGTGTTGGGCACACAACGGGGGCTGCCTCTGGTTAACAGGTTGTTGACCGTTTGTCACACCTCGGGTTGACCTTTGACCTCTCAGAAAGAAGGAAGCGAGAAGGAACTTACTTGAACATCTTATGTTATATCGTTTAACAGAGACAGTGTTTATTTCTGTTTTCATGATCCAAGTGAAGGTTTCAGAATAATTTCAAAAACAATTATTTCTAAAGGTTTTTTATGTCAACATATCTGAATTTCATACGTGATCATGAATAAGTTTTGTTATCATCATTGGTTTCTGAACATTTCTCAATGTACTTTAAAGTTAAAATAAAGCTAAAAAATACACCTCTAATTATCTTATTCTATTTTATATACTTCTGGTTCCTATTTTTGGTCAAAGGTGAAATGTTG
This sequence comes from Steromphala cineraria, assembly GCA_916613615.1. Taxonomy (NCBI): domain Eukaryota; kingdom Metazoa; phylum Mollusca; class Gastropoda; order Trochida; family Trochidae; genus Steromphala; species Steromphala cineraria. The sequence continues at coordinate 1,234,572 of OU744729.1, forward strand.
GTTGACAAAAATTTTCTTTTTGAATATGCATCCATGATCTAAAACGTTAAACTTATAACAAAACAAAATTCAAAGATATAAACCAAAAAAGTTTATATCATCATAAAGTTTCAAGTAATAAAAAGGTGCTACCAAGGATCTAACAATCAGCTTGTTTAAACTTCCACGGGTCAAAATAACAACCATCTGTCAGTGGCCAGGATAGAATTACTTAAACTTGTTTTCCTCATTAGTCTGAAGGTGATCATACCATAGCTTTCAACTTCAGAACAACCCACAACACAAGAAACAATACTGTATAGCACTGCTTTATTTCTCATCATTGTGAAGGTGATCACACCATAGCTTCCAGCCCAGAATATACCACAATACAAGAAACAGTACAGTACAGCACTGCTGTCCATGAACAATGATAAAATACCCATAAATACCCACAATGCCTCTCGTTAAGAATCAACACCTAAACAGGTAGATCAATAACAGTAAAAGCTACCTGGGGAATTCAAGCTATACTCATTAAACATCAAAGAAAAGAGAAGTTGGAAAATTGGGTTAATAATACAAATCTGAAGTCCATGTTATGTATAATTCTTAATCAATAAGGTTTTTTGTTGGCTTTATGTGCAAATCACTATTTTTATTAATAAGACCTTTTAAACATTATTTCAGGTTGGATACTTCCAAAAAGAAAATATTGATTTGAATAGCCAAAGTCAAGTTCATTATTGTATCTTTATAAAATCATAATGAGTATAAAAGTTTATATTTTGCACAATCAAAAGACTTCAAATACATACACACTGTGTTTGGTCACATAATACACGTAGACAGCATACCATTTCAACAAACTTTGAGTCTGTATATGTAAATGCATCCCACAGATGGCAAATAAGGCAGAATATTCTGATGTCAAGGAAACGAAGTAGGTCACATAATAAGAGCAATTATCATTCCTTTGTAATTTACACTTTGTTAATTAGCAATAATTGCAGTTACATTTCAGGAGCATGGTTGTCTACATTGCAGTTGTTAAGGAACACTTATGTGCAGAACATAAAAGGTTTGTTCCACATCTTAGCATTTCTTACAGTCCACAAAAATAGGTAAATAGACATAGATGGTACTATATGAATGTTCATGTTAGGTTTGCAATACAAGACTGCCTAGTTATTAGAATTTCTTGAGCAAAAGCTAGGTATAAACTGCTGTTAAGGCATGAGTGTGATAAACCAAATATGTCATCAACATGAATAAAATAATTTGTGTATTGCAAATTTGCAAAATTATAGAAAATACTTATTATCTGCTCCCAAAAAACAAAGACCCAGTTGCTGTCAGCACTAATAGAACATGACGTCTTTAGTGCCCATGACATCAAACATTGTTATTATATGACGTCACAATGGAAATATGATATTTCTCCTGGAGGGCATTATTGGAAAAATATGACTTCCTTCTTTGGTAATAAAAAATTTCTTACATTCCTAATGAGTTATACAACCAATAGCAAACATTAGCATATTCAAGTCTTGACTTGAGTTTCAAATAAAAATCTCATTAAAATTCCTGAACACAATTGACACTGATATGGTATCAAAGAGGACCGCCTATCGAACAGTGTTTTATCCCTGCTGTCACTGGGTACAAAAAGTGAGATCAGGGAACATGCTATCATGTCATGGATCTATCACTAGGCCGAGGGGTTCACTCACTGGAACTAAGTGCATCTCACACCTACATAGACATTGCTTACCTTTGTCTTATAGGTACTTAACTAAATCATATCTGTTTTACTTATATCCATGAAGTATGCTGTAGTATATGGTTAACAAATCAAATGTTGGACAATTGAAACTGCTCAGATTCAGTCAAAAGTTTTGTACAATAGCATTTGGTGTAAATGATAAATTTGTCAAATTGGTAAGTAGTTTATGTAACTAATAATACAGGCTTATTACTTCATATGACTTCCTAATAATCCTAATCCTATTATTTGAAACGGCCCAAACATAACGAGAAGTAAACCAGGTCAGAACAGTACAAGGCTTACGCGCAAGAGAAAATGAAAAAATGAAAACGACTTACATGGAAATAACTGAACCTGATGTCTTACCCTGATACATAAGATTATCCCCCCCCCCCCCCCTAAAAAAAACCCCCAAAAAACAACATTTGTAAAATTGATCCACCTAAACTGATGAAAGATTTTTCAAACCTGGAAAAAAAATTTGTACATTAAAGATATGGATTAAATGGCTTTCCATGCAAATGGTTCTTATATCTATTGTATATATTATTTTGTGTTTTCTGTTTTGCCAGGGAGGGTAAGCTTCCTCTTCTTTTGTCAGTTAGGCATTTCTCTACACTGTCTATCTTTTCATTACATTGTATTGATAAGAATTTTCATATGTTAAGTTCTTCTTACTTAACTGACCTAAGCAAATGACAAACACCATAACGTAAGTAAAACATACTAGCTCCACTGACCTGATAAATAGCCATTCATCTATAACTGAACCTACCATAGTGTGAAACAACCTATTGACAAGACCTATCAGTGGTTCTTACATGGATGACCAAACCACGACAACACACATCTACCAGAATGTAGGTATTTATATTGTATAGGTAAATCGGCAAAGTAGGTACAAACAGTTCACACATCCACCGTTCTGTAAAGCCTGTTTACACACCATCGACCTCTCACTAGGATTGCAGTCCATACAACCTTTCATTAGTCAGGTCTAATAGTAGGACCTCTTTGTACAACAGATACCAATTTATATGCTTGCATTTGTTTCCTTGACGATCAATATATTGGTGGTTCTGAATATCGGGAAATGTGAAACCTGAAGCATTTAGGATTGGTATTCTCTGACCCTTTCACCTAACCTATTGATGATACCATCCAGGTCCAGCTATCATGAAGGGTTGATCAATAAGTTCTCTTTAAACTTATTCTGCTTCATTGAATTGTAATAAATGATTATCGTATAATGATTCACATAGAAAAAAATAATCATGAAAACAGTATGTTCCATCTCTCTGAATTTAAAAGCTTACAAATTGTAAGTATTAACAGAAATTATATCTAACTTGGTGTCCTAGAAAATGGTATCTAATTCTCCAGCAGAGCTTCTTAACAAAGTTGGGAGTTCAAAAGTTCCTTTTCTAAATGTTCAAGTTTGCATTTGTGCTTATTGACCGACTAAATTCCTCTGCTCAATATTCTGCTTCTAAAGGTGAACGGGTTGAGAGAGCAAGTACCTGTCCTATATATTCCTCCATGGCTGATAGATATTTACGACCAGTACTTGTAATTCAATGTGTCATCCAGGTTTCATATAACTACACTTGTGATTTATAAGATCAGTTTGCAATGTGGTCGTGCTGAAACTGTTAAAAAATCACGTCAAGAATCTCCTTAAAATGTCATTCATCATTTTCTCCAAATAACTGGCAGGAACGGTTGGGCATTTTTAACACTTAAAGGGCCATACCAGTGTAAGCATATTATACAAAACATCCAAATCATTTCCAATAATGACCCCCAATGACTCACATTAAATCCCTTGCTATAATACACAGTTCAGACTTGACAAGCTTAAACCCATTATCTTGACTTGAGGATTAACTAGTTTACACAGAGACGATACAGAGTCATTATTGTATGTTAGAACTTCTTTCTAAAACAGGTTCTGTACACTTATCATGTTTAAACATGAGAAATAAAACTACATTATTGTATTTTCAACTGTATTCTAAGACAATTTGAGAATCTATATGAAGTTTACAATGTTACACGACCCAGACATTGCTGTGTCCAATGAACCATAATCAAACGTAAGTAAACGTGTAGGCCTTTCATGTTCACTCTTGACAATAAGGAAACAGTATTTCATGCAGGATCGCAATTAAACATTATCCCTGTACCCAAATTAACTTAAGGACCAAAACACTGTTGCACAAGACACTAAGGTGACCTTAAGTCCCTAAGATAGCCTTGGAAAGGTAAAGAGATGGTGCTAAGGTTAACCTTAGTGTAAAGTCTTCTTGTGCAACGACCCCAGGTCTGTATTTATTTATGACATTAAAAGCGTATTTTAGAAATTGCAATGACAAAGTTATTATCAATATAAATCTATCTTTTCCATTCAAATTAGAGAGATCATTCACACATTTGTTTTGGTGCTCCTGTGTAATGTGTTGTCATTTACAGCATTTTGTACAGAAAGTTATGTTGTATTTGTATACGCTGAGTTTTTATTTCTTCATAGATATACCAGCCATCTTTTGCCTTAGTTCACATGATACAAGACAGATACACTAGTGAAGTTTTTAAAAGAAATATCTAGTAATAGCTTTACCCATGATACCATACAGAAGAGTGTATACTCGCTTGATATAGATATACACAATGTTCTTTATCTATATTGCATGTACCCATGTTGACCTACTGGAAATATTTCATCTGAAGTGTAACCCTTCAAGATAAGGAAATAATCTACTTTGTTACAATTTGTAGTAAATAATCTCTAACATACCCCTACATCTCTCTTGACATCTATCGATGCAAGTGGCTCGTACTATTTGCCTTACTACTTACAAGTTCAGTAAACATAACCGGTAGTTCAGCTATATTTCCCCAGAGCAATGCTTTAGTGTCTTTGAAACTTAGTACATCACAGAATGGAAAGACTGATCCAAAATCCTTAAGAAGCTTATGAACAAAAAGGTTTGGAAATTCTCAGTATATTGTAAACAAATCAATCATTTGAAAGATTACCCTATATGCTAAGTACCGAATACGATTGTCGTGATACGTCACTTTTAGGAAAGTACTTGGTGTATTTTAAAGAGGAAAACTTGTCCTCTGAAACATAATTGAAACAATATCCCTAGTGGTAAATTCTCACATATTGACCTTTCAAAAAGGATATGATAAACAATAGAATTAACTGAATAAATAAGGAAAAGAAAAAATTATGTCGAATATTTTCCTTATGAATATTTTTAGATATCAACCTCAAAAGTGATTCAGAGTTTCAATGAACATAATTTCAGGGCAAAGGTGTTTCGTAAAATGCTGACACCAACTTTATCTTTAATAACATCACCTCTGGGGTACACAAACTCAAATTTAACTTTGATAAGTGCACAGAGTAGAAGAAGTCTCAGTTACAGTATTACTTTCAATGGCATTGGTGAATTTATATTTTATCACTTCTATTCAGTATTATCTTTCAACCACATTGGTGAATTTATTTCCCCCTTTTCTAGCCCTATCTGAAACAGTAAACCCTACAGCATGTAACAAGAGGCCCGATGTGACCTCAGTGATGACAGGTTCTAGTACTTCAGAGTTGGACATTAGGAAGACCCTTTCAAGGCTTCTTCAAACTCAAATTAATGTTTTCCACATTTGTTACTTTGTGAGAGGACAAGAAGAATCCAGCATGAAAGGCAAGCTGTGTCCGACCCCGGCTGTTGACAGGTGGTATAGAAGATGAGACGGCCTATTCATCAGTTCTCACTACACTGAACAGCTTGTGTCTCTGCTTATCTACATACACCTACATACTTACATCTCTATACTCTATATAGTCCGTACTGACATCTACATGGTATATCTACATACTGCCACAGCTGTGACACTCCACAAGACAAAGGGCATAAAACACTGCAATTGATTCTGGTTTATATCAGAGAGTGTACAACATAGTTCAACATCAAGTGTGTTGTACAACATTGTTATAGATTTACATGGTAGTTATAGATGTTTATATTGCACCTGTTGCCAATATTGTGATTAAAACACCTGTAACTGTTGCAGTCCATGGCAGACATCAATCAATGTGTAGCTCATTGAATAAACTGCATATACATTGTAACACAAACAATTTTAATGGTCCTAAAAAGAATTGTAATTGAATTCAGTGAAATAAACCTTCTGGCAGAATATTTTTTTATAGCAAAACTGCAGTTTTTGTACTCATTTCTATATAACATATATCTGCAATTACACTGTAAAGGACAATCAAACAACTCTACAGAAATAAACCCCTTGTCTTTCACATGTGGTCAATAAAAGAACTTAAGAATGTGACAATAACATAATCTTCAGTGATAACCTTATTCCAAGAAAACATCCTCAAAAAAACCCTTCAAACCACCATCAATCCTCTAAAAGTGCAAACTGTGGATGTAAAAGACAAACTATTTAAGGAATTTACAATGAAGGAATATGCTCATCTAAAACCAGAGAAATAGGATTACCTTTTCACTCATAATGCAAGCTGACAGGTACACAAGCACAGGTAGAGTCCAGGAACACTTTCAACTAACGACAGGTAACTCCAGAAAGTGTTGCAATCTGCGACAGGTACGCCGTGAAGCGAACCGGAACGTGCGAAGCGTGTCGGTCAGTCAGCTGGCTGCAGAGAACAGGTAGTTGTGATATCCCAGACCCCGAGAGTGGCCAGCTTATGGGTCACCCAATGTACGCTTACACCTTATTTCACATCACAAAGGCAAACAAAAATCCGCCACTTTCTTCCCGGTGTAAGACGACCCGCTGAATGGGTACTGGGGATCAAGGCGCGTGTGTGAAAGGGGCCAATGTTGACACTGGATTGTAATAACAATAAGCAGGACCCAGACTGCTTCTTTGACTTAATCTGTGTGCAATGGATGAATGAGAGGGGGGCAAGCTCATTAGACAGTTTAGTCCTGTAAACACACCAACTCTGCTGTCATCATGTAAACCTCTCTCACTGAATTCAATAACTGATGCCCCTGAATGAAAAATTCAACAGTGATGATGTTCTATTATCTGTCTTTCCTTGATAAGATTGACTGATAAGATACTGATCACCACTTCCCAACACAATGTTCCCCCTAACTCACACACCATGAACCGAATGACAGTTTATAGCACACTCTACATCTGAACAAAGCATGGTGTAAAACACGAGCCCAAGAGCATCAATAATGTAGAGATTGGAGCTGAGCCCAATTCCGCGAGTCTCCTGGCCGGAGTGTCCACCTCATTACATATGTGATGAGAGACTCGGCAGCGTCTGACAGCACCAGCGTCTACATCAACATCAACATTTCACCTCACACACTGACAAGCCTCCACAACAAGCAGCATGTGTCTATGCAGTTCAGCCTCTGCATAGATGGAGACACCAGACATAGAATATCTGCAGTTGAACAAAACAGATCCAACACCAAGTGACTCCGGAACCAGTTCACAGCAGTTTTCTCCAAGAGTGACGGAAATAATCGATACGGGATAATCGGAGCTCTGGGCCAACAGAGGACTGAGCTTGAGGCTGGACTGAACTGGGTCTCCCAAAACTCTGTTTAATCGTCGTATTTGTAGAGGCATGAAAATATATTATGTATCTAATCATTGACAGATAATTGTTTTAATTGGGGACTAGACTTAATCTGTCTCCCTGACTTGAGTTGCCCAAAACTGTTTTCTGGCAGTATTTTTAAAGCACCAAAATAAATAGTGTGTAGGCCAATATTCAACTAGCTTATAACATTTATAAACATCAATTAGAAAATACCAAGATTGTTAGCATTAAATCACATCAATTAATTAATAAATAAATGTTGCAAACAGGAACCAAGCCAAAAGTCTTGATCTGAACTTCTGAACTTTGTAGCCAAAAATTCAGATCGTTGGCAGCATTTGTAAAGCACAAAGATAAATAGTATGTATACCTTTTCAACTAGCTTATAACAAGATAAACATCATTTATATATCCAAGTAGCAACTGAGGACTGTGGGCCTACGACATAGTTAATTCACAAACGACTCATGGACTGGCATTATTTTTAGAGCCATAATCATCGCTCGTTATGAACGTGTTATTTAACACATTAATTAATCAATAATGGTGGCAAACAAGGACACAGCTGTGATAACCCAAGGCTTGATCTGCCCTCTGATACACGGGTAGCTTGACACTATTTGTAGAAGCATTTGTCATGTATTTACAACAAACTTTTATTAAGCATATGAAGTACTATATGAATGATGAAAAAAATGAAACGGCTGAAACTAAGACGCTTCATCCGTCTTGCTTATAGAGGGATGATAGACAGTACTGTAGAAGTTTACAAATTCAAACAATTCATGCAACATTGAGATTTTTGTGAATTGATTAGATTTGTATCCCAACATGTATCAGTTGTTGACCTGTCCTGAAGTACATGAGTTTAAAGTAAATAGCCCGTCCAATCCTTAAACTGGCTACTTTTTGCCAGGACTGGTTACTATTTGGTCAGGACTGGTAACTTTTCAAAACCGTTCTTTATTTTCCCCTAAGAAATTGACCAATTAGTTTTCAGGACGGGCTAGGTTTCCTATCTATTTTATACACCGATGAGCTGCAGAAGAATAAGGTTAGAGAAGCTTTCTCCTGAAATCTACACTCATGTCCATTAGAAACAAGCGATAGTTCTCTTGTAATTAACTTATTTTTAAGGAATCAATCACAACACGAAGAATAAAGTTTGGGGTTGACATCGATTATACTCACAGGCTGCAAGTTAGTCCAGGGAAGATTCAAATGTAGCAATGGATGTAATGAGAAAAAGTTCATTAGTTCTTTTAGTTTCTCTCATTATAAACATATAATTAACAACATAGTTGTAATTAGAAATAGAGTGTTTTTAACCTGAGAAAATCCTTAAATTTGCTTACTGGGTAATTCACAATCTGTTTTCATTCAAAGGATGATAAAAAGTGAGAAAATCAATTACCAACGTTGTTTCTTGTTTTACATAAAATGAATTAAGCTGTGTTGAGTAAACATAAATTCATAATCTTTTTAGCCTAATGTGCATTAATTGTTTTATCAAAAACTTGATATTTTTCTTGAGCATCTTTAACTATATATGGCCAAATAAACCACACCACAATAATTACACACATAAAAAATAAGCACATCCACAGGCAGAGAAAAGAAAAGATCAAAAAGGTATTCAAATTTATTTTACATAGTAAGTAAAAGTTTACCAGTCTTAAACTTCTTGCAAATCAAATTCTGATAATCACAAGCATAAATAGTCATAAGCAAACAAATCACTCAAAGAAAATTCGGACATAAAGTAGTCAATATTTGCTGTAAGACTAGTGAGGAATTCTGGTTTATTTTGCCATAGAAATGACTGTATGAGGTAAACCCATACAAACTCTAACAAGGTGGTTCCTAAGTGGGTAAACTTGTAATACCTGTGCATTAACTACCTGTCTGGCTGCCCGAGGGAATGTTATCTGGAATTTCTCAACCTTTCCTCATTGTTTGGTTTTACATGCACATACATTAGGACTAATGAGTATAAACATATACCAGTTTTATTGAAATTTATTCGCTGTGCCATTACTTATAAGCCACCATGAGCTAGTGATTTATACAAACAAACATAAATGGGTGTCAAATATCTCCAAGGTGTTTTTTATGTCTTTTGAATCAAAATTCCTAACACCTGTAGCCACATATTCACACCAATTGTGTTTGTTTAGTTTTTAGGCAAACACAAGGAATGAATTTTAAAGTAAGTTAATTTGATGTGTCAACAAAAAGCGAGTAAATAGTTCAATTAAAATCTGAAAAAATCTGATTCATCAAAAATGATCATCTTAACTTAAGAATTTTTAAGAATATTTCTACAGCAAAACCATTTTCAAAATTTTCTTAAAATCTCCAAAACACTCTTCAATTATTTATCTAAAATGTAAGAATGTCTATGAATATAAATCAAGAAATCTCACAAAATATAATTAGAGGTTCAACAACTTTCAAGATTAAAAATATGAAAGGTTAAAAGATCCTCAAATTTTTTTTCAACCCATAGTTTTATGCATTTAGCCTTTCATAAAACTAAAAGGTACTTCTAACAACTACAAAACATCTCTCAAATTCTAATAAACATGTATTTTTCCACAAGTGGGTGTACTAGAATTCAATTCACCAATAAAAATTAATCTCTTTCGCCTATCAAAAAGTTGTAATGGTACTCCAGTCCCCTATTAAGGAGGTTGGATACAAAATATCGAGGTATTAAGAAATAGCTAAATTTGGTCTTATTTTGTTGAAAAATATGTCTTGAATCAAATTGTGTCATAAAAATACCATGTCACCACAGTTTTTGTTCGAAAAAGGGCCCATCCGTTATGGCACCCAATGATGAAAATACAATAATTTAAAAACTCCTTTAAAAGATAACTTTGGAATATAATTGTTATTTAAATGTTTTTCTATTAAGCCATTGCAGTATGTAAGTAAACTAAGTCGGAAAAAGGGAACTTGAATTGAAACTAATATGAAGTAAAGACATGCAAATAACCTTTTTCTTTGTATGATTATTTTTGTAAAATATTATTCTTTTATGAAAAAAAAATCAATTTCTCGTATTAAGATTTTTTTGAAAATTATATATTTTATAGTTAATACACACTAGAATAAGATTAAAAAGAAAAAAAGATATGTCACCAGCGGATAACAGAGATATTCACATTCAATTAAGCCACATCAATGAAAATCAACATCCAGGGGAGATAACTCTTCATTGTCAACATTACCCTTTTTAGAATTTTTCATTAGTTTTTAAGGTTAATTAGTGAAATAAATTTTATCATAAAACAAATACTTATGTTCACAAATATAACATAGTCATTGTTTTTTTGTTAAACTAAATCATTATTTAATTTTGTAGTTTTTTAATCTCACACTTGCAGTGAAAAATAAACAAACTAGCATAAACTTTATAATAGCTCAATCTGATTATCTGACTGTTGCGGATGTGCAGAAACAAAGGTATCCAACCTCCTTAAGGCATTCTAAGAATGGTCATAAATGTGTTGGTTTCCGCCAGTCGTCACAACAAACATAGTAAAGTTAAAGTGTAGAAAAGCGACCATATCAATGGAGGGGACCAATCGGCAGGAAGACGCCCCTGGCTATCAGAATATACACCTTGATTAAATCACAATAGTAAATACATCACTTTGACAGGGGCATGACATTAATGGGCTGTCTCACAAAGTCATGTTGGTAAAAAATGAATAAATTAATCTAAAAAAATGTTCAAAGGTAGATAGTAAAGAGAATTGATGGTAGATTTTAAATGATTTTTTGGGACCAAGAAAATAAAAAAACTTGTTATTCTGATATCATTTGTTAACGGTATCACTAAACTGCAATAAAAATCCTGTTCATTCTCGGTGGACTCTGAATTAATTATCTATTGACACAAACAATAGGAATCATATTCTAATCATTTTACAGAAAGTTTGAACATATCATATCATAATTTTAATTCACCTTCATATCCTGATTGTAAAATTTGAATAACAGATAAGAACTTACAACTTTATTAATGGACAAAATTTAAGTCTCATATTTTCTAAATATTCTTGGTTTTCAGATTGATAAATAAAGACCATTATAAGCAAGAAATGATAATAAAAACCAACAACAAACTCATTGTACATAACACATTCAAACAAATCTTATTATTTGAAACATCATTCACCAAAGTAACTTTGAAGCTGATGAATCAACTGATGCAAAACCATTCAAAGTGGCCAATTTACATGTATACAGGGAGGAATAACCCAGATTGGCTACTGATTATACGATAAGGCTATCCAGAAACAATCCAGGGTTGGCCGGGAAAGGGTTAATACACATAAAACTCCACCAAGACCATCTCGACAGACTGTCAGCGACTACTCCCCCTGCCTAGAACACTGTTTATCATGCCATCTATTGATCTGAAACTATCGCCATGGTTACGCATTATTTGGCATAAATGGCTCTAATATTGAGTCATATTGGGGGTAATGAGGAAGTTATTTTGATTCAGGTGTCTTAAGAGCTTGATGCAATATCATTATGGTTTAATATGTCATTTATTTAGTGAGAAACAGGTGACAGATACAGTGTGCTGTTTGATTATATAGAGATTAAATCTTTATGTTGTCCTTTCACAGTTTTCCAAATAAAAGTTTCTGTTATGTTACTTAAAATAATTTATATATTATGAACTTTATATTTGCCTAGATTATCAGGCCCTTGAATTCATTTCCTGCCTAGCTGAGTTTCTTAATTTCATGACATTTTTACAAATAACTTAGAATACCTGTAAGTTCATAATTCATTCAACAGCTAGGACTTGACAACATTCATGCAAAATGAACCAAATATGTGTCACCATAATGTACGGTCATTGATTTTATATATAAACAATAAACAGTATATTTTTTAAAAACATGATGTTTAAAAAATAATCCTGGACTCACGGATCTGGCTGAAACTGGTCTGGAGGGAATCGGATCCGGAGGTAAATCTGTAAACATCAAGATATATCACATTAAATATTTGTCAAGTATCAAGGTTTTTTTGTGTCAAAAGACTATCATTGACAGACAAGGCACAATACAGTACCATACACAATGAGCTTCACAGGGATATCATATTCTTTATGAACACTAAATATTTCATTTATCAAGTGACACACAAAAATCTTTTAAAACTAACTGAAAATCCATAATTAACTACAAGATCTACACAATCGAACAAAGCGTTTCTTCTCTTCTTCTAGTTTAGCACCAGAGAGCTGCAAGAGTTCTTGCCCCTTGTCTGTGCTATCAGAGAACTCCAATTTGATTCTAAGAGGAAATACAAGGAATCTTGGTCACAAATTTCTTAAGATAAACCTTGCTGAAGCTTTTTCATGATGAATTGATCTTCAGAATAGAAATAAGTTTATTCTTAATGTTAATATCTGTTACATTAATTCAGCAATAAGGATATGATTAGAAACATGGTTTAATTTTTTATAAAAAAACATTGTAAAAAATGTTTAAAGAATAAATCAACCAAATTATATTCAATTAAAAATTTCAATTACACCAAGTCCGTCTTGTCTCAAAACCATAATAATATCTGAATTGGACAAACATAAAACCTCATTTAATATGAGGTATCATATTTGTCGGATCCTATAGAGACCCAGCATGAACCCGAGATTTTCAAATATCAGCTTTTTTTCACCCCTTTCTGACAAAGCAGTACATTCTTGAAATATTCTTTTATTCAAATTGTTCCCCCATGCTGAAATAAACTGAACCCGTGTCAAGTCATGCGTGTATCGGGGGTAGATCTACCCTATTTGTGGTGTTAATCTAGCGTAGAGATATACATGTACACCTCATCCCATTGTGTATGTTTCCCTGCGTGGAATGTGCGTCACAGGTTATGTCTGAATATGTAGTACATCTTACTATTACGTTGGGTATAGACAGTTGATTTGAATGTATGTGCACTCCATCTTGCTAAAATTATTTTATACATTTTCTAATTGTTAGGCTTATCTATCTGAAGGATGTATTTCAGAATTTTCAGTATTTTTTTTATTCTAAAATAAGTACCCTACATCTTAGGCACGACTGCATGCTACATGTATACCCAGTACATTCGAGTTGAACCATCTCATCACAATTTGTTATACTTAATTCCTATTTAAATACTCTTTTGCCCAAACATAACTTTTTTAAAAGCAAGTCTAGGTATTGGCAATCTACTAATAACTAGCTTTATTGTGACATATCCTTAAGAACTTTGGGAAATTCCAGATACTAGATCCATTCCTGTAATAATATGGCTGTATATAATTCATATTCCTTGCAATACATGTATTTGGATATATACTCTGGAATAATATATATGTGATTTGGGCACTTGTTATTTGCAGCATATCAAATATGCATATAGAGAGTATAGCTCATCCTTGTCTCGTGTTGCAACAGGTTTCTAAACTATCTGTGGTATTTTCAGGTCACGTGTACATAAATATTGGCTGTATCTCGAGTATATTTCATCCCTGTAGTTTTATACATGCTTATTGTGTGTCAGCCATTGTGACAGAACTTGGCATAGAATCTGAGCAATTTGATCATGAAATTTAGACTTGGTATATTTTGTTGCATATTGTAAAAGGGGTTAATATTCACTAATAATCGTGTTTATTTTACCAAGTTGGTGATTTAATCACAACTTATAAGTATCATAAAAAAATTTTTTTTTAAAAACATGGACAAACAAAACAATCAAGAATGTTATAATTCACTCATAATAAAGTTTATTTTACCAAGCAAAGTGATTCTAAAATCATTTTTATTTATCTTTTATATGTGTAGGGTAATGGTTTGTTAAGGTGTATATCTAGCGTATACCTCCTAAATGCTCTATCTAGTGATGCTACGAAACAATAAACTCAGTCCGACAGCTCGTTAATCTCTGTTATACCCCACAACAGCCCCAGGGACCATCTCAAACTCTCCTTTATTCATTTTTATGTCCTGTTAATTGCTTTGTGATAGATAAACCTTACCCTAAGGTACAAGATCATATACCACAAATAAGGTTTAGATGCTGTATTAAACGTTGTATTGTTCACATCACTGATAAAACAGATTATTTCCATAAATTTAAAAAAAAATGCAAAAGGATGTCATAAGCTATGGACATGTTGAGATTAATATAATCAACCTGTCACCCACATGCCTACAGGTATGCAGACATATTTCAAATATTTAGGATGACCCCGTAAGGTCAGATTTATATAGTTCTCAGATAGTTAAAGGGAAACAACTCTCCCAGACAAATCATTAAGATTGCTCTTATGTGACTGATCGATAAATATGTTTTCGTTCAATTGACAGTTACAATTAAAAGGAAATAATTCATTAAAACATTCAAAATTAATTTGTATTTTTGCCTCTACAAATATATGCTGGGTTAATTACTGGTATCTTTATGAAGTTATTTATTATTGAACTAAATTAATGTTGATTTGAAAATGAGAATATTTAGGATTTTAAAAATATTCAAGAGTTACAAACAGTTCTGAATTAAAATGATGCATCCTGCCTGTCTAAATGTCGCATTCACTCCACGCAAATTACTCTCACTTGACATTCAGCATGGCTAACCTACATAGCAAATGAATTAAAACTGATGGTAGAGCATTTTTTACAATTTGAATTTTGAAATGTTTAATCTGAAAATTAACTGTATATACTTATTGTTTGGTTACTTCACTTGTATGACACTGTATCTCATACTGATTTCCATGTTTTTATGAATTGAATAATTGTTATTCAATATCAAACTGCAAACTCTATCTAATTTGATCTGAACTTATATAGAAAACTTCTTTTATTGAAAAATGATCAAATCAAAATGAAACAAGACATATTTCTCTCTACCAAACAATTGCATTAAGAATATATTTTTTTTCTCAAAATGTTATAAACTACAGTCTTGGTGTAAGTCTAAGACAATAGGTAGGTACTATAAGTAAGTAAGTAATTAAGAAGCTACTGAGTACTCACCCCTCAGGTTGCGGGGCAGCAGATGAGCTGAGACTGGAGGTCTAGGGTGGCTGACGGTGATCGAGTCGTCCCATCCTGGACCCACATCCTGCGCAGTCTCCTTCTTCGGCGACCGCACAGGCATACCAGACTTCTTCGGTGAGGGGGGCTTCTGGGGGATCCGGCTCTCTTGCCGAACCTTCGTGGTTTCCGTGGAAACCTTGGTCACCTCACCGTTCACTTTGGTGGTGTTTGTCACTGACGAGGACGACTGGGAAACTTGAGTATATCCAGTGGTTTGAATGTCACCATTCACAGGCTTTGTCTCCTGTGTCCCTCCCCCATCCATCTTGCTACTAGCTACACTGTCACTGTCCTGTCTCTGCCCCGAGGAGGAGGAGGAGGTGTTTACAAAATTCTCACTATTTCTCTCATTCAGCTGTCTGTCCAGTGAGGCATCTGCCAGCTTCGTAGTAATGAGATCATCCACTGTGTCAGGTCTGCCCGACCCTGACTCGCTCAGCTGTGACATGCCAGCCTCCGACTTTGAGTCTGTCTGCCTCGGCAACTCTGGCTCTGGTTGCTTTTGCTGCTGCACTGGTTCAGGAGGCAATACAGGCTTCGGGTGTGATACAGGCTCCGGGTGTGATACGGGCTCCGGGTGTGATACAGGCTCAGGATGTGATACAGGCTCCGTTCTTTTGACCGGCTCCGGTTTTTTGACCGGCTCCGGTTTTGATATTGGTTCTGGCTGGGATACAGGCTCTGGTTTAAAGTCAAGCTCTTGTGGTACCTTTACCTTTGGTTCCGGTTGAATCACAGGTTCCGGTTGAATCACAGGCTGTGGTTGAATCACAGGCTCCACAGGCACAGGCTCCTGTTTAGGTTCTGGAGCTTGTTGGAATATAGGCTCCGGTTCAGGCAACGGCTCCGGCTCTATGACTGGAGGAGCTACAGATTCTGGTTGTGGAGCAGCTTCAGGCTTAAAAGAGGGTTCTGGTTTTGATATGGGCTCTGGTTGAAATAAAGATGCAGCTGTTTCAAAAGGGTTTTGGTTCTGTCCTCCAAAGTCTATCAACATACCTTCAGGGACTGGTCCTGAATCATTCCCCCCTCCGTTCTCTATCTCCCCTCCATTCAACAACCCCTGCTCTTTGTACCCAGGGTATTGTGTGTCCCCGTTCGAGCAGAGAGAATCAAATTGCGCGGGTATCTCTGTCTGTTCGCTGCCCACATCAGTCAGTCCATTGCCGAATCCATACATGGAGGTTGACATGGGGTCGGAGGTTGACGCATCGTACATGGACTGGGACATGGGGTCATTGTCAGGCTTAATGGGGTACCCGGTCGGGTCGGAGTCCAGCAAGTCTGAAAACAGGAGGCAGAGAATTATCTAAATGTTAAAACATAGGTCTGTATATAACATGTTGAAGAAGATTACAAACATAAGTAGTCATGATAGGATGATACTAAAATTAAGTCTATGATAAATTTGTTTAATTACAAAGAAACAACATCCTGCATAATAAATTTACTTTTCTACTTGTTAGAATAAGATCTAGACTTGCTTAATGAGTTCCTAGACTGTATCAAAGGCCTCTGCTTTATACTCAGTCCCTGAGCAGGACAATAATATGTACCGGTACAACTTGGTGTATCTTCAAACAATAAAGTATTGTTCAATTGACATTGATATTGTTTGTTTGTAGGTATGCAGGAATCTAGACTTGCCCCACGTCTTGTATTGTCCTTATTGTTCAAGTATCTTGAATGTAGCACAGTGTAGCACATGGAGTACAATATGATTTAGAATCACCCTCCTGAAGTGGCAGTACAATAAGAGTATGATAAGATAACAAACACTGTTGGTTAATGGAAGTTCTAAATGCATGATATAAGCCTGGAACATAATGATCAAATTAAGAATTTGAAGACCATCGATATAAATCCTTCAACTGGAGTATCCCTTGGAATTTGTTTTCACACAGAATATCTTATCTTTATTACCTACCAGGGCTGTCATAATAGGGTTGTTTTCATTGTCACATTACATTATAAACAACGTTTTGAAGTCACAGATTGCCTATGACATTGAATTCCCTATGCAGCTGAATGGCTAGGTCACCTATGTTTGGAAGTAGATTTTGTGTATTTTTACTTTGATATCCCATCTTCCTTAAAATAAAATTCTTGTATGGCTAGGTTACCTATGCTTGGAAGTAGATTTTGAATATTTCTTCGATATCCAAACTTTCATAATTAATAGAATATAAAATTCTTGCTGATGATATCGTAAGTTTACAACACTCATGCCTAAATATCTTTAAACTTGAGTATTCCTTGGATTTGGTTTTCACACATAATATCTGATCTATTCTGACAATGTAATTCATAGGTAAATACAAGGGTGACTGTTACACTGTAAGGATGAGCAGTAAAGCACATGTTATACAGGTCTATCCAACATCAGCTGACAAGTTAATCCTTGAATAACACAGAAGAAGTTTGAAATTATGCACGACACACCTTGTTAGTAACACTGAATAAACTTTATTGCTCTGAGGTGAAAGTCCACTGCATAAGTCAGAGCATGTACCAGCAAAACAATTCATCCAGGTCCGTTTTTCTGAATTGCTAATTTATTTCATGTCTGCATACATTTTCATAGTAATTTTCTTTACTTATATGAGCTTTTGCTTGAAAACTGTGTTCCTACAAGAAATATCACATCTCTTTGCAATAAAGAAGTTGTAAATTCATATATTTGTTTATATTTCTTCATCAAACCAACCAGGTCCGTTTTTCTGAATTGCTAATTTATTTCACGTATGCATAAATTGTTATAGTCATTTTCTTTACTTATATGAGCTTTTGCTTGAAAACTGTGTTCCTACACAAATATTACATCTCTTTGCAATAAAGAAGTTGTAAATTCAAATAATTGTATTTCTTCATCAATCCAACTTCTAAAATGTCACTGAAAGAAGTTATATGAGCTGTTTTGCAAATAAAAATATAAAATAAACCCATATTAAAAATTGCAAAATCAGCATTTTCCCTGAATTTACATAAAATTTTGAATGACAGAAGTCAGTAAAGCCATCAAATACGACTGAATCGAGACTTTACGAGCAAGGTCTGTTGTTATCAATATTGAGGACACATGTTAACTGTTAACCAATAACATTCCTCTCTGATGCTAGGAGAGTCAGGTGTATATGTGATAGAACATGAGCACAGTGACAGGTGGTTCATAACAAGTGCCTCACTTTCTATTTCACTGGAAAAACAATTTGGAATGATCAAAGAATCAAATTTCAGAATAGACGAACCAACTACCTTGTGATGCAGGATAAACAATATACAGAATATGTATGATTCACACTCATCGACTATAGCCCCAAATTGTCTGTCCTTGATTTAAGTTGTGTCACCAAAACTGCTATTTATATTTGTAATGTCAAATGATCCAAATATGTATATGTAAAACTGATTAATTTTTACTTATCGTGAAATTACAAACGTCAACTTATGCTAAAGTGTTGGCATGAAATAAAAAGTCTTGGGATGACAGTACTAAACTTGGTTTTATAAACATACCAGAATTATTAATGCTTCTTAAAAAAATGTCCAATGATGTGACATGATAAGTAATAATTTTGCTTCTTCTTTTTTAAATAAAACATTGAGCATGAAATATATTTATCATTACCAAAATCACAAGCACTGCCACTTTGCTCTAAGGATGTTTTCAAGATAATTGACCAAAGGGGGACAACTCCTCCTGGACTGACAGATCTGACATGTAATTTAAGTATCTTGACTTTTCTGGAACACAAACTCAACTACAGTCAGCATAGTTTATCAGCAAGACCCTTAATTAAAATAGAAGCCTTAGTCTTAGTCCATGAAAAGACTTGAGTTCAATTTTGAAGAAACTCAGTCTCCTTTTCATTTTATTTTTAAAAAGATCAAATTTAAGATTTATTGACCATTTCATTTCAATCAAAGTGTTAATCTACAGTCAGCAGTAACTTTGAGACATTTTTCACTCTTGAAAGTGCAACAACATTCAATGCTTAAATATTTGGAAAGATAAAGTTATCTAGAAAAAGTAAACTGTCAACATTTCAAGTCTCCAGGGCTATTCATTAAGTCGGTAGGATTTTAAGTCTAATTTCCTATAACCATAATATCATACCAGTCCCTAAATCTACAATTGGTCATCAAAATTTTGCAAGGTTCCTGTGTGCAAGACTTAGCAACCTTTGACAGAAGAAGATATGTAGTAGAACACGGATATAGAGAACTCAGATGTAGCCATATTTCCTATGACCATATTAACAAAACCAGTCACTAAATCTACAATTGGTCATCCCAATGTTGCAAGGTGCCTGTGTGTAAGACTTAGCAACCTTTGACAGAAGAAGATATGTAGTAGAACACGGATATAGAGAACTCAGATGTAGCCATATTGGTTCCAGAGGTTAGTGGAGATATTATCGGAACATAAACTCTGGATTATCGAGAATGGGATGTAGCGAACAATTGGATATAGCAAACAAAGTCCCCTCCAAAGCCCTATGTATGACAGCTAAACGCGAGTAGCAAATACCGGATATACCGTACTAAATTTGTTGGTCCCTTGGTGTTCGTTGTATCCATATTCTACTGTAGTTGCATTTTCAACAAAAACCATAGTCTTTCAGGCCTATTGAGTTGACGGAATTTTAAATATGGTGCTGCCAATCACATGAAACC
Organism: Steromphala cineraria; assembly: GCA_916613615.1. Taxonomy (NCBI): domain Eukaryota; kingdom Metazoa; phylum Mollusca; class Gastropoda; order Trochida; family Trochidae; genus Steromphala; species Steromphala cineraria. The sequence continues at coordinate 1,254,733 of OU744729.1, forward strand.
AAATAAACCTAGTCATTCAGTTTGCCATTAATACAGCTGGGTGGACTAAGTGCAATGTGGATACAGTGCCCTGCCATGGGACACAACATACCGTATTTCCTCTAATAAGTGCCCGGGCGCTTATTTTTTCAGTACCCCTTTACCCCCCGGCGCTTATAAGAGGTATGGCGCTTATAGGAGGCCAGGCGCTTATTTCTTGCATAGAAAATTAAATTTGTGTTAGACAGTATTTTACATTGAATATCTTTAAAACATTTACTGAGGGATATAATTCAATGTTTTGGACCCGACGCTTATTAGAGAACTGGTGCTTATAAGAGGCCCGGCGCTTATTTTCTCAACAAGCTATGACCCCCGGCACTTATTGGAGGCCCGGCGCTTATTGGAGACCCGGTGCTTATAAGAGGCCCGGCGCTTATTGGAGACCCGGTGCTTATAAGAGGCCCGGCGCTTATTGGAGACCCGGCGCTTATTGGAGGCCCAGCGCTTATTGGAGGCCCGGCGCTTATTAGAGACCCGGTGCTCATTAGAGGCCTGGCGCTTATTTTCTCAACAAGCTATGACCCCCAGCGCTTATTGGAGACCTGGCGCTTATTGGAGACCCGGCGCTTATTGGAGACCCGGTGCTTATAAGAGGCCTGGTGCTTATTGGAGACCCGGCGCTTATTGGAGGCCCGGCGCTTATTAGAGGCCCAGCGCTTATTGGAGGCCCGGCGCTTATTAGAGACCCGGTGCTCATAAGAGGCCTGGCGCTTATTTTCTCAACAAGCTATGACCCCCGGCGCTTATTGGAGGCCTGGCGCTTATTGGAGACCCGGCGCTTATTGGAGGCCTGGCGCTTATTGGAGACCCGGCGCTTATTGGAGACCCGGCGCTTATTGGAGATCCAGCGCTTATTGGAGATCCAGCGCTTATTGGAGACCCGGTGCTTATAAGAGGAAATACGGTAGTAAGAGGTCCAAATCACAGAGTTTTGCTTTGTGACCAAAGATGAACCATGTTGCACTCAGCAAGTAACCAGGTTGAGACCATAACCACAAACAACAATAGAACCACAGGAGGGAAACCCCATCGCTACAGAGAGAATACAGTCAGCTGGTATTAATAGATACAGAGGAATATTCCAGCTAAGTGACTAGTTTATAACATGTTTTCTCTGCAGGCCTACAAAATCTCAACTTCAAAGGAGGTATTTAAAATAATCTTTATATTAAAGCATACTAATTCATCACATGGGGTAAGGCCTTTTACAAAATAAACTTGATTGGTGGAATTCTTTACACATGAAGTGTTTGAAGGGTATTTAAAGGAGCAGTGGCACGTTTTTGGGGGGAATATAAGGTGATGTCAGGAAAATGAAAATAAATGGTTCTAATTTTAAGCGGTATATTTAATCTAAATGAAGCACTAATAAATCAAAATGCCATGCATTTCCTTTTCTTACACAAAATGAATTAAAGGTGTTCCCACAAAAATGGCTTACAATGGACTTTATGTGAATCTTCATAATTTGTCCTCTGACTTTGGATGATTGGTTCGTTTAATGAGATATTTGACACCATCAAAAATAATACATTTAGCATTAACAGCATTTTCAGTAAGAAAAGGAAAATCAAAATTAAAAAAAAAAGAAGTGCTACTGCCCCTTTAAGGTGTAATACATGCAGCAAGATTTTCTTTATTACAACTTCTTAATTTTGAAAATCATGACGTTTTTGAATAAATGCTTATCCCTTCATCAGGTGGAATGTGGGGATACCAAAGTGGGATACACAGATGAGATATTTTGTTATCTATGGGATACGTTACTTTATCCCACTTTGTTATCCCCTGATGAAGGAGTAAGCATTTACTTTGATACATCATTTTCATACAGAAGTTTTTACCTAGGAAATCTGGCTGTCCTTAATACACATTGAACTTAACATGTCTGAAGATGAGATAATACAAGTTTATGCTTGAAACTAAATGAGTTGTGACAATCAATCCATTCTTTAACAGGCCACTTTCTGGAATACGAGCTTACAACTATAGAATGTACATATTGGGTTTGTCAAGGGAAAACCAGGTTGTTTAAAAAAATAATTTGCAGATACAAAATTTAGGCTGCACTTTCAAGGTTCAAGGTTTACAACATAAAATTTTAATCATGCATGCATATTTCAATATGATATTTGATTACAATCAAAGATGCTACCTGTGCATGATTAACGACAATGATGCTTACCTGACAAATTTACCTACATAGCAAATGATGGTATCGATTCCCTATTTAAGGTCCACAATAATGAAATCTCTCGATCTCTAATGCTAAAACATCGGGGGATGATGTCACTATCAATGCTTCCTTATCAGTTGTTGCTAGGCAACAGCTTGACAACGGTATGATGTCATCGGAAGCTGATACCAATGGTCAATACCAGACACATAACACACTTTTAATGACAAAATCGCACAATGAACAGATCGTTTTGTGTATTCAGTGGGATATCAAATCTTTTTCATGTTCAAATCCTTACTTGTAGATGCAGTCATCATGATTTATAAATCTAACGGATTACATACTTATTCTAATAGTTTGGAATTCTGAATATTTCAAACGGTACATACTTATTCCAATAGTTGCTCCTACTGAATATTTCAAATAAAAATAATGAATGGAAGATATTTTTGTACAACATGTATTTTTATACAACATTTATGAACTCTAAACATATAAACTTACAATTTGCAGTTATTGAAATATTTCTACTTATATTATCATTTTCTGTCTTAACACAAGAGACAGCTGATTAGAAAGCCAACACTTAATAAATGCATGTTCAGCAAAAATGTGATTCACTACATTAAATAAGCATGTTTAGACATGATTCCATCTTTCCTCTTGAAGTGTGTCAGCTGAACCAGTGCAAGATTAAATATGCATGCCTCTTTCAGCCAGAACATAAACAAACAATCTTGGGAAGCCAGCTTGCCTCACAAGGTCTTCTGAGTTTACCACGTACAATACTCTTTCCTTCATAAACACTGATAAACCATTTGTACATGCTGACATCCTTGATAAAGCAGAACAATAGAGGCAGATCTCCATGATGGTGTCCGAGGTCCTACCCAGGTTCAGAGAAACTCTCTCTTTCCTACAAGCATCGCTGCAGTAAATCATCCCCTCAAATTGGTTCCATAACCCTCCCCTTATCATTCCCATGTTTTCATATGCTTATTTATAAGCTGGCTGAAAGACATTTCAGATCCTAAACCAACATGAGTTGCCCCCTTATCTCAATGAGGCAGAGCTTGGCATCTTCCTGTCATTGGCTTGTCCTGATCCCTGCTATCGGGGTATCTCGGTTCCTCATCCAACCTAATCCAATAACTTACACCCTTGCTTCCATGACTCCCTCCCGGTACCCTACCACTTCCCTTATCAACTTCACCTTTCCACACTGGCAATAGACCCCTTTGTCCTCGTTTTCATCCCCAATAATGCTTCTCCTTTCAGGTAGCGGATCTTTCCACTTCCCTTATCAACTTCACCTTTCCACAGGGTGGACCTGCAATGCAAACCCTGATATCATAGCCCTGATCCCTGCTATCTGGGTATCTCTGTTCTCATCAACCAACCTAATCCACTAACTTACACCAGACTCCCCCGTTACCCTACCACTCCCCTTATCAACTTCACCTTTCCACACTGGCAACAGACCCCTAGTATCTTTGTCCCAAACCCTGGGTTTCATCCCCAATAATGCTTTTCCTTTCAGGTAGCGGATCTTTCCACTTCCCTTATCACCTTCACCTTTCAACAGTGTGGACCTGCAATGCAAACCCTGATATCGTAGCCCCATTCCCTGGGTTTCGTCCCAAATAGTTATTATGTTCTTCCTTTCAGGGAGCTAACTCCTGAAGTTCTACTTCCACTTCCCTTATCACCTGTAACTTTCTTCACTGTTTGTTGCTTATTTAACTCCAAAAACCTGTATTCCTATCTCCATTCCATTGCTAACATCCCATATGATTGATGAGTCTTCCCTTACTCCTCAAGTCTCCCTTTCACTCCTTTTATTTACTTCACCTTTCCTATCTGCACGTTCTTTCTTCACACTACAAACCCTGATATCCGCTATCAACTATTCTTTTGTCTCTGAGGCACATGTCTCCACAGGTCATCATACAACTGCCCTTATCACTTTCACTCACCTGTCCTTTTTCAATTCTCCTTCCGTTATATAAACCATGATATCATTGCCCAATTACCTGGACATCATCAAACAATTAACCTCACCCTCCCTAAGGAATTTATATACTTTCCGTTTTAATTTCCAAAGTCCCTGCAAGGAACTCATATGCACAAAGTAAACTCATCATAGAATAAGTTGGAAAACAATATTGGAGTCAGCCATTAACCTTTCCTTTTACCTCCCTCAGGTACTTACGATACCCTTTTCTTTTAATTCCAAAATCCCTGCAAAGAACTCATATGGGCAAAGCAACTCATCCTAGAGATAGTTAGATAACATTTTTGACTTTTGTCAATAAGTTTAAAAGGATTATATGGAAGAATATTATTTTAAGATAAAAATCAAAATTAAAATTATCCTTTTAATCTGTAGATTATTTCCCAGAGTCCCCTTCACTTCCTCTCCGTATCTCGGTCCTCGGTGCATGTGCATCAGCCCCATGTGCAGAAATCTGATCCCTACGCTGGTCTGTTTTCCTGTTTGCTGCATATCTCCTGACACGGGATGCAAATTGCCCCGATAAGTGTCTTTGTGGAACAAATAGCTTGCTCATTATCATCTAGGCACCTCCATCAATATGCATTATTGCCACAATCTATCTTTGATCATGAGTAATGTTCTCAGTGGCGATATCTACTAATTCTTCAATAGACGAAGAGAATACTTTAAATCTAAAGCAATGAGACGTATAAGCTGAGACATTTACTGAAAGATCAAAAAACAAATTTTATGTTTATTGACGATTAAACTTGACACAACAGCCATTGTCTAAATGCATTACCAAAGTAAAATTGATAATAAAATGGTACAAGATAGCATCATAGAACAAGCTATCAAAGCAAATAAGAGATTATTCTCTTCATTTTAGATATAAAGTCAAAATCCTTATATAATGTGCTACTTTTTTGTTACATTGGAAGAGTCAGTTAAGAAAATGGGTGAAATATTGCTCAATTGACGCTACAACTCCCTCCCTAGTCTGTCATCCAGACCCAAGGGCAAAATTAAATAGAGCCTTTGTAAGTCTAGAAACTAGTGGCCAGTCTAGTTGCCTCAGCCATAAGCTAAGCATTGTTCAGTATTCCCTTTTTTATTTTTTTCATAGCAAATATTAAAAAGTAAAATTTCAACAACAAATCTTTTCTTCAGGGACTATATGTTAGTCTACTCCCTCCCGATCCCTCCCTCCTTCTCTCGAGATCACTCACTTACTCACTCAATCATCCATTCATAGAAAATTTCCTCCATTAGGTTGAGTATCATGTTACATGTCCATTTATTTATTTCTGAGCTGTTTTTCTGTGTACTGACCTAAAGGTGAACTTGGAGATCAATGACCATTTTCCTATCTGTGAATCTATACCTTTTCTATTTACAACATGTGTGGTCAGGCAGATAGCATCTGTTAAACTCAAAGTAGGTTGTCAGGTAATCAGCACATTAGTCCAAGAGTAAACAACATTCCACATAGTCTAAGAAAAACATTTTGAAATGGAAATAGCACAAGAAATATTAATTTATATTTTTGCAATTAAACTACAAAGGTATCCATGAATGCATACTAATAATGACCTTACTAAATATCATATACAGTGCAACACATATTTAATGCATAGTTTTTGATATATAAACTTTATTTATTTTTTCAATGTGACAGGGTGAGATATAAGCATTCCTACTGGCTTTGGCTAGAGGGATATCTCTTTGGCCGAACAGGTAGAGTGTAGGACTCTCAACCCGGAGGTCCCGGGTTCAAATCAAGGTGGAGGTGGTTTCAAAATCACTTCTGTTTCATCAACATTGTTTCATTTCAAAACTATAAAATATAGAATAAATATTTTACACCCACACCCACACACACATATATGTCATTCACCAAAAGGCTGAAAGTTCTTGTGACAAAACTCATCGAAGTTCAAGTTCTTCAACAAATTGTTTTTTTCTATATATACATATATCTACATAAATATATATATATATATGATAAACATCCAATCAAAAGCATTTAAAACTGACAACCTTCAAGGAAAGGCAATACGAAGATAATGATCTAGCAAGAAGTGGTAGCAAGATCATGAGGCAGTCAGGCAATGAAGACCATTAGGCAACCTCCATTACAAGTCTCTCCCTATCTAGAACTAGACATCATGAACTCATGCTGTTTGGTGGTACAAATACACAGATACATGTTACTATACATTCTTTAGAAAACCCATTTTATCATTAGTTTACACTGACTGACTTAAAATACTAGAAACGTTTCTCAACACCTTCTAAAGCATCAAGGACAACATGCCCTAAATAGATTTAACTGATTTTAGCCTCCATTTCAAAACTCTTTCTTCAAGACGTATCAACATCTTTAATCAGGAACCTTGTTAAAACATATGCATCTTTTACAAATTCTTACACCAACATATGTATCATTTACTAACACTGTCTAAGGATAATAGTGTAAATGGTCTCAAAACCCTTTCAAAACACCCTACACAAAGTGCCCTAAATAAATCTAAAGCTTGCTACTCACCAAGGCACACAAGTACTTTCCTAGATGGCTAGCTGTCGAAAACACATCACTCCCTCCAGATGTCTGAATCCATTCTGCCAGTCCTTCAACTTGAAATAACTCTTACTCCATCAAACACCAACACAACATGATCTCATCCAAGACAAATGTTTCCAATCATTCGCAAGTACTCAAAGCTAGTTACACATTAGGACAGTTTCCCTCCGTAAACCTTCCTTAGTTCCCCCAAACAGAGCCAACTGCAGCAGCACCCACCAGGGCCGGGCTAGACTTGTTCACAAGACTCCTACACGCTCACAGGACAGATGGCTGCAGACTCACACCACCATCACAGCTTTTTTATAACAGTAAATATTTTATCATGTGGGGAAGTTCCTTCTGGAATGGGAGCCACGATATTCTGGGGAAGTCATTTCTACACTCAGGCAGCTTCTGGAATATTTCTGGAGGTAGAAATCTGGTCGTTTTGTTGCCATACTCATTAAGTAGATGTTTTGTCAGCTTTGAAGACGTGAAGTGTGCAGGAAAGAGAATAAAACTGCCAGAAGAGGAACAATATGTATAAGTGTATCCTTGCATCACAGCCTTGCCTCTCAGGAGTATGTATCATCTGTCTGTGGAATCTGCTGTTTTTTAGGGATACATCTTGAGATCATGTAAACCGTCATCATCATGCATCCTTGCTGTAGCAATGCTTCTGAGAACATTATTTCTCATCTGTCTGTGGAATGGTGATTCACTAGATGCTTTTCATTGTCTGTGAGTTCATCTAAACATACTAGCAAAAGTTTCAATTAAAATACCTCAAAAAGCTGTGTGTTTTTGCATATTTGGAGTTTAACCTTGGGGTACACTGAGTGAAGTTTTGTCATGGTTAACTCACAGACACATGTAATACGTTCTTGTTATACACTCTTGTAATACACTCTTCTGCTTGTATCAGCCAATCACTCAACAGAAATGGATATCACTGGTAACACATAAACGTTATATGTGTTATCACACACAGATTAGATAAGAATTGCACAGAAGTGGAGAAACCTTTCTATGATAGACTCTACATATGTAAACAAGAAACTTGTGAGAAATGCTTGCATTATATGATATGCTAAAGTGGCATGTTGTGAAGAAGAAGAAGAAAATAGATGCCAGGTCCTGTCTTCTTACACATCTGAAATTGAAATGGACATTTGTTCACTTCCTATTACGGGTAGTTGATAGAAATCATTGTCTGATTATTTTCACTTTCATAGCAACATTTTCAAGATAAAATCTAATTTCTTCATCAAATTTTACAAAGAATTTTGATATGAATGCATGAAGTCATTGAATAACGGACAGTATGGATAATGTATGATATTAGGAAAATAATCGCTCCATAAACTGTGAAAGCAAAACCAGAATATTTCCTCCAAAAATTACATACTGAAAGTAGTGTTTATTTTTGTCAATCAATACTTTCATCAAGAACAATAAAGAAAGCAAGTCAAATTGCAATCCTAATTCAACAAGAGAAGAGAAGATTCAAAAGGGATTATTGCTATGCAGATTCAATCCAAAAATCCAATTAAAAAAAACCCGAAATTTTCTAGACCCTGCATAGAAAACCTTTGTATACTAAAAACATATTTTCCTAAGCCTGAGCCATCTTATACAAATTTGATTCTCTGGAATAGAGAACTAAAAAAACTTTTTCTGGAGACCAACTTGACAAGAAACAACTTTAAATGATCAAACAAAAATCAGCCCAGAAACAAGACTTAACAAAGCTCAAACCTTGTGTAAGGTCCAGTCCACTGGAGATGTGAATCCTTGGAATGATCGCAAGCCTTCTGCGGTTCCGCTGCTCCTGTCGTTCGATGTCCCGGAGGAGTTGTTGCAACTCCTCAATCTCTGCCCGCAGTTCCCAGATCCTCTGTCTCCTCCTCGCCTTCTCCCCAGCCTCCTTGAGGAGGTCCTTGAGGTAGACCACCTCCTCTTCCAGCTTCTGCTCCTCTTCCTCCAACTTCTCCAAGGATGCAGAGTAGATCAGGTCCTGTGTCCAAGGGAGTTTCATGTGTTCGGTTCCATACTCGCTAATCGAATCATCCTCATAGCTGTACATGCCCATCAACTGATCATCAGTTCTCTGTTGGTTCCGTAAAGTTCTCTGCTTCGTAGGACTAGTCTCATACTGATTCATCATCTCTCTTGTTTCTTCACTTAGAGAAAGTTTTGCTGTATCTCCTTTTTCCATTCCTGCTTTTTCAGTGACTTCTCTTCTGCTCAAATTTATTGATATCTTTGTTGCAGCCCGTTGCTCATGTTCAAATTTGTTTGGTAATTCTCTGCGTTCTGAATTTCTTGAAGGACTTGTGCTTCTTTGTTCTTGATTTCTTTGTCCTCTTCTGAAGGTTTGCTCTTGGTTAGAGATCTCATCTTCATTTTCACGAATTCTCATTGATCTTTCTTCCAATTGTCTTGATTGAGGTGATACATCACTCGGTACCAGGTTGAAGGTCGTTTGTCTAGTTATTTCGTTTTCATTTTCATTTTCAATAATGCTAAAATTTCCACTATCTTCCATTGACCTCTCCATTTTAGACTTATCTGGTTGCCATTCAGCTCTCTGGTTGAATTGTCGACATTCATTCTCATAGCGTCGTAAGTCTGCAGTATCTGTTGAAGTCTCTCTGTACTTGGGGTACTGAATCCAGTCTGGTGTACTCAGGAATCTGCTCCCTCTGTTTGATGGCCTGACATTTTCATTTTGGGTAGCCAAGGGCACCTTCAGAGTAACTGGGTTCTTAAACGCTTCTGTTTCAGTGATAGTGTATGTTTCATTGCTTGACAAAGAATCTCTGCGTGTAGGTTCTTCAGAGACTTGTGTAGAAGAAGGTAAAGCTGCAGAGAACTGACTCACCACTCTCACAGACTTCCTTATTTGATCACCTGCTGTGACAAACTTGGATGTTGTGGGTTTTCTCTCGGTTGGAGTTTGGCTGACCTTACTTGGTATTCTGGAGGATTTCTTCATTGGACTTGATGGAGACGGGATGAAGGACCTCCGGACTGATGGTGCTCCTATCACTCTCCTGGGGGTGATGACAGGTTTGATGACGCGTGGACTCAGTGTTGAAGTGTAGGACCTCCTTGCAGGTGTTGCTCCAGCCGGTACTTTAGTGGATGTGGTTGTGGTCCTTCTCTTGGCTGTTGGACTCAAGCCTTGAACAGCAACAGTGGATGTCTTCTTACATAATTGGGGTGCATTCTCAGTAGTTGGTCTTCTATTCACAAGTCCCTTACTTGGATATAAGCGCAGGGAACTAATCCATGGCTTCTGGATTTCAAAGATGTATCTGGATGGACTGATGGTTGGTCCTTTGATTGCCATGTTGGTAGGTTTGGTTCTCAAAGATAAAACAGATGTAGATGAATCATTCTGAATACTTCTCAAAGGTCGGCGGACTGGAATACTGGATTTCTTCTTTAGTTTCAGAGATTTAGGAACTATAACCTTCAGTGAGGGATCCAGTGGGTTGAACCTGCCATATATGTAGCTTGAGGTGAGGCCCATCCTCCGCTGTTGCCACTTGTGTACCAGCCCAGATGGAAAGGCTTGGAGAATGACTGGCTCGTTCATGCAGGGACAGCAACTCTTGACCAGTACGCCCTTGTCCCTCATCCGCTTGTATGGGTCCTGATACTGGGACAGCCTCGAGGTCACGCTGAATGACAAACTCCGAACAACTGCACGATTCAGCTTCCTGAAAGGGTAACGTTTCAGCGAATCATTCCATGTTGAGATGCTTCTTCTCGAAGTGAGGGATCCATAATTCCAGTACCGTCCAGTTTTGAGGATCTGTCCTGGATCATCGAGCCCGTCACAGGGACAATCACAGGGGCACTGACTCCTCACCGAGACCCCCTTGTCAACCTGTCTCCCCCTCCGCACCTCCTCATAGACGCCCGTAGACAACATGTCCGCGTACTCCCTCCGGACTCTCACCGCCTTGCGGGAAGCTGGTGAGTACAGCTCAGACCTCAGAGAAGTTTTCCATGTGTTGTGAGAAGACATTTTGCTTGGTGAAAGTTTTAGTTTCAGCTGAGTGCTTGGAAACTTCCTGGGAGAAATGTGGCCACCTGTTTTGGCAGAGATTATCAAACCTTGTTTTCTTCCTTTCACTGCATCAAATGTTGTGAAGCCGAAAATAAGGTAACAAATAATCTCGCAAACGTCCTTAAAGAACACCATGAAAGGGGTGATACTGTTGCAAAATCAAGACGAAAAAGCTAAAATGCGACAAGCGACAAAACTAGCCAACTATTCAGCACACCTATATTTGATGAACTCGCAGAATAATTACCTGATGCAGCACATATAGAACAGAGAAAAGAACCAATCAAAGAGCTTCATGGGCACTTATCATGCAGTGATGACTTTATTTCATTACATCAGTAATACATTTCGCCTATTAATTAACTGTTTCATTGCCTATGTGGGACACAATCACCAACATCGTTACTACCGACAAGGGAGATAACTCTCAGGTCTTTAGTGCATGCTGCACACCACAGAACACTTTTCCTCGACCCCTGGCGACCTAAAGCATCTCAAAGCATGGCACTGTTGGTCAGTACACGCACCATGTAATAATCTTAATTGTGAGGAAGAGGCCTCCTATCTGCTAATGGACGACTTGTGAGCAGCATCTCAATTAGTTTATTGCATTAGTGGTTACAGTTTGCCTGAGGCATGCCACCATGCACGGCTCTCACTCCGACATCACTGATCCCTGTGTTGTACAGTCGGGGAACCCAGGCTGCATACCACTAATAAATAAGATGGTAGGCAGGATCTGTATCAGAGGCCAGTGGAACACATCGTTAATGTAATGATCTAATTTGCATGATATAAAAATGCTATGTAAGCATTATCAAGATTGAGTTCATTGCCAACTATATTTATTTTTTGAAGTTAGCAGGACATTTTAATGATAATCATTCCCCGCTTCTTCTGTAATATTGAAGGCCAGTCTATTCATTGCTAAACAGTGGCAAGACCTTGACTTGTTAATAACTGTCTTTGTAATTGTATTCTGGCCAATCAGAATGACACTTAATAAGTTACTGTAATGAATCACAATTGAAATAGCAGTGAAGATAAACAAACTCATTGCATGTCAAAAATATTGCAAAGGAAAACAGATCCAAATTATGTAGAAGATAAAATTATTGATAATTAAATGTCTCATCTTTGAAATATAACAGAATAATTCATCATTTTACAGAGTCATCTGATAATAATTCTCTAGTTGTCTCATCTAAGAAGTAAAAACTTAAAACTTTATCTGAAGAATTTTCAAATTATCTTTTCGTGAACGCAATATGATATAGCTGATCATGAAAGACAGATTATCATTTACAAAGACCACATTTGAATATTAAATACATTACAACTCAAGAAGTGTTTAGTTTCTCGTAGTTTATGACTCACTGTGTCTCCTGTTAAGATGTAGAACTCGACCACATATCAGCTCTCATGCACTGTCAAACACTGTATATAATTGTTGCAGAGAATATATACATATAGCTTCACACAAGGCTTCACATTGTTTATCATTGTAGGAGACAATTCGTCAAAACACATTCAAAAGGTATACCTGATATTTTAATCAACTTTTGTGTGTGATTCATGCAGATGTTTCTATTTTGAATAGAAATTGGCATATTTTTTGAAAGAACAAGTAAACAAGAGAACAAGTTCAAAGGTTCAAAAACCCGCAACAGGTTAACCTCTTAAAACAAGTTAATGCTAAGGGTATAATAAAATAATACATATATCAGTTTATGCATTTTCAATATGTCATTTGACTTTTATTACCCTGGATAGAAACCCATAATGATGTAACAGGGTCTCTGGAATTAAAAGTTGATTTAAAAAAAACCACACATTTTGTTCTACATTATACTGTCACTACCTACGAGCTCCACACAGTGTTTAATCTCTCCCACCGTCAGCCTTTACCATACACTTCATCAGTCATGTGACTCCAACTACCTGCTTCTGACTCTGTATTGATCTCAGGGTTGTGAACCTAACTCTTTCATAAATTATTAACCATTCAAATATGAATAAATGGTTCCCATGAAATGACTGTAAATTGAAACACAAAAGCAAGCAAAAAAGGAATGGAGTTTAAGATAACAATGATAAACTAGCTTGGTCGATCCTGCATTGATCAATATGATGTTAACTTCCTTCATACCCTTACAAATCAATGAATATACCTGACCTATAGTTGACAACTTCATTAATTATTTACTTTTCATATTTAGTTGCTCACAAGAAATGGTTGTAAAACAATTTTAACAGAAAAACACTAACAGGTTAAAGAGGTAAACAAATACCTTAGCAAGTAACACACCTAAAAATCAATATCAATGGTTGAAATTGTCATGCATGAAAAAAAATTATTTATAGACAAAACATTTTACTTTTCATATTTAGTTGCTCACAAGAAATGGTTGTAAAACAATTTTAACAGAAAAACACTAACAGGTTAAAGAGGGAAAACAAATACCTTAGCAAGTTACATACCTGCAATTCAATATCAATGGTTGAAATTGTCATGCATGAAAAAAAATTATTTATAGACAAAACATATTCTTTGTCAAATAATTCAACTTTCAAAGTAAAAATTTCGAATTAACATTTACATAAATGACACATAAAGAAACATTTGATATGTAAATAATGGTCAGGACAAGTGTTTAATGAATAATTTTTCAGTCCAAACATTGTAATTTGCAAGTGACATGTAACGTCCCCTTGACCTGTGACCTCTTTGACAGACATTTTAAGGAACATCTAGAAAGAAATAATCTTCTGATATACAATTAAAGAATCTCTATATCTATATCTTAGATCACTGTAGCCATACAAGTACAGGACAGTTAAAGCAGAGAATCTCTTGTATTGATCAGTGCCAGATGCCAGCTCAGCTAGCCGGACCCAGGGTTAGAGATGGAACCAATCAATACACTGTGCTGACATAGGGTCTAATAGAACAAACTGGATTGACAAATGTTGATCTTATGTTTCAATTAGATAGTTAAATCCCTTTGCCTGCAGGTAATATGATACTCCAGTCCTGCATTATGGTGCTTCACAAATCTTTGTCTGTGGAATGTACCGGTATAATTATTTGCCACTCAGAATGGTCCTGGACTAATTTACGGCTAAGTGTTTATTTTACCTATTCCTCGACGTAGATATGTGAAGTAATTATCGTTTTAGAAGTTTGGTGAAAATGTGCATTAAATTGGAGACATGTTTATCATGTCAAATTTCTTTTCACATACCGTACAATACCACTCCATTCTGGTTGATGATTTCAGAAATAATGTTAATGACTTGATATATTACTGACACCATTTGGCAGGGAGATAATGTTTCTCAATATCACCATTCATAGCTTGTTGTTTTGATTTGTTTTGTGGAAAAAGCAGAAAAGTAAAAAAAATACATTGACATGATTTATAATAAAAATTGCCATTCCTTTTTAAATAACTTCTTTGAGAGGCATTTTAGAAGTTGGAATGACAATAATGCTGAGGAATATATGGATGACAACTTCTTTGTTCATTGTATGCGACGTTTCGACACAGATTATTGTGTCGTTCTCAAGCAGAGGAAGAGTAATGAAGTAGGGGCATATATAAGTAATTAGTACAATACACAATAACAACAACTTAATGAAAAGAGTAAATGTAATTAAACAAGGATAAGTGGTAGCATTATCCTTTTTATATGTTTTAACATTTTTCTCTAAATGAGGATAACTTAGCTAAATGCTAGAGATATCCTGTGGCTAAAGAATCAGACAACCTCCCACTCAATCTTCCACCCACCAGTCAAAGCCTCCAATACTGTCATATATGAAGTTTGAGGAGAACCGTTTTAATCTAACCTGCATTCGTTTATATGCATCTTTAATGTATTTTTGTTGACATGACATTTATTTATTTGACATAATCAGTTCTCTATTCAGTTACAAATCATATTAAATTCATGTGGCAAGACAAAGAAAAGAAATTATTTACATATTTGGATTTACATTAAAAATTTGGATTTAATTTCCTTTTAACAATATATGATTAGCTGTATCATGTGTATCAGTCAAATTTAAAATCACAACATAAATAAAACTTGACAATGTAAGAATATGAATAAAGCTTACCCCAGACTATCATTAGCACTCAAAACACATAATCAAATGACCCAAATAATGTCTGTGGGCTCAGCCAATTAGAGTAATTTCCTGGTAATTGAAGTGGTAATGCTGACAGTCTAAGGTCACCTTGACCCCTGACTAGCGAGGACAGAAACTGATGGTTCTACTATGGTAATGCTTCCACTGAAAGGCAAATTAGGCTACTATTAGCATGCTCCAGGGGTTAGTGTCTGCGGAATCGTATTTCCAATAACAATTGTCTTCATGTGTAAACTGTTTGAGTATCAAGTTTATGTTATGCTATATACCTGTCTATGATATGTACATAGTAAAGCATTTTATAAAGTATCAAGTTTATGTTATATTTGTATATGATATGTACTTAGTTAAGCAATTTATAAAGTAAAAGGAAATAATTTTGGGTAAAAGTACAAAAAAAAAACATTCATATTTTTCTTTGTATTTATATATGTATCCGATTCATGTTCACATTAAAACATTACAGAACATGAAATTATTCCAAGAAACCCATAACAAAAAAGACAAGAAAAATAAACAATCTTTATTTTCAAAACCTAAAAATTTAATCATAATCTATGGTTGAGTGACTAACTATTTCTTATCATTTTTATACAACAAAGTAAAGAGACCTTATATAATAACTCCATACTTTATTTTGACAAAATAATGTTATATATGTTATTTTTCCTTACCTAAAGAATGCAAAGTCAATTGTTTCATACCATATTTTCCTCTAGCATGATCAATAAGGTCAGGCAAGGAAGAGATTTTATTTGCTAGATAAAACCATTCCAGACAAGTGATCAACTTAAACTTGGCAGAACTCCAGTGCAAGTAAATGATTAGCCGTATCAATAGCTTGTTTTCTTATCCTGTATCAAAGCAGGTCTTGACTATTAGCGGTAATACGTTCTGAACAAGCACAAGGATATAGTCTGCAATATGCTTTTTTGAACTTTTTGATTTTACATGTTCTTTGATTTCTTACATTAGTTTCTTTGATTTTTCATTGTGAAATCATTGTTTGGCTATGAAAATAAATCAAAACTGTAAATATGTCTTAAGGATATAAAACTGTAAAAAAATTGGTTGACAATGATAGAGTTCAAAAAAGTAAATAAGTGTCACAGAATTATCTAAAGAACACATACAAATGCAAATAACTGCCTATATCATCTGCATCAGAGAAGCAAAATTAGGGTCACACAAACAGCGTACGACAATATTATATATTTAATACATTTACCATAGAGGATTAACGTTCATATTCACGACAAACAAAAACAATTTATGGTTAAAAAAATGTCATGGAGCATTAAATTTTGTTTCATCATTTACTTCCACATTATCTCTAAAAAAGTGAACATAAATGGAATGCATAACCGGCATCTCCAACCATAGTATTCAGAAGACCTATAGACATCATAACAATAATTATGTAATCAGGAGTGAAAATCCAATATTTCCACTTCCAGCTGGATTAAAACCTGAGACATCTGGGTTGAGAGTCATGCAGACACTCTCTGTAGTTTAACCAGTAGGAATGCTTTTGAACTAACCATATAAAACCGTTTTACATTATCATATTCATAACCCCCGCTTCCAATGATTATAGATCACATCAGCAATTCATGACCCATCTGTCACAGAACATTGTAATACAAACTCTCTAATGAAGCTAATCAGTTGACGCTCCTGAGGAAGCTGGTTATGTAAGAGTTATTTCCCCTGTTGCTTGGTTATGTAAGAGTTATTTCCCCTGGTGCTATCAGCACCATTAATGGAAGCAATTAGTTACTAATTAACCTAGCGGCCATCTGTCCACAATGAGGGTAATCAGGGGTAAGGGTCAGTTAGGGACACTCTGGGAATTGATGTTAGGTCACAGTGGATCAATGTTAGAGTTCTGTGGCTGATAACATCATAACTAAAGTTGGACATTGTCGGATGGTAAAACAAAGAATGGATGTTTCATCTAGGAAAGTCTATAAGGATGTCTAAGTACATGCAGTGTTCGAAATAACCATTAGTTTGGTAGCTCGATGCTAGTTGAAATTTGCCTGGGCTAGTAGAAAAAAATGTAATGATAGCCCGGTTTGCTAGTGTGGATTGGTATATCAAAAATATTTTAACTTATTTTCATTCAATTTGTAATTAATTCAGTTACTATTTTGTGTGAGTTTCGTTACTTTGTAGGGGATCTTGAAAAATTATTTCAAACACTGAGTACATGGATGTTAAAGAATATTGGCAGATATTGAGCAGCACTCTCTGGGGTGGGTTTTGGCGCTATACAGATATCAGAATGATTCTAATTAATCAATGATACCATTAAGAATACCTGATGATATCATAATGCTTTGATGAATTGACCATGATTGATGGTACCATAGCAAATGGATGTTGAAGCTATGAGTAATTTTAGTTTGAATCAATTACACTCTTAGAAAAAAATTATTATAGTACTGACAATATTTTACGGTACCATCATCATTGATATCTGATGGTACCATAAGATTGGATGATGTTTGCAGAATTTAGAATGAATCAATATTAGCACAAAAATAGAGCCATTGGCTCTGTAGCTCATCAGGCATCATATCAAGTTTGCTTTATACAGGCAAGATGAGCTAAAAATGAAACTGATGTTACCTATTGCAAGAAAACCTATAAAAAAATTACAAAACAAATGTATTATCACTCAACACTTTCTAGATAGTCAATATCAGACAGTGGAAGTCCACACTAAAATATCCAAGGAGAAATAAATTTGCCATAGACTGTCATCTAATGGAGAAAAATAGGTTTTTAAGATTGTGACCCCTGTGACCCTATTTGGGCTCATGGGGTCACAAAACCTACAATTTAGAATCCCAATTGGCCAAGGAGTCTACATGCAGTCTTTCAGCTCAATAGACCTTTAGGAGCTAAAGATGATGATGAAAGTGGCCAAGGAGTCTGCACATATAATTTCAGCTCTCTAGACCTTTTGGAACTTGAGAAGAAGATGAAAATAGGTTTTTAAGGTTGTGACCCCTGTGACCCTATTTGGGGTCACAGGTTCACCAAAGTTACAAATTAGAATCCCCATTGTCCAAGGAGTCTGCACATATCACTTTTAACTCTCTAGTCCTTTTAGAACTGGAGAAGAAGATGAAATTAGGTTTTTAAGGTTGTGACCCCTGTGACCCTATTTGGGGTCATGGGGTCACGAAATCTACAAATTAGAATCCCCATTGGCCAAGGAGTCTGCACATATAATTTTTAACTCTCTACTCCTTTTGGAACTGGAGAAGAAGATGAAAATAGGTATTTAAGGTTGTGACCCCTGTGACCCTATTTGGGATCACAGGGTCACAAAATCTACAAATTAGAATCCCCATTGGCCAAGGAGTCTGCACATATCATTTTTAACCCTCTAGTCCTTCTGGAACTGGAGAAGAAGATGAAAATAGGTTTTTAAAGTTGTGACCCCTGTGACCCTATTTGGGGTCACAGGGTCACCAAAGTTACAAATTAGAATCTCCATTGTCCAAGGAGTCTGCACATATAATTTTTAACTCTCTACTCCTTTTGGAACTCGAGAAGAAGATGAAAATAGGTATTTAAGGTTGTGACCCCTGTGACCCTATTTGGGGTCACAGGGTCACCAAAGTTACAAATTAGAATCTCCATTGTCCAAGGAGTCTGCACATATCGTTTTTAACTCTCTAGTCCTTTTAGAACTGGAGAAGAAGATGAAAATAGGTTTTTAAGGTTGTGACCCCTGTGACCCTATTTGGGGTCATGGGGTCACGAAATCTTCAAATATAGAATCCCCATTGGCCAAGGAGTCTGCACATATCGTTTTTAACTCTCTAGTCCTTTTAGAACTGGAGAAGAAGATGAAAATAGGTTTTTAAGGTTGTGACCCCTGTGACCCTATTTGGGGTCACAGGGTCACCAAAGTTACAAATTAGAATCTCCATTGTCCAAGGAGTCTGCACATATAATTTTTAACTCTCTACTCCTTTTGAAACTGGAGAAGAAGATGAAAATAGGTATTTAAGGTTGTGACCCCTGTGACCCTATTTGGGGTCACAGGGTCACCAAAGTTACAAATTAGAATCTCCATTGTCCAAGGAGTCTGCACATATAATTTGTAACTCTCTACTCCTTCTGGAACTGGAGAAGAAGATGAAAATAGGTTTTTAAAGTTGTGACCC
This sequence comes from Steromphala cineraria, assembly GCA_916613615.1. NCBI lineage: Eukaryota > Metazoa > Mollusca > Gastropoda > Trochida > Trochidae > Steromphala > Steromphala cineraria. The sequence goes on from OU744729.1 coordinate 1,273,940, forward strand.
CTGTGACCCTATTTGGGGTCACAGGGTCACCAAAGTTACAAATTAGAATCTCCATATGCTAAGGTACTTGTACACAAAATTTCAGCTCTCTTATGTGTATGGTTCATGAGGAGAAGTCGAAAGTGTCAAAAGTTTACGGACGGACGGACGACGGACGGACGACGGACGACGGACGGACGGACGCCGGACGACGGGCCATGCCATAAGCCCATCTGGACTTTCAGTCCTGATGAGCTAAAAATGGTACCATAATGAACTGATGTCAAACCTTCCTAATGATTCCAATGCTAGCAGATCTTTGTTAATGATAACACGATGAATCAGTGTTCATCCAGAGCGGCCATTAACATGGCAAATGAATGTCAGAGCTAACACCGGGAGTCAATGTTAGGTGGTGACTGTAACTAACTTGAAGAATCAATGTTTGGTGATGTCTAATAAAGACTCTGTACAAAGAATGCACGTGTTGTCAGCAACAGTTAGCTTCCAGTCCATTTAACATTGGCTAATCGGCTGTGAAATCATGGCTATTCACTGCCGAGCTCTTGTAAATTTCAACACAATTAAAATTGACAATTCTCTTTTTCTGTCATGATATTGCATATTTAAGTTGTTTTAAAATTGTTTTATAAGAGTTAAACCTGTTATTGAGAAAGTAATTAACACCATATGAATATTGTAACAGCTGATTTTTATGGTGTCCTTAGCTAAAGATATTGAAAGGGTACACTTAAATAATCTCATAAAAATCTCAATGGGATTATGTTAGTTAAACAAAAAGGTTCCAAGTGATAACATTTCTGGAACAGTCAACAGTATTGATAAAACCAATTTCTAATGATTTGTCAGGCACTGATATAGCAACTGAATATTTCATGTCAAACAAACATCTTTCAGTCACATAAAACCACATATCGAAGACATCGTATTTTCCTTGACATGTACGGATTGTGTTCACAGTCTGAGGTCTGCAAGTTTCATCCTTCTGTCTGTATGTCTGTATGTCTGTATGTCTGTATGTCTGTCTGTCTGTCCTTGCAGCGTGTATATATGGTAATGAAGTGAGATATTGATGAAGTGACACCAACCAGTAACTCTACACCGATGTGAGTGATGTGACTCATAGCTAGTGAGAAGATCCAACCTACGCCACGCTATTTCTGTACAGAATTAAAGGTTTAAAATATTGTTTGTAAAGGTATCATGATTGAAGATTTGGATTTACAGATATTGATGAATCGAAATGAACTACTGTCTGGCCCATTAGACTAGTGGTTGGAATGCGTCATAGAGTTTGGTATTTCCAATCCACCTTGGAAGCATGCAACCATAATGATTTTTTTCAGTAGACAATTGACTTTGAGTTAAGATGTTATATAAAATAAAACAACTTCATACATATAACTTTACAATGTGAGTCCTACATTTGAATATAATCCCCTGACTTTGCATCATAAAGCCTTCGGGGAGCTACGGGAAAACAAGATACCTCCAAAACAACAGACAATTCCTGATAGGTTTCTAAATTCTGTTTGAGAGATTTTGCAAACTGAAGTATAAGAATAAATTATAATGCTGATAATACTGAAGACTCCCTTTCCTGTAACCACAATCTGATATGAGTCATATAACATAAATATCATCCTCATTTGTTATGAGATATAATGCATAAGTGCATGCTCAAAGCACTGATATTATAATAAGCCAACGTTTTAATCCTGTAAATACTAAGAGAATGTACCCAGAGAGTAAAGATGTTCCGTAGTTTGAAATATCACATTAGATATGTATAAATGGTCATAAAAATGTTTCAATAGATAATATGAATAATGTGAGTCAGAAATGCAGAAGAAAACTTTCCCAATAACTCCACTGAGTCTGCTGGGAGTTCACTGAATAAATTTGGACAAATGAATTAAGAGACAGTATAACTTTAAAGATTTCTCGGAATATCATGTTTGTGAAATAATAAAATTCCTCATCAACAGAGAAAATATAGAAAAACATGTACATAGAACTTGCATATCAAGATTCTGGCAATAGAAGTCAGAAAAGCAAAGTGTGATACAGTAGAACACGGATATAGCAACAATCGGATATAGTGAACAAATTTTCAAGTCCCGTCCCTATATAATATCATTAAAATTATATGAGTATAGCGAACACCGGATATAGCGAACTAACTTCTTTGGTCCCTTGGAGTTCGTCATATCTGAGTTCTACTGTACTTCATTTTGAATCGATTGTAAGGTTTCACCAAGCATACTCTCTATTACTTGTGACATGATTACACATGCCTGAAAATTTGGTCAGGGACGTTTTTACACATGTCTCAGTTATTGTGATTATATTCAAGTATTTCATACGATTATTCAGACAGCATGACACCTTGATGCCCGGTAAGTACCCATCTCAATGAAAATACAAATTAATTGTTGTTAATATCAGCTCTTTATAAAATATTTCTGTTGCACATCTTGACATTTTTCAGAGTTCTTTGAAACTCATGCAAAAATAAGCTGTTAATCTAGAAGTTTTCAATCTCAACTGACACATATTGGATCAATTTCACCCGAACCAAGGATGGCACTAATCCATTGCATGTCTGGTAGCAATATCAATATGCAGACAAATAGAACACCAGACCATATATGGTCTATTATGGATTTCTAAACGGTTCACCTAAGCGGCCTGCCAACTGGAGCAGAACATTCATTATACAGCAACAATGTGCTTTCCATTAGGTACAAAGGGAAAAAAACATGTGTTGATTTGTTCAGTGGACAAAGGACATTCAGAATTGATCAACTCAAAGCACAAAAAGTAACCCAAATTCATTTGTTCACAGGTTTGGAGGTCCACATTGTACCTGGGACTGCTGAGGAGATTATAACAATCTGCAGCTACATTTCTTTGTGTGAGAGTGCTTCAAGTGCTTTATGGTGGTGTTGATCTGATTAGACCCCTGACAGACCGAGGAGACTGCAAGTGACTGGGTTCCGTGTCACTGCTAAATATAGAACAGCAGGGTAACAGGAGATGCCATGTGATGTGACCCACACCCCCCACCGCATGATCCTTCATCAACCTTGACAGGGCAAAAAGACTTTCTTTCTACCTCACACTAGTCATCATTAGTCCTGCTTCATGGCTGTGTGTCAGATAGGAGCCTTTGATACAGTCTAGGTCCTCATTTAGTAAGTCTAGACTTAACCAACATTTAATAATTGATTGATAACATTAGACATTAATATCAAGAAAATTGTTGCATCACATGAAGTATGTATCAAAGACAAAGTTTTAATCTTGTCTACAATAAATGATTCTGTATGGTTAGGCCATCAAGTACTGTGCAAGTGGTTAATCTTGCAACAAGAGCTATAGGGAATAATATGAGACCGATATGACTCACAATCACTTGGGTAAATAAACATGATGATCTACAGTATCACATTGTAACTGGTTCAGTCCTGAAACAAAACACGTGCGCCAGACAATAATGTATGAAGACCCTTATTATGCAAAGTGGAACCAGCTTCCTAAATCATAGATACTACATCCAAGATATTTGACAAAGCACATTTTTTCTTAAACAAAATGACAAATAAAACAGTAGCTAGGCAACAGGACAGTGAGTTTCTATCACATCCACTTGTGGAACCGGCTTCCATGGCGGCCATAACAAGTGGTTGACATCCCAGCCATTTCCCCATGTTCCAACTTGCTACCAACAGAACCAGAATACTTACTGCTCTCCACACCGCCGGCCTGCATGGTATCCATTCCGTTGTCAACTTCGGCCATGTTTTCCTATATTCCTGGAGCTGAGAGTGACTGCTAGTTGAACGTCAAGGCGAGGACTCGGCAGCCATTCAAAGTCTCACTGTGGAGTCTGGGGAGAGACAGCATTAACAATTCAGTGCATCGATCGATGCAGCATAGATTATTGTTCCGTAGTATTGATTGCTCTCTGCTAGCAGAGGAGAATGCGGGGTAATCGCGGGCAATTTGAAAAGTTAATAGACACGCTCCCAGGTAATCACACGTGAACAGCTCGGTACAAACATGCAATTAGTGGCTTTGAAAGTCGTGAGGCATGCAATAACAACTGACAGCTATTCATGGCTTAAATGTTACTCTTTAAATCAACACAATTGCTGATGACTTAATGACAGACATAGGTTAACATTATGAATCATGCAGAGGTTTAAAGGGTAGTAAACGCTATGTTGGAGAACAGTACATAAATACTCCAGCTTCATCTGTACTAAAGTAGTTTGTTTGGATTGGTAGAAGTCAGATTCAATGTATCATGGTAAAAGATTTATGGAATGATCAATTCCATCAAAGACTGAAAAATGTTGGAACAGCCAATGTGAAAGATAAATTAATCTGACTTTACCAGCATATAACTGTGCATACCTTACTGCATATATCCATCTGTGTATAGCTGTCTACATTTACTTGCATAGTTTTACCTGTATATCTATTTGTCTATATCCACCTGTCAATTTTATGCTGTGTACATCAACCTGTCTAAATCAACTGTTCTATTTTTACCTGTATATCCACTCATCTTTATCCAACTGTCTATTTCTATCTGTGTATATCTTTATATTTTCACCTGCGTATATATCTATTTGTATCTACTCACCTATCGAAGTGGCTAACTATGTATATCTACCCGCTTATATTCCTCTGAATTTATCCATCTGTATAAATCAGCCTGTCAAAATCTACCTGCAATTTTTACCTGCATATCCACTCATCTATATCCACCTGTCTATATCTACCTGTCAATTTTACCTATATCTAAACGTCTATATCCACTTGTCTATTTCTACCTGTATAGCTATCTGTCTATTTCTACCTGTATATCTACCTGTCTATTTCTACCTGTTTATTTCTACCTGTGTATCCACTTGTCTATATCTACCTGTTTATCTACCTGTCTTTATCCACCTGTCTATTTCTACCTGTGTATCTACCTGTCTATTTCTACCTGTCTATATCCACCTGTCTATTTCTACTTTTATATCTACCTGTCTATATCCACCTGTCTATTTCTACCTGTCTATATACTATAGTCTCATTCTACCTATATATATCTACCTGTTTATCTACACAATCTATATCTACCTGTCTATTTCTACCTGTGTATCTACCTGCCTATTTCTACCTGCATGTATTGTATATCTAGCTTTCAACACATGACACTGCTTCTCTACACTCCCTGTACCTAGCATGTAAAGCAAAGAAGCAAACGTAGCTCTGTTACTCATACTGGAGCAAGAAACCTTATCGGACGATCTGTACACTAGAATAGCTGGTAAACTCGGATGTCAGGGTTGTTGGAATGGTTCCATACTTTATTTAGTCCTGTTTATTCCTGGCACAACACCTGTGAACATCTACCTCTACACTCATCTGGACAAATTGACTGTAAGTTTATAGGTAATGTGAAATTTCTTTCTGATTTCCCACACTTGCATAATTGAGTTAAGCCCATTTTCTTTCTTGTTCATGGAATGTTGGGAAGGCATTTACTGGAATTGAATAATATATTTGGCAAAGGAACCATGCCAATAAAAAAAAGAAGAATATGATATTGGTATAAAAAGACATCTAATAACATAAAATATAAGACATAACAACTATAGCTATTTACGGCACCAAACATATGAAATGCAGAAGAGAATTTACAGCCCTTACAGGACATTCAGATGTAGAATACAAAAGAAATGCAAAGTGAATTCACCCGCAGAAGCTTGGAGCATGCTTACAGAATGTTCGCAATAAAAAACTTATCCAGAAAATCTTATTTTTCTTCAGAAAGGTAATCGCTAACAACTAAAACATATATCATCAATAAAAAAGAGTTCAAATACCCCTCTAAAAGCATATTTTCCTTTCATACAATGTGTATTGGCACGGCTAAACCAAAAGATATATGAGAGAACTGCTGTCTAATATTGGCAAGGCGAAACCAAAAGATATATGAGAGAACTGCTGTCTACTGTAACTACCTACATGAGTTGAGTCAGTCAGGTGATGAACTGTAGCTGGTACTGTGGTACCCATGTTAGACTACATCTGACAATGCCTCTAGAGATGGTTCCCACCTGTGTTACTTCTCTCCAGGGAGTAATTACCTCAGTAAGTAAAACATACCTCAGATAGAGGCGCTTATCAGGTAACAGGGAGAAACCACAAATTATGCAACTTAGTTATGAGCAGATTAAAATATTCTATTTCGTGCCAGTTATGTCAGCCGAGTGTCAAATTTCACATTTCAGAGAAACAATGAGTTATGCAACAACCACTCCCTACCATCACATGTATGATTGTTCCACCCATCTGTCTGATTTTTCATGTCGTTACTCAACAGGCTTTTAAATGGTACAAAATATTTGTGTAGTAAAGGAGAACTTTTTGAGATATTATCAGAGAATGTACATACAAAGTAGGAAGATATTCATAAAAGTCCAGAGTTGAAGTATTTTTGTGTATGGAAATGACCATCATAAACCAAAACTATTTCACTTATAATATTTCTTTGTTAGGGTATTTTCTATTTGCTTTCCATACAGAAATCCTACATGTACAACACAATCAATATGCCTCCATTCCCTGCCTCTGTTGTAGCTGGGTTTTTTTTTTAAAAAAACCAAAACAATAATTTGTTTCATATGGTATGTACAAATAGAGCCCAATGGTTACTTTACACTTATTTACATGAACGTAAAGATACTGAGATATTATGACACTCTGGTAAATACATCAAATTTCAATTAATATTTTCTTGTGATCATATATCTTGTAAACACTATGACACTTATTTCCACTTATTCAAGATAATAATCTTCACAAAGGCATAAAATATAAAGCCAAGATTTATTCTATCCATATGCAACACTATGATTCTCATTTCCACCAACTCAAGATAAAAATGTTCAGAAAGGTATAGGAAATAAATTAATAATCACAACAGTATTTAACAACTTGAGCACTATAAGTTAAGACCACAAGATAATTGTTGAGTTAACACACCCATCACTTCCAAGCTCCTCCAACTCTTCATCAGGGGAATTACCTCCATTACACTACAAGGGGTCCCCTGAAGACAAGTATCTCTCTCTAGAGAAGTAACGTCAACAATCTTTCACTTAATTAGCCAACTGCAGCTCTCCCCTCCCATCCTCCCTTACATTAATTAACTGCAGGTGATTACCTAGACTAACATTTAGTCTCAGAAGTATTTTTTTCAATATTGACAATATTTTTAAACAAATCATGTATGAAAACAAAATGGAGCCCAGAAGATGCTTTAACTTCACTAAAGCTGAGCGATCTTGACTTGCTATACTTTCTAGACTGGGTTGGTCATCAAATAAATATTTTTGTTTTAGGGTCTGGATGACAGACTAGTGATTATCCAGCTGATGATCTATTCTCCCGTATAAGTCGGGAGCTAGACTAACATTTAGTCTCACAAGTATTTTGTTCAATATTGACAATATCTTTAAACAATTCATGAGAAGATGCTTTAACTTCAGAATGATCTAGACTTGCTATACTGCAGTAGACTTGGTTGGTCGGCAAGTGAATAGTTTTGGTTTAGGGTCTTGATGACAGGACTAGTCAGGAGCCAATGGGGGATGAGAGGCATTTCTCATGCTAATGTGAACAGGAATAAACCTACATTCAGTCCCAAAATTTTTTGTAAAAATTATTAAATTTGTTTTGCTTAAGATGCCTCTTGTTCAATCAAAAATCACTTTTCAAGAGGTTAGTTTTCATGCTAGGGTTAAATTAAGGTTGAAATTTTATGACTTTAACCCTACCAAGACAGTAAATATCGTTTGACAGCTTCAACATGGGTACTCAAACTTTTAAGTACCAACTTAATTTATTCTAATAGATGCCTTTTTGTTTATTCCCTTCCTACCCACTTACTCAAAACATCTGCCAGGCAATGAAGGGTTAGACACGGCACGAGTATAAATTGTCACTCCAGAGTTTGAAACTCAGCTTTTCTGACATCACTTAGTACTAATATATTAGGTGCTATATTTGCACTAGTAAATGCCTGGTTTCACTTCTCAAAATGTTGATGTCAATTCAAATGCTTGAGAGAGGAACTGGCATTCCAGTTCTTAAAATAAAGCTTCTCTGACAGCTTGGACATAAATAATTAAGGTACCAACTTTTCTCTAATAAATACTTTTTAACTTCATTTCTTTCTACACTATAGACTTTTATCATTATTGACTGATATTAACTCTTTAGTAAGGAGTCATAAAACTCCTTCTCTTTCTGATACTGCCAATGTTTTTAACACTTTATGAACTTTTGACTTCAACATACATGTAGCGTGCAGGTTCATCACTTATGTAGCTCTGGCCAGGAATACGACCCAGGTAAACATGCAGAAAGTGTGAGCCATGTTATTCTGACAATATGGAATCACGCCAACCAGTCTTCACATTCTCCGCTATGGAGGTTCCACAACTCGGGAACAGCACATGCCTTCCTACTCACAACAAACATGTCTGCAGCGAACAGGAAGAGGTACCGGTACATCCATGCATTGCAGTTGTTGTTTATTGTGGCAATTGAATTACGGCTTATAGTGAACACTGGGTACTCTAATGTCATGTCAATTTGATAGAAGGGACTCTCTCCCTAAAAATAAGTTGCATTTAGTATTTGAGTAAAGAATTCAGAAGACATTTTTTTTTTTGAATACTGCATTATCTAGGATTTATATCATTGTGCAGATACATTTATTATTATATCTTATGCTTCAAATGAGACACAAATGATAGGAAGCAAGATATTCTGGAAAATAGCTACCGTTATAATTTGCAAAATTACAAATACAATGTGTGTTTTTTCAGTAATGATGTTATAATCAGAAAATCATGTTTTACTGTAAACCTAATGGTAATGAATATATGCCACATATTAATGCCTGACAATGAAGGAAGGACAAGGAACAAATCTCATTAACCCTTTATCAAGGTAGAGATCTAAAAGGTAAGACATAAAAAAGCAACTGTCTAACTTGATGCCTACCAAGAGAGATGTCTACAAATACTATGTACAAGTCTCTGTAGGCATATCTGAACACAACATCTGCTGTAACCTCTAAAATCCTATCCTAACCTTGCTTTTCTGCTATGTAGACATATTCTTGGTTTGTGTTACCCTATGGGAGCAAAGGTTGGTGAAACAGGTAGAAGCTCTGTCCACAAAAAATAGATCTGATTACATTAAAGCTCCTCAGTCTTCTAGATATAGAAGAGACAATAAAAATCAACATGTGCTCTTAATTGTAAATTTGTTTTAAAATTTATATAACAAATCTCGTTTGTACTTATAACTTTTTATCAGAATCAATATAATCAAAATATGAAGAAATCTCCAAAAACAAATGATAAACAGCTGATAAAATCATCAACATACTTACGCTAACTCCACTCATCTGTACCCTGGGCTCAGAAGCTAGATTTGCGAGGCCCGATTTGGGATATAGCAAACCAAATCATTTTCTTGCCACCTTCTCGATAAAATTTGAAAGAGAAAATTATTTGATTGGCTATATCCCAAGTCGGGCCCAGGAGCGAATCTAGCTTCCGAGCCCAGGGTACAGATTAGTGGAGTTAACGTAACGTTCGTACCCTGAGACAGGACGGACTGATATTAGACTTCCAGGATATTAGATCTGTACTTACACGCAATGGAGAGAGAACAGAGAGAGAATTGTACCCTGATTGCATGTCTTTCAAGGCAATGGAGAGAAACGTATAAAGTAGAGCAGATGGGTAGATGTGTGACATGTTTGTTATCCTTTCAAGGGAAAAGTACATCATATATTATCTATGGAATGCTTACACCTTTTTATAGAGCATTTTTGGGGAATGGAACATGGCAGTTGACATTTTTTTTATATTGCCATACAATTTAACTGCAGTCTGAACTTGCATCATCTGTAGGACCACAATGACTCACTGAATAAGAGACATGAATTGTAGTGTTTCCAATTTTCCTTCATCCAAAGAACAACGTGAAAGTTCATGAAATTCGTTTATATTCCAAATTCGCACATGGTTACAGTTCAGTTCACATGGTCGCACACATCTCAACAACACGTCGAATCGCACATAATTGTAATACATAGTTCCATCAAAGGTCCTTACGGTTAATCTTTACAATGGTTTGATTACGTGAAACATTATGATGTATCATAGGGAATTCCATAACTTGGAAAGAATCGCAAGAAACATTGTCGCATACATGACTCGAACGCACTTCCAACATCGCACATGGTTGACTAAGGGAGATAACTCTAACAAACTAAAATGATTACCGCTAAAGTACATAAATAGCAGACCTCTAAAAAAACTCGACATTACAAGAATTGTAACATGATTGTATGCTGACGTACTAGTATGAAAAGCAATTGTTGAGTTACATTACACATATTGAGATTGTAGCCAAGCAAAAATATATAATAGAAAAAATTTAGATTTAGTTTATTTTTTCCTTTGGTTTCTGCAATTAGTTAAATTTTAAATCAGGCATCCATTGAGATGGCAGGAAATAATGTGACAAGTATCATATATATATTTTCTCAAAAATCTCTTTATTGGATGGCAAGCAGGTTGAGCTTGAGGGCTTATGACGACTGTGGTTGTTTGATTATTCTTAATGTTAAAATGTTTAATAGCTTAAAGTGACACAGAGTATATTTCTTAATATTTTATTAGGTTTTGATAAGCTACAAAATATCTCATATGCTGATTGAAGTTCATATCTCATCACTGGACTTGCAAATATATCCATTTATGCATACTATCTCTAAAATTCTTGATTTTATGGAAAAATCAAGAAAACATCTCAAACACGTTTAATAATCGAAATTATGCATCCAATTAATCTACCTATTCGTTACAATACCTAATAAACATTATCGAATCGAATTTATCTTCTTGTCAGCTTATGACAAGGTTTCAAAATTACGTCTGGCGAATTTGCGCGCGCCACTCGAGCCACATTGTCCGGTTTTCGATCAAAATCCTGACTTTGAATGGTCGTATTTTCGCTCTAATGTACTGATTGGCTTTTAACTTGTTATTTTCAGTAACAGTTAGTGGTTCCCGATGTAATAACATCGATTTCAAAATTTGACATATGTGATCCTATCAACATACTCTGTGTCTCTTTAATAAGACAAAACAGATACATCCAAGTGGGTCCCGACATGAACTGTTTAAAAGTAGTGATGATAGCTCATGTATCTTGTACACACTAACTTGTGCCATGATGTTCCTATCAATTCGCAAGAAGCCTCTGTTAGTTCTCTGGAGACTAAGACTGTTCACCCTACATAGTGACCTCTGTTGTCTCCCACAGACAAACAATACACTTGTAGCCATAGGGCAACACTCCAAAACACTGGGTATAGAGAAACGCTCCCTGGTGCTACATTTACCTCAAGTTCCACACATGGACCACAACGGTACCCTCACGTACAGGATCTTCATATGTCAAAGGTCTCTACCTACTTGATCTACTGTTCTATAGGTTTCAGGGACTTTTTTCACAAAGCAACTATATCTAAGGTTTATTTTCCACCAATTCTTTAAAAGTGCACTAAGTTGTCGTTAGTGACTTACTGGTACCATAATTTTCTTGCTTTGTGAAAGGAGGCTCAGGAGTCACCATAAAATATTTAAGAAAAGTCAAAATTAGATTTCTGTAAAACTTTTTGAAAGGATAAGAAGATTTCAAAGAAAAATACTAAGAACGATTAAAAGAACCTTTTCATCAACATTACAAGAAAATGTCAAAACAATTTGTTTTGTCTAATTAAACTGTTAATTCTTTTTAAAATATCATATAATACATTTTAATATTATTGCAACAAACAGAAAAATGCAGTAATAAGAATAAAATACTTTCGCATTACAATTCATTATCCATAAAGGCTAGGTGCAGATAGTCAAACTTGAATCAAATATTTATTTATGAGGCATTTACAAATCCAACAAATAATACTTCAAACATTTCAGACACAAGTTTGCAGGAATGCAATAAATACAGTTCAGATATGAAGGAGTTTTTCACTATCTCCAAGAACAGTAAGAAGACGGAAAGATTTACCATTCATGGAGACAGCATTATCTTTCTTTGCTTGACAGAAGCTGACTTTGTTTACCAAACAATTATAACAAACAGAATCTGAACAAACATAAAATTGTCCTCTGATAACAAAAGCAGTAATTCTTCTCATTCCCTGACATATCACAATTCAAGCATTCCCATCACGTCAATAATACGCACCACTATCAGTCGACTATATCCGTGATCCACCTCCCATTGTAACTGAGTACATACATATCTTCCTGCTGTGTACAGGGAACATCTACACCACATACCGTAGATCCTTGACAAGACGCCTGTCTCAAATACATGCCTGCCTCGAATACAAGCCTGCCTCAAATACAAGCCTGCCTCAAATACAAGCCTGCCTCAAATACAAGCCTGCCTCAAATACAAGCCTGTCTCAAATACAAGCCTGCCTCGAATACAAGCCTGCCTCAAATACAAGCCTGCCTCGAATACAAGCCTGCCTCGAGTACAAGCCTGCCACAAATACAAGCCTGCCTCAAATACAAGGCTGCCTCAAATACAAACCTGCCTCGAGTACAAGCCTGCCTCGAATACAAGCCTGCCTCAAATACAAGTCTGCCTCAAATACAAGGCTGCCTCAAATACAAGGCTGCCTCGAGTACAAGCCTGCCTCGAATACAAGCCTGCCTCAAATACAAGTCTGCCTCAAATACAAGCCTGCCTCAAATACAAGCCTGCCTCGAGTACAAGCCTGCCTCAAATACAAGCCTGACACGAATACAAGCCTGCTTCGAGTACAAGCCTGCCTCGAATACAAGGCTGCCTCAAATACAAGGCTGCCTCAAATACAAGCCTGCCTCGAATACAAGCCTGCCTCGAATACAAGCCTGCCTCAAATACAAGGCTGCCTCAAATACAAGCCTGCCTCAAATACAAGCCTGCCTCCAATACAAGCCTGCCTCCAATACAAGCCTGCCTCAAATACAAGCCTGCCTCAAATACAAGCCTGTCACAAATACAAACCTGCCTCGAATACAAGCCTGCCTCAAATACAAGCCTGCCACAAATACAAGCCTGCCTCGAATACAAGCCTGCCTCAAATACAAGCCTGCCTCAAATACAAGCCTGCCTCAAATGCTCAAATACAAGCCTGCCTCAAATACAAGCCTGCCTCAAATACAAGCCTGCCTCAAATACAAGCCTGCCTCGAATACAAGCCTGCCTCAAATACAAGCCTGCCTCAAATACAAGCCTGCCTCAAATACAAGCCTGCCTCGAATACAAGCCTGCCTCGAATACAAGCCTGCCTCAAATACAAGCCTGCCTCGAGTACAAGCCTGCCTCAAATACAAACCTGCCTCAAATACAAGCCTGCCTTGGCGGGGGGGGGGGGGGGGGGGGGGATTGTTGGGGAAACAAGCCTGGCATATAATTAAGGGATGTACGGTTTATATTCTCTACACACAGGAACTTGGGCCATCTGAGAGGAATGGCAGGGTTCACTGCTGCCCTGATTACTATAGCAGCTCACAACAACTGCATAGTGCACTGTAGATTCAGAAGATCTTTGAGTCTTCTCTGTCTTCTGAAGATAGCTTCTTTCAGAGGCTTTTAGAAGATGTAAAGATGAAGGAAAACCAAGTTCTAGGGACAGTCAACTTTTTTACTTATTGTAAATATTTAGAGACAATTCTTTTACTGCCATCAAGAAACAAAACGGCACTATGTATAATGCAATGAAAACTAGAAAGTGTTTTTACCCGTAAAAACAGATGTCTTCCCCTTCCTCAAATGGTCCAAACCTCTAAACGATACTATCATAAAGCACCATTAATGTTCTCTGTATAATTCAACTTGAATAAATCAACTCCACAATTGTAGCAAACAAAATATTCAAAATTTGTTTTAAATCTCAAACCTCCAAAAGGCACATCTACATGACATGGAGAGACAATATACTAAGTTTGGTGATGATCGGTCACATAGTTTTAGAGATCTGCTCCGGAAACGAAATGGGAATGCCGACGCCGACGCCAACGGGAACTCAGCTAAAACCAATATGTCTCCTGAATCTTCGGGGGGAGACATCATCACAGAAACATTGCTTACAGGTAGGGCTTCTACGGGTACTCGAGTACTTGAGTCCGAGTCGGGTCCAGCCTGACTCGAGTCTGTTTTCTTGGACTCGAGGACTCGAGTTGATATCACTGTCAGTTATTTAAATTATTTCAGTCTGTTTGTCTGTAATGTGGGAAGAGAGGTGATCAACATGACCATTTCAAGACATGGATGCCAAGATTATGTTGCAGTCATACCAAGGTTTATATTTTTCATATGTTGCCCTAGGGCAAAATATCACTTGTTCATTGTGACGTCACGTTATAAACAATGCTTTGACCTATGACGTCACAATCTAAACGGCGGCTAGTCCGCCTATGCTGTGAAGTAGTTTTTGAGTATTTTCTTTAATTTTGGGACTACGGTAGTAAACCGAATATTATATTTTTTGGACCCGTGGAAGCCCTACTAACTGTAGTTAATATACAAACAGCTGATTACAATATATTGTACCATTACTATTTCTTCGAGAGGCATTTCAGAAGATTTGAATCAAAAGTAATATACAACTTCTAACACAAGGTATGTTGTGTTTCAACGCAGGTCCTTGTTTGTTTTCCTTATATCTATCTTGATTCTAGTACCAGCATTAAATGTAGAAGATCGGCTTGTCCAAAGTGTCACCTACATATAGGTAAGGGTTGAGAAAGCAGCACAGAACAGACCTTGAAAAACTTCAGATAATTTATTAGAAGTATTTTGTTTTCAATATTGACAATATTTTAAACGATTCATGTAATATATAGAGAATCTCACCAAATTGTCTTCTGATATCAAATATATCAACACAAGTTGATAAGAGTAACAAATAACCTGTGGAACAGAGTTTTGGATGATAAAACAAATGGAGCCCAGAAGATGCTTTAACTTCAGCCTAAAGCTGAGTGATCTAGGCTTGCTATACTCTAGTAGACTTGGTTGGTCGTCAATTGAATATTTTAGCTTTAGGGTCTGGATGACAGACTAATAATTTATCCCCTATTTCCATTTCCACCCCTTGATTCCCCACCCCTCATGCTCTATCTGAAGTATAGTTCTATCCCTGACACCATATACATATTGTTTTACCATGTCTTAGTACCCTGATAAGATACATATTTTGGTGTATTTCACAAAGGTATTCATGTATTCATAGACTTATATTTAGTCCCTGATAAAATATAACTCTAAAAACAAACTACAAAACAATGAAATACATGTAAGGAACTTCAGAGAATTGGCTACTTCAAATCTAGATTTGCTTTTTCCAGAGTTTTATTAAAGGGTAAATGTTATTGACATTGTCTGAGTGTTAGATTATAGGATTCAGTGCTGGATGGATCGTAGAGTCAGAATAGTTGACAAAATGTTGCCAGTATCTGAGTACAATCCAGTCCAGACAGAACAAGGATCAATGTATCCTAGCTGTCTTCTTCAGACCAGTCAGGGAGCATGTACACCACAGAGTCTACTCTTACAAGATTTAAGATTCAAGATTATTTATTGCACAAAAACCTCATGAAGGCAGAGTATAAAACTAAAGCTATAATAACATTTTAACATTGACATTGTAGAATGGTGAATATGAACAAAAAATATGGTCATACAATAATAGGTGCCATATTGCATCTTACATCATACATGGCAAAGATAATTGCTGCTATCAACCTGATTTCATATCTTGGTTGAAGTAGACTTAACATATAGACACATAGACTAAAAATACAAATGGAGTATTGATAAATATTATTTTGTAAATCAGTTATAAATCAATTTATCTCATTAGATGAGGTAAAAAAAATAGGCTTATCAGGCTTCATATTTTATATTATTGCCTTAGAATGTTTTCAATGTAGTACCTGGGTCTTGAATATATATAACCAAGGTGGCCATGGGTCCATAGGATATTGAAGTAAGAAACAACCATGGATAACACTTCAAATACAACCTGAGCCTAGAATAGTTCTATATAATGTATGAGCAAGAGGGTGCTGAAGGGTTATCAAGTAAACATGGTACATCTCCTTTCATGAACCTCTCGGTTCTACTGCAGATATCAGCTACTGTCAGGCACAGGAGTTCATTGAATAGATCACAGAGTTGGCCGTGGATAGATCACCTTCAATGAGGCTATTGGTATGCAGACATATATCAGCTACTGGACGCTCCTTACCTTTAGGTGATTGCATACATCAAACAGCTGGTCATGGATAAATCACGATCAATGAGTCTATTGGTAAAGAGCTATATATCAGGTACTGGACTCTCTCACACTTGAGGTGACTGCATACCATATTTCTTCTAATAAGCGCCGGGTCTCAAATAAGCGCCGGGGGTCATAGGTAGTTTAGAAAATAAGCGTCGGGCCTCTTATAAGCGTGGGGTCTCTTATAAGCGCCGGGTCCAAACCATCAAATTTATGTCCCTTAGTGAAAATTTTACAGATATCATTGTAAAATACTGTTTAACACAAACTTCAATTTTCTATCAAAGAAATAAGCGCCGGACCTCCAATAAGCGCCGGGCCTCCAATAAGCCGGGGGATAAGGGGCGCTTATTAGAGGAAATACGGCATTTCAAACTGCTGGCCATGGATATATAAACTTCCATGACTCTATTGGTAAACAGAGATATATATCAGCTACTGGACTCTCCTGAACTGCACTGATCACAGAGCTGGTGAATCTATCACCTTCCAAGCTCTAGGGCAGACACAGCTGGACAACTTACTGTAGTAGATATCACTAGCTACCTACCATTATCTCACGTACCTGTCGAGATCAAATGATTTCTTGATATCTGTCAATCTGAAGAATTCCTTTTGATGTTGGACTTTTCATTGATAGAGAAAATAATTTCTGACCAGTTATTTTTTGTTTCCAAATCTAAATCCTTTACTAACGGGTTTTGTTTTGTGAAGACATAGTGTTATGAAATGCCAGGCTGATGCACATGAAATTATGCCTTGCATTCATTAATTATTTGCAATTCTTAAGGTCTTAAAATCGTTATCAGATTCAGTCAAAGGAGATATGCCTATTAAAATTCTATTCCAAAATAATATATGAAAATAAAATTAAAGACAAGCAATATCTAAGAAAGAGATAAAGTTTTTGTTAAAAAAAGAAAAAAAGATTACCTTCACAGCAAGGCTGGTTCCACTGATTGGACAACCTTTAAGCTAGCTTATACCAATTTCAACCAGCATTCTATGTTCACTTTTAACTAAATAAAGATATGAGGCTATGTCTACTAGAATCCATGTGTATAACACCTACACCTGTTACTGGTCATATATATTGTGAACCTATCTGACAAGACTGAAATTTAGCCTCTTATAAAAAATTCATACATTTATATTTCAGATCATAATAAAGATTGAAAACAAACTTTTGGTATCATGAATTAAGATCCAAGATTTCCTTGTTAGTTTAACCCTTACCTTTTCAGGATTTCTTATTAGATAAATATCCTACATACACTTTTTTATATACCAGGAAAGGCAAAAACATTTATCAATTAAACATCAAAACATTTTGGAATATTTCAGCAATGGGAATTTTATTTTATATCATTTCGCCCCAAAAAGTAATTTCAAAGGTGTATTCTTATTTACAAAGATCAGGTGGGGCTAAGCTCTCTATCATGATCAAGATTTGTGTACAATGAAAGGGAAATGCTGATTCCAGACCAAGAGACATTCTAGACTGGCCTGGTAGGCACAATACTATCTGCTAGATATGTGGAGATATCACACTTCCAGATTATCGGGTCACAGTGTCAGCGAGAGACATTTAATTAGTTTTACGGGGTGTGAGGTATCCAAGTACGTTGAGAAGGTTGCGGGGTCTTTGTAGGATTTCTGGCAACACCGAGAGAATGTTTGAGATAAGTTTTCTTGCTTCTATCTCGACCTCTCCATGTTCAGATATCTCCTGTATGTGGGCTGGGACTCTGGTAATGGGGCTTGTTATGAAAAGGAGGATTTTGATAATTTAAAATAAACTTGTTTGATAGCAGGCATCTGACCTTTGTTCAGGCAATTATGGCATCTGTGTGTACAGGAATTAACCCTGGTTTATAGAAGATCTCAAACAAAGATGTTTGTTATGGGATATATGTTTAGGTAATGTTATAGATCAATAACTAGAACTTATCTATAGTGATATGGATTGATTTCATGGCAGAGAAAGAACATGACATGACAACCATTGCAGACACAAAAATTTATTCATAAACTGGTAGCCAACTTTCCTGCGAGTATAATGGTTGTTCATGTTCTCTCCCCCCCAAAAAAAGAAAGTTTCTTGTCTCTACAAACTAGGGCTTCCACGGGTACGAGTGAGTTCGAGTCCTCGAGCCCGACTCAGGTCCAGCTGGACTGGAGTCCATTTTTGGGGACTCAAGGACTCGAAAAGTGTTTTATACTGTCAGATATTTAAGTAATTCAGTCTGTTTGTCTGTAATGTGTGAAGACTGATGATCAACACGACCATTTCAAGACATTGATGTCAAAATCATTATATACACAACCATTAAAATTACATGTTATAGTATTAGGCTATACATAAATGAAAGGTTATTTTTGGTAAGGCAAAGACTTTGAGCTATAAAAATCCAAAAATCCTTGGGTAAGGATAAAATGTTGGGTACTTGGGTCCGAGTCGAGTCTGACCCCTCGGACGCTCGAGTCCAATTTCTTTGACCCGTGTAAGCCCTACTAGAAACAGACCAAATTGTTGACAGAATAAAGTACCATTTTTCTCTTGTTAAAATCTGGAATAAAGGCTTTGTGCGTATGGGTGGAAACCAGAAGCAAATTATTATTTTCTAGGCCTAACACATGTTCTGTGAGAGGCAAGGTGCTTGAAAGTGTTGTGGTCGTGTTGTTGGCTACATAGAAATCCCAAAGCCAATTCAAAATCAGTATTCTCAAAAGAATAAAACTAATAGGACAACATTTTCTAGACATTTTCTAGACCAAAAAAGGTTCCTCTAATTTATATTTGCTTTAGGATGCGTATAACAGACTAGGCACCTCTGTGGTGCCCTTATTTTGTTGGGAATTGCAAATCTAGATCTGATTGTGGAGGAATGGACGGTTGGGGAAGAACCATGCTGATACAAACTGATTGTGGAGGAATGGAGTGTAGAGAATTGTGAAGATGATACAACAAACATAGCTCGTCTGGAATTTCACCTCTTTTGAACAGCTGGAGGAAATGTCAGCAAACTTTGATACTGAGCATGATTGTTTTAACACTAGTGTATACATAATGCCTTCTACCTTTAGCTTGCATTGGCTTGTAATGTTATTCAATGAATGTTACATTCTTTCTACGAGTGATAATGTATGTTTAAATTTAGGATAAGAGACAAAGACATAACAATCTTTTGGGAAGCTATTCTCATTAATCAGCAATTCCAAATCCATTACTTTATTTCATCAGCATAAACTGTAAAACAGTTCAGAGGTACATCCATATTGTATTCAACAATGCTATATCTTTTACACTGCAGTATCAATCGTTGATGATTTTACAATACTGACATAGAGCACATTAAGAAATTTGGACAGACAGACAAAAAAAAAAGACAGACTGACAATTTGAATGTACAAATATATTCAGATAAGAAAACAGGACCGAGACACAAGCTCTGATAGCTATTCCATATCAATTTTAGCTTTGGCCAAATAGACAAAACATCAAGAGAAACATAGAGGCAAGAAATAAAGACAAACAGACAGACAGACAGACAGACAGATTTTATGTAACTTCCAATATAGTACATTCATTTGTAGTTCAACAGACAGACACAACATCTGGGTGTACACACAGGCAGAATATCTGGATGTAGAGACATACGGACAGACAGACAGAACATCTGGATGTACAGACAGACAGACACAATATATGGATGTACAGACAGACAGACAGACAGAACATCTGGATGTACAGACAGACACAATATATGGATGTACAGACAGACAGACAGACAGAACATCTGGATGTACAGACAGACACAATGTAGGGATGTACAGACAGACAGACAGAACATCTGGATGTACAGACACAGAGCCAGACACAACATCTGGATGTACAGTAAGACAGTAAGACAGACAGAACATCTGGATGTACAGACAGTAAAACAGACAGACACAAGAAGCTCAGCTGGCCTCAGAGCCGGAGACGGAGACAGATGTCGTGATGCTGTCTCCCGGTGTGTTGTTGATAAACAGTACCTGATACTTTCTTCCCCCTACCCACTAAACACGACCAGATGCTAGCGCCCTCTATCTATTACCCTAAACAAACCCAAATATTATTATTGGCAGTGAGGACAGAGATGGAAATAAATCAACTAACACGTACTCTATATATGAACATCAAATATTGTTTTAATCCTTTGTAAATTCTTTTTATGTCAGTGCATACTTTGGATTTTATTTCACCTTTTTCATTAATCTTAAAATGATAACACTCATATCTTCACATGTACTTATATCAAGTAAAGACAAATATTATGGATGGCAACTTCTTTATTGTGTAAAGAATCTCATGTACTAATATCTTGACTAACCTAAATTATTATTAACTGAAGCAATTAAATATTTTACATATATATTTGTATAAAAAGGATTTACAATTACTTTAAAAAATTAACTTTTTCATGTCAAAAGGCATTTCTTAACCATAAGCTCCATATGTAAGCCTATGTGTGTTTTCATATAACAAAGGTAATCCATGTCATATTCCAGGGGTTTGTTCTCTATTCGCCTACATCCAGATTCGCCTACATCCCGATTCGCATACAAAAAACAAGGTTGCTCGTTAGGCTAAGAAAACACACCCCTACTCCTATAATGAGCCTGTCCCACCAAAGCCTATTGATCTCTGTTGGTTGGAGGTTTTGACAGATTAGTGTGCATTTACCGGTAATTTCAAGTAAAAGAAGAAAGAAGAAGAAGAAATTTTTTTTATTTAAGTGTCAAGCGATACAGTTGTAAAAGACAGTAAAACACATAACTTAAAACATCGCCCGGCCAACTTGGGCCTATTTGACACTAAGGTACTAAAATGTATACAAGTATACAATTTTGATCTATAGACAAGGAGTAAATCCAGAGGGGAGTTCGTATATCTGAATATAAAGTGCAAGTAGTAAGAAAATGAACCTCGTCTTCAATTACATTAGAGTTACAAAATTTACATAGACGATTTTCAAGTGGAGTTTTAGGTTTTGTAAAACGACCAGTCTCGATCTCTAAAGGGATAGATTATCTCCAATTGATAAATATGTAATAAATTTTACTAAACTTTCATGAAATTGAATCAAAATTTTTAACATAGCCTCATAAGTACACAGAACTGAAGATCACACGTCTAATGTCCATGGTGTCAAGATATTATTGAAGTGAATATTAAACACTTTCAACTTTCTCCATATGGTTTTCTAAGCAAAAGCCCTCTGGTTTAGAAACCAATGCATGCACTTTATTTGGAAAATATTTCCAAAACATTACCACACAATTACGTTTCGTGAGTCCCTGGGCATTCTGTCTTCTTAAGTCATTTGCAGTTGTCTTACTCCTGAAAATATACTGGATATATATATCCTACATTTATTGTTTTAAAGAAATCTTGTATACAAGCCATAGTTTCTGAGGCTGGCAAGCTTAGATATTTGGTCTCCAAGTTCTCTTGTATCATGAATTCTCTGTATGATATGTAGTAAAGTTGTATATATCATGTAATTAGTTATGTATAAATGATTTGAAATGTGAGAGATCTAAAAAATGTACGGCAGTACAGACAATGAAATGTGAGAATAAAATGAAAATAAAATATACTCGGCAAAAATAGTCTTTTTTTCTATCTGAAATTAAAATAAATGATACTCGGCAAAAACAGTCTTTTCTCTATCTACTGGGCGAGTCCATGTTCAATACAAAGGGGAGAGGTTAGCTTAACTAGTGGTCAACGGACCATAACATGTTGTTTTAAGACTGTAGGCAAAACGGGATGTAGGCGAATAGAGAACATGCCATTCCAGGTTCAGATTTATATTGAAAGTCATAATTCAAACAATATTCTTAACCTCATTAGCCGTTACATCCTCAATATGTTAACCAAATATTTGCATTAAAATATCTTACACTAGTTTTTATGGAAACACATCCTTCGTTGTCAAAGAAGCATCAAAATACAATACATTTTGCATCATCCAAGAGTATATAGGTTTTTACACTAGTTTTGTGTGAACTTTCAAGAGAAATTGTGCAAAAATTTGGGAAGCACCTTGTTTACAAACATTCTAAAAGGCACAATTTGTGCTGAGTGTGAAGTAAAGTATTCTGTATACAGATGTATCATGTTATCATCTCACCTCAACAGATTCTCTAAAGGGCCACTTTGCACTGGAGTTGCTGATTTAAACACAGATCTGAGTTCTAGCTGAGACTGTATATCTGTAGACACTGATTTATATAGGCCACCCTGACAGACCAAACACTTGCATCTTTTGAATCAGGATGAATTACCCAGACTTTCTTGTGTTTGAATCTACTATTTAGATTCCTTAAATTACTCTTTTAATCTGGTTTCTTACCTTACACACTGAAAGGAGTTGGGGTTGAATCACTTTCCTCGTGAGAATAACACTGATTTACAAGAGACGTTTCAGCTCACGTTGATGTTGATGTTAATTCATTTTGATGATTATAAGGACTGTTAATAGAATCTTCAACGTTCCAATGATGTTAGGGTCAAGACAGTCAGATTAAAATAGACTGAAATTGGAGGAAAAAATTGTAAAAATATTATCTCTAGTGGAGTTCGAACTTCACCCAGCCTGGCTAGCCCGGATTTCCTCTCATTCACATTCTGAAGGCACCCCTATTACCCGCATGTTCTGACACAAGCTAATCTAGCCAATCGCAAGGAGCACAACAAAAGCTTTCGATATCATGCTACGGGCAGGTAACTCCAGTGTTCCATTCCTTATACATAATTGCCGCTAAACGCTATTTAAAAACGATGATGTGATTGGATAGCTTACAACTGGGTTTGTCTGCGCTAACTGGTTATAGCAACATGCCACAGAGGTGGGTGCATTCGGATCGAGACGGAGAGGATATTCTGCCTGCTTTCGAGCCCCGATTGAGACAATATTTTTTATATTTAATTTACTCGGAGCACGGTCGATTTTAATCAGACTGGGGTCAAGAGAGGCCACAACCTCTTCAAGACATTATGAATGTCACAAGACTTACTGCTAGTTCTCCATTAGTTCTATTTCTCCAATAAATCAACAACATGATATTTTACTGAAGTCATAAATTCAAATCACTTCTAAATTCCAACCGAAAGCTAAAAGTGTGAAATTGATGCTCCTATGATTCATCTTTTATTTAAAAGCATTGTTTCATTTGCTGAAAACAATGTCATCTATCAAAACTTTGTATTAGAGATATACACATGTTCTTGATATTTATCTGACTTTTTTCAACCATGGTGCCTAATGAGAGAAATAGTTCAACCATAGACATTTTCTGAAAATCTTTTGAAAATTTGAGGGTTGAATTAATAAAGAAATTAGAGTATCATGATTTGCAATTCAAAAACTCTGACTTCAGCACACTGAAATCTTAAATAACAATTCCAAACTTAAATTGCATGATGAAAGAAAGACGACAATGTTTTGATTCAAAATCAAAAACCTGATTAAAGCAACACTGAGTTTGACCTATGAAATGAAAGATCAGATAAGGTTAAGCCTGAATGTTTCTGAATTCTAAGCCCACAATCTCACAGAGGTAACGAGAGTCAAATGAAGTGTATCCGTTTCCACTCGATCTAATTCGTCCATTAATCATCTCGATAAAAACACTTTGAAATAACACCTGCCACAGGTGTATAACTCACATTGCACGATTTCTATATCTCTTGCACATTTCACATGAAAGGAAATTGTCAATCTCAGTATTCAAATAAAACTATGATCTTACCTTGAGAATAACATCTGTCCAAAAAATGCTTTTCTTAGATAAGATGTCTCACAACTAACAAAGTATTTGATGCTACAAGAAAGCATAAACGCTAAAATTCACCGCTACCATACATGATATACTTCATGACAGTCAAAATATATTACTTATTAGACAAAGTATTTTCACCCAGACACTACAGCAAAAATATTCAATTGACGACTAACCAAGTCTACATAAGTAAAGTAAGTCTTGATTGCTCAGCTGAATTTAAATTAAAGCATCTTGGCTCCATTTTGTTATAATACATGAATTGTTTAAAAATATTGTCATTGAAAAAAAAAAACTTCTGAGACTTAATGTTGGTCTAACCTGAGATTTATGTTATCATAATCATATGTTACTTAACTTTTAGTTGGTTCTTTAAATCATTTACTTACCAAATAATTTCAAACAGATGTTACTCAAATACAAACATTTTTATATTAAGACCTCCTAAACAATGTACATAACTTTAGAAATCTGGACAATGTAAGAGTTTCTGAACTTTGTTAGAAGCCATTGAAATAAACAAAAAATATTATTCCTTATCTCCAACAATGTCTCTGTAAGAGGCCCGTATGTTGCATCATTCCAAGAAAAAGTAACATTTTTATTCCGGCTCAATAAATACCTCAGCAACTTATCTCTGTTTTATCTCCATCTCGCTATCTCATCAGACAACATGTCTGCCTGGTTGGTTCACACAGTTTGCATATAACGAGCCATGTCTCAACTTGCGGTTTGTTCATAGACATTTTCCTACATCATAACCTTACCACATTATTGTCAATTCACCATTTCTGAAGTTAAGGAGAGGAATCTTAGTGATTATATGCTTATTGATTGGAGATATTCAAGAAAATATGCATTTATATGTTTGAATGCTTGTGCATGTTCTCAACAACACTGAATATAGTCTATGAAATATATTCAAAATATGTTCTTGACCATAATTTCTTGATGTTGTTGTGTATGTATTGATATTATATGGACTTCCAGAGGTCCTAGTAGAATTAATTTTAGTCTCTGAAATGAAAATATAATCAAAATGCAACTTTTTAATATTAAAAGAAAAATGACCCCACTAAGGCTGTTCCTGATACTGCAGTGATCTAGACTTACTACGATAATATAGACTTGTATGGGTCTGTAAAGATATTTTGTTTCAGGGGCTGTTAGACAAACATAGATCCTAAGCAAGAATGGTTACCCTGAATACTTCACGTCAACTAAAATTAACTTAAATCTTAAAAGATAGTTTTTGTACAAATTAATGTTTTTCTATTTGACAAAAATAATTAGCATGTCTCTAAAATGAAGTTTTTGCTTCCTGTTTGAAGAGAAGCAGATGAAGAGAAGACAAATTGAACAACTGGCTGATAAGAGCAAGCCCTCTCTACTGGTGGAACTATTCCCTGATGTTCTCAAGGAACAGTCACATTTAAAATACAGCTGGAGTGGTGCATACAGCTGCATTCATAGTCATGTGACATCCTTCTCATCCTTTTTTCATAAGGTTTCATAGAAATTTTTAAAACAAGGTCTTAATGTTTTGACGGAAGAAAAGTGAATAAATGACACAGATTTTTGTTTGTTTTAACAAGTTGTTTTATAAATGAACATAACATAATTTTCAACATGAAGAGAAAGAAAGAAACTTTGTATCACATTTTCACTATGGAAAACATCTCCAAAGGCCTACAGAAACATGTTGCCTATGTTTCAATGATTTTTTAGGCTATGGGAACAAAGTTCCAATGTATTCCTTTGTCAACATTAAAAAGGCTTGATTGGTAGTTTTGAAAATGACACGAACAGAAACCAGAAACAATTTTTTTCAACGCCATATACTTGACAAAATGTGATAAAGATGTCCTTGCACAATCTTTTGCCTCTTAACTGAAGAGGCTGGTCTGTCTATCACGTGAGAAACCATTTGCACATCTTGCAACTAATCAATGGATCATTACGCCAGTCCCAAATCCCTTAAAGTGACACAGAGTATCTTTCTTCAAATTTTATTTGGTTTTGATAAGCTACAAAATATCTAATATGCTGATTGAAGTTCATATCTCATCACTGGACTTGCAAATATATCCATTTATGCTTAAAGATGCTGTATCATACTTGCAAGCGGTTCAGGATGAAACTTAGCTATTGAGAAATGAAATACATCACTTTGTAGAACAATCTTTCGTCGAAATTTTTATATCATATTGAGATTGTTTAATCAACAATAACATACTTATTTCGACGCTTCAAGCACAGTACCCCTCTTAGAAAGGGCATGTCATTTTGTGAACCCGCTTTCGGTGACGTAATCATTATGCTTGTAGGATTTACACCGTGTCTCAACTACTGTAATTGCGTTCGATTGGTATCAACTTTGACAGCAACGAATACCTTATTCGGAGAAAAAGAATATAAAATCTAGTTGAGCGCGACAAAGACGGTTTTCAAGCATACATTTAGAAACCGGAAGTTGTGAAATGGCCACACTTGATTCGCCCTTATGTCGACTGCCGTTTCAGTATTATTTGGTAAATTATCTCCTATTGATGAATTTTGGTCCGATTTTCTCAAGGTTGGTCGCTAAATTTTTCTAAAAATACAACGTATACATTAAAAATACTTTAAAAATTATTGCACTATGATATAGCATCTTTAATATCTCTAAAATGTTTGATTTTATGAAAAAATCAAGAAAACATCTCAAATACGTTTAATATTCGAAATTATGCATCCATTTAATCTACCTATTAGTTACAATACCTAATAAACCCATCGAATCAAACATATCTTCCTGTCAGGTTATGACAAGGTTTTTAAAGTAACGTTTGGCGAATTTGCGCACGCCACTCGAGTCACATTGTCCGGTTTTTGATCAAAATCCAGACTTTGAATGGCCGTATTTTCGCTCTAATGTACTGATTCATCTTTAACTTGTCATTTTCAGTAACAGTTAGTGGTTCCCGATGTCATAACACCGATTTCAAAATTTGACATATGTGATCCTATCAACATACTCTGTGTCTCTTTAAAGGACTACACCAAACATGTTGTGAATGTAGAAGACATAGAAAGTAATATGGTTTGCAGTTCTACATCGACATCTGGTGCAGATTCTATCTGTGAGTCTGACTGAGTTGAATTTAGGGCAAAACAACTTTTTTCACGTTTTGTCTTTCAACATGGCATGATAGATGACTTGTTTGTTTTTGCATTTACAGAAACTTTGAAAATTCATTACTTTCAGAATAATTCATTTTTTTTAAAAAACATTTGAAATACATTTTGTTTTGATGATAAATCATTTATGTCAGAATACATCAACTTCAAAAGAAAACCATGCAATTATTTTAAAAACACTTTGATAAAAACAAATATAAAAACAAAAAATAACTAACCATTACCAAAAAAGAAGTAATTATCAATGATATATGATCAAAATCAAGAATTTGAAATTCAATAATGTGAACATCAAAATTCAAGGTAACAATTCTTATTTCAAAATAGACAAGACATTTTCTAAATGCGTTTTCATCCACCAATACTCAACTTAAACTTCTAAAATACCATTCAAAGCACTGATGGGTCAACTTCAAAACACATGTATCATGACATTTAAAGTTTAAGAAGAAGCAGAGGTCACGTCTCTGCTGGTAACTCAAACTGCTACATTTACAGACATTTCCAGACACATATGGATGAGATCTGCTCCAGTCTTTCACCAACAAGTCATTAGTCACCCATTGAGCAGCACAAGCCATTATTTTTCATTACACAGCTCAGTCTGTTGGGGGGACTTAAAGCCAAATATAATGGCTAGCTGGGCTAGAAACTGTTACTTCACAGTGTCTGTAAAATTATCTTTAACAAAACAAATTTTGAAGAATGTACTTCTGGACAAGGAATGGCAATTATTTTCATTTTAAATTCTGTTACAATCAAGCCTGAATTTCTCCTTTCCCCTTCTCTGACTACTCTGAGATCCCTCACCTCTTCACCACCAATCACTTCAGTTCTATCTTCAACCCAGAACCTCCAGGAATGCTTACATGTAATTAAAGGCTCTCAGACTGGAATTAGCTAGCAATAACGGTAAATAACTAACATGTTTATTGCTGGTGAAGGTGATGGATAGCTGACCCTGGTCTTCCTCACGTCCTGACCCACCAGCTCTCAAACTGACCAATCAACTCACGGACTGACCTACAAGCTCTCTGACTAACCCACCAGTTTTCGGACTGACCCACCACAAATCTCGGACTGAACCGCCAGCTCTCCGACTGACCCACCAGCTCTCCAACTGAAACCACCAGCTCTCTGACTGACCCACCAGCTCTCAGACTGACCAATCAACTCACGGACTGACCTACAAGCTCTCTGACTAACCCACCAGTTTTCGGACTGACCCACCAGCTCTCGGACTGACCCACCAGCTCTCGGACTGACCCAACACCTCTCCGACTGACCCACCAGCTCTCCGACTGACACACCAGCTCTCTGACTGACCCACCACCTCTTGGACTGACCCACCAGCTCTCCAACTGACCCACCAGCTCTCTGACTGACCCACTAGCTCTCTGACTGACCCACCAGCTCTCCGACTGACCCACCACCTCTTGGACTGACCCACCACCTCTTGGACTGACCCACCAGCTCTCGGACTGACCTGCCAGCTCTCGGACTGACCCCCCCAAAAATCTCGGACTGAAACGCCAGCTCTCTGACTGACCCACCAGCTCTCCAACTGACCCACCAGATCTCCGACTGACCTACTAGCTCTATGACTGACAGGAACAAGACACAAACTGACAGAAACTGACAGGGGATTTATAGAAGATGTTCATACAGGCAACATGATGACTTACCAGTGGTCAGCACTAAGGACTGTTTAGTTTTCCAATTAGTTCCACACAAAGCCATGATCACATAACACTATATAGGCTATTCCGACAAAGAATGGGTGGTTTAGAATACACCGAATTGAAGGTCCATGCTAATCCGAGTTCATTCTTCCCCAATCAAATCTTGTTCAATGTAAATCAAGGGCGATGTAGATAACATAAACGTGCCATGTAGTCATGTCTTCGACCTCTTTAACATACCTGAACCCTCCAGTCTCTATAGATAAACACACCTGCCCTGGAGGGGTTTCGTCCTTATTGCTTACTTGGCATAACTCGGGTGGTTTTTTTAAACCACAACTAAAAACATTTTTTACCAGTTTTTATAACTGACACTATAAAATTCAATATGGCTGAATAATAAAAGGTCTTTAATTTTCAAGAGTGGGTGTTCATTAATGTCAACCAAAATTTTTTTAGCTTTATGCATGCTAATCCTTCATATAAAATCAAAGTTGCCTTGGCAATTTTGTAATGCTTTTGAATTCATTAGAAAAACACAAAATTTGGCAAGCGAAATTGTAAACTAATGGATACTCTGAGAAGAAAAAGGGTTCACAAACAACTGTCCGCAAATAGCTGGATCTATTCAAAACTTACAACCAATTGCTCAACTAAACTGTACTACATACTTATTGATATACATATTAGAAGTCCTTGACCTCTGATACCAGAACACTATGGAACATGAACCAATCTGAAGACTCACTTTCAACCACTAAGCAATTATTTTTGCTTGATAAGCACCATCAAAGTCTTATTTAAAGTAAATGATGGGCAAGATAAAAACCAATAGTATCATATTAGTCCTGTGTCCATGCACGATACTTCACAAACATTTCAAACTCATTTAGGATTTCAACAGTTGATAAGGGGCGGAATAGCGCAGTGGTTAGCGCGTTCGGCTTCGGATCAGGAGGTCTGTGGTTTAAATACCGCCAGCAGTAGAGAATTGATCTATACACAGTTAGGTTTGCTACACTGAATTTAAGTCCAGTACCACCCATGGTTTGCTAGTTCCAGCAGATGCTCGCAGGTTTCACCGCAATGCATAGACACAATAGTGTTGCATGCTTTCTCCCTGCAATAATACTAGCAGCCGCGATATAAGTGAAATACTCACCTCACCTCAATTGATATTAGTTGAACTAAGTTTGAACTTAGAACTCCCGTATACATCAAGAACACAACATCCATCATTAAAGATTCCACCAACCAATAGTGTACCTTGTTAGCAGCCAGTCCATGTGATATAATTCAAGTGCATGTGATATCTTTCAACACCTCGCCGTGCATCAAATGCATAATAAAGCTGTTAAATGTCTTGTCGGTCGTATAAATAAACGTAGACAGGTGCGTGGCTCGCTCATCATGCTTCAAGTCTGTAAGTCACCTGGTACTGTGATGTCATTACGTTTTATTCTTGGCACTTTGAAGTCAAATGAACAAATGATTCACATTAAAATGAGAAGTTGAAAAGAACAGCGAGAAGTTTGAGCACACTGTATTTTGACCAAATGAAATTAAGAACATGATGATAATGATAATCAAAAGTGATTCAAGGAATAAAATCTACAAGATATTGACCATTTGAAGTTTCCCCTCCACAGTGTGAAATAATCAAGAGTCAAGTAGTTTCCGAATTTTGCATTTGAAATGATCAATAACCTTCAGAAAGACATAGTCCAAATTGTTCCCATTGAAACAGAAAAAAGAAAATTGAACTAAAGCTCAATCCCCCCAAAAAAAGCAAATCTACATGATATGGAAGAACAGTACACCACATGCAACACAAGTATTATAATGCCAAGAACCAACCAAATGACCCTACAATTGTTTCTTCATTACCCCAAGTATCAGATTTTAGCTATAAAGATATACTAAGAAGAACAATGTAATAAGCACTTTAATTAACTAAATGATAATGCGACTCACTCTATTGTGTTCCATAATTTATATCCTAATATCAAAATGCTTTTTTTTCTATTAGTTCTTTCATTTTGGTGTATGAACCCACCGACATTTCTTAGTATTTGGATACAGGGTTAAACACCGTTTTATTACCCAGACAGTTGAAAATAAGTGGTGACATATTTTCAATATGAGCACTAGCGCACATATCACTTTTGCCTAGCAACGATTGTTGTAGCGCGATTTCCCGTATTTTTTCGCTTGTGACGTCATTACACCATTGTTTGTGACATCACTGTAGTGGCCCGTCTCTTGGATATTTCGAAGATGGTAAAATGGTTAATAATCTCTGTGTATGAACCAACAAATATTTCTGTGTCTGAACCAACAAATATTTCTGTGTCTGAACCAACACTTATTTCTGTGTCTGAACCAACACTTATTTCTGTGTATGAACCCACAATGTCATACCTACACTCATGTCCAAGGGTCACTAACTTTGATAGAGTCATGCTAAAGGACTTGGATTCCTATATGCCAGAGTCATCTATATCAGCTGTCTCCAACTACAGACATAGTCACAGATGAAAGAAATATTAGCTTGCCTTGCATAACTCATCTGCTCTTCAGGCTTTGAACATAGCCCTGTGCAATCTGTGGTATTCCTCATAGCAGGAACCTTGATACAATCTGGTCTACCTACCATGGTAGAGGAAGGTAGAGAATTGTTTAATAATTTTTTAATACTGCTTGTTCTGCTGTCAATAAGAAAAGACACACATCCAATGCTAGTAAAATTCTAAATGCAAAATTCCAATTGTGACAGGGTGTGATAAAAGCATTCCTACTGGCTTCGGCTGGAGGGATATCTCTTTGGCCGAACAGGTAGAGTGTAGGATTCTCAACCCGGAGGTCCCGGGTTCGAATCCCAGTGGCGGTGGTTTCAAAATCACTTCTGTTACACAATTACTAGTCACATGCTGCTTCAACTATTAATGTTACCATCAAATTGCCAAATACAGATAATGATGGCTTTGATAATGAATTTTGGGCATACATAGAGGGAACTCAACATACAGACTCTCTTCAACTCAGAACCCCCACCCTTCTTCTTTACCCTTACACCCCCCCCCCCCCCCCCCCCCCTTCTTCTCCCCAGGAACCCACACCAGCATTCCTCTCTCTCCCACACATGTGT
The DNA here is from genome assembly GCA_916613615.1 of Steromphala cineraria. Taxonomy (NCBI): domain Eukaryota; kingdom Metazoa; phylum Mollusca; class Gastropoda; order Trochida; family Trochidae; genus Steromphala; species Steromphala cineraria. Next base: position 1,306,224 of record OU744729.1, read on the forward strand.
ATGTTACACTACACCATGAAACATTACCTTGCTTCTGAAGAATGAGTTTCCTTCTCCAAATGGTTTTAGAAAAACAGTGCAAGCTGAAGCAAGTAATACGCCTGTCTGTCTACCATCTAGTGATTGTCTCCTGGCCTCTACACGGGGAGGCAGGTTTCTCTCTCCTACTTAGTTAAAGATAAGAATTTCAAGATTTTGCTTAAATACATCATTTTGCAGAAATTTTCAAAGAATACCTTTTTCATTTTCAATTGAGGCAAAAATAAATGTGTCGTAAAAATAAATTGTAGAATCAATAAATACTTTAAAATAAGAAGAACTGGTTCTGTAAAAACTTGTACTTTGTTCAAATTGTTTGTGAGGCTTACATCAAGTTTATGCTTTACCTTGAAACCGACTCCTTTGTAATCTGATCATCGATATTTTTTGAAAATTCAATCTAAAAATTGGGAAGATCTGATTAATTTTTTCCATTATTCATTATCATGGAATATTCTTGTTTATGAATTTTTCGATAACCTTGTAAAATATCACATTTATGAATACATGAATAAATTGTATTTTATCTTTTGAATTGACTTGCGATTCTTTACCTTGACAAAACCCACTTTAATTGATATACAAGTGTAAGGATAACGTCAGACATTGACACAAGTTGAGTCAGAGGATCTTTATGCTTACAATTCTTACAATTACAAAATTTAGCGTATTGTGCACAATCAGATCTAACTTTAACATAATTGAATAAAGATTTCATGATGTCAAAATCATTTAAGATTAGTCTAACAACATACAAACTGTTTCCAGTTCATTCCAAGAGTTATTCAGAAAGTGTTTTAGAAACGAAATGTCAGTCCACCCTCCCTTGTTTTTGTGTTCCCCTCGCTGGCACCGTCCCAGATTGCTATCATGAGTAATTGTTTCTCAGATGAGCATGTACTTGCAACTACAGAGCAGAACGGTTTGTCCAATAACATCGCAGCCACATTCAAAATGACGCCTAGCAAAAAGAGAGCTAACAAAAACATAGACTTTTTTACCTGTGAATCATTCTTCAAACCCAAAATACAAACATAAATACAAACAATTAAAAAAAACTATAATATATATATTTTTGACTGTTCAAAAGAAAAAGATTATTTTAGCTTTTTAAAACTGTAAATCACTAATTGAAAACCTTTTTGGAATTGAGTGGGAAAATAAATCATTGATATATTATGATTAAAAACAATATGCTCTTAACATTGAATCAAATGTGAAAATCAAACAGAAGGGTCAACCTTTCAAAATATCATGTTTACATTAAATGCAGCAATGATGCAAAAATGAGTTCATAGGTGTATCATGATCATAATAACAACATGATGTGTATCAGCAGTATGTAACTAAAGCCCCAAGTTTATTGAAACCGAACCCAAAACATGCCAGCACACCAAGAGATTCATTGATGAAGCCCCAGCATCCCTGCGGCACCAGACCCTTCCCCTCTTATCTCTCCCAGGGTGTCGCTGTTTGGAAACATCGGTCCACTTACTCTCCACTGGAGGGCGCCACCACAGCCTGTTCACAACTCCACACGCTGACAGACTTACAAGGCAGGTCTCAGGGGTCAACAGAGGTCAACAGCTGACAGGAACCTCAACATTCCGACATGCAGTCCAATATGGTAACATGGAAGGGCTCTCAGTTCAATTGATTCCTGGAGATTTGTTCAGGCTGACCTTTCATGCAGCTTAACACCCTTACCGTGACTTTCACTCAATAAACATGAGGTCATAGACTAACACATAGCCCCTGAAATACATTTTTTTTCACTAAAATGTTAATATTTAATATTTGATATATAAATAAAACAGGAGCCATGAAACAATTCTTAGTTCTTAATAAAGCTGAGGCATTTAGACTTACGAATATTTTCCAGACTAAGAGGCTCCTTTAATTTTGTGTGGCTTTAGGGTCTGGGTAACAGACAAATGAGTTTCAAAGTGGACAGTTTTATTCACAAATATGACTTTTTTTTAAATTCACTTCAGTTGGATACATTCAGTAGAGTTAGTACATACAAGCAACAGTATTGTAAAACAAGTACATAAATTGGCATATTTCACGATCAAACATGAGGAAATAACACCAATATTCTATTTTGATTCAAGTTGAGGTTTCATGTACAGTGACACTACACCCTTTTCCTGGCCATGACACTAAACCCATACATAATTGAACTTCAAACCATTTATATGCATTAATTTTCATCCTTGTAGATAGCCATAACAACCTTGGGTGAAATTCCACATTGTAAAACTTAACTACATTGATAGATTACTTTGAAGGACATTATTTTGCCAATTTGAGAGCTTTCTTGAACAATTGAATTAACAAAGTGATACTTTCTAAGTTGACTTCTCCTCAAGCTTGTTAAGACACTTCATATACCGGTAAGTATACAAGTACATAGTATAGTTCTTAAAGTTCTATGACAGGGGTGATGTTAATCCCTTGCGACATTGCTATCAACCTTTAGCGCCACAATCTCTTATCTATTGCCATGGTAACCAGACAACACCGAAAGACAACACAATGTTAAGACAGACTGGAAACATCAAGGAAAGACACGGCTTGGATTGCAACATCAGTTATCGGGAGCCCATGAGATATGCTACTTGTATCACAACTAATCCTAGCACCGAGTCCCCAGATGATATTTGTATCACAACCAACTAAAACCTCCTTAGATTCAGCTGTGGGTTGAAGGCAGGGCTAGATAATGATGAAACCGTATCTACAATGCTATCATAAGCACCAACTGGTGCTGGGGTCTCCCCATCTTGTAATGGTTTCTGTAATCCGTGGAGAATTGAATCCCATCATGGGTAACATTTCACCATCAATATGCACCTCAACTCTTTCAACATTGAGCTCATTCTAAACCAAATTCACTTGACTTGAAATTCAGTTTGAATAATTGATTTTGTGACATTTTCACATAGCTCTTCAAGACAATTTGTTTTTCAGATTGAAACTTTAAACATTCTATTTCTCTATTCTTGAGAATATATCAAATAAACCATTATTGTCTCACCATTTATCTGTCCAATTAAGTTTAAAACAACTGAAAGCTTTGAGAGATTTATACTGAAATTTTGTGATTGCTAATTACATAACAGTACTCAATATATGGAACCTTGTTAAAGTTACAAATCCTTTAAAATAAAACATGATATAAAACATCCTTAGCTTTTCTTGAAAATTTTAAGAAATAGTGTTTAATGTTTAATTTCTCCAAAACAAAAAGAAGAGCATCAAATTTCCATAAAGCATGACAAGAACTAACTTCAAATTAACATAGAAAGTGACTTCATAAAAGTGTCAAAACATGATAAAGCCATAAAGTCTAATATGATGAATAAATGCACAGGATTTAGAAAATGTATGCAGATATGCACTGAATACTTGTGCATATTTCCCCTTCTGTGAGTCAGTAAAGCCAAACCTTTCAGTGACTAAACTTGGATACCATCCAAACTAATTCATGGTTGAAGCTACCAGACCAGCAAAGCAGCAAATGTTAACAAAGAATTATTTTATAGGGCATTGACTAATACCACCATGACAAATTAACTTCATTTTGATAAGAAGAATATGAATGTGTACATGTAGCTTTCAGCTTAGACTAACATATCGTCCCTGAAAAAAAGTTTTTTTTTTACTTAAATTTTAATTTCAAATATTTGATACTAAAATAAAAAGGAGCCCTGAACAATTCTTAATTAAGCTGAGGCATCTAGACTTGCCAACATTGTCTAGACTTAAGAAGGCTCGTTTAACTTTTTCGCTTTAGGGTCTGGATAACAGACTACTTTCAGCTTTAAAGGAAATGTACAAGTTACAACAGAGTAAACAGTTAATTGAACAACAAAATGACAGCAAAGTGACAACAAAGTGACAATGTGACCTACCTGACATGTCACAGAAAGAACATGCTAACAGCCACAAGGTAAATCCAACGGACAGACAGACAGACGGACGATGAGAGTTCACAGTAACTGTTTCAAGTCTAAAGCCACAGAGCAGAGAATGTGTTCGGGAGACACGCTCTGTGGCCGGAAACATCTCTCAAAGAGTAGATGGTACTCACTGCTGCTGTAAAGTTAGCTTGGTTGCATTGGCTAACCATTTGGGATTGACAATATCATTTATACCCCACATGTACAGGAACAATACTGATAGTTTTGAAGATAATGCGTGCATACTTTTTACAATATTGATAATGACATTCTAAAATGTGTCACATATTGCATTACACCATACAATTACTCTACTGCGTAAGCTTGTTTATCACATAAACTTGATTGTCATCTAGAAATTGTTTAACAAAAATAATGACAAGATTTTATGGATGTTAAACTTCTTTATATAGCGAGGTTTCCATATAGTTTCTGTACCATTGTCAAACAAAAGAAATGCTTCGTTTCAGTCTTTCAGAACAAGAACCGCTACCAAAACATTGCTTTCAAATATATAAAGAGTTTGAACATCAATTAAAATCTTCTCATCATTGATAGTTTATTACATAGAAATCAATAAACTGCTTGTAGTCTTGCTTTCATTTTATTAAGATAGAATAATTTGACCAACAGCCTGTCTTTGCCTTTCCCTTAATTTCTTTCAAAACCAAAATATAAAATCTGAAAAGAAAGTCAAGAAATAAAAAAGAGTCATTCACAAATTGCCATTTCTCTGAAGATCCTTGTGTTTACCCTTTTAGTAAAATACAATTGTTCCTAAACAAAAGAATGAAACTAACAAAAATTCTCTAAGGCAGTGTAAGAAGATATGCTGATAACATAAATAACAAAGAAAGCTGAGGAAACAAAAGCCAGAGAAGTTGTGTTTGTGTGAAACACTCTACTGACCAGGAACACCAGTAAAATGTCCATTATATTGTTGCATTCCTTCTGTGAAACAGAGCCTTGTTTGATTTAGCAGCCAAACATGGTTCTCATTACAGCAAACTTCAACAGAACCATTTGTGGTTTTACTTCCTGATAGAAATATGTAACTCTCTTCATTCTAGAAACCACAAATCATTGAATGTAAATCTTAGGATAAGATATAATTTTTAAACTTGTGAGGATGGAGCTTCTTGTTTTTCAACACTTGAAAGGTTACCACATTTTATTCCTGGAAAATGTCAGCCTGACTTGTCATCTGTTGCGAGTTAAAGTCATTAAGTGAAGTGAGCTAGACTGTCAAAGTTTGAACATTTTCTTTAATTTATAATTTAATAGGATGCAACAAACCAATAGTAGTCATGACATTCCACAAATCATGGAGTAAAATCCTCATTGGCCAAGGAGTCTGTACACAACTTTTCAGCTCTCTAGACCTTTTGGAACTGGAGAAGAAGATGAAAATAGGTTTTTAAGGTTTTGACCCCTGTGACCCCATTTGGGGTCATGGGGTCACGAAATCTACAATTTAGAATCCCCATTGGCCAAGGAGTCTGCACATCAAATTTCAGCTCTCTAGAGTCATTGGTTTCGGAGAAGAAGATGAAAATGTGAAAAGTTTACGGATGGACGGACGGACGGACGCCGGACGCCATGCCATGCCATAAGGCCATCGGGTCTTTCAGACCTGATGAGCTAAAAAGTCAATATATTTTTCCAAAAACTTCTACTGTCCATCAACAAATCTCTGACAAAAGTAATAACTGCCTGAAAAGAATCATTAGCTAACCAGATTTTGACACATTATTCAGTTTTACTAAAAAAATAGATTAGCGTTTACGGGACACCACAAAAGCAGAGCAGCCCCGAAACTTGGGGTTTCGCCGTACCCTGTTCCGCCTTTTACAGGCCTCACCAAATTGGCCATTTTCTCGTGACCTTGACCTTTGACACTCAAGATCACACAATCAATGAACACATTTCATTGAGTATAACATAAATGTAATGAAATAAAGTGTTAAAAGTTAAATTTAATCCATTTCATCCATATATGTTGACTTTGCCATGACCTTGACCTTCGACAGTTCGTTCCCAAAACTTTTTGAAAATTTTGTTCTTCTCAAGAGATAAAATACACAAAATCTAAACTTCATAGCACAAAAACTTTTCAAGTTATCGTGTTAACAAGGAATTGCAATAACTCAAATCTCATGACCTTGACCTTTGACCTTCAAGGTCACACAATCATTTAAAACTTCTTTTTTTTAGTATAACAATCATGCATGTATTGATTAAAAGTGTTCATAGTTAAAATTAAGCATTTTCGCTAAACCATGCTTAAGTCATGACCTTGCTGTGACCTTGACCTTTGACGGATTGTAGCCAAAACCTTTTCAAATTTTTTTACTTGTCCAAGGATGATATATACCAAGTAAGAGCTTCATAGCACAAAAACTTTTCAAGTTATCGCGTTTATAAGGAATTCTTAGAGTGACATAGCTCGTGACCTTGACCTTTGACCTTGAAAGTGAACGTGTCAAAATCGTTCCCCCGAGGTATGAGTAGTACCGGTAAGTTATGAATAAGAGTTCTGGAAAGCTTAGTGGAAAATGTCAGCCTGACTTGTCATCTGTTGTGAGTTAAAACCATTATGTGAAGTGAGCTAGACTGTCAAAGTTTGGACATTTTCTTTAATTCTACTGAAACACTTCTACTGTCCAACATCAAATCTCTGACAAAAGTAATAACTGCCTTGGAAGGAATCATTAGTTAACCAGACTTTGACACATTATTCAGTTTTACTAAAAAGAATATAGGTCTGAGGATAGGCGACCCATTTCACCCATAGCACTGGATTTCTTCATCAAATTATTTAAGATTTTGCAAAATAACCTTTTCTTAAACATTTACAAGTAATCTTTTCTCTAAACAGTTGGGATTTTCAGACAAACAACGAAACAGCTGATCAGATTTCTGGATAAGACTGCTAGAGGAAGCCATAAAGCCAGAGAGAGAATTAGTTTCACACATAATTTACCAGCTCCGCGCACCTGTCAGGATCTATCGTGCTGCGCTATCTTCACCTCTATCAAACTTCACATTACTTCACGTTATTTCATCAAACATGGCTTTACAGCAGTAAATTGGGGATTAAGAAAGTCAACATTAATTAACCATTTTTCAAGTACAGCATATTGTCAGTCATTTCCTATGTTCATAGCTTCTTGTCCTTGAAACAAATTTACTCCCAAAAGGCTAGTCTGTCTAACAGCCCCTGAAACAAAATATCTTTAAAGACCCACACAAGTCTATATTATTATAGCAAGTCTAGCTCACTGCAGTCTCTGAAAATGAACAGCTTCAGTGGGCTCCTTTCAAATTTAATAGTAGAAAACTGCATTTTATATGTATTTTCATTTCAGAGACTGAAAGTTAGTCTACCAAAAGGCTTTCACATCTCCATGTGTCCTAATTTGTCACCAGTTTGGGTCTAGACTTGCTTAGTCCCATCAATAGGGAAGACAAGAGTAATTATATGGACGAATAAATTCTTTATTTGACAGTACAAAGTTTCGGCATATAGATTAGATTCTAGAACAGCTCCCCTCAATATTAATTCCCTGATACAAATTGTTTCTAGAAACTTTTACCTATATTTGAGGATCCCCTCAACGGTTTTCATATGGGCAAAATTGTAAACGTTTACTAGTATACTGTTTTAAATATTTAAAAGATAAAGGATGATAGGAAGCCAATTGAAACTACAAGATGTTTCCCATGACAAAATGGAGTCTTACAAAATATTACATGAATTTTCTAAACTATTTGTATCCATTCTCTATCAACACTTTATAGGTGACCTGTTCATTGCAAAACCACTCTGAGTGGCCAAATTACAGGATATACAGCTTACTAACACGGTAATCAGAAATGATCCTTGCTAATAACTGACTTCTTCTTAATTCATTAAATGGCTTGGTAAAGGTGAAATTTTGATAAGTGTATTTTATAGTACCTCACTCTCTAAAATATCACCCTCTCTTGTTAAATCTTCAGGTGACAAAGTGCATATACTATAAAAAAATATAAAAAAATAAAATAAAATAAAATAAATTTTTAAAAAAAAGTGCATATACTGAGGGCAAACATCCTTAAACTTCTTTAAAATGCTCATGAGTCATCTATTATCTATCTTTTAAACTTCCAACTTATCATAATTATGATGATTTAGGATAACAAAAGAAAAGAAAAAATGCACAAAATCAATCATACAATATCCCATAAAACCAACTTTAAACTCATGTTATGAAAAACCTTTTGATTCTTACCTCTTCAAGCCTAGCCACTATGGAACAAGTTTTCAGCACAATCTTAAAATATCACCTCAAAAACGAGAAATTTGTTGGATTTATTAATTTTTAATAAGGCGTGAATATCATATTTTAATTATTTCTTGACGCTTCAAAAAAAAATGTTTACATTTTGTTTACTTCATATAACAAATACAACCCTTAAGCATTAACATCAGAACATTCATCTTTCTTAATGTGTTAATTAAGAAATTTAAATATTAATTTAAAAATCAATTTTCCAATGAAAATTATACTACAACTGTGTTTGCACCATGTAGCCAAGAGTATTTTACGTGTGCTTCAGTCACTTGATGAGTGTAACACTACTTCACTGAATACTATGAAGCTACAAATCTGAATCCATGTATGATTTACTATCACTTTGGTCACTTATTATGGCTTATATATGTCCTCTTTGTTAAAACTTCACATTTTTACGTTTTCCATGTCCCTGTCTGTCATTATATTAACGGTTCACGTCATCAAGAAATATTTAAACTCTTAGCAGCTCTTTGACGACCTAAATTCTGAATGGTTTATGGTCATTCTGCGTAAACTATTTGGCATTAGCAAACTTGGTTGCATAAAACAAAAAATATATGGACTAAGAGCACCCTCCAGCATTCACCATCTTGACACACCAAACCACAACACAGAGCGGGGAGTAAATGCAATAGCAGCATGATTACTGCAACAATGATTCACAATGTTACCAAATATATTCCATTGTTGCTTATGCGATAGCACTCATTCTTCCAACTAGATGTTGATTGGCAAACAAATTATTACCATTAAAACTAAAATCGTTTACTTACCATCTACCAAGTCAAATCGATGTTGTTGTATTTTTAGATGTAGTGCCAAACATAACACTCCTTCCCGCCACCAGTAACCTAAATACCACAGTCGATAACTATTTCGGTGTCAAATAGCTGTTATTTCCGCATTGTTTTACAATCGTTTTAATAACTACAAGGGGGGGACAATCTCTCAAAATGATATAAGGCCCGGTCACCAACAGGGAAATATTTCAAGTTTCAGGATATTAGATCTTGTGATATCTATAGATGTAAAGTTGTCTAATCCAGAATGAAATTGGATTATTCGGGTAACAAAGAACGTGTCCCAATTAAATTGACTTTTGTAAAGCAACAAGGAACAACATAGAATGACATAAGTAGAATATTACAGATATTTCCGTATATTAAGTATATTGAAAAATGCATGTTGATGTTGACACATATATAATTATATCAACGGGCAGTTAGGAATATTAATGAGTAGGTTAAAAGTGAGTTATCGCTCCCGGTTTTTCCACACATTGGCAGCAAAGGGTTTTTTTCAAGTTTTTTAAGATTATTGATTATTATGCATCTCAGCTTCAAAAACGTATTTTCATATCATTACCTGATGATTATTAACACAACTGCAGCTATTTTTTAAGACAATAAAAACACTTTTTCTCAATTAATAAAGTGATTCTTGCAACGTTTTACTGAAATGCAAGTCTTCGGGAACTAATGGTGATCCACTCATTGCCATTCTTATATATCACAGGGTCACCGAAAGTTCTTACAGATGTAGAAATCCTATAATAAGGCATTATAGATAATAAATAAGCGATATTTTACAAGGTCTTGTAAAGAAAAACTCAATATGTCAACATTTGTAAGAATTGAATTTATTGATTTAGAAAAAAAAGAATAAACACCAACAAATTATATTCCGTTTCTATGAATACTATAAGGCCCGTCATACTTATATTTCATTATCAGTGGGCCTATACGTGTTTTATACTCTACATATGTATAAGTGTTACTTCTCTATACTCAATGTTTTCTTTGCATGCGCTTTATAAAGGAGTCAATCGGTGATTTTCATCTCATATCATTTTATTTTGAAATGACATATATGGTGATGTGAATTCAGATATAATGATGATAGGGATTATCGTTGAAATCAGTTTCATTCTAAAATGCGCCTATTCTTAAAAGAGTGATCACAGCTTTTCGACTGCCCAATGAAGAACCATGCAGTGACCACTTATTTCGACTAATGTCCTTTTCGTTGTAAACGTCGAGATTTTCATACGTTTTAAAAGTCTTGTAGTGATTGTTAAGCTTTTATGGCCGGTCATCAATTGAACAACTTAAAGGCGGCTCAAAAGGATCGGTAGACACCAACTAAACGTTCTAATTATGAACAAAACAAGCTTTGGTGTAGAATTATAGTTATGACTGTATAAGTCTGAAGAGTCGCTATAGAAACCGTTATGACCACCGACATGTTTCATTACCTTTATCTCAAACAATTACAATTTGGTATTAAGCAGTGGAGATCCATGATATTTCAGAACAAAAATTGGTAAGGTCACCTTGGAGGTCGATCTTTTTACAAAGCTTATCTTTTGATTCACCATTGTTGGAGTTTCTTTTGGTCAGTTTGGAAATTGTAGATTCATGACTAGACTTGCAAAACTCATGTTCTACAGATAAAAGTTTGGTTTGAGTGAACAAAATTTGATACAATCGTGTTCGTAAAAGGATAAGACCAGGGTGTCTCTGATAAGGCCAATTTGTAGGCCTACAGTTGCAATAGCCAAGCTAAAAAACCCAATTAAATTCTCATGTCCATGCTTTGTAAAATATTATGCATCTAATAGCTATTTCAGAACAATATAATGTCTTTTTGGGTGTCACAGTTTGTATCTGGTAAATGCAGTTCTTCAATATATTTAGCAGACAGCAGAAAAATAGAATCAGGGGAGATAATTTTGCAAAGATTCCATTACCCTAACGACTCATAGAAGAATAATGATAAGCAATGACCTAAGACTAGTCCATGTATACCAATTTCCGAGTAAATAACATGAACTAGAATGCCCACAAACTTTATTGAGCATGAATGTAGGACATCATAAAGTTGTTCTGGGTAAAATCTTGAATAAATGAGTCAATATGATATAAATAGAGATAGTTGTCAAGAAAACATTATCTCCCTAACCTAGGCAAGGTCGTTGGTGGAAAATGCCGTTCACCAACGAGGAGTATTTACCTAGTTATGAGGAACTAACTGTTCCTGAGATAGAGTTGACATCCTCTGTATTAAGAGCAGGGGCTCACCATTATGGGAAATATTGCGACAATGTCTGCAAGGTACGATTTGTATTTGTTAACACAGAGGCCGATACATGACGTCCTCTGACAACTGAATGTAATGACCCCTATTTTCGTGGCACACATAATTTCGTGAACTTTAGAATAACATTATTCCAGATATAGATGAGATCATTTTTAAATACAATCACACTTACTAAATATATCGGTCAATAACATGTATGTTTACAAGAACCAGCCTTTTGAGAAGTTTAATATTGGCCTGAAATTCTGGTTTCCACTTAATTGTTACAGTTATGAAGAATAACCAAATTTATATTGATAGTTACATATTTGACATCAGAGAAGATGACCTAACACCAATATCAAGAACCAAAAAAGATTACAATCAATATAACTTCTTCCTTACGCAGTTTATTCTTGCTATGAAATATAATTGTACTGTATTTACCTTGAGGTCATTCTTGTAACGGGTGTAGGTCTTTTTGTAGGAGGATCCCGTTCGTAGGAGTGAATTTCGGTCTTTTCGTAGGAGGATTTTTAGGTCTTTTCGTAGAAGTAGAAAATTTCAATGAAATATATAAATGGCAATTGTCAATCAAAAGCATCTCACAACCTATAATTACTGGTTATCTAGCAAAAACAATACAATCCAAAACCTAGAGATAAATGATCTGTCATGTCATGAAAATAAAAGGATATGAGAAAACCCTATGTCCATGTAAAAGTTTAGGGTTTAGTTGACATTTCTAATATGAAATAATATTTTGAAATTTCATTTGTGAAAGACAGTCGAAGTTTTGTAGCGACTACTCCCTATTTCGGGAAGGTCCGGAAATGTAGGCTAAAGATACGAAGGCAGGTTTTGAATACACGTAACATTTTCAATTTTATAATAATTATAGATTTTGAAACTGTTTTCAGAAGTTCAAGATATAACATATTGATTGTAGGATCAATGATTTTGTTTCCATTCACATTTGATATGGGAGAAGAGAAAATATTTGATGACAATCAATTTGTTAGGAATTTTGTCAATTTGTACAAACCTGTCACTGTTTTATGCCGCTGTGCAACATCTTACTCTTTTAAAGCAATCTAAAACTTTTCAATATCTTTTAAATTTCAAAAAGATGTAAAGACCAACAAAAATTACAAGCTAACACCTAATGTGCAATTATTAGATTAACTTTTGTGTAAGTGCGTATCTTTACCCTCTGCGTATCTTTACCCGACACGGCTGTACTTGGTTTGCATTTCATGTGAAATGTTGAGATTAAATATTTGTTTATATTCTCTCCCCAGGAATTCATGCTGTGTAGGAGTGAAGAGAAAGACCCCCGCAAATGCCTGAATGAAGGAAAGGAGGTGACAAGCTGTGCTTTCGATTTCTTCGGGAAAGTGAAACTTAACTGCTATGAAGAGTTCACCAAATATTGGCAGTGCATCGATCATGCTGGACGCTCAATGTTTCTTGATAGGTAGGAACACAAGTTATAATCCCTTGCCGTAGTAACACTATTGAGAGTATATTATACTATTATCTTGGTTGAGTAATACAGGATATTTCAGTTACAAAGTTTCCCATTCTTATTTTTTTCTATTTGATAATTAAATTTCAATTAAAGTGAGCTTGGTAATATCTGAACTATTAATTGGAAATGAATGGTAGAATTGTTTAATGAAGAAAAATAACAAACTGTACAAGAATTTATCCGTGAGGTCTCTTGATTACTAATGATAAGAGTATACCTATTTGACTATTTTTAAATAAATGATAGTAAATTGCTACATATATATGTCAATATGACCAAAGAGATTTTCTTTTGAATTGTCATTATTTTCCTAAATAAAAATTTTGCAAGTGAAATATGAATGACTTGATGAATTAGAATGATTAATACAAACCAAACTATGATTAATACAAACCAAACTACTCTCCTCTCAGGTGCCGGAAGACGCAGACTCTGTTTGACAACTGTGTGAAGGAGAAGATGGGTCAGGAACGCCCTCCGCTCGGATACTTCTCTCGGGTGAGGACCCATGATACCAAGCGACCACGACCTAAACTCCCAGAACACAAGCTGCCCGACCGAATCCCAGGAATACCTCCACTTCCTGCAGAACCCGACCCTCGTGCTAGAAACATGCCTGGTGCTATTTGAATCATGGCTGTTCCATAGAATAACAACTTATTGTATAGTGCTTAGGTACAGTTAATACATCATGTGTGATTTCACACAAACATTCAAGACTCTGTGTACAACTGGACATGTGTGGATATGAACAGCATATGTTTGGTCTGACTGTTGATAATTATTGTTGAATCTAAATAAAAGAGTGAACGAGTAGAAGATTTTATCTTTTATTAACCTTATCAAGGACTAGACTTTTGAAGGTCTTAGAACCTAGAAAGTCGTAAACCGCTACGAGAGAGGGCATTGTGGGAAATTTGGCAAACTTTTTAAAGATCTCTTTTGCATGACCTGTCATTTTGTCAGTCAACTTTTCACATTTGCAAAGTCCTGTAGTCCAAAACTGTACTTCATAGTGGAACTTAGCACATATGGGTTTAAAATTTGTTCATTTGGTTGTGCCTGCTATCCCAATTATCTACATTTGACCTGTGTAGGCATCTTTTTGATTCTTTCTTAATATGAGTGCTCTGAAAGCACAACAATGTCCAGTGTGTTCTTTTTGATGCTGTCGATAAGCAGAAAATTTAAAGGTTATTTATGATAAATCATTAGTGTTATCAGCATTAAGTTGATTATCGTTCTTGAAAATTATGACCTACACTGAATGGTGATGTGAAAAAAGGACATTTATTTATTTTATTTCAAGAATCAAAGGCAAACCAAGTTGCCACTAATGGCTGAATTGTTGCCTAATCGGCATAAACTCACTCTCTCTTTATAGCTCACGTCAATGTTGAACTTCAGCCAAGGTTTTGTGATCTATTCATCACATACAAAACAGAATCGCTATTTCTTTGAAACTAGACAGTCAAACCATTGGTTGAGTACCTCTGGGTTCTGAATAGCAAAAACATAGTTCTGTTTTCCATTTCACTTCTAAATAAAATCCTCTGTTTAAACAATCAAGCAGACTCATTTCAAGGGTTCAACCGTCCTTGCTGAACTTTTCTGGATGCAAACTTATGATTCAGAAATTTGCTCATGTAAAGCGATTGTGATATCAAAACTGCTCCGATATCTAAACAGTCGCTTCTAAACATGGACGTCACTCCTCTAACTTTCAAAGCTCCGTGTTGACAAAACATGTCCGTTGTAAACAAAAGGGAGATAACTCTACTGTAGAGTCATTACTCATTCATCTACAGTAGAACATGGATATAGCGAACACTCGGATATAGCGAACAAATTTTCAAGTCCCGTCCCTATATAATATTAAAATTACACGCGTATAGCGAACACCGGATATAGCGAACTAAATTCTTTGGTCCCTTGCAGTTTGTTATATCCGAGTTCTACTGTATATCATAATTGTGCTGAAACTCAGATTGTGGCATCATATGTAGTGTTTGAAATAAGCATCAGCTCATAGGCCAAAGGCAGACAGTTATTCACAAGGACCCACTCTTTAAATGCCTTTAAGTCCTTATAGTCTTGAAGTTTTTTAACATGATATTGTTCCTCACTTCATGTTTCTTAGCTCAACCTATAATACCATCACCCTATTGGCTGTTGGAAGAGAGTGGAGAAGCTTGCTTTGACTTGCAAACAAGGCGTTTGTTGATGGCATCATGCTTTATGCAATAGCGCCACTGTGGATGGTCTAGTGAGTCTGATTTCCAAGTTGAGGGGTTCAGATGGCAGCTCTCGAGTGTTGTCTTCGAGTGCTTATTTCCAATACTTATATATATATATATAGCGATATTACACAAGTTTAATATTGCTGTATAGATATTACGTTGCAGATCTTACACAAGCGAGTAATAAGCCTTGATACTTAAAGGGACAGTTCTATCGAGGTATTTTTAGTTGAAACAAAATTCAGGAAGACGCAGTGATGACTTCTATTCTTGCAAAAATGTTAATCTAGAACAACTAAAATGTTACCCTCAGTAACATAATTATGTGAAAAGAAGTGTGAAATAATCATGTAATATAAAAGTATAAGCAGGGAAGTGCTCTTGAATTTTCATTCGACAAAAAATACCCCGATAGGACTGCCCTTTAACATGTGCATCCTTGTGGTGATGGAATCTTTCAAGTGACTTCAAGGTTCTGCTACTATTAAGTTTCGTTAATGCATCTGGATTAGTACCCGGGAATTAAATAAGGTTCAATTTGAGTTTCTAACCCCATGTAGAAATTCCTGAACTCTTGTCTGAATATCTTGTAGAACTTCTAGCAGCTGCAGCTATTAGCAATCAATCAAGTTGTGCTCTTTGTCAATTCACAAACCTCGGAGAAAGACAACTTTGTTTTAAGAATCAAATAATTTTATTTGCTACAACTTTCAACATTCATGTATGTACAAAACATGATATATACATATCAAACAACAAGTTAACAAAACTCTGAATGCACAAGCACTCGGAAACATCAAGTATTTATGCTCCTACGTTGAAAGATTAGTTTGGACGGAATCGCTAAAACTTTGAATATATGTACATAGGAAAATAACCTTGGTCAACTTTGTCATGATCAGAGACATTGCTTCGACATGAAGTATTATGACAACATCAATTGGGAATCACATTCTTGAAGAAATTATGAGACATCACTCTTTTGCATAATTTCTAAATATTTAAAACAATTTAGTCAATATCAGTGAGAGATATACAATTTACTGTTGAATTATCAGTAGACATTTTATAATTATGGTACTTGATACAAAGAAAAAACATCTTCCACGCCAACCTCATTTACAAATGATGAAACATTCCCCTTCACTGGTACAGTAAGAAAAAGTAAATAAATAACATGATTGAACATAGGATGAAGTGATGACAATTTCATTACATTACATGTTTGAACATGTCTCGGTATTGTACCTGAAATCTAAGAGATTCATGTAGTAACTGGCATGCTGACAATAGCCCAATTGATGTCAACTATCAAATCATATACCAAAGATTAAGTACAAAGTCCATAATATTGTTATAAAGAGCTTGAATGGCAATATTGATTTATTCAGCCTTAATACAAAAGTTCACCCATAGTGTGTACCATGTTTTACTGGTTAAGAAACAGACACCAACAGCTTATCTGCAACCCAGTAGAGCCAAATTATTCCTTTGTGATATAACTTTCAAGGCAGTAAGTGATTCAGGTTTACCCACATGAAATCCAGGGTTATTGTTCAACATCCAGATCTTTGCCATCTTCCCATACGCAAAGCCTTAAACGCCAGTTTCCAAAGCCTAAAACGTCATTTTATGCCTTGCTGCAAACCCTTTACTTTTTTGTGCTGCTATAGTGCCCCTACAGGCAAGAGAGCAAGCACAGAAAACTTAAGAGTCAGCAGCAAGGCATAAGACTGACGGTTTGGAAACTGACGTTTTAGGTTTTGCCTAGGAAGACGGACCTTTGCCCAGTGATCTATCTTAGGCATCGAGAACCAGGAATAACTACAAGAGTAAGAAAACATTGAAATTGTAAAGTCAACTTCTTACTTACCAGCAGCTTGACGCTAAGTAGATTAAAGAGTGATTAAATGTTATTTAACTTCCTGAGAAGGAGAATATCAGATCTGTCACACAAAGACACTGTGGATGAGATATTATTGGTGGCCGGAACAGATAATACATTTGATAGTCGACATTCACTCATTCTCTCTGTACAATAAGTTCACATATACACAGAAAGGCATGAAGTCAAAATTCAGTTGCAGCTGCAACATGAATGTATAAATATGAGCATACAAATAATTTTTGCATGTGTTTACAAAAAAACAAATCTAACACCTATTGTTTTGTGACATCAACAAAGGACGGCTATTTTTTCATTAATTAAAGGTGAAACTAATTTTGATTTCATAAAAGAAATTGTGAGAAAAATGTGATGTTCAACAAACGTAATTCAGAGATGGAGTTTCTCTCACATTCTTTATATTATTATCTAGTATTTAAGACATGGAATAAATAAATTACATCAATAAGGTGTTAGAAGATAAGTCAATAAACAGTTTTCACAATTATTCATAAACAAAGAAAACAGACAAAACTCCCCTCTTCAAAGGATCTGTGAGCACTCGTGTATCATATCACAGTTTAATGAATTATACAACAGGTCCACTTTCATAAAAATGGCTGCACGGAATTCTATATCCAATACTATGGATTTTATGATAACATGAGATCATTCCTTCATTATGAATGTTTTTGGGTAAGAATGAGAATTATTCATTGAAATAGTAAAACCTAGCCGACTTGATCATTTGAAATCAAGGTCATTGTATGGAAAATCCATGAGTGTATTCTTCGGTAAGTTTTATCAGAATTTAAAGTAAAGCTAAGTGAAGAGCATCCAATTGTTCTCATAGAAGAAGGGATGAAATGCAATGATGCACAGAAATCCAACAGATCTCCAACCCAAATTTCTGTCAGTGTTTCTCTGAGGTCATCAAGACTTGGCGACACTCTTGAGTACGCGGTCGATCTTCTGATCGTTCCTGATGATGTTGCTCTTGGTGGCCGCTATAAGGTCCAGCTGATCCTTGATGGCCTGGTCTAGGTCCGACAGCTGGGCCTTCAGGGGCTCGATGGAACGGTCAGTGATACTGCAATAGAGACATGATCAGTTAATGTAGATATCAAACATACAGGTCCGACAGCTGGGCTTTAGGGGCTCGATGGAACGGTCAGTGATACTGCAATAGTGATCAGTTAATGTAGATATCAAACATATAAATAATATGGTTGAGCATATGTTCTTAAATTTCTGTTTTCATCCTTGGTCGATTTTCAAAGCTCTCTTTGTGGTAAGATAGTCGTCGGTACCATACATTAATATTGGTCTACGACTGTCTTAGCACTAAGAGAGCTTCAAAAATTTAGGCCCTGTAAGACAAATGACAACTATCTTAATAAAGCTTCACATTGTAAAAGTCAGCTACAAAAGAATTGAGAAAATAGAACCTCAAAAGCAGTCACCTAACCCAAAACAGCTAACCTGTCCACACGACCCTACATCTTTAATACCAGAGTATTCCTCTTAATCTTCCCATTATCCCTCTTGTAGTACAGAACAATCAGTTAACCCCAGAAAAGCATTTACCATGTTCTCCTTGGATACCAGAATATCCCTACTTATCAACCCTAATGATCTAAATCTGACCACGTATCCTTCACATTGATATCCAGTCAATCCATCAAAACCTGAAATTTCTGGCTCTTCAATTAGAAAGGATTATCTCCGTGACACATTACCAAGCAGATATCCTCAAATCCCTAACATACACTTTCCCTCTTCAGTTATAAAGAACAATTATTCAGGACAGAAAACCAAATGCCTTCTAGACCTACCCCTTCTCCCTCTTGAGAGCCAGTGAGTGATCCTTGTTCTCGGAGCGCCATTTCTCCAGTTCCTTCTGCATGGAGTCGAGGTCCTCCTGAACATAGTCCATGATCTTGCCCAGAGGGTTAGCGCTCCTCGTCAGACTCTGGATGCTGCCCCGCAACTTGTCTATCTCCTTCTGGACCACCTCACGCTGCTTCCGTCTCGCCGCATCAGACATCGTTGGTCGCTCCTAGTTAGAGTTATGATTCACAACATTTTTTAAAGTCTCAATACAATTCTCAGTGACAGTTACACACTTTCCCTCATGAACCATCAGACACCATAGTCACTTGTAGTTAGAAAGATATTTTACATTTATTTTGACAAAACATCAACACAATCCACAGTGACACAAAGGTAAAACTCATATTACACATATGACCAATAGACATAAATCAACACATATCAAGACTATTGATTCACATTCAGGTTATATTTTTGTAACTTATATTTTTTGTGAAGTATAGATTATTAAAACTGCCACAGATTAGGCTTCATCTTAACACAATTAAAATATGAGCTTGACTCTATTGCTGCTGAGGTTTGGTTTTTGAGCCTGCCATGAATATTATCACATTAATAGGAACTTACAATTTCCGTCTTCTTTGGTGGCCCAGTCTGTTGCTGCTGTCCTCCCTCCTCAAACTCCTTCTTTGTCTCCAGCATCTTCTTCACCAGGGCACCTGCACAGAGAC
Organism: Steromphala cineraria; assembly: GCA_916613615.1. Classification (NCBI taxonomy): domain Eukaryota; kingdom Metazoa; phylum Mollusca; class Gastropoda; order Trochida; family Trochidae; genus Steromphala; species Steromphala cineraria. Next base: position 1,325,866 of record OU744729.1, read on the forward strand.
CGTTAATACAATTATCAGTAACTAGGCAAGATTTACCATCATGAGCAAAAGGAGGTGAGGTGATATCGGGTTTATTGCCGCTTTCAAGAGTATTTCACTTATATCGCAAATGCTAGTATTGTCTGCTGGTACCACCCCCAAATTCAGTGTATCATTGCACCTGACTGCGTGTAGAACAGTTCTCTACTGCGGACAGAAATGGCCGAGCCCCAGGCAGGATTTGAACCTGAACTCCTGAGAAAGAGGAGAATGCTCTTCTGCTACCTCCTACCTGCATCACCATAAATTTATTTCAACAGAATCTTGACAGGATATAGATTTGAGTTCTACAAGCAAGGTAGAAAAAAATCAGATATTCAACACATTTGGTCGGTGTATGAAATAAGCGTCGGGCCAAGCACCACCAGTTATCCCATAAGGCGCACACTTCAGGTCCTTACAAACTCACAGCCAAGCCTTTATTGCCATCACTCTAAACTGACACATTGTATCATACACTCATTTGAAGAATATTGTCATTTAGTCAGTACTGATAAATAATGCTTACAATTTCAGAGTTGGACCAACAGATTTTCTTAAGTGTCGGTCCATATTGACAAGCAGTTTCTGTATGCTTATTTCAAACACTGCACTGCGTTGTTAGTTTTGAAATTGAGAAGTAACAGTTGATCAGATGAAGATCTTGATATTTGAAACAATTTTCTGGCATCTGAAGCAGGAGTATACAACATTATAATAGTATATGATTGGTTACTAACTAATACACACATACCATGTTCAGCGTCATCCTCTCCCTCCTGCTTACTGGTGGTAACCTGCAACATATATATAGTATATATATATATATATAGTTTACATACACAGTCAGTGTCAACAGCTCAAATAATAATGTGGATATCTATATGGCACCTTTTCTACGTCCTGAGAAATGCTCAAAGGGCTACCTGCATCATTTCCCTTCACAACTGCTATTAAGCGCTAGTCACGACCACGCAGGTCATACATCCTGTTTTCAGGTACCCATTTCAACAGCTGGGTGGACTGAGTGAAATGTGGATGAAGTGCCTTGCCCAAGGACACAACACAGAGCGAGACCCAGGTCACAAAATTTTGGTGTCTCTAACAAAATTCGAACCCGGTCTCTGGCATGAAAGGCCAGCAAGCTAACCCCTACACAACTGTGTTCCACTTCACTATTACTATTGTTCTACTTCACTATTACTATTGTTGGAAGATAAAATTACATGCAAACATTTTATTCATGTTGGAAAATAAAGAAATGAGTAAATAAACATGATTTTAAAAAGGCAACTTATTTTTAACCGGAATCTTTTTCCATGACAAAAGTAACCTTAAAAACTTATATAACCATTTGTTTAAATGATTCTAATACCTAAATAAGTCAAAGGAGTTTTATGGATGATCAACTTCTTTATTGTAGATAGTCAATTACCATAATTAAGCGCTTATGAGCAGTTCACTGGTGTCAGCGCTATATAAATTCTTGTATAGATAGATAGATAGATAGTAGAAACAATAAAGATGTTGATCATCCATAAAACTTGTCTTCTTCATAATCCCAACTATAAAACACCTCTCAAGCAACGTATTCTCCTACCTGGTCTGCTTGTGTTTGAGGGGGGGCTGAATCCTCAACGATGAAGTTGTCGTCATCATCGTCGTCGTCGTCTTGCTGACCGTTGTCTACTATCACATTGGCTGGTCGACCAGTCCCCAGTCTAAATAACATCAATTCATCAGATCTATGATAGTCTCCCTCACTCATAGATCATTATTATCTCACAACCACTCCCAAGTCTATATAACATCAATACATCTGATCTATGATAGTCTCCCTCACTCATAGATCATTATTATCTCACAACCACTCCCAAGTCTATATAACATCAATACATCTGATCTATGATAGTCTCCCTCACTCATAGATCATTATTATCTCACAACCACTCCCAAGTCTATATAACATCAATACATCTGATCTATGATAGTCTCCCTCACTCATAGATCATTATTATCTCACAACCACTCCCAAGTCTATATAACATCAATACATCTGATCTATGATAGTCTCCCTCACTCATAGATCATTATTATCTCACAACCACTCCCAAGTCTATATAACATCAATACATCTGATCTATGACAGTCTCCCTCACTCATAGATCATTATTATTTCACAACCACTCCCAAGTCTATATAACATCAATACATCTGATCTATGATAGTCTCCCTCACTCATAGATCATTATCATCTCAGAAATCAAGAGTTAAAAGTATTGTATTAAGATATCAGAGATCTTCAATTACCATAATAAATAAATTCATAAACAATAATATTTTTAAAGACAATTTTTATTTGATGATTCAAAGAACCATACAATAATAGATATATCGATAAAGGAAAACTTGCGCATGTTTTACAAACAGTAAAGGATTAATTACTAAAAGGATTGTCAGTATTGAAGAACTACATGTATGTTCAATGTGTTTAAGGTCATCATGGCATGCTCTAACTGATAAGATTGTCACCTCATGGCCGGTTCGCTCTCCACACCATCTTGTTTGGGTCTCGGAGGGGCGGGTCTGGCACTTGATGGACGCGCTATTCTCCGTCTGTAACAGGGTCATGTATCATAACATAAATTCTCAATTGACAACTAGTAATCTTGCCTTGTATAATTTTGAATTAAAAGAATACTGATCATGACAACATTTTGTTCTACAGTATATTTTAAACAGATTTTCCAAAAATGAACAAAAACCAAAACTTTTTTAATCAATTCCATCTTGGAAAATTACTTAATCAATACAAGGTTACATTACTGTCATCTCAACATTCTATCATAGCTACAAAGGTAAAACAAGTACTTGATATGGGTCATTTTGTACCACATATATATACTCCTTCTTGACAAACTCTTAATGGGACGCAGAAAACTGATTCTCAAGGCAATTAAAATACAGGTTAGTTGTAATTTCTTTATCTATTATCTTAGGGTGAGAGAGTACGAGAGTTACTCACGCGTTGGCGACCTGCGGAGGGAGGTCAGCCTCTCCTACACTGGGCTCCTGCTTCTGGACAAACTCCTCATCCTCTGCAGATACAAAGTATCACTCAGTATCTCTAACAACTTTATCTTGACAAGGAACAGTCACACTTTAACTGTAGATATTGACATTCTGGGGGTTCGTTTAATTTGCTGTATAAGACTGTATGTTATGTAAAACTGAACATGGCAAAGAACAGAATTAAAGCGAAAGTTTCTGTTCTATATTTGACAGGGTGACTTGTTTGACAATGCTTCTATGTGCACTTGTTTCATCAAGAAGAAAAAACATGTAGATGAATATCAAACAAATATCAAAGCAAAAGGTACTTTGCAAGGTAAAACTTGTTTCTACTTGAAAGTATGAACATAATATCAAACAAATGTACTAAAATAAAAAGACAAACAAAATAAATTTATGACAATACAATATAATATTAAATGTTTTGTCGTAAGAATTCTAACATTACCACCACCATAATAGTTCAATGATTATGCAAGATATTACAAATACACAAGGGCTTTTTCAATAAGAAATATTAAGAAAAAGAAAATAGTATGAATTTATTACATTTTTATAATCCCTTTCAAATGAAATAAATATTGTTTTAGAAACAAAAACAAAATTATGAAAAGCTAATTCTTGAACCAATTTTTGGAAGTGAGAAAATGTGAATTCCTTCACCAAGAGAACTATTTGCAGATAGGCATGCATAGTAACCTTAAAACCTTGTCAAATACTAATAATAAAACCCAGCACCAATATATTCAATATATTAATACAATAAATAGTTTCTTTGAAACTTAAATGACAAAACGATTTTGAAACATTAGTAAAGTCCCTTCATACCATTTTTTAAATTAAATGAATAGAATCAGAGTTAGCAGGAACATAAAGGAACATGGACATGGCAGCTTTAAAATGCATTTCCACTGATTTTTACACATACAGGGTATTGAGCATACTGCAAGTTTACAATCAGCATATTTTGCTTTATTAATACATTTGAGCTGCATTCTGACAGAATATAAAGTGACTTTCAATTTCAGTTAATTACCATTGCCAAAATCAAATGAAAAGGTTTCAGCTAAAAACCAGTTCTTTCCCTATAACATGAAGAGGTTTTTAAAGGATCTTTATCCCAAAGACATTTTACAATTATTTAATTTGAGAGCTACAAAATATCTCAGCCTTTCTTAAAAAGCCTATGCATATGCATTACCTAATATTGGTAAATGATAACATCCCTGAAAACTTGAATAAACATTTTAAGCTAAAGAGAATACTTCAATGAAAAGTGATAAGCAGACTTTATAGAAGATATTTATCTTGTTTTGATGAAATCAGAAATGAAAATACCAATCCTTCAGAAAAAAAGGCGAATTCACTTTTAAAAATGCCTCAATACCTTATAGAAAACAACCAATTAGTATGGATAAATTTAAAATAATCATTAATCACTAACATAATTATTGTAAAAATAACCAAGCAAGATGGAGAAAAGACTGGTATCTCTGGAAACCATGGAGAAAAACTTAAGAGGAACAGGTAAAGCAGAGATTTGAGTTTAAATTTTAAATATCATTGAAATACATTGAACTGAATTTCAATTCTTTTGTAAGTCATGGTACATTATCACAAATAGAAAAGATAATTTCATTTAACTATATTCAACTAAGTCATTTATATCTTATCCTCGAGGACCCCTTTGAAAAACCCTTAAAGTTTGGAAAATGATAAATCTCAACGATACTCATCCTATAGTCTATACAACATCATACATTGGTGGATGTATCACATTACGGTCTTAATTACAAATCCAATCATAGGTAGCTGTGTGAAGATACCAGGAAAAGACTTACAACACAATGGGTAAACCAGAAAAATAAGATAGATAAAACAATACTTAACATTAAAAGTATCACAATGCATAATCCACTGGTAAGGTTCACAACGTTTCAGAGAAAGACACAAATATTGACAGTTCAGACAGACGATGTCTTGTGCTAAAGACAAATGTTCTCTTCAACCTGGGAACAGCATCTGCTTCAACATCCATGAGCAAGAGTCTTAAAGAAAACCTGCGACCTCTAGTTAAAGAATACATCATAAATGTAATGTGCTAAGGAAAGCCAGGCACAGAGAATACATGTCTACTGGTAAGATGACAGATAAAAGATACAAGATACATTCAGTCACTAGGTGTAGTGGTTGTGACGTGAGTTACGACAACTAGATTAGTACAACAGCCACGCTAGTCTAAAGAAGCTATATACCAATGTACTACTGTAACCATATGCATGAATATACAACATACCTTCGTCGCTGTCCGGCGCGCTACGGCCTGCTTGGTAAGCAAACAATCAAACATGCTCAGGTTAGTGCAAGTAGGTAGGGAAAGGACGCAACTGTTGACGCCGAGTACCTTACCTTCCTTGCTTATGTGATGACATGAATGTACACGCTCAAACCATGCATTTGCTCTAGGTACTAACTGACTGACTGACATCTAGTGTCAAGGTAGACGCAGCTACTCGTAATACATGTACTCTGAATCGCTTAACATTAGGACAGTTACTATCACAAAACAGCTGTCTTTTCTTCCCAAAGTTAGAAAACATAATTGTTTCAACTTCATTTTATATCTTATAATACTGAACATTATCAATCATATTTTTAGTAAAATCTTGTGATAACACAATAAAAGCCTGCATTTTGTTTACGTAAATTTTCTTTAATAACAACTCTTTATTTGTTTTGTTAGAAATGTTAAAACACATCTAGAATCTTTCTAAGATTACTCTTGTTTTAGCTGCTGCTTAAAGTACACTTCCCAATTGTGAGATTTTCATCTTTTGAAGAGTGAAATACAAAACAGCCCAAGCTATTATAAACCATGTTGACATTCCAGGTTAACAAGCAAATCTCTATTAATTACAATAAAGACAAAAGCAGCATTCACACTGGTACCGCTAGGTCAGCCGCCCGTGGATACACAGTACATGTACACATATATATATATATATCTGTACTCTAAGCAGCAGTTGGAAGTCAGAGCCAAATAATTCAGTGAACAAGGGCAAACAAAGCCAGCTGACTAGGCTTGTATCAAACAAAAAGCAGGCTGCTCATAGGACTAGAGATCTGATTAAGCCAGAGAAGATGATTGGTCACACAAGTGTCAAAAACAGCCAATCAGCCAGGCAGTCAGGCCAACCATGTGACCTGTAACTAGGATAACCAACTGGTCAAACCATTCCGTGATCACTCAGTGCAAACTTAACAGAGTTGTTCACTTCACACCTATAGCTCACATAAGGAGGAACACAACTCACCTTCCCGTCTCCGCCTCGAACCCTTCGCTGAAGTCGGTCGCTGTAGTCTCGTGTGGGTCTCCTGCTGAGAGAAAAGTCTCAACAACTGACATATCACATGAAGATATATTGACACACAAGGGCAATCATATTGGGGTCAACTTTTATATCACTTTTTTATTGCCATGCCATACTGACATCTGATCATGACATCATGCTTTGATATCAATGTCCAACAATGATGTTGCATTCCAAATAGGCTCACAGGTTGTTGATAACGAAATCTTGTATTTGGTAACATTAAGGCACACGACACACTAGATTTTTGACACTTGTGCCAAAATATCAGCAAATCTTTACATATAAAATATAATTCATTTGGCCCTACAAATGTAAGATCCCCTATAATATCCATGAAAATCTGAGCTATTGCACTCAATCAGCAGGTTTATGTTTCCCATTTCAAAGCTTACAAAGAAGAAATGTTAGAAGTACTTACCTTGTTGCTCTCTTCTCCGTTGACAGCCTTCCCTCCATCGGGGGATTCATTCTCTTTCCCTGCTTCCTCACGCTGAAATATTGGTATCATACAGCATTAATATTTTGTCCACGTCTAAGTCAATATACAAATGAACAGATAATGTCAGGCATCATTGTGAGTAATTCAGCATTACCTTTATTTTGTTCATATCAATATGAACTGTTCATTGGAAAATTATCAAACTACATGTATATTAAGATTTGGTTAAATAAATAAGTATTATAAGAGACCTTTGCATTACAAATAGTTTAACAAATAAAAATTCAACATGTGAATCAAAAGAGCAAAATGAAAGCTGAAACAAACAACAACAAAAAATTGTGAAGCAAAAACTATCAATAATCTTGAGGCTGAACACAAGATTTGCCAAAATACAGGCAATGAATCCTTGAAACTAGAAGCTGAAAAACTGAATGTCATTCAAGTTGTTAGAATGAAGTCAATGTTTCATAATAATGAATCATTCAATTGTCATGCAAAAAATGCATGTTCTCAAATGGAAGTTAAATAACACAGAATCTATGAAACACTCAGAACACAACAACACATGTTCTTCATGGAAGATCATGAACACGGAACGTATCAAACTGTCAGAACAGTGAACGCGAACAAGAAAGGTTCCAACTGGAAGCTAAAGGAGCAATGGGTGAGTAACCTGGGTCTGGTCGGCAAGCCCTGGCATCATGGTGAAGCTACTCTTCCGTCTTCTGGCTGGCGCAGCTTGGTGAGTTGACTGGTGCTGCCCTTTATCAGACCGTGACTTGCTGTCCACAGGCTTGCCATCAACAGACTTCTTTCTTGATCCTGAGGTCTTTTCTGTCTTTGTGTTTGTTTTTGATGTCTTTGGTTTAGGAGAGTTCTTACTGGTTGTCCCCGGTGCTAACTTTGAGCTACTACTGGAAGTAGGGTGAACTTTTGTATGTTCATCTTCAAGTTTAGTATTGTTGTCAAGCCCCTGTGAGCTGGTCCCTTGCTTCTCCTGGCCCTCGCTGCTGTTGTCCTGTTCATGTCTCACACCCAGTCTGCTCTTGGTGCCCGTCTTCCTCTTCTTGTCTACATCCTCAGAAGGTGCTTTAGGCGTCCTGTCAGAGTCATCGTCCGAACTCTCGTCTCCTGGTCGAACAACTTGGAGGGCACGTTCAGATCTCCTCCTTGCTCCTCGCGGCCGGTCTGCACGTGAACGAGGGTTGAAGGGTTTCACAGTTGTCTCCCCTTGTTTCTCATCGGTAGATGGCGACCCTTCCTGTCTAGTAGAGCTTTGTTTCCTTCTAGTTTTGATGCGTGCTTGTGCCTGAGAGATTTTAGCTTCTTCAGCAAGCGATTCTTTATCTGAGTGACTGTCTCCAGATTCCTTCTTATATTGCTGTGTTGCCTCAATCTAGCAGTCAACCAAACAACAAGGGACTTGATACAGACATAACTATTTAGGAGATAAACATACTGTGTTTGGAAATCAGCGGCATATAGTATATAACGTGTGCAAAAATAAGTGTTGAAAAGACATCTAAAAACATTGCACATTACAAGAATATGTCAACTAAAGTAAGTGAGTGAGATTATATGATTCTACAAGCATAAGGATGAAAGGAAAGTTGAGAAAGGAAATGTAACAAACCTTTTTCCTCCTATCCCGACTCTTATCTCTCCTTTCCCCATCCTTGTCTTTGTCCTTGTCTCGGTCACGACTCTTCTCACGGTTGCGATCTCGACTCTTCTCTCGATCATGTGACTTCTCCTTTTCCTCTTTACCCTTGTCTTTATTCTTCTTCTCCTGTTGTAAAGCAAGTTATGAGCAAGAGTGTTTAGACACATATATCTTGTACAGGGTTTGATAAGACATCCTCCCAATGGGCCATTTTCTTGCTTCTTAGTAAATTGGACAATTGCCCTTAAATCAACAGTTTACTTTAAACTTAACAAGCCAATGTGCAAAATGGCCACTGTAATTGCCATTGCCCTTAAGTCAATAGATAATTCAACATGTTAATAGGCAAATGTGCAACATTGATCCTGCCTTTCCTAAAACTTGCTCATAAACAGACAATCAACTTGCAGTAAATATGAGTTACAACATCAAAGCAACGGAGCTGAAGGAATGTTCTCTTACCTCTGGTTCCCGTTTCTTTTTGTCTGCACTCCTAGATCGGCCCTCCTTATCATCTGACCCTCCCTTTCCCTTGTTCAGCACTTTCTTCACATACTGGTCATTGTCAACCTGAACAAATCAAAGGTGCAGTTATTTAATCTTGTAAGCATAAGATTTTTTTAACAAAAGGGGAAAAGGTTTATTGTGACCAGGGTGACATAATCCTTGATTCCCAGTCACAAATTTAAACTTGAAAATATCTAAGAAGAGGTGTTAGTCATATGGGAAGGTAAATAAAAAGAAATTTGGTTCAGCTGGCCAAGAAACAGTGTCAAGGTCACTCTGACATGCATTGGTTGCATTCAAAATTTGATTTAAGATAATAAGAATATCCAGTGAAGTTCTGTCGTGAACTTGAAAAGGAGGTTAAGACAATGAATCTTACTCAGAAAGACAGAAACGTTTTTTAACTTTGAGTTTTGTTAACAAATGTATACATATTGAAAATCCAGTGAAGGGTTCTAACAACCACTGCATAAAAAATACTTACCTTCATTTTAATTGCTTCAGCCAGTACTTGTAGAAACTCGTTTGTTTTCTCAGGTTCATGTCCAGCAACAATCTTCTGAGGTCGAACTGACAAGGACTTTCCGCTTACCAGACCTTTGGTTTTTAAAATACAGATCATATGAGTTCATATTATCCATGTAGTTCTGCTATAGGTGTTTAACATAATAGGTAATTGGAGATATACAAGCAATTGATAACCCATGTTGCAGTGTTGTTCCTAGATGGTCAGCTAAGGGGGTCATTTTTGGCAATATTTTAGCAGATGGGCCACTTTGCAATGGTAAAACAATCCTATATCTAATAATTCCAATGGAAACTACCGGTAAGCCAAAAGGTGAGCAAATGTCCCCAGGACCCCCTCAAGGAACAACACTGCTTGTTGGCTATTTCATTAAAGTAATGTGTTTCTTTGCTTTTTTTTTTACATGACATTAACATAACAATATTTAACAACTTCATGATGTCTTCAGTACCATTTCTTATATTATGTTATTGAGTATTTAAGGATACTTACAAACCATATCGATAGCCTTTTGAAGGAATGCAACTTTGCTATCTTTATCCTGAAATAAAAAAAGATTAATAAATGTAAAGTTAACCTCAAATAAAATTGCAATGGAAATTGAAGGTGATAGGGGGTTGGCTTTGAATAAATTAAAGAAATACACATTCCAGACATAGTATGAATGGCAGAATATACATTTATTGTATTACATATACTAAAATACAAAAGAAATGTCTATTTCAGGTAATCTCACTCTTACAAGTATGCAAATACAATTTAAAAATCCTTTGCCTGATATTTGAATGGTACTAAAATAAAATATGATTTGAAACTCATTCTGCATTAGAAAAGCTTGTTGAATTATTTTGATTTTAAGAACTATAATATGTCTATGCTGTAAAAGAAATATTTTTTTCAAAGGCAAGTTGCTAATATGCAAGTCATAGAGGACATCTGTTCTTTCTTAACTATTTAGAGACTTGAGCTTGATAATGAAACTTAGCTACCTAACAAGATAACACAAAAATGATGCAAATATTATCATCCTATGGCAATTTAAATTTAACCTTAACCACCTTGTCTGATAAGTGACATCAAGAATTGTTCTTTGTTGGTGCCTTATGTCATGTTTCTACCATTAAAATTAAAAAAATCATGCAAGGGGTTTCCATGCAAGCATGTTTGACACACAGATGACAACACTTAGTACGGCTGAAGAAATATTTACCTTAACATTTTCTGAATTCAACTCTGAATCTGAGAACAATCCATTCATAAAACCAGTTGTTTTGATAACCTGAAATGAAAAGAATCACAAAAATAAGTATTCCTAAAGTTCAAATAAAAAATTGTCAGGATTGGATCACATTTATTTTCAACAACAACTTGGGAACTGCAAATCATTAGATGTAATATTTTCACTTGACCTAAATTATTTATCTTAATGTTCAGCAAATTAAAAATAAAAATTAAAGATCATAAGCAATGATATTGCAAAGTGTGTTATGTTGAAATGATTACTCTCAAGCTACGCTACTAAAATTCAAGTTCTTGGTTGAGATGGAATGTTTGGCACGAAAATAGGTGACACTGTCTTGTTTTCCACGTACAATTCACATATCACCACATGTAGACAGAACTACAATTCATATTTATTCTATTTCATTATTTCATCAATAATAGAAAGTCAGGAACAGAGAAAAAAAATAATTACCGATGTTGTTATATCGTGTAGAAATCTGAACGGTGGTTTGCTTAGAAGCTTGTCTGTCAGTGGGGGTTTTGTAATTATTTTCCCCAGCGTATTCTGTGTCTTCTTTGGAATTTTGGGATCCATAGTTGATAGAAATGGAATTGCTTCAAAAACAACTCGATAGTAAGCCTCAAAATATTGAAACGAAACATAAAATCACGCTTCTTGGTTATGTTCAGTCATATTTCGTACTCATCTGTCAGACCCTCCGACGGAATTTTCACCCAGCATGCAATGTTATTCATGCGCATATCTCTACTTCCGGCAAGTGCTTCAGACTTTCGGCATCACTTGTTGCCCATGACAACCCATGTGATATTGATATAAACAAAGCGTTTATCGCATAGATTGAATTGGATTTGTGTATGAGATTAACAGCAGAATTAAAATGTAAATTATAACCAACTGATAACATCATGAATCGTAAAAAGCATGCATTGTTAGCTTGTCAGAACTTGTTTTAACTATTCGTTCTATTTTTAATACCAAATAAGATTTCAGAGGGAAAGAAATCCATCTGCATTAATAAATTAATGAATATCAGAATTATTAAAGATTATCAAAAAGTCACTAAAAGAAATCAAAGTTATCTATAGAATAAATTTAATGATTGTCGAATTCTTTTCAAAATTCTTTCGCTAATGTAGGCATGTAGGCAAAGTTCCCCCAAAAATAGATGTATAAAATCAATGTTTTAAAGGGGCAGTAGCACGTTTATTGATAATTTTATATTTTAAATCTTTCACTTATAATTGTAAGTAGGCCTAAATGTTAAATGTATTATATTGACAGTGTCAACAATCTCATTACAGAAGCCAATCACCCATAGTCAGAGGACAAAGTATGAGGATAGGGCCTACAATCCACTGGCGGCCATTTTTGTGTGAACACCTTTAATTCATTTTTGTAAGCAAAAGGAATCGCATGGCTGAACTCTAAATATAATAACTATAGGCCTATGCTTCATTTAGTTTAAATACATTGTCTTTCAATTGGAACCATTTATTTTCATTTTCCTGACATCACCTTATATTCCCCTTAAAAACGTGCTACTGCCCCTTTAATATTGGCTAGGTGACTAGGTCGATCAAACTTAGTCTTAGTGTTTAGGATCCCGTTTACAACCCTTGCAATCGACCACTCTTTAATTAATAAATAAATGAACATATTCCAAAACATTGACGCGCCATGCAGTAAAATCTTCCAACATCTATATGAATGAATTCTGCTATCATATTTATAGCCGGTATAATAATTTTTGCATAATATATAAAACAATATTGAGCAAGCGTCTGTAAAATCTCCATTCTCGCCAAAACGATTCAATGCGAAATATTTCTTTTGGTAAGAAACTCGATGTTTTTCTCTATTGCTGCCTCCTTCAATTTGAAATGTAAAACCTTCAGACCTACATAATAAAATACAAAGTAATTCAAATTTATCTTATTAGATGAATCTGATTAAGATTTAAGAAACGTTAATTTTTTTTCAAAACGTTTTAATTTACCAAAGGATGGCTTCCCAATAACGTTGAACAAAACAACGTTCTCTTCTAAATGGGACATTTCCTGTACTGTATACACGTTGATTAATTAACGAATTACATCGTATGTAGGCTACAACTTGTGATTCGAATTTCCCATTGACGGCCATGTTAAAAGTAACTCTTGTGTTGCATATATGCTATAAATTGTGATGCAGTTTTCTTAATAATCAGACCATATACATCTAATGACTGAAAATATGTGTCAAACAATGATTGACTGATTTGATTGTACCATCTTTTCTGTAATAATGTTTTTAAAATTAATTAAATTTAAAAAAATGTGTTTTAAGCTGCCTGCAAAATATTACACAAAATGGATTTAACTAAATTTATGATAATACAGCTTATTAGCATATGAGAAGTAGTCATAAACGTAATAATATAGCTACAGTAGTTGAATATATGTCGATATCATTTAGGTAAGAGCGGTGTTCATCGACCCATTTCTGTCATTTTGTCACAAAGCCAAACCACTGTCAATTGAAATTGAATTGTGAATAGCAAGTTGAGTTACTTTGATAAAAATGGTCATTGTTGATCGAGGAAAACAAGAAAGCGTTTTGGAGTAGCGGAAGCTGATATTGGCATTATACGAACCCTAGCTAGTATTTTCTAAACTATTCCAAGTAATTATTGTCACCCAAGCAATATTCGGAAATTGAATTTTTTAATTTATCAACTGTTCACGGTTGCTGGAGACCAAGGGTATTCTTAAATTACGAAAACGTCATAGGGAATGTGTTTCAATATGTGAGCACTGTATGTCTTCTTTATTTCATCATGCAACTCCGGGTAAGTTGATCAATGAAATGATTGAAATGAACAACCATTTACAACACCAATGGATCTTTGGGGTACGATTTTATACGATTTAAGGGTCGAGAATTAATGTGAGCATTGCAGTAACGTATGAATTGAAACATGTTTATCTAAATTTATTTAGATTGGAATTGAAAATATTTGTTTTCATCTTGGTTTATTTAGTGAACACTTTCTTCATGCACATCTAGAGAACTAACTACATACCTATGCCTACTTCGCGATAATCAATCAATGCATCAAGGGGGTAACAATCACCATTGGCAGCTGTTGATACCTTTTTTGATAATTCAAATATGTTTATCTTTTTTAAATAAATTTATTGACTATGACTTTATTATAGAATTGTGACTTTGATATGTTATCCGACTTGAACTAAAAGATCTCTCTTCACAGAGGTAGCTCAAGCCATTACCTCCTGTGCCAACCCCTGTTTTAATACGAATACTTCTCGGGCTAGCACTAGAGAAACTTGTACGAGTGAAGTTGTGAATGCATTCAAAAACCTTAATATGGTTTGACGTTACAGTTTTGTTCTTTGAGTATTCTTTGCACAAACGGTAACGTTAAATGACAACTTAATAAAGCCACAAAACTCTGCCATTGTTATCAACTGGTAACTTTTAACTGAGCGGTAAGAAAAGTTTGTGTTGCACAATTCGTTTACTTACAGGAAGTCAGACTGGGATTAAAGAAGGTGATGCAACTCCTCTCTCAGAGAGTTTATGTTATGTTAACTCTATAATTAACCTTCAAGATAAACGTGTTCTAAACGCTATTGATTGTGGTTAGACAAAAACCACTTCCTCCTTTCGAGCCTTTATCAATAGACTAAAACTAACATCGTGTTCGTCATATTAAGTACTTTCCAGATTTTGCCAGTTTTTTTCATTAGCAATAATTCTTGTTAATCAATGCAAAAATTGATGGACACCGTTTCTAACTCAAATGTGTGTACACTCCATAACCACGCCCATGCATGACAACAAAACAGGATATTTTAGTGACGTAAAATGTACCACCCACAAGGTTTGATTTAACTTTTTTTTCGACTGCAGTCCGAAAATAATGTTAAGTTTCTTCGTGGCTTACCACTATACCAAGAAACAAGTTGACCTAACGCTGTAGAGAGCGTTCATCTGATTTATTTGCAAAGCCACATCCCCAATAACATCAAAAGGTAATTTTATAATGTTGTTCTTCTTTAGCCCATTTAGTATCCTATTATTCATTCATACAAACGCCAGTAAATCGATAACAAATTGTCGATCACAAAGCATCGATGATGCATAACCGACTCACTCTCGCTAGAAATGCCTCCGTCATCTTCAAACTGTCCCAAGCGGGCAATCGGAAATTGGTATCGATTTCGAGGTTGTGTTATCAGTCAATACCAGTTTGAATGGAAACGTCGTAACGATAGTAACGGGTGCCTCTGAGACGAGGAGGAGATCTTATCGAAGCTTACCATTATCCAACTGTTTAACAGAACCATCCTGGAACTGAAGTGAACCCCGGCATGCTGGCAGTTCATGGGGTAGAGATTTACCTATAGCAAGATCGAAGGTTAGTTCCTATAGCTTTCTTTAACTAAAGTGTTTACAATCATGTACAGACGTTGACACCTGTATAAACACTATCAAAACAGAATTTTAATCTGTTCTGTGATTTCCTTACATTTGAAAAACAGTGTTAACGTTTTTTAACAATTTATTATGATATTAAAGTGCCATCGTATCGGATACCATTTACATGGCTTGAGTGATTCACAGAAATGTTCTAACAAGTTATTCTGACAAGGTATCAAGTCAATCAATCTTTATTTGCACCGAAAGAGGCCACAGGCCAAGTTGGAAAATGGTTAATTACATTACTCGTAAAATAAATACATTCAGGTTATTTTGACCTCTTCTAAACCTCTTTTACAATTTGTGTCGACCTGTTTATATGATAACCAGAGACAACATTATTGGTTAAGACTGTACATGATAGTCAATAGCATAGTGAAAGCATCATGATATGTCAATATCAACGATTGCCGATAAAAGTAAACACGAAATCACCGACAAGGATTTAAAAACGAAAGATGAAAGCGAGGGTATGATAGTGTTAGACTTACACTTGGACGGCTACAGGGATGTTTCCTAACGCGTACATCCTATTCGTTAAATTTTTTAATATGTGCAATAGCCATTCACAATCCCCTAATAGTAAAGTATCAATAACATTCGTTTAGAATGACGTTAGAAATTCAAGGTCCAAGTGATTCAAAGGTTGCACAAATACTGGGTATTCTGTTGAATTGCGCAACATAAACTGTTTCTCGATGTCATATAGTCATTCAATATGAACAATAGAATATTTCATACCAATAGAAAGAATAGATTTGTTCTAAAACGTGATATTTAAACATCCTTTTGTGTTGATTTTATTGAAAAGGTAAACATTAAGTACTGGAATCAAGGTTTGGAATGTAACATGTGAGTCCGTTATTTCGACCAGGTATGAGATGAAAGCCGGATAATTTGAAAGAGACCGTAACCCTACCCAGTTACAAAGGGAAGCACTGGTTAACTTGCTGGCTGCTAAACGTGTATTTGAGTGAACATTTCCCTTTTAATCTTTTACTTCCTATGCAACTTTTGCCGGCGATCTATTACCAATGTCAACAACCTGTAGTCATGGCGACAGTATTTATATACAATAGAATATTGTTTATTTTTACGGGGGTAGCGTATTGGTCGTATTTTGAAAAAAGTGTATTGCTTTTTATTCTTTGTTTATATTTTATGTATTATATATCAGTTATAAGTTTAGCTTGCTTTAACGGCTTTGCCTCGTTGATAACGTTGCATTACTGAAAGTTCAACCATACCATACTGATGAGGTTCGTAAGGCCGAAACAGCTGTTCATGGTGAATATATATTTCACCTTTGGTTTGAAAAAGGCTTGTTAAATAAGGACTTCTTGTAACTCAAAAATGTGTATAACGACAGTTGTGTAAATTCTTCTTCAAAAGTATAACTTGCAAGTATTGCAACACCCACTTTTCAGTCGCAAAATTAATTGATAATAATCGGTTGGTAAGTATACATTCCATATTGAAGTGCCAGTCTAAGGTTAAAGCAAGGAAAACTGACAAACTATTCAATATAGTAATAAGCTTTATTTAAAAAAACTAGGTAAAGTCACTCTTTTTAAAACAGGAAAATTATGAGTTGTTTATACAACAAAGGAAGTTGATGTACAGAGTAGACGTTATTCGATATGTACATAAGTACATAAGTAGTGACATATTTTCAATATGAGCACATGTGCACATTTCTAAGATGGTAAGATGGAATGGAATTAGTAATAAAGAAATCATTACCTTCGGAAGTGTGTCATATGACTTTTACGAAACTCGTGCAAATTTGTGTATAATCCTCGCTCTTGCTCGGGTATTACAAACATACGACACACTTCATCGGGTAATAATCTCTATATATCATAACAGATCTACAGATACATTTCGATATCAATTTATCAATTGATAATTCGTATGTTCTTTTATAGTTAACAAGTATTATCACCAGTAAAGAAACATTAATGTTATTGTTTTATCATATTGATTTGAAAGATTTCAACATTAAATACGAACAGATACAAAACATTATAATCTAAGATATTTTCTCTCTGGTTTACATGAACATTTTGGCCATATGCGTTTAAGTATTTTCAATTACGTATATTCCGAATAAATGTTTGGAATTAAATTGCTTTGTTGACAAATGAACTTAAACATTTATTCTAATGTTTGTTTAATTCAAATGTTAGTCCACAGCACGAGAAGCTCCTTACAAAGACATTATGGCATGATCGATTTCCACGGGCATATATTTACACTAACTTTTTAAGTATTGTGTGTACATCACTTACTCTAAGGCAACAATAGTAGTTGTACACAAAGCTGCATTTCAACATTGAACGTCAACAAGTGTGTTTATATATACGAGATGTAACCAACCATTGATTCCCATGTTTGCATGCGCGCAGTGTGCAAATATAACATAATCTGTTAGCTGCTCTAAGAGTTGCATTATTCATTCTAGACAGACAGACAGACAGAGATATTGTTTATTCAATTCTCACCTCGTGCATATTTACATTATAAATACAAAAAAAATCACATTTATGAGCACTCGTTGAGGGTTATGAGAGACAATATATATACTTTGTTATAGTTTGGCTAAATACATACTATGTTTTTAATAACTGGCGAGATAAATCAAATAAAATATTTCTGTTTATACAGCTGCGTATCTTAAATTTGTTCACTTTGTGTTCTAAGTGCAAATATCATGTAATTTGGGTTTGATGTTGACGTCCATAAAGTAACTCCAGGGGCACATACAAAGGATCAACAACTGTCCATGTGTAAGATAACCATTCCCAAACCATAATACGGGATCGTCTCCTCACTGCTGCTGAATTTCCGTATTTGGCATGTTTAAATAGACAGATGGGGTCATATTTGTGAAATTCAGATTTTGAAATTTTTTGATTTAAATAATCCCTATAAACTTTGTAAGAAAGAAATCAGCACAATTACATTGCCTTAGTGCAAAGGAACAAATATGACGTAGATCTAAAGCTTTTGATCACTTTTGAAGGATTTTGTAGACAAACATAAAAAATAGTGTTTTCGAAATGTTGACCCCTGCTCGCTTCAATGACCTGTCTAATTTTATACGATTATCTGATAGGTATGACATACGAATATGTTAATGCAAACTGAATTTTTACTTACGTTTTAAAATTTCAGTATTATCCGATTCCTTTTCGCAATGCTAGGATTCATCAATGACATTCCAAATTACATGATATTTGCACTAGAATGCGCAGGTAAGTGAACAAACTTAAGATACGCAGCTGTACAGAGTAAATATACATACGACATATATTGTAAAACTACTAAAAGGTAAAAGTAAGAGCATAAAAAGGTACATAAAATGTAATCCTCGGTATAAAAGGTTCTAACAGTCCTATAAACACATGGAGGTACCTAACTGGCTATACAATTCATTTAAACATGTATAAGTCATATATCATAACTACCGCTTACTATAGTGCTTATAATAACACATTCTCATGAATATTATTAAAACAAAATGTATATTACGAATTGTATCACATGATGCTGGAAATTATGTGTCGTAGTGAGGCCACATCGAAACCAATCCGGTATTTTTTTGTCCATTTGTCCTTTCCGCATCCTAAAGATTTCTGTAATAGGTAGGGTCATATAAAATGACCAAAAGTTACATGTTCAGCATTTTTTGGTAAAACCATCAACTCATGAACAATTTAATACCAAAATATTTATATTCTATCACTTCCTTTAACTATCTTCGTTTTATTCAAATACGTTTGGCAAATTTTATCTCAAAATATAAGAATTTTTAACTTTTTAAACATTTTCACTCCTGATCATTGCCTTCTGTAAGCTTTAGAATTACCATAACAGACATTATGATCACATGACTCTTTGTTGAAAATAGAATGTAGATGAAAATACTTCAAAAAGCAGGTGTTTATACTTCCACTTGTGTAACTGTGTGATATATGTTTGTTTGTGAATTATCCATTAGTTGTATGCTCGAATAAGAAACCTGTTTTAAAAAAAAAAAAACAGTTTTTACAATTTGTATGAACGTGCAAATAGTTGTTTAACATGTTGTTTGATAGTGCAATGATTGATAACCTTTACCCGTTTTCTCTTGATTTTCATGAATTCTTTACAGAAAAAAACCCATTATTTTAGATTATCCTAAGAGGCTTTAGATAGTGTGCACAAGCCATTTGTATCCAATTGTATGCTTATTATTTAAACGTATTTATTCAGGAAAACTGATGGCATGTGCACACAAGCAAAACTTTGATTTTATTAATGCCTCTCAGATATAAACATTCATTTAATAGTCAGGGAGGTGACGGAACACCGTTTTGTTTTAAAAAAAACGGCATGCCGTCCATTTTTTTCATAATATTTAGACGGCATAACGTCTTTATAATTCAGGGAGAAATCATTTTCTCGTTTTGCTAAATTTCAGACGGCATACTGTCTTCAAAATTATACAAGACAGAATGCCGTCTATATTGTATAATGTCAGCCGGTTTGCTGTCTATAAAGTTATAAAAATACAGAATGCCGTCTATATTGTATAATGTCAGCCGGTATGCTGTCTATAAAGTTATAAAAATACACTTAGATTCAGATTCACTGACACGATACTTACTTACGTTTCTATTCCACCCTGATAAGTAAAATTCTCTTCCTACCTAATAAGCAAAATTCCTTGCCGAAAACTTTTATCTCTGTCCTCTTCGATGTCGTAATTTAACAAGGTTTAACCAATGCTCACAAGTGGACACACAAATTGCTAAGTTGGTAATTTCAATACGACCAATAAGACACACTTTCCTTTTTGTAATCGAGAATAGAAACAGAGTTTTGAGTTATTCGTTTAGGAATCTTGCAAATTGGGATAAATGCACTCTGAAAATGTTTGATTGTTTGACATTTGTTTGATCAATTTATTCTGTGTAATTCATGTAGTCATGTTAATTGTTAACATCATAATTTACATTGTTATCTTTCATGTATTGGTTTTATTGATATTTGAAAATTATTGACTAGTCTTGAAAAATCATTACTTTTTATAATGCAAATTTTACTACCTTATTTATATACTGAAGTACTTCCCGATTTGCCAAGTATAGTAAGCCTACATATATAGATCTATGACAATCTTTTGTATAAAACATGATACGGAATTTTGCTGATATCATCTCCAGGAGCGTTACTTGTTCTTATCCTTTGTTTATTTGAGCATATTTTGACTCTTTGTGTCGCAAGCTTTTGAACTTTTGTCGACATTACATTGGCATTGGACACGAGAAATGGGAGATTAGAGAACCTGTTCTGCCTTTTGAGTTTGTTTGTTTAAACCACTGGAGCGAGACGAGGGAGTCAGAAGTCCATTACTTTCCTTACTTATATATCGTTAATAATTCATGGCGTGTTGCTATAAACATAAGGTACCAACAAGAAAATGTTTATCTTTTACCCAGAATACGTCCTGAAGTCATATTGAATGAGTGAGAGACGAAGGTAGGTTTGCTTTCTTCTCGTCAGTAATTAGGAGACCTCTTTGTTAACTTATTTCGTAATCTCACTAATTACCCCTTTTTTGTATACATTTATCTATGAAAAAAATTATGAAAACTCGTTAGAAACACAAGGTTACATTAACGATTGTTTCGTTGAAACGTATTTTCTAGAATACGATAACCCCTAATGATTTTGTTTGATTAAAACGCGTTTATTGTTTCTATTATTCTATATTTTTCATTCCAACATTTTGTTGTCAAAATATTTTACGGCATGCATCTACAATTTTTACTTATTGTCTACATTCGTTGACAAAGTTAAAAATTTAATGCACTAGCATGCTCTAGTGTTATTATATTAGTTATCAGAAAACTTTTTAATAATATTTCCTGATTGTCACTTCCATGAACACTGCAATATAAAGAAAGACACATTGATATAAAACCAATTAACTATTTAATCACCCTATCGAATTTACATTTAATCACCCCTTAGACGTAATTTAAGTTAGTCTCTCATTATTATGTATGATCATTGATTCTGAATCTATTAAGTGGCTGTAACAAATTAAGTTTATTAACATAAGGATACTTTAATCACTTAACCAGAAAGGCTTTGTATTCTAAAACAAAACTTTCATTCGAGATGTCCGCACTTAGCGAGAAGTGAGTGGGTGCGCTCTTGTACAAAACTGAGTTGGTGAGTGAGTGAGTTAGTGAGTGAGTCTACATAGTCGACTTAGAGATGGTTTTATATAAAGGATTCTGCAGCTGCATACAGTAGGTTTATATGCTAAACACATATATTTGTATGTGTTGTAACTCATTGCATTACGATATTTAAATGGACGTTTTAACTTTAAACGAATTCAGAGTCAAAACATGTATTAAAATGTGACGGTTTGAATGCTAAGCACGTGAATTTGTATCTGTTGTAACTCAAAATATGTTTGTTTTAATCACATTGCGTTATGATATCTAAATGGACGTTTTAACTTTAAACATGTTCAGAGTCAAAACATGTTTTGAAATGTATATGTGTTCTAACTTAAAACATCTTTCGATTTTACACACATAGCGTAATGATATCTCAATGGACGTTTAACTTAAAATATGTTCTGTCTCAATACAATTAAATGAAGTGTGTTTATATGCTAAATACATGAATTTGTTGTAACTCAAAACATGTGGTAAGATATTTAGATAAGAACAGATGATTCCGACCTCTTTTAAGTAGTTATTCAAGTAGAGGGCATTAAGTCATGACAATGTCTTGAATGTGTACATGTTGCTGTCAGGGTTAGACCAAGTACATTGTACTTTTATATTGTCGATAATCTCAAGCAATATACTTGTACTTGGGTATAGAACCAGTTTTTTTCGGCTGTTAAGCGTGTACCTCAGAAATATGGTTTCTTTGAAAGTGCTCTTTGATAATCATTTGGTAAACTCCAAGACTGCAGAAACATGCAGCTTATGTTGCGACAAATCGTCTTCATGCGCATATAACCTGTTGATTACAGTAGTGAAAAATTTGTGTGAGTAAATTGTGTTGTCTTCTTTATTGCAAGGTTAGAATGTAGTTTTTAGAAGTCTCAGCTTTTAGAAGTCTCAGTTTTCTATGCAATTGTCCCCAGAATGAACCGAATGCCTCGGTTAAGTTCTGTCTATGGTATTGAGTACGTTACCGATGAGTTGTGCTTTACTAATTGCAATTTCATAAGTTCTTGCTTTTAAAGTTAATTACATACGAAGGACTTATTGTCATGCAGGAACACTGAAATTGATCAAGTCTAATTTTATCTTTGTATAGAGATATGATAGAAACTAAACAAATATTGATATTTGTCTGTTTCTTTCTGTTGCGTCTTAAATCATTCTTCATTGTCCATCTTGTGGAGGGTTATATTTTGTCTCATTTTCATGAAATTTCAAGTGAGATTTCCACTCTTAATAGGATATTGAGTAACGCGTTATTTGAAATTCCCTTTTCGACCGGGAATACCGTGATGTATATTGTCTTATACAATATCTAGCTCATTCAAAAGCTGTAAGGCTGCTGTATATAAAAACTCTCAAACCATTGGCATTTTCTCGCGGATAATGAGCATGAACCATTTACATTTTAACTTTATGTAAAGTCCGTTTTCTGCTTTATTTCGTTTCAATGTCTGAAACACGTTTCTTGATGTTAAGACGTAATGGCCAGACAGAAGGGTGCTTCTTAACGAATACTGCGCTGAACTGATCACTGTGACAGGTGTTCGATTTGCTGGTTGGTCTATCAGGGGAAGTGAAGTCAAAGCGGACGTCTTGACTGAAAGCTTTTGGTTATAGTGGATTTCCCCCCGATATTTGCACTTGCTTATTTCGAACCAAGGCAAATCAAACCTCCAAAGGCGATAAAGCAATAAAATTGGCATTCTCATCGATTGCCCCCATATTCTTTTCTACCTTCATGCTGTCTGCTTACAACAGCCCGTTATACCAACATTAACTTGGCCCATGCCAAATGCCGATATACACAACTAGGATCAGTCAGCAACTCTGTACCACGGTCTGCGGGAGGTGATGATAATGCTCCATATTCCCCAGGGAGAAGTTTGTATTGTGTTCTTAACTTGTCCATTGGTGCGCCTCATGGTGAGGGAGTTCTACCTGGCTTCATCTCCAAAACACACACATATATAAGTATATTGATTTGTTTTTATAGTATACGCTAAGAAAACAAAACATTACGATCTTGAGAGAACCCTGAGAGGTTGTTGTGTTGAGGCGTTCTACTGTTGGCATAGTGACGTCCCTAACATCAGACATTCTGTTGCACCATAACACTTTATATATCCCGATAGATCACATCCAAACCATCATTATAATATAATCACTATTAAGATTTTAACAAGCAACCTCTTATATTCGATTGTCAAATATTTACTTACAATGTAAAGTGTTTTTTGTATTGTTTGGCTTCTACAATTCTGTAGAAAGATTATACGTAACGCACATTTGGATTTATTCTTCATATCATCAACTTAGTTATCACCACACAGGTAAGTAAAGCAAGCAAAAAACCTTTTTTGTCTTTCATGTTTATTTTACTCGTCCATTATAGAAAACACATATAAGGTTTAAATATAGTCATCTAAATGGAATGGTGTACAGTTACGATGCTTAGTAGCCTTTGAACAACATTCATTTGTTTTGGATGATGTGTGACGACATATGTCAAAGGGGGTTGTCTTACCAACCGTGAACTGTGCATTCCTGTGTAGATAATGCAGTTATAATAGATTTCTGTGGAATTGTTCGAAATCCCTGGACGTTGGGTCCTCAAAGGTACTATCAGGCATTGTTGCCGAGAAGACATCCGTTGTTAAGTGTTATCATTCATACTTTACATACATTACCAACCCGGCTCGAAGTGATTTGTGAGTCTTGTATCTTGTGATCAATATACAAACGTCTCCTTTAAACTCAACGTTCTGCGTCAATTCCAACATTCGTTATATCTAATTGATTCTTAATACGTTTCAAACATCATATGGAAAGCTATTTGCTAAAAAACAGCTACAAAGACGCACTTCACCCGGAGTCGAGTACACAACACTCCACTTACGAATCTCAGAGAGTGTTGACATTATTGGGGAGAGAACAACGAAGATGGGGAAAATACAAACGTTCCCCGTCCATGTTCACTTGTCTGTATCGATCTCTTTCGCGCTAAGTGAAGCAGCAAAGTGAATTCGAGAAATACTTCCCTTCAACGAAGTTTTAAACGGAATCCTTCCACACTATTTTCAAAAAGGGGTACCAAACCCTTATCGACTTCATTTTTGCAATATCAAAGCAAAGTATATTCAATTCATAAAATACAATTTATTTCATTTATATTGTAACTTATGTGTCTTTGATATACGATTTGTATTTGTAAGGCTGACACTATGAACAAAATATATTGAAAGTAAATACATGTACATATAAGATAGATGAATGAGAAAAGTGCATTCATGTTTACATCATCCACGATTTTCCAAGACTGTTTAATATTTTGAAAATGTGAAAGCTTAAACACGTTTATTTTTACAATTACACGGAGCAGTGGGTAGGAGTGAAAAAAACAACTTACTTATGAAATCGATTGCTATGTACTTGTTAATGGATTGTTGATCAACTGGAGATAGAGATATCCCGCAAGCATATAGATATTTATACATATCTACTATAACAAGATATTCCACAGATTCATCAAAATCAAACTTTCTCTTCTCTGTTCGACAGGTAGAGACGCTATGACCGACACGGTTATTTCGACCGAGGAGATTAAGGAAAATATCCTGAAGTGCGACAGATGTGGCCTGCAGTTCGACAGCGAGGGACGGACGCCGCGCATGTTGCCCTGCCAGCACAGCTACTGCACAGCCTGTCTGGACGATGTGTGGACTCTGGGCAGCAAACTCAACTGCCCCTCATGTACACAGCAGTGGGATGTCAGGGGGTCCATTGCAGACACGTTCCCCGTCGAGTTCACCGCCATGAAGTTTGTTGTGTACCTGGAGCTCAAGTCGAAGAAGGGAATGCGCCTGTGTACAGACTGCTCTGAGAAGACGACGGCCACACACCATTGCCTGAACTGCCAGGTGTACATCTGCGAGGAAGGACTCAGAGCTCACAAGCGCTTCTACAAGCAGAAGGATCATCAGATTCTCTCAGTTGCAGAGATTCTCAAACTTCCAGAAAACTATCTGGCAGAGACGGAGACCTGTCGGTTGCACCCTGGCTCGACTCTGGACCTCTACTGCGAGAAGTCCACCTGCATGACACCCGTGTGTCCCTCCTGCGCCATGATCAAGCACAAGGAGAGGGAAGGCCACGAGATCCGCGACCTGAAGCAGGTGGTGGCAGACGAGAAGCAGACGGTGAACCAGGCGCTGGAGACTCTGCAGAACAAGCTCGACCTCACCAAGCATGAGACGTCGGAGTTGGACCATGAGCTCATGTTCCTTTCCATCGAGAAGACGCGACTCGAATCCACCATCGAACGTTTCTTCAGCGAATTCGTCAGACAAGCGGCGGAACAGAAAGAGGAACTGAGGAAGTCCCTTCATCAAGCGGTGGGAGACGAAAGGGACCATATTGAGGCGTGTCATAGAGCCTTTAGATCCATTCAAGAGGAACAAGAGAACTATTATCAACACTGTCAAGATCTCATGTCCAATCCCAAAATTATGAAGTTTCTTGACGAGAAGGAAGACATGAAGCGGAAGATAATTGTCCTTGTTAACAGACCACTTCCGGACAAACCGGATCGGAAGGATTTGTTTGTCGATCTGACTTCTCTGACGGACTCGATGAACAAAATGGCGAAGACGGGCGACGTTGTTCATGTTGACCCCACTACAAAGCAGTGGAAATTCATGCTGGAAATCACAGATGGTCTGTATGAGACGTCTACAGTTGTAGTAAGGGCTTTCTTGCGATATGTCGGTAATGTCATAGTACCTCCAAAGCCACCAAAGATCGGCTCAACAATCCAGAACTCGACTGGCATGACCACCCGTGCACCACTGGCCCTTGTCGAGGGATCCCAAGACAACATCTCCACACGAAGCGACGAGCTCGACTCTCCAGATGCAAGTCGACAAAATGGCGGAATGACGAGACGAAGCAATGGCGACAGTGGGTACCAGCACAGTGGCTCTGTGCCAGACAGCAGGGGGAACTTCGACCGGGAGAGATACGAAGAGAACACAAGTCCTAGTTATGATAAGCCGGACATCTACACCCAGTCTAGCACCAGTTTTGATGAAGAGAAGCGCGGTCGGCCCCGACGGTCCACAGATGACGTCATGGAGAGCGGTAGACGGAACCCAGGGGGAGCCAATAGAGGAGCCGGCAGGAGCAAGGGAGAGGTCTGGAGGTCACAGAACTCACTGGACAAGAATGAACCGGACCAGCTCAGCCTGCCGCCTACACCTTTTGAAAAGAAGTCAAGAAGGGGCACTTACAGCAAGCCAATCACTGCAATCGTGAGTTAGCCTTTTATTAAAATGTATATAGGTGGTTGATGTGTGTATTCATGCCGATGTAACATTATGTTCACGACTCAAGCGATTTAATACTTGAATGCAAATTTCAAGCATGAGTGTTGTCGACATAGTATGTCATTGTAAACAATATCATGTTCTACTTATCAATGGTCAAGTGATGCTTTGCTCAAAGCCAAAGTCTACCATATGTATATCCCAGATAACCCATACCTCGTTGATAATACGTCTTTATCTAGGTCCAGGAGCCTGGCTCAGCTACCTACGAGTTGCAGTTCACTCCCACCGTATCCGGCACTCACAGAGTCGGCTTCAAGATGGGCGGATACCCGGTCGATGACGACGCCTTCAACTTCGAGGTCAACCAGAGAGGTAAAACAACTGTTGTTTGGTCCATGGTCTTCACAACAACATTTCCAAATTATTGAAAGGTTCAACCACAAGCCTTGTTTTCAACGAGGAAGTTTTTAAACGTTTGTAACAGGTTTAAGGCCAATATTCATTAGTTTCGATTTCTTTTCTACTTTCAAACGCCCATACACAGAAACATTGTCATCCTGCTTGACCGTAATTTTATGTACGCTTCACATCAGTCCCAAATATTAGAAAATTTAAATCTCACATTTCGCATTTATGTTCTGTGCTTGTCCTTAACTTGATAGTCAAATACGATCTCATATGAAGGTTGCAACCTAACACCAAAGAAAGCAATTTTGCACGAAATATTTCAGCAATGCTTTAAAACTGGCGCGAGTATTCTATTGCAGGGTGGTATGGCAAACGGTTAAAGCAGCTTAACTTTGAACCTTGTTTCAGATACCGAGGGACAAGATCGAACACTTCACTTCCTCAGGTGGATGGGACAAGACGGATATGAAGTCAAGAGTGTGAAATGTAATCAACCTCAATTCTTTGTCACTCATTTCGTCATGTCAGTTGTCTATCATTTGCCTAAAACTATCCTTTTTGTGAGATGAAAGAATTTTCAAATCCGGGGCATCTCAAAAGTTTTTACAATGTAATGACACTTAACATTACTTTTGAATACACTTTTGAAAAGTAACTGGAATATATTGCGGAACTTTTGTTCATTAGTATTTAATATCATATAAAGCTTGTATCTTGTTGATTAAAGGGAATTGGATATAAGGATAGCTCTGGTCAACCCTTGCAAAATATTAAACTTACAATGAAGATGTTTTAAAATAGTTCTATGCCTGTGATATGCGTCTCTTTGTCTCCATGTCAGTCCCCTACTTGGCGTTGTCTGAAGAGAGACTAAACACAGACCAGTGTACCATTACCAACAGCGGCCTTCTCATCAAGTCCCCAGCGGAGACCAAAGGACGCCCGGGTAAGTCTAACCCTTGGTAAACAGTGTATATGGAAGCAATTTTGTCAATGCCTGAAGGCTTTCCGAAGATAGCATTTAAAATGATTGTCCTTCACGTGATTTTAGGAATTCATGATCCAACATAGAATGTTCAATACAATTTAGCGTATAAAAAGTTCTGTAAATTAATTCATTTTTTACATTAATTTTAGAGGCATTTTTTGTGTGCGAAAGAAATTAAATCATATTTATCACACATAAAGAACTTTTGTACAAAGGCATTTGACGAGTGTTTGATAATGTTGATTTTATTCTTTATTGTGATTATGTCTTTGTTGTTGATAGTATGGTTATAATTGATGATGATGATGATGATGATGATGATGATGATGATGATGATGATGATGATGATGATGATGATGATGATGTGGCCTGCAGGTTCAGGACGCTTCACCAACTATTGCGGGACTACGGGCAGCAGGAGTTTCTCTGGCACTGACGTGCACTACTGGCGGGTACCGTGTACCCTGAGAGTCCTGGCGAAGGTCGCCACATTCGGCAAGATGATCCTCGAGGTTGCCTTGGCTCACGACGACGCTCTGGACAACTCCTACTGCGTGTGGGAGACTCCTTGTGCCTGGAGTATTGTCGTCAGTATCTGCTCCACCCACAAATCCATCTGCATCAAGGCCGTCCACAACTCCAAGGTGGTCTTTGACAAGCCTCTTCTCGCGTGTGAAGAGGGTGCCAGTCTCGACCTTGACCTTGGCTTGCTGTTGGACCTTGAGAGACGCTGCCTTGCCGTGCTGGACGCACAGACGGGCGAGGTCATGTGGACGTTTAATGACGTTGATACCAGCCGGGCACTCTGGCCCGTGTTTGGTGTGTATAACAGATACCACTTCCGGGTTGAAGTTGGCATTGTGTCCGGTGATGCACTGGAAGTTCCGAACTCGGTATCGAAGGCAATAGAAGACATTATATAGACTCAGATTTGGATGTTCGTCTCTCAGAGTAATGAAGGAAAAATGTTTTTGAGTTTGAAGGAAATTTTTTAGGACTTAAATTTGTCCTTCCACTTACTGAAAAAGACGCAAAGCTCATGAAAGGGAACTATTTTAGGAAGTAATTTTTCCTTCCAGTTATTGACTTACAGCTAACACAGAGTGCCTTTAATAAAAACAACTTCGTCAGAGATCGGATGCAACGTCCTCCGTTCGGTCCAATCAGGGTTCGTTCAGTGACGGGATCTGAGTCCACCGTGTGATATTCCTCCTATGCAGATGTATATACCGATCATCAAAGAAAATTGTGTCGTGCAAGCTACATATTTCATATATGCATACTTTATTGCCTAATTTTCAATTGATCCTTTTATGTAGTATTTCTATTGTCAGTGTTGACTTTTACTATAGTTTAACCACAATCTATTGTTTGGATCAATATGCCGGACGAGTTGATGTTTCCTAGATAAATTCGTTATGTTGAAAGATAATATATTTGATGTTATTTCTTAATGTACTTCTCATTGTTCAACAGTTGTTTCCAAATATTT
This sequence comes from Steromphala cineraria, assembly GCA_916613615.1. Lineage (NCBI taxonomy): Eukaryota > Metazoa > Mollusca > Gastropoda > Trochida > Trochidae > Steromphala > Steromphala cineraria. Next base: position 1,355,653 of record OU744729.1, read on the forward strand.
TTGTAGTTCAATTTTGCATCACATATAATCTTGACTTAAAAACATCCTTTATAGACGATGAATATTAGATTCAACTCTTTAGATTCTTCAAATGATTGAGTCATCTTGGCACTCTAAAATGTGTACACTGCAATGTTGGTTGTCATCTGGTTTCCTAGAAACGTTCTTAAAATCATTTAAGGAACGTCTGAATTTCTTTGGTAAATCCTTCCAAATTGGAACGTTCAATAAATCGTACTATAAAATCGCCGGTAACTGTTTCGCCTTTACTGCTTTAAAAAGTGTTTCTCGTGAGGTTTTCGGGTTTTAACTGTTGTTATTTTCTGATGACTTTATATATTATGAGCTTAGGTTCACAAGTTAATTTCGAATGCTTCACTGAGAACATTCGATAATACTATTGTCGTTGGTCACATTGAGAAAAACGTACTGAGGGTTCGGGTAATGCAACACGCACAAGTCAATAGAGGAAGGATTGAAGTAAGAGATTAAATGTCTAACTGACATGTTAAAGTATTTATCATGCCAACAAGAGACTATCACTTTATATCACACCTTACACCGTGACTTGTATCTGTAGTTCTTAAAGCGTAATTCACAGCAGATAAATTTTCAATTCTGTTTTGGACTTTGGGGTTTTTTTTTCAAATTATTTCATATTTTACTAACCGGTCATTAAATAATAATTTCAAAAGCAAAAACGTGGGGATTTGCATTTATCTTTTTGCTGATAAAGTAATTGTTTCTTTTACCATCTCAGTCATTTCATTCAGAATAAATATTCGTTGATTGAATACGTGTACGTGTACTTTATACCTGTTCGTTTTTATGGATTATTTCTCAAAACATTACTTCTATGGTAATACTCTTTTGTTCTGTATGTACACTGATTTTCATGGTACTTCATTTGCTGTTCATCTATGATAAACACCTAGTTACGACGACTTGTTGTTTTCAGTACTCGCATCTTGTTGCTTTAATCTCTTTTTTTTTAAATCACGAATTATTAATAGACGGACGTCTTAGTCCGATTTTCGATGAATATTGTACTGTTTTACCTTGATGTTGATAAAACCGACTAAACAATGTTTTACACTTTTCAACCTTTCTTTTTCCTCAATAAAAAAACCTGGCACTAAAGAAAACATTGTGGTTAGTTGTATCAATCGACATTGGAATAATTTACTTTTGTACATAACTCAATTAAATAAACTATTTTTAAATTTCATAGTGTTTCCTTTGCAAGTTTGAATATCACCTCAGTGATGAAATGTAATATAGTATATAAAGTGAGGTCGATATCCACAGGAACAGCCCAAGGACCGAAGGCCTTTCTTGGACATTTCTCGTTCGTCATTGTTCGTGACGTCACTGAAGGCGGACGTCGCAAGGGAAGCGTTTAGAATAAACAAACTTTCTCTCTGAGTTTTAGTTTGGGCTACAGATTCGAACGTATAGACGTGTAGGTTGTCAATTTGGAGCAAAATCCCGGGAAATGACTAAATCAAGAAAGTACATTTTCTTGTACCGAGCGTGATAACTTTCTTGAATAAGCATATTTCTTAACAAAACTTTAACAAATGTACACCTCAGGGTGCTCCATCGTTTGGAATAAACAAATTTTCTCTCCGAGTTGTAGTTTGGGCTACAGATTCGAACATTAACGAAACTCATAAAAATTCGTGTATAACCCTAGCTCTCGCTCTCGCTCGGGTAATACAAAAATTCACACTCGTTTCGTAAAAGCCATATGACACACTTCTTCAAGTATTAATCTCTTCATGCCCAAGGGTCATATTTCATCTAACTTATAAACCAAAAGAAACACCAGGGAATTAATCCGGATCGGCCTGTGATTATACAGGTGGTTTCTCAAAAATTTTCTTATCAAATACGGTAAATAACGTTATATGTTTTTTCCAACATCAACTCCTATTTTTCCTACGTGACAAGTCAAATTCTATAAATTCAAACAATTAGTAGCCCGTTAGGCCTTGTCTGTGACAAGTCACCTTCTATAAATTCAATAGTCAGAAACCTGTAATTTATATCAATTCGTGCCAATGAAGAGTGTTAAGAATTCAAATGACCAGACGTCTTTCAGACCAGAAACGAAGTCTGGTACGAGTGGTAAACTTGTTTTGATTTCAACTTTATCATTTCAAATTTGTCATCATCAATATCTCTGGGAGGTTGCTGTTCTATCAAACAGGTGCTTACAATGTCAAAACTGAAGATAAAGTTGTCTAGTTGTTGTTTCGTAAGACTGATGTGATTTGTTACATTGTAGCGCCAGGCCGCCTCTACGATTCGACATGAGGCATTTCTTTCGCGTTACAAAATCAAAGTTGATAATACAATGAATCGAGAGCAAAATACGGATTAAAACTTTTAAATGAATGGTACGCTACGTTTCGACAACAGGATAAATGAAGCCGACTCATCCAATAAGAAAGTTACTATCTATATATTTCCCTCTGTTCACTCCAACATCTTAAATGATAAATGATAAAGGAAACGTTCAACATATGTTGCAAAGTTTATTCAAGAAGGAGTTAGTTATGGATCCTCAGAATTGTGACGGACGTCGCTCTGAAACAAACAATCCTTTTCTTTAAAAAAACGCCTCTTAAAGGGGCAGTAGCAAGTTTATAGGGGAAATATATGGTGCTGTCAGGAAAATGAAAATTAATGGTTCAAATTGAAATAACAATGTATTTAAACTGAATGAAGCAGTAATGATTCAAACACATTATGTAAGTTTAGCCATGTGATTAATTTTTCTAACAAAAACTGAATAAAAAGTGTTCACACAAAATGGCCGTCAATGTATTTTATGTGAATCTTTATACTTGTTCTCTAACTATGGATGATCGGTTTGTGTTATGACCTTTTTGACACTATACAAATAATACATTTAGCATTAACGTACAACTGTCAGTGAAAAAAATGAAATATAAAATGTTCGAAATACGTTCTACTGTCCCTTTAATATATGGTTGAAATGACTGTGATATATTTTCTCCATTTCAGTGTCACGTGCTAGGAACAATTGATTTAGCACTTATGCACATACATGAAAACAAAGGACCAATAACAGTAAAACAGGAAAAACAGGAGAGGTCATAGGTAAATTGGGCTATGAAAACACAAAATTTGATGGGAAAACACAAATTTGTTACATAACAAACCATTTATGTCTTTTGATTATCCCTCTTTAGGTAAGATTCTATTGAAAATTGATTCCTTATGTCATTGCGAATTAACCAGTAAATGGTTATATTTAGAGTGTTCACTTTTGAATGGTTTAAAGCCGTACAAGTATAACACAACTTAAGCGATGTAGTCTAAACAACGTTCGATATCGAAAATAGGATGTATGTCGCGGTCCATTTATGTTAGCGCTGAATCCTACCTTTATGTTATACAGCAGTTATAGATGTCTTAAAGGGACCATTTATGTTAGCGCTGAATCCTACCTTTATGTAATACAGCAGTTATAGCGGTCTCAATGGGACCATTTATGTTAGCGCTGAATCCTACCTTTATGTAATACAGCAGTTATAGCGGTCTTAATGGGACCATTTATGTTAGCGCTGAATCCTACCTTTATGTTATACAGCAGTTATAGCGGTCTCAATGGGACCATTTATGTTAGCGCTGAATCCTACCTTTATGTTATACAGCAGTTATAGCGGTCTTCATGGGACCATTTATGTTAGCGCTGAATCCTACCGTTATGTAATACAGCAGTTATAGCGGTCTTAATGGGACCATTTATGTTAGCGCTGAATCCTACCTTATGTAATACAGCAGTTATAGCGGTCTTAATGAGACCATTTATGTTAGCGCTGAATCCTACCTTTATGTAATACAGCAGTTATAGCGGTCTTAATGGGACCATTTATGTTAGCGCTGAATCCTACCTTTATGTTATACAGCAGTTATAGCGGTCTTAATGGGACCATTTATGTTAGCGCTGAATCCTACCTTATGTAATACAGCAGTTATAGCGGGTTTCACAAATGCCTGTTACTGGCCCTCGACACCTGTCCAGCAGATCATCTCGCAGACACGTGGTGAAGCAGAGATCTGGAACAAACATAGCACTGTCTGCAGCAGAGGGCATAGGTTAACATCATCAGTTATAGAGTGTCATTTATCAGTGAACATTGTGACAAGTCGAGTTTATCAAAAGCGATACCAGTTTTAACGGGCGGCGGGCATGGATTAACTTCAGCAGTTATGGAATTGGATTTATGAGTGAACATTGTGACAAGTCGAGTTTATCCAAAGCGATACCAGTGTCAACGGACGGCGGGCATGGGTAAACTTCACCAGTTATGGGATTTGATTTATCAGTGAACATTGTGACAAGTCGAGTTTATCCAAAGCGGTACCAGTTTTAACGGGCGGCGGGCATGGATTAACTTCAGCAGTTATTGTATTTTATTTATCAGTGAACATTGTGACAAGTCGAGTTTATTCAAAGCGGCATTATCTCTTCATTTCATAATTGGTCATTAACTCATACATTGTTCTGGTTGTCTATTTCAGAAAATCTGTGTTAAAATAAGCATCGTTTTCAACGTTTTGCTTCGCCAACCTTTAAGATAAGAGCGTTTTGACATCTGCATAATCACTCTTTTTTTTCTATTCAACCCAAATCAACCAAGCTTATTGTGTTCATAGAATTGAGTTTCAATTGTAACATACAATTCAACTTTTCAAGATCGAAAAATTAATTAAAAATTAATTTGATTTCAAAGACACCCTACCTCTAAAGAAATACAAAAATTCTTTTCACGATTTTATTTTGTTAGGAGTCTTAAAGAAATAGTTCTACTCATCATATAAATACATTTGAATATACATTGTTTTTTTTTGTATCGTGTCTATCAATTAATGCTATCTAAAAAAAAGATGTGCCACGTTTGATATGAAATTTTAGTCCTGTAAGAGTAGTACCCGACGAAGGATTGTTTTATTTGTTACATGGTCATTGTAATAGTAAACAAAAGTGTTTTAGCCCTAAAACAAAAAAGCAATCTTTTTATCAGCCGAGTGATATCTCAATTTTAAATAAACCCGTATAGCCACAGATCAATTTAAGTCATCAAAACACAGTAAGATTCTTAAAATCCCTTCAAATACATATATATGTAATTGATCGAATGAGTAAAACGAGGAAAGTTTTCTAGACTTGAAACAGGAGAAATGATAGAAATGATAATTTTATTAAGCATCTGTTCACTTGCTGTCTCCCATGTTTTCACATTACACCATGGGTGAGTTATCAAGGATAACGACATAGATACCACCATTGACAACCCCAGAACGTGCTATATAAAACCCTAACACCCCTCATAGTCGGGATAGTCAAGGAGCAGGGAATTATCAAAATAATAACTCAAAGTTAACACAATATTATGACGTTATCACTAGGTATTTCAAACCTTTACTTAATATGATTTTGTGTGTGCTGCTGACCCCTAGTTAAGGAAATAAACCATTGAACAATCTCATTGTCACATGACAGATAATCTCAAGTGCATCACATCTATCAGAAGCTGCTGTTTTCGAAATGACATTTTCACTTACTTATATGTATATATATATGTATTGTCTACTTACCGCCTTTAAAGATTTAAAAATTAAACAAACATAAAAAGTATGCATGGCTTAACAATGTAATTATACATACTCTGAATTCCTGCGGATATAGTTTCTGGAAGGGTGGCTTGTTCTTCAGTTGTGGCCTGTTCGGTGGTGGCTTGTTCGGTTGTGGCTTCTTGGGTTGTGGCTTGTTCGGTGGTGGCTTGTTCGGTGGTGGCTTCTTGGGTTGTCGGTTCAAGAGTGGTCGTAGTGGATGTCGTTGTCGTTGTCGTTGTCGTTGTAGTTGTCATTTGTGGTGCTTGTGGCGCTTGTGGCGCTTGTGGTGCTTGTGTCATGGTAGCAGTGCAGCACGATCCGTAATTGGCTTTGAGCTTTTTACAAGCACGACAAATCCGGAAGGACCTCTTGCAATAATTGTCACACCATTCTATCCCTTTGCACTTGAGTGGAACCCAAGGAAAGGAACAGTGATTCGGAGTGTCCTCGACAGATTCAATTGACTGTTCCTCGCTTGTTTCCGACTGGTCTGATTCCGAGTTTTCTGCTGCCACTGTGGCCACTTTACATTCCTGAGGATTTCTCCACACGAAGAAACGAATCTTGCATTTGGTAATAAGCTCTTGGATCGTACCGTCTGCGTTCAATTCCTGGAGCAGGTCTGCGAACTTTTCCTTCTCTCCATTGCACCTGAACTTGACAGCCAGCGATATGGACGTTGCAGTCCGATATTTAAAGTTGGTGCATCTGAAGCCGCTTGTAGCATCGTAGACAGCATCGCTATCCAGCTGTGCCGAAGTGCCGCACAGACACAGGAGTGCCAGGGGGGCGAGGTACAGGACATTCATCGCTGACGTCGTAGCTGTAGCTGTGTGGGGCTGCAGATGTGACAGGTCCACGATTGGTGAAGTGAGCAGCGCGACGGGGACTTATATTCTCTCTCCTCCACTGTCCATTGTTCTGTGTAATTGAGCGGGTCACAAAGGACCGTGGGGTGGAACTGGTCATTAGGTGGACAGGATGAAAGGCAAGTCCAGTTGGCTCTGGTTGTGAGACACGAACTGAACCCCCCTTCTGCTGCTATCACATGATTAACTACCGAAAGGACAGGACTTTCAATGTTATTTGTTTACTGGACTGGAGTAAATTGTACAGTTGTGACGTCATGTCGGGTGACTGACACTGCTGAGCTGTGCTTCCATGCCACCACAATTTGCTGACGTTGGTCAACAAGCGTATAACGTTACTATACGTTTGCAGAGTCATCTGTTGATTTCACACGTTAACACAAATAGCTTGAACCTGTCTCTAACATCGGTTGATTTCGCTTGAGAACTTGTGAATCTAATAAATATCAAATCTTTACATGATAAGCGTGAAACGTTATTATGTTAGAGCTTTGTCGTCGGCAATGCACACAAGGTGTGTAAACACGATCATTATCTAACTGTAAAGTAGTTTTCTGCCAGGTAGGAAAAGTAAGAGGTTTATATGCTAATTTCGTGCATGAGTGTTTGTGTAATGGGTTCCTCAAGTGGTGTTTCTTTTCACGATTTTGTTTTGTTAGGAGTCTTAAAGAAATAGTTCTACTCATCATAAAAATACATTTGAATATACATTGTATTTTGTGGTGTTAGATAATGGATTCTCTAAGGATGGGTGTCTTTGTATTGTAATAATATTGCGATACAGGAAAGCGTATTGAAATAAATAAGTAATTTTCAAATTAAAGAATTTGCATGCTATCTTGTTTAAATAATAGCGTTAAGCATTTTTAGGTAGAAACCGTTTTGGAAAATTTTCACTGTTTTATCACAGGTAAATTTATAATTGTTCGAAAAACTGTATTTTTAACGTTAAACGCATGTTAACTTAACTGTCAGGCAAAAGAAAGTACACACTTGAGTTTATATTTATCCTATGTAAGATGTTGGAAATGCAGTACGCTTTCTTGTATCTCAATATATTACAACACAGAGATGAGGAACGATACCCATCCCTAGCTTATGCTACCAGATTGCAGCAATGGATTGACTGTCATCACCAGGTAAATGTCAACGTCGTAGGACCAATAAGTATTAGGAATCTTTGACATCGATCGCTGTCAATAGTTCGGTTCCTAATTTAACTTGTGTCAACTTGGTTTCATCTTTTGCATTCACCAGCTGTCATATGTGCTAAGGATAATTCAGAATTTATCTTTCAAATAGCCTATGTGATGATTTATGATTAGCTTTAAAGGGAATCAACAACCTAGCTTGTGAAACCTTATTGACCATCGTAATGAGAGGGGGGGGGGGGGGGGGTCACTTGACACAAACTTGGTACTGGTTGTCAGCTGTAAGCGGTTCGTCACCAAACGAGTTCGTCCGTACCGAGCATTTACGACTCTTACGGTGCCCTGCTAATAAAACTGTGGAAGTTAAAAATTCAGGTTGCAGACCCCCTTTAACACTTTAAGGCAACGTGGCTTCAAATCTGATACTATTCCTCTCCAATAACGGATCAGAATCGTTGGGGTTTCCACAATATCAAGAATGACATCTGAATTCATGATTCTTAGGAGATATAATCGACAAGTCAAGATCGGAAAAATCACTGACAAATTACTTCTCATACATTATTTCCATAAAAACCGTAAGTGAAGATGAAAGGTCATTTTTAGCAATTTATATAATAACTGACATTTCTCATATCAGTGCCAAACAAAAAACACTCTCTGTAGACATGCTGTGTTATGAACTTTGAAGATTGTAAAACATGATTGAAGACCACGGACCAGGGAAGCTTTCACCCAATGTAGATTGTAAAATATTTATGAAGTTTGAAAAGGTATTTGGAAGTGAATCGTTTCTGTGACAATGTAACATAAAGGGTTTAACAGGGATTGAAAGAATCTTCATATTCCGAAACAAATAACGATTTCTCGCCAGAACCTTAAATTACGCATTTGGCCTTACAGGACCTAGGAAGCATCGGTAATGTTACATGTTAAAGGTTGCGTGTACATACAGTCTGATTGAATCGGCCTAGTTCCGAGGAATAAAGGTTTTAAAATATTAACTCTATCGAGAATGGAACTTGTTATTTCGATAGGTATCCTCTCCTCTGAGTTCTAGTGTAGAGGATTTCATATCCCTGTAGAGTTGATATTTTGAATATTTTATTCCTAGGAACTAGGCCGATTTTAATGAGACTGCGTGTACATAAAAAAATATAAAATATGATGAACACAAGGATAGCTGTTTTAGTTTCTTAAATCGAAAGCATCACAAGCGGTGTTTGAATATGGATTTTGAGTTTTCTCCATGGTGTACTTTTCATCTGAAGGATAGGAGAGGGGCGGACCAGAAGAAAATGGAGTGTGTACACTTTACTTCGATCTTCAAAACGTGAATCGCTAATGATCGCTGTTCTCACTGTGTTTCCTTTCATTTCACATAGGCTCTATACTAATTTCTTTTCCCAGTCTTCTCTGATTTCACTGCCTTTCACCTTTTCTCTCCCCTCCCCATATAATCTGACACCCACCACACCGCGTTAACACCGAATCCCCAAACTGTAGACGTGACGGTACTATAGAGCTGAACAAACACACGTAGGAGAAATCTTTTCTCTAGTTGAGCCGATTGGCGTGATCCACGTCACCGTCTACCATGGATATCTAGTTAGTGAACAAAACCTTTTGTTGGTGAGTTGAGTTTTGAAGCATGTGACTCAAAAACTTGTTTAATGACTTAGTTAACATTTTACTGGTTACAGGTTTAGGAATATTCATGTATATAATAAAAATAGGAAAAGGGCATCTTGGGTTATATTCGACACTCTTTACAAATTGAGGAATTTTTGCATTTACTTCATTATAAATCATGTTTATTGGCGTTTAACTCTCCCCTCGCGAAGGTAATTATCTAAGCTTTTATATTTTATATTTTAAGTTGAAGATTTAGTTGAAGTTTATAACTGCTACAACATTTAATTTAACATTCAATCATTATTATAAAGATTTTCAACTACTATTTTTGGCGGTTGATGCCAGTCATGTGATCTTAAGCAAGACAAAAGCAAATGATACAAATAAACTCATATGAAATCAAATAAGTAATTTATTAAAATATCAATCAATAAAGATAAAATGTTGACAGCTTTGGAATGCATAAAAATAGAGCCATTGGCTCTGTAGCTCATCAGGCTACATCATCAATTATGCTGTAGAGTGTGGCCAATGTGATTCCCACTTTGTAAAGGCCACAGGGGCACCAATCATAAAATTAAGTATATAGGCGACAAGTTTCAGTTTTCTAGGCCTTATACTTCAGGAGAAGAAGATGAAAATAGATTTGAAGGACGTTCCTGTTGCCTTTATTAGGGGCAACAGGGCCACCAAAGCTACAATTTATAATCCTCACTCTTCAAAGAGGCTATACACAAAGTTTCAGCTTTCTAGGCATCATGGTTCTGGAGAAGAAGATGAAAATAGGTTTTTAGGACGTGGCCCCTGTGGCCCTTATTAGGGGTCACAGGGCCACTTAAGCTACAATTTATAATCCTCACTAGCCAAGGAGTCTGGACACAAAGTTTCAGCTTTCTAGGCCTTATGGTTCTGGAGAAGATGAAAATAGGTTTTTAGGACGTGGCCCCTGTGGCCCTTATTAGGGGTCACAGGGCCACTTAAGCTACAATTTATAATCCTCACTAGCCAAGGAGTCTGGACACAAAGTTTCAGCTTTCTAGGCCTTATGGTTCTGGAGAAGAAGATGAAAGTAGGTGTTTAGGGCGTGGCCCCTGTGGCCCTTATTAGGGGTCACAGGGCCACTAAAGCTACAATTTATAATCCTCACTAGCAAAGGAGTCTGTACACAAAGTTTCAGCTTTCTAGGCCGTATGGTTCTGGAGAAGAAGATGAAAATAGGTTTTTAGGGCGTGGCCCCTGTGGCCCTTATTAGGTGTCACAGGGCCACTAAAGCTACAATTTATAATCCTCACTAGCCAAGGAGTCAGTACACAAAGTTTCAGCTTTCTAGGCCGTATGGTTCTGGAGAAGAAGATGAAAATAGGTTTTTAGGGCGTGGCCCCTGTGGCCCTTATTAGGTGTCACAGGGCCACTAAAGCTACAATTTATAATCCTCACTAGCCAAGGAGTCAGTACACAAAGTTTCAGCTTTCTAGGCCTTATGGTTCTGGAGAAGAAGATGAAAGTAGGTGTTTAGGGCGTGGCCCCTGTGGCCCTTATTAGGGGTCACAGGGCCACTTAAGCTACAATTTATAATCCTCACTAGCCAAGGAGTCTGGACACAAAGTTTCAGCTTTCTAGGCCTTATGGTTCTGGAGAAGAAGATGAAAATAGGTTTTTAGGACGTGGCCCCTGTGGCCCTTATTAGGGGTCACAGGGCCACTAAAGCTACAATTTATAATCCTCACTAGCCAAGGAGTCTGGACACAAAGTTTCAGCTTTCTAGGCCTTATGGTTCTGGAGAAGAAGATGAAAGTAGGTTTTTAGGTTGTGGCCCCTGTGGCCCTTATTAGGGGTCACAGGGCCACTTAAGCTACAATTTATAATCCTCACTAGCCAAGGAGTCTGGACACAAAGTTTCAGCTTTCTAGGCCTTATGGTTCTGGAGAAGAAGATGAAAATAGGTTTTTAGGGCGTGGCCCCTGTGGCCCTTATTAGGGGTCACAGGGCTACTAAAGCTACAATTTATAATCCTCACTAGCCAAGGAGTCTGTACACAAAGTTTCAGCTTTCTAGGAGAAGAAGATGAAAGTAGGTTTTTAGGTTGTGGCCCCTGTGGCCCTTATTAGGGGTCACAGGGCCACTTAAGCTACAATTTATAATCCTCACTAGCCAAGGAGTCTGTACACAAAGTTTCAGCTTTCTAGGCCGTATGGTTCTGGAGAAGAAGAAAATAGGTTTTTAGGGCGTGGCCCCTGTGGCCCTTATTAGGGGTCACAGGGCCACTAAAGCTACAATTTATAATCCTCACTAGCCAAGGAGTCTGTACACAAAGTTTCAGCTTTTTAGGCCTTATGGTTCTGGAGAAGAAGTCGAAATTCCACAAAGTTTACGGACGGATGGACGGACGGACGGACGGATGGACGGACGGACGCCGGACACCATGCCATGCCATAAGCCCATCGGGCCTTACAGGCCAGATGAGCTAAAAAGGCGATATCAATTAAAAACGATAATGATTTTTTTCCATCGAAAATAAAGTATTTCTCTACATAAGCTTTTGTCCGATTGATGACATTTGACGAATACATTATTTATATATTTGCATAATTCATGATCAACAACTTATCAAAAAAGTTTTCTGGTCAGTAATAAATCATATTTTGTCCTTTCAAAACATTCCCTATTATATATTTTCACAGCATACATCCTATTTAAACACACTGTAAGATTTATCATACCTTAAAGAGACACAGGGTATGTTGATAGGATCACAAATGTCAAATTTTGAAATCGATGTTATTACATCGGGAACCACTAACTGTTACTGAAAATAACAGGTTAAAGGTCAATCAGTACATTAGAGCGAAATACGGCCATTCAAAGTCGGGATTTTGATCGAAAACCGGACAATGGGGCTCGAGTGGCGCGCGCAAATTCGCCATACGTAATTTTGAAACCTTGTCATAAGCTGACAGGAAGATATATTCGATTCGATAGTGTTTATTAGGTATTGTAACTAATAGGTAGATTAATTGGATGCATAATTTCGAATATTAAACGTATATGTGATGTTTTCTTGATTTTTCCATAAAATCAAGCATATTATGCATAAATGGATATATTTGCAAGCCCAGTGCTGAGATATGAACTTCAGTCAGCATATTAGATATTTTGTAGCTTATCAAAACCAAATAAAATTTGAAGAAAGATACTCTGTGTCACTTTAAAAGGGCAGTAGCACGTTTTTAGGATGAATATAAGGTGAGGGTGAAAATGAAAAAATATATATATACTAAAATGGACCCTAATGAACTTTAAAATGAATCTTTATAATGTGTTCACTGACTTTATATGATTGGTTTGTGTAATGAGAGTTTTGACACTATCAAGGTAATACATTTAGCATTGGCGTACACTTATCAGTGAAAAATTTAAATTTTCCAAAAAACGTGCTTCTGCCCCTATAAAACCTATTCCCAGACAATCGCATTCAATTGGTATCAGTTTATTTCACATCACATCTTTTCACATCACAATGTAAATAATACAAAAACATGTTACAATTGTTTTTTTAGATGATATTAGTATCGTAGTAATACACGAATACCAACATAATGCATGTGGATGAATACCCTCGTACTGGAAAAATATGTATACATGTTATTTTTGAAAAATCATATAAGCATTGTCATCTCTATTTTTATCAAGTTTGTACAAGAAGGCATAGCGTGTACATTGGAAGTTTGTTAAGAACATTGCTATTTGGATTTAAAACAATTTAAAATATTTCTCAATATTGCTTAATCAGAAATATGTTTCAAGTATATATATGATTATTAAATGATATTGAATACTCCATGTATGGGACTATTCTCACTACTCTAAAATTGAGCTCTCAAGCCTTATTATAGACTTGCTTAGGCTTTTATTTAATTTTAGGGTCTGACTGACAGACTAGGATATTCATCCTGGAGGCATTAGAGTGCAAAACATATGTAACATTTAAAACCTTTTTTATCTATCTATTATTTAAATCCATTTGTAGAATGGATAAGTTTTCTCAGCTTGCATTGGTCACACAACCCTGTGCAAGAGGTTACCAATTATAGAAATAACAAGGAAATTCTTATCTCTTGGACTCTAATCATTGTCTTCTCGTCAATTCAATGAGAGTAAATGGATGAGGGTTTATCAGTAGTCTCACATAAATATCATACAGTTATTGCATACAAGAATCGTAAATAGGCACTTTAAATAACAAAAGCACAGCCACAGGTTATGCCTTTACTAAGAAGCGTAACTGTTTCACTATTGGATTTACATACACATGACATCATCTCATTTCTCAAATTGATTAATTCTGGTATTACCATGAATATATCCATCAATAAAAAATCAATACATTATATTGGACAAAACAAAGAACATATATGACATTGCATGAATTGCTTATTTCATATTAAGGTGTCAAATTGTAAAGTTACAAAGTGGTTTTAGCTTTCCCCTAATTCTCAAAATATCTCTTTTAATTACTTACAGTTATATTACACAAAATAGTCAACTTATTCAGACTTCTGAGAGATTTGTTTTCCAAAATTCATGAACGAAACGGCCTGTCAAATAGTTTAAGAATTATGTTCCTGAAAAGAACTATTTACTTTATTCAAATGGCAATATACAAATAACTGAAATGGAAACCAAAAGGAAACCCCCAAATCCCCAAACAAACTTATTCATGACATCGATAGGAGATGCACAGAACTTGGTGAGATTTATATACATTACACACATTTGAAAATATATATACATGTGTATATAAATATATATGGATATACAATAGACTGACGTTGAGGCAAACATACTCCATAACGTAAATAGACAAATATAACACAATAAATATAAGTTTTAACAAGACATTCAACAATTATCGGTTTATAAGTCAAACTATCCTTGTACAATGTATGGTTTCAAATTGTATAAAAATTGATAACTGTAATTAAGGTTTCAACAAATTCATTCACGTAAGTTTTACAATACAAAAACTGCATTTCTAAAATGATTAACAGGGTTTACAAGGAAATAGTGTATGAAAATAATTGTCATAAGGTAAGTTTTTAAATATTTTTTGGGATAATTCCAATGTTATGGTATATTAGTACATAATTGTCAAGCAGGTTTCTAGATAGGATGCAAACAATCTTCCTGTCAATGCACATCTATAACGATAGGTTTTGATTTTGCAAAAACCGTTTTTATTATCATGTACAAATATAAAATTTTCACTTTACTTTGTCTGGATGGAAATACACATTCTCTGATATATAGCTTATTTTCATCTATTAATCAATTAGGTATTTGTAATTTGTTATCAATACAGCATATTTGCTTAAAATTAAAAAAAGGCGTATTGATCAAGTGCCTTTAGACCATAGAGACTTTTTGAAAGTATCATTTCAATAAAAATGTGGTAATGTCAATGAAATGAAATTGAGAATCTGAGGGCATTTACATATTGCGGTCTTGTTATCATCTTGAAAATAAATCAGTTTTAATGGCACGACACGAAAAATGACCTTTGATTTGAATATATAGATAAATGATTGCCAAACAAAAGTGACAAGTTCACCTGTGTGTCCATACCATATTACCAGGTGCTGTCCATCATTAGTAGAGAACAATTTGACGAGTCTTGGTATAAATAGTCAATGACATGTCAGACAGCACTGTCCTCGCTTTAGAATTTGATGTTTCTTATCCATCATGAAGCAATGTAGATCTACCATATATATTTCATGATAGTCTATGTCATTTTCATTTCTTCCTTTATTTAGCAAAGTCTTTAAACTTTTGAATCACGTCAACGGTTGAAGTCAGGATGGTCTTAGTAATTGTTGCACTTGTTTTCAAAACATCGACCATGGGCATAACTTCCTTGTGGTCATCTTTGCATGCACCCTCGACTTTATCGAGAATATCCCCATAGGTAGTGCAGATCCCAGCTGCTCCTTCAAAGACCCCGGATGCTGAAATACCTGAAGTTTCTTCGTCATCTTCGTCATCATCATCTTCTGTGGCCTGTTGTCTTTCATACACAATTGTTGCTATTTTCATGTTACCAGAAAACAATGCAGTTTCATAAGGATTGTAATCGAAGTTGTTTCTGGCATGTGGGTTGGCACCTAGAGAAAGCAAAAGCTTGACATTCTCATAAGTATGTTCTGCTTTCTGTTGGCAAAGCAGGTGAAGGCATGTATCCCCATCTCGAGATTTATAATTCAAGGAAGCACCTCGGTCGAGTAGGCTTTTTATTCCGACTTCATGTAACCTTTCATCCCTGTTGCATATTTTCCAAAGCTGGGCACTGTAAATGGTTCTTTTAACATCAGTGTTGACTTGAACATGGCTCATCATATCGACGGGTGCTAGTCCCTGACTACCACGTAGATCCATATCCGCCCCAAAGTTGATCAACAACCGAATGAGTTCAACTGCACCTGACAGTCCACAAGCTATGTGAAGGGCTGTGTCTCCGGCATTACTTCGAGCATCAACACTGGCCTTGTTCTCAACAAGAACTTTCACGATCTCTGGAGACTCTTTTGTGTATGTGCTGCAGGCAACATGGAGTGCATTGTAACCATCCTCGTCCTTGTCATTCACTGAGGCTCCGTGGACAAGAAGTTCTCTTATAATTTCTACACTGTACGTCCCCGGCATCCTGCATGCAACGTGCAGTGGTGTTCTCCCCTTCAAATATTTTTTGTTTACTTTATGGCCAGCGCTGACAAGTTCACTGATAATCCTACATGTATTCTTTCCTGAAGTGGTGCAAACTTTATGAAGTATTGTTTCATCGTTATCAACGAACTGACACTTTTCCAATAGCTTCACAATTCTTGGATAATCTCCTTCTTTCGAGTGGCATACTTCCGAGATAACTGCATTGGTAAGTGTGTCAGTTAATGCAACTGACTCTTCAGAATGCGTGAAACGGACAAGATCGATTGGTGTCGATCCATGACGATTTTGAGACAAAATCTTTGATCTGTATCCTATGAGGATATTAACAATATTCTCTTTGCTTGGCCCTTGTCCAAGACAAGCTGCATGGAGTGGAGAGTTACCATCTCTGTTCAAGACATTCACTTCAGCTTCATACATTATCAATGTTTGGATAATCTGATCCGAATTGGGACCACAAAGAAAGCAAGCAGCATGTAGAGGAGTATCACCATTCATGTCAGTGGCATGAACATCAGATCCTGTCAACAGATGTTCAGTGTTTGCAGGTGAACAGGGTCCCTCAGATGCCGCTGCCATGTGGAGAGCCGTTTTCTTCTCCTTGTTCCTAGCATGCATCAAGGACGGTTGAATCTCAGTTAGGCGTTGATTGTATTTGATGCTATTGACTTCTGAAGTAAAACACGCCAAATGTAGAGGATTGTTTCCATCATTGTTTTCCACATCGACACTCCTTTGACATTCCATCAATTCTCCTACTACCTGATCATTGTCTGGTCGACGCACAGCAATGTGAAGAGGCGTATCACCATTGCTGTCACGAATATTTGCATTGGCTCCTTTCTTCAGGGCAAGTTTCACAAGTTGATGATTTCCGAGAGAAGCCAGAAGATGAAGAACAGTATTTCCTTTGTTATCTTTCCCTTTTATGATGCAACCGCCTTCTATGAGAACTTCAGTATCCTCAATGTTGCAGCCATGACTGAGAAGACTTTGTAAAAGTGTGTTTCCACTCCTATCAACTGCATCACGTTCCTTTGTTTTGGATATCAAACATTGCAAAATGTTGCAGCGATCATTCTCCTTTCCAGTTTGAACGAGTTGCTGCAAAGGCGTTTCCCCATCCCCATTCCTGGCATCAATATCGGCTCCTTTCTCGATGAAATATTCAATGATGTCCAAGTCAGGGTTAGCGCTCATGACCAAGCAGTGAAGAGGTGTATTTCCTTGTGCATCATGAGATGAGATGTGGGCACCTGCTTTCATCAGTTCTCTTACAACGGCCTTGTTGCCAGTAGTTGCTGCCAAATGTAAAGGTGTCTGTCTTCTTTTATCCAAGATGTCCACTGGCAACAGACCTGCAGTGGACAAAATCCAAGGTAAAATGGCTGGTTGCTTCTTTTTGGCAACACTGGCTGCTAAGTGTAATACACTTTGTCCCTGTCCAGTCAGTTCATTTATGTTTCCTCCGTGGCCTAACAGATAACTGAAGAGGTTGAGATTATCTTGTTCTGCTGCAAATTGTAATGCTGATAATTTTGATGGGAATCGGATGTTTGGGTAACCTTTCCTGTTCATAAGATCCTCAACAATTTTAACGCAACCACCCTCTATGCCATGGAGAAGCAGCTGAGAAGACGGTTGAAACTGTTTCTGGTAAGATATGAGATGAAAATATAACTCCTTTTGACCAAAGCGACAAGACAAGTCAATGAGAGAAGTCAAAAGATCTGGAAAGTCCGACCTCGACTCTAGCAAAGTGATCATTTTGGAAGCTATGATCGAGTGACCATGTCGAAAGAGTTCTCCCAGGGATGTCTCTATTACAAAAACACCCATGTCTTTCGTGCCAATCAACTCAAGCATCATTTCAAGTCCATTTGATGAAATGTTCCTATCCAAAAGATCTACATGAAGGAAACATTCCTCACACACTTCTGCTCCATTTCTCAGTAAAAGTTCGAATATATCGATATTCAAACTGCTGATTGCTTGATGTAGCAACGCATGTTTGAAATCATGGGGCATTGTGATAAGATCCCGGAGCATGAAAGAGAAGTCCAGAAGACCAATGTGACCAAGACGGGAAGCGTTTTTCATCAAGCAACTTGGATCCAAACTCATTAAAACAAAAACCATTTGGTCATCAACAGCAAAGAACCTGTTTTCTGAAAAGAAATCATGCCTTAGCGCAAGCTCTTGATCTATCACTAGCCCTTCCTGCAGTCGGTGGGAAAGTTCCTGCAGGAGGTTCTGGTGGAGCTTGACTTTTTCAGAAGGTTTTTCTTCAGGTCCTTTCACAGTTGTGAAATTCACCAGAATGTCAAGAGGACACATTCTTATGAAAATGTGGTCATCGAAGTCCAAAAGTGCAAGAAAGGTGCAAAGTAGAATGCAGTTGTGCTTGAAACCCAAATTTCCATTTGTTTCAATGCAATATCCATCGATGTGTGTTCCATACTCACCATAACAGTCCATTTCTTGTAAGACACTTGGGAATTTTGTTCTAACATCAACAACATCAATTGTTTTTAACGCAACTTGTACAAGAGCAAAGAAAAGCGGTTTGTTATCACACAAACTGTGTGATATTTCTTCCCTCACCATTTGCATAGGATTTGCAAAGAACTTTTTGTCTAAATTTTGTAAACTCCTATTCCTCCAAAAATATTCACAACCTTCAAAAAATCTCTCTTGAAATGTTTGTTCAGCTATCTGAAAAAGTTCTTTGGTAGTAACATTGACCTTTAATTTTGAGAAGATTTTCTCGAGGACCAAAACCTGTTCAAATTTTCTTAGTTTGTATGTTGACAAATCAACCAGGTATCTTTGATCAGTAACATAATGTCCCCTGTTTTTAGCTCTGTATTGGTCATACTTGTTTTTCTGGCATGACATTATCAACACAACGTCCCCTTTATCTACCTTAGTCTGGGCCTTCTCCAAAAAATTACTCCATTGATGATCCAAGCTATCTGACCAGCTAAGAAAGTTTTCCAGAATGAAGACATACTTCCCAGACGGAGGTAAATGCAACCATTGATCTGGTGAAGAAAGTTCGACTGGCGTAAATGAGGAGTACTTCCCTACCGACCACGTTCGTGCCAGATAGTTCACTAGAGTTGTCGCCCCCTGCTTTGGTTCCCCAATGATCATGACCTTGTTGTTTCTTTGGAGGATTCTACCGGCATCTTTTGTCGCCCTGGTGACTACATGACCTCTCACGTCAAACAACGACAGTCTCTCCTTTGTGCTTTCTGAAACATGTTATCAAGCAATCAAGATACATTTTCAGAATGCCTATATTGTTGAGTTTATATAGTTATTGTACTAATCTAATTAAGTTTTGATATACAGCTCTTTATCATGTTTAAACTGGTGATCTTAATTTAAGTAGAATCCTTAAACTAGTGTTACTGTTCTGTAGATTTGAACCGGATCTTAAAGAGGCCGATCGAGCCTCTTTCTGAGAAATAAGCTTTAGATCGGGAACGAGGCTGTTTTCGAATAGCGCGTCATAGTTTTTAGATCTATAAATAGCACGAGAAAAGCCCCTTCCCATAATGCAACGCTATATGTAAACAACATGGCTCGTTTGTGTCAGGGTGTCAAATGAATTTTGGCATTTATTTATTTATTTCTATGTCTTGCTCATTCCAATTATTATGACTTGGGGGTATACGAAAAAACTACAACATAAATTGTAATATCAAAATATTTCAATATTATAAATGACATAATTATTTATATAAATTTCCATTTATAGATTTCTTGCTTATCTCTGATGTAAACAAAGTATTTTGTTTGGATAATTATTTGTGAAATTTCTTTTCCATTTTAATGCAATATTTAATATCACAATATTTCAATATTAATTAGAAATGAAAATTATTTACATATATATTTATCAATTTATGGATTTCTTGCTAATCTCAACCCGACTCATAGTAAAACATTTTTTCTTCCAAAATATATCTTAGTCACTTAAATCACATGAAGTTTTTATGTTCGAAAAAGTGCAATACGGACTATGTATATTTCGGAGTGCGACAGCGCTGACGATTTTTTTTATATTCGATGCGAATCAACTATTCTTCTCAGTGTCACATTGATTGAGTGTCATATGTAGATTTCAATAAACAATCTGTTTGTCTGTCAATTTTCTTATGCAAACATTATTAACAAATTTCCTACAAATTAAACATCCAAGTAACTACAACACCGACCAAACAATCAGCTGACAATAATCCTAGTGGTCGCCATGATCAAGGCTTCGAGTTCGATCGGCTTTCCTCCGCCATTTTGAATTGTTTGCATTGCGAGAAAACAAATGTACTGTATCATGCTAATTCATTGAGTAAATCAAGAAAAAATAAGTGATTGATAGAAGAGGGACATGTTTACACGTGATGCATAATAAAAGTTATCAGTTAAGACAGTATTTTGTTGCAGTAAATGCCAGTAATGCATCTCACGCTCGTAGCTCCGATGATTGGCTTCATTTCACGATGTTTTTCTTTTTGGGGGGCGATACACTTTATTCTTTATCAAATTGTTAAATCATGAACAACTTGAATGATAACCTCATTAACATTTTGAATTTTTTGAAATTAAGTGTGAAATAATCATGTAAAAATCGTATTTATTAGTTAACAGGAATGTCCTCCGTGAATTTCGTTTCCACAAACAAACAAAATCACCGCTCGATGTGCTTGTCAGTGGCTTTATTTATTTTCGCAATTTTTTTTTTTGAAGGGCGGATTAGAACAAATTACCAAATATGACATAGTTATTAACATAAAAAAAATAGAAAACAAAGTCGAATATATAAAATTTGACGTGTCGTGTGCAAAAGGGAATTCCCTCCCGAATATTTGTGGAACAGAAAATAGCCGCTCGATCTGGCCCTTTAAAGACTTATAGTGACATGACTTTGCTTTCAAAGCATTTCACCGCTAATGCAGTACCGCTATAACCATGGTAATCTCAAACACACCTTTTACAGAGAGGCTGATTTATTGCTAAGTAAGAATTATCTACATAGTTACCAGCAAGATACATCAGAAGGGGCACCTGCGACATCATAATAAATGTCATTTAATGAAACATGAACTTACAAAAGTTCTGTGCAGCAGGTTTGAAGTTTTGTTGACCAGGGTTTGTTCTGAATATTCCTACCAACATTTGCTTGTCACTCCTGTTGATATTTTAATTTTGAACGGTTTTACAAACTGGTGTTACTGTTCTGTAGATTTGAACCGGATCTTAAAGACTTCTAGTGCCATTACTTTGAAAGCAGTTCCCACTCTTACCATCATAATCTCAAACACATCTTTTACAGAGAGGCTGTTTTATTGTTAAAGAAGAATTGTCTACGGAATTACCAAAACCATACAGAAAGTGCCCCATGCAACATCATCGTAAATATCCCAAGTGAAATATATTCTTTCAAAAGTTAATTAAAGTTTTAATGACCAGGATTTGATTTGAATATTCCTACAATCGTTTATTTGACACTGCTGTTGCCACAGGTTCTGATATGATATTCTACCTTTGAACGGTTTTATAAACTTGGACTTACCTTTTAAACTACGAAACTCTGTAGGTTGTGTGTGGGTGTGAACATGGTGATGCTTGTGAAGGTTCTGTTGAACAGTCTTAGCAACAACAGGACTGTTACAGTGCGACACGTCAAACACAACTGCAACAAGACTCAAATATGCAGGCTTTGCTGTGAAAGGTCAATGATTTGAGGAGTGAAAGTGCTTTAAGCTGAAGGTTTATGAATAAGTGGTTGTATATGCCATATGAAGAACCTCTTATTTCAACTGACCAATTTAACTATGTTATACTACTGCTACCTCTGCGTCCTACAGTGCATCGATAACAACAAGGCAAATGTACCGTATTACTCTAGCGAGCTAATGAAGCATGGCATTACACATGCACACCTTATTTACAAATTTTGATGAGTTTTAAGCTGTCCATATAACTTACCAGCCGGCTTCAAAGAGTTGTCAGTGTAGGGTTGTGCTGCCAATCTTCCCCCTATGCCTGTGAAATTCTCCCATTGTTGTCTGTCCCTATTCAGGCTGAAGGTGGCATCTTCAGTTATAGCTGAAACAAATAATGATAAATCCTTAGATGAAAAAATGATGCTCACCAGGTTGTCTATAATGTCCAATTGACCAACTATCAATTATAATCCTCCGTCTGTCAAGATGTAGGCTTCTAGGCCTTACAGGTTTTTAACAAGACGAAAACGAACGTTACGCTAACTCCACTAATCTGTACCCTGGGCTCAGAAGCTAGATTCGCTCGGGCGGACCGAATTGGGACATAGCAAATAAAATCATTTTCTCGCTGAAATTCTATCAAGCAGGTTACGAGAAAATGATTTGATTCGCTTTGTCCCAAGTCCGGCCACGCGAGGGAACCTAGCTTCTTAGCCCAGGGTACAGATTAGTGGAGTTAGCGTAACGTTCGTTCACGGAGACAGGATGTTATTAAGGGTGACAGGGATACAAAATATGTATCAAATGAACCCCATCAGCTTCAGAGTATGTACACAAGGTTCAGCTTTCTAGACCTTTTGGTTCTGGAGATGACAATAAGTTGTTATATTTCATCATTTGACCCTTGTTATCCATATTATATAAATATTGTTATTACTCGTTATGTAGTTGAGAGATACATATGGCTGAGATTATTATGTCTTCTTTGATAAACAAAACATGAAAGTAGAATACAAACTTTTAAAGGCATCAGATGCACATAAGTAGACATTCAGAACTTTGTCAAACATTCAGACCAGATTAGTTAAGCTACAGTTATTAGTTAGGATAAATTATATAATAGACTAGATAGCAGACTATAAATGATAATATCACCATTAAGAAAAGGTCCAGCGCTCAAGAAACTAAAAATACAAATTTTAAAAAATGTGTTGTCATTTAAGGCAGGGCCTTACCATCAATTTGCGAGATGTCAAAACACTGGTGTCCCGCTCCTAACCCTTCTGAGGTATCAGTGAGACTTTGAGGGGTTCCTTCATCAGACACAACAGGTTCAGCGGTCCGGATAGGATGACAGTCTATGATGGCAGTGATGTCAACTACAGTGTCAGGATTGGGATCCATGTTGCTCGAGGTTTTGTCAGTCAATCCTGGAGAGCTTTCACCAACACAAACCATCTCAGTGTCAGGGTTGGCGTCCATGTTGCCCGAGGTTTTGTCAGCCAATCCCGGAGAGTTATCACCGCCACATACCATCTCAGTGTCAGGATTGGCGTCCATGTTGCCCGAGGTTTTGTCAGCCAATGCTGGAGAACTTTCACCGCCACATACCATCTCAGTGTCAGGATTGGCGTCCATGTTGCCCGAGGTTTTGTCAGCCAATCCTGGAGAACTTTCACCGCCACATACCATCTCAGTGTCAGGATTGGCGTCCATGTTGCCCGAGGTTTTGTCAGCCAATCCTGGAGAGCTTTCACCGCCACAAACCACCTCAGGGTCGGGGTTGGCGTCCATGTTGCCCGAGGTTTTGTCAGTCAATCCCGGAGAGCTTTCACCAAAACAAACCATCTTAGGGTCGGGGTTGGCGTCCATGTTGCCCGAGGTTTTGTCAGTCAATCCTGGAGAACTTTCACCAATACATACCATCTCAGGGTCCGGGTTGGTACTTGACGCCAGTTTGTCATCATCAGCGCTTGAGTTTTCATTCAATCTGGAGGAGTTGCTGTCACTCGTCAACATCAAGTCAGGGTCGGGATTGATGGTTGGTTTCAAGTTGTCATCATCGGTGCCTTGGTTTTTTTCATTCAATCCTGAAAAGCTTTCCCTATCACATGCCATCTCTAAATTGTGGTTGGTACTTGACGCAAGTCTTTCATCATCAGCTCTTGAGTTTTTTTTATTCAATCCCGGGAAGTTGCTGTCGCTCATCAAAACCATGTCAGGGTCACGGTTGGTACTTGACGCTAGTTTGTCATCATCAGCGCTTGAGATATTTTCATTCCTTTCAGGGGTGTTGCTATCCCTCATCAAAACCATGTCAGCCTCAGGGTGGATGGTTGGTTTCGAGATGTCGTCATCAGCGCCTGGGGTTTTGTTACTCGATACCAGGAAGCTGCTATCACTCACTAAAACCATGTCAGACTCAGGGTGGATGGTTGGTTTCGAGATGTCGTCATCAGCGCCTGGGGTTTTGTTACGCGATACCGGGAAGCTTCTATCACTCATCAAAACCATGGCTGGATCATTGTGGATGCTTGATTCAAATTGATCATAATCAGTATCTGGGGGTTTGTCAGTAAACCCTCGAGAGCTATCAACCACGCCATGCATCTGAGCACTTCTGTTTTGGTTGCTTTCGGTGGTCTGGTCGCTCACGACAGAGTCTTTTCTTTCATCATGGACAGCCTGTTCTGATGTCGGATCAGTGTCCCTGTCTTTAGCATCGGTATCTCCAAAACTAACTGGCCCGCATTTGAACCCTGGAGAAAGAGTTGGTGTTCCCCCGTCTGCCTGGGGAACACAGCTTGACGTGTCAGACATCACAGTGAGGGAGGCTTGAGTTTCGACAGTAGAGCCAAAGTCCTCTTTTGCAACAGTGACTTCGCTGTCTTCGACAAATCCAAAACTATATGCCATTCTTTTAACTCCAGTTTGTTGTCGAAACCCAAGGAAAACATTTGCACTTAAATTTCGAAAATAGACGTCACTAGACGTTTATTAACGTCAATGAATTTAACCGGTCGTTTCGCTTCAGGAAGGAAAAGTTAGCTCACAAAAGCATCAATGTTCTTTTTCTCTGTCCTGATAAATCCTTCACTTGCTTGCTCATCGTTGCCTGTAAAAAAAGTGGGTATCATCAAATGAATGGTCAATATAGTTATGTTGATTAATTGTACTTAAGCACATTATGTAATAATGACAAAATGTCAGACGTTAAACATCTAGTTGACGAATCCATGGCTTAGATTTCACAAGAAAACATGGCGAAACTCGGTTGAGAAAATCAAAAATATTGTTGAGCATTAGTACTGGCATAAAAGTTGTTTACAACAGGCGACTGTCAGATTCTATCCCTCAAACAGAGCTCAGCAACTCTTAGAATGAAGATTAGTTGGAACTGTGCATAGCTGTGTCTGATTGTTGACCTTTTAGAGCTAATCACACCTGTGATTACACAGTATTGATCACGGTGAGACTGTAAAGTAGAGTTCGGGTAATGTTTAATTAATTTTTAACTAATTTGTAACTATTTTTTAACTGGAAGGACACAGTGATTGAAACTGAAACGTATTGCCTTGAATTTCGAATAAACATTTATTGTATATATAACATTTATTGAGTTCCAGTACTTTCGGTGAAAGGCTTTGTCTTAGAGACCTAAATACTACCTGAATGATTTCAACTAGTTAAAGAATAGTTGGGCATTATCCCATGACCTTGACCTTTGACATTCAAGGTCACACAATCAATGAACACTTTTCATTGAGTATAACAATCATGTATTGATTAAAAGTGTTCATAGTTAACATAAAACATTTTCGTTAAACCATGCTAAAGTCGTGACCTTTCTGTGACCTTGACCTTTGACAGTTTGCAGCGGAAACCTTTCCAATTAGAGTTTCATAGCACAAAAACTTTTAAAGTTATAGCGTTTATAAGGAATTTTGTAGTGATTTTATAATTCGTGACCTTGACCTTTGAGTTAGAAAGTGTAAACAGTAAGTTATGAATAAAGGTTCTGATAAGCTTAGTGGAAAAAAGTTATAGCCAGCAATATGAGTGCGGTGGACGCGGCGGCGGCGGAAACTGCACAAAACTGATAGCAGCCCCATCCT
Source organism: Steromphala cineraria (assembly GCA_916613615.1). Classification (NCBI taxonomy): domain Eukaryota; kingdom Metazoa; phylum Mollusca; class Gastropoda; order Trochida; family Trochidae; genus Steromphala; species Steromphala cineraria. Next base: position 1,381,533 of record OU744729.1, read on the forward strand.
TAACAAGATTTTATCAACCTATTGTTATGTTGACATGACAAGACCTCCAATAACAATTATTTAAGAATTGTATCCTGTTCAAAGAGCTATAAAAAACTATTACTCATATGTGTCATGTCATACTTTTTTGGATGTAAGAAGAATTCCCTTTTAGATAAAAAAAAGTGTTAATTTATCTTCTTATCATTAAACGGTTTTCGAGATACACAAATGTCCACTAAATTCGAGTAAAAGGTCACTAAATCAGTCAATTTATGTTCTTCACATTCATTTTAAGCTGGGTTTACATGCCGCACATTTACCCCTGGGGGTATTATACCCCCGAGGGTAAATTTGCCCCCAGGGGCAAAAGTCAAATATTGTATTGCGTTTATATGAAATGAAATTGCAATACCTAGGGGCATTATTTTCTCTTCATATATTGACTTTTATAGGGATATTCAGTTTTGCCCCCTGGGGTATACAAAGTAAAGTGTTTACATGACAGGTTTGCCCCCAGGGGTATTTATACCCCCGAGGGTATCTGATTTGCCCTACCTCCAGACCAGGGGTAAATATTTCGCACTTTGCCCCCGGGGGTAAGTATACCCCTCTTAAAAATTGCGTTTACATGACGAAATTTACCCCCCTGGGGCAAAATATTGCCTTTACCCCCGGGGGTAACTGCACATATAAACGGGGCTTAAGTCTCTTCCGGGCCTTTTCATAAGAAGCTCTTAAACAAAGCTGGGAAGTTGCCGACGGTTTCCAACTCTTCTCCCCTCGTTAGCGACTGGCTACTTAATTACACCTTTCGCCGCGCTGTGTCTCTCTTTTCATTTGCAATTTTTAAGAGATGAAACAAGTTTCCTGGGTTTGATGAGTTTGCATCACAATGCTACACAATATACAATGTTAGCCGGAAATCAAACAATACACAACCAGTTCTTCCTTGTCACTAATAGTTCCCTATTAGCTCTGTTTTCATTATGATTTTCGTGAAAATGTTTTTCTCAAAATAATAACATTAACATATTTTTTGCTAACATTCTTCTTAAAGAATTGTGAATATACAATAGAAAGGCATTCTCTCCCCACGCCTCTATTCTTCTTGGACCAGTCCAGTAGTTCCGGATTTTACATGAATGGGTATTTTTCTGGATATGAAAATCTTTTTACAATGTAATGTTACAAATGAGCATGTTACAAGCAATGAATATTTTTCTTGTAAGATTTGAGTTTTTATCTGTTGAACATGAATGTTGTCATTGCAGAAAATAGTTAGTTACATTCACTCTCTACTCTTTATGTGTACTCTCCAATCCCATGCATATATAAAACATTCTTGAACAGTCTAATTCTGATTTACTGAGAGTTTTAGCTCATTCAAGTGTGAGACAACATGTAGAGGAAAGATCAAATAAACATAATCACAGTGGACTAACTAACAGTTCTGAATGGCTTTGCTTTTCCCAATCGAACACTGCTAAAATCCCTTCCAAGTAAATAAGCAATACTGATGTACAGTTTTATATCCATTAAGTATGTCAAGTACGCTAGTTTTAACAACTTTCTACGTACAGTACCCAAGCTGTTCATTTTTTGGGGTATCAAAGACAATGTCTGCGTATCTGTACTCCCAGTATTTTCACTAATTACTTTGTTGTGATTTTATTGAGTACACTACGCAGATACGATGCTTATCTGGAGTGCTGCATTCTCTCCCCACAGAGGCAGATCAGTGCGAGCAAGCCTCTGATATAATGAGCCAAGATCCCGGGATTTCGGTAGATTTCCCTAGCGGCCAAACATTCAACTCATAATATCTCTCTTATTTGCAGCCAATGACTTACCTTTGACTGGGATCATCTATAACGGTCGTATAGTGTTATTTATAATATCATGCCTTTAGGTTTATTTTTCATTAACAGTGTGAGGGGGGAATATTTAAAAAATCATGTGGATTGCTCTTTTTATAAGATAGTACGGTTTAATAATTGCACGGAAATGACCGAACCAATGCAAATGACCACTTTTGAAACGGCGTCGCTGATTGCACAACTTATTTGGATTGCGTCCAATCAGATTTCTACCTTTCCGTCCCGTGTATTCGGCCTATTAGAACAGAGGCTTACTCGGGTATGACTGGGCTGTCTCTGTGGGAAGAGAATGGGAGTACTGCCGTATATATTACATCTTCAACAAATCTTGTGTATTTTTATGCAACCGTTTTTTACGTACAGAAATACGACGAGAATATAAAAAACATTTTATATATGTTGATATCATAGATAAACTAGTAAAGTATAGGATATATGAAAGATACATAGTGAAATATAACAAGAAAAGCCTTTAAAAAGGCCAGCTTTGGGGCACCCGGTTATGTATCACTATATAGAACCAGGAGATTTAGGTTAGGGGGGGCGCAATCTAAATAAATTTAGATCAACAGGTTTTATATTTGGTCATACTGTTGATCTAAGATTGGCCCGTAAGGCGGGTCATCCCGCTGACCTCTGAAATCAGCCGCTCGGCCAATCAGAAAAGTTGCCCTAGCTCGCTGGAAGTTCGAAAAACTCAGCAGCACATCTTTTGAAATGGACGGTGTTCGGAGCTATGTCATTCAGAGGAGAGCAGAGCGACCATTTCGATTAATATTCCGATTGCTTGGATGTATTAATAGATTATGTTTTTTTCTTTTAAAATGATTTAGCGTATTTGCTAGTTGTCAAATGACAAATGATGATTGCACATCGCACAGATGGTGGCGTTCACTAATGCCTACATGGAAGAATGCCTACAGTCGTATCAAAACATCTTCATGCACCAGTGGCTTGAAGTTAATAAACAACCTTCACCCTATAAGCAAAGTGGAATGTTCCACCTAGTTAAACAAAACAAAACACAATCGATATTTTATGTTTATGTCTAACATTACGTGGGCGACATCGCCAAACGGGCCCAAAAGCTTCGCACTACTATTCCACATTAAGGACTATAAGTCTGGAGAGTTTCAATCTAAATAAATTTCAGGCATTATTAACCCTAACCGCACAGATACTAACGTGGCGAATAATAATCACAAAGTTTGAACATCATAAAGGTCAATATTTACGAAAATCATCATGCAAGGGGAGGTAACTCTTTTTTTAAAATGAAACTCATTTGCACTAATTCCTTCATTACCATCCAAATAATTAAAAAATAATGGTTTTTTGTCAATCATAAAACTAAAACTATTTCATACAACCAAAATAAAATCAACATACCGATATTTTTCTTATAAGGATCAAAAGCAAGGTTATTTTTGGGGACGGGGACTGTTACTTGAATAAATTGTTTCAATCAGAGACGCATGTTCTGTGCTCTTTGTTTTGATAATTATCAGTACACTATGTACATAGTAAAACATCTCGTTCATTCCGTTTAAATTTCAACAATGATAGATACGTCTCCTATCTCAATTATGATATATTTTTTTAAACATTAATACGGTAATTCAAATTTATGTTACTTTAAAAGAAAGCTGACGGTGAGTTTAATACAAGAGCCAGTGATTAACTAGAATATAAATAGTTGCGCTAGTAAACTTTCCGGGATCCATTGCTTTCCAATACCCGCACATTTAGTTTAAACCCGACGAATTTCCCATTGACTTTCAGGTTAATTACATGTTGCAAGAATAATTTTCCTTAATTGAGTGTTGATCGAATAACATCCGAAAGTTGGTAATAAATTTAGAAATGATCTCAGCTACAAGTTCATAATTTTCATTATGTTATAGAATGACATTTAAGAATATTTTATCATACTTTAGGCTCTATGTCGATACTTTCTTCGAAAGACACCTTTAATCGTAAATAAATCATCTATAATGTTATGTTTGGAAACATGAAATTTGAAAATGGCCTGTTCAGTACCATTTTTTCCATGAAGCGATGAGATGCATTGAGTGAACGATCAGTCGTTGACATGGCGGGACATTCAGCGCTCGCCTTATAGTAAAAAAATGTGAAGGAACCGAATTCCTCGTTGATACAAACATGGAATGTCGTTTCCGAATGTGGAATGGAAAAAAATACACCGAATAACTACAAAACAGCTCACATGCATATGCAAAATTTATGTTTATTAAGGGTGTAAACGCTCATCCATATATTTTTGAAAATTTACGATATATTTTACATCATAACATTATTAGAATAATCAGTTTCCAAATTAAAGCTTGCCAATTATTTCGTACCACCCACATGGTCACGTGGGTATAAATTTGCTACAGCTCTGTCAATGTGTCGTTCGAAATACCAGGATATGCTGAAAACAAATATCATTGGCTGAAACTTCTCTTTGAAGTTTTCCAAGAGTAATTTAGAGAGAAACTTCTGCCATTAGTTTTCAATATCAAACGTTACATAACTTTGGGGTCTCCTGTCCAGCTAATTTACATCCTATAGTTTACATCAGAAACATACATTTTAACTTGAATTATTTCAAGCTGTACAAATTATACGTTTTTCTTTTCTGAAAACTGTTCGGGAAATTGTTTATAAAAGTAGAGAAAGTAGGGACAACGGTTGTGATTGATTGCTTGCATTCAAAGTTTAATTTTGTACCATGTCGCCAAAATGCATTTCATTTCTATTCCCGCGAGGACTACAGTCATATGTGCTGACATTTGCTTTAAGTTTTCTAGGAAAGTGTTTTCGGTTTTATGACCTTTGACGGAGCGTGGCCAACTTCTCTATTGGCCTGGTGGGTCAATTCACGTCTAGAAATAACTATCAAAACCTCACACAACTCTAGAGGAAGATATTTCAATGGAATATTTGAGTTTTTGATTTTGTCAATAATCTGAAAGCTTTACCCAATAATATGTATTGTTAATTACACTTGTGACGTCAGCCTATTGTTCTCTCGCTCCATTATTTTTCAGTAATCGAGCGTTGTATTTTGCATCATTTCATTTGAATTTTAACATTTTTTTATATTTACGGTTTTGAATAGGCATTAAGTTGAGTGTAATTTAAGTAGGTTAATATCCTGGTAACTCTCCATTCCTAAAATAATGAAGCCGAGGGCCCAAAGAGTGTGCCTTGGACATTAACCTATACATAATAGGCTGAAAGCATTACCAAATAATATATATTGATAATAGGCTGAAAGCATTACCCAATAAAATGTATTGATAATAGGCTGAAAGCATTACCCAATAAAATGTATTGATAATAGGCTGAAAGCATTACTCAATAATATGTATTGATAACAGGCCATTGTGGGTCTACGCTAATGTGTCGTAGCGACCTTGATATCCAGGTCACACCACATCACACTTCACGACGTTATTACACAGAAATAAACTTTACAACAACGATAAGCTACTCACCGTTTCCGTATGACCCATCCTCTGTTCACAAGAATTAATATAACATGTCACAAGCACAGCCGAGACCTTCATTACTTTAAAATTCCTTATGTCATAACGAGATAATGCCCAACTTTTCATTTCCGAGGAGAGATATAAATGATATCATTGTTTTCCCCGGTATCGTAAAATAAGACCATTGTTTAATGTGCATACAGGAAGCAGCACGTTGTCAGTGGCGTGTAGGGGAGATTCGACAAAATTCAATTCAACCCCGACCGCAGAGACACACACAAGCTGACTAATTCAAAATAAGATCGAGTCAATTACTTTGAATCTATTTCAATACTCGACGAGTGAGATAGTGCTTCCTTATCCATTTCTGATTTCGTATATATAAAGGTGGGGAGTTTAAGCAATAAACAAACAATGTGCGTTTAACCATTTTTCGCTCTCCTCGATCTGTTATCATTTACTATAAAACTGTATATTGAGTGTACATATGTGTTTAATATTATGTATATATCATTAAATAAAGTTGGATTAAGCTGCTTCATTGACAGCAGGCGTTTAAAAAAGAACAATGAATGTTTATTGATCTGAGGCACATTGACACCGATAATATAGTATAAAATATAGTACATTATATTAATAATGATACAAGACAACTTTTATGGATGACAACTTCTTTATTGATTTCTGGGTCAATTCGTGAGAAATCAATAAAGAAGTTGTTATCCATATCATTTGTCTTGTATCATCACACCAACTTTTAAATGCCTTTGAAGAATTTCAATATTAATAATGCTTGTCTCCTTACATTACCATGACAAATTAAGCTTAACTGGAAATCTGAAAACAACATTTTCCTTCACTTGCGTTTTGTTTAAATCATCTAGGACAGATATCTATCCTTATGCGTGTTACCTATGCTGCGTGCAAGTACTGTCTCTCTGGTTGTGTCTTGAACGGATAGATACAAGCTATTTAAAGGGGCAGTAGCACGTTTTTTGATAATTTTATATATTAAAATTGTCACTGAGAATTGTAAGTTAATGCTAAATGTATTATTTTGACGGTGTAAAAAATCTCATTTCACAAGTCAATCATCCATGGTCAGAGGACAAAGTTTGAAGATTCACATAAAATCCAATGGCGGTCATGTAATTCATGTTGTGTAAGAAAAAGGAACTACATGGCTACACTTTACGTTATATATTTGAATTATTACTGCTCCATTTAGTTAAAGTACATTATCTTTCAATTAGAACCATTAATTTTCAATTTCCTGACATCAACTTATATTCCCCCTAAAAACGTGCTACTGCTCCTTTAAAAGTAACCTTTACCACAAATATACAATGTGGTTCAACTGCCCTATTTGCCTCCAACTTCCCTAGTTGTCAAAAATATGATTACTTAAGATTTCAGTGCATATATCTGGTAAAAAAATCTGTTAGGTTTTGAATTGTTATGCTTAAACGTTTATAAATATAGAATTGTATGTAAGTTCTGTTGATTACTCAATAAGAATCAGAAACTATGAGTAAAAGTACTCAATTCCTTAAATTTCTGGGAGTACACAATATTCAGCTTACTCCTCAAAACATGTAATTACTCAAATATATAAAAAATAGGAGTAAAAACCCCATTGCCTCAAAAGTTATCTGGAGCTCTGCTGTCAGGTTTTGAATTGTTATGCTTAAACGTTTATAAATATAGAATTGTATGCAAGGACCAATGTTGGAAGTGTGGACCTGTGCGGTAAACTAATCAGCTCTTTTGTCTGGGAAACTAGAATATCGGTCAGGCATTCCAGGGGTTGCAGTTACACTTGCCCTTTTATTAAGTTGCTTCTTCCGTCATAGTTCACTGAACACCTGGTAAAACATTATCTTACCATATAACGTCACATGTCAGCTACAAACATTCCAGATGCTGTACATATCGACACTTTCTTTTATATACATAACAAAGAAAGGCTTATATACCTATTTATATTTCTACTCCATTCATATATGGTTTTAAAAGTTCGAAAAAAATGGCTTCGTTATGTTTATTTATTTAATTTTATCACTTTATGTTTTTAATACAGACATGGCATCCATACAAAGTGAAATAATATCAAAACAATTGTCTACTTTTCAAACAAAATGACATGCTACTTAATAATACATTAACAGTGAGAATTTGGTTTAACTACATGGATACAGCTACATGAACAACAATGAATGAACAATCACAATCGTGATGAATCCGCCTAAGTATAGGTATAAGATATTCTGTTTGTGAAGAATCGTCAGGCCTCCAAGATGAGGACTTACAACTCTTGATATGACCGACACACCGAATACAGGGTGTGTCATCTGATTTATACCCAACAGCAATTTAATTTTCATCCTTCAAAGTGTAACTGACACCATCTTCAGTGTTTAGAGAACCTCAACTTCTCGCGCCGTTTATAAACCCGGAGATATTGTCAATATGAACAAGCATTGCACGTGGACCCATGAACCGCACGTGGGTAACCAAGTTCTACAGCTAAATTATAAATAATACATTTTAGGACACAATAATCATTACGATTTGTCATAAATGTAGGACTGACATGAATAAAACGGTTATTTGAACCAGACAGAGAGACCATTTATAAGTCTCTCACCTCAAATGCAGCAATGTCATGTGCTGAACACGGCAAATGGCAGTCAAAACACGATATGTTTTAACAAAGTATGGGTTATTATAATGGTAGCTAATCAAGCATTTGTCTTACTCGACAATATAGCTTCGGTCATTCAAAGTACTAAAGAAAGAACATTATTGTTTTGCATTCATATATTTAATTGACAATTTAACGTTCTTTTCTCTTTTATAGTAACGGGGTAGAAATACAAATAAATTCCCTTTATGTATGGAGCAAATGTCGATTTATATTGTAAATGTGATTTTTTTTTGTTTAGAGTTTTGTTTACATCACACCAAAAGGCGTGTGACATTTAAGATCGCGTTAATCATTCACAATTCCGATAATTTGTGCTGAGGCTACACAGCTAGTCACAGTTCCATTATTCATTCGCCAATCTTTGTTTAATTTTTTTTACATAATAATATGTGTAAACCAAAGAAATTAATCGTTAAATATTTCAGCTAAGGTTTCAAACATCCGCAACAATACAATAACAACATCAATGTTTAGTAATAGATATCACGTATCCCATAAAAATCTTTCATCATTAAGTATTTTAACTAAATGTTCATTGTAAGGTTTATAAAATTCCTGCAGTAATTGTCTTGTTGTGCTGAGCATTGTCCCGATTTCAAGGCCCTTTTTCCTCGCGTTCTTAGTGGCAAGCAGTGTAACGTTCTTCATTTCCTCACTGTTGAGATCGCCTGTGAAACAGTAAACGCTCAAATTAAAAATAGAATCATTTCACTGAAATATCTAAACACAATTTATCATTCCAAAAAGAGTAATATCAGAGTTGATTAGACAAAAATATTTTTTTCTTATCAAAGATGTGTTATTAATGCATGACATTATCCCTGGCATAATTTGATAGAATCAAGATATTCATTTAAATAATGAATAATTGCGTCACATTTAGTTTGAAACAGACAGCGTTAGCTGTGCGATCTGTTTCAATTTAATATTTACTCGCTATCAAACCAGTATAACCTGTCTCAGAGTCTCAAACACTCCTAAATCATTCATTTGAATATATCATGAGAAATTAAACGTGTATTGGATTGAATACTCACGCAAATCCAGAAACTTGAACAAGGAAGCCATGTGGTGTTGTATGTCCCGAGTGTACGACTCGAAGTGGACCACGTGTATCTGACTGCGAGGGAAGACTCTGAGCCAGTCCGAGAGGTGTACGGAGTACAAGCCTTGTAGGAGGCGAACCTAAACAGAGACACAGATCAGCGAGAGGTGTACGGAGTACACGCCTTGTAGGAGGCGAACCTAAACAGAGACACAGATCAGCGAGAGGTGTACGGAGTACAAGCCTTGTAGGAGGCGAACCTGAACAGAGACACAGATCAGCGAGAGGTGTACGGAGTACAAGCCTTGTAGGAGACGAACCTAAACAGAGACACAGATCAGCGAGAGGTGTACGGAGTACAAGCCTTGTAGGAGGCGAACCTAAACAGAGACACAGATCAGCGAGAGGTGTACGGAGTACAAGCCTTGTAGGAGGCGAACCTAAACAGAGACACAGATCAGCGAGAGGTGTACGGAGTACACGCCTTGTAGGAGGCGAACCTGAACAGAGACACAGATCAGCGAGAGGTGTACGGAGTACAAGCCTTGTAGGAGGCGAACCTAAACAGAGACACAGATCAGCGAGAGGTGTACGGAGAACAAGCCTTGTAGTAGGCGAACCTAAACAGAGACACAGATCAGCGAGAGATGTACGGAGTACAAGCCTTGTAGTAGGCGAACCTAAACAGAGACACAGATCAGCGAGAGATGTACGGAGTACAAGCCTTGTAGGAGGCGAACCTAAACAGAGACACAGATCAGCGAGAGATGTACGGAGTACAAGCCTTGTAGGAGGCGAACCTAAACAGAGACACAGATCAGCGAGAGATGTACGGAGTACAAGCCTTGTAGGAGGCGAACCTAAACAGAGACACAGATCAGCGAGAGGTGTACGGAGTACAAGCCTTGTAGGAGGCGAACCTAAACAGAGACACAGATCAGCGAGAGGTGTACGGAGTACAAGCCTTGTAGTAGGCGAACCTAAACAGAGACACAGATCAGCGAGAGGTGTACGGAGTACAAGCCTTGTAGGAGGCGAACCTAAACAGAGACACAGATCAGCGAGAGATGTACGGAGTACAAGCCTTGTAGGAGGCGAACCTAAACAGAGACACAGATCAGCGAGAGATGTACGGAGTACAAGCCTTGTAGGAGGCGAACCTAAACAGAGACACAGATCAGCGAGAGATGTACGGAGTACAAGCCTTGTAGGAGGCGAACCTAAACAGAGACACAGATCAGCGAGAGGTGTACGGAGTACAAGCCTTGTAGGAGGCGAACCTAAACAGAAACACAGATCAGCGAGAGATGTACGGAGTACAAGCCTTGTAGGAGGCGAACCTAAACAGAGACACAGATCAGCGAGAGGTGTACGGAGTACAAGCCTTGTAGGAGGCGAACCTAAACAGAGACACAGATCAGCGAGAGATGTACGGAGTACAAGCCTTGTAGGAGGCGAACCCGAACAGAGACACAGATCAGCGAGAGGTGTACGGAGTACACGCCTTGTAGGAGGCGAACCCGAACAGAGACACAGATCAGCGAGAGGTGTACGGAGTACACGCCTTGTAGGAGGCGAACCTGAACAGAGACACAGATCAGCGAGAGGTGTACGGAGTACAAGCCTTGTAGGAGGCGAACCTAAACAGAGACACAGATCAGCGAGAGGTGTACGGAGTACAAGCCTTGTAGTAGGCGAACCTAAACAGAGACACAGATCAGCGAGAGATGTACGGAGTACAAGCCTTGTAGTAGGCGAACCTAAACAGAGACACAGATCAGCGAGAGATGTACGGAGTACAAGCCTTGTAGGAGGCGAACCTAAACAGAGACACAGATCAGCGAGAGATGTACGGAGTACAAGCCTTGTAGGAGGCGAACCTAAACAGAGACACAGATCAGCGAGAGATGTACGGAGTACAAGCCTTGTAGGAGGCGAACCTAAACAGAGACACAGATCAGCGAGAGATGTACGGAGTACAAGCCTTGTAGGAGGCGAACCTAAACAGAGACACAGATCAGCGAGAGATGTACGGAGTACAAGCCTTGTAGGAGGCGAACCTAAACAGAGACACAGATCAGCGAGAGATGTACGGAGTACAAGCCTTGTAGGAGGCGAACCTAAACAGAGACACAGATCAGCGAGAGGTGTACGGAGTACAAGCCTTGTAGGAGGCGAACCTAAACAGAGACACAGATCAGCGAGAGATGTACGGAGTACAAGCCTTGTAGGAGGCGAACCTAAACAGAGACACAGATCAGCGAGAGGTGTACGGAGTACAAGCCTTGTAGGAGGCGAACCTAAACAGAGACACAGATCAGCGAGAGAAGTACGGAGTACAAGCCTTGTAGGAGGCGAACCTAAACAGAGACACAGATTAGCGAGAGATGTACGGAGTACAAGCCTTGTAGGAGGCGAACCTAAACAGAGACACAGATCAGCGAGAGGTGTACGGAGTACAAGCCTTGTAGGAGGCGAACCTAAACAGAGACACAGATCAGCGAGAGATGTACGGAGTACAAGCCTTGTAGGAGGCGAACCTAAACAGAGACACAGATCAGCGAGAGATGTACGGAGTACAAGCCTTGTAGGAGGCGAACCTAAACAGAGACACAGATCAGCGAGAGATGTACGGAGTACAAGCCTTGTAGGAGGCGAACCTAAACAGAGACACAGATCAGCGAGAGGTTTACGGAGTACAAGCCTTGTAGGAGGCGAACCTAAACAGAGACACAGATCAGCGAGAGATGTACGGAGTACAAGCCTTGTAGGAGGCGAACCTAAACAGAGACACAGATCAGCGAGAGATGTACGGAGTACAAGCCTTGTAGGAGGCGAACCTAAACAGAGACACAGATCAGCGAGAGGTGTACGGAGTACAAGCCTTGTAGGAGGCGAACCTAAACAGAGACACAGATCAGCGAGAGATGTACGGAGTACAAGCCTTGTAGGAGGCGAACCTAAACAGAGACACAGATCAGCGAGAGGTGTACGGAGTACAAGCCTTGTAGGAGGCGAACCTAAACAGAGACACAGATCAGCGAGAGGTGTACGGAGTACAAGCCTTGTAGGAGGCGAACCTAAACAGAGACACAGATCAGCGAGAGGTGTACGGAGTACAAGCCTTGTAGGAGGCGAACCTAAACAGAGACACAGATCAGCGAGAAGTGTACGGAGTACAAGCCTTGTAGGAGGCGAACCTAAACAGAGACACAGATCAGCGAGAGATGTACGGAGTACAAGCCTTGTAGGAGGCGAACCTAAACAGAGACACAGATCAGCGAGAGATGTACGGAGTACAAGCCTTGTAGGAGACGAACCTAAACAGAGACACAGATCAGCGAGAGATGTACGGAGTACAAGCCTTGTAGGAGGCGAACCTAAACAGAGACACAGATCAGCGAGAGATGTACGGAGTACACGCCTTGTAGGAGGCGAACCTAAACAGAGACACAGATCAGCGAGAGATGTACGGAGTACAAGCCTTGTAGGAGGCGAACCTAAACAGAGAAACAGATCAGCGAGAGGTGTACGGAGTACAAGCCTTGTAGGAGGCGAACCTAAACAGAGACACAGATCAGCGAGAGGTGTACGGAGTACAAGCCTTGTAGGAGGCGAACCTAAACAGAGACACAGACCAGCGAGAGATGTACGGAGTACAAGCCCTGTAGGAGGCGAACCTAAACAGAGACACAGATCAGCGAGAGATGTACGGAGTACAAGCCTTGTAGGAGGCGAACCTAAACAGAGACACAGATCTGCGAGAGGTGTAAGGAGTACAAGCCTTGTAGGAGGCGAACCTAAACAGAGACACAGATCAGCGAGAGATGTACGGAGTACAAGCCTTGTAGGAGGCGAACCTAAACAGAGACACAGATCAGCGAGAGGTGTACGGAGTACAAGCCTTGTAGGAGGCGAACCTAAACAGAGACACAGATCAGCGAGAGGTGTACGGAGTACAAGCCTTGTAGGAGGCGAACCTAAACAGAGACACAGATCAGCGAGAGATGGACGGAGTACAAGCCTTGTAGGAGGCGAACCTAAACAGAGACACAGATCAGCGAGAGATGGACGGAGTACAAGCCTTGTAGGAGGCGAACCTAAACAGAGACACAGATCAGCGAGAGATGGACGGAGTACAAGCCTTGTAGAAGGCGAACCTAAACAGAGACACAGATCAGCGAGAGGTGTACGGAGTACAAGCCTTATAGGAGGCGAACCTAAACAGAGACACAGATCAGCGAGAGATGTACGGAGTACAAACCTTGTAGGAGGCGAACCTAAACGGAGACACAGATCAGTCTATGTTATAGCTCTCTGCTCTTATTATCACCATAATAATAATTCATTTGTATAGCGCCTATTTTCCAACTTTAAGCTGCTCAAAGGCGCTGAACAAGAACGTTAGAGTTCTCTGTTCTTATGCTATAGGAGGGATTTCAACCAAGTGTCTTTTGCCATGAGCTATGTCTACACGATTTGATAAAAGTTACACATGTTTGGAAATTGCCGACAATATTTAAAATTTTATCATCGAGTGTTGTTATGCTTGATATCTGTAGACACGAAGGCGTCGTTTTACTCATCATCCATTAATAAAGATTTTAATTACGTGTTTTGACGCATTACATCTACAAACACTGAAGTAACCTTTTATTCTCATTGCTATGATGTAATGGTATTGTGTTGCCATTAAAATGATGATGAGAAACCAATTATCAAAGTATACTGTAAAGACGAAATATTACAGGAAATTTCGTTTGCTCTTTGGCTATACTTTCTACTGTTTAACCTTTTATCGGAGGGATTCTCAGAAACGGTATACGAGCCGTTGCAATGTAACGTCAAACCCGGTCAGTTCCAAATATTGAATAATTAATGCTTGTCTTCTGGTATTACAAGATTTTAAATGTATTTATCCGTGGTTACATAACAATATTGATATTTCTTTTCAACATTTAAACATGTCAGTTTATATCTTAAGGACACACGAGAGTGCAAACCCTTTGATGCAACTAAACCAAACTTACAAAAGAATAGTAGTAGCGTGCATGCTTTCTTTAAATGGAGAGTAAAACAAAGCCTGCTTGCGGATGATGGAATTATAAGTGTTGAAAAATAGCTTCTAAAACCAAACCCATGGTTTTCTCTGGTTACATTTTATTGGAATAAACCTCCTACTAAAACCTCCAAATCGTGGCAATACATTCTAGGTGATTCATAACATTAAAAACTACTTAATTCAATGAATAGCGAACGCTTGTTTAAGCTTTTAATGTTAAGCCACCCTTTATCATTGAATATCAAACTAAAAACTTTTCTGTCTTTTCTCACTGACATCTTTCATCTATTTTTGTGAAGCAATTTACTTGAACTTCCATGATAGTTCACTTAACTTTTGTTTCTGTACTGGTTGGACAGATTTTTAATAATAAGGGCAATATTTCTGGATGGCAACTTCTTTATTCATAGAGTCCGTGATCTGTCTTTAAATCATGCTTGATAACGATACAAGAATCTGTATCGAAACGTCGCACTCTATGAATAAAGAAGTTGTCATCCATAAATATTCTCATTATTTGACTTTCAACTTGTAAAAAAACCACTCAAAAAATACTCAAAAAATCTTTCAAGTCTCTGAAAAAGGAATGTAACTTACACGTGAAGTCATTGCACTTTCCAGAGTTCCGTTGTAGACACATGCTCTAAGGGTGCGAGTTTTGAGACAATCTGTGTACAGCGCTAGTTTCCTCACAACTTCCTTATGGAAATCCTCCAGTGATAAATTGTAGTTCAACCATTTCGCCTCGTATATGTAGTCAGAAAATACTCTGCAAACAACAGCTCTCTCATTACTGAATATAAACACTTACAGTTATCAATAAAACAAGTATTTAGTTGGGCACATACGTTTGGAAATTTCGGTCTTGTTTATACTCCACGTTTAAGGTACTTTTTTTATTTCCTGCTACTTTATACACGAATGAATATAGCTGTTTTAGTTATGGATAACACACGCATACGAGGGTGTTATAGCAAACAGAGGCCTTTGCCCTAGGGACGACCCGAGTGCGCGTCAGCGCACGAGGGTCGTCCCGTAGGCAAAGGCCTCTGTTTGCTATAACACCCGAGGATGTGTGTGTTATCTATCTTATATACCGAAATAATCACTTATTTAACTTAAAAGCGAAAAAAATAAACAAATTAATTTCATTAAATTTGAGGAGAGCAGAATAGACTTCAATAGTCAATAACCTTTCACTAACCAATCCCCTGTGGCCTAGTGGTACAGTCTTGGACTACAGCTTGAAAGGTTGAGGGTTCGAATCCCTAATGTTCAACTTTTTTACATTTTACATTTAGAAATTTTTCTTGAACGCTATAGCTAGAGGATGGGGTTGTTGCAAATTTCATATATCGAAAATAAAATCACATTTCTAACATTTAAGGTGAACAGTGAAAATAAACTTTTGAAGTTTGAGGAGAGCAGAATAGATATCAACAGTCAATCCCTTCACACTTACCAATCCTTTGTGGTCTAGTGGTATAATCTTGGACTACGAAGTGAGTGTCTCTGTGTTCGAATCCCCCATTTTCTGCCACGAAATGTTTTATCTTGGACATTTTGCCAGAATGCTATAGCATAAGCATATTAAGGGCGTTATTAATTTTTGTTACAGAGATACACCACATCTCTGACGTATAAAGTGTACAGTAGAGCGCAATTTAATATCATCAAGTTCTAGGAGAGCAGCAAAGACCTCACAAAACAATTCCTTTATATTCACCAATCCTTTGTGGTCTAATGGTATAAGTCTTGGGCTACAGAGCGAAGGGTTGTGGGTTCGAATCCCGCGGTTTCGCTTCTGAAAATTTTTGAGATCGATTACCTTACCGGTCTTTGAAATTATAAGGTGCGAAATGGAGGGCCTCATAATAAATAATAACCTCCCTGGATGTTATTATTTCGTATAAGGCCCTCCCAGCAGGGTCTTATACAGTGCAAGGCCCTCCCGGCGGGGTGTTATACAGTCTAAGGCCCTCTCAATTCCATTCCGACGGATGTTCTGCCGAACAAAAACTCGCTTCAAATAGTGTTAAATGGGCCTTGAGGTATATAAAGATTGGTATTTATCATATAATTACCATTTAGAGGTGACTATGTGAGATTTTCTGACTTGATATAATGAATAAACCAATTTACGTTCGTATGAAAAAAAAAGTAATAAAAAATATAGTCGCAAAGCGACGACAAACGGATTCAGCGATGTATGGTGATGATATGTATGACAAATATATGCAATGCATGTATGTATGAAGTCAATAGTTCGTTCAGACGAATTTTAAAAGTCACGATTTCAGTATTACCAAGGCCAAAAAGACTGTCAATTGCAAACGTAAATGTCATATTGAACTAGGACTGCCGCGGCAGTACTTAGCTCTTCAAGACATCCTGTTTGACCTTCACAGAGTGTTTGACCTTCACATGACGTATTTTTCTGAGATTTAAAAAGTAACTAATACATTATCAAAATGACCAGAAATCACTTGATACTCAACGTTTAGGCCTGTGTTTGTGTATGTACTTTGATAGACATTTATTTCAAATTCGAATCCAAAATCAATTTGCATAAAAATATATATTTCATGCCATTTAACTGTAATGTGACCAAAATATGTTCTATGACCATTTCGAGCTCCTTGGTGTGTTGTTTTAGGTGGAAAATACGATGTCTAGCGAGGCTAGCGCTGTTCTGAGTTCAGAGAACGTTGTAGCGACGTCTTCCGGTGTCCCGTGGCCGTATGCACGGATTTAGTGACCAAAATCGAATGTACATGACTGGACAGCGTGTTTGCATGAAATGTCTACAAGCACAAAGTGTAGAACATGCGGCCGGGAGGAAATGCATATTTCAAAGTTCAGGAGGACGACAGGCATTTTGGAAAAGAGAGTTAATCGAGGACGTCACACCCTGGCGAGTGGAATCTGCCGAGCATTTAGGCAGGAATCAGGACGGCCTCCCTTTATCTAATGACCAAGAGCCCAAGAGCTGATAGTGGCCGTCATTATGCCCTTTTCTTTTCGTTAAGGGAAGGTACACTTGCTTGTACCTACCTACGCACCCACCCGTGCCTTTGGTCTTGAAACTAAATCTTGACCACAAAGGCTATCAAAGTGTATGAGACGCACTTAGACAATTTATTGCCAGTCCCAAACAAAGAGTTTAATTGACAATGTGATCTATCAGTGTAAAGTTTTTCTATTTTATCCCTCAAATTAACCGACGGCACTCACCGTATGATACAAGGAAATGAAGACATTTCTTTTCTCTACGAGTTGATATAAAAATTATAAAACTATCTCTAATGGTTCGTGAGATATGAATGCCGCAAGGTGCGCGAGGTAAATGCAAGTTATATTAGCGATAGCCGGAGCGCAACTAGCGCGTGTGAACGATGTCTTATATTTCGCTTGCCGCTTCTTTATTCCTGTCCGCGCATAGACATATGATACATGGAAATGAAGACATTTCTTTTCTCTACGAGTTGATATAAAAATTATAAAACTATCTCTAATGGTTCGTGAGGTATGAGTGCCGCAAGATGCGCGAGTTAAATACAAGTTCAATTAGCGAACGCCGGAACGCAAGTAGAGCGCGCACCGCTTCTTCATTTCTGTGCGCGCATAGACAAATGATACATGGAAATAAAGACAATTCTTTTCTCTACAAGTTGATATAAAAATTATAAAATTATCTCTAATGGTTCGTGAGATATGTCTGTTGTTGATTGATGAGTTACGCATTTTGCAAACATACAGTTATCAAATGCATTTAAAACACATGCAGGGTTGACAATATTCAAAGGTCCGTAACTCAATGTAAATGTAGTAACTGAATTTATTGTTAATTTTTAAAATATTTTGTATTCTTTTGGCTTTCTAATGATATATGGAACAATGATGTGTCGTCTATCACTGATGACTAACAACTTTTTTAACATACCTGTATCCTATGCATTCAAAACCAAAACAGAATTGACCAAATTCAAAGGGCCGTAACTCAATGTAAAACAAATATAGAAATTTACTGTCAAATTTAAAAAAAATCTATAGACTTTTGGCTTTCATATGATGTATAGAACAAAGCGTTATCGTACGCCGTTGATTCGCTACGATATTTCAAACATACCCACCAAAACACCAAATGTCCAAAATGCAAAGTTTGACCTCTGACCCTGACCGGAAATGACTGTTCGCGAGCGATTTTATTCTTTTATCTTAAAGACCTTGCCAATGTCTAACTCTCATGCAAAAATCATAAAATTCTATGGTCTGGGTTTTGAGTTATCTGCCCTTGAAGTTTGCGATTTTTACATTTTGGTCAACTTTGAAAAATCACAGCAAGAAAAGTATTAAAGTTAGAACTTTGTAGAAGTCAAATTCAGAACTACAATGCTTCAGCTACATTGAGTATAAATTTCAGCTCTCTAGTGCAAGTATCTTCAGAGAAGAACATTTTCAAAGGTGGGTGGGGTCAGAATCGGTAAAAAATGCACTAAAAGCAAGATGACGGCCAAACCACGTGACCTACGAATTTGTCATGATTTCGTTTTTTGCAACATTTTTGATTGCGCATCTTTTAAAAAAAAAATTACGTCTCTAAATGCATTTTGAAAAAAAAATCAATGTTAAATTTTCGATTTTGGAATCGAACTGGACCTTTAATGTATGGGCCGAATTGTCCCAAAAGCTTATTGTCGCCATTCCTCAACAAGGTCTACCAGCCTGTGAAATTTGGCTTTGATAGCATCAGCCGTTTGGGCTGAAAGTTGACCACAAAATTCGTGGAATAATAATAATAATAAAAAAATAAAACACGCCAATAACAATAAGGATTCAGCCTTATGGCTGAATCCTTAAATATAGTCGCAAAGCGACGACAACAGGATTCAGCCGCAAATCTTACATAATGGTTGCACAGATGATAATGTCACCTATCATTCCTGAAAGTTTCATGAAAATATCATTACAGGTTAAGGTACAGCAGTATTAGAAAGGATCATTTACAGTTTTTCGGACGGAGCTAACCCCATGTTGCGAAAATGTGTAATGGCGATCGGAAATGACTGTTCGCGAGCGATTTTATTTTTTCATCTTAAAGACCTTGGTCATGTTTTTCTCTCATGCAAAAATCATGAAATTCGTCGGTCAGGTTTTTGAGTTATCTGCCCTTGAAAATTCAATTTTTTAGAAATTGGGAAATTTTGAAAGGTTGCTGCGACAAAAGTATTTCGAATTTTTTAATTCTATAACAAACCTATTAAAGGCCAATGTCTTGGCTACTTCATGTGTAAATTTCAGCTTTCTAGTATCATTAGTAGCCGAGTGGTGAATCACCAAGTGAGCATGGGGTCGGACTTTTCAAAAATGGGCTTAAAATCAAGATGGCGGCCAAACCACGTGACCTACAAATTTGTCATGATTTACTTTTTTTTATTATTTTTTATTGCGCATCTTTTGAAAAAAATTTCAGGTCTCTAAGTGCATTTTGAAAAAAAAATCAATGTTAAAATTTCGATTTTGGATTCGAACTGGACCTTTAATGTATTTGTTGAATTGGCCCAAAAGCTTCTATTCCCGATTCCAGGGTTAGGGCTATCAGACTGTAAAGTTTGGTTGTATTTGCTTCAGTCGTTTTGGCTGTATCTTTGGTCAAACTTTTGTGGAATAATAATAATAATAATAAAAAACACGCCAATAACAATAAGGATTCAGCCTTTATGGCTGAATCCTTAATGAAATCAAGGATAAATTCTAAAATACCTCGAATGAAATAGAGCGTATTTTTACCAATTTAAAATTTCGATATACAAACTTATATTGAATATGTTCTGTCAATTTTCATTTCATCTAGTGCATATCGGAGTTTTGTTTTAATCAACTACATAGTTAAAAGCAGATTGAACCTTTCGACTGGGTTTCTGAATGAGGCGATGATCCGGGCTTCTGGGTTCAGGTGACGAATCATATCCGGGTTAGTGACGCACGGCTCCTGGCATCCCTGGTTGCCAGGCAACAGCGGCCATATCTCATTGTCCGACATGACATCAACAGAACCATCACCTTTATCAAATTGAAAAATGCGCTTCAAAATTGTGTTATACACAGACACATGCATGTCAACTCCAGTCATGATATCTTTAGATGGATTCATCAAAGCTGTACTAAGTTAGCTATTGCAAAATTAGTAATTAATAACATTAAAACTGAAACATTGTCTGTATATTCAAAAATTGAATTTCCAGAATTTGAGTTTGATTTAGGTGAGGTGATATTGGGTTTAACGCCGCTTTTAAGAGTATTTCACTTATATCGCTAGTATTATTGCAGGGAGAAAGCCCGCAACACTATTGTGGCTATGTATTGCGGTGAAACCTGCGAGCATCGACTGGAACTAGCGAACCATGGGTGGTACTACGATGAAATTTAGTATAGCATTGCACCCAAACCTGACTACGTGTAGAACAGTTCTCTACTGCAGATAAAGTTCCCGAGCCCCTGGCGGGATTCGAACCACGGACCTCGTGATCTGTTATCCGAAGCCGAACGCGCTAACCACTGCGCTATCCCGCCCGAGTTTGATTTAAAAGATCAAACAAATAATGCAATGTTATATTAGATTTTTGTGTTAACTCTCTTATTCACTTTTGGTTAAAGCTTGATAAAAACAAACGAATACATTCTTTTCTTACGAAAGAAAGTAACTTTACTGATATGATTATGCAAAGAGATTTTGCCTAGAAAAACACTGTCGAAAAGCCTGTTAATAAAAATGCTCATGTCGTAGTTCTTACAGAAACCCCATCTTATACTGTTTAATTTGGTAGCTGTCTAACAGTACAAGACACTTCTCTCCGTTGTCAAGCTATATCGTAGTAAATGTTCATTTAATGACGCCCTTAAATCGTTATTCACACTTTTTAAAGATAAGTAAGATGGCAACTAAACTTCATCACAAATTGTGTATGTATCAGCTAACAGTAAGGCTTGATGTAAAATCTTTTCTGAAAGATGGACAAATATTCTCCAACTTCCAATAAGCTCCCACCAATCAATCGCAATAAATAATTCCCTTACCATTTTGAAATATTTCGAGAAACATGAACAAAGTGCAAACAAAGACTTGTAAATGTCACTGGTCCCTATTTAGAAACGAACATACAATTCAGAGAGTAATGTTTAAGATTTAGATAAGATGAGAGTACAGATTAGGAAAGAACATACAATTCAGAAAATATTGTTTAAGATTCATGTATGATGAGATTACAGACTAGAAGTTATCAAAAGAGATAAATTGCGAGTGTAATGTTCGAGGTTCATGTAAGATGAGAGCTTATACAAGAACATAGTCATGTATGGTGAGGTTACAGCTTGTACGAGAACATAGTCATGCATGGCGAGGTTACAGCTTGTACGAGAACATAGTCATGTATGGTGAGGTAACAGCTTGTACGAGAACATAGTCATGCATGGCGAGGTTACAGCTTGTTCGAGAACATAGTCATGTATGGTGAGGTGACAGCTTGTACGAGAACAAAGAGTCATGTTTGGTGAGGATACAGCTTGTACAAGAACATAGTCATGTATGGTGAGGTTACAGCTTGTACGAGAACATAGTCATGCATGGCGAGGTTACAGCTTGTTCGAGAACATAGTCATGTATGGTGAGGTGACAGCTTGTACGAGAACAAAGAGTCATGTATGGTGAGGTTACAGCTTGTACGAGAACAGAGAGTCGTGTATGGTGAGGTTACAGCTTGTACAAGAACATAGAGTCATGTATGGTGAGGTTACAGCTTGAACAAGAACAGAGAGTCATGTATGGCGAGTTTACAGCTTGTACAAGAACAGAGAGTCATGTATGGCGAGTTTACAGCTTGTACAAGAACAAAGAGTCATGTATGGTGAGGTTACAGCTTGTACGAGAACAGAGAGTCGTGTATGGTGAGGTTACAGCTTGTACAAGAACAAAGAGTCATGTATGGTGAGGTTACAGCTTGTACGAGAACAGAGAGTCGTGTATGGTGAGGTTACAGCTTGAACAAGAACAGAGAGTCATGTATGGCGAGTTTACAGCTTGTACAAGAACAAAGAGTCATGTATGGTGAGGTTACAGCTTGTACGAGAACAGAGGGTCGTGTATGGTGAGGTTACAGCTTGTACAAGAATAAAGAATCATGTAGGGTGAGGTGACAGCTTGTATGAGAACATAGTCATGTATGGTGAGGTTACAGCTTGTACAAGAACATAGAGTCATGTGTGGTGAGGTAACAGCTTGTACAAGAACAAAGAGTCGTGTATGGCGAGGTTACAGCTTGTACAAGAACAGAGAGTCGTGTATGTTGAGGTTACAGCTTGTACGAGAACAGAGAGTCGTATATGTTGAGGTTACAGCTTGTACGAGAACAGAGAGTCATGTATGATGAGGAAACAGCTTGTACGAGAACAGAGAGTCGTGTATGGTGAGGTTACAGCTTGTACGAGAACAGAGAGTCATGTATGGTTAGGTAACAGCTTGTATGAAAACCATGTATGGATAGCTTACAGCTTGAACGAGAACAGAGAGTCGTATATGTTGAGGTTACAGCTTGTACGAGAACAGAGAGTCATGTATGGTGAGGTAACAGCTTGGACGAGAACAGAGAGTCGTGTATGGTGAGGTTACAGCTTGTACGAGAACAGAGAGTCATGTATGGTGAGGTTACAGCTTGTATGAAAACCATGTATGGATAGGTTACAGCTTGTACGAGAACAGAGAGTCGTATATGTTGAGGTTACAGCTTGTACGAGAACAGAGAGTCATGTATGGTGAGGTTACAGCTTGTATGAAAACCATGTATGGATAGGTTACAGCTTGAACGAGAACAGAGAGTCGTATATGTTGAGGTTACAGCTTGTACGAGAACAGAGAGTCATGTATGGTGAGGTTACAGCTTGTACAAGAATAAAGAGTCGTGTATGGCGAGGTTACAGCTTGTACAAGAACATAGAGTCATGTATGGTGAGGTTACAGCTTGTACGAGAACAGAGAGTCATCTATGGTGAGGTTACAGCTTGTACAAGAACATAGAGTCATGTATGGTGAGGTTACAGCTTGTACGAGAACAAAGAGTCATGTATGGTGAGGTTACAGCTTGTACAAGAACATAGAGTCATGTATGGTGAGGTTACAGCTTGTCCGAGAACAAAGAGTCATGTGTGGTGAGGTTACAACTTGTACGAGAACAAAGAGTCATGTATGGTGAGGTTACAGCTTGTACAAGAACAGAGAGTCATGTATGGTGAGGTTACAACTTGTACGAGAACATAGAGTCATGTATGGTGAGGTTACAGCTTGTACAAGAACAGAGAGTCATGTATGGTGAGGTTACAGCTTGTACGAGAACAAAGAGTCATGTATGGTGAGGTTACAGCTTGTACAAGAACAAAGAGTCGTATATGTTGAGGTTACAGCTTGTACAAGAACATAGAGTCATGTATGGCGAGGTTACAGCTTGTACAAGAACAGAGAGTCATGTATGGTGAGGTTACAGCTTGTACGAGAACAAAGAGTCATGTATGGTGAGGTTACAGCTTGTACAAGAACAGAGAGTCATGTATGGTGAGGTTACAGCTTGTACAAGAACAAAGAGTCATGTATGGCGAGGTTACAGCTTGTACAAGAACAGAGAGTCATGTATGGTGAGGTTACAGCTTGTACGAGAACAAAGAGTCATGTATGGTGAGGTTACAGCTTGTATGAGAGCAAAGAGTCATCTATGTTGAGGTTACAGCTTGTACGAGAACAGAGAGTCATGTGTGGTGAGGCAACAGCTTGAACAAGAACAAAGAGTCATGTATGGTGAGGTTACAGCTTGTACGAGAACATAGAGTCATCCATGGAACGGTTACAGCTTGTATGAGAGCAAAGAGTCATCTATGTTGAGGTTACAGCTTGTACGAGAACAGAGAGTCATGTGTGGTGAGGTTACAGCTTGTACAAGAACAAAGAGTCGTGTATGGTAAGGTTCGAGGAGAGGAGGACTTGCCTATAATCTTCTGGTGGTAATCTGTACCTGTCAGCGTAGACCTCTGTACGGCCATACTGTTGCCCAGGTGAAAATTCAGGTAACTATTGATTGATGAACATTTTGGGTCTGAAATGGCGTATGATGTATATGTAAGAGGAGACAACAACAATTACTACACACTTAAACGAATTATCAATCATGATTTTCACGTGTGTCGTAGTTCTTTTAATCTAGATCATTTAAAATCAATGAATTGAAAAATACAATTGTTGTAAACTGTTGCAATGTCCATTACTAACAAATCTCATCTATTTCTGTAATTTCTAACAGGGACAATATCTAAAATCGCTTCCGCTCTCACCGAATCTCCTCCGCTCGAACCAAAAGTATTCCTTCCACTTCCACAATTCTACATCCGGGTGTTTTTTTAGTCGAGCGTAAATATCCGTGGTGCCACATTTCGGTTGACCAATCAGAAAGAAGTATGGAAGGCACCGCAGGACTTCAACGTCACGTTTGTCATCCGGCACGTCAGCTATTCCCGCGTTTTTGACGTGTTCACACGTTATCTTGGGTCTGTGCTTCTCCAGCCAACAAGGAGTCTTATAGTTCGGGAGAAACTCAAATTTGGGCTGAAACAGAAAAACAGGTTGAAATTGTCACATGGTTGTTTCATTTCTACCACAGAATATACTGAAATTAGTATATTTATATGAATTAACATTTGAAATTAAAAACGTGCTCTTCACACGTATAATTTGCAATAAATATGAATCCTTTCAAACTGGCATAGCATACATAATTCTGATCACCAATGTGGAATTAAATTAAAGCGATAAACGTCCATTAATGGTCCCATGCACGAGATGAGGTGAGATGAGGTGATGTGATGTGGGGCTTATCGCAGTTTTCAAAGTGTATCACTTATATCGCGGCTGCTAGTATTATTGCAGGGAGAAAACCCGCAACACTATTGTGGCTATGCATTGCGGTGAAACCTGCGAGCATCGGCTGGAACTAGCAACCATGGGTGGTACTGCACTGACATTCAGTGTAGCATTGCACCCAAACCTGACTGCGTGTAGAACAGTTCTTATATATATAGCGCACACCTACACAAACAAGGTCCATGCTCGATGCCCACTTATAGCAATTTGCAGAAAGGGGTTTGAAGGGAAATGAACATATAATCAAAATGCAATTTCTTTTTGACCAAAGAGAAAGAAGCCCGCTGAAGCTGTTCATTTTTAGAGACGGCAGTGATCTAGACTTGCTACAATAATATAGACTTGCGTGGGTCTTGATAGATATTTATTTTCAGGGGCTGTTAGACTAGATTTTGGGATTCATGCGGCATTCTCACGTTAGCGTCCCTTTTGAAAGGACGGGTCAGATTTAAGTTTTCCTCAATTACTGAGAATAGCTTGAAGGCGATTGTAACTAACAATTGATCTGACTTGCCTCAACACGTTTAAACCCAAACTCACTCACTCAAATCTTGTCTCTCTTATTACGCTTCCACTCTCGGCTACAACAGGAGCACCAACAGATATGTAGACATTACTACCATATGCTGTTATAAATGAAACAATGCAGGTATTAAACCATGATTACCAGCTTCATGATGTTCCAGTTATTCCATGTTTCCATGGAAACGTTTGCAGGAATGGCATTGAAGAGATAGAACAGCTTAGACACATTGAGAGTTTCCATGACTTTGCTGCGCCAATCGCTCAACAAATATCTCAGTATTCTTTGTTCCTCTTCTGAAATTCAAAACAATAAAGACTTTAATCATGATTAATAGAAATAGGTTAATTACATTGATGGTATATATATTAATGAAAGATACAATAACAAGGGGAAAACACCAATTAAAAGAAGAGCGCAATATAGGATTAGGGGAGACCAGGGCAAAGCGCGCCCCCGGGGCAAAGTGACCACGCGTTATTTCTCCAAACCTATCGACATTTGGAGTAATTTGTCATTACTACCGAATGAAAGTAACCGTAATGAAGCGTTGTCACCAACGCTGGAATCATTTGTCTCAGTTGTGGACACAGAATTTCAAATATTCGAAAAAACGCGATTTTACTATAGGAACGGATATGTCTCAAATTCAAATATTTCATTAAAATACAAAACGGAAAATTGAACTCTCGTGCACATGTAACATGAATTGGTATCATTAATTCATTGAATAATGAAATTTGTAGTTACTTGCTTTAATGACTTTCTGTGATGTAAATAACAAATGCTACCCCTGATGGGGCAAAACGCGCCGGGGGGAGCGCTTTGCCCCGTGTGTTTATATATTTGTTTGGTTAACATAGTGGTGTTAAAGTTATTATTTTACATTTCTTAAGCAAATAATGTAAAGGTGAAATATCATTTTCATATCAGCATTCTGCCTTTTTTATATAAAAATGAAATATACCATTTTACTTGAAGGGTTTTGTTTTGTTAAAGAATGACGACAAGTTACAGTTACCAAAACATATTTTTCTATTGTTTTTTAAATCATGAATATATAATTCATTGTATATTTACCGTTCAACCCTAAACGATGAGCAATTTATGCCGTTCTGCCAAGTCTGTCCATATAACCAATTCGATTCATCTCATATTCTATTTTTACTGGTTTTTATATTTAAAAAAACCTACATTATTAACACTTTCTTAGTTGAAAGTATGTACATGTACCAACCATAACGATATTTGGTCGTTGAGAATGTTGAACATGTAGGTCCATGACATGTTAAGGGTGGCTTCACACTGTCCCGATTTTGACCAACGACAGAAACACGAATTAGAAAATTTGAAATTCGGACGATTTGACCCGAATATGGGTAAAAGACAGTCATAATCGGAGGCACTTCTAACAAAGAAAGAAAGCAACACGCTGCTGACAGGATGATACACGACCACAATACGAACTCAATGCGAATAGATGCACGATCGTAAAGGAGAGTTAGCTTAGGTCAAGTTCGATTGGCCCGGAATTGATAACAATTGGTCTTGATTTGAATTTTTGCCCATGCGTGAAAGGTGGCTATGTTGTTGAACTAGCAGTGGAATGCCACCAAGTCTAAGAATGGGTGTGACACAACGTAAGATAAGCAGTAATGTTGATAGACTATTTATATGTGGCCTCTTGGAACATATTCAGGCAATGGACCTATAATATAATTTCCAACTGACTTCCTAGATAACAATCGTTAACAACTGGACATGATTCAAAGCTTTCGAACTCAGCCTTTACGAAGCCTGCACGACGACAACACGGTGGCAGCACGACGTCGTAACGGGACTACGATGCATGTACGATGCCTCTAACCAGGTGCCGGTAAACATCACGTGACCTCTGGAAGTCAGCTGGAACGAGTATCATGGCTGCACAGTTCGATTGTTTTTAACCACCTTACGACTATTTATCATCTGGATATTTGTTTTATTCTTCCTCGGCATCATATGAACTTTTAAAAATCAACTTAGTTAACCGGTGTCGTGTGCATCGAGAATGAATCGCAAAGTTACCGGGGCTATCGTAAATACATCTTAATGCTTCGTATTTCAGTCGATAGAGGTTTCATAGCTCCGGCAGCAAAATCGGAAGTGCAGGGACGTTTTTTGGTATGTCAAAAATATTCTGATAATCTATGCGAATATACACTTTCTTGGTGCAATCGTGTCTCCATCTTGCCGTTCGTACGACAATAGCTACGAATCCGTGTCGTCATCGTATTACCTTCGTGTGATCATCTGTTCAATGGGCGAGTTTTACATGCAAATAAAATCGAATGACATCATCGTAGTGATTGATATACGAAGGCAATACGAACACAGCACGAATTCACACGACGGTACCTCGATAGCCATGCGAAGGGAAAGATGGAGACACGGATGCAACACGAAAATGGCATGATCAACAATTTGCTCACTTCCCCGATGTTGCCACCGAGGCCAGAAAAACTCTTGCGGCGGCCAAAAGATGCGTTTACGAATGGCCCGATTGCTTACGATCCTTTGCGAATTTGAACATTTTCAAATTCGTGTTTCCATCTTTTGTCAAATTCGGCTAAGTGTGAAGCGGCCTTAAGGAATATTTTGCGCATCCTTGCATATATTGCCAACTTTTATGTTTATTTTATCCTTCACTTGGGTTCGATAGTTGCCTTGCATTATCAAGATGGTAGCTTTTGATTTGTATTGGCTGAATATTGGGTGTAATATCTATTACATTATGTTCTGTTTTTCGAATGGGGCAAAGCGCCCAGGGGATTGGGTACTTTGCCCCAAACTACAGGGCAAAGCGCGCCCCCTTAGTCAAAAAATATTTACGTAAATATATCTTTATGTCGAAATGGTAGATTAAAAAAGCATGTGCCATGTTACAGTCTATCTGATAAGTATTAGGGATAGTGTGCAAGTTGCACTCTGTACATCTCGGGGTGCCCACTAGACGCACTTATATGTTAGGGGGCGCGCTTTGCCCTGGTCTCCCCTACGACCATGATAATAGCATATGGCTGGAATATAGACAATAGACAGACAATTACTTGGCTAAAAGTTTCATATACATATGCTGTTTAGTTTCTCATTTCTTTAACATTGTAAGTAGAACACGATTGTAGGTATTTGTAAATTGAAGGTGATTTAAAATAGTATTGTTTAAGATATTTAAGTCGTAAGTCAAAGTAAAACGGAATGTCATAATGAGGTGATAATCGTCTTCTGTTTCATCTTTGTTACATTTTAAACATTTTCATACATATATATATAGGTAGCGTCCATTAACACCGCACCTGGGGCTTGTAACTCGAAGCAGTCGTTAAATGGTCTTTAGCTAAGGACAGGCGTTAAGCATACCTTGTTTTAACGTTGTGTAACTGGAAGTTTTCCTTAAAGTTAGGACAATCCTTAAAAGATGAATTAGCGACTATGTTTAAGGTCTACATCTGACCAGCCCTTACGCAGTCGTTAGCAATGTCCATGTGAACGTTTTCAACCTTAAATTATAAAATGTATTAAGATAAGTAAAGACAATCAAAGAAGTTTATTTCCAAACGTTGATTCCAAAATAGAAAATAATACCCACTAAGCAGACACTATTTAGATTCTGACGTCAAAGTTTAAAAAAGGTTGTTTGATAATATGTCTGCTGTTGCCTGAGTTTCAGCCTCAAGATGTTTCAACGACGATTTCAAAATCATGTTGCAATATTTTCCAAAACAGAAACGAAGTATATTTTAACCATGCGATTTCATTTTGAAATGTGGATGGATCTGTAAATGTTTAAATTATACCAATGAAGGCCCCAAATATTTTGTTTGCGTCATATCATAGCATTGGCAATGGAAGTCAACTGAACAAATATCATGTCAGCATGCTATTTTGACCATCGAAATATTGTAAATTTCTGCATACTAAACTCACGGTCAAAATATACTATTCAACTAAGCGGCGTGTATCATAAATTTTGTATACTGTTCAGTTACAAATTAATTCAGATTTTGACGTAGCATTCTAAACTGAATAGTACAGACCGTTATAAATCAGTCTAACAACTTATTTCTAAATAATGTTGTTTCATTAAATTTGATATTTTTTTCCAAATCTCATTTTTATTAAATACATTTTGAATGTTGAAAATAAATTAGTCTACATCTTCTCTAAAATAAAAAAATACGTTGTTTTTTACACACCGACAGCCTTTATAACATTGTAGCTATATACATAGGGGATCTGAGTCATTTTGGTGAACTTTGAGGACAATGATGACAGGTTGATTAGTGGTTGTCAACGACATTGGAATGGTTTTGGTTTGCTTTAAACATATTTTATTCATACTGAATAGGATTGGGGACAAGTTCTCCAACTTAGGATACCCTCTCTTTGAATGGTTTTGTAGTGCGAGAATGACATTAAAAATATGTACATGTGATTTATTC
The DNA here is from genome assembly GCA_916613615.1 of Steromphala cineraria. Taxonomy (NCBI): domain Eukaryota; kingdom Metazoa; phylum Mollusca; class Gastropoda; order Trochida; family Trochidae; genus Steromphala; species Steromphala cineraria. The sequence goes on from OU744729.1 coordinate 1,411,664, forward strand.
TCTTATTATTATCTTACAAATAACATTTAGTGATTTTAATATGTTCGTTTGGATTTCAACAGAAGATTGCAACAGTTAAGAAATCTTAAAGTACGCATACTCATAAAACTGACAAAGTAATATAGATCACAGAATATTCAGTGCAATCAAAGGTCATGGGGAATCCCATCGACTTTAACCTTACTTTAAGCTATCGATGTTTCGAGTTACACTTCCTCAAAGACTACCTAAGGAATGGTAAGCATAATGACTGCTTCGTGTTACACTACTAAACCTAAATAACGATTAGCTTTATGCGTTAGAAACAGATTTAACGACTGCTTCGAGTTACGAACCCCTGGGGCTTGTAACTCGAAGCAGTCGTTACGTTGTCTCTAGTTAAGGATCGTCGTTATGCATGCGTTATTTTAACGTTGTGTAACTCAAAGTAGTCCTTAATGTTAGGACAATCTTTAATAGGCAAGTTAGCGACTATGTTTTAGGTGTGCCCCTGACCAACCTTTAAGCAGTCCTTAGCTGGTCGTATTTGACATTAACGTATAAAAAACAACCAAATGCAGAACAAACGGAGAATGACAGCACTATAAGACTTGTATAGTGATAACACTTGTAATAGCAACCACGTGCACTCTGCTAACGTTTCTTTGTGTTCGGATAAATGTATGTGTATTATGATATCAAAGCACAAATAATTTTATGTTTATAGTCAATATAAATTGTTTGTTGTTCAAATATTACTTTAATTATTATTTCGATATAATTATGATACCATTGTAACTAAACCTTTTCACAAACGTCCCGTTTAAGAGCAGTAAATGCCTTCAAAATCTTAAAATTATCAATCTCTCAAATTCAGTAGAATAACCTTAAGATTTAATCCGGCCATTTTTGACTCAATGGCTTATCAGAGTTTGATGAAAATATTGGAAATTATTTACATATCTTATCACTTAAGAAAGGACTAAAATTCAATGGCTGGGTGACCTCGAATCAGGCATAATATAATGTTTTAATACATGAAGGCCATCTTCAAAGAATGGTGTTAACAATTCATATATTTTGTTATGTATTTCATCAAAAAAGTAGTCGTTTGAGTTGAATGAATAACACCTTCACCTATGTTTTTCTCCTCATTTCTTATCATTTGCATAAAACGAGTTTTTATTTTAATCAATTAGTTGATAAACGAGTACTTGTTACACTACCAAAATAAAATAACGATTGTCCTAAAGGGGTCATAAGGTATGCGTTAGATACTGAAATAGCGACTGCTTCCAGCTACAAGCCCCTGACCCTCAGGGCTTTTCAGTGAAACAAGACTTGACACAACTGCTGACCCATCTTTACAAATCAAGCATCACCCATTTATTCAGTCATTTCATGCGGCTATATATATATATATATATATATATATAACGATAGTGCTTTGAGTCACTTCAAGACTGTTGTATAGATCACGACTTGGCTTCCGGAAACACTTTGTATGGAAAGTGTATCTGAAAGCGTTTTTCCATGGTTGAAAAGAGATTCAAGTCGGGTGAAGCAAGTTCAGGGGAGACAGGCGAGTGGGAGGGTTACATCACGACATGACCCTGCGTGTGTTCGGGAGAAGAGTTGTGCAGGAATCTGACGCTTTTTGTCCACCTACCACGTAACACGATCTTCTAGGTAAATCCATTGATCTGATGAAACGAAAAATAATGCTTCTAAGGGCAAGGCATTGTCTTAATTCAACTTCAGCAGCTCTCCACCGAGTGGGTCATGATTTGATGTGCTTTGATATGACACCATTTAAACTTTTGACTTCAATCTGACCGAAAGACCTAAAAGACACAGTTTTAATCTGGTAATATTGCACAACCTAACCCAAAGAGTTCCGACAATCCCATTATGTCGTCCATTTCTTAATGAGATTGCACCTTTTTATTTTGCAGTTTTTTTTATAACTGGATATTCTCAATTCCCTCTCTCGCGTATGTAGAAATGAATTTCACTTCGACGAGTTTGTGTGAAATCATTATGGGCATTTCGTGTTATCTATATGTATTGATATTCCACATCAAATTAAACATACCATCGATTAAACAAAAATATAAAAAATATAATATGAAATATAATATGAACAACTAAATTGGAATTGTGTTGTGGTATAGTTTACTTAAGTTAAGACATCAATAAAAGAAGAAGAAGAAAATTATTTGATTGAAGTGTCACACAGCAAATGACGTACTTAACATAAACAAGAACAAATACATACATGTATGCTGTCCGGCCAATAACGGCCTATGAGACACTCATTATAAAAGCTTAATCAATAAAAGATAATATAAGTAAACATATATAAAGAGAGAGAGGATGGATACATTATTTAACAATATAAGGAAGGGGCCTATAAAAATAGTTTTAGCACACTCGAGAGAACAAATAGGTATATCTTCTCTGGCTATGTACGGAGTATATCTTACCTGGATCGCGTCTGATGGTTTTGACAATATCTGTATACCTGTAGAAGGCCAGGCAGATGAAAGTCAGACATGCGCTCAGGAATATTCTTCTCCCAAATCGAGCCATAACTCTGAAACCAGGATTCATTGTTAATCGCTTCAAATATCTAAACATATGGCATGAAACATGATGATGACGATAACCGGTCCCAATGACTTGCTACATCCCGTCTCCGGGAACGAACGTTACGCTAACTCCACTAATCTGTACCCTTGCTAAGAAGCTAGATTAGATCAAATCATTATGATGAATGAAATTGCTCGGTGAAATTTCAGCGAGAAAATAAGAAAATTAATTGACATATCCAAGGCCGACTGCTCTCTTTTCCTGATAATACTCAGAACACTTGACGTTGTTGCATTTTGCTTTCTTTATCAGCTGATCCACAGATAATGCGAGGTTGGTAAAGTCACCTTCCTATTACATAATTAACATCAGGCGTAATTATAACATTTGTAAACGACCATACATATTGCAAGTGTTAATGATGCATTGAAAATAAAGGTCACTGATCTACACGTCTCGAGCGATAACGAACATGTTTCCTCAAACATTGTAGGTAGGTAGGTATTCATGATAATGCTGCAGGCGTCGTGTTAAGTTCATAATAACATAAATATAAAATACTGTTTAAATGATACAATAGCTCAAGCTCATATCTATCAATAAAAATGAATTAAAGTGTCCACCAACGAGAGAGAATTACCATCAGACCTAAACAGATGTAACCTTCAGTGGACATCAAATAATATTAATTTAGATAATAAATTTAAAACCATATACAAAATATACAGCAGCTACATTAGCGTTAATTATTAGGACTCAATAAGAATAATAGGCTCAGATGATACTACTAGTTAACGTAATTTTCAGTAGCGGATCCAAGGGGGGGGGGGGGGGGGGGGGGGGGGGGGGGGGGGGGGTTGGGAGATGGAGTGTTTAGGGGGTTTAGGAAAATCAGTATGTACATTGTATATATATGTAAACATATAATGTTATATTACAATACACCACTCCACCCCCAATTCAAGTCATTTTATTTCGGTTTTGTAGGCCATTGGCCCATGTACAATTGCAATATAATTCACAAAATAAGAGTAGCAAATCAAAGTATAAAACAATAGTTAAGTTATAACAGAAGACATAGTACGTTTTCTAAGAGCAAGAGCTTCCTTACAATAATTTGCACATTTAAATAATGAATTACTAACATTTAACTTGAGATAATATTCTATTGTGTTACCCTGTCTACAAGATTGAAAATAATTTTCCCTGATTGAAGCATATGCGTCACATTCAAACAGAAAGTGAATTTCATCTTCAATCAGGCCACATTCACACATTTTACAGATTCTATTCACGTTAACACCTCGAATATTACATCTCGGGGGAAGTGCATGTAACCTTAATAAACAAATAGTTCTTCGGATTGCTATATGATTAATAGAAGATACATAATATTCAATACTTAACAACGATGTAACTTCTTTGAAATATCTAAGATGTAAAGATTCATTTATTTTACTAAAAATATTTTGTTTGTTACAGTCCATAATTCGATTCTTGAAATTAGAAATAAAACATGTAATATCGACAACAACCTGACTGTACCATACAAATCCGAAACCAAAGGAACATAAAAGATATTTAACCGACGTTGCCCAAGTTATTCTGCCAACTGAATCTAATTTCCTCATAAGAAGATAAGACTGTTTTGGATAACGATCTTCTGACATCCTCAACAATTTACACCAATAATTAATGCACCTAACGTAATAATCCACATAAATGCTTAATATGCCACAATCTGCTAAAATACCATTACTAGAGACATGCTTTCCGACACCATGTACATATTTACAAAAATTAGTGTGAAATATTTCAATAGATTTCCTTTCCTGAAATCCCCAAATTTCAGAGCCATACAATAATACGTTTAACCTTACTATCAAATAATGTGAACATTAAACCAACCGACATATAAGGGTATTTGATAAATAACATTTTCAAAGAAAAAAGTGCCTTACTCGCCTTACTAAGTTTTGTACACACTTTGTCCAGCAGAGCCGAGTGGAAAACATAATACCAAGATAGTTATAATATGTTGAAGTCTTAATTTGAATGTCATTATAAAACCACTTTTCATTTAAACGAAGATAACCACCATTACGAAATACCAATACCTCAGTTTTATCCATGTTAACCTCAAGACCCCATGAGCTACAAAACTATCTATCTTTCTTTGTAAGCCTATCACTGTGTCATCAAATAAATTAAGGTCATCAGCATACAGTAATGAAATTAAGTCCAAAAAATCTGACCCAACAAAAATACCCCTAACCCCTGAGTTTTGCAACATACCCTGAAACTCTGATATAAACATCGAAAAAAGAAACGGACTTAAAATGCAACCTTGACGCACACCACTTACTGACTCAAAATATTCACCGATTGAAGAATGAGAATGCCGAACAGCGACCAATATTTTAGAATACATATCCCGTAAAATGAGTATTAACTTGCCTCTTATACCTTGTCTATAAAGTGAATACCATAGTAATGTCCTGTTGGCTGAATCGAAAGCTTTTCGAAAATCCACAAATAAACAATAAAAACGACCACCACTTTTTGAGAGATACTTCTGGATAAGACATTGCAAAGTAAATATATTGTCTGTTATAGAATACCCTTTACGAAACCCTGCTTGTGCCTCTGGAATTTTATCATAAACCTCTGCAAATGTTTGAAGACGATTATTGATTACTATCCAAAACACCTTGCCAAGAACGTCCATTAACGAAATACCCCTATAATTATCTACATTATTTACACTACCTTTCTTATGCAAAGGAACAATAATCCCCTTCGACCACTCCTGTGGATAAACACCAGGCGAAAGAATACTATTAAAATCAGTACCAAATAAGATATAAGCAAACAAACACAGGAAATAATCATCTCGGCCTTGATACCATCTGGGCCTGCTGCTTTTCCTCATTTTAGACATTTTACAGCATCTTCAATCTCTTTATGAGTAATGTCATCATTCAAGATACAATCAATATCATTTTCATTAACATAATCAATCCACGTCAACATTGTCATTTAGGTTAGTATTATCAAATAGCAGTTCAGCATCATAAACCATGTAATTGTCAACAACAATATTAGTTATGTTGCACACGTCCTTGAAATACTCAGTCCATTGAGAAACACGTTATATTTTTACTGTCTTTGTTTAATGATATTGTCACACGTTCGTTTATCTGGTTTTCATCAGATGATGATTTCTTCTTTCTACAAGTACTTCTGTAGGCGTTTCTTGCTTTACAATATTCTGTTAATTTCTCCTTATCCCCAGAAAGTCTAAATTCATTCAAGTGTAACATTTTAGTCTTTTTCATGGATTCACAGTCATTATCATACCAGGAAGAATGTGTAGATTGATGTGATTTATGCTGTTTAGCTAATAGACCACAGTTAGAAGCACAAGCTTGAAGAGTGTTTGTCAATATCTTCACTGCAGAGTTTATATCCGCGTTAATCAATTCTTTACACTGATCTAAACTAAAATCCTGTAGTAGACCGCGTAAGCAGTCGGCGAAGTTTTCTTTACAGTCCTCCCTCCATGAAAATCTTGGTATATCACAGCTCACATGTACGTCATCAACAACTTTCACACGTTTAGTAGGACATGAAAACGTTACACTGAGATGGAAATGATCCGACTCATCTCTTGTATAGATATTAAAGTCGACAATATTTGTAAACAAATCTGTGGAACACAATATGTAATCAACTGTACTAGCACCATTATCTTTGAAGCATGTATAAGACCTGAGCCGATCACCAGGAAATTTACCGTTCAATATGTGTATACCGAACGTACAGCACAACTTTACAACATCCTCGCCATATGCGTTAATAATATCATCTTTATTTCTCCTCGGCTTATTGAAATGGTCTATAACATAGTCCATATCTTCAATAACGGGAATATATTTATTATCATCATCTATGATAAAATCATGTAAACTACCCGTCCTTGCGTTGAGGCCACCGGGAAGTATGACGTCACAGTTAGGACAGTCAGTCATTACCTCCGCAAGACAGTCTTCTAAATAATCTATTCCTCTACACGATCTTGTATCTGTAGCAATTGGTGAATGACTAGGATGAACATACACGAAACAAAGGAGAAGATTTTTTGTAGATTAAAAACTGATTTGTTCAGTTAGAACTAAAAATATCATGTCTGTAAATTGAGAACTCACACGAATAACACCCTGTTCAAGTGATCGGTGTAGTCCAACAGCTACACCACCTCTATGTTTAAAATCTCTATAGTTTGCGTAGATCAGGTAATCTGGAAACTTTTCTTCAATATCTGATAAGGTTCAATTACTCTTAGTTTCTTAGTTTAGCTAGCATGGCTGGTAATAATATTGTTTAAAGTCTTCTTTAATGGCAAGTCGACAAAATCATTACTTGGGCTGTTCAAGTTACGGTTAACATAGATGTTACTAACACGATCCGTGGTAAACCGAGATACACCAATAAATACAAACTATTTCGGTGCAATAGGCCATTTCCCTTCCTCGAGTCAAATGGGTTATTTACCGCCGGAAAATACCCTGTTGACAGGATAAATACAAGCGCTGGTAGAACAGTATTAAAGAAACATTTTGTCTCAACATAGAAAGTCCAATCAATTGCATGTTATGAGGTACCTTTATCAATCCGGGCTCAATTGTTCCTAGAGTCAAATGGGTTATTTAGTACCGTAAAATACCATGTTGATAGGATAAATACAAGCGCTAGTAGAACAGTATTAAAAGTAACATTTTGTCTCAATATAAAAAGTCCAATCAATTGCATGTCATAACGTACCTTTAACAATCCGGGCTCAAATCAGATGTTGGCAGTTGGATGTGTATTGCTGCTGTGAACTGCTGTGAGCTGTAATAAGTCTACGATGTGACAGCGCGATCCACTTCCAAGCTCCCATGCGTGTACTGATCAATAGAAAGATGCGGGGACACATCAAATTTCAACGATCTTGTACTTACAATTCGTTACCATCACGATAGAAGGGAGAGTCTTGTTGAAGACAGACGGTTATTTATGACTTGTCCCACATGTTGCACTGTCTCAGTTACATTAAAGAGACACAGAGTATGTTGATAGGATCACATATGTCAAATTTTGAAATCGATGTTATTACATCGGGAACCACTAACTGTTACTGAAAATAACAAGTTAAAGGCCAATCAGTACATTAGAGCGAAAAAACGGCCATTCAAAGTCAGGATTTTGATCGAAAACCGGACAATATGGCTCGAGTGACGCGCGCAAATTCGCCAAACGTAATTTTGAAACCTTGTCATAAGCTGACAGGAAGATATATTCGGTTCGATAGTGTTTATTAGGTATTGTAAGTAATAGGTAGATTAATTGGATGCATTTTAGAGATATTATGCATAAATGGATATATTTGCAAGTCCAGTGATGAGATATGAACTGCAATCAGCATATTAGATATTTTGTAGCTTATCAAATCCAAATAACATTTTATGAAAGATACCATGATGTTCCCTTGTTTTCTCTGGATGGATAACTTCAAAGGTTCTTATATGGGATCCATGATTGTTCACCTGGGATGGCCTCGAAACATCATGTGGTGTCACAGTGAGTCTTTTCTTCAAGACTTGTTCTTCTTGGTGCCCCTCCTGTAATCTGTACACCAGAGAAGTAGCGCGCACTGACCAGTCCCAACCATCGGGTGTCATGGCTACCTACTTGACAATTCAACACATGTCTCCAAAGACCGTTCAGATCGAATTATTGATTTACCGACTTTGCATGTCATTTATCTGGATCATATCTTTCCTTTCACTTCGAGCTGGACACTATAAGGAGCCAAACACAAATGCTTAATATAAGATGTCCTGTTGATGCGGATATCTACAGTATTGGCCTGACCAATATCTAATGCAGTTTATATATGAATTGACATACGAGCGACTCCTACCGTTTTCACCCTGGATATATACCCTCCCTGGCCACTACTTCCATTTGAATCTGTCCTCTCGCTCCCCTTACCTTTCTCTCCTTTAATTAATTTCGAGAGTTGGCCAGATTTTCAATTACAAAAGTATCCGTAAGTCCTCCTCGCCAGCCTACTGCACTATCGAAGACTGGTGGTTTCTGTACATACTTATCCTGTAGCCTCACACGTCGGGCTGACACCACTTTGTCCTTGCGCTGCACATCTCATTCAAAGGTCAGTTAAGTCAGCTGTCCATGCCTACACCCCCCCCCCCCCCCCCACCCACACACACACATATTTCTGTTATGTAAGCTGCTACCTGTCTAGTTATGACCTGTTGCTGTTACTTAGAAGCGACCTCGTGGCGTGAAATTATACTATGCAGCAGTGTATTTACATTTTGTTATGCCATGTCTGTATAATGATATTTTCCTATAAATTTATATATGTATGCACCACATGGTGCGGTTTTCAGGTCAATTTCATAGGTAGTTATTTTTAGATACACCACGTGGTGCGGTTATCAGGTCAATATCAGAGGTAGTTATTTTTACATAACTGACCTCAGATCAACCGAGAGGTTGGTTATCACGAGGTTCGTTATCTGATAACCAACCTCTTGATAACCGACCTCTCGGTTCGATACGGTGAACATGTCTCGGCTACGCCTCGCCATCTTCACCGTATCGCACCTCGAAAAAAACTTACCCTCGGCTTACGGGTCGAAATGACCCTTTGCCTCAAACTGTGACTTTTGATATTCTTTAGAATTTGTTTTGATTTTCACCTTTGTATTCAGATATATTATTTCTTTAGTTTAAAATGCCATTCCAAAGAATATCAAAGGCCACAAGAACGGTAATATAAGAAAACAAAATACGGAATAAACACTCTTTATTACAGAGAATCTTTGAAGTCATTTTCATATAACATGTTCATACTGCTTTCAATTCTTGCCATTTGGTTTCCGTTAAACATGCAAACATTTACATTTATTTTAATGCAAACACTCTCGCACACAATCCCGTTGTTCACGATAAAACGAAAATGAATCAGCAAAGTGTCCTCAGTATATATGCAAGTGTTCTCTTCAACCAATGTTCGAAATCCTTTATAGGAAGTCAGTTGTCGGGAGGTCATTTGGAATGGTCCTTTTGAAATAATGCACAAGAAAGCCGACTTCAGTATCAGCAAACAATTAACTGCTATCATCCATGCGTAGTTCCTGAAACAATCAAAGGTTTAACATTAAGAATACAAACAGTTTGATATCAAGCGCTGAAAATAACACATTTCCTTTTACATACATGCCTTTTTCATATCATCACGGTTTCCCCGAAATAACTTAAGTTTGGAACTGTCATTTCTAACCACAAGCACTTGAGGCATGGATAATGCTCATTTGAACACTGTCCATACATATTGACGTATCTTTAAAACTGTATACTTCAATATCATACAAATTGACCCAATATTTAAAATTTTACTACTGGTATTTGAAATTATTTGTGGGACGGGGGTATGTGAGCTCTGCTCGCATTTACACTTGTTAAACATATATTGTAAAAAATGTTCACAATATATGTCAACGAGGAAGAACATTACAAAAACACCAATCATCAAAGAACGCCGCTTTTCGTCTTCATGCGAACCCCTGAATCTATATTTTCGACTCGTGCGAATACCCCCCATGCATCAAGTGCACAAGTTGTGTTTCTAACATCAACTTTTGAATTAATCTTTTTATTGTTTAATGGACGATTGATAGTTTCACGTACACACGAAATTTATTGAAGGAAATAACATACCAAACTGATCTCAAAGTCAGAAATCTAGCTAATACCCAAATATTTCTGCATTTTATATACACAACTAGATTAGCGTTTGCGGGACACCGCAAAAGCAGAGCAGCCCCGAAACTTGGGGTTTCGACTTACCCTGTTCCTCCTTCTACAATCCTGAACATATTGAGCATTTTATTGTGACCTTGACTTTTGACACTCAAGGTCACGCAGTCAATGAATGAAAAGCTTAATGGGATTAAGTTATATCCAAATAAGTTGCACATTGCAATAACACAAATCTCATGACCTTGACCTTTGACCTTCAAGGTTACACAATCAATGAACATTTTTCATTGAGGATAACAATCATCTATTGATTAACAGTGTTCATTGTTAAAATAAAGCATTTTCGCAAAACCATGCTAAAGTAATGACCTTGCTGTGACCTTGACCTTGGACGGATTGTAGCGAAAACCTTTTCATTTTTTTTCACTCTTCCAAGGATAATACATAACAAGTTAGAGCTTCATAGCACAGAAACTTTACAAGTTATCGCGTTTACAAGGAATTTTTTAGTGATTTTATAGCTCGTGACCTTGACCTTTGACCTTGAAAGTGAACATGTCAAAATCGTTCCCCCGAGGTATAAGCAGTAAGTTAGGAATACAAGTTCTGGAAAGCTTAGTAGAAAAAAGTTATAGCCATGAGTATGAGCGCGGTGGCGGCGGCGGCGGCGGCGGCAACTGCACAAAAACTGAAAGCAGCCCCGTCCTTAGACGGGGCTGCTAATAACAAAAATCATTTATCAAGCAGAAAATGCGTGCAAATGGGACAGGCTTCTTTTGATTCCTTGTAAACAAATTTCCGAGTCTATTACATGAAACAACAAATAAAGTATACTTTACGATCAATCTCACCTTAATTGCCTCCGGAAAAGACCTCGAAACATCGGCAAATATATCTGTTTGACACCGGCCGCAGAGAACACTCCATTGTCCCAACCTTCTTGAAACCATGTGCGTTAGGTTGTGTGCTGCACGTGAATTTTTAGGAGTTGCTTAGCAACTTGGCGTACAAGAATTTCCGTGCATCACAAGATGAAATAGACATCGTCCGTGCAGCCACACAATTCTCATTCTCTCCCCACAGAGGCAACTCAGTCATACCTGAATTAGCCTCTGTTCCATTACGCCAAAATCCTGGGGTTCCGGCAGATCGCCCTAGCGGCAAAAAGTTGTAACTTGAGATATCTCCCTTATTTGCAGCCAATGATAGCACCTTTTGGATGTCCACGACTTCGGGAATACTCAACGGTCGCTCAGTGACTTTCAAAAGAATCATGCCTTTAGGTTTCTTTTTCATTAACAGTGTGAGTCTCAGGGAGGGAAACTATTACAAAATCAGATATGTATAGGGTTTTTCATTAGAAACATATTGTTTTATAATTGTGTAAATTGTTCTTCGTTTTATGATAAATTTTATTTTAATAATTCACCAAATAAAAACCAATGAGAAGGTAAAAAGCGATTGTTTTGTTGAAGGAAGAGTTATCTACCTTTGATGCGGATCCACACGGGAATAGCCGAACTTTTGCGAATGACCACTTTTGAAACGGCGTCGCTGATTGCACAACTAACTTCGATTGCCTCCAATCAGATTTCTACCTTTCTATCCCGTATGTTAGCCGTAATAGAACAGAGGCTAATTCAGGTATGACTGAGTTGCCTCTGTGGGGAGAGAATGCACAATTCTTGACTTGTGACGGAATATTCACATTTGCCACCAAAAACAATTTCGTTGACGTCCGCTTAAAATTTGTATCAAAATCATTAATTTGTAGTTCAGTTCAATGTGGAAATTGAAGGATAATAGCTTGAGAAAAGAATAAAAACGGTTGATTTTGCCTTAGAATTGTATTACCGACGACTTCGCCAGTATAATATCAAACTGCACGTGGAACAGGCGCAGTGTTAAAATGAAATTGATCCATTCCTCAGGAGTGGTGGTTAACCACGCTGGACACGATTTTCACTTTTGAACTCATTTTTAACAACCTAATATTCGACTAATATTGATAATTTCATTAAAAATGGAAAAAAGTTTTAAAATAACCATGTGATGTATGTGAAATAATGACCTTGACCTCGTGAATACCTGTGATAATCATCTCGCTGATCGCTCGATGGTTATCACAGATATTCACTCAATCAGCGGTCATTATTTCAACCATAACTGACCTCAGAGCAACCAAGAGGTCGGTTATCACGAGGTTGGTTATCTGATAAGCAACCTCTTGATAACCGACCTCTCGGTTCGATGCGGTGAACTTATCTCGGCTACGCCTCGCCATCTTCACCGTAACGCACCTCGAAACAACTAACCGGGATTTTCCGAAAGCAAGCCCAGGGCTTCTATATACCGACAAAGGCGTTTTTGACAACTGAATTTTGAGACTAAATAGTCAAAAAGTCTGTATATGTTTCATGTAGCTAATGTTTCAATGTTGCATCTGCAAAAGCTTTATTGTGTCGTATATGTCCAAACAAGCGCTGAATTAGCTAGTTTAAAATACGTGCTATATAGTGGCTTTTAGTTTTGGGAGAAAAATTTAATACTTGAAGGGGTTTCTCCTATGTAAGTTTTGATAACATGTTTAAGGGAATGTCCTTGTTAACGTCTTTGAGAGGCATTTTGGAAGTTGTAGTGACAATAATGCAGAGGACTATATGGATTACAAACTCTTTGTTCATTGTATGCGACGTTTCCACACATATTCTTGTGTCGTTCTCAAGCAGAGGAGAGCGACACAAGAATCTGTGTCGCAAAGTGGCATACAATGACCAAAGAAGTTGTCATCCATATATTCCTCTGCATTACTGTCCATGTTAGTTATCTTTGGGATGTAAATGTAATTTATCGGATGTAGCGGTGGCTGTGACGGAACAATACTTCATTAACCAATGAAAGACGGAATCAGTCTGTTCAGCTTGTTAGCACAACGTATCGTTACGTCATTGTTACCCAACGTATATGATCAGAAACGATTTAAATTTAGTTCGGCTTATTGACTCATGCAATGTAGCGAGAAGACAGAAGATACGAAATTGACATACAGTCGAATGATTTGGCTTCGATTTCCTTGATTGGTTGTACTTACGTTTAGTCAGCTGCCGGGCAACGTCTACGCGTTTATTCATTTCATTAAGAATTCTCTCTATTATATGATCAGCGATGAAATACTTGGTTTGTCAGTGAAATAATATGTCTATTATATCGTCACTGGTCACAGCGATGTGTAAAAATGGGAGTAACTTTTCAGTTTTAAAGTGATTATAATAACATATTTCATTTAAAAAAGTCATATAATAAATAGAATCCTCTAATGTCATTAACCCTTTATCAATGGACAATCAGTTATCTTGTTTTATGTTCGATAATGCCCGCTGTTTTCAGCACAACGGGTTGTTCCAATAACCCACCCCAAGTTCATTCGTTTTACAATCTCGATGGAAACTATCACTTACTATCCCGTTATATTCGAAAACAATAATGTTTTCCTATATGATATCCCTACAGAACAATAATGGTAGTAGTAATTCACCAAGTATTAACGATATGATATAGATTTGCTAAACGCACAAAAAACAGCTGACGTACAGCCATGACTTTTAGTCCTTCTAGTCCGGCACATGTACCATCTAGACTTATATTAAGTCTCTGAAATCTCATTTTATTAAATTTTTAAAAGGAGCCTCAGACAAATGGAGATCCCAGATCTAGACTTGCTTCCATGGGGTGAATTATATGCTCAAGCGTCTGTGTGTACCATCGTGTGTTAATCTAGTATATTTTCGAGTACAACTACTTCGTCTATTTGTTGCCATGTTGATATATAAAACTAGAATGTATTGAAATGTCAGTGTTTAAAAATAAAGCCCGTCCGCCAGTCCTTGAACTGGCTACTCTTTGACAGGACTGGTTACCTTTTTGTCAGGTCTGGTAACTTTTCAAAAACCTTTCATTATATTCCACTAAGCAATTGCCCAATTTACCTTCAGGACAGGCTAGGTGTCCAATCTTTTTTATACACTGGAAATGTGCGAGTCATATATCCTTGCCTTAGCGATATCCATTAATGGTTCAGAGTTCATAAAAAGCTTGCAGTAACACCCCCTCCTCTACATATCTGCCTTAGTTCGTTCGTTATAACAAATACAAAGACAGGACATATTTAGGGCGATATTTGGAAAGGTATTGTCTTATCACATAGCACATATCATAAAACCCTTCTTCGCATCTGCTTCTACTAATTATACAACAGGATATAATTTATGTCATATTTATGTTATTCCAGTGGACTTATACTCGATATTTCGTTGAAGCATAAATAATTTTTATGAGATGAATTTTGTACAAATCTATTAATGAGATGATGATGCACAACGGTCGAGTTTCCGATGCGTTGTATGTGCCTTTAGAGACAAACGACATACAAAAGGCCGTGTTACCTATGCGGTGTATATTTCTTTGTTGACCAACGACCCAAGGGAACATACAATAAACGAAATCATATATATATCACAATATCGCTTGTTTCAATCTGCAGTGGTGTGCCATAATTATGTCATATTTATGTTATTCCAGTGGACTTATACTCGATATTTCGTTGAAGCATAAATAATTTTTATGAGATGAATTTTGTACAAATCTTTGTCAAACTTTGCAAGGGAATTTAAAACTATCTCAGAATTAAATTATTTCAAATAATTATTTCAATAACTATTTAGCAAATGACATCCCATTTCAAGTAAATATTTGCTGTAAAACATGTCTCCCATAAGCAACCATGTTAAACATCTGCAGTAAAACAGGTCTCCAATTAGCCACCATGTTAATCTTTTACAAAAATATACATATGATGATTTAAGTGATACCATTAAAAAAGGAAACATGGTATACAATAATGAAAAGTATGCAAAGTTTGAAAACGATTCAAGCACACGGAATTCATTTAATGACAATTATTTAGTCTACACTAAAAAACATGGAAGTCTATGAGAATAACGTCACTCATGAAGTAACTATGACACACCACTGTATACATTATGGCAGATTGGACCAACCGAGATTGTGATATAAGGATCTACCACAATATTTGCCCTTTTGATAATGATAATTTCTTCTTTTTTTACTCAAGTTTTCTTATATTTATTTATCAGCAGCAAAAATTTACAAATACATTTGAATGCGAGGTTTATCAAAAAAGATATATTTTATACAATAAACGATATCCTTTACGAAAATATAAAAAGAGAAATTTCAAATTGGTAATAAAGTGCTATTTACAAGAATAAAGTGGTAATTGCCCATTAAATAGTGGTTATTACCTCTTTTGAATGAAATTTCACAAATCAATTCTGAGCCCTGTAGACTTTCGTAATCTTTAGATTTGTTATACAACAAAGCACGAGACATTCTAAGGCCCATACTAAATACTTTGAGTGACCACTGTCCAACGAACTGACCGAGCTCCTACTGTGAACCAATAACCACACATGTCCGGAGGTCATAATACTCAATGTGTTAATAAATATCAAGATAAAATCGAAATCGACAAATGATAGGCTACTGTAGGATTTTATCAGTGAACGACCAGCCATAACTATACCACATTATTTGCCCTTCTTATTATCATAATTTCTTTCCCCCCTAAAATCATTATTAACTAGTAGCTAAAAAAAGCAATTTACTATTTTTTTCAAAAAACAAGGTTGAGCATAAATGATATATTGTTCATCAATTTGTCAGTATACACGACTTTTGATTATCTTTGAGCACTGGATTTTGGGGGAAATAAAAGTAACCAATTGTCAGACTTATCATGTCATTGTTCATACTATTTTATTTGTAACCTGATATTGTGTCAATAACAATGCCTGTAACTTGAAAATATAGAAAAAAAATATTAAAAATTGCCATTGATTTCACAGTGTATAGTCTTCCCAACATGTAAATTTCTTTCGAATGATCATGGAAAAATATGTTTTGTGAATAAATATACTTAATTTCCATGTGTAGATAAAAATAAATTCAGATAGAATTGTATGAAGTAACAAATGATAACAACCTAACGTCAAAAACAAAAAGATTGTTGTTAATTTCAAAGACTATGATTAAGTTATGCAATCCACGGTCTAACCATTATGCATTTCTAAACGAAATTATTGAAATAACCTGAATCACGATTTATGATAATGATACACTTTTAATTCTTAAAAAAATACTTAATTCTTAATACTCTACAATATTTCACGCGTTGTATATTATTATTATTTACATTCCTAATTAACCATATATCAGCCATTCATATGGATTCATATTTTAAATAGAATGTAAAACATATAATATCATAACGAGATTGTAAAAACAAAACAATTAAAATTTGCTGACATACCTCATTTGAATAAGCACCAACTAGCTGCAGTGTCCACGAACCTACGAGAACTTGTGTTTTTCACTTTAATGTTAGCAATGTAACCAAAAGGTCACAGGGGTCAGGGGTCACGGGAAAGCGATACGTAGCCATCCAGAGTATATCACAAGGTGGTAGCGGAACATTTCCAGTGTGTGAGGAGTGCTAGAGATTATATTTTAAAGCGTTCTTGGGGTTTACTGACATTTTCTGACAAATTGAAAACTTACACAAGTCACCTCTTTTTAAATTCAACGAGAAATAAACTTCATATTAGTTTAAAAGAAATAGTTCCTTAAATGTTTTAATTCGGTCTTGTTAAATCGACGTTAACTAAATTCTCGATAAGTGTCTTGTAAACTGCTTTTGTAAGTATCTTCACCGAAATGCAGAATTTTATACAATAAAGAAGTTAAAGTATCCATCAAAAAACTTTTTTCTCATCAAACCAGCATGCAAAGTACCTCTCACAATAGGTAAAAAGGTTTAATTATAGAATTTTATTAAGCGCCACCTATTGTAAACTGAAATGCGGTACTCTGGGTATGTTATGGTAAATGGAATTAATTAACCACTCAGATTGGTTATCTATCGACTAATTATTTACTAATTATTCTTAAAAGACAGTGAAACATGTGATGGAAGGAATCTGTCGTTTCTACCATCTTAAAGGATTGTGCTATCTAATATTGCTGAATGTTTTCGTTGTTGTTGGGTTGAAGTTTAAAGTCTTCTTTCACCATACGGTGATGTCGACGTGGGGTCTATGCCTTAGTTATTTCCCCCAAAAAGGGGATAGGTCATAGTCACCCAAGTAAAGTTAATAAAAGTTCTAAAGTGATTAAAAAATAAATATAATTAATTTAGAATTTGGAATAGAGTGGGAGAGGGGGGTTGATTTTATGAATTGAAAATAAATAAATAGTGGTGTGAACTTGAAAGAGATAGAAAGAAAATATTGTGTATGGGAAATTATATTGAGGTAAAAAGCTTTAAAGTAGTATTTGAAATGGGATTTTTATTTGTGATAAAATAAGATTGTAGTTGAATATTTGTGATTGAATTGTATTTATAGTTAATTGAAATTAGTTATGTTTTATAATTAAATTTATTGATAAGTGAATGAATGGAGTAATACTTATCTTTTTGGTTTGATATACTTAGTCCGTTATTTGCCGTTGTTTCCAGTTGTTATCTTCGCAATGTGCGTTTTTTCTTTCTTGAAGGTCGTCTGATTGGTATTGTACCTATGCAAAGTGCAGGGGGTAGTCACACCATACACTTAAGGTAGAATACCTGTCCTCCCCACTGAACCCGGTCAGAACCAGGCAGTGAGGGTTTTGAGGTTTGGTACTGAGAAAATTACCAGTTATACTTTAGTAAAGCGCCGGGGGTAGCCACACCGTGCACTTTTAATGAAGAGTTTTAACCATTTTGCCCTGTGCCCAAGTCCTGCCAGTTATCCCAAATATGGGAGTGATAAATACTAGTTTAGGTAATAGGTGGAAATCTCCCGTTGGGAGCCTATATGCCTGTTTGTATAGGCTTGCGCGAGTGGTCCAGAGATCATGTATCTCGTGAACCCCTCTCACCAACCAGCTCTGGACGCAGGTCGCCATGACCAGTCGAAGAAGGTTTCAGAGATCAGTCTCGCTTGCGTAGGGTCCTTCTGGGAGTTTTACTTGATAGTACTGGGTATGTCCCCAGTTGCCTTTAAAGTTTTAGTTGTATTCATCTGTTGTAATTGATGTAACAATGCTCTTAATTTATTTTTTAGTAAATGGTATCTTGACATTATTGCTGTGGGTTAGACCTGCTTTTGCTGCTCGGTCGGCTCTTTCATTGCCTGTTAGGCCTATGTGGGAAGGCACCCATATAAATCTAACATTGTTGATATCCTGAGTTAGATAATTATACCCCTGGTAAATTTGATGTAGAAGTTCATGACTATTTTTTCCGTTTTGTTTTGTATAGCTTGCAGTGAGCTGAGTGAATCTGTAAATATAGCTATATTTCTGTGTTTGTAGCCTTTACTGATAATGAGTGCTTGTCGAATAGCTACAAGTTCAGCTGTGAAGACAGAGGTTTTGTCTGGTAGTTTAAGGGATATATCTTCATCACCTGTGTGAGTGAAGGCTATCCCAGAGCCTACTCTTCCTTTTTCATCTTTAGAACCGTCAGTAAGGATTTGAATGTAATCAGTTTGATTGTAGTTTTGTTCTATATAGACTTGAGTGTTACTGAGGTCACTAGGTTTTTGATTACTTTTGTCTATGAGGTCTTTCAATTTGATATCAACTTGGATATCGGGGATGTCTGGAGGTTTTAGGATATGCTTGGTATATTGGTAAGAGATAACGTCTAATGTATCAACGTCATATTTGTTTATGTGTTTTTTCATGGTAACACCAAATGGTGTTGGTATTTTTTTACTCTTTTTGGCATTATTTGTTTCTTTCGTGTGATATTATTTTGTAAACATGGCTTATGCTTTGATCTAACAATAAAGTTGGTAATATTATCTTCCCATTCTTTTTTCTAGCGGGAGTTCGCCTAGTTCATGTCTGACTAGTTCCATTGATGTGCCACTTAGGCATCCTGATATATATCTGTAAGCTTGATTTTGTATGGTTTTTAGCTTTTGTATGTTGGTTTGACTGGTGTCGCACCAAGCTTCTGCTCCATAGTGCAGTTTGGATTTAATCAGAGATTTATATAGTAAGAGTACCATTTCCTTGCTGCTGCCCCACCTGGTGTGAGAATATTCGTAATATATTGAGATCTTTTTTGCATCTTTGTGACAGTTCAACAATATGTTGATTTCATGTTAGATATTCATCAACGATTATGCCTAGAAATTTTACATACTTAACTTGGTTTAATGGTTCTTCATTAATGTATAATCTCAGTGGTCTGCAGTCGGCTCTGGATGTTGGCCGAAAGAGAATTGATACAGTTTTGCTTGTGGATAATTGAAATCCCCAGTTTTGGGTCCATTCATTTACTTTGATTAAGGCTTTTTGTAATATTTCTGGAGCTACATGTTGATGTTTGTGACTGACCCAAAAGGCCCCGTCGTCGGCGAATTGTGAGGTGTTCACTTGTTTCGGTAGTTTGTGAAATAGATCATCTATCATAATATTGAACAAGGTTGGTGATATGATACTTCCTTGTGGGGTTCCATTTTCTAAATTGTAGTTGTCTGATATTTGATCATCTGTTTTAAGACGAAAAGTTCTGTCTGACATAAAGTCGTTAATAAAGTTTAACATTTCCCCTTGTATGCTCTTTTTCTTCAAGTTACCTTTTATATCAAGCCTGTTTTCCAGACCACGTCAAATGCTTTACTGAAGTCAATGTCTCCCCCCGAAGGGTCGGGAGACATATTGGTTTTAGCTGAGTTCCCGTCGGCGTTCCCATTTCGTTTCCGGAGCATATCTCTAAAACTATGTGACCGATCATCATCAAACTTGGTATACTGTCTCTCCATATCATGTAGATGTGCCTTTTGTAGGTTATTATTTTGTGTCAATAGAATACATTAAGCATTAACGTACAATTATCAGTGAAAAAGAGTTAAAATATAAAATTATCAAAAACGTGCTTTGCCCCTTTAAAGCAACTTCGTGGCTCCCTTTGTGATGATACATGAATTGTTTAAACATCTTGTCAATATTTTAAAATATACTTCTGAGACTTAATGTTTGTCGAAAGAGGATGCAATGATGCATTCTAGTCCTTGTCAAATCTAACTAGATTAGCGTTTGCGGGATACAACAATAAAAGAGCAGCCCCGAAAACTCCAGTTTTCATCTTCTACAGCAAATTGGGCGTTCTCTCGCTCATTCAAGGTCAAACAATAAATGAACACTTTTCATTGAGTATAAAAACGGCCAATAGCTCTGTAGCTCATCAGGCCTCATATCTAATTTTGCTGTGGGGTGTGGCCAATGTGGTTTCCCTCTTTTATGGGGCCACAGGGCCACCAAAGCTACAATTTATAGTCCTCACTAGTCAAGGAGTCTGTACACACAATTTCAGTTTTCTAGGCCTTTATGGTTCTTGAGAAGATAAAAATAGGTTTTAAGAATGTTGCCCCTGTTACCCTTATTAGAGGCCACAGGACCATCAAAGCTACAATTTATAATCTTCACTAGCCAAGGAGTCTGTACACAAAGTTTCAGCTTTATAGGCCTTATGGTTCATGAGAAAAAGTCGAAATTCCACAAAGTTAACGGACGGATGGATGGACGAACGCTGGACACCATACCATGCCATAAGACCTAAAAATCACAGAACAAGAGAAATAAATCCTTGTCTTCTCATTGATCACTGCCTGAAAAGGGCACCTGCTTTCCTGGTTAATTATTATTCTTAATCAGATCAAGGTAATTCATTGAAACTTTCTTATTTTCAAAAACCAAAAAAACATGAACACAATTTTATTTTTAAGTTTGTATTTTTGGCAAACAGAAGTAATGCATAATGAAATATATCACAATGATTTTCCAAATACAATCCAATAATAATTCCATATACATTCTTGCTAATGCAACCATACAATAAAAATAACAGGTTGTACAAAGCAATATATATATATAATACAGATCAAACTCTTGAACTTCAAACATTGATTCAATACTTAGAAAATAGACATGTTCCTTGTAGAGTGATAATTATTGTTTAAATTATCTGATTCACGAGTTCAATATTTCACACACAAGAATGTTACTTCATAACTTTGAAAAGGAAAAATTCCATTTTATGGTCTTCTAATTCAGATATAAGCTAATTATGTTGTAACTTGTAATCAATAAATACTAGATTCAGTACCTATGGCGTCTTAAATATTTTTGCAACAAATTCCCAAATGAGCAAGTGTAAGCAAGCTCTTCTAATGAAAACAATGTAGTCCTTTCCCATCAACTTATCTTAGTATTGATTAACAAATTTACTGTCTTACAAAATAACTTAAAAGTCACATTTAAATTTTGCTAACTTGATCTCAATTTCTAATACAAATCATGAACAACAATGTGTGAATAGAATCAAATTGCCAACGAAGGTGCACATACACTTCATCGCACTTCTATACAACATGAAAACTCAAGGTCATATTTGTTTTAAGATCTTCCTGAGGTATGTAAAGCTCTTTCAGAAAAGCAATCATTCAGAATAATCTGATTACCCTTTCAAGTCATCTTACCCTACTCATGTATATATATACTTACTGTATATTTGCATTTCAGTCAACATATCAAATTAATGCCCATGATATTCATATGAACGAATCGACTTAGTAAGGTAAGTTCCTGATCTATCTGCTGCCTTCGTGTCCTCAGAATTCTGCATTTCAGCAGGAAGATTTCGTTCACGCCACCAGAGAGGCGTTTGGTTTTGTGACATGACTAATCAAAACAACTCTTTGGGTTCTCCACATTGCAAGAAAATTGTTTGATTTAAAGTTTTCAGCATGTAATATATTAAAGATTGCAATTGTTGCAGGATATCTATTTTCTGTGGGCAACAAAACACTCGCTTGTGAGTAGTAGGTCTTTCAGGAGGTGTAGTCACAAGTTGTAGTAGGTCTTTCAGGAGGTGTAGTCACAAGTTGTAGTAGGTCTTTCAGGAGGTGTAGTCACAAGTTGTAGTAGGTCTTTCAGGAGGTGTAGTCACAAGTTGTAGTAGGTCCTTCAGGAGGTGTAGTCACAAGTTGTAGTAGGTCTTTCAGGAGGTGTAGTCACAAGTTGTAGTGGGTCTTTCAGGAGGTGTAGTCACAAGTTGTAGTAGGTCTTTCAGGAGGTGTAGTCACAAGTTGTAGTAGGTCCTTCAGGAGGTGTAGTCACAAGTTGTAGTAGGTCTTTCAGGAGGTGTAGTCACAAGTTGTAGTGGGTCTTTCAGGAGGTGTAGTCACAAGTTGTAGTGGGTCTTTCAGGAGGTGTAGTCACAAGTTGTAGTAGGTCTTTCAGGAGGTGTAGTCACAAGTTGTAGTGGGTCTTTCAGGAGGTGTAGTCACAAGTTGTAGTAGGTCCTTCAGGAGGTGTAGTCACAAGTTGTAGTGGGTCTTTCAGGAGGTGTAGTCACAAGTTGTAGTGGGTCTTTCAGGAGGTGTAGTCACAAGTTGTAGTAGGTCTTTCAGGAGGTGTAGTCACAAGTTGTAGTGGGTCTTTCAGGAGGTGTAGTCACAAGTTGTAGTAGGTCTTTCAGGAGGTGTAGTCCGATGTGTCAACAAGAGGTGGAGACACATTTATGAATGGGATGTAGAGGCATGCACGAACACATGTTGTAGAAGGTTGTCTTAAAATGTGGTGTCGACAGATTGTGAACACAAGTTGTAGTAGGTTATCTTAAAATGTGGTGTCCACAGATTGTGAACAGGAGTTGTAGTAGGGTGTCTTAAAATGTGGTGTCGACAGATTGTGAACACAAGTTGTACTAGGTTGTCTTAAAATGTGGTGTCGACAGATTGTGAACATGAGTTGTAGTTGATACATTAATGGAGTTGTCAAATGTCTGAAAATGTGGTGTAGACAGATGTGCAGACAGGTGTGTAAACAGGAGGTGTAGACAGATTGTCAACACGAGGTGCAGACAGGTGTGTAAACAGGAGGTGTAGACAGATTGTCAACACGAGGTGAAGACACATTTATAAATGTGATAATGTGATGTAGACACATATATGAACTTGATGTGTAGTTGGATGTCTGTAAATGTGGTGTAGAAAAATGTGTCAACACGAGGTGTCAGGTGTGTATATATATATGTTTGAACACGAGGTGTAGACAGATTTTAAACAGGATGTAGACAAATGTATGATCATGCATAGTTCATGTTTCACTCCTTGCACTCCTGCATCTCCTTGGTGAGGGACATGGCAGTGTGTAGACTCTCCATCTCTTCAAACACCTCCCTGGAAACAAGAGGAAATGTTATTCAAAAAATCGCTTATAGCATAATAAACAACAGAGCAAGTCTTCTACAAACCTCATTTAAATCAAAGGCAAGGGATGAGCAAGATACTTCAACATCTTCTTCATAAAAATACACAAAATTGGGTGTAGAAGATACTCATTCAGATGGAATGCAGATATTTTATATTCTTTTAACTCATAAAAAGAACCTCATTTTAGTGATTTGATCCTTGTATCCAGCTTATACTTTACCACATTTATAAACAATGATTTGTGCTGAAAGATGACCAGCAACCTACTTGCACATGTAGAAGAAAATGTATCCACTCCTCTCCCTCCTCAGTTTGATTTCACTCTCTGCCAACCTGGACACATGGGCGTCGTCAAAGCTGAGCCACGCCTTTTTCTTCATGTCATACACATCACTGATGTAGTGACCTAGAGTAAATGATGAATTCTATTTTATTTTCAACACTGTCAGGCCACACAAAAGACACCTCATTGGTGAAGACAGAAAAATATTGTACAATCTTTAAACAGAAACATAAAATCTAGTGACCTATAGTGTATATATATATGTATATAGATACAAATTGGAAATTGAATTGACCTTGCCAAGAGACATATATGTATATATATGACCTATATGAATTATCACAATCTCATTAAAATCAGCGAGAACCTTTAACAACATACAAGGCAAAAACATACCCAATTTAATCCTTGAGAGAAGAAGAGACTTTAAAATTCATGGTACAATAATCAGACTGCAATGTTCGTTATGTTGTAGAAAAAATTCCAAAAATACTTAGTTTGCTATGAAGACAATTTTCAGATAACTAGAAGAGTATCTTACTTATTTTCAACCAACATTATTAGGGGAGAAACTTGAGTACGATTTAAATTACTCCAAAAATCTCCTCATATGAAAGAACCATATTGCAACTCTCAAATCGCTAATCGGAAGGATACATAGAGGATATCTGTCTTTTCTTGACTAGTACCATGTTTATCTCATCGAGTGAGGTAGAAAGTTAATATTTTCACGAGAATTGTTACCTGACGTCAAACTCTTGAACTTGACGTCACTCGAGTGGTGATAAAGTTTATCACCACTCAGTAGAGTGAGGATAAAGGTTATCGCCACTGTAGCCAGAAAGAGGGTTTATTTCACTGATAGAACAAAGTATCTCACCCCCAGTCATATAATAAACACGTAGATTGAGTTAGTTATTGTTTTACGCCGTAAGGGCAGTATTTCAGCCATTAATTGTAAATGTGAAGATGAGTTGAACCGACCTGCTGTGGAGCTGTGTCCTATATGATTGACAATGCTGACGAGACGATAGGAAAATGGCAAGGTGCCACTCTGAAAAGATAAAAGATAAAGATTTAGAGAGTGGGTAAGTTTAAATGAAGAATTTGAGATTTATTCCTAATTTTTAACTCCTTTCAATGGCCCCTCCCAATCTAGAGCACACAAAGTGATTATCCATTAGGTTTTTCTTTTCTCGGAGAGGTTGACAGCAATAGGCAGCTAGCCTTTTTACCAATTCCTTTCTTCTTTAAATAAATATTGTTTAAACCATTTTCTTTTCTCATAAATTCTGACATTACAGAAACATGCATTTAGAGATTGTATTGTCAAGATTAGTTAATAATGTTTGAAGAACTGCCTTGTGACATGTGGTTATTCAATGTGTAAAATAAAGATAATTACTCATTAGTGGCACGTCAAATAGTTTCATCACAATTATGGGTCTGTAACTTTGAATGTCATCTTGAAGGATACGTTAAACAATAGGTGCATTCCTACATCTTTGAACAATATATTTTCTCTTTCTCATGAAATATATCAAGAGTTTTACCTCAATTTCTGCTCTCTTTTGTTTAATATGCTTTATTTCATCACTGGTTGGCCTCAGAATGGGTTGTTCTTTTACTACAGGCTGTTTATTTTCAGGTTTTAAGTTTTCCTTTTCTTCTGAACATGTAAGATCTGTAACAGGATAAAGATATCATTATATAATCAGTGAGCATTCAATATTTTAATCTAACAAGATGTGTTTGTGAAACACGAATGCCCCCGGATGCATCCTGCTCGCTGTGTCAAGGTCAAGGTCACAAGGTCAAATGTCATGGTGTCATCTGAAAGGTCTCATGTCAAGGGATCCATATGTCAAGTATCAAAGAGCTAGCTCTCACCAATCAAAAGTTATGACCAAGGTTAAAGTTTTTGTGGACAAACGGACAGACGGACGGACGGACGGAAAAGGTCAAATATCATGGTGTCATCTGAGAGGTCTCATCACAAGGTATACACATGTCAAGTATCAAAGACCTAGCACTGACAGTATAGAAACTATAGCCAAGGTTTAATTTTTTTCGGAAAAGGCTCGCTGTGTCAAGGTCAAGGTCACAAGGTCAAATGTCATGGTGTCATCTGAAAGGTCTCATCACAAGGGATCCATATGTCAAGTATCAAAGAGCTAGCTCTGACCAATCAAAAGTTATGACCAAGGTTAAAGTTTAAAATGCTCGCTGTGTCAAGGTCAAGGTCACAAGGTCAAATGTCATGGTGTCATCTGAAAGGTCTCATCACAAGGGATCCATATGTCAAGTATCAAAGAGCTAGCTCTGACCAATCAAAAGTTATGACCAAGGTTAAAGTTTTTTTGGACAAACGGACAGACGGACGGACGGACGGAAAAGGTCAAATATCATGGTGTCATCTGAAAGGTCTCATCACAAGGGATACACATGTCAAGTATCAAAGACCTAGCACTGACAGTATAGAAACTATAGCCAAGGTTAAAGTTTTCGGAAAAGGCTCGCTGTGTCAAGGTCAAGGTCACAAGGTCAAATGTCATGGTGTCATTTGAAAGGTCTCATCACAAGGGATCCATATGTCAAGTATCAAAGACCTAGCTCTGACCAATGAAAAGTTATGACCAAGGTTAAAGTTTTTGTGGACAAACGGACAGACAGACGGACAGACAGACAGACAGACGGACGGACGGACGGACAGACGGACAGGTGAAAAACAATATACCCCCGGAATCTCCGATTCGGGGGCATAAAAACACAGTAAGTATGTAAATAATAATAGTATTAACAAGTTTTAAATCACTGAGCATCTTCATCATCATGAATCATTATTCATCACTCTTCAACTAGAACATATTTGCAGAATCAATTAAACATACTTCTCATAGAATTCACATTTAGTATTTTTAAATCGAAACCAATTTCAACCTGACAGAGCAAGACCTACCTATTTCTTCATGTGATTTTCCTGTCACAGCTTCAACTGGTTCCGGCTTCACAACCACATTTTCATTTTTGTCCAATTTCTGCTTATCATCCTCGAAGATGTAGTCGATCTCCGACTGGGTCAAAGTTTCAGCCTTCTTGCTCTGGTTCTCAGTGACAGAGTCGGAGGGTCGGCTGGTGAGTATTTCACTTCCAAACATTTCCTCATCATTATCACTCAGGATCTGAGCCATCACAGCTCCGTCAACCTCGTCAAAAGCTTCTCCCACATTTGAATCACTCTGTTGGAAAGAAAGGCAAGAAATAAGCTAATTCTTTAAATTTATTTATGTTAAGTTTGGGTTTACATCACCAAGTACAAATTGCAAACATTTGGATTGCTGAGGTGAAACAGACACGTGACCTTTATTGATGCAAGAAACTTCACTTCTGACGTAAAAATGTTAAAACCTGGTTACAAGCACATTTTTCAATTCATCAGACAGACATGTGTGAGTCAGTTATTGTTTAACGCAGCTTGGGCAATATTTCACCCTTTCAGGACGAGATAGGTTTGACCAAATCAAGTTTAAAATCCTCCCATTTTAGAGAAAAATTAAAATAAAAGTACCGAGGGTACAGAAGCTCACCTTAAAATGAATGATGTGGTAAAATGGTTTAATTATACATGTAACCATCTTTTATAAAATTGATTATGGCTGCCATCATGATTTTTTTTTCTTTTAAAATACTAGTCTTCTTTTGGAAACGACTAGAGCTTGAACAAACATTAATACACGAATGATATAATCATGGTAAGTTAACAAGCAGTAGGTTTTTGTATAACTTTTTTGTATATCTATGGCTGAATTGGTGACCATCTTGTACTTTTTAATCTTCAAAATGCTACTTTTATGTGGGCATCCGTATTAATTTCATTATGATATCTTGATTGGTTTAGGTGTATCCATTTAAATGTCATTCATTACTTACAGGATGGTGGGCACATACATTTGTTTTGTAGTGAATCATTAATATGATTTCAAGATTATTTCACTGATGGTTATGCTGCATGGGATATTGAGAATCCCAAGAGTACAGATTTTTCAAGGAAAATGAATGACTGATTGAGAGGAAAGTCATAAACACAGCAATGCATAAGACACGTTTATTTTGTTCACATAATATTTACATGTCAAGTGACCATGAGATGTCTTTCATTAAAGTATCATTTTATTTAACACTCATACAGTACTATAATGGTAAATATTTTTGCATTGTCAAATCAACAGAGATATGACAAATCAAATTTCCTCACTTTTCTTACTAAACCCTTTTCGATTTTCATCTGCATATTTATTCCACATCAACTTATCATGTAGATTGCTAAACACAAAGCTTATTGTAGACAAGTTTTGTGTAAGTTGTTATTCTTAGAAAGAACATATCACTGTCATGAGAATACAAGTCCATAACTTTTATTGCATACACATGGGCCATGGCCATATAGCATAATGCTCTACCATATCAATGGGTCAGGTTGATTATGCAACAGACTAGCAGCTGACACTGTGATGCTAGCAGCCTGCCTTGGGATGTGTATTAGACAGCATAGTTGAATATCTGAACTCTGGTTGACCCCTTATGTGTGATATTTAAAGGAATATAAGGGAGATGCCATTGTTTAAAATTTAACATGTTTAATGTGATTTGGTTTTTGCAGCTAGTTGCCATAAAGATTTTAAACAAATTAATCAATTATGTTTGTCATTCATCTTAATTTTTTTTAGAAACACTTAAAAATATAGAACAACTTGCACGACAATCTTAAATATTCCATATTTAAGATAATATTATGATTAGTAAGTTCAAATTAGAGAATTTATATGGTGCCAGTGATCACTTGATGAAAGCTTAAAATTTTATAATAATGATGTGTCATCTGCAGCTGAAAAGTCAATATGGCTGTCATGGCGGTCATCTTGGATTCTCAAAACTGAAACGTCTACCTTTCTGTGAGGAATCACCATGGGTATAACATAATACAATTTCAGAATGATATCTGTATTCGTTTAGAAGGAGTAGTCTTTTTCATGAAATCTAATTGAAAATTCAATATGGCTGTCATTGGCGGCCATCTTGGATTCTCAAAACTGAAACGTCTACCTTTCTGTGAGGAATCACCATGGGTATAACATACAACAATTTCAGAATGATATCTGTATTCGTTTAGAAGGAGTAGTCTTTTTCATGAAATCTAATTGAAAATTCAATATGGCTGTCATGGCGGCCATCTTGGATTCTCAAATCTGAAACGTCTACCTTTCTGTGGGGAATCACCATGGGTATAACATACTACAATTTCAGAATGATATCTGAATTTGTTTAGGAGGAGTAGTCTTTTTCGTGAAAGTTTACGGACGGACGGACAGACAGACGGACGACGGACGAAGCGCCATGACATAAGCTCACATTTACTTCGTAAAGGTGAGCTAAAAAACTTATTTGAGTTGTGAAGATACAGGCCTTTCAAGATATGATACATGACATACATCATGATACCCTACTTCATTAGTTTTTAATGAAAAGAAACAATAATTTTTTCAAAAACACCTTGAGTTTAATTAAAACAATTTTTATGCCCCCAAATCGGAGATTCAGGGGGTATATTGTTTTTCACCTGTCCGTCTGTCCGTTTGTCCACAAAAACTTTAACCTTGGTCATAACTTTTGATTGGTCAGAGCTAGGTCTTTGATACTTGACATATGCATCCGGGGGCATTCGTGTTTCACAAACACATCTTGTTTTTAAAGTAAATGATAACATAACAAGATACAGAGACTGAATTAAGCAAAATTAAACAGTAATTTAAATTTTTTCAAAACTTAAATTAGAGAAGGCATCAAGATACAGAGAATGTACCATGTAATGTATATCTTCAGATTAAGTAGCACAATTATTGATGCAACAATATTTTGCCACCCCCACAAATTTTAATAGTAAATACCTGTGTGTGACGCTTTGTTTTGAAGATGGGTAACTTTATCTTCAGATCTTCAGTATTACAATTACTGATACTACGATAGTTCTACACCCAAAACTTTTAATAGTAGATACCTGTGTGTGACACTTTGTTTTGAAGACAGGTAACTCGGAGGCGATGGCATCAGTCTCGAGGTACGCCCTGCTGCACTCCTTGACTATGGAGCTTGTGCTGAGACTACTGGTGTTGCTGCTGTACGAGATCCCCGCCCCGTCCTGGGAGTCCATCAGGCTCTGTTGTATAGCCATCTCGATACGCTGCTCCTCGGACATCCCCTGCAAGTCGCGCTCCGTGAACGTACCTTCACAAACATCCAGGTTGGAGGGTTCAGTGCAAGAACAGTCTAGAGTAAAATGGTTCAAATGTTGCTGTGGTGCAGCAGGAACTATCTTTGTAAATCTGTCATCAAATCAATTAGCCCTAGCAAGATAACATTCCAGCACCCAAGTCATCGGGGAGTCTCTGGGGAGAGACCTGTGTGAGTCGGTGTTATGTTACAATAAACAAACACATCTGAAATCTGGTAGCATCCTCAATGATTCAATCCTGTATATAGGTACATGTGAAGTCATTTATATGCACACAACTCAGGAAGATAGTCACAGGTCAGATATTTATATAGGAGGAGAATCCAAGAGAAGTTGTTGATGTGTCACATTAAACTTATGTCATACCCAATTCACAATCAAAATGTTACTAGCTTATGCAAGTCATATGACCACGACAAGTTTTGAAAATATAATGCATGACATGCTTTCTCAAGTTGTTTTACTTAACTATTGAGTAAATTTAAACTTGAAAAGACTTATTTACTTTGGCCCGAACTGACGACATATCTTGTATATAGAGAGTTTATATTTACAGACTGTGGGTTAAATTGTGAATTCCTGCTGTGATAGGAAATTACTCTCTTTGTTATCATATTGATAATTGAACGTTTTTTTATTAACTGTCTGTTTATCAGAAAACAGTAGATTGGCAATTTAAACAAATTATTTTATTGAGGATGTGTTTTTAAACTTTTTCATTTTAAAATATATTTTCTTCACAAGATAACTTAATGACAGGCCATGAGTGAAGTACTAACTGATTCGTACCTAGCGTAATTCTATCAACAGAAAACAATGTAAAATTATTTATTTTGGATGACTCATGGCAACTAACTCATGTCAAAAATGTATTTTCGTTCCATATCTATCTTTTGATTTGAGCCCTTTTATTAAATTTTTGTCAATTTCCAAAGAACCTTCATTTTTAGCATTCTAGAAAGTATTTTGATTAATGATAAGGACAAATTTAACAATGGATCACTTGCTTGACACCGACATTGGTATCCAAGTCCAAACATTTCCTTAACAAAATGAATTAATAACTTGCTTATCAATAAATAACTCAAATAACAGAAGGACCTAATGAAATATGATAATTTAATATTAAAGTTCACAATAAAATCAATTAGCGTTTAACATTTGAAATATAAAATAATGTTATATTTGATATACTTTCAAGCAAGATGACAGGAGTAAGATAACCGCCCGTTTACACACTTCAAGTCTCCACATAAACATTTAGTCCCTGAAAAAAAGGAGTTCTTTAGTTATCTTAATATATTTTTTATTTAAAAGATATAAAAATGGGCCCTGAACAATACTTAATTTCCTAAAGCTGAGGCATCTAGACTTGCCAATATTTTCTAGACTTAAGAAGGCTCCTTTTGTGCTTTAGGGTCTGGATAACAGACAAGCCTCCACAGTGAAATTGCTGGACTGGGGTTCCTCTCTGGACTGGGCTATTTTTAGATACTCTGTCAAGCATGTAGTGTGTTGCGTTGGTCAGCCATCTGGTCATAATGAAGCTCTCTATCTAAATGACCAGTGACAGAATCACTTGTAAGGAGAAGATAGTTATTCTTCACACAAGATAAGCTGGGTGTATCAAATTACCAGATCTCCCAAGATTTCTGCCATTATTCCCAGAACTGAGAAGTAAAATTGTCAATACATTCCTATTGAAACTACATTTGTAAATTGTAAGTGAATATGACTCTAGCAAAACTAGAAAAGCATCAAACATCAATGTAGGAGGGTTCAGTGCAAGGAGTAAAATTATCAATACATTCCTATTGAAACTAGATTTGTAAGTGAATATGACTCTAGCAAAACTAGAAAAGCATCAAACATCAATGTAGGAGGGTTCAGTGCAAGAAGTAAAATTGTCGATATGTTCCTATTGAAACTAGATTTGTAAGTGAGGAAGAATTCTTTGTATTTTTCAACTTCTCAATTATACGAGTGTTACATTTCTGTGATGCTATGATGCTTGAAAACAGTGTTATTATCAACAACGAAACGTCGCTCTCTTGCTATAAAGAAGTTCAAAATCCATAGAATTCTTCCTTATTCATCCTACAACTAGTCTTCAATGTCGCTCAAAGAAATAGATTTGTAAGTCAATATGTCTCTGGCAAAACTAGAAAAGCATGTTACATCAATGAAGGAGAGTTCAGTGCAAGGAATAACTGAAAATGACTTTCTATCTTCACTAAGTTGCCGAATCAAACTGTAACTTAGCAAGCAGGAAACTTGCTTCATGTAATCAAGCATCAGATTTCCTAATCATGAGAGATATAGGAATACAAAGCATCAACCCAGTTCCATTTTGACTTAGTCAGACACCCAGATATAGGCATTCAAAATGATCTCTATGTTTGTAACTTGATCTACTTCATTGTCATGAAAACTTGTTCCCTCAACCATGTCTTGTAAGAAGGCTATTACGAAAAGTTTCTTCAAGCATCTAACATTCATTCGAGGCTAGAAATTTAGGCTAGTCCTTAGTTCCAAGGCTAGTAAACTGCTTATGAATGATGAATAGAAGAATTTCACACTTCTGTTTTTAGATTTGTTGAGAAGTAGTAGACATGACAGGCGTTTCTCTTTTGGGACAAGTTAAAACTGGATCTGAAGGCTATGACATGTTTTCAGTTAATTTCTTCAAATCAACTATCAAGAGAAAAAAACATTTAACTTTCCATCTCATTTCAGTTAACACAAGTGAGTAACTCTCCATGTTTGTTCTTACCATTTACTGGCAGTTCCGGTTCTTCTTTATGTTCCTCCTCAGTCTGTTCCTAGGGTAAAATTAAAACATTTAAATATTTCCAAAATCGTTTAAAAAAAATCTCTTTCTAAAAATTCTATCTTAAAACAAGATGTGATTGCACTATAAAACATCATTAAATGCAACTCAATGAAGGAGTTCTTGACATAGAAACCATAATATTGTATCATTTATATTTATCAATTATTTTAATGCCGTAATATTTATCTAGAATTTTTATACCATGAAAATTTCTATTAACTTGAACATTATTTTTCTCTGCGTGATTATTTTCTGTTTGTACAGCTCCTACCTGATCATGCTTCTGTGCCTCCTGTAAGCTCAACTCGATTGCCCTCGCCATGTCTGCTTCCTCGTTGGTTTCATCCTGAACATAGAAATGGAGTACAGGGTTCTTGTTGTACAATATTGGATGAGCAAAGAAAATGAGTAGAATGTTCTTGTTATACAATAATTAAGTGAGCAAAGAAAATGAGTAGAGGGTTCTTCATGATAATTGGATGAGCAAATAAAATGAGTAGAGGGTTCTTCATGATAATTTGGAGAGAAATGAAAATGGGTACAGGGCTCTTCTTATACGATAATTGGGTGAGCAGGAAATGAGTAGAGGGTTCTTCGTGATAATTGGGTGAGAGATGTAAATGGAGAAGATGATTTTTGTTACACAATATTTGGGTGAGCAAATAAAATGGGTAGAGGGTTCTTCGTGATAATTGAGTGAGAGAAGAAAATGGGTACAGGGATCTTGTTAAATGATATTTGGGTGAGCAAAGCAAATGGGTAGAGGATTCTTCGTGATAATTGGGTGAGAGATGTAAATGGAGAAGAGGATTGTTGTTATACCATAATTGGGTGAGCAAATAGAATGGGTAGACGGTTCTTCGTGATAATTGGGTGAGAGATGAACAAAAATATCTTGTTAAATAATAATTGGGTTAGCACGGTATGCTGTTGTCCAATATTTTTCATTTGGTTATCTATAGTTCTTGAATAATGAAAGATAAGATTTTTATCTAAGCGAGTGACAAAGACTCTTTATTCTTGTGGCAATATAAAGAAAATGATCAACGAAGATGGTTACACACCAGGGAGAAAGAAGGGAAGAGTTTGTTTTCATCCTGTTCAGAGGTGGAGCTCTGGTCCTTCTCAGGAATCAGCATTACGCTGTCCTCGGCCGATTTGATGCTGCTGAATGGTTTAAAGTTGTATCTGGAACAAAATGAATCAATGTTTTAAACAAGTCTAAGTAAACCTAGCCTCAATATACTTGTCTCACTCAGATATTGAGTCTAGCGTGATGTATTAGCGGGTCATGTCAGCCAACCTTTCGCCGAAAAGTGACCTCAAACGTTATATGTACGAATGCAGACTATTGCATCTTGGTTAGTCGCACCTGGATTGGTCAATTCGATAGATCGGCAGACACGACCCGCTGCTACATCTCGGTGTGAAATGGGTATTTTTGAAGCTAGGTTTACTTAGACTGTGTTTTAAACATTAATGTGAACTGATGTTGAAATTAGCAATTAGAGTGAGTGTTTTTTGTGTAAACACCGCACGGGCAATATTTCAGCCATTAATGGCAGGGAAATAAGCAAAGTATATGCCACACATAAACCAGATATGGTCACATCCGTTGTTTGCTTTAGTTGTATGTAGGTAGGTGGAGGTATCCTGATTTCACATTGCTTTTATCAGAATAATTTATACATCACTTCTAAAGGTATTTTTGGAACATCTCTATAACCTCATAGAGCTAAAGAATTCAAATTCAAACACTTACTTTGAGCCGTTACTTGTGCCATAATCTAGTTTCCGCCGAGAGTTCTCTCCCTTGAAGTCATCTGATTCTGTTTGACTTTTGATAGGGCTTGAATGAAAAGAGAATTCAGGACAATAATTACTGAACAACAATTTCAAAACATCATTATTAGGTGCTAGAATTCTCAATGAAACATAACAAACGTAAGTCCATTCAAAAACTAGAACAGCTTTAGGACTGAAAAAATATTCCTTTTAACAGAAAGACACTTACTTTGACATCTGTATACACTACTTTTGAAGTAATGAATCAAAAACATACTTATTATCTCATTTGTCCTACAATATTCAGAATCTGCACTCAAACAGAAATTAATCACCTTTTCTGATTCAATCGCTTCAATTCTAAATCAATTCCTCCTTCTAACTAGCACATACAAACCTTGCATTGACGATGACGCAGGGAACCGGCGGAGGTCTCTGAGCCTCGCTGTCTATGTGAGAGGTGAGGGTGATGTGGCTGGGGATGAAGACGCGCTGACCCACCTTCCCCTGCTGACTGATACCCGTGGAGTATGTGTACCTTTTCAGGTGCAGTATAAGGATCCTGGACACACAGACAGACAGACAACCAATCATCAACAAGGAGAATTTTCAAATGATAATTATGTTGTCAATTGTTCAATATTGTTTAAATATGGAAAAGCTTCAAAATCGATTTTGGAACTAGATTAGTGTTTGCGGGACACCGCAAAAACAGAGCAGCCCCGAAACTTGGGGTTTTGCCTTACCCTGTTCCGCCTTCTACAAGCCTCAGCATATTGGGCATTTTCTTGTGACCTTGACCTTTGACAATCAAGGTCATGCAATCAATGAATACATTTCATTGAATATAACATTAATGTAACAAATTAAAGAGGTAAAAGTAAAAATAATCCATTTTCTCAATATTTGTTGACCTTGCTGTGACCCAAAACCTTTCCAAAATTTTGTACTTCTCAAGAGATAATACATACAAAATTTAAACTTCATAGCACAAAAACTTTTCAAGTTATCGCGTTTACAAATAATTTTTAAGTGATTTTATAGCTCGTGACCTTGACCTTTGATCTTGAATGTGACCATGTCATTGTAAGTCCCCAGAGGTGTAAACAATTATACATCTTTATAAGTTCTGAAAAACTGAATTGGATTAAGTTATATCCATATTAGTTCCACATTGTAATAACACAAATCTCATGACCTTGACCTTTGACCTTCATGGTTACACAATCAATGAACACTTTTCAATGAGTATAACAATCATCTATTGCTTAAAAGTGTTCATAGTTAAAATAAAGCATTTTCGCAAAACCATGCTAAAGTCATGACCTTGCTGTGACCTTGACCTTGGACAGATTGTAGCGAAAACCTTTTCAAATTTTTTTACTCTATTAAGGATGTTATATATCAAGTTAGAGCTTCATAGCACAAAAACTTTTCAAGTTATCGCGTTTACAAGGAATTTTTTAGTGATTTTATTGCTCGTGACCTTGAGCTTTGACCTTGAAAGAGAACATGTCATTCTAAGTCCCCAGAGGTATGGACACTTATACATGTTTATGAGTTCTGAAAAGCTTAATGAGATCAAGTTATATCCAAATTAGTTGCACATTGCAATAACACAAATCTCATGACCTTGACCTTTGACCTTCAAGGTTACACAATCAATGAACACTTTTCATTGAGTATAACAATCATCTATTGATTACAAGTGTTCATAGTTAAAATAATGCATTTTCGCAAAACCATGCTAAAGTCATGACCTTGCTGTGACCTTGACCTTGGACAGATTGTAGCGAAAACCTTTTCAAAATTTTTTACTCTTCCAAGGATGTTATATATCAAGTTAGAGCTTCATAGCACAAAAACTTTTCAAGTTATCGCGTTTACAAGGAATTTTTTAGTGATTTTATAGCTCGTGACCTTGACCTTTGACCTTGAAGGTGAACATGTCAAAATCGTTCCCCCGAGGTATAAGCAGTAAGTTATAAATACAAGTTCTGGAAAGCTTAGTAGAAAAAAGTTATAGCCATAAATATGAGCGCGGCGGACGCGGCGGCGGCGGCGGCGGCGGCGGCGGCGGCGGCGGCGGCGGCGGAAACTGCACAAATACTGATAGCAGCCCCGACTAAGTCGGGGCTGCTAATTAAGATACAATCTGAATGCGTGTGTATAATCAAGCGTGTATATAATCAAGGATTGTCAGAAAATACCTTTTTGTTTTTGTAATGTGAGCAAAGATTTTGGGCACACAGAAAAAATCAGATCAGGTATCTAACACAAGATTTTGTGATGCAGTTATATATAGTGTTTGTCTTGTATTATCAAACCAACATCCAAATGCTCTTTAAGAATTTTATAATCAAATTTTTAACATTTGTCTTAAAATTCTGAGATATTAAAGCCTTGATAATGGATGAGTGAACAATAGTGTGCTTTAAGTTGAAGGGTGCAAGCAACATGCATTTCTACCAGTAATCCTTTCCATAAAATTGTTTCATTCGGAATTATAGACTAATGCAGTGATTTACTTGTAACTCATCAAATCTTACCTTGGTAATCTTGTAAATTTATGCCGAACTTTTGATTTTAAATGACCACATTTTGGACAAGTGTAATCTATTTCTTCTGCCTGTAAAAATGTATCCAATGAATCTTGCAACGACTTTGGATAATCTTGAAAGCTGAAATGGAAATTCCATTGTTAAAGTTTTTTTCGTTCAGGATCAGTGAATGTTTCAATGAACTATAGGATAAACAATTTGTTGTCATCAATGGCTTTCCCATTGTTCAGTAACTCAAGACTCTGTAGATATAACCACATCTGCCATATTGATTACATTTCAAATACATAAATGTCCATAAAATGTTTAGTTTCAGAAGTAAAATGACTGTTAAAGAACAGTTTCTTAAAGAATAAAACAGATTGGAAAAGAACTACAATCAAGAAAAATAGCGTACCTTCGTAGGGGCATATCAAGAGAGAGATCATTGAACTGTTCAGCTTTGGCAACTTCTTCCTCACACCTTGGACAACAAAATGGAAAGCACTTTAATTGGATGAAGAAAAGTTATCACATATAATAATTGTTATCACTCAATATAAAACTATTTTTAAAGAAAATCTACTTTTTAATCCCTGTCAAAGTCTGACTATTAAAGAAAGTCATTGATATGAAAAAGAGTCACAGGGCTTTTTATTTCAATTCTTACTTACATGCCGACTTTTCTTCCAGTAACCATGAGAAAATTTAAGATATTTCATATCTTTAACATACTCACTTTACACAAGTAATTGTGTGTAGGACTTCAAACTCAAAATTATCGACTGTAGCGTTGACAATGTCAGCTGCCTCAGTGGGGTCCCTTGTTGGGCTAGGGGTTGACTTGTTGAACTTTACGATCTCCTCCTTGAGTTGGTCCAACACTTGGCATAGAAACTCATGTGCATCCTGAAAATTTCAGATCAGTGGTTAGGAGAGTAGTTTTTTTTTTAATCTTAAGTAGTAGCTATGGTAGGAGCTTATCTCAAATTGAGATGAATTTTTACAAATGTCTCTGATTACATGATCATATCTTAAATAAACTTATGAAGACTTGAATAAAGTGATATTAGCCTTGAACTACTCACGTGTTGTTGGTACCCTGAGAATCTCTTTGCTGTAGCTGATATTGCACTTTTCACATTGCGTAGTAGTTCTCGTTTGTTGCTGTCAGGACATCCTGCCCGCTTCCGGATCTTTAACAACTTGGCTAGAGAACTAGAACACAAAATTTGAAACTAAGTTAAAGAGAAGTCCATTTTAAGTCAAGTAAAGAAATGAATTAGAGATCATAAATTGTGTGAAAGTGAATCAGTTCTCATTTAGATGTAGGAGTTTGATCTTTAGCATTGCAGCAATAACTATTTTTACAATGGTTATTTCTGTATGAGTATTTGGAGTTCACAATTGACCACAATCATTTTACAGCAGCTTCCTTGAATCATAATCCAGACATTCAAATCAGATAAAGAGTGAAATGAATGAGAGCTGTCTAATACAAACATGACTTCAACAGAAGAGATGTTTGAAACCATAAAAGAAGTTCTATGAATTGGGAGTTGGCTACCATTGTGACAGTATTACATACATGAATGATGTCACAACTTAACACAATTGTGATGTCATAAGTAAAATATTACACTGCAGTATCGAGACGGACAAGTAACGCAGGAATCTACTGCTCCTGTAGCTACTTACCAGTATAGAGAGGTGGGCGAGAAGGAGCGCCCTCTCTTCTTGAAGGAGTTGAGCACATCATTGCTAAAGGGGTTGAGGGCAAACAGAGACTGCAGGATTGCATTCATGTAGCATGTGTTGCCAAGGTTGGAGAATCTGCAATCAATATTCAATCATATAGGGTCTAAAGATGATAAAAACAAATTGTAACTTGGCCTTTGAATAAGAATAGCATGTTTGGCTTATATTCATATCAAAACAAATGAAAAATTAAAAAAAAAAAAAAATCAGATCATTGTAAAAAAACATTTAAAAACAGATTGTTATCAGTGCAATAAAATCATAAGCTTTAAACATAAACACTAAAGTGTCTACTGAAACTTATAATCACAGTTTTAGATTGAATTTCTTAAATATGATATTTTCAACATCTTCATCGACACCATATTCTTGATTTGAAAAAGAGAAATATGTTAAGACCGTAAAATATATGAATTTCCAGTTGCAATCAGGTTTAACTAAATCACCGAGTATATATGAACAAACCCAAGTAGTGACTGCTGCTGTGGTTTATTGTCCTGGTTCACCTGGCGACCCCATGAGTAGTTCAGGTCGGACAGAAGTCGGGGGCGTTTCTGGGGTGTCGGATTTAGGGGCATCAAACCAGGCCGCTTCACAGCTCTGTAAACACCAAAACTCCTCTTCACTTTCTAGCAGAGCAAATGTTAATGAAGTATATGTCACCACAGATTAATCATTAACAATTATGGTATTTGACCCAGAAAATGTCAGGAGGACCCCCAAAAACTAATCATGTGGGTCCTCTGTGTCTCAGTATTATTCTGATACAAATATCTAATCTTTCAATGAAAACACATTTCAGTATGATTTTCATGTCAAGATGGTATTAAAACATCAACTAATAAACATCCCATTATAGGCAATTCTTTATCAACCTTTCCATTAAGTATGAAACTTCTATAATGTTTTTAAGGACTCCTGAAATAGGAAAAGGACTCTTAAAAATATATGCTCTGAGTCCCCAGGACTCTCAGTTTTGATTGACTATGTAAAACCCTGATACTATCACAGAAACTCAATTTACTAATTCTTAAGATTATTGCCTTCATTTTGAGCCCAAACTTCAGTCTTTATTTAGGTGATTGTCAATGTCCAAACATCAAGGTGATTATCAGGAGAACTCCAGCAGGAACTGTTCCCGGACACAGCCCTGTAGTTAACCCTCACCCTGCCGTCTCTGAAGTCCGCGAGACCACCTTGTGGGAGGCTGGGGTGCTGCTGTAGAAGCCCTTCGTCCTGAACGCCTTCAGCGTATCCTGGCTCTTCTCCTGGCCTTTCTTCAGGAAGTGGTCCGGGGAGTGGGACGCTCCGCTGTGTACAAAACATAGAACATTGTTATTACCATCTTTTCACTTAACATAAAGATCAAAGCCAGAATCACATTGAGTGATTAATTGTTTAGCACCACTTGGACAATATTTCTGCTATTAGCAGCATCACATTCAGGGGGAAAAGTTTATTTTAAGACAAAAAAGAGACACCTATGAATGAAATTGCCTGCAAGCAAAGATAATATATGAAACATAATATAGCTTCCAGTATTGTTTCTGTGAAGATCAAAGATGCCGCCCACCCTTTATTCTGCAATAAAGTAGTTTTTGAGTAACGTCACGAAAAATGGCTCATTGATTTCAATAACAATTGGCTTTACGTCGCTAGCAATGGCACTGATTGAGGATTTTTAATTTTTTTGTAAGAATGCACTCAAAATCTTAGGAAACAAAATAATTGAAATACCTGTTGTAATTTTCTTTCAAGACATAACTGTCATCAGCTGAGTAGTCAGCATCTGCACCATTCATTCTCTTGTTTTCTTTCACACTGTCAGAATGAGAAATTGAGTAAACCCGTCAAACCAAATCACGTGACGAGTCAATATCGCAGGTCCGTATCACGAAACTAACCTCCTGTACAGATGTATTTTTCAATCACGTGATGTCAACTGACCAATTATATTCTTATAAATTTAATAGAGGTATAATAAAACTAGTTTATACCTTGTGAATTTGGGTGAACAGTCAGGCGAAGCTGCAACAGATGACTCAGAAAGTGAACGAGAGCGATGACCGAGGCCGACTTCTGCTTTACTCTCATTTTCTTGTTCTGTGAAGAAATCAAATTTTATCATATACATCACTAACCAGACCTGTTCAAATGGCTTGCAA
Organism: Steromphala cineraria; assembly: GCA_916613615.1. Lineage (NCBI taxonomy): Eukaryota > Metazoa > Mollusca > Gastropoda > Trochida > Trochidae > Steromphala > Steromphala cineraria. Next base: position 1,453,070 of record OU744729.1, read on the forward strand.
ATCTGTTATCTATTCAACTTTTTATTTAAAATATTGCCCATGCGGCGTTAAGCATTAACTGACTCAACTTTTGTAATATATTTCAAAACAAGGGAGCATTTAGTTTGAACAACAAGCTTTCCCTGTCCCATATCATATTTACTGTTATGGAATCAATTTTTCAAAATTCAAAACAGCTAAATATTAAAGTAAATAAATCTTACCTGCTTTCCCATCTCTGATATCGGCTAGAAGTTGCTGGAAGAGATGCAAGTTTTCCTTCTCCGGCAACTCCGTCTGTAGATATATGTTGTTACCGGACGACAGGTCAAGGATCAGTCGGTTAGGTCGGCTAATGATGTTCTTTATAGCACTCTGTGAAAGCTGCAATGAAAATTGGAATAGAACAACAAAATAAAACATACAGTGATAAATTTACCTGAGTCCTGCTTCTAATACTCATAAAAATAGAGCCATTGGCTCTGTAGCTCATCAGGCATCATATCAAGTTTGCTTTATACAGGCAAGATGAGCTAAAAAAAATAGAGCCATTGGCTCTGTAGCTCATCAGGCATCATATCAAGTTTGCTTTATACAGGCAAGATGAGCTAAAAATGAAACTGATGTTACCTATTGCAAAAAAACCTATAAAAAAATTACAAAACAAATGTATTATTAATTTATTCAACACTTTCTAGATCGCCAATATCAGACAGTGAAAGAAGTCCACACTAAAATATCCAAGCAGAAATAAATTTGCCATAGACTGTCATCTAATGGAGAAAAATAGGTTTTTAAGGTTGTGACCCCTGTGACCCTATTTGGGGTCATGGGGTCACTAAACCTACAGTTTAGAATCCCAATTGGCCAAGGAGTCTACATGCAGTCTTTCAGCTCAATAGACCGTTAGGAGCTAAAGATGATGATGAAAATAAGTTTTTAAGGTTGTGACCCCTGTGACCCTATTTGGGGTCATGGGGTCACGAAAGCTACAACTTAGAATCCCCATTGGCCAAGGAGTCTGCACATACCATTTTCAACTCTATAGTCCTTTTAGTACTGGAGAAGAAGATGAAAATAGGTTTTTAAGGTTGTGACCCCTGCAATCTTATTAAAATACGATCTATTGCTACACTACGCTACTCATGTAGATCTTACCAGGCTCAGTTATAACAGCCGTCAGAGTATCCTTTGACTCAGCCAATCAGCGACTTTGCCCCGTAACTCGGGTTGCTGGTGACGGGTATTCATATCTAATCTTCAAAACTCGAAATACGAACATTTCCGATTATTTCTAAATGTCGACAACAAATATTTCCTGTCATGTCCGAATGAATTACTCAAACTGTGCTTTATATCGCTCCTATCAATTTGTTGGTCCAAAATCGTCCAGGTAAATACTTTAATGTTATCATTATCGAAGAAATCACCGTAAACGGGGCAAATTCAAACAGCAAGCTGTAGATGCTATTTTTGGAACAGTTACGTTATATAAACATTTCCCTTTAAATCTTATATGAAACGATTCATGTTCATTAAATTCGGTGTATTTTGTATCCATAAATATACTGACACAAATGAGAAGACCAGAACTGACATAAAAACATTAGATCAAGTCTTGTTGATTTGATATCACACATATTCGATGTACATATGCAAATTAGAAAGAATCTAGTTCTGTCAAATAGTCAAACATTTCAAATGAATTTACGACCTATGCAAATCACCTAACACTGCTTTTTGGGAAATTCGAAAGGTCATAAGTTATCATTTTATCATTTGGGCTGTGCCGATTTACGGTTTAATCTCTTGAATTGTCCTTTAAGAGACGTACGATTTGATTGGTGGATGAAATCTTCCTCACATCAAGCGGTCAAAGGTTACCCTGACGGCTGGACTTACGGGGCCTTGTGAGATCTTTAGTCTGCGTAACGTAGTGAAGCAATTAAGATATCATTTTAATGAGATTGTGACCCCTGTGACCCTATTTGGGGTCACAGGTTCACCAAAGTTACAAATTAGAATCCCCATTGTCCAAGGAGTCTGCACATATCACTTTCAACTCTCTAGTCCTTTTAGAACTGGAGAAGAAGATGAAAATAGGTTTTTAAGGTTGTCACCCCTGTGACCCTATTTGGGGTCATGGGGTCACGAAATCTACAATTAAGAATCCCGATTTGCCAAGGAGTCTGCACATATCATTTTCAACTCTATAGTCCTTTTAGTACTGGAGAAGAAGATGAAAATAGGTTTTTAAGGTTGTGACCCCTGTGACCCTTTTTGGGGTCACAGGTTCACCAAAGTTACAAATTAGAATCTCCATTGTCCAATGAGTCTGCACATATCACTTTCAACTCTCTAGTCCTTTTAGAACTGGAGAAGAAGATAAAAATAGGTTTTTAAGATTGTGACCCCTGTGACCCTATTTGGGGTCACAGGTTCACCAAAGTTACAAATAAGAATCTCCATTGTCAAAGGAGTCTGCACATATAATTTTTAACTCTCTACTCCTTTTGGAACTGGAGAAGAAGATGAAAATAGGTTTTTAAGGTTGTGACCCCTGTGACCCTATTTGGGGTCAAAGGGTCACCAAAGTTACAAATTAGAATCCCCATTAGCCAAGGAGTCTGCACATATCATTTTTAACTCTCTAGTCCTTCTGGAACTGGAGAAGAAGATGAAAATAGGTTTTTAAAGTTGTGACCCCTGTGACCCTATGTGGGGTCACAGGTTCACCAAAGTTACAAATTAGAATCCCCATTGTCCAAGGAGTCTGCACATATCACTTTCAACTCTCTAGTCCTTTTAGAACTGGAGAAGAAGATGAAAATAGGTTTTTAAGGTTGTGACCCCTGTGACCCTATTTGGGGTAACAGGGTCACCAAAGTTACAAATTAGAATCTCCATTGTCCAAGGAGTCTGCACATATAATTTTTAACTCTCTACTCCTTTTGGAACTGGAGAAGAAGATGAAAATAGGTATTTAAGGTTGTGACCCCTGTGACCCTATTTGGGGTCACAGGTTCACCAAAGTTACAAATAAGAATCTCCATTGTCCAAGGAGTCTGCACATATAATTTTTAACTCTCTACTCCTTTTGGAACTGGAGAAGAAGATGAAAATAGGTTTTTAAGGTTGTGACCCCTGTGACCCTATTTGGGGTCACAGGGTCACCAAAGTTACAAATTAGAATCCCCATTAGCCAAGGAGTCTGCACATATCATTTTTAACTCTCTAGTCCTTCTGGAACTGGAGAAGAAGATGAAAATAGGTTTTTAAAGTTGTGACCCCTGTGACCCTATTTGGGGTCACAGGGTCACCAAAGTTACAAATTAGAATCTCCATATGCTAAGGTGCTTGTACACAAAATTTCAGCTCTCTAATGTGTATGGTTCATGAGGAGAAGTCGAAAGTGTCAAAAGTTTACGGACGGACGACGGACGGACGACGGACGACGGACGGACGCCGGACGACGGGCCATGCCATAAGCCCATCTGGACTTTCAGTCCTGATGAGCTAATGAAACTGATGTTACCTATTGCAAGAAAACCTATAAAAATATTACAAAACAAATGTATTATTATTCAACACTTTTTAGATCGCCAAAATCAGACACTGAAAGAAGTCCACACTAAAATATCCAAGGAGAAATAAATTTGCCATAGACTGTCATCTAATGGAGAAAAATAGGTTTTTAAGATTGTGACCCCTGTGACCCTATTTGGGGTCATGGGGTCACAAAAACCTACAGTTTAGAATCCCAATTGGCCAAGGAGTCTACATGCAGTCTTTCAGCTCAATAGACCTTTAGGAGCTAAAGATGATGAAAATAGGTTTTTAAGGTTGTGACCCCTGTGACCCTATTTGGGGTCATGGGGTCACGAAAGCTACAACTTAGAATCCCCATTGGCCAAGGAGTCTGCACATGTAATTTCAGCTCTCTAGACCTTTTAGAACTGGAGAAGAAGATGAAAATAGGTTTTTAAGGTTGTGACCCCTGTGACCCTATTTGGGGTCACAGGTTCACCAAAGTTACAAATTAGAATCCCCATTGTCCAAGGAGTCTGCACATATCACTATCAACTCTCTAGTCCTTTTAGAACTGGAGAAGAAGATGAAATAGGTTTTTAAGGTTGTGACCCCTGTGACCCTATTTGGGGTCATGGAGTCACGAAATCTACAATTTAGAATCCCCATTGGCCAAGGAGTCTGCACATATCGTTTTTTAACTCTTTAGTCCTTTTAGAACTGGAGAAGAAGATGAAAATAGGTTTTTAAGGTTGTGACCCCTGTGACCCTATTTGGGGTCACAGGGTCACCAAAGTTACAAATTGGAATCCCCATTGGCCAAGGAGTCTGCACATATCATTTTTAACTCTCTAGTCCTTCTGGAACTGGAGAAGAAGATGAAAATAGGTATTTAAGGTTGTGACCCCTGTGACCCTATTTGGGGTCACAGGGTCACCAAAGTTACAAATTGGAATCCCCATTGGCCAAGGAGTCGGCACATATCATTTTTAACTCTCTAGTCCTTTTGGAACTGGAGAAGAAGATGAAAATAGGTATTTAAGGTTGTGACCCCTGTGACTCTATTTGGGGTCACAGGGTCACCAAAGTTACAAATTGGAATCCCCATTGGCCAAGGAGTCTGCACATATAATTTTTAACTCTCTAGTCCTTCTGGAACTGGAGAAGAAGATGAAAATAGGTTTTTAAAGTTGTGACCCCTGTGACCCTATTTGGGGTCACAGGGTCACCAAAGTTACAAATTAGAATCTCCATTGTCCAAGGAGTCTGCACATATAATTTTTAACTCTCTAGTCCTTCTGGAACTTGAGAAGAAGATGAAAATAGGTTTTTAAAGTTGTGACCCCTGTGACCCTATTTGGGGTCACAGGGTCACCAAAGTTACAAATAAGAATCTCCATTGTCCAAGGAGTCTGCACATATAATTTTTAACTCTCTACTCCTTTTGGAACTGGAGAAGAAGATGAAAATAGGTTTTTAAAGTTGTGACCCCTGTGACCCTATTTGGGGTCACAGGGTCACCAAAGTTACAAATTAGAATCTCCATATGCTAAGGTACTTGTACACAAAATTTCAGCTCTCTAATGTGTATGGTTCATGAGGAGAAGTCGAAAGTGTCAAAAGTTTACGGACGGACGGACGCCGGACGACGGGCCATGCCATAAGCCCATCTGGACTTTCAGTCCTGATGAGCTAAAAAGTGGAAAAATTTAAGCTGAAAGACACTGGATGCAATGGTTATTTTAGTTGAACTATTTTCTTACTTTTTGATGGACTTGCATATATAAATCTGCTTGCACTCACAAGACCTTGCGATAGCGAGTCCCTGAACTCAGGAGGTCATATATGTAGATTGATCAGTCTTACATGTGATCTTTTCTAAAGAGTTCCTAAAATATGATTTCAATTTCTAGTTCGACATTGAAAATTTTTTCTCCTTAAAGTCCTTTGACCAAACATTTTCATTCCTTTTTTAAGCATTTATCCAAACAGATAATATGCACACAATAATTTAGGCTTGCCATATCCAGGAAAATGCATTTTACCAAACAGATAATATGCTTCAGATAATATGCACATAATAATTTAGGCTTGCCATATCCAGGGAAATTACTATCAGTAAGTCTGATGTAGCCCCTTGCTAAATAAAACAACATGTATTTTGACAATTATGTTAATGTATTAATTCCTTTAAATGGTCACTTTCAGATGCTTTACCCTAGAGGGAGAGTTAGTTTGATTACTAATTACGAGTAAGGTGAAAAACCAACTATACCCTAAAAGTTGCTATCGGTTTCTCTCTCTTGGTGACGACCCACATATTAATTCTCCACTGTGACTTGTCTAGTTCAACTTCCAGACGACCAGTCTTGTAGTCCCCACTGCTGGCCCCGCTACCATTATACTTCACTCTCCCTCGCACCTCCGCACCTTGAATTGTATCTTTCATCCTGAAATATCAATATTATATGACTACCAAAATATAAAAGATTTTAAAATATATATATACATATATATGTTAGCGTCAATAAGGCAAATCCGGTAGTAGCGTTACTTTCTAGTCACTAATGTACTACCTAGGCAGTAGCGTTACTGTTTGAAACTAGATTAGCGTTTGCGGGACACCGCAAAAGCAGAGCAGCCCCGAAACTTGGGGTTTCGCCTTACCCTGTTCCGCCTTTTATAGGCCTCACCAAATTGGGCATATTCTCGTGACCTTGACCTTTAACCCTCAAGGTCACACAATCAATGAACACATTAAATTGAGTATAACATTAATGTAATGAATGAAAGTGTTAAAAGTAAAAATAATCCATTTTCTCAAGATATGTTGACCTTGCTGTGACCTCGACCTTCAAAGAGTTCGTAACCAAAACTTTTCTAAATTTTGATCTTCTCAAGAGATAATATATAAAAAAACCTGGCTGCGTATCTTTAGTCTACATAGCAATAAATCATTAAAAGTAAATTATTTCGTACATCAGAATATCTTAATTTTCATAATTTTGAAGGAAAGGATACAATTTATTGATGTTGACTGGCCGTAATAACAATCTAATTTTCGGTTGAATTAATCAATTAATTGAAGGTATTGATACTTTCCTAGTAGTAATTTGTCACTGTTGTCTAATCAGTGGCAAGGGTGATATCAATTGCATTCAATTGATACTTTGTTCTTTCCTTTACCTGTCGTAGCTAGTTACTTGAAACAAGATTAATTGGATATGAAAACGTTGAAAACCCAATCATTCAATAGTAAAAATTATAAGTTATAATAGAATAAACATAAGAAATATGAAAATAAAAATAAACAACAAGTAGTATCAGTTTACTTCATTATACGTATCAAAACAATCATCAAAATTTCAATTCTATAATCTTGATAAATTTTATATAATTGTAGATAAAATTCATTTTAGTTATGTTTATAGTTTGTAATTGTAGATAAAATTGATATGCATAATTTTCAACTGTTTACGAAAATCACATTAGAATCTACCCCACCGATATTTCTGTCTACGAACCCCGTGTAGACCTATGAAAACACCTAAATTACTCGAGCCATTAACCTAAAATGCTATATCCTCCTATTTTGTGGCACGAGGAAATAAAAGTTACTTTATTTGATGTATAGACTTTTTTGTAACCTGTAAAAATACATCTTTGGGTAATTTTATAATAGAAATAGTTGATCTGGATCATCTGATGAGGAATACAAATATCAAATAATAAAACGAACTTTAATCATCAGACTCAGTCAACCTCTTTTATTTCAACTTAGACAAAGTACTTTGTAACTACGAAGGACATAAACATTTTAAGTATGCAGCGATCATTTAATTTTATGTTATATATTCAATTATTGAAATTGTGTGTACGTCTGCCATCACCACTTGCTGTGAATGGCGAATCGTCTCGTGGGTCATGTGGACATGAAAGCTCGTCGACGTAACAGAATATTAACTCTTTTACAACAAATACCTGCTACTTTGGGGCTTCTTCTTGGATAGTTTCAATATGCACACATAATGGATAACATTTCCCCATCAAACATTCAATTGTTCAGCAAATACATCCTTCCAAAAGTTAGACGAAGTTTTCCAACAATTTTCGCGGGGATAAAAACCGGAAGTTTTGCCTTTGTGACGGATGATATTTACCAGACAACTGATCAGATTTGTACGGGTTACTGCGTTCACTTCATCAGTTGGATCGCAAATTGAAAACTCCACACAGGGGTGCCATACTCCCCTCTGTCAACGCTAAAGACGTCTCTGCTATTTGTTTTAAAGACATTGTAAAAATTATCTCTAAAAATCTTAATAAATCGTTCAAACGACATCAATATCGACGGAATTGAGATTGTTAAGATAAGATAAAATAGGACTTTATTATCCCGAAGTAATTAATTTTCACAAACAGCAGCAGATACATACATGACACAAAATGTACATCTATAAACAAACATTACGTGGTCGTTTTAACACACACATAAAGCAACTAATATAACAAATAATATACAAACAACGAACAGTAATAAAAAAGAATGGGCAAATGTGAAGAGACGGGCTGTAAAAAAAAAAGAAACAATATATTGAATGAAGGTAGCCGAAATTTTCGTCCAAAGGAGAGAGTCCGAATACATGTATATATTGGAACTTCTGGTTGTTATTTCAGTACTTTTCTTTTAAATCTGGCGTTCATAGATAAAATAAATGTATTCGAACGGCACTCCACTGATTTTGCCTCCGGTATCAATATTCTTTTTATACTATTTTTAAAAAAAATTAAACATCCATACCAACTTAAATATTACCATCAGTTGGTGCGATATATGTAATGAATAATGATTTCCAGTCTGTTTAAAATCGACCGTGCTCCGAAGCCGAGAAAAAAAATAGTAAAAATGTTGTCTCTATCGAGATTTGAACCAACACCGCAACGGAGAGGATATCCCGGCTGGATAATTAAAAGACAATAATTTTAAAATAATATTCCTCGGAGTACGGTCGATTTTAATAAGACGGAATAATTGCAGTCCCTCTATCGACTGGTTAGAAGAAATCAGGAAACATTAGAATGAGATTCTCCTATTATCAGTTGAACTTGTTTCAGTGATGTAGTAAATTTATTTCATCTCAGACCCATCGTGTGATATAATACAATTCAGAATGATACCATTATTCATAAGTATATGCATAAATTGACATAAAGAATATAACAAAATGGGATCTGGCTAACATCTGATAAGGTATGGATAAGACGATATAGTAACGAAAGTCTAATTGCAAGTCTAACGAAGGTCTAATTGCTACAATAAACAATTAACGCTTTATGAATACTCTATGATATCAAACGATTAGTACAATAATTCATAAAATTGAGAGCATAACCCATTTCAATACCCAACAAGATCATATCATATGAAATACATAACACATATATAGATATACTGGACAACATAAACTTCTCCAGTGTTAGCTTTACATGCAGTTATAATCAATGAGAACAACAGTAAACAGTAAATGCAACAGTGCAAATTCGTTTCAAAATTGGGGCATTGCCGTTTCAGTTGACGAGATGGTGGAATAATTTCGATACACAGTGAGTTATGAAAGTGACTTAGAAAAGGATTTTACTTCGCTTCAGTTAGCGAATACTTTGGATCATTAACAATATAATCTATCACTCAGCACTGGAAAACACCATGCCACACCCTAGAAAATACAGACTACCCGCCCTTTTTATATTCAATTCAAAATTCATTCCAGTACTTTACATTTGTGATGCGAATAACCTTTTCAGCATTAGTGCCAACTCATCGGGTTTTTAATACACTAAATATAACTTTTCCGGCAACATTTTCTTCTCACAATTGGCTTTATTATACAATAGTTCAATGATACAATTAAACATCTACAATATTTTAGGCAAATACATATAATATATAATCATAAACATGTTGTAAGCTTAAAATTGATTTTCTGACAAATTGTTACTTCAGAGAGCGTAAAAATGGTAATTGTTTTGAATATTACTAGTTTGCCAATCTGTCTTTAACCTTAACCCTTATCTCAACATCGTTAAACCTCCATCGTTATGTCTGAGAAGAATGTTGTTTACGATTTTGATAAAAGTTTCCGACGAATCTGTCGGGATCGGACGAAATGACTATGTACGAAACGTCCCGTTTCGGGCACCTGTTAAAACGAGTTCTCTTGCCGAAATACGGGCCGTATAAGTGCGCGATTTTTACGATAGACTGAACCCAGTTTGGAATTATTTCCTCATTCAATGCTTGTAGAAATGCTTCCTAACGTTCGATTTTTATTGTAAATGCTTCAGGTCACATATTCATGATAATCAGAAATATTTACACTGTTTTACAATTTTTAATTTAATTCTCTCATACCACAGCGAGACCATGGAAACAAGATGGCGGATTGTTGATAAGGACGCGTTTACAAGGTTTAGCGACCAAAACATTACTTTATTTAGAGCAAATTCATCAAATCACAGCCTGAGGAGAAGAGAGTTTCTGGTTTAAGTCCAATACAGTTTTTTAAACACGGTTTGTACCTTCGTTTTCTAAAATTCACGCTCTTTCTAAATTTGTGCAAGATTGTCGATGAAAAAGTTAATCTGACAAACTCATCAGAGACTGCTTATGGATTTGATATTAATGCAAATTGGTAGTTTCATAACTAGGGGACCAGGGTTTGCATGTCATATTTTTGTATGAAATGTTCAACGTTTTGATCTTTATACAAAAAAAGATTCAATAGAACATCTGAACTAGAAGGGAACTAGAAACAACAACAAGAGTAAGTAAATCAGAATGCTTATTGATGTGCATACTGAGTTTAAAATATCCAAAATCAATGTTTTTGATATTTCGAATTTGGAAAATCACTGTCCCAACATAACAGTAATATGTAATTACCTTCACACTGTTTCATATTGCTCATTGGACATTCTCTGCGGCTAAGACTGCCTCTCTTGAAAGACATATAAGCCCTATACTTCTCATACTCCATCATCGTCCTTTTGGAAAATCTTGATTACAGTTATTTTTACTTTTGAATGAAATTTTGTCATTACCATCACAGTCATTCCCATCACAAATGCGTCATCACCATCACAAAATGGTCATTACTATCACAAATTTTTGTAATGGTACCGGTAATGATAAATTGTGATGGTAATGACTATGAATTTGTCATTACCATCACAGCCAGTTATGCTCAAACTTCAAATATTTCATAGTATTTGAAAAATTTATTTTGTCTTTTTATGCACACAGCCACAACTTTATGCTATTATTTGACATATGTCATTTTTAACCGCATCTTATTTTGGTTCATTGATGGTAATTCTAAATTTGGGAAAATCAATTCTTCAAAAGATGATGAATTTAGGATATTGCTAATAGTATACATATTTTTTATTAAATGTTTCTGTGGTAATAAAAAGTAATAGTATCATTGAAAATACACATGTATTCAATTATAATAAAATAGAATTTTAAAAAAATAAAATTATTCAAATGTTTCACCGTGACATTTTCATTTGATATATATTTTTTTGTGCCAAAATTCCAAAAATATTTGTTTATTAAGTGTGTGCTCTTACTCATTCATCTTAAGCATATTACATCCAACCTAGTTACAATTGAAGTGCAATGGTTCAAGGTCGTACAATGAGCATATTTTTATAAATTTATTTAACGTTGTAACAGGCAATTATGAGTCCAATACACCTTGAAATTCAACTGCAGCACTAGTCATCGTGACACGTGCAATAATGCTTAATGTAGTGGTAGGCCTTGCAAATGAAAAACTAAATTAGCTCAGCTACCAAGTTTAACATCGTATGACTAAACTACAGAATAGTTTGAAAATTGCACTTTTTGCCTTTGTATATTCATGTTGTTTTCAGTACTGTAATAAAGATTTTAAGACAAGATGATTTTTCCATGTCACAGCAAGTGTATAACATGATGATAATTTTGATTTCATGTTTTCATTACTGTGATAAAGGTTTTATAACAAGATTATTTTTTTCATGTCACACCAATTGTACATCAGTGATAGGGAAAGGCAGGGGCCATGGGTCATTTTGCACATTGGATGAAAAAATGGCTCATTAAAATTTTGAAGTTTATTATTGACTCAATGGGCAATGGCCAACAGTGATTGGGAAAGCTTAAAGGCATGGGCCTTTGACCATTTTGCACATTGGATGAAAAATGTCCCATTAAATTTGAAGTTTACTATTGATCTAATGGGAAATGGCCCATTTGAAATAAAGAAAATTACCAAAAACCCTGAAAATGGCCCACGGTCAAATATGTCTTTCCCAATCCCTGGGCCAATTTGAGATTCAGAAATTTATTTAAAACCCTGGGAATGGCCCATTGTCAAAGATGTCTTTTCCAATCCCTGGTACATGTATAACATGATGTTAGTTTTGATTTCATGTTTTCATTTTTTCAATGTCACAGATGAGTGTGTCACATGATAACGACAATTTTGATTTCAACAAACTTGAGAGAGAATTGAGAACGGCAGTAGAAGCAGACGAGAAATATACCAGGGAGAATGATGCCAAGATTCGTGCAGTCCACCAGAAAGTTGGAAGTTATGACGAATTTAGGTAATATTTCCAACTTTGAAGGTCATGTTTATGACTCTTAACAGCTTTATTCAGTAAGGCATCATACACAACAACACTGTCTTTAAATGAATATTTCAATGATTTATACTGGTTGATAGGGAATATGTTGTTATGGTCTCTTATGTGTATTCTGGATGAAATACCAACACCTTGTTACCTGGTGTCTCCGGTTTATTCTTATTTTACAATTGTTACAAGGAACCACTCATCAATATTCCTTTTAATTATATATAATACTTTCAAAATGTAATTATCCAATGTATATAATAATCACAGCCAATTATACATCATAAATGTTATGTGAAATATTTTATGTACGACAGTGAGTGGTCATTATTAAATAAAAGAAGATTGAGATTGAGACAAAATCCCATTTTGGGGCTTGTTTATTATTTCATTTTATGAACATACAATTACAAATATCATCTTTTATGATATCGACTATCATTGTGTTCATGTCATGAAACTAAGTTTTAAATATTTTAGATGCACAGAAAAAAATGAGTGATAGGATTTTAATTCAGTCTTTGTTTCCAATTGATTTTTCAGAGAAATTGTTATGGCATCTCACTTAAAACCCTTGGAAAAAGGAGACAAAATTGAGGGAAAGTTTGCTCAGCCATGGAACATGCATGCTGATAAAGTGAAACACAAGGAGCAGCAAAGTGAATCAGAGATAAAACAGGTATTTCTTAGATAAAGAGCCACTCCGTGATTTTCCTCTTTTGTTCTGCATTGATATGTATTGCATTGTTCTGTTCTGCATTGAATGAATTGGCCTAATTTGTAATATAAATTCAAATAAGTTCACAAATTTGTTCTCAAAATAGAAGAAAATTTTTAAATACTAGTTTAATTGAAAATCCAGAAACAGTCATTTATTCGCGGTAGCCATATTCACACATCCAGTTTACATGAAAACTAGTAATATAACCTATCAAACATTATCAACTCATGAGAGTTGTTCTGAAGACTTAAGATAAGTTCTTAAAATTACCCCCCTCTGGATCCGTCAATGCTGTTGATATTGCATAACTGTCACAGGTTCCCTCATACATGAGTTATCCAACTTTGTAAAACCCTTTCCATAATTTCACAGCATTTAATATTACAACAATGTGCAACGACTGCTGAACATAGAGATCAAAGATATGTACAAGATATGTCAGTGAAAGCTGTAAGTTTGAGAAACATAAATGTGTACTGTTTGAAAGGATCTTTATTTCAGAAACAGAGAGACTTGTGTTACCATCAATATCAATAAGTGCTCTGATTCTAACAATATTCAACCATTTCTTCTCTTGGAATGATATACAAAGGACATCCAAGGAAGTTATGAAATATATTTTTACAGTTATTGCCACACTGGCAATATGCATCATTTCCAACGTTAGATCAAAGCAAGAAACCAAATAAACAGCTTCCGCAGCAAGTAATCTTAACAAACTTGGACAAAGATATAGTTGTTGAAACATTATATCACATTTCATTCTTATTTACCTTCTTATATATACCACATGTAGTGTAATAAATTTTGATTTTATATTCAAATTTAAGGTAAATGTTCTTATTCCAAATGAGTGTTTGTTTGATTAATGAGGTATTTATAACGTTTACATCTTTGACCAACCCCATACATATACCATTTAATGTTATATTCATCTCTAATGTTTTGTGCCTTCTTGTTATAGAAAAATTATTATTGAAAGTGAATGCAAGTGTATATTTGCTAGTAATACAAAACAAATAGAGATGTGACAATGTATCAATATATTGTGAATCATGATGCTTAAAAAACCATATATCAAGATGTTTTTCAAAGGCATTTAGGTTTTTCTAAAAAATACCTTTAATGCAAAAATTCATGAGTAAATTCTCTTTGTATTTACCTTAAGCCTCTATTCACTGATCATCAATTTTCTTTTTTAAGTACCGGTATGTACCTTTGTTAACACTGTAATTGAAAACTTGAATTAGCCTACGATTAGCTTTCATATGTATTCAGATAATGTCATGTAAATGTTGCTATGTGAAATGTCATCTTCTTGAACTAAAATGTGCATGTACCCAATAATTTTTTTTTTTTAAATCAATTTTCTCTGATATATTTCAGACATCAGCAAAACTTCCAAAGAACGGTCAAGAATTTGTTCGTGAATGGAGAAAATTACCAACAGAAAAGAGGTGCAATTATCTATTTGATTTTGGTGCAGAGAAACTGAAGAGTGTCTTCAAACCTGAAATAAGCTTTGGGTTGCTGGGTGAGTTTCTGTGTGCATTGAGAGACTACGCTGAGGAAGACTACAGCAGTCTTGTTGGAATTCTGGAAGCGCTCAGCAGTACAAATAGATTCACACTCTCCGTCCAGTTTCTGTCTTCGAAGGAGAAGGAGGCATGTGAGCAACTCTTCAGTGAACTAGACTCAGCAATCTCATTGGCTGATAGAATAACACCCTTGAAGAAAGTCTACGGTCTGATGAAATAAAATGTGATGAACTGGTGGATGTTTTTGTTGTCAATGCTGATCTCTATCCTAATTGAATGAGATTGATGTCATAAGTCTAACAATAAATTCCATTTTTATCCCACCGGTATGTAATACCGTGGGATATAGTCATCGCCCTGTCCGTCTGTATGTCCGTCCGTCCGTCTGTCCGTAATCATTTCGTTTCCGGAGCAGAACTCAAAAACCGGGCCACATATCTTTCTGAAACTTTACATGTGTATTGCCCACCTACTGAAGTGGTGCCTTTTGATATTTTCTCATTTCTGAAAATTTTATTTTTTATTATTTCTATGGAAACGGCTCTTATATGGACTCTGTTCATGAAAGGTTTCGTTTCCGGAGCAGAACTCAAAAACCGGTCCACATATCTTTCTGAAACTTTACATGTGTATTGCCCACCTACTGAAGTGGTGCCTTTTGATATTTTCACATTTCTGAAAATTTTATTTTTTATTATTTCCATGGAAACGACTCTTATATGGACTCTGTTCATGAAAGGTTTCGTTTCCGGAGCAGAACTCAAAAACCGGTCCACATATCTTTCTTAAACTTTACATGTGTATTGCCCACCTACTGAAGTGGTGCCTTTTGATATTTTCACATTTCTGAAAATTTTATTTTTTATTATTTCCATGGAAACAGCTCTTATTTGGACTCTGTTCATGAAAGGTTTCGTTTTATATATATTAGCTTATATTATATTGAAAAATTTACAATTATCTTTCAAAGGTTTACATCTTACGATCATGTGGAACCGGTGGGATATGTCATCTTCTGATGACTCTTGTTTTAAATGATATTATTTCATTTTATTAAGAATTATTAAATAAATGATCATGTGTTACATGTTAGAAATTATGAAAATGAAACAAAATGCCTTCTTATTTAAAGATAAATGATTAATTCCAGATTTTCTTTCAAAAATACCATTTCTTGTGGTTAGCATACAATAACTATTTATGTAACAAATCAAAACATATATGCACATAACATTATATAGAATCTTGATTGGTTTCATGTTTAGTTTTTACATGGGGACCAATGGGATATATCATCAGACTTTTGTTTGTAATAATGTTGTTCATGCAATGACTGATAGTTATTGTCCTTGTGAAGAGTTTTCTTGGCTTTTTTGTACTCTCAACAACATACAGAAAACATTTGTTACAAGCCATTGCTGTTCTGCTTTTCTCTCTATTTTTTTTTCTTTAATCAATATTTTATTTCTGAATCCCTGTTACAAGTCCGCTTTTCTTTGTAATGATTGACCACTGTAACATCCGTCGTAAGAAAAACAAACAGAATGTTATCATTTTTTTTATTTCATTGATAAATTCTTAACAAAAGTAGATGACAGATAACAACAAAGGTCAGAAGTAAAGACCTACATAGTTGAGAGCATAACCACCATGTGAGAATTATCACACAAAAATTCATTTAATTGGTTAAAAGAAACATACTAAAATTATATGTTAGAAAATTCTATTTCTATGATTTTGAGCACATTTTAAAGTTAAAAGTTGACGCAAAAGTTACCGTGGTTTTTAGTGAAAGATAAAAAGTCCTTGACCATCAACTTGTTACACAAACCAATTAGTTATGGGAATATTGCAATGTTGACGTTTATTGTTCATATTCAAAACTGACAGTTTTTGATGACCCATTTAAGTCTGTTTGGTATTGGGAGAGTCTCATATTTTGATGGTACACACATCCCAATAGCATTGCGAATTGTTATACACGACAACGCTTTTAATGTTCGAACTTCCAATGAACATTTACGGACACATGCACGTTTATCAGCACCATCTTTCCCTGTAAACACCTTTGCATGGTCATTCCATATCCAAGCGTCTCTACTGGTGTTGTATCCATAGTAAAATAGATCTTTTATCATTTTTGAACATTTCGGCCATGGTAAAGATGATACAAGTTCCAGAACTGTCCTATTTTGTAACATCGATAATTTATGAGCGTTTATGTCTATGAGATAATCCCAAATGTACCACATTTCTAACTCAAAAGCGTAACTCATTGCGTCTTGTCCTTTTCTATTCAACAAACTCAGATCAACACGACCGTCTTCACAAATCAACTGTATAGCGTCCAGACGTCCTAAAGTCACTGCCAAGTGCAGTGGTCCATCTCCTGACCTTGACCTTTCATTCACAGAACACCCGGATGATAGAAGCCATTCTATTGTCTTTCTTCCAGCACGTACGATGCAATAATGTAGAATCGGTTCCCCAGAGTCATCAAATAGCGTGGAGTAGCATCCGTTCTCGAGTAGACATTTTACAATTTCAACGTTGTCCGCCTTAGCTGCTTTGTTTAATGGCGTCCTTCCATCCTCATCCCTTTGGTTCAAATCTACACCAAATTGTATCATCTCCTCCAAACACGTTATATTACCGGACCTACAGACTTCATGCAATATACTATTTTGAAAATAATCCATATCATTTGTAGTTCCATAGGTCCGGAGAACTTTGTAAAGATTAAGTTGATCTTCATGCATTTCAATTGCTAATAAGTATGCGAAAGGTCTCCTCTGCATGATGTTGTTTTGTTCCAACAAGTTGGTAATACCAACATAGTCTCTCTGAGACAGCAGCCTTCTTATTTGATTCCAGGTCTCTCTATCATCATCAGCCTCGTCCATCTTGTCTGAAATGTAGAACATAATCATTCACTTGTTACCGGTGAAGTAGATGATATTATTATATATTACAAACAGAACAATAAAGTGGCAAAAGCCTGCTATACAAACATCAAGAAATATTGAAGTACATTATAAACAAAACTTCTTTGAGAGGCATTTTAGATGTTGGAATAACAATAATGCTTAGGAATATATGGATGACAACTTCTTTGTTCATTGTATGCGACGTTTCGACACAGATTCTTGTGTCGTTCTCAAACAGAGGAATCTGTGTTGAAATGTGGCATACAATGAACCAAGAAGTTGTTTCCTAAAAAGGGCTTGGTGGACCTTAGGATCCTATACCCTAAATTATCAATTAGACATTTGAGTAATTACCATCTCTGAATTGATTACCGGTATCTGAAATTACATCGCTATAAATACTTGATTTTAGGATTGGTAACCACACTCTACAGTAAAATTGAATATGAAGCCTGATAAGCTACAGAGCCAATGGCTTTTTTTTTGTCGAATGTCTTCCTTCTACAATAAAGTAAACGTAAACGTTTTTTTCTTTCTATAGGTTTACTGCTATTGTTATACCTCAAATGTGTTAGTTATAGGAAGGAACTATTAAATGCAATCAGATAATAAGTTGTAACCCAATTGCTTTACATCACATGATCATCAAGAAATGATATCACTGGGGATAAAGAATGATTTTGGACGAAATGATAAATGTTATCAAGCTGAGTTCAATCCATTCCATCACTATAGTCGATGAATTGCGTGCGACATCTCAGTCTTTAGATTAATATTTTCTTGTATCTAAATGATTTGCCGAACGTGTTTTATTGTAATCATTTGTCTAATAGTACTAGTTAAACCGATTTCTCTCCAATAACCCGACAAAGAATCTAATCCCATTGTTATTGTTCTACCGATTTTTCACATTGTACCAACCACAATCAACTTGGTCACCACTTTGAGAGTACGTAGGGTGCGTTTGTTTTGCCTACCGGCTGTACAGCCGGCGAGCCGGGTCAAATTTAAGCCCGGATGTAAACCGGCTGAGGCATTTGTTTTGAACCGGCTGAGGCCCGGAAAGGCTGAAGCGGCTCAAGATGGCGGCAGATTGGAAGAATCGTGAAATGAAAAATCTGAAAATCCAATTTTGAAGTGTATATTTGGGAAATAAAAATAGCCGGAAACATTAGAAATGTTGTGTTTGACATAAATATTAATATTTTCGTGTTATTTCGTGTGACTGAATGTCAAATTCATAATTAAATTCGGATTTTATAAAAAATTTGAAAGCGTAAAACGCAACAGATTTAGTAAAACCTCTCTAGAATCTTTGAAATAATACATGTTCCCATCGGAAAAAGTTCTATTGTTTGGTGAACAATATAAGGAAAAAAATAGAAATAAGGAAAAAATTAATATATTTGAATAATGTAATTATTATCGCATTTAAGGAAAATTGCATTTTTATGAATTTTTAGTAAATTTTTTTACAAGGTAACATGTAACGAACTTAAAGCTTATTATCTCCCTAGTGCGTTGTTGTTGGGGGTTTTTTTCAAACAAAAGAAATCCGTGACCAAGGATTGACTAAAGTAATGTTTTCAAAAGTTTACATATATGTTCTAAACCTAATCACAAAATATATTGTATGCAGGGAGATAGTCAAAAGGGCCGAGGGATAAAAGGGCCGAATATAAGTTCGCTTTGAGTACACAGACTTCATTTTTAGACCGTCTGTATATGTAACTAAGTCAAACAAGAAAAAAAAATAAGCTAAAACTTCAAAAAAACCTTCCCTGGAGAGTACTACTAATTTATCTTTAATTGTTTGCTGATGATAGCGCGAGTGAGTAATACTAATTAGTTATTACTGTTTGCAGAGACCCTATATAACGTCTCTGCTGTTTGTAAGTACAACTATTAAGTCTTTAATTGTTTGTCCATTCCAAGTTGATAAAGGTAACAAATTTTTCATTGTATGTTGATTTGACCTTAACGAATGGGAAGATAAAATCGAACTATATTTGAAATTAAATCTGTGACTGTTGTGACTAGATCATGGATATTATTTTCTTATTCATTTTGAGTTGTTCGTATAAGAAACGTGAATATAGGAAAGCATACATGTACATACAATTTGTTAACAGACAATTATAAAGAAATATACCGTCTGTGTAAATATAATTATTTTATTTCGAAAATATTGTTTTACTGTCATAAATATATTTATTGATAAGTGTATTTTTTTCAGTTTTGATGAGAACAACAAAGATATGGGTTGCAATACTTTTAATGAACATTTGATTAAAAAATCATAAAACTCATATAGTGACCAGCGGCGAGTGTTACTATCTTCGCCATCTTGTTGCACGCACGAAGCCTTTGATTCCTTCGGCGAGTCAGGTCAGCCGGGTCAGCCGGTGACGTCACTCAGCCGGCGGCTGAAGACCGGCTTTCAGCCGGTTCGGGGCAAATCAAACGCACCTGTAGACTACGTACGTGTTTTGTTTCTGTCAAGCTGGTTCCCTGGCCTCGTTCCGCGTGCGCGACTTACTGTAGCGCACGCGGAACGAGGACAGGGAACCAGGTTGTGTTTCTGTATAAAAGATTTCTTGGTTAAGACATTTTGACGGGTGACTAGTATTCAGTCTTTTAAGACAAATTGCACAAACAATGTTCAGAAGGAACGTCTTAGTCAAGCATAATCAACGTTTCCTTTTCCCATCAACTGTATCATATTCATGAAACACGCACATGGCAGGGTCATTGACATTGTACCTGTCTGTCTATCCGGTAATACCTTATTTGTTTCGTGATATCTATCTCTCATAAACCATACATATTCTGTAAACCTATTTTCATGCAAAATATACTCGTTTTAAGCAATTTATGAGTTCATAAAAGTTAAAATGACCAAGGACATATATTTGTTATGTTAAGATGACCTCATCCCAAATGCGGAACGTCCGTCGTAAGGTCGTGCATTTGTGGAACATGTTTAATGATTTGTAAGTAACTTATTTATATTTGTGTAGCCTATTATTTTGTTTATGCTTTAAAAATGTTCTTTGTGCTTATGACAACCTCGTACAAGAGTCACGTGTAGGCTGATCGATATCAACTCTCAAAAACAATCCTGAAAAACAGAGCCATCGGCCCTGTAGCTCATCAGGCTTCATATTCAATTTTGCTTCAGGGTGTGACCCATATAGTTTCCCTCTTAGTTCAGGGTAACCAATTGTACAATTCAGAATCACCATTACTTAAGGAATCTCTACACAACATTTTTCATTCTAAACCTTGTGCTTCTGGAGAAGAAGCTGAAAAAAAGGTATCGGCCGTGGCCTCTGTTGTCCATAGTAAGGGTCAAAGGGTTAGAAATAGTATGGATAACATTCCTCACCAGTCAATGAAACTGTTTACATGGTTTCAGCTCTCTGGTCCTTATGCTCATGGGAAGAAGATGAAATAGGTTTTAAAGGCGTAGCCCCGTGGCCCTTATTAGGGGCCACATAGGCCACCAAGGTAAACATTATAATCCTTACCAGTCAAAGAGTCTGTACACAAAATATAAGCGTCATAGCAACATTGGTTATTGAAAACAAGTCGAAAATGCACACATTTTACGACCGGACACATGTTTGATTTATAGGCCTATGGGCATTGTATTGCGTAACAGGATTTTTTACCCGCTTTAGAGAACATATGATGTTTGTCATCAACTTATATAAATTGAGGTAATTAAAAGAAATGAAAATAACCAATTTTAATTAAACTGAAAATTAATATGTAATTCATGTTATAGACACACGAGAAGCAAGCACTTCCACAATTGATTATATACTATATAGTAGATATTGGTTTAAGACCAGATACATTACAGAAGATGAGAGACAAGCAAAGCGTATTGCACGCTGCATAGATTCCTGCAGTCAAGTACAGTTATTTGGTGCAAAAGCAATAAAGCGTGAAAAATATGAATACAACATAAACCCCCCAAAAAAGAACAAAAAGACATGCTCAAAACGTTAACTACCGTATGATTATGAACACTAAGCTCAATTGAAACTTCAAATCTTTATTTTATAGGAATATATTGCAATGTTGAGGTTTATTGTTCATATTCAAAACTGACAGTTTTTGATGACCCATTTAAGTCTGTTTGGTATTGGGAGAGTCTCATATTTTGATGGTACACACATCCCAATAGCATTGCGAATTGTTATACACGACAACGCTTTTAATGTTCGAACTTCCAATGAACATTTACGGACACATGCACGTTTATCAGCACCATCTTTCCCTGTAAACACCTTTGCATGGTCATTCCATATCCAAGCGTCTCTACTGGTGTTGTATCCATAGTAAAATAGATCTTTTATCATTTTTGAACATTTCGGCCCTGGTAAAGATGATACAAGTTCCAGAACTGTCCTATTTTGTAACATCGATAATTTATGAGCGTTTATGTCTATGAGATAATCCCAAATGTACCACATTTCTAACTCAAAAGTGTAACTCATTGCGTCTTGTCCTTTTCTATTCAACAAACTCAGATCAACACGACCGTCTTCACAAATCAACTGTATAGCGTCCAGACGTCCAACCATCACTGCCAAGTGCAGTGGTCCATCTCCTGACCTTGACCTTTCATTCACAGAACACCCGGATGATACCAGGCATTCAACTATGTTACATCCACTTCGTACGATTGAATAATGAAGAATCGGTTCTCCAGAACCATCTGTTCTAGCATTCAAATCGCATCCGTGCTCAAGAAGACATTTAACAATTTCGACGTTGTCCGCTCTGGCTGCTTTGTGTAATGGCGTCCTTCCATCCTCATCCCGTTGGTTGAGATCTACACCAAATCTTATCAACTCCTCCAAAATATTTCCGTTAGTCTTATTAGATTCGCAGAGCTGAAGCAGAAGCTTATTTCTCAAAGGCAATATAGCAGTATTGGGTGGATTCAGGAGAACTTTGAAAAGGTCAAGTTGGTTTTCACGCATTGCTTCGAATAATAAGAATGCAAAAGGGCTCTTTTGCAAGTTGTGGTTTTGTTCCAACAAGTTGGTAATACCAACATAATCTCTCTGAAACAGCAGCATCTTCACTTGATTCCATGTTTCTCTATCATCAACATCAGCCTCGTCCATCTTGACTGAAATTTGACAGATACGTGATTACTCTGTTGTTACCAAGCAAATGCCATATAGATAAACGTATTTTCTCAAGAATGAAAACGATGTAAAAGATAATAATTCAGTTTTAATCCTGTAAATATAGATTAATAAAGGAATCAACTTCAGGGCGAAATCATTATTATGGTATTCTTAAAGTAATTCCTTATTTTTCGGTCACGATTGAGCAAAATTGTCTGATGCAAGCACAACACAATGTTACAATCTGAGTACCCATTCTGGAACCGCGAGAATAAGCTTCAGAACCAAATATTAGTAAAAGGTACAGAAAGATCCTACGATTTGAACATTCCCATAGTATATTTTTTTTCAAAATGCACTTAAAAACTTGTAACTTGTTTTAAAAGATAAGCGTAAAAACTCCTGAGACACAAAGATCAACTCAATAGAAATGATAATGTAAGAATATAGTCGCAAAGCGGCGACAACAGGATTCAGCCGAAAAACTAAGACATAACTACACAGATGATAATGTCAACTATCATTCCAGAAAGTTTTATGAAAAGATCATTTCAAGATAAGATACAGCAGCATTGGATGGGGTCATTTAAATTTTGTTGTGGGAGCTGACCCCATGTTAGGAAAATAAGTCATCGCGACCGGAAATGACTGTTCGCGAGCGATTTTATCTTATCCTCTTATAAAGACCTTGGTCATGTCTAACTCTCATGCAATAATCATGAAATTCGGCCGTCAGTTATTTGAGTTATTTGCCTTTGAACATTCGAACTTTTCGAAAATTGTAAACTTTGACAGGTTGTTGCGCAAAAAGTATTTTGCATTTTTTGATTCTGTAACAAACTTGTTATTGGGCAATCTCTTAGCTGCATACTGATTATGTTTCAGCTCTCTGGTAGGAGTAGTTACGGAGTGGCGAATCACCAAGTGTACATTGGGTCGAACTTTTGCAAAATGTGCTTTAAATCAAGATGACGGCCAAACCACGTGACTTACGAATTTGTAATGATTTTTTTTTAACTTCTTTTTTTTTTGCGCATTTTTAAAAAAAATTTCAGCTGTCTAAGTGCATTTTGAAAAAAAGAAGATAATTTTTCGATTTTGGAATCGAACTGGACCTTTAATGCTTTTACCAATCAGGCCCAAAAGCTTCGCACTACTATTCCACATTAAGGACTATAAGTCTGGAAAGTTTCACTGTATTTGCTTCAGCCATTTTAGCTGAATCTGTTACATAAATTTCTTGAAATAATATACACGCCAATACTGACAATAAGAAATTGGCTGAATCCTTAATAAATGCTAACATAAGTTAACGAAATGTGAGATTCAAGCAAAGGAATTGACGAAACAGATTTTCTTAATTACCAAAGCACAAAGACCGAATGTGAGGACTGACTGAAGAAATAGTACGACTCGTGACATAAGATTTATTATCTCAATCCGTTTTCCTCTTAGAAGCATGCATTGTACATCATTCAAATTGAAAAACATGCAAACGGATAGACGAAAAAGATGAAAAAGAGATCTTCCAATGTAAGAATAGCACCAACCTTGACCTTGACCTTGAGTCTTATATCTCTCAATCCGTCTTCCTCTTTCGAAAAAAACTTTTGATAATGACAAAGAAATGTTGCATCAATAGCTAAGGTTTTGATAAAACAGTACAGTACATACAACAAACACTTTTATAAGTTCCAGAAGTAAAGAACCCGGAACAACATGTATATCGGCCCAGCTAAGGCGGCGCGGCTGCATGTGTGTCGTAGACTGAATAGACGATGGGTTCTACTAGCTATTTATCCAAGAGGGTCAAGCAGCCAATCTTGGTGGCGGGATATTCAAGCATTTTCGTTTAGTTTGTTTAGTATTCGACAGCATATTATAGAACCCCTGATGTTATATTTTTTGCATCAATGCTGCATATGAGAACTGTTTAACGCATAGATTTTTTTTTGGTAAAGGCAATCTCGAAAATTATGAAAATTGTTGTGTTTTTTCACTTTACTTTTAAACAGGCAGGATTATTTTGTCAGTATATTTTGAATATTTCCCATAACACACAATGATTTAAATAAGATATTTTATAATTTCTTTGCCCTATCAGGGTTTTAGTCAAAGCTCATCATGCTTTTGTTATTGTACATCTGTCATGCTGTGCTTGTACAACTTTTGCTCTAATGAATTTAAAACTAATCAGAATGCCGATAGGCTATAGTTAAAGGGACAGTTCTATCGGGATATGCTTTGTTAAATAAAATGGCGGCCGGAACACTGATAGATAGGTCACTTTAAGATCTGGATAAAACAAAGACAATACACCCTATATACTACTAAATCACACATTTAATCTACCACATGTATGAGTGTTGTACATATTGAAATATAGACCTATTAATAAACACATCGTGTTGTTCAACCAACGGTATGTTATATAACTGAAGAATTAAAGCTTTAAACTGCTACAGTTAACTTCTTTGAAAGGCATTTTAGAAGTTAGAATGACAATAACGCAGAGGAATGTATATATGACTTCTCTGCTTAGATAGAAAGACTCAAGAATCTGTGTTAAATTGAAACGTCGCATACAATGAACAAAGAAGTTGTCATCCATATATTCCTCTGCATTACAACTGCTACAGTTGTTAAAACAATAATTTTAGGTTCATCATTTGAGCAAATTGATAAACTCACGAAGGCAATCTAGTTAAAACTAGCTGTAATGTATACGACCCATAAGGACAGACAGACAGACAATGTTTATTAAAGTCTCACCCCAATATAATATATACATACGGAAAAAAGTTAAGCACCCCCACGTTTTTTCAGCAACAAAAGTTGCCTGATCAAAAAGAAGGCAATGTGGTTGTAGAGATAATCGTATGGTATGATAGAACCATAATTTAGTAATTAATTGAAGAAAGTTTCATCCGGATAACGTATCGCATCTTGTGGATATTTGCATTCATAAAATTGTTGTAATTTTATGTAAAAAAACAAGTTACATTATTCTGAGAAAAGAAAGTTGTTATTGGTAGTTGTGATGTGGGTAATTCAATTCTTTTGAGTCCTTAGGTCAAACTTTAGTATCAAAATTTAAGACAAAAGTCACTATTTAGACCTTTTATAACCTTCAAAGTCGCAAAATCTCCAAAAAACAAAATTCAAGGAAAATGGTGTAATAACAGTGTCAAATGTAATGACCCCTAGAAATCAATGAGAAGTGTTTGATTAACAGATTGAACTAAAAAAATCCAAGAATATTCCAAAATCGTTTGATTCCAGCCATTTCGTCAATTATTGACAATAACTGTTTGAAAAAGGGATGCCATTTCAACGACCAGTTACTTCCTTAATTTGTAAGAAAAGAGATGATTTGATGTGTGGAAGTCAAGTTGGTAACACAAACGTTATTTTTTATGTCTGAAACCCATTGTCTATTGCCTAGTTTTGGCACTACAGCCAAACTTATTTTGGGTGAAATTTCAGTACCATTACAAATTCAATCGTAATTTCATAAATTGTCTACATGGACGATCCTTTCTTTGAAGAAATTATTACAATATCAACATTTTTATGTTAAAGAGTCATAAATTTATTCACGGTACAGTAACTTTGCCATATCATCGTTTTTTGTTTTCCAATTTAGGGGGTGCTTAACTTTTTTCCGTATGTTATCAAAAAGTAAGAAATGTAGAATACAAAAAGGGCCATCCACAAACGTGACAAGTGGGACTATGAGAGAATATATTAAAAATATACATATAATTCCAAGTACATAAAACTATTGTTTTTAAAAGATACAGGTAAAGTGTACCTGATGATACATATGATGATACATATGACACCATATGAGTTTGTCATTAACGACAAATGTTTATATGTCAATATATGTTTAATGGTTGCTACCTGAGGCAATGATTTATTTTTGTGTGAAATCATATTCAGGTACAATTAAATTCTTACAAAGGCACATATTTCGTGCTCAATTCTGCTATAGATTGAGGACATGTGCACTTGTGTAAGTTTTCCATCGACGGAAGTAAGTTGCGAATGAAGTCTAAAATACTATTTAAATCGGTGAACACGATCAAATATATCTTTGAATATATCTTTTTCTTTGAGAACAAAGGATGAATTGTTCATATGTAACTTAACAGTATAGGTCTAAGCTTTGCTGTTTTATGGACCATTGCTGCAATTAATGATCTTTAGATAAAATATTGTCGATAATGTAGTTCATGTAGAAATAATTCAAAGGTGTAATTGTTCCTTCTTAATAACCTGTGAGAACATTTTATCAAAAAAACTCCCGACTCGTTAGGAATATATTGATTGATTATTGCAAAGTGAAAAATGTGCGCATTAAGTGTATACATGTATTTACAAAACATAATTGTGTGCGTCATTGATTATTAAGATACTTACGATGATGAATACGGCAATTAGGCAGTTACATCTTTTTTTTATTAAATCAAATTGTTTAAAGAGTATGTTGATAGGATCACATATGTCAAATTTTGAAATCGATGTTATTACATCGGGAACCACTAACTGTTACTGAAAATAACAAGTTAAAGGTCAATCAGT
The DNA here is from genome assembly GCA_916613615.1 of Steromphala cineraria. NCBI lineage: Eukaryota > Metazoa > Mollusca > Gastropoda > Trochida > Trochidae > Steromphala > Steromphala cineraria. The sequence continues at coordinate 1,480,182 of OU744729.1, forward strand.
AGGGCTACATTAGAGCGAAAATACGGCCATTCAAAATCGGGATTTTGATCGAAAACCGGACAATGTGGCTCGAGTGGCGCGCGCAAATTCGCCAAACGTAATTTTGAAACCTTGTCATAAGCTGACAGGAAGATTTTTTCGATTCGGTAGTGTTTATTAGGTATTGTAACTAATAGGTAGATTAATTGGATGCATAATTTCGAATATTAAACGTATTTGAGATGTTTCCTGATTTTTCCATAAAATCAAGCATTTTAGAGATATTATGCATAACTTGATATATATTAGTCCAGTGATGAGATATGAACTTCAATCAGCATATTAGATATTTTGTAGCTTATCAAAACCAAATAAAATTTTAAGAAAGATACTCTGTGTCACTTTAAATTATATTTGTTTCTTCGTTTATTTCATGCGTTTATGTGATGTTCCTAATCCTAAATACTTGTTCGAATGCCTATTTTTTAAAAGTTATTCTTTCAGTTAAAGGACACTCATTTCTTCACACAAAATTAACATACATAAAACTTCTTCAGATATCAAGAAGCACTCTATTGAAAAAAAACCCAGTTAGTTAAACACTTTTAGGTTGTACAATGTATAATGCCACAAATCAAAAAAATCTAGTTGCCTTTCAGCGAATAAGGATATTGGTGATATTTTACTGCCGCTTCTCCTGCAGTATCGTTGGCTGTGTGACCGATGATGATTACGGAAATAACCTCTTCGTGTTTTTCATATTAAGTATTTGTTACTGTCAATGAAAATGTATTTATACCGGCGACAAAATAATTTTCTGCGACAAACGATTATTTAATGGAATTTGCATCCAGTGCTATTTTGCACTTACCTTTTGAAGTTTTCAATTTTAGGCCTATCATGGGAAGCGGCATGGTTTAATGAATCATATTTTAAGTAAACTAGTATCAAATATGGGTCTCGAACAATTTAAATGGCTGGCGATGACATGATCGAGATCTTCTCTTTGGTTCATTTGTGTTTTAGTATTGTCATCGAAGTGTTCAACTTAGTTACCTCCCCTACACCGTATATATGTATATGAAAACTATCTTTCTATTTGGAGTTGGTCTATTCATATGTATAAAATATTAATGACCTGAATCTTTAACTTTGAATAAACAGATATTTTGTTAACATTCATGTTTGTTTCATACATCTTTTGTTATTGATAACACAACATTGTATTTACAAATACAACAACAAATTTGACAAATACATTACAAGGGAGAGTCGTGTATATCCGAATATATCCGAACAACTGGAAATGCAGTAGGCACCCACAGGAACCCGATATCGTAAATAAAATGTAGGTAAAACGTGGGTAAGAAAGATCCGTCCCCTATATGTAATAGAGTAAACTTTCTTACCCACGTATTACCTTCATTTTATTTACGATATAACATATAGCTGACGGATCTTTCTTACCCACGTTTTACCTACATTTTATTTACGATATCGGGTTCCTGTGTAGGCATCTCTCTACATGACGAATGCTCCGCATACCAAATTTTAATGTGCTTGGTTTTCGAGTTCTTGTCAAGAAAAGAATATTTAAGTAAAGGTAGGGAAAATCTGTAAAGCTTGATTTATATTTTTTGTAGTTCTGGTTCGGAACAAAATTATAAATCACGTGTCCATTGAATTAAACGGTTAAAACTAACAACACCAAAAAAACGAAGGAAGAAGTTAAAATACCCAATCATCACTAGATACACCACACATGATGATTGTTTAATATAGGGTCTGATAAGTTTCGATGACCAAAATCGTTTTTAGTTCTGTCCGGCAGCAAGTTTCTATGTTTCTATTAAATTGAAACGGTCAAAATTAAATGAGAGAAGAAGTTTTAAACCCATGAAACTTATCTCAGTTGAAACAATCAAATGTGTAGAAGTGCTTGTTTGGGTTTTCAACTTCTTCTTCTGTTTCAATTCAGGAAGACAATTCTGAGTTGTGTTTCAATTTAAACGGTAAACGTAATAATTGAGGAAGAAGATGGAGACCCCAAAAAACCACCACCATTTGATTGTTCAGAATCCGAAGATTCAACGGCAATGTCACTTACTTTTTTAGTTCTGGTCCGGAAACAAAATTCTCAGTTGAATTAAACGTGTGAAAGTCAAATGTGAAAGAAGGGTTAAGTCTTTAAAGTAAAGCTAGCCTCAATAATACCCGCTTCACTCCGATATGAAGAAGGGTTATGTTTATAAAGGCACCTCATAGGCCTACGCACCAAGCAGAACAGAAAGTGTTACATCTTAGCCCTGCATGTCCGCAATATTATGTGATCATGTAGGTAAAGTATTTCCGTCTTGATAAAGTTGATGTCAATAGAGGTTAAAATGTAGTCTTTGAAACTGATCCTTGGACAAACGCAGAATAATGCCTTGTTGATTTGTTAACCAGCACCAGATTATTTCAAGATGGCCGACATTGTCGTCTGCGATGTCGTCTGTCTCCTTGAGTTTCAAGTGCTTCGGCTTCTTTTGAAGCCCCGTCCACCCAACCAGAGGCTGACAGGGCTAAGCTTTTCGTCAAACAGTGAAGGGAAGGAGTAAACGGATATGAAATTCTTTTGTTCACAGGTGAAATGTATGCTAATTATAACAAAGGATGGAACATTGATTTTTTCAAGCATCGAAATGTCGTTTAGTTTGAAACGTTACCGACGTAAGTAAGAACCTAACGTTTGAATCAGAAATGAAGACCGAATTTAAATTAGACGTGATATCATTCATCCAAAGTGTCCTTGCGAACAATTAAACGGCTAATATTACGAAATAGGCTAGGTATGGTTTTCATTTACAAAACGTCATTAGAAATACACAATAAAGCCGGAGTCAGAACAGTTTGCTGATAAGTCGAGGATAAACTATCTCTATATATTGCTTACATAAATGTAAATGTTATGAGACATTACCAATAGAGAACAAGTTATATCGATTAACAACTTATTTATTGCTATCTCCACTTCAGTGTTGATTATAACAGGTGTACCAAGTGATACTGGAGATTGTTTGAGGTTTGGGGTCACCATTGAGGATTCTCCTCATGTGATAGATCTAGACTACGCCAGCAGATCGGCTCGGAGATGGTTTGGTCTATCTTGGTGGTGGCACGTGGTCCTGTGCAATTTCTTAGTCGACCGCTATCAGAGTAGTTCAGCAACAACGGGCGCAGCTCGCTGGATGGGTGAGTAACCCGTTGCTGGATAATCTGAGAGTTTTAAGGGTTGATTCCCTGCCCCACACTGAGACATGAGTTGAGAAACTTGTGGTGTCACCCTGGGTAAGTGACTTAGTTCGAAGCGTGCCTCTGTCCACCCAGCAGTAATTGGGTACCTTGTATGATACGATGGTAGTCTGAATTTGAACCTCGAGCGCCTGACAGGCGACCGGTTGTATTCTCCTTAGGGAGTGTTCTGTACTCGTTGACCAGGGGTAATATGTCACTCAGCGCTTTGAGCATGCAATGTGCATGGATATATGCGCTATATAAATGGACTATTATTATTATTATCTTTCTGCAAGAGAACATCAATGTGGGCTTGCTTCGTATATGGATCTGGAGTTTTACCAACTTATGAATACTTCCTTTAATGTGTGTTTTCTTCCGTGCAGTTGACTGGGAAGCACATGTAGATCTTTATAGTATAGGTTCGAGAGGACAGGTAACATATGAGCTTTGAAGTTACTAAATGACAAAGTTTTTGGAAGACTACGTACTCTGCAGGTCCTCAAGGTAGATCTGGGCAGTTCGTCTCTTCATCTGAGCTAATGAGCTATACTCAGACAACGAATTGCTTCACAAGAGATCAGCTAATGTCGCCACTCTTTTAACCTTACAACATGTCTTAATACAAGCCGACTGGAAGACCATGTAAAATATTGCAGGACGACCATTAGCGCGTGTGGATTGTGGTGAACATTGCATAACGGAATCGATATGACAAAACTCTATTCACTTAACCAAGTGTCCCGTGTCAAAGACCAGACTATCGCCTTCTGCTATCGTCTCTATCTCGTATGTTAACCCGTCCACGCGTAAATTGCATGCGTCTTTCCCATCAACAATCGCAAATGATCAACTGCAGGTAAGTCGGCGACATCAAAGGTGACGATCCGAAGTTATCTCAGGTGTAAAGCTTGTACAACGCGAAAGGTGATACTTGCAAGGTGTTAACACATCACATCTACGGGTGTACATTACCGTTTAAGGAGACAGGTAATACCTATATGATAACCGGCTGTAAAGCATATAGCATTCATATACAATGGGTCTCCTCAAACTGTACAAGGACGTTGAGCATTGTCTGAGGAACTCATTGCGCTTAAATGATGTCGGGTAGTCAAAATCATAAATACAGGTACTGAAGAAAATTTTTTAAATGAATAGCACGTGATTATTAATAAGCATTTTTATTATGTGTTTCACCTGTATGATTACCTGGTGTAAATCATATCCGATTAATTTCAGGTAAGGTTTATATAAGGATTTGCAAAGGCGCCCGTGGTAATAACTGCCTGCTGAAACTATCGGAAGTTTTTAAACACGACAGGCATATCAATATCATAATAAACATAAGGTGTTAGGAATTTTTCAGTCTTACCCCAGTAAATATGAGATTATCTGCATGTCAAGCATACGTCTTTACCATTGTGTTTGAAAAGTTTTCATCTATACTTATCTCTTTTCTAGCCGTAATTACGGTCTTCACTGAATGGATTATAGTATTAAACAGTAACCATCATATGATTAAAATATATGCAAGGTTGCTAATAAAATACATATCCAAGGAACAGGCCTTTTTCATTAAAAATGTGAATTTGATCATAGAGTCCTTGGTGCATATATCGTTCTATATGTTTCAATTACTCGAACCTACTCCAGAAAAGATCGCAACACGTTCATTTTTAATGTATTTAATAGCAAGAGGTTAAACGTACAGTTAAAAAGTATTGTCCAAACTCTTAGAAACCAGATGTTGGTAAATGATTTTAACCACTGACGCGTTGAGAATACGTTGAGAATAATGCATAAATCATGCATATTTTTTAGATTCAGATTAGATTTGAAGCGTCCGTAAGATTTTAGAATTTAGTAGTTCAATGAAAATGCAAAAGCCTCACATAATCACAATCATATATTGTATTCATAAGAAATCAGTTTTGTGAGAGGAACAAGCATCACAGGCACCCATAGACGAATTCCCATGTATGTTATTTGAGACACGAAGTAAGCAAGTAATTCTCAAGCTAAACGAGGGGTATACTGTTTACCTGTTTAATAAATATAATGAGGTAAGTATACGGAATGATACTCGCTTTCAAAACGCCTTACAATAAAAAATATCATGAACTATGTATTTGAATATATTATTGAAAATATTAAATGTCAACTACAGTACGATATGATTGACCTCACAGGTTATAGAAATGAATTAGATGTACAGTAAAAATTAAGATTTAGAAGAAAGAAAAGTAGAAAGGCAGATAATGTCTCAGAATGTAGATGGTATCATTCGCCAATGGTCTGACATCATAGTGTATTGCTAAGGTCTTGGTTTAATGTGTGTCTAAAGAATACTCCTCGATGACGGACAAGCGTGTGTTAACATACGTCTCAGTTAAATAAGGTGTCTTAAACAGGTGATTAAAAAAACAACTGTGGGACCACCAACGTCGATTGTTCAACCGTTATTGCATCTTGTCCTTGTTTACCTGTAAGAGCAAACGAAATAGTTTACAGGTAAGAAGACTTCGGAGGATCACATCAAAATGTTGTAAAGAGCTGAAGCTGAAGCTGATAAATTGTAGTATTGTAGAAGTATAAAAGCTGTTCGAAATACGACATCGCTGGAACCGATGAAACATTTCGTTCTGGTACTTGTATCCCCGCAATCATTACTATATAGAACGTGTCACCACAAAAAGTGTCATTATATACAGAAAAGAGAATTAGAAATGTTTTGAAAACATAAACATTATTTTTTATGAGTTTACACAAAATTGGTCCGTTAAAGACTATTTTAAACCACGATTTGTTCAACAGTCACACCATATATATATGAAAAAATGCAATTCTGTTCTGGTAAGGTTACTTCACCAAGGAACAATGTTATGGTTTCTCTTTCAATAACATTTATCCAATATGCAGTGTCCTTTCTTTAATCAAGTTACTGCTTGACAAATACAATATAGTATCTATGTTAACATTTCGCCTGCAGAAGCATAAAACAAATGTATAGCCATTAAAATACTTGTAATTCGATAATTCACAATAATATTAATGATAAAATAGGTTTAAAGAAAGTAACGACAACTTACTTATTCGTTTTTTAGATAAAATTATGACGATAAAGCAAAAATTATAAAAAAGTATTTTTTTTTAAATCATATCTTTAAAAATTCCCACAGTTTACGCCACGGGTTACTGTAAAAGGTTGAAAATTCAAATTTCCCAGACGCCTGACGAGAGAGGTCTCATGTTTCCTTCAAGTGTTGGCAAATTTGCTCCGTGGATGGGATTTGTCCTTAAACGGTGTTACGTCAAGCTGTTCCTGTCACATTGATGTAATACGGTGTATGATGAGAGAATGCCCTGTTTCCAATTTGTAATTACCGTGTCTCGGTTCAAGAGGATACTGTTTGTGCGACCACTTATTGTGTCTACTGATAGCGTAACCTTGTCCCATAAGAGGCGTTTGGTATTCTGGTGTAACATTATTATCTAAATATGAGATAATTAAATCTAGCAAAAGCGCCGTCAAGGGTATTATTAACATGTTATTAGTTATTGTAGGTGTGAATTTAACAAGATAGTTTTGTAACACCAAAAAAAACCTTTTTTGTTTTCGTTTACGCGAATACATAAAATGACGAAATTTTAAAATGCTGTTTATATGAGAGGTTTTTTTGCATGTTCGAAAATCGAGTATGGAAATAATACAATAACACTCTGTGGGTATGGCATATTATAGAATATGTTGGTATCATATGCAAAGTAATGAAAAGAAAACAATCGATATCGAGGCAATGGGACATATGTGGTTAAAAGCTATCACTGTAGAAGTGTTTTCAAATTTATCATCTAGTGTTTTAGTCACATGTAGACATTCTTCATCTAACATTATATTGTTGAGACTATCCTGTCCCAGGGTATGAACGTTACGCTAAATCCACTAATCTGTTAGTGGAGTTAGCGTAATGTTCGTACCCTGAGACAGGATGTTTTGAGACATAGTGATTAATAAAATCGAGATGTAAGTTTTAACCAAAAGCTGTCGGTGTTAACATAGACCAATATTGTTTGAGACAGCAAACGATGTTCTGAAAGAGATGAATGTTAACCGACTTTAAAAAATGCAAATTCAAACATTTACGGTGTCGCTGTCTGAACGGTTAAGCACATGTCTCGAATGTCATGTAGTTTACACTTTTACAGCAGTCTTCATAAATCTTTATGACAGGTAGAGTTGCCTTTCTTACAAAGAAACGGAAATAAGCATGTCAACAATTTTCCTTAAAAGAAGACATGCTATCATTCTTTTGAAATTTAAAAATAAGTAATTTTCGAAACTTGCTAATCATTATTCACATTTAAAGGTATAGTAGCAATGACCCTTTCTGTTAATTGGCATGGCATCAAACATGTGAAAGCAGTGCTTAGTCTTGCTTATGGACATAAGAAAATATAGATCGTAAGCATTGGCATTTGAACTCATGAATTTCGAGTTCCAACAACCTATTATCTACAGATGTTCTTGTTATTAACCGTAAGTGAGTAGTCAAAGGATTACATCAAAATAAGAACATATGAAATATCAGACAATTGAGCCAGGTTATTATCTACATTGCGTCAATTCAATCAAAAGTACTTTAAACTCACTTTACTGTAATAATGCAAAGTACTAAAGAGCCAAAAATCGGCTTTGATTTCAAAAACGGGGATAGAAATGACCTAACTGCTGAGAGAATTTCCACTGCGTCGGTACAGTTAGAGTATCATATGCAGAAACAATGCATGATATGGATAACTGAAACTGATATCAATGATATGGTAGAATTCCTATCTAAATGGTGGCATTTGTCCGGGTGGCTTTTGTCCTGCTTCCCAATAAGTCAATCCATAATAAATTTTATATGAAATGGCTAATGTATCAACCACTTTTTGATGAGAAGTAGTACATCAACTAAATATGCATCTTTATATACATTAGCCTTAACTTTAGACATAAAAAAATGTCTTTATATGCCTGTTCATCATATATTCATAATAGTGACTTTGTGTGCATGTGTGTGTGAAAGTTGTGTGTTTTTCTTTGTGTGTGAAAAACCTGAATCCTCTCTTCTGTCAACTTTATTTAAACTGAGGACAAGGAATCCCCCTGGTTCCTTGTTCGGAATTGTAACAGGGATTCAGAAATAAAATATTGATTTAAAAAAAAGAAGTTCTTTCTAAAAGGCCACAAGAGTGGTTTGGAGGATTAGTCCGAAGATGAAACTGCCTGGCGTACACACGGATTATCATGTCTCGTCGCAAGCTTTGTCAACAAGTTGGGTAGTAAACTTACACCCTGACACAACCCCTATCTCAAACAAAACTCGACTTTTGAGCAGGCATACCGTTATCTTGTCATTCAATTACTGGGAATATTGCTATAATGTCCACCCAAATCAAACATTATAAGTGAGGAACTGTAACTGATCGCCCTGAATCGAGGGAAAGAACAGTTTCCATTTACAAATGCTGAATATACTTAGTTGCAACGAAGTAAATTGTTTTATGTTTTCATTTACAAACACAAAATATTACAACTGGTTTCTTTGTTGTTCATTTACAAATCCTAAATATGCTTTTGTATCAAGTAAGAACACTTTTCACTGTTTAAACATCTACATATAAAGCTACTATATAGAACAACAACATATTTCCCCTATTTATGTAGACTTTTCATCAATCCATCAGAAAAAAAACCAAAAGACGACCATTGTAAAGAGGCGTATTTGCTGATGAGAACGTGAAAAGCTGTCAAATGACACAAATGCCTGATTTATCTCGGAATCCTTGGCGCGTTGCATGATATTATCTTCGATCATGAAGATTATCTCACAAACAATGTCGGCTACCAAATCTCTGAAGATTTCCTGGTCACAATTCCACAATAAAAAGAAAGATTTATCGATTAGCCGACACGTACGTGCTTCTCGGCGCAGTAAGTGCACACGAGGTGTCGCTTCGCGGTACTGGAGGAATGTTCAAAGGCAGAAAAGAGTTGAATGAGTGAAAAAGACGCATAAATCTAAAACTCTGAAGAATTCCTTGGTTCTTGCACAGCACACTTCCCAGGTGTGAAAGCCTCTTCTTGTCATATCATCTGACGCACACCATCTTCCGAACGCATCGGGCGAGATATGCATTTACAAGAAATTCACGTGAATATGAATTTCTTGTAAATGCATATCTCGCCCGATGCGTGCGAAAGATGGACGTACACCGGTGATTGCGTTTTCTGATGTATTACTTCGTCGTTCTTTATTGTTTAAATCTTTATTTCACGTTTTATAATTAAAAAAAATTAAATGATGCTTAAATATATATCTTAAAATCCATACACGCTCTATGAACATTGTTACCCCCATGGGCCCCGCTATCAGAGACCCCTTGTGTGTATACTATTGACATAAGCGATCTCTGAAAGCGGGGCCCATGGTTAACCCAGCTACTAAGCACGAACATATATTTTATTATTGCGGAAACGCTTAACAATTCAAAACGCTTTTTACTGCCAAAACAATTGATAATTCGTCTCTTTTGAAATAAAAGGGCTATGCCACACGAGCGATAGAGTAACACAATAAGAAAGCAGCAAATGTTGAAAACTCGAATTGAGCAATAAGTGTCCAGGGAAAAAATAATAGAAAAACAATAAACACATTATAGTTGTAAAAAGTCAACCTTATCTGCAGCTGTGAAAACACTTACACTGTAAGTTCCACTCAATTGGGGTCGTTATGCACGACATTTTATGGCCAGACTTTATTTCTGAAACCAAATGAACAGTTTTGCCCCTCCCGAGTACTGGACGGTATGTCATTGTTCCACCTCATTGTAGAAGAACGAGCGTTCATTGTCGTAGTGTTGGGCACAGCCTCTCAGATTATTAAGAAATTGAGAACACCCCTTGAATCCATATACTATTAACAGAGGTACAATTCGATTCAGGGGGTGTTCTCAAAAACTAATTTTCCTTTTTTTATTTTTTTAAAAATGATCCGAGGGCCTGTTGTGTGGGGGTTATGCATAGGACAACTAACTGATATTATATCACTTCGAACTCTAATCATCCCCAAACGTATCAATGCGGGGGTCTTAGTCGAAGATAACTGGTGTGATTTAAAGTCATTTTAACTTATTCAGGTTTAACAAACTATATGTGTCAATGAAGATGAGAAAGAGTTTTTAAGAATGATCAACTTCTTTATTGTAGATAGTAGCGACGTTTCGGTATAGATCCATCCTGGTCCAGGATACGATGTATACGCTGCCGCTTCACCTTCACACAGCGTATACGTTGTACCCTGAGACAGGGTAGTATAGATCAAACATGCTTGAAAACGATATAAGGCCCATTAACGTGTGACTGCCTTTCAGTCGAAGTGTACAAGTATACTGACTAAGACAGCCACTCATATATTTGTAAGTAACGATTCAAACTGACCATTGGCAGTAAGTGTTATGTAGGGTTGTGACCATATTTCTGGACTGTGTGCTCAAATGATATCACAAGGGTCAAGGGGTCAACTCTCATTGGTTTTGTGCTAGCTAAATGGTTAACACATCGTTGACACCAGCGACAAAAGCAAGAAGAGCACACGAACATGACACAGAACGATTCTGAACAAAGGCAAAGAAAATCGCTCTTGTCAATCCAACAAAATCCCTATTTGACAGACACGATCAAAACAGGAGAAATCATTAACCCTCAAACACTGCGCGGACGTTCATGGAGATGGTTGACAGATCTCATGGCGTCTATAGGGTTAAACCTCGACCAATGGTCAGCTCCGTGTCCAACAGAAAGTCTATAGGAGACGCAGAAAATGCGCAAACATGAGTCTTCCCCTGTTAATTACTTGTTTATTGACTTTTAATAGGATTAGCGGTAATTTGTCAGCAGGTATTCTTGTGATCACGAGCGTGGCGAGGATTCCGTTATAGCAATATGTTGAGCCATTGATCCGTCACTTTCACCCCGTGCTTCAAGCACGTGCGCTATTGTCGCTGCTGACCACATGCGTCTAGTTCTATCACACTTAGCTTTGTGTCTGCAGTGGACATGCACAGAGAGCGTCGATGGTCAGGATTTAGTATGGTGTCCATGTCTTTACTCAGAATGATTTTACGATCCATCGAAACAGAGACGACGATTTGTACACTTGAATTGGTCGAAGGCTCAAATAGTCCCTTCTTGTCACATCGTAAAGAGAGGCATCAGCATATACAAATTGATTTCAAAGATGATCACTACTTTGTCTGTTCACTGCAGGAATACGATCAGACCTCCAGTAGAACGCTAAGAACCCATGTGTGACATGATGATCATTCAATATCATAATATATATTCTGTTCTATTCTCAGAACTTATAGATAAAGACTCTCTATTATTTCATTCAAGTATAAAACCATCATTACATGTAATATGTATGTATACAAAAAAAATTAAAATTTAAAATACAGGATTGCTTATGTTTAGAAGCGGTTATAACCGTCTTGGAATACAATGTATTTGAAAAGGTTTTAAGGATTATGAAAGTTCTGATTCTAAATATTACTACTCCATAATTTATATCATTTCCCCATGTATCAATCGTTTCGTATTGATGTACCGCTGTTATTTACTCATAGCAGAAATATTAATGATCTGAAGTATTTAATGCAATCTAATGATTACATGTTCATGTTAGGAACATTCTTATATGAGGTATTTGGTATACGGGGAGAAATCCTTTAACGCGCATGTGTGTATTTTTCATGTATTATATATATTTAATGTATTGAATTATGGGCCAATTGGTTTTGCAACAATAAAACCATTGGATTGAATCACAGGGACATGTATCGCTTAAATACAGCGTTAGACCCTACCCTTATACTATATATAAGTACTTTACTTATATATAGTATAAGGGTAGGGTCCATGATATGAGTATATGTATTGCTTTAGAAGCCGGATTTATTTTTGATAATTGACTTGACTGGGCAGCGTCATTAGAAAGTATGTCGAATGCCGTTTTCTGAGTATAAGGAAGTTGCTGATCCATTAGAAAACTTTCCTTTGTGATAATATCTATTATCTATTGGATATTTTGTAAAAATCGCGCTTTATCAAAGGCTCCAGAAGTCGATAATTGGAAAATGCGAAACCTGAAAAGAAGTATAGGTTTATGAAATGGCGATGAGATTTGATACATATAATCTTAAAGATTTAACGTCTGTAAAATAACAATCAAAAATAAAAAGCGCTTACAGCGTATAAGTGTTATATATGAGATAATCTTTCAGTTTGTCATGTATCTGTCTCATGCCCATGTTGTTTCTCTTAAAGCTTGTTCATTCGTTCAGGTCAAGATTCACCGTTCTAAAGAATGAAGATATCCTGTTTATAGTATAACCTTTTGGCCCTGTTCGTGTTCCTTGAACCATATAGATAAACAGGTTAGAATTCCCTACTTTCAGGTGAACCAAAGACAAGGAGATTGGCATCAGAGGAAAGGTTCAATACAAATTAACATGTACGCATTAAATATGATTCCTGCCTTGAAAACATATTTTGGTTGAAAGCATATGCCAGTTCTCCAAAATATGAAATATGAGACGTTTGAGGGAATCCATTCATGAAACCGAACATTTTATGGCAATTTCATATTCGAAAACAAAACTGTACGGGTTTCCTTGAAAAGGTCAAGGCTTCATTTGTAACAATCACCTTTAATTTGTCGTTTTAAAACGAGATACTCGGCGTGCTTAAGATTCAACTGTAAAGACTGACATTTGGACTGTTTAGTAGTGTTTACCAAATATCCTTTCATTCAAACATTTATACTTTCTTTATATATTGGACTTTTTCATATTCGGGTACGTGGAATCCAATGCATGGCCTATAAATGATTCATCACAGATGCTTACGACTAAAAACGTTAATCAAGTACTGTAACTATTATCTAATAGGGTCCTTATTGTTCAAAATGTGTCCATTAAACTGGAGAATGAAATAACAGGAGGATTGAACGAATAAAATGCGATTAAAATATTGACATGTTTGTTTGTGTCAACTCAACTCTGCTTTCATAAACCTCGATGGTGTTAGTTAAGAAATTAGTTAAGCAAACATATAATCAATCGGCGACTACAATACCTTGTTTGTTAAGAAAACTATTAAATTGGATTTTGACAACTACTCTCAAAGTACAATGTGTAAGTTATTATGAAAACTATTTAATCAAGACAGTGATAGAGTTTTTGTCTGGTACGTACTTTAGGAATACCCTTAGGTTTTGGATTGTATTGTTTTTGCTAGAGAACCAGTAATTATAGGTTGGGAGATGCTTTTGATTGACAATTGCCTTTTACTTACCTGATTAAAGTCTTTATTAACAAAAACAAGACTCAGCATTTATTTCCATAGAAATTTTCTACTTCTACGAAAAGACCTAAAAATCCTCCTACGAAAAGACCGAAATTCACTCCTACGAACGGGATCCTCCTACGAAAAGACCTACACCCTCACTATATGTGGTATATTTGTTAAAATCAATGTCAGTGAGGTCAGGGTAAAAATAAAATCAGTTGCCCTCTAATAGTATTTGACAAAGTTGGCATCATTGGTCACAAAGTATCCACGTTCAAGAAACGCGACAGTAGTTGATTGAATTTTTGATTGGCAATGTTTGTGGTTAGTATGCAAGTGAATATCAAATACGAGTATAAGGTACTGTGGTATAATAATGTTTGATCAACAAGACTACCTTTTTTCACGAATGCACGACCAAATGCTAGAAGTAGAATTATAACGTTTACTGAAATCATGAAGAGATCGTCTTGAACCGAGACGTGCATGTGTTTGATGTTTCATCAATTCCCGTTTCGGTACAGATTCTTGTATATTGTGCGTTACCATTACAATTTGTAGAATGTGACTAAAACAGTAGATCTAAATATCAAATTACCAATTTCATCGGATATCTTTATAATTGTTAGAGAAGGAACTGTGAAACAAACAGAAACGTACTTACAATTACATTCATCAAAGTAATATCTATGATAAATTCCTCTAAAAAATATTACGGCCAATGACTTTTCAAAGATGTCCTTTGTTCAGAACTTATTATCAATGATAAATGAGCTGTAAGGAGTATTATAGACAAGATGAAGCATACTCTGTAGATATGTAGGTCCAAACCAATCAAGATTATGTTCTTGCTTACAGGTAGAGGTATGATGATTGTCACCTGCAATCAACATATTCACCCCTCATTCTATCAGGTAGGTGAGACTACCTGTCACTTTCCATCCAATGGTAGGTGAGGTATTGGAGGAATAAACAACATGTGTTACAAAAAATGCATTCAGTTGCCTTGGAAACATGTGCTTTCCCATGGTATGCTTTCCTTTGTAGAAATGTCAGAACCAAAGCTGCATTCACAATGGTTGTACAATGGTCATAAAAAAGTCTCCAAGATGCTTATGTTACATTTCTTAGTATTTGTTTATTTATCATTGTCTAGAGTCGAAGTGATTATAAAACTCTTTATTTTAGATCATAAGGAAGGCAATGTTCTGAATATTTGAAACAATCAATTATTCTTTTTTCAATATCAGAACATTTCATTTCAAGAATATGATGCCAGATTAAAGTAGTGTGATGATTGTAGCACTGGACTTTCATAACGTTATACTAAAATTATTTAAATAACAATCTTGCTTTGGTAAGATACTGTTGTAAAAAGCAATTGACAGTTCAAATGTTATGCCAATATTTTCTCACCATAAAACATAGTTTGACACAATTATACATTCATAATGCTGAATTTCTAATAAAGAATTACTGTTTATCTTCTTGGAATATTTGGAAGTGTTACAGGTAAGTATTTTGTTCAGTAAAGAATTCTTGTTGTGCATAACAGCAGTTGCCATGATGAATGTACTTACATACACACATATATATATATATATTGAGGTGTCAAGCTGACAGTGCAATGATGAAAAGTGCTTTGTCAGCAGAAAGCAGACACATTCACTGTATGTTCCTGTAGTACTCTCCATTCATCTCTTGGATCTCTTAGACTGGGCAAGTGTCTCCTTTCTAGAATAATGCATCTCTTAGACTGGGCATGTGTCTACTTTCTAGAACAAGGCATCTCTTAGACTGGGCATGTGTCTCCTTTCTAGAATAATGCATCTCTTAGACTGGGCATGTGCCTACTTTCTAGAATAATGCATCTCTTAGACTGGGCATGTGTCTCCTTTCTAGAGACATGATTCAAATTGTTGATTGGCATTTGAAAGTTTCTAGATGCTACAATGTATGCAGGGTGGCATAAGGACGGCGCTGCTATCAGTTTTTGTGAAGTTTCCACCGCCGCCGCCGCCGCACTCGTATTACTATCTATAACTTTTTCCACTAAGCTTTCCAGAACTCTTATTCATAATTTACTGCTTATACCTCGGGGGAACGATTTTGACATGTTCACTTTCAAGGTCAAAGGTCAAGGTCACGAGCTATGTAATCACTCTAAGAATTCCTTGTAAACGCGATAACGTGAAAAGTTTTTGTGCTATGAAGCTCTAACTTGGTATATATCATCCTTGGAAAAGTAAAAAAATTTGGAAAAGTTTCGGCTACAATCCGTCAGAGGTCTAGGTCACAGCAAGGTCATGACTTTAGCATGGTTTACCGAAAATGCTTTATTCTAACTATGAACACTTTTAATCAATACATGAATGTTATACTCAATAAAAAGTGTTCAATGATTGTGTGACTTTGAAGATTAAAGGTCAAGGTCATGAGATATGAGTTATTGCAATGTGCACCTAATTTGGATATAATTTTATCCCATTTAGCTTTTCAGAACTCTTGAACATGTCTAAATGTTAACATTTCCAGGAAATCATTATGACATGTTCACTTTAAAGGTCAAGGGTCAAGGTCACAAGTTATAAAATAATTACAAAATTCCTTGCAAACACGATTACTTGAAAAGTTTTTGTGCTTTGAAGTTTAGATTTTGTATATATTATCTCTTGAGAAGTACAAAATTTTCAAACGTTTTGGGTATGAACTGTCAAAGGTCAAGGTCACAGCAAGGTCAAAATATATGGAGAAAATGGATTATTTTAACTTTTAACACTTTAATTCATTACATTAATGTTATACTCAATGAAATGTGTTCATTGATTGTGTGACCTTGAGTGTCAAAGGTCAAGGTCACGAGAAAATGCTCAATTTGGTGAGGCCTGTAAAAGGCGGAACAGGGTAAGGCGAAACCCCAAGTTTCGGGGCTGCTCTGCTTTTGCGATGTCCCGCAAACGCTAATCTAGTATTGAACAATGAACAGTCTATGGAGATCTTTGTACAAAATATCTTTCAATTTATTGAAGAACTTGGTTTCTAGCTTTTCAATGTTTTTTGTTAAAGGTGCTATGCTGTATTTTTTTTCCAAATATGTGTTATAACACTGGAGTGAATAAAACAACCTGATAAGTCTGATGATTTAAGGTCCATATGTTGTTTTCAGATGTTCTTGTCTGTCATCATGACTTTTAAATAATAAATGATTTTACTCATCGAAAAATTAAATGACAAATATTTACAAGTTTAGAATAAGATTTTTTCCTTTTCAATATTTTATTCAGATATTTTGAGACCTTTAAATTGTGATGCCTTCTTCACAGATCTGTGTTACACATCTTGTACAAAGAGTAAAATGCATGATCGATGGGCTGTTTGAAGAAATGGAATTCACTTTCTCAACTTCAGCCCTCTGTCTTGAACAATCTACATAAATGCCATTCAAACCCCTTTGAATTGAATTGTTCTTCTCTCACTGCCAAACTAACTTCTGTCGTTGAATCTTTTCTAATTACCGGTACTAACGAAAAAGTTAAATTCTTGGCCAAAACAAAATGGCTGCTTTTGAAGGTGATAGGAAGGATGTTTTATCTTTTTGAGATTAAAAAAATATTCTGTGGCAGGTGAAAATATCTTTTTTTTGCTTTACCATAATTATAAATAATTCATAACTCTAAAGTTCACTATGATAAAGAACATATTTGTATGGTACAGATTTCTAGTAAATAAACATATGATTGATCCTCAAATAAATTATTTACTATTAGCATTGTAAATGAATGTTTAGTTGTCATGGTTACACAAACTTCTGTCGGATGTATTAATAATCCATTTAGAAAAATGAAATCAACAAAGCAAAGATGATGTAGATATTCCAATATGTTGGTAAAAATAGGAAAGGGTACTACAAATTTCTTGAATGTAATTATGTCATTGTGAATATAAACCATTTTTTCCAATTAGATTTATTTACTTTTTCATGTGTGTTTGTATATTTTTCCAATATCATAATCAGGGAACAGTGGAGTCAATCAAGGCTCTGTTTTGTTGATGTATACAATATGAGAACACTCATCAAGCTCACCTACATATTGTGTTATTAGGTAAATTGTTGATAATATATATATATATATATATATATGGTACTCCTGTAACTATGTTGTATTGTGACGTCATAATTGTATTTAATGACGTCATTACAACTGACTCAACGTCATTCACCTGAAGATGCCGAAAGGTTGAAAGTACTAGTGAATAAAGTCATCGAAGTTTCAACAAATCGTTTTTATTCTAGATAAGACCTGAGAGTTGGACACATTTGAACTGTTTATATATATATATATATACCGGTATATAATTGTTGATAATATATATATATATATTCATTCACATGTTGGTTTCATTACTACTTGAAGAAATCGTGTTTGATCTGAGATTAAGATTAAGATTCCATACATTTACATTTAAAAAAATATAACTTTTACTTAAGCATAAGTTTCAATCTAACCATGGTATGGAGAGCATTTGATTTGGACAAAAAGAATATAGATCCCAAGAGGCTGGGAATTATCAAATCATGCACATACATAATAATAAAATTATTAGCTTATTTTATTGCTTAAGTTAATCTCTGAAATTCTTTGTGAAAAAACACTGTAGGTTTGCTGTTATTAGCTTCTTGTTGTGAAAAACTTACATAAGGAGGTTTTTTTACCTTTTAGAATGAAAAGGAACTAAAACAAAAATCAGAATCTGCTATATGTTTTAAAGGGGCAGTAGCATGTTTTAGGGGGGAATATCAGGTGATGCCAGGAAAATGAAAATTAATGGTTCCAATTGAAAGACAATTTATTTAAACTAAATGAAGCAGTAATAATTCAAATATATAACACAAAGTTTAGCCATGCAGTTCCTTTTTCTTACACAAAATGAATTATATTATTAAATGTGTTCACACAAAATGGCCGCCAATGGATTTTATGTGAATCTTCATACATGTACTTTGTCCTCTGACTATGGATGATTGGCTTGTGTAATGAGATTTTTGACACTGTCATAATAATAAATTTAGCATTTACTTACAATAATCAGTGAAAATTTTAAAATATAAAATTATCAAAAAACATGCTTCTGCCCCTTTAAGGCTTGTTTTCTCATGTAAATGGTGAGTTTGACTCGAGAACTATTACTTGGTATCTCTCATCTCTAATTGTTTTCAGTGCACAAAAATAATGATTTAACCATTCTTGATGGTCAATTTACAGCAATCAACTGAAAAAAGAGAACAATCCTTCTTACCCTGGCATATGACCTGAAACCCAGGAATACTCTGGGACACGTTTCTATTGTTCTAGTTTGGTTGGTTTAAACACATTTTATTCACTTTGGAACAAGTTGTTCAACTTATGAGGATGGTTTGCTTTACACATAGAGGATCATGTTTGGTCTGAAATGGACGTTTATTGCAAGATCGTGAAGTTGACTCTCAGTTATGCAACAGGAGCTATGACAATAATTCGTGTAATGGCAAGTTGTAACCGAGTTCCAGGAACCCCCAGAGAAATGTCTCATCCACAAGGTGTAACTGTAGTACTCTGAGAAAGTTATGAGATGGAGTATTTGATCGTGTGACAATTTTTTTCAAGTTGAAATTATTTTGAGTCCAACTTTAAGCTTGACAGTGTGCTGACAGATTACTGTTAGATCTGAAATGTCAAGCAGGCAAGTTGTTTTTGAAATGTGGAAAAACTTTTAAGTGATCATTTCATAAAATTCCTCAAATCCTTTTACGTTAATGAAACGTTAATTCGAAAATTCTCAAAAATAAGCTATGATTTTGTGTAATCAAATTATTTATCAAATCCATTTAAAGCCTCACGTTACGCGTTCAACTTTAAATTCAGAGCTATAATAATTCTGCTATATGCCGCTAATTTCCAAACACAGTACATGTATCTTTATTTCCTAATTATGTCATTAAATGAGAAAGAGTTCTATAAATTTCCAACTTTTCTTGCAGTGTGACATTTTGTTGTTGATAATAACACCGTTATCAAGTAAATGATGAGTTGTTCATTGAATCTCTCTTCCTAAAATCTTCCAGAACTCTTATTCATAACTTACTGCTTATACCTCTGGAAACTATTGTGACATGTTCACTTTCAAGGCCAAAGGTCAAGGTGACAGTAAATAAAAAAAAATCCTTGTTTACACAATAACTGAAAATATTTGAGCTATGAAGTTTCAACTTGGTATATATCATCTTTGGAGAAGTAAAATTTTTTTAAATGTTTCGGTTACAATCTGTCAAAGGTAAAGGTCATTACTTAGGCATGGTATTACAAAAATGCTTTATTTTAGCTATCAACAATTTTATTCGTTATATTATTGTTATATATTTAATGAAAAGTATTCATTGATTGTGTGACCTTTAATGTCAAAGGTCAAAGTCACAAGAAAATGCCCAATTTTGTGAGTCTTGTAGAAGGCTAAACAGGGGAGGGCGAAACCCCCAGTTTCGAGGCTCCTAGATCCTCTGCTTTTGACCTAATCTAGTTTATTTGATTGAACCTTGTTGTACTTGCAAAAATAAGCTTATTACTGTTGTACTAATTATTTCAACAAGTGTTAATCTATCAAGAGTTAGGTTTAAGAGTTATTCCAGACATCCAGATTCGACCAAATCAATGAAAGGTAATGAAATGATAATCTCATCTGAGCTTTCCCTAGCATTACCAGACCCAGACATAAGTTAGTATAGAGATTACCAGCGTTATTTCTTCTCTACGAGAATATCTCCCCACCTGTTCTTTATCAGGGCAATCCAATCGGATTTAGGAGGTGTTCATCTCCTCCAGAACTAGCAGACCTGATGCGCTACAAATGACCTCTTTTAGAGGTTCTGAAGTTCCAGATCTAATTTTACATTGCAAGAATTTCGGTTAAGGTGGAATTAGCGCCATTGGTGCATCAAGATCTAGTTCATGAAATAATGTCATGTCTTGATTTGATTAATCTGAGGGATTGTGAATCAAATGATTATATAAAATGCCCTTTTGACATTGCCAGAATGTTTTGAAATGTATGGAACTCGAGTTTTTCCTGTATGTGATCTTTCTTTCTATCAATTTTAAAATTTGGTGATTTGTTTTACATATTGATACAGTTTTAAATTGACTGAAATTCGATTCTAACATTGGATAAAAACATGAAAGAGTTGAATTAGCATCATTGGTTCATCTTATCTATTCCTTGAAAAGATATATAGAAAGGTGATCCTGAAATTTTTGTCTTATATTTGTTTTATGATATATGATATATGATATATGATATATGATATATGAGTTGTTAGAATGTTTATATGTTATATAATCAACATACAAAAATTTACTTTTGCATCCTTTGCTGTTGATTGATTTTGGTTGAAACCTATTTACTTTAATTAAGAACAAGGATAATGTATGTACTTTGTGGTCAGTAGAGAAGGTAATGGTGATTGAAGAGAGTAACGGTCAGACTGATGGTCAGGGAATAGCCAACTGGACACGTAGGGAATGTCCGGAGTGATAATCAACACCATACAGATACACACGCATTTCAGTTACACCCTTGTACTAAAAGAAAGTTTTCATAGAGACACTCTTAAAGGAGCAGTAGCACGTTTTTAGAGGAATGTAATGTGATGTTTGGAAATTTAAAATAAAGGGTTCCAATTTATAGACAATGTATTTAAACTAAATAAAGCAGTAGTAAAACAAATAAAACAAATATATAATGTAAAGTTCAGCCATGCAATTCATTTTTCTTACACAAAATGAATTAAAGGTGTTCACTCGAAAATGGACTATATGTTAATCTTTATAAAAAAAATTCTGACTATAGAGATTTTTTACACTATCAAGATAATACATTAAGCATTAATGTACAATAACCAGTGAAAATGAAAAAATTAAAACATACAATTTACAAAAAACATGCCCCTTTAAAGAACACTGAGAATAAAGTAGGTTTTCATGAAGTATAAATAATAAAACTGCTAGGATATGCATTTCAATAGTTTTGAATGTGTTCTTGAAATTATCTAAAAGTGTGTACAAAATATTTTTTTAGGATAAATTTAAGTTTATTTTAGGGATGAGGATATTAAGAGACGTTGGTGATCCAATGATTTGATATGAATGTGCATTTAAAAATCAAGTAAAAATGTAAGGAATTGGAATAAATAATGAACAAATGGATTGTTTTTAGTTTTAAAGAGGTCTATGTTGTCCATCTAATATTTAATTTTTGCTTTTGTTTTCAGTCGTTAAGGTATCTGCATGATTTAAAATGACTTACTTTATAACATTTTCTTATAGAACGCTTAAAATGACAGTCATTTAAGTCTAAAGCCTTTTCTTAAATCATCATGAAAAATATTTGTTAATCTTGATAAAGAACAAAAACATTTGGTGATTATTCAATTCATGTACTGTACTATAGCCCTTCCTATCTGTATCCAGACAAAATAAAAATCTGAATTAAGAAACTTCATTCAAGAAATTTCATTTACATAATCCTTTTTGAGGTTGAACTCTAGTTGAATGTTTTTCTACCAGAGGTAAAAACATCCACTCCCATTGTTTAATGTTTTTTTCTGAAATTTGGCCAAATGTTGTTATAAAAAGTGTAATTTACTAGGACATTCTTGCAATCAAGACATAATGCCAATTAGAATGAAAAACAAAACTGAAGAATTTTCTGGACATTAAACACTTGTAATCAAGATCCACATACGGAACAGTGTTTTGTTTAATGCTAATTAAGAAATACTTCATCATTCATAATATTTAAACAATGTCAAGCCTCCATGATTCACCTCAATGTTTGTCCGACCCACATGATTACCTACAGTTGGCCACATGTTGAAACACTAGATAAGTGTTACAATCTTGTTAGTATCTCGGGACACCTTTGATGTGGCTGGACTGTGAAACACATCTGTAATTATACACAACTTCAAAAAGGAGAAAATGTTTAGAGGCAGTCTGCTTGCTCCATTGTTGGGTTATGTCCCTTGGAATGGAATCAGGACAGATAACCAGGAGATAATAGAACATGTAGATAGACATTGGATATAGGTTTAAACTTGAAACCGAGAAAAACCTGCAGATATCTGTTGTCCATATGTTTATTGTCTCATCCAGTCTTCTGGTTCTCACAAACTATTTATCATTGGTACCCATCCAATTCTAATAACTGCTAATTAATGAACCTGTGACAAACTTTGAGTGATCTGAGATTTTTGTCTAATTCTATAAAAGACTTAATAAGTTGGCAGTACTCTTTGAAGACGATCATTTATTCACTCATCCTAAATGATGGAAAACAGTGAAAAACATAACATAACAAGCATAACTAATAGCATAATTCTCTAAAGACCATAAACCTGAAATCTTGTATACAGACTGATTGTCTAAGGTGAATTAGATGAAGCCTAAAGACCTAAAGAGGCAAAACACTGTTAGTGAAGAGCAGAAAACAAATTCATGTAAATTCACTACACCCCTTTGATGTCGTATGATATCTTAGTGGGTAGAGCCATGAGTGTAGGATGTTATTACATGAGTCAGAACAAAACATATTGATCTGTGTATCTCTGTGTCTCCCTTTGGATTGAGTTGTATTGATAAAATGATAAAGACAATGCATAGAACAAAAAGGGTAAAACAATTTGAACAGTAAAGCTTTAAATGCATATTGGTAATCATTTAATTTAAGATGGGGCTGCTTTCAGTACTTGTCCAGTTTCCACGCCATGTCCACCGCACTCGTATTACTGGCTCTAACTTTTTTCTACTAAGCTTTCCAGAACTTGTATTCATAACTTACTGCTTATTCCTCGGGGGAACGATTTTGACATGTTCACTTTCAAGGTCTAAGGTCAATGTCACGAGCTATAAAATCACACAAAAATTATTTATAAACGCTATAACTTGAAAAGTTTTTGTGCTATGAAGCTCTTACTTGGTATATATATCATCCTTGGAAGAAACCCCAAGTTTTTGGGCTGCTCTGCTTTTGCGGTGTCCCGCAAACGCTAATCTAGATTAATCAATATGTCATAAAATGTTTAAATCATGCAAGTTTTGCTCACAAGGTATGTAGAAGAATTCCACAATGGCACTGTCCCTTTAAAGAAGCTCAATGGCAGACCGGAGAGATGTTGCAGAGGCTCATCCCTTATACAAGACAATTACATTTTTATCTTCCACTCTGACAGAGCTGGTGTACAGCACAGGTGTCCGTGCCAGGGTTAATCTGATTGAGTCCTTGTTCCTTTGTATTATCCGCTTCTTAGTTTTTGACCTTGAGAGTTTGGAATTCAATTATCATGTGAACTTCTGGCATTGAGTGAAGTTTTTTAAATGTTAGGTGTAAAATGTTCTTGTTAAAGTATCCCTGGATCCAGTTCAAGAGAATTAAAGTTTAAGAGCTTTTGTGAATTATGGAGGGTTTGCAGTATTTATCTTGTAACAGTTTCTCTAATCTAAATAATTCAAGTTTCAAGTGGAGAAATGTTTAGGTAAGATCTTGCTTCGCTATTTCTTTGACCCTTTGAGGTTGTTAACAGAATTAAAAGAAATTGAAAATAAAAGGTTACCCTCTTTCTACAATATCAAGGTTCATTTTCTGGAGCAATGAGAACCACAACTTAAGCTACAGTCTCAGAGTGGAGCACAGAGGTGTAGTGGTTAGCATGCTGGCCTGTCACGCCAAAGGCCCAGGTTTAAATCCCGGTGGAGACACCCAAAACTTGTAAACTGGGTTTGATACTGTGTTGTGTCCTTGGACAAGGCACTTCATCCACATTGCACTCAGTTCACCCAGCTGGTCAAATAGGTACCTGAACACAGTGAGCGTACAGACTTTACGGTCGTGAGAGGCCTTTATGGTAGCTGAATAAACGTACAATTCCTTCCGGGTAATAATAAACATTGTCTTGCCATAGTATCGCTGCTGAGCAGTCCTTGACTGCATACTAGGCTTTAAAATATTATTATTATCATTATTTATTATATAATAATAATAAGTTTTATATACAAGTGAAATATAGGCAAATACAACTTTAGTTTCAAACAAAATCATGTGTTTTGATATTACTCATAGGAACTGTATTGTGGAGGCGTGTTCATGTGGAAATGTTTATCTGTACATGTTGTCTGTAGCAGTGTTTATTCTGCTGTACATGAAACATCTTCTCTGAGAGCCAATACACAGACATACAGATGTAATATGTTATGTGATTTATTCTTCTCTGGGGAGGCATAACTTGCTATTCCTGTTCAACAGAAGTCTTTAATTGGTTACTTTGGCAGGGGAGATAACTTTTTGGTCAACATGAGTTAGGCAAGAGCGACTTTGTGTTTTTTCTGGAAACTAACTTGGAGGTGGTTTTCTAAGTATACCTTGACTTTCTTTAAAAAATCTATGCTTGTTTATATTTGATATTAAAACTTATATTCATCAGTGTTTATAAACCTTTATCTGAAAGAAAATGTGGTGGCTAATTGCATATATTTTTTTGGGAGGGAAGGGAGGTTTAAGGTTAATCAAGTTTGGAAAAAAATACCCTAAGAAATCTTTCTTTACATCAATATCTTCAGAAGACTTTTTAAATTGGATTTATTACATAGCAAAAGTTTCAAAGTTGTTCATACATCTGGAAGTGTTCCAATATCCCAGGAATAGCTAGGAGCACCTGTTGTTACCCAGAACAATAGGATCTAATTAACAGGTGTGGTTACTCTCCAGTTAATCAGTGTACTCACCTGCCTGAGACAATTTTATGTGGGGTGAAACTCAGAACAAATAGCTGACAGGTGCTCTGTGCACTCTCTTCCAGTCATCTTGTAATGGTCTCGAGACCTAATGTTTATGAATTTTGTTTCTGCTGCAAAAGCCTAGTTGCGAATAGGTGTTGTGTATAATGCCATCACTTGGGTTGAAAGGTTAAGGTTTGAATCCCACTAAGAGAGGGGCAACTTATACCGAATATGTCTAAGAATATATAAGAATATGTATAGTTGTACTACCCTGCTTACAGTTTATTCTGTTCCAAATTCTTAATTAGTTTTATTAATTTTTTTACCACATTAGAACTTTTATTAACTTTACTTGGGTGTCTATGACCTATTCTAAATTTCATGCCTCCTTTTTTTGGAAATAACTAAGGCATAGACCCCACATTGGCGACATCACCGTATGGTTAAAGAAGACGTTAAATCCAACCCAACAACAACAGCGTACAGTTAATGATAGCTCTCTCGCAAAAGGTGTAGAACCCATTCTTGGACTCCCCTACACAGCTAACCCGCAATGTTATCGGCAACCCCTTATATTCTTGGACCAGCATGTTAAGGGTTAAAAGCTCTGATAATCTTACTTTCCTCAGGTCATCATTACCCACTCATCATAGCATGCACAAATCTCTTTCACTGGTAAATCTAAGTCTTGCTGCTGGTTGTCACACTCTTTGTGCAAACTCTTCAGTGTGCTGCGCTCGAACTTGATAGCATCATCAGAGAGTTAAAGGGGGTCTGCAACCCGAATTTTTAACTTCCAGAGTTTTATAAGCAGGGCCCCGAAAGGGTCGTAAATGCTCGGTAGGGAAGAAATCGTTTGGTTTCAAACCGCTTACAGCTGACAGCCAGTACCAAGTTTGTGTCATGTGACCCCCCTTACCCGTCTGGACGCTCACATTAATGATGGTCAATTAGGTTTCATGAGCGAGGTTGTTGATTCCCTTTAACTGAAGGTAACAATCAATCACCTCCTTGGTCACTGTAGTATAACCAACCATTGTAAAAAATGGCAACAGGGTTGAAATCGGCCAGTGAATCAGACTAGTGCATGTTATGTCAGGTTGGAAAGGTGAGTTGTATTAAGTGTTTCATGCAACAGGACACAAATTCAATGAGTTTAGGTAAATAATGCAAAAATGCAACAAGATTTCAACATACCTTTCTCAATGGATCTTATACAGCTTATATTATTGCCTTGACATAACTGAAATATGTTAAGAAACATCATATATCTTTTTGCCTTATTTACTTCAAGGTTTTTTATGTTCTTAGAAATTAACTTTCTTTTATACCAGTACAAAGAAGTCCAATTTCTTTAGTTGAGTGTTTCTGTATTCTTCGAACTTTTATGAATGCTTCTCAGAAATCTACACCGACTTGAACAGAATGTTCTTGTAATAGGCACTGTAACTTGCATGAAGGATTAACATAATGAATATAATATCTGACTGTCTTTAGTTAATCAACAAAAGTCAAATTGTACAACTCTAAATCGGGAAACATTTTGAAGGAAATTAATTTCAAAAGTTTACAGTCAAAATACATAGTTTTTTGGTTTAAATGACAAAAAGTTATAAAATGCAGAGAGATTGCCAGGTTGGGGCAACAGATTTGTGAATCGACCTTGATAATAACTATTGGTGTTCTTATTAGGAGAATGAATCCGTATGAAGCTTCGCTTCAATTACCGGTATAAACCAGCAATTCTTAGTGCATCTTGAACCTAGAACTGTGAATGAAGCATGGTAATGATTTTCTTCTATGTAAATAATAAGTCTGTTTATGCAAGAACTAGCTGCAGGTATTGTACTTTTAGACTGTTATTTTACATGTTTAGTCACACATCCAATGTGTAAAGTGCCAGTTTGTCTTTGTTTTATGTGTCTGTTGTCTTGTAGGTTACATAATTACATCACACCACTGTCAAGAATGTTCCTTTTGTTTGTTGAACAAGCACTTGTTGCTATGTATGTGGCAGATTTACAAAATACCACCTCTTTTTTCGTTTGAAGCATAAATTGGTGTAAACAATACCGGAAGGACTTGAAAGAGAATGAATTAACAGAGTTGAATAATATATCTCAGAAGGGTAGCAAAAATGTTGGCGACTGCAAAGCAAGGTGGAAGGAAAGCGGTTTCTGTTGGGTATTGCATACATTATGTTGTAAGGAAAGAGGTTTTTGTTGGGTATTGCATCCAGTATTTTGAAAGGTAAATTATTCTTTTCGGTATTGCATACAGTATGTTGGAAGGAAAATGGTTTTTGTTTTGGTATTGCATACAGAAGTTTTATGAAGGTAAATGGTTTCATTTGGTATTGCATACAGTATGTTGGAAGGAAAAAGGTTTCTGTTGGGTATCGCATACATTATGTTGTAAGGAAAGAGGTTTCTGTTGGGTATTGCATACAGTATTTTGAAAGGTAAATGGTTTCTGTTGGGTATTGCATACAGTTAGTTGTAAGGTAAATGGTTTCTGTTGGGTATTGCATACAGTATTTTGAAAGGTAAATGGTTTCTGTTGGGTATTGCATACAGTATTTTGAAAGGTAATGGTTTCTTTGGGTATTGCATACAGAATTTTTATGAAGGTAAATGGCTTTAAGTATATTGCATACAGTATGTTGGAAGGAAAATGGTTTCTGTTGGTTATTACATACATTATGTTGGAAGGAAAGTGGTTTCTGTTGGGTATTGCATACAGTGTTTTGAAAGGTAAATGGTTTCTTTTGGGTATTGCATACAGTATGTTGGAAGGAACATGTTTTTTGGTATATTTCATACAGAATTTTTATGAAGGTAAATGGTTTCATTTGGTATTGCATACGTACAGAATGTTGGAAGGAAAGTAGTTTCTGTTTGGTATTGCATACAGTATGTTGTAAGGAAAGAGATTTCTGTTAGGTATTGCATGCAGTATGTTGGAAGGAAAGCAGTTTCTGAAGTATTGCATACAGCATGTTGGAAGGAAAAAGGTTTCTGAAGTATTACATACAGTATGTTGGAAGGAAAGGGGTTTCTGAAGTATTACATACAGTATGTTGGAAGGAAAGGGGTTTCTGAAGTATTACATACAGTATGTTGGAAGGAAAAGGGTTTCTGAAGTATTACATACAGCATGTTGGAAGGAAAGCAGTTTCTGAAGTATTGCATACAGCATGTTGGAAGGAAAGGGGTTTCTGAAGTATTACATACAGTATGTTGGAAGGAAAGGGGTTTTTGAAGTATTACATACAGTATGTTGGAAGGAAAGCAGTTTCTGAAGTATTGCATACAGCATGTTGGAAGGAAAGGGGTTTCTGAAGTATTACATACAGTATGTTGGAAGGAAAGGGGTTTCTGAAGTATTACATACAGCATGTTGGAAGGAAAGCAGTTTCTGAAGTATTACATACAGCATGTTGGAAGGAAAGGGGTTTCTGAAGTATTACATACAGCATGTTGGAAGGAAAGCAGTTTCTGAAGTATTGCATACAGCATGTTGGAAGGAAAGGGGTTTCTGAAGTATTACATACAGCATGTTGGAAGGAAAGCAGTTTCTGAAGTATTACATACAGCATGTTGGAAGGAAAGGGGTTTCTGAAGTATTACATACAGCATGTTGGAAGGAAAGCAGTTTCTGAAGTATTGCATACAGCATGTTGGAAGGAAAGGGGTTTCTGAAGTATTACATACAGCATGTTGGAAGGAAAAAGGTTTCTGAAGTATTACATACAGTATGTTGGAAGGAAAGGGGTTTCTGAAGTATTACATACAGTATGTTGGAAGGAAAGTGGTTTCTGAAGTATTGCATACAGTATGTTGGAAGGAAAGCAGTTTCTGTTTCCTCAGGTGGCCATGTTGCTTGTTCCTAGTAACGTAAGACAACAAGACCTAATGGAATTGGTCGAAGGTCTGAAAATGAAAAGAGACACTGATGATTCATCTTGAACAGTGTTGTATCGTTTAGCAAAGTGTGCAAAAAGGAGAAAAAGTATTTTCCTTTGCATTTTGGGTTATTTCAGTCTGCGGAATGAGGACTATTTTCTTGGTTCTATAGATAGAAGATCTAAATGTGTATCAGACAGAACAAAAAAAACAAATACACATTTTATGTTTTGCTCAGAATTCTATTTTCTATTGTAATTGTAATACCACATATGTATTTCATATAGAATTTGAAACCTGTTAAATAGAAGCAGGATTTTATTTTTTTAAAATTAGGATTACCGAGCCTTAAATTAATTTCTTTTTAGAAAAATGTCGATCAAATATCTTTGATTTAAATTAAGGCTGAAGCTGAGAAGAGTGATGAAATTCTCAAGGTAAATAAGAGGACCCTCCTTGACTAGTTGATTGTTACAGTTGTACTCAAGTTGCTAATCTTTGAAGGGCACTTTGAAGTATTAAACATTAAAGAAGGATTTTCTTGATAGCAACTTCTTAACTGTAAAACTTGATTGCCATTTGGAGGTAGGTGCTAGCTTCATTAAGTTAAGACATAAAATAAAACCCCATACATAGAATTAATTTCCTTCAAATTCAACATTATGGTATACGGTAATAGGATATTTTAAATTTTCTTCAATAAATGATAAATTAATGTATCTTTTATCAAAATAAAATCAATCAATATTTACTGACATTATTCTTAAAAATATAGTCAGTATCAAAATTTATGGCCTGTCCGCCAGTCCTTAAACTGGCCACTTTTTGCCAGGACTGGTTACTTTTGGTCAGGACTGTTAACTTTTAAAAAAAATTCTTGATTTTCCATAAGGAATTGACCAATTAATTTTTAGGACAGGCTAGGTTTCCTATCTATTTTTTCCACAGTCATAGTCAATCATTACTGCCACTGTAGCCTCACTGCCAGGTATACATGATAGCAGAATGCTTGAGGTTTCTGGGGTCACACCGCTTGATAACACTTGCTTGATTAGTTGATAGGAAACATGCCTTTATCTGATAAACCATTTGATTGGTTAAAAGAGCCAATACTTAAGCAGCAAATCTGATAAAAGGATTTGATTGGTTCATAATTGAAACCAAGCCAAAGAAATAATCTGATAACTGAATTTCATTGTTTGATAACTGTATATGTATATAAACTCTTTCAATTGCCTGCTGATAGTAAATGCAGCGCCATGTCTAAGAGTCTGAGAAAATGATTTATGTAGTACATTTTAGTTTCAATTTGATGCTTAAAATGAGGCTTTAAAGGCACTTAGCATTTAATAGCAGAAGTTGAATTAATGAATTAAAGCCAAACGTTTCTTATTCGCTGACTTTGAAGAAATTTGAATTCAAGAACCCTAGGATTCCCATTTTCCATGTTATTCATCAAATTGATTTATTTGTGACCAGATTTTAGAGTGCAGTTAAACAATGATACAATTAAAGTAAACAAGTACCACCTGTTATAAGATGTCACAATGTTAACACCTGTCAGAGATGTTGATGTGCTGGCTAAATCTCTAAGCCCAATGTGGTTAAACTTCTTTTGTTTTTATATCAAGTCATAACCTCAAAGTACTATTTTGTATTATGATTCAGATATTTTTTTTTATCTTTACTGACCTTATGTGGTTGATATTACTTTCTTTGAAAATAAAGAAGATTAGTTAGGGTATGTAGCAAAATACCGTTTTCTAGCTTTGTGTATACGGGATAGACCCTTATTCCGTTTCCAAGCATATACCGAAACATCACTGCTTTCAAATTAAAGGAATTGTTTATCCATAGAATTTCCTTTGTCCTCCAATGCCACCAACTTCTAGAATTCAGTTTGTCATATATGGTTAATATTCCTTTTATTATTATAAGGCAAATTGTTAAGGCTATGTCACAAGTTTCTGAAAGGAAGCAGTGTTCAAATCTCTAAAGATTGCCTTTGGGAAGGAGAATCATCATGAAATGTGGAGAACGTCAGGGAAAACTATTCTCTAATCTTTTATGGTGTAAATAAAGCTGTTTCCTAACCACTAATGATATTGACTTGACAGAGTGTACTACATGAGCTGGAGGTAGGGTGAGTGATGGATTTGTCTATCTGAAGACCAGGTAAATAAACATGACACTCCTTACTAGTTGATGGGGGAGCACTATCTATATGAGGCATGTGTTGTAAGCAGGTTGATAACACTGTGCATGCTAAACTGACTTTCACAGTTTATCATTTCTTTAGATGCATAATTATATCCATAAAATTTTAAAGGCAGATCACTTTATAAAATTTATAATAAAAGTTTTCTGTAATCTTAGGAAAAAACTTTCAATTTGAGCAACAAGGAGCTCGTCAATGTGGAGTCTGGAAAGTTGCATGATAGATGGCCTCATTAGCGCAACAAAGAAAGGAGATACTTGGTGCCATGCTGGCATGCATATGGATCGACTGTCTAGGTGCAGTCTGAGTGAGAAGATTGAGGCAGGGAGTCATCACTTTCAGACCTGGCAGACATACTGACACACAAACTTTAGAAGGCATACATACAAAACTTCATAGAGACAGACAGAACTTCACAGAGACAGAAGAACTTCAAAACAAACAGACAGAACTTCACAGAGACAGAAAGAACTTCACACTGACAGACAGAACTTCAGAGACAGAAAGAACTTCACAAAGACAGACAGAACTTCACACAGTCAGACAGAACTTCACAAAGACAGAAGAACTTCAAAACAAACAGACAGAACTTCACAGAGACAGACAGAACTTCACAAAGACAGACAGAACTTCACAGATACAGACAGTACTTCACAAAGACAGACAGAACTTCACAAGGACAGACAGAACTTCACAGATACAGACAGAACTTCACAAAGACAGACATAACTTCACAGAGACAGGCATAAATTCACAGAGACAGACAAAACTTCACAGAGACAGACAACTTCACAGAGACAGAAGAACTTCAAAACAAACAGACAGAACTTCACAAAGACAGACAGAACTTCACAGAGACATACAGAACTTCACAGAGACAGACAGAACTTCACAGAGACAGACAGAACTTCACAAAGACAGACAGAACTTCACAAAGACAGACAGAACTTCACAGAGACAGACAGAACTTCACAGAGACAGACAGTACTTCACAAAGACAGACAGAACTTCACAAGGACAGACAGAACTTCACAGAGACATACAGAACTTTACAGATACAGACAGATCTTCACAAAGACAGACATAACTTCACAGAGACAGACAGAACTTCAAAGAGACAGACAACTTCACAGAGACAGAAGAACTTCAAAACAAACAGACAGAACTTCACAAAGACAGACAGAACTTTACACTGACAGACAGAACTTCACAAAGACAGACATAACTTCACACAGTCAGACAGAACTTTACACTGACAGACAAAATTTCACAGAGACAGACAGAACTTCACAAAGACAGACAGAACTTCACAGACAGACAGACCTTCACAGAGAAAGACAGAACTTCACAAAGACAGAGAGAAATTCAAAGAGACAGACAGAACTTCACAGATACAGACAGAACTTCACAAAGACAGACAGAACTTCACAGATAGACAGAACTTTACAAAGACAAACAGAACTTCACATCAACAGACAGAACTTCACAGAAACACATTGCCACAAAGAATAGACATGGATGTGTTCTTGGCATTGTAGCAACTCTAGTTCTGATAATCCTTTCGAAACATCAGAATGATTCTTGTAATTTTTAGCTCATCTGGCCTGTAAGGCTCGATGGGCTAATATGGCATGGCATGGTGTCCATCCGTCCGTCCGTCCGTAAACTTTATGGAAGTTTGATTTCCTCTGCTGAACCATAAGGCCTAGAAAGCTTAAAACTTAGTATACAGACTCCTTGACTATTGAGGATTATAAATTGTAGCTTTGGTGGCCCTGTGGTCCCTAAAAAGGGCCACAGGGACCACACCCTAAAAACCTATTTTCATCTTCTTCTCTAGAACCATAAGGCCTAGAAAGCTGAAATTCTGTATACAGACTCCTTGACTATTGAGGATTATAAATTGTAGCTTTGGTGGCCCTGTGATCCCTAATAAGGGTCACAGGGGCCACACCAGTAAAACCAATTTTCATCTTCTACTCCAGAACCATAAGGCCTAGAAAGCTGAAACTTTGTGTACAGACTCCTTCACTAGTGAGGATTATAAATTGTAGCTTTGGTGGCCAATTGACCCCTATTAAGGGCCAGAGGGGCCACACCCTTAAAACCTATTTTCATCTTCTTCTCCAGGGGCAAAGGCCCAGAAAGCTGAAACCTTGTGAATATACTATTTGACAAGTGAGGATTATGATTGATAGCCTCAGGAGTCACACCCTTTAACCAAATTTCACATTTGCCACACCCTTAAGCAAAATTGATATGAAGCCTGATGAGCTACAGAGCCACTGGCTCTATTTTTACTGACATGAATTTACAAAGAAGTGTCGAGATATCAATAAGAGAAAATATTTGATAAGAAACATTCTGAACAGTATACCAACCTAAAAATATCAAAGACTGCCTTTTACTTTCCTGGATACAACCATTTTAATTCTTTTGTATATGTTTCACAATATCATTTTGTTGAATAGCATCATTTATTAGATAATGACATGACATATTAAAATTTATGTATGTTGAAATATACATCTATATGTGTGTATGTGTGTAATATTTTATTACAATATTTATTCACACGTAAGCACAAGAAAGAGACAAGGTTTCTGGTGATGTTTTATTACACCAAGGGAGGTTAATATGACATTGCTAAAAGAATACTCTTATTTCTATTTCTTTCCTATTTTGGACTTTCATGTTTGTTTCTTCAAACTTTCTAAACCTGGAAAGCAAAACACATGGAACTGATGTGCAATAGGATAAAGACAAGGCCTGTGTGTTCTGCTTCGGAAGCAAATCTTGATGGAAATAGCAGCTTTACAACCATATATTATGAGGTCTCAGCAGCCAGGGGTGTGAAAACAACATGTGGGATAGGGCAAACAATACCGAATAATATACTAACACTGTTAAACAGAGCTTGCATTGCGGTCTAAAATTATGTTACTGAGCATCTATCATGCTTGAAGGACATCTGGAAACGTCATCACTTCAGAATCGCCAATTGAGACGTAAATGCTTTGTGGCTGTTGATAAGGCATATCTGGGCAAACAATGCTTGAAACAGTTTAAGCAGAAAACTGACTGATTTTTTTGGTCAGTTTGTGTTCAAAGAAAATATCAGGTGTCCAGATGTTTTGATGATTAGGCATAAATTAACACAATGCTTTTTAGATGTTTGAAATATCCATCAGCTTAAAGGGGCAGTAGCACGTTTTTGGGGGAATAATAAGGGGATGTCAGGAAAATGAAAATTAATGGTTCCAATTGAAAGACAATGTATTTATGCTAGATGGAGCAGTAATAATTCAAATATATAACGTAAAGTTTAGCAATGCGATTCCTTTTTCTTACACAAAATGATTTAAAGGAACACCATATTCAATTATTAAACACATTTTAGAGATCTGGCATAAATAAAATCTATTACATTGTCAAGATTAATAATGAAAAAGATATTCAAATGGAACATATCAATAAAAATGTATGATTATGAAGGAATCTATTAACTTCTCACTATTTACTAACTCATATTTTAAAACTTTTCATTAATTCCAAAATAAAGTTAATGAAGGAAAATTGTGTTTCCTTTAATTATCTCTGATTATGTATTCCTATATTGGAATGAACTGTTTTCTCCCCTTTGAAAATAGTAAATATATGTTTATATTTTCAGCTTGATTACAGTTTGAAAGGGTTAAAAAAATTCAAATATAACCAATTGAAGATAGATAAAGCAAAAAAATAAGAATTAATTTATAAATGAGATTTAATGAAATTAAGAATGAGTTCCTAATGTCCAAGAAGAAAATTACAATTATTGAAAAATCTAGTATATTAAAAAATATATACTCTACAAGGACATTTAGCTACTTAAATACCTATTTCAATATGTAGAAACTTATCGAAGAGAGACGGAGCTGTTGAATATCACTGTAGGCTGGGTCATGATCATTCAGTTGCTGCTATCCTAATTGGAATCTTTTTCAAGACCACCTTTTTATTTGAAGTGGTAATTGCAGCAAGGAAAAGAAGAATGATTTGCAGAGACAGACTGTGTATATCTTGATGAAGATCAGCATCCTGTTTGGAGAGACAGGTAGAGAGGTTGGAATGAAAAACTGCAGAAAAATGCTGCGAATTGACGTCAGAGTTTCAACGAGTGTGAGTGGTGTTTGATTAAGTAGCACTGTTGCCTCTGTGGATGTTTTTCAAAACCTAAGATGGCTTAAAATGTTAATGGGTGTTGGTGAAATCATTTGTTGCCAATTTGTGTTGAATGGTTTAATACATAGGGTAATTCCAGGTTTTAATGCTTGTCACTTTGATGAGGGTTGTTGTAGAGTAATGAATGGAAGTTATCTAACAAAAATATTAAGTGGCAAGCCATACCTGATAGGCCCAATGTAGGATCTTAGACTAAAGTTGAAATGTGAAGAAAGGAATCTTCAGTTTTTATGCAGGAGGTAAGCTTAGCAATTGAATTTGAAAGTTTGAATAGATTTAACATGAAGATTTATTATTATTTACATACAATTACATCTCACAATGAGATAAACTACAATAATTTGGATTTTTTTTGGGTGTAACTTATGAAATGAATTATTTTTTAATGGTTAAGTCTTAAGCTATTGCTTATCTGTATGATTATCAACTGAATTTGTAAATTTTAACTGGTGTGTCATATACATGTATGTGGTTGATCATTTATATGGACTATAATCCCAATGAAAATGTTAATGTGTTAGTGATTTTTTGTATAATGTAAGATATTGAATAAATTAGTAAATGATATAACAATTTTAAGAATGTACTAAGTCTTGAAAGTACAAAAAGTACACAAAGTAACCTGAACTACAGGACTTTTTAAAGTACCTCAGATCTGTTCCTCTTTGGCTTAAAACAATACAACCTTTATCTTAACAACATTAACCCAGAAATAGGAAGAGCTCCCAAAACAAGATGCTCTCGTAAGCTCAGTCTAAAACACCTCTCTGCGATGTTGACTCTAAGATTTCATTGCATAACATGAAATGCCTGCTGCAAGATGCAGAAAACCTAAATTCTAAACAACAAGCAACGACTTTACCAGACACAGTGTATTTGCTGCTCAGTCAATCCCCTGCTGGAAGGAGGGGCGATGTTTTGCTAAGCAACAGGGGAGAGCATTGCCGACGCTCTTCCTGCTGTGTTGATTCATGTCGAGCCTCAGGTTTCTGATAGTTGTCTGTCTGATAGCATTCGAAGCCGTCATGACATCACCGTGGAACCGCGGGATCCTTTTGATCTGTGGTGCTTCCTGACCTTCAGAATGCATATGTCATACAACCAAGGTGAAGGTCACATATTATTATCGTTCTCTGAGGTTTGGTGTTTCTTGTAAGCACAGAGGTCACATTTTAGTATTTGCAGGAGAATTGTGTTTTATGAGGGGAAATGATAGGAAGTAAATATTTAACATTTCGTTGATATATTTAAGTCAATACTTATAAAATTGGAAAAGTGAGAACTTCATAATATTTAAACATGATAATGGTTTGTGACCATACATATAAACACTTTATTTTTGACGACAAATTACTTTCTTGTCAGACTATATAGAAATGTGAAGAATTCTGAAAGGTAAAAAATTCTCATTTTTAGATATATATATGTTCTTAAGCAGACCCAATTTCACAAGAGCTGCTGCTGCTACTGTTCAGTTACTAAACTCATTTCATCATATCACTATTGAAAGTTCCACAATAAGTATCCTTTTCACAGAGGATTCTTATTTCTCCTTTACTGCAAAGGAATTGGGAAATGGAAAGAAGCTCGGAGGAAATATGGCCTGGCTTATCAGAGAACAACGATGACGCAAGTAGTCCCGCCGCGCACTTGTTCTCATTTGTTGATGTCTCTGTTATCAAGGCGTATGTTCGCATTATCTTCTTCTATATAGGAGGAGTGGACTCGTATTATTGTTTTTGATCTCAACATCTTGAAGACAAACCCTGCACAAGCATTAGCACCCAACACCTGCTAGGGTGGGATGTCTGTTGTTTTTGGAGCCATTGTGGTGCCAAATTGTTCCTGTTTATGTGTATGTATGTCTAATTCAGTCGCCACACTATCAAATAGAGAACATTATCTCTCACATCATCAAATGTCTGTAGTTTCAGGAGAATTTAGTTACAAATTTGTGTAAAACAGCAAATGCCAGCTTCTCTCGTTGGTATAAGTAACAATGAAAATGTAATCCCCCTGATTAAATTTCAACATTTTTTAATTGTTCTACTTTTCCTGTGTGGATGTGGATCCTTAGATTTATGGTGATTTGAGGAGTCAATAGTGTGCAATGTATTCTTCAAAGATGAATTAATACATATATGTTATTATATGTTTAAGGGGCAGTAGCACGTTTTTAGGGGGAATATAATGTGATGTCAGGTAAATGAAAATCAATGGTTCCAATTGAAAGACAATGTATTTAAACAAAATGAAGCAGAAATAAATCAAATATATAAAGGAAAGTTTAGCCATGCGATGGCTCTTTCTTACACAAAATGATTTAAAGGTGTTCACACAAAATGGCCGCCAATGGAATCTTCATACTTTGTCCTCTGACCATGGAAGATTGGTTTGTGTAATGAGATTTTTGACACTGTCAACATAATACATTTAGCATTAACATACAATTATCAGTGAAATATTTGAAATATAAAATCATCAAAAAAAGTGCTTCTGCCCCTTTAATACTTTTTTATTCCTCTGTTTTTGACAAAGTTTCATGACACCAAAGGGAAACAAGGACTGGTGGATGACCTGCATGGCAGTAGTGCCAGGCTATGAGCGTGTGGGTTTAAATCCTGTCGGTATAGAACCAAAGAATTGATATACTATTTAGCAAATGAGAGTATGATAGATATAGATATTGTAAAACAGATTTTTGCTTTCTCTATAACTCTATCACTGTACCCAAGTGTCATGCGTTCGACATCAATGGATCTTGGCAAACCCAAACATTATCAAACTTTATTTTTTTGTTAAGTTGTATACTATATTTCAGATAGTGTGATCCCAAATATAACAATGTTACATTTTACATTAGTCCACTGTCTAAATGTCAGGTCAGTACAGCTTCATCTTTGCATGGACCATTATTTAAAAATAGTTGGAATGAAGAACCTCAATATTTGTCCTTTAGGTGTGGAAGAGATGATTCCTTTACTTATTTCAAATGCAATGTACCAATTTTCTATCGTAATAAAAAAAAAAAGACTAAAAAAATAAAATATGAAAAAAAAAAAAAAAAAAAATGATTCCTTTACTTCCTGTAACAGGTGGGCATCTTTGGTTTGTGATGAAAATGTTTTGAGTTGA
Organism: Steromphala cineraria; assembly: GCA_916613615.1. NCBI lineage: Eukaryota > Metazoa > Mollusca > Gastropoda > Trochida > Trochidae > Steromphala > Steromphala cineraria. Next base: position 1,519,119 of record OU744729.1, read on the forward strand.
ATCCATGGACAAAACAATTTGAACTACCTAAGAGGATATCTTAAACATTCAGTGAAGTTTTCCTTCTAAAGAGTTTCATTGATGAAGTTAAACAGCATAAGGTTTCAAGAACTATATGAACTGGCATAAAGTTGGAATGTGTTTCGATGAGGTAAGGGAGAGTGATTCCTTTACTTCTTTAAACAGTTAAGCATCTTTGGTTTGTGATGAAAATGTTATGAGTTGAATCCATGGACGTGACAATATGTACTTCCTTAGAAGATATCTTTTACCTTCAGTGAAGTAATCCAGCATAAGGTTTCAAGTCCTGAATGTTTCTTCTGACCAACTTCTTTCTCATCAGTGAAGTTTTCCTTATCTTTAACATTCAGTGAAATTTTCCTTCTAAAGAGTTTCAATGATGAAGTTAAACAGCATAAGGTTTCAAGAACCATATGAACCAGAATACCAGTCCTGAATGTTTCTTCTGACCAACTTCTTTCTCCTGTCTCCTTTATTTGATTAATTGTTGTATGATAAAGTTTATCTGGACCATCCATTCTCAGGTCAGGGCTCTCACATCACAGGGCTGTGGCATAATGGAAGTGAAAGGTCAGATAAGATTGCAGTTATGATGGATTCAAACTCGGGTAATTAATGGTTGCTTACCAGTCTGTGTATGCATCGTGCCAAGGTGCTCTTTGATATGTCAGCTACTTGTTTGATGTTAGGTAGACATCTTCAGATTAGTGTTTTACATGTTGATTGGTTTTTTCTTGCTTGAAGAAATGAATTGGTCATTTTTGATCTGTGTTAGTTCCTTTATTGTCATATTTGAATTACTTGTAAATAAAAAAATTGGAAACTTTTTTGATTAATTTGATTTAACCTGATTTTGATGATGATTTAGTCTATAAGGCCTGAAAGGCAAGGATTCCATATGGGAGAGAATGGCATGCAATCACTTCCATCATCGACCCTTCTATTTCAGCTTTACTTAAATAATGCCCTCAGACATTTGAAATCTTGTGTAAGGACTCTATGATAAATTCAGATTTTGTGATCCATGGCCATGAAAGGCTATAGCTTATTCTGAAGTCTGTCATCCAGACCCTAAAGCAAAAAGTCTCAAAAAGTCTACACAAATATATCATATCTAGATAACTCAGCTCCTGAAGTTAAAGCATCATCTGGGCTCCATTTGGTTATAATACATGAATTGTTTCAAAATATTGCCAATATTGAAAAAAATACTTCTGAGACTAAATGTTAGTCTTCTTATTCCGTATCTTTGATTCCAAACTGTTCTTTCCTGTACTCCAGCTAGAATTCAGAAGATTAATGGCCAACCCAGTAAAAGACAGTATATACAACTCAAGAGTTGCCTGAAGTGGTGACGGTTTGTGAACAATTTATGCAAGAGGTCTGCTCACCACTTCCGCTCGGTGCAAACCATATGTTGTAGATCTCTTTACTTGTGTAAATACCTGCAGAGGTGCACGATTCCGGCCTGTATGTTCAGAGATGCTGTCTTCTTGAAAACTGCTGTTAACACAATGCAGACCTCTGTTGGAAAATTTTTGATTGTCTTGGAAGTGTTATCTGTCATATTGTTATTTGAGAGCTGTATAGTATAATTTAGTGAATTATTCTTTTGCAATGTAAATTTAGTTTACAGATTTAGTTTTTTTTAAAGATTTTGAATATTTTATTCAAAAACAAAATTAAAATTAGATATGGCACTACATATGTTTCTATTGAAGGCAATTAGTTTTAGTATTCTTTTGTAAATGATGGAATATGAACCTTCAACTAAATACATATTTTGGATAAAAAGTAAGATAAAATTTCGAGAAAAAATTATTTTTTGCACTTCATAACATGCGCCAAAATCATTTGAAAGATAATTTCCCTTTAAGATATTGAAAACAAAAATCAAGGTTAATTAATGATACTTCAAAGGTGTAACGCTATCACCCAAAAAATAGTGATAACAAATATTTCATTCCTTAGGGCAAACAATTTATGTAATTTCCCGTTTTTTCCTTTTTCCGAAGCAATTTGAACAACAAAACCCAATTTTTTAACAACATCACTGCAGGGATGTGTAGAACCTGACCGATATTTGCCGCATGTTTTGTTGTTTCTGTAACCTCATCTCTAAGGTTTGCATGATATGTCGGCGTGACCTCTCTGCTAATGTTTGTTCCAAATAAGTTATTTCGAGGCGCTCTCCAGGTAATTGCTTTTCTAAAAAGAGGCTGATGTATCTCTCTTAATTTAAAACGCTGTTATTTTTTTTCTGTGTGATAATTTAGTACCATTTTGGTTGACTCCCACAAGTTAACATTAATTGAAACAGTAAATTTGGAAACTTTACAAGATGATGTTTTGTGGTGTTATTGGATCCCATAAAGCAATTGGAATCCTGAAATACAAATTTCAATTTTTTAAAGAAATTGAATGAAATTCGGTAATTCAACTTGACAGATTAAAATTTTGACACCTCTGCCTGTTATTGTGAATCAATAATTTAAAGTATTTCAATAGCTGGAACAAGCTGACCTGGACATGGTCACAGCTTGATGACATATTGCTCACTGTTCTCGACCCTTGCATAAAAGTGGCGTTTTTTTATCTTAAAGATGATTGCTTTCACCAGAAATAAAGATGACGCATTGTAAAATATGAAACCAATTTTAGAAATGGCTTAATTTAACGGTATATCTTTGAATGCCTTTGTCCAATTGATTTCTTTAAGGATTTATCAATTTACCATTCATTGCCACTTAAGAACAGGAAATAGTAAACCATACTTGATATGTCATAGTATTGTTTATCACTTTAGTTGCCAGAAACTGTTAAGAGGCAGATTTTCTTTTGAGGTTTGCACAAATCATTTATTGAATATTGTTCAAAACTCTCTTTTTCAACAAAGACATATTGTAATAATTGAATTAATGAGATAACTACCCACCCCCCTCTAAACAAAATCATTCAAAATAGTACAGTTACTGAATAAAGGACTGTTCACAGAAAATGAATGCATATGACATGAACAATGTGAGAGAAACATGTTCTCTATGTCCCCCACCCAAACACCAACCAGTTACCCTGTCCACTCTGACAAGGTGATGGGAGGAGTGATGTATGTTGTCCTATCACTTCCTCTGTCTCACTGTAGGGATGTACACATGTTGGGGGTGACAGGCAAATGATGCTCAACTTGCAACAGACACCTTGTAAATTGCACAAGGAAATGCAATTTTTTAAAGGATTCTTTTTGAAGTATTCGGATGGTATTTTTTTTACATGTTTGACTGTTTGGTGTCATTTTATTGTGAGTTTAAAATGATGATACATTGGTAAATTATCCTTTGGTAAAACTATTGGGAACATTTTGTTTTGAAATACTTTTTATATTGAAATATTTTTGTATAAGTTTGTCTTTTTGAAGCCCCATATGAAATGACGACATACAAGATGCAGATATGTTTATAAGGTGAAGCTGTAAAATGTTATTACTTAGGCTAATATTTTAAATAGTATTTCATGGGAATTCTTAAACATTTCTCATGCATATGACAAACATATTCTGAAACTGAACATTGAAAACTTTCTTTATGTCTATTGCACCTCAAGCTAACGCTGACATAAATCTCCTCGTAAAGTAAGCCTGACTGAAATTACCCAGAATCCTGACCTTTCTACTACCCCTGCTGCAGCTTAGACGCTGGTTATCTCGCAGCAACACACGTGCGGCCATGAACGTTACCGCAGTTTTCTAACTTATGATCTACAGAAGCCATCTTTTTTGTTCGCCAATAGTTTTAGGTGTTATTTTATTCAGCAAAACCATGCAATCCTCTCTGAGAAAGTGTAATTGAGATGGAAGACAAGAGTGTTTTGCATCCTGTAGATCTGAAACTTATACGATAGTTTGGAGCTTTATTGCTCTTTAGCAGAAAGGTGACTTTAGATGGTAATATTTAACATTTTAGTGTTTTCAAAGATACATTCCTTGAGAAAATGTTACATAGGAATGTGTAAAATGAAAAATTTAGCATGAAATTAAATTGATACTCAACTGTATGTAACTTTCAAGATGATGGTTTGATAATTGTAAGTCTCTTAAATTGGATTAATTGTGTGTGTGTTATAATTGTCGAAATGTTAATGTCAATGATAATTTATGGTATAGTGTATTTGTCTGCCATTAGAAGGCTGTAGTAGGCCTAGTTTTGAGAAAACAGAAGGAATTATGTAAATAATTATTAAGAAACGTGAAAGTTAGACAATTGGTTTCAGACAAATGCTCCAGTTCTATTTGATTGATCCCGGATGATTTTTTGTGTATGTCTTTCTTTCGTTTTAGACTTCTTTTCTAAACAAATCAAAGAACTCAACTGAACTCTCCTTTATATCCTTATTAAACACTGACTATTATGTCACAAGAACCCGATGCAACTCTTGTCACTCAACTCTATGCAATTTTATATCTTTTGTGACTGAAAAATAATCAACTATTAAGGATCAAATTGCAGAGCACACCTCTGTGTCACTCCTGTTATCTCAACATTGTAATCCATATTTCCGGAAGAATCAGAAATCAAAATGTAAAACAAAAAACTCATATCAAATCCTGGAGTTACTACATGTGTTTATATGACAGGACTCATGCAACTCTGTTTTATTTTTCATCAACTTCTTCGACATCACCTTTTCAATGATGTCACATCACATTTTGTCCTGACAAAGTCTTATCAAACAGTTCTGATTGCAGTATTCATCTCTAAGAAATCAAATATTTTCTCCAAGGAAATGAACCAATGAAATTGCAAGAAAATCTTTTCTGCCTGATTACATTCTTAGATGGACAATTTTATAACTTCCCACCTCAATTGCTCTGTAGGGAGTTGTTTCAGTGATTACATCGCTCGTTATCTCCATCACTATGTTTTGTCTATTGTTCTTTTGCTCTTGCTATTGTTCTCTTTGCTCCTAAGGGTATTTTAAATTATTGTGCATTATCTTCATTTCCTTGTTTCAATTTAACGCTTGTCATACTTTGCATATTTTCATTTGATTTCCCTCAAATTTATTTTTTTCCCTGAAGCAGTTCTTCATATTTTGGTTAATTTTAAAGAGAAAAGTATATTTAATGCATGAATTATTATAAATTGCCATTTTAATTTGATATTCTTTCAAATTTGTATGTGTTAATAACTTTAACATAATGAATAATGCTGAAAATCGAAGAGATGAAATGTGTTTCTTTTTTAGTTATTTCGTAAATAGGTGTTGCAAGTATGCTGAATGACTGACACAACTTTAACAATTTGAACTTTGTTAATAGTTTCAGTAGAAATAAAATAGAGTCACAAACATTTATTAGAGAAAACACAACCAACTCTGAAATTGTTGAAATGAAGTAGCTCCTAAACCAAATTAAATTCGGAAAACAAACCTCAAACAAGTATAAAATTGGTGTTTTAATGTTGAGAAACAGCTATGAATTAAAGTTTGCATCAAAACAAACTCTTCAAGCCATGTTAATTGTGCCTTAAACAGTGTAAATTGCAGACATTTGGCTCTTGGAACAAATAAACACCCAACAAAATGGATGCTGTTTGGATTGGAAATTGCATCATTCCCGGAACTGAAGGAGTGGCGAGCCAATTAAACTGAGGATGGTTCACAGTGTCGAAACTTTGACTGCTCCCTTAGTGGTCAGTTTGTGAAGAAGTTCACAGATCCATATGATTAAGTGAACAGTGAGAGAGGTGACTTACGTTTCGGGGAATAATGCTTTTGGCCGAGTCCCTTGCCAAGTCAGTGTTGGCATTGGCGTTCCCATTCATTTCTGGACAACTTGAAACAACTTGACCAATCTTCACAAAATTTGGTATATATCCTCTTCATATCTTGTAGATATGACTTTTGGGGGTTTCAACTTCTTTTCTATTATTTCATATTTTTGGGTTTCCATGGCAATAGTTTGGACTTTGTCATTTTGAAAGGAAAGGTTTGTTTGCATGACAAACTGCGGAAATGTTGATATGTTTCCCACGAATATGAACAAAACCTAGAGTTTATGTTGTTTTATTTAAACATGATAATCATAGCAGCCCCGTCTAAGGATGGGGCTGCTATAAGTTTTTGTGCAGTTTCCGCCGCCGCGTCCGCGTCCGCGCTCATACTAATGGCTATAACTTTTTTCTACTAAGCTTTCCAAATCTTGTATTCATAACTTACTGCTTATACCTCGGGGGAACGATTTTGACATGTTCACTTTCAAAGTCAAAGGTCAAGGTCACGAGCTATAAAATCACTAAAAAATTTCTTGTAAACGCGATAACTTGAAAAGTTTTTGTGCTATGAAGCTCTCACTTGGTATGTATCATCCTTGGAAGAGTAAAAAAATTTGAAAAGGTTTTCGCTACAATCTGTCCAAGGTCAAGGTCACAGCAAGGTCACTACTTTAGCATGGTTTTGCGAAAATGCTTTATTTTAACAATGAACAGTTTTAATCATTAGATGATTGTTATACTCAATGAAAAGTGTTAATTGATTGTGTAACCTTGAAGGTCAAAGGTCAATGTCATGAGATTTGTGTTATTGCAATGTGCAACTAATTTGGATATAACTTAATCCCTTTAAGCTTTTCAGAACTCATGAACATGTATAAGTGTTTACACCTCTGGGGAATTACAATGACATGTTCACTTTCAAGGTCACAGCAAGGTCAACATATATTGAGAAAATGGATTATTTTATCTTTTAACACTTTAATTCGTTACATTAAAGAGACACTCCGCGAGTTCTTGGGGGTCATATATGACAGACTCTACAAATAGTGTCATCTGATCGAGAAATATCCATTCTTACACGAAAGAATCATTTTAAAGCTAATCGATGTCGTCTAGTGACAAGAGGAAGGTTTGAAGTCGCGATTATGATCGAAAACCGGACAATGACACGCGCTAATCAGTCAAACGTATTTTTGGAAACGTATCTAAAGCAGTCAGAATTACAGCTACGAGTTGGATTTGTTTCATAGGTTATATCACAGGTATTCGTGGAAATTAAACTTGTAATTTTGATTTCTACGAACTTTTATTACTGTTTTAAGATTTTCGTTGAAAACAAGTATTTGTCATATATTTGTCATTTGGGAATGAATACATGAGATGTTTTGAATTTATATAACAATTTTTACCATTTAGGTTCGTATCAAAGCAAAACACTACGTGATGAAACTCACGGAGTGTCTCTTTAATGTTATATTCAATGAAATGTATTCATTGATTGTGTGACCTTGAGTGTAAAAAGTCAAGGTCACAAGAAATTGCCCAATATGCTGAGGCTTGTAGAAGGCGGAACAGGGTAAGGCGAAACCCCAAGTTTCGGGGCTGCTCTGCTTTTGCGGTGTCCCGCAAACGCTAATCTAGTTTTTATTTGAGTTAAAAAAAATATAAGGAATTTCAGCTAATCTGGTGTATGGGGGAAACATCTATTTTCACGAGTTAAAACACTTTCTAGTTTATTCTCTTCCCACCCGGATAAGGTGTTATTGACATTAAACCTTTATTGAGACTTGCTCATTATTAGGGTTGAATAAAAATTAATCAATTGACATTGAGTTTCACGGTTTGATTATCTTCGATCGGTCAAGTGACTTCTTGAATGTCCGACAGGTCACTTTTTCAATCGGTCAAACTGGATTCCCAATCGGACATGTCCGGCAAATAGACCGATTTCTGCATCCCTGGTTTCACCTATTACGATTTTTATGTGCATGATATGAATGAAATATTCTTAACATCTGAAAGTATAACTGTATCAATCTAAATGGAAACCAGTAACAAAGGCACCATATTTTCAATGACAAATTTTTAGAATTAAATAAGCCACTGAAGCGGTAAACATTAACTCACTCACACACTCACTCAAGGAGGAAGATATTTGTATAAGCAATTATGATTGTGTGTTTGATTTCATTATATTTCAAGCTCCAATCAATTACATTAATTAGCAATCATGCACAAAATTGATGATGAACTACAACACCTTTTCCACTAAGACGACCAAGGTTTCATTGTTCCTTCTCAAATCATGAATCTACAGTTTTTACAGAATCTTGAGTTCAAGCCAGCACTCCCATTTGGGAACTATAAACTCGTGAACTCTTTTCCTGGATGTGGTTCCTGTAAAAGAACTTCTAAGTCACGATAACGTCATGTTTCTTTGATAAAAGATGTTATTGCTTGCAATTTGTGGTGAACTTAATTAACTGTTGCACTAATTGAGATTAATTGTGTCAACATAGATAACAGAAACATATGGTTAACATTGCTATCAAGTGGCAAGTTATCTTTCTGATATGTACTTGCTGTTGACCAATGAGAGAGCTTGTAACATTAGACAACAATGTATGTCAGCAAGTTGTAAAAATGTCATCTATCTCTTCATTGGGGAACCTGTATGTTTTCAGATTAGACCTGGGAAATTTACGTTCCTATGGAAACACCTACTAAGAATTGTTTGAGTACAGGAATGTATATTTTATGATACTTATTAAAAGTATCTTTTCATCTTAAATGTTCTGCTTTATGGAACCTTAGATCTAGAAACTGAAACCATGCAAATATGTACTTTGGACAAAACAAATTAAAAAATGTGTATTTGACTGCTTTGTGTCTCATATACTAAAGATTAACCCTGAAACTTACTTTTATATATCTTCTTCATCAAACTTCTTTGAGTTGCATTTAGAAATTGGGAATCAAGTTAGAACGAATATTTAAGGATAACATTTCATTACAGTTCTTGTATCATTTTCAAGCATTATGAAAATGTTACAAGAATCTGATTTGAACTTTCATTTTTATCCCCCGCCCGTGCGTTTAGCGTGAAGCGGGGGATATAGTATTCGGGAACGTCCGCCCCTAAGTACAAAATTGAATAACTCAAAAACTGTTGACCAGATTCTTTTAATTTTTTGTATATAGCTTCATCACTATTAAAGTAAAGTCCCTATAGAGGTTCATGACCATGACCTTAATTTCAAGGTCACAACAAGACTTTGAAAGTTTACCCTTGTCAGCAGTATTTCTCAAGAACCATTTACTGGATTCTCTTCATAACATGCACCAATCTTCTTGTTGGGAAGGCGCTAGGCCCAGTCGATTTTGGTGACCTTCACATTATTTCAAGGTCACAGCGAGCCTTTGAAACTTTAGGCATTGAGATCTGCATTTTAAGCTTGTCAGTGGATATCTCTGGAACTATTCACTAGATTCTCTTCATAACTTATGCAAAGCATCTTATAAGGAAGACGTCGGACCAAGTCAATTTTGATGACCTTCACATTATTTTCTAGGTCACAGCAGAACTTTTGATTTATCATCATTATTACCTGCAAGTTAAGCTTGTTAGTGTGATATAGTGTGTAAGAGACATTCACTGGATTCTTTTTATAAATCTACTTTAGGAAGACACAGCCAATTTGATTTTGATGACTTTCACATTATTTTCAAGGTCACAGTGAAGCCAACATGCATTTAAAACTTATAAGGCTGATATGTTATGAACTGTTCTCTATATTCTCTTATTGTTTTTGAACAAGGCTTCTTATTTGGAAGACGCAGGGACCAGTCGATTTGTTATGGTCTAATGACATCTAGTAGCATGACAAGTGTAGACAAGTGTTTCTATGTATACATTATGCTTCATCAAAGCCTTAGAAGCTGAACTCTTGTATGGAAAGTCATTGGCTTTTGATTTTGATTATGCTAACTCTCCCAAGGGTGATATCACATTCATTTATACCACTTTATGATTCTCATGACAGGAACACGTACAACCAATGTAATGAATTTCATGTATTGCAGTGAAACCTGTTTGGAAGTGCTGGAACCAGCAGACCATGGGTACCATTAATTGCAAAGAAACTAGATAATCAATTTATTTATCCACAACAATATACAACTTATTTGACATTACTTATAAAAAGGGTTTTTCTCAAATTGTATCAATTTTAATTCATGTTCTATTTACAAACAAATTATTTTTTTCCAGCTGTTTCAATCATTCCCTTTATTGAAAGCATAATTTTTTGGAAACATTTTCCAATTTTCTTAGTTCCCATAATTAGTGTCCACAACACGTTACAGGCGGTATCATATGGTGTTATGAAATCTTGAGTTAAACGATATATATTGATAAAAAGCAGGCAGGGTTATCAGTTTAGGTCAGATTCTCACTTCAGCAGTGTGTTGCTCGGAGCTTGTAATTCATACCAGGTGATTCTCGTGTTGGTAAACACCTGCAAAAAGTGTCGGAGAGATTGGAGGCGATAGTAAGAGCTTGAATTGCATCAATATGCATGTGCCAACTGTTAAAAGACCAGGGATTATCTTTGCTAGAACCAGTTTGGTCATTTAAACTGGCTAGTTTGAAGGATGCTGCGGTTCCTCATAAATTTGATTTGATACTGTTTTCTATCGTTAGACCTTGTTTTGGCTATCTGTTGATTATGAGTTTGTGTGTTTAAGAGATGTTAGATGCTTCTAATGAAATTGTATGTAATAAAGATATGACTTTTTGATTGCTTGAACACAATAGTGAAATAATTTCTAAGAAATCTGATGATTTGATTAAAATTTTCGAACATTACCACAAAACCAACTAAAATGAAAATGAAATTTCCCTTGTTGTCATTGCCATCAGTGCCATCTTTTTATAACCTCGATCTCCTTCACAATCATTGCCATTCATTAATATTGGCTTTTGAATTCACCAAAGTAATATAGATATTTGACTTAAAGAATTTGATAGAATTATTTTTATTCAGTGCTTTGTTTCTTTAAGATATCTCATTTATGATACTGTAAAGATGTAAAATATTGATAAAATCTTATGTAGATGTGCTTACGCTGCACAAAGATGGCATAATGACCCAAGCTAAGGAAACTAAGCTATCAAACCATCAGATTAACATGCAGACAGCGTGGCCAACTTGATCATTAGAAGGGTAGGCCTCTATAATTGGTAAGCATTTCCTCGCTCTTCTACCGACCACAATCAGATGACCAAGTAGTTGAACTGAGCTTCCTGCCCTGATATGGGTCAGTCTGGACACAAAGCTTACACTTCCCTTTCTTCTCGTACTTCTTTCTTGCAGGAACTTCCAGTTCAAGTGCCTTCCACTCTCTCTATTGCAGGTACTGGTACACCACTGAGTTGGTAGCTAGGTCACAGAGGGAGGGACGGAGGAAGTTCATGTTTGAATAAAGCTCAATATGAACATCTTGTCTTTGGTGGATATCTTTTCTTTTTTTTATGACATGACTTTTCAGGAGGTACCACTGAGTTGGTAGGTCACTGAGAGAGGAACAGAGGAAGTTCTTGTTTGAATAAAGCTTTGTACGGGACTTAGAAACAGCAAACATATGACAGCATGATTGTCTGGATATCACTTCTTATTTTGTGACATCACTGACTTTTAAGGAGATACCACTGACTTGCTTTGGTAGCTCACTGTGGGAGGAAGTTCGTGTTTAAATGATGCCCAATATGAACATCTTGTCTTTGATTTGAATTTAGAAACAGAAAACATAAGACACGCAATATTTTGGTGCTATTTCTTATTTTTTGTGACATCATGACTTTTGAGAAGATATACTTACTCTATTCTGTGAAACATTATGATTTTCAAGTCATTTAAAGGCATGTAGACGTAGTATATATAAGAATAGCAAGATTTTCTTGAAAACTTCTTTATTTTTAAAATTAGGAGATATTTTGGAGTATATACTTACTCCTCTATCTTTGCTATGGATGAATGCTATGAATATTTTTTATAAAGAATACTCTGATAAGTTGTGACATGAACAAAGTTGTTATCAAGAAAAAATTCTTATCATAATTTTCACAATAAAGAAGTTGTTATACAGAAAGCTTGTTAAAATTATGATTTTTACAATGAAGAAGTTGTTATCCAAAATATCTGGCTGCTCTTCTGCACTTCTTCCTCTGAAACAATCATCTCACAACTTTCAACACCTTCAGTGATGTGACAAAATATAAAGGGTAATGTGTTGTTGCATGTTGTGATTACTATTTTATATCTGAACATCTGCTCAAAAGGTTGTAGCTTACTCAAAGAGAAATCAAAAAGCAAAAGTTTCATAAAAAAACTGATAAATTTAGAATCAATTAAATTGGTAAAAGAAAACATTTTGAGATGAACTTTGTAATCTTGAAATCTTATGTCAAGAACTCAGTTTAAGATTCTGAACTTACAACTTCATCCAAGCATACAAGTTTTTTAATTATTTTGTAGAAATATGAAAAATCTTGAAAGGGTTCTAAAGTCTTTCAATATTCAAATACCTTTATTTTTACTCAAATTAAGTTACAGTGGCAAGATCTCAACTGTAAATTATTTTGGAGGAAGTGTCTTCATGCATTAAAGGATTTCATAAGCAATTACCTTGTAGTTGTGTGTAATCATCGGAAGTTGTTCATTAAGAACTCTTGCACTTCCTGTGTTCTTACGATTTAGTTCCCGTAGGCTTGCATCAAAGTCCTCTGCATCTCTCTGCATGTTTATACTTGAGTCTTTAATACTTATATCTCAATGCCTCTACTCTTGGGATCTAGCCATGTACTTTGATTGTGGTTTTGTGGTTTGTTTATCCATGCACTTTTCCTTTTAAGTATTGAGAAGTTCTATCAGTGTTACTTTGTGTCAAAATCTTATAAACTGATATCAGTCACAGGTGTTATGTTTCATGTACCGCTTTGAAATCTGAACATGAACATTTCACATCTCCTTGATCTCAATATTTGATGAAAGATTATTTCTACTCTACACGTTTGAAGTGATTAGAGTGATTTTTAAGGATATGCGTATTGAGAAATCCATTGAGATTATACATATGTCAATTATATTTATATTAAGGTTAAAATGTTCTAAAATTTAACATGTGTTTGTGTCTTTGCTTTCATTATTTGTATGTATGTTTGGTTAACATAAGGTCATATAATCTTCAATAATGTTAACTTTATAAGCGCATTAATTGGTAAATGCTTTTTAAAAGCAAAACTCATATCACGTTAGTGTCATGATGTCAAATCAATTGCAGCCATATAAGCTTGTTAAACATAATATTTTCAAGCATTTGGTTTATTGTACTCTACTTAAATAGGCCACTCTTCAATGTCAACTAGAAGCATTATGATACAATCTCTTTTGAAAAATTCAAGGGCGTTTGAAATTCTAAGACTTCAACTTTTTGTTCTACAAAAGGAAGGATGTTTACTTCATTCAAGAAAATTTGCTGCTTGATATTTTTTAACTTTTCAACCACTTCCTTCTTGAGGAAAAGAATTAATGTAGTACTTGACAATGGGAACAGAGTGCTCATAGAGGCCTTGTGTTCTGTAACAGCATTGGCTGGCCTTGTTGAAAGAAGGAAGACAGGGTTAACCTTGGCATCGGCAGACAGAACTCTGTCTCTCACACAGGAGCAGTGCTCAGACAGGGTTGGACATTAGATTCGATAGTCGGTGGATTTTTTAATATATCAAATTATCATTTCCTTTATCATTGTCTTAATGACAGCCTCAGGATAAGATGATATACAAGGCAATGTCTTTTGTCACTTTAGTTGGTAACACTTTCATCCTCTGAAGTAAGAGGTTTAACCTGATGCATTCTCTGAAGTAAGAGGTTAAACCTGATGCATCCAATGAAGTAAGAGGTTATACCTGGCGCATCCAATGAAGTAAGAGGTTATACCTGGCGCATCCAATGAAGTAAGAGGTTAAACCTGACACATCCTCTGAATTAAGAGGTTAAATCTGATGCATCCTCTGAATCAAGAGGTTAAACCTGACGCATCCTCTGAATTAAGAGGTTAAACCTGACGCATTCTCTGAAGTAAGAGGTTAAACCTGATGCATTTAATGAAGTAAGAGGTTAAATCTGATGCATCCTCCGAATCAAGAGGTTTAACCTGACGCATCTTCTGAATTGAGAGGTTAAACCCTACACGTCCCAAGTAAGAGGTTAAACCTGACCATTCAATGAAGGAAGAGGTTAAACCTGACACATCCAATCAAGTGAGAGGTTAATGCTGACGCATCCAATGAAGTGAGAGGTTAAACCTGACGCATCTTCTGAATTAAGAGGTTATACCTGACGCATCAAATGAAGTAAGAGGTTAAATCTGATGCATACTCTGAAGTAAGAGGTTAAACCTGACACATTCTCTGAATTAAGAGGTTAAACCTGATGCATTTAATGAAGTAAGAGGTTAAACCTGATGCATTCTCTGAAGTAAGAGGTTAAACCTGACGCATCTTCTGAATTGAGAGGTTAAACCCTACACATCCCAAGTAAGAGGTTAAACCTGACCATTCAATGAAGGAAGAGGTTAAACCTGACACATCCAATCAAGTGAGAGGTTAAACCTGACGCATCCAATGAAGTGAGAGGTTAAACCTGACACAACCAATCAAGTGAGAGGTATAACCTGTCCATCCAATGAAGTAAGAGGTCAAATCTGACACATTGCATTTGCAAGACCATTACATCTTTCCTTTTGTTAAATCCTCTCCAATATTTCAGCCAAGAACTAAGATCAGTTAATGAATCTTTCCCAAAGATTACTCTTACTCTCTTACAAAATGCTGTACCAAAGATTGTATTTTTTGTATGGCAAACTGTATGCAGTTTTGATACCTCCTTACCAATATTTTTTCCATAGATTTGTATCTAAATATGAACTTAAGCCCAAAGAATATAGATTAAAAAAGGAATATTTTTTTTCTTCATGGACACATTTTTTAATATTCCACAAAAAGACGTTATCCTAGGAGGTTTTATATAGTGAGATATGAAGGTGTCTAATGTTCTATTCCACTGCCTGCTACAAACACAAGGTTTGACGTGAACACAGAATGTAGGGCTCCAGCCTGGACGTACGTGCCTAATTTACAGATCCTGCCCTGCACTGAATGAAAGAGTTCCGCTATGAACTGCTGGTTTCCTCTGTGTTGAGGATGTTAAATAATGCAGCATGTGAATACAACTTGCAACATTTTTTATAAACTTTTTATAGAACATGTTTTTAAACACATTTCTTCATGTGAGAATTTAATGCTGGGTATTTCAATACTGTTCAATAATTAGATTTAAAATGCAAATGTCATGAAATTTTAAGCTAATTATTGTCTTTAACATGAAGATGTTAGATCAGGATGCTGAATCAAAATTTAATTTAAATTATTTATGAAAATGTTAGTTCTTTGTTTTTGATAAGGTTATACAAAATTCATGCATTATGTCAGAGGTTCACATACCAAAGAGATGTGATGGTTTGGTGTAGATGCCAGCACTGTAATCAAGCTAGTTATAATATTAACAATAAGTATTGCACCAAAAAGAAGAAAGGATGAGTACCGTGTATGTGGATTCCTTGTGGGCAGCAAAAGTTGTATTTTAAAGAAGCTGAAACTGAAAAATAGTATGTCATACATTTTAAATGTTGAACTACTTTTAAGCACAATTTTTTCCCTAAAACATAATCTATCTCTCCAAATCATTAATAATTAAATTCTTCTGACATCAGCAAAATTTACTGCATTTGATTGGTCAAATGATATTGTACGATCCAGAGTGGCCACAACGCTTGACCCGAGAGGTCAGATAAGGTTATTAATACGTGAGTGGTATAAGTGTGTCATCGGCAACAAGTTGACCTCAACAGGAAGAGGAAGTCAAGTGTCACCATGACCTTTGACCTTTGCCTGCTAACTCGCTCTGATTGGTCTGACATAACGTTTGGATTGACAACTTATGATTTGCCAATTACAAGGGCTTGTGAAAAAAATCTGTCTTGAACCTGTATGAGGCAGATTTGTTTTGTTTTTATAACCAGTATTCTTACTTGCACAAGAATAGAAATTATTTTTAAAAATGTTGTTGATAAATGGCAGGTTGAAAGTAAATTCTTTCCAAGAGAAGTTTTCAAAGATAAGTTTTCAAAGATGTTATGGATTCAAAGAAACTTGTCTAGATTCCTTCTGGTCAAATTTACCAATTGAAGAAAATAGAGGATGCTCAAATTTTCCAATGCCATTTATAAATAAAGCAGAAGATGTCTCCAAAGATACACCTCTGTGTATTGTCTGCCAGGAATTTTGTTGCTGATGTCAGCAATTTAGACTTGACCCTGTCCTCTTCATAATAGTTGATGGTGCCACCCATAAGAGTTCTTCTTCTTTTGGTTTTATTTTACTGGAAGTTTGCTCATTGGCTTAGCTATTAATTGATAGTTTTGCATTTAATTTATTCAGAACAATATTCATTTGAAGTGTGATTTTCTGTTTTAAGTAACTAAGCCTTGACTTGCATTAAATTTTGCAATCTTTTTGAGAGCTGATTTCTATTTGATTCACAGGAAGTTGTTCTAAACATAAAGAAACTTGGGAAAGGCAAGGGCTTGCCTAATTACTTCACTGATTACATGTCTCATTCTTCTAGAAATATCAACTAACTGCGCAAAAAGGAAAGAATCATGTACGTGTACAGTCTTTCACAACTGGTACTTATGGAACTTAGACCAATTATGTTGGATAGACATCTTCAGAAAACTAAGCCCTTCCCTGGATTTCACAATTCTTGACACAATTCTGTTTGCTAATTGATTTTTTCTCACATGTCTAGAAACACCTACATATTCAATGTACTACGCAAAAATGAAACTGTCTGAGAGCTTTCCGCAACCAATAGTATTATTTCACAAGTTTGCGTGGTCCATTCATGTGCTCAGACCATGAGAAACTCTCACGAGGAGGTCAAGAGCGCAACCAACGCTATCGTCATCTTCTCACATGAGGAGCTAGATAGCAATACAAAGATGACAAGTTTTCAAGATGGTTTTATCAAAAACAAGTTATTTCCCATATTATTAAATATGTTTATTGCTAACCTCAGGCTCAAGTTCCTTTCATCGCAAGAGCGGAGCTCTTCAGTAACGGAAAATCAACTTAAATCACTTCCTGTCCGCTTCTGTCAACTTCCTGTTTCCGCCAACGCAAGGAAAAGGTTTCTTATTGAAATAAGTATTTGCCAGTGTTCATATTTTTCATATTGTCCATTGAGTTATAAAGTAATCAAGCACTTGATCGAAAACTAGCAATATCCAATTGAGAGAACTTGAAATGAGAGCCTAGCTTGTTGTAAAATCTCCTTATTCTCAAGTTGAAACAATTTTGGATGTTAAAGAAGCAATCTTTATCAATAATGGTATCGGCCATTGGAGATTCTTTTTCACACATAGATCTTTCAAATAAATCTTAAGCTTTTGAAAGTATCTCCTCAAATGGTTGAATTTCCTCACAATTATTGCAATAATTCTTATCAAAATTGTTTAATGTATTTTCAATAAATTATTAAAAATATACACAAATCCCAGTAAACTTTTGTAAAAAAATGTTGTCAATGTGAATATAAAAATCTAGATGTATCTTGTTAAAATTGATTATCTATTTCAGGTATTTCTCAAAGATATATTTAGATTTATTCAACATTTATTTTATATTTCACATATTCTTGTTTAGATGGATTATCTGTTTAAAATATTTTTTAAAAATACTTAAAGATTTTATCTAATGTTAATAATATTTCCCAATAGACATGAAATGGTTTATGTATAAATTTAGGAGGAGGAGAAACCCAGAGTTAACTGTAAAGAGTTTCAGAATTATGTTGTAACAAGTTTAGGGGCTTAGACCCTGTCATCAGAATCTGTATAAATTTGATATTAATCTGAGGTACAAGAAAGAATATTCCTAACAGATAGATAAATTCAACTTTCGTTCTATATTTTCAATATATATTAGATGAAATGGTCTTTAATCTGAGATATAGTTACAAGTTTGCTCATTCGGTGAAGCTGCGAGGTTTGTCCCAATATATAGGTAAGAACCTGATGAGTTCCTTCTGAAGCATGTCAACCCTCTGGTACAGCTGTTCAGTTGTCAGCTGCAGCTGCTGCATCATCACAGCTGCTGTTCCTGCAGCTTCCCCAGTCATGAAGTCCGAGGGATGCATCCTGGTAGCAGCTTGAGCTTGTAGAGTCTGGGCCATCACATTACCGGCCACCAGGAGGTTGTCCATGTCCATGTTGGTCAGGGCCCTGAAGGGGATGTGGTAGGGCAGTATGGTGTTGTTCTTGATGTAGGCAGGCCAGGAACAGTCGGCCACACCATGGATGTCTGCATAGAAGTAGTCACCCAGTCCTATACTGTCATTGAATCTTGTAGAGAACTTGGATGGTTGTGGAACATCAAGAGCAGGATTTAGCTTTGAATTCTCTTTAATGAATTGAATTTCTTTTGATTTATCGTCATAGAACTCCTGGGAAGAATGTGGTTTGTCCATATCACTCTTCTTAAGTTTAAATCCTTTAATACCAATGCTCCTTCTGCTGTCTCGAAGATAGGGAATCTTTGGCAGACCTGTCTGAGTCTCCAGAGCTTCATAATCCAAATAAAGGTGAGGATTCCTGGATGTGGAAGCTTTTGCCTTGTAATAGTGGAACCAGCCATAAGCTCTCTGTTCTGCAGCTGCGAGAGCAGATATATTGAGGCCTCCTGTCCAAGAGGTTCTTTCCTTGGCACTGGCACTATGTGAGAGAAACAGGTTTGACCCACAGTAATCATTCCCTCCGCCCCAGTTCTGGTTTGAGATGTCACCCAGTTGAAAAATTTCCTCTGAACTGTTTGGCATGGCCAAGGACCTCCTGTAGGTCCAGATTTTGTCCCATGTGTAGTTCTGCATGCTGTACGTTCCACCTGGATTGGGGACAGTTTGGTTTGGCGCAATGTCCACAGATGAGCCCATGTAGAATGGAAATGTTGAACACTGTCCACAAGTCTCTATGGTAGTTTGGGAATCTTCGTCCGGGGCCTCAACTCCAACTGTGTAGGATGCATTAGCCAGAACTAGGATGTCTCCATACTCTGTTGCTTCAATCACAACAGGAGGCTTTCCATTGTTTCCTTCAAGATTGATGATTTCCTTGACAAAATAGCTTGAGTTTACTGGAGAATACCAATCTTTGATAGTTTGTGAAAGGGTCATGTTCCAAGGGTATGGATTCTGCTTTGGTATTCTTTTTACTACAGTTATTGAAGTGATTGTTCTGTTAGTGGTTGATACAGAGATTGGAACAGTGTTGTAAAATATTTTCAAATTTGAAACACCCTCCACTGAAGCCTTTATCCACCCTTTAATCAGTTTTCCAGGAAGAAAACATTTTGTAGTAACCCAACAATCTCCTGGATTCTTACTTCCAACACTTTCCATCATGTCCTGGAATCTTTGAGACTGGAACCACCAATACTTATTGTAGGAACCAAAGTCGATGGCACTTACAGCAGCTGTAGTGAGTTGACCTCCTAGCCAATCAGTGGGCTCCGTGAGACAGGTCACATGATCTCGGGAAGCACCTGCTGATGCCAGGGCGGCTCCAAGGGCTGCAGCACTTCCTCCTACAATGATAACATCACAGGAGACAGTTTCCAAGTCAACTTTCTTTTCAAATATTTCCTTTACCGCAACGTTTGGCTTGAAATGATCATTTGAAGATAATGATAAAACTTGTTGCAGAAAAAGACAACATAAAAAATTGAAAAGAATAAGATAATTTGTCATTGCCATGTGTCCTCTAACAAGGAATAATCTGTTTTCTTTAAGTGATATTGTACAAAGAGATAGCTATACAGGCACTATGTGTTAGTAGGGCAAAGATTATGTACAAGAATTTCCTTATCTTTAACTGTGTTTTCTTAAGATATCGCCTGATATTATATTATATATATATATTATGTTGCCAAAAAAACATAAAATCCGGTTTTTTTTCTCAAATATATTTACATTGTGTAGTGTTACTTTTCCAAAATTGATCAGCTTTAAATAAACAGTTAATTTTTAGCTCATCAGGTCTGAAAGACCCGATGGGCTTATGGCATGGCAAGGCGTCCGGCGTCCGTCCGTCCATCCGTCCGTCCGTCCGTCCGTCCATCCGTAAACTTTTCACATTTTCGACTTCTTCTCCAGAACCAATGACTCTAGAGAGCTGAAATTGGATGTGCAGACTCCTTGGCCAATGAGGATTCTAAATTGTAGATTTCGTGACCCCATGACCCCAAATGGGGTCACAGGGGTCAAAACTTTAAAAACCTATTTTCATCTTCTTCTCCAGTTCCAAAAGGTCTAGAGAGCTGAAAAGTTGTGAGTAGACTCCTTGGCCAATAGGGATTCTAAATTGTAGATTTTGTGACCCCATGACCCCAGATGGGGTCACAGGGGTCAAAACCTTAAAAACCTATTTTCATCTTCTTCTTCAGTTCCATAAGGTCTAGAGAGCTGAAATTTGATGTGCAGACTCCTTGGCCAATGGGGATTCTAAATTGTAGATTTCGTGACCCCATGACCCCAAATGGGGTCACAAGGGTCAAAACTTTAAAAACCTATTTTCATCTTCTTCTCCAGTTCCAAAAGGTCTAGAGAGCTGAAAAGTTGTGAGTAGACTCCTTGGCCAATAGGGATTCTAAATTGTAGATTTTGTGACCCCATGACCCCAGATGGGGTCACAGGGGTCAAAACCTTAAAAACCTATTTTCATCTTCTTCTTCAGTTCCATAAGGTCTAGAGAGCTGAAATTTGATGTGCAGACTCCTTGGCCAATGGGGATTCTAAATTGTAGATTTCGTGACCCCATGACCCCAAATGGGGTCACAAGGGTCAAAACTTTAAAAACCTATTTTCATCTTCTTCTCCAGTTCCAAAAGGTCTAGAGAGCTGAAAAGTTGTGAGTAGACTCTATGGCCAATAGGGATTCTAAATTGTAGATTTCGTGACCCCATGACCCCAATTGGGGTCACAAGGGTCAAAACTTTAAAATCCTATTTTCATCTTCTTCTCCAGTTCCATAAGGTCTAGAGAGCTGAAATTTGATGTGCAGACTCCTTGGCCAATGGGGATTCTAAATTGTAGATTTCGTGACCCCATGAACTCCAAATGGGGTCACAAGGGTCAAAACTTTAAAAACCTATTTTCATCTACTTCTCCAAGTCCATAAGGTCTAGAGAGCTGAAATTTGATGTGCAGACTCCTTGGCCAATGGGGATTCTTAATTGTAAATTTTTTGACCCCATGACCCCAGATGGGGTCACAGGGGTCAAAACCTTAAAAACCTATTTTCATCTTCTTCTCCAGTTCCAAAAGGTCTAGAGAGCTGAAAAGTTGTGAGTAGACTCCTTGGCCAATGGGGATTCTAAATTGTAGATTTCGTGACCCCATGACCCCAATTGGGGTCATATGGGTCAAAACCTTAAAAAACTATTTCCATCAAAAGTCTGATGAGCTACAGAGCCCATGGCTCTATTTTTTATAAGTTAAAATAACGACTCAGGTGATAGCATTATGAATTAATCTATGCATGTTTACAACTAAACAGTATAAAATAAATACAATGTCTCTTTATGAAAGGACAGTTTCAATATCAAGCATATGTCATTGCTTTGATTAATCTATTACCTTAAATTTAATCAGTGCAGTTCAAAAACTTATTTATTATTTCATTTGAAGGATATTATAATATTGATAATGATATTTGGCAGATCATGTGGAGCCATCCTGCTGATTTGAATGAGACAAGGTTGTGCGCTATCTCCTGTCTCTCCTGTCCCTTATGAAATACTGTTTTACTTATCTGGGTTAGCAATCGATTGGAATGGAATTGGAGTCGTTTCCATGGAGTTAAAATGATGTTGATACCTTTACACTAATCATTCCTGATTAATTAACTCTTAATAAAATGCCTGTGCATTTTTTTTATGAGTTTTAAGTAAAGATATGTCAATTTGAGAGGAATATAGAGGTTTGAAATAAAATCTAATCCTTTCTTAATTTCATTTTGAACATAAGGGACCAGAGGGATCGATCTATGCCAGTGGTTAAAGGGACCATTCGAGCGGGGTATTTTTTGTGGAAACGAAATTCAGTAGGACTTTCCTGTTTACAATAATATATGATTTTTACATGATACTTTCACACTTAATTTCATATACGTTTGTGAGATAAGCATTTTAGTTGTTAAAGATTTGACAATTTGACCAAAAAATAAAGTGTATCGCTAAAAATATAAACATCGTAAATGGAGCCAATCATCGAAGCTAAGATCGTAGAATGCATTACTACGAAAAAATGCTGTAGCAACTGATAACTTTTATTATGAATCATTTGTAAATATGCTCCTCTTCTATCAATCAAGTAGTTATTACTTAATTTTGTTAATGAATAAGCATATTACAGCACATTTGTTTTCTCGCAATGCTAACCTTTCAAAACAGTAAATATAAGGAAGGAATAGTTTATTGCTGTGAGTATATCATTGTTGAGGAAATAAGGTGAATATACATCAGAATATAACAACAGAATTTATGTTGAAAAGATATTCTTATTTCATATGATATTCAATATATGTTTAATCTTATAACAATGATATATCAAATTAAAGAAACTTTGCCTATTCCTTTTTTTGAAGGAGGTTCACTACTATACAGTACACATGTGCACACATCACTTTTGCCTAGCAACTATTGTTGTAGCGCAATTCCTTATATATTTAGGTCTGTACATCATGAAACCATTGTTCGTGACATCACTGTAGGCGGCCCTCGCAAGGGAAGCAGGCCATTTTCTGGATATTTTAAAAGAAAGAAATGGAATAGAATCAATATATAGAAATTATTACGCTCAGAATATGTCATATGACTTTTACGAAACTCGTTCAAATTTGTGTATAACCCTCGCTGTTGCTCAAGTAATAACAAAATTCTCACTTGTTTCATAAAAATCATATGACATACTTCCGAGGGTAATAATCTTGATATGTTTTCAAGACTTAATCTTGCCCTAATACCGAACTATGATTCCGGTTAATATTGCTCTATCAAACACTTAATAACACTGAACTATGATTCCGGTTAATATTGCTCTATCAAACACTTAATAACACTGAACTATGATTCCGGTTAATATTGCTCTATCAAACACTTAATAACACTGAACTATGATTCCGGTTAATATTGCTCTATCAAACACTTAATAACACTGAACTATGATTCCGGTTAATATTGCTCTATCAAACACTTAATAACACTGAACTATGATTCCGGTTAATATTGCTCTATCAAACACTTAATAACACACACTATGATTCCGGTTAATATTGCTCTATCAAACACTTAATAACACTGAACTATGATTCCGGTTAATATTGCTCTATCAAACACTTAATAACACTGAACTATGATTCCGGTTAATATTGCTCTATCAAACACTTAATAACACTGAACTATGATTCCGGTTAATATTGCTCTATCAAACACTTAATAACACACACTATGATTCCGGTTAATATTGCTCTATCAAACACTTAATAATTCTGACTAAAAAAGCTAAGACAGAGAAACCCTTGCAAGTCTAGCCATGTCCAGCCCTATTTACCTAGCTGGTTGGCTGTGAGCGGGTCAAGCAAGATACACATGTACAGGAATGGTGACAGAGCGAGGCATTCAGTGCACACATAGTGCCCATGCCAGCCAACAACCCACTGTAATAACAGTTTTCATTCCTTCCATGGTTGCAATACTCACGTTTTACAGGCCAGTGCTGGTTGAAGGGTGGTTCCAAGTTCAACAATCAGTTGCTGTTTTTGATTCTTTTTTGTGTGTGCAGGGTTAGATAATTTGTAAGCATTCAATGTGTGTGGTTGGAACATGAAGCGAGAGAATTTCTGGCAAAAAGTACTCGAATTGCCTTCAAAATAAGATTTTCAACTGGAAGATTGAATTAATGTTTTTTGAAACATCTTTATGTTTTGTTTTAAGCTTTATTCAAATTGATGAAAACACATCCCTTTTAGGGTTTTAAAAGTTCTTTCTAGAACTAAGTGACATTTAGCCCCTTCGACACTAAAGGAGCATAGCTATGATTTGAAACAATCAAATAGAAATTACACCTAAAGAGCCACTCCGCGAGTTGTAGGGGTTAATTTTGTAAAACTAAGTCAATAGCACTACCTGATCGAGAAGTATAGATTGTTGAAGGAAAGTATCATTTTAAAGTGAATCGTCGTTGTATAGTGACATCAGGAAGGCTTGATCGGAATACAAGATTGTGATAGAAAAATGGACATAAAACGTAATTGTGGAAACTTATCTTGAGCAGTCAGAATCAAAGTTATGAATTGATTATGTTTGATAGCTTATATAACTAGTATTTATGTAAGTTTGGTGTGTTAATTTGGCCTTTGCGAATTTTTTTAAATTTAATTGAAAACAAGTTTTTGTGATATAATTGCATGTCATTTGGGAATGAATATGTGATATATTTTGAAAGGATATCATGAATTATCATAATTATGATACATCAAAGCAAAAAAGTATGTAATGAAAATCACGGAGTGACTCTTTAAGGTTTGGAAAGTTGAACTATCCAAGAAGTTAGAAAGCGGAGTCCGTTTGACATTGATCCCTTAGCGGTCAAGCCAATACACACTAGAGGTCAAGTGACCACCGGTTGCATGTGCGTGCCAACTAACCCTTGTTTGCAGTGGTCAGAGACAATAATTACCGGCAGTGTGTTTTCTTTACTCTGTTTACACGGAGCTAGAGTGACAACAAAGACCAGAAGACTCGGTGGCACCCAGCACACCGAAGGTTAATTGATTGTTTAAAGATACATTTGCCGTTGATTGACTTTACATGGTTACTTTTCAATTATGTTTTCAATTACCCTACTGTTCATCGGTTGTTTTGCTTCTTTTCAATAAAACTTTTGATATTTTTTCTTTTGTTTTTTTCTATTAACTTCCTTTGCTGTAACTAACAAAGTTGTTGTCAAGTGTAGTAGATAATCATTCATAGCAGAACTTTTTGCCAATCTAATTCTTTGTTATTTATCTCTTATCAACACAATGAGTTAGCTGCTTAGAGCAGGAAGATCAGAGTTTTGAAGTTTTGGGGGTAAGACCTCCTCCATCAGGCTTTTTATTTTTAGATTTTACACAAAATGTTAGAGGAACCCTTCGAATAATAAATCCAATATTTTGACAAATTGTCCAAAGGATAGCTACTACATTTGCTTCATTCAAGAAGTTGATTTGTCCATATGAAACCTGTTCCCTTCATCCCACAACAACTATCAGCCTCTTGAAGACCTCGTATTGTCATATTTCCAAGACCTACCATTGTATATCACAGGCGTGACAATTACAAGCTATTACTGTAATACTACCCTCCCTATCACGTGTAAATATCACCATTTTGGTAACAAGAGAGGCAATAATGCAAAAAATAGTTTGCGCTCTTTAGCTCGGTGTCCAGCCAAAGCCCTGTGAAGGCTCGTGTTGATACTGTTTGCTTAAGCCTGATTAAAGCTGGTCGCTAGACCACTGGGAGGTATAAGTATGATGCTTGCTTCTCGAGTAATTGAAGAACAGGGACAACAATTGTCATTACACAAATATTTTTGTTGAGTTGCGGACACCATATCGCAGGTCACTGGAGCATCTGCAAACAAACAGATTAGGCTTTGCTGAGTGCAAAGGGAGAGCCATTATTACCCAGTCAAAACACTTCCAGGTCCCCCGCATGGATGTTTAGTTGTGAGGTAAATAGTAGGAGAAGCAATTCCTGACATACTGCTCACCTGTCAACAAGTTATCATAATCACTGCACTAATAAGCATGTGTAAAACAGGTCTAGCACCTAATTTGTGTAAGAGCTTCTGCAAATGTGCAAATAGTGTATTTTATGTCACACAACTGCAAAGAGTTTGAAGTAATTTACTGTTTTGAGTGTATACAGTTTGAATAGAGAGCATTGAAATATGATCCTGATCATAGAGTTGTATGCTTTGAGGTTGATAAGCCACATGTTTTTCTCAATCCAAGGAATGGTTTACTATTGGGTAAGAATTAATTATGTGTGGTATGTTGGCTTGTATATATTTTGTAATTACGACCATGTGTTGAACTAAATCTGCACAGTTTACTCTTTAACAAAGTGAGGAAGGAAAGTTAGATTCCCCACCAGAATATTAACTCTTCACCTGCGTAATTATAAACAGGCATACCTTTCATATGTCTCGTATATCATTCAAATAACACATTGCAACATCTCAACTTTCCCAAGTTGGGTTGTTATACTTGCCATTCTTTCCTTCCAGGCAAGGAGAATGTTGAAACAATTCAAAATGTTTTAATATGTTGATTTATGGAATGCAAAGATCACAGAAACCGTAGACTTGAAGACCCTATAGGTGCACTTGTCAGATTGCACCATGGCAAAGTGTTCTGTAAGATATGAAAAAAGATGATTAGATAATTTGTTCTGCCTATGAACAAATTGAGAATTTATCTTCATTTTCATTTCTAATGATACTGATAAAATAACAATAAAAATATATACTATATATTCAAGATAGAAATCTTTAAGATTATGTTTATAATTTACCTTTAAGTGCTTATCATTTGATATGTTGTTACGTTTTGATTTATCTAAAGCAAATAACCCTGAGGAATATAATTTAATTCAAAACTGATCACTATCTTGTAAATTCCTGAGATAAGTCGATACATTCATCATTTCAGGAGAAACATTATTCTGAAATTAACCAGCCATGAATGTAACAAATTACATCTTTTTATGAAAATCAGATAACCATCCAAGCAAATGATATTGTAAATGATCTTATTGGACATCATAAAGAGAGAAAGAATAAGAAGGGTTATAAAAAGCGTAGATATAAAAAGTACAAGATAAGAATCGTTGTAAAGAGAGACGGGAGGTAGAGTTGCAGGTGTCGGAAGATGGAAATCAGAGATGAAGAGTAAGTCCGGGTGGAGCGATGGTTATCTGAGACACCCTGACCTCGATCTGGACACTTCACAACAATCTTATAACTGATGGGAGAGTGATTGTCCTCTTGTAAACTGTTATTCTCTTGGTAGGCAATTTTAGAAAGACAATAAAATTTATTTTGCAAAATATTTTGAAATCTTTGACAACTTAATGTGAGTTTCTGCTTGTTAACTAATGTCATTCTCTTTGTAGGCAATTAAATAAAGACAATTAAGAATATCATTTTGCTAAACATTTTGTAAATAAAAGATTTACCAAAATTTAAATCTTGTCAAACTGATGGGTTTTTTAATGGGCCATGCTGCTTATGGTTGAAATATTGTCTAAACAAGGTGAACATTAACTCTCCCACTCATCATTGATGGGCATCACAATTAAGAAAATCATTTTGCAAAACATTTTGTAAGTATTTTAACTGATCTTATTCTCTTTATAAGCAATTCATTATTGACAATAAAATTTGTTTTGCAAAATGAATTGAAATCTTTGACAACTTAATGTAATTTTTTAATGGGCTTTGCTGCTAATTGCTGAAATAATGAAAATTTCTCTCACTCTTTCGTAAGGGGCATGAAATTTCTCTAATCCTTTTGTAAATAATTAATGCAAATCTAAGAAACTATAAACCAACTTATATAATTCTTACAACAGGCTGAAGCAGTACAGCCCATAATAAAAATGTGTGCAATCTTTTTCTGTCAGGCAGATATCATATCTCTTTATGTTATGTTATGCTGCTGGGCAGTAAATTCCATGCAAAGTATCATAAAATTATCTTAAGCAATTATTGCAATAGTTTTTGATTGAATGGGTGACAATATTAATAGTTGGCTTATATGACTTGTTGTTTCAGTGCCCCCTCTTGGTAAAGACTTAAAACTGTTACCATTAAGAAAATTTCTTTTCTAAATCCCTCAATTTTGCCAGTCAGTCATGTTCTTCTTATATACCAAACTTAAATTAGCATTCTAGAAGTTGGTGTGATGTACAATAAGGACACTTCTTATGGATGAACAACTTCTTTATAGATTCATCACTCACTTGCTTGACATCGACATTAGAATCTATGTCGAAATGTCGCTTACACAGAATGAAGAAATTGTTCATCCATGAGAATTGTCCTTATTGTTTATATACCAAACATAAATTTCTTGTAACACCATTGAAAATGAAAAGAGAAACTAATAAAAAAAAATTGTATCATACATTATGTACATTTTTATTTAGTAATTCAAGCTAACTCTATCAATAAAATCTATATTTAAATGCTGAAGCACTTAAAGTAACCTGAAAGCATCATTAGCTTAAAATGATGGCACTTGACCTAGTGAAACATAAGTACCTCATTTTGGATGGGCCACTGATTGCAATTATACCTGTTAACAGGTACTATCAAACAGACATGACGAGCGTTATCAATTTCCAGCACCTGTGTGTTTGTGTAAAGTATCGAGTGGTCTCTTTGTGATGTTTACATCAGTGTCCAGTGTCCAGTAGGTCAAGTAGGATGGACTGGCCGGAACAAAGACTTACGGATGGACGGAGGTTCTACTGTCAGCTCACATTGATTCCTCACTGACATCTACACAATACCTAAGGGACACACCCATCTGTCACAGGGAAGACAGTAGAGGAGATGGACGCAAGATTTGCAGCATTAAACATACTCGACACATCCTTCTGTCTAACTATTGATAGAGAACTAGACATGTGTTGTCTATTAAAGGGGGTCTCCAACTTCTAATTTCTAACTTCCAGTGTTTTATTAGCGAGGCCCCGAGAGGGTCGGAGAGGGCCTCGCTAATAAAACACTGGAAGTTAAAAATTAGAAGTTGGAGACCCCCTTTAAATGTATTTTCGATAAAACATATTTTATTCATAGAAAAGAATGAAGTTTATAAAGTTAATTTAAATACCATCTCCTTGAAAGAAAATTCATGAAACATGTCAAAATTTACAAAACAAATGGAAGAGAAATTTGTAGATCTTGCAAGATAAGAAGCTTGCAAAAAAAACTTAACAATGAAACATTGCTATGGCATATATTTATTCATTCTGAGGATCCATTCACAGGTTGGGAGGACTTGCTTTGAAGTTGCCCTTTAGATCTGTGTCACTGACCATACATAAAGCCTACTGGACACACCCTTCGGTCAGATCAAACATGGGGAGGAGTGGACAATCTGTCCCGGTGACCACACTGAGCTTGAGTTTGTACAATGAGTCTTGAGGTGTATGATTTATGTAAATCTTTTGGTTACAAACTGTATAGTCCTAATAAATAAATAAAAACCATTATGAGCCTGCATCAGACAAGAGGATGAACATAGAAATTAGTTGCTTGTTGCTGTTTTGTTGCAACTTATGAAATATGTATAATTGGCGTATTGTATCTTCTTACTTACCGTTATATCCAAACCTTAACCTAAGCAATGAGATGTTTTATTTCATGATGAAACAAATCACATCAGCCTTGTGTTTGAACTTCAGCTGAAGTTATAGATGAAATTTCAATTAATGTTTGACTTCGTCTTTCAACATATCACAGCTTTCCAATTTTCTAAGATGTTTCCTGACATATATCTTGACCTTTTTTTGACTTTAAGTGAACATGGTTAAGGAAGCCTTTCACATCATTATCTTGGATGAAAAATAACTCATTATTTCATTTCATTAGAAGCTGAGAAAAAAAAATCATTTTATTTATCTGAGGGTGACCATTCTGATGATAAGAAAAACCTGTTGATAAAGGTCATGTCAATATGGGTCAAATTAGATGCTTAAATCTCTAAACCTTTGACAGACAATTTATATTTTGTATACGAAAAATCATTACCCCACATGGAACAAATAATTTCATTATGATTGATATGATATCGGACAGATGCTCACTGCAATAAAGAAGACCTTCTGTAAATATATCAGAATGAACATTCTTGTACTCTTGTTAAACTGACCTTAAAAGATCAATATTCTTAATCAAAATTTAGGTTTTCTCTCCCATTAAATTTGATCATAAAACCGAGATCTGGTGATCCAGAATATCTTCATCTTGCAACTTGCATATCTTGAATACTTTCACCGAGGTTCGATCCTTCTCCTGTTTGAAACATATATCAAATTGAAAGAGATAAAGGCAATATTATGGATATACAACTTCTTTATTCAAGTTTGCGACGTTTCGACATAGATACTAATGTCGTTCTCAAGCAAGTGATCATCACTTGTTTGAGAACGACATTAATATGTCAAAACGTCGAAAACTTAAATAAAAGAATATTGCCTTTATCTTCTTCATCATCGCAACTTCTAGAATGCCCATCAAAGAAGATATATCAAATTAAAGAAAAACAGTTCTTTGAAAACAAAACTTTTTATGAAACAAATTAGTTCCATGTTGTATTAATGATGAAACCGAAGATGCAATGGAGTTCCCCGGGGAGATGAGATATCAACCAGCGAGGACTTGCGTTACTTACATGCTTATATATCCATGAGTTAACTAGCGCTTGTGTTGCACAGACAACTAGATTACAACCCAAATTGATGAGCTTTTTTCTCTTCACCTTTGACCTTCCGTGTATCACTTCCTCTCACATTTTACTACGCCACTGAACAAACAGGATTATGTTGTCATCAAATAAAATTAACATGGCAATCTGCTCCACACATGTGTTCCAGTTCGTATCTGATAAAAAATTGTTTCACATGTAATGTTAAGTATTCCATGAGATATGGGATGATACTCTTGTTAAATAGAGGATATTATATGAGTGTCCATGACATACTATGCTTACGACAAAGTGGCTAAATATTAGTATTTTCAGAGCAAGAGCTAGGGATATACTGATATTTAGGCACAAGTGTCGTAAACATAGTATGTCATGGGCACGAATGTAATATTCTGTTTATTACTGTTGACCAAAAATACTAAAAAAAACTACTTCTCAGCAAAGGCGGACTAGCCGTCGCCGGCCCGTATAGATTATGTCAGAGATGAACTGTGACGTCAAAGCATTGTTTATAACGTGACATCACAATGAAAAAGTGATAATTTGCCTTAGGGCCACATATGAAAAATATGAACCTCGATATGACTGCCCGGGTAGGTAATAAAAATTCTTATTGTGTTTAACTCAGGATTTATTGAACAAAATGATTATCAAAAGATTTGTGCCAAATGAAACAATATTACTGATAGAAAATGTGTACATGAAACATGCTGTGTGATTTAGTTAACAGAAACCTTATTGGTTGATTACTTTAATTATGAGAATCAAAATCAGATATTTTGAAATGGCCATGTCATTATTTTGGTCATCATTTTTTGCTTTTTTGGACAATAGCTGAAAAGAAAGACACATTTTGATTTTACCAATGTTACAATACAACACTGATGAGATATATGTGTGGGTGAAATTTAAAAAAATTTACAAATGAATAATGATAAGAATGATAACCAATACCTAAATTAAAAAGGCCATCCAAATGCTTGTTCTCTCATTGCACTGAAGAATGGCTTTACTTTCTGTTTTTTAGTTTATGTGTTGTGTTATATTTCTTCAGCTTCTTCCAATGATGCTTTTGATTGGAACTTATTTAGATAATGGAACACTGTGTGAATAAATTTTTTCCCATGTTCCAAAGTTAACAAAAACTGTGTTTATTGAGTATAAAGAGTATAATCTTTGTTTACTTGCTTACTGAAAAGCTTTTGATGTGAGATTACACAGTCTCATCTTTTTGTAGTTTCTGTTTTGTTAATAAATGGTCTTTGTGTTATCAAATTTCATATTTGTTATCTTTATGTTGCGATGCCATAATCTTGTAAATTTAAAAGATATTTTGAATTTTTGAAATTCATAAAACAGTGTGCATTATGATAAGAGTAAATTCATTTGCCATTTGCTTTCTCAGTGATGAGTATATCTAGATTGTTTTATCTTAATGTTTTGAGTAATTGTTTTATTTATTCAAAAGTTTAAACCTGTATGGGGTGTGATAAGAAGAAAATGACTTGATTGAACATAAATAATTAGGAAATTTTTATCAGAAGTATATATTGTATCTTAAATTAAGCTCATAAGTAATTGTTGCATTTTGAATTTCAAAAACCGATAATTGGAATCAAGAAAAGAAAGAGTTGGCATTGAATATGGCAAATTATAGCAAAAGAAAATTCAATTACCTTTGTATAAATGATATAAATACTATTTTTAAGTGCAGAATGATAAGAATTATGGTATTCAATAAGGGAAGATGTTCAATGGGAATGATAAAGCCTCTGTCTCCGAGTCAATTGATATTTATTGTTTTTTGAAGGGTGCATCGATGACTCATGTGATAACGGTGTACAGTGAGTGAGATAGTACGATGAATGAGATAGTCGCGATGAATCACACAATAAGCTAGGCCTATGTTTTAAATAATAGTTTCATTTATGTAAAATCCTGAAAAGATTATGTCACTATTAAAAATGTCTGTGTATTTTCAACTATTTAATCTTTATCAAGATTATATTGCAATTTAAGTTTAAAAGCTCAGATTTCCAATTGCTCATTTTTGCTTAGAAATTGTTACTTTAACATGTCACAATACAGTCACTGTCCATCACAAATGAAGATGGCATATCCCATTTTGTAGATGTTTCCCTGTGATTCAAATGACAAATTGGAAATAAAGAATTATAAATTTAGAAGTGCGATATGACTTTTTCAAAACTTCGATTTGTTTATAACCCTCGTTCTAATTTACGGAATACACAAAGTCAGACTTGTTTTCGTTAAAGTGATATGACGCACTGCCTTGTTTGGTAATCATTTTATATTTCAAGTAAATTAATATTATAAATATATATATACAATTTAAGAAGTTGATAAAAAAAATTTATATGATCTTTTATTAATTCGTTTTAAGCCATAATAAGTGATTATAATCATATAAATATATACATAGCTGAGTTATGCAAACCATATATTTATCAGACTGGCCTTGAGATACTCTCTCTACATAAGTTGTTTATGCGCACATTTCCCAGGTAAGTTAAGTCCACCTGCTTGTTAATTTCACCTGTTGATGCAAGTGTTTGCGAAATAGATTACCACCTGTCAAGAGTCACCTGTAAAAAGTGTTTTACTCCGACAGGTAAGTCTCTATAACCACATTATCAATAGATGGGTCGTCTCTACCCCACTAGACAGCTATTGGATGTTACTGTTGCCAGGATATGCTTGCAGAATTCTATCTCTCATTCCATGCAGTTAAAAATATGTTTGAATGTGGCTGTGTTTTTTTTTGTGCACAAAATCTTTTCTTTAAAGAATTTGAAAATATATTTGATAATGATTTTACTCAATTTCTGGTTAATTAACGAAGAACAATTTTTGATTGCAAAAATAATAATTTATCTTTTGACATCCATCTCTGATTCCTTGTAGTTAAAATATGATTGTAGGTGGTCATTGTTTATATTATGAACAAAATCTCACTTTAAAATTTTGTTTTGATGTTTTTGCATTTTAAAATATTTTTGACTTTACTCTATTTCTGCAGGTTAAAAAATGAAGAACAATAATTTATTTGCAAAAGGAGTAATTTATCCGTTGACATAAATGTTCATTCTTCCTTGTGTATAATGTTCTAGTGGTTCAAACATGTTTTAGTTTTTTGCGCTTGAACATCTTTCCTAATGTTTTGATAGTCAATTTTAATAGAATTACATTTACAATTACATATATTACATTTTTAACATGTAATGCAATGATATGAATGTATGTCATACAATGGCTGAACATCTCAGGTCTTGGAATGAAAGACATATAATCAGAATGATCATTAAATGAATACTAATTTTTTTTTTACAAATCTATCGGAAGTTGAAACAGAAATGGACTCTACAGTAACAGAAAAGTAAGACATGTTTATTATTATCAAATTAACCATGATAAACTATAGACATACATCAATTACAAGCATATATATATATATGTAGTATTCTGGTATTCTTTTGGTATTTATTGAAGCAGACATTAAAATATCTCAAGCTATGAGAAAATAATACTCAAGATAGAATCATTTTTGTTACCTTGTGTAAATAATTGAATAAGACATAAAAGATTTACAATGTTTAAGTACAACTTAAAACACATCACTCCAGAAAATATTTATGAATTCACACTGTCAAACTGCATACATGTTCGATCAAGTAAGATCAAGTAAGCTGTTTTATACAAGTGGCTGTTCACTAGACACAATCTTATATGGCAATCCTACCTCGGACCAGTCAACTCAATCTGAAATTATTAAGTCAGTACATCAATTTATCACTGAAACTAAACGATTCTCATAATTCAAACCATGCTGTTTTCTTTTGACATTGACTGTGTATCATGAATGTATTTAACCATCATACTTGATTACTTGATTACATCTCCAAGATTCGACTATTCGCCTAATGTAATATTAGTTTATTTAGTTTATTCATGTACTTTTTGTCATGATGATGTATTCAATTATGTATGTTCAATGGAGCGGTCTTTAAATAAGTTTTCTTAGCTTGTTGACCAATCCAATTTCATGTAAAATCTCATGAAAATAAATACGTTTAAACCATACATGTTCGATGCGTAGAGCATGTAACTGAATGATGTGGATGAAGCTCTATAAAAGTACTCTTATTATAATTATCATCAAAGCAACTGCTTCAGGTTATAAAAGGATGCTATTTTCTAAGCCTGTTGACCAGCCACATATGTAACCATCAAATATTGGAGGTGTCCAGTTAATGAATGGAAGTTGTCTTGTGTATAAAGGCCGGGTCTCTCCCTGGTACAGTTGTGTTGACTGGGGTGACAGCCAATGAGCTCACTATCAGCATGTGTGTATGAAGTAGCTCTTGTTTACCCTCGCTTGATGGGGGCAGCATTGGTCTGTATCAAGTGTTTGACAGGACAAAAAGCATGTTTGTCTTCCTGTGTTGGATGTGTCGCACTCTCATGGAAAGTGACAGTCACTGTATCTGATCTTATGTGGTCAAACATGTCACTGGGCGATGGACATGGATGGCCTGCAGAAGCTTCTTGAAAATATGTTCATTTTTAGACTTTATGTGACATATTTTATTCAGATTTACATTTCTCGTTTTTGGAATATAGAGGTTAGGGTTATCAGGTTTTTTTTGACAAACATGTCACTGGGCGATGGACATTGCCTACAGAAGCTTCTTGAATATAGATGTTCATTTTTAGACAGTATGTGACAACGAGTATCTTTCTTAAAATATAGAGGTTAGGGTTATCAGATTTTATGTGGTCAAACATGTCACTGGGCGATGGACATGGCCTACAGAAGCTTCTTGAATATAGATGTTCATTTTTAGACAGTATGTGACAACGAGTATCTTTCTTAAAATATAGAGGTTAGGGTTATCAGATTTTATGTGGTCAAACATGTCACTGGGCGATGGACATGGCCTACAGAAGCTTCTTGAATATAGATGTTCGTTTTTAGACTTAAAGTTACACAGAGTATCTTTCTTAAAATATAGAGGTTAGGGTTATCAGATTTTATGTGGACAAACATGTCATTGCGCGATGGACATAGATGTTCATTTTTAGACTTAAAGTTACACAGAGTATATTTCTTAAAATATAGAGGTTAGGGTTATCAGATTTTATGTGGACAAACATGTCACTGGGCGATGGACATGGCCTACAGAAGCTTCTTGAATATAAATGTTCACTTTTAGACTTAAAGTGACACAGAGTATCTTTCTTAAAATATAGAGGTTAGGGTTATCAGATTTTATGTTGTCAAACCAGTCACTGGGCGATGGACATGGCCTACAGAAGCTTCTTGAATATAGATGTTCGTTTTTAGACTTTAAGTGACACAGAGTATCTTTCTTAAAATATAGAGGTTAGGGTTATCAGATTTTATGTGGTCAAACATGTCACTGGGCGATGGACATGGTCTACAGAAGCTTCTTGAATATAGATGTTCATTTTTAGACTTAAAGTGACACAGAGTATCTTTCTTAAAATATAGAGGTTAGGGTAATCAGATTTTATGTGGACAAACCAGTCACTGGGCGATGGACATGGCCTACAGAAGCTTCTTGAATATAGATGTTCACTTTTAGACTTAAAGTGACACAGAGTATATTTCTTAAAATATAGAGGTTAGTGTTATCAGATTTTATGTGGACAAACATGTCACTGGGCGATGGACATGGCCTACTTCTTGAATATAGATGTTAATTTTTAGACTTAACATGACATATTTTATTCAGATTTACATGTTGCGTTTTTGGAATATAGAGGTTAGGGTTATCAGATTTTATGTGGACAAACATGTCATTGCGCGATGGACATGGCCTACAGAAGCTTCTTGAATATAGATGTTCATTTTTAGACTTAAAGTGACACAGAGTATCTTTCTTAAAATATAGAGGTTAGGGTTATCAGATTTTATGTGGACAAACATGTCACTGGGCGATGGAATGGCCTACAGATCGAAGCTTCTTGAAAATATGTTCATTTTTAGACTATATGTGACATATTTATTTGGATTTAGATTTTACGTTTTTGGACCATAGAAGTCACATGATAATAATTGAGGATAAAAGTTTGGACCCCGGATATAAGAGAAGGTTTATGGAGTAAAAGTACATTCATGTTATCATAAATCAGAATGTAAGCACTGTGACAGAGTATAAGTCAATATTGCCATGACTGTTCTAGACCCCAAATGATACACATGTGTTGATAAGACAAGTTCCGTCATTGAACTTAACATAAACAACTCTTATTTGATCAGGTGGTTCAAAGTTATCTTACTAGTCAAAACTCTCTGTCAAAATCTCATACCCTTTCCGCTGAGATACTTATAAACTATTTCATGCCGATAATGCTTTAACAGGTACACTTAACCACATTCTAAAGCAATTGCTCAATGCCAACTGTAAGTGCCATGTTTGGCTGGGTTTGACACTTTTGTAGATGTTTTAGGTGCTTTATAAGCTAAGAAGGTATGTTGTATTGGCTAGTAGATATAAAGGTGAGTGTTTTAGAGACTTCAGGAATGAGTGAACTGTGACCTATTGCCTTTGACAACAACAGCACAGTACACCTCTTCTTGATATCACAAACAATAAAGTTCTTCTCTGAAAAAAAAATCATTTTGGTCAACAACTCACTTGATCATATGCTTATACCATTGTATAAGAAGCTGTGTTATTCTATAACATAAGTTATCTGATACACAAATGACATGTCTGTAAATTTTAATTCTGTCAATCTGTTAGTGAGTGAAGATTTAAGCTTCTATCTTTTTTATGTTTAACTTTCATAGTGATCATTTATCTTGATGTTCCATTTTTTCATTTTGAATAAACACTAATTGGTGTGAAACCATTCCATTTAAAAGCTATTTTATAGGCATAAATAACAACTGAATATAGTATTATATATAACTGCATTTCCTGGATGAAAAATCCCAGTATAAGTACTAATCTCTGAACTCAGTTTGCTGAATAAGCCAATTTTATGTTGTATTTCAACACATGAAAAACTGCTATAAATATAGAAGTCAATATTGTCATCTGTTGATCATTTTGAATTTTAAATGTAGAACAATAAAAGAAAGAAGTTAAAGTCAACTGTACCAAGTGCTTATTCCATTAGCTATTAGAATTCTTAAGCTGAAATGGGTTTATATTGTACCAGTGCAATTTCTGAACTCACAGTTTAATTGGCTTTTGTTTAGGAACTGTTTTTGTGGGGATAAGGTGTTAAACAACAAGAATTGTTTGTAAAAATGAAAAAATATAAAACTTGTGCTTTAGTGCTAACCATGGAGATTATGATTTACAGGTCACAAAATAAGAAATTTACAATCTGTAGTGTTAGGTCATTGATTCTAGATCTGTTACCTTGTGAAAATGAAAGTTCAAAGTATATGCAAATAGACAGACAGACAAATGTTTATTTAAGTCTCATCTCAATATGATTTATAATACAAAAAATGCAAGATATGTAGAATATATAAAGGGCCATCCACAAGTGGGATTATGAGAGACTATATTAAAAATATACTTACCGGGTAAGTGCAAACATGTACAAGTGCATATTCAAGAAACAAAGAGACGCAAAACTACTACTCCTTAACAGATCATATTCCTATTGTAGATGTAAAACATGTATATACCGTATCCTCGCGGGTATAAGATCAGGGGGCCCGGAAAACAAATATCTTGAAAATTGGGGGATGGGCTTTAAACCGCGAGTGACCCAAACCAAAAAAATCCTTCATGCGAGTTGCATTGAAAATTGACATCGATACTTTTGACTGTTGTTCAGGTCTTCTTAAATATCAAATGACACTTTTTCCAGATGTATATTATTAAAAAGAATGATAAAAGAAATTGTAAATGCTAACTTACATTGTTTGTTGTTTGTTTTAATCAGATTACATAATATTATTCTCATGAAAAACGAACGTGAATAATCAGTCGACAGCTTTTGCTGCATGTGTTTACGGGTAGAGAGATATTTGTTACAAGCCTTTTCATTGGCCCAGAAATGTAGGTCAACCAATCAGCAAGTCGATTTGAAAACGATGTATGAAACTGAAACGTGGTTGTAATAAATTCATGACAACATATTGTCGATACAATATTAAATGTCTAAATATTCAAATATTTGTTTAACATTTTCGATATATATTACATTTTCCAAAACAACATGCAGTTAATTGAAATATTTACGTATATAAAATTCGAAGAAAACTTGCAACTATTATGATAATAAGCACGAAAGAATATTAATAATGTTATTTGTCGTCAACAAATTACGATTGAGATTCCAAGTACAGTAAATCAACGTGCTTTCGCGAAGGTATATTTGACAAAGATATCTTTGAACTTTGATTAAATATGATAAATAAGTTTGGAAATATGCCATTTTAAACATTTAGAATGGAAAACAAGCCTTATAAAGCGATAGTTCCTGATTATATTTTGGGAATCATTCCCGATCGCTGATGCAAGTGAAGCCACATACATCGTGATTTCTGCTGGAATTTAACAGTACGTTAATGATGCATGACTATTCAAAAACAATATATTGTTTTATTTTTATTTATTGACAATGTATATAGTCATTAAAGACAACAACAGGACAATATATTTTTATTTTTCAAGAAATGACATCGATGTAAACTTGTGCATTTTGCTTCCGGTGTAAATTTTAACATCGCTAACTCGATCGTCTGACATCGATTGTGTCACACTCTCGAGAATTGGGGGGTGGGCTATAAACCGAGAATGACCCCAACCTGCTCAACCCTGGAAATGGGGGGTGGGCTTTAGTTCGAGGGTGGTCATATACCCGCGAGGATACGGTATATATATATTAGGGGACAGCATCTGTCACATCTTTTTTACATCTGGATAAGATATGGTTAAATCAAAGTTTGGTCAAAGACTATTTTTGTGTTCACAACTTTGAAAACAGTGTTTTTAATGCACAAGTATTTTTAGAATTGACAATATAAATTTAGTAATGATTTCAGTACTACATCTGTTTGTCATTTGAAACATTAAATGCAGAAACTGCTTCAACTCTACATTTACAGAAATGACATTAACAATTCCAAATGCATGTTCCATGGCAAAGTTAAACTCTGTCGCGTGCAGGTTATTCCAGTACAGAGAGCAGGTACAATGTTTGGTAATGATTGAAATGTATGCTACCTGTTTTACTGGGCTGTTGGAACAATAACAACTGCTGCTGTGTTACACTGTTAACAAACAGGCCGTCTTGACTTTCGCTTGAGGAATCAACCTAGCTTAATTTAATGTACCACCCACTCTGAAAGAATTAACTTCTGTTTTACCTCACAGTGTAAACAGGCGGAAAATTCTTCTTTATTGTTTTTTGATTAAATCAAAATAATGATTGCAAGTATGTTGTAAGTTGTTTGTTTGTTTTAATTAAAATTCTTCATTTTAAGAATCACTGTGCCACAAATTCTCTTCCCACAGAGACAGCTCAGGTCGAGCAAGCCTCTGTTCTATTACGGCTAGATACCGGGGAAAAAGCTGTAACTTAAGCTATCTCCCTTATTTTCAGCCAATGAAAACAACTTTTGGATATCCATGACTTGGAGAATTCGTAATGTCAGCTTAGTGACATGAAAAATATCATGCCTTTATGTTTATTTTTCATTAACAGTGTGAGAGGGAAATATTTGAAAAATCAGATATGGATTGGGTTTTTCATAAGATAAAAACTGTTTTTTAGTTGTATAAATCATTATTTGTTTTATGATGGATCTTATTTGACTAATTATTCAAAACTAACTAATGAAAAGGTAAAAAGCGGTGTATTGTTAAAGGAAGAGTTATCTCCCCTCGAATTTAAATGTCAATGATAGCTTTAAGAAGTATACGGAGATGACCGAGGTTTTGCGAATGATCACTTTTGAAATGGTGTAGCTAATTGCACAACTAACTTCGAATGCCTCCAATCAGATTTCTACCTTTCTATCCCATGTATTAGCCATAATAAAACAGAGGCATATTCGGGTATGACTGAGCTGCCTCTGTGGGGAGAGAATGTGTGCCACATAGAACAATAATCAAATACATGAAATCTTCTTTCAGAATTATGTGTATGTTTCAGTGTATTCAATATAAAGATTAATATTATATAATCATGTTCAGTATTAAATGCAAACAATTGTATTGCATGTTTGATTAATGATAAAACCTTACACAGTATATGTGTTCACATTTTAAAATATATTTTTAAGATCAAGTATAATTTCCGCAGAAAAAATTGCTTTAAAAATATGCAATCTTCTACAAAGTAACTTGACCCGAACAACACAATAACATCATTAAAATCTAAAATGTTTTAAACCCACCAATACAAAAGCCAATTCTCTTTTCATCAGCAAATAAAAGATAATAACAACCAACAAGCCACAAGAATTTTTAAGTGTTTTGAAATTCAAAGTTTTCCTCCATTCTTGTGTGAAATTCAAGTGAAAACAAATATCAGGTGCACAACATATACATATTACAGGAACATGCCTTGTTAAAATAGCTACCCTCGGAGGCTCATGGAAAAATCAGCATAGTTAATTATAATGCATAGGCAGGGGCAACAAGCATGTTTCACCAAATGCCTTCGTTATGTACATCATTACTGGTGGCCGTTTCTTTTCAAAGGATTCAACACCTGGCTTTATTTATTTGTAAAACTTGGAATTGAATAATTGTGTATGTGTATGCAGAAATTTTACATGTTTCTTGTTCTCTAAAATATGTGAAATGGGAAGTATTTAGCCATGCATATGAACATTCAATTTTAGAAATTTCTTGAAAATATCTGGCTGATGTTTTTCTTGAAAAATAAAATAGCAGACGATAACAGTTGCCATAAATAAAAGAGGTAAGTAAAATAGATTTTTACATTTTTCCGCCACTTATGAATTGTGAGCTGTATATTTTATTAGTGCTTCAGGTTGTCCTATCTTTAACAGGTGTCACAAACACTTTACCTAGCTACATTATTTACTTTATTGAACAAAATGATTTCCAAAAATGACAATATGTATGTATCCCTACAGATGTAAAATGAAAATAAAAAATAAAATAAAATAATGATTGACCAGTGAAATTTTATATTAAGATACCTTTTATTTTCTTCAACATTTCACTTGCTATAGATTTTAAATACCCACCTATTCATATATACTTTTGAAAATATGATATAACAAAAAAGGATATATTGTCACTTCAATGTTTTTATGATATACCAGTAATCTATGCAGGAGTGTTGTGAATCTCCGTTTTGCCTAATATGATCTTGATATGAAAAACATTTCCTACTTCTAAAGACATCAATTGACATGACCATGTACAACAACTACCATTTAAAACTATAAAAGAATGTCCTGAAGAGAAAGAATATAAGCTATTGATAGATTGCCTGGATTATGTCACTTTGATATGGTACGTCATCAATCCAACATTATTGTCAATCTCCCTTTTTCCAACTATGATCATGACATGAAAAGTTTTTCCTACTTCTAAAGACATCAATTGACATGACCATGTACAACA
Organism: Steromphala cineraria; assembly: GCA_916613615.1. Classification (NCBI taxonomy): domain Eukaryota; kingdom Metazoa; phylum Mollusca; class Gastropoda; order Trochida; family Trochidae; genus Steromphala; species Steromphala cineraria. Next base: position 1,561,240 of record OU744729.1, read on the forward strand.
ACTACCATTTAAAACTGTCGTCCTGGAGAGAGAGAACGAGACTATAAGCTATAGAGAAGCGACCAATCAGCTAGTGTCAACCAGGCGGACAGGCGGATAATATGTGCCATTTCGACCTGACTGTTTGCTGAAAAAACACTTAACAAACCAGTGAATGAGAGCACTTTTACATGATTATGTGCAGGTGAATTCTGGACAAACATAGGTCACTTCAATATTGAATCTCTTCATACACTTGTATTTGATGGTTAGATGAATCTGATGGATAGGACTTTATCTGCATGATGGCCGAAGGTTTATCTAAAGAAACCTCTAAATATCCTTGTTTATTTCAGATAATTGTATCATGTTTATATATCATATGTTTGTTGAAATATGTTATGTTTTGTATAATGTACTAAAACATTTCTCAATGTCATTTAATGTGAATTATGAGAAATAAAATTCCGGTGAAACTTTATTTATTCCAACAAGTAAACTTCAGCGTTGTCTGTGAGTGAACTAAGCCAGTCCAATAAAAGTATTTTGCAGATTTGAATGGTAGAATGGAAGGAAAACGTCTCAAAAATTCCAGCCATATTAAAAGTAATCGTATTTCATACACTAGAGTTTCTTCTTCTTGGAATTCAACTTACCATATTTGTCGTAATACCGGTAAGCGCCCTCTCCCTATAAGCACCCCCCTAACGGTGTTATTAACTCAAAAAACATTAAGCGCCCCCTCTCCAGACACACCTTACATGAAAAACTAATGAAATTTTACATAAAAAATGGTTAGAAGATTTGATTACAGTCCTCCTCTATAATCACGGCAATTGGATTTGTTATTTTTCGCTAAAAAACTATTTGCAGATCAAGAAAATACAAACTTTTTTATCATTTTGATTGAATGATTTAAACATTTTAATGAGCGCCCCCTCTTTCCAATTTTTTAACCGCCCTGGGCGCTTAATACGTCGAATACGGTATTTTTTTAGTTCCATATAGGATTTGACCAAATTATGTATTCCATTCTGTCATGACTTTAAAGTCCTACTATTATGCTGAAAACTAGAAAGGTGCCACCTCTGTACAACTAAATTATTAGACTTTATATATTTAATCTCTGAAAAAAATAATTCTCAATCATTTTATCAAATATTAGAAAAAAGGCTTGAAAAATTGAAAATTTCACTACACTTCAGATCTAGACTTGCTTCTCAAGAGGTTTTGTTAATGTAATATTGTTATTAACTACATGCAGGCTGAGTGTAAGACTACTAAATCATTTCAAGTCTCAGATATTGTGTAATGGAGGATGTTGAATAAGTAATAACTATAGTTTCTACAATGTAGAAATAGTTTGGAATGTGAATACACAAAGTGGTGGCTCCGAGAGCATTGATGAAATATGGCATTAAGGGTGATATTGGTGTTGACAATGTTGCTAATTAAAGAAGATTACTTGAAGAAGAAGATGTTTACGAGAATGTAGTTACAGGTTACATATATAGTTATTCCAGATGAGGAAGTTTTACTGTATGATTCTGAATAATGACAAGGCGGGGATAGTTTCTCTCTTTTGATCACAATCATTATTTAGACCAGAGTAAGAAAGAGAAGATTGTGTACAAAAAAAGGTAAGCTTATCACTTACCCGGTATGTGCATGATTCTGGGATACATGCATCTTTAGGTTATGTCCAGTCAAATCTTGTTCCCTTTGTTCTTATAAATTGGATAAGATTTGTAAAAAATATATGTAAAAATAGCTATTTATCTTAAAAAATTCTTTACATTTGATTAAAAAAAAACAAGATAAAAAGAAAATAGTTTAACATATCTTTCACAAAAACTTTAAGATCCTTATTCAATATTTTGTTATTGTGGAGGTAAGTATTTGTTAAAAATAGCTTTTCATCTTAAAAATTCTTTATGTTTGATTAAAAAAAAAACAAGATAGAAAGAAAGTAGTTTTACATATATTTCAATATTTTGTTATTGTCGAAGTAAGTAAAGTCTGAAAAAGCTTTGATTTATCCTTTAAAAGATCAAACACTTCATGCACCTGAGATGAGGTTTTGATTGCAAGGTTTGCAAGGTTGTTCTACAACTTGCATGTATTTGACTCGGCATTTGTTGACAATGTATTGTGAAGCCGGTTGCTAGTGTAATTGTACAGGTCATCGCCACCACAGTAGCCATCTGAATCTGCTTAAATTAGTTTACACTGACTTAACAAAAAATCCTCATTGTTAAATTTCTGAAATACCATGTACAGGTAAAGACCAATTTAAGTCTACGGCAAGTTGTCGGCAACTTTGAAGACATGTCAATGTTTATTCACTATCTTCAAAAATGTCATAAGAAATTTTTCTTTCCACAATGAAATCTTTACGAAAACTAGAGTTGAAAACTTCAAACATCTCCAAAATTTATTCAAGGATAATAGTCTCACACCTGTGTTAGTGTACAAACTTCGTTAGTCCAGGTGGGTTTTTCACCTGTCGGCAACCAAGGTTAGTCCAGTGTTCATGTCTTGAAGTCTATTCAGGTTGTGCATTAAAAACAGATCAAGTTACTATTGAGGCTTTCAAATGACAACAGACAATTCAGTGTTCCTGTCAAAATTTGTTTTGAGAATTTCTGAATCCTGTCAACAATTCAATTCAATTGAGTTGGTGACAGCTATATGATGTATTTGGATATTATTTTAATTTTTTAATAAAATATTTCTGTCAGTTTCAATTTCCTTGAGGGGCACCTTTTTCTTCTTGAACAGGAAGATGGTATGTATTTGATGTTTGGAGGGCGTTAAAAGCATTGCATCTTTAAAGGGCTGATGAAGTTGGAAGCCACTTTTGTTTCAGTTTCAGTTATGAGAAATTTAAAAGTAGGAAACCACATCATGCAGTCACTACCAACAGTCAACAAGACCAATATCAGTTGACACATTTATTTCTCCAAATTCATGTCCATATGACTCAGTAAAGTATACCTTAATTTATTCAGTGTTTTCACATCAATTTCTAATTATTATTTCAATCAAACAACAAACTGTTGGTACCAGATGTTATATTAATCCTTAAGAAATGAAGTACAATGTCACATGTGTTCGACAGGGTAATTGCTTTGGCCCTATATTATTCGGACAAAAGGCACAATTTTTTCATGAACAAATGAAGTGTATATGTAGATTGTTCAAACTAATGATTACAAACTAAGCTGATTACTTTGATTCTTGTGATTGGTTAAATTTTGTTTGTCAAATTGATAATTATGTAAAAATATTGCAACAGAACAACATTCAATGATTCATTTAAGTCATTATTTCAAAGTGTAAAGTGGAATACAGTCATCATTTCATACTTCCAAATAATACAAGATAAAGTAATGAAGTAATGGAATGATTCTTATATAAATCATCTAACCTAGATGTTGCAGAGATAAAGATGTAGGGTATTGGCAAGAAATGTCAACATATCACATGTTTAAGCAAGCAAAGTTTATTTGATCATAGATCAAGAAGAAATGAGGCCATTTATCATAACAATGCTCTCACAATAATGTCCAATTCTGAAAAATCCTTGAGCAAATCTTCAGTAGGGAAATGTTTTACTGCAGATTTATTATTCCTAGTCTTGTACTTGATTCCTGTAACCAGATATTTGTTAGGGCATATTTGATACTCATTACGGCCCAATTTGATATCAATAAATATCAAGTTTTTGATGTCAACTGCCTCGGCTTAAGCTTGTGAGGGAGATAATATCTTTCAAAGATTTGTGGTCCTTAAAGGATATACACATGATTTGAAAATTGGAATAAAATGAAATTCATTAGTTATTTTTGTATTTAAAGAATTAAGAAAGCATTTACAAACATGTGTTAAAAGGGGTGACCGTGAGTTCAGTGCATAAAAAAAAGAGTTCTAATTTTCTCTCTTGTTCACATCTGTTGAATCTGATTTCAAAACAATGAGTTAGAAAACATAATGGTTGTTTATTTACTTCCTTTCTTGAACAAAGTGACAAGGATTCAAATGATTTAATTTTGTAAGATATTGATATATAAAATGATTGTCATTGTTTTTGTCACAAACTTTCTAGCAAGTTGCTATATTTAGCATCATGCATTTGTCAAAAAGTTCTATTTTGTTTTAAGACATTGGTATAAACCTTATAGAATATGCATTCAATTAATTCATAAATTTATTTTTCTTTCTCTTTGTTCGCAAATATGATGTTTGAGTGAAAAGAATATTCATTCTGACATAGTAGATTGTGACTGAGATACTTTAAGTTTCTCTATTTGATTATTATATTTTTCTAAAAAATTCTCAGGCAAACTTTGTGTTGGAGTTCCACAGGGATGTGTTCTTCATCCCTGTCATTTTATCTAAAGTACTGACACCATGAAATAGCGCTTTCTCCAATTGACACTTGAGGTTGTGGTGATTTTACACTTAAGCCAACAATCAACAGTGTGGATGACTTCCAACGCGATAGTCAAGAGACCGTTCACATCTAAGAGTCTCGGCGGGGGGCCCTCGGGGATTCGGGATCTGCCCCCCTAACTACCTCGGCCTGCTGGGAGCATACAATAATGTCATCCTTAAACAGTTGAGATTTGAACCTGAACAAATACAAGGGGACGGGGTATTCTCTGTGGTCCTGCGGTGTCCCTGATTGGGAGGCCAAGAGAACCGGCCAATTGCATGGTCACAGTAGTTGAAATTATTTCAGAAAACACTTGAAATTGCTCTCATTTGTTCAAGAGGGCATTGTCCAGTCAAAGGGGGATGGAATTACTTTGAAGCTAAAGTCATTTGTCATGAATATAAATGTTGAAATTTTGGGGTGGTAATATTGTAAATTGAATAGTTTTTGGAATAATAAAATTGAAGCAAATTTTTTTTGGACATTTGTAACTGAACATTAACAAGGTATAAAAGTAAGTGTTTATAAGATTTATTTTTAAATTGTGAAAATTCTCATTCACAATTCATGTTTCCTTTAATGAAGTTTTTCAAGTATTCAGGACTGATATATTTCCAGAAACTGTATAAGTCTTATATGATAACCCACTTTCATGAAATAAGTATATTCTGTTTTCCTGTACTTTATTTGTATGAAGGACTTCAGCCTGACTAATTACAGGTACCTACAGCCCCTCTGGTTGAAGAGCTGCAATCAGTAGGGTAGTTCAGCTCCTAATGACCCTCTCAAGGTGTCCAGTGTAGGTGTGAGTGTTGGTACAGGGTGGGGGCTTGCTGCCAGTCTCGGGTATCCTTCATATACCTACAGGTCCATCGTGGCTTTATAGAATCAAGTATCTTGTGATATACTTACCGGACCATTGTGAATTTACAGTCACCTGGACATTGCATCTTGGATAAGTTACCCAAATTTTATTTTTCAGCTTGGGATTCAACTATTGTCATTTTTCTTAAAGAAATGTTTTTACTTATTTACAATGAAAAAATATGTTTGGAAATAGTTATTTTATTTTAGTTTTTTTAACAGCTCATCTTCCAAGAGAGATTGCATCTTACAAAATAAAGATACACATGAATAGCATGTAAAGCTCTTAAATTAAACACTTTCTCATCTTCAAGCAAAAAAATCAACGGACTCGCTTGAGATCTCTATGAAAATTGTTTAATCTTTAAATTTTATTTATTCATAAAGCTAGTCTATTTAAGAATCCTAAGTGCCTCTTATGTAATCCATGAGCTTAATATTTTGAAAACAACTAGTGAACCAAGTTAATAGAAATGTTACATTAAGATACTCATTTTGTGAATTTCTGCTCAGCATGAAAATTCTTTAGAAATTATATTCTTTTGTTTATCTGTATTGTAAGGAGGAAGAGTATATTAAAACAGTGGCCGAGTAATAAAGTATTACACCTTGGTGGTCATACAGACGACCCTGACAACAATGAGAGCCTTATGAGTGCCGCAAGTACCGGACTATAAAACCAGTCTCTGACAATAGCTCTACTTGTAGATGTCTACTTACTGCTGTTTCTACACCCAACTCTTACACTTAATGCCTTCACTCACAGGAGATGTGTCGGGTTTATCATTCCTCATTCTTGTAGTGCAAGTAGGCTTAAAACAGGCTGCAATGAAATGGAAATAATATTTCGTATATCTAAAAGAAGTTTGTGAAAGATCATAGAGTTTCATAAACTGTCGCCACAAATGACTTGGTGACTTTGTCCGGAGGTAAGAAGGCGTGGTGCAAAGGGGTATAGACCGAGGTGGGTTTAACAGTAGACACTTCTTGCATTATACGAAGGAGGGAAATTCATAAAGGTCGCAAGTGAATGGACTTCTTCAATCTCTTCCAGTCAAATACACTCTTTCTGGTATTCCTCTAAGCCAGGTGAATCACTCGGTCTTCTTAAAAACTGGGCAAATTCCAGTGAAATTAGCCAGAATCATGCTATATTGAAGATCCATAGACAAAATGTTAAAATGACAATGGCTTTAAAAGAAAAAGGAACATTGTTGTACAGGATGTTTGTATGTTAAAATTTTTGATTCTGGTATATATTACTGACAATAGAGAGTAGGTCGTGAAATTGCATTACAAGTAGATGTGAGGAGAAGAAAATTGAGGCTAAGGTCTCCTAGGATCACTGCTACTTATTATTATATCATGTTTATTCAGGAAATGAAGTAGCTTAAGACATGATATTTTTTTAATTTAGTGACTGTTTTACCATTTTACTGTGAATAGGTAAAGCACAAGGATAGATAGGAATTATTGGCATAAACTAACGTCTGAACGAACGAAGTCTAGATAAAAAATAAAGTGAAAAAACCTAAGTCATATTTACCATTAGTGGTATGCAGCACAAGGATAAAGAGGAATTGGCTTTAATTGAGACTACAGACTATATTTGGGTTGATAATCACACTAAATCGCATGCATGGTTACAAGATATAAATATAATGATCTTTCATGTTTGCATATGTTTCTCAATTTTATTACCTACGAGGGCAGTCATACCGAGGTTCATATTTTTCATATGTTGCCCTAGGGCAAAATATCACTTTTTCATTGTGACGTCATGTTATAAACAGTGCTTTGACGTCATGGTTCACCTATGACGTCACAATCTATACGGTTCGGCCGCCGCTAGTCCGCCTATGCTGCGCAGTATGTTTTGAGGATTTTCTTTAATTTTGCGACAACGGTAATAAACAGAATATCATTTTCGTGCCCATGACATACTATGTTTACGACACTCGTGCCAAAATATCAGTATATCCCTCGTTCTCGCTCGGGAAATACCAATATTTAGGCACTCGTGTCGTAAACATAGTATGTCATGGACACTCATATAATATCCTCTATTTATTATTATCAACATCGTTGTTGATGCTTTTCATGTATTATGTATTATATGGTAATTGTGTAGGAGCAGTGTTAACATGAGCTTATCAGTTTGTTCCTAATTCATGTTCATGAATAGAAATATGTTTAAATCACTATAGACTAAAGACTTGAAACAAATTAATTTCGTTCATGATTTTTAATTTATATGAATTCTAATTTAACTTTATGATTTTTAGTGTTTTATGATATGTCAAGCTATTATAATCCAAAAATCATAAACTAAAATCATACAAATTTTAATGAGGATATGTATTTAAAAATTGAGTGAATATGCAAATGATTTCAAGTTCATGAACTCTTTAGGACTAGATTTCTAAATAAAGATGAATATTCATTATAAAATCTCTTATAATTTGACAATATGCAGATACAAATTTTAATATTTCAATATAGTTGTCACCGTTGGACATTCTAAAGTACATCAAGGTCAAATGAAGTTCAAATACTCATTGATGGTATTAAGATAAAATAAAAGTAATCTATAAACAAATATTTGAAATTTTACTGTCTCTTGGCGTGTGTTGAAAAGTGTTTATTGTTGTCTTTGTAATCCCAATATTGTAATACGGCTCAGCTTAATGATAACACAGGTCACAGCCTCTCTTCCAGAGATACACGTACAGTGCAGTCAATTGATATAGGCGCTGTTAAGGGTGATCACTATGGATTATGAGCTATTTCTTACAAACATTCAACAGATTAGGGATTATTGGTATGACTCTGAGACATATCTGCTGTATCTGACACGAGACAAATTCTAGACAATGTAAGAGTAAGATTAATGGCATTACACTAATGGGCTGAAAGTTGAATGTCATAGGATTATTTTCCAAGACTTATATATTTCAAGATTATAAAGCAAGTGTTTTCTAGTGATTTTTTTTTCGCTCATTGCCTATGCCAAACTATTCCTGAAAATTATAAAATAATGCATCCCTTTATTTTTTGTTTTGGGATTTTGATTCAATTTGCATGTTACCGGTAGTTCAAAAGATATTCTAAATACAAGCCAATGTTTCTGAATAAAAGCTCGGGCTTCAAGTAGGTCTCAAAATTCAGTTGTCCAAACTCCAACATTAAACAGCTTAAACATAAAATCTTTTAGATTGATAAATGAATTATTCAGCGTTCATAAAAAAATGCTTAAGCTCTCTGACAATTTTGATCAAACGACAATATATATGTCATCTTTTTAAAACTAAAACATTTTAACATGAAAATATGTCCAATATCAATAATTCAATGTATTCCCCAATACCAAATGTCCACACCTAAATGTTTTGTTTCTACACAAGCTTGGTATACCACCAAGACATAGCAAACTCTGCTGGTGAAAACAAGCTAATTTGCAGCATTATGGTTGCTTTAAATTGTTTTATCAGGTCCGACCAGACCTGCATGCTCAGTTAATTGGGGTGTAGGGGAAACTTGCTGATAGGTTTATCAGGTGGCTGCTCAGTCTATAGGTGTATGGGCTCTCAAACACTTGAATACTATCTGCTATCATACATGCATGTGTGCTCAATGGTTTAGTTTAAAGAGACAATTATGCCCCATATTGAGCATTATATTTTGTGTCTAATTTTTTTGTCTTTTTCTTATTCATCATTTTATCTAAGACTGCATGGGCAATAATTGGACACATGTAAATGTTAATATGAAGCAACTTCTTTATATGTATTTGTATATGTTCTTTCTATATTGATTTGTTTTCAATGCACAGAAGTGCTCATAATGCGATAACATTTTTGTTCTTTCAATTTAAGACAAGATACAACAACCCCTTTCTTCTATTACTTTTTGTATGACGTACCATACACATGGCTCAAAGACACAATGGCACTACTTATTTTCATTCTCAACTCCTTAGGAGTCATGCAGCTACATTAGGTGCATTATTGCAATAAAAGAAGAAAAAACATCTACATTATTGTGATTTGTTTGCAGAACGTTTATTGTTATTCAATCCTCTTGTAAACTTTTAAAATTTGTAGTTGCTTTTAAAAGCTATATAGTGATGTTTTAGACCCTAAAATAATATAAAAGCCTAAGCAAGTCTATAAGAAGACTTCAGAGCTCAATCTTAGTCTCTTTTTAATTTATTTTTCAAATTTGAGATTTATTGACCATTTCATTTCCGAGTCTAAGTGTAGACTAGTGATCTTCTAACTTCTTTGAGTGGCATTTAGAAGTTGGAAGTCAAATAAGGACGAATATTTTATGGATAACAACTTCTTTATTCTTAATACAGCTTCTTGTATCGTTTTCAAGCCTGAAACGTCGTGTATTAAGAATAAAGAAGTTGTTATCCATAAAATATTCATCCTTAGTGATCTTCTATTGCTAACAGTAAGTTAAAACTAGAATGTACACTTTTCACCCACACTAGTTTATGGACCTATAGTTTACATACGTTCTACCCTGGCCCTGTCACCTGAAGTGTTAAGTTTTCAATTAATCTCTATCTTTTTACATTTAATGCCTCTGTGGGAAATTCTTTATTTGACGGAAATGCATTTGTAAAGTGTACAGCCTGTGTAAACCACTCAAGTCTATCGTAAATCAGTGATAACAATGCAAATAGATTTCTTAGAACATTTGATTTGAATTCTATGTGAAAATTAGTTTGTTGTTATTTCCTTCATTTAACTTTTCATTTGGATTATGATTTCAATGGGTGACCATACATATAAAACTGTTTTGTGTTAATTAAGAATCTTAAAAAGGTGCATGTCTGTAATATTTAAAAATTTTGAAATTAAAAAATATATTTTTCACTGATTCCTCTTGTAATGAATTGTTGTGCTGTAGGTGTAGTAGAAGAGTTTGAAATTCCAAGTGTGTCATTTTGAAATACTAGATCCAGCACCAAGCATTTGTTATCATATACATAATCCTAATTTCATCTTTGATAATCAACATTTTTAGCCGTATCACTTTAATATGAGAGTAGAAGAATAATCAAGTTGGTGATAATCTTCCCGAATCATTTCATTTACATTAGCATTCTATTTCATTAGCTGCAGCGTCTTGTGAACGTGTTCATTGCGATCTCACCTAGATAACTGGTCCCTAGTCTGTCATTTTAATTTGTTTTGCCTTGAATATTTTTTCTTAAATGCAGAAGTGGATGTATTTGATGTCATCTTGAAAGAAACAAGCACTTTTTAAACATTTTCCATGACTTTGGAGTCTATCACTTTTCTACTGTCATTTCCATTTTGAGCATTAAGGTATTCATGTTTAAAGAAATAATGATTGTTTGACATAAAATAAAGTTTGTGTGTGCTTTACGTTAAGTGAATTTACATGTTACTCTCTGTCTCCCATTGATAAAATTCTTAAAGGAACAATGTCTATTTTGACTGAAAAAAGATATGTAGATGTTGAAATTATTTTATGTTAAGGTTAAGTTCAACCCAAAGACTGAAAGTAATGTTATGTCTAATAACTATGAGTAAACTTCATCAAACAACAACTGCTCTATACTAATCATTGCTCTCTGTAAAACTTAACTTGATTCATATTTACTTTTAACTTTTTACCTTAGATTTATTTTATAATGTTAACACAAAAATGACGAATGTCAAACTACATCAAATATGTTGCATTGTAAAAAACATTCAACAGGCCTCTATTTCTAAAAATAAAATTATGTACTGGACCAATTTACTTAAGGACTTGATAGTTTTTGTATTCTGAAATGTAACAAATTATGTATTCATATATGGACACACTGACCAAATATCAATCATAACATTACAATGTGCTTAACTTTAAAAGAAGCAATTATAAAGGCCCTTGTTGGCTGTTTGCTATCTGTTTTTCTTGAACAGAGAAAGTATTCATAAAACCCTCAAGACAGTGCAAGTTGTAATCTTTGCCATCTGAAATACTCAGTGCACTTACATGTTGGTGAACCCGTGAAACTGACACCCGTTGATAGCATGTATATTTCGTAAATTTGTAGCATGAAGACCCATTGAGAGAGGAATGTTGCTGCAATTGGCGTATAATGTCCAGCTGATTGTCTTTATTGAAAACAGTGGCTGAGCTCATTTCTTCTTCAACGTCCATATCAGAGCAACTTCACGCTCCATCATCGCGTGTCAGATCTGTCAAAACCTCTGTCTAAGCCCTGTTAACTCAGTGTTTGATTGGCTGTCTGTTGCTGGTTAACTCAGCGTTTGATTGGTTGTCCCACTGCTTCTGTTATCCCTGTTGAAATGCCTTTTATCTTGTGTAAAACTAGCTGCTCTTATAATCTTTGTTATCTGCGGCCTAGGATAACAATATGACCATGTCCGACAAAGGAACACAGAGCATGGAATGGTGTTTTCATACCCAACATGTTTTCATTTCTATCACTGTTAATCTATCAGGTTTCACAATCGTAAATGCTAATATTTGGATATGACTGCCATATCCATTTCTTTATACTGTAAACAGTTTAGGATATATCTTTGCAGATATATTTGTATTTTGACTAAATGTCTTTTTGTTTAAACATTTTCTTTTTGACAATATGTTTTCTTTGTTAATATATTGGGTTTATGTTAAAGTGAACTTAGTTTATAAGAATACATACACACAATTTGTTTATTAATTTGTTTCAGAATGGTAAGGCAGTTGTAAGGGTTTGGTTGAAGGTTTAAGGTTTATTGCACAATGATATGCATTTGTTTATATTAAATGACAATTTTACTTTTTTAACAATCAAATAAGTTTATATTAAATGACAATTTTACTTTTTTAACAATCAAATAAGTTAAGACAAGCCTAAGGTATTAAAACAAGTCTTGACATTTTTCAATTTGGAATATTATTTTTCTTACAGACTTTATATAAGACTACTTATTCCTATAAGTGTCAATGTATTACATTTCATTTTCCTTACAAAGGTAATGTAAGACTACTTAAATATGAACAATATACATATATCAGGATTCTTCAACTAATGGATAACATCTCAAGAAAATAACAACAAAAGAGATTGGATAAAAGGGAACGTTTTTAGAACACTATTATTGAATTGACACCAAAACACGTGCTATTGGATTTGCTTTTTTTAAACATTTTTACTGAACTGACACCCCAGCAAATGCTTTTTGATGGGGAGAGGAATCTGTTATTGTTGAAATAGGATTGTTCCTGAAAGTTTTTACAGTGGCACCACTGGTGATGTTGTTGGTTACTTAGTACAACATACACTTGAATGATAGTTTACAGACACCCAGACAGAAAGGTATTCCAATATTTACACAATTGTTTTTCTACCTTGTCATAACTGGCTCATTTTAGCTTCCAGATCTCTATCGTGTTGTGACTGATGCTTTCTGACACTTCTCGTCTACATATACTACTTTCCGTCACATAAACTCAACTCATTTGCAATATTGCCAAAGATCACGTTTCTAGTTTTGATGATTTTTGCAAAGTAAGAGAAGAATTAAGATAGAGAAGAGATTAAAACGGGACAAAGAACAGGTATAAAATCTTATGTATGACATCATCCTTTTTCCGTCACATTAACTCAACACATTTGCAATATTGCCAAAGATCATATTTCTAGTTTTGATGATTTTTGCAAAGTAAAAGAAAAAGATAGAGAAGAGATTAAAACAGGATGAAGAACAAGTGTAAAATTTTATGTATGACATCATCCTTTTTCCGTCACATAAACTCAACAGAATGCAATATTGCCAAAAACCATATTTTCAGTAAGCGTCGAAGAAGAAGATAAAGAAGAAGATTTCTAAAATAAAGATAATTAGTTAAAAGTAAAGAATGTGACATATATAGAGAAAAAGATGAAACACGAAGAAGAATTAGTATCAAATCTTATATATAACATCATCTTCTTTCAGAGATTGTATGGAAGAAGAACTAGTTGAAAAAGAATAAGTAGAGTGTTAAAATTTTGACACAACCTTTTCATGTTTTTCAGAAGTGTTGAATAAGAGGAGGAAGAGGGATTAAGAATTAAAATTACAGAAAGAAATTTATAAATATGTTATGAATGCATCACAATCTGTATGGCCTGACACTTTTCTAAAAACCCACAAAACTCAAATGTCAAATAAAAGATAATAGTATAAGACATTTTAGAAGCTACACGACAAGTCATCTGGACATGTTGACACAACTGCTCTCTCTCTCTCTCTCTCTCGATCTCTCGATCTCTCTCTCTCGCTCTCGCTCTCTCTCTCGCTCTCGCTCTCGCTCTCTCTCTCTCTCTCGCTCTCGCTCTCGCTCTCTCTCTCTCTCTCTCTCTCTCTCTCTCTCTCTCTCTCTCTCTCTCTCTCTCTCTCTCTCTCTCTCTCTCTCTCTCTCTCTCTCTCTCTCTCTCCCTCTCTCCCTCTCTCCCTCTCTCTCTCTCTCTCTCTCTCTCTCCCTCTCTCTCTCTCTCTCTCCCTCTCTCTCTCTCTCTCTCTCTCAGAACTCAAATGTCAAATAAAGATAATAGTATAAGATATTTTAGAAGCTACACGACAAGTCATCTGGACATGTTGACACAACTGCTCTCTCTCTCTCTCTCTCTCTCTCTCTCTCTCTCGATCTCTCTCTCTCTCTCTCTCAGAACTCAAATGTCAAATAAAAGATAATAGTATAAGACATTTTAGAAGCTACACGACAAGTCATCTGGACATGTTGACACAACTGCTCTCTCTCTCTCTCTCTCTCTCGATCTCTCTCGATCTCTCTCTCTCAATCTCTCTCTCTCTCTCGATCTCTCTTAATCTCTCTCTCTCTCTCTCTCTCTCTCGATCTCTCTCTCTCTCTCTCTCTCTCTCTCTCTCTCTCTCTCTCTCTCTCTCGATCTCTCTCTGGAGCTGGATATTGGTGCTATACAAATGTTTAATAGTAGTAGTAGAAGTAGTGACAAAGACTACTTTAGATAAATGAGAAGCAACTAAAGACACAAATCAATAATAATAAGTTGAATTAAGTCTACTGTAGTTTCTGTAGTGTCATAGATTCTGTACAAAGTACAAGAGCCTGAGATTGTTTCAGATTTTTAAATTAAGAAATATAATTCAATGTATGATAACAGGTAAATTATAAGTAAAATAAAAATGAATAAGATGCTGGATGTTTTTTGTTTCTTAGACTAAACTTTTCCTTGGAAACTGTAATCCATTGATGAATTATATTATCCTTTTACTAAATGGTTTGAAAATTGTTCATCAAGGTCATGTTCTGTAAAAGGATATGTGGCTTATTGCACATAGTCAAATCTCTTAAAGGCCTAATTTGTCAGTTTATGTTAATATGTTTATCTCAAGAAAAATTATATTACAAAGTATGTTGAAAGCTATTACTGTTTCCCATAAATCTCCTATATTAATCTTTTAAACATAGCTGTATTGTTATGATATTACTTGATAATTGGTTCCATTTAACCCTTTTTTGTTTGGTCCTAATAAAACACATCATTTTTTATCATTATGTCAGAAAGAAAAGTTGATATTGCTTATCAGAATGTTTTCTAAACAACCTCCTTGAATGTTTCTCTTAGGAAGGAGATCTTGTAGGATAAAATGTCTATTTTTATAGAGCCTGAAATTATAAACATTTCTCCGAGATTGATATCATAAAGAAGTGAAGAGTGATATTTGTTGACATTTTAACGTTGATAGAACATCCCCTTTGCCCTATCTTCAGTAACTCTAAACTTAATATGATATATTTTCAAGATGGAAGGAATGCTTGAAAACATTTGATTTCAGATATCTTTTTATACTTTCTATTTCTTATTCTGATTTATCAGAGTAATTTGGCATTTGATGTAAATACTTTTGTTTTTTATATATGCCATACAATGTACAGTGTAAGAGGTGCTTTGTTTTTTAATTTTATTATGTGAGTGTGATAGGTATTTTAATTGACCTGTTCCAAACTTGAACTGATTTTAATGAGATTGTAAAATTTTGATGACACAATGGACTTCTGATTTGGATTATTAAGGTTTTGAAGCTCGTTTCATCACATTTCATAACCCAGCAATGATGCTGGATTTCTTCATGTAATAACACTTAATCTTTCAAAAACAAAAAAAGTTCTATGCAACACTTAAATTATTTTCTTGAGGTAACTTTTCTACCATGTGATTTTATGGTATTCAATCGAGGTAGTGGATTATACATGACTTATCCCTAAATAGTAATGTAACAATTAAGATACTATTTTCAATGGTAACAACAGAGACTTTTCTCTATCTGTTTGCAGCAGGTAGTCAAATCAACAATTGTTGGTCATCTTCTTGCTTGAATAACAAAATCTGAAATTATTTACACCCCAACAGACCTCTCAAAGCAATGTTTTGATTTAAGGATAGAATACTGACTAAAATGACCTTCAATATGTAACATCTGATATCCTTCTACAACCATTTGTTGGGTGACGTCCACCAAGTTTTATTTTCCGCTCCTGTAACCAGACTTTTGGATTTTCTCTCCAGGTACAAATTTACACCTGAAATTACCTGTGGTAATTATAGAGTCTTCTACCTTACACCTGTCTGTGGCAGGTATCGGAGGGGCGGTCAACAATCACTGGTCATCTGCTGGCCGGAGTAATTACCTGGATTTCTGTCTCGTTAAGTTTGACCACTCGGAGTGCAGATCAGTCAAACTGTCCCAACCTGTACATGGGAGGTTTTAGTAGGAGATTTATACCTTGGTTCAGGCTTTATGTTTGAGTGTTTGTAGGGATTAATCTTGTTGAAGTAAGGCTTGCATATATTGGCAAGACAGCTGATGTTTTATAGCTTAAATTAGTGATACATGTAGAATAAAATATTTTATTGTTGGTCTTTAATATTAAAGCAACCCATGTGACGTAGATTGAATTGATCAGTTCTGATTTAAAAGTTGGGTTTATTTTTAGATCTTTTTTTAATCAAATTTAATTTAAATTGAATTATTATTAATTTGAAAATAATACTACACAGCATCCCTTCGAAAGAGAGAAAAAGCCAAAGATGTCCCCCAAACTACCTAAGGAATAAAGGACAATCTTATTATTTCATCCATTTGAATAGCTTTCATGCATTCCCTAAGCATGAAGCATGAAGCTGATTTTGAAAAATGCTACTCATGCAGGATCCCCTTGGATGACAAAAAATTATGTAATATGCCCCCGAATAAAATATTAAGGAAAATTTTAATACTTTTTTTTGCAATCCTAAAGCATTTCAGAATAACATTCAGTCAATGCTAGAGTAAAAATTTCTTTTTGTCATTTTGGTTCCTGCCTTTAAATAATTTTCTCTAATATATCTGTAAATCATCAACCAATTAATCTGTCTTGCAATATGATCATAAAAATATGCACAAAAGTAGTTTTCTCAACATGGACCAACACGATCGAAACCCACCTGGTGACAGCTTGTTACACCTGGGTATTACTGCATCACCTGTGTGATCACCCCCTTTGATGCCCTGATTACAGGTGTGATCATCTCTTTATACATGACGCCACCGGAAATCTCAGTTTACCTGCTTGATGACCCAACTGTCGTTACTTGTAAAGAAAGGGTGAAGGTCATAGTTGAGTCGTTTATTTAGATATATAAAAAATGACTCCAAAGTATTAAATATTGCAAAGAGATACTGACATTGTTAAAAAAATACTTCTGGTTTAAAAAATACTCAAAAATACGTTATCACTGCTTGCCCAGGCACTGCAATATGTTCCTACGTTTTTATCTTGTTTAGCAAAGAGATGGGTACTGCTTGAGAGGTGATTGTTGGCAGATGCGTTACAAATGTTTCATCAAAGAAAATTTAGTATTTGAAGTGTCCGAATCAAATTTTTCAAATTCATGAATTTGCCTTATATGTTTTATGATGATGATTTTTACTAGCTAATAAGGAGAGATATGTATAGAGGATACTAAAGGACTTTCCATTTATCCTATCAAACGAGTTAATTATTTAGTGGAACACAAGCGAAAGCAAGTTTGATACCAAATCATTTAGAAGTTTGATAAGTATATAGTATTAAATGGAAGAAACATTAGTATTCTCATTATGTAATCACCAGCATTTATCAAGTGTTATTGCAGAAATGTACTGGAACGACAAATCAATGACGGTATTTCAGTTGCAACGTAACATTTACAAACTATTATGACGTCATATACACTGCTATTACATTTCGTAAAATTGGTGAAGTGTAATTGCAGAAGTGTACTGCGACAACAAATGAATGCAAATGGTGACGACGCCATATTAGTTGCAACGTAACATTAACAACTATTATGACGTCATATACAGTGCTGTTACACTTTCGTTAAATTAGTGATCTTATATAGGCGGAGTAATAAACTACCATATTTATTAACACCATTCTTTCCTTATAATTCTTTTACAAAAAGATAAAAAAGGAGTGTCAAACTCAGAAAAGTCTGGAAGCAATCAAATTCTGCACTCACTCTGCCAGATTCTCCATTCCCTTTAGATGCATGAAATAATTTGTGCCATTTTTGCTGAAAGACACTTTCCATATAAGTGAGAGATCTACTCCATTTAAGGATCGACTACAAGTTTTAGGACGTCCCACTTGTTGAGACTGTTTAGAAAGGGTTTGCCTTTCCTCGGTAACGGATCATTAAAAAGGATTCTCAAGTAAAGTAATTGGTCTGTCGTATTCAACTACTAAAATCCCCCTCAATCTTGTAAATCCTTATTTAGGGGTCGCTCCTCTAACCCAGACAGACCACCATGGGATAGACTCTGAATATGATACCTATAGAAAGAATGATTTTTGTGGCTAACCATGTTAAAAGCAATTTAGATGTCTGAGAAAGTTGACTATTTGTCTGGGCCGAGTGTCACGTTCAGCATCACAGACAGGTAGATGGGGATATCGTTGAGAGATGTCAAGGTGAAGGTCAAGATACTTTATATATCCACCAGGTACTATTATATAGAGAATCTCACCCAAGTGTCTTCTGATATCAAATATATCAACACAAGTTGATAAACTTTATATCAGAAGACACAAGGGTGAGATTCTATTTATTATCCAAAATATTTTTTCATCACATTTGCATGAAAAATGTACATCTTTGAACACTGCATAGCCCTAAAAATTCTTATTAACCAGTGATGTCATAGCATAGTGATATCATTGTGTTTATGATGTCATAGCATTGTGACGTCATTGCTGATGATGCAAAACCTTTGTGATGTCATGTATTTTCTTATTACAGAGCATTGTTCAAAATCTACTGTCAAAGCGATATCTCCTAGGAGATATCGTTTGATATTTCACAAGCGATATCTCCTGTAGAACACAGTTTTGGATGATAAATCATATTAACTAGTGTTCAAAAGAGATACTACTAAGTTTTCAACATTGTGCATGTGAACATCAAATTTACTGAATAGAGATGTGTTTTAAATATTTGATAGGCTATGTCTTGTGAAGAAGAATACACAATTTTAAACAAAAAAATCTTAATTTAAAATAAATGGCTCATCAACTTGATGAACATGGTGACTTAAACTTAGGATATCCGAATATTGAAATACAATTTACACTTTATGAACCATATTAACTTTAATAATGAAACTTCCAATATCCTTTAATTAATTTGTCTACTATACAAGTTTTTGGTGCATAGTACTTAAGTACAGTCAGTACCAACTTTACTAGTTACAGGATGTTCCTTCCCACAGATCAGCAAAATGACAGACTGTATCATGAAACATTACGTCAAATGAAATAATGACTTTTGTTTTTATTTCTTTTGTACATGCATGCTCTTTAGCACATTCTGCACGGTTGATAAATAACATATGTTTAGTATTTATCATTTTTTTGTCTTTGATAAATCCTGAGTAGAAACAGTTATTTATGAGAGTGAATTAAAAAGTTATCATTTGCGTTTTTTTACCTTTCCAAGCAAATAATGAAAACAAACAAAAATTAAGTATATATTTCCAAATCCATCTGGAATAGATGCCTTTAATTCCGAAGAATGTTAACAGGCATAAATCTAGTTCATCAAAATTGATTTTTTTTAATATCAGTCTTGTAGCCAAGATTCCATAATATTTTTCAACACGAAATGCTTGAAAAATTGTTTATGATTTGCACCCTACAAAGAAATAATGAAAAACACAAACAACATTAACATACATTCTCATATGGTAGTGATTTAAGAGCTAGATTTTTATTACAAACATGTATGTGAAATTTGTAATGTCTGAAAGTTTTTGTATTTAAAGTATGCTTCTTGCTCTGTGCTCTACATCATGTAACATACCCAGTTGCATGGGATCAGCATATCGCGACAAGAAACGTGTTCCTTCTATGTAACCTATGCATTACACTCATGATACTGGGTCAAAATGTCAAGTATTTTCATTCTTGTCATTCTTAGTTTAACAAATTAAATTTGATGAATTGGCTTAAAATTTACAATTCTGAAATTCCTGTGTCTTTTCCAAGCAAGATTTTAGAAAATGAGAGGAGTGGTTTTCTTATAAAACGTTAACTGCAGTGAAAAGCGGTAAATCTCAAAAGCTTTTAAAAACTTGAATTCATTGAACTTATTTTAATAGCAATAACACTTGAGTTATTATGTTCAATTTGGATTACTAGTAATTTTTTGATAATTTTAAAAAGAAGATTATTTATGTAGTTGATAAAAGGATTTAACCAAGGTTATGTTGTCAATGCATGGAATTACAACATCCAATTTGTTTTAACAGAAAGTTCAAGTATTCAATGCTACCGTGTTATCCATGTTGACAAAAAATGAACAGTGCTCTTGTCATCATTCTCAGGGGTAGCTCAAGGTATATGTCACCCGTTAAGTATGAGCACTTCTCAAGAAATGGAAATTCCTGATTCCAATCAAAGTTAGTTCTGGAATCAGCATCAGTGTTTCAAAAGCCACATTTTAAAAGCCCCAGTCATACTTTTGAAAATTCGATTATATTTGACTTTGAACTCAGAGTCTTCTTATTTCACAGAACAGTGGGAACAAAGTTATTAGAAGAGACAACTGAATCATGACATAGACCTCCGCAACAAAAAAGGGCAAGCTTTCCAATTCAGTATGGTTTTAAGAGAATTTTAAAAAAGATTTCTGCCTCTTTGGGGAATTCGAGAAGTGCTCATCTTAAATATAGGTTCATACAGGATGATATGACTTTAGCAATCTCTGTAGTGAGGGAAATCCACAGATTAAGATCCTCTGACAAAAAAAAAGAGTTCTTGTATGTCAGAGATGAAGTTCGGTTTCTACATCGAAATGCCTTGTCCCACACCCTGTCAGTGATGTTTCAAAATCTTCCCAACTCCATATCCAAACCTACTTTGTGATTAAAAGTTGCTCTAAAAGTTAATGATCAAATGATATGAATAAACCATAAAAAAAATTATCTGTTAAATTCGGTTTGCGAAGATCTCATCTTAATAATTTATTCTCAAGATTCGTAAATTGATCAGGAAAGAAAGTCAGTTTATAAAATCTGTGTAAACAATTATGCTTAATATGACAACGTTTGCTCTCTCATACGATTTTATCATAATTGAGATACAGATCATTTAAACAAAATCAGCAGGCCATGGATTCACTGATGTAAAATTACCTCAAACTTGTTAACAATCCAGTGTGTTCCTGGATTGATAGTGTCTCTCTTACAAAGAAGCCATTGAAACAAAGAGAGCCTACGACAACTGTCTGGATCACAGATAGACGGACAGTGGGACGGAGGATTCCGCGGAGTGTTATCAGTCTGTCTCAGCTGTGTTCTGATGTACATGGGGCGATAGATAACTCTCTACAAACAATACAGGGCTGCAGCGCTGTCGGCAACGAAGCATTGCTATTTGAGAGATTTCTCCATTTCTTACAGGCTTGTTCATAACCAACAGCACTGCTAGCAATTTCTTTTAGATTTCTTCATTTCATTTAGTCTTGTTTATAACCAACAGCACTGCTAGCAATTTCTTTTAGATTTCTTCATTTCATTTAGTCTTGTTTATAACCAACAGCACTGCTAGCAATTTCTTTTAGATTTCTTCATTTCATTTAGTCTTGTTTATAACCAACAGCACTGCTAGCAATTTCTTTTAGATTTCTTCATTTCATTCAGTCTTGTTTATAACCAACAGCACTGCTAGCAATTTCTTTTAGATTTCTTCAGTTTAAGGAAAGAGGAAGGAATTAACAGAAAGCTTGGTGCCATGTGCTCCTGTGTATAGCTTTGTTGACCGCTATTAATTAAGTTCAGCAACAATGGGCTTGGCTCTCTGGATGGGTTGGTAACCTGTCCATTGCTGAATCAAGTATTTCCACATTGATGACTGACTGATAACCTTATCAATATATGTTATTGGCAACATACAAGATCATTGATATTTATTTTATTTTAGATTTAAGTCAAAATTGGTTATCAAATATACTCATAAAACTTCTGTACATTTGTAAGATTTTCTTGGAATTTGAGCCAGAATTACTGTGGATTCAAGAAAGTTAGAATTGAAAATGGAACTTAAAGACAGATGACATTTAGATAAGGAGTCCTATTTATTTCATTGTGGAAAATCTGGTAAAAAATACCCTCAAAACACCTATTATCTTAAAGATTTGGTATTTAATTCAAAGTTTTGAAGTTTTCCAAAAAATGCATTGAGAATACAATATATTAATCTGAAAGAAGATAAGAAATAAGCAGCACTCAAAATGAGATGAAAGATTGAGGATAATTGAAGGAGACAATAACCTACTTATTGAATGCATGTGCTGTGATGAGTTCTTTGACAGTGAGCCATGGAGAAAGCAGGGTAGTTGTGGCAAGGTCAGGGGTATCTGGGTAGGGGTTTAACAAGGGGAGGTATCTAGAGGGGGGGGAGGGGGGACTGGTATAAGGGTATCCGGACTTTGGGGTAGAAGGGAGGTATTTTGGAGGACTAGGGTAGAGGGTCACCAGTAAAAGAGGGGAGGTATTTTGGAGGACTAGGGTAGGGGGTCATAGAGCTCGTGTTGACAGCTCCACTCTGTAAGGGTGGAAGGAGAGTAATCGTTTGCAGATTAGCGAGGGAGGGGGTGGGGTACCTGTCAGATTGGGTTAGTAGTTGGGACAGGTGGGGGTAACTTGAGGGAGGGGGTGGGGTAGCTGTCAGATTGGGTTAGTAGGGGAGACCGGTGGGGGTAACTGATGAGGTTGGGTGATTGATCACGGGCTGATAGGGGTGCTGGGGGACACTGGTGATAGGGGTAGGGTCACAGCACCCTGGCTAAATCAATTGTTGGGGGAGGGGAGGAAGTGGATGTCTGGGTAGTCGGTTGTAGGAACTGGGGTTGGGTGAGGGAGGGATAGGATGACCGTGTTCTTGGTGCAAGCTGAGGTTCAACAGACTCTTTTTAGCAGTTATTTGGTGAAGGATTATTGGTTGACAGATCTCTGTTTTGTATTTTTGGAAGGAATGGAATGACCCTGTTAAAATTTGAAGTTAGAGGGTTGGGAGACAATTTTGTATGTGGAAAGGTATGGGGAGAGAGATTTGTAGATAGATAAATTTTGCTATATGATATCAAAAAGGGAAGGATGGTGGAAGCATCCTTCAATGAAAGGTTGAAGGGTTGGCATATTGGATAAGGTTGAAGGTTGGAAGATGAAAGGTTTTAACGATGAAAGGTAGATATCAGTACCCTGGGTAGATAATGTGGTTGAAGATAGGGGTAGGATATCAGTATCCAGGGTAGTGGGGGTGGGTCAGGAGAGTTTGGTGGGCTGGGATTGATATGGGATCAGGCCGGAGGGGGTAGGATGACAGAAGTCTGGGTAAATGATAGATGTTGAAGAAGAGTTATAATGGCAGTGTCCCGGGTAGGGAGAGTTTAAGAACCAAGAAGGCCTTGACAGTTTTGTGTTTTCAATGCAGGCACATGGTCATTTGGTGTGGAGATATTATGCTTTTAGGAATTGAATAGGCAATGGTACATGGTTTAAAAGAGTTATTTAGATAAATTTGTGTCAAATTATTCAACTTTTACTTGATCTTGGTCCTCGACAAAATAATTTGACAAATTGAGAAAAAATGCCACCAAGATAGCCCTCAATTAACAATAATTCTTAAAGAGCCACTCCATGATTGTCATCACATTTCACTCTGCTTTATACAAACTAAATAGCAAAATTCAATACATAAATTCAAAATATCTTGTATTCTCCTTCCCAAAATGGCAATCATATGATAAATACTGGTTTTCATTTAAAATTTACATTATCACTGGTACATAATAGTTTGCACAGCAGTTCCGTTTTTTTTGCATAAGTTCAAACTGTATTGATCATAATCCTTCATCTTTTTCTCCAAGTACTTGTATAGGTAACCAAACAGGAGAAAAGTATGTTGAGACTGGAGTGGTACATGCAATTATCTTGAAATGAACAAGACACCCAGAGTGTATTTCAGGGTACGTGCAGTCAATCCACACCTGGTTATATCTCTGCTCCGAGGGGGGGAACAGAATTGTTATGTCGCGCTAATCTCCAACTTGAGATAAGTGTATATAAGGACCTAGTTGAGACAAACTCTCTGAACGGTTTGAGATGTCCGAGTCCTACAGCCACCCGCTTCACTTGCCTTCTTATCATAACTGGCTCTCGGTTATTGTCATTGGATTAACTCGTACCATATTTACTCCTGTAAATGCTTATGTTGATTAACATAGAGTTCCTGAAATATCTTATTGGCATAAAATCAAGATTATACTTGCATGTATAGTCACAATGTTAGGTTTCAATATGCAATAACACTATAGCTTTGTGATATATGACAATATATAGAAAATATCACCTCACCCCTTCTGCTCCAATTGATGTTATATGATTTAATTATTTCAGGGTATGGATGGTTAATAGTCAGACTCCAAAAAAAGGTTTAATATTTTCACTTTACTTCACTGAAATAGCATAACTCTTATCAACAACTGGGAAGTCAAATCTGAAATTAGTCAAAAGTTAGTCAAAGTCATTTGATAAAGTTGCCGATTGTCTTATAAACAAATGATTTAATTGAGTTTTTTCGAGACCTTCTTTCAATTTGGTCATTGTTAGAGTTTTTTTAACTGCACTAGATGCTGTCTAGATAATGCCATTCTTCTTTACAGGTATTACAAAGTCAATTCTCTAAAAAGAATTCTAGTTTTGTGTCCGTCAAGATCAAAGGCACCACCTGCCTTTATTCCCAATAACGAAAGTTTTTGAGTGACATCCAAAACAATGGTCGATGACGTCGATATATCCTGCTATGACGTCACTATAGATCCTGGTTGAGGATTTTCAATTTACGTCTGAATGTTATTTACAAAACACATTTATTTTGAAGTCAAAATAACTTAAACGACTTAAAATCATCAAATAGAAAAGAAATACATTAGCTCTTACCATCATGTGTTTTGCACTTAAGTATATAATAGTTTTATCCTGAACTATCATAACATCAAATCATTTTTTATTGCAAAACACATGATGGTTAGAGATAATGTATTTCTTTTTTATTATGTTGATTTTAATTCGTTTAAGTTATCTTTACTTCAAAATAAATGTGTTTTGCACTTAAGTATATATAGTTTTATCCTGAACAATCAAAACATCACACCACTTCTTTATTGCAAAACACATGATGATTAGAGATAATGTATTTCTTTTCTATTATGTTAGTTTAAGCCGTTTAAGTTATCTTTACTTCAAAATAAATGTGTTTTGCACTTAAGTATATATATAGTTTTATCCTGAACAATCAAAACATCAAACCATTTTTTTATTGCAAAACACATGATGTTTGGAGATAATGTATTTTTTTTAATATGTTGATCTTAAGTCGTTTAAGTTATCTTTACTTCAAAATAAATGTGTTTTGCACTTAAGTATATATAGTTTTATCCTGAACAATCATAACATCACACCACTTCTTTATTGCAAAACACATGATGGTTAGGGCTACCCTATTTCTGAATCTGGTCGCCTTTTAGAGGTAAAACGGTGTTCAGTTCACCGACCCACTTATCATTGGATAACTCGGTGTTTTGGAAGCTTGCTTGATTTGCTGTTTAATCCTTGTCACGTTG
Organism: Steromphala cineraria; assembly: GCA_916613615.1. Classification (NCBI taxonomy): domain Eukaryota; kingdom Metazoa; phylum Mollusca; class Gastropoda; order Trochida; family Trochidae; genus Steromphala; species Steromphala cineraria. The sequence goes on from OU744729.1 coordinate 1,586,730, forward strand.
ATTTATTGGGAATGATTGACGTCCGTGTTCATAGTGTGAAAATAAACACACTTTAATAAGCTTAGTGGTGTGTTCACAATGGCATTAACAAACATGCTTATATTATCTAGGGTCATGGGAAGTGTTTTGGATTATGTGTTGTAATTGATTTTATGCTCAATGTATCGCTTATGTGATATTTATCTTGGTTGTTTGTCCATGAATACTTTTCTTATCTCTTTTGCCCTAAGTCTTTGAATGGTGTTTAGAAGATTCTAAACATATGTGAGAGAAGATACCTGAATAGAAAATGTGTTATTTCCATCAATTTGACAAAAGGGGACAAATGGTTAGGAAAGTTGATTATGCTGTATATGATTGTGCAAGGCACAATTTTCTTTGCAATACACAGTAAAATATCATATTTCTAGATTTTATTTTGCTTTCGTGAACATCAAGTATTTTTCATAGAAGTCATATGACACACTTCTGAGGGTAATGATTTCTTTATTACTGAGTATATTCCAATTTATTCTCTTAGAAATGCCACGCTTCGCTTGCGACTGCCGGCGACAGTGATGTCATGAACAATGGTTTTATGACGTCACAGACGTAATAAAATGGTTAGTCTCTCTACAACAATCGTTGCTAGGCAAAGGTTAAATTATGTTCACATGTGCTCATATTAAAAATATGACAACATATTTTCAACCCTATGGGTAATAAAGAAATGTATCACCCTATCTCATCCATACATTTTGTGACCATTTGTGTCTTCATTTATAATGAGAAATGAAAGGTTTGCAGTCTTCAGAATTGGTGTTTATTGAATGCTTTGTAGTACAAATGTTTGTTGAATGATGAGAAAGTTTTTAGATCAAGTAGTTTAACAACCTGCTTAAAAGGTTATATCTTGTTTGATTTTATGGAATGACCTTTTACACAAAGTGTTATCACAAATCAGATGTGATAGTGAATTTGATATTAAACCAAATGAAATAGGTTTTGACTGCGTGACAAAAGCTTTTTTGTTGCAGTAAATGACTATTGTATATGTCAACAAAGTATTGACCTTTCCAAGAGAATGTGAAGGCTTATAGGTAATGATGCATTATCAAGGCATTATGGAATTAGTACTTTGTTTGCATTGAAGTGATACCTTAATTTTTTTTATTTTAAGGATTTGCTTCTTTTCACAATTTAACAAAAGCTTTAAACAAAAATTAAAATATTTTACGTTCAACAGGCCTGGTATGGGCTTTTTTCTTTCGTATGTCTGTCTGTCTGTCTGTCTGTCTGTCTGTCCATTGTCTGCCTTCCAGTGCTGTATTACTTAAATTTGTGGGAACGTACCTTGCACCTAGGGCTTCAAGGTTTGCATTTTGATCTTGAGCCCAACCTCAAATAGGTGTTGGAGACTTAATACTTAATGCATTTGGCCAAATTCTCCTTTAACGTATGACAGGGTGTTCATGGACCTGAAATAACTCGTGATTATGTTTAAGTGATTGATATATTTTCTATGCATTTTTTTAAAAAGAATTTCCATTCATAAATCTGTGTTTATGATTCTTCTAAGTATTAAATTAAATGTTTGTAATAAGATATGGTTGACTCAGTATTGATCGGCTCCGAATGCATTTACTTTAGAGCCTGATCTCTCTGAGAACCTACGGCATGAAGCTCTCAATGGAGAGCGCTAGTGCTCTATTGACAAACATCTTAGAGCTATACAATATTAGATTACAACTAAATGAGGTAATATGAAAGTCACTCGGCTGAATAAATATCATCGTATTACAGAACACATACACAATCAGACTTAAATGTTAAATTCAAGAGTCGAAAAGAGCAATCGCGTTCACTTTATGTTTGTGACAATTGGAACATATCAGCATAAGTAGTTTTACTGTGTATTAATAGACAAGCGTGATATCACCGAATTCCTAGGTTGCAGGGTTACAAGCTGGTTGAGAGAAACGTTTTATTTGCATGGATCTAATTCCAATTATTGAGTCCAAAGTTAAGGCTTTTGGTGAAAGCATGGATTTCGTTTATCGCACACAATCTTCTAAACCCACAAGCTATTCAGTAAACGGTTCCAGTTTTCTGTAATAGTGTTCAGTTATATGTTAGAATAATATTGATCTACATAATCCCATAAGACTACTATAGCACCGATGTTTTGTCAAATAGAATGGGTTGTTTGTGTATTAGTGACCCTTGTTAACTTTGTTTTAACAGCTTGTAGAAGTAAATGGTTGAATGGGTCGAATGTTTATTGACTACGGACAGTTCTTTAGTGTTTCCTTATTCTAAGCAGCCAGTGTTCATTTTTATTACTCTATCTTTTAAAAATATCACCTATTTGTATTTCAAGTATTTTTTTGACTATGGTTTTGATTAAAGTATGCACACTTATCAGAATCAAATTTCATTTTAAGATTTTGACTATTGTTTTAAATAAAGCATGTACATATACATATCAGAATTAAAGTTCATTTTAAGATTTTAATGGAAAGTAGTACACTGATTTTGGTTGACATGGGAAACATGCTGTCTTCATTCATTGCAACAAATTTTAGCAGCAACGGTCATATATGGTCATTTGATGCTGACAGCGTAGAAAGAGAGAAACACAATTTCAAACAAATTTTGCTCATGACACCATTGGGATTCCAACCCTGTCCTTTGTGATGAAAAAAGTCTACACTAATGTGCTTCAACTTTTTAATCTCAATTGATGAACAAATCTTGAAAAATACAAACTGCAAAATCCTTTTTGGAAAGATGCAATCGATGCCTGGCATAGATATATCAAATGTCATGTAGTCAATGATAATATTAATGAAATATGTATGCAACCTCTTTGGTTAAATCACCAAAGTTGCAATCCAAATCTGATCATCAATAACTGGCTCAAACAAGGTATAGTTCATGTAAAAGACATTTGCAAAGATCATAAATTCTTAACATTTGCAGAAATCAAAACAAAATATGATGTTAAAGGCACAGTGCTTGATCTTAATAGAGTCATCCTTAGCATTCCAAGAAAATGGAAAAATGTCATTCACTCATTTGACTTGTCAAGCGTAAGGGATATGCCACTAGACTCTCCGATCCTTGGAAGGATCTTATTGCTCCTGCAAAGGGATCAAGATTATTTTACGACAATCTTATATCTGATGCAACAGGTACATTACCAAACGTATGCAACAAATGGCATAATGAATTAAATGATTTAATCAATTGGAATTCAACATTTTTGAAATATAGACAATCAACCAAAGATACTAAGCTTTTGGAATTCCAATACAAATTTATCCAAAGAGCCATCTATACGAAACGGGAGTTGTTAAAAATGAAACTAGTTGATAATGATATATGTGAATCATGTGGAGCAAGTGAGAATATTTACCATGTATATGTAGAATGCCCAATCATTCGAATGTTTTGGAACGAAATCGCCAACTTCTTTAGCAGATCACTTAATCAAACATTCAAAATTTCAACACTGGATATATTATTCTGTACAACCAATAGCATCTTGCTAAATCACATAATATTGTTAGCTAAACGTCATATATTTGTTATGAACATCAAACGTTTGAAACCAAACTTTACAATATTTACAAAGATTTTAAAAGACGTTTTTGACATCGAGAAATGTATTGCACGAAAAAAAATTAACATGAATTCTTTTGATAGTAAATGGATGCTTCTCAAAGATGTCCTTTAAACCTTTGATTTAATCATTTTTTGTTCGTATCCCGATCACCTATGAGGGATAAATCTTCTCATATGTATTCTCCATTCCCACTGTTGTTTGTAAAATATACATTGTCATCTGTTCATAATTATTATGTCATAAATTCTTGTTTTCCATCTCAACTGTACCCACCATTAATTGTATCCAACTGAAGTGAATAAAATTATTTTAAAAAAAAAGAAAAAATCTTGAAAACTAAATGTTCAATTTAGAGAAACATTATTTGAGAATTTAAAAAACAATTCAGTGTAAATTACAAGCGTTGGCCTATCGTATGGGCTGTTAATATATCAGTTAAATTCACTTCGTTATTCTCCAATTAAGTATGAACTTGATAAAAACTTTATATTTCAACAAAATAACAAAGTTAAGAAGTAAATAGCCCCAAACAATAAAAAAGATTCAAAATTAACCAGTATCCCATGGAGTCAATAACTTCTGATTAAAATGAGCAATATATTAGATACAGCAGAATAATGGATAATTAAGGAAAGTGACAAGCAAGTTATTAATGGTGTTCTTAGGGAAACTATAATGAGATCTCAATATCATAATGAATTAACGAGCAATGATTCTTCTCCCAGACTAATCAACCTAATGGACGTTGTATAATTTACTACCAGTTGTCTCCAGTAAAGCTCATGTAATCTGTCTGACTGTCCAGACAAGACAACCATTCCCTCATAAAACACTTAGAAGAATAACAGTCATTTTCAAGATTATTTATACTTTCTAATCAAATTTGATCTGAAGATTTTGTTACAAAGATGAAAATTTTAAAGTTTTGTTATAACAATCAAACATGTAAAAAAGTTGCTCTTAACTGATTTGCCAGTGTTTCATACAGTTTGATTAAATTTCATCAAAGGATAAAGCTTTTTTTACAGGCTTCCTGTTCTCAGGTTCCAGACAAAGAGACCTGATTGTTTGTAATAAAGTTACGATAATAATCAAGTGTTTGACTGGGTGAATGAATGAAATTCTGTTCCCCTCTTTTTTTTATACGTCTTTCAATTCCCTGTGCTTAGGTACTTAGCCATACATGGTAGTCATTCTGACGTTCAGTTGTACCCAATACAAGAATAAATAGTTATGATAATGTAGCCAATGCCCAAGGATTTCTAAAACATAAAGCATCTTTAAATTTGATTGTTTTAAATACTTTAATCAAATCCTTCATAGGTTTGTCTTATTTTCATCTGTTCAGATCCTCAGTTATAGAATGAACACAAGCTAAAGTTTATGGTTAAGACTCTGCAATTTTGCTTTAAAAGATAAGACTAAAACTTTTAGATTATCACATTTCAACAAAGCAATCATTGAGTAAACCATTTGTATAACTTCACTTGATCCCTATGGACGTTTGAATCAAAGTTCAAGTGGCTTGTAGGATTGTGTTCATACGATGAAAGAACATTGTCCACATACATTTTATTGAACAACTTTTTATGCCCCCCGAATTGGAGATCCGAGGGTATATTGTTTTTCACCTGTCCGTCTGTCCGTCCGTGCGTCCATCTGTCCGTTTGTCCACAAAAACTTTAACCTTGGTAATAACTTTTGATTGGTCAGAGCTAGGTCTTTGATACTTGACATATGGATCCCTTGTGATGAGACCTTTCAGATGACACCATGACATTTGACCTTGTGACCTTGACCTTGACACAGCGAGCAGGATGCATCCGGGGGCATTCGTGTTTCACAAACACATCTTGTTAAGACTGCAATTTTGCTTTTACAATATAAGACTAAAACTTTTGGATTATCACATTTCAACAAAGCAAACCATTTGTATAACTTCACTTGATCTCTATGGACATTTGAATCAAAGTTCAAGAGGCTTGTAAGATTGTGTTCATACAATGGAAGAAAATTGTTGATATACATTGTATTGATCAACTTTCTAATTTGGCAATCCTATCTGTTTGAGCTCAAACAGATATAATGTGATGCATACATTGCATTTAGAGAAAACTTAAAAAATGCAAAATCATTCCGCTCTTTAATATATCTGAACTGATATTGGAAGAGGAATACAAACCTAATTTTTTTTTCTGAGAACAGTTTTACCAGAAGGACCAGAAATACGAAACAATTTTTTTATTAAACTGTCTCACTATACATAAAGGTTTGAAATGAAGTCAAGATGCTCCTATGCAAACATACAGGTCTTTGAAATATGAAACTCACAAAACATTTTACTCTGACATATTGTTGAAGTGTACACATGCTTTAAGTACAAAACCTTTAGTTGAAATTAAATTTTGAAAACACTCAGTTCATATTCATGTTTTAAAGATAATATTGTTTTGCTACCATGATAGAAGTTTGGACAACCATTTTGACATGTTTCAAATATTCCCATTTAGAGAATACTTTGTGAAGAGAATATGAGACTATGTAAACATTTTTCTTTGTACAAAACCAACATCAATGAAGTCACCATGACAGGGCCCTTTAAGTCAGGGGTGAATGTGTTATGAAAGTTAAATATTTTCAGTACGTATTGGCATTATCATTTTTAATTGACAAGGTGGTGTCAATTTTGTTGTAAACGTCCGTTGTACACTTTTCTCTGTACTGACTGTGTACTGCACTAACCTAGTGAACCAGGTTGACGTCCATTGTACCAGGGCTACCTTACCTTATTAGTTCAGATTACTTGCATACTCCCATCTGCACTGTGATACGTGGTGATATGTGGTGATACATTTGATGTATGGTGATACATGGTGATTCATGGTGATACATTGTGATACATGGTGATACATGGTGATACACTGTGATACATGGTGATACACTGTGATACATGGTGATACACTGTGATACATGGTGATACACTGTCATAGATGGTGATACATGGTGATGCATTGATACATGGTGATTCATGGTGATACACTGTTATACATGGTGATACATGATATTGTGAACTTTATTGACATGACATGACATGCACAAGGCCTGTCTTATTTTCTCAGTACAGAATTTGTATACCAAATGAGAATTCATAGTTATACACTGTAAAACTCAAAGATACATACTTATCCACTGTTTTACACCAAGATAAGTACTTATACACTATAATACACAAGGATACATACTAATACACTATAATACAAAAGGATACATAGTGATACAAAGTGTAAAGTTATTTCTGTACTGTAAATGTTCCCTAACCAAAGGTCGTGAAACAGATGCACATACATTACAAACCAAATTCCTATTTTATGAAGGTTATCCATTCACTAACATATACTGTAATAAATACAAATGCCTGTGAGTTGTATAGGAATACTAATACTTTTAGAATATGTTATGTTTAGAAAAAGTTTTTTGGCACATAGTGAAGCATTTATGCTTTATGGTAACATAAGATAACAACATTAATTTACATGTTGATCAATAATAAAGTGGTGAATTATGTTATTAATGTATACACTGTTGTTAATATTGTTAGTTATACAGAATATAGAGGATACTAAACAACCTTCCATTTAATACCATTTTTATTAAATGAGTTAAAGATTTTGTATAAAACGAGCGAAAGCAAGTTTGATACAAAATCATTCACGAGTTTAATAAAAATAGTATTAAATGGAAGGAAGTTTAGTATTCTGTTTATTACTTGCCCTAAAAATCACGCAAACTTGCCGAAAATGTGCTGAAACTAACAGTTCAGCAACTCGGCACCCATTGTAAATATTACACTGCGGTATCTTACACGGGCGTGTAATAAAGTTTTATGTTTGAACAAATCAAACACAGTGATACTGATATCCTAGTGTCATGACATTTTTCAGATTAAGAAAAGATACAAGTAATGAAAAGAAAGAACAAGTTTCTAAGTGTACAGAGTTTCAAATACATGCATGACATAATCATAAGTATGAAGCATTATGGTTTGCTGTTCAACTACAATTAAACTGATTAATGAGAATATTTTACTTTTAGTTTAAAGAAGGGCTGCATAACCTTTCTTAAATATATATTTCAAAAGATATTGGTCAAATAACTATATAACATAAATATTAGGCCAAAACAGCAACGATACACAGTTTCTCAATGAAGCTACAGCTAAGTAAACATTGCGTAACAAGGCGTCTGCTTGTCGCCGTCGAGCGACAAACCAAAACAAGGCTGAGAGGCCACGGGCAGGGGATACCGGAAGTGACGTGGCAGTAGGCGAAGCGTTCGTCTGCTTATATGGAAAATGATAGGCGAAATCCACAGTTCTGCCTTTTCAAAGCGATTAACAGTATGTTATATCATTGTGTTGCTGTCAACTGTCTTAGAATATCTCCTGATGAAGTCTCCGTAGACAAATTCCCATCATATTGATGGTTTCACGCCAAATTGACCCGCTGTGTTAGGTCAAACAAAGCAATGTGACAATCTACATCGAACTCACGTGTTCCGATCACTACACCGATTTTCTGCTTCGAGCTCGCATTTTCAATGAATGAACAGTTTGGCATGCAGAGAAAAGGGAGATTAGTAAAACATAAAACATAGCACAAAGTTTTGGGCTGATTTATGGTAATAATCCGAATATACAATGCTCACATTTAGATTTGAACGTTGTGTAAAAAGGTTGAATAAACAATGACATTGGTCTGCAGGTGTTACTTACTTTCTTTAGATCAGATACTCACTTATTACACAATTACTTTACTGTCTATCGTATTTCCTGTCTGTTTCCTAATTAAAAGCTATCAAATGATGACCATAGCAGGTAGGTTATATAATGCACAATCATCAACACCTGGCTATTTTATGACATCAGCTTAAATTAGGTCACATCAAATAGCAATTGTATTCCTTAACATCCCCTTTTTTCTCCGATTGGTATATTATAACCTATTAACCTGAAATTAGGAATACCGTTTTTGCTCTATCTGAAAATTATTTTGGATAAGGTTCATTTAATAAATCTTCATTCTGTTTGGCCATGAATCGGGTATTGTTGTGGAAAATATCTCTTCTATGTACAAGAGTGAAAACATTAAGATTTTCAGTGAAATGCCCTATTAAAATAATGTTTTAAACAAGACATCAGTGATCATCCAATACATGTCTTTCATTGAGAATTGTAACTTGTCCATCACTAAATGAAATAACTAAGAAAAACGTATATATTTTTTTATCCTGTACAAAATGAAGTTAAAAGCAATTCTAAAAAAATGGTTTAAATGTAAAAAAAAATAGTATTGTATAATAACATCCTTTCTGCTGTGCTACTAAAGTAATATTCAATAACAACCAACAACTGTGCACGAAGATAAAACAGTTCACACGGGAGCAATTGTTTACATATACATCCGGGTTCTCACGTGCAGTCTTATGACAACATTGCGCAAAGCACGACCATCTAGGCCTACATGCTGTAGCATTATGCGCATAAGTTCGTTTTTAATCAGCGTCTTATGTTTTCATCAATACAAATTGCCAGTTGAATAAATAAACTACAGATTTATTGAAGGTTTGAGATGTTTGGATGTTGTTTAGGGTGTATAATCGACGGTTAAACATCGAGCTGTACTGTTAGCTTGTGTTGTTTTACATAACGAGGGCACACAAGGGGGTATCACATCGCCTACTAACACGTCACGAGGCAGTCACGCTTCAGTGCGTTTTATTCTGTTCGCCGACCTAATTAGGCGGTGTTCTTTATACAGTCGTAATTAAGCCGTTTCTAGGTCGATTTCAGAAATTTAAAGTTGAGTCCATGTGAAATTGTTATCACTATTTCATGAATCCCGAAAGTTGCCATATAGCATTTCAGTCCCTCTTTAAGTTCAAACAATTTTGCTCTTGAACAATTTATGATTTGACAGTTTGAACATGGTTAGGGTTTCAAGAGAAATGAATTATGGGATATTCTCAGCAATTACAAGTCTACTTGCTAATTTCTCATCTGTAAAACATACTCAAACTGCTATAAATTGTCATTAATTGAGATGTGAAGCAGACCACATGAATTAGGCGGACAGGTTGTAATTGATGTTGTGACAGTGTGGTCAATTAAGGAACATTTTGTGGAGACTTTTGACATTATTAACAATTCAGTGGAGGCGATAATTTGACTAGCAGAGTCTGGGATATATATTCATTTGCACTGACTCTTAATTATCAAACAGTTTCCTTACTGGGAAATCAGTAAATGGATCTTAAAGGCACCAATCGGTCAGTTTTTGTCCGCCATCTTGAAATGTTAGCATTAGAAACAAATGTGCTGTATTATGCTAATTCATTAACAAAATTAAGAAATAACTGCTTGATTGATAGAAGAGAAGCATATTTACAAATTATTCATAATATAAGTTATCAGTTACGACAGCATTTTGTCGTAGTAATGCATTCCACGATCGTAGCTTTGACGATTTCGCAATGTTTTTTTTTTTTGAGCTATATACTCTATTCTTTGTCAAATTGTTAAATCTTGAACAACTAAAATTCTAACCTCACAAACATATTTGAAATTAAGTATGAAATTATCATTTAAAATTCATATATGATTGTAAACAGGAAGGTCTTTCTGAATTTCGTTTCCACAAAAAATACCCCGTTCGAATGGTGCCTTTAAGCTTTAGCTCATACCCTAGATTGAAATTGATATTGATGAAGGGTCTGTGACATTCCTTCATTTGCAGACTCAAATTGTCCTTGGAGATTCCTAACTTGGTAGATGGATCTTCCGGCTTTTACTTCTGTCATATGTTGGAATAATTAGCGCAATTGATATTAATGATGATGACTGAATGTGGTACTTTGTGCATTGAAAGATTAGCTGGATTAAGTAATTATCTGATTATTCTAATAAAACCTTTAACAGTGCATCTATTCTGAATTGTTACTCAACTATTTCTTTATGTATTTCAATAATGTTATCTAATAATATCATCTAACAAATCAAGAAAATGTTTCTGAATTCTTGTGACAAACTTCTTTGAATCTGGAAATCATTTACCATTACCAGGAGAATCTCCAAAATCTGGTTGCTTTAATGTCATTTCTTTAAAGAAGTATACAAATAGATATATGTTTTTGAAATTCATATTTTACAAATCTGCATTAAAAGAAATTTCAATCATTAATATGTACCATTTACAAGACACATGGAAATGGCAAGTTCATGCAAACTTGAAGTAAAAACATTGAATGAAACTAGCAGGTACTTTTGTATACCATAAATGAGTATGTATTTTGACATGAGTGTTGATACTGAACGTCATGGAAGGTCCGAGCATGTTTACTACAGAGTGTAAACAATGACATGTTGGAGTCAGATGAGCTAATGTTGTGAGATAGGTGACAGGTGGGAGCAACAATACCTCCCCTTCATCACTTACCATCATCAACATCAGGAAATATTACGGTAGATACATTAACATTTGCAAATTATTTTGCTTGCCAAGGTTACTAAAAGTTTGCGCCTAGTTCTTCATCACTTTCAAACATCAACATCAGAGAAACATTAGATCATAATTTACAAATTATTTTTATGGCCAAGGTTGGTTTTTTTGCGCAATTCTTCATCACTTTCCAAGATCAACATCAGGAAAACATTACGGTAGATACATTAACATTAGATACATCATAATTTGCAATTTATTTTTCTGGCCAAGGTTGTTTTTTTTGCCCAATTCTTCATCACTTTTCAAGATCAGCATCAGGGAAACATTATGGTAAATACATTAACATTAGATACATCATAATTTGCAATTTATTTTTCTGGCCAAGGTTGTTTTTTTTGCCCAATTCTTCATCACTTACCATCATCAACATCAGGGAAACATTACGGTAGATACATTAATATTTGCAAATTATTTTGCTGGCCAAGGTTACTAAAATTTTGCGTCTAGTTCTTCATCACTTTCAAACATCAACATCAGAGAAACATTAGATCATAAATTACAAATTATTTTTATGGCCAAGGTTGGTTTTTTTGCGCAATTCTTCATCACTTTCCAAGATCAACATCAGGAAAACATTACGGTAGATACATTAACATTAGATACATCATAATTTGCAATTTATTTTTCTGGCCAAGGTTGTTTTTTTTGCCCAATTCTTCATCACTTTTCAAGATCAGCATCAGGGAAACATTATGGTAGATACATTAACATTAGATACATCATAATTTGCAATTTATTTTTCTGGCCAAGGTTGTTTTTTTTGCCCAATTCTTCATCACTTACCATCATCAACATCAGGGAAACAATACGGTAGATACATTAACATTTGCAAATTATTTTGCTGGCCAAGGTTACTAAAAGTTTGCGTATAGTTTTTCATCACTTTCAAACATCAACATCAGGGAAACATTAGATACATCATAATTTGCAAATTATTTTTCTTGCCAATACAAGGTTGTTTTTTTTGCCCAATTCTTCATCACTTTCCAAGATCAACATCAGGGAAACATTACGGTAGATACATCAACATTTACAAATTATTTTGCTGGCCAAGGTTAGTAAAAGTTTGCGTCTAGTTCTTTATCACTTTACAAGATCAACATCAGGGAAACATGAGATACATCCAAATTTGTAAATCATTTTTAGGGTCAAGGTGGCTTGTTGCCTAGTTCTTCATCACTTTCCAAGATCAACATCAAGAAACATTAGATCAAAGGGATTAGATATATCCAAATTTGAAAAATATTTTTCTGACCAAGGTTAATAAAATGTTGTTTCTAGTTCCCCATCTCTTATCAAGATCAAAATCAGTTCAAGATCAGATATTCTATAAACCAAAGGTTTTTTCTGTTCATGGATAAACTATATGTTAATTTTTTCAAATTCTTCATCATTTACCAAGATAAATTCAATTTCTCATTGTTTTTCCTTCCTTTAGGGTAGCTAGGGAAGTAAGTCTTCCAAGGAGATTTGATTTGCTAATTAAAGTATTTCAACCTTGTAGATTAAGTACAGTAGAACACGGATATAGCGAACTCGGATATAGTGAACAATCGGATATAGTGAACAAATTTTTAAGTCTCGTCAAATGCTATGCGCCATGCAAACGTGAATAGCGAACACTGGATATAGCGAACTAAATTCTTTGGTCCCTTGGAGTTCGTTATATCTTTGTTCTACTGTACAATGAAACACCAGAGCTTCGTTAATCTAGATTTTGATTTTTTTACTTTGAAACTTACGAAGGAAATTTTTTTTGCATTTGGTTTGAGTGTCAGGTACGTTTGTATTGTTGAAGGTTTTATCAACAATATCAGGGTGTCATCACTTCCCAAGATCTGAAACATCAGATATACCCTTTTCCATACAACCATGTTTCCGGTCAAGGATTTAAAGCTCTTTTCACAGTGCCATCAACCTCCTTTAACAATCATAGTCGAGAAAATATTATCTGTACCACATATCATGTAGTCCAGCTCTTTCTGGTCAAGGATTAGAAGGCCTGTTTACAGTCCATTCTATACCTTACTTGATTTGGTTAAGTTGTATCGGTGGTCACAATTCACTCTTTATGCGTGATATATGACAGTTTCTCTTATTGTTGCTGTGATGTAGGAAAGGATAGGTCTTTATCACAATTATCACAAGGATTGTATCTCTGACTGTTGAAACTTGTGAAATAGATATGTTTTGAGCTATATTCTTGTGGACTTGTTACAATGGCTAGATGGATGAGAGAAGTATTATGTAGGTATTGGAAGGTGAGATAGACATAACATAATGAGGTGGGTGGATGGATCATAGAGGGTCGGCCGTGTCATCAAGTACAAGCATTTGTGTTTTGTAAACTTAATTTTTTTATCTGTTTTAAAACTTCATACTGTCTTAAGTTCACTATTTTTATTTTGTGATCAGACCTGTTAACCAATCAAATAATTGTCCATTATCAAAATAAAAGTATAAGACATTATTACCTACGAGGGCAGTCATATCGAGGTTCATATTTTTCATATGTTGCCCTAGGGCAAAATATCACTTTTTCATTGTGACGTCACGTTATAAACAATACTTTGACGTCACGGTTCAGCTATGACGTCACAATCTATTCGGGCCGGCGGCGGCTAGTCCGCCTATGCAGAGAAGTAGATATTGAGTATTTTCTTCAATTTTGGGACTACGGTAATAAACAGAATGTTATATTCGTGCCCATGACATACTACGTTTACGACACTCGTGCCTAAATATCAATATATCCCTCGCTCTTGCTCGGAAAATACTAATATTTAGCCACTCGTGTCGTAAATGTAGTATGTCATAGACACTCATATAATATCCTCTATATCTTTTTATCCAATATTTGATGACATATTTCAGAAACATTTGGTCTTTAGTGTGATGATAGAGTGACAAGTACATCCTGCCCCTTTAAACTTGAATCTTTAATACATTGTACATTATCAAAATGATAGATATATTTGTTGATGATGGATGTGGATGACAAAGGGCCACTTACATCCATGTTTCTGTGTTGGTCGTCTGGACTTCCTATCTGAGTCGAGGTGACACAAGCTCCCAGTACAGTGAATGATGTTCCATCTGACCTTTCATACTTCAGCCATTGCTTGTGCGGCTGGAGGGACTCTAACTGTCAAATGTGAAGGAATGAAGTATTTGTAAACCTTAATTGAGTAAAAGGTCATTATGATAATAAGGTACGAGGTTACCTGGGTCACTGTTTGAGAAGGATTTGTAAATGCATTATGAGGATGACAAGAAAATGATGTACAAATTTGAAGGATGGTTTCTGAATGTTACGTTGAAATATCATTGTGCTATTTGACACTCCTATGCAACGTGTGATATCAAATATTTGTCAACTGAAAGAGTAAATGACTATTATGTGTCAATGTTCTCTATTACTATAACAATGAATAAACAAAAGATCATAGAAATTATTGAAATTGTCAAATGTTTTCATTTTATTTAATTAAAAGATAATTAGATTGATCAACCTATTTAACATCTTTTGTAATGTTAAAATTTACTTTTAATATTTTTTCATGTGTGTGATGAATTTATGACACAGTCGAAATATCTGTTTGAATAAAAACCTTCCTAGATAGAATCCACCAGGAAGATGGTATCATCAATGGACAGAGTCATTAACGGAAATATCTGATCACATCTATCGTAGAGTCAACCATCCATAGCCCATTGACCAGTGCTAATTACAGATATCTGACCGATGGAAGGGAACTAATTACACTTATCTGACCAGGGCTGGAGCAAGACCACTGTCCAGATTGTGCTCTGATTACTCGGGGCAGCGTAAACTTACACAAGTGATAATAGAAGGATTTACCGCCAGACAAGCATCTCCAGACAGGAGGGTAAAGAGATGTAATGAGGCTAGAGGATTAGCAGAAGGGGGATATGGATTAGTGGGAGGAGACCAGATTAGCCTGAAGAGGTTATGTGAGAATAGGCTCACTTGACCAGTGGGAGAGAGATCTTTAAGGAGGTCCCTAAATGTTTGTGTAATAGGTGTAGGTTCATAACATTAGAAAAGCCATCAATGGATGGACTTTAGAAAGGACAGTTTCCTGTCAAAGGGAGATGTCATAAAAGTTTTCCAGGTAACTCAGGTGTAAAAAGTGTTTATCATACATCTGCATTACATCTAGAGATATGTCTTAGAAAAGGATAGTCAAAATGAAATTTATGGTGGCTGACCTGTTGTCACATACCTGGTGTAAATACATGCTTGAAGATCCAAAATATTAAAAATTTGAACTAATGGTGTTATATTATTTGCTGTAGTGTGGTATGCCTTGCAACAACATTTGTTTTAAGAATAAGGAAAAATCATTACAAATTTATATCTATTTCATTAATACATGTGTTTCATCATTTATAAACTCCAAAGAGTATAAATATTTTTTGTCAATTCAGTTAATGGCAGAATCCTTGAAACCAATTGTCTCTTTAAGAATGATATGAGAACACTTGATGACCACACACCCAGAGAGAGATGTCCTGTCTTGTATGTAGGCTTGTGATGTTGGCTGGTGTGTCGGGAGACATGTTAATGGGATTTAGATATGATGATTTGCTGATATCGAAGATAGAGAGGAGATGGTAACAAATTGGGGTAATTATGGTATCTCCCTCCGCATTCACAATGGCTGGTCAAGATCACAGAGATTGCTTGACCGATTGGCAGGTGACCACAAGGTAACATATGGACTGGACACAGCGGTCCCGAAATTTAAAGGGAATTTGGATCGTATGATTGGCCTCTTCTTTTAAGGGGATAACAAAAATGGACTAAGACAAAATAGGATCACATGAATTTAAACATCTGTTCAACTCATAAGAATTGCTGGGAAGCTTACTTTGAATTGATATAATGAATACCTTTAAGATATTGGGCTTTTGGTTTCTCTTGGGTATGTTATACTGTAGTGATTTAGTAGTTGTTTAAATGTTTTGAGTTTGGTTTAAAAGGGTCATTTTCAAATCAGGAAGCATTTGTCTAAATTCATAATGTTTTGATAAGCTAAGGCACTTCAACACTTACTTACGTTCGAAATTACCAACTTATGTTGTAGAACATTATAAGCATATGTGTTAGATAACAATCAACACAAATGGAAAATTTAAACGGAAAAATTTGCAAGCACAGCAAATTTGGAATGAGGAGAGACTTTTAAATGATGTTTTTTAAACAAATATTTTGGAGTCACAAGATTCCATTTCCAGTAATAACATTAACATGAAAAAGGTGTTTGACACATATTAATGGATTTTAGGGTGAATATATTACCTTTTAAAATGAATACATTGAAAAGATACATGCTTTTAAGACCTATCTAAAAAATGATTTTTGAACAAATATTATCACTGAACTCTTTTATCTTGATGCTAATGTATGTACCCTGTTATTGGATAATGACATAATAGTTAATGTGTTACTGGGTGATATCAGGGTGTTAATAGCTGTTTACAGAAGTCATAATGCTCTATGTGTTAAAGAGTTCGTATGAGGGTGCTAATATGGACTCTCCCAAATGGGATGGTGTTAGATTCCATAACATTACAGGTTGCATCAATCAGGGGGCGAGATAACGCAGTGGTTAACGCGTTCGGCTTTGGGTCAGGAGGTCCGTGGTTCGAATCCCGCCAGGGGCTCGGCAACTTTGTCTGCAGTAGAGAACTGTTCTACGCGCAGTCAGGTTTGGGTGCAATGCTACACTGAATTTCAGTGCAGTACCACCCATGGTTGCTATTTCCAGCCGATGCTCGCAGGTTTCACTGCAATGCATAACCACAATAGTGTTGCGGGCTTTCTTCCTGCAATAATACTAGCAGCCGCAATATAAGTGAATTACTCTTGATAGCGGCGATACACCCCACATCACATCACATCACATGCATCAATAAGGCATGGTAATTGTTGATATTTTCTATTAATTAATGCTAGTCAGTTCAAACTATCTGTAAGCTTTTCTTTTTTATTTCTCCAGAGAAGATACTCTTAAGGCACTGTGATATTGTGTAATACACCTTGGCAAAAATTGGTATTATTTATACAGTAGAACACGGATATAACGAACTCCAAGGGACCAAAGAATTTAGTCCACTATATCCGGTGTTTGCTATACGCATATGATTTTGATGATATTATATTGGGACGGGACTTGAAAATTTGTTCACTATATCCGATTGTTCGCTATATACGAGTGCGCTATATCTGTGTTCTACTTTATATAATAGGGAATTTTGTGACCTGTGAACCGCCTTGAAATCTAATAAAGCTGAAACCCCATGAAAGCTGAAATCTGCATAGACACCTTTGCTTAGGTTATTTTGTCAAGATGAGGTTTTAGAACTATGAATTTTTTTGCTTTACACATATGATAAATTGTAGTTATTAGTTTCCCTATTCAAAAGTTTAATGCAAAAGAGAATCTTGATTTCCTTTATTACGCATCAGAATAACCTATAAACAAACAGCATCATATTTCTTTCCTTAAAATGTGATGATTTCAAATGTTTGACGTATGTTTCACAGGATTGGCTCATGTTTCTAAGAATGAAAGGATATTGAGACTGAAAGAGATTTGCTACAACATGAAACTCTATGAGAAAGTCTGGACCAATTAACAGTCAAGACGCTAACTGTTTTACGTAGTTACAACATCCTGTGGCCTAGAAGCGATGGTGCTGACTTACTATGCAAGTGCTTGTTTCCTTGGATCCAGAGATCTGTTTGATTTGAACATTGTTGAAATGTGTTACATTTTGATATTATCAATGTATCGTCAGATGCCAATCCTGTATTTTTTTTTAAATTTTAAAATTGTAAAAATTTATAAAAATGAAAAAGGGAATGTTTTGTCCAAACATAAATATAAATGGAGGTGTCCAACAAAACTTGTAAATCTCATAAGTACAATTGCCTTAAAGTTATATATATTTTGTCTTTATATCTCTTGTGATATAATCTGATTTGACTCAGAAATATACTGTTACACTTGGATATGGAAAACTATGCTCTCTGACCTGAAGGAGCAGTTTGTTCTTTTCTAAACAATTTTTGTACTTTTTTCGATTTTAATAATTCATTTTACGAACAGTAAGTTAGTAACACATAGATTTAAGTAGTGTGAAAGAACACTTGGCATTCTTAGAGATGGTGTTTTAGGTATCCAAAAATAACTTTTGTTGTTCATTTCATCCAATCTGGCCTACTGCATTTTATTCATAACATCATGCAAGCCTTTTCACTATTGAAACTATATTCAAGATTCTTTTCTTAACATTTTTGTAATTTTTTTTACTTTAATATTTCCTTTTGCAAACAGTAAGTTAGATAACAGATATCTTTTAGTGGTGGGAAACATCACTTGGCATTCTTAGAGAAGGTGTTTTAGGTATCCCAAAATAACTTTTGTTGTTCATTTGATCCCGTTTTGCCTACTGCATTTTATTCATAACATCATGCAAGCCTTTTCACTTTTGAAACTATTTATTCAAGATTCCTTATGAAAATTTGTAGAGCATGTTACTGGTGTGATGCAGGCTGATGAGACAGGGTGATAATTTGTCCCCTATTCTTTTCTCACACGTCCCCATATTTATACAGTAACACACACCTACAGTCGCAGACATGTAATACCCACACGATTGTGTGATAAAATCTTCGTTTCTTCTGATATCAATGAAATCTGTTGTAAAAAGCATGCTTTTCTTCTTCAATTTTGTTGGGGGAGGTGTTGCTTCATAAGAATGAAATATGTCTTACTTTGAATAAGGCCGAATTTAATGGATCTTTAAATATTGGAATTGTGAGCCTGTGTGATATCTATGTATGCATTTTTGATCTTATCAGAACAGTAATACTTATCTCAAATAAAACTTTTATAAGGATATATATAAATACTATACTATATTTTTAATCTCATTAAATTTGAGTTTTACCTGTTTCACTATAAATGTGCTTCAATGTTATGAGACACATTAGAGACCTAACATTTATTTACTGTATCCATAGGTGTTTAATGTGTATACACATTAGTTTACATTTTTACTAAGACTTCATGTTTCAGTTTTCAGACATTCTATTATGTGACTTGAAAAGAGCCTAAATTTAAAATTCAGAGCAGGGCTCATATACGACAAACATTACAAGTTTTGAATTGTCAACCGCTGAGGCATTTAGGGTATATTGTAGCGGGGTTATGATAAGGTAACTTGTTTGTGTCCTCGCTGTGACATAAGCATGTAAATGTTTACCTATTTCTGAGCATGAATATTCATGAATAGTAACAGTCCGTGTTTACATTGGCCCATAACAACAGTCTGGAAGTTTACGCATTCTAAGACGTACCTTTGTGGCACCTGTAATATACCTATTATATAAGAGCCTACATATCTACCTGGATCCATACTCCATGAATGGATACCTACGTAGATAATGCCTTCCGAGAGGTGTGAAAAGAAAGGTGTAAAATTTAAGGTCAGTGGCTCGTCTGAATAAAGCTTATTGAGTGTTAATGCTTATGAATGGATCAAGTTGGAGTTGACCCAGAAGGATTTGAGGTATTATATGAACCTGTAGAGGGTTGCCTGTGTTTTATTCCCTTTCCAAAATTGCTATAATTGTTAAATTCTGCCCTGCTAAGTCTGTTTAGAAATATCCCGATAAACGAAATTCTAAGATGTTCATTAAAATGCACCCGAGCAGAAAGCTCATACTTTCAATGAGTTTAGTTAAGCAAGAGGAGAGATAGTGTTGTACAGGGTCTGCTCATCGTTGTATGGTATGGGCTGGATGTTGTGTATTGGTATTCATCAAGAGAGAAGACGAGTTGTACGAGGACAGTCCTATATAACTGATTCAAGTGTTGGACCCTCAAATGTAGATACGCCCCTGTTGCGGTCTTCTCTAATACGCTCACTGTCGTAATATATATTGCTTTCATACCTCAAGTAGAAGTAGGTATACCTATTGTAAAGTATGTTTTTAAATCCATATCTATAGCAATAAATGTGTAATGACAGATTCATTTATACAAAGAGAATTTTGAAAAGAAACTAAACGTTTTTGGGACTCATTTCAAATTTGAATTTGATGCTTGAATGTGATTTGTAAAGTTTGGTAAATGTCCTTCAGTATTCCCTTTAATGTTATGATATATAAAAATTCTTATAAAGAACTGTTTTCTTAACTGAAATGATTATCAGAACAGTTATTTGTTATATAAACGAATAGAAAATAAATCATCTTTCCAGTTGCTGACAAGGAAATGAGATAGGAAAATTTTGTGGATAACATCTTCATTCAATGTAATTGTGATGTTCACAAACAAGAAGAATTTATAATCAGACAATCTTTCTTATCTCTGGTATACCACTTCTAAATGTCCTTCAAAGAATTGATATTTCTGTTTTGGGTGTTCAATGTGTTTTAACACGAGGGATAGCAGCTTTTAGATGTTGCCAAGATCTAATTTATTGAATTTTAAGATTCTATATTGTAGTTCAGAGCATTTCATGGGGTTTGTAGGTTTCTCTGTAATGCATGATTGCAATGTTGCACCCTTTCATTGTGGTAAATACATCTTCAAGTCATGATGTGACTGGTTAAACCTACAAATAGATTATAAAAGAATTTTGAAAGATACATGCTTTACCCATTTACACTGTTTCAACATATTCTTAAAGTTAATTTATTTCCCAACAAGTTACTTAATAAAGTTTAAATCATATGAGCAAGTACTAAACAAATCTGTTTTTTACGCTTATCATAATAAATTTATGTAAATCTTTGAAAATGATTAGGTTGAAAACAAACATATCTCTTTGCCAATGACTAAACTGAAGTCTGCCACATCTGATGAGCATTTTATAGCCCACATGTTGGTCCAGTCGGTACGGATCTGTGTAGGTCTGTAGGTATTAAAGGTAGACACATGGTCCGACAGGGGAAAGATGGAGGATGGGTCTTTACCTCAAGTGCTTCGGCTATTTCTGTTCAACCTTTTGGAAACTTCCTCCGTTTCCTTCCCTTCCTCTCTTCCACCCCTCCCGCTTTTTCTGATTCCTCGTCCCCCTCCCTCTATCTTCAGTCCTTGGAGGTACAGAAACAGTTCATCTTTATCACCTCCCCGCTGGCCCAGGACCAGTATCTGACTGCTTTATATCGACCTCATGCTAGATTCAGTTGATGCTCACAAAAATGCAATTTTCAAACAGTGAAATTAATTTTGAAGAGTAACAATTATATTTTGATATGTTGAAAATTTACATTATCAATATCTTATGTGGCACAATTGCTTTATTTTTCTTGATGTTTGTTATCTTTCCAACTAATCTTTGATATAGTAAACTGTTGTTTAAGAACTTGATGATCTTAATACAATCAACTACATCCTGTTCTATTTCAAAATAAGGAAAATACAGAAATTTCAGCACCCGGCAAATAAAAGAATGATACTTTTCTATTATCATTCATACAAACAAACTTTAACTAAAAAAGTAGTAACACTTGGAAAAATGATGATATTCTTTGTGTTTGATGTTATTCATTAACTTTATTATCTATTAACCAGCAAATATGAACAGAATAAAAAAAAAAAGGGATAATTACAACAATAAAAATATTTATGAATGAAGCATCATTCGGTTATCAGTTCCCCTTTTATAAATCCCTTTGAGAATTCCGTAAGAGAAATAATAAAAGGAAATTGAGTAAAGTTCTTAAAAACCAATTAATATATACCAATTCTTTCAAAGAGCTTTTTTGAAAATTTTAGTCTTATTTTAATGTTCCTCATGTGCTGCAGCAAGTAGAACGGATGAGGAACAGAGAAGTTCTTAAAAACCAATTAATATCAGCAAATCCTTCAAGAGTTTTTATGAAAATTTAGTCTTCAATGTTTCTTATGTCCTGCAAGTAGAACGGATGAGGAACACAGAAGGAAGTACGGAGAGTTGGCAGTGCAAGACCTGCACTCAGCGCCAGCAGCACCGAGGTGCGCATTATTCCCTCCAGTCTCACCTCCGCATGCACCTTGTCCATGGAAGACAATTCAAGTCTTATTCATATTTTCGAGTTGACATTGGAACTGTAGAGATCAGAGATCTTTTTCAATTTATAATAAATCTTTTCAATAAAAGACAAGTCAAATCTCGCAGATATATGCTAGTATAGATAATTCCTTTGGTCTCTGAAACTAGGAGAAGATCGTGAGATCAGAGTTTTAATCCTATTTTTACGTTTTTAAATATTTTACCTTTTTATATCAATCTAGGATACGTCTTCTTAAAATCAGATGCCCAGTTGATAACATTCATCTTGTTTTATCTTAAAATAATGTGAAACATTTTGAAAATAGCATTTAGAGAAATTCTTTGGAAACTTTACATAATGATTAAATCAAAAGATAGTTATGTGTATACTTTCAACTTCCAATAAGTATCTAAATAAGTATCATGATTGAGCATTTCTAACATCCAAACTTTGTTCTTCTGGAGCATAAAGTCAAGGGCATGCATGTCTCCATACACATCTACAACCCTCATCCTAGAACCAGGCAAAATCTTACGTGCACAATTTTACAACTTCCCTCTACCCCTATACTTTGTAATGTTCCTCTTCATCCTTTCTCTCATGCCTCCATTCTGGAATATCAGACCGTTCCACTTAGTCCAGGGGTCGAGCAAGTTGTAGTAGAGTGAGAGGGACCTGCACCAATCCTCCACAGCAGGCCATGAAGTGTTAAAGGGTCTCCCCACTACGAGAGTCTGCCTGTCCCTGGAGCCCTGTGAGCCAGTGAGTGAGAGAGTCGGTAGCTGTGAAGCATGACAAGCAGTGGACCCCCACAATCCTTCTGCTGAATCAGACTAGCACGGCAAGCAGGCTGGCTGGCCTTCCTTTCAGTGTTGGGCAGGTGTAGAGTAGGGGATATCGTCTATACCTCACGTGTGTAATATAGGAGCATATCGCATACAGTGACGTACCCCACCTACATATCCTCAGTGCACATTTGATTATCATTCAAATGAAACATTATGCATTGACGACTTGAGGATCACACTTGGGGCTCTGACAAAAAAGTTACAACATTTGTACTGTGAAGAGTGACTATGATGTTTTGAAGCAGTTTAATGTTGAGTGTTATGCCTACATGACCAGGTGTGGTGAGGTAACTCAGGATACTTGAATCAGTGCTCAGGTAATACGGATACGTATCTCACTGCTGTGGAAGCACTCACTGGAATATATACTTATATACCTACCTATATACCCGGAGATAAATATACCTGGAGAAGCTGCAACTTATGTAAGTTTTTATCTTTGCTTTGAAGTTTTTATATACTCCAATATAGAGTCTCTGTAAGGATCATTAAAGATCTTACCAATAACTGACTATTTTGCTCTACTCTTCTATAAGTTCACAAATAGTTGCGTGGTACGGGAGACCTTTACTCTTTAATGGCTGATTAAACATTTTCTGCCATTTAGAAGAGTTGTAGAGGCTTTAACATTCAGTTGAAGAAATGTCAACTTTATTTAGTTTATGCTTTTGAGAAATTATAATCATCAGTTAAAACATTCAGTTCAGGAATATCTGATTAAACTTTGTTAAGTAAGTGCTTTTACAAATGTACATAACTGCTTCCTCAATGTATGTTAGAGACTTAGCAACAAGAGATTCATAAGTGGTCAAACCAACGGCAATATTGTAAAATTTCTAAATGAAAAGAAATACAAACTACTTAGAGGTGTTCTTATTACTCTTAAGAAGAACTTAAAAACTGTTTAAATCATTGCTGGTAATTCTAATAACTGTTGTAAAAGTATACCTCTTAAAGCTTCTTTCAAAAACATACATCTTTACAAGTGTTTTACTTCATATTAAGATCAGTCAGTTCATATCATATTAAAAAACTTAAGGTATTGAAAGAATTTCTCCAAATATACCATGTAGATAATAATGAAAAGAGCACAATGTTTTCAATAAAATTATTGTCAAAAAAATAAAATACATCTGACCCAGGGGAACTGATAAATGATTTAATATAAATTTTACAATTATTTAAAGAATTAAGGTTTCATTGTAAAAAGAGAAGTGTTGATAATAATTTTACAATTATTTAAAGAATTAAGGTTTCATTGTATTAAAAAAGAGAAGTGTTGATAATGGAAAGTAAACTTGCCCTTTCTTGACAGTACACTGAGAACCATTAAGCCCTTCTCTTTGCTAATATTACCCAACAAGCCTCTGTTGAACCGAGCTCACCACCATTTATTACGTGCAATGCTTTAATGTGAGCCAGTGATATGGTTAAAGTTTAACAGGGGTCTCTTCACCTATGCCCTTGCATAATTTGTCCGACTTCCAAATGAAATGTTAGAGGAAATGCTTCGAGCTTGTGGTTAAACCTCAATAGGAAATATATTTGGAGAGCACATTCATGATGTAATAATTGTCAGTGGGAAATTATCAGCTAAATTTACTTTACAATAGGGGTAATTGATAGAAAAGAGTTAGTCATAAGTAGAATGTAGATAAATTGAATAAGGTATCGTCAAAGTTGATATGCTAGATGGTTCAGTATGCTTGACATAAGGAATTGCCCTTGCAAGTATCATTTGAAAAATTTAAATCCTTTAAAAGGAATATCCATATATATAGATATTGTCAATGTTGGTGCTATATTGAAAAGACAGTTAAAACTTAATATTGATGGTCTAACATCTGATGGTCTAATTTTGTCAATGCAGGTCTCATGGAGAGTTTTAGCCTTTTAAAGGAATGTATATAAACTGGGCATTGTAGTTTTAAGGGAAAATCATTAAGTGTCATATTAGAAAACTGATAGAAATTTGTATAGTTCTTTATGATGTTTAATATGTGTTATCACTAATTTATTCACAAGTAAAGTTTGTAAATTACATAAAAATAGTGTGGTATTCTCAAAGAAAAATTGTATCAGAATAAACAAAATGTAAATAAAGTAAATGACATTATTCAGTGTCACAATATAAGAAATAAATGAAGCGTCTGTGACAGTCGTCATTGTCAGAATGTAGGAAATATATAAATGACATGACAGTGGAAGTTGTAGGCTAGAGAAGAGCTGAGACATTTAAAGGCAGTTAGGCTGAGTAGTAGGATTTGTACCTTGACTTATTTCTATGAACGCTCACTTGAGATATACAGTTTGGTTTCTATGCATGGAGTTTTGACCTGCGGTATAATAGGCTAAACAAACAGTCATACACAAAGTATAAATATGCTTTGAAGAACAATACATATAAAGGAAAGAGAGACACTGGTTAACCTAAGATGATGTAGTAAATCCAACTTTTTTTGTGTAGATTTTTTTTTTATTTGTGTTGGGATGAGACAGGGAGAAGTACTTTGAGAGGTCTTTTTAGTGTTGCATGACAAGAATTTTATCTATCTTTGTGCAAAATTGACCCGTAGATTTTTTTTGATTTTTTTCACGTTCTTGTACATCTGGTACATAAGAACTGTTTCTGCATTTTACAAACAGTCATTATAAGGAAATTTAAAGCTTGAAAGATCAAATGAATAATTAGATAAATGAAGAGGTAATTTTTATGGATTGATGAATTAATTTGAAAAAAAACAACAACTCAGCTATTAAATATTGTTAAAACAATTAATGAAATCCAGGGTACAGAATGTGACAAATGATATGAAAGCACTGAATTGATCAAGTTTGAAATGAAATAAGCACAAAAACACCTGAGAGTATAAGCTGTAGTGCAGAAGGGAAATTCCCCGTGGCAGACCCTATTTTAGCTCAGATACATACCTACATCTACCTGCCTAAGTTTGTAGAAGCCTGTTACGAACAGTAGCCCAGCATGTTACCATCAACATGTATGGCTCTACAACAAGAAGGGAGAAACTGAATACATATGGTCGTCAGACGATGACAAACTTAGCCTCCTCTGACTTGGCAGTTTTCATCCATTTTACCCATGTTTCTTTCTAATTTTTCTTATGTTTTCATATATTTCACCACATTTTTGGCATTCTTTTCCCAATTTTTTATTGTTCTTCTATCTCCCTGCATAAGGTTTCATGTAACTTTCTCTTTTTTAAATATCTTAGTTCATTTGTATTTATTTCTTATTTAACATGATTACCGTATGTTTTATAAAGAATTGGTATATTAATATTTGACACGCACTAGAGTAACATATATATCATTATTTCTGTGAGATATTTTATTCGTTTGATCAAAATTGTTAACATAAAGTTCAGAGAGACTCAAACACATGTTATTAATGCTTGATGTGAGAATTATGATAAAACCTATAATTTGGGGAGAAAATGTCTCACAATGTGGTCAGGTACTAACAGGTGTGATAGCTCATCAACTCACTGAGATTTGTTAAGGAAATTGGCTTGAAGTAATATTGAGGGGAGTCATTGTGTATGTTCTAGTCCAGTGTTCATTCAGAGAGGCTTTCAGTGAAGAGAGGCTTTCAGAGTTGACCTCTGCTAATTCATTACCGTGAAGGCCGCAACCTGAATCAATGTACAATTGTATTTCACATTACTTTTCTTCTTACAAGATGATGTTAAATGTATACGGGTTGACCAAATTGATATGTAAGATAAGTTTGAATTAAAGAGTTCACAGAAAAATGGCCGCCAATGGATTTAATGTGAATCTTTATAATTTGTTCTCTGACTATGGATAATTGGTAGGTGTTGTGAGATTTTTTACACTATCAAAATAATACATTTAGCATTTACGTACATTTATCAGTGAAAAATTGAAAATAAAAATTTAAAAAGAATGTGCTACTGCCCCTTTTAAGACTAAATGTAAAAATATGATTTCAGGAAATATATATATTTAGATATATTGGAATCACATTTTCATCATTCAAATTACCGTACATACAGAGCGATTAAAAAGGACTCTTGTAGCATAATTTGAAGTTTCCCAACTTTCTTTAATATTTGTAAAAACATTGATATAATTAAAAGTCCTTCAGAATATTTTTCCAGCTTAGCAAAAAACCTCCATTTCCATTTCTGTCTAATTTCAGTAACCGTTGGTGTATATTTTGTCTACAGTTCTGCGTGTACCACGTGTAGCAGGTTGTCCTCCACATGTTCGTTAATGTTAATTACCTAATTGACTCCTGGGAAGGGGCTAGTGGTAGATGTCTGGAGAGTATTTGAGACACTCGTTAAAGAGGCAGTAGCACGTTTTTTGATAATTTTATATTTAAAAATTTTCACTGATAATCGTAAGTAAATGCTAAATGTATTATTTTGACAGTGTCAAAAATTTCACTACACAAGCCAATCATCCATAGTCAGAGGACAAAGTATTAGGATTCACCTAAAATCCATTGGCGGCCATTTTTGTGTGAACACCTTTAATTCATTTTGTGTAAGAAAAGGCAATCGCATGGCTAAACTTTACGTTATAAATTTGAATTATTACTGCTCTATTTAGTTTAAATACATTGTCTTTCAATTGGAACCATTTATTTTCCTTTTCCTGACATCACCTTATATTCCCCCTCAAAACGTGCTACTGCCCCTTTAAAGACCCTGTCGGACCTATCCATCTTAAAGAGCCTGGTCTCTGACGCCAGCTACTGACGCGCATACTGCAGATAGAGGCTTTATGTTATCTGATTGAAATAAATACTAGTTGATGTTCATTTCATGTTCTGTTCAACAGAATGTATTTTACTATCTTGTGTCAAGTCAAGGAAAAATGCTATGTTCCTGTTTGATGTTCATTTCATGTTCTGTTCAACAGAATGTATTTTACTATCTTGTCTGAAGTCAAGAGTAAATACTATGTTTAGAATAACACTGTTTGATGTTCATTTGAGTAACTTTTACAAGACCTTTTCCACTAATAATGAAAGATTTTTCATCCGAAATTAGTACCATAACTATGGATATATGTTTGAAATAAGCATGATCTAATGTTGATTTTAATATACTGTATTTTTAATGACCGTAATGTAAACTATGACTTTTGTTCTCCAGGAAAAGAAAACAACCTTTCTTTCTTATATCAGCTTTTCTTATAGCCAATATTCATTTCAAATCAATTGCTTGATAACGGTGTTGGCATCTTAGCAAAAGCTTTAAACTCGCTCTCTTGCTTGTTAATTGAGATATGCAAAATTCTTTAATCCATAGATTCAACCTTCATCTGAATGCCTTTCCATGAAGTTCATATCACAATTTATTACCCATATGGTTGAAAATAAGTAGTGACATATATTCAATATGAGCACTAGTGCACATATCACTTTTGCCTAGCAACGATTGTTGTAGCGCAACTCTCCGTATATTTATGTCTGTGATGTCATAAACCCATTGTTCGTGACGTCACTGTAGCCGGTCGCTGCAAGAGAAGCAGGCCATTTTCTGGATATTTGTAAGAGAATAAAATGGAATAGAATCGGTAATAAAGAAATTATTACCCGGGTAAGTGTGTCATATGACTTTTACAAACTAGTGCAATTTGTGTATTACCCGAGCAAAAAAGTCATATGACACACTTTCCTGTGTAATAATCTCTTTACACCTTACCATCACTGATACCTGTACTGTGCCATGGATGATCATATTCCCGATCTCCTCCTCCAAAACCTTCTATACCTACCTGCCAACTTTACAGCTTTCAACTCCAGTGGGCTGTGGTTAATGCTAAATCTTCAGTCATGTTACATGTATTTATGTGCATTGTAAAGGTCCCTTTGAAGCCCGCACTCTTTTCTTCTCTAGTTTAATCTTTTTTTCATGATTGCTCTTAAAGCGATGTGAACTTGCTGTAAAGTTTTAAACAACATGTAATAGCTATTAGATATCCCATAAGTAGAGCTAAAGTGATCTCTTACATAGATTGTCCAAACCAGTGAGAGATTTCATCCAGATTTGATCCTACGATAGGCTAAACTGTTGCCACATTGTCAATTAAAGACATTTCTTCTGTATATACATTGGTGTTTAGATGATTTATCTTCTTTCTTTGAATGATGAAACGTTTGATCCGTATTTCTGACTAGCGTTCTTTGATGTTGCATTAATTTATTCATAAAAGTGTAAAACTTCCTTTTCATTTTAAATTTTAATCTCTCATGTGTCAAGTATGGTTTATGTTATTTTGAAGTGAATTTTTATAGTTTTATGTTTGTGTAACACACTTAAGTGTGAAAATATGTTTTATTAAAAAGAGATTTTTCAACTTTACTTTCAAGGTTGCAAATTAATCATGCTGGGAATTTTAATCAAACAATCATATCCCAAATCATTAACACATCCATCTAATTAGTCAGCTTGCCATACAGCAATCTATGAGTTCATCCAGGCAATTGTGCATCCATTTGTTAATATTTTGAGCAACTCCATTCTTTAGCTTGTACTAACCTTCTTTATTTATGCAACAATAAACTTTGACATTTTTACACATTTGTGTATACAGTAATCATCATTTTGATTAAAAAATAACTATTTTACTCTTCATATTTCAAATGTTGTCAATTACAATGTCTCAAGTGCAGATGTAAAAATATGATTTACCATCGAAATATCATATTTATGTTTCTCAAGATGTTTTATACGTCACCCATTTCTGTAATATCTATATGAAAATATGAGATAAACAATTTTTCTAAGAGCAGGAAATGATCTATTACACCTATCTGTTTTAGATTATGTACCCTACCCATCCGCCAAACATACGATTGAGCCAATGTTTATTTAGCGGAAGTGTTATTAATCAAATCGTTTTCTAATTAGCATCACATTTGTTTACACATGGGCTGCAGTTATGATTAAATACAGCATTTCTGATATTCACGGAGGAGTAAATTATTTATTGATCAAGGAGGTGTATACAGATTGAGGAATTGGATTGGATTTCTATAGAGATTGGAGGAAGTATTATACTGTCGGAGATGGTTTACATATCTCCTTGACAATTTGTACTTGTCCTGATAGCATCATGGAGAATATCTCAATCTAAAGTTCAATGCATCAATGTCAGAGGAGCTTTGATAGAAGTTTACGATATATAGAACTTTGTACCATGTGAGGACTTCCGCTTTGTTTGAAATATGAAATATAGTTTTAATGAAGTAGTATGTTTTAATCCGTTGTTGTGTAAGTATTGCATTTTTATACAATTAGTTTGAATCAATAAAGTCAATTAATCTTATTGAAAATTCTAATCTTTATAGGTGAAAGAACATATGTTGAGTTGTTCCTTTGGGGAGATTATAGTACTGCAACATATTGAGGGATCCTATGTTTGATATTGTAGTCCCAGCATTAGCAGGAGTTGATTGATGGACCTTTTGTAGAGATTATGAATATACTTTCAGTATAGACAGACGTTTACTGGTTCAAATGCTTTACTTTATATCATGGTCTTTGTAGCAATAATCATCTATAATTTCTTGCAAAGCTTTTTAGAATATGAATTACAATAAAAATGCAAAAATACATAGCAATAATATTAATCACTATTTATGATACACAGAGATATGCAATCAAAAATAATGCTAAATTACCCTTACATCCTCTATAGTATCACTGTAGAAACATTCAACCAAGGCTTTCATGATGTCCTTGCGAATATTCCTTTTTCTAAGTTTCAAACCACTTACCAATATGAACTAATCGGTGAATTGAAGGATGATTTTGATGGTGAATTAAACTGAAATGATGGCTTTTAAACTGTTTCAGAATGAGTATGAGTTATAAAGAATCAGAGCTCATCTATAAAGGAACCATCTATATTTAGGGATCGGACAGGATCTTTGTGATTGGCATAGCCAGGATTTTATGCCTTCAGCATGTTAAGGGTTAAAGTATTCCATATGCAAGGAAACATAGCATTACGAAATGTTTTATTTACTGAACAACACGAGCCAACTGAGCAGTAAAACTAATGTTCTGTGAATTATGTCCACATCAAAGATGGTGGGGTCTAAACGAAGCATTTCAATGTTGTCTGTCTAGACTTTTGTACGTTCTTGTTGAAACAGTTTGTAACAAAGTTCCAAGGTAGGTAGGTACCGTAATTTCTCTATTAGTTCGACCCTCAAATTTTCAATGCAAGTATATTCAACTGATTTGTGACTTTTACATTCTAACATACATGTTTTAATGAGGCGTCGGAAGGTCATTCATACTGTCATTCTGAGTGTTGAAGAAGAAAAGACAAGCACATTTGTAATATTTGTAAGAAGCAGTCGGCAAATAAATGCCTAGTGTTGTTGACATCACTTTTGTCGGTATGCACATACATTGGTTTATTCATGAAAATTTGAGTATGAGACCTCACTAACATATGATGTGGTTGAATTATTAGAGAAGTTGAATTAATAGAGAAATTACGGTAGTTCACTTGCAGCTCATCAGATGGCTCTGCTCATCATATTTCCTCCTCATAATTCATAAACTATGATAAGAATCAGACATATTGTCTGTCGGGGAGTTCACTGATCTACTAATGTCACTCAAGCTACTAATTTACATTTTCATTTTGCGAATGTTTCTCTGAAAATTGTATGCATGTTGTCTCTTTCATAACTTTTGATACACCATGGTTTAGTGTTTGAAAGATGTGTAACATATGTTCTTAACAATAAGTAAAAAATGTATTTGATATTTAATTTTATGGAATGCTTTGTCAAATATGAAGATGTTTGTGACAATTTTCATAATTTTTTTCTCATTCATATATGTGTGAATCTGTAAGATTTTGTTAAATATCAAATGTATCAAATCACACTTCAAAGACATTTTAATTAATATTTTAAGGTATTTGTTTATTTAGTTAAAGTTTTTTTGGTAAACCCGTTCACAATACAAGTTCACAAAACACCTCTTCATCAAGTCTGATCCCACATAATTCATGACATTCCATCTAAACTATTACCTCAATAAATGTTTTTGCACCTTAATGCGAGTAACGATGCTAAACCCTAATTGTAATTAGCAAACAGAACACTATACTATATGTAAAGGTTATGCCGATACATATATTGCTCTGATCCCGTTCTAATTCAGTGAAGATCGCTGTACTATATTGTAGAGGAACATACTGTATAGGTTTACTAATACATATCATGCTGATCCAGTTCCAATTAAGAGAAGATTGCTACATTTTATGTAGAGGTACATAGTTTTACTGATACATCATATACTGCTTATTCCAATTAAGAGAAGATCGCTATACCATAAGTAAAGGAAAATAGTTATACCAATATTGTATTTCCGATGCTGTTCCAATTAAGAGAAGATTGCTCTACTATATGTAGAAGTACCTAGTTTTACCAATATTGAAGATCTTGTAAGGAATTCCAGGTATTCTGTACGTAAGAGCTTGTAAAGGCTTAATGCGATTAATACAAAACGTCAGTGAGCTGGTTAAGGGAGGGGGAGTATAGGTAGGTAGGTAATGGTAGGTACTGGGGATGAGGGTTATTTACTAAGACAGACAGGTCATCTACACTATTGTAGACTTGTGAGCCACCTCGTGTCATGGATAGCAACATGCTATCAACATCGCTTTGTCCCATGCAGACAGCTGGAGATTCAAACTTGGAATAGGTATGTAACGGATAATCTACATATATGCTTTAATGTATCAAAAGGAATTTGTGAATGATCTCAAAAAGTATGCTAAATGTAGGTTGGATTCGCAATCAGAGCACTGAGATGAGGGTTGATTTTAAAATGAGATAAAACATGCGGTGCATTTAGGAAATCTCATTACATTGTGTTTGACATCTTTAGATAAATGTTTTGACAATCTATCCAATCATTATGAGTGTAAGTATCTTAAATATCACTTCCACAGAATTTGTAGTATATGGGATTGTTCTGTAAAAGCTATAATTATATGACATTTTTACAATATTCCTTGTCGATCTTGCTTTCATCGTCCTCTTAGGATACAAAATAAAAAAATGTATGCATGCTTTGTTTATGATAATAAATAAGGTGTCCAAGAGAAAAGAACTTACAAATAAGAAAAGTGTCCTGATGCCTATAATTGTGCCTAGAGAGTGTAAAAATCTAGATATTACATATGGTAAACAGTATACGTGTCATGCATTTATGAGTAGATCACTAGATTTAAATAAGGTTCAACATCCTGTAATGATTTCTTACACAAATATGAGAAAACACTTTGTTTTATATGTTTATTTACAACATCATATCAAGTGTCTACAAGGTTTCTACTCATAATAATGTCTGATTGAATCATCTACTTGAAGGTTATGTCTGAGAATTTCACTGCTTTGTTTAGGGTGTTGTGTTATCTACATCCATAGATGTTAAGTAGTTTCAACATCCTGTAATAATTTCAATGCAATGATTTCTTAGACAAATACAAAGTACCATTTTGCTTATGATGTCATATCAAGTGTCTATATTGTATCTACTTTTATCAATTTCTGATTTAAGCATCTCCTTGCTTGTAGGTAATGTCTGAGAATGTCCCTGCTCTGTTTAGGGTATTTCAACATCCTATAATGATTTTTGAGACAAATAAACACAGAGTACCACTCTGTTTGTGATGTCATATCAAATGACCAAAATGTATCTATTAATTTCTGATAGAAGCATCTCCTTGCTTGTAGGTAATGTCTGAGAATGTCCCTGCTCTGTTTAGGGTATTGTGTTATGTTTGTTTCCCTTGTGTCTAGATATCTGACTACATCTCCCCACAATCACCCCCAATCTGTTGACTCTCTCTCATCCTCTAACCGTCTTGTCGGGTTCTCCACCCTGCACCAGTCTCATACCACGGCCAGGAGACTTGTAATCTTATGCCCAATCCAATCTGGCAAAAACTACAGTATTGTTGTGCAAATCTACAGCAAGACCTGAGCTTATGGGAAATTGTGTAAGAGTATTTAGGGAATTCCTCGCGCTGTGCTGCTATCCCTCCCCCTGCCTGCTTTACGTCTATATACCTACCTTTACTTATACCTACCTGGGTTGCGAGCGGCCTCGTATATTTATCTTACGTCTACGTCTATTCTTGAATCAGTTTGTCCTCCCACCTTCCTCCGTGCTGTCGACATTTCCTTGAGGTTTTGCCAACTTTAAATTGTTCTACTTCGGAAACTTAGTTTTAACGTTAAAATATCTCTTTCTCCGAAAGTGCTTCTAAGTAGGTCTCCTATTTGACTTAGTAGATAGGATGTTCGGATGTATATTTTCATGTTGTTTATGATGGGAAGTTGACTATAGTTTATGAATATCTTGTACATTCCTTTACTTATTTTAATGTCCTCCATCTTTGCTCCCTTGAGCATCTTCCTCGCCTTCTCTATTTCTATCCACGATAAATGGAAACACTTGAGACGTTGTTAAGAGTTGAAACTGTAGAGGCAATGAAAAATATTTGAAATGTCAGATACTGTTAACAATTTTCATACAATAAAGACCAACCGTATTCGCAATTCTAGAATTATGAGTGTTACTGATGTAATGAATAGCCTTGAAGAGCTCAGGTTTTCTACTGTAATGCTTGGTACAGGCTAACAGTCCATCTCACAAGAGGAAGAGTTTTACTATGTGGCCCAGAGTATGCAGATGTTTTTATACTTTATGCTGCACATAATGAGGTTAATTTTTTGTGTCTGACTTTCTCCTTTACTTATGATACCTATTACTATATCTTTACAAGTAGATGTTTGTTTTTGGTCTTCTTGTTCTTTCGCTCTACCTGTCTGTATTTGCAAGTAGATGGTAATGTTACGCATGGACAGAAGACTAACATTACAACACTGTTGACCGACGTATCTAGAGATATAAGTAAATATGCAAGGCTCAGTTTCATTTATTAAACATGTCCTGATTTCTTATATCAAACTACTTGTTAGTTTTGGATTGAATTTGTTGATACGTCAGTTGAATATGTATCTTAAAATCATATTTCAATTCTATTCTTTCCTTTCACTAAGTGTTTCACATTAAAATGTTACACAAGATCCCTTAATACACAACTCTGATGTTGAACCTCATTATACTAAATAAATAATTCAAAGTGTCCAGGTGTAAGATGTTAGATCATTACGGAAACATCACTCTGTTGATTTATTTAAATTAGGGGTACATCTTTATATTGTACTCCTGCAGTAGTAACAACTTTAAAAGTTTTTATAAAACTACTGACGACCCTTACTGTGTTTTATCAATAGTTATAATGTGACCAGGTGTAGTCTGATAGAGTATATCGTAACACCTACGTCTCCTGGCTAAACTGTGTGAACACGAGTAGTATCTTAGTGTTGTACTCTGGGCTCTACGCAGAGGGATATATCAATATTGACTTTTGAGGATAATGTTGGCGCCCATTGTGGGAGCAACATGTGTGCTATCATTCTGAAATCAGCAACATTTGGTAACACTACCGTATCAACCCGTATTGACTTTATCACAATCAGAGATATATTTGGTGCTTGACATTTTTGGAAAAGAATTTTTAATGTATGAAAAATATTTATATTCAAACTACTTTGCAAGTTTATTCTGACGTTTTTTGTTAATTTTGTGACCAATAGAAATAGAAAAAAGAATTTGAAATGAACTTTAAAGTTATCAAAGCTGTTACCTTTGGTTTTAATTATATAATGAATTTGCATAACCTAGTAAAAGTCATTTATAAATATTGTAATTTATAGTGAAACAGCATGAATCTTATTAATATGCAAATTTCTTGCATCATTGTAAGGAAATCAATTATACATTCAACTTATTAATTCGACTTTCATGGTGTCATAATTCATAAAAGCAATTGAATCATTTCAAAAATTTAAAGATATAAAGTATGAAATCACCTAGACAATGTGTGCTCGCCGTGACTTATATCTCCGGTAAACCTCCGTCGCCATGTACGGCGTAGGGGAGCTACCGAGGCGAGCATGATTGTCTAGAAATCAACATGATATAGAAATTTCAAATAGCAATTTTAAAATATTCCTTTGTGTTAATATCAACAATATATCAGTAAATTGAGAACATGTTGTGAATCGCTCAGACTTTCATTTTCTTCATAAATAACAAAGTTGCAAATGAAGAGTAAATCGAAAATAGATCCTTTTAATTCCCATATCCTGAACTCCCTTTACTATTGATATAGATCTTTGATGCATAATAATTGTTATGCATGATTAAGTGAGGAGATAAACGGATATAGACATGCATGTATTCCTGTCCCCTAGGGCTGTAACAGTACAGCCCTGGTAGGATAAGTGCAATATACACCGCTTGTGATGTAATGGGAGGTGATGCAACTTGATATTTACAATCCGTTAGTGATATGTGCATTAACCAGCTGTCAACATACGGAGATGGTGACTATAAGTGATATCTACGCTCTTCTCCGCCAATCATTTCAAACATTTGTGATAAATCATGCTGAAATAGACCAATCAGTGCTGAAATTGATATTGCAATGTACGTTACTGGATGTGATAATGACATTTTGAGGCACAAAATGTAGATAAAAGAAAGTTTATTACTTCATAGGTTTTGAGAGGTCATATGCTTTCTACAAGATTTCAGAATTTTTTAAACTGACTCTAAAATTGCAAATTTTGCTTGTTATTTGTTACACTTAAAAAAATTAAAGATGTGACAATAATATTCTAGCTAAGGTTTTGAAAATCAATAATCTGCAAACATTCAAGATATTGAACTATGGATTATAAGGAAGTCATTGAGAGCTAGGGTGTTATACTTGCCTTCTATAATAATAAACATGTTGTATTGATTACAATCGTCCACATGTTGCCTGGAACCAGGTGTAAAAGTGAGAGTGTAAGCTTAGAATTAATGTTCTTATTACAGAACAAGAAGAATACCTTTATTTAAGTTTTCCTTTGCAAAGTTCAGAGATAAATATTTCAGCACTTAAACTATCAAACATTTCAGTGATTATTTAAATAGCTTCTTTTCAGTGTTATTTCATATTTTTTTCATGTAACCAAACAAATATATTTTTAAGAATGTTTATCAGATACACTTGACACTCAGATGTTTTAAAGGAATAAATTGTTTGAATAATTTTGAAATATCTTATTTTAGTTTAATTTTTGTTTATTTAACATTGATTCATAAGGTTTTACATTTGAGGCATCTAAAAAAGATTTTTATACTTGGTCCTTGATACAAGTTATATGAAACTTAATTTTATTCTCAATAATATGTCTCATAGTTCAATATTTTAGGGAAATTTATAATTAAGAAATTAATTAATAAATGATATTTTATGACAGAA
Source organism: Steromphala cineraria (assembly GCA_916613615.1). Taxonomy (NCBI): domain Eukaryota; kingdom Metazoa; phylum Mollusca; class Gastropoda; order Trochida; family Trochidae; genus Steromphala; species Steromphala cineraria. The sequence continues at coordinate 1,624,233 of OU744729.1, forward strand.
ATGTCAGATTTTCATTGAATTAAACAAGCCCACAACAGAAGATCTTGAAAATGTCTTTACGTGATTAGCTTAATTAAGAATATAATCAAAGCCAAGGCATAAATCACTTTCCTTAATCAGTATAACAAGATTTCAAAGACTAATTAGTCCCTGAGCAGGGTAGAATTATGACGCCTTGTTCCTTTTGAAGAAATTTATTACTGACATCATTTGTCTGTGATGTTGCATGGCAATTAAAACAAATCAGTATATGGTCTTTACCGAAGGTGAAATAGCAATCCAGAGAAAAATATCATTTAAGTTATTATTTTGCAAAACTGTATGTCAGTGATGATATTTCTGTTAAAATTATTTTCATCATACTATATCAAAACCCTGTTTAAATTGTCAATTATAAAATGTCATTTTAAGAAAATGATTCACTTACAAATTAGATATTCTTTTATTTGAGATTATGGTAATATTCATCTGCCAAGTGATGCAGAAAAATGAATTATTTCATCAAATCTGTGGAAAATTTGTCTTTGATTGCACTTAACAGTAACCTGTGACATCGTTCTTTGTGACACGCTAACTGTTTGCTTCATTAATTTCAACCCTGGCTTGAACTTAGGATTATTGGTGTTCGGTCACCATGATACAATGAGTTAATTAAAGATTGAGAAAGTTGCAGATGTCAGTTAATTTATTTTAATAGAATTGATTTCACAGAGAGGGAAATTGTCTTTTTACATGGGTGGTCATTTTTTGTGCTAGCATCAATATTTTGGACAACTATCACTCCAGAGTCCCGAGGGAATCATGTGTTTCATGGCAGAATTATCTCAATGAAGCCCATTAGGGACTGAGAGAAAAGATAAAGATACAATAATCCCAACATTTAATTTGGACGTCATAACCTTTAGCATTCTTGCAACTTGAATTGTCTTGGGGCAAAAGAGTTATGATCACTGGTGTTAGTGGTTATGTGGAATAAGGATTAAATTTAGGTTACATATGATTAAGAAGTATTAAGATCTGTAGGAAGAAATTAACAGGATTTTAAAATTAGAGTATTAAATATAATCTAGACTTAATTTGATATTTAAAAACATGGGTTTAATTTCATTCATTTTTCAAAGGTTTCAATTAGGGACAAGAAGTCATACGATGAAGTTTTAGAATGTAAAGATCTAGCTGACTGAAGAGCTCTGAATCATCTTATTCCGATCTAGCGCTAACGTTGCATCAGGGGTTTGGCTTCCATTTGAATTAAGAAATGATGGTGATATAGTATCGAGACAAGATAAATGTTTCACTTAATGTCCTTCTAGCACTTCAAAAATGGTTTATTAGAAGATGAGTCATGTACGTTTTTAGTTTCAATGTATTAATGGTTAGAATAATTGTTTATCAATATTTTATGCATCTTACTTGAATATTTTTAGAGTTGTGTAAGATTTGAAAATAATGATTGAATAATATTAATGTTGAGAAAATTCTCTTGGTATTGAGAAAAAAGACATTTTCATGGAAAGATGTTTTTGTTAAGAAAATGCTTTAAAAATATTGATTGATAATTTGAATTTTATTGCCAGATGGGAAAAAAATGAATTGGAATTTTATGTTTTTATATTGAAATGCATGGATGCTTGATTTAGTGCATATTATTTTCAAATTTAATTGAAGTGTCAACTAGCTGAATGCAAAATGCAAAATATACAAGTATACAACTTTTCAACTTTTCAAGTATACAAGTACAGAGCACTCGCCTTTCAATATTTACATAAACATATTCAGATTTCTTTACACAATACCCAAAATATTTAAAGAATTCAGCTTCCAATCTTTTCGCAACATTTTGCATTTTATCACCATGAAAGCTGGTTTACCCCTACAAAGAAGAAGATGCAGTTTATTGTTGGAAAGTGTTTTGTTGTTGTTACCCGCTGTGTTGGTTAAGATTGTATTTCACCGCCTCATGCTTGGAGTGTGGGTAAATACGAGGCGTACTACAGGGTAATCACATTCAGGGTGAGATAAGTCTGTAATTACACCCCATTTGGGATGTCCAGAGGGGATTATCAGTTCATCATTACATAAGTGTTGAAAGTGATGTAGACTCACACCTGTGTATGGGTACGATCTGCATTGTGACTCTTGTCACCTGTCATTTGGAATAGAATCTTATAAAGTGTTATCATTACCAAAATATTGTCAAAATTTGAGCTCATCTTAATTGCTTAGTTTCAGAGTTTCATGTAAAATTTAATAAAATGGCGGTATGTTTTGCTCTATTTAAGTCTAAGCTACAAATTATCTTAAGAGTGATGTTTTAATATCTTTAGAACCATACTGCTTTAATTCTTTTTGGGGGGTGAACGGACACCCCGCAAAATACACTTCTAAGGGATGTAGTATGTAGGGAAAATATAACTACAGTAGAACACGGATATAACGAACTCCAAGGGACCAAAGAATTCAGTTCGCTATATCCGGTGTTCGTTATAGGCATACAAGTTTAATGATATTATATAGGGAAGGGACTTGAAAATGTGTTCACTATATCCGATTGTTCGCTATATCCGTGTTCGCTTTATCCGTGTTCTACTGTACTTTACTTTTGCGATATTAACAATTGCATCTTCAAGTTGATGTTTGCTTGAAAGCTGTCCTTACTCACATTGAAGCACACCTTTTTCATAGATATAAATATATAGATATTACCTTGGAGGAGGACTTGGCTCTCTATTGTTTTGATATTATCTTCTTAGGTAGAAAATGTCTTTGCTCCTATTAGAATGAAAGCAATTAATGCATCTAAATGTATCTGTTCTTCTAGCAAGTACATTATGATTTTGTTTTGGTTGAAAATAAGTTTATTACAGTACTTTTTCATCTTAATTCTATCAAATATGAACTTAATTTGGTCTTTAAGTTACAATATTCATATATTTATTTTTTTTTAAAATTAGATAAATTCATATCCCATTTATATTATAGTTGTAACTTCTAGTGAAATATTCTGTATAGAAACTAAATTGACACATGCTGAGTTTGAAAGTGTTTTGACTGACTTTTTAAAGAAGCATATGAATCATCAGGGAAGATGTAGCTCGTAACATAAGAACATCACTGCACTGGTTGAGTTACAACACAGTTCAATTTACATATGCAGTGAAAATGAGAAAGCTCGCTCATCCAAAACTTTCATGCACAAGTATGATTATTGCTAGTCTTGTTACCACTCTATTCTGCATGTGGATTTAGTCCTAACATCAGTCAGTCCATGCATGCACTTTTCATGCAGTACTGTAATTCCATGCACCGTTCATTAACTTTGTCTTAATCCATTCATTGTTCAATCATGCATTGTTTACATTGGACTGTTCACTCATGACCATAAATTCATGCATTGTTCAATCATGTATGCATTGTTCAATCATGTGATGTCCACTCTATATGGTATACTTCCATGCACTGTTCATGTATGCATTGTTCAGTCATGTATGCATTGTTCAATCATGTGATGTCCACTCTATACTTCCATGCACTGTTCATGCATGCACTGTTCAATCATGTATGCATTGTTCAATCATGCACTGTTCACTCTATATGGTATACTTCCATGCACTGTTCATGCATGCATTGTTCAATCATGCACTGTTCATACGCTTTACTTTCCATCCATGTATATTGTTCATCAATGCACTGTTCATCCCCGTGTTAAACCATGTTCACTGTTCATCTATGCATTACAGGGGATACAAATAGTTTTTGTAATGTTTATTTAGAATGAATAGGATTTGGAGTACTTTTGACAGATCTTGAACAACAAACATAGTATAGTCTACAAGCAGGTTTAGAAATTGTACAGAAAATGTTATGCTATAATTTGAAGCTGAGCAAACAAGCTTTCTAGATATGCTTTAAAAGCATTTATGTCTTTGTATCAATATCTTCTTTTTATCTGGTAAATGTTAACACTGTATAAATAAATATTGCATAATGTAAAAGGAAACATCTTTCTCTGTGAAATGAATGATCAGGCTTTACTTGATGTAGAAAAGCATTGATAATGTCAAAGCAGAAAAATTAATTGGAATTCTGGCAAGTAGAAAATGGATTTTGTTTTTTGAATTTCTTTTCGAAAATAACGGGTTTTCCATTACTAAATCCAATGAAAGAAGTATCTGTATGAAACTATATTATGATATTATTTTATTTAACAAATATTTATCATAAGAGTACTGGTGTTAGAGACAAAGTCATTAAAAAATGTTGAAATATGAAATATCCAATGATAAGAATGAATGAACATTGATACCATCCTTTCCAGCTTGATGACTAATATGAAAATCGTACAATGTTGATCATATATGCACCTTTTCCACATTGTTGTTATGTAATCTGTATTTTTTTGTCCTTTTCTGAAAAGGTAAATCAGTTAATTAGAGTTTACTGAAATCTGTGTCACCTGAACAATCGAACTGACTCATATATAACAACTTGACAGCCAGGTAATAGCACAGGGTCCGGCTATAGACATATCATCAAGGGGTATTATTCATACACACAGGTGATGATGTACCTGTATGTTTACCTGTGCACGGTGCACAGACGATGTGCACTCCCCGTGCCCCTGAGGGTTACCTGGTACTGTCTTCATGATCCCCCTTCAATAGCTGTCTCTTCTGTAGGTACTCATGCGCAAACACTGTACAACTGTGTTTTTAAATATCTGCCCCATCCCTTATTTATCCAGCTTATTATTTAGGGGCTACGCTGACATTTGTGGGTTTTGTTATAGTTATCATTATATAAATGCATCGTATTGTTCAGATGCTGATGAATCAGATTTTCAGAAACAGTCGGCTATCGAGTTCAGTCTTGGATACTGAATGAAATAAGGGCAATATATAAATATGTATAATTTCCTTCTCTTCAGAACAATGTAAATGCTGATTGAACATTATTTTTTGAATACTTTCATACTTGTGATTATAAATATATATAATATGTATCTGAGACAAAAAAAGATGCCTTTTTAAAATCGGGTCATGAAGTTCTCTGGACAATGAAATCAAAATAATGGGGAATTATAAAATGAAATTGATAGTTTTCAAAATTTCATATAAAAAGTAAATTCCACATCAAATTGTCAATGGCATACAGTGATAGAGCATTTAAAAGGTTTGATTCAGCATTTCAATATATATAATAGTAAAGATAAGAGATCTTGTTTGTACATCACCATGACATAAATGTTGTACATTGTGTTCCGAAGCACTAGCTCACTACAGTGGATCAGACTACAGGGTATATGTCATCGTCACTTCGGTATTGTATAAGAGAGATTAGATCACTAATTATTAAAAACCAACGTATAATCAACACTACAATACCTGTTATTTATGTGATTCAATCTCCGTCTACCTATAAGTTAGAGCATCACTTACCTGAAAATACCTGTAATTTATCTTTATGCAACCCGTTCTTCTTATCTACCCTTCATCTGCAACCTTCAGCAACCTTCCATTTAAATCTGGTCTCGAATACCTCGACATACTCTTCAGTTGTACTCCAATGTACATAAGATGCACAAGTATTTGCTTTGGTTGTCAAGACACTACACTTTTTAACAGCCATTGTCACAATTTCACACCTTGGAATTAAGATTTCTCAAATTGAATATCACCTCAGCAAGGTGATACACTAAGTGAAGGGTAACTCGAGTATTAAAAATATGTTTATACCTATCATTCATGCTCATTTCACACCTTTAATCAAGATTTCTAAAGGTGATAAAAAACTGCAGCAAGATGATATGCAAAGATGATATACCCAGTGAGTTTAAAAATATGTTAACCTGTATAATGTGAAATTATACCTGTCATTCAAACTTGTTTCACACCTTTAATTAAGATTCTTCATGTTCAGGTAACCTCAGGTGATATAACACTTCTAGATTCTGATGATTGCATCCATCTATCTCGCCTGTCTCTTACCTGTAATTTGACTGTGTTTGATCTGCGACCTCAGGTGAAAATTCTTTGTCGTTCTGTCGTCATTGTGTAACTTATCTACTTATTCACACCTCGGGAACTTAGACCAGGAATAAATATATATGATTGATGGAGTTTTTGTAAAAGTGGTCGCCACTGTAAAGATGTTTTGTTAAAAGTCTTTTAATCAAGTTATGTTAATAAGTCTCAGTATTTCTATTGTGCTAAAATGTAGCTAAATGGAAATCATTCAAAGGGGTTTTAGAGTTGACTTTAAAAACTTTTAAAACTTACCTTACTTATTCTTATTATGTTTGATAAATAATCAAACATAGTATAAAACGTAGAAATGAACTTTTAAGAAATGAAATTCGCCCCAAGAGCTGAAATAAGATCCTCTTATTGTCATTGTGTTAGCAAATATTTGAAATATGTATTACTGTTTATATGTTTATGTATTATTTGCATTATGTAACTCTTTATGTACATTTGTATATGGGCCGGAGGCCTTAAATACAATAAACTCTTTGACTTGACTTGACTTGACTATTCTTATTAGTTAAAAAATATTAGAACAAATAAACATTTCAGCATAGTTTATTTTTGAGTACATATCAAAATAGTTCATGTTGCTTTTTCAGATTATTTATTTGAAATTTTTTATTCAGCATAAAAAAAAATCTAACGTTGTACAACAAACAAGCTTCAGCAAGATATACAAGGCCCAATATAGCGCCAAGACACAAGTTTATTACCTAGGTGTTAAATAAGTATTTAAACAGGCATGTGGTAATTTCATTATTTGATAGAAGGCACCTGTTGAAGGTTGTTGACAATGTTTAATCACCCGTTGTTGACAAACAAACCCCCTCTCATCTCTTAAGTAAATGTCCATGTACATACCAAGAGGAAGGCGTTGGCTCGGCTTGTTAAAGCCCGGCCGATTGGTCAACGACACCTGGCTTACCTGGGATCACCTGAGAATATTACGTCACTGTTTGATGAAGAAATTAGCGTGCATAGCATAGTGAGGTTAGGTGACGCTAATTACATTGACGTGAAGTTCTGCAGGTTAATTGGATAATCTTCACCTTCTCTTTTGTATTTTAATACTTTTAAGTAGTGTGTTAACATATTTGTGGTGAATTAAAGTGTATTTGTGAAAATTAAGCTTTTAAGAGATTCTAACTTTTTTTTATTTGGTTCTTCTTGTTATAACAATTAAGCCAGCAAGCATGCTTGACAACATAGGTTATTTTTCTGACTGAAATCAATGGTTATTTCTCAAAATACTATTTAATAATGTAAATGTAGACCTACAGATGCTCTTCTCAAATTAATTATCTGATGGTTTGTGTTTAAGTTCTTCATTCAGTTGCAGTAGGTCAACAACCCAGTCTGTTTCAATGACAGCAATATTTTCCTGAAAAATACATTTCTTTCTTTCTTTTCCAAAAATATCCTCGACATGGTTGGATTGTGATCATCTGACCAGAACTTTTTGCAAGAGGGCACCTTTCATCTCTCTGAAATCAGTGATTTAATTGTAGAGACTTGTTGTATATGGACCTTGTAGAAGTAATACGCTTGGGTCATTTACGAGCACCGCCGTGCCGCCCCACCTAACAAGTGTCCCTGTTAGAGGGGACATATTGTCTGTGCCACAAAGGAAGTAAACAGTTGATGAGTTTCAAGAAGATTAAAAACAGTAAAACATTGTTCAGTACAATAGGCACAGCAAGAGATGAGGTTATATATCTTGAGCGATGCTTATCTCTCGATGAATGAAGCCTTTATCTCCGTAATCAACGAGCGTTTATATCATCGAGATGGTGGAAGATTGCAACAGTGTATTAACTCTCGAGTAATAGCGTACTTTATTTGTATGCATGAACGATAATGTACCGACTCACCTCTCCCGGGGCAACATATGTTGTGTATTCATGGCCATAATGTGCAAAAACGCCAACGACATGGTCTTTTAAAATCCCATCAGTCGATTCATAGGGACGGTAATTTATGTCTGATAGTAATTTTCATTCTATTGTCAGGAAATTCATGAATGAAATTTAACGTTCATCTTCAAAGGAGATGTATAGTGTTATATGGCTCATGACAAAATATAAATTAATATTTCACAAAGGTGTGGGTAGTTGAAGTTTGATTGTTATTTGAATCATCTTTTGAAGATATTCATGAATCAAATTAAATTACTTATTCAAAAAGTAATTTTCAGTGTTAATGGCTTGAAAAACCTATATTCAATTTTCTTTAAAGAAACTGAAGAAAATAATGTTAAGTTTTTTCTCCAGTACTTGCATCAGTTGGTTTCATCTAATTACAAGAATAATCGCTTCCTCATGAAGAATTTAATCTTTAACAGGTCAAGGGCTTAGGATAGGATTCATTCAAATGGCATTTCTAGTACATATATTTCTGAAAGACATATTTGAAACAATAAAAAAACATTTTGGAAGAGATTTTTTATCTTAATGATATTCATATCCAGATCGTTAGACATGTCTTTTAATCAAACAGATTATGGAATTCATAAAACATTTTGTAACCCCAATAATGAAGATAAGTCTATCAACTCTTTGATATAAAGCAATTATGTTTTGATTGCCATTCAACATAAACCTTTTATCACATTTATCATAAGAGATTCAATTTATCATAACATCAAAAGACAAAGCGATCTTGTGATGGATTAATCACTTAAGCTATCTTACATTTAATCAGCAAGTACATATATCTCTATATCTTAATCAAACAGATAGTTCGGGAGGGATATATCAGCTTGGAGAGATTTCCGTACCCATCAGCTCGTGTTGTTATCCAGGTGTCACTCTCTGCCAAATCATTCAGCAATTCTAGTTATCCATGTGTCGGCCGTATTGTTTACAGACAAAATGTCTTTGATGTCACCTTTCTCACATCTACCTGAAATTCTCGTTAGCTTTTCTTACCTGCCCTAGATACCTGGCAACCAGTGGAGTGAGGGGGGCTCATGAGGTTACATCCATACCTGATCTAATTGTTTCACCTGTAGCTCATTGTCACCTTTGTGGTATGTGGATGTCATTCAATACCTGATCGGTCGAATTGTTACACCTTTCCACAGAGTAGTTTCACCTGTAATATATTGTCACCTTTGTGATATGTTGATGTCATTCAAAACCTGATCGGTCGAATTGTTACACCTTTCTTTAGAATAGTTGCACCTGTATTTAATTGTCACATTTGTGGTATGTGCACGTGGATGATATTAAATACCTGATCGGTCGAATTGTTACACCTTTCCACAGAGTAGTTTCACCTGTATTTAATTGTCAACTTTGTGTTATTGAATATGTTGGATACCTAAATCTAGATCTTTGCACCAAAATAGTAAAAAAAACACTTATTTATATGGTTCCAAAGATCATATATATTCACTAAGAAGGCTTTGAAAATCTAACCATGATAATTGAAATGGTTAAACTTATCATTATTTTTGTTTTCTCATATAATCGTCATTGTTTTACATATTTTAATCTACAATAATCTCATCTTGTTTTTTAATAGTTGTTTAAGATATGCAAACACATTTTATATCTGATTATTAAAATTGTTGTGGTTAGCACTGGTTTACCTGTAAGTTTTTGTCACTTTTATGGTGAGTAGACAATCACTCATGATCCTCAAACAGACACACGAAATACTTGTTCATCTAACAATTGAACATGCATATATAAATCACATATGACCTACTAGTATTCAATGTGGTTTCTTTAATGATTTGGATGTCCCTTATCCTTAAGTTAAATTGTCTTAGTACATCTTGCCTAGAATGTCCAATGGCTTATGACTTGAAAATTATTCCTTAACCTCTTCCTCAGCTTGTCAGTCATTCATCTATTTGTGAACTCTTACTTTTTAAGTTATTTCTATATGATTTCATTAAGTTTCATAAATTTGTAATCAAATTTGATTTTTAATATTTGATTTAATGTAATTATTTAATATTTGCAGATGAGAGACTGGGTTGATCTGTGGGTTGTGGAAGCAATGTTTACAGTCCGGATTACCTAAAATGAGACGAGGGATGATATCGCCGTGGTTACAGAGGACAATATGTCTACAGATTGTCCTCAGCCTCGTACCCATCGTTTTCAGCTTCAAGAACAATGGACACCACGACCAGTTTGAGGACAGAGTTCCCTCCGACTTCCGCTTCACAACTTACGAAGGTAGGCAAAGTTTCTTCCTAGAATAATAAAATTTTCTTGATTTCAGTTTTTTCATTTTCTCATTCACACACATAGAACATTCAGGTGATTTGTCACACTGATATGTACAAACGACATTCAAGTATTATTTGGACTTTTCACTTCACATTTTATGAAGGTAGGCATCAAAGTTTCTTATTTGACTTTAACGACTTTCAGATTCAGGTTTTTAATTTACCAGATGACCACACCATAAAAACATCATGGTAAAGTCGCACTGATATGTTCATACAATATCACACAGATTTTCAAATATTTTTTAAAATTTAACATTTTTGCATTTGTCAACTGTCAAGTGCATAAAGCTATGTACATGGCAATATGATATGAATTCATATTTCTATTTTAAGACATTTCAAATCATTGAAGAACACCAAAGCAAATAATACCATACAATGAACATATGGCCAGCGAACATGACAGTATGTTGCTCTTGATAAAGCTTTGTGCCAATCCATTTACTTAAATAAACCGACATGCTTTTAACACACCAAGTGTGTAAATTGTAAGTGTTTTTTTAAGATTATCAAAGCAAACATCACTAATGTTTTCTTTAAGTAAAAGGTGTTTAAACTTTTGAAATGGCGTCAATATCGCTGAGCAAACTGTTAAGTGTGTGAATATTATTGACACTGCAACATTAATTACTGATAGCAAATATATATGTTTGTTCATGACACATTAACCATGACCACGGAACTCTCCTGGCAAATTCGTCTACTCTCATTCAACATGGCATGACTTATGTTATCAAGCACTTCCATTCATAAGTCAATCTTAGCGCTAAGAATATGCTTAAAATATAGGACTAACTTATGTAAAAAAATAGCTGATAATTTTGGTTCATATTTGTACAACTTTAAGAGAACAGTTATATTTTCATATAACACTATTACTTAGAATTAAGAAATTTTAAGCCCTATATTTTGAAATCTGTACCAAACAGCTTGCAGAAATTTCAAGCCTTTTATGTTGAAATATTTATGGAAAAAACTTGTAAAGCTATGAATTATTACATAAATAGTTATCTTTTTCGTAAATGTTTATCAAGTCACAAGATATAATTATTTTTTCGAGTTGTTGAAAATTTTATGCAATTAGACATTTGACATCTATGGTTACACAATATTAGAATAATGCAATTAAAAAGATATGCATAAGGGTTGAAAATGAAAGAAATACTTTAATTGTGAAAATAACATTATGTCAAATTCAGATTAAAGTGTACTTCTTTGTGTCTACATAATTACTTTGAAATTTATATCAATTATCTTTAAAAAAACTCTTATCAAAAAGTTTGTTTTTTACAATTCGTACATCATTATTTTCTCATTTACTATCATATCAATGCCATCAACAAGCAATTCAACTGTGCTTATCACTTTTAAATGCTTGAAAAATAAACACATTTTGATTGTAAAAACATTTTGAACTAGAGCCCTGCTGCTAAAAGGCCTCTTCTCATTAGAGATGTTTTGAAATGGAAAGAGGGATGCCTCAGGGTGCTATCTGGCTATTGCTCCCTCCCTATTTATTTACAGTTATCTTTTTGCTAGCAGTTCTATCTATCTTGTCCTTACAGTGACCCTGTTCTACATGCCAGGTCCTCTCTACTTAGTCGTAAATCTACAACTCCGACATGCTCTAGAAGATATACACAGAATTTATCGACTAAGTACAGAAGTTTCAAGATATGGAAGAAAGTGTTAACTGTAATGACAATAAAATTAATATACTATCTTAAGGGCTTTGATATGAGATCAAGATTAGATTCATTTTACATCTGTTATTATTAGTAATTACCTTTTTGAAACATCATGGAATTGATGATAGTTTAAGAGAGTCGGAAATGTTATTTCTTAGGAAAATTAAATGTTAACAAACTAAAAATGATATTTGCCATTAAATAAAATATGTGAAATAATGGAAATTATACTTCATCAAAGTTTTAACAGAAAAGCAGACATGTGATACCAAAGTTGCATATACTTGCTTGTACTCATTAACCCTAAAGTTCTTAACGATCCTTGTGTACCCATAACGAACCACTGTGTACCTGATAGAAAAAACTGCCAGTTGAGCAAAGTGGAGGGACCAACTGGCTGGAAGATTGAAGAAGAAGACAACACCTGGGGTGATCTCACTTGGTTTTCTGATTTAACGCTTATCTAGATTTCTTACATGATTAGACGGAATGTTACCAGATACGAAGTGGTTGAAGTAAATATGAGGAAATAACTTATCTTATAGTATAGAACCTAAGATGGGTATATGGATACCATGTTAGTTTACCGGTAGGTTATTGATGCATAAATTGTGGACAGCATATTCAACATCTTTTTATCCATAAAAGTAAACAAATAATTAATGATTTGTCACATTTTTACACTCTGATGGATGGCATCACTGCTAACTTTTCTTTATGTTATCTCTAATTGCTTCCCTCGCAAGGTACAGCTAAACCCGTTTCCATCATAAGCTCATTGAAGTCTTGTTGCTGTGTCTCAAAAGATGGATTGGAATGCCTTGTTTGGCAATCTTCATAAGTCTATCACAGTTCGTCAAAGAAAAAAATAATAGAAGTGCAGCAAAAAATGAAATATCAAGTTATTGGAAAGTTAGGCTTGGTGTGAAAGTCATAAACTACAATCGTGTACAAATAGCTATACCCTCTTAACGTTCATCTCAGTGTACAAACAATCCCCTAAATTGTACTTTTAGAAAGCCTCCATGACCAAGGTGAAGGAAAAGTCTTTTAAGACTGCCCTAAAGACTCACTTTTCTCTGTTCTGACTGTTCTCTCTTGCCTATCCTAAAGCCTAATAACCATCATCCTCCAGTTCTTTGAGCATGCTCATGTGTGGAAACTGCGCTTCGCAAGTGCACTATTATAATAATTATTATAAATGTTCCTTGAAGAGTTGGTACCCTAAAACTATTCTTTCACATTCCGAATCATTTTCTTGGTACCATCTGTGCCTTGATGGTTGGTGGATTGAAAGGATATTTCTATGAAGAAAAATGACATATGTTTGTCTAGACACCTTATGATCAGAAACAGATTTCGCACCACTATCTTTAGTACATTTTTGTATCTCTTAAGTCACTGGAAATCTGAATCATATGTCAGAATACAAGTTTATTACATATATACTTTGATCTCCTTATAGGTGAAAACCTTGATGTTGAAATAATAAGTTTTCTTCTGTCTGAGACTTCAGGAATGCAGCTTCTGACCCTTTAGTTATGGATGAATTTAGAATTGAAAATGAAGATCAAAGATGATAATGAATGTAATGAAGTACCATTGTTCAAAGCATCTTTAATTGCCATACAATCTGTTATGTTTCTAACATGAAAGAGTTTTTTTAATGTCGAATATCTTTTTTCTTCACATTTTGAGATAATGAATAAAACTTCTTCTTTTTTTCAAGAAATGGTTTAAAATCGATAAGAGAAGAGTATGATATAAGGGCATAAAAAGACTCTTTGTAACTGATATTTGCACATTATTTGGAGAAGTTAAATACATTAATATATTAGGAGCTACAGCAATAACACTCAAATCTAGGCTCTTATACAAGGTTATAAACATACTTTATAGATAAAATATGGTTATCCTGACATCATTTGAAGGATAAAGTAGTCCTATCTTTACAAGCAATCAGTCAGTTTTAGGTCATCGCTTCATCTCTGACTTGAGATGAAAATATTTACATCATCAGAGTTGGTATCTAGTTCTACGGTTTCTGATACTGTTCCCTTGATGACTGATTACACTGTTATCTAACCAAGACGATTTTATTTGATCTGGGTATATATTCATCTCGATTTAGGCTTATATAAGATAAGATTGTGAGATCTTAGATCTGAAGTGAATGCAAATTAATTAATTCATTATATTTGGAATTAGTAGAGTACAGAAATTTGAATTTTTTTATTCATACTATATTCTTGATGACTGATTACACTGTTATCTCACCAAGACGATTTTATTTGATCTGGGTATATATTCATCTCGATTTAGGCTTACATTAGATAAGATTATAAGATCTATGATCCGAGTTGAATGCAAAATAAATAATTAGGAACATTTAGAATTATGATTTGTTCTGAAACTGATTTTGATTTTAGAGAGAAAAAAATAATAATTTACTAAACATGAGTCCTCAAGGAGATACAGTTTCAGTCAATAAATCCAAAAATTTTCATTTCAAATTCTTATTAAAAGTATGAGTTGCCTTTAGTTATTCTTTTTGTAGAAAATAAGAACAGCTGAGTTACAAAGATAACTAAGAAGTATTAAACAATTATGTGTGATTACATCTTTTAGGTCTGTCAACCCTGATATAGCCAGTTGTCTTATTTTCAAAAAAAATCTTTGTCTTAAATATGCCAACAAGGGCCTTGTTTGGTATGCCACTTTCTAAATTGTGAATGACACAATATTTGTTTGTCTGTTTTCTTCTTTTTGTTCTCCAAAGAAAATATCAGCTCCTGTTTTAAAAGAAACACTCTCACTGTGAGAAGTGGGAACTCACCTTTAGACTTACGTCAAGACATATCACATATCATACCTTACACTTAGTCTGCTTCATGTTTGTCTTTTAACACGGTCCAAGATCAAACTAGTCGTGTTTAGGACAATTCTCTTGTACCGAAGTCATCACCAACATCTTCAAAAACAGGTTTAAGTTGAAAATTGCCTTTAATGTGGTGTAATGGCTGGAGAAGAAGAAAGAGGGGTGATTATTAGGATCAGCCACCGACCTTGCTTGACACACGCTAATGCCCTGTCTGACAGATGTTTTCTTCCACTTTCAAAGCTTAATTAGAAAATTGTTCTGTAAATCCAGAACATGTTACACTTGTCAAGTGCCTCTTTAAATCAAGTGATTTGTGTCGCTTTAAATCAGGTGAATTGTGTCCAGGGTTGAAGATGGTTGCTGATAGATATGTACAGTTGTCCTTGTTTACTTTGAAACATTATGCTGACATTAGAAATATTTAGTTTTGGGTTGTGAAACCTACTGCACTTTTTAACATTGTTTTCTTAAACATATGTTAGTCATATCTAGTCCTCTTTTATCTTTAATCATAGGAGTATGCAAATAACTCATGTTCTCTTGGTAACCTTATTCCACTGCAGCAGATTATGGTTATTGGTTATTGGGAAATGAACCTTCCTTAGATAGCAAAATCTGATAAAGGATGAACCTTAAGTTTCTAGAAACAATTTTGTGTTGAAATTTAATTTAAAAAAAAGTTGATATGATGTTAAAGTAAAAGAACCATTTAAGTATCCTGTCTTAAGGTTACTACAAATATTCTTCCAAAAATGTTCATCCTTTATGAATGATGGTAAACTATTATTTTATCTAACACTAGTATAGATCTCATGTGTTTTCTTACGAAAATCTGATTACAAGAGAGACATTGCAGCTATTTTGTTGATTCACATACGTTATGGAATTCTGAATCCATGAATGCACCAAACTGCACCAGGAGACATGGGACAAAGCAGCTGATAGATGCAATCAGACGTTTCTACATCATATACGTGGCATGAGTTGAATCACTCGAACTGTTTCACACAGCTTAATACAGTTTAGTAGACACGGTACCTAATAGCATTAACAATGTACGGCCAATAAATAACATCTCTGAATTCCATATAACTGCCTAGAAGCAGTGAATGCTATGTGATGTGAATCGATGGAGAAAGATAAAGAATGCTGGATTTGTTTTATTGCATGTAGATCTTGGTGATAACCTTATTCTTAGACTTTCTTCTTTTCCTCTCTCAGTTCCCCTTTCTTTATCATATAATAACTTAAGGTTATACATTTTCTGAGAAATTTGTCTTTTCATCATTGTGTAACATCAGCTCTTGGAACCAGAAATATTAAGATAAAATATATGACCAACAAAGTTACTTAGATACATTTATATACATCACACATGAAATATGGAATTCATTAACATAATTGTAATGAACTAACTTATCCCTCTGCTAACTGGTATGTAGTATGGTGATAGTTATTTAAGATGACAGTTTCTATAAGTCTTGGAGGTTTTGCCTGCTAAAACTCATGTCATGGCCCTTCTTTGGCAAGATGAATAATGCGGAGTGACTGGAGGTATTTTGTGTGACTGAGAAATGGTGTCAGGGCCTACGAGAGACGTAACTTCCTTCAAGCGTAGTCGCCATCTTGTTTGGTTCATGAGTTTCGCACTTGATTTGTTGATCAGCCGCATGGTTCTGTCACAATGTGTTATTTAAGTACCGAAGAAATACAGCAGCCCTTGTTGTTTTGGAAGCCTTATAAGTTAACCTTTGCCAATAAACAACTAACATCCATGCCCTTTGACCTCTTGGTGACAGAAACGTTGGCGAAAGGCTTGTAGGGGATTTGTCACTTGTTTTACAAAACTTCAAAGAGAACCTGTTCTTTGTTCCTGTTCCTGTTCCTATACATCATGATGAATTATGATAGATATGAGTGCACTTGAAGATATTGAAATAATGTGAAGCATTGTAAACAATTTATGACACACTTGAGGAATGTAAGAAAGAATATTTACGATAAGATTGTATGCAATGATGCAATTCTCTCCTCTGTGACTGACATCTTAATACATGAGTTAGTTTACAGCACAAAGGCTTAAAGATGTGCCATGAATCTTGATTGTCCAAATATTCTTGAGATAGTTCTCATTCAAGATTAACATCTTTACAGGGATTAAATGAAAACTATTATACTTTATTTATGTTATGATCCGTTTGATCAGATTTTTCCTTCCTGAAAAGATTCATACAACTTTTGATTTACTTAAACAAGAATTGTCTTCTTTTTTCTTCCTCCTTGCTGCCTTAAGACATTTTGCCTAAACAAAATTGTTAAGCTACCAATTGGTTTTCCATAAGTTTATCGAACATCTACCACAATTTTATTTATATATTTCTTCTATTTACGAGAAACCAAGTTGATCTGAACCGATTCTAAGATCGGACACATGTACAGGGTTTCTAATCATAGGTGTATCCCTGATCTTTGACCTTTGGAGGTGTGTCTGGCGGTGCCAGTTTGGAAATGGATGGTGGATCCTTGTGTAGAGATAGACAAGATGGCTACTAGAGCCGAGTCTAGGATATATATATATATATACGTGAATATAGACTGCAGGGTCGGCCATCTGGCGGGGAATTAGCTCAGTACAACCCCAGTCATGGAGTGTAGTGCAGATTGGATGCTAACTTGGTTAGGAGCACTGGATCATTCTGGGGTTTTTCAATTAGATTTATGTTTTTGGAACTATTTGTGATATATTAATAGGATGTTTAATTTTGGAAAGGTCTTTTTCCCTGTGTCAAGATCATGGTTCAATTGAATGTTTTTCCTGTGTATGAAGTTTATTTTGGCATTTTTTATCAAAATTTACGTTTTTGGAACTATTTGTGATATATTGATAGGATGTTTAATTTTGGAATGGTCTTTTCCCCTGTTTCAAGATCATGGTTGAATGTCATTTTTCTTGTGTATGAAGTTCATTTCAATAAGATTTCTTATGTTACTCTTGAACGGCCATGGCTTTGACCATATACCTGTAAGATTTGTTTTATTAAATTCAATGTCCCAATTATCAGCTTCTTGGCAATTGTAGTAACTGTTTGGGATTTTTTTGTAAAGAATGATAGCCAATTCCAGAAATGAGAATTTCAGATTTTCTGTTATCAAGAATGGAAACAATTCACATTTCTAAATTTCAAAACTGTTATCATTTCTATCTACAATAAGGACATTTGACTCCATTAAGACATGACAACTGGAGGAACTGTAGACAATAACAAATGACTACAATGCTAACTGGCACTGAAACCACAACATGGTACCCACTTAGCCACCGAGCTATCTTAATGAGGGCTGGATTGTTTCTTTATCTCCCCGAGTCAAAGAGAACATTGTCTTCTTGCAGGGGCTCATTAATATTGTTTATTTGTGGTTTGTAAAGCCAGAGAAATCTCATCTTACTGGGAGAAATAAACAATCATAGACCAAAGTTCATCTTGATGCTGTGCTGAAAAACCTTCTTGTAAGATTTATCTAAAGGGTGGCACTAACTTGGTTAACTATTGTTCATTGTCTGTCTATTCTTCTCAAACACGTCCTAATTAACACCCTTGTAAGGGCGGGGCTGTCAACTGATAATTTTTTCACTATTTGGCCTACTTAAGACAAATAGCAATATCATAGCATGAAAGTCACTTACACACAAATATAATCAATCTATTACTGGTCATTATGCTAAAAACAGAAAATGAATTAAGTTTAAGCCTACTTAGTGTGTTCCAGTTTGGCTATATCTGGGGATATATTTAATTATCTCACTGAGCCGTCAAGAGGAGATAACTCTTGCAATATACGTACAAAGAGCCACTGACTCTGTGTGGAATACAAGTGGATTCCTCTAAGTGGAGACTGTTTGATGTTATCTGAGGTACAAGCTAGGGTCCAGATAGGGTACAGATATGGTACAGATATGGTACAGATCTCAGTCTCCTTCAAGTGTTTGTTTCCACTGTAGGTTCGTGTGTTTCAATCAACTAGTAGTCGTCAGACAACCCCTATCTTGTTTTCTCTAGATGCACAGTTAGAACAAGATAATATAAACTTGAGCAGCTTTTAGACTCCCCTTCATGTCATAACACCTTGCGATAATTGGTTGGGCAAGGGAGTCATCTCTCACCACCTTCATTCAACTGATAGGAGACCATATTGAATATCGTGTTGATGACAAAGTTAAAGAGTTGTTGATATTTCATTTGAACCATTTCATTACTAATAAGATTCTTTGATGAGTTTAACTTTTTGTAAGAATCTTTTTTGAAAGTTTTTAAGACTTGAGAGAACATTTTTCAAGTCTTCTTGAAATTCTTATGTTACACTTGGTTAAATCCTTGTACTACATTGGTAAGAGTAATATTCCAACCTAAACCATAAAATATAAGTATATATATAAGTTAAGGACAGTTGCTATAAAACTGAAAACTATGAACGTTTGCACCTCAATTTTTTAAATTTGTATTCAATTTTGAAATGACACTGGCACAATTTCTCTTTTTGGCTAACTACTTTGCAAACTTGATTCATGAAATGAAGTGATAAAGTCATTAATCTGAATCCAACAACAAATCAAAGTAATGGCTCATTGAGACTCTCTTGAATGAACTCATCAAGTTCATCTGGTGTGAATGGCGCCCTGTTTACTTATAGAGAAGTCTATGTACCCAGTCCATTGATATCAACAACTTATAAGATGTTTATAGCCCTCCAGTATTATAGGCGGAGTGAAAGGTGACAAGCGATTGGCTTGATATAGACGTAATAACTCCAATGGTGTGTGTATAGCAGTTATAAAGTGGGTATAATGACTACTGTTTGTTAGACAGCCAGTGCCCCGAGCTGGTGGACTGTTATTAACACCTAGTTTAGTTTATTCTGTTCACATGTCTGCCTCACCTCTATTGATGAACCATCGACAGGTGATTGAGTCACCTTACCTGTTGATTGCAATTACTCAGGTGTGAATTGTCAAGAGGTGTATTTGTCAATTGCAAAAATTGTATTTATCATAATATCATTAGATACCTACCTTGTTCTTTAATTTTAATTGAGGAATTTTTGTGTTGAAACTTATAATCTTAGGTTTATGCATCAGTAACAATGAGAAATGACAATGAATACCTATTGTGATGTCAGTTGTATTATAATGTCAGGATAATCATATCACCTATGGTTAACAGAAGTGTTAGCACTGACTGACTTGATGTACTGTGGGAGTTCAGGTTCTTTGTGATTCTCTTTCTGTGATAATGAGATCTTTTGATGAATCAAATAGAACTTTGAAAAAGAAAACGTAAATGATGATATACATAAATCTTCTGTAATTATTTTTGTTAATATCGATATAATCAGGTAATATTTTAGTGATGTGTTTTGAAGAGATAGATGCAAATTTAATTTTTATTTTCTCGTCATCTTACATTTGTGATAATTCATGAATAACAAGTTCTCTCTATCCAAATTTACTATACCTCAACAAAGATCGAGCTCAAGTCTGAATTATACTGTGTTTGTCCCTTTTTGCCTCCTAGGTTAGCTGTTGATGTGGTTCAGCTTTTGACATTTTGACTTTCATTTTGTGATGTTAATAAAACGTTCATATACTTACCACCCTCGTAGAGAGGTTTGTACAGTTAATTTAGAGCCTCATACAAACAAGCCTCCACACTACACTGACAGCCGCTGAATAGAATACTAAACACACCCTGAATGGTGAAGCATTCACATAAACACTAAATCATCACAGAAGGTCATTCAAAACCTGGACAATTTGCCATTGGTATTATTCCTCAACGCATAACTCACTGTACAATTCAACAGAATTTGTTTATATAGAATTACTTAATTTGATTTATGAAAAACTTTTGCATCAGGAGGTCCATGGTTCGAATCCTGCCAGGGGCTCGGCAACTTTGTCTGCAGTAGAGAACTGTTCTACACACAGTCAGGTTTGGGTGCAATGCTACACTGAATTTCAGCGCAGTACCACCCATGGTTCGCTAGTTCCAGCCAATGCTCGCAGGTATCACCGCAACAAACAGCCACAATAGTGTCGAGGGCTTTCTCCCTGCAATAATACTAGCAGCCGTGATATAAGTGAAATACTCTTGAAAACAGGGATAAACCCCATATCACCTCACCTCACCTGAAAAACTTTTAAAAAAATTTATTCAAAATTTATAAAATGAAATAAAACCATTTAAAATTTGAAAAATAAATTTAAAAATCAGCCTCTAAATAAATATATCTGATGTTCTTTATATAGAGGACGTCCTGATGAAGATATTCAACGTTGTATTATAAGTGGTTTTCCATCTGAGAATGGGTAACGATTGGACCCCTACGTTGAGTATTTGATTGAAATTGTTTTCACTGACCCATCACGAAACATAAATCCTCAAAGACAGAAACCCCTACCATTATAATAATCATGGTTTTATGCACCCTTAAGACTTAAATTCCCTTTGATCTAGGGATGATTAACTTATGGTGTTTTTGAATTTTTATTGAGTAGTCGTGAAGTAATGCCCTTGTAGATAGTAACTTTATGACCTTGTATTATGAACTGAAAGGTTTGTGGTGAAAGTAGATTTTACAATGAATTAGTCTTTGAAAGTGGGATCTTTAACTTTTCAATACATATAATATAGACAAGATTTTGGAATTTTTTACACATGATAATTTTGAGAAGGTTAAATGGAGAGCAAGTTGTTAATGTTCAAAACTTAAGTGTCTGGATCAAAGGTCGATCTCAACTCTAAAATGACTTACTCAAGTAAAAGGTCCAATTTTTATGAAAGATTAAGTAATAAAAATATCAAAATGGCATAAAATATTTATGAGATTTTGTTGTTGTGACTGAAAAGAAGAAAATTTTTGGATTTCTTTGACAAAAAGATGTATTAGATTGTATGAAAGGTGTGTGTCCCTGAAATCCTTTGATTGATGCTATACTTTTCTAAGAATTATGTTTGAACTCTTTTATGATATGATGACAAACCCATTAACATTTATGAGGTGTGATATATATAATGTTGCACAACCATATGTGTTTTTGCTTATTAAAATTTTATATTTAAAAATTAAGTTTTATATCATGTATTTGCCACACATCAAGAAAGTTTTTACTGAATAAAAGTCTGTCAGTTAATTTACTTTAATGATAATAAACATAAATGGTGCATTACTAATGTTATCCAGTATATCTTTAATGTGTTATGATGAACATTAACATTTCACAATATCTGATTTTGTGCAGTGTATAATTTAAAAATGAGCATTTAAATCTCATGTCAGATGAATTAAGTGTTTTGAGCTGACAAAATAGACATTTAAATTTCTCATTGGATAAACAAATTTAATTTAGAAATAACAAAATGAACATTAAATTCTTCCCCTGAATAGATAAAAGGTATTTCAAATAACAAAATGAACATTCAAACCTAACATTAGCAATCTTCATGTAATCTAGCTATCAAGAACAAAATGAACATTATAACTTCACATTAACGAAAATTAATGTAGTGAAAGAAGAAAATGCCAATTCTCAGAGTGTTATGTCTGTAGGGATATAAAATGAGTTGTTAGTCAGATAGTATGGATAGATGTGGGTGATAAGCATTAGATGGCACAACATAAACACCGGTGGAATCTCATTATCACCTGTACAGCCTACCTGTGATTGTTATGAGTTACACAACCTCTTGATCTGCCTGTTTATGTGTATGGCGTTCCCCTTCAGTGCTCACACCTTGATGTAGGTCTGTATACTTTCATAGGTATACATGTGTATTCTTTGACGGAGGAATTCCTGTTAATGGTTAATGGCCCCTTTTTTTGTTGTTCTTTATTTTTTTAGCAGAAGTTTTATTAGGTATACAAAATTATGTATATTTATTCCTTGATGGGCATTTCTCTTTATGTTGTTCTTTGGTTTCTTTTTAGCAGAGTTGTCATACCTTGATTTAGGTATACAACGCTTTACCTTTATATTCCTTAATGGGCATTGTTTTAAGGAATTCCTGTTTATGGTCAATTTGACCTGTTTTTGTGTTGTTGTTTGTTTTGTCTTGATAATTGTATATAACTGTATGTGGGTACACATGTGAAACCGGTCTTCATCTTTGTTAGGTATGAAATATAAAACATCTATGATGACCGTTGTTGACACTGTTTTCTAATTCAATCTTGTTTCGATGCAGAAGTCATGAATGAATCTGTTGATATGTCATGCCATATCCCAACCATTGTACTTGTGTATATAGTGTAAACCAAACCACTTGGTAAACCAACACCTTAATTTGTCTGTATAGGTACAGGTGTTCAGTCAGCTTGCTACAGGTAATCCTGACTCTTTCAAGATTAGACCCCAAAAAAAAGCAAACCAATACCCTATCCTCATTCCATTTTTGCAGTAAACATTAGTGTTTCTTTGAGAGGAATTTATAAGTTTTCTAGATGAAAAAGGGGAATTAATTTAAAATCTTATTTCTTTATTCCACTGCAATAAATAAGTTGAAAAAATCCATAGAACTAGCTCTTCCTTGTTCATATTATTGTTAGTTTTATTCCATGTTCTCATTCCCAGTATATTTCTCTGTGATATTTCCCACAGAAAGCCTCTAGGTGTTGTAGTGAGCCCGCTGTGACCAATCGTTTATTGCTCTGTCTCAAGGTGTTGGATTACCGACAGGTAACTACAGGTGATATACAGCTGATTATCTTACCTGGATGTAGGCTTGGAGTCTACATTCTCATCTTTGGCCTGTCTTAAAATCAGTTGTCCTACTTCTGTTCCTGTTCACGACTTTTGCCAAAAATTGTACCCTTTACTTCTTGATAAAAAAAAGTATTTTCTCAGTTCATAGAAAGTTTGATTTTTAGAAGGTTTATGTTAGTTTCTCCCTAACCCTCAAGTCAACATATAATTTGTGCAATGAGGATATGCTCTCATTCATATTCAGAAGTTGATTTTGTATTTGTACATTTGCTCGTCCAATCCAGTTTTCATATCCTATAGCTTTGTCAAGCAATGAATCCTGTTAATAAATTAACTCCTGTTGTTTAGTGCTGATCAATTCAACTGCTTAGAGGTGAACATATGATTACTGGTACTCAAATGTGTGTCTATCCCTCAAATGTCATTCTATTATGTTAATAAATAGTTAATGAATACTGAAAACTAAACTTCTAATACAAGTAGCATATTTCAAGGAGCTAGGAGATTCCGGTCTCTCGTATGTTCTTTTTAAATGTTATCATACTGAAATCTAAACTTCTGCTACAAGTAGAAACATCATAGATCAAGATGAGACACTGTTACCTTTTTAGCCAACAGGGTCACTAAGATTTGTTGATATTTGATAGATGTTTTTAAAAAAAGAAATCTAATTTAAGCTATAAACTAGATGAGTACACATGTTCATGACCTCGTTATGTTCAGTAGAACTAATTATAAAATGTGCAAGCTCAACAGTTTACAGCATGTGCTCCCCTCTACTGGTCTGTTACATTAAACGCAGCCAAGCAGAAGTTTACATTAGGACGGTGTGAATATATGTCGGTTTATTGGCTACCATGCTGTGATGTAATCTCTTCATATTAATATCGCCCTATTAAACTGTGAAAACAGCCACGACAAGTTCAACTTGTGTACAAAATTGAATTTTTTTGGCATCTTAATGTTTAAATCTGGATCATAATGGTTTCATTAAGTATTATCCTTTTTAGATATTCAAGGATTTGTTACAAGGTGTTATACAGTGTAATTTATGGCAGGATCATTTAATGGAGGATACCAAGTTCCATATCAATGTTTATTATATAAAGGATTACCTTGGTCGTTACTGACACCTGTAGTACATTTCTTTAGGCTTTATAGCTTGGATAATGATGAAGAGATAAATATGTATATGCTCCAGATTTAAAACATATTAAGTTGCCCAGTCTTCAAATCATTTACAAAGTCTTCAAGCATTTACAGTGGGCTCGATCTTTCATGTCTGTGAAAAATTTAATGAGTTATCGTTATTAATAGGGCATGACTATGAAATATATTGTCCAATGTTTATGTTAAAGATCTCATCCATTGCATAAGGTTGTAGTATTTGCATAGGACATGTTCTCTCATGTGTTACAATGTACAATATCATAAGGTGGGGTGATAATGGAAATAGCCAAAAAAGAAAGGCAATGAAAACATCCCCTTGTGTGATTCCAAAATCAGTGCAAGTTTTTTATCATGTATTGTGCAAGTTAGAGAGACTTGTAAATTAATAAAAAATATCCTGCATGTTTACAGGTACATAAATGTCCTTTGCTAGTGATACATGTAGAGATTTGTACTATTCAAATGTAGGAGGTCTACAATGAACACCTTACCTTGTATTGCTAATTACAAGGCTCAGTTTAAGAGGTTCAGATGCCATAATTCCTCACAAATTCATAAATGTTTCGCAAAACGTTTTTCTTGGTAATAATCTAAATAGACATTTGTTTGTATTTGATATTCTGTTATCTGTCTGTTACCTGTCTACATTTTGACATGAGCTTCTTTACTATTTGTGTTTAGAAGAACCATGAAGGCAGTTTTATAGATAAACAACTTCTTTATACATAATGCAGAAAATGAAAGTTGTATATCCATAAAATTGCCTTTATCATAAATCATTATCACCTCAACTTTTCAGAATGGCAGTAAAGAAGTTATTAGGTATTGTGATTAGCTAATTCATTGGTTGTAGCTATCATGGGTAGAATAATATAAATAGACATTTTTTTACTCAATACCTTTTCCGTAATTTCTACAATTCGATGTCTCCAATAATTTTGGAAAATATGAGGGTCCAAGAGATTAAGAATTAACGGTGTTTATCTTCGTAATGTTACCAGCTTTTCAAGTGCTCTTTACTATTTGTGTGTAGGTACTAGCTAATTCAATGCTTGTAGCTAATGGACGTATCATACAAAGAATAACATAAATTAACATTTTATGTATCTTCCATTCTATTACCTGTCTACATAATGTTATCAGCTTCTTTAGTGCTCTTTACTATTTGTGTAGGTATCAGCTAATTCAATAGGTGTAGCTTATGGAGGTATCATAGTCTTACGCACAGACCCTTGAGCATATAATTCAACCCATGGAAGCAAGTCTAGATCTGGGCTGCTCTGAAAATCTCCATTTGTCTGAGGCTCCTTTTAAAAATTTAATAAAATAAGATTTTTACTAAAAAAAATTCAGAGACTAAATATAAGTCTAGAGGTATCATGGGGACAGAACAACTGATCTACGACTCTATGGTATAGACTGACCAACTGATCTACGACTGTATGGTATAGACTGACCAAGTGATCTACGACTCTATGGTATAGACTGACCAACTGATCTACGACTGTATGGTATAGACTGACCAAGTGATCTACGACTCTATGGTATAGACTGACCAACTGATCTACGACTGTATGGTATAGACTGACCAAGTGATCTACGACTCTATGGTATAGACTGACCAACTGATCTACGACTGTATGGTATAGACTGACCAAGTGATCTACGACTCTATGGTATAGACTGACCAACTGATCTACGACTGTATGGTATAGACTGACCAAGTGATCTATGACTCTATGGTATAGACTGACCAAGTGATCTATGACTCTATGGTATAGACTCACCAACTGATCAACGACTCTATGGTATAGACTGAACAACTGATCTACGACTCTATGGTATAGACTGACCAAGTGATCTACGACTGTATGGTATAGACTGACCAAGTGATATGGTGCCTCCCCTAATTATATCCTCTAATTTATTGTTCATGAATCACTGGGATTGAAAGAAAATACCTTGTATCTTTCTATTTTTATGTTCAGAACAAAACAGGGACCATCCATAAACCGTCTGGAGTCTCGGGGTCATTTGGTCAAATGGTCGTCCAATTTGGATAGAGAAGGGTCAGATAATAGACTGACCAGGCAGTGATAAAGTAACCAGTGCCCGATACTTTAGGTTGTGATTTAATGAGTTTCTCAGTGTAAACATTGTTGGTTGCTGTATTTAGTGATAAATTACTTGTTTTGTGAAGGGTTTGAGGGAATTGACTTGATACTTACAAGTCTGGTTGATTTGTTGCGTTGGCAGTTTAAATATTTTAGTCTGCATGTTACAAAATGATATATTATCTTTATTTACCTAGGTATATTATAAACTGATTTCAAAACTCAAACAAAAATAATTTACTTGATGATAAGCATATTGCTGTATACTTTTTCAATTGTTTTTATACAAATTTGTAAACATTTTGTGTGCTGCTTAATATATTGATTTATTATATTAGTTTGTGCCTTAATTTTAATCACCAATCACAGATAAAGCAATTAAGTTTGAATAATTAATATTCCCATACAAATGATAAGTAGGTTTTTAAGCTTTAATAAGGGAATTTAAAAGAGGTAAAAACATGTTTTGCTTTCATTTATTTCTTGTTTATACTGGATTTTATTTTGTTTATATAAATCTTCAAGCCGATATTTAAGAAATGATGAAAAGATGTGTTTCGTTTTTATCAAAGTTAACATCTAATAACATTTAGCAATTTATATTCAGTTACATCTCTGTGTGGTCTTAGTCAATTTATTTACAAGAAATGTTTTTTGGAATGGGATGAATAAAGTGAATATTATAGATTTTAAAATGTATTTTCATATGAATATCAAACTTTTATGCATCAAAAGTTTTGTCAAATGCAGTTATGATGTTTGTGTATCATGTCTAGCAAGAGGGATAAAAGGTCTTGACTTAATTCAATAGCAGTTTTTTCAATTTTTGAAAGAATTCAACATGTGCACATAGTTTGAAAACCATTTCTAAAAAGTAACTTTAATCTACCCTATAAGCTAAGAAATATAAGAATTTCAACGAATATGGCCACCATGGTTGAAGTATCAGGATCAAAGAAACGACATATTAAGATAATTTTTTCTAATTATACGAATCAAGTAAAAAAGTTCACAGAATTATTTAAGCTGAATGAATTAACATGTTGGGGTTTTTTTCACACTAAAAAAACAAATATTTTCACCGGATATGCATGAAATTGGCAAATTGTAGTAAATTTTATTATTTTTTAATTAATTCAGATAATGGCTGAAATAAATGCCCGAGCAGCACTACATTACAACTCAATCACGCACGTTTCATTTTGGTACATGAGTTCAGAACAGGAAATGAAATATAATGTAAACGTACCCATAAGTTGCTAATATGTAAACCATCCTCGCATCATGTTTGAACTCACGTCTTGACCTTTGACATCGGGTCAGCATATTCTGACCCTTAAACAATTTGCATGGCACGTGTTTCGAGTTGTTCCTTATGACAGAAATATGCTTGCACAGAGCCAATGTAATGAGCGTGTAAATTAGTTAAGTGAAATTTGTTGTACATCCTTGCTCCATAGTAATTATCTGTTATGAACGTCATTAGAAATAACAAACTTATTATTGATGAGGCCAACTTGAAATTTGAAAGTACAGTTTGAAGCATATATCATAGTTCTAAATTATTTGTTATATAAAAATTACAAAATATGATTTGCAAAACTTAAAAAAAGCATTTGAATGTGTATGTTATTCAAATCAACCATATATATGCTAGTATTTCTGATCATATGTTAGGATGATAGATTATGATTTATTTAGTTCTCTCATAATGATTGAAATTAATTTTTTTGATAAAATGATATTTTGAATTGTAATTTGTGCAACAGATTCATCAATTATATATTCTTATATATGCATTCTGATTGGTCCCCAGCATGTATGTTTTACAATCCTTGATAATTTAACATGACAATATCTTTAAAAATTTAATCGAGCATTTTCATTTTTTTTTTTTTTAACTTAAAAGTTGATCATAATGACCCAAAGGAATGTTTTAAAATTATAAAAGTATTGATATGAAAACACCTCTCCATATTTGCACACATGTTGTTTGCACTGATGGTGCAGAATGCATGTCTTAATTAGGCCACATAGATCCGATCTTTGGAAGAAAGATAAAAACGTGATGCACCAGGTGAAATAACTACAAGATGCATCAGAGAATAAACAATATGATTAGGTACGTAAACCCTCAGGTATTATATAGCTACATAGTCAGCTGACACCTTGTGCGTGAATATACATTGGTTACGTAGTTGATTATCTTGTTATGTCATGTTCATAACGCTTAGCTTTTATAGGCTGAACAACTTTTTGCTGTTATGGGTAATGATTATATAGAGAAGGGATTTGTTGTTTAACAGATTTACTCTCTTTTCATGGTGCAGTTGTCAATTACAATAATTTGATATGCCGAAGAAACCATCAAAAGCTGATAGAAGCTAATAGGAAAAGAGTATTGTGATTTTTTTTATTTGCCAAACATTTTCAAAGTATAATTTAACTAGATGATATATTGATGAAATACTAGTTGGTAAAGAAGCAACTCTTGCTTCAATAGTCAACAGACATCTTCCAAACTTTACAGAACATCTGCAAGAGATTCATTCCTCTGCTTGAGAAAGACAAGAATCTGTGTCAAAACGTCGCATACAATGAACAAAGAAGTTGTCATTCATATATTCCTCAGCATTAATGTCATTCCAACTTCTTAAACTTCTCAAAGAAGTTAAGAGATTCATTGTTTGTTGCAGTTATTGTATGACATGAATGAAAATCTCATAATGATGACCAAATAACAACTCAATTTCATCATGACTATCTTACCTTTATATAGTTTCAATTTCAAATGTATCAAAACCCTGACGTTCTGATCAACACTTAACATTATTCTCAAATTTTGTAAGGAGGAATTGAGGGTAGCTTCTTCATATTGAATGGAGGTTTGTCCATTGCAGTACAATGATTGACAGGGGATGTCAGTTGCACTCTTGTAAGAAGGAATCAAGTGATTGATCCCGAATGAAAGGAAATGGAGTTTTGACAGATGAAGTGCTTCAAGGCTGAAACTGAACCTAGACAAGTTGACACTGATTTCAGATGTCTTTCAAAAGTGGATTTCAATAGTGATTGGCATTTCAAGATGTTTCTTTCATTTAGAAAGAAATTTCAGATTTTATCATTGTGTGGTCAAGGATATTGGGTCTGAAATTGAATTGTCCATCTTGAAGGTTATGTTGGCAGTTGTTAAGGATTCTCTTTTCTTAAGTATAATTTAGCATGGTAATACAAAACAGCTTTTCAAGTATCAAATCAGTAAGCAATGTGATTTTTTGTAAAAAAAAAAACGGCATTTGTCCTTATGAAAATGATAAATTTTCTTTTGCTACTTTTAGTCAGCTGAATACCATTTGTTCATGAGAACTGGATGAACTTTGACTTGTCAAGGGTCATATAGAAAATACCTCAACCTCAAATACCGCAGAAATATCATAAATAGTTGTCCTGACAATCAAGCCTGCCCCTGTTCTGTGGAAGATGAATCTATCTATGTAGCAGTCTGAAGAGGAGGATCCATCTAAAGCCATCATGTAGGTGCACCAGGGCTTGTCCTCTGCCTGTCAAGATGGAGGTGTGACAGAAATACAAGTACTTAGTATTTTCTTGCAACAAAACCGTGACCGCTACATTGAAAAAGATTGAGCATCAGTCCTGTGAAGGCAAAAAAACCTGTCTACACAAAAACTGGAGATGTGCCTTTGTGACTCGTCAAACAATTCAATCTCCGTCTAATGTGTCGCGAACACGGCTGAACGACCGCAGATTTTCAAGCCGATATTGTGTACCTCTATCTTCGACTGGAAGAAAGGATCTATTAAGCAAATTCTAATATTACGGCCCCCATTCACTAAATTGCCTTAGATTTGAACGTGGGATTTAGTAAAGTGACGATAATGTATTCAGTGAAACCATAATAATGCGTTAGTGGTCATGTGAAGCGAGGGCGCCCTGTCACGGAATGACGGGTCCAGATTAGTCCTCAATATATATATATATACACGCAGGTGGTCAGTCAATGGCGAGATGAGGTGCTGCCCCCTATGCTAGTGTTCGCAGTCTTACATCAACAGATCAAACCTCATGTGGTTTTCATTCTTTGAGCGTGTCGGACATATGTTTGTTTTGTGTTCAATAGAGAAGAGAGTTGATATACGACATCATATTGATGTGTTAATCATGATGTCAGGAGACTTAAAATCTTCTCTTTCTTTTGTCAGTTAGAATAAGTTTCTTCGCAAGTTTAGGTGACTTTGGAAGTGAGATCATTAACCGCAATACTAGTTCAGTCAATTGTATTGCAGAATTTTCATTCAGTTGTTATTACAATAATAAAAGCAGGACTGACTAAATCAACTCTTTACTCTTACACCTGTCAGAGATAAGTTATGAATGTAAAATCAACTTTTAGTTTATTTGAACAACTAGATTGATTCTTAAATCGAATTCTATTCTAGCTACTCTTTTGATTTTTAGTCATCAACAAAGTACTGTAATCTACACAAAATATTATATACTTGAAATATTTTGATATCATATATTTTATTGCACTATAATTTGTTTAAATCTGCAGCAGCAAAAGTTCAAACTTGAGACAAAAAACCTAAAAGAGTATGCAATTTTCAGACTAAAATACTTCACTAATAAGCCTTATGAGTAAAGCTGGAAGGATACGTAAGTAAGTGTCTCACTCACACTTATAGGAAATACTTGCCAAGATTCTCTTCTTTGTTGGACAAGTTCCAAGAAAAATATATTGAAAATATTTGAGCTCACCTAATGTGAAGCGTGCTTGGTCGGTTTTCAGCAACTTGTAATTGCAGCTAAGCAGACCATGTTCTTTGAAATCTACCAGGTACATCAATATGATTGTAATGAATAAGATGAACAGGTCAATAAGTAATTATAATTTAACTATTTACTAGGTATATTATTTAACAAGATGGTGTAGAGTTTTCACTAGAACTCAATTTACGGTTTTGTTGTATGTATCTTGAGGAGCCAAAAACAATTAAAGAAAATTCTCTCTTTCTAAGACTTAAGGCTGTAGCACAGTAAAGAGTATTTGCTCATCACTTAGAAGGTTGGAGTTCAAATCTGACTATTGGAATTGAACATGAATGTTCACATAAAAGAGTATAAACATCCTTGTAATCCTTATTGCATGAGATTTCATTAAGTCTTTTAGCTAGGCAAATCCCTTTTTTATTAGTATTTGAATTCTTAGATTTTGTTAATATCTATTTATTTTGTCATGGATAAGAGTAACTGTAGCCAGACCCTAAAATAAAATGCAAGCCTAAGCAAGTTTATGATAAGACTTGAGAGCTCAATTTCTGAAAATGAAGAAATCTCAGTCTCCTTTTCATTATTTTTATTCTTCCAAATTTCAAATTTATTGGAAAAAAAACATCTAATTGTTAGACTAGAGTAACTGGTGAGGGAGTTAAGACCAAATTATTCTTGTAGCACAGGTTAAGGGTTAAAGTAAGTGTTGTTTATTCATCTCTCTGGTGTAGCTCACAGATGCAATCACTGAGTCCACTCAGAGAGCAAGTAGAGACATATGGCTCTGATTGACACCTGCCTTAGGTCTGACTTGATGAGGCCTTTCTAGTCTATATCTAGTTATCTACATTGGGTCAAACAAACATATATAGGTAGTAGATCAAGGTGGTCATAGGTAAAGCCTTGTTTATATTTTACATTTGTTCAAACGTACAAAGGTACTAGATCCAGATATTTATACTTTCTTAATGGGGGACTGAAATGGTCTATGGCCACTTTTGGGATTCATAAAAAGGGGCTTGCAATTCTAAAGAGGTTGAATATGTATTAAATGCTATTATGTCATGTACAGTTAATCTTTCCTTAATTGTTTTACACCCCCTCATACCTAGCATTAAGTCAAAAATATGCAGGTAGGAAAGTTCAGGTGTCGGTCCAAGTAGCAAGTCGTTACTGGTCTGAGTCGTTGTACTCTCGGGTATTTTACACAAGTAGGTCTCTAAAGTAATTAAGGTATGCAGGTAGAATAGGAGGTATCTGTCTAGGTAAAATATAGTTTTCAGGGGTTTAATTTGAACATTCTTTGTTGCAAGTCCAAAGTGATTCTAAATTGGTTTTGAATATACCTGGTAGCAGACACCAACGTAAGGTACACAGGTAGGATAATTTCAGGTATTTGTGCAGGTAGCAAACTCGTTAGTGATCTGAATTATGCCTGAATAAGTAGCATGTTTTTGGTAATCTATGGTGATTTCAGCTAGATGTAGTATGGCTTGGCAGCACGCACTCTCAGGTATTTTACATAGGCATAGAATGTAGGTCTCTAATGTAAGGTACTCAGGTAGAATAGTAAGTACCAGTTTTTGGTATCTGTGTCGCCAGGGGTTCGAGTTGAACTTGCATTATCAGCATGCATTCAATGAAGATTCTAACAGGTATTGTATGATCCTTGTAGCAGACACTTACGCAAGGTACACGCAGGTAGATAATTAAGATACCCATGCAGGTAGCATACTCATTAGTGATTTGAGTTATACGTTCATGATTTGCATATTTCTTAGTTATCTAGGGTGTTATCAGTTTGGTATATCTTGGCAGCAGGCACTTATTAAAGATTTTGGTAGCATGCTTTGTTGAACTTTGGATATAAAGTTTAGTAAGCACAGTGATTTGAGTAGTTTGTACAAAGTTCAGGTATAATTTAAGTTAAAGCAATATAAATATTAGATTTTTATGAACTTAAGTTCAATACATTATGTCGCACAGCCTCAAGAAAAATTTCGACATTAATAAATATTCAGAAGTGTAATTCTACCGGTAGCAACAAAAATAGTTTTAACTTTCATTGACTTAATTTTATTTCAGAGTCCAAGTGTTAGACTTCTACTTAAACTATAGTATTTATACATTGATAAAATTCCTTGTTTAAACATAAGAAGTGTAATTCTTCCGGTAGCTACTAAAACTCCCCCTGGTGGGAGCATCTGGCACTATTAGATCATGTGGAAGTGGCTCCGTGGTATGTTGGTACTATGGGATGCGTAGTATTTCCTGCATGTGTGCGTAGTAGCGTGGGCTTACTCTGTACTCGTGGAATGTGAAGAATATGACCTCAAAAACTGATATTATCGATTTTTATCGCAAATTTTCGCATTAAGAATAATCAGTTTCTGATTTTCTAATTTTACTACAAACCTTTACTAGCTATAAAGGTTGGTATTATTCTATTGGATAACAAAGAGGCAAGCTAGAAAAGATAGCGAAAAGTTCTTGCATGATGCAAGGCAGATTTAGATAAAACCATTTTCAGTAAATATTTTTGTTTCTTTCATGTCATTTATTTAGCAATATTTCAAAGATATTTTAATGCTTTTATGATGTTTTATCTATAGACCAACTTATAAGGTAGTGAATATAGAGCCTTAACTTTTTTGTATTGTATATAGCGACATAAAAATTAGCATGTTCAATATCATGTTGTCAAATAATTTAATATTAATATTCTAATTGTCATGAGTATTTTACTTGAAAAATTCAGCTGCAAAATTTGGACATTATTTGATAAAGAAGTTAATTGACAGTGGTTAATATCAAAAACTGACACACCTGGATCTGCCACTCATACCTGTGTCACATAGTAATCACTCTTTCCACCTGTCCAGAGCATACCTATTTCACTTATTGTTCATATTGATATTAAAGGGAAGCAAATACTACGCAGAGGATGATGGCTGGACTAAATATTGTCTATGGTACTCAAAGGCTCTCGAGGCTGGAGTCATAGAAATGTAGATTTCACTTTCGGACTTCTTCTTATTGAAATATACATGTCTACCTGAGCATCGAGCCAGGTACGCTCGTCAATAAAGCTGACCCCCCACAAAGTCTGGTGATCCTCCCGAGATGAACATATAATGGAGGTAGTGGACATATGTCTGGCGAGCATAATGACCGCTTTCATGGACAGACGACATTGTGAAGATTTTATTTACCCGGCTGGTCAGTAGTCAGTATTTATCTGATGATGGGTCCTGTCTAAATATTGTCCCTCTTCAGTGTCCACTCGGGCCACCTTATCACTGGACTGCGGTCAAACAGGCAGAGAAAGGTAGAGATTAGGTGTTTAGGCTGACGCTGAACGTCAAGTCTACCTAGCATCTTCCCTCAGATGAAGACTCTCTGGATTCAGGTTTTGTGATGAAGTCCTGTCACAGTTCATATCTTGATGGGACAAGATAGTTAAGATGTTTTGGAGTCTGAATTTCAAGTCTACTTAGCATCTTCTGTAGAATTAATACTTTTCTAATTCCGGCTTTGTGATGAAGTCCTGTCACAGTTCATATCTTGATGCTATATAGTTAAGATGTTTAGAAGTCTGTATTTCAAGCCTCCCTAGGATATTCCTTAAGATGAAGACTTTCTGGATTCAGGTTTTGTCATCAAGTCCTGTGACAATAAAGATCTTGATAGGACAATATGATTAAGATCTGTAGGATGATTCAGATTGCAAAATCCTCATTCTCTGTCTTTTGAAGACTGGCTTAGACTTGAACTCCTGTGAGTATACAGATCTTAAAAGGACAAAATCAATATCTTTAGGATGATTCAGATTGCAAAAGCTACCTTACATCCTCTGTCTTTTGTAGACTGGCTTAGGGCTTAGACTAAGCTTTGGCATGAAGTCCTATGACTATACAGATCTTGAAAGAATAAAAATGTTGAGTTTAAATGTAAGATATAGCATGCTTCATTTGTCAGTTAATATATTATCATATAATTCTTCCAGATATTTCAAAAGTTATGAACTCTGCCAAGCTTTGCTGGATTGTTTGTATGTTGATGATTTAATAAAGTATGTCTATGTTATTTCTGCTTGCAAAGCACATTCTGCAAGGATTATATGAATAAGTATAATATTTCTATTATTAGTGTTCCGTTTCCATGGATATGCATGCAGGAATGTAAATCTATTACACCTATTGAAATGGTTTTTGAGCATATTTGTTTAGGTTTTTGTTGTTGTTATTGCCTCAATATATAGAATGGTTTCAATGATTCACAGGAATCTTTCAAAGTGTTCAGAAAAATTTGATTGTAGATGATATTCACTGTGATATATTCATTCTGATTTTGATGCCTATCACTTAAAAAGACAAGAAAATTTATCTGTTCCAGTTTGTTAATTATTCTAATTAATCCTGAGAGAGCCTTGAGACACAGCGGGCTATGAGAACTCGTATCTAATTAGCGTCATATTGAGGGTTTCACTTGAGAACCATAACCAAAATATTATGAAAATTATCAAAAACATTTTCCAACTTATTATCTAAATATAATGAACATGTTTGAAATGACATTTTGTGAAATATGATCTGGTGCCCTATGGAGAAATACTTAGCAGTTGATTAGCAATCACACGATATCAGTGATATTTCCCACCTACTTGGGACACAGTGAGACTTGTAGGTTAATATCAATGGCGCCAGACTTTGGTAAAGCCAGATTGTCTCAGAATTGATGTAAAGATAGTGATTTTGAGCTTAGTTTTGTGATGATGTTCTTGATGAATTTTGAATTTGAAATATTGCCTTGTTGCCATCAGTTTACCACAGGTTTGCTTCAGAGAGGATTTTTTGTAACAGATTTTATTATTACAAATTTTATTATTAGTATTCACTGGTATTTGGTGAAGCTTGAATCTTCAATCCAAGAAATTTGTTTCGATAATATGGAATTAGCCATTTTTATTAAAGAAATAGCATATTTAGTATTTACTGGTATTTGGTGAATCTGAAGTATATCATCTTTCCTCACGTCTTCAATCCACATAAAAATTTGTTTAAAAAATATGCAACTAGCCATTTTATGAACATGGATAAAATTTCAGAAGGTAACTTAACCATTAGCAAAATTGGCTATTTCTTATCAGGAAATTAACTTCAAATAGTTTAGTAATGACTTAATGAAAGAAAGTAGATTTTATTTAGCAGGTACTGCTTTTAGAGCACTTTGGTTAAAACAGGAGTATAATTGAACAGTTAAACAGGTGAGTCATTACCTGAACTATCCTCCATTACCTGTTGACGAGCTGTACCATCAGTATCAGGTGTGGAAGGCTTACCTGGTGGAGAGGGCCTTTCGGCTTTCGGTAAAAATATCTGATAACTTACAATTTGATAATGTTTTCCCTTCAGGGCTGATAGCTGATAAAATCAGACATATTTTGGTGTCATAAAAAAGCAAATTCTTTTTGTGAAATGATTTTGTGAATGAAACATGCAATAGGTATTTGACAAATTTTGATAGGTCTTGATTCAGATGATTAAGAGATACCTACTCAAAGAGTTTTTTATATTTTTTATTTTCAGTGTATATGGTAGTGTTATTCCTATTTTAGCAGGATGCATATATATATCTTTTGAATTTTCTTAATATGCATGCATTAAAAAAAAGAAAATCTACAAATTCATATTCAAAATTATGAATTATTGTTTTCAAAATGAAAAAAGTAAAATAAAACACTTAATTTTGATATCCTATATTGAAAATACTTTTTTTTAAATTGTGTGCCACAGCAACATTACCTGAAAATTGGTAGCTCAATTTGGAAATAAAGCATGATGACAATACACCATATGCCATAGTTATAGCATAACACTACTGAAGATGAATAGTACACTGATGAACAGCAAAAAAAAATAAAAACATGGTCAAAAATCTGAAAAGTCGCCCTGGTTCCAATGTTAGGTGACCACCAAATACATATTTCTATATTCTCATTCATCGAAAGGTCAGTTTACTGTAATTTGCACATGGCAGCTGCTTAGTTTGCAGAGAAGGTGAGAGATGCATATATGAGTAAATATATATACCTACCCTATTGTTTATTGTGATGTCAGTGCTGACAGAGGTAAGTAAGAAGAATACATGCTGATATTTTTATTTGTGGTCCAGGAATCTGTTTCAACAAAAGAACGCCCTTAAGGCTCAATGGCCAATATGGTCTCCAGATGCATGGAGCATTTCATACTTATATACATCTACATTGTCAAGTACCACTGGGATCTTAAATCTTGACTTTGGGAGATGTCCTTGTATATGTTTTGAATATGTGGATATTCATTTTGGATTCAATTATCTGGGCTAACAATTTGGTGAAAACAATATAAAGGTTTCTGGAATAAAGTTTCTTT
This sequence comes from Steromphala cineraria, assembly GCA_916613615.1. Taxonomy (NCBI): domain Eukaryota; kingdom Metazoa; phylum Mollusca; class Gastropoda; order Trochida; family Trochidae; genus Steromphala; species Steromphala cineraria. The sequence goes on from OU744729.1 coordinate 1,662,317, forward strand.
TGCTGTTTGTTAAAAACTTACATTTCAACTGCAAGCTTTTCAGTTGCAATGCATTGTGTTCTAAAGCTAATTATGTTTGATATTCTTTGAAGGTTTGTATTTTATACAGAAGGAATTTGCTAAAATATTTCAATTATAAATGAGAAGCACTTTGCCACCTTTTCCAGTATTGTCTAGAACTGTAATTGGTATAAAATCAACTTTGAAGAGGTGGATTTATAAAAACTTTAACAAGAATTGTATGTGGGTTTAACTGCATACTCCCTGCCGTGGAATTTTGATATTAATATTAAATTTTAGATTTAAAAAATTATCTTTCATTGTTCAGTTTCTTTAGAAAATCAGCATTTTTTAAAAATAAAGATAAAACAAATTCCATTACTGAAAAGAAAGAATTGTTGATGTTAAATTCTCTAAATATTTTTTACTTTTTCTAGTAAAGCTGTCAATATTGCTGTCACTGACAAGTGTTGTACTCTTTAATCTTGAACATTTAAAAAAAGTTTGATAATTAGGTAAATGTTTACAATGGCAAGTGTTAATAGTGCAAACTGCAGCCTCGGCCTTTTATCTGAAAATTATCAAAATATAAATTTGTTTTAATGGCATATCTAATTTCATTATCCACCACATACTTGACAAAAGACAAGCCGTAACACCCTCAAGAAAAACATAAAATGATAACACCCCATTCTTATGTCATAGTAAGATGTTATTTTGTAATTATCGTATCATGACATCCATTATTTCTATAAGAATATGAGGACATTGTTTTCTTTTTGCTGCAGAACGTATATATACAGTGTGTACATTACACTTTCTTTTTGACAAGAATTAAAACTTCCAGGCCATGTTTTTGAGAGCACAGCTACCAAATTAATGACACACTCCATTTGCCCTGAGGGTAAACTTTTTATGAACTCATTGCTTTTCTTCCTTCTAAAACAAGAGGAAAAGTAATTATTTAAAAAAAGGAAGAACACTATTGTCATTGTTAGAATATGCTAAATTCCTAACAAACTAGAAAATTCCTTTTATGAATATGTGAGTTTTAAGGTTTACACTGTTAAATTGGATATAGATTGTTGGGTATATTTTGTTGTGCCCGTGAAGCACAGAAAGGGGTACATGCATAGGGTGAAAATATTTTTATTAAGAACCTTTAAATAATTCATTTTGGTACATGAAGTAGAAACATTCTATCGTTCTTCTTTAACATTTAAAGTTTAGACAGAAATTTAGACTAACATTAAGTCTCAGAAGAATTTTTTTTCAGTATTGACAACATTTTTAAACAATTCATGTATTATTAATTAATAGAATGGAACCCAGGAGAAGCTTTAACTTCAGAGTGATCTAGACTTGCTATACCTTTCTAGACTGGGTTGGTCATCAATTAATTAATTTTGCTTTAGAGTCTGGATAACAGACTAAGAGAAAAAAGTTGGAGATAGACTTCCAGCAATAAGGGTAACAACTGGTTCTGTAAGTAACAAGACAAACGTTCATGTACGGACATGAAGTTGTGAAAACCGTTTGACCACAAGGGCAACCACTGATCCCTGTTGACCCCTGTGATTGGTCATTTTTGTCCTTTGCTGACCAATCAAGTGAACAGTTGATGCATTGGTCAAGCCAAGGTAGCCTAAGTAATGACCATTCATACTGACCGGCAGGGATCCTCTTCTTTGGACAATTGAGCATGCCACATTTGACTAAACCTGCATTTCTATTCAGCCTTTGTCAGGTGTTGACAGAAGAAAAGTTTGGAAAATCTACCTGTCTCTATATGTGAAAGACTAAATACACGTCCGTGAAATCAGAGCTCCAGTATGCACTTGTAGATATACCTGGTGACCTTATAAGTAATACACTTCATGGAGCGTCACATGAACTGCATTTTCAGAGTCTCTCATCTGTAAAATAAGATCAAGATATTTCTCCTATTGATTAGGGAAATATATTTCTCTTCTTGTCTTCTTTAAGTGATGAGTGAGTTGAGTTTCATGCCACTTGGGCAATATTTCAGTCAAAAGCAACAGCATAGTGCATGATGCCTTATTGAAAACTGTATGAATAAAGTACTTATGTGTATGCCGTTGCCATTGTTCATCCAGTTATCTTATTACTATCTCACTGTTCATTACCAAACATACTTGATTGTATCCAAATGAAGTGAATAAAAAAACTTTCAAAAAAAACAAGTACTTATGTGGTTTTAGATCATTCTTTATTCTTAAGTAATCGGTGATTTATCATTTTGATCATGCTTGTTTTTGATAAATAAGAGAGAGAGAACATTGGTGACTATAAGATTAAACTTTTGGAACTTTATTACTTTATATTATATTTCAGATTCCAAATTTCTCCTGCAGATACTGATTATGCAAATAATTCAGATTTTTTGACATGTCAATCAAAGTCAATTTAATGAAAATAGTAACCAATTTCTTGTTTGACAGATGTCAGGTAAATGAGAAAAATCCATGTTCATCAATCACTCATCTGGTACACAAACATCAAACATCACTTTACTAATTTGTTTCTGAGGTGTGAGAATATATTAAGGAGAGTGAAACATTTCAAGAATAATCAAAGAGAAAGTAATGAGATTTATTTCAGTTCAATTTTTCTCAATAAATGAAAGTGTCAATTATTTAGAGTAAACTTATCAAATATAAAGGAATCAATTGATATAATCAAATTTAATTTGACATTTGATATTCCCTTGTTCTGCAGTTGTCCCAAAGGTGTTAAACAAATTAAGATTTTAATGATCTGCTTAATTGTTTGTGATTTTCAATGTTCACACCAATAATAAGTTTGATATTAATCTTTTACCTCTTCTAGTTGAATTCAGATTTAATTAACCTGAAGCAAAAGGAAAATAATTAGCTTTGCCTTTGAAGAAATTTATTTGAGAAATGAGTCTTAATAAGTAAAGTTCAATGGTCATTGTATTATGTCTTTTGGTGTTAACATTTACAATTCCTTCAAGGCTTCACATTTTGATAGATAAAATGGAGAGGATTTGCAGTTAATTTGCTGTTTTATTACTACTTTAAAAATGATTTTGTTTTACCTTTTTGGAATTAAAAAAATCCCAGCCTTCCAGATGCTGATATTAGATTTTGTGCCATAAGTGAAACAGATTTCAAAAGCAATAAAACCCTGATGACAAGATACCACGAACTGCACTGCAGTCATAACCTCTAGAATTGATGACACTCTTCAGTTTTTTATGGTAACAATCAGTATTCTTTCATCTCTAAATCTCCTTAGGATGTTTGATAATGATGAAGTCCTATAGTAGTATTTTACTGCCCTTTTCAGTATGGCCTATGTCATAAATAGAGTGGGAGATTTGTATTTAACATCTTCTACTGCAGCCAGACAGCAATGTGTGTGATCTCGGTCCAGACCCTGTTATTACCTGGGATTTAGATGACAATTCTGTCTCTAATCTGTCAGCAATCTGGGGCCAGATGTTGGACACCCTTAGGGAGCAGACGGAACAGTTGAGGAAAATCCTCCACTGATGATGGCCCTGGTCATAAAAGACTGACAAAAGACATAAACATGGAAGCAAGGGGGCGAGAGCCTTGTATGTTTGTCTTGACAACAAACTAGCCGGTTGGAGTCAGTCATGCATCAAAATCATCACTGGGCGTCCTGAATGGAGGATCATCTAAGGAGGGAAGACCAGCGGCGGAAAATTGTAATTGTCACCTTTCTTCCATGTTCTTTAGCAGTGTCCAGCAGAGTCTAAGGTGGTAATGGTCACTTAGTGGTCGTCGCTGACCCATCACATGTTCTCTACATGCTTGACCAGACTGGTAGTGTCCGAACATTTGACATCTTAATAATCTGACAGGATTCGCTGGAAATGGGGTGAAAGAAAATAAATGCAAGGTTTGGGAAAACATCAGAGTTTTTTCTTATTAAGGGGAATGTATGAGGTGTGAGGTCCCTGGTGGTTGTAAAGCTTCTGGAACAACATTACAGGTTCTTCTTCTATGCCGTGATGAGTTCGGTGTGAGGTCTTTATTTTTCTTAAAGAGAATTTTACAAAATCTAATTTTCTTTCATTGTTAGATTGAGCACTTAGAATGGCATGTTTTGTGATGACATTCACAGAAGGAAATTATTACCAGAGTGTAAGACTGTTTCTTATAGTTTGGCAGATTAAATTATGGGGAAAGTGCATATCATAAATTGGAGACTGCATATTTATTCCATTACCTCCCAAATTGACAAAATTCTTCATGGTATGTAAATGATATTCCTCAACTCATGTAATTTACTTTCTTAAAAACTTTATTTCCCTGATTTACTGCTTGACTTGGAAACAGACAGGTTAGGTCTAGCTGACTGACAGGAAAATAATAACTTCCCTGGTTAAGTTTTTCTATCTCCTCCGGCTGAAGAGTTCTGTCAAGGGAGACAATCTTATCTATGGGTCTTATTTCTATTTTACCATGGGCATGTGTCATACCAAGCAGTTTCCGTTTGTCAGTGTATCCTTTTTCCTTGAGATTTCCAGCTCTTTAAAGCAAACATTGTGTTCATAACATGCAAGTACGGAAACCTGCAACTTCTGAATCATTCAATTTTAGAACTCAGCTCACTGAGGAATATACACATACAACCAATCCGATATTTCTCCAATGCCTCCAAATATGAATTCAATTTGAATCTTTAATAAACGTTTCTCACGTTTACTTCTTTCTTTCTTCATCTAGCATGTCTACCAGGAATTGCTTTTCATTATGGTAGTTAGACTTACATTTTGTCTCAAAAGTATTTTTTTCCCAATATTGACAATATTTTTGGACAACAAGGTTTTATAACCAAATGGAGCCCAGAAGATGCTTTAACTTCCTAAAGCTGAGTGATCTAGACTTGCTATACTTTAGTAGACTTGGTTGATTGTCAATTGAAATTTTTGCTTAAGGATCTGGATGACAGACTATTATGTAGTTTGTTTTGATTAGGGTCTTTAGGGAAACATTTATTTTGATAAGGTTGTTGAGTGCAACATTAGATGGGACACATATATAAACCTCTTACTTTACTGACTTAATTGTTTCAATTAACACTTTAAATGTCCTAGAACCTGATCTATTGCACAGAAAAGGTGATATGTTGAGATTGACAATATGTAAGAATATAATGATATTTAATCATAAATTAGCATCAACATATATTCAAAATCCAGCCCAAATGAAGGGTAAGAGTAGGCTCATGGCTGAAGAGCAAGCTACATGTATATGTACATGTACACCGATCTGACGTTGGTTAACCAATCTCCCCATGACATTCTCAAAATACCCTCACATGTTTCACTCAAACACAATAGGAGTTGTGTGGACAATGCTTGCATTTAATCTTATTGTTGCTTGCATGGTGATATTTTTCATCAAAGAATACTGTTTCTATTCATTTAAAAGTTCTTTTGGTTAGGAAAGCAGTATATTGCACCTTTTGCACATGTGTATACCTTCTGTCGGCATTTGTGGTTTGTTGTACGGAAGCCTGCACCTGAATGTGAGATATGGAGCTGACATTTTGCCAGGGGATGCATCAAGACCACAGCATTCTTCTGCCGCTGCCATTTCTAAATGATACTTTCCCAACACCTACTTATCTATGTCCATTACACTCAATCAACACCAAGTGGTAATCCGTTACACATTGGAATATCACAGACACGAAGCACTCTGTGATCAACTACTTGTGGCAAAATATCAGAAGAAATAATGTACTCATACGCTGCACTTGCAGAGATATAACAAAAGAATAACAAACTAACTTGATGCACTTTCAAAGTATCTGTAGGAACATTCTGTTTGTACATTCATGTCAGGAATACGAGGTCACCCATTCTGTTTTATGGTTGTAAAATCTTGCCCCAGTTCATCAAAACTTGGTCATGCCGGAAGCCTTGAGTGACAATTAGTGTAATTATGATGGCAGACATTTTTATTGTGGCATGTTAACACATTTTGAGTCTCTGTTCACCCCTGTGTGAATACTAATTGGAGTTTTAGAAAAAGAGCAAATTAAGGGAAATTTCATTTGGCATAATTATGATCAATTGGGATGATGTTTTTGGAAGGCTTTTGATTGAAAATGAATTGAAGTTCATAAAAAAATATTCATTTGAAGTTGACCACCAAAGTTTAAATCAATTTTCAACATCATTACAACTTGCAGCTGTTTAAGCTTTAATGAATGGTTTTGTGGACAAACGTGTTGTTCAGAAGATTAACATGATAATCTCTCCCAGTTTTGCTCTTTTTGTTAGCAACTGCAAACAACCCTTCCATTAGTTTGTAAGTGATCCCTCTGCACAAATTGGAATATTTTTAGAATAAAGCCTTCTGCACATGACCTTACAATAGCTCTGTCCTGCACTGGTCATGAGGCTATTCAGAGATTACCGAGTCTCATGATGGCGGCCATGTTTGAGGTCAGGGAGGTTGGGTTAGGTCATGTGATATGAACTCTTGTGTCAGGAAGGTGTGAAATTTCTCACATCACCATTTGTCCACTTAACATCCAAATTAACATGTAGCTGTCTCCAGCTCCGTCTGATAGCGGCCATGTTGTCATCACCATGTGACTGTGATCTTGCATCAATTACTGGCAGTCAGATTTCATCGAAAATTCTTTGAATTTTGTGCAAATTCCTTGGATGTATTTTTGTGGTTATTAACTTACCTAATGCTTTCAGGCACATGGTTGCAGGGTTTAAAAGTGTTAATTTGATATTTATTTAAATTCTCGTCATGTCTGATGTTAAATGAGGATGTGGAGTCATGTTAAATGTTTTTCTGACACTTGCCTTGTAGTTAAATTCAAACAAAATTAACATTTTTAAATGTGAATTACCAAGGTCTGTGCCTAACCCCAAATAATCAGAATTAAAATTTCTTTGCTTTGCTTGATAAGAGTATCTCCAATTGAAATTCCACACATTTAGTTTATTTATTTCTCACATTCTTATAAATTGTACAAGAATTACTATGAATTTCATTGTAAATGAAGTACTTAATTGTTAACTCCAAAAATATTAATCAAATTCTTGAGTGTGGTGAGCAAAGGAATGAATCAGGAATCTCATCTATTTTCATAGGTTATCACAAATTTACCAGTGTGGGAAAAACATGCTCTGGTGCTCAACTCAACAAAAAATTAATAAAAAATCTTTGAGCTTTCACCTTCATTAAAGATTTCACCAATTCATATGATAAATTCATTCTCAGGTCAATATTTACCAACAGCAATGTCAATCTTGGTGTCTGATAAATTACTTTCCTGCAAAGTATGTCCAGAAAATATAAATCTCCAATAGCCCTGATCATAAAGCATATGGACTGCCATCTATAATTGCATATCCACACTCTGCCTGTAGTTCACCACCCAAGAACTGTTTGTACAAGCAGCGAGCCCCGAGAGTCCACGTGGCTGTCATAAACTGGTAAATACTGATGGCCACCCCTCCTCCATACCGCACAAACAATGCAGTAAGAAAACAGCCCATCCATTTAAAAAGTCATGACATATGCTGGATGTATTTTGTCTGGAAATTGAAGCAACCAAATACATCAGATGGCTCTGTATGGGAGAGCTTGGAGTACCTGATTGTGTTTGTCTGCAGGAGGTTTGTGTTGTTTTGTCCTGTGATGTTGTTGTTATTTCTTTGTACCAAAGAGGTTTGATTGACTTGGATGTTTAGTCCAAGTGCTTATGGTCTTCAGTGACTATTGGATACATAAAAGTGTGTAATAGCATTTTGGTTTGCTTTGTATTTGGAAGATATTGTTTGTTTTACCTTCTCTCACGTATGAAGAGCTGCTACCATGACTTCCAGATATACTCAAAGGTTCTTTCATCACTATCAAAATATCAAAACAATTTTCAAAGAGAACCCTGAATTTATCTTTAAAACAAACACAATGATAACTTGAAAACAAAAACATGTAAGGGCATGTTACTGATGCCTTTGATTATCCTTAATCATTCATACGTTGTCTACAACCCGTGTATGTAGATTTTGAAACAAATATCACTTATTGCTTAAAGAACATCCACAACTCACCAAGCATCGCCAAGATATACTGGCTGCTATAAACATATAGCTTTGAAATACCTCATAAATATATGTACTACACTAATTGTTCTGTGATATCCTCTTGTTGCACCATGCTTTGAAATACTACATATATATATATATATATATAAGAAAGAGTAAACATCAGATGGTTCGGACTGGATCAATCTTCTTTAATACTATGAATTCATTTCGACCATTATGTGGGTCTTGTCAAGTATGATTACAAATGGAAGGTTACCTTGAAATGAATTCATCGTATTAAAGAAGATTGATCCAGGCCGAACCATCTGATGTTTACTCTTTCTTATATACAACCTTTCTTCACGTGAGAAACCAACTCTCCTTATTCAAAATATATATATATATATAAACTACATCTAATTGTTCTGTGGTATCCCATTGTTGCACCATGTACTGTCTAGTAGACTCAAACAAAAGTTTAACAATTCCTTTAATTCCTTGACTTGAAAGTTGAGGTTAAGACGTTGATATATGTGTGACATGCAATGTACATGCAGTGATATCTCGCTGGAGTCTGTTGTCTATTTCTCCATGTCTATGTCCGCGGGCTCGTATACCACATCAAAGAGAGGCTAAAGACTTGTTTATTGAAACGTCTGTAATCAGCAGCGTGGCTCCTTCAGCTGTTATTGTTAGGATGTATATCTCCTCCTGCCCAATCAATGACGTCTTGTTCATATCACACGTGTGGTTATCACAATACTGCATGTCCATATCCACTGGGTGTCTATTTCACATGTGTGATGTTTGCAATGCAATGCATGTCTCAAGCTACCCAATTACAACTTATAGAATTTTTCACATTTCATTTGTTTATATCAGTGTGCCTCCAGCAGTGCTGAGATCATTGAAACCATTCCTGTGGTTCTAAACAAAATGATTTTGAGAAAAAATAATCAACTTTCTATATAGTTATTCACATATATTTTTTAGACATGTGTTCTTTTTATTAGATATTTAAGATGGTACAAGATCATGAAAGATAACCTACCAATCTCTCCATATCATGTCACTCTTTAAACAACACCATCAAGATTGTTGATGTATTAACCTTATCTAAACAACAGTCAACACCCTAATTTCTTACAATACAAAGCTTTTAAAAATATGTTAATGCTTTTTAAAAATTTAAGCAAATAGCTTTGTTGAGACAGATTTCAAATAAGAAGATCACTATAGATGTAAATAAGGCAATATCTCTGAGAGACTGTGTGGGGTGGTTGCCCCTACCAGGTAACCCTGATTTGAAATGTAGATTTATTCCCTTTAATCCGTTAATTCTTCGAGGTTCCATGTGAAAGCTGTCATGTCTACCTTCTGACCTAGAATTGTCCGATTTCCACACAACATCTACCCGTCCACCCACACCGCAAAACATTCCACGTTATCAATCTCACAGCGGTGCAATGTCCTAAAACAAACCTGTTACACACACTCTCGTAGCTGGAAAGCCTGGTAGTTGTGGATTAGCGGGATTAAGAAATCGTCAGCGAGGGATTAACTCTCTAACAAACCAAGTCACGACCTCTGACCTCCCATCGGATCCACGTGTCAGCCTGAACACCTTTCTGAGAGCACATGTGTCTGTTGTTGGGTACTCATACATCTGTCTTGTCACAAGTAATCACTGCTTATATGCAAGTCAAAATAAAGTCATGACAGCAATATGTGGTCTAGGTTTAGTTGTTTGTAATCTTGCCTGTCCATGTTTCTTTGGACTGCTTGAATTAATTCTTGGTTTTGCACACAAATGCGGTCTTTTAAGTTATTGATTTATGACTGATCAGGCTTTTAGAAATGTTGATATAAATTTGAATTAAACTTTATGATTTTGATACTTATTTTCTTTAAATAAGGTTTTTGATACCATAATACTATGAAATATGTAGAAATATACTTAACTGATTCACATCAGTCTTGTTTTACAATTTTGTGTCGTTGATTTAAAACTCTGATTCTTGTCATACTTCATGAATACTGACAAATAGGACATTTCTTCACAGGTGCTTTTTCTTTTTTGTACTCTTTGCATGATAGAAAAAGCAAGTTCAGTAAAAAATATTTCAAAAATTTATTTCAAATATTTCAAAGGATTTTTTTCTCAAAAAAAACCCTGAAAACAATATTGTAAGTTTATTTTTTTGCAAAACAGTTGGTTATCACACAAGAAGAAGGTTGAAAAAACTGTCACCTTGAGCAAAAAACATATTTTCTGTCACTGCTCATTATAAAGTCATTTATCTTGGGAAATTTTCTTTTGCATTTTGGGGAAGAAAATTTCATTTCATTTTCAAACTACGAGGTAGGTATATTTACCCTGTAAAAGAATGCATTATTATGCAGGCATCTCCACATATTTACGCATATAGTTACATTTTGCCTTTGCCTTTGTTGAATGTTACTTCATACTTGGAAACAACTAAGAAAGCAAAATGCAGGTGGCCATTGTATCTTTATTTTAAACAACCCAAACTTTCAACTTTATTCAAGATATATTTGTTTTAAGAGAAATGACAATTGTCAGATATTTGTTTTCATTTTATGGTGCATTGATGCAATTACCAAGAGAGAATGGGGTAAATTGAAAGTTTCATGGAATGTTTTGTGTTCAAAATATAAATCAAGTCTTCAGATGAATGGGGCCAACTGTCAATTAGAGATAAAGCCTGTCCAAAAAAGTTATTTGAAGTTGATTGCTATAGCTGTAGAAAGCAGACAGATTGACAAAGACTGTTGTAGTCTTTTGTCTTAAACTCATCAATTAGCCGATGATTAATTACCTTCAATGATTATATCCCAAAACACCTACAACCCATTACCCCTACAGCCCAGTTCCCCTACAGGTTGCTCAAACAACACAGTGAGTTACCCTTCTGGCATAATAGACTCGCCCACAAGTGATTAAGTATGGAGTAGATTTGTTTGTGCGAGTGGTTGAGCAGAAGGAATTACAGGAATTAAAGTTAGAGATGGATTATGAATCAAAGATAGAAAACTTATCTGTTGAGAAGGTATATATATGTTACAAACAAACATGACACATAGGAAAAACACAAAAAAAAAGATGGAGAAAATTTTCGAAAATGTTGAACATAGACTTCTTGAAGATATCATGTCCGCAAGAAAAACACAATCAAAACCACAAAACATAGATGAGAGAACAAAAGAACAAACCAAAACTCAAAATACTGAGAAACACAGACCGCCAATCATAGGATTGTCAAATATCAAATTTGTGTACATCACTCGAAGCTATGACAACGAAATGATTACAACACTACTTAGAAACCAACGAATTGATCACACAAAATCAATCAGGATATAGAAAATCCTACAGCCCTTTATATCGATCTCTTAGAGATGAATAATTGTTGTTTCTTGTTTTAATAAGCTAGAAGGTTTTAATATACTACCGCCAAACGAGCAGTTTTATGCCATACTCAACAATCCCGTTTTAACTTTTGATAGTGCCAGGGCCTGTATTGTATATACACAAGTGAGACAAAATAAAACAATCTGTCTGTCTGTCTGTCTATAGCACCACTGACCATATTGTTAGATTACAACACTCTATCAGACAAGCTCAACAAAATAATAAATTCACTACATCAGTCTTCCTAGACTTTAGTAAGGCATTTGACATGCTCTTGAAAAAAGGCTTGATACAAACAGTTAAGAAAAAGGACAAAAGGGGAAATGTTAAACTTTATAAACGACTTTATGTCAGACAGAACTATTCGTCTTAAAACAGATGATCAAATATCAGACAACTATAATTTAGAAAATGGAACCCCACAAGGAAGTATCATATATACAACCTTGTTCAATATTATGATAGATGATCTATTTCACAAACGACCCAAACAAGTGAACACCTCACAATTCGCTGACGACGGGGCCCTTTAGGTCAGTCACAAACATCAACATGTTACTGCAGAAATATTACAATATGACCCGAAACTGGGGATTTCAATTATCCACAAGCAACATTGTATCGATTCTCTTTCGGCCAAAATTTAAATATGTAAAAAAAATTATATTTAATGTTTAAGTACAACATGTGAAAGAATGAAGATATTTAAATGTAAGTATGTATATATAGTTATATAATATAAAGTATAAAATGAATGTATGTGATGAAATGTGAAAGACTTAAGATATTTAATGATAATGATATGATAAATTATATGTCTCTCTATCTCATCAAAATATCAAACTGCTAACTGTCATGTTCATGTTATGTTCTGGGCCAGTCCATTATTGTCAGAGGTATCAGGCTTGAGATTAGCAGTGCAATGGACCATAACTTTGTTGTTATAAGCTGTAGGGGAAATGGGTTGTAGGGGTTTTGGGGTACTACCCCTTCAACACCTTAGGCTGGCCAGGTTTGAAATTCTGGAGAGGATGTCTCATTTAGTAACTTTGTGTCTGGTTGTTGGAATTTATCTCTTTCAAAAACCTTCATGCACTTTACTAGCTCACTTTTTCTGTATTCATGAGCAGATGTTCTAGAAGAACATAAGAGTATCATTTCAAATTTAATGTCTCAAAATATCTTTGTCTTAGGGATTCTTAGGGATTCAGGAGGAATATATTGTTAAAGAAGGAAATTTTTTCACATAGACAAGAAATACCTATATATTCAAGATCAAGAAAGGAGGAAACATATAAATGCAATATTTACGGGATGCTTTTATTATTAAATGGTTAACTTTAATTCCCTTATCACACATGAATTTATATTCATATAAGAAAATCTGTTCCTCAAATTAAAAATTTATCAGAATTCATTGAAAGAGTCACATAGGATTCTAATGGATATAATGAAAACTCCATATGAAAATTCCAGCATATATCCAGCATATGTTCCAAGTAATTAGAAAAGATAAAAATGACTTATTTTAAAAATTAAGATCTACAAAATTATTATGAAAAAGGTAATCATGAGAAGTTCAGAGCTTTAAACATATCATAGTTGTAGATATCAGTAAAAATGATAAAGACGATGTAAGTGAGGAGAGATGGAGCTAGCAGGAGAAGGTCAGCTTCACCTGTCGGCATATATCTCGTTAGCGGTCAGGTAGATAGTCAGACCGGTACACCTGTTCCGATGCTTCATCTCGTAAACTTGTCTCACCAGCCGGTAAAAACCAACCTGATCCTTCCATGTCCATTTCTCAAGCTGTTGAAAGTCTTACAACCTTCATCAGGCCTAGAACAAGTCTCAAATAGACCAAGGGCTCGAAGAAATGAACTTCATCACCCATGACCGATTCTCAAGCTGGCAAAAAGTTCTTGTAAAGGAAGAGTGGAGAGAGTTCTTTGGATATACGGCTGTCTTGGTACAAAGGTCTTTTAAATGGAGAATATGTACTTCTTTTATTTTGTACTTTTTGTGTTAATATTACACTTTAGTATAAGCTTTGCATATTTATTATCCATTTATTAAACATTTACTCTAAAAGTTCTTAAAAAGGAAGAGTGATGCGATTCCTCAAAAAATATACAGTTGTTCTGAAAAATGGTCTTCAAAAAGAATTGAAGCCTTCTATAAAGAAATATATTAGTTGTCCTTGTAACAAAAACTACTCTCAGTCCTATGATTATTATATGATGTGTTAATAAGTAAAGATGTTTAGGTTATATTAGCCAATTAGGCCAACAAATTTGGTATCTATTCATACACCATGACTTGATTTTCTATCTAAGCAATCTGTGTCGTTGATGTCATTTGCTTCAAAGTATTGCATATGCCTTGATAATGTTTCAAACATTTATTACAACTTTACTATAATATCTGTTTATCACGGTAACTGGCAATAGAACATAGTTGTACGTTGATTACTTGATTTCATCAAGTCGTTAAATTCTTCCAAATTAACGACCATCCTAAATTAAAGCAAATCTGTACCAATGTCCATTATTACAATCGATACTTTTGACTATCAAAACCTTACGCCTGATGGTATGAGGATAAGTTCTTGAAATATTGTAAAAATTAAAAGAAAAGAAGTTCTGCACAATGACTTAATTAATTGCTACTTGACCTAAGTAAATAAGCTACCATGCAAAGCCTTAACCAGTCTGGGGAATCCTTGTAACTCAATCTGGATCTTGTTTTTCTACTGACGTAGAAGTGTTGGTTACAAGAAGTAAATGTATCTGTGTTTGGACTGCTACCGAATTACTGTATCTTTTACAGGTGAGCTTCTCCACACGGCTACTGCCGCTAGTTGATTATCTACCTGTATTATCTACCTGTATTTAATATGCTAGGCTATTGTTCTCTGGGCCTCGGTACCTCCTTGTGGTCATAAAACATCTGCAGTGAAAACCTAGATTCTTGCTGATATGTAATCCCTTAAAGATAGATTTCAAAACGTCTTAATTTGGAATTCAATTTCATTGATGATACAATTGATAACTTAAGATATAGAAATTTGGTGACTGATTTGAGAAAATGTCATTTTGAATTATTGATTTAACTCCTCTTCTTCTCTTTACCTGATAGATTTTAAATAAAAAAGGGAAAATATCTATAGGTTTCTTGTTCGTGAAATTCTGAGTTTTTCACCCAAACTTATTTTCAAAAGTCTTTCAAAGTCTGTTCTTTCTTTTTTCTTTTTCAATAAAACACTTTTACACATTTCATATTTATTTCATATGTATTCAAGGAGCTGTTTTTTCAAACCATCTGGTTTATATGATTCTGTTTGCATTTTTTGTGGGTGTAGAAAAAAGGATCTAGCCTTAAACTTGTCTTTCCATTATAGGCTTAGTTTGACCTTCAAGAGTCCTCCTAAACCTTCCCCTTTATCTGAATCTTTATTCAGAGCATGTAAGATTATACTTCTTTAATTATCATTCCTCCATTACAAAACCACTAAATGTCACTACACGTCTTCCAAGTATTTTTTGTCCCATTCACAATCGGAAGCTACGTTTCTTGCGATCTAATTCTTTTACCTGAGAATGTGGGATCATCCATCTACTTTGCCAGCATGTATAGCCTGTTTCTGGTAACAATCCACATAGAGCCTCATCCGTTAAATTTGAATTATTATCCCCCGCCAAACGTAGTTGGGGGGGATATTGAAATGGTCTCCGTCCGTCCGTTCGTCCGTTCGTCCGTCCGTCCCGATAATGTTTCCGGAACACAACTCCAAAACGGTGAGACCTAGCTCGACAAAATTTGGTATGTGCAATGGGCATTATGTGGAGATGTGCCTTTTGGGGTTTTCAACTTCTTTGCATTTTTATTTTTACCCGTTTCCATGGAAACGTAACATAGGATTTCGTTTCCGGAGCACAACTCCAAAACGGTTAGACCTAGCTCGACAAAACTTGGTATGTGCAACGGGCATCCTGTGGAGATGTGCCTTTTGGGGTTTTCAACTTCTTTGCATTTTTATTTCCTCTTTTTCTCAAGGAGCATCAGGCCTTAGTAGAAAGCTAAAACTTTCTGTGCAGTCTCCTAAGTTAGATAAAGAGGATAAAGAGTAAGGGGGGAACCACATTTGCCACACCAATAAGCACAAATGATATGAAGCCTGATGAGTTACAGAGCCAATGGCTCTATTTTTATTTTTAGCCGTTTACATGGAAACTATTCTTAAGATTTTGTTTCTGGAGCAGAACTTGAAAACCTTGAGACCTAGCTCAACCAAACTTGGTGTATGGATCAATCGTTATGTGTAGATGTGCCTTTTTGGGGTTTGTACTTGTTTGGATTATCATTTTTTGCAGTTTCTTTGAAATTGTAAGTTGTAACAATTTACGACAACAGAAATGGGAGATACCTAAAATTCAAAGTCATGATTTTTTCGTCAAAATATTCCAAATGGCGGGGGATATAGACGACTCTGTCTGCTTGTTTACATTGATACAATTTTATGTTTTTGTTTTTTTTAATCGTTCTGTCTTTAAGCAAGTGCATGTATGTATATAGAAAATGTGGTTGAGCTAGATCCTTTACTGCCTTATAATTTTGTGGAAAATCCTTTTAATCACTATCCCTCTTCTTTTCAATATATTTTACTTTCTTTTCCAATAATATTCATAATTCAACAATTTTATAACTTACTTATTATCAAAATCTTCTGTCTTTAAGCAAGGGCATGTATCTAGAAATTTTGGTTGAGCTAGATCCTTTACTGCCCTAGAATCTTGTGGAAACTACTTTTAAGCATTATCTCATTCCCCCTTCTTTAACATATTTTTGCTTTTTGTTCCAATCACCTTTATTTTGTTACCATCTTCTTCTGCTTATATCTGTCTCTGTGGTAATGACCTAGATGATGTGGTAGTACTTCTACATTTTTTGACCCAGTCTTTTAGTTCTGTGGCACCGTGGTATTTACCAGGTATATTCCCCAGAGAAAACACGATCCCCCTTCGGATTTTATTGTTTTCTGGAACCTGATTTCTCAGCCTGACCGTCTACCAAAGGTATGCAGTGTTTACCATCTAAACAGCCCCCCAACATCAAACTGCCAGCCATCTTACGAGTCCAGTTACTCCAGTCACTACCGGCTATCGTAGGTCATCTCTGACTCAATGTGGTCAGTTTCTTAGATAAGTAGGGCTTGATCTACCTCAAGGGACTCGTGTGGCATTTTGCACGTACAGTTAACATATTGCTTGATGGATTGTTTTCAATGTCGTTGTTTTTTGCTCGACAGCATGGGTTTGGTTGGGAGGTTTATGTTTCTCTTGTCAATATATATGCTTTTGCTTTTTAGATTAAAAAAAATTTACACAAAAACCTATGATAACACAAAATTCGGCCATTATTGATGGTAATGCTGTAGGAGACTAAGAAAAGTGTACATTGAAAAGTATCCTAGAAAGTTTTGAATTTAAATTCTTAAAGAGGAAAGTACAAGAAAAGAAGTCTTTGAACAAATCCTTCAAAACCATTTAGACATCAACATTAATTCATATCATTGCTGTTATGTATATGTTATAATGTAAAGAAATATATATGGTTTAGGAAGTCAGAACATAGGTAAGTAAACTTGTTGAGAGTAGGTAAGATAAATGATTTGCTTGACCTAGCATCTATCTAGGTCTCCGTGAGGATTATCAGCTTAGGTCAGGGTAGTTAGGTCAGGAAAAAACTGCTTCTTGGAGTCAAGGAGATAATTCAGTTGCTGGGTTACGAGGTCTGAACATCCGATGGAGAGATATTTGTTGATCTGTTTACTACCAATGTAGATGTTTCTTTGAGAAATAAATAAATGCTTAGGAAAATTATTTGTAGTTCTCTTAATTCGTCAAAAATGATTTAAAGATTGGTTGTTTGAGTGTATTGGTGGTGAGATGACTGACAGACAGATAGACAAACAGACCCACACACACAGACACAGATGGAAGGACCGTAAACTGTATAGAGTTGTAAATACATATCAGATGTATTATTTGTAGGCCCTGTAACCATACACTAACAATTAATCTCAGAAGTATTTTTCTATCAATATGGACAATATTTTTAAAACGATTCATGTAGTATAACAACATGGATTCCAGAAGATGCTTAATCTTCATCCTAAAGCTGAGTGATCTAGACTTGCTATACTCGAGTAGACTTGGTTGGTCATCAATTAAATATTTTTGCTTTAGGGTCTGGATGACAGACTACTGAAACCATTGAGTTCACTGCTACAATTTCTCCCCAGTCTGTGATGTAAATGCTCAGTGTGTCTGCTGAGCATATCTGAGCATGATCTCCACAACTGATGATGTAACAATATACAACACAGATAATCCATTCACGTCATTACCGGTCCACACAGTGCTCGTACTACATGCACATGCTGCTTGCTTAACCTAGTTCCTGATGTTCCGAGATCAGCCATCATCTTCCACGCTTCTAGCTAGCTGTTACTCTGTACCTGCCATCCAACAATATACACTCCCAAATGTTAGTACCATAAGAAACTGAGTAAAGGATCGGAATCTACTATCCTACTAGTTGACAATCTTCACTCCCAAATGCCAGTAACGTAAGAAACCGAATAATGGATTGGCATCTTCTGTACCTTCCATCAAACCATCTTCACTCCCAAATGCCAGTACCGTAAGAAACTGAATAAAGGATCGGCGTCTTTGACCCTGCTACCTGTTACTCTGTACCTTCTATCGAACCATCTACAGACCCAAATGTTAGTACCGTAAGAAACCGAATAAAGGATCGGAATCTCCTATCCTACTAGTTGACAATCTTCACTCCCAAATGCCAGTACCGTAAGAAACCGAATAAAGAATTGGCGTCTTTGACCCTGCTACCTGTTACTCTGTACCTTCCATCAAACCATCTACAGACCCAAATGCCAGTACCGTAAGAAACCTAATAAATGCATAGCATCTTCCACCCTGCTATCTGACTGGATCTCTCCTCCTCTTTACCTGTCATCCAAGAGTCTGCAGTCCAAAATACTGGTACCGTAAGAAACCTTATAAAAGACCCAACATGGTAACCCTTGTATGTACAACACTCCCCCAACTTATCCACATCATGTCATTATTTATCAAGCATGCTTTACCCCCTAGAAATCAGCAACAAATTAATCTTATTCGCCCTTGAAAGGGTGAAGGACGAGAAGGGTATCCATTCAAGAGGCTATAGGAGGGCTCCAAATAAACTGTGCATTACAATATGAAACTGTGCCTAATCATCAAGACAATGACCGGAGGAGGTAACTGTCATTTTGAAAAACCATGTAATATCACATCATGTAGAACCTGAGTTAAATATCCATCAAAGAACAATGAAATACCAAATCATAAAGAAATGACTTATGGGGTTAACTTCATCCAGAATACAAGCGACAGTTGTGTTGAAACACAAACAGCAACAGCTGTAAGGATGAAATAGATTCAAACCCGAGCATTTCGTTATCATCTTTTCTTTCACTCCCTTTATCAAATTGGGAAATAGACAAAATGTATCATGAAATCTACACCAATCAATCATTGTCACACAAAAAATTCTCTGTATCTTTGTACAAAGGAGAACAGATGTCTAAGCAAAGTTTGTAAGTCTATCGTTTTATCATGCCAAGGATATTCTTTTTCTATTCATTGTTTTTTTTTGTGATTCCAATTGTATTGTTTTTTATTTCTTTCCATGATTGTCTTTTATGATTTTGTGAGATACTAATAAAATAGACATACACTTCAGAAACAAGCATTCAAGGACTCTAGATGTCACTCATATTAAATATTTGATACCTTTACATAATATTGATAGCATTTATTAAGAAGGACAATTAAGTTCTGTAGAATGCAGGTTCACCTACAATTGAAGAAGATTGAACACCATACTCTACAAACTATATCATACACTTTTAGGACTATCCACAATGTATCAAGACAATTTATCATGTTTTTTCACAAGAATTTGAGAAGGAACAGTAAAGTTTGAAAATATTCCTTGTGCAAGATTACCAATTCCAAAGAATCCTGGAAGTTTGGCACCATTCTGAGAGCACTAGGTAGACATTATGCAGGTATCATTTGATTGGTTGAGCCATGCAGACCTAGTAACCTGCAGTTAATGGGTACATTGGGTCAACTCATCCCTTCATCAACACCTAAAGATAACCCTTCTACTTCAATGTAAGCTCTATATAACTTTCATGTTTTTTTTATGTTTTTGAAGCTGATTTTAAAGTTAAACATTTTGATGTTTTTGAAGAGGATTTCAAAGTTTAACATTTTGATGTTAAAGGTATCTGGAACCATAAAACTATAACTGAATTTAATGTATAAAGAATCAAACATTTTTCAAACATAATTTTATGATGACAGTTTTGTTTGAAATAGACTTATGAAGGTGTGATTCCATAGACTTCACAATAGAAAGTGTTACTTTAATTTTTACAATTTCATGGAAAAACATTACATTTTTAGCTCATCAGGACTGAAAGTCCAGATGGGCTAATGGCATGGCCCGTCGTCCGGCGTCCGTCCGTAAACTTTTGACACTTTCGACTTCTCCTCATGAACCATACACATTAGAGAGCTGAAATTTTGTGTACAAGTACCTTAGCATATGGAGATTCTAATTTGTAACTTTGGTGACCCTGTGACCCCAAATAGGGTCACAGGGGTCACAACTTTAAAAACCTATTTTCATCTTCTTCTCCAGTTCCAAAAGGTCTAGAGAGTTAATATTGATATGTGCAGACTCCTTGGACAATGGGGATTCTAATTTGTAACTTTGGTGAACCTGTGACCCAAAATAGGGTCACAGGGGTCACAACCTTAAAAACCTATTTTCATCTTCTTCTCCAGTTCTAAAAGGACTAGAGAGTTGAAAGTGATATGTGCAGACTCCTTGGACAATGGGGATTCTAATTTGTAACTTTGGTGAACCTGTGACCCCAAATAGGGTCACAGGGGTCACAACCTTAAAAAGCTATTTTCATCTTCTTCTCAAGTTCCAAAAGGTCTAGAGAGCTGAAATTATATGTGCAGACTCCTTGGCCAATGGGGATTCTAAATTGTAGATTTCGTGACCCCATGACCCCAAATAGGGTAACAGGGGTCACACCTTAAAAACTTATTTTCATCATCATCTTTAGCTCCTAAAGGTCTATTGAGCTGAAAGACTGCATGTAGACTCCTTGGCCAATTGGGATTCTAAACTGAAGGTTTCGTGACCCCATGACCCCAAATAGGGTCACAGGGGTCACAATCTTAAAAACCTATTTTTCTCCATTAGATGACAGTCTATGGCAAATTTATTTCTCCTTGGATATGTTAGTGTGGACTTCTTTCACTGTCTGATATTGGCGATCTAGAAAGTGCTGAATAATAATACATTTGTTTTGTAATTTTTTTATAGGTTTTCTTGCAATAGGTGACATCAGTTTCATTTTTAGCTCATCTTGCCTGTATAAAGCAAACTTGATATGATGCCTGATGAGCTACAGAGCTAATGGCTCTATTTTTATAAATTTTAACTGTTTGAGTAAGAATATTTAAAAAATCATTTCCATTTAAAGGGATTGTAAGTTTATAACCACTTTTATTTAAAAACGTTTTGTAAATTGTAGAATGTGTATGGTTAAATAACTCAAGTTGATGTACATAAAACAACTGAAGGTTAAAAGAAATGTCTAAGCTGCTCTTCGTATCTCATGGCATTAATACCATGGAACCTCTGCCAATGGGGTTTATTGGAAAAGCGCAGACAGAATTATGTAACATCTTCCATATTGCTAACATCTTCCATATTGCTAACATCTTGCATGTCATTGGCTTATAATTGCTACATAACGTGCACATGTCTTGTATTTGGTGCGGTACGGGAACGATAAAACGTGTATGATCTGCTGTGGTGCGCATATAATGAGAGAAATGTGGTGGTTTATATGCAAGTATACATATCATAGGATTATTGTAGTATTCTTATTGACATACACAAGTATTTATTAAATAATGAGCAACTTGAAGGGATATTTGTGAAATAATTAATTATTTTTAAATGACCTTATATTCTTATCTCATGAACATTTTGAATTTTCTTTAGGTTTTAAGCAAATTTAAGATACTTGATTCAATGCCTGAGAATGAATGAATAAATTTATATAATAAATAATATATAATGATAATAAAAGTCAGTTTGTATAGCACTATATCCACATTGAGGCAGGTATAGGAGAGAGTTCTGAGGGTAGGATGGGTCTATGAAAGAGTTTTAAAAGTTGAGAAAATGTCGCATGTTTTCAGATTCAGAATCGATGACTGATCCCTTTGAATAAATATAATGATCTCTCTCTTATTTTTGTTTGGTTTGATTGTTAGACATTTGCATCAAATCATCAGGTTGAGTAATCAGATTTCTGTTCTGCACACCTGTCAATTGTACAAAGACGTATCGTCAGCCTTACCTGAAATATTCCATGTAACAAGACGACAGCGTCAGGTGTCAATTCAACCCCTCACTCAAATATGACAGCAAGCATGAAATTGACAAAACTGATGTTCAGTTGTGTTTATTATCAAGGCCATTTCATTCAGATATTGACACCTGGGTATTGACATTATAATACAGGTGTGTATTGACATTATCCCATACCTGTAGGCATTATATCAGGTTATTCTACCTCCGGGTGTGACATATATCTACACCATTCATATAACCTGGCCAACAGTGTGAATGATATCTACCAGACAGATATTAACAATAATCGCAGGCTTATATTTCAATATGCTTCATAACAGGTTTGATAACACATTGTTGTGAAATAAGAACACATAGGTAACATTTCTATACATTCCTTTGAAGCGATCGCTAGACCTTGTGTACCTGTTTATGAATGGGACACCCACGTGAAATACACAGCTTTTATTCATGCTGGCTATAATCATTCCAATTTCATTTATTGAAATAATCAATTATTCCTTTTGAGATTATGGAATTGAATTAGAATCTTAATTTCAATTTGGGCTATTCATAAATTTGAGAAGTTTCCTTAAGGTGCTTGTATTATGAAGATTAACTAGAATAAGTGTGGTTTAAAATTTTGACATTGTAAATGATCATTTTGGAAGTAGTGCATGCACTCAGTACTTTTTTATTGATTATTCGATCGTTCAGAAATTTAACAATTAATCTGGATAATCAAACTTCTTTCTCACTTAAAAATAAATAAAACAAAATAAAAAACATTTCCGCATTGAAATGATAAGCCACGTGAATTACACTATGTTTATCTCCTGTCTTTTTTTACATTATGTAGATATATCTGGTGATCAAATAACAAATGAGAATGAAATTTTATTCCTGATTCCAAATTTGGATAAAGCTACCCACTAGGTAAGAACAATGAAAGGTATTTGTCAGGAATGTAGTACACCATCTCTCATCACGAGCAGAGTTTAGCGCCAAGGTTAGATAACTCTGAATGACAGAACAGATAGGGCGACTGTTGTGTTTATAGGTGCAGTCACGTACACTACCTCTGCAAATGACTTGTGTGTGTTTTTCAGGCTGATCTCAAATTAATTCACTTAACACTTAGGGACTGTGAGACCGACGCTTCACTGTTTGCTGTTGTTTTACCACAATGAGGGTCTATAGAAGAGAAATAAATAAACAGGAGATAATGAAATTGCCTCTTTGACTGCTAGATTTAAGTCGGTTTTGTACTTTGCTATTGTCTAGGGGTGAGATTTCACAAGTAAACAGTTTTAATGCTTCAAGTTTGCACCCTTGTTAAGGTTATCCAAATATATGCAAACTTGCGTTAATTCCTTTCAATTACTGAACAAATGCTAACACTGCTTTTTTTTAAGGTTCAATTACAGTTGAAATATCTTAACCTTTTTATAAGTGTATTTCAATAGGTGTAAAGCTTTTCATTTGTGAGAAAAATTCTAACAGCCTATGTACCCTTTCTGTAGATGTTTTCGATAAGTTTACATGTCCTTTTTATTTATAAGTTTAAAAGAGACCAATCTAACATTGATTTTTAGCTGTTTTAAAAATCTTTCCGAATTGAAAACAATTTATTTTTATTTTTCTTAAAGTTTTGACACTAAACATTTTTATGATTGAAATCTGTTTTTGTTTGAATTGAAAATATGTTGTCAATTGTTTATTTTCAACTGCCGTTTTATATAATATGATATTCTATTATTTCATTTGAGATATTTTGCAAAATGTTAGCTTTGGCATGGTGAAATGTTAAAGAAATACTTAAAGCATGTGTAGTGTATGTTATGATTTAAACCTTTAAACCTTTCCACAAAACGTTTTCCTGTTCATATTAGTGAAAACTAAACAAGCTAACCAAAGCCTTATGTGCTTATAGCAATAATTCTTGACTTGTTTTTGTTAACAAATAGAGCACTTTAACCCTATTTGATCCTAAGAGATCTGAAAGAACATAAAATCACACTATTTATTGGTAGTCAAACATAAATAGAAAACATATGTGTTGAGAAATCAATGTAAATCTCTAACAATAAACACTTTGAACTCTCCCTTTAACTTGTCGCTTCTGCCAACATTTTGAGGAATTGATCTGCAGCCAGCAGAGGTCTGTCAGAGGAAGCGCTATTTGGAGTAGTTGTAGGGAAGGTATTAGTATGTTTATACTACTTTCCTGACCAATTATTTGGATGGTTGGCAGGAGCTGAAGTAGAACTTTTCTGCCTTTGGACTTTGTTGTTCAATCTCAAGCGTTTAGATTGAGGTAATTTTTCATTCAAGATGGAAGAGATAAAGCTTTCACCTGTTTGGATCTAACTCTTGTCAGGAAGACCACTTTCCTACACTACTGCAACAGTTGCTTTGATGGGCATTCTGGGTGCTGGTGGTAGAAATGTAGAAAACATTGCAAAATTGTTCTGATTCCCATCATGCCTTGAAATTACTTGCTTGTATAAGAAAATATCTTGCCAAAAATGCTTGATGGATATCTTAGAAATATCACATGCTTAAAACAATTTTAAAAAGGTTAAAATATGAAATTTAACACCTTTATATATGAAAGCATAAATTATATCGATTTGTATGTAAACATTTAAGATTCATTATGTATATGAATATTAAACTATAGACAAGTGTCTTGATCAGGTTTTCAAAATTCTAAGATGTACCTTTCAAGAATGCTAAGGCCATTAGTCATTTGAAAATTTCCTTTATTTGCTTTGAATTTAAATTTGAATTTCTTGTCCAAAATGTGTCTCTATGACACCACAAATGTAAAAACAATATCAGTTTAGTCCTCGGGCCTGGCTCCATTCAGAGAAAGGATACCGAAGACCGCACAGAAAGAGCAAAGAGTAATTAGACGATGTTTCTTGGCAATTTCAAACTGGCATACACTGGAGAGCAAGTATAGGGTAACAGAACAAACAAAGGAATCAACTTTAACATTGAACATTCTCATTCTTTCAGAGAAAAAAATTCTCCGAGGGACCCAAAAAACAGTTGCTATCATGTTCAGACTAGGACGTCTAACACTGAACATCTCTGACATTTGGTAACAAGATGTTTGAGTTGGCAAAAATTGGAACCATTTGAGAAGACGTTGAAAGATTCCTTGAGAAAGTTTGACAGTAGTGTAATTTATATGTTGGGAAAGAAATTATCTTGTTCAAATTTTTAGTTTTCTTATAAAAGGAGGTTCATGATAAAGGGGAAATAGCACTTTGAAAGATAAGTTAAGGAAATATTATGAAAGGTTCTAATCCATGTAATTAAAATCTGAAAATTCCAGAAAGCTGTTTGAAGCTAGTGATTTGAAAAGATTTCCTTTATAGACAAAGAAGTCGAACCATCAGATTTCAATCCTATTATAAACTTATTTAATCGAAACCTAAAATACATCCTTATAGGGCATAAGCATTTCTAGTACCCTAGGTTGGTTTTATTTGAATGTAAAGAAGTTACGTAGAGAGAGGGATAGTTGTGGGGTAGGAACGGACATAGATATGTTCTTAAGTAAGAATAGCATATCAATGTATAGAAGTGATGTATAGAGATGTTATCAAGTAAAGCAGGGACAATGATACGTCCTTAGGTTAGGATATCAATCAAATAACAGAAGAGATGTATAGAGATGTTAAGAATCTAAGCAGTGACAAATTTATACGTTCTTAGGTAAAGATTCATATAAATGTATAAAAGTGATGGTGATTATGCTAATGATCAAGGGGAACTGATAGGAGGTTGGTAAGGATAGCATATTGTTGTAAAGTAGTTATCAGTATGTAGGGAGAGGAAAAGTTGTGGGTTAGGCAAAGACATAGATACATTGTTAGGTCAGGGTAGAAAATCAATATATAGAAGGGATGTAGAAAGATATTATTAAGTGAAGCAGGCACAAATATATACTTGCTTAGTTAAGGATAGCATATCAGTGCATAGAATTGATTAAGAGAAAACATTTTTGGATTATTCTTGGTCAAATTTTGTACATCCTTGGTTGGAGAATCATATGAATTTATAAAAGTGATGGTGAAAAGGGGGAGAAGGTATTTGGTGAGATGTTATGGTATGGGGCGGAGGTCAGGATTGGGTAGCAGTTTGTGAAACAGAAGAAGGGTAGGGGTGGGGGTGATTATGTCTAGTGGGGACGGGGCCTGAAAGGATGTCAGCTTATAGGTGTTTACCCACAGGAAACGCTACCCCATCCAGCACAAGTTAGCCTCTCTCTCTATACACTATGTACGGTGGGTGGGGCTGCGGTTAGTTAAGTAGACATTGAAAAATAAACGGTGTTTGTAACGTAGCCGTGAAAACCACAAAATGCGTGATAATAGCCCAAAGGGTGTTTCATAGACTGAGAAGAGTTTGTTTTCCAATGTGTCATGTGCTTGGCAGAAGGTTTCTTTGTTTTCTCCTCAATTGTTTTGTGTATTCTGAAAAAATATCAGATTATGATAACAGAAGAGGATGTGATTCTTTTATTGTTTGAATTTGTGTTTAATTGGCATCCGAGCATTTCGTTTCATGAAAATATCAAAATATTATTTTAAAAAATATTTTTCTGCTTTTTTAATTCATAATATTCTTAAATTTATTATCCTTTGGAGGGCCACAAAGTTACATTCCCTGAAGCATTAAACGGAAAATCCTCAAAGAATCTGATAAAATTTGATTAAGATTATTTACCCATTGTCTTTGTTGCCAGGACAATCAGTAAGAGGGAATAAACTAATCTTCAGTAATGAATTTCTTGAGGAGCAAAGCCATTCAATTGCAAGGAATTTGAAGGGATGAAAAAAAGGCTCTTAAGTTGGTGTTCTCAAGCTCAGGCATGAAAAGAAACAAAGAGTCTGATGACTAAGGCATTAATTAAGGGTGACAGAGTCAAGAGATAACAAACTTGAGAAGACAGACATGTGGATGTTCCTTAATTCACCGCTGTGTAATCATATAACACAAGCACTTCGTTACCCTAATTAGTCTGACGAGAGCGTAGGGATACAGGCAGATGGGGACGTGTAGGGGACTATGTTGAGACAAATCGGGATTACTCTAGTTCGAGGAAATTGCTTTTGTTGAGGTTTTTGGATCTCTTTATGCTGGAGACATTGGTTTCGGCAATCTTTTGAAATTCTCATGCTAATTCCTGGATATATTCATCTTTTAACATGAATTATTATTGTTATATATATTGAATTAAAATAAGAGAGAGAGAAATAACGTCCACTTTCTGTACAGGGTCATTTAAATGTAAAAAATTTTTTTTGATATATAAACATTAATATGTATATGTATTTATATGCTTATAATGATTATGTATATTGTTTTGATTTCATGCACGTTTGTCTTTGCTGACTTAGCTTGTTTTCCTTTTATTTAAAAAAAAAATATTATCTTTTAAGAATTTATTACATAATAAGATACCAAAAATATAATACATTTAAAACATAGCACTGAAAAAATCAAATTTAATTTCATAAGGTTTTAGATAGCTTATTATACAACAATATATTCATGCTTGAAGTGTAATTTTAAAATCTCTTTCTGAAATTGAATCTTTTTCAAGATTAAAGTCCTTATTGCGATGAATTTAATCCTACATCAGCTGTTTTTATTGAAATTCCTGAAAAAGTCATAGATATCAACTTCTCGCTATCATGTTCATTATCAGCTTACACTGAATTCCTTACATGTGTTGAAAGTGTCTAATTTCACGGATGTCAATTAAAGGACAATGTCGCAAGCAGAGGTTGCAGAGATGCACAGCCCCTTTACAACAATCTGAATTAAGACTCATAGCTTAAAAGGGAAGTTCGTCTAAGCCCAGATCTTAAGCTAGAAATTCATCCATTAAACTGACTCCAATTTTCAGGAGATAAAATTTCATTGCAAAACGAGACAGCATCTTCGAACAATATTGCGAGGATGCCTGCGTCTCCTTCACGCCCTTCGGGAGGCGAAACAAGATTGGTGCATATTGTTCTCGATTGTGCTTGTCAAAGCTGTGAACAGTTTGCCGACTACACCCGATAAAGCAGTATTTATCTTATCAACAACATATAATTTTACTCAGTGCCATCCGAGACAGCATGTCATTACAAACTGGCTGGATGGCTTTTGTGGTAGATTTCTGCATAAAGGGGATGCTCAGCAAGAAAGTCGTTGGGGTACATTACACCGATTCGGGGATTTCAGTGTACAATTCCCTCACGTCTAAGACCTTGATTTCACAAAAAGCCTCATCTGTCTTTTTCTAAAATTATTTTCTTTTCAATGACAATATTTTCTTTTCAATGACAATTTTTCGTTAAAGTGGTGATATTTTCTTTTCAAAGACAACATTGTATTTTCTTTGATAATATTTTCTTTCCGAATGGTATGATATGTAAATGTTATTTGAATCTCTGTTAAACTTTGAAGATTGGAAAATGTTTTCTTTTGAATATTTTTTTACATGTTAATCAAAGTATATGTTAAAATTTGCAATTTGAAATCTTTTAAGTGCTTAAAATCTTTTAGC
Organism: Steromphala cineraria; assembly: GCA_916613615.1. Classification (NCBI taxonomy): domain Eukaryota; kingdom Metazoa; phylum Mollusca; class Gastropoda; order Trochida; family Trochidae; genus Steromphala; species Steromphala cineraria. Next base: position 1,690,925 of record OU744729.1, read on the forward strand.
AAAGAAAAGATTCTTCAAACTCTAAAAGTTTAACATTGGAAATTTTCACACCTAATAAGAATTTTTCTAGTTACCCGGGTAATGTGTTTAATAAATGCCCATGCATCTTGGCTAGAACTTGAATATATAGGTATGTGATATATTGAAAAAATTATTTATATATATTGATCAATGTGTTAACTGATAAGTATCTTTATATACATACATACTTACATTATGAAAAGACTCACAATGATGCACATAGATACATGGAACATTCTACAAACTCTAAGCAGTCATTTCAAAACATGTGTGACATGAGTTCTCTTAATATGGATCCACCATTCTGAACACTTGATTCACAAAAACAAACAAAGAAAATGAAGGAAATATGATATCTATGTATGTGATTATCTTGTATTTGTTTTATATCGATTATATTTTTATTTAAATGCTTTGTAAATGGAATGCATCTTGTAGACAAAGGGATATCAAATCATGTGAAGAACAAAGAAGTACATGCCACTGAATTTTTTGGATTAAATTTGTCATTTCAAATTTTGTTATCTAAATGTTGTTTCAATTTGATTTTGCTTATATACCCTTGTTCCTCTAATATACCAGTAACAAATATGTTTAACAAGTCTGACTCTAGTAGGGGATAAAAGGTGTAAATATTAGTCTTAAGACAAGAACTACTGTATATATTTGTTAAGTTGATAAGATTAGAGTTTGATATCTGTGTTACAGAGAAGAGCACAAGTTCAACAGTGTATTTGATATTTCAATTTGACTAAACTTCTATGTTTGTGTTCCAGAAATGGACGCCCAGTTCCATCAGTTCTCTCACTCGGACCTGACGGGCTACGTACAACTGACGGTGGACATCACACGTGATCAGCTGCTTGTTGGCGCCAGGTGAGAGACAACGTTATAAATCTAATCTAGTACAGTGATTGAGCTTCTTTGAGAGGCATTTTTGAAATTTGAATAATGATAAAGAAGTTGGAATATTGATAATAAGGAAACATATATGGATGACAACTTCTTTATTCATGATATGCGACATCTGCTTGAAAACGACAAAAGAAACTGTGTCGAAACGTATATCATGAATTAATAAGTCATTACAGTGATTGAAACAATCTTTAAGATTTGAAACCCTGAAAATGGTGTTTTGTAGATAAAATAGTGAAATTAAAGAAAAACCTTGTCGTGTGGTTACCAACAGGGACTGAGAGTAACCAGGTTCAAGGTTTGCCGGTTGACAGTCTTCATTTCAGTCATTTCCTATTAACATATTTCAAGGCCCAATGGTCGAGTGGATAAGCTATAGGTACCATCAGTGCATTGTTGTCTGACTGAGGGTGTACATGTGTCAAGAAAAAGGACAATGTTTAGACTATTACTTCAGGTTATTCTAGAAGCTGAGCAAAGGCAAACTGATGAAGGCAATTGAAATATAAGAATATTTTACTTATAGATGATTAATTTCACAACATGTTTTCTAAAATTTGGAATTGAGCCTTAAAAGAAGCTTGCTTGAAATTTTAGGGCACCCCACTAATTTTCTTTCTTTAATTTAAGATTGATAAAGTGACAACATTTCAAAATAACTTTTAACAAGTAGTTTTGTAAATAAGGGGAAAAAAAACTGAATTAAACTTATTCATATGATTAACCATCTTCATCATTCTCCAGGGGATGTTTGTTCCGACTATCCCTGGACAGCCTGGATAACCTTGAGACCGCTGAGTGGAGGTCAGACGAGACCACTCGCAACATCTGTGTCGCCAAGGGCCAGTCCGAGGACAGTTGTCGTAACTTTGTGCGTGTTCTTCTCCTGCACGGCGACAACATCTTCTCCTGCGGGACCAACGCCTACAACCCCATGTGTACCTGGCGCCCCGTGAGTACTAGCTCTCCAGTTTACAATATAGGTCTTAAAACTAGTTACTAGTTTTAGAATATATCAATAAGTCTTTAATACTACCGTAGTTACTACAATATCTGAAGAAAATAGGTCTTGAAACTAGTTACTATAGTCTCTGAAGGTTTAGAATATAGGTCTTTAGAACTTATTCTTTAAAACTAGTTACTAGTATCTAGCTCTTTACTAGAGATTACAATCTCATGAGTTTTGAACAAAGATCGCTATGGTCTAGCTCCGGAGTTTTAGAATTTAGTTCTTTAGAACTATTAGGATGAATCTCTGAAGTTTTACAAAATAAATTTGTTTAAAATAGAATTTTTCAATAATAAGCTTAGAATCTTTAATTCGTACAGAATTGATTACACTTCACTGGCTCAATCCTACCCAATGAAATATATTTCTTCATAGATTTCCTGTGCTTTCAGTGGTACATGACAAAGTTGAAAGATTTCATTTCTTGATAAATAGAAAAAAATTACATGAAAGGCATCAAACCTTTTGTTTTTGAAAAGTGATGAAATATTTAGACTTCACTTTGAGTCGAACTACATGATAATTAAAAAGTTAGAGACAGGAATATTTTACATTTGACATATCGTCAGTTGGCATGACGACGAACTTCAAACAGCTGTTTAGATAACTGTCATTTCCATGTCGTGTAAAGAAAGTCAAAGTTTGTACAAAAATGCATAAATGGAGATGATATTCAGATACTGTGAGTGATTAAAGGAAACAACTTCTGGCAGGGCATGCTACAGCTGACAGTGCAAGGAGCTACCTTTTTAAGCGACCATTGTTATTTTGTCTAAAGTTTGTCACTTCACAGATCAAGATGAGATTATGTCAGAAAGTTTTGTCATATTTAAGCTGTAAGAAATTAATATACATAACATTCAGTTGAACCGGTACAGAAGACTTGATTTATGATACATGATTGTTATTTCAAAAAGTGGGATTCTTGGGCTCTCACAGACTGGTGATAGAATTTCATATTTATTTGAAGATTGTCAAGAATGTCATTTTCTCAGAAGTCACAATATGTTACATAATATTGCCACCTTTTTGTTACAAAATGATTTAGATTATTCATTTCTATGCCTACTTTTACACTCATTTTCAAAATATAGTAAAATATCAATATAAATCCAGTTATTCTAATTTATATGTAAAGTAATGGTATTTATGAACACCTAAGTTACTCATATAGGTGTAAAGATTAAAATTTTGTCTTTTTAAACATTTTGGATAACCAGTAGTCAAGGCAGGGGATAATTAAAGAGTTTTTTTTAATTTCAGGCAGACAATTTGACCAACGTCATTGATACAATCGATGGCCAGGCACGCTGTCCATACAACCCTACCCAGAATGCAACAGCATTGATAACTCCAAATGGAGACCTTTACACCGCAACTGTCATCGACATCACCGCTAGGGATCCAGTCATCAACCGAAATCTCGGTCCCTCGAAACATCTACGTACCATGCAGAGAAACTCTAAATGGCTCAACGGTGAGTGGAAGATTAATGTTTCACAATCAAAATTAGGATTGATATTTGAGATTAATAAAAATCATAAGATGTATTAAAAGAGATATCAACTTTTAACCACTCACCGTCACAATAGCCGCAATCTTAAGAATATATTTGTTGCTGGTTCCTTAAAGGTAAAAGGGTTATACCTGACAGCTACAAACTCTTAAAAGTCAACACAAACTACTGTAGGTTTCCTGATCTTCTAAATGGCTGATTTACCAACAATTTAAATTTAAGAAACTGTGCTTAACCACTTCAAGGCTTGGGATACAAATATTTATCATATAAGGGAGAGTGTTATCGAATTTAAATAAAAGAACATTTTTTTTATTTTTTTTTATTACAATATTTTTTATAAAAGATAAAAATAAAAGAACATGAATAGGTTCATCACCTAGTATACCGTATCCTCGCGGGTATAAGACCAGGGGGCCCGGCAAACAAATATCTTGAAAATAGGGGGGTGGGCTTTAACCCGCGAGAGACCCCAACCAAGAAAATCATTTATGCGAGTTGCATTGAAAATTGACATCGATACTTTTGACTATGTTGGTCAGGTCTTGTTAAACATCAATTGACACTTTTCCAGACGTATATTATTAAAAAGAATCATAAAGAAAAAGGAAAATGCTAACTTACATTGTTTGTTGTTTGTTTTAATCAGATTACATGATATCATTCTCATGAAAAACGAACGTGAATAATCAGTCGACATCTTTTGCTGCATGTGTGTACGAGTAGAGAGATATTTGTTACAAGCCTTTTCATTGGCCCAGAAAAGTAGGTCAACCAATCAGCAAGTCTATTAGAAAACGATGTGTGAAACGTGGTTGTAATAAATTCATGACAACATATTGTCGATACAATATTAAATGTCTAAATATTCAAATATTTGTTAAATATTTTCGATATATTACATTTTCAAAAAAGAAACATGCAGTTAATTGAAATATTTACGTAAATAAATTTCGAAGAAAAATTTGCAAAAATTATGAAAATGAACGTGAAAGAATATTGATAGTTATTTGTCGTCAAGAAATTACGATTGAGATTCCAAGTACTGTAAAACAACGTGCTTTCGCGAAAGTATATTTGACAAAGATTGCTTTGAACTTTGACGATTAAATATGATAAATAAGTTTGGAAATATGTCATATAAATCATTTAGAATGGATAACAAGCCTCATAAAGCGTTAGTTCTTGATAATATTTTGGGAATCAAATATTTCAATTCCCGATCGCTGATGCAAGTGAAGCCACATACGATACATCGTGATTTCTGCTGAAATTTAACAGTACGTGAATGATGCGTGAATATTTAAAACAATATATTGTTTTATTTTTATTAATTTACAAATAGTCATTAAAACAACAACAACAGGACAATGTATTTTTATTTTACAAAAAATGACATCGATGTAAACTTGTGCATTTTGCTTCCGGTGTAAACATCGCTAACTCGATAGTCTGACATCGATCGTGTCACACATCATAGAATTGGGGGGTGGGCTTTAAACCGAGAATGACCCCAAACTGCTCAACCCTGGGAAAATGGGGGGTGGTCTTTAGCTCGAGGGTGGACTTATACCCGCGAGGATACGGTATTCCATGAGTCAACTTTAGATAGGAAAGGCATTTTCCATAGCTCACAGGCTGCTGTTGGAATTGATTCCTTCAATATGAAATTATCGGTTCCATGTAGGTACTTTGCTCTAGAAATGTCTCTAACTTATTCAGTAAAAACCATAGACAAATGCAGGAAATCATTTGGTAATTATTCAAAATTATAGTTATCATCCACAAACGTCATCATTTAATTCAGTCCTCCAGATCAGTATTATAAAACTTGAGGTACTTTTATTGAATTTATCAAAGAAGGTTTTTCTAATTGGCACCATCCTTGACCAATTCTTGACCAAATTGACCAGCGGAAGCAACAGATTATCACATCAATATTCCAAGCCAGACCCTTGCCAGGCTGATGTAGGAAACAGTACAGGCTGGTCTCCATGAATTAGCTGTGAGGAAAGCCAGTGGTCAATGGCTACTTGAGTGTCCACTTGCGTCCAGGGGAAGTGTCTTGTTAGCTACAGGTCATTTAGAGAAACCAGAACTAATAATAAGTAATTATACGTGGCAGTTATAATCAAGTGTGACTCGTTCACACACAACTTCCTGTATCTAAAGGAAATGGTTAGTATTTGAATACCAGGGACTATTTTCTGTTGAGTCTGGTACATTGTGTCCATGGGAACTTGATATGAGTAGGAGCAAAGGATTTAAGGGACTATTTTCTGAGGTAGTTTTTTTTAGTGTCCGTGAGAACTTAATACAAGTATGAGAAACGCATATCAGGGACTATTTTCTGAGGTAGTCTTTTTGGCCGTGTTCTTGGGAACTTGAGACCGGACATGGTCACCTCATACTGACCAATGCTTTCAAAGAGTGATTGAATTAAATTGGCAGGAAATCTAATCTTGAATCTTGATTCTTTATCTTTATTGGTTACAGGTTTTTAAAGGAACCCCTTCAAATGTCTTATAGTAATACTAGTTCGTATTGTTAAAAGTATTAATACAGTAACTAACTACATGCAGATATATGATAGTCGATTTCATTTGGGTGTAATTTATTAAATCCTGATGCATGTTTATTAAAATGAAATAAACATACATTTAAAATCGAAGTATATCATTCAATTAACATATGATTTGAAGTATAGTTGGTATATCTTACTATCAACATGACAGTTTGAGGTGAATTATTTATCTGCCATTAATCTTGTGTCATGATTAAGATTAAGAGTGATATCCACGAGATTAGTAAGATTATATCTGACACGAATACTAAGATTAATACCTTCCTATTGTTGGTATACTTCCATCTGTCGCGCTAGTATACAGAGTATATCAATCAGTACTAAATATATAGGTTTTATGACATGTGCTATATGTTTTATCATAACAGAAATATGGGATAGAAATGAAATATACACCCAGTATGTAAGCCATTCATCTTGTGATAGAAAACAGGTGGAGATAATATAAATGAAGATACATATTTAATAGATTTATGAATACAGGAAGGTGGTTGAGAGTTATGAGGGATTATGTTACGTACTCAGTGACAAAACATAAGGTTGCAGTAAGAGGTATAGTTATTCATCGCTAATTTATCAAATTGATCAAAAGGTTTCATTATGTTGACAGCTTTACACTCAAAAGATGTATCAAAGCTAGAAGCATTTACCAGCGTTTTAAACAAAACACTGTACAGATTTCTTTTTAAAATCTGTTGTAATTGATTTCAAGAAATGAAATTGTGATCAATTTCTGCTACAGGTATTATTTGAATTCTGAAATGTTTCTGGAATGGTGTTAAAAGGGTGTCCATGTGCCACTGACATTTTAATTGACACGAGTGTCAGTTGTTATGATATATCATCCATCACTCACTCTATGAAATAAGCGTAAATTAGCATGGTCAGTTATTTTAACACCTAGGTGATAATGTAAGGCATGACCCTTTAAGGCTACCATACAAATCTCCAACTAGAAATTATCTTGACATTTAAAAGCATTCTTCACGCTTCAGTTATAAATTTGCTTTATGTTCAAATACCGGTCATCTACAAATGTGATGTCCATTTGCTCAGAAATGGACATTACAGGCCGCGGATTATGGGCTACAGCTGTATCCCACCATGTCATATATCACGTACATGCTGCTTATTGTTCACCGGCCATGTTTGTTTTTTATTACTGCCATGTTGTATATATCATGTCTATTGCAATAATGGGACAACCATTTATTATAATCACACTAGTATCATGAATATCCTGCCCTTTGCCAGACTAAAGCTCCCGAAAATTGATAAGGGTTTACAGTTAGTTCGTAGCCAATCTGTGGCATGTGCCAGCATACTGAGATTACATGGGGACCATATAGCAAACAACGTATACAATTTCATTTTAGATTTTTCATTTTGACATGTGTAAGTTATTCAGAATAATTATTTATTTAGTGATACCTTTGGCTGATTTATCGTCTTTGGTTTTGAAAGTGATAAATATGATATTAGGTTTTGACACCTCCCCTCCTTAAGGGTAATTGAAACAGACCCTTTTTAATGGAGTCCATCTCTCTCCATTGTTTACCTATAAACAAACTGTCGGGGAGTTTAATAGAAAGGGGCTTGATTCAATAAAGGGTTGATCGTAAATATTCCTTCTGGACATAAAGTGACCAGTACCATCTTGACCAGTGGCCAGTCAGTAAATCAGACAGCCAAAGTGACCATTACACGGCTAAAGTGACCATCACACATTATATGTGTCCTCCCCTCACCTTTCCTTAGATTTATGGCTTGTTTGTATTTTGCAAATTGTTTTCGTAGGGCTTATGTTCATTTTGGAATTTCTTCACATTTTTATATTTTCGGTGTTCTATTTTTATTATTTCATTTTCTTATTTACCCAATATTTGGCACTTATTTGTTACGTTAATTTTCTTTTGATAAAGATTTTCAAGGGTAAATTTCATACAGATTGTTTGATTTTAGCGGTCATATGTAATGTACTTAAGGAATTTGTATTTAGGAACTTTTGTGAAGGTACTGAAATTCTACAACATATTCATATTCCTCATAGATACTGTTGTAGAAAGTGCAGACCTGATAGCAAACAGTTTGTTCGATGAATTTTACTGGATATTTGACTATTATTTACACTGGTTACTAATACCTCCATTTAAGTCGCAATCTTATGTGAAAATGAAAACTTATTTTACCAACTAGTTCCTTTGCTATTATCTGTGACTTCAAGTGGGTGGGACCATGCAGTAACAAAATGTGTTCTGAAATTATATTTTGATGGCTTTTAATTTTTATATCATAATGTCCATTCAGTTAACTGGTTTAAAATAAATGACAAGTCAAAAAAAAAGCTTGTAATCCTAATAACCAAAAGGATAAGTTTCACTATTAATTACCATAAAATTCCTAGCAAGCTTGATTCTGATTAGAGCATATATCACACCCATCAAGAGATTGAAATTGACATCCCTAGTCCACATATTGTCACCATAGTTAATAGTTTTCAAACCGAGACAGTCTGGTTGACAATGTGATACATATTTGAATGGGTTGCAATTAATTAGCTGTCTGATTGTCTACAGTGTATATATATATGTTTCATCAGAAGGGGTGAAAGATGAGCTTATAGCTGTCAATCTCGTGTTTGACCTGTCATGGGGGCTGACATCTTGTCTTGTGTTAAACCTGTCACTGTGTTGATGTCTATTTCATCCTTTGATCAGCTGATTTTAGACTTCTATCGAGGGTAATCTGATTAGGAAGCTGTTATCGCTTCATTTAAGCTGTTGACAGCTGACGTGTGATCAAAGTCGTCAATTATCATGCTAGAGAGATTCGTTGGAAATTGTAATTTTTATAGAAGTTTAATTTTTCTTTAATTTACTGAAGGCTTTTCTTTATAATTTTTGGTCTGAAACATATTTGGAATGTCAGAATAGGCTTTAGTTTGAATACAAACATTTCTCTTTATTTTTCTGTTGATATTTATTCTAACACTTGATACTTATCATATTATTTGAAAACAAGAAATGGAGAAGATTTCATCTACATACAAATTCATTAAATATTCTGGCATTTAACCTAAAAATGTCTGACATAGGTTTCTGACATCAACTTTTTATTTTATGGTTGCCATTTATTACAAAGGTGCTAAAAATTAAAATATTGCACTTGCGGCGGAAATGAAAGAGTAATTAAAGGATATAAGTATAATATCTTCTGACGATTTATGATAATTACACCTGGAGCAGGTAAAGAGTGTCTGTCAAGGTAATTGGCCTTTGTTGTAGGTAATTAGGTGCAAGGTATGTTGTTGCTAGTTATCTAACACAAAATCACCACTTTGTCACTGCAAACAGCTTTGCACCTGAACATAATCCCCTTACACCTCTGTGTTCCCACGGAGAAGGGAGACGAAGCGAAAACACTGTTACTCCTCTTTCATGGACAACCTCGGCCATTTTGGAGCCTTAACTCTTCCCCTGCTGCAAGTGACTTAAGCTGACGACTTGTTAACCATTTAGACTCATAACTCATTGTAACTCATTTCATTTAAATAAGGCCCAAATCTAGCTAGTTTTCTACTGGTATAGATGTTTAAGTGTCTTAGTGTTTTAGTACAAAATTCGGTATAAAAGTATAGAGGGAATTTTGTTTTTTCGATTTTGATAACACCTATACACCTACCCTCATGTAAGTTAAGAAATATAAGTGTAAATGCACACAATGAAAAGATGTGGTTGGAAAAGGTGGTGGTGTATGTCCAATATTGTGTCCGTAAAATCAAAATTGTAATTTAGACAGAATGTCATTACATTTTGAGTGAAGAGAAATATCAACGAAAAAGACAAAACCTGTAATTGATGAACGTAGAGCAACTGTTATGCAGATTAGTTGTCACATAAACTTTAATTTTATGATAATTCATAAAAGTTTATTACATGACTATTGTATTTTCATATTAATCTCTTAAAAAAGATTACAATAAGATTTGAGCTGAAAGAGACAATAGTGTCATGCAAGCATGAAATATTCAAGGATTTCAACATTCGTAAGCCTCATAAAGTATATACTTGCACATCGTCAGTAGATTTTTACAAGGAAGAGAAATTTGTAAATTAAAATGTCACGTAATATTAGGACAAAGACCTGTTATCCTCGCATGCCATTTGCTGCCGTAATTAAAGTAATGGAAACATTATCCACTTATATGATCTTTCATGGAATTAAATTCTTTGAAATACTATCAGAAACTGCTCCCCCCCCCCCCCCCCCAAAAAAAAAAGATTTAATAAAATAAGGTATAAATATATCTATGTTATAAATTTGTATATAAATACAATATTCTTTATCATCCTAAACTTAGTGTTGAAATGCGTAAGCATATATTGAAATAATTTTTCCTTAAAAAAAATTGAGGTTTGTTTGATCAAAAATATCACACCCATCGGAAAAAAAAAATTGTGGCAATTTATATTTTATTTATTACAAGATTCAGAAGGATTTTGATAAAAGCAACAATCTGCAAGAATCCCCTGTAATTTAGTGAGCGGATGACACTATTATCTGTTGAAGTTGCATGGTTATCGTGGTTTATTCATGAGTTAGAAATTTGAAGTCTATAATTATGTTAGCCTATCTGGGCAACTTTTCTTCCAACCTGTCAAGTCCTCCTCAGTTATTCTTACACTGAAATTTATTTCACATTCCGCTGCTCGTCATTGTTTGAGATATTTTGGTAAAATTTTCAGTATATTGAATAAATATTATTTCAAAATTTTGCTTTATGTAGAGATTTTCATCATGATACCTGATAATTGTTTACTTTTTTAAGTGAATTTTTATGAAATATGTTGGTTTTTTTCTTAAGACATTTATAAATTTTGTGTGCTTGTAGGAAAAATTATGTTTGGCAAGAATAAACATGAAAAGTTTTATTGTTTATAATATGATTTTCTTTCCGCAAAATAATGTTCTATGTTTTTTTTTTCAGAGCCCAACTTTATATCTACCTATGAAATAGATGATTTTGTGTACTTTTTCTTCCGAGAAACTGCAGTAGAATTTATCAATTGTGGTAAAGTAAGTATATATTTTTTGTGTTCAATATTGAACTTGTGTATTTCTTGAATCAAGTTTATGAGTATTTGAAGAATAATCATATAAATTTTATTGAAAATTATATTTGATAATACTGTAATGTAAGTCACATACGGTAATCATGTATCATGCATGCATGTAATTGTTTTTATTAAATATCAATATTGTTTTTTTCTTCTTTGCAGAAAATATATTCCCGTGTTGGGAGAGTTTGTAAGGTGAGACCCTGAGATTTTCTTTCAATATCTATCTTTATAAATAATAAGATACATAGTCAACATAATTGTACCAAACATAAATTCCCATTCTTATTGAATATTATCAATATGTTACCATGTGAAATAAAAGCTGCTAATACCACATAATATTTCGTAAATGAATAATGCATAATTAGTATATTCATAAGTTATGTTACCGATTTCAGACTGACCGAGGAGGTACAATATTACTAGAAGATAATTGGACCACGTTCTCCAAAGCGCGGATGAATTGTTCCGTACCAGGAGATTTTCCCTTCTACTTTGACGAGCTGCAGAGCACTTTCCTATATACGAGCGACAGAGAGCAGTTACTCTACGCTATCTTCACTACACCTCCGTCAGTATTTACTTTTAAAATTGAATAATTTGAATAGCCCCTTGCTGTGGAATTTATTTGCATGAACAAATATGTGCTGAGGAAGGCATTTGAATTTTCTACTTGAGACTCCAGCTGTTCTTTCTTTGTAATTGTATATTTTGTACTTTTTTAGATTTAAGAAAAAGTCTCAATGCGATAATTTGCTCAATTAGTCCTCCATAATTTTTTACCAAGGCCAAGTTGTCTAAGTTTGTGAATATTTGGCAGCGCAAGGGAAGTAACTCTTATCAGAAAACAAGTGAAGCACCTCTTATCAGAAAACAAGTGAAGCACCTGTAAAATATGAATCTTCACCTTTGAAAGAAAAATTAGTGAGATGGCGTTCCAAATAAGTTTTTTTTTTTGAAGATCTACATTTACTGATAAGATTTTAATCAGGTTTTTATGAAATGTTTGTTTTTCTTATTTTTTAGACTTTGTTTGTTATGTGTATTCTTATCTTTTTACAGAAACAGCATAGCAGGCTCTGCTGTATGTGTGTACAATATGGAGTCCTTCAAGAAAGTGTTCACCGGACCCTTCAAATACCAGGAGAACGCCAGGTCGGCCTGGATGAAACACGAGAACCAAGCTCCTCTAGAGAGGGTAGGCAGATAATAAGATATCAAATCAAAGCAAATAAAAGCAAAAAAAAGTACCTCGTTTTTTTGGTAGATTGTGAAAAATTATTCAAAGGATTAGCATATTTCAAATTTAAATTATTCATTGATTATGACATTAAACAAGAATACAATTGACAAAAATACAATATATATATATTTGGACATTAAGTGACTTGTGTTTTTAAATTGTAGGAATTATAATTTAAAATTTGATGTCTTTATGATGATGAATAGAATAGATATATTATAATATTTTGTCACTATGTCACAAGGAAGCTAAAAACATACATGTCATACACCAATTAAGGTAATATGGATATTAATGAAAAGATGTTCAAAAGAAGAATAGTTTTCTTTATGATGGTATATTAACCCTCCCAGTGCCAGAGCCCAGGAGCAGGCAGCAAGCGGTCCCCCACAGCGTCGGCCAACAGTCTGGAGGCTGCCAACATGTACCAGCTGATGGACGAGGCTGCCCAACCCTCCACCTTCCAACCCCTACTCCTTGGGGAGAACGAGATGTGAGTAGAATGTACCATGTTGATAATAAAAAGGAATTTATCTATATAACGCTGAAAACTAAGAGATAGACTTGTTTTCAATCCATCTCTTCAGACAGTGTCAGTTTGGAACTGGCCTCTAATATTCTCATAAATAACTTGTTCAGATGTCTTACACATCATAGTCTCTTTCTGGTTGCTTGTTTTCTTGCCGGACAATCCCTTAGCAATCCTTTTATTAAAATGAGATGTAAGATATTCTACAAAAAAAAGAAACTTGTGCATCGTATAGCAACAGTTCATCATTGTGTCAATGTTGAAATATTGCTGCTGAATCTGAACTTACTGTACATGTTTTTCATCATATTCATTCAACCAATTTCACTGTTTCTTGCAGATGGACACACATAGTGGTGGATGTGGTGGAGGGGAAGACAGGTCATTTTGAGGTCGTGTTTCTGGCAACGGCGGACGGGAAGATCCGCAAGATGATGAAACAGAGCCAGACCAACAAGACCTGCCTGCTGGAGGAGATCAAGATCGTGCCCAACGGAGAACCAAAACCTGTCAAGGCTATGAGGATAGCTCCTGATGCGGTGAGTTAGTTGTGGGACTCAGTTCAACCTCAGTTCTTATGAGGATAGCTCCTGATGCGGTGAGTTAGTTGTTGGACTTCATTCAACTTCAGTTCTAGTGAGGATATAGCTCCTGATGCGTTAAATTAGTAAGGGACTCAATTTAACGTCAGTTCTCATGAGGATATGGGTTCTGTTGCAGTTTAGTTATTTGAGAGACTCGATTCAGTATCAGTTCTTACAAATTCACTTTGAAATCATGAACACTGACAGTGTTGTGAATGTTCATAATCATCAAGCTAAGGTAAAGAGGGTGTATTCTACTTATTAGTAAAAGGGTCTTCTTCTTTGTTTATATCTCTCACCTATAATATGTGATGTGATATGCAATCTTTCTATACCAATAGAGCAAAAACATTTCTTACATGTCAATGTCATTCTCTTCTATTGCTAATGTGTAAGAAAACACATCCTATATTGATAAAGGGTATCAAAATGAAACTCATAGTTCAATAGACACATTTATGAACAAAGTTTTTATATTCTGCAGGGAGCCATCTTCATCTCCACCCACGGGAGAGTCATCAAGGTTCCAGTCGAGAGGTGCGGTCGCTTCACAGACCCAGAGTGAGTTCTTTGAAACATCTTTGGACAAGATTTCAATAATCTTATACAGTATAACATGCAAGAATAACATGCTCTTTCTCTGCTCCTTGTTATTTCTAGCGGCCATGAAAAGCAAGTGTTTAATCTGAGTTAAGCCAATAGCAATTAAGTGTACGCATCAGAATATTATACATTGGCAGGCAAGAGATTGTAAATTATGTATATCCTCTTTGTGTGTTGCAGTCTGTGTATGAACGCCCAGGACCCGTACTGTGGGTGGAACTCTATCAACAACACGTGTTCCCGCGCCCCCAACGGGAACCCTCACGACGAGGCGTGGAGTCAGCACATCTTCTCTTGTCCTCTTGTCAAGTATCCAGGTCAGTCAACTAGTCGCTAGTTGATCTAGTTTCGAAAACATGAACAGTCCTTCAGTTAGCTGTCACCATGAAATTATTATTAGACAGGAGAGAATAATGTTATATTGGCATCCAAGACTTGCAGGAATTGCTCTTCATCAAGTCATGTGTTTTGTATAATGGTAACACTATCTATTAAAGGGCACTGGTTTCTGTAAAAACCAAAGTTTAATATGATTGGCATTTTGAGTTGTTTGCCTTGTAGTTACTGATACATACTTTGCATAAGTAATTTATTATTAGCTTTGAGGGGAGGAGGCCAGGGTTGAATTTTTAGCTATCAGTAATAAATACAGTAGATGGGATAGTGAGATCATCTCAGAGAGAATTTAAAGATAGGACCTCTAAATGAGAAACAAAACCACTCCTTGCCAAAGATTCCCTTTAGTCAAATCAGTAGAGTTTGACTCTCATCACAAGGGTATGGGTTCAAATCCCAACTGACCATGAATTTATATTTTCGCTCTTGCTTTAAAATTTTATTACAAATAGCACTTGCAGAAGAAGAATATATATGACAAAAAAAAGAATATCTAAATCCAAGTCCTTGTCCGCTTCAGTAAACGGGAACTGGTCGGACTGGTCGGAGTGGAGCGTGTGTGACCAGGTGGGTGCGGACCAAGCAGGGGAGGAGTGCATGTGTCGACACCGCAACTGCGACAACCCCAAACCCTTCTACGGAGGTCGACCCTGTGTGGGCGCCTCCATCGAGGTCACCAACTGCTCGGTTCATGGAGGCTGGACTCCTTGGACCCCGTGGTCCGGGTGCACAAAGACCTGCGGTATCTCCGTCAAGAAGCGATTGCGGTACTGCAGCAACCCCGCTCCTAAGAACGGGGGACACAACTGTGAGGGTCGGGAGGTGGAGAGCAATCTGTGTGAAGGACTGCCAGCCTGTCGATGTGAGTAGTCCTCAGTTGGATTATGGATTTGTTATGTCTTTTAACTAGTGGAGTTGATCATGTAATATTTAATGTGACAAACAAACCTATGTGGACTATGTGCTTGTCCTTGTGAATGGTTGTAAATGATATCAGGAATTTGTTTTATTTTGAAAGTTGATAATGTAATTCTGAATTTGATTTGCCAGTCAAGGAGGCAAGAAAACTTATTTTATTGATGAGTTCTAATGATATGACATTTGCATTGATAACTACAAGTTTACACTACCTTCGATTGAGTGAGGTGATGTTTAATGCAGCTTGGGCAATATTTCAACCATTTTCAGTATCTCTGCCAAAAAAGGGCAGAAACTAGCAATTCTGACCATCATTATCTATCATATTTTTGAACTTAAATAAGATTCCTCTTCTCTCTCAGTGCCCCCGATCGACGGCAAGTGGTCGGTGTGGTCTGGGTGGAGCGGCTGCACCTCCAAGTGTCAGGGCGGGATTCAAACTCGCCGCAGGACGTGCAATAAGCCAACGCCGAGTCGAGGAGGGATCCCGTGTGTGGGCAACAAGGAGGAGATGAGGATGTGTAACACGCAGAATTGTGATAGTGAGTTATCTCCCTTCTCAGTGTAACTCTCAGAGTTGTCTCCCTTCAGTGTACAGGCGTATCTATTCATTTTACCTTTACCAAGATAATCATCAAATCTCATTCAGTAAAAATACAGTCTGCACTTTTATGATTTTGTTTATGGTAGGGATATAAAGCAATATAAATTGTAATTTGGATGGGTAATAAATATTTGATAATAAAGGACTGTTGCATCTCATTGTTTGACTAATACTTCCATTGATATCAGATATAGAAAAAATCATCCAATTTCCTAGTGTCAATTTCTTTTTTTTTTTTTTTACAGAAGTTGTAAAGTTAACGCCATGGACACCGTGGGTGCGAACAAACGAAACACGGGGAGGTTATTTTCAGCAACGGTTTAGATTCACATGCCAGGCTGAGGTGCCAGATAGAAAAATGATAAAATCCAAGTATTCGAAGAGCCAGGCCCGCTTCTGTTTCAAAGGGGAGCGGGGATGTTACACGGCAGGTGAGCTCAAGAATACTATAACATCAGTTGACACTTTTTCCTCAGTAGATAGAGTGCTCAAAAAGTTCTGTAGGATTAGAAGGAGACTGTTCAAAAAGTACTGCAACTGTCGGACGCTAGGGGTGTTTCTCGTGTGCCAGAAGTGCGGCTACGGATGACTGGAGGGGTCCGCTGACGAGATTATGCTACTCTTGCTGTCGTTGAGGAGATACCGAAGAAGACCACCGTACTAACTTACAGCTTCATTCTGATTGGCTACCAGATCTATTCATCCGTCAAATTGATTCATGGCTTGATTTTAGAATTTCAGTTAATTGTTTTTGCTGGACATTTTATTTTGTGAGTGCGAAACAAGAAATTGAGGATTTCATTAGACGTACGTTGGTTGAAAAGCAGTTATGTGACTTGTATGCTCAAATCTGAAGAATTCCAACAACCTTGTATAATAATGGGACTTTCCTGACAACTTGTTTATAATAATTACGTTGCCATGGCAACATGTTTCAGTATTTTCACTTGTTATTGCATGTGTTGCACATAAATGCACAATATTTCACAGTTCATCACGTGATGTGTGTACAGTTATATTCATGACAAGTTTTGTTATGTTGTAAAATGTGAAAATGCATAATTATATCGTGAAATTAGATTCTTTGTAAGAGAAGAGATAATATATCCTCAGGTAAGTAGTAGCAACAATACCCAGGTCCAGTGCTAGTGATAAGTATTGAATGATATAATAGCCAGTGTAATGGATCCAGTAGAAGGATAGTGACAAATAGACCAATTAGTAGATGATGACAAATATGTTTCAAATATTACAAACAAAGGTGGAAACGACAGCTAGGTAGTGACACAGTCTCGATCAGCGATTTTAGTGTCGTAACTCGGGCATTATCGTATCGTTCAAACAAGATTTTCTTGCAAAAGGATCAAGTCAAATGAGAGGTATATTTTTTTCAATACAGAAAAGTATAACCCCAATTTAACAATTTTTGAAAAAAATAATAATGTTATATGTTAAAATCTTTTTTCTTTTCTTTTTTATTGCAAAAGGAGCCTGAAATTGTTAAACTATTAATAAATGTTTGAGACAATATGTTAAGTTCTATTTGATAATTAATCAAATTTACTGTTGAAATATCTTAGTGCCAGAGTTATGACAAATTTCAAACCCAGTGCAATATACAAGTTGCATTTGTGTGTGTGTTTGTATGTTTTGTGTATGCCATGTAGCATGGTTTATGTACTATATCAACTGGTATATCCCTGCAGCATGGAATCAAGTCTATTTTGTATGGTGTGCTGCTGCGGTATGGTTTATAGACTATAACACCCGGCTGTAGAATGGTTTAAAGACTATAACACCCAGCTGTAGAATGGTTATTTGACTGGTTGCAGTATGGTTTATAGACTTTAACACCCAGCTGCAGAATGGTTTATAGACTATAACACCCAGCTGCAATATGGTTTATAAACTATAACACCCAGCTGCAGAATGGTTTAAAAACTTTAACACCCAGCTGCAGAATGGTTTATAGACTATAACACCCAGCTGCAATATGGTTTATAGACTATAACACCCAGCTGCAGAATGGTTTAAAGACTATAACACCCAGCTGCAGAATGGTTTAAATAAACTATGACACCTGACTGGAGAATGGTTTATAGACTTATAACACCCCTCTGCATTAAGGTTTATGAACATGATATCTGCCAGCAAACTATGACAGCTTATTGCAGCATGATGTAAAGACTATAACAATAGACTGCAAGACAGATTATGAACTATATCTCAAGCTATACCAGGTGATATAGGCTATATTGACCTTACATCGCTGCAGGGTGTGTTCTGTGATATCACGCATGGTCACAGACATTTTCACAACTCACAGAATATCACAGAATCACACAAACCATGGCTTCATGTCTTCTGTGTATATTTCATCCCATGGGCATACTTAAACAACAACGATTTCATGTTTTGTGTACATTTCATCAAGAGTGACGCATCTGCTTATATCAAATGTGCTTAAATAACTTTCAGATTTTGCTTGAATAACGTCATATCATTACCAGTAGATGTCATGCTTTGTACATGTGCTCAGTTTGGCCAGTAAATATTTCCCTTCAATCATCTGAGATCTAAGTTGGGTCCTTCCTGTTTAGAGAATGACAGGATCGCAATGTACGTAACACCAGCAGGGTATGGAGTTATGCGTAGAATGAGGGATAGGATGAAAAGTCTTTGGCACTTACCTTTGATTATTTTGCAATCAACTACAGTTATATTTTGTAGTCATCTTCAGAAACAATTATCCGTATTATCTTAATTGATAAAGTAGTTTCATCAAGATTAAAATTGTTTCTATGGGTTATTTTGATTTAGAAAATTGATTTATTGGAGAATTTGCTAAAAGTTATTTGTGTGGTGTTAATGTGAATTAAGATCAACAACAAACATTTTGAAACTGAAAGATGATATTTGAAATACAATATTGATTTAGAGGTTTTTATCATAATAAAAATAAATGTTGATTTTGACAATGTGCAAAAATAAAGATATATATTTTGACAATGTGCAATAAGTAGAAGATATTCTTACTTTACTGTTGCTAGGATTTAGAAGTTGTAGAAGGTGCAATAGAAATTTTTTTTGGCATGGGTATCATATCTCAGACCTAAATTCGTAAGAATTGACATTCAAGTTTAGCCGTTATGAATATCAGTATGAATTTTTCAAACATTGATATGGTGATAATAGAGAAGAGAATGTTATAGATATTTGTGTTTATAATGACTATAGAAGTAAACCTATAGAATATAATTATCAACAGATAGGAACTTATGTTTATTTCAAAAATACCATAATTTGATATTGAATCTCATAGATAATGAACATGAAATAATTATAATTATCTAAAGAATGAATTAAAGGGTAATCAAACAAGTGTGTGAGTTTTAATATCATGACCTATATATGTTATTGATATTGAGTGTAAATGATTGGTTTGTATATCAACTACTGTTGGAATGTCCTTTGCTTGTGAACATCATATACGAGAATTGAATTATAATATTGTGGTGCTCGAAGCTTGAATTACTGTAGCATCGTCAAACAGCTGACTTTATTAAAGCTGACATTGTTGTATATAATAAGTAGTTATATATGTATGTATAAATGATCAACTTTATGTATATTTACATTAAGATTTTGTGCAACTTCCTATATGTCCAATATTGGACAGAAAATCAGTATTTATAACATATTTGTAGTTAAAAGAAGATTTTTTATTTTATCATAGAATCTTTTGTTGATAGAAGGATTCAACAACCCTATGAATTTTTTTGATGATTTTTAAACAGATTTGTTAAAGAGAACAATTTTAAATGCATCCTTTTAAAAAGCTTGATTTATTTAATAATGTTTTTAATAAATTTGGCCTTCAATCCAAATCAATGATTTACCATTACTGTTAAAATAAGTTTATTGTTGTATGTTATCCCTGAAAGTGGATGCAATGTTTACCATTTACAATGCTCAAAGAAATTCAAGGCGCTATCTAACAATGTCTTCCACAGTTCGTGAAAGTAGGCAATTATACTTACAATCTCTCATCATATGAAGCAAAATCAACTGCATAGCAAGGCAGCTTTCTTACCCTGTTAAACCCTCCATAACTCATGGTTCATTATGTGACATTTTCAGCATGAAATTAAAACTTGAAATATTTTCTCATGTACATGTAATTATCCTTTGAATCTAAGAAATCAATAGTAATCTAAAAGCGTTAAAATTAACCAAATTTGTAATTCATTTTCATTTGGTTTAAACATATTTATTTCTTTTGAAGAACTGGATTGGTAAAGAAGCAATAGCTTATCTGAATACCGCTCCAGATACATCTTCTTTTGAACTTCATATTTTTTTCCTATTGGACTATTGGACTAACTTTTGGATATTTATATATATTTGATGATAGCTGCTCGTATGTTTCTTTGTCCTTTTTATATTCTGAAGAGCAAATCAAATATACAAACTGCCATGTAAAAAATGTCATATTTCATTGTGATAAAATGGTGAATGTTTTAGAAGATTTTGCTGTAACTGAGTAGTGTTCAAGTTTTTAACAATGCAATCAACATATCATTAGACTCATTTTCTGATTAACTAACTTCCTTTTGTAATTATCGGGATCATTCAAAACGTTTTCTCATTATATTGTCTTCACAAAGTCTATTTTCCTGTTGAAATTGATCTTACATAATTATTTAAATTATTACAAAATGATTCAAACATTTTTTTTCAAATTCAAAAGTAATTAACATTTAATTTTGCTTATAAATTTCTTAGCTTCCTAGACGTATTTGTATTATAAATAGGAATTATGGTATTAATATAAATAAGTGGTATCAACTTATTAACAAAAGGAAATGAATAGTTTTGTTCCTTGCTTAGCGAAAAAAGAATTCATGGTAATGAACAACTTTTAACTTTAATTAACGATATGCATTTATTCCCCAATTGTCAAATGGAAATATTGTTTTTGATGTATATTTTTAAATATTTTTTATTTCAAGATTGTCTTACAATGAATTTCTTCTTTAACATAGGGCAAGATGTGTTTGAGAAATGTGACCATATATGATATAAAGTGAATATTTTTAGTGTTCAAGATGATATTTCTTGTTGTTGTATTAAAGATTTTGTAAATAATGCTCCTTCGTCTTCTCTCAATACTAAAGCATAAATTTTTTCTCTCAAAATATTGTTTGTTTAAAGCAATTTCAATATGTACAGTAAATAACTTTTATCATGAAGATTTTACACACATTTTATTTATTGTCACCTATTTATTGTCAATCACGATAGTCCCCTTGTGTATATAATTATCATCATTGTTATTATCGACAATAAAAGTTTGAAATTATTCGACTTCTTTGTTCATTTTGGCATGTGATGTGGTCGTGTTTTGCTGCTTCTAGGAATTTACCGCAAATTTATGATACGAGAAAATTTGATTTTGAAATAGGTGACCATTTTGGGGAAAATAGCTTACTTGAATTGTTTTTGTATGCTACAAATGCATGATAATTTCTTGTTTAACTATATATCTTGATTTGATATGGAAAAAAATTACAATTTTATGAATTTCCAAAATAAACGAATGCAATAAAAATTCAGATAACTCCTTGGAGAATCAGAGGAAAAAAATGTTGCAATATTTTACTTTATTTCTGCTGATAGCATTGTACCCGGATACTTGATAAGAAGAAAATTTGAGGGGTTAAAAATTATTGTATAACTTTGGTTGTCATTTTACTAAGAAAAAAGTGTTGACAACCAATTAGGTCTATGGTTTGCCAGATTTTAAATACATCGAAAACATTAAATATGTATTTTAAAATCTGATATTAAAACCTACTTAAAAGCTTTTGATGTTCTTTTATTTTGCAATTAAAAATTGAGCAAGCTTTATATGTTTTGGTCAGTGTTCGTGAGAATATACTAATTTCTTAACTTAATTATTATAACCAATAATTCTGTGTAAGTAACCTACACTAATGAGTGTTTATGCATAATTGTTGAATGTAGCTATTGTTTTTATTTATCGATCTATTACTGCACAAACATGTAGCTTGGTTTTGTTATTATCCAGAATTGAAGCGATCGTCTATCAAATGAACTCCAATTGAATAAAGGACATCACCAGTCATTCGACAAATCAGATCGAAGCAACATGAAAATTAATTTGATGAGCAAATTATTTATTTGTGGTGTACAGTGTTTTGATAGGTTTTGCAGACTGGTTAAGGATTTGCATGGACCCATAAACTCATGTATTGTTAAGGTAAGAAACAAATATTTATTTTAATTTTTATTAACATCATGATCACTAACAACTGGAAAACTCACCACTATGAAGGAAGCAAGACGAAAATTACATTATTTGTCCCTTTAGAATGTAAAATAAATCTATTAGTTATTTATAACGAAAAAATAGTAAATTTGCACAATGCTTGTGTTTGACAATTTAGCTGGCTTGAAGATTATATGGTGTGTGAGTTTTCTTTTCACAGAGTTCCCGATTCCCTTCCCCCTTCTAAATGGATTAACCCTTTACCAGCCCATCTTGTATAATCTGGACTTACAAGGATTAATTCATTGCATGCAGTATGGGATACTGTCATGAAGTTGAATAAATTTGATATTCTGAAACTTTTTGTGATAAATTTATTTAGTAAAGGAAAGTTGCAAATTTATCTCTTTTTAATAACTTTGTGATATCAATCCCTTCGATGTTGTACAATGTTGAATCTCATCAGAGCTGTAACTCTCATTTTGATGACACTAATCTTCTACCACCGCTAATTAACCCTTTTACTTCTTCACTAAATTATTCCTAGAACGATAACTAGGCTTTTGATATGAATTGTTTAATGAATTTTGGTACCTTCCAGTATTGTAATTGTATTGTATTGTATTGAAAAAAAAGTTAATGAT
The DNA here is from genome assembly GCA_916613615.1 of Steromphala cineraria. Taxonomy (NCBI): domain Eukaryota; kingdom Metazoa; phylum Mollusca; class Gastropoda; order Trochida; family Trochidae; genus Steromphala; species Steromphala cineraria. Next base: position 1,713,903 of record OU744729.1, read on the forward strand.
TTGACACAAATCATGAAAAAATAATCTTTGAATAGAAGAAAGAAGTAAAAGGTTTGATATAAACAAGGATATCTTGACGATTAAGAAACTAAATTTATCATTGTAATGATCATGTAAGCTAAGATTTACAACATTTTGATTCATATCCAAAACTATCAACATCATGTATAGTGAAAATACTGTAAGGTGTCTGTATACATGAAATCTACAAACAGTAATACCCCTTGTTTGTCATTCAAATACATCTTTGAAACAAGCTTGTCAACGTTTCGGACTTGATCAAAATTTTCCCCAGATTTTATATTGAGATTTTTGGATAAACTTCATCATAGCCAAATTAAATAAACAAAATTTCAAAGATATTATGAAATTAGTTTGTTTAATGATTAAATAAAAATAAAGCAATTATATCATTATTATATATATCATCAAGATATCCCGAGTGTTGCCTTTCTCACTGCTTTTGCTATTTCTCATTGCAAATATTTAATTTTGTTCTTGCATTAATATGAATAGCTCATTGCTGAATGAAATGTGTAAAATAAAGTCATTACTGCAAGCTTGTCTATGAAATAAAGTCATTACTGCATGCTTGTCTATGAAATAAAGTCATTACTGCATGCTTGTCTATGAAATAAACTCATTACTGCATGAAATCTGCTAACGAGCACAACATGGTATCAACAGCTGCACTTTCTGAACTAAATACGCTATCTATGCTGGGTCGCTCTTTCTATTCATCAAAAGGGATCCTCCTTTCATGAAATAATATTTTCTCTTCACTTCACATGCTTTTAGATTTCAGCTCTTCTCATTGGCTGGCCCGCTGAATATCATTGCTTTAACATCATCAATTTGTTTTCTTGTTTCATTGTTGAAGGAATAATTCATATGATTATTTGAATTTTCTTTTCATGCAAATGATGATATGTGAAGTTAAGTCTTAGGTTATTTGACTGTCTTAAAGAAAAAAAGTTTTGATATTTTGTTATTTTTTAATTTGTACATTTTCATGTTCAACAGATCTGTTGTCCATTTGAAATGTCATTTCTCTATCATACTCAATTTAAATGAGAGTTTGAATTGTACCTGAAATATTTTGTATACAAAATTGGAATAATTTTTCTCGTTGATTGTAATCATGAAATTTGTGACTTCATTATTTCATGTCAAGAAGATTTGTTGTTATCGTATTGCTCATGCAACTTTGTGCAAAAATACGATTGTGAAAGAGGAATTAATCTTCCTGTTTGGAAAATGATAGAGTTTATGAAGTTTTTAAGATTTTTAATAAAAATGTTATTTCCTTTTTTAATTTTCTCCATAACATAATGTTATAAACAAATATAATCGTCTTTAAGAAGTTGGATCTTGTAAGTTGTGTGGAAAGTCTCATTGACCTCTGACCTCACCTTACAGAGGACGGCACTGCGGAGGAGCCTGCACAAGACGGCAACTGGTCGGCCTGGTCTGATTGGTCGGAATGTGACAAGGAGTGTGGCGGTGGTCTGCAATGGCGGAACAGGTCATGTGACAATCCTCAACCAATAGGAAGTGGGCAAGACTGCGAAGGTCATCCTGTTGAAGGGAAACAATGCAACATCCACTCTTGCTTCGGAGAAGATAAATATGGTATGTATGAAGTTGTATATATACTCCTCAAGGAGTTGATACAAGAAACTGAGTAAAGAGGTTTTACTAGACTAAATTTCAGTCTCTGAAATGAAAATACACATTAAATGCAGCTTTCTACTACTGAAAGGAGCCCACTGAAGCTGTTCATTTTCAGAAACTGCAGAGAGCTAGACTTGCTACAATAACATAGACTTAATTTGTGAGGGTCTTTAAAGATATTTTGTTTCAGGGGCTGTTGGACAGACTAAGGTTTTACATATATTGTCTCAACTGCTAGATATATTGTATGTGTGGGGTAAATAACACTTGTTTTATATTGTCATATAAAAATCCTAATCCCTGAAATATATACCTGTGACAATTAATACCAATTGTACCACCACATCTTCAGGTGTCAACAAGTCTTCATATTGTAATATTTTGAGAAACAAAAGCACTTGGTGGCCAGAAAATTAAGGGAAATATGTATAGTCATATGCAGTTTGATTCTTATCACTCTGAATTATCAATTCAATATAGCATACAGTAGAACACAGATATAGCAAACATTGATATAGCGAACACTCGGATATAGCGAACAAATTTTCAAGTCCCGTCCCTATAAAATATAATTAAAATTATATCCGAGTTCGACTGTATATGTCTTCTCCATACTCCATTCCCCACTGGAAGCTTTTACAAATATCAATTGTAACTTTTAATGATAGTTCAACTATTATTAATCTCGCCATGTAAATTAGGTATGCACAAGATCTTTGTGGTCAAACTTTGAAATCTAGGTCTATATTACACTTGTTGGTATCATATAATGTTAATTTGTATTACTATTTTACATGAAATTGTAACTCTCCTGTATACGGGACGGAGGCCATGAACAAATGTCTGTCAATAAAATGTCAATGAAAAGGCAAATATCATCTAAATATTACACGAGTTGGTATCATATAATGTGAAACGGGACGGAGGCCTTGAATACAATAAACTTAGTCCATCTGTCTGTTTGTCCATAAAACGTCCGTCCGTCTCCTCCAGGTGAGTGGAGCTGCTGGTCGTCCTACGGTCCGTGTTCCGTCACCTGCGGGACCGGGGTTCAAACTCGGACTCGAGTGTGTGGCAGTCGGACACCAGGCGTGGAGACCGTGTATGGGTGTGCCGGCAATGATACGCAGACTCACGTCTGTGAGTCCGGCTCCTGTACAAGTAAGTGATTCCATATCTTCTGTTTAGGTAAAAATACAGTCTGATAAAAAATCGACCGTACTTCGAGGAATAAAATATTGACTCTATTGGGGCTCAAACCATTGGGGATATCCTCTCCGTCTGGGTCTGAATGCACCCACCTCTATCGCATGTTGCTATGACCAGTTTAGCGCAAACAAACTCAGTCGTAAGCTACCCAATCACATCCTCATTTTTAAGTAGCGTTTAGTGGCCATTATGTATAATGAATGGTACACTGGAGTTACCTGTCCCTAGTATGATATCAAAGCTTTTACTGCACTCCTTTCGATTGGCTAGATGAGCTTGTGTCAGAACATGCGGGTAATAAGGGTGCCTTCAGACTTTGAATGACAGGAAAGCCGGGCTGGATGAGGTTCGAACCCCGCTAGGGATAATATTTTTACACTTTGTTTCCTTGAATCACAGTTGATTTTAATCAGACTGGGTAAAAGTAGTTCAGTGAATTAATCTGACCACTGTTAATTCATCCTGCTACATCAGTATATATATCTGTGAAGCCCTTCGCATACTGTAATTCTTGAATAATTGACTGCCTTGAATAGTTGCTAGGTATAAGCCTTTGTTGAAAGAAATAATCACCTGAGTTATATATTCACCGTGTTAGAAGCTATAAAGCAAACAAAGTTTCAATATCATCCTTTAGTTCTTTCATAAAGGCATTCTGCTTTGTATTTTAAAATCATAAGATAAGAGTTCATATTATGAGACTAATATTTAAAAAAATTATGTTATTGTTTAATTCTAGTAAAAAGAAATCAATAAATTATTGGTCTGAAATTGATTATTCAAGGATTTAAAGTACCCTGATATCCATCAAGCTACAAGTCTCATCTAAAAGTCTATAAGTTGATGGAGCGAGATTTGTTAAAAATATACCTGCAGCCAATTGCTAGGTGATCTTCAGCAACAAACATGGTCAGCTTAATAGATATTATAATGATCTTATAATAAATAACTGACAGGTCTCATTAGCAGCCCCGACTTAGTCGGGGCTGCTATCAGTATTTGTGCAGTTTCCGCTGCCGCCGCCGCGCTCATACTAATGGCTATAACTTTTTTCTACTAAGCTTTCCAGAACTTGTATTTATAACTTACTGCTTATACCTCGGGGGAACGATTTTGACATGTTCACCTTCAAGGTCAAAGGTCAAGGTCACGAGCTATAAAATCACTAAAAAATTCCTTGTAAACGCGATAACTTGAAAAGTTTTTGTGCTATGAAGCTCTAACTTGATATATAACATCCTTGGAAGAGTAAAAAATTTTGAAAAGGTTTTCACTACAATCTGTCCAAGGTCAAGGTCACAGCGAGGTCATTACTTTAGCATGGTTTTGCGAAAATGCTTTATTTTAACTATGAACACTTGTAATCAATAGATGATTGTTATACTCAATGAAAAGTGTTCATTGATTGTGTAACCTTGAAGGTCAAAGGTCAAGGTCATGAGATTTGTGTTATTGCAATGTGCAACTAATTTGGATATAACTTGATCTCATTAAGCTTTTCAGAACTCATAAACATGTATAAGTGTCCATACCTCTGGGGACTTAGAATGACATGTTCTCTTTCAAGGTCAAAGGTCAAGGTCACGAGCAATAAAATCACTAAAAAATTCCTTGTAAACGCGATAACTTGAAAAGTTTTTGTGCTATGAAGATCTAACTTGATATATAACATCCTTGGAAGAGTAAAAAATTTTGAAAAGGTTATCGCTACAATCTGTCCAAGGTCAAGGTCACAGCAAGGTCATGACTTTAGCATGGTTTTGCGAAAATGCTTTATTTTAACTATGAACACTTTTAAGCAATAGATGATTGTTATACTCATTGAAAAGTGTTCATTGATTGTGTAACCATGAAGGTCAAAGGTCAAGGTCATGAGATTTGTGTTATTACAATGTGGAACTAATATGGATATAACTTAATCCAATTCAGTTTTTCAGAACTTATAAAGATGTATAATTGTTTACACCTCTGGGGACTTACAATGACATGGTCACATTCAAGATCAAAGGTCAAGGTCACGAGCTATAAAATCACTTAAAAATTATTTGTAAACGCAATAACTTGAAAAGTTTTTGTGCTATGAAGTTTAAATTTTGTATGTATTATCTCTTGAGAAGTACAAAATTTTGGAAAGGTTTTGGGTATGAAGTGTCAAAGGTCAAGGTCACAGCAAGGTCAACAAATATTGAGAAAATGGATTATTTTTACTTTTACCTCTTTAATTTGTTACATTAATGTTATATTCAATGAAATGTATTCATTGATTGCATGACCTTGAGTGTCAAAGGTCAAGGTCACAAGAAAATGCCCAATATGCTGAGGCTTGTAGAAGGCGGAACAGGGTAAGGCGAAACCCCAAGTTTCGGGGCTGCTCTGTTTTTGCGGTGTCCCGCAAACACTAATCTAGTCTTCATATAAGTTGATGGAGCTAGATTTGTTAAAAATATACCTGCAGGCAATTGCTAGGCGATTTTCAACAACGAACATGGTCAACATTATAGAAATTATAATGATCAAAGATATAAGGTAATAAATAACTGACAGGTCAGTCCTTTAAAAGATTATGACACAAGTCTCCTTAAGTAACTGGTTACTTTATAGAATAATCTGATCATTGTCACAGACTCCACAACATCAACGGTGGAGGTGTGGTCTGATTGGTCGGAGTGTTCGGCCGCCAACGTGCAGTACCGGCACCGCGTGTGTGACGGGAGCGAGACTGACTGCACAATGAGTGTTCAGATGCAGCCGTGTGTCCGTGTCGTCGTCAAGAGTAAGTAGCGAATCAGTTACTGGTGAACGATAGTTCAATAGAATACAGAACAGAATTTAAGGAGAAATTAATTACCTCCTGCCTTATCAAAATAATTAAGAATGTTGAGCATTGTCCCCAGTATGTTATGAGTTGCAGATCTGAAAATGAACCTGTCAGACACCCAATTTTCAGTTATTTCCAGGTATAATTGAGTGACAAATCTAGATACAGATACGAAAGAGATGTTTATTTGGGAAAAAGTTTAAATACTTTGTAAGTTATATAATTACGAGTGGAAAGTACAGATCTTTGTGAAAAGATTTGACAATAACAAATTCTCAAGTAGACCGCAATAAATGAATTCTGCATTTTTTTTCAGCTCCTGAACCAAAGGTTGGGGCCACCCTGTCAGCAAGCCGTCAACTGACACGTCACCTCGGGGGAGTATACCTCGTCATTGTCGCTGTCGTGGCGTTCATCATCGGCGGCATCGCGTCGGTGGGCCTGTACATGTATATCCAGCACTACCGGGACCAGAAGCTGAGAGAGGATGAGCTATGGAGGGACAGCGGGGAACAGATCAAGTCTAATGAGGCCAATCATAAACACAGTCATACCACAAACTCGTCACAAATAAGTCTTGACTTCAAGAACCTGCCGCATATGATGGCGCCAGATAATCGGTACAGCCTGAATATGTTTGGGTCTCTGAAGAAGGATAAGCTGACGGTGAATGAGGCCAGTACTTTGAAGCGCAATTCCATGTGGACCAACCTGTCGATCAGTGACTTGTAGTCAATTTCTATTCAGATTTTCTTAAGTCATTTTAGATATGTTATAAATATTTTATATCTAAGATCTTCTAGAATATTGGGGTTTTAAGATTTAAAGATCATCCAATTTTGTAATTTTTCTGCAAGTCTTCAAGTTTCTTTCAACAAAATTGTAAAAGTAATTAGATTTTTTGTTGTTTACAGTTAATTCTACATTTGTCTGTTATGTTTGATTTACGTATGTGTAATTTTCTGGTTACCGGTATATATTAACTTAAATATACAAAAAGATAATCTTTGAACCAAAAAGTCATATTTTCATGTCTTTATATAATTTGATTGTATGAAAGCGTTTGAAAGATAATGGAAGAAGATAAAAAAAGATAAGGAAGAGAAAGTATCTCATCCCATTAAATATAAAAGTTCTAGATTTGACAGCTGCTTTAGTTGATTAATTTAAGAAATGTTCTGACACATACGTAGGTTGTTGGGATATCTTTTTAGAAGGGGATTATGTTTTGTCTACATTGTGTATTTTTCAAGATTTCAGTATTATTTTCTATGATATTTGTTTCTATTTTTTTTCAAATTCTGTAAACATTTATCAACTTATCAACATAGCTAGAGGGCTATATAGTGAGCAAAAAAATGCATTAATGTTCCCGATTCTATAACTTTATCTTATTTCATCCATATATTTATATAAGATGAGCAGTGTTTCCTTAGACGAAAAACATATTTAGTATTTTTCAAAGAGAGGGTTCAAACACTAAAATACCCTTGATCACTTTGTTTAATAGCTAGCAGTTTGAATACTTATAGCAGCACTGTATAGACAAAACAGACATTAGTTTACAGAACTAGCGTTGTCAGATGTGTCAGGAACAATTCTTCTTGATGTTTGAGGAACCAATATAGGTTTCTGTACAAATATCTTTGCTTGTTTGATTTTGTTGTTATCTCTGTTTCAATCATGTTTACTTCATCATTTTCATTTGTTAGAGTAAACAGAAATAGTTTGTATTTCGGCTTTTCAAATAGTTTGGAATTTTCATAAGATTTGTAGTTTTAATACTTTGAACTTTACTTTTGGATTTCACTTCATTCAGCCAATGAAAAATGACAGAATTCTATTCAATATAATCAAGCTTAGACTCACAAAGACATCTTCATAAAAAATTATTCACCTTTATTTTATCTCAATGTTCTTAAAAGCAATTTACATTTATGTAGTCAACTTCATGATAGAATCTTAGTTAATCGAGTGAACAGTCTTTATATATTATTATTCGAATTCCATATCAGTATATTGTACGTGTAAAAATGGCAAAGGGGATTTTTATTTGAAAAAGGGCATTATGCCAGTTAAGTATTTTCCATATGGGAACAGTCTAACTGGTGACATATAAATACCAAAGATTCACTTTTCAACTTCAGTGTGAAAGATGGCAAACAACACTCAGGTTTTAGCATGCATTCTATTGTAACATCTGAAACAAATCTTCACCAAATGTACTATGTTTATGAATTATTTATTGTCTTATAGATATTTGTATGATCTCAGAAAGGCAGTTCTTTTTCATATTCCCGTCAGAAGGAATCCTGTCTGACAGATCACCCAATATTTTGAATTTATTGACTGTAACTTTTTATGACAAAAGCTTCTTTCTAGCTATATGTGTATAGAGACAAGTATTCCCCTCTTGTAACTTCATCCTGCTACATCAGTATGTTACTGCATAGCCCTTATTTAGAGGATATTTGTGTTTTCCTGACAAATACCATCTTCATCTCATCGAGTGATGAAGAAAGTTTACATTTTCACTAGTGCCTCTGCCTCATGAGATAACATAAACATGGTATTTGTCAGGAAAACAGACATTTATATTCATTTTATGATTAAATCGTTGTTTTCCTTACGAAATTGAAGTGCATTTACGTCGAGTCGGCTCCAAAGAAAGCCTGTCGCCTAATACAAAGAGACAAGATGCATATGCTACGATCTATAACAGGGTATGGTAGAAGCTACGATGATACAAATACGCTCATATATAGCAGGATGTCGTGATGTTTTGGTTTTGTGAAGTTTCTCCTTTTTCCTGGTGATAGTACTACCATCATATTCTATGTTCTGTATGTCTTTTATATATCTTACTATTGATCAATCAGTCTCCTTTTGATCTTTCATTTCATGATAGTAAACTATATTGACTTTTTTTTTTCTGAAAGCCTTTTATTAAATTATCCAATTAAAATGAAATCTTCACCACTGTAACCTTTTAAGTTAGCTCTTTGTTTATTTATGCACGTTTCAAGCTGTAAATATTTTGTAATTTATTCTTTTAACTAACATTATGATTGTACACATGTATTATAGATTTTATACTAATTTATTTTTATCTCACAATGTGTTTCATCCTGAATGAATAAAATCATGTGCATAATAGCAATGAATGGGGTCCTGTTGGTAATTTGATTGAAGTTGTCATACATATATTTGCAGTGTTTTATCTATCTGGAAACATACAAATGCACAAAGCAGACACCGGAAATGTCATTCTTCAACACATGGATACCTGATGAAATACATAGCCAGTGGCTATACCTGATGAGATACATAGCCAGTGGCTATACCTGATGAGATACAAAGCTAGTGGCTATACCTGATGAGATACATAGCAAGTGGCTATACCTGATGAGATACATAGCAAGTGGCTATACCTGATGAGATACATAGCCAGTGGCTATACCTGATGAGATACATAGCAAGTGGCTATACCTGATGAGATACATAGCCAGTGGCTATACCTGATGAGATACATAGCAAGTGGCTATACCTGATGAGATACAAAGCTAGTGGCTATACCTGATGAGATACATAGCAAGTGGCTATACCTGATGAGATACATAGCAAGTGGCTATACCTGATGAGATACATAGCAAGTGGCTATACCTGATGAGATACATAGCAAGTGGCTATACCTGATGAGATACATAGCAAGTGGCTATACCTGATGAGATACATAGCAAGTGGCTATACCTGATGAGATACATAGCAAGTGGCTATACCTGATGAGATACATAGCAAGTGGCTATACCTGATGAGATACATAGCAAGTGGCTATACCTGATGAGATACATAGCAAGTGGCTATACCTGATGAGATACATAGCAAGTGGCTATACCTGATGAGATACATAGCAAGTGGCTATACCTGATGAGATACATAGCAAGTGGCTATACCTGATGAGATACATAGCAAGTGGCTATACCTGATGAGATACATAGCAAGTGGCTATACCTGATGAGATACATAGCCAGTGGTTCTTTTGTCCGAAGCTCAGCCACAACCTAACATTTGTTTTTGAAGACATGTCAATAATTTTGAATGATTACTATTGATGGCTCTGCATGAATCTGATGTACAGAATAGTACCCATTGGGTATTAACAGTGTATTTGGAAATAAGCGGCATATAAAGCATATTATAGCTCTAAATTTAATTCAAAGTCAAATGGGTCAATATATGGCTCTATTACTTGCCTGTGTAAGATACCGCAATGTAATATTTATACGGCAACATAAACTAAGTGTAATACTACAATATAAGTATCCAAACGTTCACTCAATTCAATAGATATGCTAGTATTTTTGGGACTGTTATCAGTGTTCAGAATATATGTTCTGCATTAATTCACAAACTTGGCATCGGTATTATGACGTTGGAGTGGTAAATAAACTTGAGTCAAGTGTAATCTGTATTTCCATTTATATGTGTATAATTACAAAATGGTTTTGTTACACTAATTTCCGCGATTCTGATTGGACGAGAGCGCTCAAAAACCTGCTGCCATTTCTCGATAAATGCAGAAAAATTTGCAACCATACCATGTGCATACATTCCTTGTGACGTCACAATCTACTGACGCAATAGTCCGGTTTTTACAGTTGCGAGTTACGTTCTGTTGCAAAGACAGATATAACATATCTTATAACTTCCCACCTGAGTTTGTAAGAAGTTTATACCGTACATTCTTCTCCCTGATACAATCCATACATTCACTGGAAAGACTGCATTTTATTAACTACGAGTCCTCAAGCTTGTTCGCTCCGAGCGTCTCGCAAACGGCGGGCATTTTGAACGTCGTGTGATATGCTAATTAGGGTTATTCCGAAAATGCGGATTCCGGTTAAGACGAATAGTGATTGCATGGGTGTCAATGGGTGCGAAAACAAAATTAAATCTTCGGCCGTTTTAGTTTAGGGAGTTCTCAATTTTGATTCAACTTTGTATTGTTTCGTGTAACAAACCACATTTTCACGACATTGATGACAGATTTTTTAAAAATGATTAGAAAAAACTTTGTTTAAATGTTGATTTTGTAATTATAAGAATTGTTTTACATGTTTTGTGCCTCTATCGATGTATAACAGCAACAAATTTTGTATAAAATCGCTTCGCTACGCTACTCGATTTTATACAATTTGTTGCTGTTATACATCGATAGAGGCACAAAACATGTAAAACAATCCTTAAATAATATTCTGTCCGGTTTAACTTTTCAGAGACCGTTATATTTAAGGTCTAACTATAGGGGATTCTTAATATTGCCTCATGAATATTTATGAGGCACGGAAAAGGGAGCGTGCATAATCGAAAACGAGGCTAAGGCCGCTTCTACACCCGGAAGTAACATTCAATAGCATTGACATGTCGGTAGCTTTCCCTAAAAGCGCTTCGTTTTGGAAAATAATGAGCTATTTACAATGCCAAAAGTTCAGAAACGATGCAGTAATTAAATATCTTCAGGTAACACAGCCGATAATAGTATTTTACTCGCTGGGCGAGTTTTCTTGATTGATTCACAGGGCTGTTTACACATTGTGTGCACCGTCAATTTGATTCCGATGTTGCTCATTAATTTTATACGCTTTACAAACTTACTTAACTTTACACATATCCCTTATTTCAAGAATCTTTCAATTATAATCTATATACATATTTCATTTGGGTAAGAAAAACAATAATAAGGTCTCCTCTAGTCTTCGATGTCTTCGAGTTACTTTCAGGTCATCGAGTGCAGGCCTTATGTAAACAAACTGCATCTACTTGATTAATTCTTATACAATAAATTTATGAGTCATATCAGACTAAAATAATACGTTTGGAAATTTTTATAATTAATATCTTAACGTTTTCTATGTTTCTGATAACGCCCACATCAAGAATATTCTTATCTTAAAAATATTATTATTGCAGATTAATAATATTTTACATAAATAATAAGTGATACTGAGTCTACTCCTGCATATCTACAGTACATAGAATCATTTTTAGAAAATTAATGTACATATAGAACTTATTCTTCTCAGTTCTTCTATTGAGAAAAGTTGAATTTAAAATAATCTCAGTGAGATATTTTTGTAGTTGCAAATTTAAGTTTGTAAAAATTTATATTAAAAAAATGTTTAATAAATGTTATGTTTATCATATGAGAGCAACAGTATAATGAGGGAGATCCTTACAAATTATTAGGAATATTATATTGAAAAAAAACCAACACAATTGCAGCAGCCTTTAAATAAGAAAAAAATATTGATAATAATTCTGATGGCATAAAGCTTGTTTTCAGCATTAGAACTGACAAATAAATTTTGTGGCCTAGGAACATATTTCAATCAATGCTACAAACAAATCTAAATGGTAAATTTAGAATACTGATAATTAAAAAATGTTAAATTTGGCCTGTGTTTTTAAACTATTTGTTTAGTTTTGTTGATACTTATAATTTTAAATTATTTTCTTTTCCTTGACACAGAACTAGCCATATGTTCAGAGTATATTAATCATATATATATTTGTTTATAGAGCTTATTCAAATCTCTGTTCTGGGGTTGTAGAAATATTCAAGAAAATCACTAGAATTGATCTAAGACCACTGTGAAATCATGTTACATGAATTATAAATATTGTAGTCCAATTATTTAGGTTTAACAAAGTGCAATCAATTATTTTTGTGTCATAAATCTTCACCAAAAGAGATTATAGAAACTGTCAATTTATTTTGAAGGTCTGAATACTTACTTCAAATTGTATTATTTATACCTAGCTAAAGGGCTGTTTTTTATAATGCTGAAATTCATGAATAACATTTTTATGTTCAAGCAATTTTGTTAGTATTTCATATTGTTTCATATTATTTATCTTCAGTGCCTAGAATAAATCACACAATTCAAGTAAAGCATTAACCAAACAAAGATCTACATTGCCATAAGTCCTACCAGAACTCCTTTTAAATTAATCAAATATTCATTGAAATATTTTTGAATATCATATCAATTCTAACAAGAGAATATGTTTACAGTTAAATAATAAGATATAACAATTTCCTTAATTTTAATCAAATTGCAATTTTCAAATGCTCCATATCAAAGCAAAATAACATTCTTAATTTTTAATATGATTATTAATATATACATGCATTTCCCTCCCAGACCAAGTTTGTCTACTGTTTATTTGTAACTTGTATGGCCTTACATATTGGTAAAACTTAATAGAGTATTGAAGCATCTATATGTAATTCAATGTGCCAACAATTCAAATTATTTGCCCACAATAATAATATTTATTGTCTCAAGACCATGTATGTGTGCTGATATCTATTAACATATCAATGAAAGGCTTATTTATTGTCATCACAATATCAATAATTCTCCATTTCATATTTGAATCATGATGAATAGTTTTTGTTATAAAATATTCTGTTTAACAAGCTTCTTACTTTTCAATATAATTATGATGTGTCTTTTTGACGGTTTTGCAGCACAGCCAACATTGTAAATCACAATAAACATTTGTAAACATCCCCAAGGCTCTCATAAGTTGGGCAGTTACGGCAGTTTGTTCAAAATGTTGGCAGTGGAGATCGAGATAATAAACAAAAATTACATTTTGTCGGATGATTATCATAAATTTGCAATGAGGTATATATATATATAGCAATAAAAAAAACTATGATCTTGTTTGCAAAATTTGCAAAACTCGTCGGTCTTTTAAATTTGCCACGAATTTAACTATCCAAAACGAAGGTTCGTTATGGATTTACATGGAATGATTACCTCCATTGGGGCGATTTTATTGTCATACAACAGGTTTACGTCACTGGTGTAGCTGGAAAACGATTCTATCATACAGGCACAATCATTTCTAGCCGATAGAAACCAGAGGATCGCACCAACAACACGTAGCCATTACGCGAACCAGGAAGTAAGAAGCGGCCTTAGCCTCGTTTTGGATTTGAGAAGGTCAAAGGTCGTATGCATGCATAAATATTGAGAATCCCCTATATGTTAGATTGACTTAGCCAACAGCTAGTAAAATCTGAACGGTTGCCAGGGTTGTGTATTTTGCAATCGCATGATAGGTCATTAATCGTATCAGATTCTGATAAACTTTGCGTGGAATAAAGATTGCACTTCTAAAACGTAAGTTTTAGAGAATCAGAGTGAGTGAGTTATTGTTTTACGGCCCTTGGGCAAGATTGCAGCCATGAGAGGCGTAGAATCATGAAATATTTGAATATCCAGAAAGTACAATAGTTTTGAGCTTTTGGTTCCAGTTTTGGCTGTGTTGAGATAGTTGTAAGCACGGACATATCACAGAGAACTCTTCAGTGAATTTGTTTTTGCAAAGCTCATTTTACCAAAATTCTGCCTCGTTTCCCCTAAAAATTACCAATCAATGAACCACAGGTCGTTCAAAATGGGAACGAATCGACAGTAACCAGAACAAGAGACACAATGTCCGTACTCTTTAATAGCTATGAGGAACCAGACTGTTGAGAAATCCTTACAGATTTATATACAGTGAGATCCTCGACCAATTACCAGGACCTTTTAAAAAGAACAAAGACAGATATATTTTTCCACTTTTGTTGTATTGTTTATTTGTACATCAACCCCTGGTAGTATAAAATATCTACACAAGTCAACATGAGAACGTTCCATGTGCAGAAACCACACTTCAGGCAATTCCAGCTTTTACTCGAGTCAGGTGACTGATCCAGCGACCAATCAAATCTTAGTTCATAGATTGATTCATAGAGGACAGAGATACAAATACTTTGTACATGAAAGAGACTCTAAACTTGATCAGGTTCTATAGGACAGAGAAACAGTTCATGCCATTAGTAGGTTGGTAGATGTACAACTGCATACAACACTCGGCAAATGTACAACTTTGTACAATTTCACAAATGATGCTTTTTTATTTTCATAAACTTAATTGCGATCCTACCTCAAAATTAAACAAACATGCTTGTGTGTAAGTTGTCTGGTCAAAATTGTTAACACGATACATGATTATCTATGTAAAGTTCTCAATATTTAATGTCTAACATCAGTTGCCTTGCATGCAGACAATCCAAAACTTGTAAAATATAAATTAAAGCATGCAACACATATTGACAATACATAAAAAACCTTAGACATTTTTTCCAAATCAAACAAGATTAATCTTTAAAAACATAAAATATCATAAATGTAAGTTGACTTATTACTTTAATGTATGAATTCAACCCATGAATTATCAACATGTTACTTTATACCTAAAACAATGACAAGGTATTAAAATTCAGATAAAATAATTCATCCTACACAAAATTGGTTTAATTTCCCCAAATTTATCATAGAATAGTTGCTGAATGAAGATAGAGATCATAGGATTCAGTAATAAGGTTTGAGGATCTAAAAGAGAGGGAGAGATAAAACTCAACAAGGCCGTACGTATTCTGTGGTTGTTTAGTGTGAGATCCAGGACACCTTAGCAAGCTAAAATAATGGGACTAAAACGATGAAGTGTTCATATTCTAAGATCTATTTACAACTAGAACTGCATGACGAAGCTAAGAACAATCTATGTACATAATGGACAAACAAAATATTTCAGCAAAACAAAGATTGCACTGCGAACTTTGCCAGTTTCATGATGATGGCACATTAATAAATACGACTTCATGAAAACGATACACTATATCTAAATGATGTGTTATTATAACCAACCTGGATATAACTTAATTGGTATATAAATGATAACAAGTGTATAATGATAGAATAACCATTGATCCAGTTTTAAGATAAGATAGGAGAGTCGCCACTAATCGATGAAATTCTACATCATTAGCAAGGAACGTGGCCCAATTCAAGGGAGATAAATCTTGTCAAGAAGGGATAATGCATAAAGCCCTTTCATTGGTGAAAATGTCCCTTCAAAAGCACTATATCGTCAATATCATATAGCAGTTTAATATTAACACTTGATTATCTAACATCAAGTTTATTTTCTAAACCTTGATATATTGAAATTTATTCGTGGTGTCAAATGAGACTATGAGATCATAACTGAGATGCTTGCTGATAACTTACATGGCCGCGCGTAGAGGTAGGCTTATTGTGGGCAACACTACATGTCAAGTGTAGACCTTCTATATTGATAACTGGCAATGGTTTAAATGCGTAGCCAACAATAGCAAAGTACATAACCTATAAATATTTGAAATATGAGGCTCCAATATTTTCAATGATTCTTAAGTTATACCTCTCCATGATGAAAATAAATGGACCAACTATTGCAAAGTGGATTAATCACAGGACTGTTGTCTAACCTCAAGTGAGGGATATTCCTTACCAAGAAACAAAGGCTGGAGTATCCACGCTGCAATGATTCCTTTGATTTAGCCACTTACAATGGTTGTTGGTAACAGACTAAGTAGTGAGAGTACAGAGGTACTTTATACAGCTGATATGGAGAGAGATAATTACTGGATACAATACAGGGTAGAATTTAGCTGATTTTAGGCATTTAGACCAGTAACTATCTGTAGACAGAATCCAGGGTAGTCAGATTGAATCTCCTTCAATGTAGTTCCCTTTTATCTAGTTTTCATTCCTTACATCCTACTAGCCAAATATTGTTTCTTTTAGAGGCATTTAGAAGCTGGTTGATGAAGCTTGATAACGGTGTTAGTATCTACACCGAAAGGTTGCATTTCATGCAATAAAGAAGTTGACTATTCATATAACTTGTTCTTCTAAGCCAAATATTGTTTCTTGTAGTCAAGAGTCATTTCTAAATCTGTTGTGACACTATCCCTCATGAGAAAGCTACAAACTGCTCCAGTTAGGACCTAACTGCCTCGGAGGAATACCGCGTAGGACTTTTCATTGACTAAAACCTCCCGAGAGATGGCTACCCCTTGCTTTATCCCTGAGAACCTTGCATAGCAACTATAACGTACGGAGAAGAAATGCTCTTTATGTAAACTTTACAGGTCTCAGAGGTTACAATTTAGCTTTTCAGTTTTAAACATGAACCTTTGCTGTACTTAATGAAATGTTTTGTCACTTTCTTTATCAGTGTTACTATCACCACCCACAGTTTCCATCTCCTTTTGCTTTAGAATCTTAAAAATCCATAGATTTCATTTTACCAATTCTTAAATTCTTCTCAGATCATTTAGGAGGATACAATTCTTCTACGACAAAAGATATTGTTGTTATATATTTGAAATTGTGTATACATAGTTAAACTATATCTTACATTGATCAAACCCTAGATACCAACATTCACAGAATAATGCCATTTATAATAGAAATAGATGAACTAAATATGTCAGCCCACACAAATCGCTTTTCTATGAACATAGAAACAATATTATTGATAAAGATGCAAATTAAGTCTTAACTAAGGAAGATCATGTTGCAAAATATTGGCACCTTTGGAAATAGTTTTAAATGAAAAGAATATTTCAAAATCATACTAAACTTACTATGTTGTAAACCTTTGTCAGAAAAATAATTACCGGGTACTACTTCAAATTTCAATTTAAAATTTCTAGCTTGATCTCATCTTCATGATCTACAGTACAAAACTTTCATTCATTATCTTGTAATTATTAAAAGAATTTTACAAAATATAGTTTTTGAAGTATCAACAATAACTCCTCCTTTGCCAATTGTTTTTACTCAGAAATAATTCATAATTCATAAATTTGCTTTATTATTCTTAAGCATAAATGTGATATAATTGACAAAACATGATCTAAAAATGTTTTCAGGAGAATAAATCAACCTCCATGTGACATTATATAAGGGGAATATTTGTAAAAATAAACAACAGCACCTTTATCTCAATTCTTTTAGTAAAACAAACATGGAACTAAATATTCAGGTTTGAAAAGAAATAATTGTAAGGAAGATTTTGTGCCTTTCTAAATTTGCTACTTTTGTCACATTTAACACAAGGTTTCAATTTGTCTGCATGTTGACTAGATTAATTGGATGGGAGAGGATTTTAATATATTCTGGCAGCTTTGACAGTCTTACTGAAGGGTTAGAACAATCTTGATATGCAATTGTAACCATTTGCTAAACTATAAGGACGATTGTCTACTATACCTTGCTTCTTTTAAAGGGGCAGTAGCACGTTTTTTATTTTTTATTTAAATTTTTCACTGATAATTGTTAGTTAATGTTAAATGTATTATTTTGGCAGTGTCAAAAATCTCATTACACAAGCCAATCATCCATAATCAGAGGACAAAGTATGAAGATTCATATAAAATCCTTTGGCGGCCATTTTGTGTGAACACCTTTAATTCATTTTGTGTAAGAAAACGGAATCGTGTGGCTAAACTTTATGTTATTATATATATAATTTAATTTAAATATGTTGTCTTTCAATTGGAACAATTAATTTTTAAATTCTCGACATCACCTTATATTCCCACTAAAAACGTGCTACTGCCCCTGTAAGAATGAAATACATCAAATTGGACAATTGCTTGCTTGATTTCTTGCCAACGGTCACTAATCTCACTATACATACTCGATACAGCACTATGATATAAATTATTTATGATGAAGATAATAAACTTGAATTGTCAATTGGTAAGGTCAAATGATTTTCATGAAGCAATGGAATGCTTTAAAATAATAGAATGCAAAGTTTGAATAAACTGAACGAAATACTGAAATGATTTTGAAAGTTTACATCATGATCATAAGAACTTAATACCATCAATTCAATAATTCCTTGCATAAGTTTCTAAGTAAGTTGAAAGGGACATTTCATGGCTACAATTATATTTTACACAATTATATAATATTATCAAAAAGTGGATAGCGATTGTTAAAAACTGAACATATGAAAATTGAATAAAGCATTAGATGACTCCATTCAATGTCTCATATTGGAATCAAGTCTGGTTTTCAAATAATGAAAATGAAATATCTCAAAAGTCAAAGTCAAAATGGAAGGAAACGTTGCATATATTAGTCAAGTAGTTAACAATTCCTAACCTACACTTGTCATGACAAAGGGGTCTTATCAAGTCAGTTCTTAAGACAGGATTTCACAAATAGACAACAAAATGGTCAACATGCCAGAACAGACGGGTCAAAGGTCAACAAAGTAACAAAAGCAAGAGCCTGATTCCGGAGAGCCCTGCGAGTGAATACTGATAACAAGTTGTCATCTAGATACTATCTACAGCAGACAGCACTTATCTTGCAGAAAGTTGTCAGGCAAATAGCACAAAGAGGGCAACATTTTCAACAGACTATTCTCCCTTATCAGTCTTGTTCATATTAGGCAAACTTAATGTTCTTCATAAAATTATTCTGCATTTTAGTCAGAACAAAGTATATATATCCAATAGATCACCTCAAGGTCAAAAACAGAAATGTTACCAATAACAATGGGCTTGTCAGTCATAACAGCTCATATTCTATCTTACCGGTGACAAACCTTAGTTCTTCTTCTAATGGAAAAGATTGAAAACCTTGCCCTCTCCATGTGAAGCTTATGAAGTTTACTTTTGAGAGGTTTCTACAGGGGTGAATGAACAACCCTGGTCTCCGAGGTTACTATCATCATATTGCACGTTATAGATCGACCTCTGTAAAGATTGAAAACTACTCTCCAAACCATCAAACAGAGAAAGCGAATGATGAAAGAGTCACATTGAGATCTATATTTTTTAACAAAACAATTCTTGAGCTGTATAACATCTGTTTTACTTAACCATAAACAAATCATAATATTAATCATTAAACTACTAACAGTACTATCAAGTATCCAGTGTTGTTCCTTTGCCTAGAGAACCAGGGCTTGTAAATAATACAGAGACCAGGGCTGTCAACAGAAGTGTCTCATTGTAAGATTCAGGTCACAAGATATGATTGCATACCTCAGTACAGAATAATTTACACATTTCTTATCACAACAATGTAACACTTGTAGTTGGTAATGTCCTCAGTTACCATGGATTGTCCCATCTCTAGCCACCATTTTGCCTGCGGGATGCTGGGAAGGCAGAAGTGATCCAAACATGTGCAACTCCTCGCAGATCAATCTCTACTGTAAACCAGAAGATAGACTGAGCCGCTCAGCTCCTTTTCGTTTCTCTTCATTTCCAAGTTGAGGACAGCTAGACACTAGTTGTTCAGTTTCTGAATCCTCCCTAAACGATCATAGTTCCTCTTCCCTTGCTAGTTGTGACACCAGGCAGTGAGCGAGCTTAGCACTGATCAAGCAATGTAAGTATGTAGGTACTTCTGTGTGTATGCATGTATGTATGTCGTATACAGTGTAGACCTCAAACTTGGGCTAAGCAGCGAAACATCAACACACACTTGTCGATAAAAGGCTGGTCAAACTAAACCGGTCTAGCTAACCTTCTTGCAAACAGCCATGATTCAAGTTGGCCAGACCTTCTGCCATTCTTATCCCGAAACCAAATTGTATGTATAGACTATGCCCGTCACACCACAGGAAGAGATCAGTTGACTGATTGGTTCACCGATGTATCCGGGACAGACAGACAGACAGACGGACAAACAGCTAATGTGAGTAGTCTGCATGAATACTAATGCTTGTGCCCTTCACATAGTTTGTTTGTAAGTTGATGTTCAGATAACACTAGCAGGCAGTTTGTCAAACACATCGTTCTTGCCGCCCGAGGGCTGAGAGCTGCCTCTGCGACGAGGCAGCGTGGGATGTTCTGGACAGCCATTGGTTACAAGGAGATCAACACACTCCATGGACCCGGAACTCTTGGCGTACCAGAGAGCGTTCCGGCCCTCGTGGTCTACCACCTTCACACTTGCATTATTCTGAAATAGAGCCAGGAAAACCATTATTCATTTATTCTCAAATAAGAACATAACGTTCCATATGTTCCTCGACGACCATGCGACTTTCACTTACAAGCGAAAAATCAAAAATGTTTTTGTAACTAGTTTCGGGGTTACAGGTTTGACGTTATTGGTGATTTGAAAATGACAATTTAGATTCCTGAACTCTGATTGGTTGGAAAACATGATTCAGAGGGAATTTAGTTTCTCTGTTCTTCTTGATTGAGTTTAAAAAACTGGTATTTTCAGGCCACAAAGAGCATAAACCTATATTAAAATATCTACAAAACAATAAAAAAACATCTCAGAGACTTTAAATATGTAATACTAAGTTAATGTCAATTTCATGTAACATTAAGTTACATTCAAGAAATGGGTAAAAAATGATGTATGTCAAAAGTGTAAATTGTCAATTCTTTTTAAATTCTTATTAATAATGTTGGCATTATAGATTTTAATAGCAATGTTATCTCACCCATAACAACAACTGCACAAAGACTACGTTGCCTAGAGCAGCTGCTATATGAAGTGCCGTCCTGCCGTCATCTTTGCTGTAGGGTGCATTGATGTCGTCGGGCATACTATGACCAAGGATTATGACGATGTTTCGAATATCCTCACGAACCAGCGCGTCAATGAGTTGCTGAAAGACCACAAATGTTTCTAACATAAGTAAAGAGGTAGCTGTCAACCTTTTGAATGAAAAATCACCTATTGATAATAATGGAAACTCAAAAAAAGAGCATTACTAGTTATAAAAAGATATGTAAAAAGATATTTTCCATTATGGCATATATTTGTGTAGCAAGCTAAATAAAAAGCCTGGAAGAAGTTCGGAATAAAGTTGAGATAAAACAGTCCTGATAGAGTTATCCACAAAAACACCAGAATTGTTATCCGAGTAAGATGTTTCGAAGGCATAAAACAGTCCTGATAGAGTTATCCACAAAGACACCAGAATTGTTATCCGAGTAAGATGCTTCGAAGGCATAAAACAGTCCTGAAAGAGTTATCCACAAAGACACCAGAATTGTTATCCGAGTAAGATGTTTTGAAGGCATAAAACAGTCCTGATAGAGTTATTCACAAAGACACCAGAATTGTGATGTGAGCTTGGCTTTCGACAGACCAGACAATACAGAACAATAAAACAGAAAATGAGAGAAGAGTTATTGCACAAAAGTAAGTAGAGCGACTATTGACTGTGTGAAGGGGACCTCACCTGGTTGATGGGGATGTCCACGTAGGGGAGGTGGGGTAGGAACTCCTTCAGCTCGTATTTGGACTTCACCCACCGCTCCTTCTCATCTCTACAACAGACACGCGGCTCATTACAATACGTACCTTCAATTGGTGCAATGTATTATTTCATTTAAATGTATCTAAAAGATGGAGTTTCAGAGATTGACAATTCAGCACTTGCAGTTGAGGATTTACCTCCCTTGAACCGAGTTACATTTAACACGCACAATTTTATAACTTTTGATAGGGACAGATTTACCTCCCTTGAACCGAGATAAATTCAACACGCACAGTCTTTTAACTTTTGACAGGGACAGTGTTATGATGAGACTTGAAGTGAAATTTGTACAGATCTCAGTGTAACATTGTCCTTAATTAGCTAATTTCTAAAACCTTTTTGTAAATGCGTATAACACCATTTACACAATAGTAAACACATCGTGTTAAGGTTTCATAAGCAAATTTAGGTTATCTTTTGGCCTGGTTAGTTTATAGAGCTAAGATTTTTACCACATAGCACAAATCACTATCTCTAAATGACCCCGAGCTTCAAAAGGAAGACTCCAGTAAGATCTGGAATGTAAAGTTTACCGTGGTGAGGCCTGTGTGGGTTTCGTCTTCTCCTTCGCTGCAGCCCCGTTCTCCCACACGGAGTTCACCGTCGAGTTTGCTATTGCTGTCATCACCTTGATGAGCTCCGGGCTGTGCACACACAACACAACAATAAACTGCTTTAACTTCTTCGAGATTGTAGGCAGTGTATAAAATAGATTTGAAACCTAGCCTGTCCTAAAAATTAATTGATCAATTCCTAAGGGGAAAATAAAGAAAAAAATTGAAAAGTTACCAGTCCTGACCAAAAGGTAACCAGTCCTGGCAAAAAGTAGCCAGTCAAGGACTGGTGGATGGGCTATATTTTTAACACTGTTGTAGGCATTGTGTACAACTTTGCACTTTTTAAAAAAACTCTTTTGACAACTTCCTTTACACATGTTCCTATCATATCACAGGATTGTCTGTGTACGTCATTATGTGTTTTGCTCAACTTTCAAATATTTGAGAACTTTCATATATTCGATCCTTAACTAATAAAAATAATCTTTGAATCTGACTAGACTTCCGTCTACTTTCATGCAAATGATTCTGATATAGCAGCTTGAAAAAGATCCACAAACGTCACTTTGCATTGCTTCTAATCCTGTTTTTCAATTGGTCTCCCTCTGTTCTGTCATGCAAGATAAGCCATAGAGGCTGTAACTTATTTGATAAACATGCATATACTGGGTTAAAACAGCAAGGATAAGAGGAAATAAGGAGAATGGGAAGAGCACTTACGGCCACTCGTCGAGGTTGAGAGAGCGGACCTTGGAGATGTGTGTGCCGAGGTTGCGATGGATACCTGAGCACTCTATACAGATGAGAGCACCCAGGTTAATACTTGCCCAGTCAGGGTCTGCAATACAATCAAGGCAATCACTTCAAAATCTTTGTAAGAAATGGCTGTTTGCACAAAATTTTCTTTCATACCAATGTGATATTTTCCGTAAAATAGGTTAAATTGACACTGCAGGCTATCACATGATACAAAATTCAGACACATTGTATACAATCAGTCAACTTTACATGATCCCTGATGCCATTGGACATCTTGATACCACAATCAAGGGCAATTATTTCACATGTATCATAACAAAATCTTTGTATGAAATTAAGATTTGCTGCCCTTCGATTGCATGTAAGGCTCCAATGGATCAGCAAAATTTACTGTCAAGCCCATGTTAAAAAAAATATTTTCCATAAATTGGTTTGATTTGTATATGCGGGCTAAAACAATGATCGAGAAGCTACCATTTCCTGTTAATGACTTGTTCACACACATTTTTCATTAATTATCCATCCTCCAATTCACGTCTAGAGGATAAACTGCTGTCAATAAGATCGATCAAGTTCCCAGTCTGATTAAAATCGACTGTGATTCGAGGAAAAAAAAGTGTAAAAATATTGTCTCTAGCGGGGTTCGAACCTCACCCAGCCCGGCTTTCCTCTCATTCACAGTCTGAAGGCACCCCTATTACCCGCATGTTCTGACACAAGCTCATCTAGCCAATCGAAAGGAGCGCAGTAAAAGCTTAGATATCATACTAGGGGCAGGTAACTCCAGTGTACCATTCGTTAAACGCTATTTAAAAACGAAGATGTGATTGGATAGCTTACGACTGGGTTTGTCTGCACTAAACTGGTTACAGCAACACGCGATAGAGGTGGGTGCATTCAGACCAAGACGGAGAGGATATCCCGAATGGTTCGAGCCCTGATAGAGACAATATTGTTTATATTTTATTCCTCGAAGCACGGTCGATTTTTATCAGACTGTCAAGTTCCTGGCATAACTTACTGGGAGTACCGCAATCAGCACATGCATTGTTTCCCCTCGCAGTCCGGATAGCCTGCATACCTGCTACATCCGTCTGCGACTGCAAGGATGAGAAAATGATTCAATTATTACATGACATAGCATAGCAAGAGCTCAAGACCTCAAGATTTGCAAGTCTTCAATAAACAAATCAAAGAAGGAATAAAGACAACAAAAGGCAAAAGGGACAGTCATATAGGGGTCTTATTTGGAAACGAAATCCAAGAGGACCCAGTAATGCATTGTATTCTTTGTCAAATTGTTAAATCTAGAACAACTCTAATGTTAACCTCACTAACACATATGAAAATAAGTGTGAAATAATCATGTCATAATCACATATAAGTATAAACAGGGAAGTACTCTTGAATTTTTTTTCAACAAAAAATACCCCAACAGGGCTTTCCCTTTAATCTGTTGGACACATTTACATGAGCTAACTCAAAATTTGGTTGAAATGAAATGAAGTGTGACGTGACATACCTTTGGTTTAGAACTATCGTTGCCTTGTAGACTAGTAAGTATTTGTTGCTCAATAGCGCAAACCCAATCATCTCTCTCCTGCAAATATAACAACACAAACTTGTACAATGAAGTAAAATTATTACATTTTAAATAAAAACATTTAAAGTTGTAATGCATGAGTAATATTTGTATCTTTACTTTCGATGAAATAAAACCATAATCACAGAGTATTGGAATATGTAAGAAATTGGACTTACCTCCCCATTTCCTGCTTCAAAATGCCACTGTTTATTTTCTAATGATACTATAACAAATTCATAACCATCTGAATCTGCAAAAAGAAAATAAGAATTGTCATGAACGATTGACACTCGAAAGTCAGAACCATATCATAAAAACAATATAGTTCAACAATTCAGCCCTTGGGCTCTTCCAATTCAATATTGATTACATTTGAACTTGTTTACAATTAATTTTAACAGAGTATGAAACAAGGCCTGGCCACAACCCTGGAACCTGATTATTCACACTGTTCTAACCAAATTCAGTAGAACTCGAATATAACAAAGTCAAAGGAACCAAAGAATTTAGTTCGCTATATCCTCTGTTCGCTATACGCATATAATTTTAATGATATTCTATAGGGACGGGACTTGAAAAGTTGTTGGCTATATCCAAGTGTTCGCTATATCCGTGTTCTAGTTTTGAGCTGATTTTACAAGCTTATTCACACTATTCGAACCAAATACAACAGATGCATCGGACACATACCATCTCCTTGACTAGGGTCTACATTCTTCACGCCACCACTCTTGGCTCTCCGATGTCGCTTCTTCACGTTCGGTGTCTCTGCCTTGAAGCCGAGGGCCGAGTTATTGATACCTAACCGGGGGACGCCTGATGTTTTGGGTCGAGGGGGCGGCCGAGGGGAGGGACGTGGAGAGTCGGAACCATCAAAACCAGCTGAAAATATACAATTTTCATAGTAAACATATAATGAGATGAGGTTTTACCATATTGGAAGAATTTATTCTATCCATATCTAGAATAGAACAGACAGAAGATTTAAATATTTGTTTGCAATTGTCATGTTTTCATACAATAAATCTCCTTGATAACGCAATTCTTTTTTATTTATTTGACCTGAAATATTTGTTACTAGATGTATTAATAATTTGATCTTAGGATTATATTTATTATATCTTATAAAAAGTTTCTTTCTACAGATTTGAGTGACATATGTACATATGTTCACTTATTTATGTATGAACTTAGATACAATAGTCAAATATGCTTATATGATAACAAATATAGACATATTGAAGGCTGCATTCAAGAGAATCCACCACCAGAGGTAAGAACTGATTTCCATATATATGAGCTGTTCTTCAAAGCCTGCAGATTGCATTGGAAATAGCAACCATAACCTTGGCTAACATAGCATAGCAATGGCTGAAATGGTATCAGGATTATTTAGATATAAACAGGGGAAAGGTTAATATCAGAACAGAAGAAGGAAGGTATTATCAGTATAATATGAGTTTAAATTGTCAGATATTGAGCAAGCAGTAACTTGTAACAAGTGGTATCTGGATAAGGGCTATAAAAATCAAATTAAAGTAAAACATTAGTAATTTTTTTCTTAATGACATATAATCATTCTCGTACACAACCTCTGTAAACAAAGCTGCATTTATTGTGCCATGGTAAAATGCATTCAAATAAGCTTATGCAACCAACAATGTGGTTTTGAGGTGATCATTCTGCAATTTCAATACACTTCTGATATTTAAGTAAGTTCCCACTTTAATTGAAGTTCAGAACATGCACACAATGCAGTGATTGAACTGACCTAAAGATTTGAATAAGGATCAAGGATGCCTTAAAGGGGGTCTGCAACCCAAATTTTTAACTTCCATAGTTTTATTAGCAGGGCCCCGAATGAGTAGAAAATGCTCGGAAAGGACGAAATTGTATGGTTACAAACCGCTTACAGCTGACAGTCAGTACCAATTTTATGTCATATGATCCCTCTTACCCGTCTGGACGCTCTCATTAACGATGGTAAATTAGGTTTCACAAGCTAGGTTGTTGATTCCCTTTAACTAGTGCAAAGAGCTAAGCAAGTGAAGAATAGGACAATGGTTACTGATAAAGAAACATCGCTGCACATTTTGCAATTTAAAAACAGAGGCTGTGTGGTGGAATGATTTCATATTTATTATATTACTATATTTTTACCCTGCTACATCAGTGCATTTGTATATGTAGAACTTCTTAAATACCATGGATATGCATGGAACAAAAAGCTAACATCTCAAAGTAAGCTGTCTACCTATTGGTAGATAAGATACAAATCATAGAAGAGAAACGGACATTTTATCAAAAAGATGTCAGGGTATTGAAGGAGCTATGGGGATACAAGCATGATGTAGCAGGACGGTCATTTCTGAGAGAAGAGAAAATTACTTGGAAGGTACATATCTCAATATGGGAGTACACATCGGGACAATTAATAATGGTGAAATAATTAATGATTAAAGGTTTGCAATATACAATTCTACTCGGCAGTCAAGAGAGGATATGAAGGCAGATTTCACATGCAGAGATTGAACTGTAGAAGAGGAGGAGGGCTAGCGGCTTACCGCGACATTGACGCACGGTGCCAATGACGTAAAGTGGATAGCAACACGGTGAAAAGAAAGAAGAGAAAACAAAGCATCAAAATCATTGTGCAACACTGAACACAAAAATAACTTTAATCATCAAGACAAAATATTTTCAGTTACAATATGCGAAGTGTTCAGAAAATTTGAAAATATGATGTTCACAACAAATCTGACATATAAATACTGACAAAACTTCTTTTTTTCAACATTCAGTACATTCCTTGGACCATTTCACAGTACAAAAGTGTGTGAGTATTTGAAAAATTGCTATACACAGACTGTCCTCCTAACTGCATTGGCAGCTTCTGAAATATGCTTTTCTGTTAAAATAACAGAAGTCTCTCAGCTTCATTATATATAAACACAGTAGAAGTTACTTCAATGAAATGTACTTACGGGGAGTAATTGAGGAGTTCTGTATAACTAATGAGTTGTCTATAGGAGGAACTCCTTCCTGGGGTTCTGTGACTGAAATCAAATAAGGAATACCTCAATAACTGAATCATTTAGTGTTATGATAACAGAAAGGCAGTATGATTAGATGTTCAAAGCTTACATCAGAGAACATTTGGCTAGTATTTCTGGAAAGAAAAATCATGAATTGAAGTATTTGCTTCAAATTGTTGTTGAAAACTCGAAGTATTAGCAAAATGTAGCCAATGACTGTACTACACTAAATTTCATGCAACATTCAATCGAGGTGAAGTGATCTGGGGTTTAATGCCGCTTTCAAGAGTATTTCAATTATATCGCGGCTGCTAGTATTATTGCAGGGAGAAAGACCGCAACACAATTGTGGCTATGCATTGGGTGAAACCTGCGTGCATCGGCTGGAACTAGCGAACCATGGGTGGTACTGCGCTGAAATTCAGTGTAGCATTGCATCCAAATCTTACTGCATGTAGAACAGTTCTTTACTGCAGACAAAGTTGCCGAGCCCCTGGTGGTATTCGAACCACGGACCTCTTGATCCGAAGCCGAATGTGCTAACCACTGCGCTATCCCCCCCCCACACGGCATCAAAACCCCACAGCATAATATTTACCATTGCATACAAAGTTTCTGACTCCCTGGCAAAATACAAATTTGTATAGTTTGATTGAAAATTAAAATTGTAGCAGTCAGAAACATATCCTGGAATAGAAGCAGTGTTTAAAATATAGCCCGTCCGCCAGTCTTTGACTGGCTTTTTTTGCCAGGACTGGTAACTTATCAATTTTTTATTTTATTTTCCCCAATTAATTTTTAGGCCAGGCTAGGTTTCAACTCTATTTTATACATTGATAGAAGACGAACATAGAGGTTGTGAACATACCAGAGAGATTGCTGATGTCCCCGTTGACGGGAGGTGGAGGGGGATGGCTGGCGGAGGTTGTCCGAGAGCCGCGTGGACGCAGACCGGGGATCTTGACGGTTGTATGGACCAGAGGGATCTCCTTCCCATGTACATCGTCCATGTAGTCCTGGTATACAAGAGAACAATATAAGATAGTCCTGGTATATAGGGAACAAAATAACATCATGGGTTGTGAATAGAAAGTATTAAAGAAATTTACAAACCTCTAATTCATTATGACCTTAACCCTCTAGCAACCAGCGTACCACCAGTGATACAGACTTCAAATTTACTTTAAGTCATTAGAAAATTA
Organism: Steromphala cineraria; assembly: GCA_916613615.1. Classification (NCBI taxonomy): domain Eukaryota; kingdom Metazoa; phylum Mollusca; class Gastropoda; order Trochida; family Trochidae; genus Steromphala; species Steromphala cineraria. The sequence goes on from OU744729.1 coordinate 1,742,945, forward strand.
TTCCAAATAACAATAAATCAATCCGTGGCTAAATAATGTTGGTTTACTTTCAGATCAGATTTAGTTTTTTTAGACCATTTCTAATTTTGAAACACAGTTGCTACTTCCTGTTTGCATATTTTGACGTGTGCTGCGCGTTCGGTTTCAATTTAAAATTTACTCGCTATCAATCGAGTATAACATGTCTCTGATTTTCAAACACACTAGGTTTATCTCCTAAGTTTTACATGTATCATGTCATGCTCTGTTGGATGTAAGAAGAATTCCCATTTTGGTAATAAAGTGTTATATAGAGGATACTAAACGACCTTCCATTTAATATTATTTTTATTAAACGAGTAAATGATTTTGTATAAAACGAGCGAAAGCGAGTTTGATACCAAACCATTCACGAGTTAAATAAAAATAGTGTGAAAGGAAGTTTAGTATTCTGTTTATTACCTGCCCTAAAAATCACGCAAACTTGCCGAAAATGTGCTGAAACTAACAGTTCAGCGACTCGGCACCCATCGTGACGAAGCGTTTACATTGTGACGTCACAACAGCTCACTTCTGTGACGTCATACTTGCATTGTGATATTACACTAGTTTAATATTGCCCTATAAATATTACACTGCGGTATCTTACACGGGCGTGTAATAACTTATATTATCTACTCACATGTAAGCTTGGATGGTAGGTGAGTTTGCCCATGTCCTGGAGACACACGTACTTCTTCTTCCACTCCTTGTTCAACCCGTGACTCTTCTTGTATAAATAACCCTGCAACACATCGCACTCATCAATACATCTCCTCTCCTACCTTGAAGGCGAATTATGACAATATTAATTCTACCATGACTGTGTGAGATACTAGAGCAGATGGGTAGGGTTTAACATGCTGTCAGCATTGAAATACCCAATTCTGATTGGCTACATATTCAATTTTGAATTCAATTCATAGCTATAATTCTTATGTTAAATATTCTTATTTTCCATAGTACACAGCGTTTTATTTTTTGTGAGTTCTGCCGAGCAATTACAATTCTTGAAACTATCTAACATTTTAAATATCTTAGCCAATTCATATCACATCAGCCTTGTTCTCGTTCAACAAACATTTAAGAGTAAGGCCTCCTTCTCGTAACAAAAACATCAATTACAGTGGAACTCGGATATAGCGAACAATCGGATATAGTGAAAACAATTTCAAGTCCCGTCCCTATATAATATCATTAAAATTATATGTGTATTGTGAACACCGGATATAGTGAACTAAATTCTTTGGTCCCTTGGAGTTCGTTATATCCGAGTTCTACTGTATATCCCGATCAGAAATCGGGTAATGGTTTGCAATCATTCGTGCTTGTTACGACTGAAGTATTACCTGTTTTAAAGGAATTGTTCTCCCACTGCCAAGTTTCTCTCCTTCGACCTTCTTCTCATCTTCTTTATTCTTGGGCTGAAAACACAAGTTACTTTCTCTCACACCGGCCTACCTCCCTATACTAACTGTTACAGTGCAGTGAGCAGCTTCCTTTAATTGGCTTACTCTTGAAAACATTAATTTTCAGAAAGATAAAATTCTAAGAAAAGTTTTCAAAGATTTGATTAACTCTTTTGCAGCAAACATTTACTCAATAAAATATTAACAAGATTCCAGTGTTTTGTTAATGTTCTTAAGAAAAGTTTGATACAAAGATTACAAAATTTCAGATTTGTTCAGAAAACTTCATTTTTTTATGAAGAGCTATTTTTAACTTAATTCTTATTTCTTTACAATTTCATAAAATATTGAAAGGTTTAGTTCACTGATCTGCTTCAATCACATATTGACTAAATCTTGTATTCAATCTCAAATCAACCAATTTTTAAAATCTGAAGAAAAAAATTATTTTTCAACTCTAAATAGGGCTGATAGAAGATCTAAAACCGAGTCCCAAGAAATTAAACCTGTCAGAGCTGAACAGAAACTGCAATAGTGTTATTTTGCAGAATACAATTAACCATAATGATATGAGTATGAATCGCACGAACCAATCAAAATGTGGCTAGCAGATCAATGAACTAGAGCTTGTGATGAGTGAGATAATGATATGAATGAACTGGTGAAGACATGAATGACGCACACACACACAAGACAGAAAGGAGAGGATACAGTTATAAGTGTCTTCATATTAATTGTAATTTGGTTCAGCATCATGACATTCAGGTTTATGTAACCGATACCATCAGTTATACTCATCAATCCTAGACTAAGTATAATATACCAAACCTTTCATGCGGGTTACTCATGTTTGCAAACAAAATAAACTTCAAAAATAATTTATTTGTTAAAACATTCAACTAATTCAAAATTTGTCAAACATAATCTAACAATTGCATCATGCGCTGAAAAGGTTTGCGGATTAACCTTCAAACTCAATAAGCTACGGAAGCTTTTTCATTCAATGAAAACACATTGCTAAGCTTTGTTTACGAAGACTGTTAATTAGTGTCTTATTTATTAATGCGTAGTATATCTGGTAACAACATGCTTGTCTAATAATTTGGTTGAGTAAAATTAGTTTGTTCTAAACATTCAACAGTTTGATCAGTTAACTAGATTACCTGCTTGGCAATTTCTCCAAAAAGAATCAAACTTTAAATATACCACAACAATTTTGACCATAATTTGATAATGCTCTCTCAAACTTGAATGGTTACCATATGTTGATCCTAATTAAAGAAAACAAGTGAATCATTACATTCGGATGAGTAAAAAGGTCAATTTCATCTCATTCTTGAACAAGGTAGTGACTTAGTTTGAACCCAAAACACTACTTAAACTATCCTATAGAACATCATGCCAACACTCAAGTGCAGATTTCTCCCACTAGGTGGCAGTGTGATGTGGTGGGCGCTGTGTTGCGGTGACAGAAACAACATTCACGACAACATAAACTCCTTCTCCTTTACGACAACAAGCTGGTTTTCTCTATCGATGACAACATGTGCTACACTAGATTTATATCAGTAGATCCACCATCTACAATAATTGTACCCTGCATTTGGTGGGAAAATATCAGTCTTAGAAAAATACTTTTAGCTTCTAATATGAAATGTAACATGTGGAACCAGTATTTTCAAAAGGAAACTTATTTTCGAATGATAGGATATGAAATTTTTGGAGGGTTTCTTTTTAGTACCCTTACCAAGATAGCTTTTATGACAATAATTCTAAATGGTATTGTGAACATAATTACTTTTTTAATATATGAACTGAGAGGCTTTTTGCAGCAAATATATTATCCTCTGGATTTTGAAGATAAATCCCATTAAATGTCCCCAATATATCTTCCCTTCGTAGCATTTTAACCAAAACATCTTCCCTATAACATTTATTGTAAAGAATACCATTTGCCTAATACTCAACTTTTCCTACCAAGAAGACAAACACTATTGCATGATTTAATCTTCAGAAAGTTTAGAGTTAACAATAAAGTTAAAGCGAAGTCCCCAGCCCCGGTGGATCTACAAGGTACGAGAGATAGAAGACGCCATTCAATCACACCGATGTCACCGCTACACATGTATGTCTTGCTATTTGCTTGTCGGCTTACATTGAAGAGATTCGACCGCCTTCTGTTTTTTCTAGACTGCGTCGGAGTACTGGTAGGGGTGGGCAAGTCTTTCCCTTCAGGTTTATCCTGTAAGAATGATTATATTGCAGACATTGTTAGTCCAGATATCCTCAAGCTGTAGCCAGTTCCATGCTCTACTCACGTACCTACCATCTCATACAAACTGGGAATTTACAGCAAAATGTAGAGAAATATGTATTCTTTTATTTTAGAAAACAACTTGAGAATATTCCCAGTTCGTATATATTGTCCAAGTTCATGCTACCACCTGATTGGCTCTCAGTCAATTACCCATCATCCTGAAATGTTCATGCCAGCCAATCACGGCCTAGGCAGAATTACAGTAAGAAGCCATGCATTAAATAGCCCATGCATTGAAATAATGTAAAACAACACAAAAGAGAATAGTTTACAGAGACCAAATAAAGATCTGCAAGATAAAAAATTATAGATTGAAAATAACCTGTAAGAAATCTTTAACCAATTAATCATTAAAGAGGAAAAAAAATTGTATAAGGGAGTTAGGGTGACACAGCACACTCTAGATTTCAGTGAAATCTTCTACCGTGGATGGATCCTAGAACTAGATTGAGAACCTAGTCTTTGCTATAAGAAGTGCAAGTCAATGGGTGAGCAAGCAACAGCTGCTTGAAAGCTGCACTGTGATTGGTTAATCCGTCCATGCGGTGTCAAGTTAATAGCTAGTTGCTATGGCACTGCGAGGGAAACTCCCTCCATCATACGAGACTTGAAGACACTTACTAGTATTAGGCTGGACCTGACTCGAGTCATACGGGTCAGGAGAGGGGTGAAGGGGCTATTGTCGTGAATTTGTAATTCCATCATGTAAGAATCCATTTTTTCCTACAAAAGGAGTCAGAGAATCGCATAACATGAACAACGAGCAAATCTTTAGTGGTCATAGATTTGAAGGTAAAAACCGAGTTACATTGCTGACCATGTAAATCCAGATAGAACCAGTCATTTGTTAAAGTATCGAGCAGAGGAACCCGTCTTCAGTCATTTTATCATGTCTTTAATCATAAGGGTTACCTTAAGAAATTGATGAACTTGTCATTAAAAGATCAGGGCCAAGAATACAACCTTGCCAACTTCCACTTCCAAGTTATTCATAACGAGAGTTTGTTTAGAGTTATTGACAATACAAAATTAGGACAACTACCTCGAGGTACACAATGAATATATATTAGTATACAAGACGAATACAAGACCTATTATCTACACCAATAGGACACAAACACGACTACATATATAGAAGAGTGATACAAGAAGATATATGAAGAAGGAAAGTATATGTCCACAATTCCTCCTCAATCAATACAAGCTACAAGACAATCCTGAAAGGCTTCACCATTAAATATAGTATTTTTACTGTTTTCAAAAATCATTCAGGAAAAATAAACGACTCCACCTCACAAAGACCAAAATACAAAAATAAATACCAGAAAAAGGGCAGTTGCATCGATACAGGAATAATTTGATTCCTTATACAGTGTATACCATATCATCACTTACCAGATATTTCACAAAGATACTTTGTTTCATATTGGGTACATATGGAATTGGGTTGATAATCTAGACAAATGCTAAGTACATTTAGAGCTTTGTTAAAGAATTCTGAGTTTAGAATTTAGAAGTTATTGTGGGTGCCAATACTGTAGTGGTTATAAACATATATATAATACTGGGGAAAGCAAAATACTAATTTGTTTGGGTTAATGATAATTAGAGCACAGTTTAGTTTTAACTTTTTAAAAATAAAAGACTAGACCAACTATTTTAAATTCAAAAGGTCAAAATCATTTGTGTTTGCATATAATGGCGTCATTCTAAGACTAGAAAGTATAGATAAATGAACTATTTCATCAAAATTGTTAGGTGTAATTAAAGACAAATGTTTGAGGATTTCTATAATTGGAGACTGTATTTTTGCAGTTTAAAGATGTTTTTTCTGCTTTGTGTAAAAAGTTTTAAAATTTTAGTATGTATAGAGCTTAGATTATAGGCATAATACTATAAGTATCTCTAAGTATGTGTGCTATGACTGCAGCGTTAAGTTTTGCTGAAAAAAACAGCTTGACTCATTAATATTGAACAGATGAGACAGATCAACGGACGGACAGACAGACAGACACAGGACGCAGACATTACAATAAAAGCGAGTACTATGTTAGTAGGGTATGCTGGCTGGCTAGATGAGGAACTTTGATCGAGTGAGGCACAAATATTGGACACCTCGCCTCGACTACCGGCCTACCGGACTTACACTCATAGCGGGCTTGAAGGAGTGTGTTTTTTTCCGAGCCAAAAAATTGACTGTTGAGGAATGGGTGTGTTGGCGAAGGTCAGTGGCGCCCTGTCAAAACAAGAGGATCGACCACTCACATGCATTCCGCAAAGCTAGCGTCACCTGGTGGCTAAGCAGGGTGGAATCTGTTGCAGGCTTTCTTTAGTGATATCTTGTGATTTTTTCTTTGTAGCCTGACTGATGATGTTTATTCGAAATTCCAAACTTCATGGGCTAAAGATCTAAGGTGCCTTTGTCAAACTTTTGGCCTTCATACACCTTAGCAATCAAAATTGAACATATCCTGTTTTGGAATCTATGATATGAGTCATCAAAATGAAAACAGACTAAACTAAGTGAGATTTCAAAGTACAGTATAACTGTTTAATGTGACGGGTTCGAAAACTTTTCAAATAAAAAGAACTTTAATCAGTGGTTATATTTAGCTTTTTTAATAAAATAAATCATGCATATATTATGCTCTGTAAGATTTTTCCACCCTTCTTTTCCACCAATGTGACAACCTGAGATGAAAGCACCTTGGACTAGAGAGCAAAACCAGGAGTTTGCCAACATCACCCTAGCATTTGGCGACAAAAAGCTCAAAGAAATCCTGCAGCAAAAATTGCACAAATCACAACCTACATAGAGACCTGGGCACCTTTTCGGGGCTGGTATAAGAACCTTATAGAGCTAGTGAGAAATAGAAACAAGTCGAAATAGATTCTTTTGTATTTCCTTCACCGCGAGTGCTTGGATAAGATTGAAATTGATATTGTCAGTGAATGAAAATGAATTTAATGTTACAACTTTGTGATCGAAAAGTGAATGAGAGAAAATTTGTGAAAAAAGTTACTATGGTACTCAATCATGTCATTGAAAGAATATTAGTTTGTAGATATACAGGAAATTGTGCAATGATGCTAAGGACATTTACAACATCAACAAGACCAAGTTCAGCACTGCTCTTTGTTAATTAATTACTAATTAAACACAATCTTTCATCATTGGAAAATATCATTGACAACAATAAATAACAACTGAAAAGTACTTGATGCTATGCAAAATTAAAATTGGAAATAAAGGCTTTCAATTACCCTTCATATAATGAGCAGTACTGATACAAATGCGAACTCAAAAAGGAAATAAAGGTACTAAAAACATAATATACAATAGGGAATAAATCAACAAAATAAGATGAAGAATACAGAAGACTTTCATGCATGAGTGAGAATGAGCATGCGGATCACAATCACATGATGAGGTTACAGACAGGCTTCATTCACTAGCTACTGTATAAAAGGGTTGAAAGTTGAGAGGAATTCAAAGTTTGGATCTTGATATAGGTAGAAGAAAAATTACAGGAGGGAAACAATAATGAAGAATGGACCTCCACCAAAAAGTGCATAGTCGATTTCTTTTCAACCTAACTTCTAAGACTTAACGCCGCTAATGGCTGAAATATTGCCCAAGCGGCGTAAAACAACTCACTTACTCTAAGACATAACTTTCGTCAATTTCAATTGCTTAAAAGACCTTGCTTCATTTTATCACGTTCTCTGTACCATCTCTCGACTACTGATGCTCTACTTGATAGTCGATTAGGGACGACCTTGAAGGTACCCCTTGTCACTTATATTTGTCCTCTCGAAGTTATTACTTGCCCCTTAAAGCAAGACTCAAATAAGCTAGATGAGGAAACTAGGATAATTATTTGTCACTGGAGATGATATCTCTTTGGACTTCTGTACTAAATGTTTTTCCAAATAAATGTAGTTGAAAAGCAACAATTCAATATTAGAGAATGACCGGTACACACTTTAAAATTTTCTAATAATTTCAATTTTTTTTTTACAAAAGCAGTGAAAATTGTCTGATAAAGGTATTGCTTGGTCTAGTTCTATATGCTTTCAGTCTGCTTCTGTGCATGAGGTAAATGACGTATTATTACTAAATTTACATCCAAATAAGATGAAATATGTTTAATATAATATCAACTGTTCTACTAATAATAATATTACAGATCAGCAATGCCTTGTTATGCTGAAGCAAGGCTTTCTCCATTATAGGGCCAGTGAATGACTTCAAATCTTCCATATTTGATGAATGCACTTTTAGGATTAAATTGTCAAATATTTAGTAACAAAAATATTACCCTCAAGAGTTTCCTTCAAGAAGATTTATTATTCTTCATTATTCTTTTCAAAAATTTCATGTAAGTTATCTATTTTGACTATACTCAGGCAGTTTGGCTCATCTATAATGCAATGCAGGTTGGAAGTTTAAAATGGGGGCTACAGTTAGGTAGACAATAACACTAAAACATATCAAATTCTGTTCTTCCATTGTAACAGTGAAACTGTGTTTAATTTTAGCTATCTATTTCTACTACAGATGTCTTCCGAACATATTTCTTACAACATCAAATGTTAGGTGAAAGTGATTATCTGTGAACTTGCTCCCTTACTAGGTGAGGTTTATCTGCCCCTGCTATCAGGAGTTATCTGCCCCTGTTGCTAAGAGAGAAAGCAAGATGATAGGCTAGATAGATAGATACCCTTCCTGATACCTCCACCAAACTAAAACGGCAGAATGAAAGATGTGAAAGAAAGGAAATATTGCCTGTTCCAAACACTGAGAGTTGACAAAGTATTTTTTGAGTAGTTCATTGATAAACTTAAAAAGATTCCACCATTTTGTCTAATTAAGTTTTTCCGGATAACGTTTGAAGGTATGAAATGATAAATTTCCTCAATCTTTATTCTAATATTTACAGAGATTTGTTGCAACATATAAGAGTTAAAGTATAAACAGTGTTTGAAACTTGAGGCAATACTTGAGTGTAAGGGCAAAGTGAGGAATGAACTGAAACTTACACTAAAGGAGTTGGATTTCTGTACAGAAGCACTTGGTTTTTTATTTTTCCGAACAGCCAGAGGAGTTGATGCTGTTACGTCTCTAAAATCAACTCTATCTTCCTACAACAAATATAAGTCTTTAGGAGGAGCCTCTTCCGATGTTTCATCACTGGTGACTATTTCATCCTTTGTAAGAATCAAACTTGAATAGAATCCACCACAAAATATAAAGTGATCTACCACACTATTTCTAACCCAATTAGGACATTCTAAATGTCAGATTGACACAAGATAATTATTAAGGTTACATGTCATTTTTGAAAGATAAATTTCCTGATGTGGATTTCCGTTTCAGTGGGGGAAAAAGCAAATGACAAAATAATTATAGGGAACATAGGGAACAGAAATGCCAGATAATTGTTCAGTTTGTCTCTAAACTGACATGAACATTTCCCTTTTCTACGAGGGGAGTTTATTGTAACTGACCACCTAAACATCAATGCAATTGGAAGTGACATCTGAGTAATCTGAGATAGGGCAATACAAAGCTAACCATTTTGGACAAGATTACAGATTAATATACAAGGTTCATTGATAGATAATGAATATAATTTAGGACAGTGGTATAGACCCAAGTCAAGGTGACAACATTCATGCATAATACTTAGTTTGTGATGTATTAGTCCTTTCAAAGAAGTAACTTTTGATTTTTAAAAGGAATTCGAAAAAAGGAGGATTGAAAAAAAATAGAAATAAAAAAATCATAATCAGTATTTGGTGTTGAAAAGGACCCAATGGAAGCAAAATATAAAGAAACAATAAACCAAGAGAATTAAAAGCAAATCACATCACCATGAAAATTGGATGATGGGTACTGAGATGTATATTTTCACTTTCTGGTAACATGAAATATATTGTATCTACTTTTGCTGAAATAAACAGTTTTGATTATTGTTTTTTTTGTGATTCCACAGAGCAATATTGGCAAATAAGAATGTTTATAAACACTTGCTACTACCAAATGAAAAGTCACAACATTTTGATATGATCATGACATGATTTACAAAACATGTCATATCCAGTCAAATTTGCTCATGAGTTTCACATACATACTTGAAACCAATAAACCTCCTATTGCACATGGCACATCAAAACAAGATACGTTAGAACAAATATTCATTACCAAAAATTGTATGTAAAATAAAAAACCTACAAGTCCTTTGTAAAAATATCCAAAAAAATATTTGTAATACATGTTATCTATATATACAATGCAAAATAATCATTACTAGCCATACATTCAATTCAAACTTGAACAGTTTAATTCAATTTATTCAAGGAAAAGTTGATAACACATTATCAGGGAAAAAACAAACCCTTCAAAGCTAAATTCCACATTGCACTTCTATTCCATTTCTCTTCGATTTGATGACACAAATCAGCCTTATTCAATCAAGAGAAATTCCCTTGATAACTGCAAGCAGGCAGTGTCCAGGTAGAGCAGACACCTGCCGACTAACGAGCGTGTCTCACCTGCGAGTCTGGTTCAGGGAGGGGTGGGGGGAGCTGTTGAGGGGGCGGCAGGTGCTGATGTTTCTCCTTCTTCTTCTCCTTCATCGAGTCCCGCGAGTCCTTCTCCTTCGTACCCGTCCGAGATTCAGAACCCTGCACACACACATATAGATTTACTTATGGTCTAATTCCTTAACTCAACCGAACATAAAACATTTACAAATAAAACACAACAGATTGAGGCAAGGTTTTAGGAGACGACAAAGCCTTGGTCAGAATAATGATCCATGATGTATCAGCCGAGACGCGCAACAGCAGTCCTGCCCCATCAGTCGTGAATCTCAAGTGCCTGTTGCACGTGCATTCCGCCCCTTTTATACTGGACACATAGATTTACATAATTTGAGACAAATAACATCACTTTGAAAATGTGGGAATGAAACAGAGCAATATCAGATCTGGACAGTCGCAAGTAGATACCTGAATATCTAGGTAAAATCACTCCCTCCCATCCTCCCAACTTATTCTTCTCTGGTTAAATTCATCAAAACAAGGTACCCATTGTCTCACAATATTAAACATTTATTACTTGATGCCATAAACATAAATCATGGATATGTTTTAAACTTTCAAAGAATTCCACAACTAAGTGACAAGGCTCCCAGTTTCATCAACAGCCAAAGATCATTTCTAGCAGCACATAATAATAACTCCTCTGTAAGGCTTGTTCCATATGAAATGTTGAGCCAAAGGGCACCTGTTTTCATTGCAGCAAAAACAACCAAAGGTAAATTCCCACCTGACTGCCTGTACTCTGTGTGGTGTTTGTGCTGTTGTTCTGTGCTGCAGCAGCGGCGGCGGCGGCCCCTGCGGTGACGAGGGTGCCGGAGCTGGACGTTGACTGACTGCTGGTGCTGTGACTATCGTAGGGCTTGCTGGAGCCTGTCCCATAGTAGGAGCGCTGCGAGTGGTTCGGGGTGCTCGGTATCGGGGTGATGGTGGAGGGCAGCGACGGGTACCGGGTCTGCACTATCCGTTGACAAGCTGCAAAACATTAAGATATTGGTTCAATTTTTTTAAATAGTGAGTGTAGAATCTGTTTTCACGCTTCCGGTTCCGATTATAGTACACTCGCTCTCATTACCACCTATGGCCGCAACCAGAGCGCGCCTGTGTTATTGTGACATGTTATCACGAAGCTATATCAATGATTGAACCAACAACCAGTGTCGGTCATACATCATTTAACAGTGAGTAAGTTAATGCTTAACGCGCTTGGGCAATATTTCAGCTATTAGTGGCAAAGTTTTATGAATAATGTGTCTGTAACTCTGTATTGTTGACAACTACATGGGTCTATATTATTGCTGACAACTACAGTAATAACTTGTCAAAAGACATCATAAGCAAAAACCTGGATCAGCAATGATTCCTTTCAAGTCTGCATAAGTAAATAACCTATAGCATCATGACTCATTTTAGTCCTATCATTCTTAAAATTAAAATTTAATGACATCAGAAACAATAGTTGAATATTTGGCATTTTAATAAATTCAATAAAACAGTTCAATTTCCAAAGAAAGAAACACCTTTTTACAAGTTATTTCAGCAGAATGTAATGCACAGCAATAACATAGTATTTTCTCATAGGCCAACATAGTTCTCCTAAAACAAATCCTTACCTAAGAATCAAATTTCTCTTTACAAGGTTATGACGTGAGACAAGCTGGAAAACATTTTTCAAAAGCACAAGTCAAGCTCTTTTTGATTACATAACCAGAAATCATAAAATGATAAAGATAAGAAAGAAATGCAGAAGCTACTTGCCACCAAGGAGAGACACAACAGGCATAACTGCTTATCCTTTGTGAGCTTCTTACATATTTTCTTTGTCAACACCTAGAGAGGAGCATCTTATGGGCCAGACACTCAAATACTTTTTGCTAATGATTAAAAAAGCTCTGGTTGGGTGTGCACTGTCTTACCATCTTGAAAGACTCTCTCGACATTTAAACCATATGTGGCACACGTCTCGTAGTATGAACATCGCTTCAAGTCCGAGGCCAACTTCCTCGCCCGCATATCGTCAATTAACCGTGGATTACTTTCGCTTATGGCATCTGCGGAGGAAACATAAAATCATCAGAAATGTCTTTACATGGATTTGAAGGATTAAATAAATTGATTTATGAGTATTCATATTTTTCAACATGTTATATGGTTTGAATGGTGCTTAATTATGTAAGATAAAAACAAATCTGGGAAAGCTGTAATTTGACAGGTATTCAGTATTGGCATTACAATTCTATGTTAGTTCAACCTTTATTACATAATTCTCCACCAACAAAATCATAATTTATATATCACAACTTTTCCATTCATCACTGTTCCTGAGCATCAGAGGAAAGCAAGACAATTTCCTCTCTAATTATGGGAATGCAAGACTTCCCTGAGAGCCCAGAGAGAGGAATGGATGAGCGAGTATTGTGATATACGGTTCACTGACTGGTACAAACAGATGCCAGCATAATCTAGACTGGGATATAGTCTCTCTTGCAGTATCTGAACTTTAGCTAGTGATCAACATGGCCACTATATTTAAGCTGCATAGGACTTCTATCCATTGATCCTCGAATGACCACTGACTATATTATATATATAAGGTATTGGGTATATTCGGGTACCCAATCAAATGAGAACATTTTTCGTTGAATACTTGGCACATCTGTACTTTATTTATCATTAATAATCTTCATAAACTTCCTATTTTGATTAAACCTGATATGCTTTACGGTATTTTGTTGACAGAAAATTCATGATCAAAAGCATGTGCCCCATGTTACTTTCTGATATCTTTCAAGAAAAGTTTTTCCTCTGGATGATAATGAACATCAATTTCCCCGCAACATTTGCTACAACGTGTACTATTTTGTCAAAGCATGAACTTATGAAATAACTTACTAATTCATGAATATATATAGATAACAGAAGCCTGTAAGAGTCAGGGCTTTACAGAATTTCAGTCACATAAATATGATGCCTGAAAATTAAATTGTTTGATGGCTCGGCAAGGCTTAGCAACAAGCCCATCTCAACATCTGTTTTAAATTTCAACAACCTCTTGGTTTTTTCTTGTAAAAATATTCAACTTTTTAGTTAATAGAATGCGGAAGTGGAGTGAAAAGAATTAGGTCATTCTCTTTGTGCCCTGTTCATAATGAAAACCTTTAAGTGCAGACATATTTTTCAAGACCTGTTTGCCATTCCAAGGAGAGCCTTCGTTTTAGATATCAATAAGCCGTGAACTTATAACACATAGGAAATACTTTACATGTTTTAGAACAATATACATTCTCAATAAATAAACATGTTTATATTTCACTTGTTCCCCGAGTATAACAATTGCAGGATTAAACCTGATAAAACAATGCAGAGCTTGATCAAGAAATAAAAGTACCGAGGGTACAGAAGCTCACCTTAAAATGAATGATGTGGTAAAATGGTTTAATTATACATGTAACCATCTTTTATATAATTGATTATGGCTGCCATCATGATTTTTTTATCTTTTAAAATACTAGTCTTCTTTTGGAAACGACTAGAGCTTGAACAAACATTAATACACGAATGATATAATCATGATAAGTTAACAAGCAGTAGGTTTTTGTATAACTTTTTTGTATATCTATGGCTGAATTGGTGACCATCTTGTACTTTTTAATCTTCAAAATGCTACTTTTATGTGGGCATCCGTATTAATTTCATTATGATATCTTGATTGGTTTAGGTGTATCCATTTAAATGTCATTCATTACTTACAGGATGGTGGCCACTTATATTTGTTTTGTAGTGAATCATTAATATGATTTCAAGATTATTTCACTGATGGTTATGCTGCATGGGATATTGAGAATCCCAAGAGTACAGATTTTTCAAGGAAAATGAATGACTGATTGAGAGGAAAGTCATAAACACAGCAATGCATAAGACACGTTTATTTTGTTCACATAATATGTACATGTCAAGTGACCATGAGATGTCTTTCATTAAAGTATCAATTTATTTAACACTCATACAGTACTATAATGGTAAACATTTTTGCATTGTCAAATCAACAGAGAGATATGACAAATCAAATTTCCTTACTTTTCTTACTAAACCCTTTTTGATTTTCATCTGCATATTTATTCCACATCAACTTATCATGTAGATTGCTAAACACAAAGTTCATTGTAGACAAGTTTTGTGTAAGTTGTTATTCTTAGAAAGAACATATCACTGTCATGAGAATTCAAGTCCATAACTTTTATTGCAAACACACGGGCCATGGCCATATAGCATAATGCTCTACCATATCAATTGGGCCAGGTTGATTATGCAACAGACTAGCAGCTGACACTGTGATGCTAGCAGCCTGCCTTGGGATGTGTATTAGACAGCATAGTGGAATATCTGAACTCTGGTTGACCCCTTATGTGTGGTATTTAAAGGAATATAAGGGAGATACCATTGTTTAAAATTTAACATGTTTAAAGTGATTTGTTTTTTGCAGCTAGTTGCCATAAAGATATTAAACAAATTAATCAATTATGTTTGTCTTTCATCTTAATTTTTTTTAGAAACACTTAAAAATATAGAACAACTTGCACGACAATCTTAAATATTCCATATTTAAGATAATATTATGATAAGTAAGTTCAAATTAGAGAATTTATATGGTGCCAGTGATCACTTGATGAAAGCTTAAAATTTTAATAATAATGATGTGTCATCTGCAGCTGAAAAGTCAATATGGCTGCTATTGCGGCCATCTTGGATTCTCAAAACTGAAACGTCTACCTTTCTGTGCGGAATCACTATAGGTATAACATACTACAATATAAAAATGATATCTAGATTGGTTTAGGAGAAATAGTCTTTGTCATGAAATCTAATTGAAAATTCAATATGGCTGCCATGGCGGCCATCGTTGATTCTCAAAACTGAAATGTCTACCTTTCTGTGAGGAATCACTATGGGTATAACATACTACAATTTCAGAATGATATCTGTATTCGTTTAAAAGGAGTAGTCTTTTTCATGAAATCTAATTGAAAATTCAATATGGCTGTCATGGCGGCCATCTTGGATTCTCAAAACTGAAACGTCTACCTTTCTGTGGGGAATCACCATGGGTATAACATACTACAATTTCAGAATGATATCTGAATTCGTTTAGGAGGAGTAGTCTTTTTCGTGAAAGTTTACGGACGGACAGACGGACGGACGGACGGACGGACGGACAGACGGACGACGGACGAAGCGCCATGACATAAGCTCACATTTACTTTGTAAAGGTGAGCTAAAAAGTACTACAACTTGTTTAGCCAATCGGCAGAACAGAAATCGTTCTCTTGTAAATATGTGTTAAAGCATTGTTTAAGACATCCTGTAAAACAGACGTCTTTATTTCTATCGCTTCACTACGAAATAGACCCTGTAGTCATACCCTTTATATCCGCCGATTCAGCAAAATGGAAAGTCCATTTTCTATTAATAGTACACCAATCAAGAAACGCGTCTCATTTAGATGCAAGGAGCAACTAACTGGAGGTTATGCACGGTTCAATACTCCGACTCGAGAATTTTTGTCTTTACTTTATTTACTATGTGTATTATCTAATAAATCGATGTTATTTTATTGTAATATTGATTGTTTGATAAGCATGTTAGATTAAGTTTGAAGACCTGAAGTTGAGTCTTTAATAAATGTGTTTCCGTTGTATTCCAAATGATTAACACGACTTCAGCAAAATTCATATTCTTCTTTGGGCCTCTTCTTCCTTATCGTACAGTTAGTTACATAACTCTCATGCTGCGATTTCGGTATCTTCAGCAAACCGCTAAATTTTAAGTCTTGTATTTTCAAGGACAAACATTCGTGCAGTTTAAATCATTTGCATAAAACAAATGTACAATGGTCAAAATTAAATTCAGGACTGAACCATTATGAAAACAAATGCATTGAATCATTAAAACTAGATGTCAACATATTTGTGTTAAAAAAATACATTAACAACGAGCAGGAAATGGTTGATTAATGAGTAATGAGAGTAAGTTTATTCGAAACGGGGCGTCACACGACTATACAAGGAAAGCGTTGATTGGATCTATAGATAAGCCATAGACTTTACTGTGATTGGTAGCTGCCGTGTCGGAGAAAATAAAGGGTATGACTACAGGGTCTATTTCGTAGTGAAGCGATAGAAATAAAGACGCCTGTTTTACAGGATGTGTTTAAGATGGTCCACAGACACACCTTGACATAAATGATATCTTTTGATTATAAATTTGATTTTTTTTGGTTTAATATAAAATGCTGGATAATCTATAACAATTCAAGCAGCCCTTTATTAGCATTTAGTACTTAAAGCTAAATGCCTTTATGACAGGGATATCGAGGTTTATTTATATATACTATTTACTTCCGCTTCCCTCGCGCACCCAACTAATTATATCCGCTACGTCATAATGTGACGTCATGATATGACGTCACATCTTCACTTTCATTCTTCGCGCCGCCATCATATCTTCCCTTAACTTTCTACCACTTATTTTAGAATATAATACTATAAGATAACATCAGAAGATGCCGCCAAAGCGAAAGGCCGTCTTAAATCACCGCCTCGTACCTGGGATAGGGGCAAAGCAGCCAAGACAGGGGATTTCGACGAGGAAAACTGGTAAGACCAAAACTAATGCTAACTCTCATACCCCATCGGCGCAAGTGCAAATTCATTCAAATTCCTTGATTGACACTGTTTCTTTGAGTTCTGGTTTAGAAGCAACAGGTACACGAGCGCCGGCAGGTGAGACCAATGCCGAACTCGGGGAAAACCGTATGGACGGCATATCGCAGCAGTTGGGAAATATCCTCGCTTTGCTCAACAGCTCGTTGTCAAAGAATCAAGGGGAAGGGCCGTCAACATCGCACGAGGTAAGGAGCGATAACAATTACAATGACAATGCTTCAAATAACCCCCTTGTGTCTTTTGACAGTGTCCCCCGCGAGGGTTTCCCCAATAATGACGTCACAGTCCTTACAACCAGTCAGAGCGGCGGTGATTCCCTTAGCTTCGATGCGGAGGCCATTAATGCTCACGTCAAGCAATCGGTGCGGGAAAAGATCTGGAAGGGTGAATTTATTGAATTGTCGACGTTATTGCCTAATGTCCATTCAGATAAGGATGCTCAATTCTCAATGGAACTAGATGCGTCGGGTCACGTGAAGTTGACTCCATCAAGCAAAGTAAGTAGTAAGCATTTGGGCATCGGGGCCTGGACATCTGCTTTCCACATTTTCATGAGTACATTTGTTGTTAAACATGCTTCTCAGTCTACTATTCAGGGTATGTTGGCCTACATGGAGTCTATTAGAAATGCTGCCGTGAGGTTCGGGGGTGATGGCTGGACAAACTACGATGAGCAGTTCCGTCATCGCATGGCGAGAGATCCTTCACGATCGTGGTCGAAGATCGACGGTGAACTATGGCTCAAGTATATGACTCCACAACCAACCCGATACCAGCAGGGGGACAGGGGCGGACGGTCAACAAGTCAGTACTTTGGGGGCACACGCGACAATCCATGCTGGGACTTCAACAGGTCACGATGCACAAGATCTGAATGTAAGTTTCAACACAAGTGCTCTAAATGTTCCCAACCCCACCCTGCTTATTCATGCTTTCGAGGCAAAGGGGGTCAACGACCCCCCAAGACCTCAACCCCAAACCAGCACCCAACTCCTATGCGGTATGGCACCAACCCCAGTACTGCTAAATAAAATTACCCCCTTGTTCCATGCCTACATGAGTGTTAACATGTCACATGCTATTTCTCTTTTACAAGGCTTTCAGTTTGGTTTTGGGTTAGAATTCTCCGGTCTACGTTCACCTAGATGGTCAAGCAATCTTCGCTCAGTCCTGGATCCAAAGATGCAGTTAATTGTACAAAGTAAGTTAAACTCAGAATCAAAGCTTCGACGGATCGCTGGCCCATTTATGCAACCACCGTTTCCCAACTTTCAAGTGTCACCCATCGGCTTGGTACCAAAGAAAAAGAAAGATTTGTACAACTCAGAAGGTAAGCATGCGGATGATTTCCGATTAATCCACCATCTCTCTTATCCACAAGGCAAATCAATAAACGACCACATTGATCAACAGTCCTGTTCAGTCACATATGCTAGCTTTGATGAAGCAGTACACATGATTCAGCAACTAGGACCTAATGCCGAGCTAGCAAAGTTCGACATCAAATCTGCTTTCAGGATCATGCCGGTCGACCCAAAAGATTTTGAATTACTCGGTATTCAATTTCAAGGTGCGTATTACTTTGACAAATGTTTGCCTTTTGGTTGCTCAATATCATGCTCTGTATTTGAAAAATTTAGCACCTTTTTGCAGTGGCACGTCTTGAGTCGGTTACCCAACAAACAACTGATGCATTACCTGGACGACTTCCTCACAGGGGGGCGACACAGGTCCGGGGAATGTGAACATAATCTAAGGACATGCTTGACAGCCTTTTCCGACCTTGGTGTACCAATCGCCCATGAAAAAACAGTCGGCCCAGCGACACGCTTGACATTCCTTGGTCTGGAGATTGACACAGTGAACATGCAGGTTAGAATACCAGCAGGTAAGATCGACGAGGTTTATCAAGACATACAATCTCTGCTTTCCTCAGGCAAAGCCAAGGTGACTAGGAAGTTACTTCAGTCACTGGTGGGTAAACTCAACTTTCTGTGTCGTGCTATACCTATGGGCAGACCGTTTTGTCGGAGATTCATCGACGCATATAGCAAGGTAAGGCATCAATCACATCACATTCGCCTCACGCATGCCTTGAGGGATGATTTGAAAATATGGCTTACTTTCCTTGACAATTTCAATGGTGTATCTGTGTTTCAGGATAAGCTATGGCTGGACAGCCCTCACCTTCAGCTGTTTACAGATGCAGCAAGCACAGCAGGCTTCGGGGCCTACTTCCAGGGACGTTGGGTGAATGGACGGTGGCCAGAGTCTTGGGTGAAAGATGGTTGGACCAAGGACATGACTCTGTTGGAGATCTTTCCTATAGTACTAGCAGTAAGACTATGGGGTAACTGTTTCGCAAACAAGAAAGTGCTATTCTTCTGCGACAATCAAGCAGTAGTAGCCATCATCAACAAGCAAACATGTAAGGTACCCCGTATCATGTCCCTTGTGAGACAGTTAGTCCTCCTTTGTCTCTCTCACAACATATGGTTTAAGGCAAAATATATCAATACCACACAAAATGTAATTGCAGATGCTTTGTCGAGATTTCAGTGGCACCGGTTCCGGGCAGCAGCACCAACAGCGGAGACACAACCATGCCCACTTCCAGACAACCTTTGGACCATCTGACAAGGGAGGCTGACCGATTGCTACACCTGTCGTTAGCTGACAACACATGGTCAACCTACCAGGCAGGGGTCGAGGCACTGAGGGCTTTCAGGACATCACAAGGGATCCCACAAATATGGCCAGTACCCTTAGATCATCTTGTTAATTTTATCGCGAGTTTATCAATAAGGGGCCTTTCCCCCAGCACAGTAAGAACCTACATTACTGGTATTGCCACATGGCACAAACTCAGTGATATGGCAGACAACACGGAACATTTTGTAATTTCCAAGTTGTTACAAGGTATGTATAAAGACAGCCCAAGACGAGATGTGCGCAAACCGATCACACTTGAACTGTTACAGGTAATTGTTACAAATCTAAGGTCAGTATGCACCTCATCATATGAATCTTCCCTGTTCGAAGCTGTATTTTGTCTGGCATTCTTTGGATTTTTCCGGGTAAGTGAGTTGGTTAAAACTGGACCACAAAACTCTGGCTGTCGGGCTGAAGATGTCACCATCAAAGACAACAAGCTATTAATCACTCTCCGTCACTCAAAGTCGGATCGAACGGCAAGAGGTATAACAATTAGCATCTCAAATTCTCCAACTCACAATTTGTGTCCAGTAGCGGCATATACAAGATACTTGGGGAAACGCGCTACAGGAGCACAACAGGCTTTTGTGCACTTTGACCAAAGTCCTCTTACAAGGTATCAGTTTCAAGCCGTCTTAAAGAAATCCTTAGCATTCAGCGGGATTGACACTTCAGCCTACACCTCTCATTCTTTCAGGATCGGAGCAGCTACTACGGCAGCATGTAAGGGTGTAAGTTCAGAGCTTATTCAACACTTTGGTCGGTGGGGATCTGAGTGTTACAAAACCTACATACGTATCCCATTTTTCATTTAATGATGTTACCCCCCTTTTACTGTATTGTTCAATTTCCTTCTGTAAGTGCTTGTGTGTTGCAGTTTGGTCAATTGGGTCAAGCTATCTGGCAAGGGCATGTCGGCAGCAGGGCCATGCTCTGGACAGGGACGACATCCTCTGGCTGGCGAGGGGAGGTATGCGATGGGAGGAGCTGCGCCGGGTGGTCGACCATCAACTTGACAGGATGACCGAGCAGCCAAAGGCAGTGATCATACATCTCGGCTCCAACGACCTCGGTCAGGTCACCACCTGCGAGCTGTTTCACGAGATGGAAACAGCATTGCTCAGAATCAAGCTCCTCCTCCCAACGACGGTCATCATCTGGTCGGACATCCTTCCCCGCCGCTACTGGCACATGGCCAGATGTCCAATGAAGATCGAGAGAGCACGGGCTAAGCTAAATAGGAGGGTTGGCAATATGGTCCGAGGATTAGGGGGTGTTCAGGTCTGCCACCCCCAGTTCAACTCTAGGGATAGGGCCCTATATGCTTTTGATGGGGTCCACCTATCAAGAAGGGGCATGACCATTTTCACTGACAACCTGGCCAAAACCTTGGATCCCCTCTCAGCAAAGTAACTCCCCCCCTTTTTTGTTTGCTTAATTTTTCGTTATGATTTATAGCTACTGAAAGTAAAGCGGGCAGGCTTTCCTACTTTCCGCGCATGGCCTGGGTGTGGGGTAGCACTTTGGTGCTTATGGCGGGGTGCTCGTGGGCTGCTGTTATATTTGGCTGCACGTCTAAATTCTCACTGTTAGGGTCTTCTGCTTTACAGCAGGGATCAGGTTTATCCACTCTGCTTTACAGCAGGTGTCTAGGGTTTGCTATACAGCATACAGTTGGCTTGGTAACGGTAGTTGCCCTGGCGCTAATTCCTCATTAATTTAGGTGCCTGGCAGCGGTAGCGCCATGGCAAGGATTAAACTTAGTAACGGTAGTTACTAGGGCAGCGGTAGCTGCAAGTGCATATTTATTATCAATTCAGCAGCCTGTGAGCACCCCCACACTCTAGGCCATTTAACCCACTTCTCTCTTCCTCATTTATTTCTTCAACGAGGTATCTCCTGTGATAATAGCATTTAGTACTTAAAGCTAAATGCCTTTATGACAGGGATATCGAGGTTTATTTATATATACTATTTACTTCCGCTTCCCTCGCGCACCCAACTAATTATATCCGCTACGTCATAATGTGACGTCATGATATGACGTCACATCTTCACTTTCATTCTTCGCGCCGCCATCATATCTTCCCTTAACTTTCTACCACTTATTTTACCCACCCTCCCGCCCGCTTATCTTTCAAGGAAATACTTTTATTTATTTATTCTCTCCCCAGATGTCCATTTCACTGCCGCCACTTCTGGTAAGTTTGTATTTTATTATATCTTCGGAATAAAACCGTCTAGGGTAACGGGGTGCTCGTGGGCTGCTGTTATATTTGGCTGCACGTCTAAATTCTCACTGTTAGGGTCTTCTGCTTTACAGCAGGGATCAGGTTTATCCACTCTGCTTTACAGCAGGTGTCTAGGGTTTGCTATACAGCATACAGTTGGCTTGGTAACGGTAGTTGCCCTGGCGCTAATTCCTCATTAATTTAGGTGCCTGGCAGCGGTAGCGCCATGGCAAGGATTAAACTTAGTAACGGTAGTTACTAGGGCAGCGGTAGCTGCAAGTGCATATTTATTATCAATTCAGCAGCCTGTGAGCACCCCCACACTCTAGGCCATTTAACCCACTTCTCTCTTCCTCATTTATTTCTTCAACGAGGTATCTCCTGTGATAATTCAAACACAAAAGTTAAGGAAGACAATAAAAGTTGAAAAAAGCTCCTTTTTTTCAGAAACTCAAACATTAATGGGAAAGCATTATAATTTCTTAAAACTAAAAACAAAGAGATGCAGTCAAATATTACAGCAAAATGGGTACATTTTCACTGTATAATCATTTCCAGGAAACCATTCCTTACATTTGCATAAATGTATACATATATCTGATAGCAATCTGTTTCCATGGTAACAGTTGCAGTTCCCTACACCCTGATAGGCATCACGTCTCATTCTCCCATGCTTCCACACAGAGGTCTCATAAAGATATACACCCACCAAATCATATCAATTAGTTTCACAGAACTTCTACATCCTATGCAATGCGATAGTTCTTTCATTCTTTACTTGAGAAACTTTGAGATATATACGTTACCGACTGAAATTGTATCAAACTTTGTCAATATGTTGTATTGAGGTTTCCTAACCTGAGGGCAACATTAGTGATATTAACGTCTTAATTACAATCACACTTACCAATTCTCATTCAATTTCTGAGAACAACAATAGTAACATTTCAACGCAAACTTTTGTCAGGAAGATAAACTATCAGAGTAAACATAACAGACTGCTCTACTCTTAATAATTACAGTTAATCAAAGTAATTTAATTATTCATTAAAATAAATAAAGTAAAGGGGGGTGGGGGGAGTACCGTCAAAACACAGTAATGACACTCGTTTGAAAGTTCCACATATTAATGTAACGTTTCGGGGGTCGCCCCTTACTTTATTTAACCTCTTGTACCGTTATGAATCATTCATTTGATCCATAGTTTTGCTACTCTGACCAAACCTCATTTCTATAGCGTAGGTTAGGGCCGCCCTAATCTTATGAAAATACATGACATTTAAATAGTGAAAAAAAATCCCTTTTCCTGCAGAAAGTGTATAAGAATTTTTACTCTTTCATAAATGGTGTGATCCCAAATGCAGGAATTGGCAAAGGCAAGGAGCATGGGCTATTTTGCACAATGGATGAAAAATTGCCCATTTAAATTTTGAAGTTTTCTAGTCATAATAGGGCAATGGCCCATCCAAATTTAAGAAAAACACAAAAAAGGCCTGAAAATGGCCCTTTGACTAATATGTTTTTCTCAGTCCCGGCAAATGCAACATCTTTGCAGCAAAGAAAGAACCTATTATATATCTCTGAAAAAAAAGAGACCTAAAAAGGGCTCTCTTTATCTTATGATTTAAAATTGACATTTTCCCCCAACTCCTTTTTATTTCAGGAATCAGGAAAGGTTCTTACATGCTCTCATAGTACAAACAAGAGTCATCAGAAGATGACATATCCCACCGGTTCCACATGATCGTAAGATGTAAACCTTTGAAAGATAATTGTAAATTTTTCAAGCAAGATTCATAATAGTATAAGCTTATATACATGTATATAAAACGAAACCTTTCATGAACAGAGTCCAAAAAGAGCAGTTTCCATGGAAATAATAAAAAATAAAATTTTCAGAAATGTGAAATATCAAAAGGCACCACTTCAGTAGGTGGGCAATACACATGTAAAGTTTCAGAAAGATATGTGGACTGGTTTTATATATATGAAACAAATCCTTTCATGAACAGAGTCCAAAAAGAGCAGTTTCCATGGAAATAATAAAAAATAAAATTTTCAGAAATGTGAAAATATCAAAAGGCACAACTTCAGTAGGTGGGCAATACACATGTAAAGTTTCAGAAAGATATGTGGACTGGTTTTGGAGTTCTGCTCCGGAAACGAAACCTTTCATGAACAGAGTCCAAATAAGAGCCGTTTCCATGGAAATAATAAAAAATAAAATTTTCAGAAATTTGAAAATATCAAAAGGCACCACTTCAGTAGGTGGGCAATACACATGTAAAGTTTCAGAAAGATATGTGGACCGGTTTTGGAGTTCTGCTCCGGAAACGAAACCTTTCATGAACAAAGTCCAAATAAGAGCCGTTTCCATGGAAATAATAAAAAATAAAATTTTCAGAAATGTGAAAATATCAAAAGGCACCACTTCAGTAGGTGGGCAATACACATGTAAAGTTTCAGAAAGATATGTGGACTGGTTTTTGAGTTCTGCTCCGGAAAAGAAATGATTACGGACGGACGGACAGACGGACGGACGGACATACAGACGGACAGGGCGATGACTATATCCCACGGTATTACATACCGGTGGGATAAAAATATACACACCGATTTGGTTATAGTTGAAATGCATGTCTGATGTCCCTTTAATCCAACAGACCAAAATGGGTTTACAATGTGGCTAAAAATAGTGCTCTCAGGGAATTTTTAGCATTAAAATAATGCATGCATAAATTTTTAATTCAGATAACAGTTTTGAAGATTTCAAGGTTAATTGTTGTAAAGGAAAGACATAAAATACAATGAAGAAGACAGTCTACTTAAGAACATCATTATTACATAATTATCAAACAATCAAAAAAGTTACGAGCAAGGTTAAAGTTTTTTTTGACAAACAGGCTGACAGACAGGGCTCTGATTCGGGGGCATAAAAAGAATAAATACATTTTGAGTGCCACAAAAAGAAAAATAATCTCAGCAAATTCATCCACACTGCACATTCATTAGTTTTGGAAAATACAACTTTAAAAAATTACAGTAATGAAAACATAACATAACACACAAGAACTTCTGTTAACCACAACTTCTAATAAAACTTATATATATATACAACAAGTCAGCAACCAGATCTTTTCTATATAAATAAATCATTCAAAATCATTGCCACAAACACATGGCACATCAACACTGTTAACAAGACAACTCATTCCCCAAATGCTCATTATCGGTTTTAAAAAAACACACAGACACCCATTTCCAAAAAGCCGTTTCTCGACTCTTGCAAGTGATTATTCCAGTCTTAACAAGATTGTCTTGCAGGTGATTCTTTTAGAAGGTCTGAAAAAGTAACTAGCAGATAATTCTTCCAGAATGTCACAACAACTAAGGAGTCGTGCAGGTAAAAAGGTTGACCTACCCTGTGTTCCTACAAGAATGAGAGGTATCTCGGCAGCGTTGCGATAATTGGCCACCTTAGCGTAGTAACTATACACAGCTTGGAAGCTGAGCTCATTCTCCAGACTGAACACGAAGATGATGGCGTCGACCCAGTGTGTGAACTGAAACAGCAAATATTGACATTCAATTTTTTTACAGTTTTTGATAAAATTGGTTTCAAATCAATAAATCATGGATGTATAGCTCCAATCACATCATGTAAAACATCATGCAGTATTGGATTTGATTGGATATCAAACCTCTTAATTCACAGAAATATTATTTTATTTCTGTGAATGCCACATAAACAATTCATATGTCAAACTTCAGTCTCATAGCATTCATGAATAATGTGTGTTTCGTTCATGAAATCTATATATAAATCCAGAATGAACTCAAAGGCAAAACATCAGGAACCTTAATTACTTCTTAGTTTATATCAGAAACCTTCTTATTTCGGATCTTCTTACTTTATTACGAGTACTTCCATTTGTTATTACATGAAC
This sequence comes from Steromphala cineraria, assembly GCA_916613615.1. Lineage (NCBI taxonomy): Eukaryota > Metazoa > Mollusca > Gastropoda > Trochida > Trochidae > Steromphala > Steromphala cineraria. The sequence goes on from OU744729.1 coordinate 1,768,910, forward strand.
TGTCATGCTTTTTGAAAAATGTCAACCAATCAAAATATTTCATACCTGCATTTCTGGAGCACCCCCTTCATCCCGAATCAAGAGCAGATAACTCTGTCCATCCAAGATCACTTCTTTCTTAAAACGCCCGCCTTCAATAAAATGAAATTACATAATAAACCTCGATGAAAAAGATGTTGATACATACATTGTTCTCTGTGTATTTCTGAATGTTGGGTGACTTGATGCGACTACTATCGCGATAGGAACTGTGACCAGCTATTCAAGTTCTTTGGGATAAAAAAAACCCAAACCAATATCAATTTGATTCTTTATTACTTGTCTCTAAAGATAGCCACCACTTTAAAGCTGCAATTCATCTACAGTTTGACGTATCAGTTCACCACTAAACATAAACAGCCAACAATGTGCAAATGAAGCACTCATAAAATCTCCACCTCCACACAGGGAGGCAACATCTGTTGAAGCTACAGTATCCCATTTGTCATTGCTTCACTCATGCATCTAATGGAACAAAATAAATCATATTTTTTTAAACAGCAGGTGTAGGAGCTATTGTTGGAATGAAACTTTTTTGGGAAAAGACTACAGCTGGTTATAAATAGTTCAGATTTATCAAATAGTCATTTTTCTTTTGCTATATTTCCTACAATAATTTTTGCAAAACTTCTTGATTGGATCATTTGAATTTATGGGGGATAATTTTAATTTTAATTTTGTATTTTGTATTTTGATTATATTTGTGCAGAAATTAGAACTGTAAATATCAGTTTCTTTGTTACAAAGATTTTTATTGTACAGATCAAGTAAACAACAGTGTGATGGATGGTACAAGATGCCATATGAAAAATGATAATTATAATATAAGTAAAAGTAATTTATGTATATAACAAACCTTCTGGTGACTCCTCCTGCATGTAGGAACCAGTCAGGTAGCGGTGCACCAGTGCTGACTTTCCGCTTTGTACGCTTCCAAGAATACCCTGTAGAGGAGAAAGGCAACACAGTGAGTCGCGGCCCACTGCACTCATTAACTGCACCTACTAGCTGCCTGCTAACCCATTCACACCATCAGACCTGCTTCACACTGCCTTCATTCACTCTATAATTCAGCATAGTTTACCATCATAGTGCACCGTAATTGATTCTTATTGGTTGCATTTGCTATCAGCTTTAATTCACTATGGAGTTTTTCTAATCAAAGCTTCCTATACATCTTGTGGAATTTATGTGTGTATGTCTATATTGTGACAGTTAAAATGTTTGATCTGTTTTTTAGTAAGATTCTCAAACAGGTTTTCTTACAAGCAAACTTTTCAGGAATGTTTCTAAAATAGCAAAAATAAATACATTTATTGATGAAACAGTTTGTAAAGCTTATCCAAGTCTTAGATCAAATTCAGGATCTGTTCAATGATATCTTGAATAAAGCAACTCTTAAGATCAAAGTTCTTTATAATATCACCGACACTTTGGTAAGCGACAAACATTTATGTACATTAGGGTGTTGCCCATTCTGCTAATTCCATAAAAGCTAGACGACTTTTGATATGCAATGCTTGCTTCATCAGTTCCACATATACTGCATACAACCTTTCTTATAATAATCATCACATCATAATAGACAATGGTGATTCAATGAATGCCATATATACTGCACACAACCTTTCTTATAATAATCATCACAGCTAAATCTAATAGACAATGGTGGACAATTCTGTACAAAGAAGCTCGGGTGTAGTTCTAGATTTCAAGTGTCATAAAACCATTGATATTTTATGACAAATATTTTCAGAACTTTGTATGATTGATTTATCCTTTGTGGGGAATGATATCGATCAGCCTTATTGTTGTTAAGGTGGCGGTAGTGGAATGACTTATGTTTAAATCTGGCTGCATAGGATGACCTTTGTTTCTTAATGCAGGAGCAATGATTTTATTAAAAAGTGTCAAACTCTAGAGAATTAAAATTGTAAACAAGTAAGAATCCTGAGAATTGTTTTGGTAATATTGATCAGTCTAAAGTACAAGTATCATCATTTGATAGCAGAGACTATTGTTACTGCCATAATTCAAGCTACTACATCAAATGCCAGTCTAAGTAAACCTAGCTTCAATATTGTCCGTTTCACTCCTATACTGAGTCTAAAAAGGCTTAGTAGAGGGTCGCGTTAGCTCATGTATCGAATTGACCAATCAGAACTAATCTTACCAAGCTACAATAGTCTGCCTTCGCACGTATAACATTGGAGGGTTATAGATCGCAGAAAGGTCGGCCGACGCGATCCTCTTCTAGGCCTTGCTAGACTCAGTATAGGAGTGAAACTCTCAAAAAGATATCCGACAACACAGCTTGGTCTCCTATTCAAGAATTTTACAAACATGCCTTTGCATTTTCAAAAGCCAGTCTCTAGGCATGAGCTGAATAGTAATAAGGTTGTCTTGATGCTTTAATACAAGACCTGTCATTCAATCATCTCATGCCAATCAAGTCATATTTACATTCAAATTTTCCTGATAGACAACATGTGAAATTGAGGAATATTTTTACAACAGCCAATGTGCTACTGATGATGGTTGAAGAGGAATAAGTTATTTCTTGTGGAGCTACGCTTTGGAAGTTATGCTGTACGAATATATGAAACAGTATGTTTAAATAAGAGGTGTGACTATTTATCTTGGTATTCAATACATGAATCCTGATAATTCTCTGTATCCTGATACATATTGTCTACTTTAATATGGCTTATTTGGCCTAAAAAACAATATATTTATCAAAAGTTAATGTTTCATTTTGAGAAAAACCTTGAAATAGCGAATGGTGATGTGTATGGTATCGAATCGCATCGCTTTGTGATATCAAAATACGTACGTATGGTGAAATCTCTATTGTCACACCTCTAGTTCAAATACACCTACACTAATTAGCAGACTTTCTGAATCAAATAGCAATTGACAATTCCATCCATCGGATTCATAATGCATGCAATTGAAGTTTCTATTTCCAGGCAATGATAACATTCAATTCAAACTCTGTCATTATACTTTTGAAAAAATCGACATAACAGGCAAAAACTAAAATCCACAATATTACATTTTCATCATTGAAGAGTTTGAATTTCAACTGGCAAAATAAGTTTTTGGTTTTTTTCTGTTTGAACTCTCAAACTTTACTCAAAATGCTTACAAGTAATCATTATAAGGCTAAGCACTGAGCCTCATAAAAACGTGATCATACTGCTAGCAAAATATCCATGTCCATGTATGTACCCACATAAATTTAACATATCTTCCAAAAAGGCATCATTCTCTACTTCAACCAAACTTGTCGTTTCTTAATCACAAACTTATGCTAATTGCTGAATAAGAAAATCAAGATTTTCAATACTTTTAAGAGTATTTTACTTATATAAATAGCAGGGAAAGGGGTGATGTGAGGTGACTTGTGGTTTTACAACACTTTCAATAGTATTTCACTTATAACACGCCTGCTCGTATCATTGCAGGGAAAGAGCCTGCAACACCATTGTGACTATGAAGTGCAATGAAACCTGCGAGCAACGGCTGGAACTAGCGAACCATGGGTGGTACTGCACTGAAATTCAGTGTAGCATTGAACCCAAACCTGACTGCATGTTGAACAGTTCTCTACTGCAGACAAAGTTGCTCAGCCCCTGCCGGGATTCTAAAACAAATTTCTTAATCCAAAGCATAGGGCTAACCATTGCGCTATATGCCCTCAAATACTATTCAAACAATATGTGATCATCATATGACACTAAACTCTAATAAAACATGTACTTAATTTGTAGTATACTTGACAAGATAAATTCCAGATATTGGATTTCTTATGGTAAATACTTCATCAGGTGGTCAATGCAGTAATATTTTGATATGAATACCAAATTTTCAAATCTCCCTTATCATTTTGCTCAGTATGTTCAGCATTGAATACTGCTGTACTACTGCCCATGCACAGCTGGCGTACTGATTACAGTTCAACTGATGTAATTGCATCCAGTACAAATAATCAAATTGGATACTCCAATAATATTATATTGAAGAGTTCCCTTAGTCAGCAATATCAGCTTGCATCAACTCACTCATGAATTTCAATCATTTGGCATTTTTTTCCAGTTATTAGATAGTTGTGCTGGTGAATTTTAACCTACATCGTTACTCAACACTTGCTTATTTCCTTTACTAGATACAGGAGGGTTGCGATCCTTATTATTATTATATCCTGATACATATTATCTCCTGACATCCTGATCTTTTCACAAAATATTTGAGTGCAATATTCTTGAGAAAGAATTTACTTGCAGCTTTTTTGATGTAATTGTAATATAACCCAACTTCCAAATTTTAGGAGAGGTTCTTGTGTGCATAATTGAGGTATCTTTTTAATGCATATCTCAGTTTTGAGCACCTACATTGAGAGTTTATTATTATTTTATGTATCCCGATACGCATCCTGCGATACGATACAATATATTGTGGCCCTTGTATCACGATACGATAATGTAATGCCGTATTGTTACACCTCTTATCCTTTACACAAGGATGATGCTTTACTTATTGCAGGTATACCAAAACAAATTCAGTTGTTTACTTTTAATTTTTTACCGAGGATAACTAGGGAACAATATTTACTAACATATCTTGATCATCATTTTAAAAAAGATTCATCGTTTACAATTTATCACATTAACATTTCTGATCTAATAAAATTCACTTTTAGATAATAACCAAAGCCGATGTAATGAAAATTCCAACCAAAACATCAATAACTAATATTCAAAGCAGTTCAATATTGTCTATTTGACCACCAATTTGCATAGAAATACAGTTAGCTTTATGAATTCGAGACAATTCAAAATGACAAATCAAAATCAAATCAGCCTTGCATTGTTCAATTAAGTATATAATAAAAATACAAGAATACAAGGGCAGTAGCCTATATATTACATAATATGTATACAACAAGCAGCTGACATGGTCAAGCTATATCCCCCGCAAATTGCACAATATGTATAGGTTTTCCTTATCATATTGCTGATTAATTTTTGTCACACAAAATAACATTTTTTTCAGGATATGAAAGAAACTATTCCAATAAAAAACTAACTCATACCAACTTTATGTTCACTGTTGGGCATAATTCGAGTTAACAGACAAAATTGTTCTTCATGACACACCAACATATGATTTTGTATCTCCATAACAAATTTGATTAAAATGTGATGTTTAGTTTAGTTGTGAGATAGACAGGACTTGTAACAGATTTCCAACAGAGTCCTCATTTTTTGCGAAAAAAAGGCAAAATTTTATAAAAACATTTTCAAAATTGTTCTTCATGACACACCTTCAGATGATTATGTATCTCCATATCAAATTTGATCAATATGTGATGATTAGTTTAGAAGTTATGAGCCGGACAGGACTTGTAACAGTTTTCCAACAGAGTCCCCATTTTTTGCCAAAAAAGGCAAAATTTTATAAAAATATTTTCAAAATTGTTCTTCATGGCACACCTTTGGATGATTATGTATCTCCATATCAAATTTGATCAATATGTGATGATTAGTTTAGAAGTTATGAGCCGGACAGGACTTGTAACAGTTTTCCAACAGAGTCCCCATTTTTTGCCAAAAAAGGCAAAATTTTATAAAAATATTTTCAAAATTGTTCTTCATGACACACCTTCAGATGATTATGTATCTCCATATCAAATTTGATCAATATGTGATGATTAGTTTAGAAGTTGTGAGCCGGACGGGACTTGTAACTGATTTCTTACAAAATTTACCACTTTTTCTCCAAAATCCTAATATTTTATGTAGATTTTCAGAAAATTGTTTCTCATGACACATTATTACATGTTTCTTCATGTCCATAACGAATTTGAATTGAAATGGTTGATTAGTTAGAAAGTTATGAGCCGGACACAAAGTGTAACGGACGGACGGATGGACGGACGGACGGACGGACGGACGGACGGTACCCATTTTAATACCCCCCGCAACTTCGTTGTTGCGGGGGATAAAAAGATGTAATATTAGTAGTATAGCATAGTGTCTCTAATGTTTATTCTCCATTTATCTTAATTTTTTGTGTTTCTCAGATTATCTTATCTTACACTTCTGTACTCTGCCTAATTAAGGTGTTTGTGCAATAAAATCATATCATATCATATGATGACATTAACAAGTGACCTTGAACAAGGATATATATCTAGTTCTCGCTAGAGGTAGCACATTATATAATGACCGGAGAAGGCTGATCAATATACACTGGTGACAGCTGATGCCAATCTTTACACCAAATGTTTCAGCACCCCTCAACCACTCCTATCCATACAACAATCTGCTATATTCATTCACACACACGCTGGGAGGTCTACATACTCAATGATTGCTAATTAATGTGGAACTGCCTCCACACTTAACTAAAGGTTACGCAGGGTTGAGTTCTGATGTCACGTACATCTATTAACTTGTCGTCACAATCCATGTCAACAACATCCATAAAGGAGTAAATGTTTTCAAATGTATCCTGTAAAAGCGTTTCAACAATATCAAATTGTAAACAGACAGATGTTTTTGAGAGATACATTGTATTGAAGTTAATGGACTTCAAAATGTCAAGTTATTCTCAAGATAACTTGAGCAGGTTTCTTTTCATGTTTGTGGTGGCACGTGGTCCTGTGCGTAGCTCAGTTGACCGCTATCAGTGTAGTTCAGCAACATTTGGTGTGGCTCGCCGGATGGGTGGGTTACCCGATTCATTGCTGAATGAACTGAGAGTTTGAAGGGTAATTCCCTGCCCCACACTGAGACACGAGTTGAATAACTTGTGGTGTCGCCTTAGGAAAGAGACTTTATTCAAAATGTGCCTCTGTTCACCCAGCAGGAAATGGGTACCTGGTGAAAGTTGTGTTGGAGGTGACCCATCAAGCGCTTAATCGGCAGCTTGGGTTAGACCAGGGTAATAATTCAGGGAGCGCCTTGAGCATGCATTCGGTGTGGATATGTGCGCTATATAAATACCCTAATTATTAATTATTATTTAAGAGTAATTGAAAAGAATGAAATAGATAAGTATCCATATTAAATATCAATTTATCAAGGATTACTTCTTTTGAGAGAGTTCCTGTCATATCAGAACCTTATTCTTTTGCACTCTTAAAATTTCATATCAATAGCAAATTTTTTGAAATATTCATTCATGAAAGCAATATGTAAAGGTTGGTGAAGTTAATAAAGAAAATTGAGGGGATGTTATTTTATTATTTTTACAATGTTTCTTTTAATTTGAAGTGAGGCCGTTTATTTCACTTACCAGTTTGAGATCTGGGACCGAGCGACTCAATGTCCATTCTTGACTGTTTACAAACGAATCTGAAAACAAGCAAAACAAACATCAGTAAATCACTTCTTCTTTAAGGATTCAATACAAAACAAAGTTTTCCAATGTGAGAACAAAACAATATACATATATACAAAGATGGCAATGATATCCCTTAACATAAAAAAATAAATAAAATGAAATGATCTAACAAATTACATAAACAAATCAACTCACATGTAACGGTTTTAGAATAACTGTAAGAATAAGAAGTCCTAATGGATGTAGCAACGAAGGAAGACATTTTGTGGCAAGTCATAACTGCGTGTGGAAAGTCTCATATAGCTGCTCATCTGCCTGTATGGGCAATCAATGGGCAGGGGAAGCCTGTTCGGAATGGTCTACTTCAAGAAGATTTAAGTAGATTATGATAAAACCTCTCACTGTCCTTTTTCGCAAAAGTGAAATGTGGCTAGAATGGAAGCTAGACAGTGGTATTGACTTTCTAAAGATGCAGCCCAAGACTGGAATACCTTCATCGATTGCTCGCTTTTAACACTCTCGTCAGTGCCATCACACCACCCAAGCAATTACCTCGTTTTTAATTAAGACAAAAGCAGGCCGTGATTGCCTTGCATAACAGTTTTCTTTTCAAGTGAGGTAGATGTGAGGTTTATGTGTTGATGTTGCTATTGATCAGGACACGCAGCTATAGATCAGTAGGGTCTGAAGCAATCCCTGGCCAATATGCGCTGGCACAAAGGCTAATCAGAGACAGAGATATCTAGATACAGCAATAGATCTCCTCAGCTAAATGTCAGCTCATTCCTACACAAATACACCTGTTTTCTGCAACAAGAAATCATCCGTTGCATCAGATGCCAAAATTCATCCTTAACTCTCTTACTGCCACGGGCAGGATCAGTTGCTAAGTTGATGTTATTTATAATGACATCTTGTGTGCAACAAGAAATCATCCCTTGCACCCAATGCCAAAATTCATCCTTAACTGTCTTACTGCCACGGGCAGGATCAGTTGCTAAGTTGATGTTATTTATAATGACATCTTATGTGAATAAATGTAAGATACAACATAATGTGAAATCAGTAAAAGTCGACTAACCTAAAACATGTCAGTGCCTTCATTGTGTACACAGAAGTAAAGTTTTCAGAATTGTTCATGATCACAACAGTTTGAGAGACAATCTATCCTAAACACAATGCCAATTACAATCTATTCAACCCTGTATATTCAGAATATGCAAAAGCACCAATGGAGATATGTAACTGCTGTATACTCAACATTGAAACCCAGTCCTGACGAACTAGACCAATCTCTCAAACCTGATATTTAGAATGTGACATGACTGTATCAGTAGGACTATTACTATGCTGTGTAAATATGTGTGCAATCTTTCATCTTGTGACATTTGCATAGATAGCGAAAGTGTCATGTAGAGTCCGGCCAGCACTGATACCATGCCTGTTGACACTTTAGCAGAAGACCTTAACTACACCTATATAATGACATTCTAATTACAATTGGACAATCTAAATCTGTAGTAGCAAACTGTTACAAATAAGAGTAAGAGAATTATTGTGGTAAACTTTGAATTTGTATGTCTACCTTTTGCTCAAACAATAGTTAAATAGAAGAGTATAAGCTTAAATCAACTTTTCATTAGCTAAACACCTATCTTTTGATTATTTCAGGCCACCATCAGAATACTCTACAACACTATAACAGAGTTCAAAATTTTGCACTTTATAATTTGTGTCTTTTGTTCAACACTTGTTTAGTTAAGGTGTCTTTTTCTGGTGGTCAGTGCATAGCTAAATCAAACATGTAAAAAAACGACATCACAGAATATAAGAATCCAACCAATAAAAGGTATGCAATTTAGATCAGATCACTCCTTCAGATTAGGACAAGGACCTTGACAATGACCCAAATGCTTTGAAAAGTTTATCAAAAAGGACTAGCAAAACATAAAACAGACACAAGATAATTTTGACCTGGGTAATTTGTGGATGCTCTTGATTAGGACATGACAGCGGCAGGCTAAGTTTGTGGAGAAGTTGCGGAGAGCTAGCTCGTCGGTGTGTTGATAGCAGCTCCCCCTACAGACTCGTGTTTGTCCTGGCTTTCAGCAGGTTAATTTGACGTCTATTTGTGTATTTGTTCTCTACTCTCAGGTGCACAAACAGTTTCCAATCATTTCCACTCAAAAAGTTAAAAATATTCCTTCCGGCTAAGAGATTACTTGTCTGTTGGCCGTGTTGGGTACAGTTTACAAGTGTTTTTGCCACGCCCAAGAAATATACAAGGATTTCATTCACAGCGCATCAAAGAGTCCGTCATGTGTTAAAAAGCTAAAGATGAAAATAATATCAAACAGATGAAAGATTCACAACATAGCAAAAACATGGACACTGGGGATAAAACAAATAGGTGTATTTACATTACAAAAGAAACAAATCTCGGATTTACACAAACATTGATCCACAGGTCAGTTCTATTCATCCAATAGAATTGCAGAGTTAACAGTTCAAATCATCACAGCTTTGCTTCATTTCAACACTGGCTTTTTAGACAAATCATGTTTCTAAAGAATATTGATCATACATACTTCTATTATTAGATCTGGGTTTAAGACAAGAGATTAAGCCTGCTGGCAAAAGACGCTGATATTCAAGAAAAGGATTTACATATTGGTAGCTTAACTAAAAGGGCAAACAAAAACTTTAATACAACAGCATTCACAATGGACTATCTTGGCGGTGAATTTTCTCTCATCTGAATGCATGTTTGGGCTAGTAGGTCACTCTTGCAGGAGACAATATTTTAATGAGTTGTTGTATGCAAGGTCACTTCAGACTTATTCCATGAAGAAGATTTCATGTCTGATACCACTGGTACATGTTAAGATATTATTTCCTCTTGTCAAATCAATGCCATAAACTAAGACTCTGGCATTGTTGGTAAAGAAACAACAAATATTTCTTTTGTGAAATCAATGAGTGTAATGAATTAAGAATCTAGGCCAATAACCTTTTCATAGATGAGATAAGCCAGTTGATGAAGGAGCTGAGATATATCCCACCCTTGCTCCACTCAAGAGACACAAACACTCTTGAACAAGACCCAGTGCTACAGTGCATCACATATGCTTTCCGAGCTCTCAACATTGTGAGCTTTCTGAACAAATAAACATGGCCTGAAAGCCTTGCTTCATACGAGTAGATGTGGTCTACAACCTACGTATGTAAACTCCCTGTTTATTTCCCAGAATTCCTGGTATGTTATAGTGCCGACCTTCCTGTACAACTGACGGGCCTGGCTGCCATTTTCAACGTGGGCCACATTCACAAACATGATGGATGTGGTAAAACAATTATTGTGTAATTCTGGCAGGGTGTTAGCTGTCTATGATACACTTGAACACTCCTCAACAAACCCTCGAATAAACTCGGCTTCTGACAATCCCTGTCTTTATTTAGATGACTATTTATTATTGCCGAATAAAGCTCATTGACACATATCATGTCATAAAATAAGAGTCCTTTAAATTTTTGGAAAATTGTTTTTTCAGGACCATGTGTAATGTCTCAATTAAGCAGTTTATGCCACTGGGGCACAAAATGTGACATTTGTATTCATAGAGATACAAAACAATACACAATCAAACACATCAAAGGCAATATCAATACTTACTAATCATATTTTCAACCGCAATTATAGATCTTCATATTACAAAGAGAGAAGTAGGGATGACCTCAAAATGAGAAGGAATGTTGTGTATGATATTGTTTGTGCCTTATAAAGATTTCTTTTCCTCGACAAAGATACAATAAATAATCTGGATTTATTCCTATTGATCTGTACTGGATTAATCCTTCATCTGTTAACACAGTAAACAAAGACCTCTCAAAAAGCATTAAAGGAGGAATGCAAGTCAATTACAAGTTGACACCTCACAGCCAGTCTAACAGGGCATACATCTCGTAAAACGTCCTTTACAATAAGTATCCACTGCTAAGGGCACCTGTCAGTTTGACCAATGAGCATCATCCATCTTGTACTGACCACTATGCATGGAGAGTCTGCGTCCAGTTTTATACACTGGTTATCAGAGACCAGATTATCATGGCCATGTTATCAAGAAAAGGGGAAAAATCTGGGCAGTTTTACTTAATTCTTTAATACCTAAGTATTTTATTTGATATGGAGATATCTAAAGATACAAGATTCTATTCACTGACCAGTGTGCCATCCCGCTCCTGATGATACGGTGCAACTCTATTCAGACCATACTGCATGTAGAGTGCGTAAATGCTCAAAACCACTTGGCCAATATCTCAGCCTTTATCGGTGGGACCACACGAAGAACATGCGTATACAATTGGCAATTTTAGGACAATTGACCACGCCTCAAACTTTTTTAAAATCAAATATGCAGGTGATGACTGAAACATTGATCAAGAATTGTAAAACTCGAAATCCCTCACTCAAAATCAAATTTGACGAGTAGCAAGTTGAAACCACATAAAAACAAGAGAAGGAAATGAATGTTGACAAACAAATTGAATATTTTCACTTCTGACAACTGGAATCAAACAATCACAAGAGAGCAAACACATCATACAGCACACATATGATCTGGGCAAAGTTCACAGTTAATGATTGTCAGTTGTTGTAAACCCTATATCAAATATTTACAGCATAAACATCTGTTCAGAGTTCAGACTAGCTGATCATTCAATTTGTTTGCTGGGTAATTAGTAGAGAACAGCTAGTGGGTCAACAACTCACTCAAAGTACTGGTTAGTCTTCTCGGGTCTACAATTATAGTTCCTTAAATAAATAACATTTCTTAAATCAATGAATTGAAGCAATAATGCATAAAAATAATGAGTTAGATTGTACCTGATCAAAAATAAAATTGATAAAGAGATTCACACACTTTGCCAAGGGGAACATGAGTAAGCGAGTTGTTGTTGGGAGCCACTTGGGCAACAGTTCAGTCATTAGTTGCAAAGCAATAAAAGAATAACATAAAAGATCACAACATTACAGTTTAAAGGGGCAGTAGCATGTTTTAGGGGGAATAAAAGGTGATGTCAAGAAAATGAAAATTAATGGTTCCAATTGAAAGATAATGCATTGAAACTAAATGGAGCAGTCATAATTCAAATGTATGGTGTAAAGTTTAGCCATGTGATTCCTTTTTCTTTACAAAAATGAATTAAAGGTGTTTAAAAAAAAAGCCGCCCATGGATTTTAGGTAATTCTTAATACCTTTACCTCTGACTATGGATGATTGGTTTGTGTTATGACATTTTTGACACTATCAAAATAATACATTTAGCATTAACGTACAATTATCAGTGAAAATTTTAAAATATAAAATTATCAAAAGACATGCTACTGCCCCTTTAACATGTGAAAATGAGTGATAACAAAATGTGTTCAAATCAAAACCCCATGAGAAGGTGAACATACTGAGTACTGGGTACAGTGTTGGTAAATGCTGAAATATCGAAGTAAATGAGAGTCTGATTAAATACTTTCTTAGTTTGATTTTAACTCCTGTATATTTTTTCAAAATGATAATATGACCCTTATTCTTTATTTTCATTGTGAACATTGTGAACATGTATAATAGCCTAACTTACTGAGGGCAAATTTCCAATCAAGGTTTCTACAAGCTAAAGGCCTGTGACACTGCACTAGTGTAATACTACTACTCAATCAAAGGTCAGGGACTAGAGAAAAAGAGAAGAGAAATATTATGTACATAAATACAGCAGGCCACGATGACCTTTCAGTGATACAAGGTGTACGCACATCATGTAAGAGCAAGGTACCCTGGCTGCCTGGACGTCTAACACATGTAGTTGCACGTATATTCACTATCACTACTCCAAGGGTGTGTAGGTTAATATCACTGAACAGTAAACCAAGCCTTATGGCTTAATATCTACTGGAGTTTCATGTTGAGGTTTAAATGCTGTTTCAAGAGTAATTCAGATTTAACCTATATGTATCTGGGCTGCTGTCAGTTTAAAAACATTATGCGAAACACAAAATACATGGTACACACAAATGCAGTGTTTGTTCCTAGAGGGGGTCCTGGGGACATTAACTCACCCTTTTGGCTTTGTGTCCCTTAAAAGTATTTGATGTAGGATACTTTTACCATAGCAAAGGGGCCCATCTCCTTAAATATTACCAAAATGACCCCCTTAGCTGATCACCTTGGAACAACACTGCAAATGCACGGTAAAAGGTGTGCTGATTTATATAAATGACTAAGTGTATTGTCTCATGATTTGCAGGAGTTGAGGTTCAATGTTGTATAAAAGAATTTCTCTCATTACAGCAAGTAGGTATCTTAAGTTGTGCATAGTTTGAGGTCAACACATGTAAAGCTTTTAGGTGCTACAAAGAGTAACTACGCATTCGTGCATTGGTTAAACGTTGCAGTAGTTGACGGGTATAGTACAGCGATACAGAGATATCAGAGTCTGATGATGTTTTTCACTTTTATTTCAATACAAAAAATAAAAACAGTACAATTTCATAGATAAGTTTCCTTATCTTTGAAAAACCATACGATAAACTCATCAAACAAGTGGATTAGCTATTTTATGTAGTTCAAGAGCTAAGCAATAATCATTAACTGACTGTAAACCAAATATACAATCTACAAAATTAGAACACATCAATAGGGACGAAAAAGTACTAAGCTTGAATTCAAACTTAAACCCGTGAACTTTTCTAATTACAATCTGAGTCTCTGGTATATATCCGAATTCCAATATTACCAGTTCTTCAGACGGACTTTATTCCGACATCAAACAAGTTCATTTGCAGGAATCTATATTGCCAGTCAGTGGAGCAGCCAGCTTGCTGTGAGGAAGGGGAATAGTATCAACAGTCTCGCACATGGAACAACCTTAATACTGCTTGTCTGATAACTGACCATCATCCTAGATATAACACAGACCTCAGCTGGACTCTAAATACCCTGTCTGGCATACCTCATCAATGTTGTGTGGAAAGTAGTTTCTTTAAAGAAACATAATTTCTGACATAGATAGTAAGGAGATAAAAGTAATAACATGACCTGAAAGACTGAAGTGCTATCTAGGACATCTAGGCAAAGGTTGTTAGCAAAATTGGGATAATTTATGTAGAAATGTTCCGGTGACATTCAATCCACATACCATAACATACACCCTACTATCAAATTACAAATTGGACAACTAATCCATTCAACATAATCACAGAGAGATCACTAGAGCGTTGAAGCATTTAGCGTACCAATGAAACAAGGATAAGTGTCCTCCTGTATGCTATACACCCACTCCACTCCCAGCTACTTGTATCAACCTCAGACCCAGACAATATTGCATCATATCGCTCACTCATAGATATAACTACTGCACAACCTGCCACGAGAGCAATACAAGATGCATTGGTCCATAGCATATCAAAGTGGAAATACTTAACATTTAAACTCTAAAAAAATATTGCAGGCATTCAATAGGTCTCGTGCAGTGTATAATAAAGTAACAAAAAGCAGTCATAACGAAGTGATATTTTTCAAATTTAAATCAAATGGCTAAAGTTAACAAACATCAACTACGAAAGAATTGCCTATTGTTAAAATTCTGCCTGATGACGAGGAATCAACTTTCAATGAAATATGTATTTCTTTCTTAACATATTAATTCTAAGAACTTAATATTAGGAAATATTTTTTCCTCTGAGTCAGTACTTAGCCTCTCAACAAGCCAGTAATGTAGAGTAATACAGCAAATAAACACCGGTGTTATCTCACCCAGAGAATAGTGATTGGTCAATTACTTCACTGCAGGGGAGGAAATACCACCATAAAACATCTACCTGACAGATCCTCTCACTTAGTCCTCCACAAGAAGCAGTTTCACTCCCAGGTGTAAATCATTGTACACCTTTAATACACTAAACAACCTTTACTCTTACAAGGCATTAATTTGTGAAAATAGAAATAAAATTGAAATTTCCTACAACACAAAATTTAATTTATGGCTGAAAATATCAATGGAAAGTGAAGTCTAAATTGCCTCTTTAAAAAAGAGGAAATAAATTGCTTGACAAATTTCTCTTTCTTTCACCGACCAGAGGCAACATAATGAAACACTTCATTAGACTTGTAAAGTAAGCTCTCTCTTATCTTTTCTGTGAACCTAAAACAACCCCAGGCTCTTTTTATGGCTTTGCTACTGTACAAAAGGGATAAATATTTCCATATTTCACAGCCAACATTCTCAATAGAGCCAGAAGCATTTTGGAGAATAAGGAAAGACTCTTACCTTTCTCAAATATATGTGTATTTGTGGCAACCATTCCCATTGAAAAGAGATTAAGCAATATCCAAAGAGTGAAATGTTAACCGAGGCGAAGTGAACATGTAGTTTGTACAATGTGGAACATGTTGAACATGGTTACATGTGTTAATCATTATTCAACAGACATAGGCTGGCTACCAGGTAACAGTATTGAGTCACACATATATACATACACACACACTTGCTATGTTTTATGACCTCGTATTGCCCAGCTCATGATGAGATAACACAGGTAGGTGAATAATCACTGATAGCACATTTCACACACTGTAAACAACTCTCTTCCAAATGTATTTTCGTACAGAAACATAAACATTAAAAATTTCCATGAATTCTTAACCTAAATTCAAACTTAATCTCACACATAAAAAATAGCTAGCTTTCTCAAGTCAGACATATAATTTATCAAATTTGGAAATTAAGGTTAAGTAGACCATAATACTGTGTTCAATGCCCTTTTGAAAGCATTTAACTTTAATGAAACAGTTACTAACGTAATACACAACTTCTTTAATGAAACTCTCGTTGTTTGTCTGTGGTTTGGGGGGTACACCCCCCTTTCAAGAAACAGTTACAAGAAGAAGAACTGAGACACCTCTACAGCAAAATCTGCACACAGTTTTCTGCTCTGAATTTACTAATCTGTGACGGCATTGATTAAATCAATAGTTTTGCAAGTTCATTAAAGGACAAGTATTCTTGAAGCTGAATCAACACATCACAGAGACACAGTTTACAATTTATCTGCAGCTTCCACCGTATCATGAACTTCCCTTTATCTAGCCAGTGCAGCGGTGCCCATCCTTTAAAGAAGTTTTGATTCATGTAAATTTGGTACCTTATGATTCTAAGGCTGTTGTACAGTTATCAAGAGAAGCAAAAATAAACAAGATGTGTTTGTGAAACACGAATGCCCCCAGATGCATATGTCAAGTATCAAAGACCTAGCTCTGACCAATCAAAAGTTATGACCAAGGTTAAAGTTTTTGTGGACAAACGGACAGACAGACGGACAGGTGAAAAACAATATACCCCCGGAATCTCCGATTCGGGGGCATAAAAAAGAGGTTTTATTCATGTTATGTAGTAACTCACGATTCTAAAGCTTAAGTAATACAGTTATCAAAACAAGCAAAGTGATTCACAAATTCCAGTCAGCAAGAGACTTGAGCAATCTCTGCTCTCAGTTTGCAATCAAGGGATGCCTGCACTAATTGGTAAGCCTACAATAACTGTGTGGCACTTACTACAGACAGAAGATCTGTCAGATATATTACAACATGGCAGTAGGCAAGACCAGCACATATTGGCTTCAAATTGCTCCTCCTCGTATTAGATGTTGAGGTTCCGAGACCTAGAATACGTACATTGAAAGGTGGGAACTATAGTTGAAATAGCAACGATGGAAATGATCTATAACACAATCATCATCAAAGTTCACTACATAAGCAAAGGATTCTTAGATTGTCTCTGCCATTCTAACATTTACACTCAAACACTAATATAATCAAGTAACAATGTCACTCGTTTGATATATTAAAGTTCACATGAAAATATGCAGAAAAAATCATACCCCTTGAAACTATTCATTTTTTGACAAGTTGGCCTAAAACAAGCAAAAATTTATGTACAGTATTGTCTACATCAAAATATTGAGTAAGATTGCTATCACATATGAAATCCAACATACAGGAAAGCCGAAAACACTTTAGTCAAACACTAAACCCAGGAAATATGTATCTCATGTTTACAAATATGAATATTTCAGCAGAAGAAATTAGTTTATCTAGTTGCCAGGAAGGAGAAAGTTGTCAAGATGTCAACATTACAGCGGTATGTCAACTATGTACTTGACCCAGCCAACTATACAGTGTCACTGATATACACAATCCTTTTATTATAGGCAGTCCGAGTATGTACACATACATAGCACTCATACCCCATCCCTGGGGAGCAAGACTAACTATGCTTAGCTAGAACTTGTATGTTTACAGTCATTCATATAGCAAGTTTCACAGACAATTGTATCATTCAAAATAAAAGAAATAATCCTGTTTGTTTAAATATTGATGTTTTTCACCCAAGTAAATCATGCCCTTTTAAAATTTCCTTTTTAAATGTTCCGTATACATGTACTATACAAGAAACATTCATACCATCATCTTTTTTGAGAAATTTATCATAATTAATCACTGTTGATATCTTGGTAGCCCCTGTAATAAAATATTCAGATAGCCCTATGCAGGTCTGTTATTGCAAGATGTATTTTATTTCAGAGACTAAAATGAGTCTAATATCTTGGGTAGAACATACCATAAACATACATTTATCTTCAAAATGTTAAATATACACTGCTGAATAGGTATAGTTTGTCTCACTGACAGTACAGTCAAACAGAAGTCAGACGAACAGGCCAGTAGCTGTTTTGCACCCTGATAACTGGATTGACTGTCAACTAATAAATCCAATCTGTGAATCCTTTTCTACTTGCTGCTACAAGACTGCTGGCCTGACCCAGACAGCACCTGGGAACTTGACTAAGTAATAGTTCCGGCCATGCTAATTAATAGTCAATGGACACTCAGTCTTGCCATATGGAGCACCAACTTATTGCCAACAAACCTCAAACTTGTTGACTTGCAATAATGAATCAATTCAACTAAATTAAACCTGACCAGAAATAATGTTTATTTTTTACCATGCCCCTTCATCTCATTCAAGAAATGAGCAACAATTGCGGACTTAGAACTAGGTCAAGTCAGCCAAATCAGACAGTCTAAGCACTCCATCATTACATTTGATAGCAATTTTGAAGATGCTAGGTGAAAGGTTTCATGACATATCCATAATAACATTTTAAAAGCTTGTCAAAGTCTTGTAGAGATCATGAAAATGAGCTGATAGTCATCCAATTTGACTGGAGTCTGCATATTCCCCATATGAAGAATAGTACTAAATTTGAAGGCTGTGTGAACTTGTTCAAGAGACATTCTACTAAAGAAAAGAACAGATGTGCACACAGACTTGAGGAGCTGAATACCCCTGCTCCAAGCTTCCCGCATACATACAATATACTTTCTAGAGTTGTGACGATAAAGTGATACATTGAGAACACAAACTAGGGGGCTGAATACCATGTTCCTCCTCGGAGCTTACAACTATCATGGGACAATACAAATTAAATGAATATACTCTCTATGATCAATAATAAACTCAACACAACTATGCCAAACCACAAACCCAACAAATCGGTATCAGGCTGGTTCAAGGGTGATTGTTTTTTCTAATTGGACGACTCCCATTAGTGTTTACATACTTACTGATTGACAAATAGCAAATTACATATCTATATCTTCTCAGAACAGAATAATCGGCAGTTAGATTTTCAACACCTACTTTGCCGTGCAGGAACTCAAGACTACAACAAAAACAATGGAACAACTTTACCGTTGGGTCAGTTACCAGTTTAAAAATCAGTTTCACATTCACCCCTACTACACTGAGTAAGGTAACTGCAGTTACCTTCTCAAAAAATGGCGGAACAGCAAAACATCGCTGATTGTGACTTTTCTTCAAATGCATTTCACAACAATACTAGGTTATTTTCAGTCATATAATCTATGCGCATGTCTTGGGCATGTATCAAAGATTCATTAGATGACATGTCACCATTCATAGAGTGTGTAAATAAATCACAATCTTTGTTTTAAAAACTCAAGCGAGAGTAAGGTAACTCGGTAAACATTTTGTGCCATGAGTAAGGTAACTTAAAGATGGGAGAAAGGTAACTGAGAGGGGTTTCGGAATGTGTTATTTCCATGAATATGCACATATTCTTATTGACCTTTGCAGGAAGCACTGCACTGATTCTGGATGAAAGTGCACAATTAGCAAAAAATGATGTTGTCCTGGTAAATAGATTGAATTACCGAAAAATACAACGTTACTATGTCGTACTTTTATATCAATATTTTAAGCTATAGAATATATTGAACAATACAAGTATTTTACTTCTCATATTTATAGAATAACGTTAAATGCCTTGGGACATGACACATTCTTATCTTACTAAGCTTTTCCAAAAATGTAATTTTATTAATGTCGCTGTTTTTTTTTATGTAATTTACGTTATAGATTTTAAATCAGCTTTAACAAGACAAGAATTGTCGCAGGGAACATAAGTATATATCAGTTTTTTTCCTTGTGCTGTAAAGTGATTAAAAAGAAAATCCTAGCAATAGTCTAAAATAGTTGCTAGTGTTTCTGACATAAATATCCTCTAAGGAGTAGACGTAAGTTTGTTATCTACGTTATAGATTTTTTGTAAACATTAATGTCCTTAAAATCATTTCCTAAGATGTAAACAGTTCTTAAGTTTGCTTGTAAGGAAACAAGACCGCTCCAACGTAGCCATAAAAAATTGACTCGAAGAAAACCTGCTTTTAAATTTACGTAGTGTAATTTACGTTATGGTTGCATATGGTATCTATACCCAATTACCAAACACGGAGGGTATTGTAGAGATCGGGAAGTGTATAGGACCAGAAATGTAAGAAAGAACATGTTATTGAAGTGAAAGTCACTTTTTCTTGATAAAATTAAATTCTCATATGTTTATGATTTTAATCTACACTTTAGGCCCTCAAGTAAATATATAAATAGGCCTAGTAATGTCCAAAACCTGGTTGCTATTCGGGATAGGATAATATGTAAAGTTCTGTCTGTTTCTCAATTCGATTTCAAATATGTAAAATGACAAATACAAAATCCCATGACCTAGATACCACAATATTTATTATAAGCTTAAACGGTCTTGTATTTAACGTTATGAGCATGCGACGGTCGATCTCTTCGATCACGGGCCGATCAAATTCAAACAAAATAGTTATATTTGAAACAAAATAAAAAATGATAAAAAAACGTATATCACTGTAGTTTCTTGTTCAATGTGCAATTGTTTTCCAGGCTTGGGGCGGCTTGAAGACATACAACGCAATAGTTATCTTCAGCCTGCCGGAAACAAGCTATGTGTTTTTAGACAATTAGTACCGTAATTAAATACTTAAATAATGTGTCTAGTTCTTGCGAGAGAGGTTATCTATTTGATTTGAGAGGGTAAAAAAAACTCTTCAGCTTGCAAAATGTAGATAGAAACTGAATATATCGTTTCAAAGTGACTTTGGTTTGTTTGGATTAATAAGCCTCAATTTCTTGTTGACAGATTTTCTAGTTATTTTTATGTTTTCACAGATTCCTTCATTAGCAAAGGCGAGAAATTTATAAATACATTAAAATAGACCTACATTTAAATTTAACAAAATGCATGATCGCTTTAACACTTAAACTTGTTAAGTTAATAGCACTGTTTTAATATAGGCCTAATCAAATCTATAACACGTTTTGATATTGACTTTGGATTTTTTGTGAAAAATACATATACAATTGTGCACTTACAATGAGAATGAGCGAGTGAATGGAAGTGCCTTAATTAGGTCCGTTTTTAATCGCCAGTGTCAAATATAAATGAATAAGAATAGTGAATGAATGAAAGGAATCAATAAATCGGCAACACACTGATATGAGCTCTGAAAGCTATTACCTGGATTTGGTTATAAACATTGATTGTAATTGTTTATCTTTCTTTGTAAATATATCATCACAATAACACGTTTTTGAAACACAGGATGAGACAATCATGCAAGGTACATAATTATGACGGTTTTGTTTTTGTTTGGTTCATTTATCCTGTTTTGTAAAAAACTTTTGAACAAAATATGATCCTTTCATTTATATATACAATACAATATTGCTTATCGTTCAAATAGACTAACCTGCATTTATTAAACAATTTGTATTGTTTGTTTGTTGTCTTTTGTTTGTCCAAGCTTATCTAATTTGTTTTATAAGTCAAATTTATCAATAATGAATAGATTACATATTTTTGAGTAGCTTAAACAATGTAAAAAGACGATGTCGCGCTCATTCCTAAAAAATAATGCTATTCTAAGGTGTAAAAATGTTGTGTCACATATAAATCATTTTATTTGATATCTATTGAGGTGCTCCCTATACAAAAAAAGATGAATGTTTTATAACAATAAGGGGATTTTTACGAGGATATCATTTTGAAATACCTATACATCATTTCTTGTGTAGAACTTCATCAATGTAAATGATATGTATCATTAGTCATTATTCATGCTATCACGTTGGAGAAAAGATAATTTTACAGTTACCTTTCTCAATGTTTCAATTCTTCTAACAATTACCTTACTCCACATAACCGAGTTACCTTACTCTCGCTTGAGTTTTTAAAACAAAGATTGTGATTTATTTACACACTCTACGAATGGTGACACATCACCTAATGAATCTTTGATACATGCCCAAGACATGCGCATAGATTATATGACTGAAAATAACCTTGTATTGTTGTGAAATGCATTTGAAGAAAAGTCACAATCAGCGATGTTTTGCTGTTCCGCCATTTTTTGAGAAGGTAACTGCAGTTACCTTACTCAGTGTAGTAGGGGTGACATTTATAACCGAAAATTTTGCCTGTGTGGTGCTGTGAGTCTCTACACACTTCTAACACATAGTTGTTGAGTGTTTATGACCGATGCAGTAGCATGCTTGAGTGTGATGTACAAGTAGATGGGAGCAGGGATCATCTGGTAGATCAACTAGATCACTTGTACTGTACAGAGAGGGAAACAGCACTTACACTGCTATCCTAGTACAGGAAGTAGTAGTCTAACAGCCCCTGAAACAAAATATCTTTAAAGACCCAGAGAAGTCTATGTTATTGTAGCAAGTCTAGCTCACTGCAGTTTCAGTTTCTGAAAATGAACAGCTTCAGTGGGCTCCTTTCAATTTTAATAGTAGAAAGCTGCATTTAATATGTATTTTCATTTCAGAGACTGAAATTTAGTCTAAGGAAATAGTCACGTAACACCCATCATACTGTTACAACCGTATCATCCACACTAAACACAATACTGTGTGAATCAACAGAGGATTAGCATACAGTTCATTGACAACCCAAATCATTCAATCAGCTGTAAATAAATTATTAATGTCACCTAAAATATAAACCTTAAAAATACCAATTATCAAATATTGAATATTGCATGAAAGTTATGGCACAGGGCCTCCTTTCACAAAGCACTAAGGTGATCGCAAGTCCTAAGGGTAGCCTTAGTGCAATGTATTGGAATTAAGGTCAACCTGGTTGGTAAGTACATTTTAACATATATTATGCTTTATGGAGAAAAAATACAAATATACTTTAAACACAATATAAATATATTTCTCCATTGTTATGACACTACTGACATTACTAGAAACTTATTTTAGCATCAAATATCTTTTCCAACAAATAGCTTGGTATGCCCTGCAGGGTTCGAAATTAGCACTAGCCCAGTAGCCAATGGCTAGTGAAAAAGATGCTGGGCTAGTAAAGTGCAATCTTTGGTAGTCCGAAGGACTACTTGAATTTAAAGAAAATACAATTATATCGGTGTATTTGGCTAGTCAGAATATGTTTGGGCTAGTGCTCACAGGAATGCACTAGTCCGAATGGCTAGTACCCCAATAGGACTAATTTCGACCCCTGCCCTGAGAACATAATGAAAACCTAATGTATTAGTTGGCTAAATAAAACACAAACAATCCTCTACAACCTGAAACATCTGTGGAAACAAATTCTGCTATCAAGCCATTCAAATCTCATTAGACAACATTTTTAAAAAGAAACATCAAATGACTTTCAAAAGTGAAACGCACAAATTGAATTTAGAAGAAGCATATCGGAAAACCTTTAATAAATTTGATTTAACAATTAACCTCAGTTGAATGTGTTTGTGAGGATCCCATGGCGCCAGGCTTGATCTGGTGGACAGAATCATCTATTTATAGGCACCCAACTTGCGTAAATGTCTTTTCCAGGTGGGAAGACATCTGTTCCACGAAGCGTGAGGCCATAAGAGATACCATTCTTCATGGCAAATGGGCTCAGGCTATATTGATCAACAGCTAAGAAAACACAACCTCCTCCTCCAAGACTGCTATGTTTACCATAGTTAACCAGAAAATGCTCCATAATGCTAACATTACTCTTCCAACAGGCTTCATCAATACATAAAACCATCACATTCAAATAAAAGAATGTGTATTCCAAACCAAAAGAGGATAAGGTTGCTTCAAATGACAAGTATTTTCCCACTGACTCAGTCATATGTCAGACTGTCGTTCCATGATTTATGCAACAGAAATATTTGATGTAGTATTCATGAGAAAACGGATCAGGATTTTAATGCAGGTCTGATCATTTGAAAGGATAAACAGCAATTGTCTTTGGTTCATTGAAAAAGGATTTTTTCCATAAATTGCACCAACAGAATTTAGTAAATGGACTCTTTTGAGCAAATATTACACACATTTTAGATACATAAATAGCCTAAACTAATGATGTGTTAAACTAAAGACAATTCATGTAATTAACAATGTTTCAGTTTTGAAGAACAAGTATGTCATTGACATTCATAAAAAGAAGACTCAAAATATATAAATACAACTTTACCAATTCTTAAAGAAATGACCCAATTTTAGCAAAGGTAAAAGATATATTTTACATTGATGCAACTTCCCACTTCCATATCCTTGATTAACCAAATTATGTTGTTAATTAGGTAACAAACTAGGAAACGAGTTAATCAAGATTAGTGCATCTGTAAGTCCTAATTCCAGGAAGTATGGTAACTAAAGCCAACAGCAGCCCTTTCCCTGTCAAGGCCTTATCAGATGTGGACCTAGCGTTGTGGACATTTCTCTATCTAAATACTTTCACAGGCTATCAACAAACCCTGACAAGGCTAATGTTACACAGATTTAGATCTCCCTACCTGACCATTAATATCAACTTACAAAGAGATGAGGATAGGGCAAGGTTGGGCACACTGCCCTTTCTTGCTCACAGTCGTAGCATAAAAGAGGTTTCTCAATGAATTGGGCTTAGTGTAGCATTTATGAATATATCACTTTCTACAATAGAGAAGCGATAGGTGTCCCATAGTCAATAGAAGTGGGCTAGAGTGTTCGTAACGATCTGTTTTTCTATTTTATTGACAATTAAGTTACACCCACAAACTCCATATTTAAAAGTTAATTGACGGCTTCTGTAAAGGTAATATTTATTATCCATCAATAAGAAAATAACAGAGGAATAAACTTTAAAGAGAGGAGACTAAATTCAAGGCAAGCAGCACAGAATCAATTATTCTTTATTACAAGAACATGTATTGAATGATGTTAACGCAGCTAGGATGACAAGCCAGGCAGTAAATACCTGCAATAACAAACTGCTGAGTGGGAAATATTGGCCCATGAAGACTTAAGGTTATGGAGACAAGACTAGCGTGACCTGTAACATCATATACATCGCTTCAGTGAGGAAAGCAGAACATTGAGGAGAGGGGGAGGGGGGTTGCTCAGAGATGGGTGATGAGTGGGGGAGAGGGGCGAGGGGGGAGACAAGAATCTACCTACATGGGAGAAGTATGTGTGTGAACCACAGGTAGGCTATTGAGAGCCGGGAGGGAGAGGCCATCATATCAAATATCTAAATAAGCAGAGTTCTCCCCAGCTTCTGCACTAGAACCTTGGGACCAAAACACCATACCGGTCCAAAATACACACATGCTTTAATCAAGGTTGCAGAACGTGTTGAAATAAATGTTTCATTTGACTGCAAATTATCTGGCAGGATAGTTGTTTGAGCCAAGTAATGACAGGGTCATTCAAGGATACACTTGAAATAATGAAAATATCCAAAGGTTCTAACATTGCTCAGCAGACATTGCATACTATAACATGACAGATTGAGACAGAAAGCTACAATAACATGTTTTAGAAGGCTACATTCCTGAAATATCTGGTATTAGGTCAGACCGGGAGAGTAAGCACATCAGTGTATGTTATCCCTTTGAGAAGATTACTATGATCCTGTGACCACAGTAGCTCACGAGGCCACCTGATTGGGCAGGTTTTCATACACTTATCATTACAGCAGCCCAACAGGGCTTCAATGCCTGACCCGAGGAGGTACAAGCGAGTCTTACCCACTTCTATACCTCCCTCTCTAGATGTTCAGTCTGCTTCCCTCATCTAATAGCAGAGTGTGGGTTCACTGCATAGTCAGAGTGAGACTCATCTCATTGTGTGCTGCCTTAACATGCTTCTTCCCCCAAACACAACATGACTGCCAAGCAAAGTACATTTGGGTAGAGGGCTGCACGCTGCTGTCAAAACATGCTGACTTTTGACTTGCACATGCTACGTTCATTTATCTACGTCATCCAATATGGGGAGAGGGGCCTGCAGTGTTAACAATAGAGAATCTTTAACTGTCAACTTGTTCATGTCATGCTGCTTCCAATAAAAACTTGCAAGGTCAGGTCAGCTAGTTCTCCCATCTACCGCTGGCATATATTGAAATTCCACAAACATTTCCCAGGCAACAACTGCACCAAACTATTTTCACATGTGCCTGTACCTATATTTAGACTGTAACACTTTTTCTACTGTACTAATTAAATCAATAACTTAAAGGGACATTAGTTGTTATCGTGCAGAAGGTTAAGAAACTGTATCATTATTTATTTTTTTAAAATGATAAACAACGAGAAACCTATGTAAGAGAATAACAACAAACAATGCAATCTAAATAAATGAAAACTTGATTACACCCCTTACAAACTTGTAACAGATAAATACATACATAATTAAGTTGTTGCCAATGACTACACCAATGTAATGAGGGAATATTCGGTCAGGCTCTAAGAAAGATAACAGAGATAACAGAAGCTCCAACATCATCTCACCTACTTTCAGCTCTAAGTTATCTGTGCATGGACTTGGCATATCAAAATGGAGATGTAAACCAACCATCTTTGAATGAATTCATCTATCTACTTGAAGATAGCTTCCTATCTCAGGGTTAGCAAATTGAATCTAAAAGCTGTTGGGTCCGGTAACAGAATTTGTACTGTCTCGGACAGTAGGTACTTTTTCAGCACTGAGTCTTGTATGTTACATGAAATGTTTATCATTTGTGATATGGTCTCACAAAACTTTCTCTTACAGTGGCCATAGCACACCATATTGCCATATAAACACACACAAACATTGAAGGTCACTATTAAAATTAAATCAATAGACAATCTTGTTCTTTACAGTGTTAAGTACTCAGCACTACTGTCTCATTCTAAATAGTTTACCTCCTAAGATTAATGTAAACATTCAAACAGTTTTACCAAATGTAAACAGCACTTACAGAAAACCAGAATGTATTGTATAGAATAACTATTTCAACTGCTCACAATCTATTTCATTTCTAATTTTCTACTGCAGCTATTCCATTTACTGCTGCAGAAACCTTGTAAATCAGAGCTACAACATATTGGTCATGCTCATAACTATGTCCTTATATCCATGACTTGTTTCACTTTAACAATCAAGCATTGTAAACATCACAATTTTGGTGGAATCATATCTAAATTAGTAAATTAACCTGGTTTGTGTTTGTGATTACATTATATGGAGGTTAACATTCATGAAAGGATTTTTACATATGTAACTAAATAATTGAAATATTATTACCAATTTGTTTTCTTAAAAGTAATTCAATTATATTTCAAAAATAGGATGAAAAGAAGCAGAAGTAGATAAGTCACAATGTGGTATATCAACCTTATCTTCAAGCACATTTGCATCAACATGTTTTCTGTGAATTTGCAATATCCTGCGTATTTTTTCTTGCCTAAAAGGTTATTTGAAGAACCAAGAATTTACAATGGATACCTATTGGACTTAATTGATTGCACTTGATGAGACTTGAAATATTTATGCTTCCTTTAAAACACATATCATCTAATAATCAAACTGAAACACCAAAACTGTCTAAGAATAGCTCTGATTGCTATCTCAATATTCATGAGTGATCAAACTGTTGAATCATATTCACATAACATATTTTCGACATTTATAGCAAGGAAAGAATAACAATCTTCAGAGCAACGTGTAGGTATTGGATCACAGTGGGCATCTGTGTGTTGTGTGTCTTCACAAAAAAGTGAACTGTCAAAATGAAAAGCAACTTGAAGAGATGTCAGAAAAAAGGAGGCACTGACAATCGGTGTAGATGATGACTGATTATAACGGTATGTATGTAATAATGTGTTTATCATGAAGCA
The DNA here is from genome assembly GCA_916613615.1 of Steromphala cineraria. Lineage (NCBI taxonomy): Eukaryota > Metazoa > Mollusca > Gastropoda > Trochida > Trochidae > Steromphala > Steromphala cineraria. The sequence goes on from OU744729.1 coordinate 1,796,905, forward strand.
CTATGTGACTCACCTTCTATGCACACCACATGTTCACGAATTTGTTGTTGAATCAATGGATCAGGAATCGCTTCGATTAAGTCATAAATAGCATAGATACTGGGGTGCACGCTTTCGAAGCGCTGGATTTCCTGACGAATTGCCAGCGAGTTGCTCCAATAGGACTGCATTGGGCTCCGGGCATTCATGGTCGGTAATTAGGAGAGTCATTTTCTCCTATGAAACTTCATCTTAAGCCAACTTTGCATATCAAAATCGTACAATTAATCGTAATTCCAAGGACTTTTCCACAAGATGGCTTACTGCTAAGAAATTGACATTGCGCATGTCTGTGCGATGGACATTCCGTGCTACTTTCGTATCGACATCTGAACAGCTTTGCTACTGGCAAAAATGGGAACCAGGAAGAAAATTTAAATAATGTAAAAGTAGGTAACCGTAAATAGAGAAGAGTTTCTGTTTCCGGCTATCAAAATAACGCAATGAACACTTGATTGTCGTCAGTTACAAAGGTTAAGTTGTATTATTTCAATTGTTAGAATATCTTAATTACTGCATTGACTATTGCAAATTATTAATAATCATATGTCTAATCTTATTTCGTCCTTTATGGAACGCGTTTTCATATCACTGCATATATTCACTTTGGTGAAAGCATAATTATTAACTTATCACCCGCGGGACCCGTGCCAGTTATATTCGGAGAGTAACGTTTTTTCCATAGACTTACATGTTAAATTGGTGTAGCAAAAATAGTTTTCAAGAAAAAGGTTCTTGTTGTATTATAATTAAACTTGACAGGTTGAATTGAAATCATCTCAGCTTGAAGTACATAATTTAAATTTTATTATCTGATAATTACATACGTAACGTCACCAGATTTACCGGTTTCTTTTACAAAATCAAGACACCTGTCCTATCGATCACCATTATAAACTTGTTCACAATTATGTACATACTTTGAATAACTCACTGTCGTTCCTTAGATAATCGACTGAAAATTAAACAGAAATTATGAGGTTGTAGCTGAGATGATTTGTTACAAATGTGCTAAAAATGAATAAAATCCGACGGAAATTAAATGCGTGAAAATTATTTATGCTATTCCAATTTAACATGCAAGTCTATGGAAATAACGCCACTATCCGAATATAACTGACACGGGTATGCACCACCGTGTCACTAATTGATCTTTTCGGTCGTATTATCACTGAAACGATCTATCGGTTATAGGGGGTCTCTACTAATAAAATATTCACACATGGACAATATCTGCCGATTATTATGTTTTATAAATAAATCAATATCTCATTTAGTAAAGTTTATATCTAACTTGCATGAATGATGAATGGAAACAAATTATCATTGATATATGAACATAACCAAAAAATTATATTGTACTGTTTCGTGTACACGATGAGATGAACATCTTTTTCGAAGACAAAAGTTTCATCTATCAATTTCCAAAAACATGCAAAGTTCCATGTGTGAAATGACTCTCTGAATCAGTTATGTCATGACGTCATCATATTGTAGGGTTTAGCCGATTGCGTCATCTGATATTATCTCTCTCAGTAAACATACGCAGTATATTGTATATTTCAAAGATTATTGGCCACAATAAAAATGTTTAATTAATTTAACATTAACGGGTTTAAAGATCAAATGTGACTAGCGATAAAAAAAACAGTGTCGGCCCCTTTTGGTTGTAATTGAGTATTGAGGAAGATATCTTAACCTGCTAAAGATAATGAACTTTGTCCATATCATTTGAAACCATTATCATAAGATTAAATCGAGGGTGACTTTGGAAGCAGACATTTAATTTTGTTTCACTTATTAAAAAATGGTACACGTGTTATACGCATACTGAGTCAACTATCACAACTCATAACTCGTCGTTTAACGGCAAAGAAAGTTTTAATTATTACAGATTATATTTGGTTACACGTGATACATATGAAAATAGTTTCCCTCTTCTAGTTTGGAAAGTGTTTGCCTTACGTTTCACTTAAGTAAATTATTTAGTATCTTCTTCCGAATTGTGTCTGAAGAAATGGCATTACTTCATTTTTGAAATACTATTTAATAAATATATATATATATATATATATATATATATATATATATATATGCACTGTATTTTCGTAGAGTTTGTTTGAAATTGACAAAAAAAATATGAACCGTCAAAAATGAAAATCAACTTGAAGAGATGTCAGAAAAAAGGAGGCACTGACAATCTGTGTACATGATGACTGATTGTAAATTGACAAGTGAGTTCAGTCGAGGTTGATCCTTTTCTTAACATTTAATGATAAGTTGTACTTCTAGTAACATAAGGAATCGGACGGGCACCTGCTCATGCGCACATTTCATTCACTGCACTTCCGTATTGAAAAGAGGGCGGGGTATTTTGAAGAAGCCGGTGTTGATTTCTACAATCAATGTGTGTATTGTTTGTTTAGTAATATTATAGAACATATTCGTTGTATTTTATTACATTTGTGCGTATACTTAACCCGGTGAACAAATTCTCTATCGGTATTTCTTTGTTGGATACCTAATTTTGACAACTCGTGTCTGAGGCCCTTATCATCCATGAATCATTTTCTCGGCCTCTCATTCACTATCAGGTCGTATCACCGTTAGGTTGAATTATTGGGTATAACTTTAGAATTAGCTCGGCATCCATTTCATTAATATTGAGGTTGATAGATTTCTGGTTGTGATAGAATGGTTTCTTGTACGTGTGTCCCTCTTTGTTTCATTCTCATATTGCTAGAAACATTCACATAAGGAAATGCCTGTTCTTGGGGAACCAGAGACGTAAATATATTTCCGTCTTTGGGAGAATCAAACATGAAATATCAACAAAGAGCTGATCGAAAAATTTACAATAACTTGAGTAAGTCAAATCTATGACAAATCTGCATTTCATTCTAAAGAAAGCATAGTTGCACTGACTTTAATTTGTAAACAAAATATTAAAATATTGATATAAAAAATACCCGGTATGGCATGTGAAAAACTTATATCGTATGTCAACCTCTGAGTTAATCCTCCAAATTAATTGATCCACTTTACTTTAGGCCCTGTACTCCTATAAGCTTCCTGTCAGGGATCTTGATAGTTTTGAACTAATATAATAATATGTATAAACTTGAATGATCGACCCATCGAATTTTGTTTCCACAAAAGATCAATAATACTGTCCCTTTAATTGGATGTATTTGGCCTTTGATCATAACAGGTTATAAAAGCAATAACTGAAACTTACTGGCAAATACACAAATACCCTTGTCTAATTATCTTAGTATACTCCAATCTGATTGAAATCAGATTAAACATTTGACCATTATCTATATGCTACAGTAACGAATATAGCTTGTACAACTAAAACAAAACCAAACAGAAAACAAATTATATAAACAGAATTCAATCTGGTTTTAGACAGATTGAGAATACTCAAAACTTTATTGTACCAAAAATATCTTATTTAGACATGTTATGCAATATGCATTAATGATTTATTATTTTAGACATTATCAGCATGTTCACTGTAAATTAGAAGATTTGTAAAATTTGTAACAGTACAGCCCTTTTTCCATGTCATTTTCACATAAATTAAAATGGTGGCTCGAACACTGATAGATCGGTCATTTTAAGAGAATTGAGCATTTTTAGGTTACTTTCGAATATACAAACCGACTTTCTGTTCTTGAATAGCAAAACAATCCATGTGCAGTGAGTTGAATTTAGTGAGAAGTTATGGGTTATGGTTCTAGGTGCTTCATGACTGGAGGGCTGGTAAGATGGTGGCGATGGGTTTTAAGAGAGGAAGGGGTAAAATGATGATCTCATTTCAGATTTGTTGCTGGCTAAATTCCTAATATAATTTTTTAATGTAATTGTGGGGTCAAAATAAAATTAATGCAAATGGTGAAGATATATATGAAATAGAATTTCACTTTGCAAATTATCTCCTAAAATGATTTTTATTTCATGTAAGATTCTTCCTGTAACTGTTTGTGTCAGTCGAGTGTAAAGTAGGTCACCTCGAGAGTGATCACAATCCTGAGAAACATCCTCCGTTGATGAATGATTATATGCAAAATAATTTGTAACATCAGGAAACCAATTTGCTATTGTTACAATGTACCGGTAGATGTTGATGAGATAATGGCTCTATTGCTATTATGAACAATGGCTCTATATTTTATCCCACTGGTATGTAGTCATCGCCCTGTTCGTTTATTCGTCTGTTCGATTGTAATGCTGTTCATTTGTTTCCAGAGCACAACTCAAAACTATTAGACCTAACTCAGTGAAACGTGATATGTGGATTAGTCAGCATGTGTTAATGTGCCTTTTGATATTTTCAACTTCTTAGGATCTTTATTTTTGGCGGCTTCTATGGAAACGTTAATTTATTGGAGACCGATGGATAGAGGTGTGACGATACTGATTTTTGTCCATATTATACATATCTCAATATCTCATAGAGTAACCTTTTAATACAATGATTAACAATCGTTTTTTACAAAATAAAACATCTACTTTTGACAAAATCTCTGATCTTGAGGCAAAATAAGCCATTTTAAAGTCAATGACGCCTATCATGATACAGAGAATGTATCACGATACATGTATCATCAGATTCTGATTACTCTTGTTATCATAGCCAATATTTGAAGTTAAAATCTTCTACACTGAGTTTGGTCAACAAACATCATTAATTGTAGATTTTGAAAAGTAACTGTTTTCACAGACGCGGCACAAGGATAAGTCCATCAAACTTATAATTTGTAGATTATTTGCAGTTCAAATTACGGGGAACATGTGTCATGCCCGTAGCAAATATTTTACCTTATTGTGAAGAATTATACTTAGACCTCATTGTATTGGAGCAATCACAGCAATTTGTACTTCCAGTTATGTGAAGGAAACATTTTCAAATCACTGTTATAACCTACGCAAATGAGTTATCAGAATTCCCTTTCTTTGATATTAACATGATTGTTCGGTTAAAATAAGTAATATTAATTGGCAGAAACAACGAGGTCGTAGGCCTAATGCTTTGACTGAAATCTAATATGCAGTTTACTTTCTGGAGACTTAGATTTTTACTTCCCTGTACCAAGGGCTATAAGAACTTCGGAGTCATATAATTATCTGCCAATGAAGTCTTCGCACAGCCTTATGTAGCTAAGTCAGTGTTTAGACTCCTTGATCAACTTGAGCTGGAGATTTGTTAAACCTCTGATGAAATATTGACTGTACTACAGAGCAAATGGCTGTACCGGGGTATTTTGATTTCACCAAACATTTTTTTTAAGGCAACTTGGCTGGGTTTTTTTTAACCATATAGTCTTTGTTCATTACAGTTTAGTCTGTTAATGGTAAGAGTTAGTTCAGTCAGTGTTTCAACCTGGTATGATATTAATGTGTTTTACCTAGGTCACTTTTCCTTTCTGAATACCATATTAATATCTTGTATCTATATATTTGCAGAAAAATGAATGTGGATCACGAAGTGACGCTTCTTGTGGAGGAAATGAAGAGGCTAGGAGCACCGAGTAAGTTTATCATTCCTCCGGACAACTGGGAGGAGGAAACTGGGCTCTAAATGATAACCAGACATTTCATTTGAAATAATTGTTACCGTATTTCCTCGAATAGACGCCGGGTCTCGATTAAACGCTGGGTGATAAGTTGATTAATTAATGCTCCCGTAGTTGAATTGAAATAAAGTATTCCCCCTTTAGACCATCTATAATATTTGTTTCCTACTAAAATTCGAGGAAATATGGTAAGTGATAAAAACAATAAGCATATGAACATTTGATATTTATTTATCAAATACTCATAAAATTAAAAAAAGACTCATAGAAATTTTAGATGTGAGTCCTGGGATGCAAAGGTTTTTGGTGATACTAGGCCTATTTGATTACTTATGGAGGACTCACAAGACTTTTTGGTAGCCAGTCCCTGGACTCAGAAGATCATATCTGTAGATTGATCACTGATATATCATTTAAGTGAAAAACTTGATATTCTGAATCATTTATGATAAAGTGACAATTTGAAAGTTCATGTGATATGTATATATTCTGAGTATTTTTGGATACATGGTCATGACTAAGGAGTGTTAGAAATAGGTCAAGTTGACAAGCATTTAAAGAGCCACTCCGCGAGTTGTAAGCCACTCCGTGAGTTGTAAATAATACTGATAAAAGGAAGGTTTGAAGTCAGAATTATGATCGAAAACCTGACAATGACGCACATCAACCAGTCAAACATAAATTTGAAAATTTATCGAAAGCAGTCAAAATGACAGTTACAAGTTTACAATGTTTGAAAGGTTTTTATTATCCTTGCAAAATGGGCACATGATTTTGGCTTCCGCAAATATATCAGACTTTAACACTTTCATTGGTAACAAGCATTCATCATATTTATAAATATCATTTGGCAAACAATATATGAGGTTTTTAGAATGTGTTTATATATATAATGAATTGGGCCCTTTATGTTGATATCAAAGCAAAAGAATATATGATGAAAATCACTGAGTTGCTCTTCAAATAAATTGTCTTTTAAGATATAAATATGATCCAAACTGGCTCAACCACTAGATACGCTTGAGTGAGATCAACATATATGTGCCAGTATAATGGAAGTATCAAATATGTCTTGAAATATGGAATATGTTTCAACATCAGTTAATGATCTCATAGTGCTTGACATTAAAGGGGAAGTAGCACGTTTTGAGGGGGAATATAAATTGATCAGAGAAATGAAAATAAATGGTTTCAATTGAAGGACAATGTGTTTAAATCAAATGAAGCAGTATTAAATCAAACAGATAATGTAAAGTTCACACAAAAATGGCTGTCAATGGACTTTATGTTATTCTTTTACATTTGTTCTCTGACTATGGATGATTGGTTTATCTAATGAGATTTTTCACACTATCAAAATAATACATTTAACATTAACATACAATTATCAGTGAAAAATATATAAAATATGAAATTTTCAAAAAATGTGCAACTGCCCCTTTAAACTTCTTCCTGCTGTAGTCGTCATACGCAGACACGACATTACTTATTAATACATATCTAAATGCATTTTATTTATTTTCAGATGCTGACGGACAGATTGTTGTCACATTTGGAACTTTATTCAATGATGACAAGTGTGCCAATCTTTTTGAGGCTCTTGTGGGAACCTTGAGAGCAGCCAAAAGAAAGAAGATCGTCAAATACGACGGAGAATTACTTCTTCAAGGGGTCCATGACAACGCCGAGATTGTTCTTCTAAAATCAGACTGATGTTTGCTCAAGTCAATCATAAATTGTTGATGAAGCTTTTTATTCAAACTAGGCAATTATTTTATACAGCACAATATTTTGAATTTTTTACTTCCATTTTGTGCCATACTTGAAACCTTATTATATTAATGTTCTCAGTGATTGGGAAGGGCAGGGGCCATGGGCGATTTTTCACATTTGATGAAAAAGTAGTCAATTAAAATTTTTGAAGTTTACTATTGATGTAAAAGGTTCATTTTAAATTCAGAAAATTACCAGAATCATGCAAATGGCCCATTGTCAAAGATGTCTTTCCAAATCCCCGTGTTCTTGTGTTCTAAACTTCAATTAGATATGTTTCTCTCGTTAAAATGTTCTTAATAAGTGCCTTACGTGTATGAACAACTGACATATCAGCCATTTCATATAGACATGTCTCCGTAATTTTCTATAGAACATTTTGTGTACAATGTGCAATAGATGACTCTTTAGTTTTTGTCAAGAAATTGTATACCACCATACAGGTATTCTAAATAAACTGCAAATATTTTCATATCTGTATCTTTTTTTGTGTCTTCATTTATCGGCCTCGATAAATCTTGCGTCCAGAACTGCTGTGCCCTTCAAAGTGAAAGTTGTTGAGTTGTTTGGTGTACCAAATGCCAAACTCTTCAATTGGTGTTGTTTGATCAAAATGTGTCGAATGTTGCTTAAAATTATTTTAAATAAATAAAGCTCAATACCTGGCATGGCCACAATCGTAACATGGAATGAATGGTTGTTGGCGTAAATGTGACAAACATCTGAAGAATGGTAAACTCAACCTTTGGCTTCAATCGTGCAATATTCAAACTCTTCTGTACTTCATCCCACAAGTGTTCAATAGGAATGGGATTTTGAACTTAAATAGATCAGGGCGTATTGTTGATGTTAATCTGGCAAGTTTTGGACAAGCATTACTCTGCTCAGTCTGTCATGCAGAGACAGAATAATTGTCACAGACAAAGCTGAGTGAATGATTTACAGGGACACTTGAAGAGACTGTCACAACTGTGCAAACGAAATTGCATCGTGTGCCTGTCAAGCAGTTTTTGCCAGCTAACACAGAGAATCTATTGACATGTTTGGCACTCCAGTTTAGCATGAAAGATCACCGAAAGAAAATATCTCGTGACCGATATAATGATGAGCCAATGACGTGCAAGACCTAAGATGATTTGAGGTGCATTGGTCTGATTGTAGCTGCATGGGATCCAACATTAATGTCCAAATCTGTGCATCAAAAGACAATTTGATGCTGTCGTATCAGAAAGAATATTCATTCAGAATTGCTTCACCAAAAGACAATTATTCAAAATTAGAAAGAACTTAAAGTTCTATGGAGATGTTATCTATCAATGATATTTGAGTTCGAACACAAACAATAAAGAAGTGGATCACTTTGAAACATGTTTATTTATTAAAATGATGAATTCCCCATATGTACAGGCCTGGGATGTGTATGTACAAGTTGCGGAACATACCACTGTCAGGTTATATACAGATGCACCAGGAGTAAGAGTAAGCAGAGATAGCTACAGCAACAAGTAGAGAACTGGAACTGGAACCAAATGCCCCGAACAATCAACGTGGAGCTCAACCTTCTGCTCTGGTTGAAGGTTGCTATAGCAACTCTTCATGGTTGACTTTAAAACAAAATTGGATCATCCTTGGATAACCAAATAGGCTGTTTGTTGTTTTCAATTGAATGTTGCTATAGCTACAATGACAAAGTCAAGGATTAATCGTACCCAGAAGTCTAATCCTTAGAACTGAGGACAAAGTCTCAGAAGCTGTTAAAGATTGAATGAAATTATAACAACCTCTAAACTCGATTGCTTCATCAACATTCATGTGTTTGCTCTTGTAAAACTCAACTGATTTTCTTGAGTGTAAATATTGATGGTTGCTGCAGCAGAATATAAGAAACACTTATGTTCAATATTGACTACATCTCAAACAACACTAGATCCACAGACTGTTAATACATCAATCTTTTGAATTCTAGGAAAAAAACTAAATATGATTAATAGTCAACAAACTTCATTATTGTCATGAATTCATTTCCAATAGGATGTGGAACAATTAATAACAAACTAATAGACACTGATCTAAATTTAAAGAAAGCAAAATACATTTAACAGTGGATGCTTAATCAAGATGCTGAAAACGCTCTGATTGTGATGGTGTAATATCAAGAATGTCTTCACAACTTTTACAACACCTTATTGTGCATTTGGTTACAAGCCAAGTGAATATTGTAAACCTTTTACCCAACTTTTGAATGTCTTAAGAAGGTTAAGCATTTGTGCTTCACTGTATCAACTACATATATACAAGTAGAAAAGGAGTTAGCATACCGGTACATAGCAAGTTAAGATTTTAGACTTTGGCACCTAATAACCTGATACAACTTGTACAATATTTATGTCCTTGACACTCAAGCTAACTTCTGATTAATTATACGCTGGGCAGTGTAATAATATAAATACTTTGTCTTGTAAGCAAGAGAGGGTTCAAAACAAATCATCATATTTGAATGATTGCTTTATTTTGTGGTTTTTATTCAACTTAAAAAACGTCTTTTGCAAAAGCAAGCACAAACAAATGAAATGCTGCAAGGATTCTATGTTACAAGTAAAAGCAAAACCGTGTGCACTAAAAATCTCTTTTTACACAAATATCAATTTCACCCATGAAGGAAAGTGTGACAATACAAAAAGCAACACACCAGATTTTATAATTGTGATAGAAACAACTAGCAAGCATGATGTATATTTAAATGTTTAACAGCTTCTTACAAACAGTAAAGAGAATGTGTAAATGGAACATGATTCAAAGACGGAATAAAGATTAAGATGGAAAGTGAAGAGAAAACAGTAAGGCTTATAGTGAAGTTGGTGGGCTTGCCTAGTATATGCGAGACATTGTTTGTCATTAGATTATGTATAATATTAGCTAAATAGCTCTATGCATGATGAACATTTCAGAATCAGAGGGGCGAACAAAGGGAGATAACTACTCATACAGACAACTCTGCCCATTCAACATACATAAGAAATATTTTTCACAAAATAACTCTTGAGTGAACGCATATAAGTTTGTAACTACAGTATAGAGCACAAACAACTTCATGAGATTAATTAAAATAGTTTTCTCTGCTTCATACAAGTCATGATGCACAATGGTGTGTAATGCGGAACAGAACAAGCACTCTGCGCTAATCTAGAGTGGAAATACTCAGCAACATACTCAACAGACAAATACAACAATAATCTTAGAAAATTTGATTTGTTTTGAAACACTGAATCAAAAATCAGCATTTTGATGACATGACAAAACATCAAAATGAAACTCACAGGGAAATTTACGCATTCATATTTGTTGAAAATAAGAAATCTTCTACTGCTAGACATGGGACATGACTACACATACACGCCAATATAATTAGTCCATAAAATTAATAACAGTCTTTGGAGATAACAGTACATGTTACTTTTCATCATTTCACAATCTTACAACAGATAATTAAACAACTAATCAAATTACCCTTGCATACAAATATTTATTTCATTACGTAATTCCAAAATGTGACCAATTCATTTAAATTAATGTCTGAAACGTGCAAGTTATCAGATCTAACAAGTCAAACAGTCACTTGTGTGTATATATGTATTTCATGTATGTATGTATGTAGGTACTTAATATGAAAATATTAATAACGGTAAAGTTTCTCCCCCCTCAGACTAACCTGATAAACCAGATTCAATGCAATTCATTATTTCTGTTTTCCATACAAGTAACGTAAAGAAACAAACTCTATATCCACAGCCTACACCAAGAAACAACAAAGTTCAAATTTGAAGAAACAAGGTATCAGAGCCTCTCTTTGAAGTCCCGTTGACCGCAGACGATGCTCCAAGTCTTCTCCGATGTGTCGACGGTTCAGCTACGAGGAATCGTTCCCTTCTCCTTCCTCGTCCATTAGGAAGGAATACTTATTCCTGTCCGACCAATCCTACAGAGAGATTGACAGATAATGTAAATTGCGGAATAACTAGCAACCAATTCTAGAGAAGGATTCACAAACAATGTTAATTACTTCTAATTGTACAGAGTAACATATACAATTTAGCGAGAGGGGATAGCAACAAGAATTAATCTAGGTATCTTAGTTATAGTAATCACAAACATTTGAAAGAGAAAAAAATTGTAGCCTTGAATACAAATAAACCATACGTGGAAAGGTCACTGAATAAAACAATCTCAGAATATTCCTGGACTTAAAGGTACAACCTCAATGAAAACAGTATTCCTTGAATCCTGTAAATTTCATTTGATTCATGGTGCGCGAAACGGAAATCAGACTTCCTTAAATGCAAATATGAGGTGTTAAAGTTCATTTCACAGAGATTGTCTTGAAATAGTTTGTCAAACTGAATCGCACCTTTTTTGCCTTTTCCTCGTACTTGGGCATCTCGTCTAATGATTTAGGGAGTTGTTTCTCCCTGACTGGTCTGAAACCAAAATGTCTCTGTTAAAACAAGGACGTCAAGAATACACACAACCTACAAAAAAGATCTCGTTCATTTTGTGAATCTAAAACAAACATGTGCAGCCATCACCACTAGCCAAGAAGTAGTCTTTTAAATGATCTTTATTTAACAAACAACCAAACAAAACATGCTTTCTTTCCCACCTAATTGCAAGTTACTAGTCTATCATTCATTGTTTTTCATTTCACTCCGATGTATATTGAATGAAAGGACTTTTCTCTATATATTCACAAAAATCTGTTTCATGAAAAAAAAAAAGTCATTGCAATTATTTGAATGTCAACATTATTTACTCCTATCATTAATGAATTTCTTAAAACTATTATGCATTTTCAATCTTCTTAAATCAAAAACTAAATCTGTTCCAGTTTTCCCTTCACAAATATCACAGATCAAAAGTGTAATAACATTTTCTGGTGAGAACTATTGTATTTTCCATTATTTCCGAGTTATGCCATGTCTGATCCAGTTCTACAAGCTATACATGAGGAACTTATCGCTGCTTCATGTAGCTATATACGTGGTACTTATCGAAGCACACAAACTTTTTATCTGAGCCAGACTCCCTTTGGCCTCTTCCCCTGCCACGCCCCCTGTCTGAGTAACCGAGTCCTGTCAAGAGAACAACAGCTTTCTGAGTTCTTTACTTACAATATTAGTTCCAAAACACAAATGGAAAAAAATGAGTAAAAAATAGTCAAGTATGGTTAGTGATCTAAAAGCTTATTGAAAATCTAAGAGAAGGCAGTTTTTTTTTTACAGATGTTACTTTTGCTTTTGATACTTTTTATCCTGATTTGTTTTTCTAGATGAACAATGTATAAAGAAAGATTAAAGTTAACTTTTAAGCAAATAAAATCATTATTCCAGTTTACAAAGATGTCTACAAAACAAAATTTAAAAAAGAGAAATAACAAATTTTAAATACTGATAAAAATGATTTTTTAATGTATGTCCAAGGTATTTTGCTTTTTGAAAAGACTAAACAATTAGGTTTTAATTGCAGGATTTATCATGTAAGTTTGAAGATGTGTATCAAATAACAGGTTCGTTCAGAAAGAGAATCAAAATGAATAGCATTAAGGGTTATTTAAGAACTTTGTGAATTGCTTTCTAATCTCGGACATAAAAAATCTTTGAGCCAAGGATATCTAATACTTTCATCCATAAATTTAAATGTAGATCAAGCCAGAACGATAAGAAACCCATACACAATTTTTATTGTACAGCCATTCATTCAGGCCAGGTAAGCTGAAAATTGGCTTGAAGGAAAAAACATTGCAATAGAATATTTTCTATCAAAAAAATATTCATTGGATCAATAAAGCTTCACAAGTCATCAGTCGCTGTGTAAGTGATGTATGGTCATATTATGTCTCGTCAATTTCAAGACCATTTTCTTCTTGTAGCAAAGTCAAAAGATTAGTTAAAAAGAAAAATATATGAAAGGGTAAAGAAATTCAAGCAACATCTATCTGCGGTAATTAAACCAAATGTTTTCATTTTAGTCCTATTTGGAGTTAATGAGTTTAGTAGATCAATCTAAATTACAATCATATTCGCAATATTGAGGTCCATTTGATAAGTGATAGTAAAACAGAAATTAAATCATATTATTTCTCCAGTCATGGCCAAAAGCAAGTCATTATCTGAGAAAGTACCATAGACTTTCATGCTGTTGTTGCAAGGATTATTTTCATACAACAAGAGAATTACGAGATTCAATAAGTTGTTGAAACAGTAACCAGTGTTATTTGAGGTCATGTTTGGCAACCAAAAACCCTTCTAGTTATTTCATTCATCGTCATTTCATTCCAAGGCAACCATAAAGAAACATACAACTAAAGAACAAAATAAAGATGAAGTATAAACCTAGGAAATGTCAGCCGTGTTTAGAGAACTAAAACTGTGACAATTTCCTACCTCTGTTGTCCTGGCCAGGGCGATGCGGGCCGTCCTGATTCCCAGTACCTTCAGACCTGTGCTCAGGTTTGCCCCTACTCCATGCATTTGACGCAGTGGACTGTCAGAGAATTATAATTCTTTATGACTCTAACTATTTAGTATGTCAGACCTACAGGGCTCAAGACAGTCTTCTCAAGCACATGTACAAGTATGATATCATGAATTATTTAAAAATATTTATCTGTTGTTTCTTCACACTACTGAAACATAACAAGCACTTGCTTTTGATCCCTCCCTGATTAGTTTAACAGAGATTTCTGTTATAGAGCCAATGAGAATCATATTGAACTTCAGAGTACTGGGGTTTGTACTTGTTAGCTGGAGAATGTATCTGGAGCCCTGTGGCTAACTAAATCTTAAAATGCAGTGACTTCACTCTTGACTCTTTAGCCATGACCAGATATAATTTTCACAACCATTCATTAAATTTAATGATCTGAAATAGAACTTCTTGATGTGTAGCTCATCCTGTACTTCTGATATTTAAATAATAAAGCAGTGACCATATGGGTCTTATGGTTTAGACGGTCCGTTCAGGCCTGATGAGGCAAAAATATCAGATGGAGTCCCCTCGTTATACAGTTTTTTTCCCCCATAGACTCCAATGTTAAATTGCCATCGGTCATTGACTTGTCGCTCCTTTACAACTGAATCAGAGCACTATTAACCAATAGCAGCAGTAGATATGCATAATCCTGATAAAAAAATCAATGAAATACTATACATTGACCTTGCTACTTTTTAGCTACAGCTATTTGAAAATACATTTATACCCCATGAAATTCACACATTAAATTTTTTGTGATTTTTGGACCCGGAAGCGACCGAACAGCTTCCCTTGAGTGGGTGGGTCACCTGACCTTCCGCAATTGGCATAGCAATATATGACTCTTACATGCTGACAGCCAAGTATATTAGCTAATTCTGAAAGAAAGACTTATTCTAATAGCTCATATAACTTTTCTTTAGGGCTAAAACACTGTCTGACCTCTATTTGCTCTCTCAAGTGGGAACTCTTTGGCCCCCGTTCACAATGAAAAAACTGTATAACCAGACCTAATGTTAATCTTTATCATGTGTTCTCTGACTGTGGATGATTGGTATATGGAAATATAAATATAAAATTTTCAAAAACGTGCAACTGCCCCTTAAACTTCTTCCTGATGTAGTCATATGTCGAAACGACATGACTTTTCAATACATATCTAAATGCATTTTATTTATTTTCAGATGCTGACGGACAGATTGTTGTCACATTTGGAACTTTATTCAATGATGACAAGTGTGCCAATCTTTTTGAGGCTCTTGTGGGAACCTTGAGAGCAGCCAAAAGAAAGAAGATCGTCAAATACGACGGAGAATTACTTCTTCAAGGGGTCCATGACAACGCCGAGATTGTTCTTCTAAAATCAGACTGATGTTTGCTCAAGTCAATCATATATTGTTGATGAAGCTTTTTATTCAAACTAGGCAATTATTTTATACAGCACAATATTTTGAATTTTTTACTTCCATTTTGTGCCATACTTGAAACCTTATATGTTCTCAGTGAATGGGAAAGGCAGGGGCCTTGGGTGATTTTTCACATTTGATGAAAAAATAGTCAATTAAAATTTTGGAAGTTTACTATTGATGTAAAAGGTTCATTTAAAATTCAGAAAATTACCAGAATCATGCAAATGGCCCATTGTCAAAGATGTCTTTCCAAATCCCTGTGTTCTTGTGTTACAAACTTCAATTAGATACGTTTCTTTCGTTAAAATGTTCTTAATAAGTGCCTTACGTGTATGAACAACTGACATATCAGCCATTTTATATAAACATGTCTCCGTAATTTTCTATAGAACATTTTGTGTACAATGTGCAATAGATGACTCTTTAGTTTTTGTCAAGAAATTGTATACCACCATACAGGTATTCTAAATAAACTGCAAATATTTTCATATCTGTATCTTTTTTTGTGTCTTCATTTACCGGCCTCGATAAATCTTGTGCCGTTGCGTCCAGAACTGCTGTTCCCTTCAAAGTGAAAGTTGTTGAGTTGTTTGGTGCCAAATGCAAAACTCTTCAATTGGTGTTGTTTGATCAAGATGTGTCGAATGTTGCTTAAAATTATTTTAAATAAATAAAGCTCAATACCTAGCATGGCCACAATCGTAACAGGGAATGAATGGTTGTTGGCGTAAATAAATGTGACAAACATCTGAAGAATGGTAAACTCAACCTTTGGCTTCAATCGTGCAATATTCAAACTCTCCTGTACTTCATCCCACAAGTGTTCAATAGGAATGGGATTTTGAACTTGAATAGAATAGGGCGTATTGTTGATGTTAATCTGGCAAGTTTGGGACAAGCATTACTCAGTCTGTCATGCGGAAACAGAACAATTGTGACATTATCACAGACGCTGATGACTGAATGATTTACAGGGACACTTGAAGAGGCAACGTCTATAAAGTATACTACAGGTATTCCTAACTGTCGAGTCCTGCTTCGGATACCTTGAAAATTGGGTCAAGGTCACATAATTTACTTGTGTCTCTGAATATTTACGCAAATATACACTGTCACAACTGAACAAACTAAATTACTTACTCCTGTAAACAGGTATCTTGTGACCGATATAATGATGAGCCAATGACGTGTAAGACTTGCACATTTGTAAGATGATTTGAGGTGCATTGGTCTGATTGTAGCTGCATGGGATCCAACATTAATGTCCAAATCTGTGCATCAAAAGACAATTTGATCCTGTTGAGTCAGACAGAATACCCATTCAGAATTGCTTCACACAAAGACAATTATTCAAAATTAGAAAGCACTTAAAGTTCTATGGAGTTGTTATCTATGAATGATATTTGAATTCGAACACAAACAATAAAGAAGTGGATCACTTTGAAACATGTTTATTTATTAAAATGATGAATTCCCCATATGTACAGGCCTGGGATGTGTATGTACAAGTTGCGGAACATACCACTGTCAGGTTATATACAGATGCACCAGGAGTAAGAGTAAGCAGAGATAGCTACAGCAACAAGTAGAGAACTGGAACTGGAACCAAATGCCCCGAACAATCAAGGTGGAGCTCAACCTTCTGCTCTGGTTGAAGGTTGCTATAGCAACTCTTCATGGTTGACTTTAAAACAAAATTGGATCATCCTTGGATAACCAAATAGGCTGTTTGTTGTTTTCAATTGAATGTTGCTATAGCTACAATGACAAAGTCAAGGAGTAATCGTACCCAGAAGTCTATTTCTTGGAAGTGAGGACAAAGTCTCAGAAGCTGTTTAAGATTGAAAGAAACTATTACAACCTGTGTTTGCTCTTGTAAAACTCAACTGATTTTCTTGAGTGTAAATATTGATGGTTGCTGCAGCAGAATATAAGAAACACTTATGTTCAATATTGACTACATCTTAAACAACACTAGATCCACAGACTGGTAATACATCAATCTTTTGAATTCTAGGAAAAAACTAAATATGATTAATAGTCATCAAACTTCATTATTGTCATGAATTCATTTCCAATAGGATGTGGAACAATTAATAACAAAGTAATAGACACTGATCTAAATCGTGAAAGAAAGCAAAATACATTTAATAGTGGATGCTTAATGAAGATGCTAATTGTGATGGTGTAATATCAAGAATGTCTTCACAACTTTTACACCACCTTATTGTGCATTTGGTTACAAGCCAAGTGAATATTGTAAACCTTTTACCCAACTTTTGAATGTCTTAAGAAGGTTAAGCATTTGTGCTTCACTGTATCAACTACATATATACAAGTAGAAAGGGAGTTAGCATACATAGCAAGTTAAGATTTTAGACTTTGGCACCTAATAACCTGATACAACTTGTACAATATTTATGTCCTTGACACTCAAGATAACTTCTGATTAATTATACGCTGGGCAGTGTAATAATATAAATACTTTTGTCTTGTAAGCAAGAAAGGGTTCAAAACAAATCATCATATTTGAATGATTGCTTTATTTTGTGGTTTTTATTCAACTTAAAAAACGTCTTTTGCAAAAGCAAGCACAAACAACTGAAATGCTGCAAGGATTCTATGTTACAAGTAAAAGCAAAACCGTGTGCACTAAAAATCTCTTTTTACACAAATATCAATTTCACCCATGAAGGAAAGTGTGACAATACAAAAAGCAACACACCAGATTTTATAATTGTGATAGAAACAACTAGCAAGCGTGATGTATATTTAAATGTTTAGCAGCTTCTGACAAACAGTAAAGAGAAAGTGTAAATGGAACATGATTCAAAGAAGGAATAAAGATTAAGATGGAAAGCGAAGAGAAAACAGTAAGGCTTATAGTGAAGTTGGTGGGCTTGCCTAGTATATGTGAGACATTGTTTGTCATTAGATTATGTATAATATTATAGCTAGAAATAGCTCTATGCATGATGAACATTTCAGAATCAGAGGGGCGAACAAAGGGAGATAACTACTCATGCAGACAACTCTGCCCATTCAACATACATAAGAAATATTTTTCACAAAATAACTCTTGAGTGAACGCATATAAGTTTGTAACTACAGTATAGAGCACAAACAACTTCATGAGATTATTTAAAATAGTTTTCTCTGCTTCATACAAGTCATGATGCACAATGGTGTGTAATGCGGAACAGAACAAGCATTCTGCGCTAATCTAGAGTGGAAATACTCAGCAACATACTCAACAGACAAATACAACAATAATCTTAGAAAATTTGATTTGTTTTGAAACACTGAATCAAAAATCAGCATTTTGATGACATGACAAAACATCAAAATGAAACTCACAGGGAAATTTACGCATTCATATTTGTTGAAAATAAGAAATCTTCTACTGCTAGACATGGGACATGACTACACATACACGCCAATATAATTAGTCCATAAAATTAATAACAGTCTTTGGAGATAACAGTACATGTTACTTTTCATCATTTCACAATCTTACAACATAGATAGTTAAACAACTAATCAAATTACCCTTGCATACAAATATTCATTTCATTACGTAATTCCAAAATGTGACCAGTTCATTTAAATTAATGTCTGAAACGTGCAAGTTATCAGATCTAACAAGTCAAACAGTCACTAGTGTGTATATATGTAATTCATGTATGTATGTATGTAGGTACTTAATATGAAAATATTAATAACGGTCAAGTTTCTCCCCCCTCAGACTAACCTGATAAACCAGATTCAATGCAATTCATCATTTCTGTTTTCCATACAAGTAACGTAAAGAAACAAACTCTATATCGACAGCCTACACCAAGAAACAACAAAGTTCAAATTTGAAGAAACAAGGTATCAGAGCCTCTCTTTGAAGTCCCGTTGACCGCAGACGATGCTCCAAGTCTTCTCCGATGTGTCGACGGTTCAGCTACGAGGAATCGTTCCCTTCTCCTTCCTCGTCCATTAGGAAGGAATACTTATTCCTGTCCGACCAATCCTACAGAAAGAGATTGACAGATAATGTAAATTGCGGAATAACTAGCAACCAATTCTAGAGAAGGATTCACAAACAATGTTAATTACTTCTAATTGTACAGAGTAACATATACAATTTAGCGAGAGGGGATAGCAACAAGAATTAATCTAGGTATCTTAGTTATAGTAATCACAAACATTTGAAAGAGAAAAAAATTGTAGCCTTGAATACAAATAAACCATACGTGGAAAGGTCACTGAATAAAACAATCTCAGAATATTCCTGGACTTAAAGGTACAACCTCAATGAAAACAGTATTCCTTGAATCCTGTACATTTCATTTGATTCATGGTGCGCCAAACGGAAATCAGACTTCCTTAAATGCAAATATGAGGTGTTAAAGTTAATTTCACAGAGATTGTCTTGAAATAGTTTGTCAAACTGAATCGCACCTTTTTTGCCTTTTCCTCGTACTTGGGCATCTCGTCTAATGATTTAGGGAGTTGTTTCTCCCTGACTGGTCTGAAACCAAAATGTCTCTGTTAAAACAAGGACGTCAAGAATACACACAACCTACAAAAAAGATCTCGTTCATTTTGTGAATCTAAAACAAACATGTGCAGCCATCACCACTAGCCAAGAAGTAGTCTTTTAAATGATCTTTATTTAACAAACAACCAAACAAAACATGCTTTCTTTCCCACCTAATTGCAAGTTACTAGTCTATCATTCATTGTTTTTCATTTCACTCCGATGTATATTGAATGAAAGGACTTTTCTCTATATATTCACACAAATCTGTTTCATTATAAAAATAAATCATTGCAATTATTTGAATGTCAACATTATTTACTCCTATCATTAATGAATTTCTTAAAACTATTACGCATTTTCAATCTTCTTAAATCAAAAACTAAATCTGTTCCAGTTTTCCCTTCATAAATATCACAGATCAAAAGTGCAATAA
The DNA here is from genome assembly GCA_916613615.1 of Steromphala cineraria. Classification (NCBI taxonomy): domain Eukaryota; kingdom Metazoa; phylum Mollusca; class Gastropoda; order Trochida; family Trochidae; genus Steromphala; species Steromphala cineraria. Next base: position 1,817,197 of record OU744729.1, read on the forward strand.
CAGTTTTTGGAGAGAACTATTGTATTTTCCATTATTTCCGAGTTATGCCATGTCTGATCCAGTTCTACAAGCTATACATGAGGAACTTATCGCTGCTACATGTAGCTATATATACGTGGTACTTATCGAAGCACACAAACTTTTTATCTGAGCCAGATTCCCTTTGGCCTCTTCCCCTGCCACGCCCCCTGTCTGAGTAACCGAGTCCTGTCAAGAGAACAACAGCTTTCTGAGTTCTTTACTTACAATATTAGTTCCAAAACACAGATGAAAAAAAATGAGTAAAAAATAGTCAAGTATGGTTAGTGATCTAAAAGCTTATTGAAAATCTAAGAGAAGGCAGTTTTTGATTTACAGATGTCACTTTTGCTTTTGATACTTTGTATCCTGATTTGTTTTGCTATATGAACAATGTATAAAGAGAGATTAAAGTTAACTTTTAAGCAAATAAAATCATTATTCCCGTTTATAAAGATGTCTACAAAACAAAATTTAAAAAAGAGAAATAACAAATTTTAAATACTGATAAAAATTATTTTTTTAATGTATGTCCAAGGTATTTTGCTTTTTGAAAAGACTAAACAATTAGGTTTTAATTGCAGAATTTATCATGTAAGTTTGAAGATGTGTATCAAATAACAGGTTCGTTCAGAAAGAGAATCAAAATGAATAGCATTAAGGGTTATTTTAAGGACTTTGTGAATTGCTTTCTAATCTCGGACATAACAAATCTTTGAGCCAAGGATATCTAATACTTTCATCCATAAATTTAAATGTAGATCAAGCCAGAACGATAAGAAACCCATACACAATTTTTATTGTACAGCAATTCATTCAGGCTAGGTAAGCTGAAAATGGCTTGAAGGAAAAAACATTGCAATAGAATATTTTCTATCAAAAAAATATTCATGGGATCAATAAAGCTTCACAAGTCATCAGTCGCTGTGTAAGTGATGTATGGTCATATTATGTCTCGTCAATTTTAAGACCATTTTCTTCTTGTAGCAAAGTCAAAAAGATTAGTTAAAAAGAAAAATATATGAATGGGTAAAGAAATTCAAGCAACATCTATCTGCGGTAATTAAACCAAATGGTTTCATTTTGGTCCTATTTGGAGTTAGTGAGTTTAGTAGATCAATCTAAATTACAATCATATTCGCAACATTTGAGGACCATTTGATAAGTGATAGTAAAACAGAAATTAAATCATAATATTTCTCCAGTCATGGCCAAAAGCAAGTCATTATCTGAGAAAGTACCATAGACTTTCATGCTGTTGTTGCAAGGATTATTTTCATAAAACAAGAGAATTACGAGATTCAATAAGTTGATGAAACAGTAACCAGTGTTATTTGAGGTCATGTTTGGCAACCAAAAACCCTTCTAGTTATTTCATTCCAAGGCAATCATAAACAAACATACAACCAAATAAACAAATAAAGATGAAGTATAAACCTAGGAAATGTCAGCCGTGTTTAGAGAACTAAAACTGTGACAATTTCCTACCTCTGTTGTCCTGGCCAGGGTGACGCGTGCCGTCCTGATTCCCTGTACCTTCAGACCTGTGCTCAGGTTTGCCCCTACTCCATGCATTTGACGCAGTGGACTGTCAGAGAATTATAATTCTTTATGACTCTAACTATTTAGTATGTCAGACCTACAGGGCTCAAGACAGTTTTCTCAAGCACATGTACAATTATGATATCATGAATTATTTAACAATATTTATCTGCTGTTTCTTCACACTACTGAAACATAACAAGCACTTGCTTTTGATCCCTCCCTGATTAGTTTAACAGAGATTTCTGTTATAGAGCCAATGAGAATCATATTGAACTTCAGAGTACTGGGGTTTGTACTTGTTAGCTGGAGAATGTATCTGGAGCCCTGTGGCTAACTAAATCTTAAAATGCAGTGACTTCACTCTTGACTCGTTAGCCATAACCAGATATAATCATCACAATCATTCATTAAATTTAATGATCTGAAATAGAGCTTCTTGCTCTGTAGCCCACCTGTACTTCTGATATTTAAATAATAAAACAGTGACTATATGGGTCTTATGGTTTAGACGGTCCGTTCAGGCCTGATGAGGCAAAAATATCAGATGGAGTCCCCTCGTTATACAGTTTTTTTTCCCCCATAGACTCCAATGTTAAATTGCCATCGGTCATTGACTTGTCGCTCCTTTACAACTGAATCAGAGCACTATTAACCAATAGCAGCAGTAGATATGCATAATCCTGATAAAAAAATCAATGAAATACTATACATTGACCTTACTACTTTTTAGCTACAGCTATTTGATAATACATTTATACCCCATGAAATTCACACATGAAAATTCTTGGGATTTTGGACCCTGTAGCGACCGAACAGCTTCCCTTGAGTGGGTCATCTGACCTTCCGCAATTGGCATAGCAATATATGACTCTTACATGCTGACAGCCAAGTATATTAGCTAATTCTGAAAGAAAGACTTATTCGAATACCTCATATAACTTTTCTTTTAGGGGTAAAACACTGTCTGACCTCTATTTGCTCTCTCAAGTGGGAACTCTTTGGCCCCCGTTCACAATGAAAAAACTGTATAACCAGACCTAATGTTAATCTTTATCATGTGTTCTCTGACTGTGGATGATTGGTATATGGAAATATAAATATAAAATTTTCAAAAACGTGCAACTGCCCCTTAAACTTCTTCCTGATGTAGTCATATGTCGAAACGACATGACTTTTCAATACATATCTAAATGCATTTTATTTATTTTCAGATGCTGACGGACAGATTGTTGTCACATTTGGAACTTTATTCAATGATGACAAGTGTGCCAATCTTTTTGAGGCTCTTGTGGGAACCTTGAGAGCAGCCAAAAGAAAGAAGATCGTCAAATACGACGGAGAATTACTTCTTCAAGGGGTCCATGACAACGCCGAGATTGTTCTTCTAAAATCAGACTGATGTTTGCTCAAGTCAATCATATATTGTTGATGAAGCTTTTTATTCAAACTAGGCAATTATTTTATACAGCACAATATTTTGAATTTTTTACTTCCATTTTGTGCCATACTTGAAACCTTATATGTTCTCAGTGAATGGGAAAGGCAGGGGCCTTGGGTGATTTTTCACATTTGATGAAAAAATAGTCAATTAAAATTTTGGAAGTTTACTATTGATGTAAAAGGTTCATTTAAAATTCAGAAAATTACCAGAATCATGCAAATGGCCCATTGTCAAAGATGTCTTTCCAAATCCCTGTGTTCTTGTGTTACAAACTTCAATTAGATACGTTTCTTTCGTTAAAATGTTCTTAATAAGTGCCTTACGTGTATGAACAACTGACATATCAGCCATTTTATATAAACATGTCTCCGTAATTTTCTATAGAACATTTTGTGTACAATGTGCAATAGATGACTCTTTAGTTTTTGTCAAGAAATTGTATACCACCATACAGGTATTCTAAATAAACTGCAAATATTTTCATATCTGTATCTTTTTTTGTGTCTTCATTTACCGGCCTCGATAAATCTTGTGCCGTTGCGTCCAGAACTGCTGTTCCCTTCAAAGTGAAAGTTGTTGAGTTGTTTGGTGCCAAATGCAAAACTCTTCAATTGGTGTTGTTTGATCAAGATGTGTCGAATGTTGCTTAAAATTATTTTAAATAAATAAAGCTCAATACCTAGCATGGCCACAATCGTAACAGGGAATGAATGGTTGTTGGCGTAAATAAATGTGACAAACATCTGAAGAATGGTAAACTCAACCTTTGGCTTCAATCGTGCAATATTCAAACTCTCCTGTACTTCATCCCACAAGTGTTCAATAGGAATGGGATTTTGAACTTGAATAGAATAGGGCGTATTGTTGATGTTAATCTGGCAAGTTTGGGACAAGCATTACTCAGTCTGTCATGCGGAAACAGAACAATTGTGACATTATCACAGACGCTGATGACTGAATGATTTACAGGGACACTTGAAGAGGCAACGTCTATAAAGTATACTACAGGTATTCCTAACTGTCGAGTCCTGCTTCGGATACCTTGAAAATTGGGTCAAGGTCACATAATTTACTTGTGTCTCTGAATATTTACGCAAATATACACTGTCACAACTGAACAAACTAAATTACTTACTCCTGTAAACAGGTATCTTGTGACCGATATAATGATGAGCCAATGACGTGTAAGACTTGCACATTTGTAAGATGATTTGAGGTGCATTGGTCTGATTGTAGCTGCATGGGATCCAACATTAATGTCCAAATCTGTGCATCAAAAGACAATTTGATCCTGTTGAGTCAGACAGAATACCCATTCAGAATTGCTTCACACAAAGACAATTATTCAAAATTAGAAAGCACTTAAAGTTCTATGGAGTTGTTATCTATGAATGATATTTGAATTCGAACACAAACAATAAAGAAGTGGATCACTTTGAAACATGTTTATTTATTAAAATGATGAATTCCCCATATGTACAGGCCTGGGATGTGTATGTACAAGTTGCGGAACATACCACTGTCAGGTTATATACAGATGCACCAGGAGTAAGAGTAAGCAGAGATAGCTACAGCAACAAGTAGAGAACTGGAACTGGAACCAAATGCCCCGAACAATCAAGGTGGAGCTCAACCTTCTGCTCTGGTTGAAGGTTGCTATAGCAACTCTTCATGGTTGACTTTAAAACAAAATTGGATCATCCTTGGATAACCAAATAGGCTGTTTGTTGTTTTCAATTGAATGTTGCTATAGCTACAATGACAAAGTCAAGGAGTAATCGTACCCAGAAGTCTATTTCTTGGAAGTGAGGACAAAGTCTCAGAAGCTGTTTAAGATTGAAAGAAACTATTACAACCTGTGTTTGCTCTTGTAAAACTCAACTGATTTTCTTGAGTGTAAATATTGATGGTTGCTGCAGCAGAATATAAGAAACACTTATGTTCAATATTGACTACATCTTAAACAACACTAGATCCACAGACTGGTAATACATCAATCTTTTGAATTCTAGGAAAAAACTAAATATGATTAATAGTCATCAAACTTCATTATTGTCATGAATTCATTTCCAATAGGATGTGGAACAATTAATAACAAAGTAATAGACACTGATCTAAATCGTGAAAGAAAGCAAAATACATTTAATAGTGGATGCTTAATGAAGATGCTAATTGTGATGGTGTAATATCAAGAATGTCTTCACAACTTTTACACCACCTTATTGTGCATTTGGTTACAAGCCAAGTGAATATTGTAAACCTTTTACCCAACTTTTGAATGTCTTAAGAAGGTTAAGCATTTGTGCTTCACTGTATCAACTACATATATACAAGTAGAAAGGGAGTTAGCATACATAGCAAGTTAAGATTTTAGACTTTGGCACCTAATAACCTGATACAACTTGTACAATATTTATGTCCTTGACACTCAAGATAACTTCTGATTAATTATACGCTGGGCAGTGTAATAATATAAATACTTTTGTCTTGTAAGCAAGAAAGGGTTCAAAACAAATCATCATATTTGAATGATTGCTTTATTTTGTGGTTTTTATTCAACTTAAAAAACGTCTTTTGCAAAAGCAAGCACAAACAACTGAAATGCTGCAAGGATTCTATGTTACAAGTAAAAGCAAAACCGTGTGCACTAAAAATCTCTTTTTACACAAATATCAATTTCACCCATGAAGGAAAGTGTGACAATACAAAAAGCAACACACCAGATTTTATAATTGTGATAGAAACAACTAGCAAGCGTGATGTATATTTAAATGTTTAGCAGCTTCTGACAAACAGTAAAGAGAAAGTGTAAATGGAACATGATTCAAAGAAGGAATAAAGATTAAGATGGAAAGCGAAGAGAAAACAGTAAGGCTTATAGTGAAGTTGGTGGGCTTGCCTAGTATATGTGAGACATTGTTTGTCATTAGATTATGTATAATATTATAGCTAGAAATAGCTCTATGCATGATGAACATTTCAGAATCAGAGGGGCGAACAAAGGGAGATAACTACTCATGCAGACAACTCTGCCCATTCAACATACATAAGAAATATTTTTCACAAAATAACTCTTGAGTGAACGCATATAAGTTTGTAACTACAGTATAGAGCACAAACAACTTCATGAGATTATTTAAAATAGTTTTCTCTGCTTCATACAAGTCATGATGCACAATGGTGTGTAATGCGGAACAGAACAAGCATTCTGCGCTAATCTAGAGTGGAAATACTCAGCAACATACTCAACAGACAAATACAACAATAATCTTAGAAAATTTGATTTGTTTTGAAACACTGAATCAAAAATCAGCATTTTGATGACATGACAAAACATCAAAATGAAACTCACAGGGAAATTTACGCATTCATATTTGTTGAAAATAAGAAATCTTCTACTGCTAGACATGGGACATGACTACACATACACGCCAATATAATTAGTCCATAAAATTAATAACAGTCTTTGGAGATAACAGTACATGTTACTTTTCATCATTTCACAATCTTACAACATAGATAGTTAAACAACTAATCAAATTACCCTTGCATACAAATATTCATTTCATTACGTAATTCCAAAATGTGACCAGTTCATTTAAATTAATGTCTGAAACGTGCAAGTTATCAGATCTAACAAGTCAAACAGTCACTAGTGTGTATATATGTAATTCATGTATGTATGTATGTAGGTACTTAATATGAAAATATTAATAACGGTCAAGTTTCTCCCCCCTCAGACTAACCTGATAAACCAGATTCAATGCAATTCATCATTTCTGTTTTCCATACAAGTAACGTAAAGAAACAAACTCTATATCGACAGCCTACACCAAGAAACAACAAAGTTCAAATTTGAAGAAACAAGGTATCAGAGCCTCTCTTTGAAGTCCCGTTGACCGCAGACGATGCTCCAAGTCTTCTCCGATGTGTCGACGGTTCAGCTACGAGGAATCGTTCCCTTCTCCTTCCTCGTCCATTAGGAAGGAATACTTATTCCTGTCCGACCAATCCTACAGAAAGAGATTGACAGATAATGTAAATTGCGGAATAACTAGCAACCAATTCTAGAGAAGGATTCACAAACAATGTTAATTACTTCTAATTGTACAGAGTAACATATACAATTTAGCGAGAGGGGATAGCAACAAGAATTAATCTAGGTATCTTAGTTATAGTAATCACAAACATTTGAAAGAGAAAAAAATTGTAGCCTTGAATACAAATAAACCATACGTGGAAAGGTCACTGAATAAAACAATCTCAGAATATTCCTGGACTTAAAGGTACAACCTCAATGAAAACAGTATTCCTTGAATCCTGTACATTTCATTTGATTCATGGTGCGCCAAACGGAAATCAGACTTCCTTAAATGCAAATATGAGGTGTTAAAGTTAATTTCACAGAGATTGTCTTGAAATAGTTTGTCAAACTGAATCGCACCTTTTTTGCCTTTTCCTCGTACTTGGGCATCTCGTCTAATGATTTAGGGAGTTGTTTCTCCCTGACTGGTCTGAAACCAAAATGTCTCTGTTAAAACAAGGACGTCAAGAATACACACAACCTACAAAAAAGATCTCGTTCATTTTGTGAATCTAAAACAAACATGTGCAGCCATCACCACTAGCCAAGAAGTAGTCTTTTAAATGATCTTTATTTAACAAACAACCAAACAAAACATGCTTTCTTTCCCACCTAATTGCAAGTTACTAGTCTATCATTCATTGTTTTTCATTTCACTCCGATGTATATTGAATGAAAGGACTTTTCTCTATATATTCACACAAATCTGTTTCATTATAAAAATAAATCATTGCAATTATTTGAATGTCAACATTATTTACTCCTATCATTAATGAATTTCTTAAAACTATTACGCATTTTCAATCTTCTTAAATCAAAAACTAAATCTGTTCCAGTTTTCCCTTCATAAATATCACAGATCAAAAGTGCAATAACAGTTTTTGGAGAGAACTATTGTATTTTCCATTATTTCCGAGTTATGCCATGTCTGATCCAGTTCTACAAGCTATACATGAGGAACTTATCGCTGCTACATGTAGCTATATATACGTGGTACTTATCGAAGCACACAAACTTTTTATCTGAGCCAGATTCCCTTTGGCCTCTTCCCCTGCCACGCCCCCTGTCTGAGTAACCGAGTCCTGTCAAGAGAACAACAGCTTTCTGAGTTCTTTACTTACAATATTAGTTCCAAAACACAGATGAAAAAAAATGAGTAAAAAATAGTCAAGTATGGTTAGTGATCTAAAAGCTTATTGAAAATCTAAGAGAAGGCAGTTTTTGATTTACAGATGTCACTTTTGCTTTTGATACTTTGTATCCTGATTTGTTTTGCTATATGAACAATGTATAAAGAGAGATTAAAGTTAACTTTTAAGCAAATAAAATCATTATTCCCGTTTATAAAGATGTCTACAAAACAAAATTTAAAAAAGAGAAATAACAAATTTTAAATACTGATAAAAATTATTTTTTTAATGTATGTCCAAGGTATTTTGCTTTTTGAAAAGACTAAACAATTAGGTTTTAATTGCAGAATTTATCATGTAAGTTTGAAGATGTGTATCAAATAACAGGTTCGTTCAGAAAGAGAATCAAAATGAATAGCATTAAGGGTTATTTTAAGGACTTTGTGAATTGCTTTCTAATCTCGGACATAACAAATCTTTGAGCCAAGGATATCTAATACTTTCATCCATAAATTTAAATGTAGATCAAGCCAGAACGATAAGAAACCCATACACAATTTTTATTGTACAGCAATTCATTCAGGCTAGGTAAGCTGAAAATGGCTTGAAGGAAAAAACATTGCAATAGAATATTTTCTATCAAAAAAATATTCATGGGATCAATAAAGCTTCACAAGTCATCAGTCGCTGTGTAAGTGATGTATGGTCATATTATGTCTCGTCAATTTTAAGACCATTTTCTTCTTGTAGCAAAGTCAAAAAGATTAGTTAAAAAGAAAAATATATGAATGGGTAAAGAAATTCAAGCAACATCTATCTGCGGTAATTAAACCAAATGGTTTCATTTTGGTCCTATTTGGAGTTAGTGAGTTTAGTAGATCAATCTAAATTACAATCATATTCGCAACATTTGAGGACCATTTGATAAGTGATAGTAAAACAGAAATTAAATCATAATATTTCTCCAGTCATGGCCAAAAGCAAGTCATTATCTGAGAAAGTACCATAGACTTTCATGCTGTTGTTGCAAGGATTATTTTCATAAAACAAGAGAATTACGAGATTCAATAAGTTGATGAAACAGTAACCAGTGTTATTTGAGGTCATGTTTGGCAACCAAAAACCCTTCTAGTTATTTCATTCCAAGGCAATCATAAACAAACATACAACCAAATAAACAAATAAAGATGAAGTATAAACCTAGGAAATGTCAGCCGTGTTTAGAGAACTAAAACTGTGACAATTTCCTACCTCTGTTGTCCTGGCCAGGGTGACGCGTGCCGTCCTGATTCCCTGTACCTTCAGACCTGTGCTCAGGTTTGCCCCTACTCCATGCATTTGACGCAGTGGACTGTCAGAGAATTATAATTCTTTATGACTCTAACTATTTAGTATGTCAGACCTACAGGGCTCAAGACAGTTTTCTCAAGCACATGTACAATTATGATATCATGAATTATTTAACAATATTTATCTGCTGTTTCTTCACACTACTGAAACATAACAAGCACTTGCTTTTGATCCCTCCCTGATTAGTTTAACAGAGATTTCTGTTATAGAGCCAATGAGAATCATATTGAACTTCAGAGTACTGGGGTTTGTACTTGTTAGCTGGAGAATGTATCTGGAGCCCTGTGGCTAACTAAATCTTAAAATGCAGTGACTTCACTCTTGACTCGTTAGCCATAACCAGATATAATCATCACAATCATTCATTAAATTTAATGATCTGAAATAGAGCTTCTTGCTCTGTAGCCCACCTGTACTTCTGATATTTAAATAATAAAACAGTGACTATATGGGTCTTATGGTTTAGACGGTCCGTTCAGGCCTGATGAGGCAAAAATATCAGATGGAGTCCCCTCGTTATACAGTTTTTTTTCCCCCATAGACTCCAATGTTAAATTGCCATCGGTCATTGACTTGTCGCTCCTTTACAACTGAATCAGAGCACTATTAACCAATAGCAGCAGTAGATATGCATAATCCTGATAAAAAAATCAATGAAATACTATACATTGACCTTACTACTTTTTAGCTACAGCTATTTGATAATACATTTATACCCCATGAAATTCACACATGAAAATTCTTGGGATTTTGGACCCTGTAGCGACCGAACAGCTTCCCTTGAGTGGGTCATCTGACCTTCCGCAATTGGCATAGCAATATATGACTCTTACATGCTGACAGCCAAGTATATTAGCTAATTCTGAAAGAAAGACTTATTCGAATACCTCATATAACTTTTCTTTTAGGGGTAAAACACTGTCTGACCTCTATTTGCTCTCTCAAGTGGGAACTCTTTGGCCCCCGTTCACAATGAAAAAACTGTATAACCAGACCTAATGTTAATCTTTATCATGTGTTCTCTGACTGTGGATGATTGGTATATGGAAATATAAATATAAAATTTTCAAAAACGTGCAACTGCCCCTTAAACTTCTTCCTGATGTAGTCATATGTCGAAACGACATGACTTTTCAATACATATCTAAATGCATTTTATTTATTTTCAGATGCTGACGGACAGATTGTTGTCACATTTGGAACTTTATTCAATGATGACAAGTGTGCCAATCTTTTTGAGGCTCTTGTGGGAACCTTGAGAGCCGCCAAAAGAAAGAAAATCGTCAAATACGACGGAGAATTACTTCTTCAAGGGGTCCATGACAACGCCGAGATTGTTCTTCTAAAATCAGACTGATGTTTGCTCAAGTTAATCATAAATTGTTGAAGCTTTTTATTCAAACTAGGCAATTATTTTATACAGCACAATATTTTGAATTTTTTACTTCTATTTTGTGCCATACTTGAAACCTTATATGTTCTCAGTGATTGGGAAAGGCAGGGGCCATGGGCGATTTTTCACATTTGATGAAAAAAATAGTCAATTAAAATTTTGGAAGTTTACTATTGATGTAAAAGGTTCATTTTAAATTCAGAAAATTACCAGAATCATGCAAATGGCTCATTGTCAAAGATGTCTTTCCAAATCCCCGTGTTCTTGTGTTCTAAACTTCAATTAGATATGTTTCTTTCGTTAAAATGTTCTTAATAAGTGCCTTACGTGTATGAACAACTGACATATCAGCCATTTCATATAAACATGTCTCCGTAATTTTCTATAGAACATTTTGTGTACAATGTGCAATAGATGACTCTTTAGTTTTTGTCAAGAAATTGTATACCACCATACAGGTATTCTAAATAAACTGCAAATATTTTCATATCTGTATCTTTTTTTGTGTCTTCATTTATCTGCCTCGATAAATCTTGTGCCGTTGTGTCCAGAACTGCTGTGCCCTTCAAAGTGAAAGTTGTTTGGTGTACCAAATGCCAAACTCTTCAATTGGTGTTGTTTGATCAAGATGTGTCGAATGTTGCTTAAAATCATTTTAAATAAATAAAGCTCAATACCTGGCATGGCCACAATCGTAACAGGGAATGAATAGTTGTTGGCGTAAATGTGACAAACATCTGAAGAATGGTAAACTCAACCTTTGGCTTCAATCGTGCAATATTCAAACTCTTCTGTACTTCATCCCACAAGTGTTCAATAGGAATGAGATTTTGAACTTAAATAGATCAGGGTGTATTGTTGATGTTAATCTGGCAAGTTTGGGACAAGCATTACTCTGCTCAGTCTGTCATGCAGAAACAGAACAATTGTCACAGACACAGCTGAGTGAATGATTTACAGGGACACTTGAAGAGACAGTCACAACTGTGCAAACTAAATTGCATCGTGTGCCTGTCAAGCAGTTTTTGCTAGCTAACACAGAGAATCTATTGACATGTTTGGTTCTCCAGTTTAGCATGAAAGATCACCGAAAGAAAATATCTCGTGACCGATATAATGATGAGCCAATAACGTGAAAGACCTAAGATGATTTGAGGTGCATCGGTCTGATTGTTGCTGCATGGGATCCAACATTAATGTCCAAATCTGTTCATCAAAAGATAATTTGATGCTGTCGAGTCAGAAAGAATATCCATTCAGAATTGCTTCACACAAAGACAATTATTCAAAATTAGAAAGCACTTAAAATTCTATGGAGGAGTTGTTATATATCAATGATATTTGAATTCGAACACAAACAATAAAGAAGTGGATCACTTTGAAACATGTTTATTTATTAAAATGATGAATTCCCCATATGTACAGGCCTGGGATGTGTATGTACAAGTTGCGGAACATACCACTGTCAGGTTATATACAGATGCACCAGGAGTAAGAGTAAGCAGAGATAGCTACAGCAACAAGTAGAGAACTGGAACTGGAACCAAATGCCCCGAACAATCAACGTGGAGCTCAACCTTCTGCTCTGGTTGAAGGTTGCTATAGCAACTCTTCATGGTTGACTTTAAAGCAAAATTGGATCATCCTTGGATAACCAAATAGGCTGTTTGTTGTTTTCAATTGAATGTTGCTATAGCTACAATGACAAAGTCAAGGATTAATCGTACCCAGAAGTCTAATCCTTAGAACTGAGGACAAAGTCTCAGAAGCTGTTAAAGATTGAATGAAATTATAACAACCTCTAAACTCGATTGCTTCATCAACATTCATGTGTTTGCTCTTGTAAAACTCAACTGATTTTCTTGAGTGTAAATATTGATGGTTGCTGCAGCAGAATATAAGAAACACTTATGTTCAATATTGACTACATCTCAAACAACACTAGATCCACAGACTGTTAATACATCAATCTTTTGAATTCTAGGAAAAAAACTAAATATGATTAATAGTCAACAAACTTCATTATTGTCATGAATTCATTTCCAATAGGATGTGGAACAATTAATAACAAACTAATAGACACTGATCTAAATTTAAAGAAAGCAAAATACATTTAACAGTGGATGCTTAATCAAGATGCTGAAAACGCTCTGATTGTGATGGTGTAATATCAAGAATGTCTTCACAACTTTTACAACACCTTATTGTGCATTTGGTTACAAGCCAAGTGAATATTGTAAACCTTTAACCCAACTTTTGAATGTCTTAAGAAGGTTAAGCATTTGTGCTTCACTGTATCAACTACATATATACAAGTAGAAAAGGAGTTAGCATACCGGTACATAGCAAGTTAAGATTTTAGACTTTGGCACCTAATAACCTGATACAACTTGTACAATATTTATGTCCTTGACACTCAAGCTAACTTCTGATTAATTATACGCTGGGCAGTGTAATAATATAAATACTTTGTCTTGTAAGCAAGAGAGGGTTCAAAACAAATCATCATATTTGAATGATTGCTTTATTTTGTGGTTTTTATTCAACTTAAAAAACGTCTTATGCAAAAGCAAGCACAAACAAATGAAATGCTGCAAGGATTCTATGTTACAAGTAAAAGCAAAACCGTGTGCACTAAAAATCTCTTTTTACACAAATATCAATTTCACCCATGAAGGAAAGTGTGACAATACAAAAAGCAACACACCAGATTTTATAATTGTGATAGAAATAACTAGCAAGCATGATGTATATTTAAATGTTTAACAGCTTCTGACAAACAGTAAAGAGAAAGTGTAAATGGAACATGATTCAAAGACGGAAAAAAAGATTAAGATGGAAAGCAAAGAGAAAACAGTAAGGCTTATAGTGAAGTTGGTGGGCTTGCCTAGTATATGTGAGACATTGTTTGCCATTAGATTATGTATAATATTAGCTAAATAGCTCTATGCATGATGAACATTTCAGAATCAGAGGGGCGAACAAAGGGAGATAACTACTCATGCAGACAACTCTGCCCATTCAACATACATAAGAAATATTTTTCACAAAATAACTCTTGAGTGAACGCATATAAGTTTGTAACTACAGTATAGAGCACAAACAACTTCATGAGATTAATTAAAATAGTTTTCTCTGCTTCATACAAGTCATGATGCACAATGGTGTGTAATGCGGAACAGAACAAGCACTCTGCGCTAATCTAGAGTGGAAATACTCAGCAACATACTCAACAGACAAATACAACAATAATCTTAGAAAATTTGATTTGTTTTGAAACACTGAATCAAAAATCAGCATTTTGATGACATAACAAAACATCAAAATGAAACTCACAGGGAAATTTACGCATTCATATTTGTTGAAAATAAGAAATCTTCTACTGCTAGACGAGGGACATGACTACACATACACGCCAATATAATTAGTCCATAAAATTAATAACAGTCTTTGGAGATAACAGTACATGTTACTTTTCATCATTTCACAATCTTACAACATAGATAATTAAACAACTAATCAAATTACCCTTGCATACAAATATTTATTTCATTACGTAATTCCAAAATGTGACCAATTCATTTAAATTCATGTCTGAAACGTGCAAGTTATCAGATCTAACAAGTTAAACAGTCACTTGTGTGTATATATGTATTTCATGTATGTATGTATGTAGGTGCTTAATATGAAAATATTAATAACGGTCAAGTTTCTCCCCCCTCAGACTAACCTGATAAACCAGATTCAATGCAATTCATCATTTCTGTTTTCCATACAAGTAACGTAAAGAAACAAACTCTATATCCACAGCCTACACCAAGAAACAACAAAGTTCAAATTTGAAGAAACAAGGTATCAGAGCCTCTCTTTGAAGTCCCGTTGACCGCAGACGATGCTCCAAGTCTTCTCCGATGTGTCGACGGTTCAGCTACGAGGAATCGTTCCCTTCTCCTTCCTCGTCCATTAGGAAGGAATACTTATTCCTGTCCGACCAATCCTACAGAAAGAGATTGACAGATAATGTAAATTGCGGAATAACTAGCAACCAATTCTAGAGAAGGATTCACAAACTTATTAAAATCTAAATATTTTAGATATTTATAATACCTACCTCAACTTAACATAAGTTGCTATACTCACGTACTCGATGAGAAATGGACAATAACGCGAGAGTTTTCGAAAGAAGTCCCAGTAAGCTGCCCCAGCTCACTACGCGCGAGCGGGATTGTCCTATCCATGGAAAGAAAGTAGTCCAAAATCACTTCTTGGTATGAACCAAACAGCAGAAATCCAACGAAGTCCGTAGGGGAGGCCGGGCGGGAGTTTACCGTTAAGTTGAGGTAGGTATTATAAATATCTAAAATATTTAGATTTTAATAAATTTTAATCCTACCTCAACTTAACATAAGTTGCTACTGATCCGACAGCGGGGAGGAGGGAGGACGAGTCAGGCGTAGAACAGCAGGTCCCCAGAGACATCCTCCCAGAGGGGCGTCCGAGCAGCAGCTGCACAGAGAAGCAGACGGTGAACCCCATAGTGTCGCCAACAACGAAACAACTCAACAGGTGCATTAGTGAGAGGTAACGAAGTAAAAGCGTTCAGCTTACCCTCCTTGGACGTTGGGGCAGCTAGCTGTTGGGCTACCACCAACGGTCCAAAGGATTGCAGGCCCTCCACGTCCTCGACGGCTAGGTCCCGGAGGTAGTGGGAGGCAAAGACAGTGGTAGATCTCCAGAAGCAGCCCTCCATGATCGCTGAAACAGAGCAGTTACGGTGCAAGGCCATCGTAGACGCAAGTGCTCTGATTTCGTGAGGGTTGCTGGCGACAGGATGAGGCAGGCCGGAAGCGTCGTATGCAGCCAGGATGACGGACCAGAGCCACAGTGAGAGGGTGTTCTTGGTCACCTCGCCTTTCACCGCCGGTGAGAAGGGGATGAAAAGTCTCTTCCTGGTGCCACGAAGAGAAGCGGAGCGGCTGATATATTCTCGAAGGGCACGCACGGGACACAGGGAGAGTTCCTCAGCCTCCGACGAATGGACGATCTTGGAGAGAGGAGGGACCGTAAAGGTCCTGCCAGGCTGACCAGGAAGCTGGTTCTTGGCGACGAAGTCCCAAAGCAGTCCCAGGTGCACGGATCCCTTCCTGGACTGCTCAAAGCGGATCCTGGTAACATCCAGAGCATGGAGCTCGCTGACACGAGCAGCCGTGGCAAAGGAGAGGAGAAACGCAGTCTTCCTCGAGAGGTGTTGAAAGGAGGCCTCAGCCAGGGGCTCAAAGGGGGCTCCTCGGAGATACTTAAGGATGACGTTGAGGTCCCAGGCTGGCGGACGGAACTTCAGCTTCTGGTCCTCCAGCTTGAAAGACTTGAGGAGGGCCACCAACTCAGGAACCTTGGAGAATTTCCTGTCCGTCTTCACCGCGAGGACCGAGTTGAGAGCTGACAGGTAAGTAGCGATGGTCCCGCCCTTCAGGTGACGCTTCTGACGCAGATGAAGAAGGAAGTTCGCAACAAACTGAGGATCCACAGACATAGGGTCCCGACCGACGTTCCTGCAGTAAGTCTCAAAGGACGTCCACTTGTCGTCGTAGAGCGACCTCGTGGATACTCTGTGGGCCTTGGAAATGGCGTTGGCTACACGTCTGGAGTATCCCTTGGCGCGGAGTGATCTCTGAAGATGGTCCAGACGTGTAGATCGTACCTCTCTGGATCCGGATGGAACAGGTGACTGTGCGGATGTAGGAGTAGGTTTCGCCACTGAGGGAGCTGAAGAGGACTTCCTTCGGCGAGTTGAAGAAGATCGGGGAACCACCCTCTCGCTGGCCAGTAGGGCGCGACCAAAGTCAGTCGAAGGCGACGAGTGTTCTTGATCTTTGCGATGACTTTGGACAGGAGAATCGGAGGTGGAAAAGCGTACGCGTCCAGACTCTCCCACGACAAGGACATTGCGTCGACGGCCCACGCTGCTGGGTCCGGGAGAGGGGACACGTACACCGGAAGCTGGTGGTTCTGCTTCGTGGCGAACAGGTCTATGAGAGGGCGGTGGATCTGAGCGCCGATAAGAGCGAAGGCCTCCGGGTTGAGCATCCACTCCGTGGGCGACGGCTTGTCTGGTCTTGAGAGGGCGTCCGCGAGGACGTTCCTGCAGCCTGGAATATGACGAGCCCGGATGAGGATCTGATTGTCGTCCAGCAACTGGAAGAGCTGGAGGGCTTGATCTAGGAGCAGGGGAGAGCCCGTCGTTCCCTGGTTCTTTATAGTCCAAACGACTGTGGAGTTGTCCGAGGCCAGGAGAAGGCGGGAGCCTCGGAGAACCGGAAGCCAGTGGGACACGGCTAGGATGACTGCCTGCATCTCTAGGCTGTTGGAGTGCCAGGACGTCTGAGGATGCGTCCAAATGCCTGCGGTGGTCTGCTCCCCGAGGTGGGCTCCCCAGCCTTGGAGGGAGGCGTCCACAAAAAGCTCCTGGTCGTGTTGAAGCTCGCGCAAAGAGACGCCTTCGCAGACGTTCGATCGCAGTGTCCACCATCGAAGATACTGGCTGAGGTGCGTTGGTAAGGGAATCCTGGAGGACGTGTCGTCCGACTGGATGAACGGCTTGAGGAACACCTGGAGCGGGCGGATCATCAGCCGACCTCGAAGCGTGAGGGCCTGGGCAGAGGTGAGGAGGCCTAGCAGCGCCTGCCACTCTCTGAGCCGTAGAGGAGACACCAGGGCTCGGTGGACAAAGGACTGGATCTTGATCCACCGGTCTGGAGGGACAAACAAGAGGCCTAGGTCTGTCCTGAAGCGTCCCCCGATGAAGGTGAGGTCCTGCAAAGGCGTGAGGTGGGACTTCTCCTTGTTGACGAGCCAACCCAGCTGGTGAAGCAGGCGGAGTGCAAACGCTGACTGTCTGTGTAGCACGTGTGACAACGGGTTGGACATGAGGCAATCGTCGATGTACGGGTCGAAATGGATCCCTCTGAGATGGAGATATCGGCAGATGGGAGTGGTGATCCGTGTGAATAACCACGGGGCCGAGGAAATTCCAAACGGGAGGACGCTCCACTGATAGTGCTGGCCCTGGAAGATGAACCGGAGGAACTTCCTGTGAGGTGGATAGATCGGGACGTGGAGGTATGCGTCCTGCAGATCGAGGCTGATCATCCAATCCCCGGGGGACAGCTTGGAACGAAGGGTGTCGATGGAGACCATGCGGAAGTGAGACGGGGGCTCCATGAACATCTCGTTGAATGCCGCCATGTTGTGGATCATACGGAGCTTGGTGGAATTCTTCTTCGGTACCAGGAAGATTGGCAAGTAGAACCCTGGGGCGTGTTCGGGTCGCTGCACCAACTCCAGAGCGTTCTTGTCGAGAAGCGTCTTGATGTTGTCGGCTAGAAGAACACTCTGGGCTTCGGTATACTCTCGTGCCAGGGGAGTAGAGGTCACGGGAGGAGGACAGGACAGTGGTAGCTTGTAGCCTGTCCTCAGGATGTTGGTCACGTAGGGATCTTCTAGGACTTGCCAGTTGGGCCAGAAGGTCCCCAGTCTCCCGCCTACCGGAGTGCTGTACACCGGCACGACTGGGGGCGGGAGGGCCCAGTCGCGTAAGGCGTCGGTATCAACGTCTGGAGTAGGGGCGCTTGTTGCCTCTACCTCCACGGCCTCTGGAGTTGTCCTTTCCTCTAGAGGCGTTGGAGCCCTGCCGCTGGTACTGGCTGGGGCCGGAACGGGAGGGCTGTTGCCGCGAGCGTTGGCGCTTGTAGAGCTTAGGTTGCGTGGAGGAGGTCTGGCGACGAAAAGACACCTGGTTGTTAACAAACATCAAGGTCTTGAAGGCGACTTCGGACTGCGCCACAGCGGCTTGCTCCTTGAAGACCTCTGGGATCTTCCCAGCGAAGAGGGTCGGCGCGGTGGGGGGAGCCTGAAGAAGAGGTTTCTTAAACTCGGTCTCCCAGGAGCACTGGTCCAGGAACCCAGCCCGTCTGAGGTGCACCGCAGAACCAAAACCGCAACGGACGGTATCAAAGATGTTGCGGAGGGTACGCCGCTGCCACTGGAAGACTGTGGTCTGGTGGTCAAGCCTTGAGGGGTTGTCCAGGTCCAAGTCAGCCAGAAGGGCCTCTGTAGAAGACAGGAGCATGGAGAGGGGTCTGAAGGTCCTGCAGAAAGATGCCTCCATCGCAGCGATCTTGGCGTCCTGCACCTTGTAGGCATGGGCCAGAGGAGAGGCGAGGCGGCCGATGGCGTCGTCCAAAGAGGCGGCCTTGTCGTACCTGCTTAAGGAGTGGACCTGCAGAGGAGCTGCAGGCTTGGAAGACTTGAGTGAGGAAGAGATGGAGAGCTTAGAGAAGTCGTCCTCCAACGAGGCGACACCATCTAGGACGTCCGGGTTGGGCGGAAGCATCACATCCGGGTCCTCACGTACGGTGTGGATGGAGGCAGACTCGCCGGGGGAAGTGCCCTGAGGAAGCCGGTCCGCGATCCACTCGGGGATCAACCGCAGAGTAAGGTAGGTGGCGTTGTCATCCTCCTCCTCGTCGTAGTCGGGGTTAAAGTCTTCCTCTCTGTCCGGGTCTGAAGGGGGAAGCTTCTTCCTGGACGACCTGGGAGTCTTAGGAGGCGTACGTGGAGGCGTAGGGTCCTGGCGCCGAGAACGGTGGGACGACGACGTCTCCTTGGAGGACGAGCGGGAGTGCCTACGCACCGGGCTGCGAGAGCGGGAGGGCGTAGAGGAGCGTATGCGGCGCCGCTGACGGCGAGGAGATTTGCTCCGGGAACGAAGAGGGGACCTGGAGTGTCTGGAGGGACAGCGTCCCCTAGGGGGTGAAGGCGAAGGGCGCCGGCGCTGGCGCTGGTCGGAGCGCTGGTGCTCGATGCGCTGGTCACGATGGCGCTGGTCCTGGCGCTGGTCCTGGCGCTGGGCGTTGCGCTGCTCCTGGCGCTGGTCATTGCGCTGGTCCTGGCGCTGGTCGTTGCGCTGGTCCTGGCGCTGGTCGATGCGCTGGTCGATGCGCTGGTCCTGGCGCTGGTCGTTGCGCTGGTCCTGGCGCTGGTTCTGGCGCTGGTCCTGGCGGTGGTAAGAACGCTGATCCTGGCGCTGGTCCTGAAGCTGGTCTGAAAGAGGTGGGAGACGAGCAGCCAAGGCCTTGTCCAGCATGGAGAGGACGGCTTGTTCCAGGCCCAGAGGGACGGCATCAGAAGGAGGAGGCGTAGGGTTCCTGGGAGGCGTAGGATCCCTGGGAGGCGTAGGGTCCCTCGGGGGTGTAGGATCCCTGGGAGGCGTGGGAGCTCGTGGGGGATCCTGCACAGGAGGTGGAGGCGTCAGCGAGTGGCGAGGGGAGGTGGACGACATCGAGGTGCGGCGGAGGCGCTGAAGAAAACGCTTCCGGCTAGCAGCCGCGAAGAGCAGGAAGTCCGAGGGTGAGAGAGGACGGCACTCGTCACACCGAGAGGCGATGGAACACGTCCAAGGGAGACAGTCTGGACAGCGAGCGTGAGGGTCTCTGGCTGACTTAGCAGAGGGGCACGCACTGCAGATCACTCTGGGCATAAATCACTGCAAAGGCAAGCAAAACAATGCCAAGAGGGTAATACATAAGCAAGCAGAAAAAAGAAATTTTTTTTTTTTTTTTTTGATTTTAAAATAATCCCCCGGAGGGGAATAAATTAAAGCAGAAGCTTGCATGAAAAAGAGGAGATAACAATGCAAAAATAAATAAAAAAGTTTCATTGGAGAAAGAATTTATTTTTAGATTTGATTGTGTATCCTTAAGAGATGAGAAAATTTTTATATATAGATATTATATAAAAATTAGCAGGTACATGCATTTAAAACACAAACCCCCGAGGGGAGTAGGTTAGAGGGGAACATGCAAGAGGTAAAGAAACAACAACAAAAATAGAAAAAAA
Organism: Steromphala cineraria; assembly: GCA_916613615.1. Lineage (NCBI taxonomy): Eukaryota > Metazoa > Mollusca > Gastropoda > Trochida > Trochidae > Steromphala > Steromphala cineraria. Next base: position 1,838,055 of record OU744729.1, read on the forward strand.
TTTATAGAAAATTTTTTTTTTATAAGATTTGGTTGTGTAGCTTTAAGAGAATTACATAGAATTATGTAAGAAAGTTTATATATAAATGCCAAGATATTATATATAGAATGAGGGAATTTACGAATTAATTATAATAGGAATTATAATTAAAAAAGCGTAAAGAGAAAAAACCAAGGGTTTCCTTAAATATCCCAAGTTGTAACGAACCGCATTTGGTGCAGTGAAAAAAGCGTACGTGCCAAACTGCACGTAGGCCAGGGGAAAACACCAGAGGTGTGAAAGTCGCCCATAACAACAAGCCATGCAAGTTGGGAGAAGGTAATTAACCCAGATTGAAGGCCAGACATCGCAAGAGGGGAGTGGTGCGACGCCATGTTTGTTTTGACCGTGAAAAAGATCGCGAAATTACGCGAGAGATTCAGGTGATAATTAATGATCGGGAAAGATCAAAAGTGCAATAAGGACATTATGGGGCAGCAAAACAACAAGGCAAAGGGTCGAAGGAAGAAAGAACCAAAACCAAACCTTGAATTATGGAAAAGTGTACGAAAACAAAACACGTGTTGACACAACATGTGAGTAGCAAGAAGTGATTTTGGACTACTTTCTTTCCATGGATAGGACAATCCCGCTCGCGCGTAGTGAGCTGGGGCAGCTTACTGGGACTTCTTTCGAAAACTCTCGGGTTATTGTCCATTTCTCATCGAGTACGTGAGTATAGCAACTTATGTTAAGTTGAGGTAGGATTAAAATAATGTTAATTACTTCTAATTGTACAGAGTAACATATACAATTTAGCGAGAGGGGATAGCAACAAGAATTAATCTAGGTATCTTAGTTATAGTAATCACAAACATTTGAAAGAGAAAAAAATTGTAGCCTTGAATACAAATAAACCATACGTGGAAAAAACAATCTCAGAATATTCCTGGACTTAAAGGTACAACCTCAATGAAAACAGTATTCCTTGAATGCTGTAAATTTCATTTGATTCATGGTGCGCCAAACGGAAATCAGACTTCCTTAAATGCAAATATGAGGTGTTAAAGTTAATTTCACAGAGATTGTCTTGAAATAGTTTGTCAAACTGAATCGCACCTTTTTTGCCTTTTCCTCGTACTTGGGCATCTCGTCTAATGATTTAGGGAGTTGTTTCTCCCTGACTGGTCTGAAACCAAAATGTCTCAGTTAAAACAAGGACGTCAAGAATACACACAACCTACAAAAAAGATCTCGTTCATTTTGTGAATCTAAAACAAACATTTGCAGCCATCACCACTAGCCAAGAAGTAGTCTTTTAAATGATCTTTATTTAACAAACAACCAAACAAAACATGCTTTCTTTCCCACCTAATTGCAAGTTACTAGTCTATCATTCATTGTTTTTCATTTCACTCCGATGTATATTGAATGAAAGGACTTTTCTCTATATATTCACAAAAATCTGTTTCATGAAAAAAAAAAAGTCATTGCAATTATTTGAATGTCAACATTATTTACTCCTATCATTAATGAATTTCTTAAAACTATTATGCATTTTCAATCTTCTTAAATCAAAAACTAAATCTGTTTCAGTTTTCCCTTCACAAATATCACAGATCAAAAGTGCAATAACAGTTTTTGGAGAGAACTATTGTATTTTCCATTATTTCTGAGTTATGCCATGTCTGATCCAGTTCTACAAGCTATACATGAGGAACTTATCGCTGCTTCATGTAGCTATATACGTGGTACTTATCGAAGCACACAAACTTTTTATCTGAGCCAGACTCCCTTTGGCCTCTTCCCCTGCCACGCCCCCTGTCTGAGTAACCGAGTCCTGTCAAGAGAACAACAGCTTTCTGAGTTCTTTACTTACGATATTAGTTCCAAAACACAAATGAAAAAAAATGAGTAAAAAAGAGTCAAGTATGGTTAGTGATCTAAAAGCTTATTGAAAATCTAAGAGAAGGCAGATGTTACTTTTGCTTTTGATACTTTTTATCCTGATTTGTTTTGCTAGATGAACAATGTATAAAGAAAGATTTAAGTTAACTTTTAAGCAAATAAAATCTTTATTCCAGTTTATAAAGATATCTACAAAACAAAATTTAAAAAAGAGAAATAACAAATTTTAAATACTGATAAAAATGATTTTTTTAATGTATGTCCCAGGTATTTTGCTTTTTGAAAAGACTAAACAATTAGGTTTTAATTGCAGGATTTATCATGTAAGTTTGAAGATGTGTATCAAATAACAGGTTCGTTCAGAAAGAGAATCAAAATGATTAGCATTAAGGGTTATTTAAGAACTTTGTGAATTGCTTTCTAATCTCGGACATAAAAAATCTTTGAGCCAAGGATATCTAATACTTTCATCCATAAATTTAAATGTAGATCAAGCCAGAACGATAAGAAACCCATACACAATTTTTATTGTACAGCCATTCATTCAGGCCAGGTAAGCTGAAAATTGGCTTGAAGGAATAAACATTGCAATAGAATATTTTCTATCAAAAAAATATTCATGGGATCAATAAAGCTTCACAAGTCATCAGTCGCTGTGTAAGTGATGTATGGTCATTTTATGTCTCGTCAATTTCAAGACCATTTTCTTCTTGTAGCAAAGTCAAAAGATTAGTTAAAAATATATGAATGGGTAAAGAAATTAAAGCAACATCTATCTGCGGTAATTAAACCAAATGTTTTCATTTTGGTCCTATTTGGAGTTACTGAGTTTAGTAGATCAATCTAAATTACAATCATATTCGCAACATTTTAGGGTCCATTTGATAAGTGATAGTAAAAAAGAAATTAAATCATGATATTTCTCCAGTCATGGCCAAAAGCAAGTCATTATCTGAGAAAGTACCATAGACTTTCATGCTGTTGTTGCAAGGATTATTTTCATAAAACAAGAGAATTACGAGATTCAATAAGTTGATGAAACAGTTACCAGTGTTATTTGAGGTCATGTTTGGCAACCAAAAACCCTTCTAGTTATTTCATTCCAAGGCAACCATAAACAAACATACAACTAAATAAACAAATAAACAAATAAAGATGAAGTATAAACCTAGGAAATGTCAGCCGTGTTTAGAGAACTAAAACTGTGACAATTTCCTACCTCTGTTGTCCTGGCCAGGGTGACGCGGGCCGTCCTGATTCCCAGTACCTTCAGACCTGTGCTCAGGTTTGCCCCTACTCCATGCATTTGACGCAGTGGACTGTCAGAGAATTATAATTCTTTATGACTCTAACTATTTAGTATGTCAGACCTACAGGGCTCAAGACAGTCTTCTCAAGCACATGTACAATTATGATATCATGAATTATTTAACAATATTTATCTGCTGTTTCTTCACACTACTGAAACATAACAAGCACTTGCTTTTGATCCCTCCCTGATTAGTTTAACAGAGATTTCTGTAATAGAGCCAATGAGAATCATATTGAACTTCAGAGTACTGGGGTTTGTACTTGTTAGCTGGAGAATGTATCTGGAGCCCTGTGGCTAACTAAATCTTAAAATGCAGTGACTTCACTCTTGACTCTTTAGCCATAACCAGATATAATTATCACAACCATTCATTAAATTTAATGATCTGAAATAGAGCTTCTTGCTGTGCATCTCATTCTTTTTAAATAATAAACTAAAGCAGTGATCATTTGGGTCTTATGGTTTAGACAGTCTGTTCAGGCCCAGTCTAAGTAAACCTAGCCTCAATATTATCCGTTTCACTCTTATACTGAGTCTAGCAAGGCCTTGTAGAGGGTCGCATCAGCCGACCTTTCAGTGACCAATGACCCTCCAACGTTATACGTGCGAAGGCAAACTATTGTGGCTTGGTAAGATGAGTTCTGACTGGTCAATTCCATTCGTGGACTGACACGACCCTCTACTAGACCTCCTGTAGAATAAGAGTGAAACGGATAATATTGAGGCTCGGTTTACTTAAGACTGGTTCAGGCCTGATGAGGCAAAAATATCAGATGGAGTCCCGAACAGGGAAGCCTTCAACGTGGGTTAAGCTTAACAAATGATGAATAGCAATAATTTGAATAATTGCAATTGAACATGGTTTAGTAATGAACAATTCTATCCAAATGTGCAGAAATTAGCATTAACTTGACTCAATAACTTCATTACCCACAACCATACATTCAGTGCATCATCATATAATTATGTAAAAGAGCAAAGTTCAAACCATGGCACATTCAAGGTGAAACTCTTGATCATTCATGTCAAAGTATTGTTATTCAAAATATCAAACAAAAGTCAGACATTCCATCAGCTTTTTGAATTTCCCTAATGTCAAATTGTTATCATCATTTCATATCCATAAAACTGAATAGTCTATTTGTGTTGACAAATACAAAACAAAATCCAAGTCGGATATCACCTCAGCCAAACTAAAATTCTCTTAACAAGCCAGTTAATTAAAACTAAATCCAAAACTATTGTTCAATAAATCTTCAAGTAAGACTGAAGCTACCATTAGCAACTATCACTCACATTGGCAGGTGGTGACCGCGGTTCCGACGACTGGGAGCCTGGGGAGGAGCCTGCGGAGGGTCGCTTCGACCAAGCGTTTTCCTTCGGAGGAGGAGCATCAACCAGCTTGGGAGACGACTCTTCCTTCTTTGGAGACATGGGCTGTTTGGGGTCCTGTTCCTTATCGTCATTGAACACGTCCGAGTGATTGGAGAGCTCGCTGTCTCGTCGTGATCGCTGGGTCGTTACTGGAGGGGGTCCTGTCACAGGTAACATTATATCATTTCTTTTCTTTTTTTTGGTACATCCACATCTTAATCAAGTTACAGGGTTCGAAATTAGCACTAGCCCGGTAGCCCATTGCTAGCTAAAAGGATGCTGGGCTAATAAAGTGCAATCATTGGTAGTCCGAAGGACTAGTTGAATTTAAAGAAAAAACAATTATATTGGTGTATTTATCTAGTCAGATTATGTTTGGGCTAGTGCTCACAGAACGCACTAGTCCGAATGGCTAGTACCCCAATAGGTAACTTTGACCCCTGAGTTACCTAGACGATGACATCTTACATAATATTTACATGTGGCAGAATCTGAATACATATAAATAATCGCAGGATATTTCAAGTTTACTTTTTACATTTCATTGAATTCTTTTGAACATTCAGAATGATTCAAAACTGGTCTAGTTAATACTTTCAGTGCTTCAAGGTCAATGATCCTTATCCTAATGCCTCTTAGCTCAAAATGTTTATTACTGAAGGAATCTCCTTCTTGGTTCATTAAACAGCCGATATAGTATTCAGTGGCATGTCTTTAATGCAATCTCTGCAGTGGTTGCAAGAAACATGATAGTCAGATACTAAGGATAGCATTCATCAGGGATTTTCAATCCAATGTGCAAGATGGCCCCTGGCCCCTGCCTTTCCCAATCACTGATTCATACAGTTAAAATGACTAACAGATCCTAAGTTGCAGCCTTTGTAAAACAAGTAGGGACAAAGCAAAATATATTGTCATTTGAGATACAACTAAATAACTTTGGTTTCTTGGCTTGCATCAAATGGTACACTTCAAGTTTCATGCTTGACATGAGAAATAAGGAAAACAATATTAACTTAACTTGTAAATAAATTCCTTTCAAATGTAAAAAGATGACATAATGTGCAAATACAAATCTAACTACTGTTACAAATTCTGCATGTAGATTTTGAAACATAATTTAAAGCAATGACAAGTTGAAAGCACGTTCAAAGCAGCCATGCAGTTAGCTTGATGGGTAAGTATACAACATTGATTTTGGTATTTCAGAGAAAAGAAGAGGATTTAATCTGTTATAAGGATCTTACTTGATAAGAAAGTGCAATAATAAACATGCAAGTACAGTAAACCTTTACTGAATGTTAAACAGATTATTTCTCCATTGTACTGAAGGGTGGTTTCTTGGCCTTGGACAAAAAAAGAGATTTGTAATAGATTGATTGGCGTTTTACGATAATCAAATCGGTCATCCTCTCTTTCTGAATCAGTGCAAATACCCAGTTCCAAAGCCAACTCTTCCCAAAAGGAACAAATTCATGCAGGGCAACGTTGGAGTACAGACACCTAGGTTATCATGGAGGGGTTGAATTAGTAAGCTGTTGGTGAGTTATATCAGGGGACGATGAGGTGGTAGGGTAAATAGGTCAATAGGTCAGGGGTTAATAGGTCAGTAGGTGAATGTTGTCACTCATGGGGGGCGTGTCACAGGTTGTTATAGATTGTTCCAGATCTCCATGGATACGACAGTACACTCTGATACAGATAGACCACTCAAGAAATAAAAGCAAATGAAAAACAGGAAGTACACCAAACAAAAGGGGACCTGTCACATCAACTGTTTGTGTTTTCACTTAAATGTCCTTGATTTCTTCTTATTTATCTAAATCAAATCTTAACCTCATGAGTGGAGCAAAGTTTGACTCTTGCTGGGAAAACAAGTCCAATGGCAATTCGTAATTTACATTGATGATAGTTCTATCAGCTTTCATCTAAATGAACTTGACATGTGAAAAATTGATTTTGTTACTGAAGATAAAATTCATTTTTAAAAAGAGAAATGATTAAAAGGAAGTGTATTCTCCCTTACTCCCTACCTACCCTAAGTGAACATACTGCTGTTTAATAACCTACCAAGTTACTAAAGATTGAGTAGTAACATTGGGGCTGACATTTGTCATAATATCATAATCTTAAGCACAATATCAAAATATAAGTCGGATGGGCGAGACAGTCATGTCAGAGGAATTTTTTAAAAAAAATTTAAAAAGAAAATACCTTTTAAAAAATCCCATTTTAGAATATTTAATGAAACAAGTGAGTGGCAACGGCATCTAAGGAGGGAGAGCAGTCACTTATTTCATACAAAATGACATTAAACGGAACATCATATAGTATTGTGTAAGTGAGTGACAGGTCCCGCGGGGACTGGACTGATGGGCTGGCTAGCGGGTCTCTCTCACAGGTGACTGGAACAAGCTATACCTGGGCGGGCTCCTTTCCCAGAGCTGCTACTAAGTCTTCTCTCACGCTTACTACCTCCATCCGAGCGATCACTGTCCCGTCGAGTCCTGCTGCCTGTCGATCTGTCACAACACGAAAACAAATCAGATGATGATAAATAATTCTCTTAGCATCCTCTATCATGATTGTTGCTCATTGATGCCCAATGCATGAAAGGAACAAAATAGATTTAACACAATTCTTGTTTGAGAGATATCTTGTTTGTTTAAGAGGCTCTCAAATATATAAAGAAGTTAAACATCCATAAAATCTTGTTTTTATTTGCGTTTCCTGTTAACGTACACAACTGGAAAAGCGTGTCTTTCATCAACACTTCATCAAATATGCATATATTAACATTTCAATTTACTAAAAACATCATGACAAATTGAAAATCAATTATTTCCAGAAATAACTCTAGACTCACATTTCTCTTCGATTGTCATAATTCCTATTTTCTTTCTCCTCATCAAATCTGCTGGAAGTCATTTCTCTCTCGCGAGCAAGTCGTTCCTCTATCTCTCGGTCTCTTGCTGACGTATCTACCGGCTTGGCGCCCCCAAAGATGGACGACTTCCTCTCCTCTTTAGCCGCCTCAGACTGATCCACTGGCTTTGATCGGGGCTGCAGCTGTAGTCTGGGCCGCTCTTTTGTCGATTCTGCAGAACACAAAATTGAAGATATATATATAAATACTATCCACCAATGAAAACCTCATGCGACAAGTTTAAAGAGAAAGACAGAGATTGGTTAAGACACCTTTGACACCATTTTCAGAATCTTAAGCTTATGTCTGCACTTATATCCAATGTGGAAATTGGCCAATGGGCCTTGCCGTTTCTAATACCTGCAACCATACAAGAAAACAGGCTCCAAAACATATCTGTTAATGATTTTTGAGGAGTGAAAAGGGTTAAGTAAATTGGAATCTAATGTACGATTGATTTTATAATTGGTGAAATTTTGAAGTCTTGATGTATATGAACTGACATAAAAGTGGACAAAGTAATAAGACTTACCTTGACTAGTTTCTTGACTGCTTGGCCTGTCAGGTCTGGAAGCACAAAAACAAAGCATTGAAACAATCTTTCCAATTATTATTTCACAAGCAAAAGATAATCAAGCTTCTAGTAGGTGAAAACTGTTGCATATATGGTAACATGGAGCCAGAGACAAGAAATTTGGTACTAATCCTTCACAAATTTGAGTATCCAAGCAAAACTGGAAACCTACAGATATTTTGCTACTAGATACTAAATCCTCATTGTCAAAATAGAAATTAACACATGAATTGCAACTACATAACATAATCATGGAAGACAACAAATGTGAACACCTACCCTCTATCACTGGAGTATCTGCTGCCTCCTCCATAACTCCCTCTAGGATCCTCATCCCCCTCCCGGAATCTGCTGCCTCCTCCATAACTCCCTCTGGGATCCTCATCCCCCTCCCGGAATCCACTGCCGAAGCCTCGTCTCCCTCCATCACGATCTGAGAATCCACGGCTGCTACCAAAACGATCACCGTCCCTGTCACCAAATCTGCCTCCACGGTCACCATACCGACCGCCATCACGGTCACCAAACCGCCCTCCATCTCTATCTCCATAGCGACCACCATCCCTGTCACCATAACGATCTCTGCCGAAGCTTCCTCCATCTCTGCCGAAGCTTCCTCCATCTCGCCCACCAAAGCGGCCACCACCGTCTCTATCGAAGCCTCGGTCTCTGTCTCCGAATCTGCCCCCATCGCGACCACCAAAACCACGGTCTCTGTCACCAAACCGGTCTCCTCCACGATCTGCAGATGTAAATGTTTACAATCATTTCCTTAGAAATTTTTTAAATGTACAGTAGAACACCGATATAACAAACTCCAAGGGAACAAAGAATTTAGTTTGCTATATCCGGTGTTCGCTACTCGCGTTTGGCCGCCATGCATAGGGCTTTTGACAGGACTTTAAACTTCACTATATCTGAATGTTTGCTATATCCAAGTTCGCTATATCCGTGTTCCACTGTAATTGTAATTTTCATAACACTCACATTTAAAATAAAGTTTCCAATGTAACAGTTATTCCTAGAACACATGCATCAATCAATCGTTTAGTTCAGAGGACTACAAAGTCTTCAACAACTACAGACCATTATCAGGGGCAGGGTCACGTCTTCGCCAGTCAGTGTCAGTACGATCAGGCTCATCAGATCGACGATAGTCAGAGCGGTTTTGGTTTCCATCTATCAAAAGAAAAATACCACTAAAGAGTAAGCATGACCGACACAACAAATATTGCTTTGTACACAAATTTAATATTTGCTTAATCCTCACATTTTGCCATCCACATCAATAAAAACTTCCTCAATATCTTCAACAATTATGTGAATTTAATCTAATTTTGTAAATGAAATAAACAAAGCTACAACTTTACATCAAAACACACTTTTCCTATGAGAGTATAAAAACAAAACTGAAAATACGAATGAAAAACCTACGGTTTTCAAGCTTAAATTCCTTAATTTTAAAATGTGATTAACCAAGAAACAAGAAAGTAAGATAATTTCACTATGATGATAAGAGTGAAATATATTTCTTACCTTGCTGATTCTGACCAGCCAAATCCACTCTGATTTTGCGCCCAGAGAAAATCTAAATCAAAACAAAAATTACTCATCAAGTAGAAAATTTATTGACAGTACTGTTTATTGCAACAATGAATTTCACATACAATTAGAATAACATCAAATTTGATGATCCTATCTGTAACAGTTTCTGAGAAAAATTGGCTCCTTTTAAGACACCTCGAACAGAGTCCCAAAAAAACGTAACAAGGGCAATAACTCCGGAAAAAATATTTGCGCGGTTCTGATTTTCAAACTCCATCAAGGTATTGATACCCTGAAGGCACACATCAAATTTGATGATCCTATCTGTAACAGTTTCTGAGAAAAATTGGCTCCTTTTAAGACACCTCGAACAGAGTCCCAAAAAAACGTAACAAGGGCAATAACTCCGGAAAAAATATTTGCGTGGTTCTGATTTTCAAACTCCATCAAGGTATTGATACCCTGAAGGCACACACAAAATTTGATAATCCTACCTTTAATTGTTTCTGAGAAAAATTGGCTCCTTTAACTCTGACGGACGGACGGACGGACGGACGCACAGAGCTCAAACCTATATCCCCCTTCCACTTCGTGGCGGGGGATAATATTACAATGACATCAATGTTTTTTATAAATTAAATGTCTTAAATAGCTTGAGTACCCTTCTAATTTGAAACATATCCAATCAAAACTAAAATCACAAGATAAATGTTGTCAAACCATTAATACTTACAGAGTCATTCATAGTGAGGGCTTCAATGAGACTCTCACGGTCTTCAAATTCCACATAGCCAAAACCTCTCAACCGTCCCTGGTCTGTTGGTAGTCGTACATTTACCACCTTTAAAAAAAGAAAAAGGAATGATATACCATTTTTGGTGACCTTTTCATACTTATCTAACCAAGAGCACAATCAATATTTCGTGACAATTATGTTCACATATCGCTAAAATATAAAATTGTTAAATTATTTCAACATTACTACTTCATAAAATTAGTTGTGATGTTACTTAAGCATAAGTATCTAAAGGTAAGATAAACAAGATGTGTTTGTGAAACACGAATGCCCCCGGATGCATCCAGGTCGCTGTGTCAAGGTCAAGGTCACAAGGTCAAATGTCATGGTGTCATCTGAAAGGTCTCATCACAAGGGATCCATATGTCAAATATCAAAGACCTAGCTCTGACCAATCAAAAATTATCACCAAGGTTAAAGTTTTTGTGGACAAACGGACAGACGGACGGACAGACGGACAGGTGAAAAACAATATGCCCCCGGAATCTCCGATTCGGGGGCATAAAAATATCTTTAAAGTCAAAGTTACCTTCAGTTTATTGAAGAATTCTTCAATTCTCTCCTCGCTGGCTTCGTAAGGTAGATTTCCAATGAAAGCAGTAAATGGGGGACTACTAGGAATTCTATCAAGGTCTACATCCGGTCCTCGCGCTGCCTTGGGAGCAGTTGGCAGGACAGATCTGTCAAAATGACTCTTTCCTCCGTAGTCAATATCCTGTACATCTGGATAAAACAAAGAGATAGAAAGTTACTTATTGTTCAGGGAGTACAGTGAGTCAGTGACAACTCAAATAAAAATTAATATCAGAAGATACTTTACACAAGGAGTACTATTTTACATTTAAAATTTTTCCACTTCATAACTGTCAGTGTTGTTTCTAGTTCAGTTAGCATAATCAGAGGTATGCAACCCCTTGCATTTGTGAAAATATCCTCTCAAAGTTGTAAGGGACAGTGAGCCAAAATTCATACCCTCTAGGAACAGCATTGCTAATAACTATGCAATTGAATGTTGACCTACCATCAGTATTTTCTTGATTCTCCATCTCTGCTGCCCAATCAAGGGCGCCCTTGGCAGATACATAGCTGGGAGGAGGTCCGCCCTTTTCATCTGCCAGAAAATCAGTCAGGGCAATTGTCTTCCCCTTTGCCTTCTTTTGCTTCTTTTTAGTTGCTGCTAAATAAAATAAACTAAAGTTGTTCAAGAAAGACTGCTGATAACAGTTTTGGTTAATATTTCATGTGTGGTTTGTCTGTTATCATTTTTTTCAATACTTTCCCAAGAAGCCAGGAAGCAAATAACATACACTTGCAATCCACAAAAAAACATTGTATTTACTTCTTTTAGTTCTGCGTACTATGATTTAGAGCTTGCGGTCTGACCTTTCAAACAGTAAACATCCTTCATGTTATTACATTCAATGTCATAGTAAACATACTTAACAACTGTTTTATAAACCAAAGTGATTCTATTGAAGGAAATAAGGTCAAGAGGAAATATGACACAAAACTGCAATTGACAAACAACAAAATTCACAGCTTTTAAATGTAGACTAGATAAAGTATTTCATTTAACTGAGTGTGCATAGATTGTGTGCATTATGTACTATCCTTTAAATGCTGTCAGGCTAATTTCTTAATCCCAAGCTATTAAGTGAACACATTTTATTAACCCTTGGTTCCCTCACCATAAAATGTCAATCTTTAGGGTTAGGGTTGGTAACCCATTAAGTTGTTAATCGTTTAAGCCTTGTTAAGAGCATTGATCCTACTTTCTGTAAATAAGTTGAATCATGACCAGATCATTGCAGACAGTCTACATTAAATATGTGCCCACTTTAAAAAATGGTACTTGATTACATGTTTCCTTCTGATGATCTACATAAGCATATTAATTATTACATAAATGACAATATATTTGTTTTAGATGTTCATAACTTCAAAATGAGCTCATTGTAACGGTAATCATTTATCACTTTAGAATTTATAGCCTTAATGTTTTAGCGGTATGCAAATAACATAAAAAACGCAGAGTTATTTCTCTTCTCTGGTACCAATATGGATGCGATGAAGCACATGGTAGGACCATGGTGTTTACGGAGTTGATAAGATGTATTTCTGAACATTGGATGTGTGTTTGTGAACTTTACGATGATATTACGACAACTTCAGTATCAAAACTACCATAACCATAATTGTGAACGATGAATAATATTACGATGAGAACTAGGAATAAAAGGATGAACTGTCACTCACTGACTTATTACTGTGTTGTGCATGCGATGGAAAGTGGACTTGAAACGAACTTGAGCAATTACTAGTTGCATTAATACCATGGACAATCGAACCTAGCGGACTGCCGCTATAGTAAACACCTACTCTGAATGCAGCTTGTAAATATTAGGACATTTTACGATTCATAATGAGCGATAGAGGTTCAGTGATCAGTGGTTTGTCTGGACATTCGGTGAGGTCACGTGACTCGCGTATGGCAGCTCAAGCGAAGGCAGCGGAGTTACGTGTGCAATTAGAATATGTTGAAAAGGAAGAGAAAACTCGAAGTGAACTTTTGAAACTTGATTTAAAGAAGAAATTAGATATTGAAAATGCAAAATCACAGGTATTTGAACAATTTGAAATGAGTGAAACATTTCTGTATGGAGTTAGCCCAAATAAATTCCCTCCTGCTGTGGATGAAAGGATAGTTGACAAAAATGTGAATTTTGAAGAAGAAAATAAAACTGAATTTGTTAAGAAATACCTTCAGACATTGCCAAATGTTGATACAGAGAATTCTAAGCAGGACAAAATAGTTGATAATGTGCCTTCTGTAGATGATCATCAAACCCCAGGAATTCATATCACACCTATTTCTACAGGCGAAAGACAGACGCAGAAAACAAGTACTTTTATTAGACATCCATTTACTTCAAGTAACCTGAACATAGGTGCAGATGAATTTACACCCAAGTTGACACCAGAGTTTGTTCCTAGAAAATCTGAAATTTCAAATGTAGACTGTGTTTTGGCTGCAGCAGGTGAGATTGCTAATATGACAAAAACATTTGCAGAGAAGTTTAGTTTGAGTAGATTGCCAGTTCCTGAGCCTGGTATTTTCTATGGAAATCCACTGTATTTTCCTTCATGGAAAACTGCTTTTGAAACTCTCATAGAAACTCGTGAAATCCAGCCACAAGAAAAACTCTATTATTTGAAGAAATATGTAGGTGGAAGTGTGCGTGATGATCTTGAAGGATATTTTCTTATGAGGACACCTGAAGCTTATGATGAAGCAAAACAGCTTTTGGAAGATAGATATGGAAATCAAGTTGTCTTAGGTGATGCATTCAGGGACAAATTAGATGGATGGCCGAAAATAAATGGGAAAAATGGGACAGCTCTCAGAAAGTATGCTGATTTTCTGAAGCAATGTTTGATTGCGGCGAGAACTATTCCAAGTTTGAAAGCACTGGACTTTGAGAAAGAGAACCGGATGTTAGTGTCTAAACTTCCTGATAACTTGATTTACCGATGGAGTCGCACTGTCGTGATGTTCAGATCAAGGAAGGTGTATCCTCCATTTGCAGAGTTTGTGAAGTTCGTAACTGACGAAGCTGATGTTGCGTGTGAACCGGTTACAGGTATTCTCGTCATGAAACAGGACAAGGTCAAGGATTCCTTCACACACAGGGATAGGGTTAAAGATACACAGACTGCACATGGAAATAGAAGACCTGCTATTTCCATGTCAACCGAAGTCAAGAAGAAACGATGTTACCTGTGCAACAAAGATCATGAACTTGAACATTGTGATATTTTCCTCAAGAAATCTATTGCAGATAAGAAGCTATTTGCAGTTAGTCGTGGAATCTGTTTCGGGTGTTTAAGATGGGGTCACCTTTCAAAGGACTGTGAGGATAGAATGACTTGTCAAGTATGTTCTCGAAAACACCCAACAGTGTTTCATTTTGACCGTGTGGACAACAAACCTGAGACGAAGCAAGATCGCCACGTTTCAAATTCTCAAACCAAGATGAAATCTGTGAACGGAAAGGTTGCTGTAAGTTTCATGAATGACACGGCTCAGAATAACAAGTGTGCAATGATTGTGCCAGTGTGGTTGTCACATGACGACAATCCGGATTCTGAAATACTGACCTATGCATTACTGGACACCCAGTCTGATACAACCTTTATTCTGAAGAACACATGTGAAAGACTTGGAGTCACTGGACCGAAGGTACAGCTGATGTTATCTACGATGCACGCAGAGGATGAGACAATTGAATGTCAGAAGATAAAGAATCTTACCGTGAGAGGATACAACTCTAACCTGAAGATACCCCTACCTATGTCCTACACCAGAGGAATAATGCCGGTTAATCGTAAGCATATTCCTACACCTGAGAATGTGACACAGTGGACACACCTTGCAAGTATGTCAAATGAGTTGTTGGACTTACAAGACTGTGAAGTAGGCTTGCTGATTGGGTACAACTGTACCAAAGCCCTCACACCCAGGGACGTCATACCTTCAGACGCAGATGGACCATATGCAGTACGAACAGATCTTGGATGGAGTGTGGTGGGTGTCATGGATCCAGACGTTGTGGATGAAGATCCTATTGGAACAAGTCACCGTATACTCACGTATAGGGTACCTGAAGAGTTGTCTCCCAGCTGCGATGTGATGAAGAAATCTGAGCCTCCTAATGAAGTGCTGATATCCTTGCAGACTTCGGTGAAGGAGACATTTATTGCACCATCACAAGTTGTCAAGTTGCTTGAACAAGACTTCATTGAGAATGAGAAGAGTGATAAGGTGATGTCCTATGATGATGCGAAGTTTATGAAAATTGCGAAAACCAGTATCCGTCAAGGCACAGACAAGCATTATGAAATGCCCCTGCCCTTTCGACACCCACAACCGAAGTTGCCCAACAACAAGGTTCAAGCTACTCGACGTTTGGAGCAGCTGACCAGACGTTTTAGGAGAGATACCAAATTCCATGCAGACTATGTCACGTTCATGGACAAGCTTATCCAGAACGGATATGCTGAACCAGCCCCTGAGATAGATGACGGTGAGAGAACGGTTTGGTACATTCCACACCACGGGGTGTACCATCCTCAGAAACCCAACAAAATAAGAGTTGTGTTTGACTGCAGTGCACGCTTTCGTGGTGAATCCCTTAACGACCACCTCTTGCAGGGTCCAGATATGACTAACACACTGATTGGGGTTCTGCACAGATTCCGTCAAGAACGGATAGCAGTGATGTGCGATGTTGAACAGATGTTTTTCCAGTTTCGAGTTGACGAGAATCAAAGAGACTATCTTCGTTTCCTTTGGTTCGATAAGGGTGACTTTAGCTCAGAGCCAATTGAGTATCGGATGAATGTACACTTATTCGGAGCTACCTCTTCGCCTGGATGTTCCAACTATTGCCTGCGACAGTGCGCTGATGACTACGAAGAAGAAGTTGGACACGAGGCTGCTGAATTCTTGAGAAATCACTTCTATGTGGACGATGGGTTGAAGTCAGTGCAAACAGTGAAGGAAGCGGTTGAACTCGTCAGTGCGAGCCAAGAACTTTGTGCGAAGGGTGGCATCAGGCTACACAAATTTGTGTCGAACGCAAAAGAAGTCATGAACTCTCTCCGTCCAGCAGATTGTGCCAACTCTAAGGAGACAGAACTGCTCAAAGGAATGGACCTTGTTGAGAAGCCTTTGGGAATACTATGGTGTGTGGAAACAGACACTCTGTCAATCAGAGTGACTCTACAGGACTCTCCTTTGACACGCAGAGGCGTGTTGTCAACAGTCAGTTCTGTGTACGATCCTCTAGGGTTTATAGCTCCAGTGATCATGGTTGGAAAGTCTATTCTGCAAACGATGTGCCGAGATAATGCCGACTGGGATGACCCTGTTCCAGATACCCTACGACCCCAGTGGGAGAAGTGGCGAACTGAAATTTTGGAGTTGACAAGCGTCAAGGTAGACCGATGCTTCAAACCACAGGACTTTGGGAAGGTGGAAAGAGTGGAGTTTCACCATTTCTCGGACGCTAGCAATCTGGGATACGGTCAGTGTTCTTACATTAGACTGATTGACAGTGATGGGAAAATACATGTTTCATTACTGATGGGAAAATCGAGAGTCGCTCCACTAAAACAGGTTACCATACCTCGCTTGGAACTCACTGCTGCGCTTGTGTCAGTCAGAATTAGTACTTTGTTATCCAGAGAACTTGAATATGAAGATGTGAAGCATGTGTACTGGACAGATAGCAAAGTAGTTATTGGCTACATAAACAACGACTCAAAGCGATTCCACGTCTTTGTAGCTAATCGAGTATCACAGATCCGAGAGAAGACTGACCCAACGCAGTGGAGATACATCGAGACTGAGAAGAACCCAGCAGATGACGCTTCTCGAGGTCTCACACCTCACAACTTGATATACAAATCAGATTGGCTGAAGGGACCACTCTTCCTGTGGAACAAGGAATTACCTGAACAGCACACAGATTCAGACAGTGTGAAGTTGAGCGCAGATGACCCTGAGGTGAAATGTGTTAAAGGCACAGTGATGAAGACGATGGCAACAGAATCAACTGAACCAGATATCGTTGACCGATTCTCACGCTTCTCGGATTGGTTCAGGTTAAAACGTGTTGTTGCTATGTGCCTGAAACTGAAGCGAAAGTTGAGACGAGATGTCAAAGTGAAACGTGGTGACATTTGTGAAACTGATGAAACTGTTGGACCATGCACTTTTGTGACTGTTAACGACATGTTGGAAGCCGAAAATGAGATTGTGAAATTGTCTCAACAGAAAGTCTATGGAGAGGAGATCAAGCTGTTGCAGTCTCTGAAAGACGATCCACACTCATCCAGAGAATTGAAGAAGACAAGCTCACTCTCTCGCCTCGACCCATTCTTGGATAACTGCGGTGTGTTACGTGTAGGGGGTAGAATCAGGCAGTCCTCTGTCACGTGTAATGAGAAACATCCAGTGATACTACCGAAGGGTCAACATGGGAGCAAACTAGTTATTCGTCATTTTCATGAGAAAACCTGTCACCAAGGTCGAGGAATGACTATAAATGAACTCAGATCAAGTGGTTTTTGGATTGTAGGCTGTAGCTCTGCAGTTTCATCATACATATACAAATGTGTGAAGTGTAGGAAACTTAGAAGTCAGGTGCAGCAGCAAAGGATGGCAGACCTACCGTCCGAACGAGTGAATGAGTCTCCGCCATTCACATATTGTGGTGTAGACTGTTTCGGACCCTTCTTGGTGAAAGAAGGGAGGAAGACTCAAAAACGCTATGGTGTGTTGTTTACCTGTTTAGCCTGCCGTGCTATTCATGTAGAAGTTGCCTCGTCACTTTCGACAGATTCATTCATTAACGCTCTGAGGCGGTTCCAGGCAATTAGGGGACCTGTGCGAGAATTGCGATGTGATAGAGGCACAAACTTTGTTGGCGCGATGAATGAACTGAAGGACTGTTTAGAGGCTGATGTGTTAAGAGACTACCTCTTGAAATCTAATTGTGACGTAGTGAACTTTAACATGAATGTTCCTGGCGCCAGCCACATGGGTGGTGTTTGGGAAAGGCAAATACGATCTGTGCGCTCAGTGCTTAATTCTCTGATGGAGCAAGCTAGCACTCAGTTGAACGATGAATCTCTGAGAACCTTAATGTTGGAGGCAACAGCGATCGTGAATAGTCGTCCACTATCAACAGAGACTCTAAATGATCCAACGTCGTTGGAACCCCTGACGGCAAATCACTTGCTGACTATGAAGACTCAGATTTTACTGCCGCCTCCTGGACATTTTCAGAAAGCTGACCTGTTTGCATGTAAGCAGTGGCGTAGAGTGCAGTATTACGCTAATGAGTTTTGGTCTAGGTGGAAGAAGGAGTTTCTTCAAAACATGCAGCCACGACAGAGATGGACACGACATTCCAGAGATGTGCGTGTTGGTGACATTATGATTATCAAGAATGACAATGTACCTAGAAACCTGTGGCAGCTCGGTAGAGTTGTTGAAACTTTTCCGAGTCGGGATGGACATGTTCGGAAGGTAAAACTTCAGATCGGAGATCAAGGACTTGACTCTAAGGGAAGACGAAAATCTTCCACGAGCTTTCTGGAACGGCCTGTCCAGAAGCTAGTACTTCTCCTTGAACATGAAGAATGACTTGGAACTTTAGAACTGATGACTTGATATTATTTGAGTGAACTTTGTGTAATATGGACAAAATCAAAGTTTGAATTGTTTGACTTGAAGTCATGTTGACATATTTTGAAGTGTCATAAGATATATTCATTAAGTTCTATTTTATCTGCGTTTTGACTTGTTTGTGTAAAGACGAAAGTCTGTTTATTTGGAGTTAATAATTTTTGAAGTAGTTTACTTTGTTAACAAGTAATTTGTGAGAAAGTGTTAAATCGCTTATTAGTGTTAATTGCCAGAAAGTTGATTTGTGATTGAAATGTATTTGCGACGACGATGATGATGATGATGGTGGATGGTAGTTGGTGCTGGTGAGAATGATGTTCTAGTCAAAGATTTAGCTTTCCTTATGTAAAATTAGTATTTTCTAATTTTGAGGGGGAGTGTAACGGTAATCATTTATCACTTTAGAATTTATAGCCTTAATGTTTTAGCGGTATGCAAATAACATAAAAAACGCAGAGTTATTTCTCTTCTCTGGTACCAATATGGATGCGATGAAGCACATGGTAGGACCATGGTGTTTACGGAGTTGATAAGATGTATTTCTGAACATTGGATGTGTGTTTGTGAACTTTACGATGATATTACGACAACTTCAGTATCAAAACTACCATAACCATAATTGTGAACGATGAATAATATTACGATGAGAACTAGGAATAAAAGGATGAACTGTCACTCACTGACTTATTACTGTGTTGTGCATGCGATGGAAAGTGGACTTGAAACGAACTTGAGCAATTACTAGTTGCATTAATACCATGGACAATCGAACCTAGCGGACTGCCGCTATACTCATGATTAATTATTTGACAGCAGAGGGACTGTTAGCAGAAGATTTTACGTCTCTTAACCTAGTTAACTAAATGGCAGAAACTTTGGTTGATTTGGATAATGTTGTGTTAAAATAAACCTTTGGCGCAAAGCCATAGCATGTGCTTACACGATACTTGGCCTAATGTACCGTATGTGTGAGTTGGCGTTATGAACCTATTTAAAAGGATGGCTTAGGCATGTGATCGAATCATGGTTTCGTTTGCCAGATCTTTGGGTCACTAATCTTTGATTTATTGTTTTATTAACATATGATGTTCGATATTTAAAGTCAGGGCACCTTCCATGTGCCAACTAAAACCATGCTGCCCACTCACCTGACGTCGCCATCTTGGACTGTAATGATTCGCAGCAAAGGTGCGCGCCTTACATTTGCGCATCAAGCAAAAAGTTACAGTTAAATTTAATTGATTATTTTTAATTCAGGAATTAGTTAAGATGATTTGCATTTTAAAACTTTAACTTTTGATTTTTAATTGAAACTCAGACAAAAGTCGTGTAAACATTTTATGCAGCCCTAACTTTGCCTCGTTTTCAGAAAAGCATCGCATCCGTCCACAAAACTTGTTTGTGATTGTAATTTAATTTTCCTGATCGTTTTTGCATTGTTTTATTGGTGGCATTGGCATTATTGGGATTGTCCAAATATGGTATATAACAAATTTATGCAAATCCTCTTTAACCGTGTTGACTTTTAAACCTTTTTGTTACATTACACTGCAAACATAGTGCAGTAATGATATTCTGTTATATTTGCTGGGTGTGTTCTTCAGTCCTAAGCTTTTCCCCACCTCTTGTTATGTTGCAAAACAGTTCCTTTTGATCAAAGCAATTAAAATTTTATATCCTCACAAAAGTGACAACAATTTTACAGAACAACCCTGACTAGGGCTGCACACAACTACCTCAATTTTGGTTCAATAATCAATATCTACCCATGCGATTGATTATTTTTATTGTCAAGTAGTCGGTTTTCGGACAGACTTGGTTTTCGGACAGTTGACACTCATGTAGATTCTCGCGCTTTTTTTTAGAGCTATTATGTCATCAATGCTTGTGAGGGTAGAGTAATGTTTCCCATTGAAACTTTGAACTAAAATATTCATTTTATTATATACAATGTAAAAAATATAATCAACAAGCTGATCTTGCTTAAAAGATTTATTATTCACGGAATATTTATACTGCTGATTGATAGTAAATACAATATTTTCAGCCACCAAAAAGCATTTTTTATTTGCTAACATTTCTTTGCAACAATGGGATATTGACATCAAATTGACATCAATAATTCTGATCACTCTGTCACATCACAATGAGGTTTTGAATATCACACAACAATCACTTACATAAAATGATGACATATGCCTAATTGAATTTGTTCCAGACAAAATACATTCCATTAATATGTTAACATTGCATTTAAAAAACAAATTTTTGACTAAAATGTCCATTTCTGACAATTAACTACGCACAATTGACAAAAAAAACCAACTTATTTTGATGAACAAGTGGACAAGTGACATGTGGGACACAACATATTATTAACTGAATCCCCGACGTCACTTAGGATAGCCCATTGTGTATCGACCAATGAGGTGTCCGAAAAAGTCTGTTCGCTTGAAGCCGGGATTCCCGCACCTGTCGCTGAACGAACCAATATAGTGTCATTGCAACTCGTTCTCAAGAGTTTTTCTAAAAGTTTGATAAGATAAAACTCAAATATTCAAGTATTTGATGTTTGTTAAAGGATTTTTAGACTGATTTTATATTGACAGTCATTATCTACGTCTCAAACCTCCGAAAACCTATCACTCAAGGTTAATTTAAAAACCTAAAAACTGTGTTGCTGTTGCTGAAATAAGATGTCTCTAAGGGAGATAAATCTAATGTAGTTTCATTACCATTATATAAGGGGAAAATTGTGTTTTCGTTTATTAGAAAATAGTAAGGAATAGTAAAAACAAATATTTTCATCAATTTTTCATTTCCTCATTGATACAAATCTGTCAATTAATCATCTGGTAAAGTGTAAGTTGTTGCTATTCACATTTTGATTGTGAATTGATTCGCAATAACAAAATGGATGACCGTTTGTATTGCGTGTACTGTTGTCTTTGTACTTCCCTCTCTTTTAGCCTATGTTAAATGTTTACTTTAAAAGTCTATATTAGTATGTCAACACACGTAGACCTCAATAACTGCAACACAAGGAGCAGGCAATATTTGCAGTAACATTTGAAAAAATCAGAGACATAACTTGAGAAAACATATGAAATGAATAATCAACCACGTCTTGAACAGTCTAATTACACAGGGATTGGGAAGGGCAGGGTTAATGAAAATATGGCCCATTAAAATTTTTAAGTTTACAACTGATATCCCTTTTTTGAAATTCAGAAAATTACTAAAAGCCAAAAAAATGGCACATTGTCAAAATGTCTTTCCCAATGCCAGGCATTGCCTGCATTCAGTTTGTCAAAAATTATGTTATAAGTAATTTCTTTGTTAAGAAAATTAACAAGTACATCTTGATCATGTGATTTGTCTTGTTTGCAGTCTGCACTTGGAGTGAATGAACATCACCAAAACCAGGTGATAAATTACATTCGATTTGCGCGGTATCAACGAGGGAAACGGTTGAGAGCTGTTGATGCTTGCTTTGATGAGCTAAAAGATAGTAGGTAAGTTTCCAACGTCAGTGGGCAAGGTTTGTAGAGACTTTGATCTGATGAATTTAGTATATTTACTGGGTACCCTGAGTACCCGCACGAGGGAGTGGCAGATGGTATTTTTGAAAACCTGGTTTTCTATCTGTCACTGAGCCAAAACCAATCTGTAAGGTTTGTAGAGGTATTAAAGGATGCAGAGACGAAGTTCTGAATGTAACTCTGAGCTGTTTGCCTACATTTGAAAACATTCAGTATTGTTTTTATGAATCAAATTATACAATATTCACTGACAAGTTCACCCCTATTCAGCCACTGAATGCAGTGCAGTACTGCTAACTGTTGTGATGAGTCAAATTCAACGGACATCTAAAATGTATATATTATTATAAGACTGGTATTTAGCAATGGAGATGTAGAGAGACAGAGTTCTAAATCATTTAACCGAGGATACCTTTGTCTATCATTATCTTAGACTATATACTTTGAACTACAGCATTCTATTTGTTTCAGACTAACTGATGGCACATTCACGGTGGATGAGATCATAGACATGTTGGACGGCTTGTTGACTGTAGTGAGGAGCGAGGTTGAGTCTGAGCTGTTGAATACGGCCCACACCAACGTACTCATGATGAGACAGATGTTCATCCAGTCGGAGAAATGGCACCTCAAGCTGCAGGCTGATATCTCAGAATTAGAAAACAGGTATGTTCACGCTATTTCTAAAAAGTAAATTTCAGTGTAGGTCGGATACAGATGACAACATCTCATTTATGATAAACTCTTTTGTTGCTATAAATACAAATAGCGTAATTAAAATTAAATTTAAGGTTTAGAAGGATCTATACCAGATGTAGTTTTAGAGAAAAGATAGAAGTATTTAAGATTTAACAAAATGTTCATGACATTAGTTTTAAAACATGACAGAGTGATAAAAGCTATATAAGATGTCTATAATAATTATGTGCATAAAACTAAAGTTGGTTGCTGTGATGCAGTGAATTTTATTTTTATATTTTGCATTTTTTCACATTAGGAATGGAGGGACACTCTTACTTTAGTTTTCTCAAAGAGTTGAAGTAAAATACCATTTATTTACCGGTAGATCTCTTCCAAAGATTATATATCAATTTTCAATTTTTTTTTTTTTTTTTTTTTTTTTTTAATATTTCAATAGAAAGGCCATTGGCCCATGTGTAATTCACATTCATTACAAACATTTTACATGGCATATGGATTTACATTTCAAGATGTATTTTACGCTGTAAAAGAGATTGTTTAACCAACATTAATACATTGCACCAACATATATGTGACTTACAACAGAGTGTGATAACGTGAATCTTGCAGAGACCTCCTGGAACAGATAAAGGAGTTTGAAGAGAGAGAGTTCGCAGGTACCAAGAGAGACACTGAATTCACTCCCAGTAAGCTCGCACCAATGAATGAAACAGGAGGGACAGCACTTCTACATATGGTAAACCAAATCGTTTGAAATCACATCACCTACATACTTTATTTTAGAATTGAAAAGCCAGTGGCCCCAACTTGAACATTCTTTTCCAGAAGCACAAGGCATAGAATTGTGAAATGTTGTATAGAGACTCTTTAGGTAATGAGGATTCTAATGAAACGGATCATTTGGTGACCTTGTGGTGCCTACATAGGGAGGAAACCACATTGGCCACACCCTAAAGCAAAATCTAATATAAAGCCTGATGAGCTATATTTTACTCTTTTTCATTTACTGAAGACTATGATGAATTGATTATCTTAGTGCAAAATCTTTTTATTTAATACTCTATTATTAAATATTCCAATCTATTGATACTATCATGTCTTTTTATTTGCAGAAAATAGAAGAAATAGAAGAGATCAATGAGAAATTACAACGAAAACTGCAACTATATGAAGCTCAGGTACTGAATAGTTATTACAAGTAACAGTCAAGTAATTTTGAAATCATTGTTTCAGAAATCTTTAGATTTATGGATCTTATTTTTTTAGTTATATTAATAGTGAAACATTTATGTAAACCTTTTGATGGGCTATAAATCAATTAATAAGTTATTAATAATTAATAATCGTAATAAGTTTCGTTTCTAATCTTTTTTATTTGAATAAATGTGTATTAATTCAAAATTGTAGATGAGTGATGAACAGAAGAGACGACTGCAGATGTCTGGAGACTTGGACAGGGCTAATGCAGAGATGGGCAGCCTTCGAGGACGTTCTGTAGGTGTAACTACTTAATTACAGTAATGGAAAGCAGGTTTTTAGTTCCGAAAAAATGAAATTGGAATGACCATTTACCACTTTATTAATTGTCTCCCGCCGGAACGGGGGACATTGTATTCAGCAGAGTCAGTACATATATCTGTCCGTACGTCCGTATTTTTATTTACGCGATAACTAATGAACCAAACGTCTTCAAATTTGGTCAAAGCCTACATTGGGGTATTACACAGACACTCGTCACTTTGGGTGACCGTGACCCTATTTTCAAGGTCACCATGGCACTTTATCAACTTTTGAAACATCTTATATCTTATGAACTATTGCACCAAATAACGTCTTCATATTTGGTCACAGTCTACATTGGGGGATTACGCAATCACAAGTCACTTTTGGGGAACTTAACCTAGTTTCAATGTCATTTTGGTCACTTTGGCTACTTTTGCAATTCTTGTTAATTTGATATCTCATGAACCTCATATCTCAATGTCTTCAAATTTGGTCAAAGCCTGCATTGAGGGATTATGCAAACACCAGTCAGTTTGGATGACCTTGACTCCTTTTTTAAGGACCACGAGTGGTTGGATATGCGCGCTATATAAATATCCATATAAAAAAAAAAGGTCATCACGGAACTTTGTCGACTTTTGAAATCTTGTTAACGCCACATCTCTTGAACCATTGCACTCAAATTGAATGTCAATGGGAATATTGCATTTGCTAAATATTGTGACAATTATTTTGAAATATCTCAACAGCTTGGGACATTGCCATGTAAGGGGCAACCACTTGTTTTTAAAATAATTTCAATTTGATTTTTCATTATTTAAATATAGATTCCTGTAAATGGCCACTTGGGATATATAGTGTTTACTTGATTGCAGGGAGGAGCAGACAGTGACGACATGAGAAGGAGGATGGCTGATCTTGAGACTGAGCTGGACTCCGTGAGTTGGATTCAAACATTTCAATAGGAGATCTCCTTCTAGTGACCTCAATTATGTGTCACCTTTCATTCATTTTCAATTAGAAACTGTGAAATATAGAAGTAAACATGTAAACATTGTAGCTTTTGGAAAAAAAATTATATTAGATTATTATATATGGAAATGCATAACCTATTGTATTGCATTGAATCAATTGGATACTTCACTCACTTGTTATTTTACTGAGTTGAAATAGATAGAAATTAAAATGAACCATACTAAATTTTTTAATAGAAAAAATTATATTAGAAAAGTGTAAGTTTGTGATGCCAATGTTATGACATGTAAAAAATAATAAAGTGTATATAGCTGAACAAGATAAAAATTATATGAGAAACATTTAGTTTGTAATGCACATATTATAACAACATGAGGAATAATTATAAATTAACCTATATTCTGTGGTGTAGACCAAGAGGAGAGGACAGGAAGCTGACGCCGGCAAGGAGAAGGACCTGGCCGGCACCAAGCACGAGCTGCTCAGGATCAGGGAGATGCTCGAAATGGCTGAGAAGGTATGTTACCCAGTTGGGGCAGGCTCCAGTGATTGGGAAAGGCAGAGGCCATGGGCCATTTTGCACATTGGATGAAAAAATGGCCCATTAAAATTTATAATTTTACTATTGACATAAGGGAAATGGCCCATTTAGAATTCAGAAAATTACAAAAAAGCCTGAAATTGGCCAATTGTCAAAGCTATCTTTCCCAATCACTTGGCAGCGTTTGAATTTTGTTGTGGGATGCATTCTTTTATCTCTTATCGTTTGTTGTTTCAAAAGGTTTTCAACTTTCACTATAAGCGAAGATAAGATAATGGCTTTATTAATCCAAAGGGACATTTGTTGCACATCTCATACAGTTCTCCATAGAAGAACAATAACAAAGAAAAAACAGGTATAAGCAGTGTATAAAATAGATTTGAAACCTAGCCTGTCCTGAAAATTAGTTGGTCAATTCCTAAGGGGAAAATAAAGAAAAAACTTGAAAAGTTTCCAGTCCTAACCAAAAAGTAACCAGTCCTGGCAAAAAGTAGCCAGTCAAGGACTGGCGGACGGGCTATATTTTAAACACTGGTATAAGATATATTTATTACTCTTTTCCTTCTTCATCTCTTAGTTGTAGCCTTGCTGCATCAGGCAAGAGTTTGTGGTTTTATCACAGCAGCCAGGAGGAGACATAAATTAGTCGATGATTGATACTGACATCAATTGTCTTTATTGTATTTATTGTATTTTCATGTCATTCTTTTAAGAAAGAAATACATCTGATCTTGTCTCAATTTAACACTACTGTGAGTCTGTGTCTTTGATAGTTTAGGCTAATGAATTATAATGACCAACGCAACTGGTGATCAAAATCCAAAGACCATTTGGTCATGTACTTGATTGAAGCAGGGGTTGTTACTATTTATTTTCAAAAAGGCACTTGTTGAATGGACTCAAACATTTAAGAAGGTAGAGAATTTGAATAGATATTACTATCAATGAGATTTGGTATACAATATTAATTAGAGGTGTGATACGATACATATCACGATATCTCATGGCGATACGATTCGATACTATACACATTAGATATGCTATTTCAAGGTTTTTTACAAAATAGACTTTTAATTTTTTATGAATCATCTGATTTTTAGGGAAAATAAGCCATGTAATAGTCAACGATACGTATCACGATACAGTGAATGTATCACGATACGTGTATCGTCAGATTGAGTATCTCGATTCACGAATACCATGATATATCGTCACACCTCTAATATTAATCTGCCTACCAGGAACTGGAGAAGAAGGTCAGTCAGACGACCCCCTTCAAGAACCTCAAGCAGATGCTGATGAAGAAGAACGACCAGATCAAAGATCTACGTAAACGACTTAGCAAGTGAGTAGCGCGACATTGACTTAGTCTTTCTTCTCATGATCCTATGATGCAGTTTCTGTTTAATGAAGGGAGATTGTGCCTTCAAATGAAAATTTTAGTTACAGTATTGGTATTACAATATTGAGTTACAGTACTTTATAACACATGCAAAGTTTTTAATGAAAGGAAAGGGGCAAAAAGAAGGGAACCTTTTTACAGAGGCAATTTAGAAGTTGAAAATATCAAGAAGACTATAAATTTCATGGATGATAAACTTCTTAATTGTAGAAAGTAGATTGAAAACAGTACATGGATCTATTCCGAACTGTAGCTACTTTCTACAATAAAGAAGTTGATCATCCATAAAATTCCTCATCTTAAAAGAAGGGTAATCAATCACTCTTACTGTATGCACACAGCTTTTCTCAAACCTAAAACCTAGAAATCTCTTCAGATCAAATACTAGATATTGTATTTGGTGAAAACAGATAACTAAAATCATTAGTGTTTTTGTACTTAAGCTCCATACTCTCAAAGATTCAATATTTGGGCCATATTGCACCATCTTTATGAATGTGCTTCATTGGCAAAAAGGCTGCTATATCCATACCAAATTCTTACTTTTCTTCTTTCTTTTTCAGGTATGAGAAACTTGATGATTAGAAGAAACAGTGGCAATATAAAACTCTTTAGACGCATAATTCCAATTATTGTTATATTTTTAAGATTCTTTGAACCATTTTACACATCTGTGATATTGTTATGAGGTCTTATGTTACGATATGCGGTGTGATGTCTGACAAGAACATAGGGAGATAATGCATCGTGACACTGAATGGTTTTAATTCAATTTACTAATCATCCTGGTTTTCAACATTTAACAATCTAAAACTTGAGAGTGGAATTTTTTTAAAAAGGTCTTAAATAGAATCATTTCAAGCTATAAGCATAATCTGTTGATAAAAAAATCCAAGGCAAGAATTATGTTTGGTGTCCATTTCAAGGTAAAATAATCTTAACTAATTTAAACTTAATTAAACTAACAATCTAATGCTGCTCAACTATGAGTTTGCAATGGGTATTCATAGGTAAAGATGATAATTTTGAGTGTGCTAAACTTACTCATGACTTATCCAGGATTTCTATTGTCTGTGTTATGATTCCTAAAATTAAGTCAATCAGCATTTTCTCCATTAGAAAATTAAACAGATTTATGGTGATTTTGACTCAACAGTTCTTTGACTCTTTCATTACCACTGTTGCCTTTTTCTTTCATGGACAGCTGGTTGCGTGTTGTCAACAATTAATAGCTTTATAAGATGATGTTGTGTATCAGTAGGTAGTGCTCCTTGGTCGAATTTCAGCCGTTTGAGAGTCTGAGTTGTATAGGATTTAGATGTTAGAACTGAAGGCCTTACATCACCATCGAAGATTGGTCAACTCAGGGTATGTGGTATCAGCTAAAGAGAGTCCCGAGTCAGTATAACTTCAGGCTTTATTAAAAAAATAAAAATAATAACACTTTATTGTCCTCAGTACATGTACATTGGAAATTTGATTTGTGCCCATGGCACCCGGCAGCCAGTGCAGCGCCAGTTGATGGGGTGTTCTGCCTTTACAATGCTGAGTGTCAAGCAAGACAGCAACAACTCCCACCTTTTAACGTCTTTTGGTATGACGCGACCGGGAATCGAACCCCGGTCTTCCGGGTGACGAGCGGACACTCTACCACTGAGCTCACACAAATACATGTATGTGCCTAATTTCAGGTGTGTAATGATGAGATAACTCAGTCTCCATAATAAAAAATTGAAATCTAGTGACCAATTTCAAGTAGCGCCTTTTTATTACGCCTTTAGACTGGTTACTTGACTTAATTCAGCAGCTTTTAGATTTAGAATTAAAACATTTAAATTCCAACAAAATGGATGTTTTAAAAGTTTTTTTCTTTTTAAGGATGCATGAGTGAGTAGCTTTATTTGCTGAAAATAGAGTGAATTTGTTTTCTGCAACTCATCTACATTTATGTTGTCATTTCAAACCATTTAATGCAAGACTTACAAACATGTCCTAATCTGTTTAGTCCCAAAATGTATTCATACATAACATGCCAATGTTAAAGAAAATTATTTTTCGTAAGTTAATATCTTATACGAGTATTATCTATGGTAATGACATATGTATTAGAAAACTGTTTACCAGTTTTGGAAAATTATTTATCTAATTTCCTTGTCCATTTGGATCAAAAGACATAGATATTTTATGTATATGTTCTTATGTGCTTTTAAAGAATGCTTACCTACATATAGTGCCAGTGAGTATGTTTGTAGCACTTGTGAAACAGTCCCATTGTACCACTTCTCAGGAGAGCAAAGTATGTTTCATGTTTGAAAGATTTGGTAATGAATTGAAATAACATTAATGTGAGACTGTATGTGATGTAATTCAGATATTGTCATGTTTTCATCCACATTCTAAAAATGATAAAGGTCACACTCTTCATGTAAACCATCAAATAATCAAAAGATACTTTAAGAAAAGTCATTATGTAACATTTTGGATAAAAATTGCCGCAGAGAAAATTGAGAGGTAACCTTAATTTCAAATACAAAAATAACAGTGTTGGTCTTAAAGCCCTTTTCAAAAATGTATATAAAAATGCTGTTGCAGCAAGGCAAATCAATTCTTTCTACAAAATTAGGTCCCTGCGTGTTTTTAGTTAGTTCATCAAGTATATCTTTGCTTATACCAAATCTGGTATTGAAGCAACTAGGCAGTTATCATAATAATTTGTTTCAAAGCAAAATCTGTATCAAGATTAAGAGTTATCTCATAAATCAAGGTTGTGTATTTGTAACACTTTTCTATCACATTTATTCTGCGTCCATTTTGAAGCCGTCCACAGTTTTTTAATGTTGTAATTTTCACCATGTCCACTGTTGTGTATCGCTCAGATTCTATGTAGCATTGCAATATTCACTATTGACAGTACTTTCTTTGTGCATCCCTGTCACACTTGGAAGTAAATATTCTACAATACTGACTGGTTGTCTGTGTTCACTTCATTACTTTGAGTTCATCTCACAATCAATTCATTGCGTAATTGCTGAAATACTGCTAAAGCAGCTTAAAACTCCAACTCACTCACTCACAATAAGTTTGAAATTTACACAATATTGTCCCTTTTGTTTGCATTTATCACGGTCAAGTGACAAGTATATATTCCAATAGACCTTAATGTGGAGTTTATGAATACAAAACAACAGTCGCATTTTAGCTTCACTTGATTACAATTTATACATGTAATTATTTAATTGAAATGACATGTATTAAATGGGGGCCCGGCTGTTTTACTGACTGCTCCATCCTAAATTTTCCCTTTAAAAACATCCCTTTTAAAATGGCTGGTTTTGAACCTAATTTCAAACACTGATATTATGCTTGATGAAATGATTCGGGTTCATGGTTTGTTTTATACACTGATATAAAGCTGGATGAATTTATTTAGTAAAGGGGAAAGAATAAACATGTTATCTTAGAAATGAGTTGAAGAGGCAAGCCATAACCTACGAAAACTTAAACTCAGAAAATCATTTTAATTTATTCACATCCAGTCCTGGAAATTCGGAAGTGTCCTGTTGGTACATGTTTCAACAATCCTCTAGTTAGGCGTAGCTCATTTTGAAGCGTACGTAAAATAGCCATTAAACTGTCCCATTCGACATATTTGGAATATATATATCTGTCAATGAGAATAAACCTTTTCGAAGGGATCTTTCACGACTCGTAATTGAAATGAGAGCTTTATTCATTGCAAGACGGGCAATAATACAGTAATAGGGATGTCATATTTCACATATACTAATCGTAGATATATAGATAACTAAATTTAGTTCATGGAAATGCGTTATACGTGTATACAAAGCTGCTCTCTTCGTTTCCAATGTGTCTGTTCAAAAGTAGATTATCCCCGTAAACGTCAGAAGAGAAAGCGAAACGAAGCCGCCAGGAGCCAAAACTCCCACAAGCAGTCCATGTCAAGAACTCGGAAATAGGAGGAATCACGGATATAGATATCACGTTCTAGATAAATATTAAGGAAGTTATTCGTGATACAATGCATGTCGTTTACTTTAACTGCGTTACAAGCCAATATTCAATATCTGAGTTATCCATAAAGCCAAGGCAAACAGTCCATCGCTGAGAGAGAAATGCTATACTGCTCACCGACAGTGCCGATATCGATCCAGCACGGTTTATCATTCACTAACGTGGGAGTCCGAGGTAGCTTCATAAACATGAAGCATTCATGTTCATTGATAGTGTAGGCAGGTCGCACTCGTGTCCATTGTTGCTATTTACCTAGTCTGTCCAACAGCCCCTGAAACGAAATATCTTTATAGCCCCACGCAAGTCTATGTTATTGTAGCAAGTCTAGATCACCGCAGTTTCTTAAAATTAACAGCTTCAGTGGACTTCTTTCAATTTTAATATTATATTCTAATACAGTTGCATTTATGATGTATTTAACTTAAATTTAGTCTACTATTCCACGCCCGACAGTCTTCCAAACTAGTTTATGCTCCTGTTTACTCCTAAGGTTGTTTTTTTCTCTTAAGTTTAATTTTGATCTTAGATCCCAGACCTAAGGACATATCCTTATCCTCTGAAAGATAATCTCTACCATTCCCTTCTTTATTTATTTGGAAACGAAGCCATGGATAAATAGGAACCTAGCTTTTATACAAACAATTAAAATCAATTAAGTTTATTGGTATTCTTTCGGTTGATGATGAACAGCAGGCGAAATGATCCGATTAAAACTTCCTCGCTGTCAATATTTCAAAATTTAAGTTTCTAAAAGTCAAAAAACATTTTAGCCCACAGGTATTCAAAGAGGTCAGACTGAAAAGGTGAGAAGCGTACATATGTCGTGTGGGCTTGGCTTATCACTGAGTATTGGCCACAACATCATTGGCTTTGAAGTTCATTCAGAGAGTTCTATAGTGGTGAAGTCAACCATACTGCAGGCAACACATGGTTGATCGTCATGCAGCGCGGACAAAGGCAACTACGTCACCCGTTCATATACCAGCTTATCGAATGAATATTTTACTGTTAATACGTCGATCGGTAAAGTGACGTGTGGTCTGACAAAAGGAGAGCAATAGGTCTAAATACATTATTTTCATTCTTTCTATATAACATAGTACATCTAGCTCACTTTGTATTTTGCGAGGTTCTCTTTTTTCTAACTAGTTGTTTTAATGTGCAAATATCTATAGGAGTTATGACATTTTTTCTCGAATAACAAGTACATTTGTAAGATATATCAATTTTCAAAAATCGTTAATTTCGAGCGAAGGAAATGTTCAACTAATTTACAATTTAGGTGAGTTGGGTCCTATTGTAGAAAATTAGCAATGACAAGAGAGTACTGTTATATTGATTTTTCCCAAAATCAAATTCTTGTAACCTGTAATCTGGAATAAGCGACCATGAAAAGTTTTCCGAGAAATAAACATATTTTCCGTTAGTATCCAAGTAGGAATGTACAGCATAGTTTATTAGGTTGCAAATTCGGTTACTAAGCGTTTACCTTCAGTTTCATCCCTTAAACTCTAATAAATCTAATTATTTTTCACGGTTACAGACCTAAATTGTTTGGTCCATTTTATAAACTATGATCGGCGTCTTTTCAGTTTTCACCCTCTCACTTGCGCACATTGTGGTTCCCGTAAAATATAAAAATATAAATTTGAATATATACTAAACCGCAAAAGAAACGTCAGGTTTCAAAAATTATTCCAGACATGTATATATAAACTGAGAAGCTGCTGCAAGGTAATGTTGCATCATGTTCAAATTATATTTTGCCAAAACTTGGATTCGATTTTTGTATGCCAAGTCTTTAACCAAAAGCATAAGGCATCATTGGACAGTTTTCAGAGAAATTGACGAAATGCCAAATTGCGGCTGCGTTTCTTAGTAACCTCTACATACAGTAATAACCAACTTGCATGAAGCGGAAGCGGAAGTGGAATATTGTTATCTTCCATAATCACTGTAACTAACCCTATTAAAACGGGAATGCCATAATTATTTTACAATTTATAGATATTTAACATTATAAGGATTCAAATATCATTTTAATCAAGTTTTCGACTGCAATCTATCGTTTATGGCTTTTAATTAGACTTGTCTTCTAGTTTCGCGCATTCCGAATTATCATTCTGAAAACGTTTAAAGGGGCAGTAGCACGATTTTTGACAATTTTATATTTTAAATATTTCACTGATTTTAATTAGTTAATGCTAAATGTATTAATTTGACTGTGTCAAAAATCACATTACACAAGCCAATCATCCATAGTCAGAGGACAAAGTATTGAGATTCACGTAAAATCCATTGGCGGCCTTTTTGTGTGAACACCTTTAATTAATTTTGTGTAATAAAAAGGAATCGCATGGCTAAAATTTACGTTATATATTTGAATTAGTATATTTTTATACTGCTCCATTTAGTTTAAATGCATTGTCTTTCAATTGGAACCATTATTTTCATTTTCCTGACATCACCTTATATTCCCCATAAAAATGCGCTACTGCCCCTTTAAGAGAAACGAAAGCTAAGGTAATAGTAGATTAAGTTGATTGTTGACAGCAAGATGACCCAGTGCATTTCGTTTGTTATCTTAATGTTCTTGTTGAAATTCAAAACAATTGAAGGCTTACTTTGACCTTGAAAACAATGTCACAGCTAATATAACAATAACACTGTTATCTCCTATGAGTACGTGCTTGATAACGGTGTTAGCATATTCACCGAAGCGTTGCACTTTTGAAAGGAAGAAGATGTCAATTTCTAGATCTCTTTCTTGCCATTTACTAAATAACACAATACTTGGGAGCTTATTCTACTTCCCTCTAGTAAAATACCTTTAATGTTTTTATTTTTAATGTTTTTATGATTAATCTAATTTAAATCTAATTCAATATCAAATCATCTTGCATGGTTGTAGGTTTGCTTCAACATTGTTAGACGAGTTAGATGGGAATGAATGAATGAATGAACGAATAAACGAATGAATGAATGAATGAATGAATGAACGAATGAATGAACTGGGGAGAGAATCCAATGTTTTTTTAATTTAAATGGAATATTTCAGAGCAGAGGAAGATATAAGCTGATCGTCAATATGAGTAAAATGTCACCCTGATCGCAATGGAAAGAGCTAGAGGAACTAAAATTATCAAAGTCACATTGCTGAGTTATTTCGTCATATGAATTTCATTACGTTTTGAGGTATGAATCATGTTCAAGCTCCAGTCAGGAAAGCTCTCGAGGATACTCGACTGAAATAGACGGAGAACTTTTTGACACTGACCCTTGATGAGCTCAGTGATACATGTATTCGATTCGACAATGAACATGGTCATGTTTATTTTCCTAATCTAGCAAACCCGTTTCAATTTCTAACAGTTGACACATGCAAGGCAAGATTCGTATTTGCCTTTTTGAACACAAAGGAACTCCAATAGTTCATAGTAGCCAGTAGCCAGTAGCCGCCAATATTAATACGATGAATACATTCATTATCCCATAATACGTATGCGGTAACCACCAATTAATATACATACGACGTATACATTCAGTAGCTCATAATACGTTTATAGTGGCCACCAATATTAAAACAATGTATATGTGCAGTACCCAAAAATACATATGCAGTAGGTCAGTATAGCCACCAATATTTATATAAAATGTATGTCACCGATATATAAACGATGTATATACATGTATTCAGTAGCCAATAATACGTATGAAGTAGCCACCGATACATATACGATGTATACGTTTAGTACCCGATAATATGTATACGGTAGCCACCAATATTTATACAATTTATACATTTAGTACCCAATAATACGTATATGCAGTAGCCACCAATATTTATACGATTTATACATTTAGTACCCAATAATATGTATACGGTAGCCACCAATATTTATACGATGTATACATGCAGTACCCGATAATACGTATACAGGGTCCAAAATATAAATCAGCTACGCCCGTCTTAAGTATAGATCGTGGTTTGCTCCAAATAACTACTCTTTTGTAATCAAGTGTCATATTTTTTTAGACACGCAATTTATTAAAAATTTAATATCTATAATGTAACTCAGGTTATTTATTTCATATACTTGGCAATGTTTTATTATAAACCGCGGTCGGGTTTCATGATCATGGTTTCAAGGTCGTGCTATTTGTGTACCCACCCTTCAATCAAGAACGCGAACATTTGAGGAAATGCGGTTTGTATTCTTGAACCAAGCTCCGTTCGTGCTAAGACGAGCCTTAGTCATAGTCAACGAAGCTTCGCACATCAGTGACAAGATATGTTCGATTTAATGATCGTCACAAACGAATGTCCTTCAAAAGAATTCATTAGAAAGCTACTATTGATTTTCAACATTTTTTACATATTTTTAGCTCATCAGGTCTGAAAGACCCGATGGGCTTATGGCATGGCAGGGCGTCCGGCGTCCGTCCATCCGTCCGTCCGTCCATCCGTAAACTTTTCACATTTTCGACTTCTTCTCCAGAACCAATGACTCTAGAGAGCTCAAATTTGATTTGGAGACTCCTTGGCAATTGGGGATTTTAAATTGTAGATTTCATGACCTCATGACCCCAAATGGGGTCACAGGGGTCAAAACCTTAAAAACCTATTTTCATCTTCTTCTCCAGTTCCAAAAGGTCTAGAGAGCTGAAAAGTTGTGTGTAGACTCCTTGGCCAATGAGGATTCTAAATTGTAGATTTCATGACCTCATGACCCCAATTGGGGTCACAGGGGTCAAAACCTTAAAAAACTATTTTCATCTTCTTCTCCAGTTCCAAAAGGTCTAGAGAGCTGAAAAATTGTGTGTAGACTCCTTGGCCAATGAGGATTCCAAATTGTAGATTTCATGACCTCATGACCCCAATTGGGGTCACAGGGGTCAAAACCTTAAAAACCTATTTTCATCTTCTTCTCCAGTTCCAAAAGGTCTAGAGAGCTGAAAAATTGTGTGTAGACCCCTTGGCCAATGAGGATTTTAAATTGTAGATTTCATGACCTCATGACCCCAATTGGGGTCACAGGGGTCAAAACCTTAAAAACCTATTTTCATCTTCTTCTCCAGTTCCAAAAGGTCTAGAGAGCTGAAAAATTGTGTGTAGACTCCTTGGCCAATGAGGATTCTAAATTGTAGATTTCATGACCTCATGACCCCAATTGGGGTCACAGGGGTCAAAACCTTAAAAAACTATTTTCATCTTCTTCTCCAGTTCCAAAAGGTCTAGAGAGCTGAAAAATTGTGTGTAGACTCCTTGGCCAATGAGGATTCTAAATTGTAGATTTCATGACCTCATGACCCTAATTGGGGTCACAGGGGTCAAAACCTTAAAAACCTATTTTCATCTTCTTCTCCAGTTCCAAAAGGTCTAGAGAGCTGAAAAATTGTGTGTAGACCCCTTGGCCAATGAGGATTCTAAATTGTAGATTTCATGGCCTCATGACCCCAATTGGGGTCACAGGGGTCAAAACCTTAAAAACCTATTTTCATCTTCTTCTCCAGTTCCAAAAGGTCTAGAGAGCTGAAAAATTGTGTGTAGACTCCTTGGCCAATGAGGATTCTAAATTGTAGATTTCATGACCTCATGACCCCAATTGGGGTCACAGGGGTCAAAACCTTAAAACCTATTTTCATCTTCTTCTCCAGTTCCAAAAGGTCTAGAGAGCTGAAAAATTGTGTGTAGACCCCTTGGCCAATGAGGATTCTAAATTGTAGATTTCATGACCTCATGACCCCAATTGGGGTCACAGGGGTCAAAACCTTAAAAACCTATTTTCATCTTCTTCTCCAGTTCCAAAAGGTCTAGAGAGCTGAAAAATTGTGTGTAGACCCCTTGGCCAATGAGGATTCTAAATTGTAGATTTCATGACCTCATGACCCCAATTGGGGTCACAGGGGTCAAAACCTTAAAAACCTATTTTCATCTTCTTCTCCAGTTCCAAAAGGTCTAGAGAGCTGAAAAGTTGTGTGTAGACTCCTTGGCCAATGAGGATTCTAAGTTGTAGATTTCATGACTTCATGACCCCAATTGGGGTCACAGGGGTCAAAACCTTAAAAACCTATTTTCATCTTCTTCTCCAGTTCCAAATGGTCTAGAGAGCTAAAAAGTTGTGTGTAGACTCCTTGGCCAATGGGGATTCTAAATTGTAGATTTCATGACCTCATGACCCCAATTGGGGTCACAGGGGTCAAAACCTTAAAAACCTATTTTCATCTTCTTCTCAAGATCCAAAAGGTCGAGAGAGCTAAAAAGTTGTATGTAGACTCCTTGGCCAATGAGGATATTAAATTTTAGGTTTGGTTACCCCTTGACCCCAATTGGGGTCACAGGGGTCAAAACCTTAAAAACCTATTTTACTCCATCTTCTCCAGTTCCAAAAGTTCTAAAGAGCTAAAAGGTTGTGTGTAGACTCCTTGGCCAATGAGGATTCTAAATTTTAGGTTTGGTTACCCCTTGACCCCAATTGGGGTCAAAGGGGTCAAAGCCTTAAAAACATATTTTATTCCTTCTTCTCCAGTTTCAAAAGGTCTAGAGAGCTGAAAAGTTGTGTGTAGACTCCTTGGCAAATGGGAATTCTAAATTTTAGGTTTGGTGACCCCATGACCCCAAATGGGGTCACAGGGGTCACAATCTTCATAACCTATTTTCATCTTCTCCTCCAGTTCCAAATGGTCTAGAGAGCTAAAAAGTTGTGTGTAGACTCCTTGGCCAATGGGGATTCAAACTTGTAGATTTTGTGACCCAATGACCCTAAATGGGGTCACAGGGGTCAAAAAAAATTTCCATCAAAAGTCTGATGAGCTACAGAGCCCATGGCTCTATTTTTCAAAAATAAAATTTCTTAAGAATGGAACAAAAGGCCAGACTGTGATTCACTCAGCTACCATATGCCTAAACAGCGTTTAGATTCTCTCAAGGTGTTTTATGAGAATTTGTATCACATTAAACCTTTATTTTTTAAGCTGATAGCAACCGGCTTTCAAAGCGATATAATCAAATAGTTACCGATGAAAATCAAGCCATACTTTACAATTATACAAAAAAAACCCAGTATAGTTGATGAAACCCAAAACATTACCACAGATAAAAGATAAAACCATAAACCTGTCTGAAGGCTTTGTAAAAGTATCGCATAGTGACTATTATTTGAAACAGGCTATAAGTGACACGTAAATAGATTTCAAGACAACCCAGCAAAGTCATTATACCACCAGTTCTCATCAAACTCTATTGTTGATAAGAAGCTTCTTTAGTATCGTGTGCAGTCAATATAGAACATTTCATATCTCATAAACTGTTTTACTATCAGACAATGTCATGATGCTTTTAAATTAGGCCTTGTCTTATAGTTTAGTGGAGTGCAATTCAAAACGGACTATAAAACCAATAACCTCATTATAAAGCTGCCAGTTCGTAAAACGAACAGAAATGACACAAGAAGATGCAATTTCATTAAATGTTTAATTGAAACATATCAACGTTGATTCAAAGGTTGATTTTGATAATCTGCAAAAGTTTACAAGATTTGCGTTATAACGAGGTATTTCAGCGATCTATTCAGGTCGAGTTATTTCGTCATCACCCACTCGGTCTACGTTAAATGTAGACCTAGTTACCATGGGCGTTAATATTAGTGTAGTCTTTTCATCAATTTGGCCACATCATACAAGTTAAAAGTAAGCACCCGCATGTGCTATTATTACTAAAAACTGATTTCATGTCACATTCATACTGAATGTCAAAATTCATAAGAAAAAGATAGGCCTTCCAATCGTGATATCGTATCCTGTCGTTAACTATAACTTAAATGACAATATAAGTCGTTAAATGGTGTCGTCAGATATTAAAACAAATTATGTATATAAGAAGCGAGAGTAAGTTAGTACTATGTATTTACACAGAAAATATCTCATATCACGTATAGCTTTCGTTAGACGTCACGTTCAATAGTTTTGCGACGTCACATACGGTGGAATAAAAGAGGTTATTGTCCTAGGAAGGGTGTGGTATGGCTATTCCGATATGACTGTCATTTCTCTATTACCCGAAAGATAGCAAGGGTTAAACACATTTTCCTGAATCCATACCACACACTTAATTAAATTACGAGTATGATAATTTCTTCATTCCGATTCTTCTATATTCAATTGGCATGTAAAAAACAACAACAACAAAAAACAGGATACGCATGAAACAATTGTTTTGTGATGTCATAGACAAAATCATTGGCTAGCGCTGAACAATCGCTGCTAAATACAAAAAAACAAAACAAGAAAAGAATCTTTTGAGTCCTTAAATTTGATTGTTAACCATTTGTTATACGTGTATGTTCCAAGATGGCGTAAGTCATGAAACAACCTGAAGTCACAGACATTCATGATGTAGAACGACTTTAAAGGAAGTTATCACGTCAGTTTTGTTTCTAAAATATGCATTCATTTCTATCAACTTCGACTTGTTTGAACAGCGGATATACCTTGCTGCACCTTTTCATTAAAACTGCATGAACAAAAATATCGGCACAATTTGCAGACAATCCAAATATAAACCGCGCCAGTCGCCGTTATCAATGAAACAGCAGTGATATTTCTGTCTTTTTGTCTTATTAACCTTGGTTATAGATAATGATATAGTTTACCATATTATTAAGAAGTTCCATGTGATAGTAACACTACACACACGTTCCTCTGTACTGTGCCACATATGCTGAAGACTGAACTGAGCCTCGGGGAACATCACAATTCCATGGTTGGTGTAAACAAATAATGAAAATATACTAGTTTAAAATAATTATAATTCAAGTCAAATATTGTAATTAAGTACTGAAAGGCCCTAAGTATAATTCAAAGTATTTAACAATAAGATGACAAGACGTAAAAGTAAGTAATATCATATTCTAATTCTGTTTTACCTTTTTTTTAAATGAATTGTTATAGATGTGTTTTTCATTTCCTTCCATGTTACTATGCCATGTAATCAAGGTGGCATATCATGTATAATAAATAATTTTGTGTAAATATCATTATGCAAAATCCAAAAGTATTGTATTACAGGCATGTGGCCTTTCAGTACAGGAAATAAATTGAATTGTGATACCAAATACAACAATCATGTTACTTTTGGCATGTGTTAACATGCTATCTGAAGACAGTTTCTGTTGTTATATTCTCTCGTATATATTCTTGTTACCTAAAAGCCGACAATGAGGTAAATGTCCATTCAACCCATTATTGAAATGAAGTGACAACAATCAATTACTAAGCGTATACTTTGTCAAGATAATAAAACATAATGAAAACAAATACTATTGAAAATATTTTAATACATATTATAAATTCAAGCAAAACTTGTTCTCTGGTTTCAAGGAAAAGCATATCTTGTCCCGGGTGCAAACTTATATTATAAATGTCTTTTATGTTTTTCAATATATATGAATACACTCAATCACGATTTTGATATATAGACAACAATTTTTTTCTGTCATCGCTTAGAGATTTCATGTCAAAGCCATGCTATGTAAATGTATACATCAAAACTTTGCAGACATTCAGATGTAATGAATTCCTTTGCAGTGCTTTGACAAAACGACGCTGCGTCGAGTTTATCGACCACACTGTAACCCGAATAAGCATAGGTTCGTAAAAATAAAAACAATGACACAATACTAAGTGATATGCGAAAATAATGCACTGACGAGAAACAATATAAATGAATATAAAGAAATACAAATACACGGCAGACTTTGAAGTAATGTTAAGTTCATTCATGTTACTGGCAGTCGAGAATCTTGTGAAAATGGCGACCATATGTAACAAAGGCTGGCACGATAAGATTCGCTTTGCTCGTAGGGCAAGAGTAGGTGTTGTTATCGAATATTCTTACTACAATTTGATGCATAACTAGCAAATCTAGCACAGGTATAAGTGATATCATTGTATTTGCTCGCGAAATGTCTATAATTTGTGACACAATATAAAGATTTATAGAAGGGGAGGTAACCGCTGTTGGTTTGAGTGTACCCTTTCCCTCCCGCGCCTTCGCGCAACGTTCTGTCAAGGTGTAAGAATATATAATTTATATGCATGGAAAAGCAGGAACATGATGGGACGAAGAAGAAAAGTGGCTAAATTTCAAATACCCAAATTGTTATTAAATATCAACCCATGCATTATCGATTTTAAAAGATATACATAATTATCATAACATCCAAATAAACATTGTTTTAATACACGGGTTTAATTGGGGAAAAAACCGGCGATTAGTAACATTGGTTTGTATTTTATCTGCAAATTACCAATAGGCCTACTCATATATTTACTCCTTAACGGGACATTTATTCAGTTTAACTCTAGATAACAATATAAAACATTAATCATATAAACTTCAAAATGAAAGTTGACGGTATCTTTTGTTATAAGATGTTTTTAAAATGAAAACGGGTAGAGAAATCTTGCATGTGAGAACATTTCTAAAATGTAACGCACATCTGGCCTATTTTCATCACGCGCATATTTTTAGAGCGTATGCGAGCCAGGCTAAGCCTAACGACAGCCTTTGAATGTGGGTATCGATACTTACATCGTTTTAAAATTATAGTTTTATTTATTTATATTAGTTGTAACCCTGAATGGCAAAGTAATTGCGGTTCTTTTTCTATCAAAAATACTTTTATAGAATCTCCATACTTTTTTCTCCCCAAAACCATGTGATAATGTATATCAAATAATTAATGATAAAAATAGATTTTGTCTTTGAAGGAAAATCAGTTCACAATTCGATTTGAATGAATTTTTTAAAGCTTATCCGAAGAGAAAATCATCAACGTGAACCTGTGAGATCTTCCTTAGAACTTTTCCAGGCTGATGCTGTGCAGGAGTTACCTCCCTTGTAACTGTAACGAGTGACCGCTAACGGCGGATGAATATAATAACTATCGATTTAACATTGTAAACTACCGCATCGAAACGAAATGTGCTTTAATCATTGTGGTTTTAGGTGTAATTGATACGACAAAATGATATTTGAAACTGAATAAAGGTTGTATTCACAATAATCTATCATCAATGTATCTTAACGTGAAGGGCAGATCTATGTGTAGAACTACTTTTTGTCGCGAATTCGGATCCTCCCGAGCGGCTATAAAGAGCAGAAGCTGCCTTCATCGCTATCAGTCAGCAACTAGCTGGCAGCGAGGAAAGTCTGATTAGAATGCAACAGTCGTCATACTCCTCTTTACGTATTGTGTTTGTTAAAATAGTTTTCGAAGTCGATTCAAGTACTTACGACGGAAGCGGGATTTTCAACGGTTGACACTTAGGTAACGATGGACTGTTTGGAAGATAATAACGTTGTCAACATGTCCAAAGATGATGAAGATGTCCAAAGTGGAACTTCTGATGGTGATGCTGAAAACAAACAACCGGACGGCTTAGAGGGAAGCGAATCTGACAACCAACAACTCAACTCGGGGCAGAGAAGAAGGCCTCGAAGGAGAGGAAAACATAAAGGTGGGAAGCATCATCGTAAGTGGAAACCTTATAACAAGTTGACGTGGTCGGAGAGAAAAGAACTGGAGGAAAGAGAAACGATTCGGGCAACCATGAAAAGAGAGGAGGCTTTTGCGTCTGGACATCCAGTTGCCCCTTACAACACCACCCAGTTCCTGATTGATGATCACATTCAAAGTGAAGTGTCACCAGACTTAATTGATAAGGAAAGTGATGCCATGAGTGCTACAATTGGCAGGAACGGTAGAGATGTGTCATTTGGAAGTGGTGAAAGTTCTGAGGACATGAACGAAAGTGCTGATGAGGACGAAATGTTTCTTGCAAAGGAGTTCTCAGAGACTTATGATAACATCCATGCTGAGAGGTTGCAGATGATGTCTAAAGAAGAACTCATTAAAGACTATCTTGAAATGGAAAGGAAAGTTGAGAAACTTGAGCGTTGTGCTAAAGACGGTGATCACCCAAAAAGTGTGTCGAGGGATGGTTCAACAGGAGACCGGGACAGTTCGGATGGCCAGTCACTTAGTAGCAGTGGAGAGGAACCGATTGATCTTGTCAGCGTGAAGAAAATTGAACAACAAATCAAGAACTTGACAGATGAAAACATTGTTCTAAAGGCTGAGATTGGAAGGTTGATGCAGAAGGATCTTCAGCAGTGATGTGTTTATTTTGTTTGATGGTCAGTTGTAAACATGGTCCTGCAATCTCAACCACCGATTAAGACTGGTGACCCAATATCAACTCATGGGACTGGCTCATTTTACCAGAGGGGTAACCGAGCAGTTGTCGTTGCCAGGTGTTATATTTACGGTAAAGTTTGTTGCATTTACCAGTCCCATTGTCATCAGGTTTATTTTGCATAAATTTGTCCATTATACATTATTAATACTATAGGCTTTACATTAGCAACTGCCAATTTTAGTTCACTCTTCAAGCAGACTTTACCAAAATTGAAGTTTTACTGACCAAATAATTATAATGTGCATATTATGTTGATCGTGATCCGTTGAACCGAAAGAAACTGACTACCGAAAGACTCGAAGCAGATTGCTTATACTTCAATGTATGCAATTGACCGCCATGCCGAATGCAAGTTGCGTCCGACCAAAGTGTTTGTATGACAAACCGTTGACAAGTCAGTTGTATGAACTCTGTCGTTAAGAAATGTTGGACCGATTTTCCGTTTTAAATGTTCAGTTACGAAAAGGGAAAGAAATGTTGAAGCAAATGTGCAGCAAATGTAATTGAGAGCATCATGTGTATTGCAACAGTTTTGTTGCACTCATCCGTTCTCATTTCATTTTCATCCACTTTAGGGCATTTTCAAAGATATAAAATAAAAAAAATAAAAACATGGTCTTTTTTTGTTGGAAATTATATATAGATATTTTTATACAATTTTTAAGACGTTTGTGGATCATTTTGCCACAGTCTTTCCTTTTTCAACAAATTAAAAAGAAAAAAAACAAAAAACAATTTTACATTGTGAAGCCCAGTGCTTATTCCTGTTTTTAGTTCATGTGTTATGAAATCAAATTGTTTCCGATAATAAAAAATATAATTGACAAGCTTTCATTATAATTCTATTTAACAATTGTTGTAATCTAAGGGCCTATGTCGTTGAACTTATGTCTCTATGTCAATGTCATGAGTAGAATCATTTTGGTTAAGTGTTTATAAAGTATAGAAAATAGACTGTTACAAAATTAAATAATCTCCTTATATTAAGCATGCTCAAAACCACTTCATTTTTCTTTGACATTGTTGTCTTTTCATTTGTGAATTAGTGAGAGTGAAATATTCAAGCGTCTCTTGGCATGTTTGTGAATGAACA
This sequence comes from Steromphala cineraria, assembly GCA_916613615.1. NCBI lineage: Eukaryota > Metazoa > Mollusca > Gastropoda > Trochida > Trochidae > Steromphala > Steromphala cineraria. The sequence goes on from OU744729.1 coordinate 1,882,774, forward strand.
AGAATGTCTTCCTCAAAGTGAGTCTGTTTAATTCTTAAATTAGCCAATTTTCAACTGAAAAGTGTAATTTCTTCACAGATCCAACATAAATCCTATTTCCTTACCATTATCCATGACTTCATACTAGTTTGTTATGACATCATATGTCCCACTCCCTACTTATAATCAATTGAATATGATAACCAATTTGTCTCCCTTACCGATTTTCTTTCTTTATGGCATGTTTAATAAAACAATTATGGACCTGTGATTTCAGTCAGAACCCTTATTAAACATTTGTTAAAGTATACTTATGGCCATTAATGTAGCATGCAAGCCTTTGACCAACTTCACCAGTTTTAATTCACATGATCAAAATAAGTACTTTAAATTCAATCTTGACGAATAATACACCTTAGTTACATCAACAATTTACAAAGTTATTTTTATGTAGCTTGTCATTAACTTGCAACAAAGATGATAGGCATGACCCTTTTAAACCACTCTGATTGAAAGGACACTGTTAGCTTCTACAGGAATAGAATACAGGTCTTTCAAGGTCAAGTTTGCAGGAGTTGTCTCCCTTCCATCAGTAGCTCTTAGTTCTCTGATATGTAGTATGCACAACAGTGTTTCATTTTACAATAGTGTGTAGTCGAGCAGTAGACTATCACTTTCATTTCATGTCCATTGGAATGCATACACAACAAATAATAAATCCATAATGCATCTCATTTTAGGTCCACAATAATTTGCATTAACAAAAGCCTCTCTGTCTAACATGAAACCTACACCACTTGATGTTTCCCTTATGCTGTTATAATGATAACCCTCAGAAAGCAGTTTTATTTAAAAATACTGTCAAAGATTATAATTATGGCAGGGAAGGGATTAGGAAAGACATCTGACCATGAGCCATTTTAAGACATTAGTTCTTGACTCCTAATAGCAATAATACAGTGTTGTATCTTGACAGGGTCTTTGGAAAATTTTCCAATCATATTTCCTTTAAATTTTGTTTAAAGGGGAGTAATTCTGTTATTTCAATGGGACCCATTAGTTCACAATTGGCCTATCCCTGTTTTCCGCTGATCAGCAAAAATAACACTGGTTCTTGAGGTGTGACGATTTATCGTGATATTCTGACATGAATCATGATACTTAATCTGGCTATACGCATATCGTGATACATTCTCTGTATCTTGATACGTATCATTGACTAAATGGCTTATTTTGCCTAAAATCAGAGGATTTATGAAAGAATGATGTTTATTTTGTCAAAAACCTCAAAATAGTGTATTGTATCGAATAGTAATGCTATCAGATAGTGTGATAGGTATCCTATCGTGAAAAATCTGTATCGTCACACCTCTAACTGAGAGGAGTAAGGAGTCCTAAGATTGTGAAATCAGGTACAGGGTTTGATATTGGCACTAGTTCTGTAGCCCTTGGCTATTTACAGTTAATCATATTCATTTTCATAATCATATAGCGCAGTGGTTAGTGTGGCAGGAGGTCCGTGGTTCGAATCTGATTGGGGCTCCACAACTTAAGTCTGCATTAGAGAACTGTTATGCACACAGTCTGGTTTGGGTGCAATGCTTCACTGAATATCGCTAGTTCCAGCCGATGCTTGCAGTTTCTTAGCAATGCATAACCACAATAGGCTTTCTCCCTGCAATAATACTAGAAGCCTTGTCATATGTGAAATTCTCTTGAAAGCGTAGATAAACACAAAATCATCTCATCTCACCTTGTTTGTGTATTGCAAGATATCGATACATCAATACTACCACACATCTTTGATTGAAAGCAATACTAAACATCAAATCACAATTTATTATTTTATAATTGAGGGAAATGCTGACACATTTGATCACTTTGCCTCATTTCTCATCTTTCGTCGAGTAATTTGTAAACATTGCTAAAACATGGAATCACTTCCACCTACCAGTAGCCAAAATATAATTTGTTCTGATTATTAGTGAAGAGACACAAAACTAAGTAAACTATTGAATAATATGTGTTACTAAAATATCTTTTTTGAGAAAGGCTTAATTATGAGGTAATTAAACTCTGACATGACCCAGTTTCAAACTGTGAGATATGTCAGACAATATTGATCAAAATCATTGGCAAGAGAAAAACTATTTCACCTACCAGTAAATATTTTTATCGCCCAAAACTGTTCCACAGAAGACACTTGGGTGAGATTCTTTATATGTTCCACCATTCATTTACTTTCATTCAAACAAAAACTCATTTCTTATCATTCTTACCACTATAGTGCTCTCAAAGACTGAAGAATGGCATTAACGCTCAACCATGGTTGTTTACACTTTAATACGATGGTTGTGTACGAGGTTATAAGCACTGGGTTTCCTTCCAAGTATTACATTGTTTTGAACAAGCATTTATTTTGTTATATGTTTATTACAAGTTATTAAAGTTTGAATGTAAATATTCAACTTTATGTTGTTTGTTTTGTGTCACATTGAATGTAAGCATGAGAAGCGTTTGTATGTACCGTATTTCCTCTAATAAGCGCCGGGTCTCCAATAAGCGGCGGGGGTCATAGCTTGGTGAGAAAATAAGTGCCGGGTCTCGAATAAGCGCAGAGTCCTAACCATCGAATTAATGTCCCTTAGTAAATATTTTAAAGATATTCACTGTAAAATATTGTCTAACACAAACTTCAATTTTCTATGAAAGAAATAAGCGCCGGGCCTCTTATAAGCGGGCGCTTATTAGAGGAAATACGGTATATACAAAGCTCTGATCTGTCAAGTAGTATGAACATGACATTCAAGTCAAAAGGGTTCTATTTACGTTTGAGAATAGTTAAACAATGTTCCTTGAAGGGTCACAGGGAAATTTGCCCACCCTTTTAGCTTCGAACCTTAAATTTGGAGAAGTGGAATAATTGTACAATGTCAAAGGGTTCCATCTCCTCAGAATTGGCTAAAATGCCCCCTTAGATGATGAAACGCAGCCATTTATTGCCAGCTGCCTGCTTAACAGCACTCTCTTCACCTAAGACATTAAAATACACTTTGCATATGATTTCAGAATCGAATATTGATATAATATACAATATCTATATGAAAAATATTACAAAATCAGTCATGACACAACAAAATAAACATCCACTGATATGACACCTCAGTTAGAGCACTGCTTGATTTGTTCAAAATTCAAAATTTTACAAATCCATTTGTTTGTTTCATAATATCTACAAGTTATGAGTGTTTTCTAAGATGTAAAACCGTAAGATAAAAATATATAAATTCTATAGAATGTCCCAGGGATAAGCGATGTGACATTGCAAGTAGGTTTACCCGAGAAAAGAATAACCTCCAAACTGACACAAATATGACACTTGAGGTTTATATGATAGGGACAACACTGGATAACGAAGATGCCTTCAAATGTTTATTATCAATCAATATGAAACCTGATGAACCACAGTGCCCATGGCTCTATATTCTGGAAAGTGCAAGGTGCAGTAAATTTTATGACCATGACATTATTTTTCAAGGTCATCATGAAGTTTTCACCACATGTACATGAATCGTTTCAAAATATTATGATAAAATACTTGTCCAATGTATCTGTTGACAAAGATGTTTCTCTTCTTTCTTATCAACTTAAGATTGGTAATTGTCTATTTTCAAAATAAGTAGGTTGTAAGATGATTAGATCAAAGGCACCACCCACCCTTAATTCCGTAATAAAGTATAGTTTTTGAGTGACGTCACGAAACAATGACCCATGACGTCAATGACAATTGGCTATGACGTCATTATATAGGCCCTGATCGAGGTTTTTCAATTTGCGGCCGGACGTGATTTACAAAATATGTAGGTTCATATTTGGAGTAGAAATACATAATTATAAGCTGTTACAGGTGACAGTTAGGTTTATTTCCAACAGGAATTAATTGAAACTAAATATATCTTTAATTACATTCCAGAGATTGTCCTTGAACTGACGTCATTAAACGCCAACACTTTATTCAGAACATGCCATACTTTATTATTCACACTGTTTGCACAAATTCACCTCTCAATCTGCTGAAGAATTTGCTAGTTATATTATTTATCTATCTTATTTTCAGACAAGACAATCTGTTTCTAAACTTTGCATAGACTTATATTATTTATCTATCTTAATTATTTTCAGAGAAAAAATCTCTTTCTATCAGTTTTATGAAAAAGATCAAATAGTGACAGACATTTATTCAATGTTTCTTGATGTGGAACAATAGTTTGGCTACTTCATATGCCAGGAAGGTTGGCATGGTTAATTACCCATATGGTATAATCCTTGTGTACTGGAATGTGGAAAATGGAAACATTCCTTAATGTAACACTATTAATAACAGTGTGATATCAATGGTTATCACAATATTTATTTTTAGACTTGATCTAAAGACAAAAAAGAGCAGGCTAGGCCGGACCAGAAAAGAGCGGATATTTGCGGTTCAGCTTTGCCTTGAAGGAAGGCCATGGGCTGTTGTAGCATAGAATGGGCTGTTCCTTCCACCCCCCTCCCTATTCCCCACTATTGACCAACATACCATACCACCTGCTTTAGAGAGAGGAGCAGTTTTACCATTCAGTGCTTACCTCCCTTACCACATATTTTTCCTGATACTACAAGGAGATTGTTCCCTTGCTTATTCAGGCTACAAATAGGATTTCATTGAGTATTGTATTCCTAATCAGTTGTCTCCCTTTGCTTATTGAAAATACCAATGTTATCCTTTTGAGAGGAAGTGTATTGATTTTTATGTGCTTTGATATCAATACAAACTCATTGACATTTATCTTGAAAACAATGTGGCCTGTATGTAACTAATTATGGCTTAAATTGGTAATGACATTGGTATATGTCTCAAGTACTGAAACCTACAATATGGCATGAGGTTTATCTCTCCATACTTTCTCTCATGATTAAGTTTTGTTGAGATACTTGACCACATCGCTTGGTTTAGCTTGCTCTACAAGCACTGGTCAAATGAACTGACCAAAGGCCTTCGGTCATCAGAGATTTGCTCCATATGTCAATCATAACAAAGCCTTGTATAGGTGAATTATTCAGGCCCATTCTAACACGTATTCTCAAGGGGTGGAGGGTTGTAAGTCATTAGGCTGCCGCTCATTCTGAGCCAGTTTACTTTGCAGGGGGATGTAAGGTTGCATTTGTCAGTACTGCATGGGACTTGTCTCCCTGACTAGGCCCTAGTCTGTCTAACAGTCCCTGAAATATCTTTAAAGACCCACACAAGTCTATATTGTAGCAAGTCTAGCTCACAATGAACAGCTTCAGTGGGCTCCTTTCAATTTCAATAGTAGAAAGCTGCTTGAAACATGTATTTTCATTTCAGAGACTGAAATTTAGTCTAACTAGGCCCTTACAGTGGCTCTTGATAGTCTAGAATATAATCAGGCAATTGGAAGTTGATGTCATTTAACAGTGAATGAAATAAGGCCTCTCTGCCAGCCCGATTCCTGGTTAGGTTTGCTGTTTTATTAAGGTTTTTCTTTAATTTTACCATCAAAATCCACAAAATACCAGGTTTACTTTTAAGGTTGCTTTTATACACTGCATTAAGGCAAGAATGCAACACGATAATAGATTAACCATTGGAAAAGGTATTGTTGTAAAGTTAAGTGTTTGTTTTTTGTCAAAATATTAAGTTAAAGACTTAGTGACTTATCTTTGTTAAGTGTATTTTGTCAGAATATTAAGTTAAAGTGACTTATCTTTGTTTCTTTGCTGTTACAAGGTCTCTATAATGAGTAATTGAAATAATATCATTTACATATATATATTCTCATCATCATATGCATTATAAATCTCTTGTAAAGACGAGAGTCTTTATGTTTATTATGTAGTGTAACACCCAGACTGTAGTTGATGATATTTTGTCCTCAACACTCTTGAAGTGCAAGTCTAGATGTGCATTAGCCATTTGAGGCTCCTTTCCCTTTTCAAATATACCATATTTCTTTTAATTGGGGCCACACCTCAAATAATGGTAAAACCCCTTAAAATATGGAGGACATACAGCATTTCAGAGAATTATTATTTCAGAGACTCAATAGTAGTCTAGTTGATTATGAATCAGTGTTGAAACCAAGTGAGGGATATGAAGTGTCCTAAGACTAAGTCAGAGGATACTAAACGACCTTCCATTTAATACTATTTTTATTAAACGAGTTAATGATTTTGTATAAAACGAGCGAAAGCAAGTTTGATACCAAATCATTCACGAGTTTAATAAAAATAGTATTAAATAGAAGGAAGTTTAGTATTCTGTTTATTACTTGCCCTAAAAATCACGCAAACTTGTCGAAACTGTGCTGAAACTAACAGTTCCGCGACTTGGCACCCATTCTGACGAAGCGCTTACATTGTGACGTCACAACAGCTCACTTCTGTGACGTCATACTTGCATTGTGATATTACACTAGTTTAATATTGCCGTATAAATATTACACTGCGGTATCTTACAAGAGCGTGTAATAAAGCCTCATATCAGCTGGTACAAACTTGTTTTATCCAAAAAGATGTTCAAAATTATTATAACAGCAACTCTGTAAAACTTTGGAAATGCTTTTACAAATAATAATAGTCCTTCCAATGTTTATCATAAAGTGAAAAGTCTAAGCAACACATCAGTATGTACTGACATAGATTCATCTTGAACTTGACGGAAATACTTGCTAATTGTTATGAACCAAGAAATTGTTGAGACTTCCTAGTCCTTTGTGATAACCATGGTAACAGTAAGCTATTGTTGTCAATACCTTGTCTATCTGGTGAACTTATGTCTATATCTGTCATCAGACAACCAGATTAGCAGAAGAAGTTCTACGAGGTAACAATCTTAACAGAATAAGCTATGTTGTTCTACAGTGGAAGCTGTTACAAGAGAAGACTATTCAACAGTGGCTGTTCTTGCGGTTCTTTTATTTTTGCATCAGGGAGAATTCGAGCCCCCCTTTAAGATCTTTTTTTTTGTTGCCAATATGAAGATAAATTATAAGACTAAATAAGTGAACAGCTCCTTTGCATAAATCCTCTATCATTACTCGCTGGATTTAAAGAAGTGACAAGCCATCTAACTTTTGTCTATTTATTTTGTATGGTCAGGATAATAGAATACTGTTAAAGGGGCAGTAGCACGTTTTTTGATAATTTTATATTTAAAATTTTTCACTGATAACTGTATGTTAACGCTAAATGTATTATTTTGGTAGTGTCAAAAATCTCATTACACAAGCCAATCTTCCATAGTCAGGGAACAAAGTATTTAGATTCACCTAAAATCCATTGGCGGTCATTTTTTTTTTAACACCTTTAATTCATTTTGTGTAAGAAAAAGGAATCACATGACTAAATTTTCCATTATATATTTGAATAATTACTGCTTCATTTAGTTAAAATGCCTTGTCTTTCAAATGGAACTATTATATTTCATTTTCCTGACATCACCTTATATTCCCCCTAAAAACGTGCTACTGCCCCTTTAAACTCTTAAAAGAGATAAAGCTGTGTAGCCAAGTATAGAGAGCTTTCAGATCAGATGATTTCTGAGCTTTTGAGTGTTTTTGAATGTATATGAATTTATTCCTTTTTGTCCACTCTGAAACTTTTAAACGAACAGCTTTTGAAAATAATAACTTTCTTTTCCATAACTCATGAGCCAGAAAACCTTGTAAAATTGTGGTAGGCAAAATAGCTGATTGCAGGAGGGTAAAAGAACTATGTCCAAAAATAACTGTCATACAATTTCTCTAATGACAGAAGAAAATGCATGTGAATATGTGAAAATATTTTGTTAGTTGTCGTTTGAGTTCATTTTGCTTTGAGGTAAACAATGTTGAACAAATTTAGAGTGAACAAAATATTGAAATTTCAGTTGAGGTTTGAAACAAAACAAAACATGAAAGTAATCAGATCGCTTTAATGAGCCAACAAAATAAAAATCATCTTGCAAATTTATCCCGCTATAATATTTCCCTGTGTGGTGTGATAAATATATATATATAGCCTGGGGCAAGGAGATCTCTGACAAATGAGCTTTTGATATAAACATGAAGTTAAATGTTCACCTCGTGTTTTCAAGTGCAAACCTTCGTTAAGCTACCATTTTTTTATTTTATTTGTGAAATATTTTTAATAAAACAAAGAACAAAAGCTTCTTTTAAAGAAAAGCACGATTTTTTTATAAAAAATTATCCAAAACTGTGTTCCACAGGAGATTTCGCTTGTAGAAAATAAAAATAGATTGGATATTTGAATTTGAATATGAATTTTCAAAATGAGAATAAAAATGTTTGTGAAGACATGACTTAAATTCTAATTTAATTTGAAAAATTAAATCCAATGGTAATGAGATTTTAGACTTGCACTACGTCAGATTTGAAATAAACACATTGTTAGTGATTGATATGTCTGGAAAAATAATTATAATGAGATGAAGTGTTAGGAAAACCTTATGTGTGATAATGTGTGATTAACCCCTTGTTCATTGGTTAGGCAACCTTTATCTTGTAATGTTAGTTCTAAAATTAATTTTTAGCTCATCTGGCCTGTAAGGCCCGATGGGCTTATGGCATGGTGTCTGGCATCCGTCCGTCCGTAAACTTTGTGGAATTTCGACTTCTTCTCCAGAACCATAAGGCCTAGAAAGCCGAAACTTGGTGTACAGACTCCTTGACTAGTGAGGATTAAAAATTGAAGCTTTGGTGGCCCTGTGGTCCCTAATAAGAGCCACTGGGGCCACGTCCTAAAAACCTATTTTCATCTTCTCAAGAAGCATAAGGCCTAGAAAGCTGAAACCATGTGAATATACTCTTTGACTAGTGAGGATTATGATTTATAGCTTTTGTGACCCTGTGGCCCTGTAGCCCCTAATAAGGGCCTCAGGGGCTACACCTTTTAACCTATTTTCATCTGAGAAGAAGCATCAGGCCTTTAAAGCTGAAACTTTGTGTGCAAACTCCTAAGTTAGATAAGGATCCAAATTGTACATTTGGTGCCCTGTGGTTCAAAGTAAGGGGGGAACCACATTTTCCACATCCTAAAGCAAAATTGATATAAAGCCTGATGAGCTACAGAGCCACTGGCTCTATTTTTTATGTCTGCAATAGAAGTGTATATTGTTTCATAGCCATTTTATCATTTGGCTGACAGCTGAACCTGTAGGATAGGGAAATTTATGTGGTTAGCATGACATTATTTGATTTATGTCATGAAATGAGATAGAAGAATATGATTATTGATATACTTCCTAGGGTTGTAATGAATAGAATAATCTCCTAATAAATCTCATACTTGTGACACTGATTATAATGAAATTGATGACATTTATTAATTCATAAAGCTTGAAAGTCTTTATCTTTAAAAAATAATTTAGATTTCTTATTTGTTATAGTTTTAACAGAGATTAACCAAATAAATCCTCATGTTAAACATCAAGAAACCTCATTGTCTTTTCACTGTTAATTGGTAAATCTGTACAGAAATCATTGTCAACTTTAAAATACACCAAACCCTGTTTTAATCGGTCCTCTAATAACAAAGATATCGCCCTTCAAAGTGGGGAGATTTCAGGCTGCTCTATTTGTCAGTCTGAAAAGGGGCCTCCACCGGATAAATGATATTTTAGCAAAAAATGTATCTGCTCTTGTTTTCGATGCATGAAAATACTATAACTGTGGCCAGTTAGATGGAATCTCTATTGATACTGATGTCAATAGTCTGGTACAGGAGAGAGCTTGTCCAACACTCGGAATGTGGATGATATTATTTTTACCTGACATAGCCTCTGGAAAAGCAAGTTTAGATCTGCAGCGAACTACATCTGAAATAGCAATTTGCCTGAGGCTCCTTTTTAAATGTAATGTATCTATCTTTTTTTTTTAGAAATATCATTCAGTACTAAATATTAGTCTAAGCCAGTAGCTTCAACATGAGAATGCTGGGTGCTTGTTTGGAAAAGTACAGAAATGTTGTTTGTCTCTAAATAAAATTATTTCTCTGTTTGGCTTGACTCAATCAGCAAGGATTTCTCTAAATATTCATTTTTATAGAAAACATAAATTTTGTTGTCAGCAGCTCTATTTCATTTGATCATTATCTGAATCACTGCATGACATACAATCCAGATGCAGGTATTTTGAAAGGGGGGAGGATTCATCTATTGAAAAGGATTCATCTATTGAAATGGGGGGGGGGGGGGGGGGGGGAGGGCAAGTGGCCTTTCATTTCCCTGGAATGGAGGTCGATTTTGTTGTAACAGGGGTGGATGAATAGAATTTGTAAAAAAAAATTTTTTTTATTCAAACGAAAATTCTTAACCCCCCGAACAACACCTTACCCCAAACCCCCCCCCCCCCCCCCCCCCCCCATCACTTGCATGATCCGCCCATGTTATCAACATCTATTCCCTGCAGTGTCAAGGTGTTGGTTGCCATCATGCATGACCAACATGTCCAACCCAGCTCTCTGAGTTGCTAGTGGCCAACACTGCTGCACTAGGTATGTATGCACAGGCATTGTTCGATGGTACAGCTGGAGTGATAGCCCTTCACACAACAATGTGCACGTCCCCTCTGATTAGCATCACAAGGATAATGCTCTGCAGGGGGAGGAAAGGAAGGGTCCATGTTGCTCATGTAGGGGAGAGGGTGAGGGTTATGCTTATATTTAGTCTCGGAATAATAATTCTCAAAAATGATGATTTTGTTCAATATTACAAGAGATCTTCCGATAAATGGCTCTTTTGGACATGATTCCAGTTCTAGACTTGCTTTTAGTTTTCAAGAGGTTTTGCTCAGGTCATAATATTACCTACAGTTTGACTATTAGATTTGATATGGGTTTGTGAGCAGAGAGTGGAATGGTTTAGAGGAAGAGGTTATTTATCTGATGTCATTTTAAAAAGGCCTTCAATAAGTAGAAATAATGCTTTAGAAATCCTGCATGGTTTTGACATTTAAAATGATTTTCATTATGTCTGGATATGTTTGAATAGTTTGATGTTGAGCAGATGTATTACATTGCAATACTAGGATATAACATTTTAAAACACATACATTCTTGTACTTATTTAGGACATAAGCAGCTATTTATTAAACTTTAGTTCACGTTCATTGGACATCCAGTGCTGGCAACTTGAGCTTGAGAAGATATTTTAAAAGATTTATAGAAGTCACTGGAATGGATTAGGTTATGCAATTTGGCTCAGGATGCAGTCATTTACCCTATTTTGTTCTTTTTCGCAACAATTGAAAATGGAACTAGACAAATGTAGTAGATTGCTTTGCACATTCAGTCTAAGTAAACTTAGCCTCAATATTAACTGTTTCACTCCTATACTGAGTCTAGCAAGGTCTAGAAGAGGTTCGCGTTAGCCGACCTTTCTGCTACCTAAGACCCTCCAACGTTATATGTGCGAAGGCAGACTACTGTGGCTTGGTTAGATGAGTTCTGATTGGTCAATTCGATACATAATTAAGCTGATGCGACCCTCAACTAGGCCTTTCTAGACTCAGTATAGGAGTGAAACAGGTAATATTGAGGCTAGGTTTATTTAGACTGCTGCACATTAGGTTTCAATAAGGTCCTCGTTGATTGCAATGATGATCTCATGTTGTAGTCATAGGAAGGGATTATATGTTCAACGCTATATTCTAATTGAAGGAGAATATTACAGACCATTAATAGTTCATAAATTCATAAAAATATTTACGATGGGCTTATGGCATGGCATGGTGACCGGCGTCCGTCCGTCCATCCATCCGTCCGTCCGTAAACTTTGTGGAATTTTAACTTCTTCTCCAGAACCATAAGACCTTGAAAGCTAAAACTTTGTGTACAGACTCTTTGACTAGTGAGGATTATAAATTGTAGCTAAGGTGGCCCTGTGGCCCCTATTAAGGGCCACGCCCTAACAAAATATTTTCATCTTCTTCTCCAGAAGCATTATGTCTAGAAAGCTGTAACTTTGTGTACAGACTCCTTGACTAGTGAGGATTACAAATTGTAGCTTTGGTGGCCCCATTGCCCCTAAGGGGAACCATATTTGCCACACCCTAAAGCAAAATTAAATGTCAAGCGTGCATGATGAGCTACAGAGCCCATGGCTCTATTTTTTGCTCTAGGTTCTTGATAACAAACTAAACTGAATGATAATGCAGGTTGTATTCTGGAATAGTACCCGAGCTTTGATGTATGTGAAATGATTTTAGTGGTGTGCAACTAAGCAAGTGAAGTGTCCATGGCTGGTGAGACAAGTATCATGTGACTGTTGTGACACTGTCGTCGTGACATCTGTACGACACACATTCACTGCTCTCGTTTCAATGTCACATGGATTTGTCATCTGTTCTTCTTTGTCATTGTGTCATACAATTATTTTCTGAACATTTCTGCTTTGATGTTCCATGTATTGCATTATAAAGAGCTCATAATTTGGAGATATTGTCACTGTAGAGTTATTATATAGTGCAGCGCTTTTGATGTTTATTTAGTTGTTTTTAAATGACAATCATGATTGATATGGTGCGCCCCCTCAAACTATAAATTCTCAATCCACTCTCGTCTAGTTGTGTGGTCTTGTTTTACAGGTTGATATAATTAAGTGACGACCCATGTTCTTAAAGTTTTACTTGCAAAAACACCTCAGGTAAAAAGTGACAGTTTTAGTTTGATTCAGTAAGTTTGTCGGGTCATTCTCAAAAAATGGAGCAAATATGCTAACACAAAGTTATTTTCATAATGTAATGAATTTTTACCTTAATTTTTGTTTTTGCAGGTGTGTCATACATGTTTTCAAAGATCAGAACAACAATCTCTTTTATCCCTGCAATGATTGCTCTTTTGATAGGTATAAAAGCTAAATATTTGTTAAGTTACTTGACTAACAATGGCGGTAGGTCACCATTTACATCTACAGATATATTATTCTCCATGAAAAAACATAAATTCCATGAATGAAGTTTGAAAGGTGTTAGTTATTAATGGCAATAAAAGTCTTTCTTTGATATTCAATAGGCTTATTATCAAAATAAATAAAAAATTACATGGTAACACAGATTTGTGTCAGTGATGTTACCATATACAGTTTTGATGAATCAAAGAGAGATCCCTTTTTGGTGAGGAGAAAATAATGATGTCTCCCTTGCAAGCAGTTATTGTCCTAACTGATGCATTTTGAGTTTGTGGTGCCAGCATGAAAAAGAACTCAGCAGACATATAGACGGTGAGTACATTTGACGAGTATGACTTTTGTGTGTCAGTGATGTTACCAAGGTTTCTAAAATGTTACATATTCTTTGAACATTTTTATCAAAGATAAGATTTGTCATCATCACTGATAAACTAATGGTTTTCATATATTATGTTTATTTGAAACACATTTTCCATTATTATTATCAACATTTTACTCTGCAATGTTTCATAAAGTTTCCAACATTTTTACCATAATTGTATTATTTGTAAATCTTAAAAGTTCAGGGTTTATATTTCTTTTGGTAACATCACTGACTAAAAAAGGTAACATCACTGATAACTTATAAGTTTTATGATAATGTTTAATTGAAGCACATTATTTTTTTAGGATTGTCATAAATTTACATAGTGACATGTCAAATAGTTTGATATTGAGTACTACAAAGAACTATTATGCTAATCATAAAATATATTTATAAGGTTTTATATTTATTTTGGTAACAGCACTGACAGAAAAAGTAATATCACTGATAATAATTTTTAAGATATGATAATGTTAAATTAAAGCACATTAATCATTATGATTTTAAAAGGAGATATTTGTTAAAGTTTGTGTTTTTATTAATTCAATGAAGCATCATTTAAATCTTTATAAGCATAAAGGTATAATTATTTCACTGAAAGTAACATCACTGACTTTCATGTCACATCCCTAATGAATCAAAGACATTAATATTCAAACTGAACAAACATGGTTTTTAGTTTGCAAATGGTTAATAGATATAGTTTTAAATGAGTTTCATAGTATTAACTAAGAGTGATACTTATTATTGAAAACCTAAATATGCTATGGATATGGATGAAGCAAAGTAATAAAATACAAGGTTATGATATTCAATATATACTAATTAAGGATTCAGCCATCAGGCTGAATCCTTATTGTTATTGGCGTGTTTTTTTGTTTTTTTTTTGTTCCCCCAAATTTTGTGAACAAGATTCAGCCAAAACGGCTGAAGCTATCGAAACAAAATTTGACATGCTGGTAGACCTTGTTGAGAAGACGCGACACGAAGCTTTTGGGACAATTCGGCCCATACATTAAAGGTCCAGTTCGATTCCAAAATCGAAAAATTAACATTGATTTTGTTTTCAAAATGCACTTAGAGACCTGAAATTTTTTTTAAAAGATGCGCAATCAAAAATAATGAAAAAAAGTATACCATGACAAATTTGTAGGTCACGTGGTTTGGCCGCCATCTTGATTTTAATCATATTTTGCAAAAGTCTGACCCCATGCACACTTGGCGATTCACCACTCGGTAACTACTGTTACCAGAAACATGATATTTGCACACAATGTAGCTAAGACCCTGGCCTATAACAAGTTTGTTTTAAAAGTTGAAAATTCAAAATTCTTTTTGTGGAATAACTTTTTAAAGTTTGACAATTTGTAAAAAATATCAATTTTCAAGGGCAGATAACTCAAAAACCTGACCGACGAATTTCATGATTTTTGCATGAGAGCTAGACATGACCAAGCTCTTTAAGATAAAGAAATAAAATCGCTCGCGAACAGTCATTTCCGGTCGCCATGACACATTTTCCGAACATGGGGTCAGCTACGTCAGAAAAACTGTAAATGAACCTTTCTAATGTTACTGTACTTAATCCTGTAATGATATTTTCATGAAACTTTCAGGAATGATAGATAACATTATCATCTGTGCAACCATTATGTTCACCATACAGCGCTGAATCCGTTTGTCGTCGCTTGCGACTATATTTATTTTTCCCCCTTCTTTTACAGCATGGTACTCATGGAATCAGAAAAACAGAAGATACACAGAGAGAGCCAGAGAGCTAAAGATAACAACCCTGAAAAACTGCAATGATTATCTTAAGAAGTCAAAACTGAAGTATGAGAAAGACAGCATTGGGAAAATGTTCCAAGAAGTGGTCAAGAAGTGATACATCAATTAGGACATATTTTTAGTGGTTATGGTTGAGATGTCAATAAATCATCTGTCCTGTTTAATTGTTGTTGTTTTATATTAAGGCATCAAATATCCATCTTCATTCTTTATACAGCATCTTGTCTGGCTTTTACACTTTTTATATAGTCATCACCCTGTCCGTCTGTATGTCCGTCCGTCCGTCCGTCCGTCCGTAATCATTTCGTTTCCGGAGCAGAACTCAAAAACCGGTCCACATATCTTCCTGAAACTTTACATGTGTATTGCCCATCTACTGAAGTGGTGCTTTTTGATATTTTCACATTTCTGAAAATTTTATTTTTTATTATTTCCATGGAAACGGCTCTTATTTGGACTCTGTTCATGAAAGGTTTCGTTTCCGGAGCAGAACTAAAAAACTGGTCCACATATCTTTCTGAAACTTTACATGTGTATTGCCCATCTACTGAAGTGGTGCCTTTTGATATTTTCACATTTCTGAAAATTTTATTTTTTATTATTTCCATGGAAACGGCTCTTATTTTGACTCTGTTCATGAAAGGTTTCGTTTCCGGAGCAGAACTAAAAAACCGGTCCACATATCTTTCTGAAACTTTACATGTGTATTGCCCACCTACTGAAGTGGTGCCTTTTGATATTTTCACATTTCTGAAAATTTTATTTTTTATTATTTCCATGGAAACGGCTCTTATTTGGACTCTGTTCATGAAAGGTTTCGTTTCATATATATTAGCTTATACTATTATGAACCTTGCTTGAAAAATTTACAATTATCTTTCAAAGGTTTACATCTTACGATCATGTGGAACCGGTGGGATATGTCATCTTCTGATGACTCTTGTTAATCTTAGAGAGTCAGATTCATTATGGTGCTAGTATGATGCATATCTCAATCTATTATCAACATTCAATGTCAGTGATGTTACCTTTCCTTGTTACCTTTAGTGGTGAAGTAACACTCTATATTCATTTTTAATATTAAGCATAAGACTACCTGACTTCTTGCATTATAAAATAAAAACGCCAAAACAAAAAAGTAAATTGTAATCAAATTTAGGGCTTTGTCAGGACTATAATATTACCTTTCCTGTCAATGATTTACCATTTCTTGTTGATGAATAGTATTATCATTGTCAAAGTTACGTAAGTCAACCAATAACCTATTATATATACGTTAGCATTTGAAGTATTTAATGAAAGATGAAAACAGTGCCTATTTTCACAAAATTATTTCCAATTAATATAGAGAATTGCAATTTAATTTTAAGTATTGTTATCTTTGCTGTCAGTGATGTTACCATTTGTTAGAAAATATTGATTTAATGCAAAAAAACCTGTGTAAAGCATAGTTCAACAACAGACTGTCTGGCCTTTTTTACTTAAGATGATGAAAAATTATAACAGCTTAATAATAATTTTATCTTTTGGCATAAAATGAGATTTTTTTAGGTCATGTCAGTAATGTTACCTTTCTCGTCAATGATGTTACTATTTTTTTTGTGTATAGAATTATTAAAAACATAAAAAAGGGAATCCCATGATATTATACCATCAATTTAAGTATTTTCAATAATTAATGTAAGATGACAAAATTGCCATATCTTTGTAAGTTTGGCACCTTATAGAAAGAATTTTTGCAATCTCATGTCAGTGATGTTACCTTTCCTGTCAGTGATGTTACCATTTATTCGTAATAAAGGATATATCTATTTAAAAAAACATATAAAGTACATCTATCAACACATGGCAATTTGGTATTTATATTATCTAATGAAACAGGACAACATTGCCTTATCCATGACATTATTATGATGTTTAGAAAGCATTTCTTGCATCTGAGTCAGTGATGTTACCATATTTTAGAGATTGTTTTTGTTTTAAGGAAAAACGATCAATATTTTTGCATAATTGAACATAAAACAATCTAGCTTTTTACATTGGATAATGAATTGTTTAAAAAATGCTACTTCTTTGTCAGTAGAGTTACTGATAACAAACTTAATTCCATAAGTTGTCAGTGATGTTACCTTTTTCTGTCAGTGATGTTATCAATTGTCATTGATGTTACCATCGACAAAATCTTTTATTTTGAGAGAAACAATAGCCAGAAACACAAATAACCTGTGTTTGCATTGTAAGTTAACCTTCAACAAAATTCTAAATTGCATTCAATTCTTTTTAAATGGAATTTGCCCTCTTAATGATTTTTCTTGAATTTTTTTTCCAAAAGATTAAAATATGTCTTAGATGTTAATCTGTATTTAATTAAAGGACAAAATTTTTTTAATTATTTATTAATGAAGGCTAAAAATGTTTTGGTAACATCACTGACATATATTCTGAAGTGTTTACAAGTCGATATTTATGTTATCTGGCTAGTTTAAGATTGCATAATCTGGATTTACATTTTCAGGGATTATCTTATTCAAACTGTTCAAATAAAATTGGAATAAGAAAATTATTTTATTTTTGTTATCATATCTACCAAATGACTCCATTTTTTTAGAATGACCCTGTCACTTTACCTAAAAAAATCTTCAAGTGGCTTTGTCATTACATCATTTCTTTTTTGACAATTGCAATTCAAGAATGAAACAGTGGAAGCACTTCCATTGATTTGTATTTTTTTTTGTTGTTTTGAAACAAGATAATGATCACATTAAAAGAACCAGGTTCGGGATGAGTGAACAAAAGAGAGGTTTTGGATCACTGCACATGACATTGACCGATATCTTTACAAACACGGCTGAGCGTGTAACGAAATCACTCAACTCTGTGCTGCGTAAGAGTGTTTGTAACACTGTATTGTGTGTGTTCATCTACGCGCGAGTGTTAATTTGACATCAACTCCTCTGTTGTGATGTGCAGAGATGAGGCCAGCCATGTTTGTAGACTTTGTTACAGTCCCCACAATCTGTATTTTTTCTTCAATCAACTTTTCACATTTTAACCTGAATACCAAGCCTAGAAAAGACTGAATCCCCTTTCGTTCTAAGAAAGCAACACATGCCTGTAAGATCTTAAAGATTTAATGCATAATTATTATTCTTAAGAAAAAAGGACACGTGGTCCTGTGCAATGCGCAGTCAACCGCTATCAGTATAGTTCAGCAACAATGGGCGTGGCTCGCTGGATGAGTGGGTTACCCGCTCGTTGCTGAATAAACTGAGAGTTTGAAGGGTTGATTCCCTGCTCCACACTGAGACACAAGTTGAGAGACTTGTGGTGTCACCTTGGGCAAGAAACTTTATTCAAAATGTGCCTCTGTTCACCCAGCAGGAATTTGGTACCTGGTAAAAGAGTTGTGTTGGTGGTGACCTTCTAGCGACATATATGTCAGCTTGGGTTAGACAAGGGTAATAATGTTGGTAGCTCCTTATTATTATAATTATTAATTCCGTAAAGTCCATGTGAGTCTTCCATATATCGAGATTTTATAAGGATTTTATTGGCTATATCGCAGCTCGAGCAAATCTAGCTTTTGAGCCAAGGGTACAGATTAGGGGAGTTAGCGTAACGTTCGTACCCTGAGCCAGGATTTCAATGAGAGAGATATGACAGTAATTGTAATTGATAACTGAAAACGTAACTGTATTTTGGCCCACTGAACTGAGGTTTGAAGTCGAGATAGTGATCTAAAACTTGACAATGACGCCCGCCAATCAGTCAAACATAACTATTGAAAGCATTTAGAATGACTGTTACACATTGATACCGTTTGATAGGTTGTACAAATAGTATCCTTGTAAATTGGACGTGTGAATTTGCCTTCAACGAATATATATGACTGTTTTAAGATTGTCAATGTTCATTTTGAGATGACTGTGTGAGATTTTGGGATCAATATGATAATTCAATGCCAAATATGTGTGTCATTTCAAAGCAAAGTTATACAGTAGAACTCGGATATAACGAACTCCAATGGGCCAAAGAATTTAGTTCGCTATATCCGGTGTTCGCTATACGCATATAATTTTAATGATATTATATAGGGACGGGACTTGCAATTTTGTTCGCTATATACGACTGTTCGCTATATCCGTGTTTGCTATATCCGTGTTCTACTGTATATGATGAAAATCGCGAAGTGGCTCTTTAACAAAAGTACCAAACTATTTTGCCTTCCATAAAGTCAATATGACTTTGTATATAGAATGAAAATGTTGGGGACAAAAAGATTGATTCTTAAGAATTTGTATTTATTTCTGGCTATAATATATATACATATGATATATATTAAGATATTAAGATAGATGGCAAAACTAAAAGAGAATTGGTGATGTCACGATTATATCTTAAAATAAAGTGATCCATTTTAGATTATGCTATTTTCCCCCTGTAATCAATCGTATATCATATATCACAACAAAGCCGTGAATGTTTATTCACTAATGGTTTCAGAAGGAAGTGTACTTCATTAGTTTATACTTTCAGGAAGGACTTCCTTTAATCTTGTTTTATTCATCATTCAAATCCAACCTGGACTGCAAATGATTAGCTTGCAGTTAAATATTGAACGATATTGCCTTATTTTTCAAATCAGGTACCAAAATGTACTGTAAGAAGGAACATCCTTAAAGAAATCTCTTGCGTATTGTCACAGTTCTCTCACCTCTTGTTTCACCTAGGAGCAGTTGATCAACTCTTATTACTCTGAAATTATATCCATGAACCCTGTGGACCATGAGCCATTTATACATTGTGTATATGCATGCAAATATCAGCAGAATATATATTCAGTGTTTCCCTTTGTTCATATTTGATTCATTGTCACTGTCTACCTTTTTTTAATGTCATTCAAATCAATAACTTACATGCATGTAATATTAAAGAAGACCCAACAACCTTGGAACTATACAATGCCATTACCATGGTTATCTATAGAATAATTACAGAAAGTGAAATGTGTAACAGCACAAATCCATTAGTCAGCTGTTTTGAGAGAAGACTCCACTGAAGGTGTAGCATTGTGCTCCTGTGTGTAAACAGTCCATGTGAGTAACGACGCTCCGCTCGCTCGTATGCTTCCCGTATTGATCCGAGGGATGTGACGCGTTTACACTGCACAATAAACTAAATCACTTCCTCTTCACAACATTCCCCCTTTACCCTCCTCGTCTGTCTGTCCTTCCATCATCGTTAACCCTTTAGGTCTCAATCCTCCGTTTTCCTCTTTTCTTTAATCTTATTATCATTGACACTTTATCTCAATGTCCCATTTTCTCTTCCCTCCTTCGATTGTTCAATCATCATTAACCCTTTATATACAAATTTTCCATCCTTCCATCCTTCCATCATTATTAATCATTTAAATATTCCATGTTTCTCTTGGTTCCATCAGTTGGTTATCAATATTATCAAGCATTTGTATCCCTTCTGTTCCATTTTATCAGATCATCTTTTACTGTATTTATCCATTTCTTGCTTCTTTTTGTTCACTCGTCCCATTATCAATCACTTCATGTTTCATTGAAAGTTTAGCTTTTCCCATAAATGATATATGCTAAAGACAAAAAAAACAACCCACAAATCAAGTAGTTGTATAAAATAGAATGTTTTTAATTAACATTAATATGGTAAAAAAATTATAAAAGAGTCTGTTCTTGACATTTGTTTCCATCGACATAACACCACATGACCAAGATGAAGGTAACTGAAATCTCATTATCTGGTATTGCCACTATTGCCAGTTATAATAGTGACAAACCATCTCAGCTATTGAGTGGATAAGACAGTTTATATTGTTCATGAGGAAATGTTTTTATGCCTTTGACACTCCAGGATCATACTTCACTCCACTTCATCCCACAAGTGTTCCATAGGGTTGGAATCAGGATTAAGTGCAAGCAATTGTATTGATTGATCTTATGTTGTTGCAAAAGACCTTGAGGGATTTTGGCAGAGTTTGAATGAGCAGTTGCCTTATCTTGCATAAAGCTATCCAACCTAAGGTCTGTCTCTGATGTTTATGAGTGAATCATGAATTACAGGAACCCTTTCATGGTTTTCAAGAACTGGGTTATCAGTCTCACACTGACCTTAACCTGCCTCTGAGCCCAATGGTTAATCTATATTTGCTCTAATTTTGGTCATGTTGATCGGTTCAAGCCCTTGTCATTAAAACGCTTTAACAACTATTTTACCATGAAAAATAGGAACATTAATTTTCAAGTTTCTTTCGTCCTCTTTAGTGAAGCGGAAGACTGGAGAGGTTCTTGTTGAACATATTATGGTTGAGGCTACTCTTCTTCTATTCCAAGATGGCGATTGAAAGTTGTGTAAGTCATAATTCAACTTAAATAATCTTACATGAAGAATATCAATTTTAGCCATGAATTGTAAATCTCTTACTACCGGCGGTCAGTATAAAACTGTTGTTGTTGTCGTTATAGACTTTTTTTCATGACGTTAGTGAACTTTGTTATATGTTTTTATTTATCATGTTATGAAGGGCTGACAGTGCTTCTGAAAAAATGCTACAATAACCTTTACCTGCTGTTTTATATTCCAGGTTAATGTTTATCAGTTTTGATCAGTCTTTCAGGAATGGTTTACCAAACCTTTTGTTTTATCAATTCATCTCTTGAAATCTATCAATAAATTGTATGTTTTGTTGAGGTGAGACTGTTATCACCAATCTGTCTGTCTGACAGAAAAGAAAAGTATTCTCAAGAGGGAAGGGGTTAATTCTTTTGTGTGCACTGAAAAGATAAAATACACCATTGAATTTTGTTATACATATCAAAGTGAACTGATTCATTCCCTGACTCAATTAATTGGTTTTAATGAGTTTTTTCTTATAGTCAATCTTTCAGTCACAATAAGCCTAAATCACTTTGCTGGAATCATTAATTAGATATCTGTCTAGCTTCCTCGATCTGGGCAACTTCTGTGGCCCTCTGCATGGACAGAGTTAATAGATTTCTGTGCATGTACAAAGAAGGCAAGGTACCAATCAACGCTAGTTTGGATTGATCATTACGAAGACAAAATCACTGTTTCCTTACTCTCTCTCCTTCATTCTATCAATTATTGTCTGAAATGTTTTCACATTTTTGGCGAATATTGTATTAGACCCTCATTGATATGAATAGTTTCATACTAAACTATAAAAATCTTAATTATTTTTTCAACTCTTTTTATTAATCCTTTTCATTGCTGCTGTTGTTCCTGGTTAATCAGCTCCATCTGGCGTCTGAAATGTTTCAATGGTTCCATCTAGGGTCTGAATTGTTTCAATAGTTCCATCTGGGGTCTGAAATGTTTCAATAGTTCCATCTGGGGTCTGAAATGTTTCAATAGTCCCATCGAGGGTCTGAAATGTTTCAATAGCTCCGTCTAGGGTCTGGAATGTTTCAATAGTTCCATCTAGGGTCTGAATTGTTTCAATAGTTCCATCTAGGGTCTGGATTGTTTCAATATTTCCATCTAGGGTCTGAATTGTTTCAATACTTCCATCTAGGGTCTGAATTGTTTCAATAGTTCCATCGAGGGTCTGAAATGTTTCAATAGTTCCATCTAGGGTCTGAATTGTTTCAATAGTTCCATCTAGGGTCTGAATTGTTTCAATAGTTCCATCGAGGGTCTGAAATGTTTCAATAGTTCCATCTAGGGTCTGAATTGTTTCAATAGTTCCATCTAGGGTCTAAAATGTTTCAATAGTTCCATCTAGGGTCTGAATTGTTTCAATAGCTCCATCTAGGGTCTGAATTGTTTCAATAGTTCCATCTAGGGTCTAAAATGTTTCAATAGTTCCATCTAGGGTCTAGATTGTTTCAATACTTCCATCTAGGATCTGGATTGTTTCAATAGCTCCATCTAGGGTCTAGATTGTTTCAATAGTTCCATCTAGGGTCTGAATTGTTTCAATAGCTCCATCTAGGGTCTGAATTGTTTCAATAGCTCCATCTAGGGTCTGAATTGTTTCAATAGTTCCATCTAGGGTCTGAATTCTTTCAATAGTTCAATCTCGGGTCTGAATTGTTTCAATAGTTCAATCTCGGGTCTGAATTGTTTCAATAGTTCCATCTAGGGTCTGAATTGTTTCAATAGTTCCATCGAGGGTCTGAATTGTTTTGATAGTTCCATCTAGGGTCTGAATTGTTTCAATAGTTCCATCTAGGGTCTAAAATGTTTCAATAGTTCCATCTAGGGTCTGAATTGTTTCAATACTTCCATCTAGGGTCTAAAATGTTTCAATAGTTCCATCTAGGGTCTAGATTGTTTCAATAGTTCCATCTAGGGTCTGAATTGTTTCAATAGTTCCATCTAGGGTCTAAAATGTTTCAATAGCTCCATCTAGGGTCTGAATTGTTTCAATAGTTCCATCTAGGGTCTAAAATGTTTCAATAGTTCCATCTAGGGTCTAGATTGTTTCAATACTTCCATCTAGGATCTGGATTGTTTCAATAGCTCCATCTAGGGTCTAGATTGTTTCAATAGTTCCATCTAGGGTCTGAATTGTTTCAATAGTTCCATCTCGGGTCTGAATTGTTTAAAAGATATCTTATCTGAATGTGATAAATAATAGATGATCTTGCTCATGTGCAGAAATGTATTATTCATTTACCGTGAATAGATTTCTAAAGGCTTATGAAGCATTTTAATTGGAAATAAACTATCGACTGATGACATTTTATAGTTTTTTGCTAGAAAAAATAAAAAAAGATCGGGTGATGTTTTAAAAGTTTGCCTCAATCCTTTTTTGTATGACAGTGTCTTTTTCCATATTATGAAATTATATAATTGAAAATTCCGACTTAGTTTCAAATGTCATGAGCCATGGCTTAAGATAAAACATAATTTTTTTTAATAATCTGACAGTTTATGGCATCAGTCCAATACCTGATAGAATTATTCATGAACATTAGAAGAACATATTAACTAGGGGCACTAAAACTTGCATGTATGCATATTTATCAATACCTTTTTTATGACTGCTTATAATTCAAAGATTTTTCAAAGATGTTTTCTTATAATAAATTATTCTGTTAATATTACTTGTTGAAGAAACACGGCAATACTCTCATTGCTTAGGTTTAACAAGGGAAGATGTTGATTCAAATAAATAAGTGCTTGATCTAAACCATTCAATTACTGGTAAGTCCCCCTTAGTAAACAGAACACTTACTTTCTGTAAAAATGATGGATTAAAGGGGCAGTAGCACGTTTTTAGGGGGAATGTAAGGTGATGTCAGGAAAATGAAAATTAATGATTCCAATTGAAAGACAATATATTTAAACGTAAAGATGCAGTAATTATTCAAACATATAATGTAAATTTAGTCATGCTATTCCTCTTTCTTACACAAAATGAATTAAAGGTGTTCACATGAAATGGCCGCCAACAGATTTTATGTGAATCTTCATACTTTGTCCTCTGACTTTGAATGATTGGTGTGTGTAATGAGATTTTTGACACTGTCAAAATAATACATTTAGCATTAACTTACAATTATCAGTGAAAATTTTAAAATATAAAATTATCAAAAAAAGTGCTACTGCCCCTTTAAAGAACCAACTGCTTTAAATCCAAACAGCGCTGGACCTCGGGGTCTAATACAGGAAATACGGTTCTGCATGATAATGTAATGGCACCCATGAGTGGCCAAAGGCCATTTAGACAGACCTGCCTTGAATATATATACATTCTGTATACTGTAGTATGTATAAGGTCAGAGTGTCCTGCAGTTGCTTCTATGTCCACACTGTAACTACCGTATTCCACGTAATAAGTGCCCTGCTCCAATAAGCGGTACTTAAAACTGATTCAGATCTATGTTTACTTCCGGGAAAATGGCCGCCGCCATCGGCAATTTATTTTGTTTCATGAGCGTTTAAAGAATATATTAAGCGTCAATATGTGTTGTTTTCTGCTCAATAATGTGTAAGTATGTTTTGAACGTCTTATAAGTTATCAAAGACAATCTAAACACAGTTCCTTTTGAGAAGTCTCTATTTTTCGGTCGTCATTCACACCACTTTGATAAGCGCCCACCCAAGTAAATTTTTAAGCGTCCTGGCTTTATTACGTCGAATACGGTAAATGCTTATTCATTTGTTTGAATAATTAAAAAAATTCTTTATATGCTTGTGACTTCCACATTTTATGGAAAAAAAACCTTTTTGTAGTAGATTTTTATGAAAATAGATAGGTCTGCTAATTATCAATTATATTATGACCATACTTATTATATATATGAATGTAGATTTGATGATGTATATGGTGAAGTAGGTGTCAGCTAAGGTAAATTATAATGCTTGAATTACCAGATTTTCCTATGCTTGACTGTTGTTACTCTTGATATGCATCAAGCACTCAGGTCATGTTTATTGCTTTGGTAAGGTCAAAGGTCATACCAGGTGGATATACAGGTAGTCTTAACGAGATGTGTCAGGTAAGCTATGCAAGCTGTCGTGAATAATCTGTACTTCCTCTAAAAAATGCCAACAGCTAAAAAATATCAGCTTCTTAAAAATATCAGCTTCTAAAAAATATCAGCATCTAAAAAATATCAGCATCTAAAAAATATCAGCATCTAAAAAATATCAGCATCTACAAATGCAAAGATCCAAGTAACTCTTCTTTTAAAAGAATCGGTTGTAAATGCTAGTTTTTTGTTGATTCTCTATCAGTGGCAGCTGTTGGTAGCAATTTTTCCAGATAATAAAGAAATGGTTAGATACACCAAGATATTTGTACCAACAGCAGAAACATAATTTGTGACCAGTACATATGTTGTATTGAAATTCAGTGGAGTGCCCAGAGCAGCTTGATTTTCTCATCATAAGACATGAAAAAAAAAATTCATAAGAATGAATTTGATGTCTGTTGAATATTAGACTGGAAATGTTGTTAATTTTGTTTACTCTAAGGCCAACAGCTGTTGTGAACTGCGTGAATGCATGCATTGATATGAAACTATTACCAAACTGATCAACCATATTTGTTCAGATTGTATCTCTTGAGTCATCGATGTGTGTCAAATGTTCAAACTGCCATCCCGCATAAGGACAGTTTCATATTGAATATGGTAATCATATTTGAGCATAGATGATTTTACATCTTCAAATCACTGAGAGGCTTTTTTGGGTCCAAAAATTCCTTTATGTAGAAACTTTTCAAAATCTTAAGAAAAGGGCAGTGTATAACAAAATCCTTTGAACAGTTTCACATGCCATTGTGTAGAACTGATATCTAGTGTTGACATTTCACTATTTATGCTTTAACTTTCTTGCATAGCTTGACTATTCATTGTTAAAGACTTGTTGTTTCTGTAAACCAGACACTCAGGAATGGTTTGAATCACCATTCATATTAGAACCAATATTCTTTATAAATAGTCTCACTGAAGTAACCTGTATATCTACACTGATATCAGCTTTTGACATTTCTATACATTCATTTTCTTGTGTTGTCTTATGTAGCTTGACAGTTCATTGTTCAAGGGTTATTGTTCCTCTTAATCAAACAGACAAGAATGCATTTCAACGTTTTTTTAAGTGACTTTTATTTTCCTTTAAGTCTCACAAAATGACACTTGCATTTTATTTTGTTTATGAAATATATCATCATGAGAATCACTAATGTTGCTATAATAATTTGCAAATTTGCAAAGAAAATTTAAATCTTATGAATTAATTGAATGATATAGTAAAACAAATCAATATGATAATTAATTAT
This sequence comes from Steromphala cineraria, assembly GCA_916613615.1. Classification (NCBI taxonomy): domain Eukaryota; kingdom Metazoa; phylum Mollusca; class Gastropoda; order Trochida; family Trochidae; genus Steromphala; species Steromphala cineraria. Next base: position 1,909,657 of record OU744729.1, read on the forward strand.
AATTAAATTATATTGAAAGAACTAAAGTTGCTGTCAAAATTTATATATTTGCTTTTTGTCTACTACATCATCTTATGGAATATCATGTAAATTTATAAAATTTCATCAGGTTGATTAAAAAATTCAATATTGTCAAATGTTCCATGTCTATAATTTATACGCAAGGATTGATCTCTATCAATAATGACATGTTTTTCCTGTGAAAAGTAATACCTATATTGTGTGTTTTCGACCAACCTTTTACTGCATGCACATCTGTTTGATTATATAGTGTCATAAACAAGAATAAATTTACATTCCGCTGACACAGTGAATAATTTCTGCATCATATTGCCGAATCAGCAATGTTTAAAAAATATGATTACCGAGCACATAAACACCAGATGTACCTAGCCGTCTGATAACAATTGATAACTATGTCACTGTACTTTTAATCCTCAAACAATTTTGCAACTTTATTTAAAACATTTTGTTATGTTTACAGAGAGAGAGTTCTTATTATTGAGATATAAAGCAAAAACATTGTTGGGAATAAATATATAGATAAGAAAAGTATTGCGGAATTGTTATCTATATTTAACAATTGTTATTGTCTGATAATCTTCTTTTTTTTTTCTGTGGTAATATTTAATTCAATATTTATTATTATTATCATAGCATTACCTCATTAATCATTATCATTATATTATTTTTATCTCATCAGACCTTTTAAAGGGGCAGTAGCACATTTTTTGATAATTTTATATTTTATTTTTTTCATTGATAATTGTTAGTTAATGTTTAATGTATTATTTTGATAGTGTCATAAATCTCATTACACAAGCCAATCAGCCATATTCAGAGGACAAAGTATGAAGATTCACATAAAATCCATTGGCGGCCATTTTGTGTGAACACCTTTTAATCATTTTCTGTAAGAAAAAGGAATCGCATGGCTAAACTTTACGTTATATATTTGAATTATTACTGCTCCACATAGTCTAAATACATTGTCTTTCAATTGGAACCATTAATTTTCATTTTCCTGACATGATTTCAAGAAATCCTAAAGTATGGTATCATATTAATATCTTTTAGATTATGCATTGTTCAGAAGATATAGGCAATATAAATGAATATACTTGCTTGAGAATGACATTTGTATCTATGTCGAAACGTCACAAACTTGAATAAAGAAGTTGTATATCCATAATATTGCCTTTATCTTCTTCATCATCGCAACTTTGCAAATCAAAGAAGTATGCATGGTTAGTTAAATTTTATTTCATGGAAACACCAAAAAGCCCTGTTTCTTTTATTTTTAGTTTAGTTTTTCACCTTCAAACGAAACATCATATAAGCTATCTTAAACCAATGACTCTACAATTAAAACATAATTTCTTTTAAATTTTGGAACTAGTTGTGTGACATTATGTAAGTTGGTGGTAAAAGGAAAATGGCACATGCTTGAAAACGATATAGGATCATTACCGAAACATCGCTACTGTCAAATAAAGAAGTTGTTCTTCGATAGGATTTGCTTTGTCTTCCTTTTGTAGTTATATCTTTAAGAAACAATTCCTAATTGTTACAGATATCAAGAATGTCTAAGGTTCCTATTTAACTTTTGTTTGCTTTGTCTTTCAGGAAATGGGTAACATCCTTTGAGGAGTTATGAGTAATCATAGTCATTTCCTGTTTTAATTACTTGTACTATTAATGAAATCAATTGTGTCACACTTACATGTTTTACTTCCTGCACAAATTTATATTGAATATGACATACAGTCAGCGGCCAAAAGTGAGTTCGCACTGACGTAAATTCCCATAGACTTACATGTTAATTTGCAATTGCGAGAATAATTTTCATGAATTAAACGTTTGTTGATTCATTTTTAAATCTCCGCCAGCTTGTCGGAAATCATCAGGGCTACAATATCATAAATTTCATTCAATTACCCGATGATTATTAAGAAATATACATGTTATTTGAAAACACATATGAAACATGCCGTTTACGTTTAACATGGCCGTCAATGGGACAATGAAATCACAAGTTGTACATGTGATGATTAAATTTGTGTCATTCGATAACTAATCAACGTAGAGATTAATGATAATTTCGTGAATGTAGCCGAGATGATTTCCAAGCCATATGCAAAATATCAAAACAAATGGACTTTTATTTAACTCATGAAAATTATGCATGTAATTGCTAATTAACATGTAAGTATATGAGAAATTACGTTAGTGCGAACTCACTTTTGGCCGCTGACTGTAGTTTGGTTGTCATGTTTTCATCATTTATCATTGACCAGGAAGTTATGCATTAATTGATTTTCTGTATATTAGTTTGTTTCTCCCAATATGATAACAAACAGTTTTAAATATCATTATTAATAAACCGCTTATTTGTCTATTAACAATATATTTTGTGGAGACACTACCATCTATACTTAATTAACATGTTTTGTTTTCTATAAGTTAGCAACTTAGAATAATTTAAAAGTAAACAGGATTGTACAGCTCATTTATTTCATTGGCAAATCTAGAGGGGGGGGGGGGATTTGCTGTGGTGTTCCAAATATAGATAATTAAAATAATTTCAAAAGTTGCGCTTGAGACACCCATTAGGCACCGCCCCCTCAAACTAAAATTCTTGATTCGCCCCTAATTTGATCATGAGAACTCGTTTCTATTAAAATTTTCATGAATTTTAGTCTTTTTTTGTCATTTATCTGAAATTTCAATTATTAGACAATGAATGGATTAGCAGCCAGGACCACTGTCCTTATATGACCAGTTTTCTTTGTGTGTCAGGGGTCATAGGTCAAGCGAGGTGAAGTTGGGTTACGAGTAGCCATGACAACTACAATTAATCAGGTGAGGGTATGCCCTCATAACAGTTTAATACCGCCATCTTTCATCTCATCTCACCTCATCTCACCTTTCTCTCATGATGACCTTAACATTCAAACTTTTGGGTTTTTTTTGTTCAATTTTCACATACTAATCAATTCAAGCACACGTGATTTAGTTGTACTATGAATTGACTATGATTTATTTAGAGATTGGAATTTATTCAGATTTTAACTGTTACACTAGTTTTCTTTGCAATTTCCTTGTTTTGGATATTCAAAACTCATGAAAAGATGTATGAAAAGCAAAACTTAATACAGACACAATGAAATAATGCAATGCACACAACTGCAACTTTCCATTGAACCATAAATGCAATAAGAAAGTAAGAATTATTAAATTGTAGCAATCCTAGGTTGTGATTTTCAGTTTCCTGATTGATATTCACTTCAATTGTTGTTAAAACTTTTGAAATGTAAAATTATCAAAAAACGTGCTACTGCCCCTTTAATGTATAAGTGATGTACAACACCAACAAAGCTCGGATCACAGTAAACAATGCTCTGATGTAATGACACGCCCATGACGTCATCTCTTTGCTTGCTTGGATTCAACACAAGCACAACCAGATTACCTATTTCAATTGAAATATATTGAATTGAATTGAATTGAACCAGATTACCTCACAAATACAATGATGAAGTCATATCATGACTTAATTTTCACAATTATTTTAATAATTATAATATCATCTCATACTCATTGATGACTCTTCCATCAAAGATAGTCTCATGAATTTTCATGATTATACTTGCATTTGTCAAGAAAAGACATCATTAATGTCAAGAAATTAATCATCCAAAAACTTTTGTCACTATTTTAGTACAATTTCTTAATGCCTCTAAGACATCTTTTATTTATTTTGAATATCATAAAGGTTGAATTATAACCTTTGGTTTCCAGTAGAACATTCATATTTGATGATAATGATGCGGTGATGTGGGGTATTTTTTAGTTTTACTACTCAGCACTTCACTTCCTAATAGGAAATTAATATTTGATTGAATAGCTTTATTGACTTTATTGTTGTGTATCAAATATTGACTTGCCTTAAAAGGCACATTTTTTCCTCATTTTGTATATTATTTGTAGCATCCATTGAATATAAGATTTACAAAGGTCAAACACTTTCATAAACCTTTCCAAAACACCATAGATCAAATTTTTTAACCAAATGTTTTAGATTATAGCTATACTACTCTATATTAAGAGATAGAGAGGTAACATATGTCATAAAAGTTACCAGCTGGTTATTCAACTGCAGTCAACATAGGACTGCTTTGTCGGTCATCCTGGGTCAATAGCTAAAATAAAGTAGCTTAGAAAATGTTGGCTAGTCTAGTTACTCTGTGTATATTACCTTTCAGGCCCCTTTTCATTATTTCTAAAGTATTATCATAGAAATGACAGTCATAAATGTTTTCTCAGAGACTACATGCAGGTTAGTCTTTGATGAGTTTAATTTAGTTGTTGGTGGTTCGAACAAACATCATAAAAGGAGAGGACTGTCTACGAACTTGTTAGATTTAATCAAAAAACATTTTAAAGTACATGTGTATGCCTCTCAAAAGGGAAATGTATAAAAAATAAAAAAATTGCATTGCAAGAGGTTTTTCTGACTAGTAGTTACTGATAGTGATGACTTAAAGATACTTTGCTACCCAGATATGTATATGATCATTGAAATACACAAACAAAAATCTTAGTGAGAGTATGTCATTTTGTCAACTAGAGTGGGTGAGTTATTGTTTAACGCCAATATTTCAGCAATAAATAGGCAGCGTTTTTCAACTAGAGAGGCCTTAGCTATCAAACTCATTTTCCCTTGTTCTGTAGCAGTGAGGGAAGAAAACAATGAAGTAAACAACAACAACAGTAGCAATATTGAGCAGAGGAAAACAATAACAGGTAATGTATTTCTGGAAGGGGCATATTCCGACACCCACTGTAATCCCAGTCTGTAGACACAAGATGGCCCGCTACAAGGCTCCCACTTCCTAACTCAACATTTTTCTCCTTGCCCAACAGGAAATAAACATCAACAATATCCCCAAACCAGTTCTGACTAGAGAGCCTGGTTCAGGGGGGGTCGTCTCGGGGGATATTTGGGTCAAAATAAACTTGTTTTAATGATGGTGTCAGTGGAGCAACCTTTCTCTTTTTGACTAGTGTTCATTTTATTCAGGGGTATTTGGAGTTAAAGGGATAGTTTTCTTTTGAAATCATTGAGGGGATATCACCCTTTTTGGGTTGCTGTGATTTATCATCAAATAACATCCTTGCCTTTGAAAATGCATTTATGAACAAACTGAATTAAAGGAGATGGATGCACAATAAGAAACAAGTTTGGATTAGTTGATTTGTCACCTAACTTTAACTTTATTTGGTAAATGGGATGTGTTTTTTGACATTCAATCAAAAGTATTTAAGAAATGTATAATGAATGTCAGCATCTTTATCATGTTAATTGCTTTTTTAAATTAAAATGCCATTAGCCAAATTTTAAGAAAATGCAAATTTATCGAGTTGTTTTGGTTATCAAACTGTTTGTTTTGTAGTATGGGTGTTGAGACGTCCCCTCAAAAATGAGAGCTTGGGTTGCTATGAGCTTATGGTGACAAAATGACCCTGCTGTAATAACAAACCTTGAATCGTGAGATCAACCAGAGTTACTAGACTAAAATTTAGTCTATGAAATTTTTAAATAATAACTGTATCTTCATCCTTGTTTTTAGCTCACCTTTACAAAGTAAATGTGAGCTTATGTCATGGCGCTTCGTCCGTCGTCCGTCTGTCTGTCCGTCCGTCCGTCCGTCTGTCCGTCCGTCCGTCCGTCCGTCCGTCCGTCCGTAAACTTTCACGAAAAAGACTACTCCTCCTAAACAAATTCAGATATCATTCTGAAATTGTAGTATGTTATACCCATGGTGATTCCCCACAGAAAGGTAGACGTTTCAGTTTTGAAAATCCAAGATGGCCGCCATGACAGCCATATTGAATTTTCAATTAGATTTCATGAAAAAGACTACTCCTTCTAAACGAATACAGATATCATTCTGAAATTGTATTATGTTATACCCATGGTGATTCCTCACAGAAAGGTAGACGTTTCAGTTTTGAAAATCCAAGATGGCCGCCATGACAGCCATATTGAATTTTCAATTAGATTTCATGAAAAAGACTACTCCTTCTAAACGAATACAGATATCATTCTGAAAATGTAGTATGTTATACCCATGGTGATTCCTCACAGAAAGGTAGACGTTTCAGTTTTGAGAATCCAAGATGGCCGCTATGGCAGCCATATTGAATTTTCAATTAGATTTCATGAAAAAGACTATTTCTCCTAAACCAATCTAGATATCATTTTTATATTGTAGTATGTTATACCTATAGTGATTCTGCACAGAAAGGTAGACGTTTCAGTTTTGAGAATCCAAGATGGCCGCAATAGCAGCCATATTGACTTTTCAGCTGCAGATGACACATCATTATTATTAAATTTTAAGCTTTCATCAAGTGATCAGTGGCACCATATAAATTCTTTAATTTGAACTTACTAATCATAATATTATCTTAAATATGGAATATTTAAGATTGTCGTGCAAGTTGTTCTATATTTTTAAGTTTTTCTAAAAAAAATTAAGATGAAAGACAAACATAATTGATTAATTTGTTTAAAATCTTTAACGCAACTAGCTGCAAAAACCAAATCACATTAAACATGTTAAAATTTAAACAATGGTATCTCCCTAATTATATTCCTTTAAATACCACACATAAGGGGTCAACCAGAGTTCAGATATTCCACTATTCTGTCTAATACACATCCCAAGGCAGGTTGCTAGCATCACAGTGTCAGCTGCTAGTCTGTTGCATAATCAACCTGACCCAATTGATATGGTAGAGCATTATGCTATATGGCCATGGCCCATGTGTATGCAATAAAAGTTATGGACTTGTATTCTCATGACAGTGATATGTTCTTTCTAAGAATAACAACTTACACAAAACTTGTCTACAATAAGCTTTGTGTTTAGCAATCTACATGATAAGTTGATGTGGAATAAATATGCAGATGAAAATCGAAAAGGGTTTAGTAAGAAAAGTAAGGAAATTTGATTTGTCATATATCTCTCTGTTGATTTGACAATGCAAAAATGTTTACCATTATAGTACTGTATGAGTGTTAAATAAATTGATACTTTAATGAAAGACATCTCATGGTCACTTGACATGTAAATATTATGTGAACAAAATAAACGTGTCTTATGCATTGCTGTGTTTATGACTTTCCTCTCAATCAGTCATTCATTTTCCTTGAAAATCTGTACTTTTGGGATTCTCAACATCCCATGCAGCATAACCATCAGTGAAATAATCTTGAAATCATATTAATGATTCACTACAAAACAAATGTAAGTGCCCACCATCCTGTAAGTAATGAATGACATTTAAATGGATACACCTAAACCAATCAAGATATCATAATGAAATTAATACGGATGCCCACATAAAAGTAGCATTTTGAAGATTAAAAAGTACAAGATGGTCACCAATTCAGACATAGATATACAAAAAAGTTATACAAAAACCTACTGCTTGTTAACTTATCATGATTATATCATTCGTGTATTAATGTTTGTTCAAGCTCTAGTCGTTTCCAAAAGAAGACTAGTATTTTAAAAGATAAAAAAATCATGATGGCAGCCATAATCAATTATATAAAAGATGGTTACATGTATATTTAAACCATTTTACCACATCATTCATTTTAAGGTGAGCTTCTGTACCCTCGGTACTTTTATTAATTTTGTTATGGTTATGCAGTCAAATCTAGACTTGCTCAGTGAGGATCATGGTTATATTAAAGACTCCTATTTATTACAGTCAAGATCACTGTGTATAACCGTACACCGGAACTAGCGAGGTGTACGGCGGAGAAATGTTGCTAGCGAGGAGCCGAAATCAAAAGTTTGGTAATAATTTACTTCAGAACTTTCAAATAATCAACATCATGTGGTAATTTTAGCACACATAGTTAGTAAAATGTATGTGCTTGTCATTCTGTATCCAAGGGACAGTAACAATGACAGTTGCAGGTAATGCTGTTGTTAGTAACATATTTGCTATCTCTGACTATGAACAGGATATGACATTAAATACTTATGTCTCAGAAAGCTATTGACATGATAATAACATAGAAAAAGTTGATGAAACGGCGATGATTGCTTTTTAAGTGAGCCCGATTGCGATCACGCTCCTCGCTAGCAACATTTCTCCGCCGTACACCTCGCTAGTTCCGGTGTACGGTTATACACAGTCAAGATGCAGCACTACGAATCCAGGAACCTAGTGGCAGCATCACGTCTTGTTCTATCAATTTGGTTGAGGGACATTGATCTCTTGTTATTGCATTCGGATCTTCCAAGACTTTAATTGTTGTTAAGTTCAATTATTTGTGCACATGGTGGAGCAATTTGAAAATATTGAGTTCTATAAAACAGCAATAATTAATGTACTTATGAAATGCATTGTACATTTTTTTTCAAACCAGCAACATAATTGATATACATACTTTAATTGTTGTTGACTTCAATCATTTGTGTACATGGCGGAGCAATTTGAAAATATTTAGTCATTTATAAAATAAACCAATAATTAATTAACTTATGAAATGCATTGTAAATTTTTTTTCAAACCAGCAAACATAATTGATATATTAAAAGGTTACATAGTGGTTCTTTCTGTTCTACCATCCTCTCAATCCATCCATCCATCCATTCATCTATCCATTCGTTTGTCCGTCCGTCCGTCTCTCCACCCATCCATCCATCAAACCATCCATCCATCCATCCATCCATCCATCCATCCACCATCCATCCATCCATCCATCCATCCATCCATCCATCCATCCATCCATCCATCCGTCCGTCCGTCCGTCCGTCCGTCCGTCCGTCCGTCCACCCATCAATCCACTTCTGCATTCTTCTGTTCTTGTCTATTTCCATTTATTACTGGTATAATCAATGTTCATTTCCAAGTAAATCATCACTAAAACCATTTCTGTATGCAAGTTACAGGAATTAACAAAACAAAATCTGGGTGTCGCCAATGACAATAATAAAATCTGCATTAGCATGTTACAGTTTAGTGCCTTTGTATTATAAATAGATTGGTTTTGTACTTATCTTTTTGTGAATTTAATCGTTTTATGTACACAAGTGTGACTTGAATAAAATAATTATCTGTCTGTCTGTCTGTCTGTATAATAACTCAGTCATGTGGAGATGTCTCCATTTTGTAGATAAAAACTCAAATGAATATTATTTATTTGTGCCAGACATTTATGCTTTATATGAAGGACATTTAAATTGTATAATGATTTATGGTGATAATAAAGATGAAGTTCTTATGTGGTTTTTTGTCATAAAGTCATAATGTGTTGAGCACTTCCATGTCAATCTGTTACCTGTTTCGAAGTGTAAAGAGAAAAGAAATGCTATGGTTGTTTGCACTGCATAGGAAACTATATTTCATTGATTTATTGAAGAAAGCAAATAACAGCTTTCTGTTACAATTGAGGGGGCAGATAAAACAAAAAGATTTAAACATGCATTAAATAATCTGAATTTGTTTTTAGATGATACTTACAAATTTGAATTAAGAAATTGTTTCTTTAGTGCTTTTACATAAGTCAAGCATGTAAAACACTATAATTTATGGACGTATTGTATATCCATCAATATTGTGTCTGAATCTTACTATAGATACACATTGTGTTCGAAAGTTCAAAATTTTAAACCTAAGCAGATAAGCATTCAAAATAATTAAATAAAATTTGATAAATTGAGTCTACCTTTTATTGCTGAGGGATATACCCCTATGACAGTTCTTTCATCTTATGTCTTTATGAAACTGGATGGCTAATGCGGCACTTGGAAAATAATGAATAATATATCTATTTTGATATTAAAAAGAAACCTCACAAAATTTTTAAAAAAGAACAAAAAAAGGAAAGAGCCTCCAACATCAAATTAATGTAGTTATCCCCAAAAAGGACAAATTTAAGGATTATGATGAATTATAATTTAATGATTATTTAATGATTATGATGAATATTGATTACTTAACAAAACAAATTTTAAAAAAAGGATGTAGAGCTGTCAACAACACATAGCTATACGCAATTCAAAGAAGTAAAATTTAATGATTATGATGAATATCACTGGGTTTTTTTCACTGATTGTGATGAATATAAATTAAATTGAGATTATTTGTAATGTAAACAAAGGAGCTCCAGCAGGGACCAACCAGGAAGTAAGTTGGGACGTTGGGAGAAGCCGCGGGGGTTTATCTCGTGTCTGACCACCACACTGGACACCGGGCAGCTGGCCAACGTAAACATGCCTCACTCTACACAACAACAAGGAAACAGTGACGAGAAATAGCAACAAAACACATTGATTGAAGCGGTGATAGAGACACATCCTGTCTCAGGGTACGAACGTTACGCTTACTCCACTAATCTGTACTCTGGGCTCAGAAGCTAGATTCGCTCGGGCCACCTTACTTGGGATATAGCCAATCAAATCATTTTCTCGTTGAAATTTATTGCAGTGGTGATAGAGACACAAAAACACCACTGGTTACAGAGACACAAAAACACCACTGGTTATAAGAGACAATGAAGCCGTTTGATTATTATCATTATCTGAAGAGAGACCCCTGCATCTATTATCATGATGTTGAAGCATAAGATACAGAATTCCATGTTTTATTAATTTGAATGACAATAAAAGCTAAAATGTAATAAGAAAAGAGCCCTAGAGTATATAAGGATTTGTACTTTTGTAGATAGTGTATTCCCAAATGGGACAATGTTACATTTGTTCGCTGTCTAAATGGCATGTTCTAAAAATAGTCCTCTTTTGAATGTTGCCACAAAATCTTAAAAATTTGTAAGCTAAGGACAGGACAAGAAACAATTGAAAACCTGGATTTACTCAGTTTCATAAAGTACATTACAACAGATTGCCGTTTCTTGAAATAAGGACCATTCTATTTGCATCTACAAATGATTGTAAGATCACCCAGCATATAAAAAAGATGGTTTGATATTTTTTCCTTGATAATGAAGAAACATATATGGATGACAACATCTTTATTCATGATATGCAACGTATCGGCACAGTTCCATGTGTCGTTTTCAAGCTTGAAAATACATAATAGAGAATCAAAGATTATAGAAGAAGATTTTTATTTTTATATTTAGATAATGATGATTTAAAATTCCATTTGCATTGTTACTGACTGTTATCTTCAATGTAACTGACATTCATTAAAGAAGCAAATGTTATGACAATTATTACCCATGATATGTTCATTTGCATATATGCAAATAAGGGATTATTTTCATCTTGCTAGTTGTAAGTTTGGATATTAGAAAAAGAATACCGGTAATGTTGTTTGCCAGTGCTTTTGGTACAGGAATATTAGCCTGTATATATATATGTATTTGAGTCCATATATTTATATACGAGTATGACCTTGGTGTCTGTAATGGTCCTCTGACTCCTTCACAAAGCAGTAAAATTGTCGTGAATATTTAAAAGAATTTTATCACTTTATTGAGGTGATTTGTTATTTTTGACAAGATTCATGGGTATACAGAAATTTCATCTATATATTTATAATATCATAATATAATATATATATAAGTCTAGATATGCAGTGATCTTATTTAGCCAAATAGCCATTTGTCAGAGGGTTCTTTTCTATCTAAGTAGAATTTTTCTAAATATAATAATTGTTTTTGGACTTTAATTTCAAAGACTGAAGATAAATCTAATGTACATATATGAAGACAAATATACATACAATATGTACATGTATATAAGATTCATTCACCAAGCCAACTTGGCCTTTTGATTGTGACATTTGTGTGTATGTGTGTGAAAGTTGTTCAGCGTATATTTTGTGAACTTCTGTCAACTTTATTGAATCTGAGGACAAGGAATCCACCTGGTTCCTTGTTCAGGCTAAATGTAACAGGGATTCAGAAATAAAATATTGATTAAAAATAAAAGATGGCCCTTTGTGAAAACATTAAAATCAAATAAATCAATATTACAATTTATGTTATTATCGGTAACACTGAAGATGCTTAGATATAATGTCCATAAAACCGGGAGGTGAATATTGATATTTTATAGCTGAAAGATAAAATGGAATAAGTGCAGCTACAGTATTCAGTTGATATTCCACACTGCAGTAAAAGGCTATAATTTAATCTGAAAAAGAGAGTGAACTTTAAAAGTTAGATGTTTAGGGTTGTCAAATAATTTAAATAAATTGCTATCAATTTGAAATGTCTCTCTTGTCCTCAACAAAAGAAAATATATTTACATTGATGCTTCTCCAAGAAAGGTGTTAGTTTCTTTCAAACTTTAAAGCTTCTATCGATATAAAGAATTAAACTTAGGCCTATACTGTTGAAAAAGTTGTCAAAAATTAAAATAAATTGCTATCAATTATAAATGTCTGTTTTGTCCTCAACAAAAGAAAATATATTTACATTGATGCTGCTTCAAGAGAGGTTTTAGTTTCTTTCAAACTTTAAAGCTTCTAGGTATAAAGAATAAAACTTCGTCTGATTGTTGAAAGAGGCCATATGGTAACAAAATGTGTTTGTCAACTTCATACAGTCTAGATAATTACTTCTGTCAGCAGGTCAATTTCTATATAAATATAAACAAGCCAAAGAAAATGAGTGTTAATGAGGTATTACATTTCGTAATATAAAAGTAACGTTTCATCAATTGAATATATATTAGTCTGTTATGGTATTACAAGCTGGAGATCCTACTTTCCTACCACAGGTTGTTATAAGAGTCATATGTTGTATGAATATCACATAAACTCTTTATAGCGTGTTCCGACAGTAAAGCTTTATCTTCATATTGAATTTCTGTTTTTAAACTTGACCTTGGGGTAAAGTAGAGAGGTCACGAGCATAATATAAACATATTCAGCTGATTTTATGGTTGAATGATATCAGCACGAGTGAGTCTATAAATAGACTATCTCCCTGTCGGGACGTTATAGCGAGGGTATAACTGTCACTGAGCAGTCTGATCTACTTTCTGGCCAATAACAAGTCTCTCACTTCTCTCTCCTCCATTAGGAGTTGGTGGTCTCCACGAGGCTCTCAACCGGTGCACTTCTTGTTCGGCCTAGTAGTTTGTAATCAATGAAAATTTAGTTAGTTTTAAGATATGTTTGTTGTATGATAACAATGAATGTTGCCATCTTATCACACTTTTTGGATTAATGAATTGATGTTTGTACATCGTTGAATCAGTGAAAAGAATATATGCGAACTCTCCAAGTGGTGAGCTTAGAAACTGTGTATCCGTACTTGGGTCAATATGATACTTGAACAGTCAAGTGTAGATCTCACCAGAATAGGAAACCATTGAGGGGCTAGAGGGGTGGGCTGCTCTAAATATCATCAATGCTACTAGTACAGATCACACTGCCACTGAAAGAAGTCCCATTAATTACTCATTGGTGAAACATAACCAGTGTCATAATGTAATTATGTGCACCAAAGCAACATCAAGGTATTGTTGCTCTGTAGCGTCTGCAGGTCTGAAAAGTCCTCAAAGTGTTTGCCTTGATTTTCTTGTAAGTTGGGTTTGATAAGATTTTAAGAGATTTGGTAAAGATTTTATTGTAATTTTGATAAGCAGACATATTTAATTTTCTTGCAATGAGACAATGCACCTCCCCCTCTAACAACATTAATGCACAAATAAGTACTTATCAGATAAATGGACGGAAGTTTAGTATTCTGTTTATTACTTGCCCTAAAAATCACGCAAACTTGCCGAAAATGTGCTGACACTAACAGTTCCGCAACTCGGCACCCATTGTGACGAAGCGCTTACATTGTGACAACAGCTCACTTCTGTGACGTCATACTTGCACTGTGATATTACACTAGTTTAATATTGCCGTATAAATATTACACTGCGGTATCTTACACGGGCGTGTAATAATTTGTTATATAACAAGTGTATCCTTATACAGTATGTCAACTTTGTAAAATAAATTTCTTAAACTGAATATTTGTGATTTTGTTTCAGATTATGGATAATTGAGTTCTATTTTCAAAGGATGTTAAGTTATTAATTAAATCAACTGTTTGTTGTAAACTGTATAACTTCTTTCTATGTATCAACAATTAAAGTGATTTGATATTGAAAACAGATTTTGTATAAATGAACTGATGAACAACTAAATTTAGTCAATAAAGACACATGACTGGTTGATGATTATAACACAGCCAAGGCCCATATTGTGCGATGACTTTTGATGACATTGAGCTATTTATACAGACATAAAGACATACAGACAGACAATAGTCTACTTCACACTAAGTCAGCTGTTGTCATCTCCAACAATGGACATGTGACATGTATAAGCTTTTAGTAAGAAACAGCTGATGTACATCAAGATATCACTGAAATTTGACATGATCTAAAACTTGAGGCTTTGTGTATCAGCATTTCTTTTGGAATAAAAAGAGTATTAAAATACAAATCAAAATCCACACTGCAAAATGTAGTTTGATAAACTTCATGTGCTTTTAAATTTTGTCATGCTTTGAAGGAATGCCTCTCCACATTTCTGAACTCTCCACAATTTCCTCCTTAGAGAGACTATTTCAGTCGATCTATGACAGAATTACTTCAGTCTCTAACACTGGCTAATAAAAGCACTGATGCACCCTTCCTGGCCAGCTCTTCAGCGTCCTGAACAGTGACTTGGTAATTTAATCAGATACAATCAGAGGCTACATCTTGATGCCAATATAGGGACCTGAACTCAACACAACACAACAGGTAATCAGTAAATCTCTGAGTGGTACCGTCTTTTTCAGGTAAAAATATGAACCATTTTAGACATTTTTTGTTACATTGACATTCCACCAACCAAATTTCTCATTCTTCAGCATTAAGTGGCCTCTATTCATACTTTCAAATGTGATTGGTTGAAGTGAACTCAAAATCAGTATCCACTGTATCACAGCTACAGGATTTAAACCCAGAACCCAAAGCCAATAAGCACCCATTCACAAACTCTACCACCTCTTGCTAGTGAATGGTAAGCCCCCTACTTCTACTGACCCACCTCCTGTAAGGAGAGTTTATGTTCAGATTATCTCCAGTCTGTGGAGTCCGACATGTACTGATAATGTAAAGTGAGCCGATACAAATCAATACCTCCCTGCTCCCTGTTTATCAGTAACGTTTAGCTCACCTGTAAACTTATTAAATAGCATGTTGATCAGTTGCCAGCCAAAATACAGTAGAACACGGATATAGCGAACTTGGATATAGCGAACAATCAGATATAGCGATCAAATTTTCAAGTCCCGTCCCTATATAATATCATTAAAATTATATGCGTATAGCGAACACCAGATATAGCGAAAAAAATTCTTTGGTCCCTTGGAGTTTGTTATATCCGAGTTCTACTGTACTCATAATAACCATATTTTGAACTTTGTTGAAGCACAATTTTCCACCAATACATGAATATCAAGGGTATTTATACAATGATGCCTTAGAGTTCGGAACAGATTCCAGATAAGTACCACGGCAAACTAAATATTTACTCTGCTTTTACTTGCCAGATTTAAAGAGTGGTATTTGATTCCCATTTGTTTATTGTTATATGGAAGGAGACTTAATATCACTTGGCACTTTTATGATCAGTGAACTATATTTGCATGTATTAAAGCAGCATATATCCAAATGGGTATATATATGCATTGGGTGTTTCTCTATGCAAAAGACCTTCAGCTTAGCTTACCCGGTATATCTTTAGCACAACCAGTTTGGTTTTATGGGAGTGACCCTTTAAAAGTACATGATGTTAAAACTGCCAAGTCAGCAATAGTATATATATATATATGTCAGATGACAGCTTGTAACTGGAGGACAGATGACAACCTTCCTGTCAAACAACACGCTATTATCACCATCAAAGGATTAGATAACTCCAATATTCCCTTTCAACATCCTTGTTTTTGAACAGTGAGACACAAAGTGTAATTGTGTAAAATACAGTGTCCAATTCATTTGTCACCAGTCCTGTCCAATTTACTGTGTTCAAATATTTCCATATGGTTGGAATGAAAAAAATATACATGTATAACAGCCAATGAAAAAAAGAGTCTCCCTTATCATAACACCAATTGGACTGTGGATGGTCTTACACAAGAGAAATTTTTTTATAGGGGAATGAACATCCCCATATGCTATGAATAGCTACATTTACAAGCAAGGTAATGAGGTATAAGGCCAATCCTGAGAAGACAATCATGAGATGTCAGTAGCCTTGATAATAAGTATAGCATGGATCAAGTTCTGTGGTCAATTCATTTACAGCCAATGAGCAGTCCTTGCATATTGAGCATAAAAATTGTCATAATTTTTATTTATGTTCTTTCATCTAGGGTTCCTTACTTCAAAAACAGTCTTGAATCTTGAAGCAAATTTTAATTTAGATATTTTTGAAAGTCACAATTAAACCACCAATGTCTCTTTACATGTGTTTCATTGGTGTCCCTTATCACCCATCTTCCTACTCAAAGCCTAAAACGGCAGTTTCCGAAATGTCATTTTAGGCCTTGCTGCTAACCCTTTACTTTTCTGTGCTGCTATAGTGCTAGAGAGCAAGCACAGACAACTCCAGGGTCTGCAGCAAGGCATAAAACTGACAGTTTGGAAACTGGAGTTTTAGGCTTTGCGTCGGAAGAGGCTTATCAACCAGATGATGGTTTCCCTAAGATCATCATATTCAGATTGTAAGGATTATTTCACTTGGAAACAAATCTGATAATGATAAGGTCACTTGTAGTGTGCAAATATCCACACACCAGTGCATGCTCAATGCGCTTAAAAGAAAAGGTAGAAAGTTAGTCATGACGCACAAAGGAACAGGGAGGTTCTGACTTTTGACTTGAATGAGGCAAGAGATTCACAGAGTTTTAATTCAAGAGGGTAAGGGCTCCAAAGAGTTGCATGTGAGAAAGATCTTTTTCCATAAAATGAATCTCATGGGATGAAGACTTGTCTCTCTTCAGTGATGTGGTATTATCCTGTGTTAAGACTAGCCTATATACATATTTCATGAGTAAAGGCATCAGGAAAACCATGATTTATGAAAGGTAAGATTGGACGAGGCATTCCGATATAACAGATCCTGTATGTATGGACCTGTCTAGTTGAGAATTAGTTCATCATACGCTAGGACTTTATTGATTTCTGTCAAGAGGGACCACACAATAGAACACCAGCGCTAGTTGTTGAAACATTGAACACCTATAATGAATGAAGTAAGTCAGTTAGAACCTGAACAATTTGTCTTGTGCAAAATTCAAGACCTTTAATGGCTCCTTTCAATTTAAGTTTTTGCCTCGCAGTTGGATGACTGGTACAAATAAGTAGAAACAACTCTAAACTTTTATGTTTGTCAACATAAAACTCAAGAAATTGAGGTTTGACATATCAATTAAGGACATCCGAAAAACTGAGCTTGCTGCTTGTATAATGATGAAAATAAAAGATGGTGTGTTGTAATTAATTTTGTATATATATTTATTTATCGTAAGTATAAAATTGTTCTTGATAAGTGTACCGGTGAGTGTCACACTCTCTTGA
The DNA here is from genome assembly GCA_916613615.1 of Steromphala cineraria. Lineage (NCBI taxonomy): Eukaryota > Metazoa > Mollusca > Gastropoda > Trochida > Trochidae > Steromphala > Steromphala cineraria. The sequence goes on from OU744729.1 coordinate 1,927,290, forward strand.
ATATAAGAAGAATTCCCATTTTGGTTAATAAAGTGTTATCTAATCTAATCTGCATTATCAACTAAGTTATTTCCATGTTATATATATTCATGAAGTAAAGAGTTATCCATATAGTTTTCTTCCTGTTTTGTTATAGTAGAAACAAATGCCTACTGAGTTATTAAATTTGCTAAAGTAAAAGTTGTACCTAAATAAAGAAAATAAATTTATCAAAGAAAGGAGAGACCATAGAGGAATACATGATGAATAATTGTGTAGCCGTTAGCATGCTAGCTTCCTGTGATGTATCCCTCGGCAAGGTACTTCATCCACATTGCACTCAGTCCACCCAGTTGTTAAAATGGGTACCTAGATGTATTGAACTACATGGTCGCAATAAGCAGTAAGTAGCACCTGTGAAAATAACTCCTTCAGCAGGACATGGAAAAGGCGCCATATAATTATCAATATATTATGATAATTAACAAACATAGTTATCTAGACATGCGGTTGATGGATATGCCAATTCAGTCAAAAAGGTCTGTTTTCTTAAAGGTTGGTCTCCAACTTCTAATTTTTAACTTCCAGTGTTTTATTAGCGAGGCCCCGAGAGGGTCGGAGAGGGCCTCGCTAATAAAACACTGGAAGTTAAAAATTAGAAGTTGGAGACGCCCTTAAAATTTTAAAACAAAACCTTAAACAACCGCTAACCTCGACTTTATCACTTTTCGATTTACTATCAAAGATATTTCAACAACATAAGAACTGGGCATGCTTTTTGTCAATTTGTCCAATAAACACCTTTAATTAGCCTTTTATCAAGACCGCGTAATTAACGGCTGTAAAAAAATACCTGGGATAGGGGCCATAAAACTCGCGCGGGTGAGAAGTAATAAACAGACTATACAGAGTAGCGCGTCATTAATTTCAACTGAAATACCGCCTTAAATAATTGTTTATTTACCAGTGATGTGGATTTCTTTATTACTTCAAACGCTTAATAGTGTTACATCGTCAAATGACTTATCCAACTGAGTGGTTAAAATTTTCTGAAATACGATAATTATTGGATTTATTTGGTTATCTCGTTATGATAGATGTATAGAGCTCGTTGCAATCATTCTGTATATGACGTCACAAAAAGGGCGTGTGACCAGTCATGCATTCACGGGTCTGTCGCCAGACAGATCTAGCTGCCCATCAAAAGTGGCATTCAAAAACGGCTTAAATTACTACACTGAACATAATTGAGTAGCGAACTTTGACGCACTATAAAATATTTAATCAGACATTCATATATTCAAAAGAAAATAGTAACATATGTTTGTGGTTTTATGATGTTTAAGTAACTGTATCCAATGATTGCAAATGTTTCACAGTGATTCCCCCTTGCAAAAAGCTGAATATATGTATATACTTATATTAATCAAGATCTATGTGTTTGTTATTACGATACAATCCCAGTGCAGGAAGTCTATTAGTTTTTGTCATTTCAATTATCCTTGTGTCCCATTACCCGCTAGTAGATTATGGAAATCCATTATCAGACTGAAACATCAAAGCTATGTTGTGACTTGCACAGACATTTTGTTATCATATTTACTTACCGGTATGTTTATTTAAAGGTTAATGTAAAGCTTGTTATGTTTTCTCTTATGATGTTGATTTGATTACATAAAAAAACTTATTGGTAATTTCAGAACTCGATTCTTTAAGCTAATTACAAAAGATATGGCTTGTATGAAAAAAATATCTCAATATTTTTTCTTAATCTAACCATATCATTTATTTCTTGAATCCTAGTATCAAGAATCTCTGTTAATTTTATTTATTTAATTTTTTTTTATTGGTTCCCAAGGGTTACACAGCATATAAGAAGTATATTATACATGAAATATTTCAAATTTTGCAATATATTATATGAACTGAAAAGGCTCTCTTTTTATTTTAAAGGCTCTCTGTTAATTTTGATTGACAGTAACTATGGTCAGGAATAAGTGAAGGTTATTTTTTATACACATTAACATCATTTAAAAAGGAAAGAAGAAAACATAAGATAAGAATATTTGTACGATAAATCAATTTTGTCATCAAACTGTTTCATCTTTTCAAATATGTCATTATGCAAACTACATAACAATACACTAGAATACTTCGACTGACCTAATTTATATGTATGAATAACCTTTTGACCGCTGACATTAGACCTGTTTAAAGTTCTAGCCCACATGACCGTAGACTTTGTTGTGATCGCCAATTCAAAACATATCTACTCTAGCATCGAGTAAAATCTGAATTTCAAAACATCATTTTCGATAATTAAAAACAGATAATATCAATGATGAAAAGCAACCTCATTTTTACCCTGGACAAATATTCTTTGAACAAATTAGTTGTGACAGCTATAGGATAAACCTAGTCTAATAGCCCCTGAAACAAAATATTTATATACCCCCATGCAAGTTATTGTAGAACTCTGCAGTTTCTGAAAATGAACAACTTCAGTGGCTTTTTTCAATTTTAAAAGTAAATACCGTATTCGTCCTAATAAGCGCCCCGGGCGCTTAGCTTGCAAAAGTCCAAAGGGGGCGCTTATTAGGATACCCCAGAAAGGGGGGGGGGGGCTTATTAGGCATAGCGATAGACATAGTTATAGACAAGCGAAACTAGCACTTTCAGTGCAACTACACATTCACAGGCCCGGATAAACTAATACAGAGACTTCGGACTCTATTGGAAAAGCAGTATAGGTATGCCATTTTACGTATGAAGGGGGGGGGGGGGGGGGGGGCTCTGTTATATGGAAATTTGTAATAGGGGGCGCTTATTAGGGAGGGGGCGTATATCAGGACGAATACGGTAGCTGCATTTATGATGTATTTTCATTTCAGAGACTAAAGTTAAGTCTAGATATACCCAAACTCACAGCTCACATTGGACTGTTTGTTTACTACAAGTATCTCAATGTTGACATTATATCACCGCTATCAGATGGAGTAGTCATGCTATAGCTATTTCTCTCTGCTAGGAAACTCTTTAATGTCTAATATTGTCACCCAAACAACTCACAATATTACCACAATCCAGACCTTGGTATCCACTACTATACAAATCTTCTAGACTGAAGACAAGAACACTGAAACAGCACAAATATGAAAATTAGAGTTAAACCTTCCAAACTGACTTCAATAAAAACAATGATTTCTGTTCTTCAACCATTAATGACAGTATAGAAGATTGTAATGTGAGTTGTGACGATATATCATTACATTAGGAATTGTGATACTTAATCTTATGATATATGTATCATAATATCGGGACATGTCTGTATCTTCACAACTTTCATTACCGGTATAATAATAACAAAATAAACAAATCACAAATGAACGCTTTGAACAAAGAATCTTCGTGACAGAACTTTCCACTTATCACATATTTAAAGAAACAGATTTCTGATATTAGAATACATGCATTATACATTACCTGTAAAATACCAACTCAAAACATTTTACCTGTGAAAATACAATTTGATGTTGTACAAATCAAACATGAGAGTGATACCATGATAAAAGTATGCAGCTTTTTGCCTTATCCAGCATATCCAAAAGATTTTTAAGTTTTAAAAATTGACATCATGAAGGAAATGCTCTATATAGTCCAATAATTAAATCTGTTTAAAGGGGCAGTAGCACGTTTTTAGGGGGAATATAAGATGATGTCAGGAAAATGAAAATTAATGGTTCCAATTGAAAGACAATGTATTTAACTAAATGGAGCAGTAATAATTATGATATATAGTGTAAAGTTTAGCCATGCGATTCCTTTTTCTTACAAAAACTGAATTAAAAGGTGTTCAAACAAAATGGCCGCCAATGCATTTTATGTGAATCTTCATACTTTGTCCTCTGACTATGGATGATTGGCTTGTGTAAGAAGAGTTTTGACACTGTCAAAATAATACATTTAGCATTAACTTACAATTCTCAGTGGAAAATTTAAGATATTAAATTATCAAAAAACGTGCTATTGCCCCTTTAAAGTACTGGCTAGTTTGTTTACCTATGGTCCTTTGACATCGATGGATGTGATGGATTGATGATTCCTTGACCCATTGTTTTCTATTTCTTGTCAATGAAGCACTTATATAGATACATAAACCACTATATAGGGTGGAGCATATGGGTGTGGTAGATGGGAAGATAATTGCAGCTATAGGTATCATTTTATCTTTATTATGTACCTGACCATACTTCTAAACATATTTATAACTTTGTAACAATAACATGTTGAGAATAAACTATAACTAATTTTCAAAAATAATTCATCAATTATAACTTTGTAACAATAACATGTTGAGAATAAACTATAACTAATTTAAAAAATAATTCATCAATTATAACTTTGTAACAATAACATGTTGAGAATAAACTATAACTAATTTAAAAAATAATTCATCAATTATAACTTTGTAACAATAACATGTTGATAATAAACTAGACCTAATTTCAAAAAATAATTCATCAATTTTCAAAATCTAATCTTGAGAATTAAAATTAAGTGAAATAAATCACCAAAACGCTTTATTACTTATTCTTAAAGGGGCAGTAGCACATTTTTAGGGGGAATATATAGTGATGTCAGGCAAATGAAAATTAATGGTTCCAATTAAAAAACAATGTATTTAAACTAAATTGAGCAGTGATAATTCAAAACTATAACATAAAGTTTAGCCATACGATTGCTTTTTCTAGACAAAATGAATTAGAGGTGTTCACACAAAATGGCTGCCAGTGGATTTTATGTGAATCTTGATACTTTGTCCTCTGACTATGGATGATTGGTTTGTGTAATGAGATTTTTGTCACTGTCAAAATAATACATATAGCATTAACTTACAATTGTCACTGAAACATTTGAAATATAAAATTATCAAAAAACGTGCTACTGTCCCTTAACCATTCAAAGATAAGAAGCACTATTGATGTATCAGATCTGGCATAGCGTCATAGCTTAATTAAATAATGTTTCTACTGTACCATGTAACATTAGGGCATTTACAGAGACTTTGGTGTTATTAAAGGGAAAGTCCTATATGGTTTTTTTTTTGTGGAAACGATATTCAAGAGGACGCAGTGATGCATTCTTTTCTTTGTCAAATTGTTAAATCTAGAACAACTAAAAGGTTATCCTCACTAACATGTCTGAAAATAAGTGTGAAATAATCATCTATAAGTATGAACATCAAAGTACTATTTTTTTTCCCATAAAAATACCTCGATAATGCGGTCCCTTTAAAGGTTAGTGACAATAAAGAAAATAATTGACAATTAACTGACATTAATCCACTCCGATGTATCAACATGTGTATTCGTCTTTGGTTGTTAGTAAATATTGGTAGGCAATTGTTGGGCTTAGTTTTGAAATGTCAGCAAACTTTGTCTATGTCCATCATAGTTTAAGAATGTTTTTGCAATGTTCAACATCATAATTATTATGAAGTTCTATTACATTAAAACCAATAAAACTTATAGAAGAACTCTACAAAAACCTAAAATCAACTACTTGGGTCAAAATGTGAATCATAGTCAACTGTTGGGCAACTAAATACAATACTCAAGGATTGACTTTGATGCCATACTACACTATCAAAGAAAAGCCTTGTACAATGGCTTGCAGTGGTTTTGCTAGTCTAAATTGTATCTGGTTGAATATAACACATGGTAACTCAGCTTTGTTGTGTATGTTATAGTTGTTATGCGATATCATGTGTCTATTAACTGTACCTTAAATTTCAATAGTTCCCTCTTGTACAGGTAATACGGTAGTACAGTAGATGGGTAACAACTATGAGCGTACAACTGTACGTGCAACATGTGGTTCTGTTTTAGCTCAGCTATGCATGTTTTTGTGTGTAATGGAACAAACAACTGAAGCAAAGAAAAACGTATGCAGTTCTGCCATTTTATGTGCAGCGCATGATTTGCAGCTCGCTTAATTGGTACAAAATCATTACGAACCTAGCCATGTTGGCAAAAAGCTGTGATGCATACATAAATTTAAAAAAAATACATGTTTCTGGCCACTCCTACTCTGCATTTAGCCCTTATCATGAATATGAAATGATTAATTTACGAGCATTGTAGATTAATGTTACATATTGGATAGTGCAAAAATATTTTTGAGCCCTAAACATGGATGTTACATCTGGTGTTGATATACAGAAGGCTAATCTATGCTCAGTAAGTATAACCCATGGGCCCTGTCTAGGCATTGTTAACAACATTCTTGTCAGTGTTGACAAATATGAAGTCTCTTTTATTTATATACTTAACAATATTGGTGGGATTTTGAGCTAAGCATATGGAGGAACAGCGACATGTTAAGCTTTGAATCTAGGAATATTAGAAACACTGTTTGCTGTTAACAATAATGTAAAAATTTAAGAATAGAAAAGCTAAATAATCATAAAGGTGACACTGTTACAGTCTAAAGATCTAGCCCTAAAGAGGTTGCAATGGCGGGCTCACCTGTTACACCTAATCTCAAGTGGACTCTTCCAGCTTTGCACTATTTACTGTTTAAAGGCCAAGTACATTTGTTGCTGAGGTAGAAAAAGCTTCCAGAAAAGCTGGTAGCTGTCTAAGAAATTCTAAATATACTGTGGTACTGGCTAAATAAATGCAAAGATTTATTGTCACTGACATACAGACACCTGTTGAGGTTTTTTTAATACTTAGCTAAAGATAGAAGCTTGCTACAGTTCTACAAGAAGGACCTTCATCCAACAGCCTACAAAACCTCCTATATTATCAAAACAGATACAACTGGCATACTTTATAAATATGTTGAGAAACTTGAAACTTCTATACTCAGTGGTGGAGTCAAGAATGGGGTGGTTCCACCAAAAAGGGGTGGGGGGAGGGGGGGAGGGATGAGAAGGAGGGGGAAGGAGGTAGTGGGGACAGGGAGGGGGGAAGGGGGTAGGGGGGAGAGGAAGGGGGAGGGGGAGAGGGAGAGGGGAATGGGTGAGAGGGAGGGGGGAAGGGGTTAGGGGGAGACGAAGGGGGGAGAGGGAGGGGGAGAGGGAGAGGGGAAGGGGGTATAGTGGGGAGAGGAAGGAAAGAGGGAGGGGGAGAGAGAGAGGGGAAGGGGGTAGTGGGGACAGGAAGGGGGAGAGGAAGGAAAGAGGGAGGGGGAGAGGGAGGGGGGAAGTGGTTGTTGGGACAGGAAGGGGGAGAGGGAGGGGGAGAGAGAGGGTGAGAGGGAGGGGAGGGGGGAGAGTGAGGGATATGCATTGTAACACGTATCTTCAAAGTTTTCAAAAGGGTTGAGATCCATCAACTTTGAGAGTCCTCAGCGTCCTTGCAATGAATGATAATGATAGTGTTCATGAATAATTTTATGAATAAAGTATACAGCTGGGCGTTTATGATTTTAAAACGGCCTACACCATATAGGCATCTATTTGAGGCAGGCCTCTATTCAAGGAAGGCGCTTATTTCGTAAAAAGAATACCGTAAAGATTATTTCTAAGAAAATAGAGATATTCCAAGAAACATTGAAGCGATATTACATTATAGTTTAGTTTACCCCACGTTTACCCGGGTAATAAGGCAGGCGTTCAGTTTTTTCAGAAAGCCAGATATAAGGGCGTCTTTTCGAGGTAGATGTCTATTTAAGGAAATACGGTACTTCAAATATGAGAAAAATTTCCCTCCAAATGTTCACCTAGAGAACAGTAGTTGAAATTGAAGCACAGTTTTTATCTGATATCATGTTTCAAATAGGTTGAGAATGGTTCTACATGTGGTCAGATTTTGGTCAAATCATATTGCAGTACATGTACACCCAGTGATAACAGGTTTCACTGCAGTGGATAAAAACAAGGTAGATGCAGGCTTTCTCTCTGCAACTATACAGAAATACTTTCATAAGGATCTGTACATAAAAGGGTTTGCATGGACTAAAATAGCTATTTGAAATCTGTTCCGAGAGAAAAAGCCATATGTACCGGTACTATAATAAAAGCCTTATCAAGCTGATAAAGATATCTTACTTGAAAGAAGATTTTGTTAGGGCGTCTTCATGGAGGAAGAACCATTCCGTGGCTGTAGGGGGGTTCCATGCAGAGGAATGTTTCACATAGCCTTGAGAGGAGTCAATGCGTAAAAACATCAATGTAACCACCCTGTAGGCAAAAACATAGTTCTTCCTCTATCAAGATTATTTTGCTTACGTCTGACAAAGACAAAATTTCAATTAAATTTAACATTGTCATGGTAGTAAGTTTTGGACTTAAATTTTTCAGGGAAAATGCACATGACACATTAAAAGACATAACCACCTCATTAAGGTCCGACTACAAGTTTGGGCGATGCAAACAGTTTCCTTGACCCTTGTTTTGAGCCTGAATTGGGAAGTTTCAGGAGACTGTCGAACTTGTGTATTTGGAATATAACATACCGTATTTCCTCAAAAAGACGCCGCCGACGTCTATTTTTTCAGACCCCCTTTACCCCGGCGTGTACCGAGACCCTGCGTCTATTTATTTTTTAGTAGGAAATATATGTGTATAGATGGTGTAAAGGGAGAATACTACAGAAGCATTAATTATTCAACTCATCACCAGGCGTTTATTCGAGACCCGGCATCTATTTGAGACCCGCCGTGTATTTAATTAAAACAGCCATATCCCCGGCCTCTATTCGAGACCCGGCGTATATTCGAGGAAATACGGTACCATCTAGTCGTTAGGATAAACTGAGTCTATTTCATATCTTTTATTCATATTTATAAACATCTCGCACAGAAAATACATTTGATCCTTAACTTCTTTTGAGTATTATACAAGCATATTCTAGTTCAAACTATTCTTTTAGAATACTGGATTTTTTAATTATAAAATATCAAAAAGAATTGGAAATATATATTTAAGGATGTTTGAAGTTATATATGAAAACAATTAATTCCATAACCACACTGATAGAATACCAACCTAGTCTTACACACAGACCCTTGAGCATATAATTCACCCCATGGAAGCAAGTCTAGATCTGGGCTGCTCTGAAAATCTCCATTTGTCTGAGGCTCCTTTTAAAAATTTAATAAAATAAGATTTTTACTAAAAAAACTTCAGAGACTAAATATAAGTCTAAATACCAACCATATAAATTCAAATAACTCATTTATTTTGTATATTGTATATCGGACATGAGATGTGACAATATGTTGTAGTAAATAAAAGCTAAGTAAAGTAAATACCCAAACATACACAATAATGTTACTGTGATCTCATGTATAAACAACTTTAAATGTTTACTGGCCTCAGGGAGTTGTTTTGATGTGTTGTACTTGAATGATCAAAACATATTTCTTTGTCTATCAAGACTTTGTTTTATCAAAGAATTCGGGTCGGGGTGGGTGTTTGGGACAAGTGGGGCATACTTGACTATACATGTATATGACCCTCCATGTTCTAAAAATCATATTCTCTGATCCAGATCTTACTTTAGGTGACATTATGATGTTACCTAAATCTGACCAGGTTATGGGGTAACACAGGGCTTTATCTATTAGGCCCTGTTTCTGCTATTTGCATACAGGCTAAAATGATGCGATATGACAAATTTTTTTATTGAATATGTCCAAATTCAACAGAATTGAAAAAGATCAACTTTTGATAAATTTATCACTGCGTTTTTGAAGGCATACACAAACTGAAACACATTCGATTTTTAGAAGTTCATGTTTTAATATTTTATCTAAGACAGATGTCAACATCTGGAAAAAAGGCTTGATACAGGGTTTTGAAACTCATGCAGGCTGAAACCAGAAACAAATTTCTTTTCTAGGCCGTATGAAGAGTCTTTGTTCTTATCATTGCTATTGGGAGAAAGGCCACAACTCATGCTTGACTCTGTATTGCAGTGAAGCCTCCATGTTCAGTTGGAACCCTTGAACACTTAATCTGAACAAGCCGTTTGCACGTGGAGAACAGATCATATAATATGCACATTCCGTCACACATTCCATTGCGTAGACTATCATTAGCTGATATGCTAAGTACATTTCCATGACCCCTTATGGATTTCGCTAAGTATAATTCCATGACGTATTACCCCTTATGAATCCAAAGTGATTTTTGGCAAAAATCAATAAGACCAAAATAGTTTTTCTTAAAAAAAAAATAATCACAAAGGACATTCCTTTAAAGTTGACACTGGAGCCTTTTGATAAAAACTGACTTCCCTTAACGCACACACTATGCTCGAGGTTGGTCGCTGTACTCTTCCACCACACATGTATAAGAGTGGTTGTATGACTTGTATTATTATATAGCTTCAAGTTTTAAATAATTTGGGGACTTTATCAAGTCTAGAACTCAAAAGATACTAATGGACATTGTGAATAATGAATGACGTAGATACTGCACTAATGAAAAATACATATACCCGGGTACTTGAGTCTAGGGTCATCAATATCTTAATCATACCTGTTAATAACTAAACAAAAATTACTCTCTTTCAAAAGATACATTACAACCTTTATTCAGACGTCCAAAATCTTTAATTTATAGAAGATGTCAATTTGATAAATAATAATTAATATTCTTGTCAATCATTCCATAATCTATTCCACAACCTTCATATTTGACGATGTAACATGCTGACTCTGAAATGTCATATTTGTTCACAACCAGTGAGAGCAGTGGTAGGGAGACATGATGTCTGCAGATCGGAGTGACCCAGTCTCAACCTACAGCGTGCATTCACTGCACAACACTGCATCAGACACCGCAGGGATCTCGCCTCGACCCAGGGACTCGTGCACAGTGACCTTTGGCCACAAGGTGCATCTTGACCCTTGACCTTTGCATTGATCGACCACCTTTGACCAGGAAGTGCATTATAACAATAAATTGTGCTATGTTTTAAATAAAATAAAATAAAATAAATTAAATGCCGCTTATGGCTGAAATACTGCCCAAGCACGTAAAACTCTTACTCCAACTGAAAATAGCAGCAAGATTAAAGAGATGCCTGTTGCTTGTTTGAATGTAATATTCTGCTAAAGGGTTGTTATATTGAAACGGCCATTAACATTCAAGGTTTATGTTCCATTAATATTTAGTATGGTACACACTATCGGCAAATACCACAAAAGAGCATGTTCTAAACACAAACCTGGTCCATATGGTATGGTAATGCCTTCACTTCCCACCAGGTACCCTTTTATACAGCTGATTTAGCTAAATCCTCAGCTCTTTTTATCTAAAATTTCTTGGTTGGGCAAAGAAGTTATTCCATCTATAGGAGGATATCAGGGGATAGGTTGTAGCATTAGCGGAGACATATATGCTGATGTAGCAGGATGCTCCTATCAATAATCCTTGACTTGCTTGATATTGTTCACCCTTTGCCTGAATAGGGGGATGTAAAAACCTGTAAATTTATCACAAATGTATATTTCCTCAAAAGTTCTCAAATATCCCTTAGAATTTGTACAGTCGAAAGGCAGTTCCGAGAGGAACTTTTTTCATGAATTTTGACATTATTAACAAAGACTCCTCCGGTCATGAAGCAGTTAACCTACATGGAAAATAAACGTTTATGTGAAAATAAATGAAGCAGAAAGCAGATAAGCTATGGAAGCACTTACAAATATATAAATATGACTAGATTATAATCTCGGACTTCTCTCTGAAAACAGTAACTCAAGTAAAAAATTACTATGAAAATATAATTTAATTTCGCTGACAGGGATAGCCTACTGCAAATCCCCTCTGAAATATCTACATTTTTGAAAAACTGATTACTGTTATTATTTTTTAAACCAATCACTAACCTATTTACTTTTTAACTGACATTTGTCTTGAAACAAATGCACATAAGTTGCAGGAAGTTTTCATGTGATCAACTGTTTGAGGGTCATTGAGTGCCATTCAAATAACAGACAGTATATTGATCGAAATTATCTATTTTTGAATTGACAAAAAATATGGATTTTTAGCTCACCTTTACAAAGTAAATGTGAGCTTATGTCATGGCGCTTCGTCCGTCGTCCGTCTGTCTGTCCGTCCGTCCGTCCGTCCGTCTGTCCGTAAACTTTCAGGAAAAAGACTACTCCTCCTAAACGAATCCAGATATCATTCTGAAATTGTAGTATGTTATACCCATGGTGATTCCTCACAGAAAGGTAGATGTTTCAGTTTTGAGAATCCAAGATGGCCGCCATGGCAGCCATATTGAATTTTCAATTAGATTTCATGAAAAAGACTACTCCTCCTTTACCAATCCAGATACCATTCTGAAATTGTAGTATGTTATACCCATGGTGATTCCTCACAGAAAGGTAGACGTTTCGGTTGTGAGAATCCAAGATGGCCGTCATGGCAGCCATATTGAATTTTCAATTAAATTTCATGAAAAAGACTACTCCTCCTATACGAATCCAGATACCATTCTGAAATTGTAGTATGTTATACCCATGGTGATTCCTCACAGAAAGGTAGATGTTTCAGTTTTGAGAATCCAAGATGGCTGCCAGTGCAGCCATATTGAATTTTCAATTAGATTTCATGAAAAAGACTACTCCTCCTATACGAATCCAGATATCATTCTGAAATTGTAGTATGTTATACCCAAGGTGATTCCTCACAGAAAGGTAGATGTTCCAGTTTTGAGAATCCAAGATGGCTGCCATGGGAGCCATATTGAATTTTCAGTTAGATTTCATGAAAAAGACTACTTCTCCTAAACCAATCTAGATATACTTTCTAAATTGTAGTATGTTATACCTATAGTGATTCCGCACAGAAAGGTAGACGTTTCAGTTTTGAGAATCCAAGATGGCCGCAAAAGCAGCCATATTGACTTTTCAGCTGCAATGACACATCATTATTATTAAATTTTAAGCTTTCATCAAGTGATCACTTGCATCAAATAAATTCTCTAATTTGAACTTACTAATCATAATATTATCTTGAATATGGAATATTTAAGATTGTCATGCAAGTTGCTCTATATTTTTAAGTGTTTTTAAAAAAAAATTAAGATATATAAGACAAACATAATTAATTAATTTGCTTAAAATCTTCATGGCAACTAGCTGCAAAAACCCAATCACATTAAACATCATGTTAAATTTTAAACAATGGTATCTCCCTTATATTCCTTTAAATACCACACATAAGGGGTCAACCAGAGTTCAGATATGCCTCTAGAGTCCACAGTGTTTATTCTAATACACATCCTGATACAGGCTGCAAGCATCACAGTGTCAGCTGCTAGTCTGTTGCATAATCTGACCCAATTGATATTGCAGAGCAATATGCTATATGGCCATGTGTATACAATAAGAGTTATGGAAATTAGACTTGTAATCTCATGACAGTGATATGTTCTTTCTGTCATCAATAAGTTTTGTGTTTAGCAATCTTCATGATAAGTTGATGTGGAAAGAGTTATTTTGTATCAGGTTCCATTTCCTGTGTTTACTCATATTTATACCATTTCTATATCTAACAGAAGTTCTTCTTGACACAAAATCAATTTAGGACATAAGCTAACTATGTTTTGTGAAATTATATATATTTTTCACAACAATGCATGTTCTCTCCCGTCAAGTTTTTAAATACCACACATAAGGGCTTAGCCAGAGTTCAGGTTTACATGCTCAGCACACTATTCTTCTCCAAATACACAAAGCCAAATCCCCAAATTGCTACACTCTCCTTAAGGATCTGGGGCTAGCAGCCCTGCCTGCTTGTATGTTGCTTAGTTATCTTTACTTATGGGTAATTGATAAATACAACATAATGATGTATGGCAATTATCATGTCTAAGCAATGGACTTTATGGAAAGTATATAAATTGACTTTATGAAAAGTATACTTGTATTCTATTAATAATAATACTTTTTACAAATAACAATTTAAACAAGTCAAGAATCAGCTTTTGTGTACAACAATCTGCAAGATGAGTTAATATTAATAAGTCAAGAATCTGCTTTTATGTACAGTAATCTACATAAGTTATTGTAGAAAGAGGTAATTTGTATCAGGTTCCAGTTCCAATACCATATGTTTTATGAAAACCTGTAAAACTAAATGATAATTGTATCATGCTGAAGGGGCTCTGGGAACAACATGTCAACATAGAAGTCATTATTTTTCAATTAGATTTCAGGCCAAGTACTTCTCCTACTAAATCAATTAAGATATCATTCTGAAAAGTGAGTATTTTTTTATATAGTGATTCCTGACAAAGACGCATTCATTTTATTATCAAGAATCCAAGATGGTCAATATGTCATTTATATTGAATTTTCAATTAGATTTCATAAAATTCATTGAAAAGAATACATTTCCTGGTCAATCAAATGAATGTGTTTATATTTGTATTGATGCACTTGTTGTAATATTTATCAACACTATAAATACAGTTACAAAAAACTGTATGAATCATCTTTATCTGCGAACAGCCTGAACCATGAGTGTTTTAATAAATCCTTTTAAATAAAACATCTAATGATATCAGTGGGTTACATAATTCCTGACACTTCGTAAAAGGCCAAATAACATAGCCAGTGAGGGATCTGATTACGATTTGAACGATGATTATCTAGATAATTATAATGATCATTCAATTCAAACAAATCCTTTTCAAAAGCAATTAAAATGATTAAATTTGTTCACTCTCAACACTAACTGTTGTTTCCATGCAATTAATATTAAAATACTTCAATAAACATATTACTGAGTTGACCTCCAGATTATTTCTATAGCAAACCTCTCTTCTACCCCCACCCCTTCTATCCCCCCTTCCCCTCCTCCCCTTTTCTCTCCTGTCCTTCCATTGCAAACCTCTCTTCTATCCCTCCTTTCCCCTCCTATCCTCCAGCCCCTCTCCTGCAACTCCCCTCCTAATATCTGTATTGCATACTGAATTAAGGGGAAGACACTCACATTATGGAATAACAGTAACTTACATAAGAGGATAAGTTACATAAGCTACATGCAGGTGCAAGAGGTCATCACAGGTCATCATATCTAGTAATTAGCATAAACCCCCATGTGGCTAGCCTATTCTGACCAATCAGATTGCACTAACATATGTCAAGATTTAAGATATTCAGAAATCTTCAGTTAGAATCACATTAGACATTGACCTGGACAGTTTACTTTGGCAATTGGACTTATCACTAGTTGAATTTGTGATTTGTGTCAGAGGGATATATTCCAAATGTTTATGTGCATCTTTTTTTAGTTCTTTGGAAGTTGAGAGTGTGACTAATCTAACATTGGATTAACCAGTTTGTTGACTTTTGTGATTGTGTTTGAAAACTTTGGTACTGTACAAGTACTTTTAAGAAAGAATTCTTGAGATTTTCGGGACTATTTCTTGACTTCAAGAGTCACAAAACCTGTTATTATTGATTGACATTTAAATGAATACTCCTAAACCAATCAAGATAATGAAATTAATATGGATGCCCACATATAAGTAACATTTTGAAGATTAAAAAATACAAGATGGTCACCAATTCAGCCATAGATATACAAAAAAGTTATACAAAAACCTACTGCTTGTTAACAAATCATGATTTATTAACATTCTTGTATTAATGTTTGTTCGTGCTCTAATTTTTTCCAACAGAAGACTAGCATTTTAAAAGATACAAAAATCATGATGGCAGGCATAATCAATTATCATATAAAATATGGTTACACAATTAAACTATATTACCACATCATTCATTTTAAGGTGAGCTTCTGTACCCTCGGTACTTTTATTTAAATTAAAATCACCAAGAGTAAAGGTGGTCAAAATCAACATTTAAACCATTTATCCCTTCCAATTCTAAACGAGATTAAATTTGAAACAACCAACCTTGTAATAACACCTGGTAAGCTGTGTCACTCAACAAAAGATTATAAGACTCAGTGCTGAATGTACAATCATTTTCTAGCGCAAATTACATGAGAACTAATTACTCTTATCTTTATGTTAAAGCGTAAATGCCGTAAATAATGTAAATTTCATTTGATCCCGAAAATGAAACACTGTCATACAAGCGGTCCAAATGACATAGAAATTGCACAATTTCCTGAGCATTTTACAGTTAAGTTTTGTGATGGATAATTTTGAAAAGGATCATTTATTGTCAAATGAATAACACCAGGGAACAAGGATAAGGTCTGAGCAAGCATGATCAACTCTTACAATGGCCGCCAAGGCTACAGTTTTATAGTCTCATTTGATAGCGAGTCTAAACGTTTGTTGGGTAGTATATGATGCAATACTGATAATTCTAAATTGTTTGAGAGACATTTAGAAGTTGGAAATATCAAGAAGACAAGGATTATCAACTTCCTTATTGTAAAATGTAGCGACGTTACAACCTTATACCGTTTTAAAGCTGTTTTCTATACCGAAACGTCGCTACATTCTACTATAAAGAAGTTGATCATCTATAAACTCCTTGTCTAACTGATAATTCTATTTGATATAGGACATTAATAGCCATCCAACTAAAGGCTGTTACAGCATTTGTTAGTTCACAGGCTGATCATATTTGGTATATCAATTGCGAAATTTCACATTAACAACCAGGACGTGTGTGCAGCATTAGGTTCCTCACAGAGCTTCTATTGGTAGGCTGTATGTGGAAGATGACTACTTTCGAAGAATGAAGTGTCTTTGGGTTTTCAACTTCTCTAGAGTTTCACTATCATGGAGGTGAGGTGAGGTGATGTGGGGTTTATCGCCGCTTTCAAGAGTATTTCACGTATATTGCGGCTGCTAGTATTATTGACTGCTCGGGATTCGAACCACGGACCTCCTGATCCGAAGCCGAACGCGCTCACCACAGCGCTATCCCGCCCCCCCCCCTATCATGGATGAATGGTATTAGTATCAATGCTATTGCCTCCCCACAGAGGAAGGATAGAAAAGATATGAATTCCAATTTCCAAAAATCTTGTTCAAATAGACTCAGTTTATCCTGCCGACAAAACATGTGTAGAAAGCATAATGTTATATTCAGAGTTAAAGAGTAAGTGTGATCCTTCATCTGTTCCCATAAGCCCACATCCCTAGTTTCAAAAATGACTCCTGGGTGTCGTTCCACAAAGCCAGTTGTAAAGTTACGATCAATTATAGCCGATTCTTTTAACATTGATTAATCCTTGTTTCTGGAAGGTCCCTTAACAGCAAACATTTGCACCTCAAACCATTTGAAAAGTTTCAGACATGAACACATTGTTGCATCAATACATAGTTGTTGTCACTCACATTTGCTATAATTAAGAAACCAAACGAATGATTGACTTCTGAACAGTGTTGCTGATAGCTCAACTAACTTTGATTGGATCCAATCAGGCCTTTCGACCCAACAAACTGGGCCTATCAGAACAGAGGTTGGATAAGATGACTTGAGCTAACTGTGTGGAGGGAATGTATTGTCACTGAAACGTCGAACTCTTAAAATATATAAGTGTGTGAGTGAGTTATTGTTTTACGCCACTTGGGCAATTTTTCAGCCATCAGCGGCGTAAAATATACAAGCTGCAAATCTCTAGAACTCTTCATTATTCCTCTTGACAATTCTAAATGCCTGTCAAAAGGATATTTGAAAAACACATGAACCAAGAGGTATAACTTCAAGGCTTTGTTTATCAGAGCAAGCAAATAGGTAGTTGATTTTCATGGATACTTTAAAATCAACAGATCAAAACCCTTTAAAACCTGCAAAAGGAAATAAATTTCGACAACAATCTCGTCAAGATTATCAATAATGTTTTAATAGAAATTTGATTGAAATCTAGATATGTACATGGACAACATTACTTGGTGCTATGAGAGAAATATACAAGCATTTGTGGACACGTATATACAGACATGATCGCAGGTATATTAACAAAGGTATCAGGATTACAAACTGGCTTGCATAAGTGGTCCAGTCAGCTACATCACAGCTCAAAGTATCATTTCGGGACTGGGTCTCGAAGAACCTATCATGTAGTTCCATTGGTTTGATTATAAAATATCAAAGATAAATTTATTATTAGTCCTGATCGAATTTATCTTAAGATTTTTCTCAGCGACAACAGTAACGCAATCGTGCAATGCATTGATAAACATCTTGTTGGATTAAAATAGTTTCACAATCATGACCAATCGTTTGATGCAAACAATATCAAGAAAATTCTATGAAAATCTATGCATGAATGAAGCAAAATAGAAGGCTTAAGATTTAAACAAATTGTTGAAAACATGTTGCACAAAGTCATTTCAGGATGAAAAAGACTCATTCTGATGAAATCATCATAAAACAAAATTAGAATTTTAAAAATATTGGAATCAATCACATGTCTCATGGCTAAACAAACAAAGAGCTGAACAAAGCTAATTACTGCATAACATGGATTGTTGATTATCACTCACTGTCACTTGAGACTCCACAGAAACAAAACAACTTCTCAATAACAAGAATATTCAAGTCAAAAAGTTTTTACATCTGACATAGACATATAAGATGCAATAATTTCATTTTTAATATTGAAACAACCACATAATTATGCTCAAACAAAGAATGCTGGTCATTTGAAAAAAAAGCCTGTAAATAAACATACTCGAAATTACACAAAAACATATTCAATTGGCAAGCTGAAACAAAACTTAAACAACATCATACTATCATGATTCAACACAAAGCAAACTGTATGAATTAAACAGCTTAAACTTGGTTTCATGTAAATTATCATGATTTCTCATTCAATCTTTTGTCAGTTGGTGTTGTTGCTATGGTGCAAGGGAGACAACTCTGTTGATTTCACAATTCACACTAAAAGTGGGTATACATGAACTATTCACAACATAGCATACATGATACATGACTAGGTATTAAACTAAATATTCGAGTTATTCTTAAATAGTTTAAACTGTACACTAGAATTAAGCACGTCCCTTATCAAAATGCCTCTAGTTAAGCAAGAGTCTCCTCTTGGTTATTTAAGTCAACAGGTAACTCGTTGAAGTCATTCCCAACTGTATTCTCAGAATCACACGAGTAGAGAGCAAGAAAGCTCATGGACTGAAGAACAAGAAACAAGAACATAATATTTATTTGATCTCACAGCTTAATGACACTTGCTTTACGGTAATGAAGATAATGCATAAATTGGTTGAATATATTCAGTTAACTGTAATTCTTATCAATATATTGTCAAGGAACTAATTGAATCACAGTGAGATGGATCAGTCACATCATGATTTCCTCAATACAGATAGGTAGTAGATACTGCACAGATTGTCAAAAATAATTGTCTTTTACTTATTTGTTATGAAATTTACAGCACAAAAAAAGATCAGAAAGAATTCTGAAACATCCAATTCTTGAATGAAATTAGTTTTGGAAATTCCCGACAGCGTGTGAAACAATAAAATTCTCAAAAAACAAAATGTCAGTTTGTCATAGATCTCTAGGAGAAAGCATCACTTTGTAGGAACAAAAACTACAACGAAGACGACATGCATCCATATCCCCTCTTCCTGGTCGGCTTGTAGCAAACAGCTGTTTGGGTGGGTACCCGGTTGTCTAGCGCCACTGCTGTTGGGGTGGGTACCCAGGAGCCTGGGGGTAGCCCTGCTGAGGGTAAGGGTAGGGCTGCCCAGGCTGGCCACCGTATGCTGGGGGTTGCTGTGCGGGGTAGCCTGGGGCCTGGGGGTATCCCTGTCCGTAGGTGGGGGGTTGCTGGGAGTAGCCCATGTAAGGGTTGTAGGGGTTGTAGGACCCCGGCATTGGTATCTGGGGGGCTTGGTACTGGGGGTAGGGGGCCTGCCATGCCCCCCCTGCTGCGGCTCCTTGTTGGGGCGGGGCTCCATATCCTGAAATATAGGAGCGTTGATTAATGATGAAATTTGTCAAGATTGGTATCCCTGATGTACAGTGTGTAATTTTGAACTGTAAATATGGGAACTATTAGCTAAGTCAATGATATTGAAGAAAGAAGAAAAGCAACTGTTTTGTTATGAAATAGACAGCTTATCAAGAACATCTTCATTGATACAATGATGTGATTTATAGTTTATCCAAACAATATCAAGATTAGTATCAACTTATAATTATCATACAGGAAGCCACACCACACATTACTTTACATGAACCAAACACTCCATGTAGATCCCAAGGCAGGGAGAAGCACAACCACTGCAACAACATGTACCATACAGCCTTCTATTGACTTCACCACGGGCAGAAAAACTACAACTGCCATTTATTCAGTTGAAATAATGTCAAACTGGAATATTTCACCAACAATTTTCAAACTATGATCACATGAATTACATTCTGTGCAGAAAAAAATGACAACAACACACACTGTTAGTTTGAACCTTGGAGCATATGTGCCTACTATATATATATATAATACATTACAGCAGGAATTTTGTCACAGCACATGTATTTGGTACCTGTCAATAATAGCATACCGTTTTGTGAGAATTTGTTTTTCTTAAATCATGATCAGAATTCACATATTGCACCACATCTGTGTTGTTCCTAGTTTGCCATCATGTGGACCATATTGGCATTCTTAGAATATGGGTTCATTTGCAATGGTAGAACTTTCCTACATCAAGCCAAAAGGGTCGGCAAATAACTACAGAAACCCTTCTAGGAGATTGTCACATTACTATTAATATAAACAAACCTGGTATATATATTAACATCAGGATGAAAAGAATTCACATTATCCATTCCTATCACTCAACATAAGCTCCAAAACATGGACAATGGGAGATAACTCTTTCATCTATCTGGTCAGTTGATTATATTAGTTGGGAAGTGGTCCAACATAAATACTGTTATTTCAATAGAATGTACAATAGTGCATGATCATATCAAGAACCATGTGCCAGGGTTAGTGGTAGGGTTAGTCTCCATTGCATGGTTATAGTGTAGCATTCTGCAGACGTCATGGGATAAATACATCCTCTCATTTTCGTGACTGTTAGTAGACAATGGTGGTAATTGTGATATAGATGTGATATCTAGACAATAGGTTAGCAACACAACAGTGAGTTCGATCAGCAGGCTCTGCCACAAGCACCTTCAACTCATTAGTAAGTTGGCATAATTGCAGTCATCAGTGCACTCGCAACCCGGACATTTTGTCTTTCAGCATACACAACTTCAAAGAAATATGCAAGCAACTAGTGCACACACTGGCATGATCAATTTCACCAAAGGCATAGATGCAGCTGAAAGAAACGAGCCATCACCAAAGGATCTTGCATGCACAAATGTCAATACGTGAAGCTTGATATATATATATATATATATAGATGTGGCCATCAGACACAACCATCACCAAGTAAACTAGCATGCACAAATGCTCATACGTGAAGCTTGATATATATATATAGATGTGGCCATCAGACACAACCATCACCAAGTAAACTAGCATGCACAAATGCTCATACGTGAAGCTTGATATATATATATAGATGTGGCCATCAGACACAAGCCATCACCAAGTAAAATAGCATGCACAAATGCCCATACATGAAGATTGATATATATATAGATGCTGTTGTAAGACACAAGCCATCACCAAAGCAACTTGCATACACAAATGTCAAGTGGAGTTTGATATATATATATAGATGTGGCCATCAGACACAACCATCACCAAGTAAACTAGCATGCACAAATGCTCATACGTGAAGCTTGATATATATATATAGATGTGACCATCAGACACAAGTCATCACCAAGTAAACTAGCATGCACAAATGCTCATACGTGAAGCTTGATATATATATATAGATGTGGCCATCAGACACAAGCCATCACCAAGTAAACTAGCATGCACAAATGCTCATACGTGAAGCTTGATATATATATATAGATGTGGCCATCAGACACAAGCCATCACCAAGTAAAATAGCATGCACAAATGCCCATACATGAAGATTGATATATATATAGATGCTGTTGTAAGACACAAGCCATCACCAAAGCAACTTGCATACACAAATGTCAAGTGAAGTTTGATATATATATATAGATGTGGCCATCAGACACAACCATCACCAAGTAAACTAGCATGCACAAATGCTCATACGTGAAGCTTGATATATATATATAGATGTGGCCATCAGACACAAGTCATCACCAAGTAAACTAGCATGCACAAATGCTCATACGTGAAGCTTGATATATATATATAGATGTGGCCATCAGACACAAGCCATCACCAAGTAAACTAGCATGCACAAATGCTCATACGTGAAGCTTGATATATATATATAGATGTGGCCATCAGACACAAGCCATCACCAAGTAAACTAGCATGCACAAATGCTCATACGTGAAGCTTGATATATATATATAGATGTGGCCATCAGACACAAGCCATCACCAAGTAAACTAGCATGCACAAATGCCCATACATGAAGATTGATATATATATAGATGCTGTTGTAAGACACAAGCCATCACCAAAGCAACTTGCATACACAAATGTCAAGTGGAGTTTGATATATATATATAGATGTGGCCATCAGATACAAGTCGTCAGCCAAGTATACTAGCATGCACAAATGCTCATACGTGAACTTTTATATATATAGATGCTGTTGTAAGACACGAGCCATCACCAAGTAAACTAGCATGCTCAAATGCCCACACGTGAAACTTGATATATATATAGATGCATCTATCAGATACAAGCCATCACCAAGTAAACTAGCATGCACAAATGCCAATAATTGAAGCTTTATACAGATAGATGTTGTCATCAGACACAAGTTGTCAGCCAAGTAAACTAGCATGCACAAATGCCCATACATGAAGATTGATATATATATATAGATGCTGTTGTAAGTCACAAGCCATCACCAAAGGAACCTGCATGCATAAATGCTCATACGTGAAGCTAGATACCTGCCATCACCAAGACTAGCGTGCACAAACTGTCCACAGTGTGCTAGCCACGACAAGGCACATATCAATGGGTTGAACCTACCATAGTTCTGTCCGTGGGGCTGCTGGTAGGGTTGGGCGGGGTAGGGGACGTTGGCTTGGTGGGGGGGAGGGGCACCTTGTGCTCCGGAGGGGGGCGGGGCACTTCCTGCAACATCACAAGTCATTTATTGTATGGAAATACTCTTATATGTGTGTGGAATATTGTTTTGTTATTTGCTAAGAAAGGGCATCCATCATCTCGATCATTCAGCTTATTGACACAGGATACTACTGGATAACCTTCCAAACAGTTTCCATGAGGTTAAAGATTTTGTATTCTGTGCAGAATTAAGATATCCAAATGGTCATTATTCCTTATCTAGGTCTTAAACTAGTAGCATCTGAAGAATATCATTGAGAATATCATCATATCGTTGAGGCCGAACACTTGTCAGCTTGTCCACTGATTTCCTCATTGCTTGAAATGTCAATCATAACACAACAATCAATGAAAAATGGCAAACATTTGGTCACACAAGAAAGAGCCGCCAACATTATGCCGCCAACATTATTTGATCACTAGTCTGGCCAAATCAATTTTTTCTTTCGAAACTATTCAATCATGCAGCAGATTATAATATGTTAAACCAAAGGAATATCCATATGTGTCCCCAGATTGTGAGCAATTTGAAGACAGGTAGAGCAGTGAAGACATGCACTTGTATTCCTAAATCTGAGTATGAAAGCATGACGTGAAGAGAATCTGATGAGGATGATGATGATCCACTCATATGAAGGAGATCTAGTTACAAGCATGCAAACCAAACCTGGATTTAGAGTCAAATCACTTCACATTCTTCATTATAATCATTGAGTGAAGTGGCTTCAATAACATAATTCTAAGTTTAGCCAGATTAAACATCAGTCAAATTAGTATTAATAATTCAAAAATACTGAAAACAATTTCACTTAAAAAAGAACACAAATCATTATAAAAATTGATGTAAATATAAAAAGTACATAAAATGTCAACTCTAAAAGAACAGAACTTCTAACATTAAATCTGATGTAACATCCTATCAAATTTGAAGAAATATATAAACATAATGCCCCAATAGCCCCATTCTGACAGTTCAAGAAGCTAGTGCTATATATATGAATATACTCGTACCGGGGGGAGCACCTGCTGGGGCTGAGGGCGGTGCACTGGGCTGGCCTGGCCCCCCTGTTGTGGGCAGAGTTGGAGGAGGGGGGCGGGGCGGGGGCCCTCGACTACTACCTGATCCACTGGCCTCGCCCGCTACAGACAGACAATACGCACATCAGGAAAAGGTTAATAGGTCAGCGACCATCCTTTTATGTCCTTTATAGGTTTATGTTACAATTTCTATCATAATTTATATCTTAAATCAGATTGTGCATTGACTTCATCAGCTGATAGGGATATTGCTCCAGAAGGTTTTTACACTTTTTTGTACAAAATTCATTTAGTCAGTTGAAAATTGAAGAAGAGGAGTTTAACAAAGTATAAAAAAGTGGGCAATATTCTGTATAGGATAAATGGAAAGAATGGCAACACAAACCCCGGAACAAAAAGGATGATCAAGTCACAGCAACAAATCAACTCAAAATAGAAGGTAAACTCACTAAAGATTTCACCACAAAAGAAATGGGTGCAAGTGAACAGATGAAAGTAACACTCAATGATAGTCACATCCGTTACTTTATAAAACATTTCTTTTGTGGATCAGTATTTAAATAGGTGTCACATTCAAAATCAAACAATGTCAGTTGTCTCAACTTAAAGTGAAGGTTTTTGAGATTTATAAGTTTAAACAATTAGGTCTCAATATTAGACAAGTGTTTGCCCTGATGCAGAAACCATGAGTATTTGATGCACAAAATATTTCAAAAACTTAGCACTGTGTGAGTCACAATACTGGCATCCTCATACCATAATTAAAACAACCGTAAAACCAAGTTTTATTGTTTTGTTGGTGAGTGTACTAATTTGTCTTACACTGTTAATGTTTTTTGTCTTTGTTCAACTTAATTAAAAAAGATTTCAGTGACACACACATAATTTCCATTTCAATACATAAACATAATAAATTGATAAACTTAAAATGTATCCCCAAAATATGTTTGTGACTCCCACTTTTCACACCAGAAAGTCATGATTATTAACATTTATAAGCCCTGGGCAAACACTGTCAGTTATTGAACATTCTTTTGGAATTTCAAACTCAAAACTAATTTCTAAAGTTAAAAACTGTTTTCAGTTAAGAAATATCTTATCTGATCTTTCAAACATCACTAATAACAGTTGAGACAACAGCCATTTGCTAAAACAAGAGAACACTTTATAGATTTACAGCTCAAGATTTTATTAAAGTGAAATTTCTTTTTCTGGAATGGTGGTTGCAAATTTAGAATGTGCCAATCCATCCTGCTACATCAGCGGATATGTCTCCACATTATGCTACAACCTATCCCCTGATATCCTGCTATGGTATTCAGCCGTATTGCTGACAGGTGGTTACTCAGCGCTATTTATAGCCTGTCTGTTTTCAGTCAAACTATTTTGAACTCCATACACTGTTGTCTGGTGATGTTGCTCGTGGAAATCTAAGAGAGCGCAATTTGGAGCTTAGTGGGAGCCTGCAATCAGACTTCAGATTTATTATCACTCCTATTCTGTTCTCTCTCCACTGGCTTCCTCTTGAGCATAGAATCAAGTTCAAACTTCTATGTCTGGTTTTCGCTGCCTCACTGGAACTGCACCGACATACCTTTCCAGCCTCCTGACAGTGTACACTCCATCCCGCTCACTACGTTCACAGGACAAGTGCCTGCTGGTGACACCAAAAGTGAAATCAATGCAATATGGACAAAGATCTTTCACTTTTGCAGCATCTGATGCTTGGAACAATCTCCCACAGAGTCTAAGAGACTGTTGTGATTACCAGATCTTTAAGACCCAACTCAAGACTCACATGTTCAAAATCACCTTCCAGTTGTGACATTTTTACAATCCATATTTGTGCGCTTCGAGCATGCTCTAGCATGGATGAATGCGCGGTATAAATACTCTATTATTATTATTATAAATCATGCGAAACGAAGCCAAGAAACCAGTTTGCTGCTATCGCTGAAAGGGCATCATTTGATTGGCTTGCTATATATAGCGATATGGCAGAATACCATAGCAGGATATCAGGGGATAGGTTGTAGTATACGCGGAGACATATCAGCTGATGTAGCAGGATGGTGCCAATCCAGGAGCTGTCAAATCAAGAAAGTGTTCAAACTACCAGTTATTTGGTGGGTAGTCCAACATGCCATCACACATCACACTAACAGTAGGAGTCATGATGGTGATGATAATGATGTGATGGTGATGATAATGATGTGATGGTGATGACGATGATGATGATGATGATGATGATGATGATTATGACCAAAAGTTGCCTTATCAAAGATAAGATAGACTTTCAGATCATATATTATGGTATAAAATTCTTCGAAGACCTTTAAAGAAGACCTTGCATACAATCAATAAATAGTGTGCATAAAACATTGAAAGATTGACCTGAAAATGGAAAGTGAGAGTTAGAAGCTACAAAAGGAAACGATGAATGATTGTCAGATCTAGGAGTGTACCTTGAGGGGCGGGTTGGCCTGGTCCCCCCTGATACTTGGGTGCGGGGGGCGCGGCCTGGGAGCGAGCGTTAGCGATCGTTTTCTGTAGATCACCCATCAGCTCATCCTTCTCGGTCTTCCTTGCAAAGCAAAAGTCACTGACCCGCGACTGGAACTTGACTAGCAGAGGAGTGAGATCGTTGTAGAACTGTGGGCAGATCAGACAATAATCATGTAAAGATTGACATCTTTAATCTTATAATGTGGGCAGATCAGACGATAATCATGTAAAGATTGACATCGTTAATCTTATAATGTGAGCTTGACAAGATGGATAATTTATTTTCATATAATAAATACTTTATGAACTTTTCCAACTGAAAGTGAACAATTTACCTTATCCAAATATATATTCCTACCAAACAATAATGATTTTGAAGGTAGTGTGTTCAAAATAATAATTTGTGCTTATTTGTATGGCAATCATTCACTCACAAAAATATGACCAAAGTGCTATGGTATGGTAATAGTTTGACATCTATTTCTTCATTTTGTGATTAAAACCATTGACTAAATACATAACAAAAACCAAACATCAGAACAATCAAGCTTGTCATATGTAAAAAAGTTTAAGAAAACTACCAGTAAACTTGTTAAAACATGGTCCTGAGATCACAAATCCACAGTGCAAGGGAGGTAACTCTCACCTTTGTTCCCTCCTCAAGATTTCCTTTGAGTTCTACGAACATGTTGTAACCTGCAGCTAGATCTTTAAGTTTTGCCTCTCTGGCTGCTGCAGACTGGTTTGAGGATCGGACATTGCAAAACTCAGTGTTAGCATTCTGTCAAAGAAATATTTGATTAAAGTTCACATGCTTCCAATTTTCATTCTGTAAACACAGAAATCATAATCAATAAAAGCATTTGTTAAAAGAAGAAAAACAAAATAGCTAGACTTAAAATGATATAAGAAATGTCTGAGATGATGAATTTTTACCAAAGGTATCTTAAAATATCAGACTACAAAGCCAGGTTAGGAAAATTCTTGAAAAAACAATACACACCTGAAAAACTTTAACTAAACTAATGAACAATATACAGCTTCTGTTCTTATGAACAAAACATTTCTTTGTGTGGTGTATAAAACAAATATTTGAAGAATGTACCTGTATTTTCCCAAGTGCGCTTTCCTGCCGACGTAGACTGTCGGACACCTGGTCGCGAAGAGGGCCGTACACACGGTTCAGCTCCTCTTCTGAGAGAGTTTCCTCACTGACCAGCCCTTCCTGGGCCATGGCCGCCATAAACTTGGAGGCTGCAACAGGGACATTTCATTAATTCTGATAACAGAAATCAAGCAGTAACAACAACAAGGCAAAAGTGAGCGCAGCTCACATACCCCCGCCTGTAGTTTGACCGCCTTTCTTTGACGAAAGTAGTGAATTACCGTATTTTCCATCATATGATATAGAAAATAACATTAAAATTTAATTTGTCTGAATAGGTGTGAACTGGTATAACTACGATAATAAATGTTTTTCAACAAACTCTCACCTTCCATTCAGTTCCATGTAGGTCAATTTATATTCCAATATATGTATTCTTTGCAGTGGTACAAATTAACATTCCAATATATGTATTCTTTGCAGTGGTAACAACATCAGTCATGTTCTATGTTCATACAGTGTCCATATGAGTATCACAATCAGTCACAATCCCTTTCTTTTGGTTACTTCCCAAAAGATAACTTGAAGGCAAAACAGTCACATTTACAATGTTTATACGGTATGTGTTTGTCATTTGGAAATATATTTACAAGCTTGATCCTCAACCTACTGTTTTCGGACTGTTTTCGGACTGTTTGCGTTCAAAATTTCAAAAATTATTTGAACTTTGGAATTGAAACCCCTAAAAGGCACAACAGCATCATATAGGTTACTGCCATATCAAGTTTGAAAATTCCAAGTGGTATAGTTTTTAAATTATGATCCGGAAACGACATAAAGTCCGAATATTGGACCGTTTTTGGTCTCAATTTCAACAATTATTTGAACGTTGGAGGTGAAACCCCTAAAAGGCACAACAGCATCATGTAGGCTACGGCCATACCAAATTTGAAGTTTCCAAGTGGTATAGTTTTTTAATTATGCTCCGGAAACGAGACAAAGTCCAGAAATCGGATGGTTTTTGGTCAAATTTTCAAAAATTATTTGAACCATTGAGATGAAACCCCTAAAAGGCACAACAACATCATATAGGCTACTGCCATACCAAATTTGAAGTTTGTAAGTGGTATAGTTTTAGAGAAATGCTCCGGAAACCATTTCGGACGGACGCACACACAGACGCACGCACGCACGGACGGACACGCGGAACGCTATTATACCCCCGACTACGTCGTAGCGGGGGCGCTATATACCCCCGACTACGTCGTAGCGGGGGTATAATAAATATATTTTGGTGAATGGAAGAGATTTCCCATCTAAGAGTTATCTTACTTATACCAAAGCAGCAGTAGCATTCAGGGGATAGGGTCTCCCATTCCATTGTGCTTATGTACTGCCATGAAACCTATGAGCAACTGCTGAATTATATTGACAAAGCAAATGTGGAAAACTCTCTGATAAGCTGTTGTCACAATGATGCTGGGGTAAAATATACAACTAAAGAATCTGCTAAATACAAGTGATTTCACATCTAGGAGTTTTCTCACTTACACCATAGCGGGTATAAAATCTCCCATTTCATTGTGAGTATGTATTGCCATGAAAGCTATGAGCATTCATATATGTTGGTAAAGCAAAATGTGGAAAGTTCTTGATAGCCTGTTGTCACAATGATACTGAGGGAAATCTTTATTCAGTTCAGTTCTCTCTACAGTTCTAAAGCTTACTTTAAATACAATATGGCATCCACACAAGAGTAAAGACATATTGCAATAAGATAACAAGAGTCATCAGAAGATGACATATCCCACCGGTTCCACATGATCGTAAGATGTAAACCTTTGAAAGATAATTGTAAATTTTGAAGCAAGGTTCATAATAGTATAAGCTAATATATATGAAACGAAACCTTTCATGAGTCCAAATAAGAGCCGTTTCCATGGAAATAATAAAAAATAAAATTTTCAGAAATGTGAAAATATCAAAAGGCACCACTTCAGTAGGTGGGCAATACACATGTAAAGTTTCAGAAAGATATGTGGACCGGTTTTTGAGTTCTGCTCCGGAAACGAAATGATTACGGACGGACGGACGGACGGACATACAGACGGACAGGGCGATGACTATATCCCACGGTATAACATACCGGTGGGATAATAAAGAAA
Source organism: Steromphala cineraria (assembly GCA_916613615.1). Lineage (NCBI taxonomy): Eukaryota > Metazoa > Mollusca > Gastropoda > Trochida > Trochidae > Steromphala > Steromphala cineraria. The sequence goes on from OU744729.1 coordinate 1,957,213, forward strand.
TACATGTGTATATGTGTATTTGTGTATATGCGCATGCTCAGAGTCGTATTTACCCAGTCTGCTCGTATTGGCCCAGTTTGGCTCGTATTGGCCCAGTTGCCGAATCGTATAGTGTAGGCCTTTTAGATTGTATTAGTGCCATATCATTGATAGTTAATAATAAATGGTAGTAAATGCTAAATCCAAAACTGTAAACCAACCCATATCAAACGTGGCATCTTTGATGCTGCTCTCGATGGCGTCCCTCTCGGCCTTGAGCGTATCAACCTCCTCCATCAGCTGACGCAACTCCTTCACTGCGGGACTGCTCTGCAGACCACTTCCTCCACTTCCTGCCGGCAGCGCCGCCTCTAGTTCACCCTGTCATGAGAGGTAGGTTTGGTTTTGTTAATTTTTGATAATAATTTTAAGAATAACAAACTTTGTGTTCATATGTACAGCTATCATCCTGAAAAAAAACCAGGCTCTTGGCGCAGTAATATATAAACCGGTGAATTGTTAGAATAATCCATGAAAAAATAAACCCTACATCCAAAGTATGCCAAGCATGTTCATTGACAAGACACAACTGTACTGTTCATATGATACTGACACTCATTGATGGATATTGTTAATCTTTTTAATATAACAAGATGGAAATGAATACAAAGTAGTTCCATCCCATGTACATTGAATCTAGGCACTATTGACTAGCAAATTCATATCAATGGATTAAAGCGTAACACCTACATTGAAAAAACCTTATACAACACAAAATGTTAACTGAATTAAATCTATATAACTTATTTGTAGATAATCCATACAATACAAAATGCTCACCACTCAATAACTACATTACACCTACATTGAATACAGAAAACCTATTCTACACACACGCTAATCACTAGGTAGAGCATTACACCAACATTGAGCGTAACCCAATTCAACACAAAATGCTCATAACTAGTTTAAAGCATTACACCAACATTGAGCGTAACCCAATTCAACACAAAATGCTCATAACTAGTTTAAAGCATTACACCCACATTGAGCGTAACCCAATTCAACACAAAAGGCTCATAAATAGTTTAGAGCATAACACCAACATTGAGCACAACCCAATTCAACACAAAAGGCTCATAAATAGTTTAGAGCATAACACCAACATTGAGCGTAACCCAATTCAACACAAAAGGCTCATAACTAGTTTAGAGCATAACACCAACATTGAGCGTAACCCAATTCAACACAAAATGCTCATAACTAGTTTAGAGCATTACACCAACATTGAGCGTAACCCAATTCAACACAAAAGGCTCATAAATAGTTTAGAGCATTACACCAACATTGAGCACAACCCAATTCAACACAAAAGGCTCATAAATAGTTTAGAGCATAACACCAACATTGAGCGTAACCCAATTCAACACAAAAGGCTCATAACTAGTTTAGAGCATAACACCAACATTGAGCGTAACCCAATTCAACACAAAAAGCTCATAACTAGTTTAGAGCATAACACCAACATTGAGCGTAACCCAATTCAACACAAAATGCTCATAACTAGTTTAGAGCATTACACCAACATTGAGCGTAACCCAATTCAACACAAAAGGCTCATAAATAGTTTAGAGCATTACACCAACATTGAGCACAACCCAATTCAACACAAAAGGCTCATAAATAGTTTAGAGCATAACACCAACATTGAGCGTAACCCAATTCAACACAAAAGGCTCATAACTAGTTTAGAGCATAACACCAACATTGAGCGTAACCCAATTCAACACAAAAAGCTCATCACTAGGTAGAGCATTACACCCAATTCAACACAAAAGACTCATAAATAGTTTAGAGCATTACACCAACATTGAGCACAACCCAATTCAACACAAAATGCTCATAACTAGTTTAGAGCATTACACCAACATTGAGCACAACCCAATTCAACACAAAATGCTCATAACTAGTTTAGAGCATTACACCAACATTGAGCGTAACCCAAGTCAACACAAAAGCTCATAACTAGTTTAGAGCATTACACCAACATTGAGCGTAACCCAATTCAACACAAAAGGCTCATAAATAGTTTAGAGCATTACACCAACATTGAGCGTAACCCAATTCAACACAAAAGGCTCATAAATAGTTTAGAGCATAACACCAACATTGAGCGTAACCCAATTCAACACAAAAGGCTCATAAATAGTTTAGAGCATTACACCAACATTGAGCGTAACCCAATTCAACACAAAATGCTCATCACTAGGTAGAGCATTACACCAACATTGAGTGTAACCCAATTCAACACAAAATGCTCATCACTAGTTTAGAGCATTACACCAACATTGAGCGTAACCCAATTCAACACAAAATGCTCATCACTAGGTAGAGCATTACACCAACATTGAGTGTAACCCAATTCAACACAAAATGCTCATCACTAGTTTAGAGCATTACACCAACATTGAGCGTAACCCAATTCAACACAAAATGCTCATCACTAGGTAGAGCATTACACCAACATTGAGTGTAACCCAATTCAACACAAAATGCTCATCACTAGTTTAGAGCATTACACCAACATTGAGCGTAACCCAATTCAACACAAAATGCTCATCACTAGGTAGAGCATTACACCAACATTGAGTGTAACCCAATTCAACACAAAATGCTCATCACTAGTTTAGAGCATTACACCAACATTGAGCGTAACCCAATTCAACACAAAATGCACATCACTAGGTAGAGCATTACACCAACATTGAGTGTAACCCAATTCAACACAAAATGCTCATCACTAGTTTAGAGCATTACACCAACATTGAGCGTAACCCAATTCAACACAAAATGCACATCACTAGGTAGAGCATTACACCAACATTGAGTGTAACCCAATTCAACACAAAATGCTCATAACTAGTTTAGAGCATTACACCAACATTGACCATAACCCAATTCAACACAAAATGCACATCACTAGGTAGAGCATTACACCAACATTGACCATAACCCAATCAACATAAAATGCTTTTAACTAGTTTAGAGCATTACACCAACATTGAGCGTAACCCAATTCAACACAAAATGCTCATAACTAGTTTAGAGCATTACACCAACATTGAGCGTAACCTAATTCAACACAAAATGCTTATAACTAGTTTAGAGCATTACACCAACATTGAGCGTAACCTAATTCAACACAAAATGCTTATAACTAGTTTAGAGCATTACACCAACATTGATCGTAACCTAATTCAACACAAAATGCTCATCACTAGTTTAGAGCATTACACCCACATTGAGCGTAACCTAATTCAACACAAAATGCTTATAACTAGTTTAGAGCATTACACCAACATTGATCGTAACCCAATTCAACACAAAATGCTCATAACTAGTTTAGAGCATTACACCCACATTGAGCGTAACCTAATTCAACACAAAATGCTTATAACTAGTTTAGAGCATTACACCAACATTGATCGTAACCCAATTCAACACAAAATGCTCATAACTAGTTTAGAGCATTACACCCACATTGAGCGTAACCTAATTCAACACAAAATGCTTATAACTAGTTTAGAGCATAACACCAACATTGAGCGTAACCCAATTCAACACAAAATGCTTATAACTAGTTTAGAGCATTACACCAACATTGAGCGTAACCTAATTCAACACAAAATGCTTATAACTAGTTTAGAGCATTACACCAACATTGAGCGTAACCTAATTCAACACAAAATGCTTATAACTAGTTTAGAGCATTACACCAACATTGAGCGTAACCTAATTCAACACAAAATGCTTATAACTAGTTTAGAGCATTACACCAACATTGATCGTAACCCAATTCAACACAAAATGCTCATAACTAGTTTAGAGCATTACACCCACATTGAGCGTAACCTAATTCAACACAAAATGCTTATAACTAGTTTAGAGCATAACACCAACATTGAGCGTAACCCAATTCAACACAAAATGCTTATAACTAGTTTAGAGCATTACACCAACATTGAGCGTAACCTAATTCAACACAAAATGCTCATCACTAGTTTAGAGCATTACACCAACATTGATCGTAACCCAATTCAACACAAAATGCTCATAACTAGTTTAGAGCATTACACCAACATTGAGCGTAACCCAATTCAACACAAAATGCTCATAACTAGTTTAGAGCATTACACCAACATTGAGCGTAACCCAATTCAACACAAAATGCTCATCACTAGTTTAGAGCATTACACCAACATTGAGCGTAACCCAATTCAACACAAAATGCACATCACTAGGTAGAGCATTACACCAACATTGAGTGTAACCCAATTCAACACAAAATGCTCATCACTAGTTTAGAGCATTACACCAACATTGAGCGTAACCCAATTCAACACAAAATGCACATCACTAGGTAGAGCATTACACCAACATTGAGTGTAACCCAATTCAACACAAAATGCTCATAACTAGTTTAGAGCATTACACCAACATTGACCATAACCCAATTCAACACAAAATGCACATCACTAGGTAGAGCATTACACCAACATTGACCATAACCCAATCAACATAAAATGCTTTTAACTAGTTTAGAGCATTACACCAACATTGAGCGTAACCCAATTCAACACAAAATGCTTATAACTAGTTTAGAGCATTACACCAACATTGAGCGTAACCTAATTCAACACAAAATGCTTATAACTAGTTTAGAGCATTACACCAACATTGAGCGTAACCTAATTCAACACAAAATGCTTATAACTAGTTTAGAGCATTACACCAACATTGAGCGTAACCTAATTCAACACAAAATGCTTATAACTAGTTTAGAGCATTACACCAACATTGATCGTAACCCAATTCAACACAAAATGCTCATAACTAGTTTAGAGCATTACAACCACATTGAGCGTAACCTAATTCAACACAAAATGCTTATAACTAGTTTAGAGCATAACACCAACATTGAGCGTAACCCAATTCAACACAAAATGCTTATAACTAGTTTAGAGCATTACACCAACATTGAGCGTAACCTAATTCAACACAAAATGCTCATCACTAGTTTAGAGCATTACACCAACATTGATCGTAACCCAATTCAACACAAAATGCTCATAACTAGTTTAGAGCATTACACCAACATTGAGCGTAACCCAATTCAACACAAAATGCTCATAACTAGTTTAGAGCATTACACCAACATTGAGCGTAACCTAATTCAACACAAAATGCTTATAACTAGTTTAGAGCATTACACCAACATTGATCGTAACCTAATTCAACACAAAATGCTTATAACTAGTTTAGAGCATTACACCAACATTGAGCGTAACCTAATTCAACACAAAATGCTTATAACTAGTTTAGAGCATTACACCAACATTGAGCGTAACCTAATTCAACACAAAATGCTTATAACTAGTTTAGAGCATTACACCAACATTGATCGTAACCTAATTCAACACAAAATGCTTATAACTAGTTTAGAGCATTACACCAACATTGAGCGTAACCTAATTCAACACAAAATGCTTATAACTAGTTTAGAGCATTACACCAACATTGAGCGTAACCTAATTCAACACAAAATGCTTATAACTAGTTTAGAGCATTACACCAACATTGATCGTAACCTAATTCAACACAAAATGCTTATAACTAGTTTAGAGCATTACACCAACATTGAGCGTAACCTAATTCAACACAAAATGCTTATAACTAGTTTAGAGCATTACACCAACATTGAGCGTAACCTAATTCAACACAAAATGCTTATAACTAGTTTAGAGCATTACACCAACATTGAGCGTAACCTAATTCAACACAAAATGCTTATAACTAGTTTAGAGCATTACACCAACATTGAGCGTAACCTAATTCAACACAAAATGCTTATAACTAGTTTAGAGCATTACACCAACATTGAGCGTAACCTAATTCAACACAAAATGCTTATAACTAGTTTAGAGCATTACACCAACATTGAGCGTAACCTAATTCAACACAAAATGCTTATAACTAGTTTAGAGCATTACACCCACATTGAGCGTAACCCAATTCAACACAAAAGCTCATAACTAGTTTAGAGCATTACACCAACATTGAGCGTAACCTAATTCAACACAAAATGCTTATAACTAGTTTAGAGCATTACACCAACATTGAGCGTAACCTAATTCAACACAAAATGCTTATAACTAGTTTAGAGCATTACACCAACTTGAGCTTAACCAATTTCAACACAAAATGCACATAACTAGTTTAGAGCATTACACCAACATTGAGCGTAACCCAATTCAACACAAAAGACTCACTGCTGGTTTTGAGAGTAGAGTGATGGCCTCCCTGTGGTTCTCAAACTTGTCCCTGACGACAGCGTCGGCCTGTGTAGCAGTGGAGAGGATGGTTCCGTACTTGTTAGCCTCTTCACGGAGCGGTTTGGTGAGAGTTCCAGACGGGGTACGAGTCCACTTCTCCTTGAACTGCTCCTTCAGCTGGGAGTCGGACTTCTCCTCACTGTCCAGTTCCGACACCGTCTGTCGGGAAACAAGAGTTCATAATGAGCATTATACTGCTGTTTTCTAAGGAAATGATATTTGCCTTCTCATGCAAATATTCATATTTTTCATATCCATTGCAATCATTAATGGATAAAATGCAAATTTTAGAAATCAAGATAACGCAACAAAGTTAATATTTGGAGAGCAAGGTTAAGAAACATCTAAGTATTTTCCATTTGACATTTACCTTAAACAAAAACTCACCCAAAAACCTTTCTTTTCATGATAGATGGTCACTCAAACAGAAATTTATTTATCTAGATTACTTCTTTTTTCCATCATTATTCATTCAATAATCATCTCTTGCACATATTTCCACAATGTCAACATAATCAAATGAATTCCAATTACTACTAGTGTTTGCCACTTACATGGCAATATCCCCTGCCGCTTATACTGAATGCATTTTTGAGTTATTATAATTTACTAGACAGCATTAGAAACATGATATGAAGCAAGCACTCACAGCATCCAGTATCTCCCTGTTGCGTGTGAGAAGGGCAGGTAACTCCGTCATCAGTCGTGTGATGTGGCCAGCCCCGCCCATCTCCTGCACCTGTTTGGCTTTGTCTATCATTGACTGGGGAACCTTCTCTCCCGCCAGGTCCTCTATAGCGGCCGGCAGGTTCAGGGATGTCAGCACACTGGGTACAGGTGCAAACGATTAAATATAGGGCCAGTTATTTATTAGGAGCAGATTTCTATCCATTGGTTCATGTTCATTTTGCTACCACAATTTTAATGAAAATTTAAAACTGGATACACTTAAAACCTACCCAGCAATTCTCTAATGTTTCAAAATGTTTGACGCAATTTGATTTCAACCAAATTTGAATTTAACCAATACAAATGTTTTTGGGCTCTATAAAACAATCTCCATGAAGGATTAATTAAATGATTTGGTAAATGATTTCTGAAGGAATTTAAAGTATATGCAAAACCCTTACCATCAGCAATGTATAGAAAACCTTCAATCAATGAGAATTCATTTTTAAAGAAGTGAGTAATTCACATCTTCTTTTACCATACTTACCCATTCATGAGATTGGTGGCCTCCCTGAGTCGACCGATCTCCATGTTGACAATTTGCCCCTTCTTATTATCGAAGACAGTCATAGCATCGTGGACGGCTAAAGGCACTAACTTCTCGAATAGGTCTGCAAGAAAAATTACTTAAATGTTGCAATTTTCAAACAAAACGACAAAGTTTACTTTACTTATACTTGGTGAAAACTATTATCCAAGGATATGAGGTTTTAGAGGAAGAGAATATTTCAACAGGTAGGTTTTACCAGAAGTTTGAAACCAACTTTACAGAAAACTGCTACTTTCAACATGTGTCTCTGAGTAAATTCTATTGATAACATCATAATGTTGTACTTTCAAAGTTTCAACTCTGCGACAAAGAAAATATATTTTCAAGAGTTGTTTTAAAACAAAATCATCCTGTCTCAGGTTATGAACGTTACGATAACTCCACTTATCTAATCATTTTCTTGCATTCTTCTCGATAAAATTGCAATGAGAAAATGATTTGATTTGGCTATATCCCAAGTCTGGTCACACGAGCGAATCTAGCTTGTGAGCCCAGGGTACAGATTAGTGGAGTTAGCGTAACGCTTGTAACCTGAGACCGGATGAAAAAAAATACTAACCTGTAAAACTAGAAGAAAATTGTTGAGGAACGGCTAAAGGTTTTGCTACTGCAGCTTTGCCTATCATGGGCAGTGTTTTGATCTCGGGCACTTTGTCATGGTAGATGAAGTTGTTGTCCTTGACCGCCTCCTCTAGCTCGCGTTGGACCTTGCCCTGCTCGTTCCTAAAACAGAACGTCTGACCGCCTCGCGTCATTGCTGCATTCAGCAACTCCTGGGCATGCTGGGAAATAGAAGATTATGTTGAACAACGTTAAATAGGAAACTTTCAGGGATTCATCCTTGAAATCTGGTAATACTTAAGTCTGATGCCGATTCAAAACAAAAATTTGTTAAGACAAGTATTTGTCACAAAGGTGACAAGATCCCCCGCCGCAAATTGATGTTAACAACAAGAAGCGGGACGGACGTACAGACGGACGTACGGAGTGGAATACTATGTTCCCCGTGAAGACTCAAGGTTAATGGGTTCATGAGATATGGCATTTTCAAAACTGGCCAAAGTCTCGCCGTGACCTTGAAAATGAGGTCAAGGTCACCGAAAACTTTTCAGGTCTGCGTATTCCCCAGATGAAGACTGGTACCAAGTTTGAAGATTCTAGGTTGAGCGGTTCATTAGATATCGCGCTAACAACATTTTCAAAACTGGTCAAGGTCTCGCCGTGACCTTAAAAATGAGGTCAAGGTCACCGAAAACTTTTCAGGTCTGCATATTCCCCAGATGGAGACTTGTACCAAGTTTGAAGGTTGAGCGGTTTATTAGATATCGCGCTAACAAGAAGCGGAGCTGAATACTATATCCCCTATATAACAATGCAACATTCATGCTGTCTAATGTCCAAATTCACATGTAGTTAGCAGTCTTCAAACTTAAGAGTTTGAAATGTGGTCAAAGCTTTTGAGTTATTTTGAAACTGATACAAAATTGACTGTTTTCCAAAGAATGATCTAATGAAGGTTGTACACAAACTTGAAAACATTTCATCAGTAAATGATAAAATATATCAAAAAGGTGATGTATGAATGAAGAAAATCACTCAAATTCTAGAGGACAAACTGTCCCCCCGATGCATACCTTGAGCCGAGCTATCTGCTCTCCGTAGCTCTTGTTGGTTTTGGCCACGTTGCTCTGGTAGAACTCGGCCAGCCCGTGGAACGCTGCTTGCTTCATCACAATACAAGGGATCCACTCCTGGAGACACACATTATAACAAATCAACTCACTATTGAACATTAAGACGATACTAAACGGCCTTCCATTTAATACTATTTTTATTAAACGCGTTTATGATTTTTAATGTATCCTTTAATTGCTCATGACACAAAGTAAAATTTTATACCGAACAACATTGCTGATGGCGGCGGCCATTTTCCCGGAAGTAAACATAGATCTGAATCTTTTTAGTACCGCTGGTACATGGGCGGTTATTAGACCTAATTACAGAACCCTTTGGGGGCGCTTATTGGAGCAGGGCGCTTATTACGTCGAATACGGTAGTCCTCGTCCAGTTTATTTCCTCTACATGACATGTAGAACCTTTTGATTGGCTCATAATAGTTTGACAGTACTTGATTTGAGAGCTAACAAGAGAAGACGAGTACCGACCTTTGGCCAGAGTTCCTTGATGGAGTGTAGCTGCATGAGCTTCATGGCGTCCGCGTACAGCTCCGAACACTGGTACGCTAGCTTCGCAACCATTGCATCCTTCATCTTGTCTGTGGAAGAGGGAAATAGTTTAGCAGCTAATAACTTTGTTAAATAAATCTTAGCAAAAGCTTGATTTCATAGTACTTTGTTTACACTGTGCCTGCTCAATAAGTGTTAAATGTTTATCATGTTTGCTCCAAAGTAATGAAGGTAGTTGGATTTAAATAAATGATAAAGATATATTTGTTCCCTACAAAATAGCAATTTGTGGTACTTTATTATTTTAAAATGCAAGTGCATAATCAAGAGCAATGTTCAAACTTATTTACACAAGCATATTTCAACATCAAATAAGCAATATAGAGGAAACCAATTAGTAACTTTCCAATAAGTAAAGGTATCAGAAGTTTAGGAAATGTTAAATCTGAATGATTTAACGTAAGGTCACCTGAAGTTGCCTTCCTGTAGATGGATTCCTGTGCCTGGGCCAACATGAGAGCACTGAGTGCGCTCAGAGTGTCGGGGTTGAGGTCAGGGGTCGGATCTTGCTGCACGTGAGATAGCACGATGTCCTTCATGTGGGCAAATATTCCGGAGGATTGCTGTAAGATAAAATATTTTATTTTATTACAGAATAGGCAGTGTTGTTCCTGAGTGATCAGCTGTGGTGTACATGCTGGCTATCATGAGCATATGAGTCTGCTTAAAATCAACCGTGTTCAGATCAATAAAACTTTCCAAATATTTATGCTACAGGGAATCGAATGTGTCCTATCAGAGTCGTTGGTCTGAATGCAGCCAACCTTATCGCATGTGGCTGTAACCTGTTTAGCAAAATGAGCTAAAACTAGTTGTAATGTTTACATTCCATAAGCCCTACATTACATCTAGCGACTTACCAACTCTCCTGTTTCAAAGAGCTGAGCCAGTTCATTTTCCATTGGTTGATTTCTGCACATGTTTGAAGAGTTGCTAAATATAATGTAGAACCTATCGGACGTAAACAAACTAAACATTCCATCTATTTTTAACTAGATGGTGTTTCGCGCAGACAAAACCCAGTTATTAGCAAGCCAATCACATCATCATGTGTAAATAGCATTCAGCGGCGAACATGTATAACAAATATTACACTGGAGTTACCTGCACCTTGCGATTGGTTAGATGAGATGAGCTTCCGTCCGAAACAGGAAACAAAAATAGTTAGACTGTGTCAGAGGATATCTTGGATATCTTCAGTTTGAAACCATGATAGAGAAAATATTTTTATAACCATATTCCTGGAAGTACAGTTGATTTTAATCAGACATGTTTGCATATTTAACTCTTTGGAATGGTAGACTTATAATATTTCTCAAGACTAAGGGACATCAAAGAAAAAAAGGTTGCAAATGTCCCCAGGACCCCCCTTTTTTAACAACATATGAATAGGTAATGAAAATGTGAGTGTGTCATTCCAATCTATGAAACTTTTGAGGTAGAGAAGTTCAACATAGATTTAAATGTTGTTGATAAACAAGTGTCATTTTTTTTATCCTTAAATAACAATATAATTTTAAGTTTTAATTAGTTTTCATAGAAAAAAAAAGCTGATTATCCACAAACTTGTCCTCATTGTTTCTCACAACAGGTGTAGAATGCCAATCAAAGAAGAAACTGGAAATCAACACTTCTATATTTTTAACAAAATTCATAGACAAAGAACAAAATCTTACTACCGGGTAATATGTATATAAGTACCTGGAAGAGTTTAGCGGCCATCTTGAGTCCATCGTCACTCTCTGGGTTCTGCACTCCGCCGATCTGGGTCTGTAGCGCTGCGATGTTGAAGAGCATACAGATCTTCTCGTACAGACCCGATGCAATAGCTGCAGGCAAAGGAAAGGTTCATGATAAAAGATTTTGTTGATCCTAAATGGGCATAGATATTTAAGGAGCTCTTTCAGTGGTGTGATGGTTGTGAGTAATGTTCACTACCATCAGTTTACAACTCTATTTTTGCTGCGAGAGCTTCAGGGCCTGATGGGTAAAGATCATGGGATACAGGTCAGAGGTCACTAGCTAGTAGAGGTGTTATGATATATCGATACATTTATCCGACGATGTACGTATTGTGATACAATATCTGTATTGTGTTATGTATAGTTGTGTAGTTTATATATAAATATAAACAAAATTGTATAATTTACCTAGTTTCGCAACCTTCTGAATCTTATTTTCTTTTAACACATTGATATTTGATATGCAATAAATATACAAATTAAAACCTTGTTATGTACATTGTTCAGACTGAATCTTACCCAGGGTTCTCTTTCCAACCAGGAACCCCCCTTCATCAAAAGCATCCCTCCATTTGAACTGAACTCGAATCTAAAAGGAAGAGAGGAGTCAATTATATCATAACCCATTACCTTCATATAATTTTCTTTTGATTATTCACTTCATTCAGACTTATTTGAAATATACATTTAAAAGCATTTACATTTAAATGTTCTAATGAGTTAACATTTTACATTCCAATATGGCAGTCTTTTTTTATTGTCAACAGGTAATCTTTATAATTAATCTTTACTACAGTAGATCACGGATATAAGAACTCAGATATAGCGAATAATCGGATATAGTGAACACATTTTCAAGTCCCGTCCCTATATAATATCATTAAAATTATATACGTATAGCGAACACGGATACAGCGAACTAAATTCTTTGGTCCCTTGGAGTTTGTTATATCCGTGTTCTACTGTATAAACAAGACACAACAACTGTTAAATAATCACTGAATTATTTGCAGTCTTTACAAATTCAGCAGTTCAAATGTTAAGAATATTGAAATATATAGATAAATAAAGTGTTTGAATATACAAACCTGATTTTCTGTGATTGGCAGCTTACTCTCAATGGAGACAACTTGGTCATAGTATCTGAAAACAACACAGTTTTTACAATGGGCCAAAATACAAAATCCTTGTATTTCTGACAGTTCGCTAACCCACAGTCCGAATTATAATATTGGATGAATTAAGTGGTCATGATGTATCATTTAGTTATGATCTGTGGGATTGTTTTTTAAATCAACCAATCAGAATCAAGGATACAACCCAAGTGATGATACAACGAGCGGGGATGTGCAATTTATATGGTTGAAATGGTATAGGGTAGCATATTGTGCTATAAAAGCTTTAGTTCAGTACACCTTCAGATGGGTACACAGTACAGGGTTCGAAATTAGCACTAGCCCGGTAGCCCATGGCTAGTGCAAAAGATGCTGGACTAGTTAAGTTCAATGACTGGTAGTCCGAAGGACTAGTTGAATTTAAAGAAAATATGATTATAACGGTGTATTTGGCTAGTCAGAACGTCTTTGGGCTAGTACTCTCAGGAATGCACTAGTCCAAATGGCTAGCACCCCAATAGTACTAATTTCGACCCCTGCAGTATACAACACATCCAAGAATACAAAACAACTTTTCTTATATATTGTACTTGTGAACCATTTCGACGCCAGCAAATAAGCGAAGGTTCTTTAGTTTTCACTTGTATTCACTATGTACATGGAACTTGAAAAATAACACCTGTCGATAGTTAATATAATCAACCTGAAGACAATGAGTGTCTTTGATATTTTCTCATAAACAGAAAAGTCAGGGATTAGGAAGGGCAGGGGCCATGGGCCATTTGCACTTTTTCTGAAGAAAATGACTCATTAAAATTTTGAAATTTACTATTGATATAAGGGCAATGGCCCCTTTAAAATGCAGAAAATTACTAAAAGCCATGAAAATGGCCCATTGTCAAAAGTGTCCTTCCCAATCACTGGAAGACCTACAACACTTCATGTTGTTTCAAGATGTTTTATTTCAGAAACATTTTAATAAAAATATTGCATATTATTTTGGAAAAGAAATTTTATCGGATTTTCTTTTGAAATTGATAAATCCAAATCCATGATCTCATGCCATAGTCAAAGTCCATCATAGTGGCTGACCTACAGTAGATCTAGGCCTAATGTTTTGTTGACAAACTGACAAGATATCCACACAGAATATGTAGTCGGTTTGACAGGAATATCAAGATATGTCAGACAAAATCAACGTACATCCCTTACTTGTTTCTCATATTGCCTGATCGTAAGACATACAGCAAAGATTTAGACTAAGCTGTACAAGATACAACACAGAAAATATTTTTTGAATGCTACTTCCGCAAACAATTTTCGAAAATATAATTTGTCGACAAACGGTATTTGAAAGATATTACGTCAAGATATACTGTAACAATCTTAATGATATAATATTTTATCTCAAAAAGAAAATAATTATAAAAGCATTTAGATAATTGTCACCAAACCTGTCATGTCATTTCGTAATATTTACAGTGCTACTCACCGGTAGAGAACATCCAAAGCAGATTCGTGCTTGTCTACTGATTTATTTATCATCAAATTTCGCAGTTTGTGAAATTCACTGAGGGCATTGTTATATTCGTCGGGTTCAGCAGCTGAATATGTGTTTTGAATGAAACTTCTAAGAGGTTTTACAAGATCAACTTCGTAGGTCTTTTTCAACGGAACTTTTAGGAACGCCGCCATCTTGGATAAGTGTGATCACATGTTACTTGGGCTATTTATAGCTTTTTAGTGACGTCATCATACTGATTCACAGGTGCGTGCAATATCGTAATGAAATGAAAAGGGATCGTGACTGTTATATTTTGTTATTTATTTTAATTCCGTTTTTTGTATGCTTCCAATCTATAAGCCAAGGGGAAGTAACTCTAACACCCGTAGCCCAAAAGACCATGCTCGATTAAGAAGTTACCACAACATTGAGAGGTTATAAAACGGTAATTACTCAATTTAATGAAAGTGTCATTTAATATATGTTAAGCTACTTCCAAGATAACTAATTTATTGTTCATATTTGACTATTCTATGTACATTACTGCAATTATTTATCATATTTTTTCTGTTGTAATTGCAGTCAATCTTCTTCTCATCTTCGTCATCCACGATACGCACTAGATGCTCGTTTCACGTGCAACATACGATATATTGTAAAAGAGACTCTAGAACAATATAAAATTGCGTACAGAAGATTTGGCGTCCTCTTGTTGATTGGAAGAAACCCTGAATTAGACCAAGAAACCATATTCATTGACGTTTTACCGAAAATTAGAAAGCATGTGGGAAGCTACAGTTCGACCTAGATTCAGGGCTATTTTTAGAACGCACGACACTGCAGCGGCACGCTCTCTCGCCCGATCGGCCTGTGATACAGTCTGACCAGATTATCATGGATGCACCTCTCGCTAGCTCGCTGTGAACATGGACTTGAAACACGATTCTCATTCAGTTTCCACAGAAGAGGAAAGCAAAATTAATAAGAGAAATAAAACTATGACTTCAAAAGGATTGTTTTATACTCTGGACATTAAATCACATGCTATCAAAAAACTGTGTAAGAAATTAATGAAAATTGAGAACTCTATTGACACGCTTCTTAAATCAGAAACAATTGACTATGAGGATGTAAGAAAGGCTTATTTTGAGTGGTTAACTGTATGTGAATATATTTTAGAGGACAGAAGAAACTATTCATCTCTCGTGCACAAACATGATGTTCCAGAAGAATATGTGGATTTCCTGACCAATTTAGACTGTGACATTGAATGTTTTAAAGATTTCCAACATTACATTTCTTCATGGTTGCAAGAGAAAGAACCAGAGAGAAGGCAAAAGGCCAATACTGAAGATAGTGCATCTAGGATGTCCAAAGGTGATCAAAGGTCACACAGTAGCTCACACAGATCGAATGTGTCTTCAGCCCGCTTGAAGGAGGAACAGAGACGAGCTGAATTACAGATCAAAGCTGCTGCCTTGGATAGAAAGTATGAATTAGAACTTGAAAAGGCAAGATTGAAACTTGAAGAAGACAAGTTTGATTTAAAGACAGAAATGGAGATTTCTGATGCCAGGTGGAAGGTGTTGGATGAATATGAAGGACAGAGTAGCATACACAGTTCAAGGTTAAGACGACAAAGTTTAGATATCAAGTCGACAGATCAACAAAACCAGTTCAGATACACTTATGATGCACGGTATCCTGAACTAAGTCAACGTGGAGACACTGACAATGGAACACTTGAAATGACTTCCACAGCTGAGCGACGCCAGTCACCTAAGAGGATAACTGCAAGACAAGGTATTCCAGACCAGTCTCACACAGGTGGAACATCTGACAATGTCATCTCAACTGTAATAAAACAGATGCGGAAACCAGCCACAGATCTCATGGTGTTCAGTGGTGACCCTCTTCAGTACAGGAAGTTCATGCGCCAGTTTAAGACAAGGATTCTCTCCAACACAGATGACTATGATGAGATTCTCAACTACTTGGAGCAGTTTACATCTGGTGAGGTGCGCAACATAGTCAGTAGCTATGGGTACCTGGACGCTCAGCATGGATATCCCGCAGCTATGAGAGAACTTGAAGAAAGATATGGAAATGAAGAAGTGATAGTGAATGCTTTCATTTCAAAAGCATTGAACTGGCCATACATCAAAGCTGAAAACCCAAGATCCTTGGATGAGTTTGCCATATTCCTGTCGGAATGTGCTAATGCTGTGAAAGGAGATATCCTGGACAACACAGAGAACATTCAAAGACTGATAGTCAAACTTCCCTACCATTATCAAGACAAGTTTAGGAGCCAGATTCAAAGCATCCGTGAAGCAGGAAGACAGGTCAAATTCTTAGACCTAGTGAACTTTGTAAGAAAGGAATCATGGAAGGCTAACGACCCAATGTTTGGGAAGGAAGCATTGCAAGGTAAAGCACAAGCATCTATCAGCAAAGGTTACCCCAGGTCATCCAGCAGCAGTAATCCAAGAACAAAACTCACCCTTGCAACAGATGTCTCTTCATCATTAAGAACTAGCTCAGCACCGCCTCGTCCTCGAAAGACAAGTTCAGCGCCACCTCCTGCTCCTCCTCAACAGACAAGTTCAGCGCTACCTCCTCCTAGAAAGACAACTTCAGCGCCTCCTCCTAGACAGACGAGTTCGTTACCTCCTCCAAACTCGACACCTCCTCCTCCAACCCCTCAAGAACCTTACCGTCGATGTCGATATTGTGGATCTGGAGAACATAGGGTTAGTGAATGTGAACAGTTTACTACAATCCCTTATGATGAGATGGTGACATTCATCAAGGAAAATGGACTTTGTTTCCGTTGCTTCAAAAGAGGACACATGAGCAAGGAATGTAGAAGTCAGATTGTGTGTACAAAATGCAATGGACGTCACAACGTTTTTCTGCACCTGGATGGAGCCAACGTACAGCAACAAGACACACACAGAGTTCAAGCCAGTTCTTGTCTCAGTTCCGATATGGGGGTCGGAGAGGATACAGAGGCAGTTTGCACAATGGTCATTATTCCTGTCAAGGTTCGCAGGAAGGAAGGGTTGCAAGCCATTGACACATATGCTTTCTTGGATCCCGGGAGCAGCGCTTCATTCTGCACAGAGTCATTGCTTGACAGATTAGGAGCAAGTGGGAAACAGATGAAGATAGACATTGACAGTATGGGAGCACCCAGAACTATCAACACAAAGGCAGTTACGGGAATGCAGATAGGCAACATGAACATGGAGAACTTTGTCAACTTACCCAAGATGTTCTCAGTAGACAAGTTGCCAGTTGACAAGACTCATATCCCAAGCTGTGATGACGTACGAAAATGGACTCACCTGAATGACATCAAAATCCCCAAGATCGACGCCGACATAGGAATCATGATAGGTAACAACGTCCCCGACGCCTACTCACCTTTGGAGATACGCACTGGTCCAGAGCATGCCCCTCATGCAACTAGGACTAGACTTGGATGGGCATTATGGAACGTCTCAAGAGCTGCAAATGAAACACAAGAAATGAAGAATATTCGACTTACCTTGAATCGAACAGACATTGCCATCAAAGAATGTGAAAACTGCAAGGATCTGGATCGAATGGTGAGAGACTCCTTCAAAATAGATTTTCCTGAGAGGATAATAGATGACAAGAATCAACACTCCCAGGAAGACAAAGTATTCCTAAAGAAAGTGGAGGAGTCAATTAGAATGTGTAATGGACACTATGAGATCGCACTTCCATTTCGTGACAAAAATGTGAAGTTTCCTTACAACTTTTCACTGGCATTCAAGAATTTAATGAGACTCAGACGACAGATGGAACGAGACAACAACTTCCGGCTGGAATACACAAGTTTCATGAACAAGATGCTGGAAAAGAATTTTGCAGAGAGAATTCCAGATCATGAACCAGAACCGAAAGGTGGACTCGTTTGGTACATACCTCACCACGGCGTGTTTCACCCAAAGAAGAAGAAATTGAGAGTCGTGTTCAACTGTGCAGCCACCTTCAATGGTACTTCTCTCAATCAAGAGCTGCTGTCAGGCCCAGACCTCACAAATAACCTCGTTGCTGTCCTGTTGAGATTCCGGAAAGAAAGAATTGCTGTTAAAGGAGACATTGAGAGCATGTTCTACCAAGTCCACGTCACAAAGGATCAATGGAACTATCAACGTTACCTTTGGTGGCCGGATGGAGACTACACTAGAAATCCTGTCAAGTACCGGATGAAAGTTCACATGTTTGGATCAACTTCATCCCCAAGTTGTGCAAATGCTGCACTGTTGCAGACCGCAATGGAAAATCAAAAGAACCTTGAACCCAAAACAGCAGAAATCATAAGGAACAATTTCTATGTGGATGATTGCCTGTTCTCTGAGAAGAATGTGAGCGACGCTGTTCGCAGTGTACAGCAGGTAACTTCCATGTGTCAGCTCGGGGGGTTCAAACTTACCAAGTGGGTGAGCAACAGTCTTGATGTCCTGAATAGCATTCCAGAGGAAGACCGAGATGACAACGTAAAGACGTTGAACCTAGATCCCCTGGAATCTGGACAAGTGGAGAGAGCCCTTGGCGTAGTTTGGAATATCCATATGGACACCTTTGGATTCAAGATTCATGCGGCTGATGTAACCTGTACAAGGCGACATGTACTTTCCATCGTAAGTTCAATCTTTGACCCGTTGGGATTCATTTCACCGTTTGTCCTCAAGGCAAAGATCCTGCTACAAGACATGTGTCGTGAGGGCTTGGAATGGGATGAAGAAGTAACAGGCTCAAAACTCTCAGAATGGCAAAACTGGGTTGAAGACCTGCCTCTCCTCCAAGAAGTCTCTATCCCAAGATGTTACAAACCTTCACACTTTGAAACTGGGACTTCAACTCAGCTTCATCTCTTCTCTGACGCAAGCGACGAAGGTTACGGCGTAACAGCCTACCTTAGATTCATCGACTTGACAGGAAACATCTCTTGTTCCTTGGTGATGGCCAAAGCTCGTGTTACTCCAACCAAGAAAGTGACAATACCACGACTTGAACTGACGGCAGCCTGTATTGCGGTGAAGTTAGCTCGATTTCTCCAAAGAGAACTTCAAACGAAACTTGACAGTACAAACTACTGGACCGACAGTATGTCTGTCATACGTTATATCAACAACAAGACTACAAGATTTAAGACTTTCGTGGCAAACAGGATCACAATTATTCAAGATGGCTCGGACGCGACCCAGTGGAGGTATGTACAGTCGGCACACAATCCGGCAGATGCTGCTTCAAGAGGTCTTAGAATGGAAAACTTCCTCAAACTGGATCATTGGTTTCATGGACCTTCCTTCCTCCGGAGACCTGATGATGAATGGCCCAAAGCTATTGAGACAGGTGAAAGGGATATTCAAGATGACCCAGAACTGAAGCAGAAAGAGATGAAAGTGGTTGCTACAACAGTAACAGATGAAAATTTGGACATAATGGACAGAATTATGAACTACAGTTCTTCATGGATGAAGCTCAAGAGGATTGTCGGATGGTTCCTCCTCTATATGACCAATCTGCGGAAGAACGTGAAGGAAGGAACTCCATCCAAGACAGAGAAAGCAAGTGTCAAACTGACTGTTGAAATAATCAAGAAAGCTGAGACAGCCATTCTACGCTTTGTTCAAAGGAGATACTTGAAGGACACAATCCTTGCACTGAAGAATCCATCGCAGGAATACAAACTTGACAAATCTGTAAGAAAACTCGATCCATTCATTACAGATGGACTGATCCGTGTCGGCGGTCGCCTGAGTCAAGCCTCGATCCCATATGAAGCTAAACACCAAGTGCTGTTACCCAAGAACTGTCACGTATCCAGACTAATAGTACAGGACTCTCATGAATCAGTTGGACATATGGGTAAGGCTGCCATGATGTCTCACCTTCGACAAACCTACTGGATACCAGGAGTTGGAAACCTCATTAAAAGCATCACTTCAAACTGTGTCCCTTGTAAGAAGTACACTGCTAAACAAATGGAGCAAAAGATGGCAGACTTGCCAATTGATAGGGTCACTTCAGACGAACCACCTTTCTCACGAGTGGGAGTAGACTTTTTTGGTCCCTTTATGGTAAAGAGGGGTCGAGCGAATGTGAAACGCTATGGGGTAGTCTTCACCTGCTTGTCAATGAGAGCCATTCATCTTGAAGTAGCTGCTTCGATGGATACAAGTTCCTGTATCAATGCATTCAGGAGATTCTTTGCACGAAGAGGCCATCCTAAGAAAGTATGGACAGATAATGGTACCAACTTAGTGGGCTGTGAAAGGGAACTCCGAGAGGAAATAGAAAGATGGAATCATCACCAAATAAACGAGTCACTCCTCCAGCGGAATATTTCCTGGCAGTTCAATCCCCCCTCCGCTTCCCACCACGGCGGTGTGTGGGAGAGGATGATCCGTACCATAAGGAAGATCCTGTACTCTCTCATGCAAGGTCAAGTGATACATCTGGACGACGACGGCTTACAGACCTTGTTCTGTGAGGTAGAAGTGATCATTAACAGTCGGCCAATCACGACAGTGACAAACGACATTCATGATTTGATGCCTTTGACACCGAACGACTTGTTGATGATTCGATCTCCTGAAACACTTCCCCCTGGAGTGTTCAATCCTGACGATTGCTTCCTCAGGAGACGATGGAGGCAAATCCAGTACTTGTCAGATGCTTTCTGGAAAAGATGGTCGAAAGAGTACTTGACTTCTCTACAGGAGAGAGCAAAATGGACCAAAGTTCAAGAGAACATTGCAGTGAACGACATTGTTCTGATCATGGACAATCAACCTAGAAATGCCTGGAGCCTTGGACGAGTCATTGAAGTTTTTCCTGACAAGAAAGGACTTACTCGAATCGCAAAAGTCAGGACAGCGACCTCGAAAGTGATGCGGCCTATTGCCAAACTCTGCCGACTTGTCGAACAATGACTCTATAGTTGTTGCATGCTGCCGTATGCACTTATGTTCAGGACTTAAAAGGCAGTGCTCATGAACTCTAAAGCCTTTCTCCAAGATCATATCACAGGATGTGAAATATTTTGATAATTACTTCTCTTAGTTTCGTAATTAGGGGGTCGGAATGTTATATTTTGTTATTTATTTTAATTCCGTTTTTTGTATGCTTCCAATCTATAAGCCAAGGGGAAGTAACTCTAACACCCGTAGCCCAAAAGACCATGCTCGATTAAGAAGTTACCACAACATTGAGAGGTTATAAAACGGTAATTACTCAATTTAATGAAAGTGTCATTTAATATATGTTAAGCTACTTCCAAGATAACTAATTTATTGTTCATATTTGACTATTCTATGTACATTACTGCAATTATTTATCATATTTTTTCTGTTGTAATTGCAGTCAATCTTCTTCTCATCTTCGTCATCCACGATACGCACTAGATGCTCGTTTCACGTGCAACATACGATATATTGTAAAAGAGACTCTAGAACAATATAAAATTGCGTACAGAAGATTTGGCGTCCTCTTGTTGATTGGAAGAAACCCTGAATTAGACCAAGAAACCATAGTGACGATCAAATAATTTACCTCCTATTGATAGAGTCTCGCACAGATTTGAGATGAAATACTGACAAAAAGTGATTTTTAAAGGAAACTTCATATTTGTCATGGCAATCTATTTGCACTCATATACGTAACAAGATTTAATTCTCACATCATTATTACCAACTGAGAAAAAGAAAACGTTGTCAATGAAAATTGAAAACATTTTACCGTATATGTGCAGAAGCCAAGAAAGAAAAAAAAAGACAAAAAAAACACACACCCCAGATAGATTTTTATGTATGAATACCGAGGGGCGGATACAGGATGTTTGTTTGGGATGGGTGCGCCCTACACTTAGGCTACTCAGCCATGTACCAAGTTAAAATTTATTGCACAATAATTTTACATGAAAACTGAAAAGTTCCTTTTAAAACTAACAGTTCCATTTGAATCATTTGTGAGGTAAAAGTGTGAAATAACATAAAAATTGATTTATGATTATCTAAATTGCTAGATAAATTTGTGTAAATTTAAATGTACATTTAAGTTAGTTATTTGTAGTTGATGTTTTCTCTGACGAAACAATAGCTTACCACTTTTCGGAAATGGAACATAGACTTATGTTTGAAATAAAGACCGCTGCGCGCTGAGAGAATATCTTCTTCTTTTTTATTTTTTTTTTAAATCACCATACAATACAAATCACAAAGTCAATTCAGTACATAACAACATTGCATTAACAAAAAGGTTTGATAAACAAGCAAATATGTGATCGGTTAGGTACAATTGAGTATACAAGTCTGTAGAATGGTATTAAA
This sequence comes from Steromphala cineraria, assembly GCA_916613615.1. Classification (NCBI taxonomy): domain Eukaryota; kingdom Metazoa; phylum Mollusca; class Gastropoda; order Trochida; family Trochidae; genus Steromphala; species Steromphala cineraria. Next base: position 1,979,839 of record OU744729.1, read on the forward strand.
AAAGGTTATGACAAACTGACCAGAATTTGAGAAAGCGTTCATAATTGCACTTTGAATAGGAATTAAAGCGGTCAATGTAATATGCTGTCTTAATTTCTTCCTTTACATGTTTAAAGTTTGGAATCTTTTCCTGTAGCTTCATTTTATATATATTGTATTTACAGACAGTAATTATCAAATTAATGACATAATTTCTCTTCTCACAATAACCTAAAATGACGGTTTTCTTCGAGAATTTAATATCAGATCCTGTTTTATCAAAAATCCATTTTTCTATTTTTTCCCAAAATAAAATAAATGCAAAATCGATTCTTTCTCGGATTGGCAAAAAGGACACGCATTAGATTCTTTATATTTCATTTTTGACAGGAGGTCATTTGTTGGCAGAAACCTATGTATTATACTATATTGGAACCAAGAGTGTTGTACACTTTTATAACACTTAAATGTATTTTTGTCTATAGTTTCCCATGTTTTATCATCAGTGGTTTCGTTTAATTCTTTTTTTGCCATTTTTCTCGGTATTTTAACGGTTTTGGATCGTTTTCGGCTATGAGTATATCATAGATTTCTCTACAACCCTTTGGTTCTCCAACTATGTTTTGTAATAGATATGGTAAAATTGATAGTTCAAGTTTCTTTTCAATATGTACATTTATAGATTTACAATAAAATTGGATAGATTCTATTATTCCTTGATATTCTAGAAAATTAGTTTTGCATTCAAATAAGTTTCTCATTTCTTCAACATCTAGAAAATTACCATTATTATCCAACATATCATTGATGTAAGTTATTCCTTTACTTGAGTAATGCTTATAATTGATTGGTTGTCCATCTATTTTGATATTGTTATTTAGCCGTAAAGGTTGTGATAAAATATATGATGCATTTTTGGCATTTTCTGCCTTTTTAGTTTTAAATTTACCCAATGACTTTAAAGTGTCTTTCCAAAAAGGATTTGTAGTTGTGGAGTTATGACTGTTCTTAGTATGTTTTGTTCGCTTGTCTGTAAAAACCTGTCGATGTCGCACTGCATATTTGTTTGTGATAATTTCTTTATTTTTTATTCGGAGTTGGCTATTCTCTTAATCCATGATATCTTTTGTGATCGAATAAGATTTGGTATATCTGGGACTCTTATACCCCCTTGTTCACAGTTCTTAGTAATAGTGTCTCGGCTTACTTTGTCAGGTTTATTTTTCCATATAAACTTATAGCAAAGCTGTTCTATTTCCTTTATCATTTGGTCGTTCGGGTTCGGTAAAGCTGCAAATAAGTGATTAGGTTGTGGTAACAGAAGGTTTTTTAGTACAGTATGTCTACCTAAGAGAATATCTTGTAAAACCATGGAGCGATCATCTTCACAACGTCACGGGCGAAACGAAAAAGTTTCTAAACTTTCCCATTCCTCCCTTGACATCATTGGCCGTAATTTCTGTGCTAGCATTTCAACCCGCTGCACGGAAGTAGAATAGTCCAATCAGAAGTCAGCATGTTAAATGAACCGATTTGAAAAACATTATTTTGTATGCGTTTTACAAGGGAGAGAAATACTTTATTTGAGTGATAGATTAATGTTTATTTTCTCTGCATTCTCGGTGCTCATCAAAAACACGAAAACAACCATGCGGACTTAAGTTTAAAATTAAATTTCACTCGGATAGTTTTCAAAAAGATCGTCTGTTAGTATTTTGAATTTGTTCCGAATGTAAACGGCAATTTCATTGGCTATTGTTGAAAGAGCTGGTAAGGGGCGTAGCTCGTGATCACGATAGGTGTCGCTGCTCGGGATCACCGGTTTTCTATCTTGTGATGGCAAGGTCTAAACGAGGAGTTGTTCGATACGTTTTCACCTTGCCGTGGGAAGATGTGGAGCGATAAGCAAGATGGTTATCGCAGATATTCACGAGGTTGAGGTCATTATTTCACGTTAACACATGGATATGGTTGGTACTGCTTTACATTTCAACAAAAGTATGAAATATTGACCAAATGTTAAGTTATTGAAAAGTTGTTGTCAAAGTGTAAAACCTTACTTGAGGGGAAATCCAAATTTTGCAAAGGCAAGTAATTTTTTTCTCTTTTTTCTGTAGCGGTTGTAAAAAGTTAATTTTGTGGCTTCTAAGTACAGTGCAGTGCCACTTATTGCGTTGTTCTGACTTTACAATGCTGAATGTCAAGCAAGACAGTAACAACGTCTTTTGGTATGACACGACCGTGAATCGAACCCCGGTCTTCTGGGTGACGAGCGGACACTCCACCACTGAGCTACATTCCGGTTTGTGGTCTATTCGTCAATAACCATTTCGCCTTAATTTTCAAAGTTTCCAAAACAAAGTTCTGTTATATGGGAGGAAGTCAATAAGTTCATTAATTGATGGATACCGATATACGCAACAAATCCAGCGCCATAAACTATTGAAATTTGATAAGGTAAAGGTCCTTTTGAAAGCAAGACACTCGCCGCGTAGATCATATACAAAGGAGGTTCAGTCTTATAAATATGGCTACCCTATTGAAATTATGGAGAGTGCAAAAATACCTTAATTCATAAAGGCTTGACAAAATGAGTATGGTAAAGAAGCAACTGTTCTGTGCAAAATGATTATCGTAGTTTAGGTGTGGTCGCAGCTCCTTCAATCTGATAAAAAAACCAAGCTGTAATGTTCATGTCTCATAAGTCCTACATTACAGCTAGCGACTTACCCACTCGGTGTTGAGCATGGGAGGAAATCAACCAATAAAGTGTCTCAGCTCAGCTCAGAATCGGGCAATATCTTTAAAACTAGCTGTAAGAAGCAGACAATCTAGTTAAAACTAGCCGTCCCATAAACCCTACAATGAATTATTTACATTCATATTTACATTATTGGCAAAGCGATATAAATTCTAACGACACCTGGTTCTAAGAGCTCAGCCAGTTCTTATTCATTAGTTAATATCTGCGCATGCTCGACACGGACCGAGTGAGTAAGTTGCTAGATGTAATATAGGATTTATAGAAGAACATTTCAGCTAGTTTTAACTAGATTGCAGCTCCTTAGACGATGGCAAACTGTAAGGCAGGCCTCTGAAGTCATTACAGCTGATACAACAGAAGAGTCGACATTTCTCATTGAACTGTTTCCAGCTGATTTTCAATAAATCGCCGATATCAAAAGTTTCGACAAGAAATGTACCAGAAAAAGTCACTAGGGAGCTGAATCAAATAACAAGAACTTAGACATCTATAAGGCGGGTCCAGAGAACTTTCACGCCAGACTGGTAACAGGGAATCCAGACACCAAATAATAATCCAAGCACAAGTATTCAAAAGCGCCTTAAAAGTTTAGAACCCCACCTTTCGGCTGGCGATAATTTTATGAGATTCGAGCGGTGTACTTACAGACTAATTTTCATTCACTGGAGCAATTACGTGCTCGGAGCGCGACCTACGGCATTACCCTGAATGATCGTTGTTTGGCAGCTGCTTCTTGGCTAATTGTAAACTGTAGGTCTGGACAACTTGTTTACAGGTACCCATTTCAGCTGTGTAGACTGAGTGAAATGTGAATGAAGTTCCTTGCCGATGGACACAACTTTCAAATTGACTATGTTTAATCTCTAGTATTAGAACATTCTCGATTATCCAGAGTTTACGTTCCGATAATATCTCCACTAACCTCTGGAACCATTATGGGCTCAATGCGATTCATAAATTACCTCCCCTTAGTTGCATTACCGTCTTTCATTAGCCAATCAGATAGGCCTTTAGTCAGAGTCAGAAATAGGAAAGAAATCATAGAGGCAGATAAACGGCGAATGAGTGAGTTGGGTTTTAACATACAATCAGCAATTTTTTCAGCTATTAAACATTTGGATTTGCCATCCAAAAGACAGAAGATCGGAGAGAAAGAAGTTCGACAGGATGAGAGAACAAACGAAAAAGAGGGATAGAAAGCAGGTTTTAGAACGACACAAATTTGGTCTGATTTCTTCCAATTGACTTTTAAAGCTTGGGTGACCCAACCAGGAGCATGCCAGCTCCATTTGGCATAGCTTAAGGGTCGGGGAAGCACACAAGCCACCACACCGCAATAACGTTTTGAGTCAAGTGGAATGGCATGAAATCAAGTCAAAAACATTCCATAATATATGAGGTTATTAAATCTACCTACCATCGGTTATTTATGCAAATCTTGTGTTGTAATTTTCCGTACACATTTTTTCTCTCGGATCTGTCAACTCTCTTAAATTAAGATGGCAGCATGTTTTATAGCTGGAAAACTGCTGACAGCACGTTAAACCCCAACTCACTCACTATTTCATAAATAAAATCAAAGGCCATGCTATACAAAATTTACAGTTAATAGATATTCTTGACGAGAACTGGGAATGCTAGGTAACAATTATATACCCCACCCGTTTTGATAGACAAAAGCACTAAAATACACTCTTGAAATCTATCTTTTTGGATGTCATTTCTGTTTATTGACGAAGCGGGGGTATGTCATGAAAGAAGCCATGCGATTGGTACGCTGCTGAAGGCAGCGTAGATACCTGATTGGACAATATGCCCTTATATAAGGGCAGGTAATTTGTGAATCGCATTGAGCCTATATTGGTTCCAGAGGTTAGTGGAGATATTATCGGAACGTAAACTCTGGATTATCGAGAATGGTATTAGAATAACAAAACATGGTAAGTGACAATAACAATTTACCAAACTTATGTCAGCATTACTATTTCGAGCTTTTTGTAGAAATTTAAGGTGATGTCAGGAAAACGAAAATAAATTGTTTCAATCTAAAGACAATGTATTTAATCTAAATAAAGCAGTAATAAATCAAATATATAATGTAAAGCTGAGCCATGCTATTCCTTTTTCTTACACAAAGTAAATAAAATGGTGCTCACACAAAAATGGCTGCCAATGTATTTTATATGATTCCTTATAATTTGTTCTCTGATTATGGATGATTGGTTTGTTTAATGAGATTTTAAACACTATGAAAATAATACATTTAGCATACATGTACACTTATCAGTGAAAAATTGTAAATATAAAATTTTCAAAAAGCATGCTACTGTATCTTTAAACATGACGACATATGGTAAGATGTTCTTCCATTTACAAAGTTTCCCTTCACAGTTCCTCCGAAGATATAGTCTTGGGACAAGAAACATTTCTTTTGAATCTCTTTCACTTTATCAATATATTTGGTTTTAAGAATATGCTTTTAAAAGTATTTCATAAATCGACGAGGCATATTTGATGTCAATATGATTTAATTTAATTTTTGTCAGTCAGTCGATTTCGGCTTCTCAATTTTGTGTGCTCCCATGTGAAAACCCTTTACAGTTTATATTTTATTTGAAACAAAATACTTGTCAAAAGAAAACGTATGTCGTGCTAATCATACCAATAAACATAACTTTTCGTTAGGTTCACAATGAAAACAACTTTCTTAATAAACGAGTGTGCAGATCAAAACATGGAAAATTGTATAAATGTTCTAAATCCCGTAGATAGTACTTTGAAGAACGCATGTCCTTAATTATTATTGACCCCCTCTGTTCGCAAAAGCGAAATCTAAAATGGTAAGAGAATCGAGATTTATGAATTGGCTTTTAGAAAATAACATAATTGTTTTTGAATCTAATGAAATTACTTTGATAAAATACATCTTGAATCAGAAAAAACCCATCAATGTGACGTCTTTGTAATATAATCGTTAGAATTCGATTTGTTATTCAAACAAGCAATTATGGCCTAATTGGACAGAGCAATAAGAACATATTTAAATGATGTATCACGTTGCGACACGAAATTAATCATCTCAACGCACAGTAGCTAAACAGATTATTAAAATCAAAATTATTAGCTAAATTTGTTTTGCCATTGATTCAACAGAGGGCATGATCACTGCCGGGTAGGGAAGTAGCGGTAAGTGCTGTCAATACACGACTATCATTTGGATAGAAGAAGTGAAGAGTGAACAGCGAACATCACCTCTCTCCAATGACCATGGAAGATTGCGACGTCAAGAACTACACCTTGACTCTGGACGCAGCATTCCGGTTTACTTTCGACTCCTTTGGAGTGTTTGGTAGCATCGTTCTGCTCGTCATCATGAAGAGGACGTCGACTCTGAGGGGGTTCAGCGGGATCCTGTTGTTGAACGAGCAGGTGGCGTGTCTGGTGGAGCAGGTCCTGAGCATCGTCCTCAACCTGGTGATCCCCTGGTCCCTCCCCAACACCAACACCGTCATCCTCTCGTGCATCCAGACCGTGAAGAACGTCTCGCTGCTCCTGCTGCTCGCCATCAACTGCACTCTGTACACCGCCATCTGCAAGGGACTCGCCTTCAAGCGCATCTGGACCTGGACCAAAATCTCCATCGTCGTCGTCATCAGCTGGGTCAGCAGCATCCCCCTCGGCATGGCGCCCACATTCAGCGAGGACTACTTCATCTTCGACTGTGACGCAATGTATCCCTTCCCGAGCGAGTCGTCCTACTGGCGACTCATCATCTACATCTTCTTTTGCTGCGTAACTGTCATCATCAACATCGTCCTCCTCTACCAAATCGTCCACAGCAAGCTCAACCACCAGCCGTCCAAGAACCTGAGAGCTTTCAGCGACTCCCAGAGACAAGTGAAACTGGCCCTGTTCGTCTTCCTCCTGTCCATCTTCTACTCCATAACATACGTCGGGATGTACTCTGTGTGGTATGCCAAGATTGCAATTTCAGAAACGAAGATCAACGTAGGTCTTCTTTTCAACATAACAGTCTACCTGAATAAGACGTTTCTAAATTTTCGCATATTTTTCTACATGTTTCTATACAGGCCTATCTGGATGACGGTAAAAAATACATTTTCGCGTCTATGTCGCAACCAGGTACAGCCCGTGGTCGCTCCCGAGCAGCTTCAAGTGAACGTTGTTACCCTGCAGGAGAGGACTCGGAGCATGGACTCGGGACCAGTCCTACCCACAACAGCAGCTTACCCCATAGACTTCTTGCCCAGAGATGCTTGTGCGCATTTTGGAGAGGTCATGGCCATCGAGAACATGACCAGTAATGTTGAAGTTTATGACGGGACGGATGCCAAGACCACGACAGGGGAAAAACAGCGTGAAGACAGGGATGAGGTTTAAGCAACATGTTCTTTTGCAACGTTGGCTTTCTTTGATCCTTGTCACAGCGGTATGAAACAAGCATTGGAATATGACGTTTTACATTGGGTAACGTATCTCCTTAAGGAATCACTCCGTGAGGTAGTCACATAAACCAAACCTTGAATTTTCATTTGTGTCATTTCGATTTGATAGAGAAGTACTGACTCTTGCAGGAATGTATGATTTTAAAGCTAAGCGATGTAGTATAATGAAGATAAGAAGGTTTGTAGTACCTGACCTGACACGTGAACTCTTTTTCTGATTGTTATAGGCAGTAGGTATTTAATGTGACTAGGTGGGGATCGAATCTGCCACTGATATAACTACGGACATGGTCTTATTGCTTTGATATTGAAAACTAATGGCAGAAGTTTCTCTCTATATTACTCTTGGAAACTTCAAAGAGAAGTTTTAGCCAATGATATTTGTTTTAAGTATATCCTGGTATTTCGAACGACCAATGGACAGAGCTGTAGCAAATTTATACCCACGTGACCATGTGGGTGGTACGAAATCATTGGCAAGCTTTAATTTGGAAACTGATTATTATATTAATGTTATGATGCAAAATATATCGTACTAATTTTAAAAATATATGGATGAGCGTTTACACCCTTAATAAATAACAATTTTGCATATGCATGTGAGCTGTTTTGTAGTTATTCGGTGTATTATTGGTTGAAGCCCAAAGGCATCAACCTTATATTACTGTTGATATTTTCAAAGGGAAGCCGCGCCAATCACATGTGCTGTATCCAAACCAAATGACCAATGAACAGAAATGTAGCAAAAATGCATTACGTCACCATGTGGGTAATACACAATATTTAGCACGTTAAACTGTGGAATATAATTTCACTTTAAATGTTATATTAAAAGAGTAATAATATTTCATATTCAAGACGCTGATAAATGTTAACAGTGTCAATAAAAAACAACTTCATATGAAGAAGAGTCTACATTTGTTCTAGATAAGAGCATTATTTTGCATTCAATAATCGCAAAATCCACTTTTTTATAACCCACGCGATTTAATTTTCCTAATTTGGCTCGCCTGGCGAATTAAAAGGAATGTTTCTGTAAGTACGCTGGTGACATTGAAATAAGAGTAATGTTTACCAATAGGTGGAGCATTTATTACCACGTTACAAGTTATAATTAACGATGTCACTAAATGGTTACGTCGAAAACATGTATTTATCACCAGAGCTACTGAAAATGACGCGTGCTATATTTAGAATATGACATATATCGTTGGTTCCAAACTTAAGCTATCAGGCCTGCTTACTCAGTGGATAACGCTTTCGACTTCGGATCATACGGATCCGGGATCGAATTTCGTCAGATGATCGGAGAGTATTTTGTTTTTTAGTATCTGTAATACTCCTGTTAATAGTTAACCATCATGGCTTCTGAGAGATCAAGCGATGGCGCCTAGGAGATATCGTTTTGGCAGTACATTTTGCACAATATCCTGTCATTGTCAACGCTGTCCCACTGTCTTGAAAATCTAGTATAGTTGTGTTCAGAGATGTAATTGTTTCTCTGTGATGTGAAAAAGAGTGACTTTGGATGATAAATAGATATCACCCTCGTGTCTTTTGATATAAAATTAATCAACACTCGTTGATAAAAGTAAAAAAACCAACTTAACTTAACATAAACTTATGTTGATAAAAATTAATTATAACTCGAGCGCTGAGTGTCCCGCCTTGACAATGACTGATCGTTCACTCAATGCATCTCATCGCTTCACGGAAAAATGGTACTGAACAGGCCATTTTCAAATTTCATGTTTCAAAACATAACGTTGTGGATGATTTACTTTCGTTTAAAGGTGTCTTTTGAACAAAGTGTCGACATAGCACAGAGCCTAAAGTATGACAAAATATTCATCCTATGACATAATGAAAATTATGAATTTGTAGCTGAGATCATTTCTAAATTTATCAGCAACTTTCAGCTGTAATTCGATCAACACTCAATTAAGGAAAACTATTCTTGCAACATGTAATTAACCTGAAAGTCAATGGGAAATTCATCGGGTTTAATCTAAATTTGCGGGTATTGGAAAGCAATGGATCGCGGAAAGTTTACTAGCGCAACTATTTATCTTCTAGTTAATCACTGGCTCTTGTATTCAACTCACCGTCAGCTTTCTTTTAAAGTAACATAAATTTGAATTACCGTATTAATATTTAAAAATTTATATCATAATTGAGATAGGAGACGTTTCTATCATTGTTGAAATTTAAGCGGAACGAACGAGATGTTTTACTATGTACATAGTGTACTGATAACTATCAAAACAAAGAGCAAAGAACATGCGTCTCCGATTGGAACAATTTATTCAAGTAAAGTCGCCGACCTATGACCCTCCAACGTTGGATGTGCAAATGCAGACTATTGCATCTGCATGGGCAAGGCGATCCCTGATTGGTCAATTCGATAAGTCGCCTGACGTAACCTGCTTCTACTATATGTTTCATTTTTGTATAAAAAAGTCAATTATGATGTTCCCTGTTCATTATAGTGTATGTAATTTGTTCATAAAAATAACATTTATTTCCATATCTTTCTCATTCGTTTATTCGAAACCCGCCAGGGGCTCGGCAACTTTGTCTGCAGTAGAGAACTGTTCTACAGGCAGTCAGGTTTGGGTGCAATGCTACACTGAATTTCAGCGCAGTACCACCCAGGGTTCGCTAGTTCCAGCGTTTGCTCGCAGGTTTCACTGCAACAAACAGCCACAATAATGTTTCGGCACAGGAACCCGATATCGTAAATAAAATGTAGGTAAAACGTAGATAAGAAAGACCCAGCCCTCTATATAATTGAGTAGATAAGAAAGACCCACCCCTCTATATAATTGATATATAAACGTTTATAATATATAAACGTTTTACCTACATTTTATTTACGATATCGGGTTCCTGTGTGTTACGGGCTTTCTCCCTGCAATAATACTAGCAGCCGCGATATAAGTGAAATAATATTGAAAGCGGCGTTAAAACTCCACAACACTTCACCTCATAATTGATCCTATTATGTATATTGATAAGAAATATAGACAGACAGACATATATTTTTATTTAGGTCTCGCCAACTTGTGCTGCAACAGATATTCATCGTTGTTTCTACTATAACATGGCACACTTGTAAAACCCATTTAAAAAAATAAAATCACTGTATTGATATAGAGACATTTCCTTTCTTTTTTTACGGGGATTCTTCTAATGGCGTTGTTCATAAGCAAACAAAACAAAATCTTAAAGCGACACAGAGTGATAGTTTACATGTTTTCTAGTTTTACTATTATCTTTATCAAAAACACCTCACAAATCGCTTCTAAAATGCTAGTTAAGATAATCAAAAAGTTTCGACTAAAATGAAACAACGCAAAATAAAAAAAAATAGTATGTGCAGAAGCTTTAATTGGCCGCTCATGTACATGGGTTTTAGTCATATCGCCCTTTTAACACAATATACTTATTTGAATAAAATTCTTTCTTTCGTTTCAACAAAAACGTTTGAATGATTGACGATAATATGATAAAGTCGAAACAATAAAATAGTTTCTTTACTGTACTGCAATGCACCGCTTTTAATTGATGATTTTAAGCATTTTAATTTTTAAGCAACTATTAACCCTTCTGATGCTAGATGGGGCCTCAGATGCCCTGAGGTCAATTAAAGGTTCTGTAGAAATCGTTGTATTTGTTTTAGGAAATCGCATTCCAAGTTATCCTGTCAAACCTTGAACATAATAATTTTGCTAAAACTAATCACTCAAAACATTACTTTCGAAGATTTATATAAAGTTTAAAACTAAAGTGAGTGGGTGCTTTTCTGTTTTACAATAACAAAAGAACAAGAATGGGAAAAAAAGAACTAATAAGACAATGTAATATACATGTACATGTTAAATGGTTAAATGAATCTTCCATAAGAGAAGAATGCAAAACCTATCCTATCCTATTACCGGTAAGTAATGATAAACTATTTATCAGGGAAACATTTTATAACGACCTTATTTTTCAAAAGAGAACATTAAAACGGACAATGATTGATTTCAACCGCAGCGCGATTAATTTTAATCTCATCAACGATAAGAAACCCCATTAAGCTCGATAGAAGAAAATAACGAGATTTGCTTTAAATGACCATTTACCAAAGCCTTTGACATAAGTACCCATAATACATCATTAAGTCATATCACTTTTTTCATTTAGAGGCTTATTGGACTTCGTAATCTGTACCGCTGTGAATTATTATAACACCGGTTATTTATCCTTGCACAGCGACTTGATAAGAACGAATTTACGAAAAACAGATTAATGTATTTTCAATGAAATCAATCACTTAAATGCAAAACACGTGCTCAAAGTATAACGTATTTTGTCGATGAAATGAAGACAAATGAAGATGAATATTAGCTTGATTTATTGTACAGAAACAGCAATGACGTTAGGGAAAGAAAAACTTTCAATCGTTGGAAGAACTTATGTAATGAAACATGGAAGAGAGGAAAATAACTATTACGTCAGGAAGATTGAAAACATTGGTTCAAAGCACAATTATCTTGATAACTTTCCGATTCTATCTATCAAATCGGCGAGGTTACTTGATTGGGAATTGTCCGTGCGTTATTGATTTGATTTCTTTTGTACCGTAACATTGCGAAAAACACAAACATATAAAAAAAATCCATTAGAAACATGATATACATTAAGTTGTATATCACTGATTATTCAACCAATTCCCCAAAACACTGAACGACAATATTTTCACATAATAAACGCAGTTAAAATGTAGCACTTCAGTCTTAAGGGGTCAAAAAACAAGGAATTGTTGAGTGTTTCAAAAAGATCTGAGCGAAAAGCATAAAAGTTTTATCATTTAATATGTTTTAGGCGTCAGTATTCGTGTTAGACATCCGGCAACTGCTCTTCAAAAATGGAATGAAGAGGTATGACTCCAAAATGTTTTGAAACGTCTAGAAATTGTTAAATAAGGGACAAGTCTTTTGAGCTATACAATCACTGAAATGTCTTCACGTCATGAGTTAACCTTGCTATGTGACTTAAGCCATTTGTTAAATGACTGTTTGTTGCAGATGGCAATCGGAAAGCTCTAGTTCACCTGTTCCTATCCCCTAGTATGTATTCCTAGTATGTATTCCATACCTGGTGAAAGTTGTGTTGGAGGTGACCCATCAAGCGCTTAATCGGCAGCTTGGGTTAGACCAGGGTAATAATTCAGGGAGCGCCTTGAGCATGCATTCGGTGTGGATATGTGCGCTATATAAATACCCTAATTATTATTATTCGCATCACCCAACCATTGCCTACATCATCAACGGCAAGGCGGCACGCCAAGAGATAACGTTGACGGTGGTCTAAGGTAACCGATATAAACCCTGCTACCATTGGTTTTTGTTTTCCTGGTTGTCCGATGTCTCTTCACCCTGCCGTGTTCAGAAACGCATTGCTAAAGGAAATGCAGAAAGAACATTTATGGCGATTGTTCTGACGAAGGAAAAAATGGAAAGTTACATGTACCGACATTTTGTTGTTCAGAAAAGTTTTATCAATAGTGGTGATACCATCACCGATAACGAGCAGGTGTTATGTAATGTGAATTCTCACCAGTAGCTATATCACGTGATTATCACCACATTTCAAACATTCAAACAATAAAAAACAAAAAATCAGATTCAGATAACTTTATTACTGCGTTTGCTGTTAACAATAAATATCAACAATTTTCATAATTCCAGTTCATCTGTCGATGAGCTTAATGTAAATATATCATATTTCTTGATATATGAAAAACATTTGTTTGTATAACCGTTACTATTAATATAAAAATACGTAAATCTTTTCTTTAGCGAAAATTTAAAAATAAATATTTTCTGAAATGGCATTGCAAATACTTAAAACCTGAGGAACACAACACTTTCGCTAATATAATGTGTATAAGTTACAGAAAATGCACATCGATATTACTAACGATCCAAGGTTAATCAGGGGATCTAACATTTTGAGATGAAGTATGTTTTCGCGTTAACAGCTTAAAGAAACATGTTAATCAAACTTTCTAGAGAAAGGAAAATGGCTATAAGATCACTTAGTTTTATTTACGTAATTGTTATTATCGAAACAGGATCCTTTCAAAAGTCTAATCGTCTGGTGTCTTTATAAACATTGTGCATGTCCCTACCGTTACATTACCTACCACATACAACCATAGTTAGTTTAATTAAATGCAAACAATGCAAAGAATGGCTTCAAAACATGTGCTCAGTAACTTTTGTGGACCAGTTATTGTTGAAAAACTAATTTATGTAGGGTCTGCACATACTGTTAAAGGGGCAGTAGCACGTATTTTGATGATTTTATATTTTAAAACTTTCACTGATAATTGTAAGTGATACTATATGTATTATTTTGACAGTGTCAAACATCTCATTACACAAGGCAATCATCCATAGTCAGAGGACAAAGTATGAAGATTAACACAAAATACGTTGGCGGCCATTTTGTGTGAACACCTTTAGTTCATTTTGTGTAAGAAAAGGGAATCCCATAGTTAAACTTTACTTTGAATTATTAATGCTAAATTTAGTTTTAATGCATTATCTTTCAATTGGAACCATTAATTTTCATTTTCCTGACATCACCTTATACTCCCCTTAAAAACGTGCTACTGTCCCTTTAAGGCCATTGCCATTCCAATGGGGATGGTAACGGTAGTGACATTCTGGCACTTAATCTTTTTAAAAAATATTAATTGGATTTTTATATTCATTTTGATTCAAAAGCTAGCTTCAACGCCTCTGTAACGGTGAGGACAGATGTAGAACGGTAGTGACATTTCTACTTGATATATTATTATCAACTTAGATAATCATTTTGCTGTCCTCGAATTTCATCATTTTAACTTAAATATAATTGACATATGTCCTTTTATATCTATATTTTCAATCACATTAAAAAAGCTAAAGTCATTCTATTTTATCATATTTTAATTTAAAAGTTGTCCTCAAGGTTTGGTTATTTTTGTAACGGAAAGGACACATTTAAAAAAAAAAAACATGTGTATTTTATTTATTTTCATTTCAATGATTTAATCTACTGTGCTTTCTTTGTTTTATTATGAAAAAATATAAACCCAAAGATATTTCTACCAATATACTTTTTTTGAGGAAGTAATGCTCTTAGTGTATATTTTCTTTATCAGGAAGTGAATGTCCATGCTGTTACATTAAAGATTTTTATATGATAATGTTTTCGGTCAATTTGTACATTTACAATCTTGGAGATATGAATGATGATAGAGCTGAATGTCATTGTTACATAAATGACTCATGGCATTTCAAATTTTTTGTAATGTAAATTCTTTTACATGTATTTGAAAATTGAAGAAATACAGGAATTTTAGAGTCTTGGTTCAATTTGCACGGCTAAATACATAAATTCATAAAATCTTTTTACTATAATACTAAACTTAAATGTGTATCAGCACGTGAAATTAATTCATTTGGAAGTAATAGTTTTGGTAAAATGAGGTTAAAAAGTTTCGAACGGTGGCGACACAATTTCTTTAGGTTGCTCACAAAATTGGTATATATAAACATATATATATATATACATATATATAAGCTTGGATAAGTAATATTTTGTATATTCATAACAAAATTTAGCAACGAAATATGCACACAAAATTTGAAATTTGGCGACATGAAGTATGCACTCATACAGAGGGATTGAAGCAAACAGCATTTCTTCTTCAAAGCGTTCGTAAAATCCTCATTAGTCCTCCACTTTTTCAGAAACATTTTTCTGTTATACGTTGACACGAACTGTGTTCTGAACTTTTCATTTCGTTCAAATCGCTATACATTTGAGTCATAGATTGTTTTGCATCGTTATTTTGAATGTCAGGTATAAACATAAACATATCATTGTACAAAACAACAGGAAACTTAATTACGTTATGTATTAGAAACACTATCTTAGAATTTAGAGACAATATTTTAGAAATTAAGAAACAATATTTCTTAAATATATAAAATAAATTAATGAAAGAAAATGAATTTTGTTATATATATTTTTAACTTCACTGTTGCATAAATCGATGCACTGAGATACAACCTATATACCGTATAAGCTCAGTATAAGTAATTGTAATATCACTGATGATTAAACATTAACTTGGAAGAGTGAATTTTACTCTTTTCTTGTTTAATCCAACGTTAAAGATCAAATAACTGGCCTTTAAAGGGGCAGAAGCACGTTTTTTGATAATTTAATATTTCAATTATATTACTGATAATTGTCAGTTAATGCTAAATATATTATGTTGACAGTGTCAAAAATCGCATTACGCAAACCAATCATCCATGGTCAGAGGACAAAGTATGAAAATTCACATAAAATCCATTGGCGGCCATTTTGTGTGAACACCTTTAATTCATTTTGTGTTAGAAAAAGACATCGTATGGCTAAACTTTACGTTATATATTTGAATTATTACTGCTCCATTTAATTTAAATACATTGTCTTTCAATTGGAACCATTAATTTTCATTTTTTTGACATCACCTTATATTCCCCCTAAAACGTGCTACTGCCCCTTTAAAGATAACGTTGTAACTTCTGTGAAGATTTCCTATAGCATAACCGGGGACGTAGCTCAGTGGTAGAGTGTCCGCTCGATACCCGAAAGACCGGGGTTCGATTCCCGGTCGCGTCATACCAAAAGACGTCTGTAACTGTAGTCGTTTTAGCATTTATTTTGTAGCGGTAGAATTTACGATTGACAGAGTTACTTCCCTTTGCTCAGTGTGACGCGAAAGGGTGTGCTCTAATTTGAAGCATTGCGATTGTACGTCCGTTTTCTGTAGCCATGTGCGATGTGTGTTATCACATTATATATCCCTGGATATGAACTGTTTTTTGACGGTCCAAGTTGCATATGTTGCAATATGACTGCGAGATGTATGTGTAATGTATGCGAATCTTGGAGCAGTAAACTTTGGAACAAAAAACAGGACTTTTCATTGCGTTCTGCATGTGAAGGATTTGTGAGTCGAAACCAGTGAAACTAGTGCGGGCTGAAAGTAGCTACAGTCAAAAAACAAGTATTTCACGGAATATTAATGTGAATTTGAGGATATTCTTGGAATGAACAGTACGTATTTGTGAATTTGAGTGAACATTTTGAAACTTTATAAATGACTTTACCATAAACTGTATTTCATGTAAAAAAAAATCAAACACGTGCAATTATGTCGGAAAGGGCGGGAAACGAAGCCGCGGGAAACGAAACCGCCGGAAGTCATGTGAGTCATGGTAGTCATGGAAGTAGGGCTAGTAAGGCGGCGGAAGCGGCCGCAAGTTTGGATGAAATCAAAATAAAGATGAAGTATTTTGATCTTGAGAACGCCAAGAAACGTGAACTGTGTATGCTTGAATTACAAAAGGAACTAGACATAGCAGAGGCTAGATTTCAGCGGTTGTCTGATGATGCTGAAAGAACTCTGAAATATGGAGAGGAAGTTATTGTGCGTGATGGTAAAGTAAAAAGACTTGATAAACCTCAGACCTCTGAAGAATATGTTCAAGAGTATATCAAGAATAATCCATTGTTGCCTGAAACAGAAACCCCTATTCAACCAGTTAATTTGCAGGGAATATGCGAACAACGTGCTTCAACAAAACTTAATGCGGAAGCCTCAGATTTTGTGCCTCAGAAACAGTTATGTGACATTTCACTAGAGTTTGCTAATCTTACCAAGTCATTTGCAGAGACCATAAACCTCGGACGTCTTCCAACACCTGAACCAGGAGTGTTTTCAGGGGACCCCCTTCAATATCAAGGCTGGAAATGTGCTTTTGAATCTTTGATCGAGAGGCGCGGCATACCTCCAAGTGAGAGAATATACTTTCTGAACAAGTATCTATCAGGTGAAGCTAAGAGTGCTGTAGCAGGATATCTTCTGATAAATACACATGATGCGTTTGAAGAAGCTAAGCTGCGTTTGGACAGAAGATTTGGAACTTCATATCATATAGCTAAGGCTTTCAGGGACAAGCTTGAATTTTGGCCTAAGATAGAGGGAAAAGATGGTACAGGCTTAAGGAAGTTGTCAGATTATCTATTTCAGTGTCACAATGCTATGAACAATATTGACAGTCTCAAAATCTGGAATGATGAAAAAGAAAATGCAAAGATGGTGGAAAAACTGCCAGAGTGGTTAGTGTATCGATGGGGAAGAATTGTGGCTAACTGGCGAAAAGACTATAATGCGTTTCCTTCTTTCAGGAAGTTTGTAGACTTTGTTGCCGAAGAGGCAGACATCATGTGCGACCCAGTGATGATGTCAAGATTTCCGAAGAGGCCGACTAGGAAACCAGAAACTGTAGACAGAATGTCGGCTAGGAAAACCACATTTGCCACACAAGGGTCAGGACCAAATAAGATGTTTTGTACATTCTGCAAACAAGACCATGACCTGAATCACTGCAAGTTATTCTGTAAGAAGTCTCTTGAAGAGAGAAAGGATTTCATAAGACATCATAGTTTGTGCTTCGCATGTCTTCGTTTTGGACATAGGTCTAAAGAGTGCTACCAAAGAGCCAAATGTGAGACTTGTGGCTTTTATCACCCAACTGTGCTGCATGGAGATTGGATAAAGAAGCCTCCACTTCCAGAAAAGCCTGCCACTCAAGAAGTCAAAAGGTCTTCGTCTTACGCACTTAATGCATGTGATAGTGACTATGACAAGTGTTCAATGATTGTCCCAGTGTTTGTCAGTCATGACGGTGTTCAAGGGAAAGAAAGACTTGTCTATGCATTACTAGATACCCAGTCAGATGCGACTTTCATCTCAAGAAAAACTAGTGAGGATCTTAACCTACAGGGACCAGAAGTTAACCTGATGTTATCAACTATGACATCTCAGGACAAACTTATATCATGTCAAAGGATAAGCGGACTACAAGTGAGAGGTTATCACTGTGAGGACATGATCAAACTCCCAACAGCATACACAAGGGAATCAATTCCTGCGAATATTGCGCACATCCCAACTCCGGACAAAGCAAGACAGTGGCCACATCTCGAAGAGATTGCTGAGAAACTTTTACCCTTACAGAACATTGAAATTGGTCTTCTCATTGGATACAATTGTTCTCGTGCTCTCATTCCAAAGGAGATAATTGCGTCAACAGACGAATCACAGCCGTATGGGCAAAGGTCAGAACTAGGATGGGGTATTGTGGGAATTCTTGATCAACAGCAAATTATGGCAGACAATATTGGAGTGAGCCACAGAATTCTGTCAAAGGAAGTTCCCAAGGATCTCAACATTTCGTCTCAAAGGGAGAAAATCCACATCTCCATGAGAAACTCTGTGAAGGAAGTGATTTCACCAAGCAGTGTGATTGACATTTTAGAAATGGACTTTCATGAAAGAAAACCATATGGACCACCCATGCATGACGCAGATTCGGAATGGCATACGTCAGAAAGAAGACAAGCACTACGAGATGCCACTGCCGTTCAAGAATGGTAATCCTATTCTTCCAGAAAACAGATCAGCAGCCACTCAGCGTGTAATGCAGCTCAAGCGCCGTCTGTTGAAGGATGAAAAGTACGCCACAGAATACCGTTCCTTCATGGACACTCTGATGCGACATGGTTATGCAGAGAAAGCACCAGTGTATGACACAAACAATGTTTGGTATGTACCGCATCACGGTATATATCACCCAAAGAAACCGGACAAACTCAGAGTCCTGTTCGACTGTAGTTCTCGACATCAAGGAGTTTCACTCAACGACTACTTGCTGAAAGGTCCAGATCTTGTGAATACTATGATCGGGGTACTGTGTAGATTTAGAAAGGAAAAGATCGCCATACAATGTGACATAGAAGCTATGTTTCATCAGTTCTTTGTACCAGAATGTCATAGGGACTACTTGCGTTTCCTGTGGTGGGAAAATAATTTTGAGTCCGATCCTATTGATTATAGGATGTGCGTTCATCTCTTCGGTGCGACATCTTCCCCAGGATGTGCTAATTATGGCCTGAAGGAAGTAGCGAAGGACTATGAATTCAAGTATGGATCAGCAGCAGCAAACTTCATACAAGACAACTTCTATGTGGATGATGGGCTCACTTCTGTTCCAACTGTTCAAGAAGCATTAGAACTTATTGATAGTGCAAAAGGTCTATGTCAGGAAGGAGGTCTTAGACTTCACAAGTTTGTTTCAAACTCGAAAGAAGTGTTGGCATCCCTGTCAAGAGAGGACATCGGAAAAGATATAAAGGACATTGATCTGTTAAACCAAACACTTCCAGTTGAGAGAGCACTAGGATGCTATTGGTGTATTGAATCCGACATGTTTGAATTCAGAATAACTCTGAAGGATCAACCACTTGTGAGACGGAGTGTCTTATCCACCATCAATTCAATTTATGACCCTTTGGGACTTGTTGCGCCAGTTTTACTAGTGGGAAAGCAAATAATGCAAGAAACTTGTAAGAATCAGATGGATTGGGACAGCCCCCTTCCTGAGGATCTTCGTGTTCGCTGGGAAAAATGGAGAAATCAGTTGTTTATGCTGGATGAGGTGAAAACACCACGAAGCTTCAAGCCGTCAACATTTGGTGATGTGGAAACCATTGAGCTTCACCACTTTTCAGATGCATCAACGACTGGATACGGTCAAGTGTCTTACCTCAGAATGGTGGACAAGGATGAGAATGTCCATTGCGCCTTTGTCACAGGAAAGTCACGTGTGTGCCCATTGAAAGTAATGACAATTCCGAGATTAGAGCTCACCGCCGCTGTCGTATCAGTACGAGTAAATCAGTTTCTAGATAGAGAACTGCGGTACGACAAGATCAAAGAAGTATTTTGGACTGATAGTAAAGTAGTACTTGGCTACATTGCAAATGAGTCAAGTCGTTTCCATGTGTTCGTGGCAAATAGGGTGCAGTTTATTAGAGACAATACCGAGCCTTCTCAGTGGAAACATGTGCCTGGAAATGAAAACCCAGCAGACATAGCGTCAAGAGGTATTGCTCCAAATAAGCTCATGAACTCTGCATGGTTTCAAGGACCATCTTTCTTATGGAACAAATGCCTACCATCAACAATGGATGATGACCTTGACCTGTCATGTGATGACCCAGAAGTTAAACATGTGAAATCATTTGCATCTTCAGCATCACTTCCATCCAAGTTCGAAGTTGAACGTCTTGAAAGATTTTCAAGTTGGCAGCGAGCAAAGAAAGCTGTGGCGTTGTGCTTGAAATTAAAGCAGAAATTGCGGAAACAAATCCCAAAGAATGTGTCGGTCATTGACTCTATTTCTGTTGAAGATTTACAGAATGCAGAGACTGTAATTATTCAACTTGTTCAAGAACAAGTGTTCTCTAATGAAGTGAATGTGCTCAGTTCAAGGAAGAACTTGAATTCTGAGAATCAGAGACTGAATGTGAAAATGTGTAAACAAGCACTGAGACATGTCAGTGGTACAAGTCCATTGTATAAATTGGACCCATTCATGGACTCAAAGGGTATTCTTCGAGTTGGAGGAAGGACTGCAAAAGCGACTTGGGAATATGAACTGAAAAATCCAGTTATTCTACCAAAAAAGCATCATGTTACACGCATGATAATCAATCACCATCATAAAATATCCGGACATCAGGGCAGAGGAATCACAATGAATGAAATACGCAGTAGAGGATACTGGATTCTGAATTGTGCATCAGAAGTGTCTTCTGTGATATCAAAATGTGTCAGATGCAGAAAACTGCGGAGTCCAGTTCAAGAACAGAAAATGTCTAATCTCCCAGACGACAGACTCGAACCATCCCCACCATTTACTTACTGTGGCGTTGACATGTTCGGTCCTTTCTATGTGAAAGACGGTCGAAAACAAATGAAAAGGTACGGAGCATTGTTCACTTGTCTTGTATGTAGAGCAGTGCATATTGAGATAACAAATTCTCTCTCCACAGACTCGTTCATCAATGCGTTGCGCAGGTTCATCGCTACCCGGGGACCTATCCGTCAGCTCAGGTGTGACCAAGGAACAAACTTTGTTGGGGCTGAAGGAGAATACTTCAATCCTCAACATGTTAGAGACTTCCTGTTACGCAAAAACTGTGACTATTTTGTGTTCAAGATGAACGCGCCATCAGCGAGTCATGCAGGAGGAGTGTGGGAGCGACAGATTCGAAGTGTCAGATCTGTGCTTGCAGGCTTAATGAGTGCTCACGGTCAACAGCTCGATGACGAAGGACTTCGAACATTGATGTCGGAGGTAATAGCTATAGTCAATAGCAGACCTCTTACCGTGGACACGTTGACTGATCCTAATTCTGTCGAGCCGCTAACCCCAAATCACTTGTTAACGGGCAAGACGAGAATCATATTGCCTCCTCCAGGAAATTTCCAGAGAGAAGATGTTTATTCCAGGAAGCAGTGGAGAAGAGTACAACATCTAGCGAACGAGTTCTGGTATAGATGGAGGCGGGAGTATATTCAGACTCTTCAAGTTCGCCAGAAATGGCAAAACCCACGTAGAGTATTGCAGAAGGGTGATGTTGTCCTTGTGAAGGACGAAAATACTCCTCGAGGACTTTGGAGACTAGCGCGTGTGATGGTCACTATTGAAGATGATGACGGTATGGTGCGTAGAGTGACGGTTGCCGTTGGAGATCCTTCTCTGTCGAAGACAGGGACACGTGTTGGACAGTTGTCTCACCTGGAGCGACCAATCCAAAAGCTGGTTCTAATCCTTGAATCTGAACTGTAAATCAATGTTGAAATAAGACTGAAAGTCTTAAAAGCACCTTTCTATGACAATTTCATGAGGATTTCAATTATTTTTCATGATTTCTATGGTTAATCTTCAATTTAATGATAATTTATTATTTTATGTATTGAATAGAGTCTGTGTCTATTTTGTGTAATATTAATTTATAATATTGATGTAGGATTTTTATTGCTAGGTTATATTTGGCATTTTACCTTAAGTGAAGATTCTGTGTCTATTTTGTGTAATATTAATTTATAATATTGATGTAGGATTTTTATTGCTAGGTTATATTTGGCATTTTACCTTAAGTGAAGAGTGTACATGGGAAAATTAGCAAGTTCTAATTTTGGGGGGAGTGTAACTGTAGTCGTTTTAGCATTTATTTTGTAGCGGTAGAATTTACGATTGACAGAGTTACTTCCCTTTGCTCAGTGTGACGCGAAAGGGTGTGCTCTAATTTGAAGCATTGCGATTGTACGTCCGTTTTCTGTAGCCATGTGCGATGTGTGTTATCACATTATATATCCCTGGATATGAACTGTTTTTTGACGGTCCAAGTTGCATATGTTGCAATATGACTGCGAGATGTATGTGTAATGTATGCGAATCTTGGAGCAGTAAACTTTGGAACAAAAAACAGGACTTTTCATTGCGTTCTGCATGTGAAGGATTTGTGAGTCGAAACCAGTGAAACTAGTGCGGGCTGAAAGTAGCTACAACGTCAAAAGATGGGAGTTGTTGATGTCTTGCTTGACACTCAGCATTGTAAAGGCAGAACAACGCATCAACTGGCGCTGCACTGTGGCTGCCGGATGCTTCGGCACAAGACAAATTTCCAATATGTATGCATGTACTGAGGACAATAAAGTGATATTGTTATACATATCTTAATTGATTATTTACTAGAACAAAAAGGGTTTCCTGCTATCTTAGAGAAGATGTCATTTCAAATTTCAAACCGTCTGACATGTCATCAAGCAAAAGTTATTTTTTCTTTGAAAATCCTTAAAAAAAAACTTTTGATATAATTATGGTCAGATTTCATGCGTTCAAAAACGTACTGGTCCCCTTTTTATGTTGGAGCTCTCATTACTGTCATGTCTAAGTTTTCCATTTCGAATAAATGTCAGCAAAAACTTTGATAATAGCAGAAGAAATATTAACAATAATGTCAATGGTACTGCATATATGTCTCATGTATTGTCTTTTTCAAATGATAGGATCAAACGCTCTACTTTGGTTCACCGTAATATATATATATATATATATATTTGCGAACATATTTGGAAATAGATGGAATGATGTAACCTAGGGCGGAAATTTGCTTTACATGAATACAAATCCGTTTACAAAATAGGATTTTTAGAATTAAAAATGTTTGTTGTGAAACTTTTCAGAAAGGAAAGCTCTTATTATTGCGTTGTAGAACAGTAAGGACCATGGTACGCAAACGTATTTGACGGTGTTCCGATCAAAATATTTATTATTGCCTTGTAAATCATTATAGGAAAAAAATCCTTTTAATCAAATTTTGGCATTAGGAATGAAATTTTGTATTTGCTTACGATCTGTATTTGTAGAAATATTTGAATATCAACTGAAAATAAGGGTTTTGGCTGTCAATTCGCCCAAGGTTCGGACAGTTTTGACCTAGCTTCGGACAGTACCATTTATTGTTCTCGTTTACATCACCGCTTTAATATATTCGTCAAAGTGGTTCCTATTATTGTCTATTAACAGTGACATAACATTATTTAGCAAACACGAATCAATATTTTAATAATATACGGCCTCTTTTCCATTGATAAATTATCCGCAACTACCGAATGCGCCGCTAGAATTTGATGACGTCACACTAGTGACGCAAAAACAGTGTACAGGCTAAACTAAATGATTCCAGAGTATATTATTCTATAATTAGACAATAACTTACGAGTGACAGGGAATGACAGATTATCTTTCCTGAGTTATGTAAATTCGTAATTCTCGAGCCTTATAACGAGGGAAAGATATTCTGTCATTCCCCGTCACGAGTTGGCTATATTGGTACATTCCGCTCGCGTCTATGGCTTCATTACAATCTTACGAAATCCGTCACATTCTACGCGACCGAAAGCTTAACGCAACGACAAAGCTATTTGTTGATGGATTTTTTAAAAATACTTTTGGACAATTTGACTGACTTATCAAGCATCATTTGCATCGGCACATGTGAAAATTGGCATTTAGCGACAACATGGAATAAATTGAACTTGTTTAGATTTATTATCAGGGAAAAGAACTTGTCAGTCGAATACAGGTTTAAAAGCTGAATGAAATGTTCCCGGGACAACGTTTAATTTGATTGGTTCACAGCCACCAATCAAAAGACAAGAAAATGTGTAACTCCCTTGGGACTAAGAGGGAAAATACTACCCTGTGTCCGTCCTCCCATGTGTGTTGGTTGAATGTTTCTTTCTGTTTCATAATCAATTGTCGGAGAATTTGTATATTTACCAATTCCCTATAAAGAAAATTTATAAGTGTCCGAACCATGGTCAGAACTCTCCGAACCAATGCCATTTTCATATATCTCTAAAATCCCGATATTTACTTCCAAATTAAGTTTCGATCTGCCAGTATAAATCGAAGTTTGATTATATAGTAGTTTCTCCTGTCTACACCAGTTTTCTTGTGCATCCTTGATATTTCACGAAAAAAATCACTTAACTGAAAGGATAGTTGTTAATTCGATTATGGGTGCATCTTGGAAAAGTGTGCCTCCCTCGTGAGTGATAGGAAGTCACATGTTACATCCCACTTAGACCTCGTCGTCCATGGCAACCATTCATAAAAGTGTCCTGTTCATTATCGATATCGGGAACTCTTAGGCCAAAGAGTCCTGGCATCTGATGCAAGGACACTTTTGTAAACCTTTTCTACACAAGATTTAAAACAATTAATCAACAACATAGACATAGAAGTGAACTGAAAGTACCAATAATCAAATAAAACAAGCTGGAAAACAATCATAATACTTAGACGTTTTGCTTCAATCAAAACAGGCCATGGAACAATGCCTGTGCATACACACCTCGTGCAGCATTGTTTGCCACTAGCAGATCCATAACACCTTTTTGGATGTATGTTCTTTAGATTGTAAGCTAAATATATCATTTTCATATTTTTATTCTAAAATATATAGTACCCCAAAATCTTATATTTTAGTACATGGCTATTGCCCCTACTGTTGATTTCGGAATACTCCTTGGTTGGTTGAACATCTCAACGTTTCGTTCTATCTCTCTAATTGGTAGAAACAACGTACACTTGCATTGTGTCTGATTTATTCCGATATCCAAAATGGCAAGGATTGAAGACGTATGATAATCTTGTCATTTCTTGTACACCAATTTGAAAAAATGAAATTTTTTAGTTTTGTAGAAAATTTAATCATAAAAAAATTAATTAATATATTTTATTCATTTGCAGTGACATGGGTTTGTGTTTGACCATGTTAACATTTACAACACCTGAATAAAATATTTCATGAATTATTAATTATCTATATCTATTATTGGACAATTTTCATTAATCCGTTGAATGAATATCGTTTGAAAGTTTCGTTCTTGAAATTCATAATGCTAATTTTCTCAATTTCGTCTCAAATTATCGATTTCCACTGTTTCGTAATCAACAACCTGCATTTAAATAAAACAATTGATCTTTTATTCTGTTTGTCGTCACGAAGGTCACATTTGACGTGAAGTCAATACGGTTATGTTAAGTAGCAATTAGTTTCCCACTATCGATGTAAACGTCAACAAGAAGAAAACGTGATTTTCAAACACGTGATTCGAGCATTGAAAATCTCTTCAGTTGTCGAATATGTAATAAATAAGATCATTCTAATCTTTCTCTAAATCAATATCTCATGTACAATAGTAAACAAATAAAAGAAATGATCTTTGTTATGTACGGATTTATTTAATCAGTAACCAACCTAAAGAATAAAAAGCTTGCTTACTTCAGTTTCAAAAGTGACCATGAGCTAAGCAGCAAGAACTTCTTGACGAATGCTGATAGTGAACATTACGACTTTTCGTCACAAGTTAATGGCTACTCCTTCATACGATAACTTGTATATGGCAATTAAGAAACTAATTATTCAATTCAATTCAATAGTTTTATTGTTTCAAGGCCAAATGACCCATAATACAGCACATTAAATAAATATCATACATGAAAATATACACATGCGAATTAGATCCTTTCTCCTCGTACACGAAATACATTATACAAGAATTTTCCTAACATGTAAGCATAATCATTAGAGTTCATTAAATATTTAAGACCATGTATATTTCTGTTATTATTGAATAGAAGCGGTACATCGACACGAAGAGTTTGATACATTGGGCACGGATATACAATATGGATTTCATCTTCGGTTACATTACATAAAGAACATTTAGAATCAGAACTTTCATAATCATTAAAACCTTTTCTAATACATTGAATTCCAAGACGATTATAACAGCTTCTGAAAATAAGTAGTGCTTTCCTGTATTTTACATTTTTCAGTTCATAAATATACAATTCAGAAGTAAATAATGACTTTATGGTGGAATAGAATTGTAAAGAGCGTTTATCTGTAAGTTCTGCGTGCCAGTCCTGTTTAGCACAATCAATTAGTCTTTCTTTTAACAACTTTAAAAACGAATCTATATCCCCTACTCCCTGCTGTATCCAGACATGTCCAAACCCATAAGTGAATAAAAGTTGCAAAACTAATTATCAATAGCATAAAACATAAATTTGCTACATTTTCATCTCACTTCATGGTTGACTCTTGTATGAGCATATGAAAAGTCGTGAATTTCACAACTAAGATGTTGTTATCTTGAAACTGTTGCCGTTCCTTTTTAACCAACTACCTCTAAATGGCTCTGACCGCTTTTATAAACATATTAGTGTTTTCGACACGGCGGAAAATGCCTGCGCTTTTCATTGAAGATGGTGTCACCAGAACATTAATCTTGAAATGGTTTTGAAAGTTTGAATTATGCGGTTAAATATACTGTTCGGTATAATCCTCGCATACTTCTAAACGATTTTTAATCATGTTGAAGGGTAAATTGAATTTAAATTAAACACTCGAATCTTTATGATTTTGTCAATACGCTTAATAAATAAATTAACTATTTTTTTATCTATTGTTTATTCATCTTTTTATTCATTTATTCATTTTGACATTCTGATCATTTTGATGTCTTTTCTAACAAGCTTCCTGCTTTATATCCGCCTCTCCATATGAAAATATGTCTCAATAACCAAAGAGTCATCTTTTCATTAGTTTTCGATGGGATATTTGAATAGAGGATGCCAAGGTGTCTGTTTTCTTTGATATGAAGTATTTACTGAAAGATTTCAGGCATGCTCTTGAAAATTAATTTTAGCATTGACGTAGACATAACAGGAAACAAACTCGAGTAATCAATTTATGGAAACGTGAATATTCAAGAATTTACATTAAAGTAATATCAAAACCTTTGTTCAAGATTCTGGATTCAATACATACTTACGTATGCGTCTTTATACTCGTTGAAACAGTATATTGTAATATAAGAATAATAGTAAACTATACCATTAAATTGATATGACATTTTATTGTACGAAAAAAACATTTTTTTAATTAACATGGATAGGGTTAATTTGATGATCTATTTGGTAATTTCTACAAAAAATATATAAGATCTCATTTTTCAATTTACTCGAAACTTTATTTATTCCACAGGAGATTTTGCATGTGGAAGATGATGCAATATCTCCTAGGAGTTGTCGTTTTGACAGTAGATTCTCAACAATGCCCTGCAATCAGAAAGACCCATTCTCGCCCAGAGGCAGATCAAGTCATGTTGATTTAGCCTCTGTTCTATTTCGCCGAAATCCGTGGGTTCCGGCAGTTTCCCCTGGCGGAAAAAAACTGAGTCACAATACATTTGAATTTCTTTAGCAAATGACAACGCTTCACGCATGGAAAGGGTGGTTCATATCACAATGTTTTTACCTTGATTCAGTAGCCAAAACGACGATTTAAGAACAGCGGCGCTGATTGCACAACTAATTTTGATTGCCTCCTATCAGGCATCTCCCATTCTATCCCACACACTCGGCGTAATACAACAGTGGCTAAATCAACTTGACTTGATCTGCCTCTTTTGGAAGAGAATGAGAAAGACCATGACATCACAAATGTTTTGAATCATCAGTGATGAGATCACTATGCCATGACGTCGTAAACAAAATGATCGGTATAGCATTATAAACATGATGATGTCATGACATAACTGCTTTAGTTTTAAAGGGGCAGTAGCACGTTTTTAGGGGGAATATAAGGTGATGTCAGGAAAATGAAAATTAATGATTCCAATTGAAAGACAATGTATTTAAACTAAATGGAGCAGTAATAATTCAAATATGTAACATAAAGTAAAGCCATGGGATTCCCTTTTCTTACACAAAATGAATTAAAGGAGTTCACATAAAATGGCCGCCATTGGATTTTATGTGAATCTTCATACTTTGTCCTCTGACTATGGATGATTGGCTTGTCTAATGATAAAAGACTTTGTAATCAACTTATCAACTCTAAATGTAAACGTGACCATTATCTCTTCTTATATCTTAACTACATAAAACGAACACGGCAGCAGCTAAGGATTATGATTTTTCCTACCCTAAATGAAAAATATATTCAACGTAAACTGCCAATCTTTTGTACACAATATGTTTATTAGTTTCAGAAAGGGTTCAAATCTAAATCCCGTTTATTTTCCTAATATAGATATTCCTGGAAATATCATTTTGTTCGATGATATTCATTGAATCACACGTTGTGGTACTAGATGTCAGGATACAGACAATTATGAGAGTAAACTCTGGGGAGGAATATTAAGAAGCCGCGTTTTTTGCCATTTTCTAAAGCCTACCTTACTGTCTGAATGCGTATATTAATATAAGTAAACAAGCTAAATGGTTATTATCGATTGTATGCAAGCACCGCAGTTACCAATAATCAAGTATTGCAGATGTTCTTGCAACTTGAATTTGTCGATTCCTCTTCTTTATGTTTTAATTTGGAAATACAGGCTATGCTTGGACTTGTGTATATGAAAATAGAAAACGTTTACAATAACAAATATTTGCAATAGTTTGAATAACATAATTGGTGTCTGGTAAATGTTTTGTTAAGATATCTTTGTATAATGTTCGACAGAAGAATGAAATAAGCGTTTATTGATTTTCACATAGAATATCTCTTCTTTGTTGATTAACATTTGTGTTATATCAAAACTAATTTGGAGCAATTTATTACATGGAATTTCATCTTTGAAAACAGTTTTAATTACAACTTTTAAAAGTATTCTTTGAACGATGAAGCATGGCTTTGTAGAACGCTGAGTCCAAATGCTAAAATTTCGACATTTATTGTTGAAAATAACATACACGTGCGTGCCTTGTTTGTGTGTACTTGCTTGTGTATCTTAGTTCAAAAACTTGTAATTTGGGTTTAGTTTTTACGTCAATAAGACTTCAGTTTAACAGAAGAATGTGTAAAATATTTATTCTATAACTCTAGTTTTGGGTCGTCTCGTCTCGTACGAAATTTAAACTTTTAGCATGTAGGAATAGACAGCATATTCCATATACTATTTCAAATTTTGAAATTATGGTCTTCTTAAAATTTAGATACACTATTCCATATGACTTTTTGGCCCAAAAATAGTTTAGTTATACATAGTTAGTGGAAAAAATCAATTAGGATTTGTGTATAAGGTTCACTTACGAAATATTTTGTGGGGAAATATTAAAATTAGTGTTTTCGACCTTTTGACCCCGGAAGACTTCAAGGTGGTGCAAAAATGGTTACGGTAAGCAATGGTAAACGATTATGATAACGTCAAATGAACTTAGCTTCTGAGGTGAAATTGCAACATTATTCGTATTCGGAATGTTGCACTCCTTTAAAGACAACTTAGATTACATGATATTTGCTCAAAGATATGGTGAACGAACTTAGGCATCTGTAATATTTGCCTTTACGTAAGAAAATTTTAATTATTTTAGCCTCCAGCATACAACATAAATTTACCTTGAATATGTAATGTCAATATGAACCCTTGACATATTTATCGAAAGAGAAGAAATATGTTAAGAAACGGTGACAATTTAAAAATAAAAGTAAAAAAAGACAAAAAGGAGAAAACAAATGAACAGTTTAAAAAAAAGCTGTACATGTAAAACATAGCCATCCTACGTAGATTGTCGAATGCATTCTTGAACCGGCAAACCATAAAATACATTTTCTTTATGAAATTCTATCAATTAAAGAGAAAACATCGTGCTTCAAGTTTTACTTTTCTACAAAAATGTATGTACGGAAAAAGTCTTACATGGCGAAAGAATATGAACATTGACGTCAATGGTGTAAGCTTGCATGTCTCCCTTCATCAATAATATCCACGCCTGAAGCTAACACTATATTTGTTTCTTCATATTCTAAAAAGATAAAAACATAATTTGAAAAAGGATAGATTGAAATGACTGAAATAGAACTTCTTCCAGTCCGGAAATATTAATGGAACTGGCGCCCTTTTTTATATATAAGAATCACAATCGTTAAAAGCTTTGAAATGCAACTTGACTGACGAAAAAACTTTATGTTGCGATCCTTTATTTTGTTAATTCGTGAAAATGTTTTTTTTACAGAATGCTCATATTATTTCCATTTACATATTTGTTAAATCAATACGACACCTTTTTTTGTATTTCAATCATTCGTGGAGTATGATAGTCGATCTCTCTCAAGTTGGATATCTCAGTATAAACGAGGGTTGATTTCTAAATCTAAGACTTGTTGGGAATGAAAAGTAGACCAATCTTGCGAGGTTTCCGCTCATCTATCTGCTCCTGATTCTACCCGTCTTGTTTATAGACAGACAGACAGACAGACAGACAGACAGACAGACAGATAGTTTATTAAAGTCTCACTTTGTGTATACAATAACATATATCATACAACAGATACGTATACATACAGTTCTGTAACCGGTTGCAATAAAACAAATCAATCAATCCACGTACCTGTACTACACTTACATTTTCGATGGTAAGAATTTAATATGGTTATATGAACAGGATAATATGACATGTTTTCTTCCGCTAAAAGTGGGTGAAGTGCATAAAATATGATCCATTCTATCATTTTCTTATAACTTCTTAGAGAAATAGTTCTTATAAAAAGGATGTTACGTCATAATGATATCATCTTATGTATTAGACCACATTTAATAAAAAGTCGCTAAACGCGGTAATTAATCAATAACAAACGTATAATTGTTCATCATTCATGTAAAGATCCCTTTTTAAGTTTCATATAGCAATTTGAATTACCCATTTTCTCAATTTCGTGCTTGTTTATCGATTGAAACTGTTTTGTAGTCCATTATTATTTGAAAGGTGCGATTGATCTTTTGTTCTGTTTGTTATCCTTAAGGCTACGTGTTCGTGTGTAGCAGCGATACGTTTCCAATTTTGGACGAAATCGATTAAAACTTCGTTTCGGAGAAAACGTTAAGTTGACTTTTTCCTCATTGAAAACTTTGATTGTAGAATCGTGACACACAAATATCTCTTCAATTATGCATATATATAGTTACCTAATGTGAAATCTGTTTTGGAAAACGAATATTTCGAGTGTACTTACTCAAAGTTAGAAGAGCATCCAATACTTGTGACAAACAAAGGCAACATCCTACTTGTTTTCCTCTAAAATCTTATCTTTTTTAATAATTTTTTTTCTTAAAAAATCTTATCTTTTACCAAAAATCTGATCTTTTTCACTTAAAAGTCGTATCTTTTTTTCTCAAAATCGTATCTTTTTTTCATATTGACTTTGCAGTTGGGAACTGTGAGCATACACATGTCTACGTAAGGTAGTTCACGATCCTGCGCATATAAGAGCAAGTATTATATTTTAGGATGTCTTCGGGGGTATAATAGCATTAAAGATACGACAAGGATTATGTTAATATTTCAAATCAAAAAGTTTAATTTCATTGTGTGTAAATACGTGTATATCTTACCCAAAAGATAACCGTTACAACTCTGGCAGGTCATTATAGTGACCAGGGGACAAATTAATTAAACACAATTTTCAATTTTTGTTAACAAAAGCAAGTGATAAATACCTTTATTATATAATTAGCAATGAAATATAGGGTTATACAGTGAAAATATAATCAATATTTCAAGAAAAGCAGTAGAAAGTCATATTTTCACTGCAGTGAAAATATAATCCATATTTTCACTGCGGTGAGAAAAGTAGAACAGAACCTATTACCTCCCCTTGAAACACGATTATCTCCCTTTGAGGAAATCGAACGCACGCCTCGCGTCACGGCGTTGTTTAGGATTGAAGAAAAACGACTCTTTACGATGTTTTCGGTATGTTATTGTTAACATTTTGCAGTGACAATGTATCCTTCGATATCTTAATACAACCAGAAGTTCATATCCTGTTGTTGTAGTTAATAATTGTTCATTTTATCGCCAAATAAATTTACGAAGCGAGAGATCTGACGCACCGACATAACGCTTCCCTCACTGTATCCGTTCGCGTCAAAACTGACTTTCCTAAATAGATAAGAAGCCTTTGTTTCACCTTATTATAACCAAAAACAATGTCATATTGTAGATCTGATATCATTTAACAATCACACAATTATATATTTTTCGAAAAACTATTTCCGGTTAAATATCGCATTATTTCTATCGAACTTCTTTTTACCGAGAAATTATAAATGGAGTTGCTAGACTCTCATTCATCACAACAGGAAAAGTTTGCCTTTCGATGTCCGACAACTCTGTTTTATGATCTTTAAATTTTATAATAAATAGACTAATTCATTGTTTTTGCCGAATATCATTTCCATCTCATCTCGTGAAGTGAGAAAGTGTCATTTTCACTCGTGGCTGCGCCACTCGTGAAAATATCACTTTCTCACTCCACTCGATGAGATAGAAATGATATTCGGCAAAACAATGAAATAGTCTCTATGTATCCATGGTCACGTGGACCAATCAGAGATCGAGATTCTTACATGCGGTACAGTGCCGTGCCACTTATATTCGTACGATTCAAAATGGCCGCCGTTTGTTTACGTGTCGACTCGATTTTTAAAAGCAGTAATGATCAATGAAATTTTTTGTTACATACCTTAATACTTTGTAAGATGCCCCTTCATAGTGAGATCTTTAGCTATCCTTCGTGGAATAGATTCATAAAGGCCACGAATAAAGTCTAGCTCGATGTCTTGCCAGGTAGTGTGGATTGCGTCGAAGAGCTCATCACGGGTGGTAAGCACATTGACAGTGTCCTGTAATTTTCTCTTTAATTTCAGGCACACATTTTCAATAATATTTAAATCTGGGGATTGTGCTGGCCAGTCCATCGTGTTTATGGCGCTATTGGCGACGAAATCCTTTACAATATTTGCCCTGTGAACGGGCGCATTGTCATCCCGAAATATATAGTTGTTGTCAGGAAAATGCCTGGCTATAACAGGCCACAAATTATTGTCAATCACTTCTATATACTTCTGAGCATTAATATGACCATCAACACGCACCAAAGTCCCAACACCGTGAAAACTGACACTTCCCCACACCATCATTAACTTCCTTGTCAAGTTGAGGAGGACACACGCACTCGGGTCGTTCAGCTTCGTTTCCTTTTCGCCAAATGTATACACGGTTATTGTTTCCAATAACCACCTGACTCTCATCTGTAAATATCACTTTCTTCCAGAAATTATTTACAGATTCATTCTTCATTCTCCGACACTACAACACACGTTTTCTTCTGTTCACCCCTCTGACAGCCATCTTCTTCTCGGGAATGCGCCTGTGAAATCCTTCTCGATGTAATTCACGTTGAATAGTTCTTTTCGAGACAAGCTGGTTTCTTCCCGAATTAAAAGCAGAAGTTATGTCCTTCAGAGGTTTCTCTCTGTTCTGCTTGACGAGACGAAAGAGCGAGGTCCGATCTCTGTCTGACAGTAAAAATTGTCTCGCTGTTCGCGGGATGTTTTCTACTGAACCTGTTCGGTGAATTTTACCGAAAAAGCTTCCTAGAGTCGACTTGGGAACTCCCAACAGGTCAGCAATAGTTTTGTAGCTATGTCCTTCTTCTTTCAACTTCAGCGCTAAGCTTTTCACATCATTACTAAGTTCCTTCGATTTTCGCCCCATGATGTACGAATTGTCGTATGCTTTCAAGGAAAAAGCAGACGACAATTTTAATGACGTCACGTGATAGTCACGTGACCTAATGGACGCCATGTCAAATTTGAAGTGGTTCCAAGCAATAATATGCGCGAAGCGAACTTAACCATAAATAAAAACCGTTATAAACCGTTGTGAGATCGTACGAATATAAGTGGCACGGCACTGTAGGATAAATCTTTTTTAACATTTTCTAAATGACTTCATAGACACTGAATTATATTTTATTTATTATCCTTTTTAGTGTGTTTCGCATTTTCTAAATGACTTCATAGACACTGAATTATATTTTATTTATTATCCTTTTTTAGTGTGTTTCACATTTTCTAAATGACTTCATAGACACTGAATTATATTTTATTTATTATCCTTTTTTAGTGTTTCACATTGTAACATCTGTGAGGGACCGTTAGTCATCAAGGAAAAATATTGTTACATGTATTGAGACATGTTGTGAATCGTTTCATCAGATTCGTTACATATGGTCAGATTTAGCAGTTTTGTATTTGTATAAGAAAAAAAGGGTCACCCGTGTACTTGATAAGACCCTATAGATTATTTATTACCATCAATAAAAGAGATGTGATAAAGTCAGTATTTAACCATGCAGGTCATTATTTACAATGGTTCGACATCAACAATGAAAAATATGACTGATTCACTTTTCAGTTATAGTCATTGGGATTGTTTCATTCATTGACACAAATTACAATTTAACAATAATAATTAATAATATTACTTTATTGTCCTCAGTACAAGTACATAAGAAATTCTTTACAATGCTAAGTGTCAAGCAAGACAGCAACAACTCCCACCTTTTAACGTCTTTTGGTATGACGCGACCGGGTGACGAGCGGACACTCTACCACTGAGCTACGTCCCCGGTTCATTTCAGCAGCGAATGACTTGTTACAATATCAGAATAAAAAAGGAAACACAAAACAAAGTGTATATGAAACTGTACATTAGAGATTTCAATGTAGATAGTACACAGCAAAGTATGAGTTTATAGTAGTCAAGGAAAATGCCAAATGTGTTATTTAACAAAAAAACCTGCTGATTTTATACAAGAGGCAACGTGAGTGAGATAAACAAAATTCTACTACTTGAATAATAACAATAATAACAGTGTATAATACAATTTGTATCAAGGTATTTGTATCCTATTAACTACAAATGTGGCTTGAACCCAATCACAAGTTCAAATCTCGTAAGGTCTGTTTGTGTGCCAAAAGCCTTGTTTGGCTGTGAACTGTGGACAAACTTGAAAAAAGTGACATCCTCACTGTTGAAAGGGCACAACGATGTTGCTTAAAAATCTGCCAGGGATTACCCAAAACAACTAGATCGGATATATGCAACTCTCTTATTGGTTGGCACTCTGCTGAATCTCAAATCGATACAAGAAAGTTGTTCTTTCTAGGTTCCCTGTGTAACAGCAAGAAACACCTACTGTGCTTCAATCTCTTCATGTCACGCCTTTTCGCATATAGAAATTGCATACTCAGGACAGCCTTTGGTTTCATCCCAGACATGTTCAATCTCCTTGAAAAATACAAACTGATGCCCTTTATTGATAACTTCATCTCCACTAGTATCTTCATGTCTCAACCCTCATGGAAGAAAGTTGTTAAAGAAGCTATGAACTATGAGAAATCATCCTAGCTGCAACGGATGTCAACTGACCCTGACCTCAGACATTTTAGAGCTCTTCATCCATCAATAGAACCACACCCAGCTTGGCTCCTCGCCAAAAGTCATCCGTTATTGAAATACCAATGCCTCTTCATAGTGCGAATATGTGCCCTTTGGCGTCCTTATCGTGTAAACGGCCAATGTGATAAGTGTGGAGAGATCTGTGCAGACATCCTGGTTCATACTCTGACATCCTGTGATGTATCCTGTGAGTCCAGAGATCAACTCTGGTGTGAGCTTGCCAACGTCGGGCCAATAGAGCTGAGCGTTGAACTACACAACAGATCTGACCTTGACTTGGTGTGCAGCCTGCTGTCCTGCCGTCCTCCAGTGCCACTCTCTGACGAAGAGACTGAGATGTACTCAATGACTGTCATTGATGGACTCTACCTACTTGTAATGCTTAGGCAATTCTCGCGTTTATTCTCCTAATGTAATTGTTCTTTAACTTTCTCGCATTTCTTGTACTCTCCTTTGGAGGAATAAAAGTGTTTATGTTAACTACACATGAGGATTGAATCCCCGATTCAGGTAAACCCTAACATTGTAATAAATGCATTGGCTAAAAACAAATTGTAATATGAATGGTTGTGACATGAATGGTTGTGAACATTATTATTCAATTACAAAAGAAAACAATTCGTCAAACAATATAATCATTGAAAACGTTGGGGTTGTTTTAGAGAAACTGTATTCTTCCAAAAGAAACTTTAACTTTTATGCTAAATTATGGAAAACGATTTATTTTCCACCGTGGCTTTATTTTCAATTGTGTTAGGTATGGACATCCATGAAACAAAATGATACAAAAGCGAAGCTGAGCATGAACTTAAATATTTCGGTTGAGCTGACACTTTATGTACAATGGACAATTTTTGCAAAACGCTATTTGATTTTGTAGTACGTATTAGTCAAAACAATTATCTGAATTATATCTGGTGTCATCCTTGATTTCATATATATTTGTTAAAATGAACAAATGCTTAATATACTTTTAATCATTTTATCTTTTCAGACAGGACTATCTCCATTTAATAGTAACTCATAAATAGTCAATCAAAACATTCGGCCAAGTATTTCTAAACTCAACATTGCTTGTAAATATTAAGTAATATATGATATCTGATAACCCCATGTTAGTTTTTACTTTTTCAACCTTTAGCCTTTTTATGTTGATTTTTTGGATCCAGATATACCAACATGATGCTGCACTTGAGACTTTACGTCAATTCATGTAGAAACATTAACCCAGTATCACATTTCATCTTCCAAATGTTGAAAATCGTTACCAGATAACTTTGAAAATCTCAGATTAAACGTTGAAAGGGTTATAATAATATCAAAGTAATGACGAAAGTATAAAAAAAACCTTGGATCAATATCACGATAACACTCTTCAAAAATCTCTGAATTGTTTCTTTATCGATAAATTTCTACGAACTAAATGTCAATTTTGTATCTAGATATGCTAAAAGCAGATTTTGTACTTGCAATATGATGCCATTATTTTCGTTTTTAACTGGCATAATCTATATGGGTTCAATAGTCAATGAAATGATATCAATAGTTTTAGCAAACATGATTTAACATATGCGATTGTAATTCAACAAAGATTTATAGTATACTGTTATATTGAAATTTGTCAAAATCATAAATCATTTATCATTATGACAATATCTTCCTTGATTGGCATTCTAGAAGTTTGTGTGATGAAAAATTAGGACAATTCTAATGGATGAGCAACTTCTTTACTCTGTGTTAGCGACGTTTCGACATAGAGATTCTAATGTCGTTGTCAAGCAACAGTGTTCTGACGTTTCATAACATCTTCCTGCAATATATTGTACCTCCATGCAGTTGCATGGCAACGTGCTGATAAAGGAAAGAATCAATCTACTTAAAACTGAATATTATCTAAGAGCATGTTTATTATCATCCAATGGTGATATCAATACGTCAGTAAACATTCTCATATCTCATATCTCATATCTCAGTATTCGGAAAATATAAAAAAAAAGATTAATCTGATGCTAACATGTTATATTTATGGTCTACTTTTAAAACATTGACGCCAAACATCCTGCTACATTTGACCCCTAGCGTCAGTCGGTACTTTTCCTTGCTGTCACAACACCTATTAGTTCCCTTATGGTTTGTTAATCCTTATTTATAGGTACATATATACCTCAGGAAAGTTCGACTCAAGGACGAGTCACAAGGGAGAGTAAATGTGAAAACAATTCTACTTGCTTAAGTATAAAATAAAACTATGTTCTATGGGCATGTAGCCTAAATCCCGAAATGTATTATTCACAATAATTGTTAAAGTTGTTTATAGATAACCGCAAGACATGAAACGAAGAGAATAACGATTCTAAATAGTTTTGGGAAATTTGACCTCGATCAAAGAGAAAATCAGATGAAAATTATATGACCGCTGTACATCAATAATATATAAAATGGATGGATTCATTAGTGTCAATATCAGTTTTAAATTTCAAATGAATCTTACTCAAATTCACTAATGACCCCAAAGAAACACAACCTTTAGCTTTTACGAATCCACACCTTTCTCCTCCTGTAATTAATCATGAATGAATGATTAATTTGAAGTTACACTATGATATTTTCATGAATCGCACATTAACCGGTGCTGTAAATGCTTTTTTTCAGACAGAAAACAAATTGAGCTAACCTTTATTTGTTACGACTGAATAATTTATATACATTTATTTCATATTTTCTTTAATTGTGAAGAAACAAAGATGATATTGGACTGAATTATTTTAAAATAAAACAAATATAATCTATAACTTTAATGAATAAATTATCTATAAAACAAAACAAATATCATTAATAGTTTCATTGTTTAGTTTGATGTGTTTACTTTCTTTCTCTCGGTAGACGCTCTCATACTCATGGACAAACTCACGTCATAAATTGGGAAATGTGATCAGACAAACATAGTTTGTTAATGGCACAACTTTTCGCAATGATGTTTATCATCATTGATTATTGCTCATGTTTTCCTTTTCAATTTATAAGTTGTCTATGGATATGAGATATTATCATGTTTTAGTACGATCAATATCAGAGAAAAATGACAGAGACGATAAAGTCAATATCAAAGAAAAATAACAGAGACAAATTGAATTTATAAACTTAGTTCTCAAATCAGGAAATACAAATATACAATGTTCCTGACAAAATGAGTCATCATTTCTTCTTTAAACAATTTTTAGAACACTCATGAATGAAGTTTATTTTCGTGGTTTCTCATTGCAATTATGGACTCTATAAATGGCTGCGACACCAACATGTTGTCTGAATATCATATTGAATTATTTAACCGTTTAATGAAATCAGAAAAAAACGGAGACATAGAATTTCCTTTATTCTCAACGATTTTTGTGTAAAGATCATATAGTAAGCAGTTCTGTATATGAAAGTGCAAGTCTCATCCTCGTGTCGTTGATTATGTTTGTATAGTAATGAATCATTCTAAAATGTTTTTACCTCCCAAAACAACATGTAATACCCAAATTTGTTAATTTTGAATTGCATAAAAGAATAAATGACATCTGTGATGGATCAAAAATAGTTTTTCTGTTTCCTGTTTTGTGAGATAGTTTGATATTGGAAAAAGAACATTCATTTTCTGTGGCACCTTTATGGTGTTTATAAAAGATCAATTGACGTGAGTTGTAATATAATACCTTACATAACCCGTTGTACTGACGTCAATGGTGTGACCAAAGTTTCTATGTAGATTGCAAATGACTTTCAACAACACTGGAATAGGTGTTTAGGTCATATTTGAAATTATCCTTTATCTTATAATTCACAAACAGATAATCAATATTGTGAAAACATACTTAAAGTAAAATTCAAAATTCAAAACCATCGATCATGATTAACTTTTAAGATTTAAAAACTTGTTTTGAAAGTAATTTTGATAGATAACCGAACAACTCGTATTTATAATTCTTTTCCTTCTCACCGGTCAAAATTTGACTGGCTAAATCATGCAATTGGTAATGTGAAACGATTCCATTAACAATTTCGAGGACAAATGTGTTTTATCAATAGTGGCATTCATGTCTGCAAAGTTGTAAGAATTATCAATTGTGTTTCTCTAACTGAACCCCATTATTCAACCTTAATTATGTCTCTCTGTATTCATGTTCTGAAATCCAGACGCACATTGTCAATTTCTATTAGCCTTTTCAAAGATTTTATAGATTTGGTTTTACGATTATATCCATCTTGTAACTCTAACTCTTCTGTAGAAGATAAACTGCATTTTGTGTTTATTGATATGAATTCCCATCGAATGCTGACTTCAACAAATTGTCAATAGCCACGGTGCAGTGCCAGTTTATGAGTTGTTCTGCCTTTACAATGCTGAGTGTCAAGCAAGGCAGCAACAACTCCCACCTTTTATTGGAATCCACCCATGACAAATTCGATAAAGTAATGCATTCCAGTTTCTCAAAAGGCTTTTCAAGCAAATAAAGAACAGAGACAAATTTCCAAACATTAAATGTCATCCAACCAAGATAATGCTACAGGGGATTTGACTTAATATTAGACGATATGCACATGTTTGATCTCAGCTGACAAAAACCTTTCCAGCAAGAGTGATGAATCAAATTTGGCATCAGCTATAATCAATATTAGTAATACGACAGAATAACGGATGAGAACAAATATCGCACAAATATGAACTCGGATTTAATATCTGACAAGGACATTTTTCAGCGCTTAGCATACACATCAAGATCTTCGATATCTATGATCTTAATTAACCTCTTATTGATATATACGTGAAACAAGTTTGACCTAAATGATAAAGCAATATATAATGTTGTCACAGACATACTTAATTTCTTAGCTCAACAAAGAATCATTGGTATACAAAAGGGCTAATTCATTACTCCTAAATGATCCTGTTCCACTAAATCCACCAAAACGATAACACACAGTGAACTATATTGGGATACGCTATGCAAGTACGGCTGCTTGTATTCAGACTGATATTATCACATCACATATTTAACAATCAAATAACGGCAAAACACATTCAAATAGGTGTAGAAATACATTTACAAATGCTGAAGCCCGACACGTAAACCAGAGATAAACATATTGTTAAGAAGAAACTCTAAACACAGGGACATGTATCGCTTAAATACAGCGTTAGAAAGACATGTATACTCACAGACCCTACCCTAATACTATATACATACATGTCCCTGTGACTCTATAAAAATCGTGTTCCCTTAACAAATGCAACAGCAACATAAACAGGAGAATTAACAGTACAGACAAAACATCAGTGTCGTTCACAACGGAATACCTGTTCAAATTGAAGATTACCACATGAATTACATATTAAGTACATAAGCATTAGACAATCAATCATTGACTAAGTATCATAAAGACTCTTCAGCTCTTAAAGTGACACAGAGTATCTTTCTTAAAATTTTATTTGGTTTTGATAAG
The DNA here is from genome assembly GCA_916613615.1 of Steromphala cineraria. Taxonomy (NCBI): domain Eukaryota; kingdom Metazoa; phylum Mollusca; class Gastropoda; order Trochida; family Trochidae; genus Steromphala; species Steromphala cineraria. Next base: position 2,021,373 of record OU744729.1, read on the forward strand.
CTAAAAAATATCTAATATGCTGATTGAAGTTTATATCTCATCACTGGACATGCAAATATATCCATTTATGCATAATATCTCTAAAATGCTTGATTTTATGGAAAAATCAAGAATACATCTCAAATGCGTTTAATATTCAAAATTATGCATCCAATTAATCTACCTATTAGTTACAATACCTAATAAACATTGTCGAATTGAATATATCTTCCTGTCAGCTTATGACAAGGTTTCAAAATTACGTTTGGCGAATTTGCGCGCGCCACTCGAGCCACACTGTCCGGTTTTCGATCAAAATCCCGACTTTGAATGGCCGTATTTTCGCTCTAATGTACTGATTGACCTTTAATTTGTTGTTTTCAGTAACAGTTAGTGGTTCCCGATGTAATAACATCGATTTTAAAATTTGACATATGTGATCCTATCAACATACTCTGTGTCTCTTTAACATTAGTTTTACAGATCAAGGTTGAAAACTACCAAACTATGCAGATCAAATCGAAAGAAATGTTATAAAGGCTTTCAAGCCGATTATGTACAATAACCCTAAACGTGAAAGTATTATAGTACGATAACATAACCTAAAAGGTTTAATAAGGCTCTTCAGTCGCAGAAATACATCCCTGAAGTATTACCCTAACTCTCCAGCCTCAAACTCCCACATAGCAGTAAGGTACTCTCGTCAAACAATCTGAAACACACGAAAGTTTGTTGGTAATTAAGTGATGGATGAATACATTGGTGAAACAAAACAGAAACCATAAAACAGTTTAAAGGCCGTTAAAATTAAGGATAAGCTGCCGTTACAGGAGCATATGACAAAGGAAGTCCGAGTCCAATCGGCTATGAAACCTTAATTCTATCATGAAGGCTTCCTTTTATAGATACATCTTACGCCTTATCACTTCACATACGCCCGTGACGTTTGAACATGCGATCTGGTAAACCGTTATGTGCGACAGCGGTCGCGTCTCGACTTCGCAAACTTTGCTACCAATACTTATGTAATTAGCATACTGTATGGTTTGAATGTTTCAATTAATAACTCCGAGTTTTGTATATGACATCGGATCATTTCTGAGCTTTAATTAAAGCGATCAATTGAAGCAAGAGATAAATAATATGCTATACATGCAACAGGACACAACTTGGTGTTTGTATCACCAACCACGAAATATCTCTTTATAAAAGTCAGTATTGGAGATCTCAATGAATAAACACAGACATGTATGAGAATATAATATCTGACCGACAGAAATACAATAGGTCCTAGGATCTAAACAAAATCCGACATATGCTTAAAATACAAGGCAAAAACATTATAAACTGAAGGGTAACCAATCATGGAATCACACACACACTCCAAAAAATCAATTATTATATAGTCTTATTTTCGCTTACAGGTTTTGCTAGCTTTCTCTTAGCCGCCTCCAATACATTTTTGACAAGTGAGCTATCTGTCAAACTCGACAATCCGATACTACAATGAACATGCTGTAAACTGCAGATAATACAGGCGATATGGACTAGCTTTGCTGAATTACAGCCAACAAATAGACAGCACGATGTAGTGACGTCATAGGCAACAACCAGACATGAGGGAAGTTTGTGCCCACCTTTTCCAAGCTGCCTAACCATAAAGGTACTTTCTATTTGGGGTCTGTGAAGAACCGTGAACTGGGAGCTAACTTTACAGACCCTTCTATTTGTAGAATCTGCCTTCGCATTAGTCAACAAGTCTTGCAAGTGAAACCCTATATCAGCAGCTACCTGAGTCACACAACCTGACAACAAGTTATTATTTACACTAATACATTTGCAGGAAGCATCATGTTCTGAACAAACAGATAATATTCCATCATCTTCGAAAGTTAAAACTTTGCCACCCTCTGGTCTATATTATTTTTACCAGCTGTCGTGTAACCCTTGTGAACAGGTAAGGAGTTGAAGATGAACCAACTGTTAACAGCAACAACCCTAACAACACTGACTACCAGACTCATCAGGCCATGTTTTAAACTCTTTTGACTCACTGGCGGTTCCGACTATAAATGCTGACGTTGAGCCCGCTCAAGAGATGGCGTAGGGACAATCTCGTCGTAAGTTGGAGAATTCTCTCCTGACCTTCTGGAGCCACGAAAAAGCTGGTTTGAGACAACAGGCACAGGTTGAACAGTAGAAGTGTGAGGAGTGGCAGCTTGCACAGTCCGGGGGATCGATTTGTTGACCTAGACGGGTAATGTCGAGCACGATTCTGAGGTAAAGGATCTTGAACACAAACGTGATTTCTGCTGGATTAATTCCTTTGACAGATTTTTGACTCTGGTACAAAATGACACTAAAAATCGCAAAGGCGTCATTAGTGATTTGTAACCAGTTTAGGATTTGCATGAAATGTATGAAGTTTTGAGTAAATGCCTTTTAACCTCATTCACATGTTTACAAGATTTGAAGTGTGTCGTTATTACCCGAGTAAACGTGTGATACGTCTTTAACGAAACGAGTACGAAGTTTTGTATTACCCGGACAAGAGTCAGCTTTATACACACATTTGCATGTGTTTTGTGAAAGTCAAATGACACATATCTGCTTATCTTAAAATATATTTTCTTTTATTGCATTTTATTTCATTTCAATCTAGTTAAAATTTCCCAAAAATACACCTGCACTAACACCATGAAACACCGGCAAACCTCGGATATTTGTTACTTTTATCAACTTGTGTTGATATATTCGATATCAGAAGACACTTGGGGGAGATTATATATGTATCACACAGACCATGAAATACAATAACTTATACTGAAACAATTATTGTCAGATAAAAGTGAAATATCTACACGTGCTCATATTTTGAATATGTCACTACTTCTGTTTAACAAATACCATGAAATACCATGAGTCTATTGAATTTAACATCGAAAATTAAAAGGTGAATCTAAATATTGATTTAAATGGTTTTGATATTTTGGTTGATGATATATTTTTCATTATTCAATTTCAATCACATGTTTCAGACATCTCACTAATCACGGCAAGGCATCACCAAATTTTACGCTTATAGATTCATTTGATTGACGTCACTTACGTCATCAATAATATGAAGTATTATATCCATGCCAAATTAGTAATCTATGCCTCAAGTATTGCTATTCTAGGATAACTCTGATCTATAGAAACGACTTATTGGCTAATATGGGTACTTTGATGGCAGATTGATCCCCTTCCGAAGCAATAATCAGACGTAATCAAGTTTACCGGCGAAGACATGACATTTCGGTTCAAAGTGTTAATTTAAAGGCAAATTCCCTTTCTTTCACAATGTACAGAGGCGGCTGTGAAGAATCATCACATCATGCAAAAATGTTATTTACTATTATCATGAGTTGATAATTGGTCGGATATATCTTTTTACTATTATCATAAGTTGATAATTGGTCGGATATATCTTTTTTGTTAGTTCCCCTAAAGAAACGAGTATATTCTTTTACATCCTCTTATTATTAATGATGAATGTGTTCTTAACTGTAAATCCCCTCAGATAGTTCAATTGTTTATTTTGACGCTGCTCCTCGGAATTTCCATTGTGTATGTTCTCAAACCCCCTTGATTGTGTTCATACGTGTTATTAGCAGCTCTAGGATAAATATGAAAAGTATCTATTGATATTCTGTGGAAATCAGAGGGTGTATTATTTAGACAATAACTTACGAGTGATGGGGAATTACAGATTATCTTTCCCCGAGTTATTTTAATTTCGTAATTCTCGAGCCTTGGCGAGAGAATTACACAATTAATATAACGAGGGAAAGATAATCTATCATCCCCGTCACGAGTTGGTTATTGTTTATATTACCCATCTAATTTTATAAGGTGAAAACTAAGATTCTTAAAAGAAAAGTTTTGTCTATAAAGGATTTCACAAGGAGTCGACCTCAAATTCATACGCGTTTGCCGTCGCTTTACTATCGATATACCTACGCACGGCTAAATATCCCTTGCGAAGTGTTATACAAAATTAATTTTAAACGTTATTGGTGTTGAAAGTTTCTATTTTCTTTTTTTTTCTAGCCGTCATTTCAAGTTAGGTAATAATTTGAAGTGACTGACGACGTCCTAGGGTAACAAAATACAAACCGGCCCAAACCCCAAATTCCTATGACGTCACCGTTGACACAGTGACGTCATAGCCGCTCGTGTCTATGACGTCATTACAATCGAACGAAACCCGTCGCATTCTACGCGACCGAAAGCTTTTCGCGACGATAAAGTTATTTGATGATCGATAATTTCTATACTTACGGACAATTTTACTGACTCATCAATCATGATATGCATCGGCACATGTGAAAATTGGCAGATAGTAACAACATGGAATAAATTGAACTTGTTTAGATTTAGAATCAGGGAAAACAACTCGTCAGTCGATTACAAGTTTGAAAGATGAATGAAATAGTCCGGCAAAGCTTTTAATTTGATTGGTTCACAACAACCAATCAAAATACAGCTAACGGTGTAACTCCCTAGGGACTTACAGAAAAAATACTACCCTGTGTCCGTCCTCCCTTATAGGTGATATTTGGATATACAGTGCACTGTTTAGTTGTTGTCTGGCATACACAACATATATTCTCAAATGTTGCTGTTGTCTCGGGCATATTCTTTTTAATAAAACATTTTTATGTTTTTTTTATGTCCAATTTTAATCTGAATTTATCTTTATTTTTGCTGAATGTTGTTAAACTGGCAAAATACACGACATGGCAACAGTTCAGATTTCCTATTGGCAAGGTCCATCATTCAGTTACAAAGTTTGACAAAGATATGTACAGAATGAATCTCATAAATGAATTTATGCTAGATCGGAATAACATGACATAATTGTTGCACACTACTCTGCATCATACTTACATAACCTTCATACAAACTGAACTGCCTAATATTAAAGGAGTAAGATTCTAGTCTTTTTGATTCACACAGGAACCACTTTACAAAAAAAATTAACAAGAACTTGTGGAAACACCTTTAAGATGAATCTGTGGCTCTGCCAATTCATTCATACCATTAATTTTCACCACAAGAACATGTTAAAATGTTTTCGTTTATTCATAAAAGTTTCAACGCTCATCATCTTCGAATATTGTCTGGGAATTTCAAAATGAAACTTTAAAAAACACAGCAATATGATTCTTAGAGATTTTCATTTAAAAGACAAATGAAGTTTAATCTGAGAACAATCAAAACAGTATATGAACTTAGATTAAAATTCATAACATAGAAGTTGAATTGCAATCCCTTATTTTCTCTTTGGGTTATTCAAGAATATATTAAAAGTACACCCCATGGTTACTTAGTCAATTACTTGGTACAGAGTGATTATAGGATAAATATATACATTGTCGAGTCGTTGTATCCGGGAGCATCTTTGCACGAATACGTCAAAGCGAAAATAAAATAAATCGATAGCAATATTTGCCGACGGTCAACTACGGTATAGCCTACAAAATGACGTTCATCTGACTGACGTAAGAATTAAGCCACTCAAAATAGAGTGATGTACCTTAAAGGGGCAGTAGCACGTTTTTTTAAATTTTATATTTTGATGTTAATGTTAATGCTAAATGTATTATTTTGACATTGTCAAAAATCTCATTACACACGCCAATTATCCATAGTCAGAGGACAAAGTATGAAGATTCACATAAAATCCATTGGCGGCCATTTTTTGTGAACACCTTTAATTCATTTTGTGTAAGAAAAGGGAATGCCATGGCTAAACTTTAATTTATATATTTGAATAATTACTGCTCCATTTAGTTTAAATACATTGTCTTTCAATTGGAACCATTAATTTTCATTTTCCTGACATCACCTTATATTCCCCCCAAAAGCGTGCTACTGCCCCTTTAAAGAATTTTCTCTTGGCGTCATTCAATTGTTACACCTGATTAAATTTCGTAAATACTGACCTTATGCTGATATGTTTTAGTAAAACGTATAAGAAGATGACATGTAGGCATACCACTTCTGTAGTATTTGTGATATCTACATGTATATACTCTTGCAGCCAAACATGATGCTGCATTTCAAAGTGTTATTACTTAAGTTGAATATTCAGAACAGGTCAAGCTATAAGGTCATGTAGGACGTTCAAGCCTAGAATCTGAGAATACTGACAATTAGCATTTAAACATTCGAAAATCAATGGTTTGACGTCAGAGCTGACAGAAGTCTGAGAAGGGGAAATGAGACCCTGATAAGTTCAAGTTTTTAATTCAGAGTCAAAATTTTCAAATAAAATACAATGTCGGGCTTTTTTTATTATCTCATCTAAATAAACCTTCAAATGAACATTTCAAATGATATAAATTTTACTAACATTTACACTAACCTTATGATGGTTATCCTTCCTATACAGATGAAGATCGGTATAATGGTACCACCAGCTATAATATAGACAGTTAACAAACAATCATTGAGGATGAGGTTAACAATCGTGAATATTTCTGCACTGTGTTTCCATGAATAAGTCAGAAACAAGTTATTACAGGACAAATTTACCAAGAATCTTCCAGGGTTTAAACTCGTAAACTTTGACCAAAAGCTGATATGATTGTTGTATTTTGCTACCTAACAGAGTCATTTTCAGTCATTATTTCATCATTTCCTCATTACATCTAGATGCGTCATACCCTACCTGCGAATATTTTCTTTAAATGTTCCTCGATATTGAGCAATTTCTATTCAATTTCTCTACTCACATTAGTTTCACCTGAATTGCTTACTTGAGCTGTCAAGTTGAAATTTGACATTAAGATTTCATTATCTCATCTTGAATATTTTTCATTTCAGTACTGCTATTATCGATTTTACATTCGTCTTGTGATTGTCTCCTTTTATAAGATGGAGTACTGATCAATTGTCTTAATTCAATTTATAGCATGATGATTACTTCTCTAATAAGTATTACTGAGACTGACTGAGTCTTGTACACGTATAAATGTATAAATGTATCCTTGGAGACAAGAGGCACAATCAAATATACCATAAGGTATGAATGAAAACAAAATGGAACACAGTATCAACCTAATGTTATTTGTGCTGATTCTAGAGATACCTTTGATAACATTAGGTTGGTACACTTAGAGATGTATGAATATATCCCAGGAGACAAGAGGCACAATCAAATATACCATACGGTATGGATGAAAACAAAATGGAACACAGTATCAACCTAATGTTATTTGTGCTGATTCTAGAGATACCTTTGATAACATTAGGTTGGTACATGTAGAAATGTATGAATATATCCCAGGAGACAAGAGGCACAATCAAATATACCATACGGTATGAATGAAAACAAAGTGGAACACAGTATCAACCTAATGTTATTTGTGCTGATTCTAGAGATACCTTTGATAACATTAGGTTGGTACACGTAGAAATGTATGAATATATCCCAGGAGACAAGAGGCACAATCAAATATACCATACGGTATGAATGAAACAAAGGGAACACAGTATCAACCTAATGTTATTTGTGCTGATTCTAGAGATACCTTTGATAACATTAGGTTGGTACACTTAGAAATGTATGAATATATCCCAGGAGACAAGAGGCACAATCAAATATACCATACGGTATGAGTGAAAACAAATGGAACACAGTATCAACCTAATGTTATCTGTGCTGATTCTAGAGATACCTTTGATAACATTAGGTTGGTACACGTAGAAATGTATGAATATATCCCAGGAGACAAGAGGCACAATCAAATATACCATACGGTATGAGTGAAAACAAATGGAACACAGTATCAACCTAATGTTATTTGTGCTGATTCTAGAGATACCTTTGATAACATTAGGTTGGTACACTTAGAAATGTATGAATATATCCCAGGAGACAAGAGGCACAATCAAATATACCATACGGTATGAATGAAAACAAATGGAACACAGTATCAACCTAATTTTATTTTTGCTGATTCTAGAGATACCTTTGATAACATTAGGTTGGTACACTTAGAAATGTATGAATATATCCAAGGAGACAAGAGGCACAATCAAATATACCATACGGTATGAATGAAAACAAAATGGAACACAGTATCAACCTAATGAGTGCTGATTCTAGAGATACCTTTGATAACATTAGGTTGGTACACTTAGAAATGTATGAATATATCCCAGGAGACAAGAGGCACAATCAAATATACCATACGGTATGAATGAAAACAAAGTGGAACACAGTATCAACCTAATGTTATTTGTGCTGATTCTAGAGATACCTTTGATAACATTAGGTTGGTACACGTAGAAATGTATGAATATATCCCAGGAGACAAGAGGCACAATCAAATATACCATACGGTATGAGTGAAAACAAAATGGAACACAGTATCAACCTAATGAGTGCTAATTCTAGAGATACCTTTGATAACATTAGGTTGGTACACTTAGAAATGTATGAATATATCCCAGGAGACAAGAGGCACAATCAAATATACCATACGGTATGAGTGAAAACAAAATGGAACACAGTATCAACCTAATGTTATTTGTGCTGATTCTAGAGATACCTTTGATAACATTAGGTTGGTACACTTAGAAATGTATGAATATATCCCAGGAGACAAGAGGCACAATCAAATATACCATACGGTATGAATGAAAACAAAATGGAACACAGTATCAACCTAATGTTATTTGTGCTGATTCTAGAGATACCTTTGATAACATTAGGTTGGTACACGTAGAAATGTATGAATATATCCCAGGAGACAAGAGGCACAATCAAATATACCATACGGTATGAATGAAAACAAATGGAACACAGTATCAACCTAATGTTATTTGTGCTGATTCTAGAGATACCTTTGATAACATTAGGTTGGTACACTTAGAAATGTATGAATATATCCCAGGAGACAAGAGGCACAATCAAATATACCATACGGTATGAATGAAAACAAATGGAACACAGTATCAACCTAATTTTATTTTTGCTGATTCTAGAGATACCTTTGATAACATTAGGTTGGTACACGTAGAAATGTATGAATATATCCCAGGAGACAAGAGGCACAATCAAATATACCATACGGTATGAGTGAAAACAAAATGGAACACAGTATCAACCTAATGTTATTTGTGCTGATTCTAGAGATACCTTTGATAACATTAGGTTGGTACACTTAGAAATGTATGAATATATCCCAGGAGACAAGAGGCACAATCAAATATACCATACGGTATGAGTGAAAACAAAATGGAACACAGTATCAACCTAATGTTATTTGTGCTGATTCTAGAGATACCTTTGATAACATTAGGTTGGTACACTTAGAAATGTATGAATATATCCCAGGAGACAAGAGGCACAATCAAATATACCATACGGTATGAGTGAAAACAAAATGGAACACAGTATCAACATAATGTTATTTGTGCTGATTCTAGAGATACCTTTGATAACATTAGGTTGGTACACGTAGAAATGTATGAATATATCCCAGGAGACAAGAGGCACAATCAAATATACCATACGGTATGAGTGAAACAAAGGGAACACAGTATCAACCTAATGTTATTTGTGCTGATTCTAGAGATACCTTTGATAACATTAGGTTGGTACACTTAGAAATGTATGAATATATCCCAGGAGACAAGAGGCACAATCAAATATACCATACGGTATGAATGAAAACAAAATGGAACACAGTATCAACCTAATGTTATTTGTGCTGATTCTAGAGATACCTTTGATAACATTAGGTTGGTACACTTAGAAATGTATGAATATATCCCAGGAGACAAGAGGCACAATCAAATATACCATACGGTATGAATGAAAACAAAATGGAACACAGTATCAACCTAATGAGTGCTGATTCTAGAGATACCTTTGATAACATTAGGTTGGTACACTTAGAAATGTATGAATATATCCCAGGAGACAAGAGGCACAATCAAATATACCATACGGTATGAATGAAAACAAAATGGAACACAGTATCAACCTAATGTTATTTGTGCTGATTCTAGAGATACCTTTGATAACATTAGGTTGGTACACTTAGAAATGTATGAATATATCCCAGGAGACAAGAGGCACAATCAAATATACCATACGGTATGAATGAAAACAAAGTGGAACACAGTATCAACCTAATGAGTGCTGATTCTAGAGATACCTTTGATAACATTAGGTTGGTACACTTAGAAATGTATGAATATATCCCAGGAGACAAGAGGCACAATCAAATATACCATACGGTATGGATGAAACAAAGGGAACACAGTATCAACCTAATGTTATTTGTGCTGATTCTAGAGATACCTTTGATAACATTAGGTTGGTACACTTAGAAATGTATGAATATATCCCAGGAGACAAGAGGCACAATCAAATATACCATACGGTATGAGTGAAAACAAAATGGAACACAGTATCAACCTAATGAGTGCTGATTCTAGAGATACCTTTGATAACATTAGGTTGGTACACTTAGAAATGTATGAATATATCCCAGGAGACAAGAGGCACAATCAAATATACCATACGGTATGAATGAAAACAAAATGGAACACAGTATCAACCTAATGTTATTTGTGCTGATTCTAGAGATACCTTTGATAACATTAGGTTGGTACACGTAGAAATGTATGAATATATCCCAGGAGACAAGAGGCACAATCAAATATACCATACGGTATGAATGAAAACAAATGGAACACAGTATCAACCTAATGTTATTTGTGCTGATTCTAGAGATACCTTTGATAACATTAGGTTGGTACACTTAGAAATGTATGAATATATCCCAGGAGACAAGAGGCACAATCAAATATACCATACGGTATGAGTGAAAACAAAATGGAACACAGTATCAACCTAATGTTATTTGTGCTGATTCTAGAGATACCTTTGATAACATTAGGTTGGTACACTTAGAAATGTATGAATATATCCCAGGAGACAAGAGGCACAATCAAATATACCATACGGTATGAGTGAAAACAAAATGGAACACAGTATCAACCTAATGTTATTTGTGCTGATTCTAGAGATACCTTTGATAACATTAGGTTTGTACACTTAGAAATGTATGAATATATCCCAGGAGACAAGAGGCACAATCAAATATACCATACGGTATGAGTGAAAACAAAATGGAACACAGTATCAACATAATGTTATTTGTGCTGATTCTAGAGATACCTTTGATAACATTAGGTTGGTACACTTAGAGATGTATGAATATATCCCAGGAGACAAGAGGCACAATCAAATATACCATGCGGTATGAGTGAAACAAAGGGAACACAGTATCAACCTAATGTTATTTGTGCTGATTCTAGAGATACCTTTGATAACATTAGGTTGGTACACTTAGAAATGTATGAATATATCCCAGGAGACAAGAGGCACAATCAAATATACCATACGGTATGAATGAAAACAAAATGGAACACAGTATCAACCTAATGAGTGCTGATTCTAGAGATACCTTTGATAACATTAGGTTGGTACACTTAGAAATGTATGAATATATCCCAGGAGGCAAGAGGCACAATCAAATATACCATACGGTATGAATGAAACAAAGGGAACACAGTATCAACCTAATGTTATTTGTGCTGATTCTAGAGATACCTTTGATAACATTAGGTTGGTACACGTAGAAATGTATGAATATATCCCAGGAGACAAGAGGCACAATCAAATATACCATACGGTATGAATGAAAACAAAATGGAACACAGTATCAACCTAATGTTATTTGTGCTGATTCTAGAGATACCTTTGATAACATTAGGTTGGTACACGTAGAAATGTATGAATATATCCCAGGAGACAAGAGGCACAATCAAATATACCATACGGTATGAGTGAAAACAAAATGGAACACAGTATCAACCTAATGAGTGCTGATTCTAGAGATACCTTTGATAACATTAGGTTGTTACACTTAGAAATGTATGAATATATCCCAGGAGACAAGAGGCACAATCAAATATACCATACGGTATGAGTGAAAACAAAATGGAACACAGTATCAACCTAATGAGTGCTAATTCTAGAGATACCTTTGATAACATTAGGTTGGTACACGTAGAAATGTATGAATATATCCCAGGAGACAAGAGGCACAATCAAATATACCATACGGTATGAATGAAAACAAAGTGGAACACAGTATCAACCTAATGTTATTTGTGCTGATTCTAGAGATACCTTTGATAACATTAGGTTGGTACACGTAGAAATGTATGAATATATCCCAGGAGACAAGAGGCACAATCAAATATACCATACGGTATGAGTGAAAACAAAATGAAACACAGTATCAACCTAATGAGTGCTGATTCTAGAGATACCTTTGATAACATTAGGTTGGTACACTTAGAAATGTATGAATATATCCCAGGAGACAAGAGGCACAATCAAATATACCATACGGTATGAATGAAACAAAGGGAACACAGTATCAACCTAATTTTATTTGTGCTGATTCTAGAGATACCTTTGATAACATTAGGTTGGTACACTTAGAAATGTATGAATATATCCCAGGAGACAAGAGGCACAATCAAATATACCATACGGTATGAATGAAAACAAAATGGAACACAGTATCAACCTAATGTTATTTGTGCTGATTCTAGAGATACCTTTGATAACATTAGGTTGGTACACTTAGAAATGTATGAATATATCCCAGGAGACAAGAGGCACAATCAAATATACCATACGGTATGAGTGAAAACAAAATGAAACACAGTATCAACCTAATGTTATTTGTGCTGATTCTAGAGATACCTTTGATAACATTAGGTTGGTACACTTAGAAATGTATGAATATATCCCAGGAGACAAGAGGCACAATCAAATATACCATACGGTATGAGTGAAACAAAGGGAACACAGTATCAACCTAATGTTATTTTTGCTGATTCTAGAGATACCTTTGATAACATTAGGTTGGTACATGTAGAAATGTATGAATATATCCCAGGAGACAAGAGGCACAATCAAATATACCATACGGTATGAATGAAAACAAAATGGAACACAGTATCAACCTAATGTTATTTGTGCTGATTCTAGAGATACCTTTGATAACATTAGGTTGGTACACGTAGAAATGTATGAATATATCCCAGGAGACAAGAGGCACAATCAAATATACCATACGGTATGAATGAAAACAAAATGGAACACAGTATCAACCTAATGTTATTTGTGCTGATTCTAGAGATACCTTTGATAACATTAGGTTGGTTCACTTAGAAATGTATGAATATATCCCAGGAGACAAGAGGCACCCCAGGAAACACACAACGTTACCACAACGTTGTCTATTTGTTGTGTGTTGGTTTGTTGACAACTTACGAAACCACAACGTTGTGGCAACGTTAGCCTGCGACATTTATCTTAAATAGTCACGTATTCAAAAGTTAACTAATTAGAAATTACATTTTGATACAATAAATATTACATAAATAAGAATTAGGATTTTGTAATTGATAACTTTGAATGATTTTCGATCTTTTAGTTCTAAGTTGTACGAAACTACTGTGAGTGTGGAGCTCTACATATTCTCTCTGACGCCATTGTTCTAGTGCAGCAACGATTCGAAGCTTTTGTTTCAAGGAGTATTGTATGCTGTAACACGATTGCAACGGTAAGATAATGTTCATATATGTCCCTAGTTGGTGAAACACATTAGATTTAGTGTTATGCACATAAAATTAAGCTAATTAATCTCTAGTTATGATATTTTCCCATTGTTCTTTGTTCTGCCATGTGCTTTTGTTTTTGTCATTACACACCTCAGCAGTTAGCTCCCCTTGTTAGATTGTTGTCAAATGTTAACCTGTGTAAGCATATACAACATATTGCAATAAGCATCTGCTGCATATATACTTTAAAAAGTGTATTTCTTTGTGAAAATTATATAGAATATGGATACACTTTTCTTTGTAAAATACACTGTTTCTATTCATTCAGCTAAAGAATAATAATAATAAACTTTATTACCTCGAAGGAATTAATTTTGTTTCATTACAGAGCTCTGTACAATCATTAAAAGGTTAAGTTGAATAGAGAATTGATAGTTTTTACTGTCAAATAACTGATATACAGTAGTAATTTAGATGACTATAGATCTACATGTCAATTAAGTTAGAATTATCAGTTCAGTTAAAAAAAATTAAATATCTACTTGGAACAATTTTTTCAGGTTTGCATTATGGATGAGACTAAGAAGAGGTCATACAACAGACATGCAGTGGCTTTATGCCAGGCGACAGTTAAGAAAACAAGCTAAAGTTTTGCCTCATGAAGAAGAAGATTCATCTCATTCATACTGCAGTGACACTGACATCAATCAAAGTAAGTGTGGTGTATAAACTTTAAATTTTTATTTTGTACTTGTATTACTAGTTTTGTGAAAGTATGCAAAACCATTAAAATACATGACATTGATGAAACATGTTACTTGATTTAAATTTATGTTGGCCAAGCTTTTTTAAAGAATTTTGTTTAATTTCTGCAGAGACCATATAATTATATGGTCTCTGATTTCTGATATTGAATAACAGTGGTCATGTACATTACACAGTATAATTATTGTGATACCTGTAATTAATGACATCAATGACATCAGGGAAGAGAATCTAAATCATTAATGAAATGGAACTTTGAACTGAAATGAAATTTTTCATAAGCAACAATCAATTCATATACATATATGGTATCATTTATGCTTCAGTTTGACATGTTCATGTCCAGTTTTTGTGTTTGCTATTCTATATATATGTATGTACTGGTGAGGTATTAACATAAGCATAATTTTGCTTGTTTACCGAACCAAATTCTCAATGAATAAAAATATGATTAATCTAAGTATTGAAAAAGAAGGGAAAGAATCTTGGTCAACTGTAATCTTTTTATTTTAAGGATGGTTAAAAACTCTGTCAAGTATCAATCCATTAAATCCTGATGGCAAATTTTAATGATTAATATTTTGTATCTTCAGATCAAACAACCCTGTCATATGAAGCCCAAACTGTCCCAAGCAAAGATGACACAGATTTCAGCGACATAGAATCAACACACCTTGAGTTTGATGTTACTACCAACCCCAATGATGATGCTGTCGATCGATTGCAAAGAATATGGGATATGATTGACAACCATGTTGTGGTTTCATCAGATTCGGAGGATAACACAAATTCTGAAGACTCCTTATCTGAAAATCTTGCCTCATGGGCTACTCAGTGTGGTGTTAAAATGAATGCCATTGATGAACTGTTGAAGGTATTGAAAAAACCTGGACATGATGGACTGCCTGTCACAGCCCAAACACTACTGGGTACTTCAAGGGAAGTAGAAGTGGGCATGAAATCTCAAATGCAGTATATGTATCTCGGATTCAAAAGTGAGCTAGTGAAGTGTGCGACTAGGTATTTGAAGGGACTGGACTGGAAAATTATTGTATTTGAATTCAGTGATTTTAGAGAATGTTTTTTTGTATATGAATAAAATTGTGTGACTCGTCATTTTGTCTTTGTTTTTTTCAAAGAGATAATTTTGCTTTGAAGAAGGTTTACTGACACACTTTGAAAATTTAACAGCAAATTGGTTTCCTTTTCGATCCACATATTAACTATAATTTGTATGTACAGTATATGAAGTGTATGTTTTGAACCAGTTTTTTTGTCTAATAATGGAAGTAATAGCTTTGTTTGTTGTTTCGTTTTTAAAGTGTGTCATTAATTCATTACGAAAGTGACAATGAATATACAGCAACTTCAAATAAGCTTTGACAATCCTAGAACTTGAGCGGTCATGGAGATGTATCAAGAGTTCACATATTGTTTTCCTTATGGTTGGACAAACATCATACATATAATACATAATAACGCAACACATATAAATGTTGCATCCTGGTTGAATGCAGGTCTTTTAACAACATTGTGTGTAGGTCTTTTCACAACGTTGTGCATAGGTTATTTCACAACGTTGTGTGAAGGTTGTGTGTAGGTTTTTCACAACGTTATTTTACAACGTTGTCACAACGTATACACAACCATTCACTTTTACGTTGTCACAACGTTATTTTACAACGTTGCCACAACCAAATTACAACGTTGTCACAACGTTGCCACAACGTTGTTTTGTTTGCTGGGACAATCAAATATACCATACGGTATGAATGAAAACAAAATGGAACACAGTATCAACCTAATGAGTGCTGATTCTAGAGATACCTTTGATAACATTAGGTTGGTACACGTAGAAATGTATGAATATATCCCAGGAGGCAAGAGGCACTATCAAATATACCATACGGTATGAATGAAAACAAAATGGAACACAGTATCAACCTAATGTTATTTGTGCTGATTCCAGAGACACCTTTGATAACATTAGGTTGGTACATGTAGAAATGTATGAATATATCCCAGGAGACAAGAGGCACAATCAAATATACCATACGGTATGAGTGAAAACAAATGGAACACAGTATCAACCTAATGTTATTTGTGCTGATTCTAGAGATACCTTTGATAACATTAGGTTGGTACACTTAGAGATGTATGAATATATCCCAGGAGACAAGAGGCACAATCAAATATACCATACGGTATGAGTGAAAACAAAATGGAACACAGTATCAACCTAATGAGTGCTGATTCTAGAGATACCTTTGATAACATTAGGTTGGTACACTTAGAAATGTATGAATATATCCCAGGAGACAAGAGGCACAATCAAATATACCATACGGTATGAGTGAAAACAAAATGGAACACAGTATCAACCTAATGAGTGCTGATTCTAGAGATACCTTTGATAACATTAGGTTGGTACACTTAGAAATGTATGAATATATCCCAGGAGACAAGAGGCACAATCAAATATACCATACGGTATGAATGAAAACAAAATGGAACACAGTATCAACCTAATGAGTGCTGATTCTAGAGATACCTTTGATAACATTAGGTTGGTACACTTAGAAATGTATGAATATATCCCAGGAGACAAGAGGCACAATCAAATATACCATACGGTATAAGTGAAAACAAAATGGAACACAGTATCAACCTAATGTTATTTGTGCTGATTCTAGAGATACCTTTGATAACATTAGGTTGGTACACTTAGAAATGTATGAATATATCCCAGGAGACAAGAGGCACAATCAAATATACCATACGGTATGAGTGAAAACAAAATGGAACACAGTATCAACCTAATGAGTGCTGATTCTAGAGATACCTTTGATAACATTAGGTTGGTACACTTAGAAATGTATGAATATATCCCAGGAGACAAGAGGCACAATCAAATATACCATACGGTATGAGTGAAAACAAAATGGAACACAGTATCAACCTAATGTTATTTGTGCTGATTCTAGAGATACCTTTGATAACATTAGGTTGGTACACTTAGAGATGTATGAATATATCCCAGGAGACAAAAGGCACAATCAAATATACCATACGGTATGAGTGAAAACAAAATGGAACACAGTATCAACCTAATGAGTGCTAATTCTAGAGATACCTTTGATAACATTAGGTTGGTACATGTAGAAATGTATGAATATATCCCAGGAGACAAGAGGCACAATCAAATATACCATACGGTATGAATGAAAACAAAATGGAACACAGTATCAACCTAATGTTATTTGTGCTGATTCTAGAGATACCTTTGATAACATTAGGTTGGTACATGTAGAAATGTATGAATATATCCCAGGAGACAAGAGGCACAATCAAATATACCATACGGTATGAGTGAAAACAAAATGAAACACAGTATCAACCTAATGAGTGCTAATTCTAGAGATACCTTTGATAACATTAGGTTGGTACACTTAGAAATGTATGAATATATCCCAGGAGACAAGAGGCACAATCAAATATACCATACGGTATGAATGAAAACAAAATGGAACACAGTATCAACCTAATGTTATTTGTGCTGATTCTAGAGATACCTTTGATAACATTAGGTTGGTACACTTAGAAATGTATGAATATATCCCAGGAGACAAGAGGCACAATCAAATATACAATACGGTATGGATGAAAACAAAATGGAACACAGTATCAACCTAATGTTATTTGTGCTGATTCTAGAGATACCTTTGATAACATTAGGTTGGTACACTTCGAGATGTATTAATATATCCTTGGAGACAAGAGGCACAATCAAATATACCATACAGTATGAGTAAAAACAAAATGGAACACAGTATCAACCTAATGTTATTTGTGCTGATTCTAGAGATACCTTTGATAACATTAGGTTGGTACACTTAGAAATGTATGAATATATCCCAGGAGACAAGAGGCACAATCAAATATACCATACGGTATGAGTGAAAACAAAATGGAACACAGTATCAACATAATGTTATTTGTGCTGATTCTAGAGATACCTTTGATAACATTAGGTTTGTACACGTAGAAATGTATGAATATATCCCAGGAGACAAGAGGCACAATCAAATATACCATACGGTATGAATGAAAACAAAATGGAACACAGTATCAACCTAATGAGTGCTGATTCTAGAGATACCTTTGATAACATTAGGTTGGTACACGTAGAAATGTATGAATATATCCCAGGAGACAAGAGGCACAATCAAATATACCATACGGTATGAATGAAAACAAAATGGAACACAGTATCAACCTAATGTTATTTGTGCTGATTCTAGAGATACCTTTGATAACATTAGGTTGGTACACTTAGAAATGTATGAATATATCCCAGGAGACAAGAGGCACAATCAAATATACCATACGGTATGAGTGAAAACAAAATGGAACACAGTATCAACCTAATGAGTGCTGATTCTAGAGATACCTTTGATAACATTAGGTTGGTACACTTAGAAATGTATGAATATATCCCAGGAGACAAGAGGCACAATCAAATATACCATACGGTATGAGTGAAAACAAAATGGAACACAGTATCAACCTAATGAGTGCTGATTCTAGAGAAACCTTTGATAACATTAGGTTGGTACACTTAGAAATGTATGAATATATCCCAGGAGACAAGAGGCACAATCAAATATACCATACGGTATGAATGAAAACAAAATGGAACACAGTATCAACCTAATGAGTGCTGATTCTAGAGATACCTTTGATAACATTAGGTTGGTACACTTAGAAATGTATGAATATATCCCAGGAGACAAGAGGCACAATCAAATATACCATACGGTATGAATGAAACAAAGGGAACACAGTATCAACCTAATGTTATTTGTGCTGATTCTAGAGATACCTTTGATAACATTAGGTTGGTACACTTAGAAATGTATGAATATATCCCAGGAGACAAGAGGCACAATCAAATATACCATACGGTATGAGTGAAAACAAAATGGAACACAGTATCAACCTAATGAGTGCTGATTCTAGAGATACCTTTGATAACATTAGGTTGGTACACTTAGAAATGTATGAATATATCCCAGGAGACAAGAGGCACAATCAAATATACCATAAGGTATGAGTGAAAACAAAATGGAACACAGTATCAACCTAATGTTATTTGTGCTGATTCTAGAGATACCTTTGATAACATTAGGTTGGTACACTTAGAAATGTATGAATATATCCCAGGAGACAAGAGGCACAATCAAATATACCATACGGTATGAATGAAAACAAATGGAACACAGTATCAACCTAATGTTATTTGTGCTGATTCTAGAGATACCTTTGATAACATTAGGTTGGTACACTTAGAAATGTATGAATATATCCCAGGAGACAAGAGGCACAATCAAATATACCATACGGTATGAATGAAAACAAATGGAACACAGTATCAACCTAATGTTATTTGTGCTGATTCTAGAGATACCTTTGAAAACATTAGGTTGGTTCACTTAGAAATGTATGAATATATCCCAGGAGACAAGAGGCACAATCAAATATACCATACGGTATGAATGAAACAAAGGGAACAAAGTATCAACCTAATGTTATTTGTGCTGATTCTAGAGATACCTTTGATAACATTAGGTTGGTACACGTAGAAATGTATGAATATATCCCAGGAGACAAGAGGCACAATCAAATATACCATACGGTATGAATGAAAACAAATGGAACACAGTATCAACCTAATGTTATTTGTGCTGATTCTAGAGAATCCTTTGATAACATTAGGTTGGTACACTTAGAAATGTATGAATATATCCCAGGAGGCAAGAGGCACAATCAAATATACCATACAATATGAATGAAAACAAATGGAACACAGTATCAACATAATGTTATTTGTGCTGATTCTAGAGATACCTTTGATAACATTAGGTTGGTACACGTAGAAATGTATGAATATATCCCAGGAGACAAGAGGCACAATCAAATATACCATACGGTATGAGTGAAAACAAAATGGAACACAGTATCAACCTAATGAGTGCTAATTCTAGAGATACCTTTGATAACATTAGGTTGGTACACTTAGAAATGTATGAATATATCCCAGGAGGCAAGAGGCACAATCAAATATACCATACGGGATGAATGAAAACAAATGGAACACAGTATCAACATAATGTTATTTGTGCTGATTCTAGAGATACCTTTGATAACATTAGGTTGGTACACTTAGAAATGTATGAATATATCCCAGGAGACAAGAGGCACAATCAAATATACCATACGGTATGAATGAAAACAAAATGGAACACAGTATCAACCTAATGAGTGCTGATTCTAGAGATACCTTTGATAACATTAGGTTGGTACACTTAGAAATGTATGAATATATCCCAGGAGGCAAGAGGCACAATCAAATATACCATACGGTATGAATGAAAACAAATGGAACACAGTATCAACATAATGTTATTTGTGCTGATTCTAGAGATACCTTTGATAACATTAGGTTTGTACACGTAGAAATGTATGAATATATCCCAGGAGACAAGAGGCACAATCAAATATACCATACGGTATGAATGAAACAAAGGGAACACAGTATCAACCTAATGTTATTTTTGCTGATTCTAGAGATACCTTTGATAACATTAGGTTGGTACACTTAGATGTATGAATATATCCCAGGAGACAAGAGGCACAATCAAATATACCATACGGTATGAATGAAAACAAAATGGAACACAGTATCAACCTAATGTTATTTGTGCTAATTCTAGAGATACCTTTGATAACATTAGGTTGGTACACTTAGAAATGTATGAATATATCCCAGGAGACAAGAGGCACAATCAAATATACCATACGATATGAATGAAAACAAATGGAACACAGTATCAACCTAATGTTATTTGTGCTGATTCTAGAGATACCTTTGATAACATTAGGTTGGTACACTTAGAAATGTATGAATATATCCCAGGAGACAAGAGGCACAATCAAATATATCATACGGTATGAATGAAACAAAGGGAACACAGTATCAACCTAATGTTATTTTTGCTGATTCTAGAGATACCTTTGATAACATTAGGTTGGTACACTTAGAGATGTATGAATATATCCCAGGAGACAAGAGGCACAATCAAATATACCATACGGTATGAGTGAAAACAAAATGGAACATAGTATCAACCTAATTTTATTTGTGCTGATTCTAGAGATACCTTTGATAACATTAGGTTGGTACACTTAGAAATGTATGAATATATCCCAGGAGACAAGAGGCACAATCAAATATACCATACGGTATAAATGAAAACAAAATGGAACACAGTATCAACCTAATGTTATTTGTGCTGATTCTAGAGATACCTTTGATAACATTAGGTTGGTACATGCAGAAATGTATGAATATATCCCAGGAGACAAGAGGCACAATCAAATATACCATACGGTATGAGTGAAAACAAAATGGAACACAGTATCAACCTAATGAGTGCTGATTCTAGAGATACCTTTGATAACATTAGGTTGGTACACTTAGAAATGTATGAATATATCCCAGGAGACAAGAGGCACAATCAAATATACCATACGGTATGGATGAAAACAAAATGGAACACAGTATCAACCTAATGTTATTTGTGCTGATTCTAGAGATACCTTTGATAACATTAGGTTGGTACACGTAGAAATGTATGAATATATCCCAGGAGACAAGAGGCACAATCAAATATACCATACGGTATGAATGAAAACAAATGGAACACAGTATCAACCTAATGTTATTTTTGCTGATTCTAGAGATACCTTTGATAACATTAGGTTGGTACACGTAGAAATGTATGAATATATCCCAGGAGACAAGAGGCACAATCAAATATACCATACGGTATGAGTGAAAACAAAATGGAACACAGTATCAACATAATGCTATTTCTGCTGATTCTAGAGATACCTTTGATAACATTAGGTTGGTACACGTAGAAATGTAGGAATATATCCCTGGAGACAAGAGGCACAATCAAATATACCATACGGTATGAATGAAAACAAAATGGAACACAGTGTCAACCTGACGTTATTTGTGCTGATTCTAGAGATACCTTTGATAACATTAGGTTGGTACACGTAGAAATGTATGAATATATCCCAGGAGACAAGAGGCACAATCAAATATACCATACGGTATGAATGAAAACAAAATGGAACACAGTATCAACCTAATGTTATTTTTGCTGATTCTAGAGATACCTTTGATAACATTAGGTTTGTACACGTAGAAATGTATGAATATATCCCAGGAGACAAGAGGCACAATCAAATATACCATACGGTATGAGTGAAAACAAAATGGAACACAGTATCAACCTAATGAGTGCTGATTCTAGAGATACCTTTGATAACATTAGGTTGGTACACTTAGAAATGTATGAATATATCCCAGGAGACAAGAGGCACAATCAAATATACCATACGGTATGAATGAAAACAAAATGGAACACAGTATCAACCTAATGTTATTTGTGCTGATTCTAGAGATACCTTTGATAACATAAGGTTTGTACACGTAGAAATGTATGAATATATCCCAGGAGACAAGAGGCACAATCAAATATACCATACGGTATGAGTGAAAACAAAATGGAACACAGTATCAACCTCATGTTATTTCTGCCGATTCTAGAGATACCTTTGATAACATTAGGTTGGTACACTTAGAAATGTATGAATATATCCCAGGAGACAAGAGGCACAATCAAATATACCATACGGTATGAGTGAAAACAAATGGAACACAGTATCAACCTAATGTTATTTGTGCTGATTCCAGAGATACATTTGATAACATTAGGTTGGTACACTTAGATGTATGAATATATCCCAGGAGACAAGAGGCACAATCAAATATACCATACGGTATGAATGAAAACAAAATGGAACACAGTATCAACCTAATGTTATTTGTGCTGATTCTAGAGATACCTTTGATAACATTAGGTTGGTACACGTAGAAATGTATGAATATATCCCAGGAGACAAGAGGCACAATCAAATATATCATATGGTATGAGTGAAAACAAAATGGAACACAGTATCAACCTAATGAGTGCTGATTCTAGAGATACCTTTGATAACATTAGGTTGGTACACTTAGAAATGTATGAATATATCCCTGGAGACAAGAGGCACAATCAAATATACCATACGGTATGAATGAAAACAAAATGGAACACAGTGTCAACCTAATGTTATTTCTGCTGATTCTAGAGATACCTTTGATAACATTAGGTTGGTACACTTAGAAATGTATGAATATATCCCTGGAGACAAGAGGCACAATCAAATATACCATACGGTATGAGTGAAAACAAAATGGAACACAGTATCAACCTAATGAGTGCTGATTCTAGAGATACCTTTGATAACATTAGGTTGGTACACTTAGAAATGTATGAATATATCCCTGGAGACAAGAGGCACAATCAAATATACCATACGGTATGAATGAAAACAAAATGGAACACAGTGTCAACCTAATGTTGTTTCTGCTGATTCTAGAGATACCTTTGATAACATTAGGTTGGTACACTTAGAAATGTATGAATATATCCCTGGAGACAAGAGGCACAATCAAATATAGCATATGGTATGAATGAAAACAAAACGGAACACAGTATCAACCTGACGTTATTTGTGCTGATTCTAGAGATACCTTTGATAACATTAGGTTGGTACACTTAGATGTATGAATGTATCCCTGGAGACAAGAGGCACAGTCAAATATACCATACGGTATGAATGAATACAAAATGAAACACAGTATCAACCTCATGTTATCTGTGCTGATTCTAGAGATACATTTGATAACATTAGGTTGGTACACGTAGAAATGTATGAATATATCCCTGGTGACAAGAGGCACAATAAAATATACCATACAGTATGAATAAAAAAAAATGGAACACAGTATCAACCTAATTTTATTTGTGCTGATTCTAGAGATACATTTAATAACATTAGGTTGGTACACTTAGAAATGTATGAAAATAACCCTGGTGACAAGAGGCACAATCAAATATACCATACGGTTTGAATGAAAACAAAATGGAACACAGTATCAACCTCATGTTATTTGTGCTGATTCTAGAGATACCTTTGATAACATTAGGTTGGTACACTTAGAGATGTATGAATATATCCCAGGAGACAAGAGGCACAATCAAATATACCATACGGTTTGAATGAAAACAAAATGGAACACAGTATCAACCTCATGTTATTTGTGCTGATTCTAGAGATACCTTTGATAACATTAGGTTGGTACACGTAGAAATGTAGGAATATATCCCTGGAGACAAGAGGCACAATCAAATATACCATACAGTATGAATAAAAACAAAATGGAACACAGTATCAACCTAATGTTATTTGTGCTGATTCTAGAGATACCTTTGATAACATTAGGTTGGTACACTTAGATGTATGAATATATCCCTGGAGACAAGAGGCACAATCAAATATACCATACAGTATGAATGATTACAACATGCAACAGAGTATCAACATAATGTTATTTGTGCTGATTCTAGAGATACCTTTGATAACATTTAGTTTTTACATGCAAGCAGCAACGTAGTAGCACATTTGTGTAGTGGTAAGCATGCTGGCCTCTCATGCCAGAGACCCGGGTTCAAATCCCGGTGGAGACACCAACAATTTGTGACTTGGGTCTCATCATGTGTTGTGTCCCTTGGCAAGGCACTTCATCCACATTGCACTCAGTCCACCCAGCTGTTAAAATGGGTACCTGGCAATAGGATGTACTGACTTACATTGTCGTGATTAGCGCTTAGTAGCAGATGTGAAAGTACACTCCTTTGGGGTATTAATGTAGCGCTTTGAGCATGTCTTAGGACGTGGAAAAGGCGCAGTATAAGTATGCACATTATTATTAGGTGCCAAAACGTTTTGAAAGAGCCCCATGTAAGAGGACTGTTGTTATAGTGGCAAGTACCACATTGTATAAAGGTGTTACTATCCTACTTAGATTACAGGAACTTACGTCCCCTATTTATGTAAACATTCACATCATTAGCTAGTGATACATGAATTGACAACGTACCGACCAATAGTTTACATCACATGTACTTTATTGATCAATCTTTGGTGAGAGAAAAATATACTTATGTACTCGCAATGGTGTCAATACTTCCTAGGATATTTATTTAGAAATGATAAAACTCAAACATATCAATCATAATTTTCATAGAAAAAGGGAATTTACAAACCGATTTGAACATCCTGGATATATCATAAAAATGTATAACTTTCAAATACTCTTGTGTTAATCAATACAATTAAGAAGGATTCTGATGTTTTGAACTTTTATAAACAGTCTATTAAAATTTAAACATTTACTAAATCATTCACGTTGAAAGCAATTATTCCAAACTGATGTGTGTTTTTGAGTTAACGCTCAATCTGAAAAATAAAACTATGTGTTATGCATCTTGGGATTTTAATGATATTGGTAAAAGTGCAAATACTGAATCAATACACTCCTTTCCTTTCGCTATTCGATATCCAATATCTCTATCATTGTTTTAAATGACTTTCTGTTACTAATCTGTTGAAATGACAAATGTCAATCCTTTGACTCCAGGACAGTCATTAAGCTGTAACATAACACCTTCACAACTATGTACGTCTCCTTTTAATAATAAGGAATAAAAAATAAGGAAACCGAAAAATCTAATTTCAATTAAGAAACAGGAAACGCATCACAGTTCGAAATGGTTCCTTTGAAGTATAAGCCTGACGACACAAGAGAAGTCCACAGGAGATGAAAAACAGTACTTCTGACAGTACATCTAACAAGAGAGTTGCCATATTGCTGCCACAGCCGCCCCAGCATCCTACGATTTTCCTATTATATCTCACTACGAAAATTCCAATAATCCAAAATCAATCCATAAATAATTATAACCGAGTATGTATTTGTATCATTGATATCAATTATAAGAAATAAAATTTGTAATGGCAAGCCTATGTGTATTTTGCACCAAATAATTCATGTTTTGACCTAAACTGCATATTTTTTAGATTTGGATACCATGTTTATTTTATAGCTTTATCGCATTCAACCCCCTTTAGAAGAAACACATTGTAATACCTCACTCAGTGGCAGTTCTGCTACCTCGATCAGTGAGACAAGATGTTGCGTTAAGGCCTAGAGAAAAGTAAAATCCTTCGTGATTTTCAAACCCACACATCTAACCTTTTTTTAAATGTTGACAAGGAAAATAATGAAAATAAATTGCCGTAGCATAGAAAAACATTGAAACGTGAACTATTAACTTGTTTTTGTTCATGAAGGTCTTCAAAGACGCTGTGAAAACGTGATACAAAGTTTTTGTTTATTAAATTTTGTTCTCTTTCTGTTGAAATATATTCATATTCCAAGTAAAAATAATTGGAATATGGTCGAGGAATACACGCGGCGACTCACCTCGGCCATGGTGTGACATAAAAGTGGTGAATTTGAACATGCATATGTCTGTGAAAGGTAATACACTAGATGCTATCAGTACATAAAAGTGACACAGAGTATCTTTCTTAAAATTTTATTTGGTTTTGATAAACTACAAAATATGTAATATGCTGATTGAAGTTCATATCTCATCACTGGACTTACAAATATATCAATTTATGCATAATATCTCTAAAATGCTTGATTTTATGGAAAAATCAAGAAAACATCTCAAATACGTTTAATATTCGAAATTATGCATCCAATTATTCTACCTATTAGCTACAATACATATAAAACACTATCGAATCGAATACATCTTCCTCTGAGCTTATGACAATGTTTCAAAATTACGTTTGGCGAATTTGCGCGCGCCACTCGAGCCACATTGTCCGGTTTTCGATCCAAATTTACCCCCCCCCCCCCCCCCCCCCCCCAAAAAAAAACAAACCCTTAAAGTTAGTTTAAAGTTAAAGGAACCCAATATCAGGGAGGCATGTGGGTATGATCAAAAACTTCAAACAAAACACTTCTCTTTGAGCTGCTGACATCAAAAGTTAGTGCAAATGATATCACTTCTTGATACCTAGTGCTGCTGAGTAGTATATTTTCAGTCAAGTTTTCATCACCGAACAAGATGAGCCTCTTTCCTGTCCATTTTAATGAAAGAAATAGGAAATTCCTTGACAAAGTTTTGAAGACATTGTGTAGATGAAGAATCTTACCTCAATTGAAAACTGTACTGCTGCGTACCTTAAGTTCGTCCACTTATCTCTGTATCTAAGTGAAATAATGTAATCTGAGATTTCTTATGTATAAACATTATAGTATTACAAAGAAAAGCGGATAACGTTGAAATTTCTCTTAATGACTTAGGTTGATTGCCGGTTAACACACTTGCATGTCATACCTAACATTTACAAATATTACATTTTTAGTACATCTTTAAAGTGACCAGGGGTTAAATTTCGATTATTTGGTTTACCTGCAACATGTTTGGTAAGTGATGAACACATACTTGTTCATGAGGTAATAATTGTTCCTTTGCACTTAGTCCATGTTATTGAAATGATATTTTATTCACAGAGTTCATATTGATTATTTTAATTTCAACTTTTGTCTATTCCATTCCATTCATTGTGGGCTAGAATGGCAGATGCCTGATTAGAGGCAATCAAAGTTAGTTGCGCAATCAGCGTCGCTGTTGTTGGCTACAGAATCATGACAAAGGCATTGTGATAAGAACCACCCTTCCATGCGAGAAGCGTTGTCATATGATAAAGAAATACAAATGGATAGTGATGCAATTTTTTCAGCCAGGAAAAACTGCCGGAACCCACGGATTTCGGCGTAATAGAACAGAAGCTGTATCGAAATTTCATGACTTGATCTGCCTCTGCGTGGAAAGAATGCATCATAGGCCAAACAAATTAATTTTGCACGAGAGGCACAGAGATCCCAACATACAGTTCAGGGATGATTATTTTAAACAAAGATAATACTTTATTTTAACAGACGTCTAGAATTGACCGAAATTACATGATATTTGTACTGTGGTAAACAAGCACATGAACACACGTAGGGGCGCAGATGAAATCATGCTAATTATCATCCTATCAGTATTCATGAAATATGTTCACCGCTAATTATAATCAAGAACGTTGGTTCATTATCTCATGAATGAAATGATATCTGACGTAATAACTTTATCATTATGAAATATTGATTATAACGTTTTCTTATCCAAAGGCCTGTTCATTCATGAACGCACGTTTACGATCCATTAACTGCTTTCAAATGAGGCTTTGTTCTCTCTGTAATCTTAAAAGGTCACACTTGACATTACATCAAGGAATGCATGTTTCCAAGTAATTTGTATTTTTTCATGAGTCACAGTCAATTTGAGCTTGATTTTGAACGAAAAAAGTTAAACAATGAGTCGATAGTATACAGCTGCGTACCTCGTCTTTTCACTTTACTGTGTATCCTAGTGCAAATATCATATATACTTCTACACATCAATTGAATTCAATCGAAACAATATTTGTGATTTGAAAGGGAAATGAGTGTTTCAAGCTTTATAGAAGTAAGACAGTACCAAAAAACTTTAATGATCTGGAGGAGAGTCAAATTATACTTGGAAAATAGCCACGAGCAAGTATACAGCGACACCAGGTGTTGTTTAGAAGATAATCATTTCCGTCTCTACTAAGTGAACCCTGCTATATCCTTCAAGCAAAATGTATTCAGCCAGGTCTTCTTCCATCCTCGATAACCCAGCGCTTTCGTTCCGATAAATCTACACTACAAGCCCTGGAAAACTTAACGGGGTTATACCTCAAACCCAATTACCTCCCTTTGCAATGACTCAGCTAAACGCTTGTTTTTTAACAAACAATTGGATCACTTCTAAAACCAGTTTTCTACCTCTAACTATACCTTTCTTTCCGTCGCTCCCCTCATCATATTCTTCCCTTTCTCCCTGATCTGTCTACTCTATTTTGGATGTACCATCCACGTGTTAAATAGCTGAAAAATTGCTGACAACACGTTAAACCCCAACTCACTCACTCACTTGATGTCGCGAACGGTTGAGTTGTTTACGCACTTGGTGTCTGCGTTTCTTTCTGATTGGATAACATGTTCGTAAAGGGAGGTAATTGGGTTTGAGATAAACCCCCGTAAAGTTTTCCAGGGCTTGTAGTGTAGATTTATCGGAACGAAAGCGCTTGGTTATCGAGATTGGGTCTTCTTCCTAATGATGTGATATGTCTTCCTATATTCTGCATGGAATGAAACTCTCTCATGTAGAATTTGTATTATTTTAGATAGCCAAATGTTGATTTTAATAATCGTATAAAGAGGGGATGA
Source organism: Steromphala cineraria (assembly GCA_916613615.1). Taxonomy (NCBI): domain Eukaryota; kingdom Metazoa; phylum Mollusca; class Gastropoda; order Trochida; family Trochidae; genus Steromphala; species Steromphala cineraria. Next base: position 2,051,227 of record OU744729.1, read on the forward strand.
ATAGTAGTAAATAAATCAAGAAAAAGGTCGCTTGTTTCCTGTTGAACAACGAGTTTATTGAATTCATTAATATATCTCTATGACATGCTTGAATCACAGTATACCATCTTAGACAAGAACAATAGCTATTACCTTAAACAACTTGCAACCTACTGACAATGCTTTGGCTACTAGTATATCAGTAATATTAGTAATCAAGAAAGTTGATTGATAAATAATTGTAGGACCTTGACATTGCACAAGTGTCAAAGAATAGTAATTGACTTAAAACAGGTCAGTGCCTGAATATAAACAGATAGGACGTTCATTCGGTTCGTAAACAAGAGTTTTCTTAATGAAGACAGAAATATGTTGTCACTCTGAGGTTGTACATTAAAATATTGCAGTTTTAACTTAAATTTTTGAAACTCTATCTGATCTGTATTGAATTCCTCAATTTTACATTTTATCATATTTTGAAAAAAAATCCACTGATTGGACTAAACAAAAAAAGGTTCATGAATATCAATTTGAAAATCGTATCAGGAACGTTATAGATGCATCCCTCGGTTGCACTTAAGGTCACTCAAGGCTTTAACACAGATCAAATAGTCGCTAAGCTAATTTGGAGTTTATGTGCCACAGACTGATTATATAGCACAAATATATACATTACAGACTCTGTCTCCAGATACTTCTCACAATGAATACGTCAACAGAAGAAAGACGAAATCGATAGAAATATAGGCCTGCGGGCAAACTATTGGCAGTCCAAATAGAATATATCAGACTTACTCTGAAGAAAATCGAATGATCACGAATGATAGGGATTTACCTCAGAGAACTTCCTTTGACATCATTCAATCATTGTGTCTGATTAGCTTCCTTCAAAACTGACCCCTGGGCTGACATAGATGTCTCAGGTTGTTTTATGATGATGAGAAAGTGACGTGACACTATTTCAGTCTTTGATATTCATGCTATTTCATTCAATTTAACCACGTTAGTCCGAATGTAAGTTGCAATACCTGGTTCATATCTTTATTGTGAAACAGTCGGGTAAATAGCTTACTTGAGACAGCTGTTTTACCAACAAAGTTACATCTGAAATTTTAAAATTCTTTGACGTCAGAGCTGTTCCAATGTGAAAAATCAAAACAAGATACAGCATGCTGGGAATGCAAATAAAACTATTTTCAATTTTTTTTCAGGCATAAACGTCCTCTAACAGAAATGATCATAAGCATTCATGAACAAAAAAACATGTAAAAAAAAAAACTCAACAAACAGAAAGCGCGTTTGAAGCCTTCCATACTATCATCTTTTATCTTAATTTTCTTAATTATATCACATTTAAAAACCAAATTTTCAAATTGTTTTATTGCATGAATAACACTCTCTATGTAAGTTCCTTTTATAACAACCTGATTCATTAATGTATTTGAACATTCCGAAACTCCCAATTATTCATCAAAGCAAATCCACACACCAGTCAATGTTGTATCTCTTTAATTGCCGTGAATCAGATGAGAGAACAGTTCTATTTTAGGTTCCTTGTATTTGTGGCTTTAAAATGTCTTGCTTTAACAACAGAAATACCTAGAGGTAAGGATATAAGGTATTGTCTGTGATAGCTTTCATGGTACTGTAAGGACTTATATGCTGATATAGAAGGGAGATACAAGGCAAGTCCCGGATGTTTGTAATTTTTAACCAAATATATGTGATCATTGTACATCTCTTCGCTACCTTTAGCAAGTTGCTTGGCAACGTTTTGTTTGAGAATATAGGTACAAGGTTGATGATGTATATTTGAGAACTGATTGATTACCACTGGTCATTCAAGACTTGATCACGTCAGTAAACAGCTGCCCAGCCATCATTAGTAAAGAATAATTATCTCCAGGTAATATAAATCTGTTTGATGTTTCTAATGTCCAGCTAATTACTAGTTGGTGTTATGGTATAGGTATTGAAGAACTGTAGGAAGATTGTTTCCAATGATAGCCATCGAGAAATGACGCATAATTACCATGTCATTCAGAATCTGATTGCCGACAATAGGCAAATGTGAGTACAAACACGATGTGTTTAGTCCCAAAGTTAATTATAAACTTTGGTTTACTCATGGTTTTACGATGAAGTTAATTTCATGGTGAACTATTTCTGAAAGCTCCTTGTTTGACTGTGGTAACAGTCTTAAGTAACATGCCGTAATACACTAAGTATCATCTAACAAGGTAAAGGAAGTTTCCATTCACCCTTCCACGTGAACGCTCACATTATGGTAGGCTTACAAACAGTCTAAGTAAACCTAGCCTCACTATTATCCGTTACACTGTAGCAGTGTAACGGATAATAGTGAGGCTAGGTTTACTTAGACTGCCTTACAAAGTACTGACGATTGGTTTACATCTCATGTACATGTCCTGTTCTTTAGTGATCCCTTTCCGATGAGACATGGTTATCAAAACGCTTTAGCATGATGTTGAGAAAATAAAAAAAAGAAGTATCTCAGTCTCACTTTCCTGGGGGAACAATGCATATACAAAATGAACGCCCTGGATCAATTACAATCGATATAATACGCTGCAAATTACGATTGTTTTAAACGATGCAATCACGAAACAAAGCAATTTTAGGAAAACACTGTTCTTCCAAAATAAACATGAACAAAAACGTTCAAGTCAGCTTGATACTGTGAAAATATTTTTGCATCGATCAATCTTTATTGCTTTAACCTTTTCTCTTACGAACACATTGAATTCCGCAATTTCACATTTTATAATATTCTGGAAAAAATCCACTGATTGAACTAAACAAAAAAAGGTTCATGAATATCAACTTGAAAATCGTACCAGGAACGTTATAGATGCATCCCTCGGTTGCACTTTAGGTCACTCAAGGCTTTAACACAGATCAAATAGTCGCTAAGCTAATTTGGAGTCTATGTGCCACAGACTGATTATATAGCACAAATATATACATTACAGACTCTGTCTCCAGATACTTCTCACAATGAATACGTCAACAGAAGAAAGACGAAATCGATAGAAATATAGGCCTGCGGGCAAACTATTGACAGTCCAAATAGAATATATCAGACTTACTTTGAAGAAAATCGAATGTTCACGAATGATAGGGATTTACCTCAGAGAACTTCCTTTGACATCATTCAATCATTGTGTCTGATTAGCTTCCTTCAAAACTGACCCCTGGGCTGACATAGATGTCTCAGGTTGTTTTATGATGATGAGGAAGTGACGTGACACTATTTCAGTCTTTGATATTCATGCTATTTCATTCAATTTAACCCCGTTAGTCAGAATGTAAGTTGCAAAACCTGGTTCATATCTTTATTGTGAAACAGTCGGTAAAGAGCTTAATTGAGACAGCTGTTTTACCAACAAAATAACATCTGAAATTTTAAAATTCTTTGAGGTCAGAGCTGTTCCAATGTTAAAAGTCGACACATGAGACAGCATGCTGGGAATGCAAATAAAACTATTTTCAAAATAAAAGACAATGTCAGGCATAAACGTCCTCTATCAGAAATGATCATAAGCATCCAGGGAAAAAAACATGTAAAAAAATAAAACTCAACAAACAGAAAGCGGGTTTGGAGCCTCTAGATTGAGCCTTCCATATACTTTCATTTTTTATCTTTATTTTCTTAATTATATCACATATAAAAACCAAATTTTCAAATTGTTTTATTGCATGAATAACACTCTCCATTTAAGTTCCCTTCATAACATCCTGATTCATTAATGTATTTGAACATCCCGAAACTCCCTATTATTCATCAAAGCAAATCCACACACCAGCCAGTGTTGTATCTCTTTAATTGCCGTGAATCAGATGAGAGAACAGTTCTATTTCAGGTTCCTTGTATTTGTGGCTTTAAAATGTCTTGCTTTAACAACAGAAATACCTAGAGGTAGGGATATAAGGTATTGTCTGTGATAGCTTTCATGGTATTGTAAGGACTTATATGCTGATAGAGAAGGGAGATAAAAGGCAAGTCCCGGATGTTTGTAATTTGTAACCACATATATGTGATCATTGTACATCTCTTCGCTACCTTTAGCAAGTTGCTTGGCAACGTTTTGTTTGAGAACATAGGTACAAGGTTGATAATGTATATTTGAGAACTGATTGATTACCACTGGTCATTCAAGACTTGACGACGTCAGTAAACAGCTGCCCAGCCATCATTGGTAAGGAATAATTATCTCCAGGTAATATAAGTCTGTTTGATGTTTTCAATGTCCAGCTAATTACTAGTTGATGTTATGGTATAGGTATTACAGAACTGTAGGAAGATTGTTTCCAATGATAGCCATCGAGAAATGACGCATGATTACTATGTCATTCAGAATCTGATTGCCGACAATAGGCAAATTTGAGTAGAAACACGATGTGTTTAGTCCCAAAGTTCATTATAAACTTTGGTTTACTCATGGGTTTACGACGAAGTTAATTTCATGGTGAACTATTTATGAAAGCTTCTTGTTTGACTGGTGGTAACAGTCTTAAGTAACATGAGGTAATATAATAAGTATTATCTAACAAGGTAAAGAAAGTTTCCATTCTTCCACGTGAACGCTCACATTATGGCAGGCATACGAAGTACTGACGATTGGTTTACATCTCATTTACATGTCCTGTACTTTAGTGATCCATATCTCTTTAGCATGATGAAGCATGATGTTGAGAAAATAAAATAAAATAATCTCAGTATCACTTTCATGGGCGGGGGGGGGGGGGGGGGATGCATATACAAAATGAACACCCTGAACTGTAGTGATCCATTTCCGATGAGACATGGTATCCAAAACGCTTTAGCATGACGAAGCATGATGTTGAGAAAATAATAAAAAAAGTATCTCAGTATCACTTCCATGGGGAAAAAATGCGTATACAAAATGAACACCCTGGATCAATTACAATCGATATAATACGCTGCAAATTATGATTGTGTTAAACGATGCAATCACGAAACAAAGCAATTTTAGGAAAACACCGTTCTTCCAAAATAAACATGAACAAAAACGTTCAAGTCAGCTTGATACTGTGAAAATATTTTTGCATCGATCAATCTTTATTGCTTTAACCTTTTCTCTCGTTCACTGTCAATCGGTGGACTTTGATAAGCAATAATGGAATATTAACAATAGTGTTACAAATAAGATCTTTTTGTCCATAAAATGTCAATCCTTTTAATCATTGTTTGTTCAGTATAAGATGTCTTTAGATAATCATTAAACCTCCCCCGAATTTTCACTGAATTATTGATAGATAAACATGAACAACAAGGTAAGTCTTGCTTACGTGTGTTTGTAATAGAAATAAGACATGAGGATGTGAAAAAAGCAATTTTCAATTACAAAGCAGAAAACGAATCACAGTGGATCCTTTGAAGTTTTAGCCTCACAAAACCAAGAGAAGGTCATGATGAAAGACAGAACCTCTGCAAGACATCCTGCCACAAGAGCGTCACATCGAGTAGACTACATTGAATGGACTACGGATATTCCAATGATGTCAATTATCACTATGCAGGGTTAAAATACAGCTTTTAGCTTAGTTTTGAAACCAGCATCTGATGACAAAAACCCAAAAGGAAACGTAATTACGTCATGGTGTGGTTTAATTCAGGAATACCTTTGGTGCGCTTTACTGTTCTTTGAACTTATTTCGATACAAGTCTGTCGTATTTTCTGCTGTTGGCATTTCAAGCTCATATCGCGACGGAGATAATGTTTGCTAAACTCCGGTTCTTCATCACAGATAGGAGGTTAATACGTCTACGGAATTGGAAACTACAAATAATATAGGAAAGTGATGTCCTTGATTTGTCTTTGATTCATTTGTCTATTCATTTCTTATTAAATCGTAAATATGAAATTATGCCATTATTTGTTTATTATTTTTTTATCATATACAATGACAAAAATTCACTTAAAAGTTATATCATTATCATTGGCCATTGATTGAAAAGAATGTAAAGCCACTATCAACCTTATTAGTTGATCATTTGTTGTGTTTGTCGTCTGAAAGATCACATTCTTTCTTATTGCTTTTTGGCTTAATTCAATCAAGATTAGATAAAAACTGAGGTACTGGATTTATCATATGTAATTTTTTCAATTACAAATGGACGCCCGACAGTGACCTCTGTACGTAAAGACAGAGCACTGATTCGGAAAGTTATACACCTCCCTTTCACTAGTGTCCCAGTACTGTGAGATAAATGGATTACCCACAGAGGGGTTTCATATCAACTGTAAGACTCGCTTTCGATTGGCAGATTAAGGGGCACGTAGACCTTTAAAACGTGTGAAATTAACACAGCAGCACAACAATGAATGTCGAATGTGGTGGTGAGTTGGAATTTGGCATCATGGCGCCTGATCCAATGGTCTGATGAGTGTAGGATGGAGTCAGTAAGATGTAAAGCAATCCACTTATTGTTGTCAATTTTGTCAAGTCGACACACACTTATTACCATTAGTAAAATATCCAGGATTCATTGTTATTCAATGTCTACAGACTTAAGGGTTTAATAACTCACTAGCATCCCATGTTTAAAGTTAATTAGGAGGTGTAGATAAACAATGAATCCCCCATCATTTTATCTCTTCATATTGTCAATGTACTCAACAGATTAACTTGTAATTGATATCTCCAGTAAAAGCCAATACTTTTTGATACAATTCATGATTTTTGGCAAGCTTGACTCCAACATCTCAAGAAGTATTCCTTTAAACAGTGTGTATATTGGCACCTTTAACTGTCTTCAAAGCGATGATATTGCAAAAGGTAGTTTGTTTTTTAATCTTTTTGTAAAATACAAATACAAATATCTAATTTACCATCACTTTTAGTAGAAAGTTAAGAATTGAGTATTTATGTATCATTCAATTAAAATCTCATGAAAGATCAAAAGGTGAACAAAAGTACAAGCTTTACCTAAATTTCATGACATACATGTATAGGTACCAAAACACCTAGCTATATATGTATATATATATGTGTGTATTAAAGGGGCAGTAGCACGTTTTTATGAGGAATGTAAGGTGATGTCAGAAAAATGAAAATAAATGGTTCCAACTGAAAGACAATGTATTTAAACTAAATGGAGCAGTAATATTTCAAATATACAATGTAAAGTTTAGCCATGCTATTCCTTTTTCTTACACAAAATGAATTAAAGGTGTTCACATAAAATGGCCGCAATGGATTTTATATGAATCTTCATACTTTGTCCTCTAACTATGGATGATTGGCTTGTGAAAAAAGCAATTTTCAATTACAAAGCAGAAAACGAATCACAGTGGATCCTTTGAAGTTTTAGCCTCACAAAACCAAGAGAAGGTCATGATGAAAGACAGAACCTCTGCAAGACATCCTGCCACAAGAGCGTCACATCGAGTAGACTACATTGAATGGACTACGGATATTCCAATGATGTCAATTATCACTATGCAGGGTTAAAATACAGCTTTTAGCTTAGTTTTGAAACCAGCATCTGATGACAAAAACCCAAAAGGAAACGTAATTACGTCATGGTGTGGTTTAATTCAGGAATACCTTTGGTGCGCTTTACTGTTCTTTGAACTTATTTCGATACAAGTCTGTCGTATTTTCTGCTGTTGGCATTTCAAGCTCATATCGCGACGGAGATAATGTTTGCTAAACTCCGGTTCTTCATCACAGATAGGAGGTTAATACGTCTACGGAATTGGAAACTACAAATAATATAGGAAAGTGATGTCCTTGATTTGTCTTTGATTCATTTGTCTATTCATTTCTTATTAAATCGTAAATATGAAATTATGCCATTATTTGTTTATTATTTTTTTATCATATACAATGACAAAAATTCACTTAAAAGTTATATCATTATCATTGGCCATTGATTGAAAAGAATGTAAAGCCACTATCAACCTTATTAGTTGATCATTTGTTGTGTTTGTCGTCTGAAAGATCACATTCTTTCTTATTGCTTTTTGGCTTAATTCAATCAAGATTAGATAAAAACTGAGGTACTGGATTTATCATATGTAATTTTTTCAATTACAAATGGACGCCCGACAGTGACCTCTGTACGTAAAGACAGAGCACTGATTCGGAAAGTTATACACCTCCCTTTCACTAGTGTCCCAGTACTGTGAGATAAATGGATTACCCACAGAGGGGTTTCATATCAACTGTAAGACTCGCTTTCGATTGGCAGATTAAGGGGCACGTAGACCTTTAAAACGTGTGAAATTAACACAGCAGCACAACAATGAATGTCGAATGTGGTGGTGAGTTGGAATTTGGCATCATGGCGCCTGATCCAATGGTCTGATGAGTGTAGGATGGAGTCAGTAAGATGTAAAGCAATCCACTTATTGTTGTCAATTTTGTCAAGTCGACACACACTTATTACCATTAGTAAAATATCCAGGATTCATTGTTATTCAATGTCTACAGACTTAAGGGTTTAATAACTCACTAGCATCCCATGTTTAAAGTTAATTAGGAGGTGTAGATAAACAATGAATCCCCCATCATTTTATCTCTTCATATTGTCAATGTACTCAACAGATTAACTTGTAATTGATATCTCCAGTAAAAGCCAATACTTTTTGATACAATTCATGATTTTTGGCAAGCTTGACTCCAACATCTCAAGAAGTATTCCTTTAAACAGTGTGTATATTGGCACCTTTAACTGTCTTCAAAGCGATGATATTGCAAAAGGTAGTTTGTTTTTTAATCTTTTTGTAAAATACAAATACAAATATCTAATTTACCATCACTTTTAGTAGAAAGTTAAGAATTGAGTATTTATGTATCATTCAATTAAAATCTCATGAAAGATCAAAAGGTGAACAAAAGTACAAGCTTTACCTAAATTTCATGACATACATGTATAGGTACCAAAACACCTAGCTATATATGTATATATATATGTGTGTATTAAAGGGGCAGTAGCACGTTTTTATGAGGAATGTAAGGTGATGTCAGAAAAATGAAAATAAATGGTTCCAACTGAAAGACAATGTATTTAAACTAAATGGAGCAGTAATATTTCAAATATACAATGTAAAGTTTAGCCATGCTATTCCTTTTTCTTACACAAAATGAATTAAAGGTGTTCACATAAAATGGCCGCAATGGATTTTATATGAATCTTCATACTTTGTCCTCTAACTATGGATGATTGGCTTGTGTAATGAGATTTTTGACACTGTCAAAATAATACATTTAACATTAACTTACAATTATCAGTGAAAATGTGAAAATATATAATTATCAACAAATTATCAATACTGCCCCTTTAAGATACTCTTGGAGTCCATTAAATCATTGAAGAATATGATAACAAACCACAGAATGGTGGCTAAAGCAATTTGTCGTCCACTGGATACAGAGCTATTTCATTGGAGCATATAACTTGCAGACTTTCTGTCTGCACATGCCTCTCGGTGTGAATACAGTGTATGTCTTGGTAAAAAGGCGAAATCAATAGAAATACCGGGAAACGCAATGAAATGCATGTTCGGCTTCGGATCAACAGTTTAGTTTGTCTGCAGAAGAGAACTGTTCTACAAGTAGTAAGGTTTGGGGTACATTGCTACACTGAATTTAAGGACAGTACCCCTATTGTTCGCTAGTTCCAGCTGCTGCTCGCAGGTTCAACCGCAATCATAGTCACACCAGTGTTGGGGGCTTGCTTCCTGCAATAATACTAGCAGCCGTGATATGAGCTCCACAATATTTTCAGATTGAAAGAACATTTGTTCTAATCATTTTTATCAATGTTTTTAAAATTGTTTTTTCTCTTTATAGAATATCAAGAACAAATTTAGTGTTTGCACGACGCGTGGATATTATTGATGAAATGAGACATGCCTTTGACGTCAATCTAATTATTTCTTCTGCCATTGTTAGAGTTTTCTATACATATTATGGAAATTAAAAACTACACCAAAGAATATTACCAATATATAAAGCACGGTATATTCTCTTCACAAAATAAATTTCATAAAGAAAGAGTAATTAATGGTTGGTGCAATTCTGACGCTAATAATATGTGACAACTAGTTAAAAAAATAGATTCCATAATTGTAAATAAATAGTTGATAAGACACGTTTTCGGAAAAATGTTGACCATAAAATAGTTGACAATGGATAAAGGTTCATTTTGCGGTAACATATTTTTGGCATGAACATTGGAGTGTTCAAAGAGTCAAAACTTCGAAAACCTTACTTTTAATATTTATCTCAATTTCATGTCATATGAATACGATATGACTCTCGATATATGATAAGGCAGTTGTATTTTGATACAGTTGTTTATTCTTGCTTATTCTTGCTTTCGTGAAGTCCATTAACTCATTGAAGAAAATAATAACAAACCACAGCATGGTGGCTAAGGCAATTTGTCGTCCACTGGATACCAAACTATTTCAGCTGAGCATATGCATTGCATTCTTTTTGTCTCCACATGCCGCTCGGTATGAATATATCAACAGAAAAAGGCAAAATCCATAGCATACATATCTTTTATAAACTCCCAGAGTTTTCAGTTAACTATCTTAAAGGGAACTGTCATAGATATAGACACTGAAATCATTAGATATGATAAATAAGCGTACCCATTGACGAACAGTGTTTAAATTGACAACCACACTTGATGATTTCTTTCCGCTTAAAACCCTTAATTAGTAAAATCGTTTTATCATACTCATTCTTAAATTGTATTTTCATGAAAATGAAATTTTTACTATAGTGATGTAAAAATTGAACGTTACCACTGAATAAAATTTAAATTATTTACTAAGTAGTTAGGTCTTGACATTCAAGAATATTTAATTTCGCTATCAAAACAATGATATACTAACACGAGACAAGTAGTAAAATATAACATAGGCTTTTGAAAGACGATTCCAAAGTGCTAAAATTTTCATAAGATAAAAGTTAAAATCAGAGTTTTGACATACCGGTCTGATCAAGTTGATTTTTATCGTTTGTTCTGACAAAACAACGTTTCTCTTAGTGCATCAAATACCTTGAGAGAAAATATATACCACGTTTGTTTGAACATTTTCAAACTTTTTCATCACGATTATGTAAACAAGGTAATTTAGCAAAGCATAATTTTATATGGACATAAGCATTTTATGGTGATACCGTTAGGGGGCAATCATTATGTTCATGACCCCAACATCATTATTGATGATCGAATCAGTGTCTTAAAGTAATAGCTCCATAAGTCCCAAGCGCTTTATTGCTCAGTAATGTTCCGCACCGGAATTTCAGTTCTCCCTGATGTTCCGTTAAGCCCCAAGCACTGAAATTTCAGGATTTTTTTATCCTCGTTTATTACCAAGCACAGTGTTGATGTTTTCCTTTGTGATGGCATCTGATCTCAAGCGCTTTATGAGCTCATATTCAACGCTCCTTTATGATGAGTTGAAAACTTTAAAATTGAATATTCTCTGTCTGCTAAATCAACTCCCATTGATTATGATCATACAAAAGAAGAATAAGACAGAGAACAGGGCCAATTACACAAAAATAATAATGTTGCCATTGATAAAAAAAAGTATTTTTTGAATTTAAAAAACTTTGTTTAGGAATGTCTGGTGGTTGGAATTTTTGAAATCATGTTGAGGTTAACCTTTGATAAAAAAATTGAACACCTGTAGTGTAGAGCTTTTTCAGTCAATGATTTTGATGGAAAATGAATAAAGACAAAACATAAAATAACCAAGCATATTTGTGATGAGACAAAAAGAAAACAAAGATTTTGATCTTAGATATTTGATAGCCTCAAGATCGATGGGTCATATGTTTATGAAATATTTACATTAATTTCCATCGTATTTCATTTCTAACACTGATCAACTTAATCAGATCTCATCACTTACATAATGACGAAGTAACCATAGTAGAGAAGACTGATACAGGCAACTGAAAATTTATTCTCTCCTGTTTTATGCCATTTACACTTAATTTGATTGTTCTTGAAGAATATTGTACATTTAGACATATATTCTGGTCTAAAAGGTTATATTTTTGTGTGTTTTTCTTCTAAGATGTATCAAAATCATGATATGACTTTTACTATAACAAGCATTGTATGAGTTTGACTATAACAAGCATTGTATGAGTTTGACTATAACAAGCATTGTATGAGTTTGACAAACATTTAAATCTGAAAGGTAAGATAAGACACGACTAATCAATGACATGATATAAACCTGCTTGGAGTCTAGATTTCCAATTTAATAGTCTTTCTTTCTCAATCAACATGAAAAAGAGAACATTCCTGCATAAACGTTTGGGTTTTATTAGAATTTCAAAACCGAATAATGGTGATCTTTACCATGATTGATGTCTCCTTACATAAAACAATATTCCTTTCATAATTTTCACACTCATATTGTTCTACTTTCGTCACAAATGTCACCCACACGTGAAGTTCAATGAATAGATGAATATGAAATGACAGAAAGCAATATAAAATCATGACCATTACATCGACATTAAATGAATAAATATTTGTGCAATATAAGTTATACCATTCAGAGGCGGGAGATATCAGTCTCGAGCTTGGTGTTATATGACGAGCCGATGAACACATGATCAAGCTGGTTACTTTTGTTCAACCGATATGTAGCTTTGAACAAACCATAGTCAGCGGCCAAATGTGGTATACTAAATTATTTGGTCCCTTGGAGTTCGTTATGTCCTTGTTCTACTGTATTTAAGAATTTATTTTTTCTTTGTAATACCCTTGATTTGAAATTGATGCTGAATATAACGATTTCAATTGAAGGAAGACATCTGCTTCAGGACTCTATAAAGTTGAGAGCTTCAAATTAAAATCAATACTTGAGATGACCAAGAACCAAGCTGAGATTGCATTATTGAATTTCAACTTGACAGCTTAAAGCATCAATTCAACTGAATCTTATGTGACTAGAATAAATGAAAATAAATTGCTTATTATCATATGAGATTATTTAACAATATTCGAAGGCGATTCGATCCTTTTCGTTATTTATTTAAGTAAGGAAATAACAGAATTTGCATTAAACTGTGCCTGATTCAAAATGGCGAGTTAACTGCTGTAGACAAAGCTTTAAAGGGGCAGTAGCACGTTATTAGGGGGAATATAAGGTGATGTCAGGAAAATGAAAATGAATGGTTCCAATTGAAAGACAATGCAATTTAACTAAATGAAGCAGTAATAAATCAAATATATAATGTAAAATTTAGCCATGCGATTCCTTTTCCTTACACAAAATGAATTAAAGGTTTTCACAAAATATGGCCGCCAACGGATTTTAGGTGAATCTTCATACTTTGTTCTCTGACTATGGAAGATTGACTTGTGTAATGAGATTTTTGACACTATCAAAAATAATACATTTAGCGTGATCAGTGAATATAAAATTAAAAAAAAAAACGTGCTACTGCCCCTTTAAGTATATATTGAAAAAAATATTTAAAGCTATGATCGCTTCAAATGGGAGAAAATGTTTGATTCTGCCAGGTGCCTGGTAAGTCTTTTTTAAATGTTTCCCTGCAATTTTCTATTTATTGTTTTTCTTCAGATACAAGTGCAGGAATGCTAATTTTTAGTAATCTATTTACGTAATACCAATTGGTGTTCATGAACATGTAAATAACAGGTACAGCAGTATCATCAAATCGTATCCAAATCTTATATGTATAGCCATCATTTTGCAACCAGTGTAAATTTGTTTTGTCATTTCAATTCATATCACTTTTATGTTAATGTTTGCTTTTATTCAGTATTATCAAGATATATTGAAACATTTACGCTTGGCTTGTGATTTAAAATAAAGTTTCAAATCTCTAAATTCTCCAAATGCTTAAATCATAACTTTGTCGTCTTTTCACACTTGGAACACGTCTGACGTCAATACATTGATTTTATCTTTTACATGCCATTTTGGCAGGGAGGCGCCTGAACTTTGAAGTCGAACATCAATAACCTTATAACTTGATCTGTTTTAAATATAAATTGAAGGCTCTTTAGACAAATAAAATATATACATTTGTGAAATAAAAATAAGTAGATGTATACAAATATTATATGAAAAATATTGCCGTGTTCTTTTCTCAGCATATTTGCAGTCGCTCAATGCTGAAGAAACTAAATCAGGTGTAATAATTAGATTATATCAAAAGAAAGTTCACCAAGGTACATTACTCTTGTTTGTGAGGATTAATCCTAACGCCAGACTTCATATGGAGCGCCTTAAGTTTGACTTCAAGTTTATAATTCTATCGATTATCTCCCCCCTTTGAATATTCATGAGAGGCTCCCGGAGACAACGAGTCGGCGATGTATATATTTAGCTTATAATCAAGCTGTCCTAAGTAGTCTCGAAATTGCCTAAACAACCGAGGAGTGCTCTGATAACACACTATAGAATAGCCTTGAGGAAATACAATCATGAGGGATAAACCTAATATGTTATATGTTATTGATTTGATTGTATGTCCATGTACTCTTGTGTGTGACTAATTAGACAAAATATTGGAATGCATATATTTGAACATGTGCAAAATTCTCATTAGCAATTTGTCCACTCATAAACATGTGTTAAACCATCGTTTGATGGTTGCAAGAGAATTGTTAGCGACAGCGCCAACATTATCAGTGAGCATTATACATGTATGTGTACATTTGCATCATCTTCGTATAAAAACCGATATGTGTAATCCTATCGGTGAAGCCTTTAATTCTCCAATGATCAGAGAAATATAAACTCAAAAGATTAAATTACGATTGTTAAAATATGTACACGCATGCACTACGAAAATGAAGCATAAAAAGGCATAGGAATGATATATGATAGAACTTATAAATATTTTGCCTCACTGGTGATTTATTCCCCTGTTTTAAGATTCAAACTCAATATACAATTTTATTAGAAAGTTAATTTTGATACAATAAGGTTACACCTAGGTTCAGAGAAATACTAAAGAAGATTACTCCTCAATGGCATTTTAGAGGTTAGTTTGATGAAGAAATACAAGTATATGGATTTACAACTTCTTTATTGCAAAGAGATGCGACGTTTTGGTGATTTTGCTTGAAAACGATGTTAGTACCTACACCGAAACGTCGCATCCTTTTGCGATAAAGAAGTTGTTAATCCATATATTTGTATTTCTTCTTTAAAGAAGATTAAGTTAAGTCTTTATATAGTTTTTTTAAATAAAGGAATATTGGACTGGACTTGTTATTTATACATACCATACATGTTGTGAATGACATTAAGCATACTAAATAGAAGTTGCTTGTACCCATGAATCTGATATGTAGTAGTTTGATTTCATCTAGTTTTAATAGGGATATATTCAACTCCATAAGCTACACGTTCATTTTGCTCTCCACGATTTCCGAAATTTGCAGTATGGATTCAATGTCGATTAAAAAATGTTGATGTAAACTGTTTACTCCATTGTTACCCAGAATGCCGCGTGCTAGAATTTCAGAGGCTGTCCAGTGGCAGATTATTGATCTCCTGGGAGCGGATGTTTCTTTAAGGTCGTTTCAAGAAAAAGCGGACATCATTACTCTACCAAGTCGTTTAGCCAGAAAACATGGACGAACCAATGTCATGAAGAATCGCACAACCTCAGGCAGACCATGTATCAACTCTGTGAGAGCGGATAGATCATTGCTAAGGTTAAGTAAGAAGATATCCTTTCGCTTCCAGTAAAACCTCAGAACGCCAATGGCTTTATACAACGTTTGTTCAAACACAAAATTGATAGAAAGCTACCGAAGGGCTCTGAATTGAAGTTCAGGTCAAGCGACAGAAACTCGTTAACAAAAACACGAGCAGTTGCCTCTAAAAGTGTGTAGAAAAAGCCTTTAGAGAAATTTAAGATCATGGAAGATGGTCCACTGGTCAGACAAAATAGGTTCCTTCTGCACTCTGTGGATGGCAGGATCTGGATTTGAAGATGGGAAGTCCGGATCCTTGAACCTGTTGTTGTGACCCATTTCGACAACCATGCACTTGCAACAAGACCTGTATTAATTGATGATAATAATTGACCGCATCGTTCACGAGCTGTGAGGCATATTATCCAGGACAATGCCCTGGCATACCTCTTGTGGCCTGCAATGAGTCCGGATCGTAATCCGCTTGAACATGTTTAGGACATTTTGATAGATTTAATTCTATAAGATATTGTAGTTTACAAGTATTTCTTGATATTATCACTTTGAGTGATTCGTTTTAAAACAATAAATATCAAGGATGAATATTTGAGAATTGAAACTTTAAAAAAAATGCAACTTGATGAATGAAAAAAATATTTGCGACCATACCATGTGCATTTATACCTTTTACATCACTTTCCTGTGACGAAGAAATTCTGTTTGACAGCTGTTGGTCACAAAAACAGATATGGTATATTTTATCATCTTTTAACCAGACAAGTGCTTACCGTCACAAGAACTATTTCATTACTGCATGTCCTCAAACTTGTTTTGCAAATGGTGATCGTTTTGTATATTGTGTGATATGCACACAAACTTTGATTGCAAAGGTTTAAATCGTTGCAAGTATGAAACTAAATCTTCTCTTGTTTTCGTTTATTACTTTACCAATTTTGATACCACTATGTCGTTTTGCCTATTGTGTGTAACAAACTACAATGTCATGACATATATGCTAGATTTGCGTAAATATAGTGAATTTGACTTACAAGTACAACTATTGTGCCTCTATTGCGTCTTCATACAACGGAAGTTAAATTTGACATGAAAAGTAATACTTTTCAAAAGTGTTACTATTGTTTGAGCACTTTATATGTTGGCGTTGTAGATTTCTTTGTATAAAAACCATGAATATTTTTTGTCGGTAGACAAGCAAAGCTTTGTTGCTAAACTACAGCTCCCACCCATTCAATGATAGGAAAGTTGCACATTCAAGTTGAAAAGAGTGTTCCCCTGTATACCATTTTGAATTGATAGATGATGAAAAAACACACCATCAGGTAGACGGACTGGCTGTACATATAAAGTTATGGAAACTGCTTGGTTCACTGGTATAAGAGTAGGAAATGGATATCTTCTTTACATCACCTGTGCTTGAGATTAATTAAGACTTTTTAGCCTTCGTTTTCAAGTTATAAATCAAAACTATGTCTGTCGAATAAAAATGTCTGTACCAACCCATCGAAAACGAATAAGAAAGATCTCAAAAAGTTTCATAAGCAAGAAATAATTGATTCTGCATCTGAAAACTTTTTAATGAAGCACCGAGTTTTCAGACTTTCGTTTAATGGCAAGAGCTTAAAAAACAAACCGTTCTTGCTTTAACATTGCGATTTTTCCAGTTTCTTTGCATTAACATTAGGGAATATTGTTTATGATAGTGGGAAATGGATATCTTCTTAACATCACCTGGAGTCTGTATAGCTCTTCGCTTGAGACTAATTAATAACTAGCAATCGACTTTCGTTTTCAAGTTATAAATAATAATTGGTGTCTGTGTCACCTATTAAATGAAGCAATGAGTTTTACTTACTGTGGCAAGTAAACAAAAGAGCATAAAACGCCACATTGTTCTTGCTTTAACATTTACAATATATCAGTTTCTTTGCATTAACATAAATAATAAGTTAACTTGTGAGAGGGGGAATGGATATCTTCTTAACATCACCTGGAGTCTGTATGGCTCCTCGCTTGAGACATATAAGAAGGAACACGTGACTTTCGTTTTGAAGTTATAAATCATAATTGTTGTCTATACCAACTCACAGAAAACGAATAAGAAGGATCTCAAAGAAATGTCAGAAGCAAAACCAAATTACTTCTACATAAAACAACTGGTTAATGAAGAACCAAGTTTTCTGACTTCCGTGGCAAGAAAACACAAGAGCATAAAACAAAATGTTCTTGTATCAGTGTTACAAATAAGATCTTTTTGTCCATAAAATTTCAATCCTTTTAATCATTGTTTGTTGAGTATAAGATATCTTTAAATAATTATTAAACCTCCCGCGAATTTTTCAACGAATTATTGATAGATAAACATGAACAACAAGGTAAGTCTTGCTTACGTGTGTTTGTAATAGAAAAGACATGAGGATGTGAAAAAAGCAATTTTCAATTACAAAGCAGAAAACGAATCACAGTGCGAAGTAGATCCTTTGAAGTTTGAGCATCACAAAACCAAGAGAAGGTCATGATGAAAGACAGAACCTCTGCAAGACATCATACCACAAGAGCTTTACATCGAGTAGACTACATTGACTTGACTACAGATATTCCAATGATGTCAATTATCACTATGCAGGGTTAAAATACAGCTTTTAGCTTAGTTTTGAAACCAGCATCTGATGACAAAAACCCAAAAGGAAACGTAATTACGTCATGGTGTGGTTTAATTCAGGAATACCTTTGGTGCGTTTTACTGTTCTTTGAACTTATTTCGATACAAGTCTGCCGTATTGTCTGTCGTTGACATTTCAAGCTCATATCACGACGGAGATAATGGATGCTAAACTCCGGTTCTTCATCACAGATAGGAACTGCCATTAAGATAGAAAAGTGATGTCCTTGATTTTGTCTTTGATTCATTTATCTATACATTTCTTATTAAATCGTAAATATCATTGTTTATTATTTTTTTATCATATACAATAAAAAAAAGTCACTTAAAAGTTATATCATTATCATTGGTCATTGATTGAGAAGAATGTAAAGCCACTATCAGCTTTATTAGTTGATCATTTGTTGTGTTTGTCGTCTGAAAGATGACATTCTTTCTTTTTGCTTTTTGGCTTAATTCAATCAAGATTAGATAAAAACTGAGGTACTGGATTTATCATATGTAATATTTTCAATTACAAATGGACGCCCGACAGTCACCTCTGTAAGTAAAGACAGAGCACTGATTCGGAAAGTTATACACCTCCCTTTCACTAGTGCCCCAGTACTGTAAGATAACTGGATTACCCACAGGAGAGTTTCATATCAACTGTAAGACTCGCTTTCCATTGGCAGATTATAGGGCACTTAGACCTTTAAAACGTGTAACATTAACACAGCGGCACATTAATGAACGTCACAGTGATGTAGAGCGATGGTAGGTTGGAATTTGGCATCATGGCGCCGGATCCAATGGTCTGATGAGTGTAGGATGGAGTCAGTAAGATGTAAAGCAATCCACTTATTGTTGTCAATTTTGTCAAGTCGACACATACTTATTACCATCAGTAAAACATCGAGGATTCATTGTTATTCAACGTGTACAGGGTTTTAATAAGGGTTTAATAACTCAAGCTAGCATCCCATGTTTAAAGTTAATTAGCAGGTGTAGATAAACAATGAATCCCCCATTATTTTATCTCTTCATATTGTCAATATACTCAACAGATTAACTAGTAATTGATATCTTCAGCAAAAGCCAATACTTTTTGATACAATTCATGATTTTTGGCAAGCTTGACTCCAAAAACTCAAAAAGCATTCCTTGCAAAAGGTAGTTTGTTTTTTAATCTGTTTGTAAAATACAAATACAAATATCTAATTTACCATCTCTTTAGCAGAAAGTTAACAATTGAGTATTTATGTATCATTCAATTTAATTCTCATGAAAGATCAAATGGTTTACAAAAGTACAAGCTTTACCTACATTTCATAACATACATGTACAGGTACCAAAACACCTACAGCTGGCTAGATATGTATATTTATTACCTAAGAGGGCAGTCATATTGCCCTAGGGCAAAATATCACTTTTTCATTGTGATGTCACGTTATAAACAATGCTTTGACGTCACAGTTCATCTATGACGTCACATTCTAAACGGGCCGGCGGCGGCTAGTCCGCCTATGCAGATAAGTAGGTTTTGAGTATTTTCTTCAATTTTGTGACTACGGTAATAAACAGAATATTATATTCGTGCCAACGACATACTATTTTTACGACACTCGTGCCTAAATATCAGTATATCCCTCGCTCTCGCTCGAGAAATACTAATATTTAGCCACTCGTGTCGTAAACATAGTATGTCATAGACACTGTTATAATATCCTCTTTATATGTGTATTAAGATACTCTTGGAGTCCATTCAATCATTGAAGAATATGATAACATAGCACAGCATGGTGGCTAAAGCAATTATTCGTCCACTGGATACAGAGCTATTTCATTGCAGACTTTCTGTCTGCACATGCCTCTCGGTGTGAATACAGTGTATGTCTTGGTAAAAAGGCGAAATCAATAGAAATACCGGGAAACGCAATGAAATGCATGTTTGGCTTCGGATCAACAGTTAAGTTTGTCTGCAGAAAAGAACTGTTCTACAAGTAGTAAGGTTTGGGGTACATTGCTACACTGAATTTCAGGACAGTACCCCTATTGTTCGCTAGTTCCAGCCGATGCTCGCAGGTTCAACGGCAATGCATAGTCACACCAGTGTTGGGGGCTTGCTTCCTGCAATAATACTAGCAGCCGTGATATGAGCTCCATAATATTTTCAGACTGAAAGAACATTTGTTCTTATCATTTTAATCAATGTTTTTTAATTGTCTTTTTTCTCTTTATAGAATATGAAGAACAAATTTAGTGTTTGCACGACGCGTGGATATTATTGATGAAATGAGACATGCCTTAATATTTCTTCTGCCTTTGTTAGAGTTTTCTATACATATTATGGAAATTAAAAACTACACCAAAAAATATTACCAATGTATAAAGCACGATATTTTCTCTTTACAAAATAAATTTCATAAAGAAAGAGTAATTAATGGTTGGTGCATTTCTGACGCTATAATATGTGACATGTAATTCATAAAAATAGATTCAATAATTGTTAATAAATAGTTGATTTTGTCCATAAAATAGTTTATAATTGATAACGGTTAATTTTGCGGTAACATATTTTTGGCTCAACATTGGAGTGTTCAAAGGGTCAAAAGTTCGAAAACCTTACTTTTAATATTTATCTCAATTTCATGTCATATAAATACGATATGACTCTCTATATATGATAAGGCAGTTGTGTTTTGATACAGTTGTTTATTCTTGCTTTCATGAAGTCCATTAAATCATTGAAGGAAATAATAACAAACCACAGCATGGTGGCTAAGGCAATTTGTCGTCCACTGGATACATAACTATTTCAGCTGAACATAAACATTGCAGACTTTTTGTCTCCACAAAAAAAGGCAAAATCCATAGCATACATAAACTCCAAGAGTTTTCAGTTAACTATCTTAAAGGGAACTGTCATCGATATAGATACCGAAATCATTAGATATGATAAATGAGCGTATCCATTGACAAACAGTGTTTAAATTGACAACCACACTTTATGTTTTCTTTCCGCCTAAAATTAGTAAAATTAGTAAATTAGTAAAATCAGTTTATCATAATCATTCTTAAATTTTATTTTCATGAAAATGAAATTTTTACTATAGTGATGTCAAAATTGAACGTTACCTCTGAATAAAATTTAAATTATTTACTACGTAGTAAGGTCTTGACATTCAAGAATATTTAATTTCGCCATCAAAACAATGATATACTAAAACGAGACAAGTAGCAAAATATAACATAGGCTTTTTTGAAAGACGATTCCAAAGTGCTAAAATTTTAACAAGAATAATGTTAAAATCAGACATACCGGTCTGATAGCAAGTTGATTTTTATCGTTTGTTCTGACAAAACAAAGTTTCTATTAGTGCATTGAGGGGAAAATATATACCACGTTTGTTTGAACAATTTCAAACTTTTTATTTAGCTACATGGCCGAATTTGTTAAAGGTGTATTGATTTCCATATACATTAAATAGCAGGTGGATATTTGTTGTTCAGGTGGTGAGGACGTAGTAAAGCTACTTACCATCTACTTTATCTCTTCTCTTGACAGACGTGCCAACGATATACGAGCTATAGGGGCATGCATCAAGCATAAGAACACATCAGACTGCACTGACAATGTGTATAGAAAGTTTCCTTTTGAAAGTACTGAATGAATTAGTCAACACGATCATGTAAACAAGGTAATTTAGCAAAGCATAATTTTATATGGACATAAGCACTTTATGGTGATACCGCTTGATGATCGAATCAGTGTCTTAAAGTAACAGCTCCATGAGACCCAAGCGCTTTATTGCTCAGTTATGTTCCGCACAGGATTTTCACTTCTCCCTGATGTTCCGTTAAGCCTCAAGCACTGAAATTTCAGGATTTTTCATCCTCGTTTATTACCAAGCACACCATTGATGTTTTCCTTTGTGATGGCATCTGATCTCCAGCGCTTTATGAGCCCATGTTCAACGCTCCTTTATGATGAGTTGAAAACTGTAGAATTGAATATTCCCTGTCTGCTAAATCAACTCCCATTGATATTGATCATATAAAAGAAGATTAAGACAGAGAACAGGGCCAATAGCACAAAAATAATAATGTTGCCATTTGATGTTGCGGTTAATCTTTGATATAAGAAAATGAACACCTGTAGTGTAGAGCTCTTTAAGTCAATGATTTTGATGGAAAATTAATAAAGACAAAACAAACAATAACCAAGCATATTTGTGATGAGGCAAAAAGAAAACAAAGATCTTGATCTGAGATATTTGATAGCCTCAAGCCGGGTCATATGTTTATGAAATATTTACATTAATTTCCATCGTATTTCATTTCTAACACTGATCAACTGGATCAGATCTCATTTTTTACAGAATGACGAAGTAACCATAGTGGAGAAGACTGATACAGGCAACTGAAAATTTGGTCTCTCCTGTTTTATGCCATTTACACTTAATTTGATTGTTCTTAAAGAATATTTTACATTTGGATATATATCAGGTCTAAAAGCTTATATTTTGTGTGTTTTTCTTCTAAGATGTATCAAAATCATGATATAACCAGCATTGTATTAGTTTGACAAACATTTAAATCTGAAAGGTAAGATAAGACTTGACTAATCAATGACATGATATAAACCTGCTTGCAGTCTAGACTTCCAATTTAATAGTCTTTTTCTCTATCAACACGAAAAGGAGAACGTTCCTGCTTAAACGTTTGGGTTTTATTAGAATTTCTAACTGAATAATGGTGATCTTTACCATGATTGATGTCCACTTATATGAAACAATACTCCTTTCATAATTTTCACACTCATATTGTTCTTCCTTTGTCACAAATGTCACCCACACGTGAAGTTCAATGAATAAATAAATATAAAATGACAGAAAGCAATATAAAATCATGACAATTACATCGACATGAAATGAATAATTATGTGTGCAATATAAGTTATACCATTCAGAGGCGGGGTTCATTGGGAGATATCAGCCTCGAGCTTGGTGTTATGCGACGAGAGGCTGATATTTCCCCATGCACCCCGTCTCTGAATGATATAACGAATTTATCTTTCCGAATGTTTAAACCAAACGAATATACTATGAAGATAAAGAAAACTGCGTAAACCCTTCGACTATGGTTTGCTCAAAGCTACATATCGGCTAGTACCAAATATCAAAAGTAACCAGCTTGATCATGTGTTCGAGGTAACATATATTGTACATTTCAAGACGCTCAATTTTCATGCTTTTTATGTGCCGGGGTATAAATAATTTATAATCTCGCTCAAAACGGGGATATCAGTATTTATCCAGGGTCACGTGGACCAAATAGAGATCAAGATTCTTACCTGAGGTAGGATAAATATTGATGTCACCTTCTTCAGCGGGGTGATAAATCATTTATACCCCGGCACATAACTGCCTAACTATTAAATAACATAATCCTCCCCTGTCATAATGCTTTATTTTAAAATAATTTGTACTGCTTGTGATCCGCAATTTGGGTCACCTTGAAGTCTTTCGTTAGTATGACTGAATTGACAGAATTGTAATCTCTGCTCCTTGTCCGTGAATGTCAATACTGTAGAAAACGAATATAGCGAACTTGGATATAGTGAACACAATTTCCGTCAAAAGCTCTATGCATGTCGGCCAAACGTAATATACTAAATTCTTTGGTCCCTTGGAGTTCGTTATGTTCTTGTTCTACTGTATTTAAGAATTTTTTTTCATCGTAATACCCTTGATTTGAAATTGATGCTGAATATCACCATTTCAATTGAAGGAAGACATCTGCTCCAGGACTCTATAAAGTTGAGATCTTCAAATTAAAATCAATACTTGAGATGACCAAGAACCAAGCTGAGATTGCATTATTGAATTTCAACTTGACAGCTTAAAGCATCAATTCAACTGAAGCTTATGTGACTAGAATAAACGATTATAAATTGCTTATTATCATATGAGATTATTTAACAATATTCGAAGGCGATTCGATCCTTCTCGTTATTTATTTAAGTAAGGAAATAACAGAATTTGCATTAAACTGTACCTGATTCAAAATGGTGAGTTAACTGCTCTAGACAAAGCTTTAAAGGGACAGTATCACGTTTTAAGGGGGAATATAAGGTGATGTCAGGGAAATGAAAATGAATGGTTCCAATTGAAAGACAATGCAATTTAACTAAATGAAGCAGTAATAAATCACATTAATAATGTAAAGTTTAGCCATGCGATTCCTTTTTCTTACACAAAATGAATTAAAGATGTTCAAAAAAAATGGCCGCTAATGGATTTTAGGTGAATCTTCATACTTTGTTCTCTGACTATGGAAGATTGACTTGTGTAATGAGATTTTTGACACTATCAAAATAATACATTTAGTGTTAACGTACAATTATCAGTGAATATAAAATTATAAAAAAAACGTGCTACTGCCCCTTTAAGGATATATTGAACAAAATATTTAAAGCTATGATCGCTTCAAATGGGAGAAAATGTTTGATTCTGTCAGGTGCCTGGTAAATCTATTTTAAAATGTTTCCCTGCAATTTTATATAAGTTGCTTTTTCATCAGATACAAGTGCAGGAATGCTAAGTTTTAGTAATCTATTTACGTAATACCAATTGGTGTTCATGTACATGTAAATAACAGGTACAGCTGTATCATCAAATCGTATCTATATTTTATATGTATAGCCATCATTTTACAACCAGTGTAGATTTGTTTTGTCATTTCAATTCATATCACTTGTATCTTGATGTTTGCTTTTATTCAGTATTATCAAGATATATTGAAACATTTACGCTTAGCTTGTTATTTAAAATAGAGTTTCAAACCTCTGAATTCTCTATACAGCTGCATATCCTAAGTTTGTTCACTTACCTTCGTTTTCTAGTGCAAATATCATGTAATTTGTAAGGTCTTTGAGACATCATTGCGAAAACAAAACCGATAATGATTCAGTTTGCGTTGACATATTCGTATGTCATATCTAGCAGATAGCTGTAACAAATATGGCAGGTCATTGAAGTGACAAGGGGTCAAAATTTCGAAAACACCGATTTCTATTTTGCTCTACAAAATCCTTAATAAGTGATCAACAGCTTTAGATCTTATTCATATGTGTTCCTTTGTGTTAAGGCAACGTAACTGTGCTGATTTTTTTCCTACAAAGTTTACATGGATGATTTTAATCGAAATTTAAGAAAATCCGAATTTCACAATTATGACCCCATCTGTCTATTCAGTAATGCCAAATGTCGACATTCAGCACCAGTGACAAGACGATCCCGAAATATGGTTTGGGAATGGTACTTTTACACATGGACAATTGATGATCTTCTGTAAGTGGTCCTGGAGTTATTTTATGAACGTCAAAACGAAACCCAAATTACATGATATTTGCACTAAGATCACAAGCAGGTGAACAAACATTTGGTATGCAGCTGTATGCTTAACTCATAACTTTGTCACCTTTTCACACTTGGAACACGTCTGACGTCAATGCATTGATTTTATATTTTACATGCCATTTTGGCAGGGAGGCGCCTGAACTTTGAACTTTGAAGTCAAATATAGTGCTTACGGTCACAGGAACTATTTCATTACTGCATGTCCTCAAGCTTGTTTGCTCTGAGCGTTTTGCAAATGGTGATGGTTTTGAATATTGCGTGATATCCACACAAACTTTGATTGCAAAGGTTTAATCGTTGCAAGTATGAAACTAAATCTTCTCTTGTTTTCGTTTATGAATTTCTGAATTTTCATACCACTATGTCGTGTTGCCTATTGTGTGTAACAAACTACAATATCATGACATATATGCTAGATTTGCGTAAACATAGTGGATTTTGTAATGCTAAGAATTGACTTACAAGTACAACTATTGTGCCTCTATTGCGTCTTCATACAACGGAAGTTAAATTTGACATGAAAAGTAATAATTTTCAAGTGTTACTATTGGTTGAGCACTTTATATGTTGGAGAAGATTGGCGTTATAGATTTCTCTATATAAAAACCATGAATATTTTTGACGGTAGACAAGCAAAGCTTTGTTGCTAAACTACAGCTCCCAACCCATTCAATGAACGGAAAGTTGCACATTCAAGTTGAAAAAAGTGTTCATGTGTATCATTTTGAATTGATAGATGATGAAAAAACACACCATCAGGAAGACGGACTGGCTGTACATATAAAGTTATGGAAACTGCTTGGTTCACTGGTATAAGAGTAGGAAATGGATACCTTCTTTACATCACCTGTGTTTGGGACTAATTAAGACTTTTTAGCCTTCGTTTTCAAGTTATAAATCATAATTATGTCTGTCGAATAAAAATGTCTGTACCAACCCATCGAAAAAGCATAAGAAAAATCTCAAAAAGTTTTATAGGCAAGAAATAATTGATTCTGCATCTGAAAACTTTTTAATGAAGCAATGTTTGGCTGCTCGCATGAGACTAATTTATAAGGAATACGTGACTTTCGTTTTGAAGTTATAAATCATAATTGTTGTCTGTACCAACTCTGTACCGAAAAAGAATAAGAAGGATCTCAAAGAAATATCATAAGCAAAAACAAAGTGCTTCTACATAACAAAACTAGTTAATGAAGAACCAAGTTTTCTGACTTGTGTTCCGTGGCAAGTAAACACAATAGCATAAAACAAAATGTTCTTGTATTACCGTTTACAATCTATCAAGTTTCTTTGCATTTATATTACAGTATAAGTTAACTTATGAGGACGGGAAATTGATATCTTCTCGTGTGGGACTAATTTAGAATGAACACATCACGTTCTTTTACAAATGATAAATTATAGGCATAATTACCTCCTCACTGAAAAAAGTTCACGTCCTTAAAAGATAAATGTTATAAACATTATTTGCATCTTAAACGAAACTATTAAGGAACAATGTTTTTTGTACTTGTGTTCCCATGGCAAGTTGAAATAATACCATGGAAAGACAAACTGTTCTCCTATTAACATTTGCAGTATATCCAGTTTCTTTGTTTTAACATAACAGAATGTAAATGTAATAAATGGCCATAACTTGCAGGCAACAGGAATAAATACAACATTAATAACAATCATATTCTGTCTGAAGATACATTTAATGATAAGAAGAAAAGCGAAAGGTTCAAAAGATCATTTTCATTCATGTTTTAGGACCCAAAGTGATTTTGAACAGACTTAACAATAAAAGTATCATAATCTAATGAATGGGAGTGAGTGCACTGCATCGCAACTCATAAGCCTAATGAAGGGGGTCGTTGTCACATTTCACTGGTCACAGGATTTTGTAATTTACCCTCTTAAGGTTGGTATCGTTTCTTTTGCCCCTGAGTGTATGTTATCATCGATATCAAGCTAAGTGATCCAACAATACGGTGGATTTTGTCGTCGTTGTTTTTATATATTTGCTTTTTTTAGGTCAAATTGCAACATATGCTGATAAAATATTTAAAGGTATTGTAGAGATTCGTCAGGAATCACAGATAGGAATAACCTTAAAATATGAACTGTATTTCAGGTTTATTTTATTTGAACTTTGAGAGAGATTAAAGTTTGATGCCTCAGCTAGAGGAGACCAAGGAAATTACACATTCATTATTTGCATGCTAAGGGCTGCAAAATGTCCCTATCAGATATTAAAACCGAGTTCAAGTTTATTCTCCTCAATTATTCTGTCGTATTACTAATATTGATTATAGCTGATGCCAAACTTGATTCATCATTCATGCCTGATAAGCTTTTATGAGCTGAGATCAAAAACGGGCATATCTTCTATTATTAGATCAAATCCCCTGTAGTAAAAGGAGACCTTTAAGATTTTAAAATTTGTGTCTGTTCTTTGTTTGCTTGATTAGCGTTTTTGTAAATTAATCGCAACTCGTATCAGATCAGGTTATGCTAGAGAATATTGTTTATCTTGATTTGGTTCACGTTCCTACTGAAGCAAACTAAGACATTGTAAGTGCCTAGATTAGACAATATGCCTTTGTGTGTTTGTTAGAGAAGAAACGGTTCCAAAGAACTGGAAATACATCATGAGAATAAATCGTTTTATATGGGACAAAATGGACCTTGATTTGTGTGTAAAGTGTTGAAAACTAAATATTTTTGACTCTTCGAGTTCTTTCCTCTGCATTATTATCATTAAGTGTTTTCTTTGAGCCTAACATAAACTTTCCATAACATAACATAACGTTTTCAAGCTAACAAATCAATAAACTTATCATAATGAATCACCTGGAGAAACTTTGACTCTGCAGTATAACTTTTGTCTAGCAAACATTATTATGGTGTCTTGTCGTATGCAACATCATAAAACATTTGTTTACGACTTCACTGCTTTCGCTCGGGTAATACAGAATTAAAACAACTTCGCTGCAGTTACACAAAAAAGAAAAAGAAAAACATACTCAATCACACACAGAGATACACAAAAGAAATTTATTCATATCTACAAATTGTCAATTCATATAACCTTTAAAACTATGTTGGAAAACTAAAAAAATGAATAGGAAAAAGGTTTCACTTTATGCAAATTAACAAATGGGTTTCTAGCATGTTATTTGGGGTTTATAACAGCTAAATTTAGAAATGATTCGGAGGAAGAAATTATATTATTTATCAAAATATCATTTATCTTCAACTTGGTCATTAAAGGGGCAGTAGCACGTTTTCTGATAATTTTATTTTCTAATTTGTTCACTGATAAATGTACGTCAATGATAAATGTATTATTTTGATAGTGTCAAAAAATTCATAACACAAACCGATTATCCATAGTCAGAACACCTTTAATTCCTTTTGTGTAAGAAAAAGTAATCGCATGGCTAAACTTTACATCATATATTTGAATTATTACCGCTCAATTGAGTTTAAATGTATTGTGTTTCAATTGGAATAATTAATTTTCATTTTCCTGACATCACCTTATACTCCCCCTAAAAACGTGCTACTGCCTCTTTAATGGTTATTATTTTGGCAACGAAAATGTATGGATTTGTAAATATGACAGGTGGTGCCCTTTCGTTGCCATAAGTGAATTTGAGTTAGATCCTTTTGAAATTAAACACATGGGCACTAATGAATCTGCTCAAATGACAAATAGTCATTTCACAGTTGAGTTCAACTGATCTTCTGTTTGAATAAGGTCCAAGATTACAATTTGTTATCATTATTTACTGTACCTCAACTAAGTTTTTTATAAGCTTCAAAGTCAGGTGACTTAATACATGGTACCATATTCATGATGCAGTGACACTAACAAAGTTGGACACAGAATTGCGCATTTTTTGTTGAATGTAAATGTAAAGAAGGAAAGTTTATATGCTATAGGGAACTATGGAAACTTAGATAATTTTTCATCAGTAAAAATCATCAGTGTTGACAACCGATCACATTCTTACATCATTTGGTTTAGGGTTTCTTTTCATCTTTAAGACAAACACAATAATTAAGAGAGAGGCCCTATTGTAACAAAATAAACCGTATCTGAAGGTTTCTGCTTAAGCAGTCCATGATGACATTTTCAGGGAAAACTGATGACATCTTTATCTAAATACTGAACACGCTTTATATACGACTGATTCCTTATTGCAAGCAATGCAGTAACCTACGGGAAAATATGAGAAAGATTAAATTCTACCGATTCAGTTACCACCAGCCTATTTCATGCAAGAAAAATGCAGTGACTGCATTTTAAAGTTGTTTATTCTCAATGCTTGTCGCATTTGATAGCATTTGGCTCGGCCTACCCACATGCTACATTGTATTACGCTGAATCCAATGCATGATGCGGTGTCCGGGTTTTGTTACGGTTGTAATGTAAGTTATAATATCATTAATGCATTCGCTGATCTATTAATTTTTCATGAAATCGATTTTGCACACTGATCAAATCGTAAGTTTTCTAAGTATGTTATCAACTCTTTTGAAGTAAATAACGCTGTAAACTAAAAATGACATGTTTGTTATTAATTCGAAAAAAGTTCCGTTTTAGTTTACCTTAAATGAGATTTAAATTTGTTAACCAGTCAAATCAGTGAAATGCGAGGTCATGTTGATACGACACAGGTCAACGCATTACGACACACGTGTGTCGTACGAGATTAGTATGTCACCACTTGTACGTTAACTACGCGTGTAATAAAATAACTATATATGATGTTGTCATGTGTTATTTCGCATAAGCATTACATTATTACCAGATTGCAACTAACTCGACATCCCAGCAGAATAAGATTAAATCAATTTATGACAAATTACAGTGGGTGGCACTTTGTGAACCTATCACTCGGGAATTGTGAAATCGTTTAAATGACAGTAAATGATGTTAGTTAATACAGTCTGACAGTTGTCCATAGTACAAGGCTGTTCATGTGATACTTCAGGACTAAACTGCATGCATACATTTACGTGACAATATAAAGTGCTCATCATCAGTTTTAAATCTTATGTTGAATAGATCGTGGATATACTGAACCGATGTACATTTCCAGAGATTACACGTCCTTGTAAATTTCTTCCCACTTGCAAAAACATGTACACGTTCTTATGAAAAATGATTTTGACCTCAATGTGGTGAACTTGTTTGAAATATTGGATCTCAATGAACAGAAGGTCAGACATGTGTGAACTACTTAACGCCCGTGCATCATTATCGTTGTATTTGGATATTTGATGAGAATCATTAGTGTCAATATGAGTTTCCAATTTCAAATGAATCATACTCAAATTTACTAATGAGCACAAAACATAACCAACTTTGACATTTCCCAATCTATCCCTTTCCTTATCTGTAACCAATAGCCATGAATGATCAATTTGATATTAAGTTTTGGTTTTTGTAAACCATACATCAATGGATGCTATAAAAGAGTTTCTCTGAAAGAATACGTTATTCGTTCTTTATCATGATTGATTTGAATGCAATTATCCCAAAATTTTACTCATTAAAAGTTCATAATATTGGTTATATACCCATCTTTGATCGGCAAAAAAACCAAAAATTTTAATGGAATAAACTATTCACAACTGAAATAAAATTAAATGTGAAATTATACAGTGCCTATACTTTCTTTCATAAGTAGACGATTACATAATCATGAGACATCTATTACAACCTCACTCAGGACATAAATTTAGAAAGTTGCTGACATTACTTGACATGTCCACGTATGGTTCGCTTGAATACAATTTCTTAACTGTATCCCAGAGCCCTAAATATTTATGAGTTGTCTATGAATGCCTGTGATATAATGATGTTGTAAGGACGAAAAAGCCAATATAAGATATACATGAATTTATAAACTGTTTATGTTAATCAGAATAAAAGAAAAAAATGAATTAATATCCTGTTTACTTCAATCAAATAAACATAGAATGTTCCTGACAATACTAGTCAACCACGAATGTTGTGCTAAATAATAAAAGCGTTTTCTGATGCTGGTGTACTTTGTAATATTTGCGCTGAATGATTCTGAACTGTTTTGACCTCAGGAATGGCAAGTATCTGAATAAACAACTTCTTTATGCAGTGTAGGTTACGTTTCGACTTAATGTCGTTTCCATCATAATCTATGTTGAAACGTCACCGACACAGAAAAGAAAAGTTGTATACCCAAAGCAATACGTGTGACTCCTTATTGTTGCCATTCAATGAAACTGATGTGACTTCCCAAAGCAATATCCAATAAACAATTGTATTATCTAAATGTAAATCATTATGTAAATATCAACCATTGTGATATGTAAAATATCCATTTATATGTATAAATGAACATTAAGCTTCTTTGGCATGTTGATGTTGTTGTCGGAGATCAAATGACATGAGTTGTCATATGAAACAATACATAAATCTTTGCACTGACGCCAATGGCGTGAGTATATTGTTTATATAGATTGCAAAAACTTTCAACAACACTGAATTGATTGTTGGCATATTTGGAAATTATCCGATATCTAAAAAACACAAACAGATATTAAAAAGAATGTTTGTCAAATTTTATTTATTTATTTTTTTATCAAAAATTAAATATTGTTCTTAACTTTGTTGATCGTGATAGACAATTGGTATATAAGATAACATGTGTCATTTATGATTTTAGTTGCTGAATCATCAATTAGATTTGCGAAACTATTTCTTAAGGAATTTCGAGATCAATCTCGTATTATCAATAATGGCATTTATGTCTAGACGGTAGCAAAAATATCAATATTATTTATCAAACCGAAGCTTATTCAACCTTAATTGTGTCCATCTGTATTTATTTCTAGAAATCCAGACGCACATTTGTCCCTTTCCGTTAGCCTTTTTGACTGTATAGATTTTGTTTATGTTAACGTTAATCATATAGATCTTCTCTAGGATGTAACCGGTACTTCATCTTTGTTGATATGCACGTCAACCAAATACTCATTTAGAAATATGCATTTAAAAATACGAGGCAAGTATTTTTATAATTGCACACCTTTACTTGAAAAAAAGGTCATAATATGGACATTAAGTACTATCAAGTACTTTAAGGGTAACAAAGTATGAAAGCAAGCCTTGCCATTAATACCTAGTTATACATGTACTTTATTTTGAAAGCACTCATTTAAAGTACTTCATCCCTCGGAAAAAAAATATCACACAGAAGAGTTGAAAATGATGTAAATGTGGTAAAGTTATGACGGTGGTGCTAAAATAGATAGCTTTACTATATATAAATTGTTTTATTTTGTCATACTCTGCAGTAAGACTTCACGATTAAAATTACACTGCAGCAACTTGAGCAGGGAAGTCATCACAACTGATGTTTCTACATCACTTCATCCCCACTCTTCGTCAAATCAATATATATTTCATTGAAAAATAGCTTAGAAAGATCAAGACAATAAAAACAAAAGGATAGAATCTCAAATGCTTTTAAAGAGTTCCAAATTGTCAAAAACGAATTCAATGGCTTGGTTTTATTTATCTGGTTATAAATCCAGACTCAGAATCTTAATTTTAAATGGACAAGGTGCGTGTTCAAAAACACTCAAATGACACTAAAGTTGTCACAGAATTAGAAATTAAATGGTTTTTGGCGTTTATTTTTTTTTTACTCGACTTATGAAAGTAATTCTTTCCCAACTAAGCCTTATAAAATCATTGCAAAAACATACTTTAAATTACCTTCGTTCAGGTAAAGCTGCCCAAAATTTGCATATTTTCAATACATTTCGAAACCTACTATAGCTTATGTCACTCTCAGCAATGCGTGTGACAATAAACCTGCAACGCTCTTTTCACTTGAATTTGCAGTTGCACGTGCGTTGCCACAACAACTCTGCAATTGACAACAGAGGATATTAATGAACTCGTAAGAATAGTAGTTTAATTTGTTACACGCGGTAATGTCTGTAAACTTAAAGGAAACCACGTTCTTTTTCAATTATTTAATGAATTTTTAAATCATATGATTTATGAATAGTTGAGGACATAAGACATAACATTATTGTACATTAAACAATGTATTTTTACGGATGTTACTGAGATTACAGATAATTTACATACTATAGCTTGCTTACATTTCGACTTCGTTTTCGAGGCGTAAAAATTACAAGTTTTTCTCTCTTGTAAATTCATACATTTCGGGGGATTTTACAAAAACTGTCTGAAACAAAAGTTGGGGAAAACATTGTGAATGAATATTTAGAGTACAAATAACCAGTTAGTTCCAAATAGAGAAATAATCGACAAAAACAATTTATTTCTATTTTCTTAAGTACTATAGGAAGTCGACCTTCAAATCGATATCCAAGAAACGACAGATACAACGTAAGCATAATACAAGTTCTGTATAGTACTATCTGCCATTTTATTTTATTTAAGTATAGAGAGAAATATGGCATGGACAAAACCAAACTAAAACCCAAATTTATAGCATCTTAATAAAAAAGAATCACACTGATTGTTTATCATGTTATGACTCAACGTGCATGGATGAATATGAATATATATAGAAAACAAATGATGACCTGCAATATAAATGAAAGATAATTACTTCTCCCTCAGTGTATTCATGGACACCCTGTCAGTAATTTCGAACAAAACATGGTATAGCAGATGTCATGTCTATTTTTGTTATTCATATCATTTAAACAATGTTGATATCAATTGTTTTATCAAAATAAATGATGTTTAAGACGTCAGTATTATCATGCTTTAAACGTGTGTTTTACGTCTTTAAAATAGGTAGGTGTAAAATGCTATTGTTGTACGAGTGCCTGGTGTTGCAAGCAGGTTTCACTGTCAATTATACTTCTTAGTTTAACGTGCTCTCTCCCTACACTTATAATCCTTACAAAAATACCAGTGAATTCTTCTTCCAAGGCGTTTAACATTGAATCAATTTATCAGCATGTTACTTCATACTTACTTCTGTTACTACAGAAAGGTGACATCAGAAATTAAATCGAACATACTTCTAAACCCATACTTACATACTGACCGAAAAACACATACAGGTGACTGATTGTTAAGTTTTATCTTACCTTACAGTAAAATACTCGGTTTTGATTGGCTGACGCTCGACTCGTTTTATCTCATGTACACCGCGAGTCTCAACTCTCACGGTGTACAAATTTCATGTACCCCGCTGCCATAGCAACAGCTCCTCTCCGAGAAAAGGTGTCGCTTAGCATTAAGATGACGTTACCAAATGACGCACGTGGTGTCCAGAGTTTACATACGTTCGATCAGCTGTATTCGTGATTATCAATTATAGATTTGTTTTCTAATCATTCTATGTTTTGTTTGGATCCAAATTCTGCATTGCATTGATTGCACATGCTATAGGGTTAAAATGAAATAACTTTTAAGCATGTTTAGGGTAATAGTTTTACGTAGCACGATTCATAACATTGCAGTCGGGTTGGACGACGCCATTTTGTTTACATTTAGGGTCAAGGCCGTTCATGCGGTGATGGCTCATCCGTTAACGGCAGTCAAACTAAAATGGATATATTTTCTTCTGACATGACGGTAAGATAAATACGTTGTATGCTTCTCCCTCGGGTAATACGGTCTGATGTACCATCTTTGTAGAAATGTCAGCCCTCGCCTTGCGGCTCAGGCAACATTTCTACAAAGATGGTACATCAGACCGTATTACCCTCGTGAGATGGGTCACCGAAAAACAGAAGTGTAATGTGGAGACCGACAAGGCTTCAAAATATATGTGTATGTATATATATATATATCAAAATTGGGTAAAATATGAAAGTGACAACGTCAAGGAACGGTAGTTTTGTGGTGGTTGTATAATGTATTACAAAATTAACACATACTAAGGATAACAGAAGATGAATTAACTGACAAGTCAAACTAAAATGGATATATTTTCTTCTGACATGACGGTAAGATAAATACGTTGTATGCTTCTCCCTCGGGTAATACGGTCTGATGTACCATCTTTGTAGAAATGTCAGCCCTCGCCTTGCGGCTCAGGCAACATTTCTACAAAGATGGTACATCAGACCGTATTACCCTCGTGAGATGGGTCACCGAAAAACAGAAGTGTAATGTGGAGACCGACAAGGCTTCAAAATATATGTGTATGTATATATATATATATCAAAATTGGGTAAAATATGAAAGTGACAACGTCAAGGAACGGTAGTTTTGTGGTGGTTGTATAATGTATTACAAAATTAACACATACCAAGGATAACAGAAGATGAATTAACTGACAAGAAAAACTCGCAAATAGAAACGCTTATGAAATTTGTGATTACAATTGGCGACACGCTTGTATGTATAGATGTGAAGAAATAATCTCTCTACAGAATAGAACCAGTCAACAAACAGAAAATAGGGGAAAGTATATGAAACTTCAAAATTCAATACATTCCAGAAAAAAGAAAGACATTGTATTGTATCCACTACTTTGTATCACTGCAGTTTTTTACTCCTTCTGATACCGTTTTCTAAAATTTAATAAAGATTTGTTTCATTTCTTTCAAGGAATAATATTTAAAGAAACCTACCGTAAAAGGTACCACATTATCGGTATAAAGTAAGGCATAGATTCATAAAGATGAAAACTGGCAAAGTTATGATGCCTTGGAGAATGGTTGGGTCAACATTTACTGGGAATATGAAAATGAGAAAGCACGGATAACAATTTCATACTTTAACAAATTAAAACAATGAAAAATACGAAGTTACGGTGTATCCGTCAGAGTTCGTCTCAAGGTATGTTTGATAGATTAAAAATATATTTTTAAAATGTTGAAGATACATGTACGCTTTTCTTTGTGTTGAAACAGATAAATCAAAATCAAACTTCAATCATATAATTGGTAGTATATTGGACATGTAATGATTAAATCATATCAGTGGCAAACATAAGGTATCTGTCAAGTATAAGTCACTTGTTACACTCAAAGGTTCAATAACTCACGCTCGAATAAGCGAACATAAAATATCTGCTACGCAGCTACTAGAAAACTTTAAACATAAGGAGATTTATAAACAGTTCCTCCGACCATGTGGTTCCTTTTTGGTGACCTTTAAAACCAAAGTTTTAAAGGGATTTAAAATGGAAATTATGCAACCCGAGACTTTACACGCAAAGAAGAGTTTTTTATCAACTGTTATAACACAAAAAATGCGTAACAAAAGCTAATAATTACATGCACCCAAATTCTTTCAGTGCCCATAGCTCTTATACGGGGATCGACCAAGTGGTCCCTTTTCCGGTAGCCTTCCCCACACACAACATTGCTCAGACGTTTTGCAGAGGTTTCTATCTACACCGATTTCCCCATGTTCTGCCTTTGGCAAGGTTCAATTCTTTGCACAAATGTAAAAGAGTGGCTTCTCATAATTTCTTCTTTAAAATGTTTCATTTTTATAGATCTTACACAAAAGAGATCAATCATATAGCCTGGAGCTTCATTTGTTTTTCAGAAACATGGTTGTACAATGTCAAAAGGTTTAGGATTTAGCCGGATAAGTTTTTAATGTTTGGTTTTTCTAAAAACTCCACCATGACTGTCCTAGCTTTATTCGTTCCTGAACACAAGTGTCCCGCCTTGAATCATTTCACCATTTATATATTAATTGCTTTAAAATATACAATGTTTATTCATTAATGAATACCTGAAACATATTTATTACTTAAAACGTTTCCCGTATTTACCCATTTAATAAAATCATGTTGATAAAGCAGTATTTCATTGTTTGTGATTTACCCAGATTAAATTGCCTTCTTTCCAGAAGTGATACTTTTCTCAGATAAGATTGTATTAATGATAATCATAAAGGATAATCATACTGCGCAAGTTATCCACACACGAATGCATGATCAATGCGCTAACAAGGCAACACGATGATACAGAATAGATAAAATATAGTATATCCGAAATAGAATATTTGAATATGACTAAATGTGAGTTCAGAATCATTCACATTCAAATGCTGAATAAAAATTTGGTACACTCTTCATACCTTCAAAATAATCATTTTTGAAAATTTGGAAATCGTCACCATTGTCAAAAGGAAACTTTGCTGACAAAGCTTTTGGATCAAGAAATATATATCTGCACTATATATACATATGGGGAACATTCTGGGGACTTCTGGGTTCAAAATGTATACTTCAGATTTCATTTAATACGTATTAAATACATTTCGGTGAACGTTTGACTAAACAATTAGTAGATAAATGGTAACATAATGACAATTATCACTTCATATTCTAAGGTATTTGAAAAGATGAAAGGAATTTTTTTTACATCTACATCAGCATTTGATATCGTTTCAATACAATTTGGGATACAAGACTGATTGAAAAATCTAACAAATGTCAGACATGAAAAAAGCTGGATAAATATGGGAAATGTTTTTTTCATATTGATGCGATACCAATGACGGATATTTCACAATTTACCTCTAAAATATTGAGCAGCCCGATCTCAATTGCGCAGTTTTGGTAATTATGTTGATAAAATATGTTATTCAAAGCGAAGCAGCAGCGCTAACAAACTACTGGAAAAAGCGCTGTGATAACAGACTCAAGTAGAGTTTTGATGTGAATTATTCGTATCCCAGTAACAGTCCAGGAAGAATATGCCGCCATTCACATACATAGTAACAAGGTGACACAGTATTAGCCATGTGTTTACATCTCCTCCAGTTCATTGATTAGTTGCCTACAAGCCAACAGGAAACATTCAATACGCCATCTTGAAGGTTCTTCATTTGGTCATGTGTTTTCTAGAAACATTGAGACTTTAAAATTATGCTACCCATACAAAGCTTAGACTTATAAATGTAAATATATCCATCAGCTTTGACGTACTTAAGTATACAAATACAATCGAAAACAAATAAACTTTTAAGAATTGTTTGATATTCGTTGCCGCTCTTTAAACATTAAATGATCTTTTGAAATAACCTAACAAGAGCCATCAGGAGAGATAGCTTATCCCCCCGGCCAGACTGAAGTTGAATAATCAGTTTCAGCATATATGTTGATATACTGATTGTGTGAATAAAGGTGTAAGCATACTTGCAGCTAATTTTGTTTGACTTTTAATAACAATCATAAGACTATGATAAACCACAGCTAGGTCTTTTTAATTAGTAAATTCTTATGTTATGCCATCGTCAAGTTCCTCATGTTAATGTAAATAGAGAGCAAAACAACCATTCTGTTTGATTGAATATGCTGCTTGATTAAAAACGCTTCATTCCTTGGTGAGACACAGTTTAGAAATTAAAGGCAATGTTGGAATGAAAAATGTCATTGAGTTTAAACTCTCTGCAGTTTGAAAACATCAAAAGGCACATTTGTGAACAGTTTAATTGAAATAGCCCTAATGGTTTTCAAATTTTGTTCCGGAAACAGATTTCTAAGTTGCGTTTCCATGAAAACCGGAAAATAATAAATCCAGAAAGTTTCGTTAAGCTGGGTCAAACTTTTTTTGAGTTCTGCACCGGAAACACATTTCTAAGTTGCGTTTCCTTGGAAACCGAAAAAATAAAAAAACTCCAGAAAGTTGAATACCCAAAGAGGCACAACTAAATGCGACGATTAGTCAATGTACAAGTTTCATTGAGCTAGCTGTAACGGTTTTCAAATTCTGTTTTTGAAACAATGTGATAACAGACAGGCGAACGGGCGGACCGACAGACAGACGGAGCCAACGGCTATATGAACAACATAAACTATAGTCATGCGTTTCATGCTCTGCTCTTGCTTGATTTCAATCAGGGAATAGAAAGTCCAGAATAGAAAGCTCATCACAATGCCAAGTGATCTCTTTGAAGTATATTAGGCTGTCTAAAAGAGGCGCATGTGATAGCAAAGTAAGGACTGTCACTAGAGTGTTGCAATCATACTTGAGGTGTCTGCCTGTAACATCTTCCTGTGATATATGTGACATATAAGCGTTACATATTTGCAAGGGAACAAAGGTAACACATTGTTGCAAAACAATAACATATGGTTTCATGTGACCTCCTCCAATTCCAGTCAACAATTCTGTGGCAGTATGATATTGTATCATGGTCTGGTGATGTGTCCAATAACTGTTTTATGGACTACTGGGAAACAATATTGATAATATATGTTATGTTCACTATTTTCATTGGTAATGTTTATGTCATTGTGCCCGATAGCATGGCTTCTGGTGTTCATCCGTTATTTCGTCTGTCCATCGTATAAAGTTGTGATCTTAAGCATGATTACCTTCGCCAATTAGGGTCCAAATTAATTTTGGTACCTTTGCAGACCCGTTTCTTTGGTGATCTTTTCGTGCCACCATCTTGACGTATCCCGACCCTACCGGGTTCAGGACAGTGAATACACCAGGATTTGAGGAGACTTCATCACTAAGTCAAAATCATGCTGCATATTCAGAATGTGCTTTGAATAAAGTGTAGATTTCTTAAAATGTGTTTATGCAAATGTTAATAATAAACTCATATGTCGCTATATCAATTTCTTTGAAATCTTGGCGCCATCACAACTACCATGGTTTAGCCTTTGGATGGATACATATCTTAGGAATCTTAAGAATTAAGTGTATTAACATAAAGCATTAAGTCAGATTCACAACTTCTTACTGATAGATGTGACACCGTTAGGCGACAGGCTGAAATCCTCTAAAAAACTGGGTAATATCGGAAAGCATATTGATTATCATTGTTATTTGACCTATAGCCTCAAGTAGAATTGTGTTTGAACAATTCGTACCTCTGTTACAGGCAGGAGGAAAACGTTTCCATTCACATGTACACTCTAGTAGTGTGTGTACACCTACTCCAGTTCATTGATTAACGCACAGGTTGACATGCTAAAGGTTCCCAACATAGCCATGGTGGTTCAACATTTGAATAAGATAATGCCAACAACATATGAATATACACGTTTAACTAATGTGTATTGTTTTTCATTCAGCTATTCAATAACTAGATTATACAATGTGTGTGTGTTTACTGGGGATCTTTGCTGATCATTTAAATGAATGAATGTTAATTAAAGCAGAAACACTAAAAAACAATGAAATTTTAATTATCATCTTATTCATCTTTGCTATAGCGTTCAGAAGATATCCACGATAAGGTATTAATTTATAATTTGTCATAATCCCATAGTTTATACTATTTGATTTGAATTGAATAAACATGCTTTTTTACTGGCTTATAAATTGCTTGAATCTTTGATTTAAACTGTTGTGTAAATTTATGCTGACATG
The DNA here is from genome assembly GCA_916613615.1 of Steromphala cineraria. Taxonomy (NCBI): domain Eukaryota; kingdom Metazoa; phylum Mollusca; class Gastropoda; order Trochida; family Trochidae; genus Steromphala; species Steromphala cineraria. The sequence goes on from OU744729.1 coordinate 2,092,337, forward strand.
TTCATCTATTTTGACCTCAAAACAACATGGTTAAGTAGACAACCGTTAGCTTGTCAGCCTGACGTATCCGCTTGTCATGTAGGTCATTAATCAATGGAATTGAGGAGATGTAAACACACCGACTGTGTATATAAATGGACGCTTTGGCTGCCAAGCCCTGCAGCTTGATACGACTTTTTTTTACATAAAACTCTTCTTGAGTCGGTTGTCACAGTGGTCATACAATGAGATTTTCTATGTTTTTGTAATAAAGTAATGTTTATAACATCTGCTCCTGGTTTGGCATAATGTTACTACATTTCATAATGGAAGCTGCAAAAAGTACCTTGCAGTCATCAAGTTCTGAGATTTATCAATGATATCCTCTGGTTTCGTGCTTGTCATTTGTTTATAGCTAATGTTTGAACTTAAAACACATTCAGGTATATAAATAACATCAGGTCAATCTGTCTTGTCTTCCCTTAATTCTCCAAACGTCCAAATGCTAGCGCATGTGGATGATAAGTGACGCTATGACATCATCAAATGAACAATGGCAATCAATAAGCTCTTGATAATACTCAGTTTTTGAGTGGAGTGTTTCTATCCTTTACCAAGACGTTGCCATGCAACTGCTTGAAGGCATCACACGTTATGAATCTGGCTGAATGCTAAATGTACACTGTTGTATGAACATGATTCAGGAGATATGTTTCAACCCAAGGGCTAAACCATGGCAAATGTTCCAAATATTTCAAAGAATTTATTCATCTACGTATTTATTGTTGGAAGAAGTGATAACAAATTACGTACCTTTACAGATGATCATAGGAAAATATTCTATCTAATGTTTGTTAGATAAAACAATGATCCAGTTTTCAGCTCATAGCTGGTATTATTGCTTTAATCGCTTGGTGATAAACACCATCCGTTCCCAAGATTCTTAACTGAGAGTTCAAAGACATACGCGTTAACAAGTATTGTTTCGATTTACAGTTCAATAACATATAATGGCGTGTACCAGAAATATTTTGAGTTTGAAAAAATGGTTTGTTTGCCCTGTTGTATACAAAATTTATAAAAATCACCGAAAAATCAATTCCTTTTCTTCTTCGATAATCTGCATACTTCAATATTTGCAGAGGTAAGAATTAAACACAAACTAACTTTATATGTTACTACATACCCGGAAATACGTTATATAAAATAAAAACTGTTTCAAATTTCAACAACGTTTTTTATCAAACATATATTTAAATGTTTCTTGTATACAGTCAATAATCCACTTTTCCCGAGTGATTTTGTTCACAAAGTGCCACCCACTCTACCCTGTGCCAGATGAAAAACTTAATTTCTAATCATAATATTTCAAAAACGGGCAAGGTATTTACTTATTCCTCAGTAAATTAAATATATACAGCTCTCCCTTGTCTTCAAGACCATTCATACCACTGGCCCTTGGTCTTCACTTGGTCTACTTGGTCTAACTCTACAAACCAGGAAGATCTATCCAGTCCAGCCAGCAATATTTGCTAGTAGTCTCACATTCAAACTAAAAACCTTTGGTGCCAACTCATTCTCTCATGCTGCTAAAACTCTCTGGAATTGAATTTCATTAGATCTCAAAGCCTCCCCATCACTTGTAGTGTTTAAAAACATCTTAAAAACACATCTCTTCAGAAAATAGTTGTGAATTGTCACTGCCATCCATGTACATAGAATTTTTATACATGTTTTCGCGCTTAGAGCATGTCCCTGAGTGATGATGATGAAGCGCCATAAAGTACTTAGATCATTAATATCAACTGCAAGAGAGTCTCCTGTGATTCTAATCTGTTTGGGCTTACAAAAGCATCATATCTCTTCTTTATAGGGGGAGGCCTGTTGACTGCTTTCCCCTCATATGATGCACGTCGGATGCTGTCCATGACATGAGAATGGTAAGGTATTCGTTTGAGAGCTGTAAGGTATTCGTACCAGATGCATAGAAATATCTTTATTTTGCTCTATCAAGCCCAGTCATTGAATGTTTGGTATTCTGATCCTTACGGCCTTGGTATTAAATAGGCAGAACGTTGTTATTACATCTTGTCCCAAACATAAGTGCTTTTTCCATAAGTTGGTTTCATAAACACATACCATCGTTATCATTTCACATGTAGGCATGCATGTTCTAATTATATACACGGAAGATCTACCTAAATGGTAATACATACACTTTGTCTACATAGTTTTAATTATTTGTCCATGAGGGGTATTGACAACGTTCACTCCATATCTTGTTATCAAACGGCTGTAGCATTATCTGACATTTGATACATTCACTTATTCCCGTGTGATCAGGTCATCAAGGATGAACCTTCTCTATTGAATTGTGCCTTACATAACAAACTGACTTGGCTATTATCTCTGATATTTAATGTTACACGAATAGATTTTTAAATTGTATAATTTCAGTGAATATTCCTCAATAGACAAAGATAAAAGGTTATACACATAAAAGGTGGTATCGTCATTGTCTTTGATTGTGGTCACAGAACCACAGAGTCTTTTTTCATAATCCAAATTAGCCTATGAATCTGTAATTAAGATAACACTTAAAACAGAAAGAGTGCTAAAGGGCATGGTCTCTGTGACCATTATTACTGAAAATTATTCACATTTTATATTCCCAATCGCTGTTCTCGAGAAATGAGAAATTAAAGGTGTCTTTTCAGTTAATAGTGTTTCGATAATAATGTCTTTTGACTCATCAGTGCATGCTGATTGTTAATAACAGCTGACCGAGATGTCTTAATTTGAATGGGGCAGAGTCACATGAAGCTACGTATATATTATTGTAAAACATAATTAGCTTTGTTCGATGCAACAACAGCCGATGCTCGAAGGTTTCACCGCTATGCATAGTCACGATAGAATTGCGGGCTTTCACCTCGCAATAATACCAGCATCCATTATATAAGTGAAATAATTTTGAAAACGGCGTAAACTGTCAAGTTACCTCATTGCATTTATCAAAAGCTTGAATATTATGATAATCATTACATGGAAGTTAATGGAACATAATAAGGTGTTGGAGTTAGACAACGCGAGCATAATTGCAGAAGTGACGGTTCTTATATCCATATTCAATAAGACAGCCTCGGATACTTCAGAGGGCAACACTTTGTATTGTTGTGAATTTCAATTTTCTTAATTAAAACTTGCAGGTCTTGACTTCCTTATCCTTTGATTGGAATAAAGCAAGGTCCCCTTTTCAGAGCTGAAACTATGTATAAAGGTTTTTATTCATTAAACATTAAAACACTTAGTTTCATAACTTCTTTTTCTACTTTTTATTTTTATTTAACAAATAACCATTTGATGTTTATAGAGTTACAATAAATTAGAAACGTGTCTTTAAGGTCATTAAAAAACATTTCATTTATGATATATATATAAATTTACAACGTTATTTATATCATTGAGTTTAAACTATTGAAGTGTTCTATAGTTGGATCTGAGCGTTTCTAATCTAGAATACCATTTGCTGTTGGCATTTAGGCCATTAATCAATAACCTGGAGGAGAAGTAAACACATCGCCAATACTGTGTCATCTTATTACCACAACCCCAATATCATGAGTGGGTATGTGAATGGAGGCGTTCTCTTTCTCAGCTGTTACTGGGATACCAATCATTGACATACAAATTCTCTTATCACTGTGATCGTGTGAGTAGTTTTTCCCAATAGCTTGTCATGAAAACAAACTCTATTGCCAAATCGCTGTTGTTTGCTGGAATAACAGATGTTATCAACAGTTCTTAATATTACCAGTTATATTACCATTTTTTCTGATTCAAAACAATAATTCTTGAGCTGATAAAATAAAATCATGTCCTTGTCACATTCTAAGATATAGTTAATATATAGAGGTTATTAGAGAGTGTGTTACGGGATCGTAAACATTGTATTTTGCGAGCCTTGGCGAGCTAAATTCATAGTGTTTATTCCTAATACAGGATATTTACGATCCCAAAACACACGAGCATGATAACTTCTTTATCATACAATGTCATTTTAGATTTTTATTTAAAAAAATGCTTGATAATACTATTTTGATAGTTGACATTGTTTTAAAAGATGCGCGTATCAATATATGCAAATGAACAGAGCATATGCAAATGACCGGTGTAATGACTGCGACAGTGAATTGACAAAATATAATTTCTCCTCATAAATGCATTTTAATACCGTTTCAGTTATTTAGGCACAACTCAAAAGTTTAAAAAACATTTAAAAAACGCTGATTTTAAAATGGAAACCATTCAAACGTTTCTTTAACGGATTCGAACACACGTTCTATCAGAGGGCAAGAGTTGCTTCCCTTCGGCTAAGTTGCAATGGCAGCTTGCGTTGAAACAACGATTATTAACGGAGAGCTAAACTAGAAGACAGACTGTGCAGTCTCTAATTAAAACTAAACAAGCCTTAAGTAAAGAACACTGAAGATTGATAAAGGGGTGTTTTAAACATAAAATGAATTTAAGGTGTTCACACAAAATGACCGCCGATGGATTCTATGTGAATCTTCATATTTTGTCCTCTCACTATGGATGATTGGCTTGTGTAATGTGATTTTTGACACTGTCAAATTTATAAATTTAGAAAAAACTTACAATTTATCAGTCAAATATTAAAAATATAAAATTATCAAAAAACTACTGCCCCTTTAAATCCTAAATTATTGGACATTGTACAACCATGTTTCTGATAAGGAAATCCACCCTGGGCTATATGTTCCATATGTTTGTACAAGTTCTAAAGAAATGAAACCTGTCAAAGAATAAATGTTTGATCTCTGTCGTTATCGATTTTCTAAAGAATTGGATCTTGCCAAAGGCTGAACATTCGAGCATCGTTGTAGATGGAAACCTCTGAAAAATGTCTATACACTGTTATGCTAATAAGCTTCAAAGGAAAGAAGAAAAAACACATCCTTAACAACGGTTCCAAAAGGAAACAAAGAATCTGCAGAAATCCTTTCCCGAATCATAAAAGTGTGATGCTACAACATTCAATACAATGCAATGTTTTATGTCCGTTGCTCTTCTTATTAAGATTGTCAGTAAAAACATCCTTTGTTATTGCAGTATATGTAAACCTAGCCTTAATAAATCTCGTTTTACTCCGATATTGAGTTAAGCGGGATATAGTAGCGGGATGGTCTTACCAAGCCGCAATAGTCTGCATTCGCACATAAAACGTTGGAGGGTCATAGGTCGGCGGAAGGTCGGCTGACGCGACCCGCTACTACATCTCGCTAGACTCAATATCGGAGTGAAACGGGTATTTTTGAGGCCAGGTTTAATGAGACTGTTTGTTATTGCAAATTGTACGCTTTAATTCTATCATTCATTCATATGGAAGCATTGTCGTTACCAAGGAGATCGATTACTCGTGTCAGTTGATCGCTATCATCTTCTCTCAGGTACATTTGTACTATCAGATGTATTCACTTAATTCAATTTCTAAAATTCTTCATGGTTGGAATGTAAGAATATTTTTAAAGGTATATCGTCAATACAAACTTCCCTTTCTGAAATCCAGCTATCTGCGGTCTTCACTAGTTTGTCCAGAGGTGAACCCATGTTCAATCATGAAGTTAGTGTCCCCTGTGTAACTCTGGGAGAAAGCATATACAGTAATGAAGTCTCATTTCTAGTGAAGCATGTTTATCAAAGCTGGAACTCGAAAACAATTATATATTTTCAATTATCTTTCTTTGAAGATGTTCACCCAAGGTTTTAAAGCAGCGCTTTTATTCTTCAAATGCTGACGTACGATCTGTAGTCGTTTACGCTATTTACTACGATTGAATACAACTGATTTACACATACTTTTATTGATTTTACAAATAATTGTACATTACAAAATAGACAGGTGCCAACTCATGATATATACTATACCATGTTTTGTTCGATATTACTAACGTTATGGAAGAAATTTGTTCATATTATTTGCGTATTCAATAAGGAATCGCAAGTGTTGAATATTAGGCTTTGTGAAAAAATATACAAATATATTGCACAAAAGAGCGCATGTTAAAATATAAAGAATAACATACATTTAAATATTAACATAAAAATATCTTTAAATATCTTAAAAGAATGTGTGTGATGAATGAGACCTTCAAATAATTTTCCAAAATACTTATGTTCATAATAATATTCTTTGAAAATATAACATATCATTTACTGAATACTGATGCAATTTCTCAGCGAAACACAGATATATTTGAAATCAGACCAACCATTGATATCTCAAAGTAGACTACTAGAACGATTGATATCTTTACGGAGACTCCAAGAAAGGATGACATGACGATCAATGTAATGCTTCCCGCAAAAATTAAAACTGTCAACAGTGAAAATGAAACGTCAGTTTGAGCAAAGACTTTGACAAGAATCAGTCCACTCTATCACATACTCCGTACAGGAAACCAGCGTCCATGCAACTTCCGCCTTCCCATCCTCATGGTTGATCTATAGTAGTCAAATATAAAATGAGGAAAAACAATGTTATAAGGAAGGAAGCTATTCCAATAACACTGAAGACGAAGGAGACCCTCCCTTTAGTCCTTGAGGCAGAGAACTTCCCATTGAGAAAATCCTTATTTGATTTCACTGAGAATAGAATGGCAATAATGCCAAATGGTGGGTTAAAGCATATAAGGACAACCACAGCCAAGCCGATGTAATTCCTTGGCTTATCGGGAGTAGCTTGTTGCAGAGACCTCCCGTCAGGCTGATTGATAATAACACGGCCCGACTCCTCCTCAAATATGAACTTCTGGTCAGAGGGTCTCTCTCGGAAAGATTTCTTCCGACCCTGGGCGTGGTCCCCATGGTTTTGGGGCATGAAAATCATTGAGAGATGTTGGCTAGTCCTCTTCAAGGCCCTTCACATATGTCTGAAACAGACACAAATCTTTAGTGTTAGAGTTATCAGACAGATGTATTATGGTCAATGAAGAAACTTATCTTGAAAACAAAAGGAGTTATTTTCATGTTGCAAAAGATTGTAAACAAAACAATTCCGTCAGGTTTAAAAGACATTAAGAACAAAGTGTTTCAGTCATTATTGCTTAAATATCTCTGAATCAGGTACAAATATTACAATGATACCCCTGACAATCATAACAATTATTATATACAATTGTCTAACAGACATTAAGAACAAAGTGTTTCAGTCATAAATGCTTAATATATCTCTGAATCAGATATAAATATTACAATGATGACCATGACAATCATAACAATTATTATATACAATTGATAAAACTTATAACAGACAAAAAGTGTTGAACACATACACAAATATGTTCAACAATATTTAATCAATAAATACAAAACATATTTCTAGAGCCAAAACAAAGGATTGCACGATATCAACAAAATATTACAAGTACTGCTTTTGATATCAGAGTTAGTTGTTAATTAGCGACGCCTGGGAAATATTTAAGTCTTAAGTGGAGATTTAATGAACTTCCCAAATTTACAAATGATTACAAAGGCGAAAACTGAGAAAGCAGAAAAAATGTAAAAAATAGTTAATATCACAAAAAGCTGCTTGTAATCATACAGAATGTTGATTAAAGACACATTGGGTTATATTCGTGTAAATTGTCCTTCAGTAGTTAATATGTATAAGATGTTCGTGAACAGATACGTATAGATCTAGGATATCTAAATGATGAACCTTTGGTAGTCTCATTGGCCGAAGAAATGTTCACCTTAAGTGTTTATCTTTATAAACGGTATGAACATGGATATCTACAGAAAACAATCAACCTCTTTCTTGATTTTCAATTTTTAACTTGCTAAAAATCAATTTTAGACAATTGCAAGTTAAAAAGGGTGAAATCATTGTACATGGCCAATAAGGTAATGCCAATTAATAACAGAAGTAAGAAAGTTTAAGCTTTATACCTGAAAGGTCTTTTCTTTTATTGATCAACTATAAGACGTTTCAAAGTGATGTCTTATAGTGCAACCATTAGGTCTGGTTCAAATTTTACAAACAGATTTATCAAAGCGAAAATTTAGAAAATAGTTTTAAGTGGCCTAAAACTTTATTTCATGATCACAACAAGACCTATAAAAGTCCTTCCTGTCGACATGTTAGAACAAACTACATGATAGAAGAAACGGCTAGAAACAATGCTAGTGAACATATCCCCTCATAACAGTCAAGACCACACTTAAGCTATAATTTTGTACGTTGTAGTCTGCATTTTTGTCAGCTAGCATAAAGCATACATGTAGAGTCTCGAGGTCTCATAGGTAAGCAATTATACCTTTTTTCAGTTTCAACGTGTACAACATCACTAACTAATTTCTTTTTCCATAATGTCATTTTGTTATTTTTCATTGATAATAGTCACTGGGTATTTTCTCACTGACTATAACTGTTGTACTTGACACCATGTTTGATGAAGAAATTCATATATCTTAAAGGGGCAGTAGCACGTTTTTAGGGGGAATATAAGGTGATGTCAGGAAAATGAAAATAATGGTTCCAATTGAAAGACAATGTTTTTACACTAAATCGAGCAGTAATAATTCAGTAGTAAAGTTTAGCCATGCGATTCATTTTTCTTACACAAAATTAATTAAAGGTGTTCAAAAAAAAAGGCCGCCAATGGATGTGAATCTTCATACTTTGTCCTCTGACTATGAATGATTGGCTTGTGTAATGAGATTTATGACACTATCAAAATAATACATTTAGCATTAACGTACAATTATCAGTGAAAATTTTAAAATATAAAATTATCAAAAAACGTGCTACTGCCCCTTTAAGATAAACAGTTTGAATCATGTAAGGTCAGTGTCTGCAGCAATGTGACATAATTTCATCATAGTGCCTTATTGATTTAGCTGATGCCCTTACAAGCAAATACAAAGGTTATCACGTTAGATAATCAAATTAGTTAACATAGTTACAAACAGGCACAATGCTATTATTCTGGATAATTAAATCTAGTTAGGATCGTTACACAAACAAACAGAAAAGTTGTCCTATTGGATAATTCATACTGCTAAAATCAAGAATAATACACATATTGTGTATCCATATTATATTGGAAGCTTTATTTGACAATATGTATATGAAATAAAAGATTTGACATTCACATAAGTAATGGAAATATTCTCCTGAGTAACGATGAAGAAACGCAAACTACAGAACCTAGCTTCTGATTAAGCTATGTTAAAAAAACGGATTTCGTTATCGATCAAACTTTGAAAAATATAGCAATTAAAAATATCAGAATATCAAAATTTAAATCATTTACGAGAAGGGATTGGGATAGGCATTGGCCATGGGTCATTTTGCAGATCGAATGAAAAATGGCCAATCAAATTTGTTAAAGATGTCTTTCCCAATCTCTGTATGAGAAATTGTCTATTGCATATCATGTCTTTAGTCTCTATGGACGAACTCATAGGAAATATAAAAAACTGTAGCGTAATTAGTTCAAATCATGTACTCTCAAAGCCTGATTAGATAATGAAGTGCAGCAAGGGTACTACTGGCGTTATGACGAAACGCCTAATCAATCACCATTACTTATCAGGGAAGACAATCTAATTAAACTCTTTTCTGCTGTGAAACCAAAGTTGGTTATATGGACTAACTGCAAAGCATACAGCACCCCCTGAGGCTGAGATATTTATCCCTCCTTGCGTGAGGTGTAAATATGGAATCTCGTACAAATTAAGAGGTCAATCAGACCGAAGCCCTGCTGAGAATATCCCACACAACCCTTTTGAGGTCTCTAGGCTCTGTATCAGACTACACGTGCCAAGCAGGATATTGAAAACAAACCAATTAAGAAGAGCTCAGTATTGGTTTCAGCGCCCACCTAAACAGCTTCCACGTTGGGGAGTTCATGCCGTGTGGAAAGTAATTTGTTCTATATCCATCATGAGAACCTACCTTAGAGGTTGCATGATGGGCGGAGTGAATTCAGAGTACTCTTAGGTTTATAGTTCATTGACAAAGGATTTACATTCACTATGATGTAACAATGCCCTGATACAAGAGCTAGTATTTTGTTTGCACTCATTTTGATATGTATCTGACTGGTCTAATTAGCAATGAGTGTTTTTAACATACATGACTTGTTATTTATTTAACAACCTGTCCTAAGTACGACTCACACTGAGTTAAGATTGAGAAAATGATTAGCGGAAAAGCTTAAATCAATCACATTCACATTATCAAAGTTTTTAAAGAAATTACTGCCATTTCATTATGGACATTCAGATGAACAAACTTGAGAATTCCTTAGTTGCATTTATTGGCTATGAAAGACGGTAAAAAAGGAAATGTCAGATGAACAGATAGATCAGTTCACAGCTTCAACAACACAATCGTGAACAAAGCGGCCATTATCTTCTGCCATTTGATCATAAAGTCATCAGATGAAAAAGGATGTCACGTTAAAGAGCAAACATCAAAGAAAGAAATATAGTATTGTATAATCTTAATCACGTTTTGGCTTAAAAAAGGATTTCAAAAGGTTGATAGGAAATGTGAGTAAATGAAACTTACCCATTAAAATGACTTCCATCAGATTCCCCTTTGATCAATTGAAATATTTTAATATGACAAGTCTTCATTCCAAAACACGAACGTTTTGATTCTTATCCATAAACCCTCTGTACATGTCTGCGTAAGCGTTTTCATTGTTTCTCTGTATCCTGAACTGTCATCCATAAAGGGCACTCATTAAGGCTGGCCAGAATATAACAAGAGCAACAGCGGACAGTGTTGTCACTATCCCGATCACACTGAATGCGAATGAAACTGTTCCCTTCGTTCTTGAAATGTCGAATTTCCCATTGAGAAAATCCTTATTTGATTTCACCGACAAGAGAACGGCAATAATGCCAAATGGTGGGTTAAAACATACAAGGACTATCACGGCCAAGCCGATGTAATTCCTTGGCTTATCGGGAGTAGCTTGTTGCAGAGACCGTCCGTCAGGTTGATTGATAATTACACGGCTAGGCTCTTCTTCAAAGTCAGAAGAGGTGTCCATGCAAGGTTTCTTCCACCCAGAAGTTGTGTCCACATCGTCTTCAGTGTGGCTCGAGTCGCACATCAGGCTTGGGACGCGTCAATCTTGGTCGGAGTGTCCATTCTACATCTGAGATTTAGAACTGGGTTATCCATCGAGTCCTGAAACAAACAAATTACATTTTAAAACTGTCGAGTTTGATTGATGGCTGTATAATTTGTTTGCGATTTGATAGTGCTGTTTAAACAAATTTCATTAGACTTCAACTTAAATGTCATTGGTACATAAAAATATTGAGCAACCAACGAATTTATTGAAATGTTAGAATCTTAATATTGCTAGTAATAGCAAAAAGGAGCCACTCCGTAATTATCAACAAACATTGTTTTGCTTTTTTTCGAAAGTAAATAGCATAATTTATTTATAGATATCAAAAATCACATATATTTTTAACCCTCAAATGGCAATAATATGGTGAAATCTTGTTTTTTAAAGAAAATAGATAGTTCACACAACCAATATACACGGATCCTAGTTAAATAACTTCAATATATAAAGAATCTCACCCAAGTGTCTTCTGATATAAAATATATCAACACAGATATGTTGAATAACTTCAATATATAGAGAATCTTACTCAAGTGTCTTCTGATATCAAATATATCAACACAGATAGAATACCAGATATCCGAGGCTTGCCGATCGTTTAGCAATACATATATTAGTTTAGTATCTTGGTTCATCTGTTCTAAAGAGCGGCAGTAAATATTGGCATTGGTATATGCTTGATATCATAATTATGAGGTAAAATGAACCAATTAGGGATTTCAGAGATGTGTTTTCCAGGGGAGCCATAGAAATCATGGCGACCCTGTTAGATTTCACGTTTTGAAATAAATATAAAAAAGCGGATATGTCAATTATAATGGTTGTCATGGTAAAGATATTTCGCGATATTTGTTAGTCCGTGTATTTTGCTTCGTGACTGATTCCTGACTATTCGAAAAACGAGTTTTTGATATTTCCCATAATTTTTTTCAGCTATGATTTTTGGATACCTTTATTTTCCAAATGACTCGGATAAGATTGACAAAGGCAGTGAAGCTGAACAGATGCCTTGAACTATTTGTTCTGAAAAAACAATAAATTTTTATATGACTTTATTGAAAAGTATTTTGTGGCTATATATATGATAAGGTAGAAACGATAGCAAAATTCTGAGTTCGAATTTAAAACATACATGAGTCGATTTTTTATCGTCAAAATTGTTGTTCTTCAATCTCTACCATTTTTTAAAGAAATAAAGTATAAATGAGTTACTAGATACTTGAATGAATTGTCTGTGTCTGGATTCTTGTATCACCAGGTCATATTATAAAACCGACAGTAACTTCAAGAAAACAAAGCAAACATATATACATAGATAGTCACAAAGGTTGGTATAAGTAAAGAAGTTGTCATCCATGTAATTGTCTTGTATCATAATCATAAGGATGGCGAGAAGAACATTGTTTGTGTTCTTGAGCAACAGCTAACATCTGGCGTCATTGCTACTGATCTAAATTTATTCAGAAGTCCTTTAACAATTGCGATGGCCTTTACATCAAAGGAATCCATAAGATGCTGCAAAAAACGCCATTTCTTTCATGTACCTATAAATCAGACATGAGAGGAATACGACCTACACATGGACAATTTGCTGATTCGTATCTTAAACAGAGAAGACTCTTAGATCGAGACTTCTTTGTCCAAGTATGACGGTTCACAATGTCAACAGTTTATGATATAATGAAATCCTTAAGCAAAACACACCTTAAAGGGGCAGTAGCACGTTTCTTTAAAATTGTTTTACTTTTTACTGATAATTGTACGGAAATATTAAATGAATTATTTTAATAGTGTCAGAAATCTCATTACACAAACCAATCATCCATAGTCAGGGAACAAATTATAAAGATTCACATTTAGTCCATTTGCGGCCATTTTGTGTGAACACCTTTAATTCATGTTGTGTAAGAAAAAGGATTCCCATGACCGAACTTTACATTATATATTTGATTAATTACTGCTTCATTTAGTGTAAATACATTGTCTTTCAATTGGAACAATTTATTTTCATTTACCTGACATCACCTTATAATCCCCATAAAACGTGTTGCTGCCCTTTTAAAGTATTTTGAAGCTTTGTTTATGCTATTACAAGGGTTTAATTTCTTAATGTTGATGAACAATTACTAACATCGAGCTCTTCCCACTCAGTATACTTGATACTTATTGTGGATGGCTGGTTGATTACATTTCACTTTCCAGCTTTGATTTCAAGTAAAACATCGTCGATAAGCCTCAGATATCCTTCAACTGTTGATAACTACTTATTATGTTATCAGACGCTATGGGAGATTATTGATACAGGGTGATTTATTCCCATAACACTCGAGTTGACATTTTGTGTAAATGAAAACTACTTGAAATTTATGTCACGATTTTAAAACAAATCCAGGATAAGAAATCAGACAGATAATCGGCGGAATCCGCCTACATTAGATTTATATGCTAATCGTTCCCCTGGCCTCGATCTAACTCCATGAGACCTTGTTGTGGGTGGTGTCTAAATCTTGACTTGTCACATGAAGTGAAGTAGTGATGTAGATCGTTTAATCACAACCTTTGTGGGAATGATTAGTTAGCTATTGACGCACTGTCAATTCACCGAGTCGAATGTTTCACAACCATGGTTTCTTATAAAAGGATAATACGATTATCTCTTCCCTCTGTGATTATTTAACACACACTTCTTTTTTATATTTCCTCTTTACATTTTCTTTTATCAACAACACAAACAGAATCTACATAGTGATCATTAACAAATAAACTTAGTCTATGTTCACTATTCTCACTATCTCATTATTTTTACCAAATATCTTAAAGGGGCAGTAGCACGTTTTTATTTGGAATATAAGGGGATGTCTGGAAAATAGAAATTAATGGTCCCAATTGTAAGACAATGTATTTAAACTTAATGACGCAGTACTAATTCAAATATATAACGTAAAAATTAGCCATGCGATATCCTTTTGTTACACAAACTGAATTAAAGGTGTTCACACAAAATGGCGGCCAATGGATTTAATGTGAATCTCCATACTTTGTCCTCTGACTATGGGTGATTGGCTTGTGTAATGTGATTTTTGACACTGTCAAATTAATACATTTAGCATTAACTGACATTTATTAATGACATATTTGAAATATTAAATTATCAAAAAACGTGCTACTGCCCCTTTAAAAGAACAATACTTTATTTCTGTTGACGATTTCGCTGAAACCAAGAGAAACAAATATAATTTTTAAAAATTTGGAATTAAATTTTGTTCCTTCATTAAATGAAAAGATGAAATAGCTAGGACATGCTGGTTAAAGTCTTCAAACGACATGACTGATTATGAATTGATCCTTAAAGTCAATAAACCTGTTTAAAGCATACTGTGATCAGACTTTATGAAATTTCCTTGTAACACACATGGGTCCATCGTCTCATATCATTTTCTCATTAAGATAGTGCGTTTCGAAAGGAAAATCCATAGTTATCAAAATGGATCAAATATTTAGAAATATGCTTATTTTACAAAAGCAGAATGTGTTCCATTCAGATGCCAGCTCTAGGAATTAAGCGTGATTGGAGAAATATGGATCTAATATTAGACTGTCAATGACTAATTTGAGTTCCTTCTAGATCAATAAAGCATCGTTATTCCCATTACAAGTCAATACTCCTGACCTATAAACCAAATGTGTCGTTCACATTCCTTAAAGACCTAATGCTCACAGGATGTGCTTAAGGTTAAGGTCGAATTCAGTATGAGACATATTCCAATATGTTTCTTCTAAGAAGTGGCCAATCTAACCGTTCCAATACATTGCTGGCCTTTTATTAGATAAGGGCCGACCCATAAACCTATATACTGCGCTGTGGCTTGATTGAATATAATCGAATATTCAATCAAATGTGTTCATGCTCAAATTCTCAGAAGCCAAATATTACTCAATTGGCAAAGTTGAAATCAGTATTGCATACTTAATTTATTGCACTTTGAAAATCATTTTTAAGTTGTGTCGATGTCTAAAATGAAACTTAATTGCATACATTGATGCGGATATTAAAATAATCGAATTAAAAAAAATTTAATATTGTATACAAAATGTAAACCAGTAGAAATAAAACATGCCCATTTAACCTTTACTAAGTTCTCAAGGAATGTTGAGCTGCATGCGAACACAGTTTTTTTTACCTCATATTCATATGTCAAGTTTGTTACATTGCTTGCAAATCTATTGCAATATTCTGTTATAAGGTGTTTGCATAAGTTATGGTTTTATCTTCATGATTGATAAGGAAATGAAGAACACCATTTTAAAAAATGTGACATACTTATTCAAGATTCTCGTATTCAGACTAGAAAACATATGAATGACATGAATTTATGAAACTTTGATGTTCAAAATAGAGCAGACTCAATTTGATCCATTTCTCGTGAACTTTTCTTTCAAATTATTACCCTAAATATTGCATGTAAACCCATATGTACTATTTCTGTCAAAATTTTACTCAAATTGTCTTAAATTATTGTTTCTTTGTAAAAAAATATGAAATCTGAAGCAATGGTAGCAATTTCTTAATATCTCAAAATGATGATTTTACGCCGGAACCTAAACATTGTAACAAAATTTGTTTAGAAGCTGTGTTTCAGAGATTTTTTTAGCTTGTCATTGATTCAAGTCAATTTCCACATTTTTTATATTTGTTTGACACAAGTCTTCTTACAACAAAACAGCAACTTCCCAACCTACGACAACATAACGTTACATCTTTGCCGTTTCCATGGAAGCAGGGTCAACTACAATGTCTTTAGGGCTCTCGTCTTATTTTCAAATAAAAAGGGTTAAAATGAAATTAACACATCGTTCTTAAAAACAAAGGGTTATCCTGGTATAAACGGTGGCATGCTTGTCATGCTTTGCCAAGTTTATTTGAAAAGTTAGAGTGCATTTTCACGGGAAAATGACCGATAGAGTCACGATTAAAGTAATATATACACAAGAGTAAGCATGTGCAGTCACATTAAATCCACTGCTGCCAGGACTACGCCATTAAAGAAAGAAAATAATTATAGATTTTAGAGTACATACAACTTTACTTATGAATATATTTTCTTACACGTTTGACATATTGATTGTTTTCCATTCTAACGTTTCTTTAGAATTTTATTGTGCATTCGTACGGCCTAGATATACTTCAATGTTCAGTTATGTTAACATATCATCCGTGTTTCGTCATAAATTATGTTTGTTTTGTATTTTTTTTTCTTTTTGTCAGTATGCTTGTGACTTACCATCATTGTTTGATTAACAATGTGTCAATATTTAGAGCAACAATTAACTAATTTCTTTCGTTTTCATAAAAGATGATCATCAACACAGTTCACGAATTTATAAAGATGTGTCAATAACAATTCTGATCAAAATAAATTCGATGATTAAATGTAAAAGGCAACAAGAATTCGAAAAGTAGTTAGTAAGAGTTCATTGACATTTGGAAATTATACCCATGTGACAGCACAAACTAAACTCAAAAACCTTTAAAGGGGAAGTAGCACATTTTTTGATAATTTTATATTGTAAGTTAATGTTGAATGTATTTTTTTGACAGTGTCAAAAATCTCATTACACAAGTCAATCATCCATAGTCAGAGGACGAAGTATGAAGATTCACATAAAATCCATTGGCGGCCATTTTTTGTGAACACCTTTAATTCATTTTGTGTATGAAAAAGGAATCGCATGGCTAAACTTTACGTTATATATTTGAATGATTACTGCTAAATTTAGTTTAAATACATTGTCTTTCAATTGGAACAATTAATTTTCATTTTCCTGACATCACCTTATATCCCCCCTAAAAACGTGCTACTGCCCCTTTAAGGTATGTTATGCTTAGTGGTATTATAGCATTGTAATATCATAAACTGTTGAAAAAGCGAATCGTCATACTTGGAGAAATAGATATGTATTCTCACTCTAAAAAAATTCAAACGTAACATAATCGTTAACATCATATATAATCTCACGAATGAACATACAAACAGAGAAGTAGAATGAATGCTGTTTCAATTTGTACCTCAGCTTAAGCTGTATTTGAGGATTTAGGAAACATTGTCAAAACCATTCGCTAAATTCCCTAGAAAATCTATTCAAACCAAAAAACGGATATCAATGTCATGTGGCATTATGCATGTTACATTATGTAGGAAAACAGTATTGAATTGTCTGTAAGAGGGATTGAGAAGAGCAATTATGCCACTGCAGGTATTAGAACGACTTAAGTTACGCAAACCTTAGACGTCTCCGAAATCTAAGCTAGCTTTCGCTTCATATCCGGTAAAACGAGCGAGCAAATAAAAACCATATGTCCGCTTGACATTTTCTGGTAAGCCAGGCATGGCACACATCTTTACATACCCCGTCTGTAACAGCCGTCCGCAGTTCTCAATGAGATTGTCCAAAGATCTTCTTCAAGCCGAGTTGTCAAACCAGATGAATACACAGCCTAGAATATAGTGGCGAGTAAGATGCTAGCTAGCCCGCAGCAACGCGACGTTTCACTCAGCTACATCGTTGTGAATCTTGCTGCAGGATTAAAGTCGTCTGCTGCCGTCTCCGTGTATCACGTGAACTATGGATTTGTCCTGGCACCGCGGTGTAGTTATAAAACCCAGAGTATCAACAAGATTCGCTGTCGTCAGCTAAGCGGTCAGATACAGTACCGTCTGCTTTGCGATCAGGTGGAGACTATTGTCTCCTTAACAGTTAAAATTAATGTCGCTTGTCACACGTGACATCAAAAATAGCCAACCAAAGTTGAATCCAATGTTGCTTGCATCAATCAAAGTTAAAGACCCTTGCAGTAAAACCCAATGGTTTTTTAAACAACAATGTTGTCTTCCATTAAAGTTTTACGTCGTTTCTGTCAGAGGTTATTTAGTTAACTATGGCTAGTTTTCTGTCGTCCACGATATCGTTTAAAGCCCCTTTTAATGGTCAAATAAATCATAGTAAACTTAAGCCAAATTCACAGTAATCTGCAAAGGTTAGTCGCCTGACATTTAACAAGATGTTAGAATCGCCTGATATTTATTCGTTACATAACATGTCGTCTGCTGTATGATCCAACACAATTGTTGTTCCAGAGCATTTATCCAGACAGCTGGCGGGGAGCTACATCCTGATCGGAAACAGGTTACTCGCAGTGCTGACTCCTTATGCGATTGTCAACTCGATCTCCCTGACGGTTTCCATGTGGGTTCATCTGTACAGATTACATAATAATGTCAACCGTCAACTGCCTTCACAACTGCATGATCACAATGATCCATTATAGTAATGTTGATATTTAAAGAATATTCTAAATATCATATTGATTTTTTATGTAGAATTGGTATTTAACAAACTATCATGTGCGTTTATGATGTGACCTTTCAACTTGAAGAAATAAAACTAAAAGTCCCATGTTTAGCCATCACTTTATTGTATTGTGTGTAACAGATATAAATTAATAAACATGTCTTCTAATCACTATTGACAACGTTGATGAACTGCTGTCTGCTACAAGTGGTGTCTTCTTTGCTTCCATTAAGTTTTCAAAATTAAAACGTGCTGCTTAGAATCAACTTTCATTCATTTCAGCACGGTATAATACTGAAAAAGTTCTATCTTTTAGGTAAAGGTAAAATAATCACTTGCCTGGAGTTACATAAAGTATTTCAGTTTCTTTTTTTGACATTTTTTCCTCGATCTGGAGTTAATGACGAAGCTTAAACTGGAGTAGGCGTTTTACTTGAAATCTGCAATCCTGCCACACGATTTTAAGAGTCTCGAGAAGAACAGCAATATTTGTCTCCGGGCAAAATGTTTTATAAAAAAAGGTTTTTGCATGCAATTCAGAATTTTCAATTTTTTTAAGCACTCTCAAAAAGTATAATATTTTAATTAGGTCTATGAATGCAATGGTAATATTTTCAGATTCAATTGGTCAGATATTTATAAGTTTTGAAAAAAAAAGACCTTTGAGAGGATTACAACTAGAATGTAGGAAAAATGTCAAAATAGAAAAGTCACAACTTTTACTTCCTTTCAATATCCTATGTTAAAGCATAAACAGGATTTTGATAAAAGGAATTTAAACGAAAATGCGTCGCCTTAGGTCCAAAGGGATAAAGGACATTAAAATAGTGAAGCACTTTAAACTCTTTGAATAGCAGAAAAGAATGACAATTGCTTGTGGCTATTGGCCAATTTGTAAAGGACAGCTAAAGTTTTGCTTTGAATTTTAACACAATGCTTGAAGATAGCAATCCTTACTTAACGTTGATAAAGTGACACTATTACCCACAGCTAGAGAAGAAAGACGATTTCTATCTTATTCCAATCTGAAAACATCAGAAGCTGTGATAAAGAAGACAACTCACAATGCAAATTTAAATAATTTGATTTAAAATAATCCTTATGCTTAACAATAACTGTTTATCGATTTAAATTCGTAAGAATTTCCTCTGTTTTCTGTTTTCCATTTCTTAGCATCAATATTTCAGAAATGTTTATTATCTAATAGAAGACATACGAGCAGAGGCGAGGCCGAATGTCAATATTGTTTTCAAGTTTAGAATAGGTATGGCCGAATTCATCGGTATCTTGTTTTGGTTGTGAAGTTACGGACTGGCAGATTTTAAAGCAATTACAATTTTATTGCTTAGGAGAAGAGATTAAAAGCTTTAACACAAACCCAGCTATTAAGTTAATAATTCATTTGGAACTGTTTTGTGCTTCTCCGCTGTGGTCAGTTGCTTGTACAAATGCTTAAAATACATCTTCTGATATTGAAATTACCTTCACATAAGATATCAAAGAAAACACATTGAATATTGGGACATGAGAACAAAATCTAAATGGACATTCCCAATTTTTGGACATAAACTCTAGACTTTGAAAGAATAATGTCTGAACTTAACATTGAACATCACCCATTCCTAGATACTCAATATGCAGAGGGGGAATGATTCGATTAGCGTAATAGGCAGAGTGTTTAAGTTGTAAACTTGATAATTACGACTAAAATGCACATGCGAGTGCTACCTACTGCTCATTGAACCTTTTATATATATTACAGGGATCTCAGTCACGACGTCGATGCATAAGAATGACGTAAATACAACGCTTTTAGTATATCCGGTTTCGTTTAAGATAATGTTTCATCTTTATAAGGTAGTAAAAGAAATTGTGTTAACAGTTTGATTAAAACATCTACCTCGCAAGGAACGTTTATTAACACTTATCTTATTAAAGAATATTTTAGGAAAGATCATATATGAAAGCACGATAAAACACTCATTTCTTCGTGACATGACCTTTTGCGATGCAAACCTACAGATTTGATTCATTTCTGCACGGTAGCGCGAAACAATTCGTAACTCCTTAAGTAGAGACTGCATAAGTAAAGTACCTTGTTCAGTAATGACTCATTTCAAGTCATATCATTATGTTTGTGACGCATATGCAGTTGGATAAGTCAAAATGATGGTGATAGTATGACGTTTTCATGGACTCGGGGACTTTAACGTAACGGTTTGTGTTATCGTTTCTTACTTAGAAAAATAAAATTGTTTTATTAAGATTCTCTCGTTATGTCTGTAGGACATCTGGTATATAGAGTGAAGTAACAGCGGCTCTCTTTCATGTCTAAGTACTACTTACTCCACCACATCAAAATCATGTTGTTTTGTTCATAACTCACGTGTTACTAAATTCAAGGCCGTTAACCTGTCATGCTTGGTATAAAAAGTTTCAATTCTTTTAACTAATACACTCATTCATTATTTGAAGGGGCAGGATAGCACAGTGTAAGCACGATTGGCTTCGGATTAAGAGGTCCCGGGTTCTAATCCCGCTACGGTGGTTTAGACAACTTTGCCTGCAGTAGAAACATTTTCTACACGAAGGTTTTGGTGCAATGCTACACTGAATTTCAGCACTGTACCACCCAGGGTTCGCTAGTTTCAGCCGATGCTCACGGGTTTCACCAAAATGCATAGCTACATTAATGTTGCGGGCCTTTTCCCTGCAATAATACTACCAAGCGTGTTATAAATGAAATACTCTCCAAAGGGGCGTTAAACCCTACATCAGCTCACCTCACCTCAATATCTCAATAGACTAAGGCCAATGACGTGCAAAGACACTCTGAGTGTTGTAGTAATCGATAAAAGAATTTGGTAGAAGATGAAAAGGTTGTTCTATAATCTACTGGATTTCGAAATATTTGGTGCAAGCAACAACATGATAATAATAGTTTAGTTTTTAAACGTGGGCAGAAGAAATAAGTATATAAAAAAATTGTTAGCTTTTTATATTGCGTAATGCTCATCTGCACGAATTCTATTTGTCTTGTTCAACAGAAACAAATGTAGGCAAGATCTACCTCAGAGAGGGTTGACAGTTTCGATTTAAATAGTGTAATCTATACGAATGACTCTTTTACAAATTTGATGAACAAATAATGTTGAAGGAAACATGAATAAATGAGACAATACAATTCCAAATATTTCATACAAAACACATACAAGTTCTGTACCACAAATGAAAATTCAATTAATAACACTTTCTTCTAATATATCCCATGAACATACCCTCCAAATACATTAAAGATATTTACAATGTCCATCCAAATGAGTAATAGGGATCATTGTTGTCAAAGAGCAAAAACCATCTTGTTATTCATAAATTGGCTATGTAATGGTGTACAGGAACATTATTTATCAATGTTATATATTGCCCTTTCATATCGAACTAGCTTGTAGCCGTGTGTGTATATGCTTACGAGTGATGTATCATAGGCCTGGGACCTCTGAAGAACTGAAATAAGGATTGATTGAATACAACAATTCTACAGCAAACACAAATTGCTATTCCCAAACTGGTCATTGTCACCTGTATGTTGACCGGGGTTACATATACTCAATCCACAAAGACTTGAAGTGACAAACGAAATGACAACAGAGGTGCAAATTAGTGGCATAATTCCAACATTAAAGTATTACTTTATTGAAAGGTAATTTACTTTTACATAAGTGTTCCAATACTAAATTTATTATATTATGACCTGTTAATTCACCATGGATACATGATACTGAAAAATATGTACACTTCCTTTAATACCAGCAATATACAATTACCGGTAAAGCAATAACATATGATATCAAGTTGGTATGTTATGTTCCGTTCAAGCAATAATTATGAAAGTATTAACTCATTTTTATGTTATTGCCATTATCCACAAAGATGCCATAAAATATATACTCTAACCGAAAGCTATTCAAATGCTACATCATGATAGACGCGAATGATCTTAAATGGCTGCAACTTTATACTGAACTTGTAAAACAATTACCTAAATTCAAACATATTGCCAATATTTTTGATAATCATGGCGATCAATAGAACACAAAACGTTATCTCGAGGGGCTAAATCTGTTTTGAGACATACACGTATGCAGGAATCGAATTTCGTTCAGTTCGAGTTTAAATTTATCTAAGAATATTCCTCAACAAATCATAAAATACATAATATATCATGCTGCGATGTTTTCCGAAACGCACTAAACGTCTACTAAATCCATCTCATATTGAAATAGATGAGAGACACATGGTTTCTTGAGATCTGCAGGTCTCTTATGAATCTGAATCTTATGAATAAGTCTCGTCACTTGGTAAGTCAATATTTCGGACATTCAACAAACTCCAAACTTATAATTCCTGTTTTACCTGTCACGTGTCCTTTAACATGAAATTGCAAGACTTACATGTGACTAGGTAAAATCCTTATTCTGAGAATAATTAAAGAAGGCATGATCTTATCATTGATCTGTAGGCGTCTTATCAAACCTTTAATGGCATTACTTTAGTAAGTAAGACATTCTATCCAAACTATAAAATAACTGCTCCCAAATGTCAAATTCATAAAATATCCAGAACACTTCACTTACACAAGACTGGGATCATTAATCTGTGAAGTAATCGTTCTGTGCATTAAAGAAAGCATTATCGTACCAGTGAGCAATGTCTAGTTGAACCTTTAATGTCATCACGTCGCTAAGTCAAACGTTTCCTATAACACATCCTAGATATCAAATAACTGCTCCAATATGTCAAAATTGATGATACCTGACTTACACGAGACTGTGATCATCAACATGTAAAGTATTGATAATGAGTCCGTGTATAAAGGAAACATGATCTTACCAGCAAGCAGAAGATGTCTGAATTAACCTTTAAAGGGGCAGTAGCACGTTTTTAGGGGGAATATAAGGTTATGTCAGGAAAATGAAAATTAATGGCTCCAATGGAAAGACAATGTATTTAAACTAATTGGAGCAATAATAATTCAAATATATAACGTAAAGTTTAGCCTTGTGATTCCTTTTTCTTACACAAAATGAATTAAAGGTGTTCACACAATATGGCCGCCAATGGATTTTATGTGAATTTTCATACTTTGTTCTCTGGCTATGGATGATTGGCTTGTGTAATGAGATTTTTGACACTGTCAAAATAATACATTTAGCATTAATTTACAATTATCAGTGAAAAATTCAGAATATAAAATTATCAAAAAACGTGCTACTGCCCCTTTAATGTCATCACTTCAGACATTTTCCTTACTACTCTCACATAAAAAAATTCATAAATGTCCAGAATACTTGAATAACACGAGAATGAGATCACCAATCTGTGAAGTATAGAAAATCAATCTGTGTTTTAAAGGAAGCAATATCTTATAGATGAGCAATGATCTAGATGAACCTTTTTTGTCATCAATTCGCTAATGTCATAATGTTTCCAAAAACAAATCCTAGCTAATTTCATAAACATAAATTCATAACATGACCAGACTGGTTTCATTAATCTGTGAACTATAGGTCCTCAGTCTAAATACATGTATGACAGAAAACATCGTCTTACAAGTAAACAGTATATGTCTAAATTAGCCTTTAATGTCATCAATTCGGTAAGTCATAATGTTTTCTAAAACAAATCCTAGCTATTAAATAACTGCTCCAACATGTAAAAAATCACAACATAACACGAGACGGATATCATTAATCTGTAACGTATAGGTAATCAGTGTATGTATGACAGAAAGCATCATCTTTCCAGTAAGCAGTGGATATCTAAATTAACCTTTAAGGTCATCACTCCGGTAAATGATATTGTTTTCTATAACAAATTCTTGCGTATTTCATAAACATAACTTCAAACATGACCACGAGACTGATATCATTAATCTGTAACGTATAGATAATCAGTCTATGTATAACATAAAGCATGATCTTACCAGTAAGCAGTGGACATCTAAATTAACCTTTAAGGTCATCACACCGGTAAATGATATTGTTTTCTAATTCTTGCTAATTTCATAAACATAAATTCAAAACATGACCACTTGACTGATGTCATTAATATGTAACGTATAGATAATCAGTCTATGTATAACAGAAAGCATGATCTTACCAGTAAGCAGTGGATATATAATATAACCTTTAAGGTCATCACTCCGGTAAATGATATTGTTTTCTATAACAAATTCTTGCGTATTTCATAAACATAACTTCAAACATGACCACGAGACTGATGTCATTAATCTGTAACGTATAGATAATCAGTCTATGTATAACAGAAAGCATGATCTTACCAGTAAGCAGTGGATATCTAAATTAACCTTTAAGGTCATCACTCCGGTAAATGATATTGTTTTCTACAAAAAAATTCTTGCTAATTTCATAAACATAAATTCAAAACATAACACGAGACGGATATCATTAATCTGTAACGTATAGATAATCAGTCTATGTATAACATAAAGCATGAACCACCAGTAAGCAGTGGATGTCTAAATTAACCTTTAATGTCATCACTCCGGTTAATGATATTGTTTTCTAATTCTTGCTAATTTCATAAACATAAATTCAAAACATGACCACTTGACTGATGTCATTAATCTGTAACGTATAGGTAATCAGTGAATGTATGACAGAAAGCATCATCTTTCCAGTAAACAGTGGATGTCTAAATAAACCTTTATGGTCATCACTCCGGTAAATGATATTGTTTTCTATAACAAATTCTTGCTAATTTCATAAACATAAATTCAGAACATGACCACGAGACTGATATCATTAATCT
The DNA here is from genome assembly GCA_916613615.1 of Steromphala cineraria. Taxonomy (NCBI): domain Eukaryota; kingdom Metazoa; phylum Mollusca; class Gastropoda; order Trochida; family Trochidae; genus Steromphala; species Steromphala cineraria. The sequence goes on from OU744729.1 coordinate 2,117,674, forward strand.
GTAACGTATAGATAAATATAACCAGTCTATGTATGACAGAAAGCATCATCTTTCCAGTAATTAAATAAGCAGTGGATATCTAAATTAACCTTTAAGGTCATCACTCCGGTAAATGATATTGTTTTCTATAACAGATTCTTGCTAATTTCATAAACAAAAATTCAAAACATGACCACGAGACTGATGTCATTAATCTGTAACGTATATATAATCAGTCTATGTATGACACAAAACATCATCTCACCAGTGAGCAGTGGATATCTAAATTAACCTTTAAGGTCATCACTCCGGTAAATTATATTGTTTTCTATAACAAATTATTGCTAATTTCATAAACATAAATTCAGAACATGACCACTTGACTGATATCATTAATCTGTAACGTATAGATAAATATAACCAGTCTATGTATGACAGAAAGCATCATCTTTCCAGTAATTATATAAGCAGTGGATATCTAAATTAACCTTTAAGGTCATCACTCCGGTAAATATTGTTTTCTATAACAGATTCTTGCTAATTTCATAAACAAAAATTCAAAACATGACCACGAGACTGATGTCATTAATCTGTAACGTATAGATAATCAGTCTATGTATGACACAAAGCATGATCTCACCAGTGAGCAGTGGATATCTAAATTAACCTTTAAGGTCATCACTCCGGTAAATTATATTGTTTTCTATAACAAATTATTGCTAATTTCATAAACATAAATTCAGAACATGACCACGAGACTGATGTCATTAATCTGTAACGTATATATAATCAGTCTATGTATGACGCAAAACATCATCTCACCAGTGAGCAGTGGATATCTAAATTAACCTTTAAGGTCATCACTCCGGTAAATTATATTGTTTTCTATAACAAATTATTGCTAATTTCATAAACATAAATTCAGAACATGACCACTTGACTGATATCATTAATCTGTAACGTATAGATAAATATAACCAGTCTATGTATGACAGAAAGCATCATCTTTCCAGTAATTATATAAGCAGTGGATATCTAAATTAACCTTTAAGGTCATCACTCCGGTAAATGATATTGTTTTCTATAACAGATTCTTGCTAATTTCATAAACAAAAATTCAAAACATGACCACGAGACTGATGTCATTAATCTGTAACGTATAGATAATCAGTCTATGTATGACACAAAGCATGATCTCACCAGTGAGCAGTAGATGTCTGTCCTAGGTCCTCTGACGATGGCGCCGTGTACGAAGCCAGGTGGACTCAGCCAGCATGGTGTGGACCCGATGGAGCCCTTGCTGAAGATGCGACATGTCTCGTCCCTGGGCCTGTACGTGTGATGTAGGAGCAACTCGCTCGTTTATTGATCAGAGCTCGTTACTGAATCCCAACCAGTTGAGTCGAGGTGACTGTAAGCTAAACAATTACTACCGACCTTGTCAATTAAATTGTGTTAGGCGACCGTTCATCTCCTCCGTAACGGCGCCTGTCGCAAAGATGTGACTACACATGAAAGATTAATCCGTCACCAGCTAAGGTTAAGTATTATTCAGTTGCAGAAAATCTCTTTTGGCTAGGAACGGAACGTAACGAATGGATAATTTAGCGCCAAAACTTGGGCATTAGTCAAATGAAAACGTTTCTTGGATAGCCCAAGACGATTTCAGACCCTGCAGTCGTGAGTGTGTATAATAATGAGACAGAACCATATTCATCTAATGTTACAGCACTGTAATAGAAAGTAGCTGATACTGTGTTTAAAGGAGTTGTTCGCGGTTTGGCAATGATGCTTCAATGTGAAAAAAAAATGATTTATATAAGAAGTCGTTTTAAAAGGAAAAATAGTCGTTTAAATTATTTTCGATAATCAGTGGAGTGATGCACAACGTCAATAGCGGGATCAATCACCTTAAATAGGAGTTTAGATACAGAGACATACTAAATAAAGTCACGTTTGTTACCGTTTAAAACGGTTTCTGAATTTACATGTCTTTGCTTCAAGTCGTAGGATTCAACCCTTTGATTTTGAAACAACACGACAAATCTTATAACACAAAATATAGTAACAGTAAGAGATAAAAACCGGATTTGATCGGAGGAGTATTGCTTCATTGAAGAGATTTTAATTAAATTCAACTAATAAGTTTGATTTGCGAATTAATCGACGTGATTGAAAAATTGAGAAAACTTTTTTCATAATTGTTTCAATTTATGCCGTTCTTCAAATAATTTACATAATAGTTTCAGCCATAACACCTTGGAATGTTACACAGTATAAAGGGGAAACAGACTTACGTTGCATTCTGTACTTGCGGTTTTTAATGTCTTAATGATGTTTTAAATGGATCTGAGCTGAAAGAAATCTATTAAACAGGTAGTAGATTCCTTTATATCAGAATGATATTTAAAGTGAACAAGAAATTTAATTGTATTTCATCGTCGCTAAGCATGCAATTGATGGTTTTATATTTTCTCTTCAAGGTTTTACTTTTTTTTAACATTAAATGTCACACATTACAGAAAATCTGAATTTGTTTGTGATGAACACGCATTTCGATTACATACTTACAAGAATATGAGAACTTTTATGAACATTTAAAAAATGACTGAAATGTCAAAAGTATACTTTAACGAATAGTGAATATGAGGAGTTCAAAAACATACTTTCAATAACGTGATTATCGTCAACATTTGCAAAATAAAACATGAAACGCGTACTTTCAGACAATGAGGATGCTTTGATAAGTTTTCTCTCCTTATTAACTGCAAAATGTGCCAACGATAAAAAAAAACAAATCATCTTACTGTCACCTTAATGTGGTGTCGTGTTTGTTTTTCACGTGTTTAGTAAAGTCAAGGCTGCGACAAATTATACAACCTACGTTATCGTTATAAAACGAATTTCTTATGCATACTATTAAGCCCGTAACAAGAATCCCTCTGCAACCTTGTTATGTAACAAAGATCTACAAGGCTGGATAATTTAGATTATGTCTCATGATCTGTGCTGTTTATTATCAAGCACTAAGAAATTTGCAAATACATAGATACAGCCCACTTTATGCCTTAATTATCACTTTATATCTATGCCACTTCCGTTTTTCTGTGTGAATAATGCATGGTTGGAATTTCTTAGTTTGATGAAGATTTTGCATTACTGTTACCATTGAATAAAGAATATATTATCTCTAACGCGGCAACAGATAATGATATTATCTTTTGTAACTCACTGGTTACAAAACTTTGTCAAGAGAATACAGATTCACTTTTAATTCCTTAAAGATATCGTTACGTCATAGCATTCTTTGATTTGTCAGGGGTTCTTGGTGTTAGTGGCTTGAAATGCTATTTTAACGATCAACACTTAGGTTTATCTTCATTCATTGACACTGGTAACTAACTTGTTATCAAATTCAAATGTCGTATCTGTGTTCATATGAAAACATATCACTAGTAACATTAAAATTGTATGCATGTATATGCCTTTTGTTTTCATTATGTCAATGAAACAGAATATAATTTTTCATGTTTCTATAAATGCGAACTTTGAAAGGTACAGAAAAAGCCTTTACTGAAAAATTGAAGATGTTAATGCTTAAATTATTTTAACCAATGTACTATTTACATATATAAAGAAGGTAGTAACATACACGTGTTGAAACAGCGTTGCGGGTTTAAACCTAAAAGTTAATATGAAATACCCACAGAACACACAGTCTGACATACAATTTCAATCATGATTTATAACAGTATGAACAATTTACTTTTAAAGGGGCAGCAGCACGTTTTTTGATAATTTTAAATTTTAAAACTTTCACTGATAATTGTTAGTTGATATTAAATGTATTATTTTGACAGCGTCAAAATTCTCATTACACAAGCCAATCATCCATAGTCAGAGGACAAAGTATGAAAATTCACATTAAATCCATTGGCGTCCATTTTGTGTGAACACCTTTAATTCATTTTGTGTAAGAAAAAGGAATCGCATGGCTAAACTTTACGTTATATATTTGAATTAGAACTGCTCCATTTAGTTTAAATACATTGTCTTTCAATTGGAACCATTTATTTTCATTTCCGTGACATCACCTTATATTCCGCCTTAAACGTGCCACTTCCCCTTTAAATCATACTCCATTGTTTAAGCTACATGTGTGCAAATAAAGTACCTTTGTTACATGTGTTAATATAAGTATGCTTGTGTTAGAGTTCAGAGTTATTATTCTCTTTAAGACGAAAATAAACTACAAAGAAACTGCAGTCACCAAGCACTAAATATTGTAAAAGATGCAGGCTAGAGCCCTCATGCATACGTGAAGCATACCATTAAGTATGCTTGTTTCAGAGTTCACTTATAAAAAGTTATTATCATTCTCTTTAAGACCAAATAAACTACAAAGAAACTGCAGTCGCTGTCACCAAGCACCAAATATTGTACAAGATGCAGGCTAGAGCCCTCATGCATACGTGAAGCATACCATTAGAGTAATGCACAACACACATTGTCATGTTAAAAGGTTTGAGAGAGCAGATTGTCACTTATGTCAACTCCTGCACCAACAAGGAGCCAACGTGTCTGACTTGTTCATGTGCCAGTTTATAACAGCATGGTGAGTCATTCTTGATAATCTATGAAGAACTTAGTTTTCATGGAAAATAATTCAAATCCAATTTGATACATAAGAGGCGAAAAGATTGTCATATGGTTAACAACATCTTGAAAATTTCTAGCACAATTATACGGAACACACATCTAATTTTTTTTATTGAATTCTCTTTTGGATTATGTAATTTTTTTAGAACAGTAGAAACAGAGTAAAGCAACACTTGGACAATGTAAAGTAGAGAAAACTGTTTGAGTGGAATTCTAGAAGTTTTAAGGTTATAATGTTATTTTATTTATTGTATCTCATTTGAATGTAAATATATCTATATTTCTCATATACTGAAGGCTGTTATCGGCATATGCAGCTAACAATATGGGCTATCAAAACCTGAACTTTTGTACCGAATGTGCTTCCATTTTCTTTAATACAAACCGCTTTGACACATAGTGACCCACTAATATGCCAAAAAAACCAAACCATTGAGCTTGTTTTCTAGTGATTGTACACTTAAAATATCTTAGTAATACTCTAACAATCCCACCTTGGCTATTCGCTGTTACCGTAACCGGACTGGCGTAGCAACCATGACGATGAATCTTTTAAAGACTGCAGTTAGTGTTACTTCCCCTGTTGGAGCGGTTATTGATTCATAAACATTTTATTTTATTAGAAAACCATGAATAGGCCTACTCTGAAATATTTGCAAATGCAATTGACATCAGAAATAAAATATTTAAAGATTTAAGAAAACGTATCTTTCACTATAAAAATGAATTTCATGATGGAATATTTCTAGGCTGTTCACAACCGTAAATGGTCGACAATATGACCTTCATCTTTGAGTATTGTGAAAGAAATTACTCCACCAAATTAAGGCCAAAACATAATAAGGCTAGCATAACACACATTTTATTCTTAATAAACTCACGGGCAAAAGAAACGCTGGTAACATAAATGTCAGGATATTTTATTCCATGTAAGATAAATGTGAATGAAGCAGAGTGGCAAAGTTTCCTTAGAAGTCAACTCAACTATGTTTGCCTTGTTTGAATCATATTGTGTTGATGTTTTTGCATGGCGCCTTAGAAAACGCGAGTAAAAAAATCATCAATTTGCTATCTCCTTAAATAAGCGAGATTGGAGAGCCAAATTGGTCATTTTTTTGCATATTTATAGACGTTATAACGCGAAGATATATCAATGCAGAAAAGTCAAATGGATGTTTTTCATTAACAGTATCTCAAATAAACTTCTGATATACATTTCCGAAATTCAAACTTAATATCAAAATATTTATTAACAAAAAAGTACCTGAAAACAGCAATGTTAGCACCCCAACAGTGTTAAGACAACCACAGTACAAAACGCTCCATGCCATCATGGTTAAAATTATGAACAATAATTCTCCAAATAATTTTTTTATCAAACACATTCGAAATCGAATTTACATGGCATACATAATTTGTTTATCCTTCGTTTAAAAATGCCCAGCGTTTCTTTTGCCCATGAGTTTATATGATATCTATGATAGGGAAAAACACTCGGTTAATAATCTCTCTATATATTGCTATTTATTACTCATGTCCTTATGTTCTCACACAGTATAAGGATCTGTAGCGAAACTTCGCCATCTGTGAACATAAACATCCAAAATCTCTTGACTTTACTTTGTAAACTAGACAATCATTAATGTTATGTTATTTTAATCATTTCATATCAAACATTTGTATACAACGGATCAAGTATTCCTTGTATTGCATCAAGAACGTTTTTGTAACTAAAGCATTAAGAATACAAGGTCTTAACGCATCAGGAGTTTTGGACTGCGATCCTCTTGCAACTTTACATATACATTGCTTATAAATTCTTTTGACTATTGTCAAAAACTTACGTTGAGGTTTCATGCCAAAATCATATACAGTAGATGGAAAAAGTATGAAAGCCTTTGCAAATCATACATTGCACAAACGTAGATTTTCTATGATTTCCAGAAGCAGTTATTTATATCGATCGTAAAGAATATCGATTGACAGTTACTTTAAATAAAAAAGCTGCAACAGGATTTAAAAAGGCCTCGAGATGCTCATCAGAAACTAATCTAATGGATTCCTTGGACAACTTGACAAGGCATTACTTCATCGAAATTACAAAAAAATGGCTTTAGGCAATCCATTTATCTTTCATCAATGCCTTGTGTCATTTGTTCCACAGCAAATTACAATTTCTTGTGAAACAGGTGACTTAGGATTGTATAATAATGGGACAATTGCCAGAAATATGAAATCGATATTTATTATGGGAAACCAATTATTGATTGATGATAAAGTGTTTTTCTGTTCATATATTTGCATTAATATAGTCGTTGATTTTACCATGTTACTAAACATCTTAGTTAATTTGTGATGTTAACTTTACCTTCCTACGTTTTAGTCACATCAGTATTTAGTGCTTTTGTTTGCTTCTTTCACGTTCACGAGCATCAACTTTATGTTTTTTGTTTCAAGTCTTGTCACATCGATTTTCCTGTCAAATACGTGTTTGTCCTCGATAATCAAGGTCCAGACAACTTCACACACTGCAGTAGAATAACTCAGCTCAGCTCAGAGTTGAAGAGGTTCCAACATTTGTTGTTTGTTTCTGACTTGAATGGTGAGCATATTTATTTTGGTCAAATTCTACAAAATACCTTTTTTACAATTAGACAAACATATTATTCCTGACGTGTCCTTTTTCTGAAAGGTAAAATAATCCTTCAACATTGATCATTCATGTCACATCTTTTGGGAATGCTTTTAATTTCCATGTTACATATGCCTGAAACAATAATGCATAGTCAAAGTAAAGATAAAGTATCATTACTTTTTGTCAAATAATATTTGATTTCTAAATGTATAGTTTTCAACAGAATTTAAAAAACTTCTTCAAAACATCAATGTTACCAAAACACACTTTTATGTTGAGACTTCTTTGCTTGTATTTCCTGATAACCATGTGTCCTTGATAACCCTTCACAGCCTCGGCACAGCAAAGGTAATACTCCCAACTAGAATTAATATAATTAAACATCTACGTATATTTGGGATTAGTCAGATCATATGCTGAGGTTACTGAAGTGTTGGAATACTGTGCCATTATGGCGATTACTGAGAAATCTATTTAAGAAGGTAACCCAAATTACTTCTGTCAGCAATATGACCTACAAAACAATCCGACAATGCTTGCATGATCATAAATAGGGTAATGCGAGAATACTGATGACGGTTTCACTTTCTCGTTACATTTCCCTAAATCAGAGACAGGTATGCATAGTCACGCATCAGACATTGCTTAGTATGGTCGTTGTTATGATACTTCAAACTTAGGCTAAGTACAATTAGGTGCATAAAGTATAAATTGATTTAAATCATACTTGTGCAAGTTCTATTTAATGATTGGTGTTTTAATTCATTTTAATTCTTTATAACCATCATATTTGTTTAGAAATGCTCTTCCAATGGCGTTTATTTGATATTTGAAATAATCCGAAATATTGTTCTGTGCAAACTTCCCATTTGATTGACAGTTGAAACTTTATTTGATCGTTTATTATAAACATAAAGTGATGGTGTTATGAAGATTTGAAGGGTTACCCAAACTCCATTGTTTGTGTTGATAGTAATAATAAATGACATATGACATATGCTCAAAGCGCTGTACAAGTCAAAGATAAAATGTACTATTGGCTATACTTCCTGAAGAGGTATGTTTGAACATTGGCTTTAAAACTCTCAAGAGATGACGATGTTCTAATGTCAACCGGCAAGCATTTCAGAGAGTAGCAGCAGATTTTTGAAAGAAAATTGTCCGAAAATTTTGAGCTTCTGTTCTGGTGTCTGGAGAAGATTCTGTAATTCCGAAGTAAGAGGACGGCGTGGTTTATGCTCAGTGATGCGTTCACGCAAATACTCCCAGGATGTGCCATTTACACACAGGTTTGTGAGGGAGAGAACCTTATACTCAATCCTAGCCTGTAGTGGTAGCCAGTGTAACGACTTGAGGATAGGTGATATATAAAGATTATTACCCGAGGAAGTGTGTCATATGACTTTTACGAAACGAGTGTGAATTTTGTATTACCCGAGCGAGAGCGAATATATGAGAGAGAAATATGTCACCACTTATTTTCAACCATATGGGCAATAAATGATTGTACTTTGATCTAAGGGTCACATTTCTTGCAGCTTTATTTTGTATCTTCTGGAGTTGCTGGATAAGGTCCTTGTTTGCACTCAGAAGAAGGCTATTGCAAAATTGCAATCTGGACAAGACGAGAGTTCTGACTCAGCAGCTTCGTGGGTGAGAAGATGAGGGATATTCCCGATATTATACAAATCGTACAATTACAATTACAATGAAATCATACAATTACAAGATGAATACGATTCGTCACTGAAACGATGGGCAACAACAATTTAAAAAGTTATACTATAATCTTACATTGATTGTTATGTTATGATATGTTCTTTAAAACATTTACTTTCATAATCGTCCTTTCATAACTCCCTTTTGTTGATTGGTCTGTTGATTCATTCTAGAAAGCTTTTGTCATGTTGTGTTTTTGCAACGCGAATCTACAACAAAGACGTTAAAAACTTGCTTATCCAAAACAACTGGCTTTACTATGAATCCCAAAACAGTACTCCAATTTACATAGCGAAACTTTAAACTAACTATAAACAAACTATAAGCGAATTCATGTGGTAAATGAGACAATAGAGTCTAGTTTATGCGACTATTGAAGAGTTTAACTTAAACTATGATCAACAAATCTCAATTGGTAAGAGACACTGCTATAAGTGCCATAAAGAAAATGGTAATTACTGGCAATAACTGCTTATGAATTACATATATGTGCCTCAAAGTCAGTCTTTAATGAGACTCGACCATGTGATTCTGTCTTCGAATGGACAGCTTATTAACAACACCATATGGTTCCATGACAGTCCGGAAAACAGATTATTGAATTTAGATTGTTCAACTTCATCATACCAGGAAGTGTGGTTTCTTTACGAGCAAAATTTTATCTGCTCACCTGTTTATGCAATTATTTCAATGAATTCAGTTCAGTAAATTTAATCAATGGCTAATTGGTCACTAGAAACCCTAAAAATATAAATAAAAGGTTGACATTTCAAATGTGATAAATAGGGATATGAATGGAAATCAATTGCATAAGCTAACAATCAGGATTTGTTGACTCAACAGTTTCATTTAACAAAAATAAAAATCGTCATATTTTTGGAAGATATGAATAAAGATATTATAAGTAATTTGCAGTCATCTTTAAGTGTTTTTTTATTGTATTGTTTTCATGTGTTGCATGTTGAATTCAAAAACCCTTAAAAGTATACACTTAAGCATCTTCTAGCTTCATCTATGAAATGTTAACAACTGTGTCCTTTTTATTTTTCTTTCAAATGCTCTTTGTAACTTCTCTACTTTGTAGTGCGAATATAAGATGTTTAAAAACATCACATATAAGCACAGTTATAGAATCTCCTATATTTGAGGAAAAGATGTCCACTTGCACTCATATTGTACCTTGTTTGTGTCTTGGTCGCCTATTCACGTTAGCATTGTATGTGCAGTTCATTCCATTACGTATGTCTATACCACATGGCCTTATAATTGCACACTTCGTTTTGAATATCAATATGGCAGATTCAAGGACCAATGAATTAGCTGTGCAGAGGTCATGAACTAGGATTATTCACACAAGATATAAGAGAAATATCTTTATCAAGGGACCGGTCTTGATAAATACCAAACCCACCAGAACCAGAGTGTTGTCCACCGACAGCAGATCAGCCATGTTTATGTATTACCATATCATAAATTCAATCGATACCATTGGTACATGATCTAAAATAATGAATAATTGTGAAAGATCTTTTTCAGCTATCAATCATCAACAAGTTGTGAGTTCCATTTCAAATCACCTTAAAGGGGCAGTAGCACGTTTTTTCATAATTTTAATTTTTAAATTTTTCATTGATAATTGTACAATAATGCTAAATGTATTATTTTGATAGTGTCAAAAATCTCTTAACACAAACCAATCAGCCATAGTCGGAGGACAAAGTATGAAGAGTCACCTCAAATCAATGGGCGGCCATTTTATGTGAACAACTTTAATTCATTTTGTGTAAGAAAAAGGAATCGCATTGCTAACTGTATAGTACATTATATATTTGAATTATTACTGCTCCATTTACTTTAAATACATTGTCTTTAAATTGGAAACATTAATTTTCATTTAGCTGACATCACCTTATATTCCCCCTAAAAACGTGCTACTGCCCCTTTAAGAAAGCAACTTATCTATCCTATATATCAAGGCAACTGTTTTGCAATTATGAAATCGTTAAGGAATTTCAAAAGGTTGACATTTATCAATATTTTTATAAGTGTATGGCGTGGTATCACATTATTCTTAGGAAACTGATATGGTTCATATTACTGAAACATGGATTAATTATTTATATCTAATTATTGCACTCTGAGCAAAACAAATCCACAGGTAGCAGACATAACCATAGAAACGGATATTTCCTCCTGTGCCCAGGTCAGACCATGTTATCCGAATCATCAAACCACAGAGTGTCAGGATGGACAAACAAATCAATCTATATTTCAATTCCCTGACTATGATCACATAGTCAGGGAACTGAAATATAGATACAGTGATAAATATCATCAACATATTAACTGAGAGGCAAAAATAACTTAACACTTTTCAAAATGAAATTATAGAAAATTCAAAATGAGAATGTTGACAATAAACAGCGGATACACATTGCCTAAACATTAAATTTTATTTTGTTAAGTTGAACTAAAACCATATTTACACATTTTGGTGAAAAATTATAAAACTTATAAACACGTGACCTTTGTACTGCTGTAAAGTCGAGTCACAAGGATATAAAAATTGCTGCACCTTATTAATGTTGGCCATTACCTTTGTGTAAAAACACTTTAAACTCTTCAAAAGTCACACCAAACATTTTTGAATAACCTCTGAAATCTGGTTAACGGATACCAACGCTACAAGAATGTCTCTTGTTCCTGCATTTCTAATGTCAATGTGATGACACAATACAGCCGAAACTGCAGTCGCTGTTACAAGCACCAACTATTGTAAAAGATGTAGGCTAGAGCGCTCATGCATACGTGAAACATACCATTAGAGTAATGCACAACACATATTGTCATGTTAAAAGTTTTGAGAGAGCAGATTGTCACTTATATCGTCTCCTGCTCCAACAAGGAGCCTACGTGTCTGACTTGTTGATGTGCCAGTTTATAATAGCATGGTGAGTCATTCTTGATAATATATGAAGAACTAAGTTTTCATGGAAAATAATTACAATCCAATTTGATAAATAAGAGGCGAAAAGATTGTCATTTGGTTAACAACATCTTGAAATTTCTAGCACAATGATACGGAACACACATCTAAACTTTTTTGTATTGAATTCTCTTTTGGATTATGTATTTTATTTAAGAACAGTAGAAACAGTAAAGCAACACTTGGACAATGTAAAGTAGAGAAAACTGTTTGAGTGGAATTCTAGAAGTTTGTAAGGTTAGAATGTTATTGTTATTCATTAGATCTCATTTGAATGTAATATATATCTATATTTATCATATATTGAAGGCTGTTATCAATGCAATAAAGCTATTGCATAAACCATATGCAGCTAACAATATGGGCTATCATACGTGAAATTTTGTACCGAATGTACTTCAATTTTCTTCAATACAAACCGCTTTGACACATAGTGACCAACTACTATGCAAAAAACCAAATCATTGAGCTTGTTTTCTAGTGATAGTACACTTAAAATATCTTAGTATTAAACTAACAATCCCACCTTGGCTATTCGCTGTTACCGTAACCGGACTGACGTAGCAACCATGACAATGAAGCTTTTGAAGACTGCAGTAAGTGTAACTTCCCCTGTTGGAGCGGTTATTGATTCATAAACATTTTATTTTATTAGAAAACCATGAATAGGCCTACTCTGAAATGTTTGCAAATGCAATGGACATCAGAAATAAATATTTAAAGATTTAAGAAAACGTATCTTTCACTATAAAAACGTATTTCATGATGAATTATATTTCTAGGTTGTTCACAACCGTAAATGGCCGACAATATGACCTTCATCTTGGAGTATTGTGAAATCACTCCACCAAATTAAGGTCAACACATAATAAGGCTAGCATAACATAAATTTTATTCATAATATATGATATTTATGATAGGGAAAACACTCTTTTAATAATCTCTATATATATTGCTATTTATTCCTCATGTCCATATGATCGAACACAGTAAAAGGATCTGTAGCGAAATTTCGCCATCTATTTAACAGCAAAAAGATAGGTACTTTAAGAAAATTAGTCCTGTTTTGTGATGCATCAAGAACGTTTTTGTAACTAAAGCATTAAGAATACAAGGTCTAAACGCATCAGGAGTTTTGGACTGCGATCTTTTTTCAACTTTACATATACATTGCTTATAAAATTCTTTTGACTATTGTCAAAAACTTACGATGAGGTTTCATTCCGAAATCATATACAGTAGATGAAAAAAGTATGAAAGCCTTTGCAAATCATTCATTGCACAAACATAGATTTGAACAAAACATTTCTATGATTTCCAGAAGGTTTAGCAGTTATTTATATCGATCACAAAGAATATCGATTGACAGTTACTTTAAATAAAAAAAGCTGCAACAGGATTTAAAAAGTCCTCGAGAAGCTCATCAGAAACTAATCTAATGGATTCGTTGGACAACTTGACAAGGCATTACTTCATCGAAATTACAAAAAAATGCCTTTAGGCAATCCATTTATCTTTCATCAATGCCTTGTGTCATTTGTTCCACAGCAAATTACAATTTCTTGTGGAACAGGCGACTTAGGATTGTATAATAATGGGACAATTGCCAGAAATATGAAATCGTTATTTAATAGTGGAAACCAATTATTGATTGATCATTCTGGCAATGAAGTGTTTTTTTGTTTACATATTTGCATGAATATAGTCGTTGATTTTACCATGTTACTAAACATCTTAGTTAATTTTTGCTGTTAACTTTACTGACCTACTTTTTAGTCACATCAGTAGTGCTTTTGTTTGCTTCTTTCACGTTCACGAGCATCAAATTTATGTATTTTTATTTCAAGTCTTGTCACATCGATTTTCTTGTCAAATACGTCCTCGATAATCCAGTTCCAGACATCTTCACACACTGCAGTAGAATAACTCAGATCAGCTCAGAGTTTAAGGGATATCAACACATGTGTTTGTTTCTGACTTGAATGGTGAGCATATTTCTTTTGGTCAAATTCTACGAAATCACTTTTTTACAATTAGACAAACATATTATTCTTGACGTGTCATTTTTCTGAAAGGTAAAATAATCCTTCAATATTTGATCGTTCATGTCACATTTTTGGGGAATGCTTTTAATTTCCATGTCACATATGCCTGAAACAATAATGCACAGTCAAAGTAAAGATAAAGTATCACTACTTTTTGTCAAATAATATTTGATTTGTAAATGTATAGTTTTCAACAGAATTAAAAAAAAATTCTTCAAAACCTCTTTGCATTAATTTCCTGATAACCATGTGTCCTTGATAACCCACCACAGCCTCAGCACAGCAAAGGTAATACTCCCAAATAGAACTAATATAATTAAACATCTACGTATATTTGGGATTAGTCAGATCATATGCTGAGGTTACTGACGTGTTGAAATATAGTGCCATTATGGCGATTACTGAGAAATCTATTTAAGAAGGTAACCCAAATTACTTCTGTCAGCAATATGACCTACAAAAGAATCCTACAATGCTTGCATGGTCATAAATAGGGTAATGCCAGACTACTGATGACGGTTTCAGTTTCTCGTTACATTTCCCTAAACCAGAGACAGGTATGCACAGTCACGCATCAGACATTGCTTAGTATGGTCATTGTTATGATACTTCAAACTGAGGCTAAGTACAATTACGTGCATGAAATATAAATTGATTTAAATCATACTTGTGCAAGTTCTACTTAATGATTGGTGTTTTAATTCATTTTAATTCTTTATAACCATAATATTTGCTTAGAAATGCTCTTCCAATGGCGTATATTTTCTATTTGAAATAATCCGAAATATTGTTCTGTGCAAACTTCCAATAATTGACAGTTGAAGCTATATTTGATCGTTTATTATAAACATAAAGTGATGGTGTTATGAAGATTTGAAGGGTTACCCAAACTCCATTGTTTTGTATTGATAGTTATAATAAATGACATATGACATATGCTCAAAGCGCTTACAAGTCAAAGATAAAATGTAACATTGTGTATACTTCCTGAATATGTAAGTTTGATCATTGGCTTTAAAACTCTCAAAGGATATTCTAATGTCAAGCGGCAAAGCATTCCAGAGAGTAGCAGCAGAGTTTTTGAAAGAAAATTGTCCGGTAATTTTTAGCTTCTATTCTGGTGTCTGGAGAAGATTCTGTGCTTCTGAAGTAAGAGGACGGCGTGGTTTGTGCTCAGTGATGCGTTTACGCAAATAATCCCAGGCTGTTCCATTTACACACAGGTTTGTGAGGGAGAGAACTTTATACTCAATCCTAGCCTGTACTGGTAGCAAGTGTAGTGACTTGAGGATATGTGATATATGAAGATTATTACCCGAGAAAGTGTGTCATATGACTTTTACGAAACGAGTGTGAATTTTGTATTGCCCGAGCGAGAGTGAATATTTGAGAGAAAAATATGTCACCACTTATTTTCAACCATATGGGTAATAAATGATTGTACTTTGATCTAAGGGTCACATTTCTTGCAGCTTTGTTTTGTATCTTCTGGAGTTGCTGGATTAGGTCCTTGTTTGCACTCAGAAGAAGACTATTGCAAAAGTGCAATCTGGACAAGACGAGGGTTCTGACAACTCAGCAGCTTCGTGGATGGGAAGATGAGGGCCTAGGGATATACCCGATATTATACAAATGGTACAATTACAATTACAATGAAATTATACAATTACAAGAAGAATAGGATTCTTCATTGAAACGATAGGCAACAACAATTTAAAAAGTAATACTATTATCTTACATTGATTTTATGCTATGATATGTTCTTTAAAACATTTACTTTCATAATCGTCCTTTCATAACTCCCTTTTGTTGATTGGTCTGTTGATTCATTCTAGAAAGTTTTTGTCATGTTGTTTTTTTGCAACGCGAATCTACAACAAGGATGTTATAAACTTGCTTATCCAAAGCAACTGGCTTAACTATGAACCCAGAAACAGTACTTTAATTTACATAGAAAACTATAAGCGTATTCATATGGTTAATGAAACAATAGAGTCTAGTTTATGTGACTTTTGAATATTGTTCATAACTTAAGCTATGATCAACACATCTCAATTGGAAAGAGACACTGCCCAAAGTCCCATAAAGCAAATGGTAATTACTGGCAATAACTTGAATTAAATATATGTGAAACAAAGTCAGTCTTTAATAAGACTCGACCATGTGATACTGTCTTCGAATGGACAGCTTATTATCAACGCCATATGGTTCCATGACAGTCCGGAAATCAGATTATTGAATTTAGATTGTTCAACTTCATCATACCAGGAAGTGTTGTTTCTTTACGAACAAAATTTTATCTGCTACCCGTTTATGCAATCATTTCAATGAATTCAGTTCGGTAAATTTAATCAATGGCTAGTTGGTCACTCAAAACCATTAAAATATAAATAAAAGGTTGACATTTCAAATGTGTTAAATGAAAGGAAATCAATTGCATGAGCTAATAATCAGGATTTATAAACTCAGCAATTCTGTTTCATTAAACAAAAAGAAAAATCGTCATATTTTTGAAAGATATGTACAAAGTTATTAAAAGTAAATCTTTAAGTGTTTTTTTATTGTAACGTTTTCATGTGTAAAGCATCTTCTACCTTCATCTATGAATTTTAACAACTGATTTGTTTCCTTTTTATTTTTCTTTCAAATGCTCTTTGTAACTTCTCTACTTTGTAGTGCGAATATAAGATGTTTAATAACATCACATAAGCACAGTTATAGAATTTCCTATATTTGAGGAAAAGATGTCCACTTGCACTCATATTGTTTGTGTCTTGGTCGCCTATTCACGTTAGGCAATGTATGTGCAGTTCATTCCATTACGAATGTCTATTCCACATGGCATTATAATTGCATCCTTTGTTTTGAATATCAATATGGCAGATACAAGGACCAATGAATTAGCTTTGCAGAGGTCATGAACTAGGATAATTCACACATAAAATTTGAGAAATATCTATATCAAGGGACCAGTCATGATAAATACCAAACCCACCAGAACCAGAGTGTTGTCAACCTACAGCAGATCAGCCATGCTTATGTATTACCATATCATACATTCAATCAATACCATTGGTACATAATCTGTACTAAAATAATGGAAGAATTGTGAAAGATCTTTTTCAGCTATCAATTATCAACAAGTTGTGAGTGCCATATCAAATCACCTTAAAGGGGCAGAAGCACGTTTGTTAATAATTTTATTTTTTAATTTTTTTTATTGATAATTGTATAATAATGCTAAATGAATTATTTTGAAAGTGTCAAAAATCTCATTACACAAGCCAATCAGCCATAGTCAGAGGACAAAGTATGAAGATTCACCTAAAATCAATCGGCAGCCTTTTTATGTGAACACCTTTAATTCATTTTGTGTAAGACTTATCTATCCTCTATATCAAGGCAACTGTTTTGCAATTATGAAATCGTTAAGGAATTTCAAAAGGTTGACATTTATCAATATTTTTATAAGTGTATGTCGTGGTATCACATTACTCTCCAGGAAGCTGATATGGTTCATATTACTGAAACATGGATTAATTATTTATATCTAATTATTGCACTCTGAGCAAAACAAATCCACAGGTAGCAGATATTACCATAGAAACGGATATTTCCTCCTGTGCCCAGGTCAGATCATGTTATCCGAATCATCAAACCACAGAGTGTCAGGATGGACAAACAAATCAATCTATATTTCAATTCCCTGACTATATGGCAAAAGAAAGTAAACACTTTTCAAAATGAAATTATGGAAAATTAAAAATGATAATGTTGACAGTAAACATCGTATACACATTGCCTAAACATTAACTTTTATTTTGTAAAGTTGAACTAAAACCATATTTACACATTTTAGAGAAAATTTCAAAAATTATAAACACGTGACCTTTGTACTGCTGTAAAGTCACGTGACACGGATATAAAATTCCTGCACCTTATTAATGTTGGCTATCCCATTTGTGAAAAAAAACACTTTAAATTCTTCAAAAGTCAGACCAGAAAATTATTAATAACCTCTGAACGTTGACAAAATCTGGTTAACGGATACCAACGCTACAAGAATCTCCCTTGTTCCTGCAATTCTAATGTCAATGTTATTAAACAATACCGCCGATCGAGTTGGGAAGACATTTAACTATCGCAGAACACAAAATACAATGGTCTTTTTTGCCAACGAAGGCTGATATCTGCTTGCGTTAGACCGCTGCCAACTCTATATGTAATTGACGTAATTGATGCTGACCACCATAGACCGGCATGTCACTACGTACACGTGCATTAGAAGATCTTGAACTGGTAGAGTCAGAGTTTTTCCGACTGCTCAATAAACAGGTACTACTCGCTAAACTTTGATGTATCGCTTGTGTCATTATGGCCTTGAAAACGTCGGTTTGGCATGCAACGTTACCTCTTTATAAGGATTTCTATCCTTTTTAAGACTTGTCGGTTATTGGACAATTGTTAAACGGTCCACAATGGCGTGTTAGAGTCAAACCACACCCTCCAAAGTAAACTTCTTTGAAATTTCATCCACAAATTTGTCGCTAACAGTTCGATGTCAGCGAATGGTCAGACACATTATTTGTAGTAACTTCTTCAGTCATCCATCCATTCCATAGTTTGTAAGGTGCCACACAGTTTTTCTTCATCTATCACTGCAATACTAAGGACCCTCTAAATCCATTTAGTAGTACTTTCATATCACTTAATATGTAATCAATTAAAAGAGTTGAATAAAGAGTTAAAGGTAAAGTGTTAAAAGTTATTTAACTCTAGTCTATATATTAAACATATTTTCATGCTTATATCAGGATCATACATTGTCAGTGATCAATGTTATCTTAATAAAATCAGTTTTAGAAACTAAATCTACCTTGTCATTTGAAAAATATTAACCTTGTCAATATATGTCATGCGTGTTATTAAAACACCTGAAAATACATCACCATATTTTCAATCAAATGGAGATTTATTCTGTCCTGCCCATGTCCCTAAGTGTGACTATCTCTAATAGGAAATAGGAAAATATACGAGAAATGCTACTTGAAAACCAATGTCTCTGATTGAAGTGAATGATTGATGTTTTTATAAGGATATGCACACCTGATAATACATCAACATATTTCCAATCAAATAGAGATTTATTCTGTTCAGCGCATTTAACGATTTCATTCTGTGACTGTCTACAATATCAACACGCCATTAGTATCGAGAATGTATCACTGAAGCAACGATAATTGAAACTAGATACAAAGGAAGAGAAATGCTGAGATGTAGGATAATGAATTGTCTGGAACTCATATTAGATATCATCTAAGACATGCATGTATATGTATTGTTTAGATTATTGTCTGGTGATGTGAATGACTTCTCTATATCGAAATGGTAAAATTATCACATATAGTCAACAGTGGAATTTATCAATTATTTCACTTTATAAGTCGATTGATACTATTTTACATTTCTATAATACACATCCCGAATAGATACAATCAAAAGTGGACAAGCAAGGGTAGTACATTGATAAAAGACTTTTAGTTAGTATTCAAACGAGGCAACTACCGAAGCTTACGGTGACTCTATGGTGTCGACTTGTGTCACGAAGTTCGTTTCTATGGCAGTTTATATCAAACCGCTGTGAATCGCCCGTAAAAAAAATCGTGTTCGAGCGTAGGTTCGACTACAAAAATAAGCCAATGAACCGAAAGGATTTGTTAAGGTCATGGCAGAACATATCATATCTTATATAACGTTTCTGCTTAAATCAAATCAGATCAAATATTCATTACAATAACATGTGATACCAAAACTAATTTATAGTGAAAAATGCAATATTATATTTTGTTGAATCGGTTTCCATGTGTCTTTCGTAACCTACCACATTCTCAGCGGAACAGAATTCTCAGAAGTTATGCCCTGAACTGGAATACCTACAATATAATATTCATATATTTATTTATGTAATGAATTTGAACGCTTAACCCTAGTTGACAAAGGATATCATGTCAAAATAAACATCATCTGGAACATCCATTTAGAACCACTAAGATGCTTTTTAATTGCATTTAAGTAATAGTATTTTTTTTATATAAGTGGAAATATTCCAAAGAGCTTACTGTAATTGGAGATCTGCGGAGGCATAAACCTGTCTTTCAGGTAATTTTGTTCATAACTCTCTCCTTTCCTTTTGTCAACGATATGAGATATGAGTAATGTCAGTGCAATTGACAATGAACACATTTTTAATATATAGCAATTTAATTTAAAATTGGCAAATGGGTTGTACATCCTTATCAACTGAAACGTCTTAGATAGGATTTAATGGTCTTATTCAGGAGCTGTTAAATTTTAGAGGGCGATGAAATTAATATTCAAACGATCTTATATAAAGGAGATTAAGTACGTTTCATGGTAGTAAACGTGCCTTCTGCCTACAGTGTATGTCAAGAAATTGGTATTATAAAATCCATTGTCATATGACTTTTATTTTGTTTCGTTTCAAAACTGATAATAAGAAAAAGTTTATTCTAATTATCAGAATCTAACAACAAAAGCGAATCAGCAAAATGATTTTGAAGTCGTCAATTCATATCATTCTTATCATCAACTTTGAACCCGAAAGCTGTACCTAAATTTGTACAACACAATATATAGGCCCACCCTAGGGAGGAGTTTTTCAATTGAGTGCAGTTTACTGGACATTTTATGTGTCCATCTCAGATGTAAAACTACTTTTGGAACAAACTGTCTAGCTAAATAATTTGCCATAACTGCCAATGAATTAAATCAATGCGCCACAAAGCCCGACTTTAATGAGACACGAACATGTGATATTCTTCGAAATGGCAGCTTATTAACAACGCCATATGGTTTCATGACAGTCCGGAAATCAGATTATTGAAATCAGATTATTCAACTACAACCTACCAGGAAGTGTGTTTGTCATTATCTAACAAGGATAGCCTCACGGAGACGGAATTTTATTTTTGTGCCTTGTTCATCTATGAATTTTAACAACTGAATTGTTTCCTTTTTATTTTTCTTTCAAATGCTCTTTGTAACTTCTCTACTTTGTAGTGCGAATATAAGATGTTTAATAACATCACATAAGCACAGTTATAGAATTTCCTATATTTGAGGAAAAGATGTCCACTTGCACTCATATTGTTTGTGTCTTGGTCGCCTATTCACGTTAGGCAATGTATGTGCAGTTCATTCCATTACGAATGTCTATTCCACATGGCATTATAATTGCATCCTTTGTTTTGAATATCAATATGGCAGATACAAGGACCAATGAATTAGCTTTGCAGAGGTCATGAACTAGGATAATTCACACATAAAATTTGAGAAATATCTATATCAAGGGACCAGTCATGATAAATACCAAACCCACCAGAACCAGAGTGTTGTCAACCTACAGCAGATCAGCCATGCTTATGTATTACCATATCATACATTCAATCAATACCATTGGTACATAATCTGTACTAAAATAATGGAAGAATTGTGAAAGATCTTTTTCAGCTATCAATTATCAACAAGTTGTGAGTGCCATATCAAATCACCTTAAAGGGGCAGAAGCACGTTTGTTAATAATTTTATTTTTTAATTTTTTTTATTGATAATTGTATAATAATGCTAAATGAATTATTTTGAAAGTGTCAAAAATCTCATTACACAAGCCAATCAGCCATAGTCAGAGGACAAAGTATGAAGATTCACCTAAAATCAATCGGCAGCCTTTTTATGTGAACACCTTTAATTCATTTTGTGTAAGACTTATCTATCCTCTATATCAAGGCAACTGTTTTGCAATTATGAAATCGTTAAGGAATTTCAAAAGGTTGACATTTATCAATATTTTTATAAGTGTATGTCGTGGTATCACATTACTCTCCAGGAAGCTGATATGGTTCATATTACTGAAACATGGATTAATTATTTATATCTAATTATTGCACTCTGAGCAAAACAAATCCACAGGTAGCAGATATTACCATAGAAACGGATATTTCCTCCTGTGCCCAGGTCAGATCATGTTATCCGAATCATCAAACCACAGAGTGTCAGGATGGACAAACAAATCAATCTATATTTCAATTCCCTGACTATATGGCAAAAGAAAGTAAACACTTTTCAAAATGAAATTATGGAAAATTAAAAATGATAATGTTGACAGTAAACATCGTATACACATTGCCTAAACATTAACTTTTATTTTGTAAAGTTGAACTAAAACCATATTTACACATTTTAGAGAAAATTTCAAAAATTATAAACACGTGACCTTTGTACTGCTGTAAAGTCACGTGACACGGATATAAAATTCCTGCACCTTATTAATGTTGGCTATCCCATTTGTGAAAAAAACCACTTTAAATTCTTCAAAAGTCAGACCAGAAAATTATTAATAACCTCTGAACGTTGACAAAATCTGGTTAACGGATACCAACGCTACAAGAATCTCCCTTGTTCCTGCAATTCTAATGTCAATGTTATTAAACAATACCGCCGATCGAGTTGGGAAGACATTTAACTATCGCAGAACACAAAATACAATGGTCTTTTTTGCCAACGAAGGCTGATATCTGCTTGCGTTAGACCGCTGCCAACTCTATATGTAATTGACGTAATTGATGCTGACCACCATAGACCGGCATGTCACTACGTACACGTGCATTAGAAGATCTTGAACTGGTAGAGTCAGAGTTTTTCCGACTGCTCAATAAACAGGTACTACTCGCTAAACTTTGATGTATCGCTTGTGTCATTATGGCCTTGAAAACGTCGGTTTGGCATGCAACGTTACCTCTTTATAAGGATTTCTATCCTTTTTAAGACTTGTCGGTTATTGGACAATTGTTAAACGGTCCACAATGGCGTGTTAGAGTCAAACCACACCCTCCAAAGTAAACTTCTTTGAAATTTCATCCACAAATTTGTCGCTAACAGTTCGATGTCAGCGAATGGTCAGACACATTATTTGTAGTAACTTCTTCAGTCATCCATCCATTCCATAGTTTGTAAGGTGCCACACAGTTTTTCTTCATCTATCACTGCAATACTAAGGACCCTCTAAATCCATTTAGTAGTACTTTCATATCACTTAATATGTAATCAATTAAAAGAGTTGAATAAAGAGTTAAAGGTAAAGTGTTAAAAGTTATTTAACTCTAGTCTATATATTAAACATATTTTCATGCTTATATCAGGATCATACATTGTCAGTGATCAATGTTATCTTAATAAAATCAGTTTTAGAAACTAAATCTACCTTGTCATTTGAAAAATATTAACCTTGTCAATATATGTCATGCGTGTTATTAAAACACCTGAAAATACATCACCATATTTTCAATCAAATGGAGATTTATTCTGTCCTGCCCATGTCCCTAAGTGTGACTATCTCTAATAGGAAATAGGAAAATATACGAGAAATGCTACTTGAAAACCAATGTCTCTGATTGAAGTGAATGATTGATGTTTTTATAAGGATATGCACACCTGATAATACATCAACATATTTCCAATCAAATAGAGATTTATTCTGTTCAGCGCATTTAACGATTTCATTCTGTGACTGTCTACAATATCAACACGCCATTAGTATCGAGAATGTATCACTGAAGCAACGATAATTGAAACTAGATACAAAGGAAGAGAAATGCTGAGATGTAGGATAATGAATTGTCTGGAACTCATATTAGATATCATCTAAGACATGCATGTATATGTATTGTTTAGATTATTGTCTGGTGATGTGAATGACTTCTCTATATCGAAATGGTAAAATTATCACATATAGTCAACAGTGGAATTTATCAATTATTTCACTTTATAAGTCGATTGATACTATTTTACATTTCTATAATACACATCCCGAATAGATACAATCAAAAGTGGACAAGCAAGGGTAGTACATTGATAAAAGACTTTTAGTTAGTATTCAAACGAGGCAACTACCGAAGCTTACGGTGACTCTATGGTGTCGACTTGTGTCACGAAGTTCGTTTCTATGGCAGTTTATATCAAACCGCTGTGAATCGCCCGTAAAAAAAATCGTGTTCGAGCGTAGGTTCGACTACAAAAATAAGCCAATGAACCGAAAGGATTTGTTAAGGTCATGGCAGAACATATCATATCTTATATAACGTTTCTGCTTAAATCAAATCAGATCAAATATTCATTACAATAACATGTGATACCAAAACTAATTTATAGTGAAAAATGCAATATTATATTTTGTTGAATCGGTTTCCATGTGTCTTTCGTAACCTACCACATTCTCAGCGGAACAGAATTCTCAGAAGTTATGCCCTGAACTGGAATACCTACAATATAATATTCATATATTTATTTATGTAATGAATTTGAACGCTTAACCCTAGTTGACAAAGGATATCATGTCAAAATAAACATCATCTGGAACATCCATTTAGAACCACTAAGATGCTTTTTAATTGCATTTAAGTAATAGTATTTTTTTTATATAAGTGGAAATATTCCAAAGAGCTTACTGTAATTGGAGATCTGCGGAGGCATAAACCTGTCTTTCAGGTAATTTTGTTCATAACTCTCTCCTTTCCTTTTGTCAACGATATGAGATATGAGTAATGTCAGTGCAATTGACAATGAACACATTTTTAATATATAGCAATTTAATTTAAAATTGGCAAATGGGTTGTACATCCTTATCAACTGAAACGTCTTAGATAGGATTTAATGGTCTTATTCAGGAGCTGTTAAATTTTAGAGGGCGATGAAATTAATATTCAAACGATCTTATATAAAGGAGATTAAGTACGTTTCATGGTAGTAAACGTGCCTTCTGCCTACAGTGTATGTCAAGAAATTGGTATTATAAAATCCATTGTCATATGACTTTTATTTTGTTTCGTTTCAAAACTGATAATAAGAAAAAGTTTATTCTAATTATCAGAATCTAACAACAAAAGCGAATCAGCAAAATGATTTTGAAGTCGTCAATTCATATCATTCTTATCATCAACTTTGAACCCGAAAGCTGTACCTAAATTTGTACAACACAATATATAGGCCCACCCTAGGGAGGAGTTTTTCAATTGAGTGCAGTTTACTGGACATTTTATGTGTCCATCTCAGATGTAAAACTACTTTTGGAACAAACTGTCTAGCTAAATAATTTGCCATAACTGCCAATGAATTAAATCAATGCGCCACAAAGCCCGACTTTAATGAGACACGAACATGTGATATTCTTCGAAATGGCAGCTTATTAACAACGCCATATGGTTTCATGACAGTCCGGAAATCAGATTATTGAAATCAGATTATTCAACTACAACCTACCAGGAAGTGTGTTTGTCATTATCTAACAAGGATAGCCTCACGGAGACGGAATTTTATTTTTGTGCCTTGTTCATCTATGAATTTTAACAACTGATTTGTTTCCTTTTTATTTTTCTTTCAAATGCTCTTTGTAACTTCTCTACTTTGTAGTGCGAATATAAGATGTTTAATAACATCACATAAGCACAGTTATAGAATTTCCTATATTTGAGGAAAAGATGTCCACTTGCACTCATATTGTTTGTGTCTTGGTCGCCTATTCACGTTAGGCAATGTATGTGCAGTTCATTCCATTACGAATGTCTATTCCACATGGCATTATAATTGCATCCTTTGTTTTGAATATCAATATGGCAGATACAAGGACCAATGAATTAGCTTTGCAGAGGTCATGAACTAGGATAATTCACACATAAAATTTGAGAAATATCTATATCAAGGGACCAGTCATGATAAATACCAAACCCACCAGAACCAGAGTGTTGTCAACCTACAGCAGATCAGCCATGCTTATGTATTACCATATCATACATTCAATCAATACCATTGGTACATAATCTGTACTAAAATAATGGAAGAATTGTGAAAGATCTTTTTCAGCTATCAATTATCAACAAGTTGTGAGTGCCATATCAAATCACCTTAAAGGGGCAGAAGCACGTTTGTTAATAATTTTATTTTTTAATTTTTTTTATTGATAATTGTATAATAATGCTAAATGAATTATTTTGAAAGTGTCAAAAATCTCATTACACAAGCCAATCAGCCATAGTCAGAGGACAAAGTATGAAGATTCACCTAAAATCAATCGGCAGCCTTTTTATGTGAACACCTTTAATTCATTTTGTGTAAGACTTATCTATCCTCTATATCAAGGCAACTGTTTTGCAATTATGAAATCGTTAAGGAATTTCAAAAGGTTGACATTTATCAATATTTTTATAAGTGTATGTCGTGGTATCACATTACTCTCCAGGAAGCTGATATGGTTCATATTACTGAAACATGGATTAATTATTTATATCTAATTATTGCACTCTGAGCAAAACAAATCCACAGGTAGCAGATATTACCATAGAAACGGATATTTCCTCCTGTGCCCAGGTCAGATCATGTTATCCGAATCATCAAACCACAGAGTGTCAGGATGGACAAACAAATCAATCTATATTTCAATTCCCTGACTATATGGCAAAAGAAAGTAAACACTTTTCAAAATGAAATTATGGAAAATTAAAAATGATAATGTTGACAGTAAACATCGTATACACATTGCCTAAACATTAACTTTTATTTTGTAAAGTTGAACTAAAACCATATTTACACATTTTAGAGAAAATTTCAAAAATTATAAACACGTGACCTTTGTACTGCTGTAAAGTCACGTGACACGGATATAAAATTCCTGCACCTTATTAATGTTGGCTATCCCATTTGTGAAAAAAACCACTTTAAATTCTTCAAAAGTCAGACCAGAAAATTATTAATAACCTCTGAACGTTGACAAAATCTGGTTAACGGATACCAACGCTACAAGAATCTCCCTTGTTCCTGCAATTCTAATGTCAATGTTATTAAACAATACCGCCGATCGAGTTGGGAAGACATTTAACTATCGCAGAACACAAAATACAATGGTCTTTTTTGCCAACGAAGGCTGATATCTGCTTGCGTTAGACCGCTGCCAACTCTATATGTAATTGACGTAATTGATGCTGACCACCATAGACCGGCATGTCACTACGTACACGTGCATTAGAAGATCTTGAACTGGTAGAGTCAGAGTTTTTCCGACTGCTCAATAAACAGGTACTACTCGCTAAACTTTGATGTATCGCTTGTGTCATTATGGCCTTGAAAACGTCGGTTTGGCATGCAACGTTACCTCTTTATAAGGATTTCTATCCTTTTTAAGACTTGTCGGTTATTGGACAATTGTTAAACGGTCCACAATGGCGTGTTAGAGTCAAACCACACCCTCCAAAGTAAACTTCTTTGAAATTTCATCCACAAATTTGTCGCTAACAGTTCGATGTCAGCGAATGGTCAGACACATTATTTGTAGTAACTTCTTCAGTCATCCATCCATTCCATAGTTTGTAAGGTGCCACACAGTTTTTCTTCATCTATCACTGCAATACTAAGGACCCTCTAAATCCATTTAGTAGTACTTTCATATCACTTAATATGTAATCAATTAAAAGAGTTGAATAAAGAGTTAAAGGTAAAGTGTTAAAAGTTATTTAACTCTAGTCTATATATTAAACATATTTTCATGCTTATATCAGGATCATACATTGTCAGTGATCAATGTTATCTTAATAAAATCAGTTTTAGAAACTAAATCTACCTTGTCATTTGAAAAATATTAACCTTGTCAATATATGTCATGCGTGTTATTAAAACACCTGAAAATACATCACCATATTTTCAATCAAATGGAGATTTATTCTGTCCTGCCCATGTCCCTAAGTGTGACTATCTCTAATAGGAAATAGGAAAATATACGAGAAATGCTACTTGAAAACCAATGTCTCTGATTGAAGTGAATGATTGATGTTTTTATAAGGATATGCACACCTGATAATACATCAACATATTTCCAATCAAATAGAGATTTATTCTGTTCAGCGCATTTAACGATTTCATTCTGTGACTGTCTACAATATCAACACGCCATTAGTATCGAGAATGTATCACTGAAGCAACGATAATTGAAACTAGATACAAAGGAAGAGAAATGCTGAGATGTAGGATAATGAATTGTCTGGAACTCATATTAGATATCATCTAAGACATGCATGTATATGTATTGTTTAGATTATTGTCTGGTGATGTGAATGACTTCTCTATATCGAAATGGTAAAATTATCACATATAGTCAACAGTGGAATTTATCAATTATTTCACTTTATAAGTCGATTGATACTATTTTACATTTCTATAATACACATCCCGAATAGATACAATCAAAAGTGGACAAGCAAGGGTAGTACATTGATAAAAGACTTTTAGTTAGTATTCAAACGAGGCAACTACCGAAGCTTACGGTGACTCTATGGTGTCGACTTGTGTCACGAAGTTCGTTTCTATGGCAGTTTATATCAAACCGCTGTGAATCGCCCGTAAAAAAAATCGTGTTCGAGCGTAGGTTCGACTACAAAAATAAGCCAATGAACCGAAAGGATTTGTTAAGGTCATGGCAGAACATATCATATCTTATATAACGTTTCTGCTTAAATCAAATCAGATCAAATATTCATTACAATAACATGTGATACCAAAACTAATTTATAGTGAAAAATGCAATATTATATTTTGTTGAATCGGTTTCCATGTGTCTTTCGTAACCTACCACATTCTCAGCGGAACAGAATTCTCAGAAGTTATGCCCTGAACTGGAATACCTACAATATAATATTCATATATTTATTTATGTAATGAATTTGAACGCTTAACCCTAGTTGACAAAGGATATCATGTCAAAATAAACATCATCTGGAACATCCATTTAGAACCACTAAGATGCTTTTTAATTGCATTTAAGTAATAGTATTTTTTTTATATAAGTGGAAATATTCCAAAGAGCTTACTGTAATTGGAGATCTGCGGAGGCATAAACCTGTCTTTCAGGTAATTTTGTTCATAACTCTCTCCTTTCCTTTTGTCAACGATATGAGATATGAGTAATGTCAGTGCAATTGACAATGAACACATTTTTAATATATAGCAATTTAATTTAAAATTGGCAAATGGGTTGTACATCCTTATCAACTGAAACGTCTTAGATAGGATTTAATGGTCTTATTCAGGAGCTGTTAAATTTTAGAGGGCGATGAAATTAATATTCAAACGATCTTATATAAAGGAGATTAAGTACGTTTCATGGTAGTAAACGTGCCTTCTGCCTACAGTGTATGTCAAGAAATTGGTATTATAAAATCCATTGTCATATGACTTTTATTTTGTTTCGTTTCAAAACTGATAATAAGAAAAAGTTTATTCTAATTATCAGAATCTAACAACAAAAGCGAATCAGCAAAATGATTTTGAAGTCGTCAATTCATATCATTCTTATCATCAACTTTGAACCCGAAAGCTGTACCTAAATTTGTACAACACAATATATAGGCCCACCCTAGGGAGGAGTTTTTCAATTGAGTGCAGTTTACTGGACATTTTATGTGTCCATCTCAGATGTAAAACTACTTTTGGAACAAACTGTCTAGCTAAATAATTTGCCATAACTGCCAATGAATTAAATCAATGCGCCACAAAGCCCGACTTTAATGAGACACGAACATGTGATATTCTTCGAAATGGCAGCTTATTAACAACGCCATATGGTTTCATGACAGTCCGGAAATCAGATTATTGAAATCAGATTATTCAACTACAACCTACCAGGAAGTGTGTTTGTCATTATCTAACAAGGATAGCCTCACGGAGACGGAATTTTATTTTTGTGCCTTGTTCATTAAAGTCGAAACTTGTAACCTCAATTTCTCGAAAAGTATATTTCTTTAAGAATATACATTTTCATGCAACGTTTTGTGAGACTGAGAAATATTTATGATCAACAAAAGTTATAATTGTCATTTCAAAACATCTATAGAGACTAAGCAGTTTATCTTACCAATATATTTAAGCAAAACGTTTTGAAAATGAATTTCAAAATGTTTGCAATTGTCAATATGATATCTGAATAGAAATATAAGGTGGTTGTCTTTGTATGAGAAAAGCAAGATAGCTTTACGGTTTAATGATTGTTTATTAACATGGATTAATTATTCATATTTCATTATTGCATCATAGAGAAGAATACTAAACAAGTAGGAGACATTACCATAGAAACGGGGAGTTCTTCCTGTGACCAGGTCAGGTCATGTGATCAATTTCATGATAACATGAAAAACTGACATTTAGCAGAAAGTCATGGTACGGACTAGGCGTTCATGTAAACAAAGCTCTATAAAGGTACATGGGCGCACCCCTGTGGAGGGAAGTGTTAGGCATTATCCTACAACCAGCTCCAATCAATTTCAAAATCAGTATTAATTCTATATTTGTTCATTGCCAATTGGATAAGTATCACTGAATATATATAAATGTTACAATTTGTCCGGTCTATTCTTACACATATATAAGTTCACAAACAAACAAAACCCTGTATCTCAGATATACACCTACCTTTTCAGGGAAACTGTAGGTATATCAAGGATACGCCTAAATTATCCAGTAATATTACTTTTAGGCTTTATTTCATAGCATTTCATCTCATCACCTTAAATTTTCTTATTTTCAATGCGCTTTGAGCATGCACCTTGTGTATGGATATAGCGCTTTATAAATGCCCATTATTATTATTATTATTATTATTATTATTATTATTATTATATAATACATTTTTCTGTCATGCCATCAATGGCTGAAAGAGCGGTATAACTAACATCTGCACATTGTGCAGTATATCAGTGAAGAGATGTAGATACTGGAGATGCTTAACGAAAAGTATTTTGTTTAAAGATATTCAAAGACTGCAGACATTCAAATCAAACAAATAACAGGTTTTTAGTCACTCATCAATTTCTTAAGCACATTTGCTATGAGATCGCTAAGCCTTAACATGGTAATTTTGAAGTCATAGGACTGCCCATTGGAAACCTTTCAGAAAAAACTTACAAAGGTACAAAGATATATATATATATAATATTACATATGGATTGAAAATTACTGAATATAAGAAAAGCTTGATCGGGATTTTCAACCATCAAGCTAATGGAATCGGTGGACAAGCTGACAAGGCTTGCTTAATAGGAATTCACTAAAATGGCATGGATCTAATCTGTGTCATGTGTCATTTTTCCCTATCAAAATCCAATCTCTGTAAAAGGTTATTTAAGATCGACCTAGTTGACAGTTCAGCCTTATTCAAAAATATGAAATTGACGTTTAACATTGAAAATTAATTAAAGATGTTCAATTGATTAATGTACATGTATATTACTGAGACATTTACAACAAAGTAACAATTGACAGATGTTTGATTGTTTGAAAATTATGTTATGAATACTTTTGATAAACTACTCCAATAATTTCTCTAAAACAGAATATATATAATTATTTCAAGTATGCATATGCTGTTAAATCGTATTATAGGATTTGCATATAAGTTAGAGTATCATAGTGTTTTCGAATCAAATGATAGATTTAAGGAGGTAATATATTTGGACTCTATGCTTGATACATCGATTTTCCTGTCAACTACATGCTTGTCCTCGATAATCCAGTTCCAGACAACTTCACACACTGCAGTAGAATAACTCAGCTCAGCTCAGAGTCGAAGAGCTTCCAACATTTGTTGTTTGTCTCTCTTGGATGATATGTGAAATCTTGCTTGTTTGAATGTTCTCTCTAAAATGATAAGCAATTTTAATATTCAATGCTTTGTTTACATTCACAAACTTGTATACGTCTATGAAAAAAGGTTTAAACAAGTAGGTTGACATATAGTTATTCAGCCATCTGGATCTTTAGCAAACAGAGTTATCTCTCAGTATTAATGGCAGGTAGGCTAACTTAAAATCCTAGATGAAAGATTTAAATCCCTTGGTTATGATTTCTCTGTGGTTGTGCTTCTCTGGTTGTTTTAAAGAACATCTAAGTGTTAAATGGAACCTTAATTATTATCTTAAGTGCAAAGTAATTTCATCTCTCTGATGAGGCAAGTAAGGACAAAGGTTATTAGCTCTTTCATGTTGCTCTTTCATCAGACAGTGACTGTAGGTGAATACAAGTCCAAACATAAAGATTCTAAGAACACGGTAGAATTGGCTGGTCAACAAAATGTCAGCTTTCGTTCTTCCGGGTTGTTCAATAACCATGCTATCTATTTCTAACATGAAGAGTTTATCATCTACAAAAATTAGACACTCTCAGTTCTCAGTATTTCAGTGGGAGTAACTACATCATAACCAAAGAAATGAAAACAGAAAAAAGGCATGCATATTTTCTTAAATACAATGTGGAGACATAGAGACGTGAATAATGCAAATGTTAAGGTGTCTCATGGGAAGCGCCACACATAATGCTACCTTGACAAGGTGTCTTGGTCTTCCTTCAAACAAAAACAATTTCTTGTTGCAGCTTTACAACGCTTGTTACCAGAAGTCATATTATGAATATTCAGTTATATCCTATATTCAATAGTCTTATATCAAAAGGTGCATGTACTGTTTTGAAGCTTGTAGTTGTCTTACCGTATATATTTTTCTCAACCGAAATGTTGATAAATGAAAACTGATGATCTTTGAAAATCACCACATTAACGGTAATGATTAAAGGGTGAATACATAG
The DNA here is from genome assembly GCA_916613615.1 of Steromphala cineraria. Classification (NCBI taxonomy): domain Eukaryota; kingdom Metazoa; phylum Mollusca; class Gastropoda; order Trochida; family Trochidae; genus Steromphala; species Steromphala cineraria. The sequence continues at coordinate 2,150,387 of OU744729.1, forward strand.
AAGAGAGCATTGAACTAACATTTAAATTTCCCATTTCAATCAGTCATGTATTTGTGTCTTTTGAGTATTTCACAATTCTGAAGAATATAATGCATTATTATCAAATATTGACAAAGAAGAAAATATAAAGCTAATAGAAATGTTGATGAATAAATATAAACTTGAAGTATAGCACAATAAATTTGGGCAGGCTGAATAACCTTTTGGTTTATCATAAGATCTCTCTAAACTCTCGAAGATAATCACTTCGAGATTTCATAAGAGCTGAACAATCGGCTTTTTTAAATGATTATTTAATATAATTACATGTACTTTGTGAATTTTCCAGTGCATATTTTCCTCCAATCCAAACTCCATCATTTTATCCTGCATTTTGCTCTGTGTCCTTCTAAGTAATGGTGATATGAAGAGTTCTGCTACAGCTTTTATGAAATATAAGTTGATGTGATGCAAGTCCGAATCTGCATGTCTACCAAATCTAGAGCAAATCATAGTTCAAAGGTTGCACATTGATCGACAAAGTATGATTACAGAATCTCTTTTGAGAAACGGTAAACAATAAGAACAAATTAAAATGATCTTTCACAGGAAAAAACCTTTTGGCAAGCAGCTGTACACTACACTTGAATACGGTAAAAGCTACTTAACAAAACCTGGTATGGAATCACCTTAGCTAAGTTATACTTAACATTATCGTGTCCGTTGCACATATATTACAAAAATCACAGTGTTTTTACACGAATGCAAGCTCACATTGGCACAACAAGACATGTCTTCTAAACACAATGTCTGATAAAGCCATATGTCCGGATAGTTACAAGCTCGGTTATGAGTATCAAGTTGGCAAATTAAATCACCGAAGTATTAGCTGTGCACAGTTCGTGAACAAGGACTATTCACACAGGATATTAGAGAAATACGCCCGCCTGGAGACTCGAGATGATAAATGCCACACACATCTGAACCCAGCCAGATCTTCCTAGTGGAGTGCTAATCTTTAGTTAATCAATATTTGATACTGTTTGTGCACACATGGTGATAACAATGTTCAAGCTATTATATCACTATGTTGAATGTACAAAAGATACTTAGTAGTCATTACTTAAATGAGTTTAAAAGAAAAAAAATATTTCCCTATGAATATCATGCAATATCTTGAAGATAAACATGATCCTTGAGAAGTCGTAGATGATATAGCAGGGAATTAACAGCAATATATTTGTTCTTATTAAATGCAACACAACTATTCAAATTATTCAAGAAAATACTGTTTTGTGAATTTTATACCCAAGCTTTGCATTGATGACTGTCAAATATGTTCTTACATTTGTGTCAAACATGTGATAAAAAAGTCAAAATCATATCTTTGGTACATGTACAATTGTGATTGAAAAAAATCGAAATTAAGCCAACATCACATATCACTTTCACTAAGATCAAAGGTAATGAACCCAACTTCTGTTTAGCAACTATTTGTGTACAAAACGGTGTCTAACATAATTCATGAACTTTGCCACTGCGACTTGAATGGGTGAAGTGAATGATGAGACAATGAGAAATGACATATATGTAATTGACATTGACTTTGGTCCTAAATCTAATAAAGGTAATTTGTTCAATAGAAAAACTTAAGTTTTGTCTTGCTATCAGCCTTCAGGATTAGTGTTAAATATATATCCTTTGAGTACTATAAGATATCTTTTTGACAACAAAATGTATTGTTCAATGAAACAGAAGTTCATTTTACCGGCCAATGTTCTTTTGTTTTTAATTTTCATAGACATGTACGTTTAATTCTAATGAATAAATTGTTTTCTACTATTCATGAGCAAAACCAGATTTTAAATGTAGTTGGTTTTCTTCAGAACCACCGTGAAACTATTCAAGTGACTTCCTTTGTTATTTTCCAACGCATTTAAGGCGTGTCTTATTATTTCCTGTCTCGTTCAGTCCCTTATTCTTCACTTAACACTGAGGCGGATCAAGGATACATCTATACAAACACAAGATTAAACGTTTTCTCTGAAGAAACCTGTTCAACGACTTCTCGTGTCCATAAATAGAGACACTATAAGTTGAAACCATAAAACGCAGTGATTACTATTCACAGTAAAACATTGTGATTTAAAAATCGTTGAGGATGATAACCCCCTCTTCTGTAAATATAAATGTGAATACTACTTTAAACACTGTCATATCGTCCATAAATCAATGGTTTATAATTGATGATATCTATGTTAAAAAATGCAATGAATGAATAAAGTTAAATCCAAATTGACATTATGTTCCCTGATTTATTTGTATTCTTAAGGTGAACGAGGCAAAGTATTTCTCTTTAAAATTCATTGACATCAGCTTTGTACTAACTTTTTCGTTGTTTCTGCAAGTTATATATTCTAGGTAGATGAAACTTATTTTAAATGATGTCATTCTTACGCTGATAATGGAACCAATGTCTTAAAACACCTTGGCCTACATGCCCCATTGGGATGGTATTTGCAAGCTGAATGTTACAGTAGATAATAGCACTCAAGTATCAGCTGTCCAGAGTTCATCAACAAGCACTATCCCCTCAGGGTAGAGGAATATATTGCCTTCCTGGAGACATCGATGATAGACACTAGAACATCTGGAGCCAGCAGGTACTACTAAGTGCAGTGTTTACTTTGATCATATTTTATAGTGTACACATGATCACTACTTTTTTCATACATTTTGAACATTATATAATAAATCATACATTGCATATACATAGATTGAACAAGAATCTTTTAAAATATGAATAAGTTGAAGCATATATTTCAATCATCAAGAATTAAAAATGACGGTTAATCTGAATAAAAGAAGCTGCAACAGGATTAAACAATGCCTCGAGATGCTCATCAGAAACTAATGTAATGGATTCGTTGGACAACTTGACAAAGCATTACTTCATTGAAACTACACAAAATGCCTATTTGTCTTTCATCAATGCCTTGTGTCATTTGTTTCAGAGCAAAATAATTTTTTTGTGAAACAGGTGACTTAGGATTGGATAATTATGGGACGATGAAGCAAATGCCAGAAATATGAAATCGATATTTAATATGGGAAACCTTTTATCAATTGATCAATCTGGCAACATAATTTTCTTCTGTTTATGTATTTGCATGTTACTAAGCATCTCAGGTGATTTGTGTAGTTCACTTTACTTACATTTTTACGCGTAGTCACATAAGTAGTGCTTATGTTTGCTTCTTTCACATTCACATGCATCAACAAGCATGTGCTAAAACACGATTTATACAATGCACCTCTTTGGCTAATTTCGAATCTATGCTTTTGATACAGATATGACTATATCAAATTGTTTTGGATATGAAGAGAATAATTGCTTCAAGAATATACATGAATTGGACTCAAATCGTTAAGCTGACATTATAGTGTCTTGGAATCTAATTGTAGATTTTAGGAATAACCTATCTGTTTCTAGCCTTGTTACATTGATTTTCCTTTCAAATACGTACTTATCCTCGAAAATCAAGTTCCAGGCATCTTCACACACTGCAGTAGAAAACTACAGCTTATCTCAGAATATGATAAATCTCAACACATGAGGTTTGTTCTCTCTCAGAAAATTTGTCATAAATGTCTTCTTTGAAGCTCTCTGACTCGGATGTTTATCATATTTTTTGGGTCAAATTCTACAAAATCGATTTTTTTACAATTACACAAACGTTTTCTTCTTGATGTGTCCTTTTTCATTCAATACTTGATCATTCATGGTACATTATTTTGGGATGATTTAATTGTTCATGTTACATCTGGTTGAAACAAAGCATTATGCAAAGTCACAACTCAGACAATGTTGAGTATGATCGTTGGAATCCTTCGATATTTTAGATTTACACTGATATAAATAGATGGTTAGTCAAATCAAGTATGGGAATCGTTGTGATAATGTCATTACAAGGCTATGTGTATGGATAAGTTTGGACAGAGATTTAAGCTTTAACAGGAGTTTAAGATGCTCCGAAAAAAACATCAGGCATATTGTTAATTTATTTGGTGGACAGGATATCAAGACATTGTTCAATCGAGTTTCTTCAATAATGACCTGGAGCAAATTCCTTTTGTCCTTCATCTTTGTCATGTGTTTTCTTCTACAGTAATTTAAAGGGGGAATGTGATTTGGGGTTTATATCAAGGGGACAATAGAACAATTTCAGAAATATAAAATTTATGATCAATTGAGCAATGTTGTGACACTCATTATCCATTTGCATGATAGCATGTAGTTGATTGTTGTATCCTTTTACAATATGCAGTTGAAGATAGCAATTGTGTTATTGCCTGATTACTTATAAAACCAAGTTGATCATAACTTACAACAATTAATACTTATGTTACCTACACATGCATGTACATCAGATTTTGGTGTTAGAATGACATTTGCTACAAAATTTTGTTTTGATTTTCAAATAACATTGCGGGAGAAACAAGCAAAATTGAAATACATTAGTTTCATGAGAACTTATTGTGTGCTTCAATCTTATCATAGATTTCAGAAAAAATCTTGACAGACATCAGCATCAGACATCTTCACACTGTGCAGTAGAATAAGTGGCAATTTATCTCGGTTGATGTGGTTAAAGCACTTTGGTTTGTTCTTCTTCCAGTGATATCTAATCAATTGCTAGTTTGAAGTTTTCAATGTGAATAAAGGTGAAAATAGAGCCTTAGAGGACTGTTTGATATGAACACTGTGTTTTTTATAAACATATTCAGCGTTATTAACAGTATCATATTTCTTGTTCATTTTTTAAAATAAGTTTATTGATAATATTTCAAATTCCATTTTTCAATATTGTACCTTATTAAATTCAAGGCTGACGGTATTTCATGAATCATTATATATTGAAACACAAAGTAATGCTAAAATACAGTTTTAGTATTAGGGCATCAGGACGTAAATGAGTTTTTAAGACATTCAGTGGCAAGAAACTCTTTCTAAAAAGATAATCTGTGATATAATTTAACAACACATCTTCAATTTATTAAGAACGATGTAATGATCAAAGGTCATTGTAAACTTGCAGTCCAAAACTTTGTTCGTTTAAAAAGATTACTTGGAGATAAAGTATATGAAATTCTGTAGATTTATTTGTCATTATTCAATGGTTATAATTTGGGGTATATGAATACAGCTTCTGTTGTGGTAACTATCTATTACCGTCGACACTTTCAATGTAATTCAGGCAGGGGTATTGTTCCACTTTCTATTTTGGGAGAGAAAAAGTAAGTGCTTAGAGTGTTCCCTTCTAGAGTCAGTAACGGTCGAGAAACACATCAAACAATCAAAGCTAGCTTATACCCAACAAAGTCCTTTCGAAAATAAAACAACATGACAACCACACTCAAGCGTACAAGCAATATGACCTACATAACAATCCTTCAATGCTTGCATGATCATAAATAGGTTAATGTTAGAATACTTGTGACGGTTTCATTTTCTCATTACATTTCCCTAAACCAGAGACAGGTATGCATAGTCACGCATCAGCCATTGTTTAGTATGGTCGTTGTTATGAGGAACTAAGGTTAAGAACAAATAGGAACATGCAACATTTATTGATTTTCAATCATACTTTGGCAAGTAAACTCTTCTGAATGATTGCTGTCTTCATTCATTTAATCCTTTATAGCCATCAATTTTGTTTACAAACGCTCTATCAATGGCGTATGTTTGATATTCGAAATTATCCAAAATATTGTTTTGAGCAAACACAACCAACATATATCAGTGAGATATTAACTTTCCATTTGAATGACAGTTGAAACTATATTTGATCGTTTCCTTGAAAAACATGAAGTGGTGGTGTTATGAAGATTTGAAGGGGTACACAAACTGCACTGTTTTGTGTTAACTTTCATACATCATAACTTATCAAATATTCTGAGCTGTAATACGAATTTTTATATTTGATAATACTATCTTTAAAACTATCAATTAGGTTTAGAAATCAGAAAATCAGGCTTAAAATTTTATTCCGAATAATTTGCTATCTTCAAATGATAAGAAATCTTACAGACATTCTGAATGGACAAGATATTAATGAAACTACGGATATGTATATGTTGCTAGTAAACAGCTAGACTACACAAAATGGTAGTATTTCATACTGAGGAGAGACCAAATGATGCATCAAAAAGCATATTCAGATGCTGAATGTTCATGTTCAAAACCTACACACTACATGTAGTTTAGTATCATTCGAGATATCTAAATACCAATGGATAAACAGCGAAGCAGTTTATCTCCAAGTTGATTTTAATGACATTCCAGTACATTTATTCAATCAGTGTATAATTTTTAGCCATGCCTCGTAATGATACATATGAATGATAAAATGTGTTGCAACACATAAACCATTCTCAAGATAGCATATTCTTACAAAAAAAACGATTGGTGAAATGAGGTGGCTACTGATGATAAAATGTCAAATGAAAATTACAAGAAGTAAATAAGTGAAAATGAACGATTAAGGACTATTAATTTAAATTGGATTTGATTTGCAGTCGTATTATTAGATGTTCCATTGTTATCCTCTGTTATCCAATTTGATCAAAAATAGAGAACAGACTTAATAGTCTCCTTTTTATATAAATCCGTTTGTGACAATTTTCTACCATTCAATATGTGTTAGGGTGTATCAAATCATTACTAGCAATAAATCTAGAAAAAAACTGAAAGTTTGAATTACCTGATGTAAAATGTGTATTTATAGTTTTAAAATTACATTAAAATTATACAATTACAAGATGAATAGGATTCTTTACTGAAACGACCACAAACAACAACTTATCCACCAATCCTTCAATTTCGAAAGTAATAGAACCATGATCTTACACTGTTTGTTAACTGGCTCTTTTGTTCCTTAAAAATGAATTTCCTAATCATTTTTTCATAACTTCTTTTTGTTGATTGGTATGTTGATTCATCCTTGAAAGCTGTTGTCATGAAGAATTTGTTTTGATCAACAACAGATTTGTTGAAACGTGAATCAACAAGAAAGTTGTTATAAAGTTGTTTATCCCAAACAAATGGTTGCACTAGGAACCCAAAAGCAGTTCTTCAATTATCATAGAAAACTATAAGCATATTCATTTGGTAAATGACATAATAGAGCCTAGTTTATGCGATTATTGAATACTGTCATTTCTCCATTAATTCAACATTTCTAATCTAACCCAAATTCAACCCAAAATAATTATTGTAAAGCGTAATTTTCTCCACTGCAGTAGTCGATTCAAAATATCTTGATTGTGGTTACATTGCTATTATCATGTGGTCATCTTATAAATCTATGCATTAATATCACAAACGTATGTATGTTCTTGATATCTATTTAATATTTCAACCATAGCCATTCCAATGAGTTGCCAAAATTGATAAATAGTGAAACCATACACCTTTTCTAGAAATCTTTTGAAAAATTGAGGGTCAAATCAATAACAAAATTACGGTATTGTTCAAAACTTGATCTATGATCAAGATATCTAAATAAGAAAGAGACATTGATTTATGTGCCATAAAAGAAATGGTATTAACTGACAATAACTGCATACGAATTAACTCTATGAGCCTCAAAGTCAGTCTTTATATTAATGACACACAACGTGTGGTACTGTCTTCGAATGGACAGCTTATTACCAACGCCATGTGGTTCCATGACAGCCCGGAAATCCGATTATTGAAATCCGATTATTCAACTACAACCTACCAGGAAGTGTGTTTTCCCAAAAAAAATTCAAAATAAATGTCATCTGTTCATCTGCTTATGCAAACATCTCAAATTAGTTCGGTAAAATTAATCAATGACTAACCAGTCACTATAAACCCTGAAAATCTAAATAAACGGTTTGCATTTTAAAGGTGTGAAATGAAAGGAAATCAATTTCATAACAATCAGGTTTCATAAAGTAAACAATTCTGTTTCATCTATAATTTCTTTATCTTTGTAAAGTTTCCATGTGCTTCATGGTGAACTGAAAAAACTCTTTATGCAATCCTAAAAATATATATTTATCTTCTAGCTTTATCTATAAATTTTAGAACTGATTAGTTTCCTTTTTATTTTTATTTTAAATGCTCTTTGTAACTTCTTATTTTGTAGTGTGGATAGTAGATGTTAAGACAACAAGCTCAGGTATAGAATCTCATTTACTTGACAATGAGATGTACACTTGCATAAAGTTGTACCTTATTTGTTTCTTGGTCGCCTTTTCACGTTGACATCACATGCGCAGTTCATATCCATGTACATGCGAATATCTATTCAACAGGGCCTTATAATTGCAAGCGCTATTTAGAATATCAATATGACAGATTCATGCGTCCCTGGAATAGCAGTGCACAGGTCATGAACAAGGATAATTAACACATGATATTAGAGAAATATTCCTGTCGAGGGACTCATGATGATTAATATCAAACCCAACAGAACCAAGCGATATCTACCTGTTGGAGTGTTGTCAACCGACAGAAGATCAATATCTTATATCCTTACTGAACACACGCTCAAATATAATGTTAGAAGCCAGTTCTTAAAAATCTGTCTATGTTTGTATACTATGCCATGATGTTCAGATCAGAATATATCTCAAAACATATTGTAAGTTAAACTTAATTATTGTCATATTCATGTGATTTTTATATGGGTGTACATGCTATTATGTAAATGTATTGTACTACAGGCCTGTGGCCTTTCAGTACCGGAAATAAATTGGATTGAATTGATACCAAAAAAATGTTCAGCGTTTTACTTAATTCAAACATCTTCATAGCATGAACATTTTATTTATTTTGCGGCATAAATTTAGTCAGCACAGCATAAGTATTGATAATAAAGATCTCTTCCTAAAATTACTGATGTGTAGGAATACTGTGCCCTTGAATAATACTGAGAAATCTATGACCGAGGACAAAACAGTCAATTCATGCAAGAATGCAAGAAGTCTTTTATGTTCATGTTAAATTTCCCTAAAACAGAGAAGGTATGCATAGTCCCGCATCATACATTGTTGAGTATGGCCGTTGTCATTAGGAATCCATAGATAATTCAAAGCAATCATGGCAAATTACATTACTTAAGCATTATAAGCATGATATCATAGTAATTTTGGTGAGATTTACATGATATGAAAATATTCCTTTATCATAGTTACTCAGCACAAAAAATACATCCTCTACAATTTAGAACCTCTAAGATGTTTTTATTGCATTTAAATAGTAGTCACTGCAATTTAAAAAACAAGTGAAAAAAGGTCCAAAAAGGAAAGCATATGTTAAAGTACTAAGACTAAGTTGATACCGTGGTTCTATATTTTTATCTTCCTTTTGTCATTGATATTGTTATCGATATGATATTGATAATTTATATGAGTTATTTCAATGAAAATATCATAAAAAGGATCATGAATATACATATAAATCTATATGATGTTACAAAGAACGTTTTGAAAATTATAACATTTTTAACATACAGCAATTCATCAAAATTTGTACATCCTTATTAACTGAACATCATATAAGATTGAGGATAAATGATGTTATTAGCATGCTATTAATTTACAAGGTCGATAGGTTGATTGCGATTTATTGCAACGAGATTAAGAACGTTTCATGATAGTAAACATGAGTTCTACCTCTATCACGAAATAAAAAGTCTTGTCATATGACTTTTGCTTAGTATCGTCTCTAATAATTAGAACTTTGCTCAAATTGTAAGAATCTATCAACAAAAGCGAATCAGCAAAATGATTTTGAAATCGTCAATTCATATCGTTTTTATCATCAAATTTGAACCCGAAAGCTGTACCTTAATTTGTACAACACATTATATAGGCCCACCCTAGGGAAAAGTTTTCTAATTGAGTACAGTTTGCAGGACTTTTTAACATGTCCGTCTCAGATGTACAACTATCATTTTCTTTTGGAACAAACTGTCTCGCTAAATAATTTGCCATAACTGCAAATGAATTAAATCAATGCGCCACAAAGCTAGTCTTTAATGAGACACGAACATGCGATACTGTCTTTGAAATGGCAGCTTATTAACAACGCCATATGGTTTCATGACAGTCCGGAAATCAGATTATTGAAATCAGATTATTCAACTACAACCTACCAGGAAGTGTGTTTGCCATTATCTTACGAATATAGCCTTATGAAGACTCAATTTCATTTTTGTGCCTTGTTCATTAAAGTCGAAACTTGTAACCTCAATTTCTTGAAAAGTATATTTCTTTAAGAAGATGCATTATCATGTATCGTTTTGTGAGACTAAGAAATATTTATGAAAACAAAAGTTATAAGTGTCATTTCAAAACATCTATAGAGACTAAGCAGTTTATCCTACCAATATATTTAAGCAAAACGTTTTCAAAATAAATTTCAAAATGTTTGCAATTATCAATATGATATCTGACTAGAATAGAAAAGGTCTTTGTCTTTGTATGAGAAAAGCAAGGTAGCTTTACAGTTTATGAATTGTTTATAAACATGGATTAATTATTCATATTTCATTATTGCACCATAGAGAAGAATACTAACAAGTTGGAGACATTACCATAGAAACGGGGAGTTCTTCCTGTGACCAGGTCAGGTCATGTGATCAATTTCATAATAACATTAAAAACTGCCATTTAGCAGAAAGTCATGGTACGGACTAGGCGTTCATGTAAACAATGCTCTATAAAGGTAAATGGGCGCACACCTGTGGGTGGAAGTGTTAGGCATTATCCTACCACCAGATCCAATCAATTTCGAAATCAGTATTCATTCCATATTTGTTCATTGCCAATTGGATAAGTATCGCTGAATATATGTAGGACTCAGATCTGTGGCGGGTCTCTAATCCATGGCGGATTTCCTAATCTATGGCGAGTTTGATTGTTTGATTGTTTATTGACGTCGTGTTAAGTGATGTCATTGGCGGATGACGTCATAATCGCTAACTGTTCGCGTCGCCAAACGAAACCGCTGTAATTGGGAAGGCAAGATATTTTCCAACAGAAAGAAACAAATTCAGCCGCTATTGCCGTCCGAGATAGCATAATACCAATTGCATTATGTTACTTATTTCCTTCATACTGTCTATTTAAGCCTTGGAAAAATATCAGCTCTCCTTTGTAGCCCTTGAATTCATTGCAACTGTCTTCTTTAGTCATAAATTCGCTGAAACTATCTTCTTTAGTCATAAATTCGCTGAAACTATCTTCTTTAGCCCTTGGATTCATACTAAATGTCTACTTTAGCCCTTGGATTCATATTAAGGGCTTTCTTAACGGTTAGGGTTAGGGTTAGCGTTATAAGTTCACTGTACAATATGTTCGCCACTTTATCTACAATATACGTTACGGACCCTTGCACTAGACAAACTAACCCTAAAACATTTTCGATACGGATCCAAGGGTTTAAAAAAAGATAGTCAACAAATATCTAACTGCTAAAAAAGTCAGTCTAACGAGAATCCAAGGGCTTATTTCCTAAATAAATTAATTTTGTGGCGAACATATTGTTGTACCGATTGCATTACTTATTGACCAATTGCAGATTTTAGCCTATAATGCAGATAAGTATGTAGGAAAACTCATAAATTGAATGTTGGTAACACAATTCTACCCAGCTTAAAATGTCCCATCACAATCAATACAAAATCGGCCACAGCTTTTGATAGGTACGGCAATTTTCCATGCATTTGAAAATTCGCCATGGATTTGGAAATCCGCCACGGATTTGAGGCCTGCCATGGATTTGAGTCCTACATATATATAAATGTTACAATTTGTCCGGTCTATTCTTACACATATATAAGTTCACATAAGTTCCCCGTATCTCAGAGATACACCTACCCTTTCAGGGAAACTGTAGGTATATCAAGGATACACCTAAATTATCCAGTAATATAATACATTTTTCCGTCATGTCATCAATGGCTGAAAGAGGGGTATAACTAACATCTGCACATTGTGCAGTATATGAGTAAAGAGATGTAGATATTGGAGATGCTTATCGAACATTATTTTGTTTATAGAATTCAAAAGACTGCAGACATTCAAATCAAACAAATAACACATTTTTGACTCATCAATTTCTTAAGCACATTTGCTATGAGATCGCTAGCATGAACATGGTAATTTTGAAGTCATAGGACTGCCCATTGGAAACCTTTCAGAAAAAAATACAAAGGTACAAAGGTACAAAGGTACAAAGGTACCAAGATATATCTATATATAATATTACATATGGATTGAAAATTACTGAATATAAAAAAAAGCTTGATCGGGATTTTAAAAGCCTCAAGGGAACCACCAAGCTAATGGAAAGGCTTGCTTAATCGGAATTCACTAAAATGGCCTTGATCTAATCTGTGCCATGTGTCACTGTTCTCTATCAAAATCCAATCTCTGTAAAAGGTTATTTAAGATCGACCTAGTTGATAGTTGAGCCTTATTCAGAAATATGAAATTGACGTTTAACATTGAAAATTGATTAAAGCTGATCAAATGATTAATGTATGTTACTGAGACATTTACAACAAAGTAACAATTGACAGGTTTTTGATTGTTTAAACATTATGTTATAAATACTTTTGATAATCTACTCCAATAATTTTCTCTAAAACAGAATATATATTATTATTTCAAGTATGCATATGCTGTTTAATCATCTTATTGGATATGCATTTGTTAGAGAATCATTTTTTTTTCAAATCAAATGATAGATTTCAGGAGGTAATATATTTGGACTCTAAGCTTGTTACATCGATTTTCCTGTCAAATACGTGCTTGTCCTCGATAATCCAGTTCCAGACATCTTCACACACTGCAGTAGAATAACTCAGCTGAGCTCAGAGTTGAAGAGGTTCGAACAATTGTTGTTTGTCTCTTGGATGATATGTGAAATATTACTTGTTTGATTTTTTCTGTGTAAAATGATAAGCATTATTCATATTCAATGCTTTGTTTACATTCACAAACTTTTATAGGTCTATGAAATTTTTTTAAACAAGTAGGTTGACATATTGACATATTGTTATTCAGCCATCTCGATCTTTAGCAAACAGAGTTATCTGTCAGTATCAATGGCAGGTAGGCTAACTTAAAATCATAGATGAAAGATTTTACGGTATATATATAAAAAAGTTAAAATTAAACCCTTGGTGTTAAATGGAACTAAAGTGCAAAGTAATTTCATCTCTCTGATGAGGCAAGTAAGGTCAAAGGTTTTTAGCTTTTTCATGTCGCTCTTTCATCAGACAGTGACTGTAGGTGAATACAAGTCCAAACATAAAGATTCTAAGAACACAGTAGAATTGGCTGGTCATCAAAATGTCAGCTTTCCTTCTTCCGGGTTGTTCATTAACCATGCTATCTATTTCTCAACATGAAGAGTTTATCATCAACAAAAATGAGACACTCGCAATTCTCAGTATTGCAGTGGGAGTAACTACATCATTACCAAAGAAATGAAAACAGAAAAAAGCATGCATATTTTCTTAAAGACAATGTTGAGACATAGAGACGTGAATAATGCAAATGTTAAAGTGTCTCATGGGAAGCGCCACACATAATGCTACCTTGACAAGGTGTCTTGGTCTTCCTTCAAACAAAAACCATTTCTTGTTCCAGCTTGACAACGCTTGTTACCAGTAGTCATGTTATGAATATTCAGTAATATCCTATATTCAATTGTCTTATATCAAAAGGTGCTTATACTGTTTTGAAGCTTGTAGTTGTCTTACCGTATATATTTTTCTCAACCACATTAACGGTAATGATTTAAGGTTGAATACATAGAAGAGAGCATTGAACTTACATTTAAATTTCCCAGTTCAATCAGTCATGTATTTGTGTCTTTTGAGTATTTCACAATTCTAAAGAATATAATGCATTATTACAAAATATTGATGTAAAATATCATTATGTGTTGGCCCATTAACCTTTGACAAAGAAGGAAATAAAGCTAATAGTTTTATAACCGTATATCCGTGTTTCAAATATATCTCAACAGAAATGTTGATGATTAAAAATAAAGTTGAAGTATAGCGCAATAAATTTGGGCAGGCTGAACAACCTTTTGGTTTATCATAAGATTTCTCACTTGATATTTCATCAGAGCTGAACAATCGGCTGTTTGAAATGATTTTTTAATATAATTACATGTACTTTGTGGATTTTTCCAACAGAACCCTTAAATGAATACAAAAACAAGAGAGGATGCATTTATCAGTGCATATTTTCCTCCAATCCAAACTCCATCATTTTCTTGCACTGTTAAAACTTTTCTTATCCTGCATTTTGCTCTGTGTCCTTCTAAATAATGATGATATGAAGAGATCTGCTACAGCTTTCATGAAATATCAGTTGAGGTGATGAAAGTCCGAATCTGCATGTCTACCAAATCTAGAGCAAAATCATAGTTCAAAGTGTAGATATGATCAACTTAACATTGATCGACAAAGTTTGATTACAGAATTTGTTTTAGGAACGGTAAACAATAAGAACAAATTAAGATGATCTTTCACAGGAAAAAACCTTTTGGTAAGCAGCTGTACACTACACTTGAATACGGTAAAAGCTACTTGACAAAACCTGGTATGGAATCACCTTAGCTAAGTTATACTTTACATTGTCGTGTCCGTTGCACATATATTACAAAAATCACAGTGTTTTTACACGAATGCAAGCTCACGTTGGCACAACAAGACATGTCTACTAAACACAATGTCTGATAAAGCCATATGTCCGGATAATTACAAGCTCGGTTATGAGTATCAAGTTGGCAGATTAAATCACCGAAGTATTAGCTGTGCACAGTTCATGAACAAGGACTATTCACACAGGATATTAGAGAAATACGCCCGCCTGGAGACTCCAGATGATAAATGCCACACGCATCTGAACCCAGCCAGATCTTCCTAGTGGAGTGCTAATCTTTAGTTAATCAATATTTGATACTGTTGGTGCACACGTGGTGTTAACCATGTTGAAACTGATATATTACTATGTTGAATGTACAATTGATACATAGTAAATATTACTTTAGTGACATAGACAGATAAACTAAATAACTATTTCTTATGAATATTATGCAATACTATGTTTAATGTACAATTGATACCTTGTAGTCATTACCTAAATTACAGAAAAATATTAGTAAATATCTCCCCATGAATATTATGCAATATCATGCAATGTTTTCAAAATAAACATGACCCTTGAGAAGTCGTAGATGACATAGCAGGGAATTAACAGCAAGATATTTGTGTCTTATTAAATGCAAAACAACTATTCAAATTCTTCAAGAAAATATTTTTTTGTGATTTTTTTTACCCAAGCTTTGCATTGATGACTGTCAATATGTTCTCAAATGAATGTCAAACATGTGATAAAAATTAAAAATCATATCTTTGGTACATGTACAATTGTGATTGAAAACATCGAACTTAAGACAACAACATATATCACTTACACTAAGATCAAAGGTAATGAACCGAACTTCTGTTAAGCAGCTGTTTGTGTACAAAACGATGGGTAACATAATTCATGAACTTTGCCACTGCGTCTTGAATGGGTGAAGTGACTAATAGGACAATGAGAAAACTTTGACATATTTGTAATTGACATTTACTTTGGTCCTAAATCTAATAAAGGTAATTTGTTCAATAGAAAAACTTTAGTTTTGTCTTGCTATCAGCCTTCAGGATTAGTGTTAAATATATATCCTTTGAGTACTATAAGATATCTTTTTGACAACAAAATGCATTGTTCAATGAAACAGAAGTTCATTTTACCGGCCATTGTTTTGTTTTTATTTTTTCATAGACATGTACGTTTAATTCTAATGAATAAATTGTTTTCTACTATTCATGAGCAAAGCCAGATTTTAAATGTAATTGATTTTCTTGAGAACCACCGTGAAACTATTCAAGTGACTTCCTTTGTTATTTTCCAACTCAATTGAGGCGTGTCTTATTATTTCCTGTCTCGTTCAGTCCCTCATTCCTCACTTTACACTGAGACGGATCAAGGATACATCTACAAAAAATCAAGATAAAACGTTTTGTCTGAAGAAACCTGTTTAACGACTTCCCGTGTCCATAAATAGAGACACAATAAGTTGAAACCATAAATCGCAGTTGTAAAAAACAGTCTGCATGATTACTATTCACAGTAAAACATTGTGATTTAAAGTCGTTGAGGATGATAACCTCCTCTTCTGTAAATATAAATGTGAATGCTACTTTAAACACTGTCATATCGTCCATGAATCAATGGTTTGTAATTGATTATATGTTTATATGTTAAAAAATGCAATAAATGAATAAAGTAAAATCCAAATTGACATTATCTTCCCTGATTTATTTGTATTCTTAAGGTGAACGAGGCAAAGTATTTTCCTTTAAAATTCATTGACATCAGCTTTGTACTCATATTTTCTTTGTGTCTGCAAGTTATCTGTTCTCGGCATATGAAACATCTATTTGTTGAAGGTCTTCAGAAGCAATATCTGCATACACTTTGGCCTACATGCCCCATTGGGATGGTATTTGCAAGATGTATGTTCCAGGCGATAAAAGCACTCAAGTATCAGCTGTCCAGAGTTCATCAACAAGCACTATCCCCTCAGGGTAAAGGAAGATATTGCCTTCCTGGAGACATCGATGATGGACACTAGAACATCTGGAGCCAGCAAGTGCAACTAAGTGCAGTGTTTACTTTGAGCATATTTTATAGTGTACACATGATCATTACTTTCTTCATACATTTTGAACATTATATAATAAATCATACACTGCATATACATAGATTGAACAAGAATCTTTTAAAATATGAATAAGTTGAAGCATATGTTTCTATCATCAAGAATAACGATTGACAGTTAATCTGAATAAAAGAAGCTGCAACAGGATTAAACAATGCCTCGAGATGCTCATCAGAGACTAATCTAATGGATTCGTTGGACAACTTGACAAGGCATTTCTTCATTGTAACTACAAAAAATGCCTATTTGTCTTTCATCAATGCCTTGTGTCATTTGTTTCACAGCAAAATATTTTTTTTATGAAACATGTGACTTAGGGATAGTTATGGGACGATGAAGCAATTGCCAGAAATAAGAAATCGATATTTAATATTGGAAACCTATTATCAATTGATCAATCTGGCAACATAATTTTCTGTTTATGTATTTGCATGTTACTAAACATCTCAGGTGATTTGTGTAGTTCACTTTACTTACCTTTTTAGCGTTGTCACATAGGTAATGCTTATGTTTGCTTCTTTCACATTCATATGCAAGTATGTGCTAAAACAGGATTTCTACAATGCACCTCTTTGGCTAATTTCGAATTTATGCTTTTGATACAGCTATGACTATATCAAATTGTTTTGGATATGAATAGAATAATTGCTTCAAAAATAAAGATGCATTGGACTCAAATTGTGAAGCTGAAATTATAGTGTCATGGAATCTAATTGTAGATTTTAGGAATAATCTATTTATTTCTAGCCTTGTTACATTTATTATCCTTTCAAATACGTGCCTATCCTCGAAAATCCAGTTCCAGACATCTTCACACACTACAGTAGAAAACTACAGCTTATCTCAGAATTTAATAAATCTCAACACATGAGGTTTGGTCTCTCTCAGAAATTATGTCATAAATGTCTTCTTTGAATCTTTCTGACTTAAATAGTTAGCATATTTTTGGGTCAAATTCTACAAAATCGATTTTTTTACGATTAGACAAACGTATTATTCTCGACGTGTTCTTTTTCTGAAAGATATAATAAACGTATAATAATGGGAATCGTAGTGATAATGCCATTACAAGGCTATGTGTATGGATAATTTTGGACAGAGATTTAAGCTTGAACAGGAGTTTAAGATGCTCCGAAAAAAACATCAGCCATATTCTTAATTTATTTGGTGGACAAGATGACAAGCCATTGTCCAATCGATTTTCTTCAATAAGGACAAATTCCTTTTGTCCTTCATCTTTGCCATGTGTTTTCTTCTACAGTAATTTTAAGGGGGGGGGGGGGGATGTGATTTGGGGTTTATATCAAGGGGACAATAGAACAATTTCAGAAATATAAAATTGATGATCAATTGTGACACCCATTACCCATTTGCATGATAGCATGTAGTTGATTGTTGTATCCTTTCACAATATCAGTTGAGGATATCAATTGTGTGATTGCCTGATTACTTATGAAACCAAGGTGATCATAACTTGGTGATCTTGGTGATCTGGGTTAGACCAGGGTAATAATTCAGGGAGCGCCTTGAGTATGCATTCGGTGTGGATATGTGCGCTATATAAATACCCTAATTATTATTATTATTATTAACTAGTTTACACAATGAGTACTTGTGTTATCTACACATGCAAGTACATCAGATTTTGGTGTTAGAATGACATTTGCTACAAAATTTTGTTTAGATTTTCAAATAACATTGCGGAATAAACAAGCAAACTTGAAATACATAAGTTTCATGAGAACTTGTTGTGTGCTTCAATCTAATCATAGTTTTAGAAAAAAATCTAATTCCAAGCCTTGTGACATCCATCTTCCTGTCAACTTCGTGCTCTATGATCAACATATCTCAATTAGTAAGGGACATTGATTTAAGTGCAATAAAGGAAATGGTATTAAGTGACAATAACTGCACATGAATTAACTGTATGAGCCTCAAAGTCAGTCTTTAATGATACACAAACGTGTGATACTGTCTTCCAACCAACAGCTTATTAACAACGCCATATGGTTCCATGACAGCCCGGAAATCAGATTATTTAAATCAGATTAACTCACTACATGTACATCATACCAGGAAGTGTGTTTTCCCAACAAAATTACAAAATAAATGTCATCTGTTCACCTGCTTATGCAAACATCTCAATTCAGTTTTGGTAAAATTAATCAATGACTAATTGGTCACTATAAACCCTGAAAATATAAATAAAAGGTTTACATTTTAAATGTGTTAAATGAAAGGAAATCAATTTCATAAGCTAACAATCAGGTTTCATAAAGTAAACAATTCTGTTTCATCTATAATTTCTTTATCATTGTCCATGTCCTTCATGGTGAACTGAAAAAGCTCTTTATGCAATCATAAACATTTATATTTATAAGCATCTTCTAGCTTTTTCTATAAATTTAAGAACTGATTAGTTTCCTTTTTATTCTTCTTTCAAATGCTCTTTTGTTGTCACTTCTTTTTTTGTAGTGTGAATAGTAGATGTTAGGAGAACATCACATAAGCTCAGATATAGAATCTCCTATATTTGACAATAAGATGTACACTTGCATAAAGTTGTATCTTATTTGTTTCTTGATCATCTTTTCCCGTTGACATCACATGCGCGGTTCATATCCATGTACATGCGAATATCTATTCCACAGGGCCTTATAATTGCAAGCGCTATTTAGAATATCAATATGACAGATTCATGCGTCCCTGGAATAACAGTGCACAGATCATGAACAAGGATAATTAACACATGATATTAGAGAAATATTCCTGTCGAGGGACTCATGATGATTTATATCAAAGAAGCAAGCGATATCTACCTATTGGAGTGTTGTCAACCGACAGCAGATCAATATCTTATATCCTTACTGAACACATGCTCAAATATAATGTTAGAAGCCAGTTCTTAAAAATCTGTCCATGTTTTTATTATATACTCATGTAATCTTAGGATAGTAATACAAGGATGCAATACGGAATACGTCTTCAAATTCCGTATTGCACTCCAGAATCCGTATTGCACGCCTGCCGGTTCTACTTTTTTTAAGCTTCGGCAATTCTCGGAATTTTCCGCAAGTAACAATCATTTTTCCAATTATAACATCAAAATTAATGTATCTCAATGCATTGGTAAAAACCTACTTTTCAATATGACATTGAAGAATAAAATAGTGAGAAAACAAGAGTTATCATTAGTAAAGAAACTGCAAAACACTTTGAAAAAGGAAATCCTGAACGAAATTTCGAAAGCATGGCTAGCGATATTCGTCATTATGACATCACACGACAACGATTATGACTTCATTTCCATGGTGACGTCGTTTGAATGAAGCCCGTCGCTCGATACCCTGAACTTTACGTTTATCATATTCAGGACTATATAAATAATTGCTATGAATTTACTTTTATCACATTATTTTGTTTTCACACTTTAACTACGCAGAATAATGAGAAACTAAAAAGATAATTGAGGTATCAAATCACCAGTCGAGCGTGTTCTTGGTCATTGCCTTGTTCGCATTATGTATAAATACGTCCTTTCAGATAATTGATATAAAATACTTGTAAAAATGTTTAAAAGGAGTATATAATAAATTTAATACAGAACGTCATACGTGTGCATTTGGGTCGTTTGTATTGAACTTGAAGATGTCATGGACGCGGAGGAACAACTCGTTCTTCGATGACATCTACTCGTTCAATACAAACAACCCAAATGCACACGTATGACGTTCTGTATATGTATACTATGCCA
Source organism: Steromphala cineraria (assembly GCA_916613615.1). NCBI lineage: Eukaryota > Metazoa > Mollusca > Gastropoda > Trochida > Trochidae > Steromphala > Steromphala cineraria. Next base: position 2,170,951 of record OU744729.1, read on the forward strand.
TGATGTTCAGATCAGAATATATCTCAAAATATATTGTAAGTTAAACTTAATTATTGTCATATTGATGTGATATGTATATGGGTGTACATGCTAGTATGTAAATGTATTGTACTACAGGCCTGTGGCATTTCAGTACCAGAAATAAATTGAATTGATTTGATACCAAAAACAATGTTCAGCGTTTTACTTAATTCAAACATCTTCATAGCATGAACATTTTTTTTATTTTGCGGCAACAATTTCATCAGCACAGCATAAGTATAGATAATAAAGATCTCTTGCTAAAATTACTGATGTGTAGGAATACTGTGCCCTTGAACAATACTGAGAAATCTATGACCGAATTTTTGAAGGACAAAACAATCAATTCGTGCTAGGGAATGCAAGAATGCTGATCCGTCTTTTATTTTCATGTTACATTTCCCTAAAACAGAGAAGGTATTCATAGTCACGCATAATACATTGTTGAGTACAGTCGTTGTGCAATCATGGCAAATTACATTACTTAAGCATTATAAGCATGATATCATAGTAACTTTGGTGAGATTTACATGACATGAAAATATTCCTTTATCATAGTTACTGAACACAAACAATACATCCTCTACAATTTAGAGCCTCTAAAATGTTTTTATTGCATTTAAATAGAAGTAACTGCAGTTTAGTAAACAAGTGAAAAAAGGTCCAAAAAGGAAAGCATATGTTAAAGTACTAAGGAGAAGTTGATACTGTGGTTCTTTATTTTTATCTTCCCTTTGTCATTGATATTGTTATCTTTATGATATTGATAATTGATATGAGTTATTTCAATGAAAACATCATAACAAGCATCATGAATATACATATAAATCTATATGATGTTACAAAGAACGTTTTGAAAATTTTAACATTTTTAACATACGGCAATTCATCAAAATTTGTACATCCTTATTAACTGAACATCATATAAGATTGTAGATAAATTATGTTATTAGCATGCTATTAATTAACAAGGCCGATAGGTTTATTCTGATTTATTGCAACGAGATTTAGAACGTTCGATGATACTAAACATGAGTTATACCTCTATCACGAAATAAAGAGGTCTTGTCATATGACTTTTGCTTAGTATCGTTTCTAATAATAAGAACTTTGCTCAAATTGTAAGAATCTATCAACAAAAGCGAATCAGCAAACTGATTCTAAAGTCGTCAAACCATATCATCCTTATCATCCAATCTTCAGCCAAAAGCTGTACTTAAATTTGTCCAAAATATCAGCCCATCCTAATTGAGTACAGTTTACATGACATTTTAATATGTTCATCTCAGATGTACAAATACGTTTGGAACAAACTGTCTAGCTAAATAATTTGCCATAATTACTGAATTAAATCAATGCGCCACAAAGCTAGTCTTTAATGAGACACGAACATGTGATACTGTCTTTTAAATGGCAGCTTATTAACAACGCCATATGGTTTCATGATAGTCCGGAAATCAGATTATTGAAATCAGATTATTCAACTACAACCTACCAGGAAGTGTGTTTGCCATTATCTAACGAATATAGCCTCACGGAGACTCAATTTCATTTTTGTGCCTTGTTCATTAAAGTCAAAACTTGTAACCTCAATTTCTCGAAAAGTATATTTCTTTAAGAATATTCATTATCATTAGACTGAAAAATATTTATGATCAACAAAAGTTATAAGTGTCATTTCAAATCATCCATAGAGACTGAGCAATTTATCTTACCAATAAGCAAAACGTTAGGTAACTGGAAAAGAATTTCAATATGTTCACAAATATCAACATGATATCTGATATGAAATATAAAGTGGTTGTCTTTCTATTAAAAAAACCTCGCCAGGTAGCTGATATGTTTTTTTATTGCGGAAACATGGATTACATATTCATATTTCATTATTGCATCATGGAGAAGAATACTCAACAGGCAGCAGACATAACCATAGAAACGGTCAGGTCATGTGATCAATATAATAATAACGTGGAAAACTGTCTATAAGCACTAAGTCATTGTACTAGGCATACATGTAAGCAAATTACCGAGGACCTAACTCAGTGGTAGAGTGGCCGCTTGTCAGGGTTCGATTCCCGGTCGGGTCACACATAATGACGGGAGTTGTTGATATATTCAAATTTCATGTTTTGTTTGCTCTATTATGACACACATATATAAGTTCAAAAACAAAATACCCTTTATCAGAGATACACCTACCCTTTCAGAAAAACTGTAGGTATATCCAGGATACACCTAAATTATCAAGTAATATAATACATTTTTCTGTCATGTCATCAATGGCTGAAAGAGGGGTAAAACATTGTGCAGTATATCAGTGAAGAGATGCAGATATTGGAGATGCTTATTGAAAATTATTTTGTTTAAAGATAAAGATACTCAAAGACTGCAGAAATTCAAATCAAACAAATAACAGGTTTTTAGTCACTCATCAATTTCTTAAGCACAATTGGTATGAGATCGCTAGCATTAACATGTAATTTTGAAGTCATAAGACTGCCCATTTCAGAAAAAATTACAAAGGTACAAAGATATATCTATATAAAATATTACATATGGATTGAAAATTACTGAATATAAAAAAAGCTTGATCGCGATTTAAAAAGCCTCAAGGGAACCATCAAGCTAATGGAAAGGCTTGCTCAATCGGAATTCACTAAAATGGCCTGGATCTAATGTGTGCCATGTGTCATTGTTCTCTATCAAAATCCAATCTCTGTAAAAGGTTATTTAAGATCGACCTAGTTGACAGTTGAGCCTTATTCAGAAATATGAAATTGACGTTTAACATTGAAAATTGATTAAAGCTGATCAATTGATTAATGTATGTTACTGAGACATTTACAACAAAGTAACAATTGACAGATTTTTGATTGTTTGAAAATTATTTTATGAATACTTTTGATAAACTACTCCAATAATTTACTCTAAAACAGAATATATATGATTCGTTCAAGTATGCATATGCTGTTGAATCATCTTATAGGATATGTATATGTTAGAGCATCATAGTGTTTTCGAATCAAATGATAGATTTCAGGAGGTACTATATTTGGACTCCATACTTGTCACATCGATTTTCCTGTTAAATACGTGATTGTCCTCGATATTCCAGTTCCAGACATCTTCACACACTGCAGTAGAATAACTCAGCTCAGCTCAGAGTTAAAGAGGTTCCATCAATTGTTGTTTGTCTCTCTTGGATGATATGTTAAATGTTGCTAGTTTTATTTTTCTGTCAAAAAGCCATTTTTAATATTAAAAGCTTTTTTACATTCACAAACTTTTATACGTCTATGAAAAAGGTTGAAACAAGTAGGTTGACATATTGTTATTCAGCCATCTAGATCTTTAGCAAACAGAGTTATCTGTCAGTATCAATGGCAGGTAGGCTAAACAAAAATCCTAGATGAAAGATTTAACGGTGTATATATAAAAGTTAGAAATAAACCCTTGGTTATGATTTCTCTGTGGTTGTGCTTCTCTGTTTTTTTTAAAGAACAGCTAAGTGTTAAATGGAACATAAATTACTATCTTAAGTGCAAAGTAATTTCATCTCTCTGATCAGGCAAGTAAGGTCAAAGATTATTAGCTCTTTCATGTTGCTCTGTCATCAGACAGTGACTGTAGTGAATAGGTGAAGTCCAAACATAAAGATTCTAAGAACACAGTAGAATTGGCTGGTCATCAAAATGTCAGCTTTCGTTCTTCCGGGTTGTTCAATAACCATGCTATCTATTTCTCAACATGAAGAGTTATCATCAACAAAAATGAGTCACTCTCAGTTCTCAGTAATGCAGTGGGAGAAACTACATCATAACCAAAGAAATAAAAACAGAAAAAGAGCATGCATACTTTCTTAAAGACAATGTTGAGACATAAAGACGTGAATAATGCAAATGTTAAGGTATCTCATGGGGAGTGCCACACATAATGCTACCTTGACAAGGTGTCTTGGTCTTCCTTCAAACAAAAACCATTTCTTGTTCCAGGTTGACAACGCTTGTTACCAGTAGTCATATTATGAATATTCAGTTATATCCTATATTCAATAGTCTTATATCAAAAGGTGCATGTACTGTTTTGAAGCTTGTAGTTGTCTTAACGTATATATTTTACTCAACCGAAATGTTGATAAATGAAAACTGATGACATCTTTGAAAATCACCACATTAACGGTAATGATTAAAGGGTGAATACATAGAATAGAGCATTGAACTTACATTTAAATTTCCCATTTCAATCAGTAATGTATTTGTGTCTTTTGAGTATTTCACAATTCTAAAGAATATAATGCATTATTACCAAATATTGATGTTAAATATCATTATGTGTTGGCTCATTAACCTTTGACAAAGAAGGAAATATAAAGCTAATAGTTTTATAACCTTATATCTGTGTTTCAAATATATCTCAACAGAAATGTTGATAAATAAAAATAAAGTTGAAGTATAGCGTCATAAATTTGGGCAGGCTGAATAACCTTTTGGTTTATCATAAGATTTCTCTAAACTCTCGAAGATAATCACATTGAGATTTCATTAGAGCTGAACAATCGGCTGTTTGAAATGATTATTTAATATAATTACATGTACTTTGTTGATTTTTCCAACAATACCCTTAAATGAATCAAAAACAAGAGAGGATGCATTTATCAGTGTATATTTTCCTCCAATCCAAACTCCATCATTTTCTTGCACTGTTAAAACTTTTCTTTTCCTACATTTTGCTCTGTGTCCTTCTAAATAATTGTGATATGAAGCGATCTGCTACAGCTTCCATGAAATATAAGTTGAGGTAATGCAAATCCAAATCTAGCGCAAACCATAATTTAAAGTGTAGATATAATCAACTTACACATTGATCAACAAAGCGTAATTATAGGATTTATTTTAAGAAACTGTAAACAATAAGAAAAAATCACAGGAAAAGAACACTACACTTGAATATGATAAAAGCTAGTCAATTCACTTGACAAAACCTTGGATGGAGTTCCATAAGCTAAGTTATACTTAACATTGTCATTTCCATTGCATACATTTTACAAAATGTCACAGTGTTTGCTACACGAATGCAAGCTCACGTTGGCACAACAAGACATATCTTCTAAACACAATGTCTGATAAAGCCATATGTCCGGATAATTACAAGCTCGGTTATGAGTATCAAGTTGGCAGATTAAATCACCGAAGTATTAGCTGTGCACAGTTCGTGAACAAGGACTATTCACACAGGATATTAGAGAAATACGTCCGCCTAGAGACTCGAGATGATAAATGCCACACGCATCTGAACCCAGCCAGATCTTCCTAGTGGAGTGCTAATCTTTAGTTAATCTGTTGGTGCACACGTGGTCATAACCATGTTCATGATATATAACTATGTTGAATGTACAACTGCTACTAAGCTAATATTACTCTAGTGACATAGACAGAAAAACTAATTAAATATTTCTCATGAATATTATGCAATACTATGTTTAATGTACAATTGATGCCATGAAGTCATTACTTAAATTACTTTGACAGAAAAATATTAGTAAATATCTCCCCATGAATATTATGCAATATCATACAATGTTTTCAAAATAAACATGACCCTTGAGAAGTCGTAGATGACTTAGCATGGCATTAGCAGCAAAATATTTTTCTCGAAATAAATGCAAAACAACTATTCAAATTATTCCAAACGAAGACTTTATTATTTTTTTCATTTTTAAACAAGCTTTGCATTGATCACTGTCAACTGTGTTCTTGTGTTCTTTTGATATCTATACTCGCATCTAATAAGTGATGAAATTTTTTTAAAAACATAGCATTTGTGCATATACAATTATGATTGAATAAATCTAACTTAAGCCACAAACAAATATCATTTTCATGAAGATCGAAAGAAATGAAACAAGCTTTAGTTAGGCACTGTCAATTTTACCCTTCTTTTTACAAAATATAACTGGCGATCCAAAAGGCTGTTGAGATATATATGACATACACATAACCAGAAAAATCACAAAAACTCTTAAATACCGAGATAAATGGCAAAAAGATCTAAATGAATTTATTAACGAAAATACATGGAAACCATAGAAAGATTAACATTTAAATCCTACAATTGTGTTAAACATTCATGGCTCTAATATAGTATATTGCATAGATTTCTTCCAACAAATAATTTCTAACAAAAATGAGATACAAAGAATCAAACAAATGCACATTTTGCAAAACAGAGAACAAGTCAATTCTACATATATTTTATGACTGTAAGTTTACAAAACTATATGGAAAAAAATAGGAAGAATTGATACTTAAAAAACAGGAACTTATATCATATTTTCTAAAAAGAATATCATCTTAGGATATACCGAAAAACGAAACTATGTCCTGAATTTGCTGACAACCATTGTAAAATACAATATAGTTATAATGAAACAACAGGAGAAAATCCCAAGTTTTAAACATATACAAGAGGAAATTAAAACTGCATATTTTGTTGATCGATTTAACGCCTACACAAATGTAAATATGACAGCTTTATGAATTTGTGGTCAATTTGTCATTATCTAGTCTGAATTATTAAATCAGTTTTTAATATCTACATTTTTCCACCTAATGTCAGATTGAACAGATAAAATTGTCTATTCATCAAATCTTGTTAAATTATTACTTGTATACACTTGTTATGTCTGGAATTGTTATTCTTACATGTCCTTTTTCTGTATGGAGTTTTGAAAAAAACAGAAATAGACAATTCTTCTACCGTCAAATAATATTTTGCTTTTTTGTTTTCATGTACATGTACGTTTAATTCTATGGAATAATGTTTTCTACTATTTATGAGCAAATACATCTGTTAAATGTAAATGGTTTTCAACCAAACCATCGCGATACCATTTAAGTGACTTACTTATGTCATTTAACAACTCGTTTTAGGCGTGTCTTATTATTTCCTGGTCCCATTGTGGCCAGCATTCTTCTCTTTACACTGATACAGATCAAGGATACATCTATAAAAAAAAGAAGCGTTTTCTCTGAGGCAACCTGTTTAACAACTTCCTGTGTCCATAAATAGAGATACAATAAGTTGAAAGCCAAAAAACGCAATTTTATTTAAAATGATTCTGCATGATAACTATTCACAGTAAAACATCATGCATTCAAAACTGGTTAAGGACAATAACCCCCTGTTCTGTAATATGATATATGAATATTACTTTAGACACTGTTTTATCATCCATGAATCAACGGTTTATAATCGGTGATATCTATGTTAAAAATCCATATTAACATTATATTCCCTGATTTATTGGTATTCTTATGGTGAACGCGTCAAAGTACTTTCCTTTTCAAAATTCATTGACATCAGCATTGTACTAACTTTTTCATTGTATTTGCAAGTTATATATTCTAAGTAGATGAAACTTCTATAAATGATGGCATTCTTACGCGCATAATGGAACCAATGTCTGAAAACACTTTTGCCAACATGCTCCTTTGGGATTGTATTTGCAAGCTGAATGTTCAAGGCGATAATAGCACTCAAGTATCAGCTGTCCAGAGTTCATCAACAAGCACTATCCCCTCAGGGTAGAGGAATATATTGCCTTCCTGGAGACATTGATAATGTACACTACAACATCTGGAGCCAGCAAGTACCATCATTACTTTTTTCATACAACACTTCTAACTAAGCTACGAATACAAATACAATGTCCGCTAACAAAAGAACATGAAACAACATATTACATGAAAACATATCATCTGAACATTTTGAGCCTTTGGCATGTCAGTGTAAGAAGTCAACTGACAGTTGAAAATGTTACCATCTATATTCTGTAACAAGACTTTAACATATATTGCAATATTTTGCAGGAACTATTGTTAGTCAGTACCACATGCCCTTAATCTAATACTTTTGTAAATTTGTAGATTATAACAATATCATTAAACCTGCAACAAAGTAGGAATCCTAGATGGAATCCTAAATAAGTGTAGTGTCTTAGTTTCTATGATCACTTAGGAAAGCGGGGTTATAACACTAAAACTGGTTCTCACGTTGCTATAGTTCGTTGAGTTCACAACATTTAGAATATAGATTATCTTAGATTCTAAACCACATGATATAATTCTTTAAATTTCATTGTTGTTATTGCAATAGCCCATGCTACATGGAAATATAGCTTCAATGCATTTGTGAACATCTAAAAAGAGGTTGATGTTTGACATTATCTTCTTGAATATGGTAAGTTGCCCCTAAAGAAAATAATAAAACGGTTTCGATATGAACTGAAAGTTCTGTACTTAGTACTGGGTATTAGCAACAAATAAAATCCCAAGTGGTTAAAGTTACTATGGAAACATATAAATCTCTCAGATACTTGTGCCGGCCAGCTGACCAATGCAAACACAACCAATAGGGCAAGGGGGTGATTCATTATAGTCGTCACGAAGGGAAAAGGAAATATTGTCATATTAATACTTTCTGTGGAATAGAATATAGCATGTCAAAATATTTTTTTCTTTTTAATAACTGAAACTTTAACATACATGTACATTGTTGAATAAAAAGTAACTGTGATTTACATGGTGATTTAAAGACGGAATGTAATAAATGTCTATTGTTGTGTAACATTCATTTAATGTTCGTTACATCCCACCTAGACCTCGTTGTCCATGGCAACCATTCATCAAAGTGTCCTGTTCATTATCGATGTGGGAACTCATAGGCCAAAGAATCCTGATATCTAAGGCAAGGACACTTTTGTTAATCTTTCCTACCCAAAGTTTAAAACAAGTTACAGCAACATAGACAAAGACATTAACTGACAGAATCAATAATCAATAAAACAAGCAGGAATTCAAATCACAATGCTGACACTTTTTGTTTGAATTAAGATATGTAAATCCCCTTATAACATTACATGTTTTAGCTTGAACTTTAAATTACAAACCAGTGAATAAACATTTTATGATATGTTGCACTACAGCTTAGTTTATTGAATAACAGCAGGGACACTTTGTCTTATGCTGCTCTTCGGGTACGCATCGGCCAGGCCCTGTCATCATCCGATACATGTCATATGTAAATTTAAAAGTATCTATTTTAAAATCAGGACGACGACCATAGTACTCACTGGTTTGAAATATATAATCATTGTAATAACAATTACATTGACAATTTTTTTATTCGTTCTCAACAGTGAAGTGTTTGTGCAATACTCCTTTGAAAACAATTATTACAGTGCATTGTAATTCTAAAAAGTAAAGTCAACTCTTCACACCTAACCATATTTACAAAACAGCACATTTTAAAAGTTTCTAAAGTAGTTTACACTGATTTATTCTAATGACTTTTTAATAAGCAATCTACTCAAAAATATATTTAAATCATAAGTAGTTTAAAAATCTGTGTTTGTGTTTGCCCTTAGGCTACAAGAAACATTTCAAGAAACTTTTGGTATCAAGTAGCGCTTAATAAAATTAACGGGATATTAGAAAGGATGTTATATTAATACCTATCTGGTAGGCGCTTTTATTTGAGGAAGACATAGAATATGATAGAATATGAAAGATGTAAAGTAGATATATTAACACAAAATAATAAACAGAATTAAATATCTAGTTATATGTAAAGCCAAGACAAAGGGTTAAATGTAGAACAAATATCAAATTAATTTTGTTCGATTCATTTGAAATGGCACTTGAAATCTTGTAGGCGCTTTTATTTGAGGAAGACATAGAATATGATAGAATATGAAAGATGAAAAGCAGATATTTTAACACAAAAACATTATACAGAAATTAAATATTGGCCTTCTAGTTATATGTAAAGCCAAAACAACGGGTTAAATGTAGAACGAATATCAAATTAACCTTTTTCGATTCATTTGAAATGGCACTTGAACTCTGTAGTAAACAAACACTATTTCAAAATTTATCAAGTTATAATTGCCTCCAAAAGATGCTATAGCAGAATATAAAGTAAAATAAGTGAAATATTGTCCTATTTAGAGATTTAGTGATTATTAAATTCGTGTTTAACCATTAATGAAGGTAAAATTGTCAATAATGATATATGTATAGTGAAACACATACCACATCAACAATGATTTTATACTCTGACATTTTAAGGTAAATTATATTTGATTCTCAAAGGATATAGACACGAGACTTTCTGAAGCAAATGTTATTGCATTACCTATTATGACAACAGTAGTTCATGCGATTGTCATATTTTCTCTTCTGGTAGATATTTTGCTGAGGATGCCAAATTCAGATTCTGCCAAAGGCCATTAATTTTGCACTCAATAGTCCAAAGGAAAAGGACCTTTGGTATAAAGTTTTACACATTAACAGAATTTGTTTGCTTCAATTGTTACCCACATCATATTATTGACACATTTCGTTATAGTGACATTGGCATTGTGAGCCAATGCTATAATTTACAATGTTAAGGCTTAAAGTTAAACCAATATTTTTGTAGCCTATCACCAAACAATTCAGAGTTTGAATTATTTCTCAGCAAACCAAACAATCGTTAGCATTGAAACAATACATAAAACAAAGTTGACTTTGTTAATACTATATTTTCAATTGTGCACCAATCTATCGTGACTATGAACATTTGGCAAATATTGTAATCTTAAACTTAAAGAGTCAATCTCAGCTATTTATACTCGTAGAAGCCAATTTCACACATCCAATTTATTTGATTAACCTAGCAAACAATATGAAACCATAACTGTAATTCTGAATGCTTAAGATAAGTTTCCAAATGATTTTTCATTTAAATGATCTGGTTGTTGATCATGACCGAATCAAATCTTTTTCTGATTACCATACAACATCGATTGACTCTAAAAGGATATTTCCTGAAACAATCAAATAACACCATTGATACAGTTTGGCATACGTGACATTTTATGTAGCAGCTCTGTAAGTATTCGTTTTGAAGTAGTCGCGTTTTTTAATTCCATTCCAGGTCTGTGAAGAAAAGAGTTCGATGTAAATTTACAGTGTTGATAAAATCAAGCATTTGTAGCTCAATGAGTTCAATTATTTACATAGCTTCTTGTTTAATATTTCGTGAATATTAAAAAACTATGCTATTATCTCAACATTACTTATTATCTTGGAGAGAATGAGCATAATATTTTTCAGTTTATGAAATTGATTTCACGACAATAAAAGTAGATAATGCAAGGTTATATTCGCACAATATCTGCATTACCAAAAAAGTCAAATCCAGACCATTTTGGTTCACACTAATGTTACAAACAAAAACAGGTTGACCTCATTAACATATTGCATAAGGAAAGTAGGGGCTTGGATGGTAAATCTGATTCGCTTTACTTTGTGTTATAAACTAACTTTTCATTTAAAACAGACCAAGGTGAAGGTAAATTTTTCTGCAAAATATGATTGTTATTTGTCCAGAAATATTCTTATAATTAATAATAATTTTAATTGACTTTTGTAGTTTGCATGGTCATGATTCGAGAACATTCTCAAAATCAAAATCTACTAGGTTGAACACCAAAAGGCACAATTGAACGTGATGGTTATTGCATATCGATATACCAAGTTTCCTGTATTGCTTCAGAAAAGATCAAAAACTGACAAACTTCAAAACTATAAGATACTCACGATGTGAATTTATACTATACAAACCAAAATCCACTTTAGTGATGTCGTATAGACACCAACAATTATTTGCATTAGTAATCTCACAGCAATTAATGAAATAGGTAACTCATTGAAGCAAACGGGTTATTTTTGTCGACTAGTATCAGAACAGAACAACTTTGTACGAAAGTAACCCTAAAGTGATCATATAGCACATACTGTATGACACAAAACAACATCATGAAAACTGAATCTCTGAGCTATTTTCACATTCAATTTCGTTGTGTCCTGGGGGTGTATACTGTAGCTATTTTCAGAAACCTTATTAAATCCTCGAGAACATAAAGAACAGATGTAGAGGTGATGAAATAGAGTAATCGCCTGTACATAGCTATTTTGCATGTATTTCAAGCATTTTCAGTTGCAATTAAGGATTCATCGTTGGTCACTTTAACAAAAAAATATTTGTTGGTCATTCTTTTTAATGAAAATTGTTTTGTAATATCAGATATTATAAATTTTTAGACAAAAGACGAAGCTACAAGTTATCAAGATTTTGTTATCTGGGCGGAATGTAACTCAAGGAAAGATTTGACATTAATTGTTAGTAATTGTGATGTCAAACTAGACTTGAAGAGATTCAACAATTCTTAACGTCATAAAAATGGAGGATCTATACCCAGCATGATATTTAAAAATGATTTTACAAAACAAATAAAATCCCAATAGTAAAGGTTGCACTCATAAAAAAAATGCCTCATGTCTTTTTTAGTGCATGTTCTAAAGATTGTGTCCTGTGAAAAGTGTTCATACATTCAGTGACACAAACAATGATGTAACGGGCAAAGCAATCTTTGTCAATAATGACAGCCATTATGTATAGTTCTCAAGAGGCCGAAAAGACTTACGTAAAAGGCCATGTTGTTAAGTAGTTGACAAACTGATTTTACTGCCTGGCACTCTGTGGTAATAACCGTATTCTCAGCATATTGTCCACTAATGGAAGGAAATCCTTCAGTCGCATCGACTTATGTCTCTTCCTTATGTAGAGACAACTATAGGGTTTTACACTGAGACTCTGTCATTGTCTCAATTTTATGTTATCAAAAATGTAATTTGTGAGAGAGATTATTTTCTACACTTGTTGAAAATTAGAGAACTAAAATATTTGCTACCAAAAGGATGTTATCTTAAGTACCACTTTGTATATTTGGATAAGTAAAGGATAATCCCCAGTTCAAATGTGTCTCTTTACAAAGTGTTCGAACATGAAGATAAACATATATCAAATTTCTCGTTCAGTATATAATTTCAGAATTTAAATAGCCTGAATGATTACATATAAAAAACTACTCAAATGAAAGAAAGTGTACGTCTGGAAAGACATCAGCATGAACGAAAGCCAAAAGATATGGCTTAATTTTTGCTAATGATAAGGTTGGAACTTGCTCTCAATAATATTTCGCCAAGTCAGCGGTGGGGCTCATGGCTGGATTGGGCTATTGGGAATGTGTCTAACATGTGAAAGGCAAAGCTGTTGAGGCTTACTTTTTCTTGTGTTTGAGATGATCACCTTCCTAAAAACCTGTGAGACATAGAGGAACTTTCGAGATTTAAATCCGGACTTAAAACACATTATTTCAGTATTGCATTTGATTGACTACCTGACATTTTCATGTGTTCATCACAGCGCTTCAGGGCAGTTTTCTGGTTTTAGCGCTATATAAGTATTTTTATGTATGTATGTATCAGGACATTAGTAATGTGAATGTCATGATGAAGCATTTGTTTGGAGAATTCGTAATGAGTGGCAAACATATATACAATCCGCCAGGCAAAAGAAATTGCATACCATTGTTTGTTTAAAATTACTTCAGATCTAAGGGAAATGTGATATATTAAATTATTGCAGGTCAACAATAACAGGTATTGGCAGTACTTTTAATTATATAATTGCTGTCTTGTTAACGTTGGTTAAAATATCTGTGTTTTATGTAGACAGAGTAAGAAATATAATTCAATAGAATTATAAAATGTTTTCAATATGTGAAAAAAAAGCACTTTTATTTAATTTTAAATAGGATATATCTTCTTTGTTGATGAACATTTGGGTTATATCAACATTTATTCAGGAACAATGAATTTACAGTAAAAGATATAAAAACCTAAAAACCTTATAAGTATTCTTTGAACGGTAATTTAACTCTTTTTCTTTTCCGTTTGAGAATGCTATATTAAAAACTCAAAATTGTTAATTGAAAATTTGACATGTTAAATTCAAATGAAGTTTCGTTTGCCTGTCAGTTTAGGTATTAAACCTGGCAGACAATCTCAGGAATTTTAACGAATTTTTATGCTTAAAATGTTGATTTTTTATTTTTGATATGAAGGTAAAATTGTCTTTGAAATGTCAACTTTCGAATTTTATATTAAGTAGGTTGTTTACTTCAACCCTACTTAAAATTCACTAATTGCTTTACACGATAAGTAGTCACAGAGGGCCAATTATTTGTGAAAAGATTCAAAAAAATATTAACGGAAAGTGATGAATAGAAGAAAAGTTCTCTATTCTATGCCAACTATTCCACTTCAGTTTGTATGTACTGTGATTGATATGCGCAAAAAAAACCTCAGTAACAAGGATTTCAAACAAACGTTCTAAGACCTAAAACATATATTCAGCTCCCAGAAGATTTGTAATTGGATCATCTTTTTATTTTACTCCATTTACAGATTTATTAAAAACTTTTAAAAAAGAGTTTTTACAAATCTTGCATTCCTCTTTAACGTAAGCCATTTTGAAGAAATTTTCCGGTTTTATAATAAAAACTCCGAAATACCCATTGGCGAATCGATTCAATGACATAAAATTAATGTAACAAACTGAACCATTCAAGAATAAAATCATGGAAGGTTTATTTTTTCACTTAGTCAAAGATATCATTTCCAGATTACTTCAATTTATTAAGCTCATCATTACTTTTTGAAATTCAAATTCTGTTTTTTAAATGAAAAGGATAACCTGGCGTGAATCAGTATTAGAGTTCTTAACTTTAGAAGTAATTTAGCATAAACGTAAATATTTCAGGTGTCTCCTCCTTTTCTTACTCAATTGACATGCTGTGGGAAATCCCTCTCCAAGTTCAAGCCGCCTGGCTGTAATTATAGTATGAGATAATTGGTAGCAAGATATTCCCAGGATAGAAACGGTAACAGTAAACAGCCACGTGAGGCAGCCAAATGTCAAGTTTATCAAAGCCTTGATACAAAATACAACCAAGCCTCTGTTTATGTAAATAATTAGAGGAGAATCCGATGGTACATGTATATACCGTCCTTCTTCAGCCCTTTGGAATTTTCTTTTCTTCATAACCATGGTTAGCATAATGTTATGATAAACGAGCTTATAATGTAATTCTATTATTCTCATAAAGTTTGAATTCTTTCTGATACAAGGTAAATACTTTGAGACTAAAATCTGATTATAAGCTACATACAGCCTTTAAAGGGGCAGTACCACGTTTCTAGAGGGAATATAAGGTGATGTCAGGAAACTGAAAATTAATGGTCCCAATTGAAAGACAACGTATTTAAACTAAATGGAGCAGTAATAATTCAAATATATAATGTAAAGTTTATACCTTTTTCTTACACAAAATGAATTAAAGGTGTTCACACAAAATGGCCGCCAGTGGATTTTATGTGAATCTTCATACTTTGTCCTCTGACTATGGAAGATTGGCTAGTACATGTATAATAAAATTGTTGACACTGTCAAACTAATACATTTAGCATTAAAGGGGCAGTAGCATGTTTTTAGGGGGCATTTAAGGTGATGTCAGGAAAATGAAAATTAACAGTTCTAATTGAAAGACAACGTATTTTAACTAAATGGAGCAGGAATAATTCAAATATATAACGTAAAGATTAGCCATGCGATTCCTTTTTCTTACACAAAATGAATTAAAGGTGTTCACACAAAATGGCCGCCAATGGATTTTATGTGAATCTTCAAACTTTGTCCTCTGACTAAGGATGATTGGCTTGTGTAATGAGCTTTTTGACACTGTCAAAATAATACATTTAGTATCAACTTACAATTTTCTGTAAATAATTTAAAATATAAAATTATCAAAAAACGTGCTACTACCCCTTTAACTAACAGTTATCAGTGAAAATTATAAAATTTATAATAATAAAAATAAAATATAAAATTATCAAAAAACGTGCTATTGCCCCTTTAAGGTATAATTTGTAACTGATTCAGCATTGAGGAGGCGCAAGTCCCCTTACAAGTGACAACTGTAGTCAGATCAGCTGCCCCAGTACCTTCAGGACATTTCATTGAAGAGTAGTAAACCAATGTAGTCATTCACAACCTAAATTAAATAGATCTTCGACCTTAGATTCAATGAAACTTACCATTATTGGTAAAAGCCTCAAGGGTCAATTGCTGACATTGAGACCAAGACCAGCTAATGAGATTTTCAAGTGCTGACTGGAGTTTGATATTTGTTCATAGATCATGTTCTGAAGTTTGTGTAAAAATGGTGACATACCGACTTACAATTTCGTGGCTGCAAATGGCTTTAGTTTGTGGAAGTTCTTGAAATATGCAGAACATATTAACACATCATAATACATGTATTACCTTTGGGAGTTTACGTTGACGATTATCAAAAGGAGAGAATGTTCAAATGGTTATCTTTGAATATACATCATGCATATATGTATTTTGGGTTTGATTACACATCTATTAGAAAAACTAAAAGATAACTGACAAAGGAAAACCCAATGTCATTGTGTAAAAAAACTTTTTAAGGATAGTCTCTTGAAGTGCTTAGTCTCTTGTGAAGGTCTTACTTTTAGATTTTTTTACAGCTGTTGCTCATTTATGGAGAATTTTGTAGATAATCATAATGTTTTCGAAATATTGACTCGTGGTCACTTCAGAGTCTTGCAAATATGTTACGTTAAACTGTTAGGTATGACATACAACTGTATAAATAAACATTGAATCATAACTTCTCCAATGAAATCACCCTTTTCATTTTCTCATTGCTACCATGCCTAAAATTTTATCAATTTACATGATATTTGTACAAAATGTAGATACACAGCTTTACTGTGAATGTTTGTTACAACATGCACCGACGAAAATGGAGATGAAACAGGCAACCTTCTCCTCATAAATGACCTGCACAACAGACCTGCTTTGACGTACGACATTATGTGGAGTATCTATATCTATCTATGGAAGAAAAGTTGCCTCTTAAGGAAGTGTGAAAGAATTGTTTGATCATCGATCTCATAGATCTTTTATCAATGTACATTTTGTCATATTTTCTGTTCATTTAATAAGCCAACTTATACCTTACTTTTTGTGAAAAGGAACTCTACCCTTCACATATCTTATATGTCAATTCTGTGCAGTGTAAAAACAATTTGCATAGGAAATATCACATCTTGTCAACCCCGAGATTTACTTGCTGTAAATTATAAGTTATGTGAAATGACTGGACTCTCGCTCGTAAGCCAAATTCTGTTGTTTCTAAATGATGTATTTCTTGGCTAAGGGGTCATATACGGATACCGATGCAAATTTCAAAGGTCAAGGTCGGAGCTTCTTTCGAAAATTCTGATGACGTCACAAGCGTTAACATTTGAGCGCCTTTAGTAACGGAGAGGGGCATAACAATATGAATGATACATTGCATAAACATTAGTCTAAGAAATAACAACAAAACTGTATGGATCTTTAGCAATATGTATGACTTAGCAGTGCTAAAACACTGTCATCACAAATTTGAATGAAACCGACCGAACAATTTTACTCCCAGGATAGAAATGAACACCGGAGGCTCGTTAGTCAACCAAATGTCACGTCTAACGAAGCCTTCTTACAACAAGGCCGTGTGAGAACAACGAGAGGAGAAGTGGACGGGACATGAATTTACCTGTCTTGTTCGGCCTTTCTAATCTTACAGCCCTTTCGGTTTTTAGAACTTCTATTTTTGTAACGGTTAGCAGAGAGCTATCATAGTTGAACAATAAATAAAAGATTCTGTTTAATGATTTCGATATAGTGACATATTTACATCATTTTTTTATTTGATCGAATTCTTTCATAGAGGTAGTCAACGTTTTATTTACATTGTATGTCTATTTATCGGGTATATTAAGTGACAGTGGCATAAGCATTATAAGTGAAAGTGAACCAAAATTCACAGTTATCTATTTGACAGTTTAACTTCCACGTTTAATTGTGTTGGCAGTGGGCTGTCCTAATAGCCTTCAGAATATTCCATTGACAAAAAGTAAACTTATGTAGTCATTCATAACCTCAATTTCAGCGTTGGATTAAATGAAATTGTCACTATTTATAAAATTTTAATGAGATTACTGAAGCACTCGTTTTTGATATGTGTTTCTCGCCTCTCCTGAAGTAAACAATAAAGTGGTGTGAAACTGATTCAAATTCAGGTAGACTTTAATGGCCTACGTTTGTGTTACTTCTTGAAATACTCATCACCTGCATGTCTTCATTATATTACTTTACTGTAAGGTTGACCTGTCAGTGTTTAATTAGTAAGTGCAGACTCATAACCTGAGATTGTTCACAAATATCCGAAATATTACTCCTGCTTATGACAATAATAACTATGAAAGCAAGGGTTTTCTATCAATGTATAAATATATTATATTAAAAAATTATAAAGTGTACATATATATTTACAATCTATCAATCGATTTAGAGTTAGCTCTCTTTCGGAACGAAAACATATTACAATGTTATCAAAAATGTGAATGATCTTAAAAGCTCCAAACACAAAGCACAGAACTTATCTTCACACTGACAGCTGTCCTTGTAATAATCCTTTCTTTTTTTCCCTCAACACATTGCATCTTTCTTTCGAAAACAATTTAAGACACAGGAAAGAATATGGTATAAATCGTTTTCATATGTAAATTCCAAACCTGAAATAATAGTGTATTGCATCGAATTAATTGAAAATTAAAGAGTGAAAGATAATACTCATTTTAGGAGATTCAAAGGAATTCAACCTTACTAGAATTTTGGCATACAAGACAATCGTATCTGCATACGGGTTGTTTAGGTATGAACCAAAAATAAAGTTATTAAATAAAATCTTATATTTAAGGATAAGTGTACTGTTGATGTATTTATTATCAGATTATATTTTCTCAAGATGTAAAGAATTATAATTCAGTTAAAAGTTTTATATGATCATTGATAAAGAACTTGCATCACATGATTAATAAAATCACTCAATAATAGTTGCATGTAACATCGATGACAGGTTAAATGACTTAAGGTGAATTTCAAGACAATACGTTGGATGTTTACTATGGCACTCGCTGACGAAAACAGTGTTGTAACGGACAATCTACTCCTTGTTATGGACCTCTTAGGACGGGAGCCATAATGTGTAATATCTATATAGAGGTTGGTGATGTGTCCAGACATGTAAGTAGTTGACATACTGGTTTTACTCCCTGACGCTCTGTGGTAATAACAATATTCTCACTTTATTAGCCACTGATGGACAACCAGGAGGAAATTCACATTGTCTTAAAGTATCATTATTTTAGTGACATCCTAACGCTTTTCTCAATCATATGACATTTTCATGTACTTAAGTTGTGAAATCTTTACATAGTTACCCTAGTTTGTGAATCTGTCAATTTATCAAGGTAATGCTCTTTTATAATTTGAAAAGTATAAATTAACTAATTTGATATAAATTTGAAATGCTAAATGGTCATATTTTGTACTTTGTAAATGAACATGGAAAACCCTTCTCATACATGAACTTTTCTATGAATAATAGGGCAAACATGATCTATGGAAATCTGCAATATTCTATTCTATCAATTAATTTCAATAAAAACAAAATATCAATAAGACAATTTCTAAGAACGAGATTATATGGAATTACACTAAACATGGTATGACTGTATACAGTATACAGATGAAAAATTGAGAGAAACACCTAACACATAACTAAACACTCTCTACAAACCTATTTTCAGTTTACTTAGGTCACCATGGATTAGGCGATTATTCAGTAAAATTGAGTTTTAAGTATTATTATATTATACCAGTTCTCTCGATCGTACATCTCATGATTATTCCATGTTCATGTGAATGTTAATGTTATGAGCAAGAGTAGTTAAAGTACGCAGTAAGTAGTTATATAACACTTAACAATTAATATGAGAACAATGTTGCACAAACTGAATACAATCTTCTGGTATCTGTGGCTATGTCCAATCATTACCAGTTATAACCAACAGGGTTTTCGTTTATAACTGTAAATCAACACAGAATTACGGGTAGTAAAAGGTCCTTTTCTGGTTCTGGTTTGTTGTAAGCTTTATTTCACTAGCTGTGTGTGATATTTAGAAAGTATCACATATGAATTATATGAGCTTTCTAAGAACGTTTATTCAAAAGATAGTCATATTTTGAGAAAATATTTGAATTATCTCTTTACTATTGGCCTTAAGAAGCGCAAACATGTCACTTAAAAGGAAAATCATATCACTTAAGTACTTAAAATATTACTAATTTGTAACAGGCAAATAAGTGTGAGAACTTGTTACGCATGGATACTGTGTTGACATATCCTCTGCCCTGAGGAAAGTTAGAGACATTTCCATTGAACAGTAGTAAATCAATAAAGTCACTTCTAACCAAACTAAGGTAGATTAAGTGAAACATATAACTGTTGGGAATAGCCTTGAGTGTCAATTCCTACCATTGATACCAGTCCAGGAATTTCCAGCTAATAAGGTTTCTGAAGCAGTAAATGTGTTTGTACTGCTAGTGGGCCTGTCCTTTGGGGAGAAATAAATTGGTGAGAAACTGACTTACAGGTTTATTTGGCAGACCCTAATGGTCTAAGTGTGTGTAAGTACACGGAATACGCATCAAACATGATCAATTAAGGGCATTATAACTTCGCCCCTGGCAGTCTAATGTTGTCCAGTCGGTGTCTGGATTGTCAGTACAGAATCAATAGACTTGAGTGTGTTTGAATAAAGGAATCTGTTGTTATTCTTGCAGCTTTATGTCATTAACAATCATGAATGAGTTTCAAATGTCACATAAAAAATCTGATAAGTAGAATTGAAAACTTGAAATCTTTTAAATCTATTATAATAACGAATCCCATCCAGGCCAAGGTGTAAAAACCTAGAGGTCACCTCTGTTAGAACTCAATAAGTGTCACCTTGGAGCCCTAGTGTGTAGTGCAATGAAAATTGCGCACTTAAAAGATCCTACGAAATGATGTCAGTGGCTGAATGGTGGATACATGAACACGTGCATACGCTGAGATGTCGATCATCAGCGTTCAGCAGTGTTGGACAAACTGCTGTGACTATATGTCTCAATTTACCCAGCTGTGAAATAGAATGGTCCCTTACCTTAGCGTCACATATGTTTGATGCCGGTGTAATACTCCCCAGGGAGTTGAATTGGAAAAATGCCATTGACCAGGGAAAACAATGTAAGCGCCTTGAACGATCACGAGTGGATGGATATGCACGCTATATAAACATGCATATAATATGATAAAAAAAACAATGTCCTTCAATCCATATAATACTGGTTTTCATTAAATAGTTTGCATCTTCCTTATAAGCCGTTCAAGGGAAAATATACACCATTTATTGAAGTTAAGAATCTTATTTCAATATAAGCTTATTTTGGCACCAGATATAGGACAAATCATTCAACTATCATTCATTAAACCAATGTCAAACTCATTAGAAAATCTGTTGAGATCTGGTTGTTATAGTGCTTTTGAATTATAAAACGACTCATAATTGGTTGAATTGAATCCATCTACATGTATATAAGAGCTTTTACTTTATCTGCTTGAATGGCGATTGTTATATCAATAAATTAATGCTGAAATGGGAAAATAGTAACATACGATTAAAATCATTTTAATCTCATAATTGAGACGATATCACATCGAATTATAAAGATTAGATTATGCTAAAGGGTTTTTTTCTATAGAGATTTATAAAGTTATTAAAGTTTATATCATAAACTGATACTTGACATTTAAGAGTGATCACTTGTTTATATCATTTCACTTGGGAAATATATTGGCAAAGTTAATGTTTTTGTTCCAATAGATTGCATTGAAATAAAAAATATCGTTTGTTTTACTTTTCGTTTGGCACTCTTTCTTCACCAAAAAATTGTTCCATGGTGCCTTTAATACGGTTCTGATATATATTGTAATATACATAGTTGGTAAATATTTATTTGATTGAATAACGTTGTTCATAATATTATCCTGAATTAAATTCAAGAAACAGCTTTTTTCAAACATCGAACATTGTCACTCCTTCATCAGGTCTCCACTCCGGGTCATTTATTTTAGATGGAATTATTTTGAAACTTGGATTGTTCTCGTTGTCATTGTTTCTTAATTGAATCTCTGACGTGTCAATCCAATGAGTAAAGAGAAGTCTGCCTGACAGGAAGCCCCTACAACAATGCAAGATAACAACACGTTTCAACAATAGGAAGATCAAAAGGAATTGTTATATACCTTTTTTCTGTCTCTTTGAAGATAAAAGCTGTAGGAAATCAATCTCAATTGAACTTACATGGGTTATATTCTTCGTACGTGGAGCAATAAGAATGTGTTTATGTATCTCCATGGTTTTCATTTCCTTGGAAGATTTAGTTGGGTAATTTCGATATATGACAATTGATGATTTATATGGAGTTTGAGGAGAAATGTACATGAAATCACTTTCAATCATGATTTGACATGGTCATTCAATAGGTATGGGGGGTATTACAAGTGCAGTATCTTCTGTAGAAAGTTTAATCCACTGATGAAGTAAAAAATCGCAGTGGAGAAGGGATTTATTGATACAAGCATACATCAAATGTTTGGCTTTTAACGGAAGTTAATCAAAATAATCTCAGAGGAGTGATACTTAGATAAACGGAAGGTAAACCAACATGCACTTTTCCTCGTTATTTTAACAGTCATTCTCAGCTGTTTATTAATTAACTATTAATTATATGGCACTAATACAATCTAAACGGCCTATACTATACGATTCGGCAACTGGGCCAATACAGGTAAGCTGGGCCAATACGGGCCAAACTTGGCCAATACGAGCAGACTGGGCCAATACGACTCTGAGCATGCGCATATACACAAATGGCGCAAGTCCGAAGCTATCGCTTCAAAACTTTCAACATATATTACAGTTCACCAATCTCTTTTATAATTTTGATTTCGATGAAAATGAACTCTCTAATGTTGTTCAAGTAAATCACAAAGAAGTTCGCCTCGGGCCAATACAGCAGACCTCGGACCTGTAACTGGACCAATACGGAAAATCATGATTAATAACATTATATTAATGTTACATTGAATAGTATTGTTAAAGAAAATCTTCTATTTTGCCATAATATTACCTAACTGGTTTCGGGTTGCAAAGTCCAAGGGAAAAGGAAAGAGTTTTTAAACGTTTAACATATACATGAAACAATTTATCAAATACGTTAAGTTTGACAAAGCTAACCAAGAGGTTGTTTGTTGCCCTTTTGATATTTTCTGAAACAAATTAAAATGAGACAAATAAGAAAGAAATATGATGCCCTGTTCAAGAATGTACATGTATTAGGGGAATTTAATGTTAATCAAATACATGTACCTTATGTTTCTATCAAGTGCATGACATAATTCATTAAATTCGTTATGTGAATGTATTCAAAATAAACCGATGGTCACTTTATTAAAGTAATACACTTTTATATATGATCAAAGGCGAAAATGCAGTAAACATTGTGGTATCTTCGATTGTGAATGTGCATAATATCTGATGACAAGTGTACCCTATATTATGAATGTTGGTATACATGTATATGTCGCATTTTTAGTTGTTGACAGTCAGCAAGATGCAAATGATTGCAAAATATTGAATCCTCATTAAAAATACAATCCGAAGAACTATTTTCTCAAAAATTTTTGCCCATGTCTATTAAATGAAATAACATTCGTAACGTATCTGATGTTAAAAGAAGGGACAGCTGAACTTTGAAGCTCATCATATTGTTCACATTAACTTAAAAGACTTTTAAAAAATGATGAATAAGTTTAATGCATAGACGTTGTAAATCTTAGTATATTATTTGACAATTCGAGAAAAAAACAGCACTACAACAATATACTATGCAGGAAACAGCACGAGTGATTCTTCTTGGCACCAATGTCGTTTTCATACAAATACAGTAATGAGTAATGTGAAATTTTTATATATTATTCTTTGCTTCATCTAAATAAGGAGCACCAAATTAGAAAACGTGACCATGACTAACTGTAAAATTAGAAATATATAGCATCATTTTACATTCATTTACCTTTTATCTGAGAATGTTTGTCAAACGAACATAGCCATTGCTGTACTCAAGCTACAGAAACATCTAACATTAAGGTATCCCCCTTTTTTTAGACCTATCCTGTGGAGAGACCTTACACCCAATTAACTCACATGATTATCCAATCCAGGGGAGTTCGACTTGGACAGAGCGGATCCTTAACGTGTTCATTTGAACCTAAATCTGGATTTGCCAATTTACTTCTGAAGAATTGTGTAAATATATTTCAAGTTCATCATGATATTGGAAAATAGAATGGCAATTTTTTTAAATAAATTGGCTTACTTAAGAATAAATGGCAAATGAATAAATGAAAACATATGGCTTTCACAAGTTAATGCAATGGCGGTCAGTGATGTTTCTGTATTTCCATTTTGAACATATGGATTAAGTTTCATGTAATAAATGTGCTATTATAGCTCGGTTTATAAACAATCGGTTCTCTTTCTATAATGCAAACGTCTAGAGTGTGTAGTGTTCACTAAAAGGCGCACATAGTTTTGATAGAGAAATGACGCACTAACGTATGCAATTATCTATGGTCTACATAGAGGTCAGATGGGTAAGTAGTTGACAAACTGAATTCACTGGCTAACACTCTTTAGTGATAACAATGTATTCAACATATTGGCCTCTAATGGACAGCAAGAAGTAAATTCCTTACTTGCTTCCCTCCAAAGTACATTGATGAAGTCACAACCAAATGCAATTTCGATAATGATGCTTTCAAATTCTCAGTTTCTGAAAGAATTAGAAAATTTAAACTGTTGTCAATGTTCATCATTGTATTGGTTTTATTTTCTATTTTATGTAACAAATACTTATATGCCATTTACTATGAAATATTAACATTCTTCTGAGTAGTTCACTAAGGAGGATAATGTTAAAATGGTTAGGTAAAAGTGAATGAATACTTTTACATTTCCAGGCTGATCTTAATCATTCATAGTAGAATTGATGAATAATTAAGATACTCTATTGCATAATTAAATTGTAAAATGTATGTAAATGACTATAACAAATACAGGTTTGTTCGGTTCTATATTTGACTCAGAAATTCAGTTTATTTTTCAGCTTTTAACAGTTTGAGTCATTGTCACTGTAGTGGAACTAATGATTGTATTATAATTTATGAATCAATGTAAATACAGTGTGCAGAGGTATATATTGCATCTCGTTGTCAATATGTGCTGCTTGCTATTCCACTTCAAAGAATGATGGAAGTTTTGGTTGACTAGTATATTGGACATTAAAAGCATGGCTTTATTTAGTTTAGAATTACTGTCGTTCAATTGGAACGATTTATTTATAAACATTATACTGCATTAAACATAAATGCATGAATGAACTGATCTTAAATTCTTCATTACATTATCCTTTGAGTCCTGTGTTCTATTTACATTCAACTTCTGGATTGTTGTCCTTATCTTTAAATCATCTACCTATGCATAATGTTATCAGATCATCAGTTCACACAATGTAATTGATCAAATTTCATAAAGTAAAAAGCAAGATGAATAGTAACAAGTTTTTGAATTTATTAATATTAATAATATATATCAACTTGTATTGTCTTTGAGCATGCTCTTACTTATTGATTATAATTCGCTTTGTACGCCTTATAAATAAATACAACCAAGCAATCGTTTTAGTTATAGAAATGGTTGCTCTGCGTTTTCCGGATAAAGGTGAACTCCATACAGCACCAACTTCGTAAAATGAGTGGACAAGCTTTTGAGCCTACTTCAAGAAAGGATAGGTTTTCTTATTGGCAATGTCTCGGACGGCCCGCCTTGTCGATCAATCTGAAATCAACAGTATGCCTTAATATAAAATCCTGTTGATCTAAATTTATGAAGATTGTCAGTATATGTAGTTACTGGTCAAAACAAGTAAAGGATTATGAAATATTTATAATTGATAATTCTAGTGAAAACCAGTATAGCCTATACAAGGCAAGACAAGTAAGGGATTATCATTTTGTTTATATCAGTAAATCAGTATATTCAAGTCAAGTTTATAGATTAAACATGGAAGCAATAAAGGGTAAATGGTATCGACATCAAAGGGAAAACACTTTTAAAAATGATCATGACAAAGATCTTTAGGAGATTACATTGCAGAGTTGTAAGTGAATGAAGTCATTGATAAACAAATGATGACTTCAATTCTAAATTCAGTTTAGCCATTCACAATTGGGAATAGCTTTGAGTGTCGATTCCTTCCATTGAAACCTAGTCCAGCTTACAAGGTTTCTGAAGCACTAAATGTAATTCTGTGTTTGTACTGCTAGCAGTCATGTCCTTCGGTGAATATAATTTGTTTGGAAACTGAATTAGACATTGAGTTGTCAGTCCCCAATGTTAGTTCATGATATAAGCATCAAACTTGATCAATTAAGGTCATTATGACATTGCCTCCGGGAGCCCTGTCAATGTCTGGAGCGTCTGTGTCGAATATATATATATATATATATATATATATGTGAGTGTATAAATGAATAAGAACAAAAGAATATGTGGATTTACATGTAGCTTTGAATCTAGTTCTTATTGTTTCAATACATGACTGTTGAAAACGTATATAAAGAACAGTACAGTTGTGATCACCTAGTATACAATAATGAGAGTTAAATATAATCGCTGAAATACAAATCTAACTCTGTATTAAATGAATTTGATGTAATGACTATTTTTAAAGATATATATGTCCAAGAAAAAGACCTTGCTAAAGCATTTTAATTATGTGATAAAAATGACATGAAATTACGTTTTTTATTTGTCTATTGTTCTAATAATATGATTTTACCAATTTCAAAAAATATTTACGTTATAAGGAATTTTATTAAGTTCACGTATTCCTTTATGTTTTTCTCATTAGATGAGGGTCATCTTGTTTATATGAATATTTCTAAAGTATTCGCACACATTCTCCAAAACGTCAAGTCTTAACTTCTAGTCATCTATTTTCAGTGGAATTGTTCCAGAACATGGAGTGCCCAGGATGTCAATATATTCTAGGTTAATTACACTGCGGCCACATCAAAGGTTAAACAATGGTAGGTAAAACAGACATGAAGCACCTACAACAATGCAATATGATAGCACGTCTCATACACAGGATTATCTAGAGTTTGTGTTAAAGAGAGATGTTATTGAAAGGTTTTTGTTGTTTCACGTTTGTGTCCTTTTCATTATGACTCTCTCTCTTGAGCCTCGGCAGGGTACAATAGAATGTAATTTTGTTTTGGTTTACATACAGGCCTACAGATACTCCAAGAGTTTGTTAAGGTGGGATGTCTGTATCAAAACAAACGTTTATCGATCTCAGCAATTACTTTTTTAAGATGCATTATGTTTATTGTACCTCTTTATTAGAATACAAACTTTAGTTTGGTTTACAGTAATGTAAAGGCCTTCATGATACATCACTATATGGAGTGGTAAGAGATTTTTAAGGTGGGTGGCCTGTATCAAAACAAATGTTTATCATTATCTTAGACATTACGTTTTGGCGATGCTTCGTGATAAATTTAAATGAAACTCTGAATAAGATTACAAACTCTCCCCCCATTCTGTATGCACTTTCTGTACTTCAGTTAAATAGATGAGTTTTATTACAAAGACAGAAACTCGATCGCGGTGTGCAACTCTAATCAGAGACATATTGGTTTGTTGGAAGACAGTCTAAATAGTTTGTACTTAAAGAATATCATTTAAAGTCTGTACGGAATAATCAATCAACTTTTATTAGGGCAGAAATCGGAGACATTATTCGTAATTCATGTGTCTATGTGTTTCAGTCCCAAGCTTTGTTAATGCCATTGAGTTCGTTGCTTTAATCAAGTCAGTAACCATCTGAATGAACTTATTTTCACTACTCAAGAAAACAGCAGGAAATTCATTTATGTGCAACTAAAAAATTTCTAATAATAAATCAGTGACCCTATTACTTATTCAGCGAGATTACATTGAATTTGATATCACTGACTAAAACTAATTTGTTATATATCCAGGAACCTGGAATGTTATTGTAAATAAACTCCTCATAAGAAGGATAGTAAATGAGCGACATTGGTATACCAGACTGGCATATGTATACCATACTCTGTACTGTGCAATGCTTTATGCCATATGTCAGTTTAGACCATTTAAAATTTTGTCACATTTACCAAAAATTGCACACTGTGAAGATGAAGAACATAAATTAATGTTATTCAAGAGATTTATTTTCACCTAGATTGACTTTCAGTAGAGGACTAAACTGATTAGGTTGAGAAAGGAATCTCAACGTTGACACATTTCGCTTCAGGTGAAGGTCATGTTCAATTATCTGAGCAGTTTTACAGACAACTAGCTTCTCTGAAGGACATCTTTAACAATGCAAGTCTTCAACATGTGTCAAAGAAATGTGTTAGAAATCAGGCACAGAATAGATTTCTGATTCACATCTTTCTGGATTTTTTGGAAAACATCAAAGGACCAGAATGTCACTGAAGTTTGTAATGATAGAGTAGCTGCTGGCAACAGTTGATTCATGTAATGATTACTGAGCGTCTATAATCTGACATTCAACCAGATTTAGGCAAATTTAAGTTTTTGCTTTGATTGGATCATCATTTCCCAACCAATGTTTCCATACTCCACTATGCTTTACCTATTGAATTTAATGAAGGTACAAAAATACAAAAATGTTGAAAGTTAGAAACCCATATGGTCTTTTCTGTTGCAATACGAAAACTCCTCCGGGTTAGGGCATATTCAGTTAATGGCCAAATTTGTAACACAAGCATTCTGAAAGATAAGAACCAATGAAAACACTATTACAAGATTCAGTTGCTTTAACACAATGTGTAGAAAACATAGCTGTTATTATTGTTATGACATTCCATCCCGATTATCCTACTATGTCTTTTAAATTGGGAAAAATGAAGTGGAAATTCAAAATAAATCCAAATCTAGTAGTGACAACATCAATGGTGCATGATTTTTTTTTGTCTTTATGAATATAATATCAAATAAAAATTGATATAACGATGTGGTCTTTCGTAACCCAAAATCATCCTTTGGCTTAAATTCAATTAAATCTATGACAATAAGACCTAGTCCTAAGGGTCGATGCCTAACATTAATGTCAAATCAAGCTGAAGAGATGTTGTGTTTGCACTGCTTATGCCTCGATTACACTTGCCCGCAAAATGCCTCCGCGAGTACACCAAGCGGATAAAGGTAAAATCATCCCGTAAACTGTTCTATAAGGTTTTAATTGGGTTTACCATGGCGTACTGTGCGGAAAACAGCGGAGGAATTTTTCAAACCAGTTTGAAAATCGCCTCCGCATTTTTGCTTATGGAACATCACGTGAAGTATGCGCAAACCATTTCTACTAAACGCGGACAAGTGTAAACCGAAAATTCCATCTTCTATAGCCTCGTGTAGGGTGCAATGACTCCATATGCTCCTCCTTCAGCACCAACATCCAGATACAGGAACTTGTAACCAGAATCAACCAATGCCATAAGTACTATGCTGTGAAAGTGTTTGTAGTTGTAGTAGAATGATCCTGCAGATGGTGGTTTCTTCATGGCTACATGCTTGCCGTCTAGGGCGCCCAGACAATTGTGGTTGTTCCAGCGAGTGCTGAAACCCTCGGCCACATGCTTCCATTCTTCTGGGGTCTTTGAACTTCAGGCTTGTACACTTCTACGATGGCTTGGCATACTTCAGGTATGAACTTGCATATTGTGCTAACATGCACCACTGTACTGCAGACTTGGATAGGAGTCACCACTGGCCAGGAAGCAGAGGGTGGTTGCCAGTTATGGACCTACTTCCAGTGGTTGCCTCATGAAGGTTGCTTTCTTTTCCAGGTAGGGGGTGAGCCTTTCAACTATTTCGTGAAACATATCTGGTGTGATGCGCAGGAAATTCTTGTAGCCTCTGATATCTTCTCTATGTAATTCTGTCAGCAACTGGTGATATTGGCCATAGTCAGGCCTTCTGGACAGCCATTCTCTGACCCACAATCGCCTGGTCTTTCTAGTCTTCTTCTTACGGTCATCCTGTTCAACCTGTCGTTCTCTCTCTTGTCTTTCAAAAACGTCTATAAGTACCAAACAAACTGCTCCTGCAAGTTTTATTCTTCGTCTTCTCTGTTGCCTCTCTACTTCTCTATGATTTCCTCGAAACATTTCGATGCTGACAGCTTGACATCTTGTTGCTGAATGGCAAAGAAAATACCTGGTACTTATATAGGGGCTGTAGCGTGCTCACGCGTGACCCAAAAATGTGTGCACGCTTGATTTCGCCTGGTTCCGCATGCGTATACGTGCGGCATACTGCGGCAATAAGGGGTAGAGAGAGGTAGGAAGTGGTACTCGGTGGCGGATGGAGGATTATGTTTTGTCCAAATCGGATCGAGTTGGAACTTGGCGGACCATCGGCGGAATATGTTGCAAATTGGTGAATACGAAGCTTGCTTTGGTGGACAATGGCTGCAGGCTGCGGATAAAGGCGGAGCATTGCGTACGATTTTGGTGGTTAAAAGTCCAGATAATGGCAGAAGAGCGCGGAAGATCGCTTACAAGTGGTCAAAATCCTTAATAAGCCGGTGTACGCGCGTTCATGAAAAACTTTATTGACAGGCCAATTTGTTGATTTCACTGTACAATTTCTTCCGCAATACGCGGAGCACAGCGGAATACGGCTTAGGCATTTTGCGGGCAAGTGTAAACGAAGCATTACAGACATGTCTTTTGGGATGGAGAGTAATTGAAAGGAAAGCGATATAGATCTTTATTTGGCAGCTCCTAATTTGTTTTATATGGTGCTGACTGATACAGAGGAAATAAATTATTCTTATTCTATGCATGTTGAATAAGTATGTTAATGTATATCGAGCATTTATCTACGTATAAATCAACTTTTTTAGGTTGTGATTTATGAAAGTGTTTGTTTCACTATATGAAAGTGTTTATTTCACTAAATAATAAGATATTTTGCTCTCCACAATCTATGCCACTTTTCTGTATAATCTCAGTGTGATTAATCTAACCGACTCATTACCTTGAAGTCTCCTGGTTGCCATCATTATGTAGGTTAATTGTGTTGTGGACATGTCATTCAGGGAGAAGATCAAGGGGAAGTCTATCAGACAAGAAGCTCATACAAGGCTAGAGGACAACACGGCTCACTGATAGCAAGATCTGATGCCTCCTTTAAAAGGAAGTCGTTTTGGTCAGGTTTGTGCAATGAATGTTACGAGAGCTCAAAACATGATGAGAAATTGAGCCATGTATACCTATCCTTTCATTCATGACCTTAAAGATGGAACCAATAATAACATAAAGGTACATCTGTTCCGAGATGGTGTAAAACTTTATCACCTGTTGTGAAAAAAACGTTGCACATGTTAGATATTGTTGATGATAATGTCAAGGATATTTAGAATATTTTCCTTGAATGTCACGTTTATTGTTTGAAACGCATACGCCTTCAATCATATATTAAAAAGGGACATAGAAAGTGATTAGATTTGTATTTGTAAGGTCTTTGATCTGACATTTCAGCTGCGTTCCGTCCAATAGGAGATAATATCGTCCTAATTTTGGACTTTTCACTGGCACTCATCAATTCATATTGATTGAATACATGTTTAAAGATGACTAGTTACCTTATTTGTAAATGTGCAGATCAGGAGGCTGATGACAATGTCATTTCATAACATGCATGCATCATAAATCAATTCCAAAATTTGTAAAATCTTCCAAACGGCTGGGAACATAAATTTAAGCATTTTTTGAGTAATAAGAAAGATTTTATCATACAATAAATAGAATATATATCAATTCTTGACAAATACCATGTTTATCTCATCTCGTGAGGAAGACAAGTTAATATTTTCAGGCTGGTTTAAGTAAAAAAATGACCAGATATCCTTTGTATATTCTATTTTGGTTAACAACAGAGTCAATCCACAGGGCTTTTATAATTTCAACTCAGTTATTTGATCGAGTGCACTACAAATACACTACAAATGCATGATGAATCCACAGATGAAGCTCAAATCTACATTGAAGGAAATGTTTTTCTAGATACATCATAACGATCAAATAAAAAAAATCAGACAGTTTTAGGATTTTAATGGTAGGTGGTATCTCAGAGAATAGTATCAAGTTATTAACTTTAAGATAAATAATCCCTGAGGGATGTCAACATGCAATTGAACTCTCCTTCTGATATTTCAAAAGAACAGTACCCATGTTGTGCTCAAGCTATAGAAATATCTATAGTTTAGCTATTCCCCTGTTTATCTCTTTCTCAGACCTATCCTGTGGAGAGATCTTACACCCAATTATCTCACACGATTATCTCAGTCGAGGGAGTTTTACTTGGAAAATGCAGGTCCTTAACGTGTTCATTGGAACCATTTTCCGGATTTTCTAATTTACTTCTGTGTTAACTGTGTTAATATATTTCAAGTTCATCATGATATTGGAAAATAGCTGGCTAAGACAATTTATTTTATAAATTAGCTTACTTACGAAAAAATTGCAAATGAATAAATGATTACTGTCACAAGTTGATGCAATGGCAGTCAGTTTCTTACAGGGATAAAATAAAATGTTGTTATCTTAAATGGTGAATGATGTGTGAGTTGTTAAAACAAAATCGGAAATTATCCACTTATTTGCAGCTAAGCAGCATCTTATCTCTTTTTACTTTCCCCAATACTACATCGAAACATTCAATATAAATCACGAATCAATTCCAGCTATCTTTGCAAAATAGCAAGGCTGAAAATAACATGATGTGTCTGTATTTCCATTTTGAACATATGGATTAAGTTAATGTAATAAATGTGCTATTATAGCTCGGTTCATAAAAAAGTAGTTTCCTTTCAATAATGCAAACGTCTAGAGTTTGCAGTGTTCACTCAAAGGCGCACATAGTTTTGATAGAGAAAATGACGCACTAACGTATGCAATTATCTATGCTCTACATGGAGGTCAGATGGGTAAGTAGTTGACAAACTGAATTCACTGGCCAGCACTCTTTGGTGATAACAATGTATTCAACATTTTGGCCACTAATGGACAGCATGAAGAAAACTACTTACGTGCTTCCCTCCAAAGTACATTGATGAAGTCACAACCAAATGAAATTTTTGATAATGATGCTTTCATATTCTCAGTTTCTGAAAGAATTAGAAAACATAACCTGTTGTCAATGTTAATCACTGTATATCAGTATATATGCCATTTACTATAAAATGTTAACATTCTTCTGAGTAGTTTACTAAAGAGGATAATGTTAAAATTGTTAGGTAAAAGTGAATGAATACTTTTACTTTTCCAGGCTGATCTTAATCATTCATAGTAGAATTGATGAATAATTAAAACACTCTAATGCATAATTTAATTGTAAAATCTATGTAAATGACTATAACAAATACATGTTTTTCGGTTCTATATTTGACCGTGTACTTCAGAAATTCAGTTTATTTTTCAGCTTTTTACAGCTTGAGTCATTGTCACTGTAGTGGCACTAATGATTGTATTATAATTTATGAATCAATGTAAATACAGCTTGCAGAGGTATATATTGCATATCGTTGTCAATATGTGCTGCTTGCAATTTCACTTCAAAGAATGATTTTAGTATAGAATTGTTGTCGTTTAATTGGAACCATTTATTTTCATTTTCCTGACATCACCTATTTCCCCCCTTAAAACATACTACTGCATCTTTAAACATGCATGAATGAACTGATCTTGAATTCTTCATTACATAATCCTTTGAGTCCTGTGTTCTATTTACATTTAACTTCTGGGTTGTTGTCTTTAAATCATCTACCTATGCATGATGTTATCAGATCATCAGTTCACACAATGGTATTGATCAAATTAAATAAAGTAAAAAGCAAGATGAATAGTTACAAGTTTTTGAATTTATTAATATTAATAATATAAATCAACTTGTCATTGAGCATGCTCTTACTATGTGATTATAATTCGCTATGTACGTCTTATAAATAAATACAACCAAGCAATCGTTTTAATTATAGAAATGGTTGCTCTGCGTTTTCCGGATAAAGGTCAACTCCATACAGCACCAACTTCGTAAAATGAGTGGACAAGCTTTTGAGCCTACTTCAAGAAAGGATAGGTTTTCTTATTGGCCAATGTCTCGGACGACCCGCCTTGTCGATCAATCTGAAATCAACAGTATGCCTTAATATAAAATCCTGTTGATCTAAATTTATGAAGATTGTCAGTATATGTAGTTACTGGTCAAAACAAGTAAAGGATTATGAAATGTTTATAATTGATAATTCTAGTGAAAACCAGTTTAGCCTATACAAGGCAAGACAAGTAAGGGATTATTATTTTGTTTATATCAGTAAATCAGCATAGCCAGTCAAGTTTGTAGATTAAACATGGAAGCTATAAAGGGTAATGGTCTTAAATCAGCATCAAAGGGAAAACACTTTTAAAAATGGTAATAACAAATACCTTAGGACATTAGATACCAGAGTCATTGACAACCAAATTGACTTAAATTTCAAATTCAGTTTAGCTATTCACAATTGAGAATAGCTTTGAGTGTCAATTCCTTCCATTGAAACCTAGTCCAGCTTATAAGGTTTCTGAAGCGCTAAAAGTAATTCTGTGTTTGTACTGCTAGCAGTCACGTCCTTCAGTGAATATAATTTGTTTGGAAACTGACTTAGACATTGATTTGGCAGCCACAATGTTAGTTCATGAAATAAGCATCAAACATGATGAATTAAGGTCATTATGACATTGCCTCCCGGAGCCCTGTCAGTGTCAATGTCTGGAGAGTTTGTGTCGAATAAATATATGTGAGTGTATAAATGAATCAAGACAAAGGAATATGTGGATTAACGTGTAGCTTTGAATCTAGTTCTTATTGTTTCAATACATGACTGTTGAAAACGTATATAAAGAAAAGTACAGTTGTGATCACCTAACCAATTATAAGAGTTAAATATAACTGCTGAATTACAAATCTAACTCTCTATTAAATGAGTTTAATGTAATGACTATTTTTAAAGATATATGTGTCCAAGAAATAAAGTTCTCTACAAACAAATCATGCATAACAGGAAACCTTTTCACAATGAAGTTTTATCCCAATGGATGTGATTAAAATAAACGTAAGACTATGATAATTAGTTCATGAAATATAAATCAAATCTAACGTAAACTTAATTTACTTCTTCTGTTTTAAGAGCGGATAAAGTCCTCGACCTGGCTAAAGAATTTTAATTATGTGATAAAAATGACATGAAATTACGTTTTTTATTGTCTTTTGTTCTAATAATATTATTTTACCAATTTCTAATAATATTATTTAACCAATTTCTAATAATATTTACGTTTCAATGATTTTTATTGATTTGGGTATCCCTTTGTATTAAATATGTTTTTCTAATTAAATGAGGATCATCTTGTTTATATAAATATTTTTAAAGCATTCACGCACATTCTCCAAAAGGTCAAATCTTAACTTCCAGTCATCTTTATTTAGCGAAAATTTTCCGGAACTTGGAGTTCTTGGGATGTCAACATCTTCTAGGTTAATTACACTGCTGCCAAATCAAAGGTTAAACAATGGTAGGTAAAACAGACATGAAGCACCTTCAATGCAATATGATAGCACGTCTCATACGCAGGATTATCTAGAGTTTGTGTTAAAGAGAGATGTTATTGAAACGTTTTTTGGTTTCACGTTTGTGTCCTTTCTATTAAGACTCTCTCTCTCTCTCTCTCTTGAGCCTCGGCAAGGTACAATAGAATGTAATTTTATTTTGGTTTGGTTTACAGATACAGGTAGGCCTACAGATACTCCAAGATATGGAGGGTTAGAGATATTTAAGGTGGGTGGTCTGTATCAAAACAAACGTTTATTGATCTCAGCCATTACTTTTTTAAGGTGCATTATGTTTGATGTACCTCTTTATTAGAATGCAATCTCTACGCCAAAACATCACATTGCTATTTTGTTTATTTTATTATTGTTATCTTTTCGTTTCACTGTGTGTGCTTTTCGTTAAATCGCTCTCTTGGGGCTCTTACCACTGCTAGGCCTATTCCTCAGGCAGCGAACAATCTTCTCAGTATTCTTTAAACCTGGAACCATAAACATCATATTAAAGATAATAGATATAAGATATATATAAACAAATTGATGTGAAAACCATTTGTAATAAAAACATTCTCGTTTTAAATGTTTGTCCTTGTAGAAAACAGAAACACCAGCTTCTCATGTGACCATCCACTACAGTTGCTTAAGTTACTTACAGTTACAGTTACTTAATCAACTGAGTCATGGCTTCACAGACCGGAGGGGTCAAGGGTCAAAGCAACCGAAGTGTTGGCCCTGCTTTATGACTGTGTATTATACAGAAACCTTTATATGATCTAGGTCTAAATTCTGCAATGTCTGATAATACACATAGACAATTAATCTAATCGTCGTGATTATGATAAACAATGAGAAGTAAAATGTTGAATGTTAATGCTAAAAAGTAAAACGTTAATTAAAATATATGTTACAAAGACATTGCGTGTGCACTTTCTGTACTTCAGTGGAATAGATGATTTTTATTACAAAGACAGAAACTCGATCGCAGTGTGCAACTCTAATCAGACACATAATAGTTTGTTGGCAGACAAACTAATTAGTTTGTACTTAAAGAATATCATTTAAAGTCTGTACC
Organism: Steromphala cineraria; assembly: GCA_916613615.1. Classification (NCBI taxonomy): domain Eukaryota; kingdom Metazoa; phylum Mollusca; class Gastropoda; order Trochida; family Trochidae; genus Steromphala; species Steromphala cineraria. Next base: position 2,207,782 of record OU744729.1, read on the forward strand.
CGAATTACTTACGAAATAATCAATCAACTTTTTTAGGGTAGAAATTGGAGACATGATTCGTAATTCATGTGTCTACGTTTTTCACTCAAGCTTTGTTAAAGTCTTTGAGTTTGTAACTTTAATCAAGACAGTAACCATCTACATGAACTTCATTTCCACTTATCAAGAAAACAGCAGGAAATTATTTCGAGGTCGAAGTGCATGAAATTCATTTAATTCACGAATGCTTTTCTGCAATATCATATCTCTTCAACAACTAGAGTTTAAATTAGTCAAACTGTTAGCTCTCACCTAGTGGAATATGTTTTCAGACTTTTATAGTTTTAACATCCTAATGGGGAAAGGATAAGCAAATGACATAATCAGTGTGTGGTTTGTATGACACTTTTTATACCCTAGGAACTTAATTGATTTATAATGTAGATAGTTATGGTGTCGTGGGGTTAGTTTATTACATGTGAAGATGCTTCATTTAGGTTAGCTATTGATACACTAGTTGTCTGAAAACCGTATTATGATGTTGAAATTGCCGTACATGTTCAACTGTTCATGTGAAAACATTATAACCTTGTTTAAGGGAAAATCATCACTTCAATGAAATCTGAAAATCTGTTGATTTAACAATGAACGTTGGTACAACATCATATAATTTTAGAAAATCTGTGTGTCCCTTTTAAATGCATTGCATCGTGGAAACTATTACCAGGTGGTTTGTTTTGGTTAAATTCCATTTAAAAATTCTGTCAAAATCTATTTTTTCAGATTTCATTAGATGACCCTTACAAAAATACTTATTAATAATTACTTTGTTTATTTGAGATAATCTGTTTTTATTTTTTTATTGTCCATATTTACAAGTTACAGGCAAAGATGTACTAATAATGACATGATATCAGGTTACAGGAAGAAAGGGTAACAACAAAAATAATATCAATAACATAAATTGACTACCTACATTGACAATAATGTGCGAATACAATTTACTAATGTGTTTTCTTTCCAAATAAGAAATGTAAATATTTAAAAAACATTAGTTCAATGCCCATTGATAGGAATACGTATTTTGAGATATCATAATATCTAACAATTTCTGTGTTGAAATGTTCTATTTTTGGCCTGAAGTTGTTAATGCTACATATATAAATATACTGTTTGACTTATAAAATTGATTGCGGTTACAGGATTGTTACTTTTCCCTTTAGATAATGTGTTAAAGTATTATGTAGAAGTATGTTTTACACGGAAATCACGTTAATTCAAGGAAATCACGAGCCTAAAACGAATGAATGCAGGAAATGAAATGCCACTCTAATCAGATTTGAGAACAAATGTAGATTTAAAAATAGTTTTCAAAATATCAAAGAAAGAAAACACCATAGGAACCTGATATTAAAGACCATATTGTAATAATGAAACACTCATCAAATATTTAACCCAAACCTGGATGTCAACCAATCGTTTTGCTTCCTGTTTTGGTGGGGGAGAGGGGGTGGGGTTGTTTTCAATATATGTTAGAATACTGGATTAAAAATTTTAACATTGCAGCAGTTTGAAAGTAAACCAAAGGTTACCAGTAAAAACATATCAAAACATATCGAAACATATCGAAAATATAACATGGTTAAGTCAATTTGAATTTTCAATACTGATATTCTGTAGTATTTTAGCTTCTTGCTTCTTCTAAGTATTAGGTATTGTCACTAATAGGTAGGAATATGGATGGATAATTTCGACTATTACACAAACTTTAGATGTTCATTCCATTTTCCGATAACATCAAGGATTTTAGAGATATTAAGCATAAATGGATAGATTTGCAAGTCCAGTGAATAGATATGAACTTCAACAGCATATTAGATAAAAAAATTACTTACATGTATCAAAAACAAACAAAAATAAGAAAGATAAACAGTGTCTCTGTAATGCATTAATGAGCTGCACATTAATAACATTGATCACAATACCCTTTTAAATTATGTTGGTATAAAGATGATGAAAAAATCAAGAAAATTACCTCTTTTCCAACAGTAACAATTCTATATTACCAAGTACATTTTGTAAAATCAGAATCATTCGTATTAAATGATGTTTCTGAACTGTAGAGAAAACAACTTAATCACCAAAAATGGCATTAACGTCAATAAGCTTTATGAATACAGCTTCTGTGTCAAGCTGAAATGCCAAAGAGACAACAAGACTGTCAATTAAATCTGCGTGGTATTACAGCTTAGTAAAAAAAAAAAAGTGTGTTAAGTGTAAATCATATAAAAACTTTCACTTAGATTAATTTTCAGTAGAGGCCTAAGCTGATTTGGTCGAGAAAGGAATATTGACATTGACACATTTCGCTTCAAGTTAAGATTATATTCAAATGTCTGAGCAGTGTTAAAGATAACTAGCTTCTTGAAAGGAAATCTTTAAAAATGCAAGTCTTCAACATGTGTCAAAGAAACCTATTTTAGAAATCAGGCACAGAATAGATTTCTGCTTCACATCTTTCTGCGTTTTTTTGGAAAACATCAAAGGACCAGAATGTCACTGAAGTTTGTAATGATAGAGTAGCTGCTGGTAACAGTTGATTCATGTAACTGAGCGTCTATAATCTGACATTCAACCAGATTTAGGCAAATTTAAGTTTTTGCTTTGATTGGATCATCATTTCCCAACCAATGTTTCCATACTCCACTATGCTTTACCTATTGAATTTAATAAAGGTACAAAAATACAAAAATGTTGAAAGTTTGAAACCCATATGGTCTTTTCTGTTGCGATACGAAAACTCCTCCGGGTCAGGGCATATTCAGTTAATGGCCAAATTTGTAACACAAGCATTCTGAAAGATAAGAACCAATGAAAACACTATTACAAGATTCAGTCGTCAAATTATGCAAACTTGTGTTGTCATACAGAGTGTTGCTTTAACACAATGTGTAGAAAACATATATGCTGTTATTATTGTTATGATATTCCACCCGATTATCCTACTATGTCTGTTAAATTGGGAAAAATGAAGTGGAATTTCAAAATAAATCCACATCTAGTAGTGATAACATCAATGGTGCATGATTGTTTTTTGTCTTTATGAATATTATATCAAATAAAAATTGATATAACGATGTGGTCTTTCGTAACCCAAAATCATCCTGTGGCTTAAATTCAATTAAATCTATGACAATAAGACCTAGTCCTAAGGGTCGATGCCTAACATTAATGTCAAATCAAGCTGAAGAGATGTTGTGTTTGCACTGCTTATGCCTCGATTACACTTGCCCGCAAAATGCCTCCGCGAGGGCCAGCCAAAAATCTTGTTCTAGAGTACACCAAGCTGATAAAGGTAAAATCATCTCGTAAACTGTTCTATAAGGTTTTAATTGGGTTTACCATGGCGTACTGTGCGGAAAACAGCGGAGGATTTTTTCAAACCAGTTTGAAAATCGCCTCCGCATTTTGCTTATGGAACATCACGTGAAGTATGCGCAAACCATTTCTACTAAACGCGGACAAGTGTAAACCGAAAATTCCATCTTCTATAGCCTCGTGTAGGGTGCAATGACTCCATATGCTCCTCCTTCAGCACCAACATCCAGATACAGGAACTTGTAACCAGAATCAACCAATGCCATAAGTACTATGCTGTGAAAGTGTTTGTAGTTGTAGTAGAATGATCCTGCAGATGGTGGTTTTTTCATGGCTACATGCTTGCCGTCTAGGGCGCCCAGACAACTGTGGTTGTTCCAGCAAGTGCTGAAACCCTCGGCCACATGCTTCCATTCTTCTGGGGTCTTTGGACACACCAGAACTTCAGGCTTGTACACTTCTAAGATGGCTTGGCACACTTCAGGTATGAACTTGCATATTGTGCTAACATGCACCACTGTACTGCAGACTTGGATAGAAGTCACCACTGGCCAGAAAGCGGAGGGTGGTTGCCAGTTTTAGACCTACTTCCAGTGGTTGCCTCATGAAGGTTGCTTTCTTTTCCAGGTAGGGGGTGAGCCTTTCAACTATTTCGTGAAACATATCTGGTGTGATGCGCAGGAAATTCTTGTAGCCTCTGATATCTTCTCTATGTAATTCTGTCAGCAACTGGTGATATATTGGCCATAGTCAGGCCTTCTGGACAGCCATTCTCTGACCCACAATCGCCTGGTCTTTCTAGTCTTCTTCTTACGGTCATCCTGTTCAACCTGTCATTCTCTCTCTTGTCTTTCAAAAACGTCTATAAGTACCAAACAAACTGCTCCTGCAAGTTTTATTCTTCGTCTTCTCTGTTGCCTCTCTACTTCTCTATGATTTCCTCGAAACATTTTGATGCTGACAGCTTGACATCTTGTTGCTGAATGGCAAAGAAAATACCTGGTACTTATATAAAAATGTGTGCACGCTTGATTTCGCCTGGTTCCGCATGCGTATACGTGCGGCATACTGCGGCAATGAGCGGTAGAGAGAGGTAGGGAGTGGTACTCAGTGGCGGATGGAGGATTCTGTTTTGTCCAAATCGGATCGAGTTGGAACTTGGCGGACCATCGGCGGAATATGTTGCAAATTGGTGAATACGAAGCTTGCTTTGGTGGACAATGGCGGCAGGCTGCGGATAAAGGCGGAGCATTGCGTATGATTTTGGTGGTTAAAAATCCGGACAATGGCAGAAGAGTGCGGAAGATCGCTTACAAGAGGTCAAAATCCTTAATAAGCCGGTGTACGCGCGTTCATGAAAAACTTTATTGAAAGCCAATTTGTTGATTTCACTGTACGATTTCTTCAGCAATACGCGGAGCACAGCGGAATACGGCTTAGGCATTTTGCGGGCAAGTGGAAACGAGGCATTACAGACATGTCTTTCGGGATGGAGAGTAATTGAAAGGAAAGCAATATAGATCTTTATTTGGCAGCTCCTAATTTGTTTTGTATGGTGCTGATTGATACAGAGGACATAAATTATTCTTATTCTATGCATGTTGAATAAGTATGTAAAAGTATATCGAGCATTTATCTACGTATAAATCAACTTTTTTAGGTTGTGATTGATGAAAGTGTTTGTTTCACTATATGAAAGTGTTTATTTCACTAAATAATAAGATATTTTGCACTCCATAATCTATGCCACTTTTCTGTATAATCTCAGTGTGATTAATCTAACCGACTCATTACCTTGAAGTCTCCTGGTTGCCATCATTATGTAGGTTAATTGTGATGTGGACATGTCATTCAGGGAGAAGATCAAGGGGAAGTCTATCAGACAGGAAGCTCATACGAGGCTAGAGGACAACACGGCTCACTGATAGCAAGATCTGATGCCTCCTTTAAAAAGAAGTCGTTTTGGTCAGGTTTGTGCAATGAATGTTACGAGAGCTCAAAACATGATTAGAAATTGAGCCATGTATACCTATCCTTTCATTCATGACCTTAAAGATGGAACCAATAATTACATAAAGGTACATCTGTTCCAAGATGGTGTAAAACTTTATCACCTGTTGTGAAAAAAACGTTGCACATGTTAGATATTGTTGATGATAATGTCAAGGATATTTAGAAATTGTCCTTGAATGTCACGTTTATTATTTGAAAACCTCCCTTATACGCCTTCAATCCTTTATTAAAAAGGGACATAGAAATTGATTAGATTTGAATTTGTAAGGCCTCTGATCTGACATTTCAGCTGCGTTTCATCCAATAGGAGATCACATCGTCCTCTTTTTGGACTTTTCACTGGCACTCATCAATTCATATTGATGGAATACATGTTTAAAGATGACTAGTTACCTTATTTGTCCATGTGCAGATCAGGAGGCTGATGACAATGTCATTTGATAACATGCGTGAATCATAAATCAATTCCAAAATTTGTAAAATCTTCCAAACAGCCGCGGAACATAAATTTAAGCATTTTTTTAGTAATTAGAAGGATTTCATCGTAAATAAATAGAATATCTATCAATTCTTGACAAATACTTTAAATAATTTAGGGTGGTGTAAGTCAAGAAATGACCAGATATCCTCTGTATATTCTTTTTTGGTTAACAACAGAGTCTATCCCAATGGCTTATTTCAACTCAGTTATTTGATACGAGTGCACTATAAATGGATGATGAATCCACAGATGAAGCTCAAATCTACATTGAAGGAAATGTTTTTCTAGATACATCATAACGATCAAATACAAAAAACAGACAGTTTTAGGATTTTAATGGTAGGTGGTATCTCAGAGAAAAGTATCAAGTTATTAACTTTAATTCCTGAGAAATGTCAACATGCAATTGAACTCTCCTTCTGATATTTCAAAAGAACGGTACCCCTGTTGTACTCAAGCTATAGAAAAATCTATAGTTTAGCTATTCCCCTGGCTGTCTCTTTCTCAGACCTATCCTGTGGAGATCTTACCCCCATTTATCTCACATGATTATCTCAGCCGAGGGAGTTTTACTTGGAAAATGCAGATCCTTAACGTGTTCATTGGAACCATAATCTGCATTTTGTAATTTACTTCTTATGAATTGTGTTAATATATTTCAAGTTCATCATGATATTGGAAAATAGCTGGCTAAAACAATTTATTTAATAAATAATCTTACTTCAGAAAAAATTGCAAATGAATAAATGATTGCTGTAACAAGTTGATGCAATAGCAGTCAGTTTCTGGCAGGGAAAAAAATGTTGTTATCTTAAATGGTGAATGATGTGTGAGTTGTTAAAACGTAACAAAATCGGAATTATCCAGTTAATTGCTGCTAAGCAGCATCTTATCTCCCTTTACATTCCTCAATACAATGTATTTCAATCCCATCGAAGCATACCCTATAAATCAAGAATCAATTCCAGCTATCTTTGCAAATAGCAAGACTGAAGGTAACATGATCCTAATATATTAACATTTGAAAATATGGATTAATTTTAATTTCATGTAACCAATAGCTCGGTTCATTTTCCATAATGTAGAGTTTGCATTGTTCATTCAAGGAGTGAGACGATGCACTAACTGTTATTTGTCCTCAGTACATGCATACATATTAGGAAAAAGGGTTGTGGCTAAGCACCAGGTAGCAACAATGCAGCGCCAGTTTATGCGTAGAAGAAGTTTATTCATGTTTTCGAGGCCACAGGCGTTGTTCTGCCTTTACAATGATGAGAATTAAGCAAGACAGTAAACACTTACATCTTTTAACTTCTTTTGGTATGACACAACCGTGAATCAAACACGGTATTCCGGTTAACGAGCGAACACTCTACCACTGAGCTACCTCCCGGTTGTAGTACATAAGTTGCTAGGACGTATGCAATTATCTATGCTACGTATGCAATTATCTATGCTCTACACAGATAGTTAAGTAGTTGACAAACTGAATTCACTGGCTAGAACTCTTTGGTGATAACAATGTATTCAACATATTGGCCACTAATGGACGGCAAGAAGGAAATGCTTAACTTGCTTCCTTCTAAAGTACCCTAATTCAGCCACAACCAAATGAAATTTAGATAATGACACTTTCATATTCTCAGTTCCTGGAGGTTTAGAAATTAAAACTGTTGTCAATGAAATTCACTGTATTTGTATTATCTTGTATTTGTATATTATCAATACTTATATATCATTTGCTGTGATATTCTAACAATCTCCGTAGGTAGTTAACCAATATAACTTATACTAGGCTGGCAAGTACAGGATTATCTTTTTTTTTTATATCGGTAAATCAGTATAGTCCAGTCCAGTTTATAGATTAAACATGGAAGCTATAAAGGGTATTGGTATTAAATCAGCATCAAAGGGAAAACACTTTTAAAATTGAATATGACAAAGACCTTAGGTCATTACATACCAGAGTTGTAAGAGTTGTAAATGATTGAAGTCATTGATAACCAAACAATGACTTCAATTTCAAATTCAGTTAAGCTATTCACAATTGGGAGTATCTTTGAGTGTCAATTCCTTCCATTTAAACCTAGTCCAGGGTTTCTGAAGCACTAAATGAAACTCTGTGTTTGTACTGCTAGCAGTCATGTCCTTTGGGTGAATATAATTTGTTTGGAAACTGACATTTATTTGGCACACCCCAAGTGGTCTAAGGGTGTTATTAGTTAATGAAATAAGCATCAAACATGATCAATTAAGGTCATTCTGACATTGCCTCCGGGTGTGCTGCCAATGTCTGTGTAGAATAAATATATATATGAGTATATAAATATAAAGTGTATAAATCAGAATAAAGGAATATGTGGATTTACGTGTAGCTTGTTTGAATCTAGTTCTTATTGTTTCAATACATGACTGTTGAAAGCGAGTATAAAGAACAGTAGAGTTTACGATCACCTAGTATACAATAATGAGAGTTAAATATAATCGCTGAAATACAAATCTAACTCTGTATTAAATGAATTTGATGTAATGACTATTTTTAAAGATATATATGTCCAAGAAATATATTTTTCTACAAACAAATCATGCATAACAGGAAACCTTTTCACAATGAAGTTTTATCCCAATTGATGTGATTAAAATAAACGAAAGACTATAATAATTAGTTCATAAAATATAAATCAAATCTAAGGTAAACTGAATTTACTTCTTCTGTTTTTAGAGCGGATAAAGTCCTCGACCTTGCTAAAGCATTTTAATTATGTGATAAAAATGACATTTTTTATTTGTCTATTGTTCTCATAATATGATTTTACCAATTTCTAAAAATATTAACGTTTTAAGGATTTTTATTTAGTTCGCGTATTCCTTTGTATTTAATGTGTTTTTCTCATTAGATGAGGGTCATCTTGTTTGTATGAATATTTCTAAAGCATTCACACACATTCTCCAAAAGGTCAAGTCTAAACTTCTAGTCATCTATTTTTAGCGGAATTGTTCCGGAACTTGGAGTGCCCAGGATGTCAACATCTTCTAGGTTAATTACACGACGGCCACATCAAAGGTTAAACAATGGTAGGTAAAACAGACATGAAGCACCTTCAATGCAATATGATAGCACGTCTCATACACAGGATTATCTAGAGTGTCTGTTAAAGAGAGATGTTATTGAAACGTTTGTGTGGTTTCACGTTTGTGTTGTCCTTTCTATATAAAAAAAATCTCTCTCTTGGCATCTGCAAGGTAACATAGACAGTAATTTTAGTTTAGTTTGGTTTACAGCAATGTAAAGGCCTTCATGATACACCAAGATATGGAGAGGTAAGAGATTTTTAAGGTGGGTGGTCTGTCTCAAAACAAACGTTGATCATAATCTTGGACATTACTTTTTGGCGATGCTTCGTGATAAATTCAAATGTACCTCTGAATAAGAGTACAAACTCTCCCCACAAAACATCAGGTAATTTTTTGTACTATGGGTTGATCTATTAGACTACAGTACACGTACATAATGTATGCAATTCTGCTACCTCTATGGATGTTTTATCACTTTTACAAGTCAACAGTTATCCCAATGGATTAGGTAGATCCTCTTAAACTTACGACTTTTTAAATTTTATGGCTGACTTTTTCCAGTTAAAGTGGTATAGATGAGCGATGAATACCTCCGATGTTTTTTGGTATATAACAAAGACAACGACCAAAAGAATGTTCCTGCCCTCAGTATCGGCCGCTAAGTTGGGCTTAAAGTCCGACCACTTGGCCGATTCCTCAGGCAGCGAACAATCTTCTCAGTATTCTTTAAACATTGAACCCTCATGATAGTTTTTTTTATATTACGCTAATCATCAGCTTAAAGATAGTGTCAGTTTGTATCTTTATTTCAAGTGGATAAATCCAAATTGATGTGAGAACCATTTGTAATAAAAACATTCTTGTTTTAAATTTTTGTCCTTGTAGAAAACAGAAACACCAGCTTCTCATGTGACCATCATCTACAGTTACTTAAGTAACTTACAGTTACAGTTACAGTTACAGTTACAGTTACTTAATCAACTGAGTAATGGCGTCACAGACCGGAGGGGTCAATGGTCAAAGCAACCGAAGTGTTGGTCCAGCTTTATGACTGTGTATTATACAGGAACCTTTATATAATCTAGGTCTAAATTCTGCAATGTCTGAATACACATAGACCATTAATTTAATCGTCGTGATTGTGATAAACAATGGGAAGTAAAATGTTGAATGTTAATGCTAAACAGTAAAACGTTAATTTAAATATATATCCCAAAGACATTTCTGTACTTTATTTCAATAGATGAGTTTATTACAAAGATAAAAACTTGATCGCGGTGTGCAACTCTAATCATAGACATGATAGTTTCTTGGCGGACAGTCTAATTAGTTTATACTTAAAGAATATCATTTAAAGTCTGTACCCGAATTACATACAGTATAATCAATCAACTATTTTGGGCAGATATTGGAGACATGATTCGTAATTCATGTGTCTACGTTTTTCACTCAAGCTTTGTTAAAGTCATTGAGTTCGTTGCTTTAATCAAGTCAGTAATCATCTAAATGAACTTCATTTCCACACATTTATTTCGAATAATAGTGCAACTAAAATAATAACTATCAAGATATTTCAAGAAATCCATTTATATCATGAATGCTTTCCTGCGATATACTATCTCTTCAAAAACTAGAGTTTAAATTTGTGAAACTGTTAGCTCTTATCTAATGGAATACGTTTTCCGAATTTCATAGTTTTAACTTCCTAATGGGAAAAGAATAAGCAAATGACATTATCAGTGTTTGTTTTGTATGACACATTTTATACCCAATGAACTTAATTAATTTCTAATATAGATAGCTATGGTGCCATGGGATAAGTTTATAACATGTGCTATTGATACACTAGTTGTCTGAAAACCGTATTATGATGTGCAAATTGCCGGATATGTTTAACCGTTCATATGAATAACCTGGTTTAAGGGGAAATCATCACATTTTGCTTATTTTTCATTTGGTTATGTTGCTTTTTTCTTTTTTAAATGTTTAAGGGGATCTGTAAATAATATTATTTTGGGCACTATCGCAAAATAATTTATTTGAAATATGAATTTGTTCATATGAGACATACTTTTGAAAAAGCTTGACAGATACATTTGTATTTGACAGATATAATTTTGATATAATACATTATAAGATAAAAAATTAAAATAACATTTATGCGTTGAAAAGTCATGCTTTCAATGTGTCTGTTAATGCATTTTTACGACCTGTGATTAAACCCTTGCACATTTAAAACATGGCCACCATACCTTTTTTATTGTTTTAGTATAAAGATAATAAAACAATTGTGAAAATTACCTCTATTCTCATAGTCACTTTTAATAAATTCTATATTACGCTGTACATTATGTGAAATCAGAATCTTTCGTACTAAATATTTTTTCTGAACTGTCAAGAAAACAACTTAATCAGCAAAAAATGGCATTAACGTCAGTTAGCATTGTGAATACAGAGTCTGTGTCAAGCTGAAATGCCCATGAGACACCCAGGTTGTCAGATACATCTGCCTGGTGTTACAGCTCCTTATGTTAATAAATAACAGACTAAGTAGTAAGTGCATAAAGTGTAAATCATTTTAACAACAGTAACAATTAATCAAGGGTGAACACAATACACGATACACGTTGACTCTTTTGACAAAAGAATTATAACAATAAATCAGTGACCCATTACTTATTTAGCGAGATTACTTTGAATTTGATATCACTGACTAAAACGAATTTGTTATTTAGCGAGGAACCTGGGATGTTATTGTAAATACAACTCCTCATAAGAATGATAATAAATGAGCGACATTGGTATACCAGACTGGCATATATATACCATACTCTGTACTGTGCAATTCTTCATTTCATATGTCAGTTTAGACCATTTAAATTTTGGTCACATTTACCAGAAACTGCACACTGTGAAGATGAAGAACATAAATTAATGTTATTCAAGAGATTTATTTTCACCAAGATTGATTTTCAGTAGAGGCCTAAACTGATTAGGTCGAGAAAGGAATCTCAACGTTGACACATTTCGCTTCAGGTGAAGGTCATGTTCAATTATCTGAGCAGTTTTACAGATAACTAGCTTCTTGGAAGGACATCTTTAAAAATGTAAGTCTTCAACATGTGTCAGAGAAACCTATTTTAGAAATCAGGCACAGAATAGATTTCTGATTCACATCTTTCTGTATTTTTCGAAAACATCAAAGGACCAGAATGTCACTGAAGTTTGTAATGATAGAGTAGCTACTGGTAACAGTTGTTTCATGTAATGATTACTGAGCGTCTATATCTGACACTCAACCAGACAAATTTAAGTTTTTGCTTTGATTGGATCATCATTTCCCAACCAATGTTTTCAAACTCCACTATGCTTTACCTATTGAATTTAATAAAAGTAAAAAAATACAACAATTTTTTTAAAAAAGTTTTTTAACAATAACAGTTTGAAACCCATATGGTATTTTCTGTTGCGATACGAAAACTCCTCGGATTTAGGGCATTTTCAGTTTTTGGCCAAATTTGTAACACAAGCATTTTGAAAAATAAGAATCAATGAAAACACTATTACAAGATTCAGTCCTCAAATTATGTAAACTTGTTTTGTCGTACAGAGTGTTCCTTTAACATAATGTGTAGAAAACATACATGCTGTTATGATATTCCCTCCCGATTATCCTACTATGTCTGTTAAATTGGGAAAAATAAATTGGAAATTCAAAATAAATCCACATCTAGCATCAATGGTGCATGAGTTCTTTTTGTCTTTATGAGTATAATATCAAAGAAAAATTGATATAACGATGTGGTCTTTCGTAACACAAAATCATCCTGTGATTTAAATTCAATTAAATCTATGACAATAAGACCTTGTCCTAACATAAATGTCAAATCCAGCTGAAGAGGTGTTGTGTTTGCACTGCTTACAGACATGTCTTTCGGGATGAAGATTAATTGAAGGGAAAGCGACTTAGATGTTTATTTGGCAGCTCCTAATTGCTTTGAATGGCGTTGATTGATACAGAGGAAATAAATTATTCTTATTCTATGCATTTTGAATAAGTATGTAAATGTATATCGAGCATTTATCTACGTATATAAAAACTTTATTAGGTTGTGATTTATGAAAGTGTTTGTTTCACTAAATGAAAGTGTTTATTTCACTAAATAGTAAGATATTTTTTTGACCGTTTTGGTCAGGTTTGTGCAATGAATGTTAAGAGATCAAAATATAATGAGAAATTGAGCCATGTATACCTATCCTTTCATTGATGACCTTAAAGATGGAACCAATAATTACATGCAGGTACATCTGTTCCAAGATGGTGTAAAACTTTATCACCTGTTGTGAAAAAACGTTGCACATGTTAGATATTGTTGATGATAATGTCAAGGATATTTAGAATATTTTCCTTGAATGTCCTGTTTATTATTTGAAAACCTCCCTTATACGCCTTCAATCATTTATTAAAAAGGGACATAGAAATTGATTAGATTTGAATTTGTAAGGCCTCTGATCTGACATTTCAGCTGCGTTTCATCCAATAGGAGATCACATCGTCCTCATTTTGGACTTTTCACTGGCACTCATCAATTCATATTGATTGAATACATGTTTAAAGATGACTAGTTACCTTATTTGTCCATGTGCAGATCAGGAGGCTGATGACAATGTCATTTGATAACATGCGTGAATCTTAAATCAATTCCCAAATTTGTAAAATCTTCCAAACGGCCGTGGAACATAATATAACCATTTTTTTAGTAATTAGAAAGATTTCATCATAAAATAAATAGAATATCTACCAATTCTTGACAAATACCATGTTTATCTCATCTCGTGAGGAAGACAAGTTAATATTTTTAGGGTGGTTTAAGTCAAGAAATGACCAGATATCCTCTGTATATTCTTTTTTGGTTAACAACAGAGTCAATCCAAAGGGCTTTTATAATTTCAACTCAGTTATTTGATACGAATGCACTACAAATGCACTACAAATGCATGATGAATCCACAGATGAAGATCAAATCTACATTGAAGGAAATCTTTTTCAAGATACATCATAACGATCAAATAAAAAAAATCAGACAGTTTTAGGATTTTAATGGTAGGTGGTATCTCAGAGAATAGCATCAAGTTATTAACTTTAAGATAAATAATCCCTGAGGAATGTCAACATGCAATTGAACTCTCCTTCTGATATTTCAAAAGAACAGTACCCCTGTTGTACTCAAGCTATAGAAATATCTATAGTTTAGCTAATCCCCTGTCTGTCTCTTTCTCAGACCTATCCTGTGGAGAGATCTTACACCCAATTATCTCACATGATTATCTCAGCCGAGGGAGTTTTACTTGGAAAATGCAGATCCTTAACGTGTTCATTGGAACCATAATCTGGATTTTGTAATTTACTTCTGATGAAATGTGTTAATATATTTCAAGTTTATCATGATATTGGAAAATAGATGGCTAAGACAATTTATTTAATAAATAATCTTACTTAAGAAAAAATTGCAAATGAATAAATGATTGCTGTCACAAGTTGATGCAATAGCAGTCAGTTTCTGGCAGGGAAAAAAATGTTTTTATCTTAAATGGTGAATGATGTGTGAGTTGTTAAAACGTAACAAAATCGGAAATTATCCAGTTAATTGCTGCTAAGCAGCATCTTATTTCCCTTTACATTCCTCAATACAATGTATTTCAATCCCATCGAAGCATACCCTATTAATCAAGAATCAACACACACGCATACACACACAAGTCGAAAGACAAAAGCTTTCGCTCAAAGATTTCAACATATATGACTGTTCACCAGTCTCATTTATAAATTCGATTTCAATGAAAATGAACTCGCTAATTTTGTGCAAAAAATCACAAAGAAATAGATTAACGAAAATGTCATAGATCAAGTATTTCCCAATTACAGGCGAAGCTAAGTGTCAATAGAGCAGACCTCGGATCTGTAACTGGACCAATATGGAAAAAACTTGATTAAACATATTAGAATAAATCCAAATTGATATGAAAAAACTTTGTAATATAAACATTCTCGGTTTTATCGTTGTAGAAAACAGAACATCAGCTTCTCTTGTTACGGTTCATTACAGCGACACCTTAAATCAACTGAGTCACAGATCAGAGATGTCATGGATTACAGCAACCGAAGTGTTAGTGCTGTTTCATGACTGTGTATTATATAGGAACCTTTATATAATCTAGGTGTAAATTCTGCAACTCTAGATTGACTGAATACACATAGACCATTAATTTAATCTTCTTGATTGTGATAAACAATGGGAAGTAAAATGTTGATGTTAAAAAGTAAAACGTTAATTAAAATATATATCCCAAAGATATTTCTGTACTTTATTTCAAAAGATGAGTTTGTTACAAAGACAAAAACTCGATCGCGGTGTGCAACTCTAATCATAGACATGATAGTTTCTTGGCGGACAGTCTAATTAGTTTGTACTTAAAGAATATCATTTAAAGTCTGTACCCGAATTACATACAGTATAATCAATCAACTATTTTAGGGCAGAAATTGGAGACATGATTCGTAATTCATGTGTCTACGTTTTTCACTCAAGCTTTGTTAAAGTCATTGAGTTCATTGCTTTAATCAAGTCAGTAACCATCTAAATGAACTTCATTTCCACACATTTATTTCGAATAATAGTGCAACTAAAATAATAACTATCAAGATATTTCAAGAAATCCATTTATATCATGAATGCTTTTCTGTGATATAATATCTCTTCAACAACTAGAGTTTAAATTTGTGAAACTGTTAGCTCTTATCTAATGGAATACGTTTTCCGAATTTCATAGTTTTAACTTCCTAATGGGAAAAGAATAAGCAAATGACATTATCAGTTTTTGTTTTTGTATGACACTTGTTATACGCTATGAACTTAATTTATTTCTAAATATAGAATATTCTTCATTTCATATGTCAGTTTAGACCATTTAAATTTTGGTCACATTTACCAGAAACTGCACACTGTGAAGATGAAGAACATAAATTAATGTTATTCAAGAGATTTATTTTCACCAAGATTGATTTTCAGTAGAGGCCTAAACTGATTAGCTTGAGAAAGGAATCTCAACGTTGACACATTTCGCTTCAGGTGAAGGTCATGTTCAATTATCTGAGCAGTTTTACAGATAACTAGCTTCTTGGAAGGACATCTTTAACAATGCAAGTCTTCAACATGTGTCAGAGAAACCTATTTTAGAAATCAGCCACAAAAAACATTTCGGCTTCACATGTTTCTGGGGTTTTTTTAAACATCAAAGGACCAAAATGTCACAGAAGTTTGTAATGATAGAGTAGCTACTGGCGTGTAATGATTACTGAGCGTCTATTAACTGACATTCAACCAGATTTGGGCAATTGAAGTTTTTGCTTTGATTGGATTATTATTTCCAAACCAATATTTCTAAACTTCACTATGCTATACGTTTTGAATTTAGAAAAGGTATCTATTGCAGAGAAAAGAAAAAATACAATAATAAGGTTTCTTTAATTTTCTTAACAATTACAGTTTGAAAACCATATGGTCACTTCTGTTGTGGTACGAAAACGTCACAAACATTCTGCAAGATAAGAACCAATGAAAACACGCGTACAATTACAAGCCATTTATAATATTCACTTTTCAAATTATGCAAACTTAATTTATCATACAGAGTGTTGTTTTAACACAATTGGGCAGAAAATATATATTCAGTCAGTCATGCTGTTATCATACAATCATTACGATATTCCCTCCCGATTATCCTACTATATCTGTTTAACTGGGAAAAATGAAGTTGAAATTCGAAATAAATCCACATCTAGCAGTGATAATATAAATTGTGCATGAAGATCTTTTGTCATTATCAATATGATATCAAATAAAAACTGATATAACGATGTGGTCATTTGTAACCCAAAATCATTCTGTGACATAAATTCAATTAAATCTATGACAATAAGACCTAGTCCTAAGGGTCAATTCCTAACATTAATGTCAAATCCAGCTGAAGAGGTGTTGTGTTTGCACTGCTTACAGACATGTCTTTCGGGATGAAGATTAATTGAAGGGAAAGTGATTAAGATGTTTATCTGGCAGCTCCTAATTTACTTTGTATGGTGTTAAATGATACAGAGGAAATAAATTATTCTTATGCTATGCATGTTGAATAAGTATGTAAATGTATATCGAGCATTTATCTACGTATATATCAAAATTACAATAAGAACTAGTCCTTTGGGTCAGTTATTTATGTAGGTTAATTGCGATGTGGACATGTCAGTCAGAGAGGAGATCAAGGGGAAGTCTATCAGACAGGAAGCTCATACAAGCCAAGATGACAACACGTCTTCTTCGAATCTGTGTACTCTTAGCTTCCCTGTAAATAAAACAGTCTTTATTTCACTCAAATGGTGAATATTTCACTCCACAATCTTGTTTTTGGTTTCATATAGACACGTTGCTGAGAATAAAAGCAATATTCTTGATCATTTATAAAATATACTTAGAATTTTGTATTTGAAAGGCTTTTGATCAAAGGGATGATGATTCCATCCTTAAAAATTCAGCTGCATTATCCCATAGGATATTACACCGTTGTCAACATGTATCAATTAGCTGTTCAACATGATAAACGATAATCTTAATTTTGACTTAATCTCACAAATAAAAACTATCATAATAACAAGTGTTATCTTATTACATAAAAAATACTTTTACAACACAGGTACAGACTCTCAGATGCTTTGGCCCGTTGGACCAAAGGAGTTGATTGCTGTTGACAGAGGCAAATGAGATATAAATTACAAAATGTAAGGAATGTTTCTAAAGTATAAATACATATGCCACTTGAATATACTTAATATAAGATACTTAAATACAATATCACACAGTGGTTCAAATACTTCTTAAAATGTTTGAAACCCACTCATGTAGCAAGCTGCGCCCGTTGTTGCTGAATGATATGATAGCACAGGACCACGTGCCACCACTGATTAAGAATTTTTATTTGCGTCTTCATTGCAGTACCATCTGGAAGAGGCAAAAATACTTGATGAATGCAGACACAAGTCGAAAAGAAGAATGAAAAAGAATCTGAATGAACAATCTCACACAGTGAAGGGAAAGCGAATCTGAATGAACAATTCTACCGTGACATTTCAAAATACTCGAATTTCATTGCTTTATGTCTATGGTCGAACCTACGTTCGAACACGATTTTTATGACGGGCGATTCACAGCGGTTTGATACACATTGCCATAGAAACGAACTTCATGACACATGTCGACATGCATACAGTCACTGTACGTTTCGGAAGTTTCTTAGTCTGAATACTAACTAAAAGTCATTTATCGTTGTACTACCTGTACCTTTATAGAAATAGAGTTGATTCGCAACGATATCACGCAGGTTTATGTCCAGGAAAAAGTGTATTTTCAAGCGAAAGGCTGAATGTATATCATAGAGCTACCGCAACCGGTTTTGGTTCAACATGTCAGTGATGTCAACAGTGACGTCAACCTCTGACGTCATAAGCGCGAGACATTGTAACGTCACAGTGTTGACCGAAGCACAGTAGGTTTATCTCCTAATTGATTCCCTGCAATGAGGAGAGGTCAGCTGAGAAACTATTGGTCTATTATTGCGAAGATGGTTGTCGTTTTACAAATCATTCCCATTAAAAATAATAGAATGAACAAGATGTGTTTGTGAAACACGAATGCCCCCGGATGCATCCTGCTCGCTGTGTCAAGGTCAAGGTCACAAGGTCAAATGTCATGGTGTCATCTGAAAGGTCTCATCACAAGGGATCCATATGTCAAGTATCAAAGACCTAGCTCTGACCAATCAAAAGTTATGACCAAGGTTAAACTTTTTGTGGACAAACGGACAGACGGACGGACAGACGGACAGGTGAAAAACAATATACCCCCGGAATCTCCGATTCGGGGGCATAAAAATTACCCTTGGCATTATTGAAATGTATGCTCGATGCCCGAGGGAGGAAGGCATACTTTTCAATAATGCCAACGGGTCATGTTTTCTCAAACTTATAAACTTTCAGAAACGCTTGAAAAACAATTTTGAACAACTTAAAAAGTGTTGGACACACTAAATAGTCATTGAGTGTTAATCCAAAGTGTTTGTGAACAGCATAGCGCCAACACAGCCGTGTCAGCCTTGGTATGTGTTAAATGTGCAGCCAGTTTTTATCTGCAGTGGTACATTGACTCGTGTATTTTCACTTTAGAATCGACTCAAAATACCATGATCGTCAAATAATGATTTAAAATATTCTTAGCCTTAGTTTACCTTAAATATAAGATATCAAACCACTCACACTTAGGCCTTTGATATAATAGGACCTACGATTATACTTCCATCAGTGCTCTCAGAGGGTATGGTTCAGCGTTCAGGAGTATCAACTTCGAGACCCAATTTAATTTTGCAATGGGAAAATTAGATTTGTTATTTTTCAAAAGTGATAGTTAGTTGACACTTAACAAAATAAATCATCAATAAAATCATTGGGAAATAAATATGATGATTGCCCATAGTAGAGGGCATTATGAAGATAATTGCCCGGGGCAGAAGGCATTATCAGAATAATTGCCCGGGACAGAGGGACTTAATTTTGATAACTGCCGTTTGAAGCCAAATTGTATTAGACCTGAGGGAAATAACGAAAAAAAAGAAAAACAATAGAGTGACGTCACTGTTTGTTTATAATAAGACTTACAACATATCCTCAACATATGCCTAATTACATCACATGGTTTACAACGAGTAGGCAGGTTGGGTATCCACAACAGGATCTAATTTCCTCATCTTGGTTCCTGCAAGTCGAGTCAATTGTACCTCGTATCAATGATCTGGATTCCAAACTGTCTGATGGCTGAAGAAACTCAAGTGCCACCCATTGATTGCACGTCAAATGTCAGAGAAGCAATTTCATTATCTAAACTGGAAAATACTACTGGCAGGTTTCAACAAACACATTTTTAATGTGATTTGCGATTGTAGCATTTCTATCAAATGAAAAATAAGGTTTTCAAGCAAAAAGGCAAGTAAAATATCTAAGCCTACTTCTACCAATTCGCACATTAAAATGTATTTGTGTCTCATCTATTCACTTTTAATTTGTTGTAGGGGAAGTCTAATACAGGTATGTATCAAATACGCTGGGGAACATTCATATACAATAAACATTCTTTAAGATGATAATTTGACTATTTAGAGTAGTTGGTGCCAAAAAAAAACATTTAAGTAGGGGATGATTTTGTAACATGATTTAATTACTTGAACAAAATCAAAACCAATCATTTATATATAAATAGATATACCATACAATTAAAATTTCCAGAATAAATAGATCAAATCCTTAGTTGTCATCTTAGATGCTAGCTGGTACCTTTAAAGCTGTGCTAACTTCATGCAACCATTTTAAATGTTTACAACAGTGACAACTTTCTGTTAGGATATTTACAAATTAGATTAGATCATCAATGGCTGTTTACCTAAGCAGTTTATTATTTGCATAGAATCTGAAGAAATGCAGCATAGCCTGGCTATCCCTACACTGAATATCGTATTATGGTGTGATAATGGCCATGCATGTTTGACTATTCAACGGTTAATCTGTCTTGTGTGAAAACATTGACATCAAGGAAATTGTAAAAAATATTAACGAAAGATTGAACGCTGTGATGCTTAAGCATTTCATGAATCAATAATTTAATTGCAGATCACTATTTTACATTGTGGTAATTGTTCTTTTATGTTTGTTCAAATTTCAGCATTTTTTTACATAAATTGTTTATCATAAAACTTTAACTATTTGAATCAATAAAAAAATTTATAAGTGACAATGAATAAAACATATTCATAAAAATATATCATCCATTAGGTAATCACATTTTAGGAAATCGCAAACCTGATACGAATGTTGTGAGGAAATGAAATGCCTCCTTGTAATAGGATTCCAAATTATTTTAAAAAAATCAAAGAATGCAAATATCATTTGAGTCTGTAATGATAAACTAGGCTACTTGTACAATGATATTTGTATGAATTGAAGGTCAATAATCTATTGCTGAACATCAACCAATTGTCCCCTTTTCTCTCCTTTTCATATCACCGAACCGAAAAAAAAATTCTCATGTAATTTCGAAAGGCATTTTGATGGAAAATTATATATTTTTATCATATTCACTGAAACTAAAAAAAGAAGTTTCAACATTGTTGACATTAACAATAAAAACTTGTTATCTACACTTTCGAGGAAAGTGTTCATTTGAGTTTTTTTAACTGATTTCATTTAATGTCATAAGCTTATTGCTAATTTTCTTCTGTAAAAAGGTGTTTTTCAATAAAATTCGATTAAAAAAATAGGTAAAGAATTTTGTAATTTAAAAAGACTCTCAAGAGAGTGTTGTTAACAATTTCCCTAGTTCATTTGAAAAACAACTTTGACAAGGAAGAACTCAATCGGCAACAATGGCATTAAGGGGCAGTAGCACGTTTTTTAATAATTTTATATTTCATTGATAATTGTAAGTTATTACTAAATGTATTATATTGACAGTGTCAACAATCTTATTACACAAGCCAATCATCCATAGTCAGAGGACAAAGTATGAAGAATCACATAAAATCCATTGGCGGCCATTTTTTTAATTCATGTGTGTAAGAAAAAGCAATCGCATGGCTAAACTGTATGTTATATATTTGAATTATTACTGCTCAACTTAGTTTAAATACATTGTCGTTCAAGTTGAACCATTTGTTTTCATTTTCCTGACATCACCTCATGTTCCCCCTAAAAACGAGCTACTGCCCCTTTAATACCTGTAACTCTAATGAATATAGCTTCTGTTTCAAGCTTGAATACCCATGAGGCACGCAGATTTCAATTTACATCTGCGATACGTTACCACTTCTTACGTATATCAATGACAATCAAACTGGTAAAAGTGAATAAAATGTGAGTCAAGGCTACCAAAAGTTACAAAAATGAAAAAAAAAAAAAGATTGATTTTTTTCTTTCATGATATATATACTAGTGACTTTTCTGTTGAAAGTAGAACATACAAAGTTAATTACACTATATTTATGTTTTGCTAATTCTTGCATTTCGATTTCGTCACATGTACGATAAACTGCATACAACATAATTTCATCTTATTATACACCTCAAGAGAATTATTTTCAATTAAATTGGTTTAAATAGAGGCCTTGCTGAATAGGTTTAGGGAGGAATCTGGACATTGACTGACTGCACTTTAGGTGAAGGTTATGATCAAAGCAGGGTAACAGATAACTAGTTTCCTGGAAGGAAATCTTTAATAATGTAGTCTTCTTCATGTGTCAAGGAACCTTTTTTAGAAAGCAGTCATAGAATGGATTTCCGTTTCAGATCTTTCTGCCCCTTTTTTGGAAAACATCAAAGGACCAGAATGTCACTGAAGTTTGTAATGATAGAGTAGCTGCTGGCAACAGTTGATTCATGTAATGATTACTGAGCGTCTATAATCTTACATTCAACCAGATTGGGGTGAATTTAAGTTTTAGCTTTGATGTTAAATTTGATGTTGTTAAACATGTATGGTATACAAATAGAATTAACTAAAAGGTCACTCTTGCAGAAAATATGAAAATAAAACATGTTTAAAAACTTTCTGAACAGTTTCAGTCGGACAACCCTGTGTTGATCTATGTTGTGATACAAACCCTGTGTTCCCTGTGTTCATCAATGTTGTGATACAAACCCTGTGTTCCCTGTGTTCATCTATGTTGGGATACGAACCCTGTGTTCCCTGTGTTCATCAATGTTGTGATACAAACCCTGTGTTCCCTGTGTTCATCTATGTTGGGATACGAACCCTGTGTTCCCTGTGTTCATCTATGTTGTGATACAAACCATGTGTTCCCTGTGTTCATCTATGTTGTGATACGAACACTTCTCAGGTTTTCATTACATTTAGCTAGTGGCAAACACAAACAACTATCAATAAAGCCGAGACTTTTTACAAGATTTGGTCGTCAAATTAATGTATTTATTCATGCGGAGATAGAGTATTGACTTAAAGAGACACAGAGTATGTTGATAGGAACACAAATGTCAAATTTTGAAATCGATGTTATTACATCGGGAACCACTAACTGTTACTGAAAATAACAAGTTAAAGGTCAATCAGTACATTAGAGCGAAAATACGGCCATTCAAAGTCTGGATTTGGATCGAAAACCGGACAACGTGGCTCGAGTGGCGCGCACAAATTCGCCAAACGTAATTTTTAAACCTTGTCATAAGCTGACAGGAAGATATATTCGATTCGATAGTGTTTATTAGGTATTGTAACTAATAGGTAGATTAATTGGATGCATAATTTCGAATATTAAACGTAATTGAGATGTTTTCTTGATTTTCCATAAAATCAAGCATTTTAGAGATATTATGCACAAATGGATATATTTGCAAGACCAGTGATGAGATATGAACTTCAATCATCATATTAGACAGTTTGTAGCTTATCAAAACCAAATGAAATTTTAAGAAAGATACTCTGTGTCACTTTAAAGGGACAGTCCTATCTGAGTATTTGTTGTGGAAACAAAATTCAAGAGTACTTCCTGTTTATACTTATATGATTATTACGTGATTATTTCAAAGAATAGAATGCACCAATGCGTCCTGTTAAATGTCCTTTCCACAATAAAATACCCCGATGAACTGTCGCTTTTAACAATTAGTTACGAAAGAATATCTATTCAATCATGCTTTTATCAAACAATTAATATGATTTTCTTCCGGGTTATCCTTGTATGTCTGTTATATTTGGAAACAATGAAGTTAACTCCATATAAATCCACATCTAGCAGTGATAAGTAAAACGGTGCATGATGGTTTCTTCGTCTTAACTACAATAATATAGATTGAATCCAAATGAAAGTAATAATACGATGTGGTTATTTGCAACCAGAAACCAAACTGTAGCTTAAATTCAATTAAATTTATGACAATAAGACCTAGTCCTAAGGGTCAATTCCTAACATTAATGTCAAATCCAGCTGAAGAGGGGCTGTGTTTGCACTGCTTACAGACATGTCTTTCGGGATGAAGATTAATTGAAGGGAAAGCGATTTAGATGTTTATTTGGCAGTTCCTAATTTGCTTTGTATTGAGTTGATTGATACAGAGGAAAAGAACTTATTCCTGTTCTATGCATGGCAAACAAGTATGTATATGTATATGAAGCATTAATATATATATATATATATATATATAAACCTTTTTAGATTGTGATTTATGAAAGTGTTAAGAACGTTAAGAACTATAGTTGTACACATATGTAGTTATATGAAATAATGAGTATATACAAATATTCACTCAGTCAATAAACAGTGGTCCATGCCATGTTTTTTTCTTTTCACAAATAGTGTAATAGATTTGTAATTGTTTGTGTTTGTTTCAAATCTTCTTCAACGAATCATGTAATGTCTGTCAAAAGTATTCATTTCAATTCAAAGGACTGTGTGATAAATTCAAGGAAAAGCTTAACTCTGATACAAATTCTTACCCTGAAAGATAATTTAATGTTATTTAAAAAGGTTCATGTCTAAGTCAGTGCATAAACCATATAGGAACTGCATGAAATAAGACAACAGAACAGTTTATTGATAATACTCTGACTTACAGCGGGGCCTTATTCAGAGCATTACTCTATTGTCAATCATGATCAATCATTTCTTACAGGTTAGAAAAGAACATAACCTATATTTGTTGAGGTTTGTCAAGGATATTTAGAATATTTTCCTTGAATGTCATTCTCCTGTTTTGAAACCTTTCTCATGCTTCTTCATCTTTCTAACTTTACCATTTTAATATACATGGAAACATACACTTTCGAGTGAGGTGTTTATTTCACTGTTATGTTAGAGTTTGTAAGCTGTTGGTATGGTCAATGTTGGCAGTGTTGCATTTGGGTTCAAATCCCTCATGAGACTTAGCCCGAAGATAGAACAAGAAATTGTATTTTGGTCCTTATTTCGAAATTCCCAGTTACTTTTGACCCCACCATTCTTCAAGAGATCATAACCAATTTGTATGATAATTTGGAGATTATTCTTTTATTTTAAAGAGACACAGAGTATGTTGATAGGAACACAAATGTCAAATTTTGAAATCGATGTTATTACATCGGGAACCACTAACTGTTACTGAAAATAACAAGTTAAAGGTCAATCAGTACATTAGAGCGAAAATACGGCCATTCAAAGTCTGGATTTGGATCGAAAACCGGACAACGTGGCTCGAGTGGCGCGCACAAATTCGCCAAACGTAATTTTTAAACCTTGTCATAAGCTGACAGGAAGATATATTCGATTCGATAGTGTTTATTAGGTATTGTAACTAATAGGTAGATTAATTGGATGCATAATTTCGAATATTAAACGTAATTGAGATGTTTTCTTGATTTTCCATAAAATCAAGCATTTTAGAGATATTATGCACAAATGGATATATTTGCAAGACCAGTGATGAGATATGAACTTCAATCATCATATTAGACAGTTTGTAGCTTATCAAAACCAAATGAAATTTTAAGAAAGATACTCTGTGTCACTTTAAAGATTATACATTGTTCTTTATTAATCTGATCCTTACTCAATACCGACTATGTGGTGCCTTTTCTGGTAGCCTAACCCATATTGTAAAAGTTGTTTGAAAAATAAAGAAATTATCATTGTTATAAAATGTTTCACTAATATGGTCAAATATTCAATTCTCGAAATCGTTTCTGAGGCAAAGCATGAAGACATTTCTAATTTGTATTTTAACGTTTTATTAAAACCTTTGATAATTGGTAATAAAGAAGGTTCTTAATATGATAAGTATAATATCGGAAAACAAACAATTATTTCCAAATATCATTTTGTTTAAATATGTTCAATGTGACTACAGATATGTTAACATGTGCATATCAGATGCTCTTCGGTATAAACGAAAAATGAAAACCGTTCTTTTGAACTCATTACGCATGTTTTCATAATTGGATTTTATGTTCCTAAAAAATCACAAGCTTTTCACTCAAGCAACAAACTTCATTAAAGTTATGAGACAGAAATGTGTCTTTAATAGACAGTTAGAATTCCTT
Source organism: Steromphala cineraria (assembly GCA_916613615.1). Taxonomy (NCBI): domain Eukaryota; kingdom Metazoa; phylum Mollusca; class Gastropoda; order Trochida; family Trochidae; genus Steromphala; species Steromphala cineraria. The sequence continues at coordinate 2,233,885 of OU744729.1, forward strand.
GATTAACTCAACTGGGTTTTTATTCTGACGTTATTAGAGAACTTGTGAATAGAAATGTTACTAGGCTTCTCAGACCAATGATTAAAACGATCTTTTGGAACACAACTGTTTTTCTAGTAGATTTCAAAAATAAGTTCAGCGCAATATCATACTGTAAGACACATTGTTGAATATGTGACACAAGTCAAAAGGAGGAATGACGAAAACTCTGAAAGAACTTACTTCCCAGCAATGAGGGGAGGTCAGTCGAGGTAATATTGGTTTGTGACTGTAAAAATAATTATGTTGGTTTTACAAATCAATAACATTTAACCAACTTACATTATGACCTTATCAACTTTCCAAGGTGACAATCAAACGAGTTTCATTGGGTTTGACTCACGATTGTCACAACAAAGCACCTGCCGAATTACATCAGAACAATTGATGAACAATAATTGACGGCAATGATGGGAGGTCAGTGGAGATATGACTTTGACTGCGAAGATGGTTTTAGTTTTACAAACTTACATCATAACATCAGCACCGACTCCTGTCTCGACTCATTAACTCAGCACCTGTCACATGGTCACAATGAGAGAGCAGGTTGGAGCATTTGTGACAGGAATCTAATTTCCATATTGGGTACCTTCGTGTCAATTTGACCTAAAAATCTAGTCAATGATCAGGATCGTTGATTGCATTGACACTCTCAGACAAGGTCAGATGCTACAAGAGGAAGTTCTGTATCGCTGTATCTGAAATTACAGAGCAGGTGACAAGTCAAACATTTCCTTGCTATTTTTACACAATTATTGCCTATTTGCATATATGCAAAATATCTTGATTTGATGTTGTATAGTATGTTGTGTAAATTTTCATCATGAGTTGGCCTTGTTACATTAGAATTTCAACATTTGATCCAACCCAAATTTTGTTCTTGCATTGTTATGATGCAGTGTTGTTTTACGTTCTGCTGCGACTTCATTGGTTGATTAAAAAATGTTTCTACCTATCTTCAAGATGATGACTTGACAAAATTGTTTTATCTTGCTCAAATTAGTTTTAATTAGACTATTGGTTCCTATTCCAATCAAGAAAATCCTTCCTGAGTCTATTCACATGGTTTTATATTGACTCACATAGCTTTCTTTGACAAGAAAACTTCTCGTTTGTCAGTCTCTTGTCATTCTTCATTAGCTCTGCTATCCCTTCATTTGAGTTCTGTGAATGTTATCATTATCCTGTCATTAATTTACATGTTTGTTTATTTGCATGGGGAAACTGCCGTGTTTAATATCATTGGATCTTAGAGGTATATCAATCAATAGTCGTTTTCTTTCATATCTCTCAAAACAGAATTTTTTGGCAAGCTCTTAACACAAAAACAACATTGATTTGAATTATCCATTCTGTTTCGAATTCAGGACTGGGGATACTTTTTGTCATTATTTTACTCAAGGAAACGAATTAAAGAAAACGAAATTTAAATCATAAAATGAAACCTTTTGTCAACTTGCAAACATCATAGTAGTATCATTCATTCTGTTCTTAATCGTCATAACAAACGTGGATGTACATATGTAACAATTCTAATTTACTATTGTGTGTTGAAATTAATCAGTCTTGATCATCATTTCTTCTGTGGGACAGAAATATAAAAAAAGATGTTAATCAAGTTGTTAAATATTCATTGAAATAATTGGCAAAATATTTTTGTTTATGTTAATGATTGCTCTAAGTTAGGGAAATGTAGAAAGCGCAAAACTTCACATATTGTATTCATTTCAATAGATGAACAACTATATAATCTTTGAATATTAGCCATTTAAAATTGAATTTGGAGGTATATAGTTAGATTTTGAAAATATCAAAACGACTTTGTGACGATGCTTTATAAATTCATTATTATTATTATCTAGTTAAATTATTAAATTCTAGTGATGCATCCGGGAGTTGCAAAAAATGTTATAATCCGACAGATATGCCTTATCAAGAAATGATATGTGTTTGCAATACTAACATTACTGTAACAAGATGACTTAATGTATGTTTGGTGACAATATGAACCATTTTGATAAGTATATTACAACAGTGATGTACAAGTGACCATAAAGTGGTATTGTCCGAAGTAAGGTCAAAATTGTTTTCAAGTCAACTGGCAAGTTATTTCGTAAGTAAAAGGTTGCCAATTTTTCAGTAAACATGAGTAAAATAGAGCACTGTAACATGAATTCTGGATTGTTAAACTAGAGTAGTACAGCTGCAGATATGGCGTCACAGTAGTGTTTACCTGTGACAACACATTGATAACACTTCTTTAACAATGGCAGTCATGTTGTGTAAAACTCTCAGTATCTATCAGATATGATGCTGGATCTAAATGTTTACTAGGTCATTGGGAACAGTTAAAAATAACTGTCATTTCAATGTGTAATACGAAGTTCAAATAATTTTTGCAGACCATCATGTGGCTCACATATCAAAACATACACATTGTTGATATCTAATCTAACTTTTTAAAGAAACTGTTTTATTTTAGTGGACATGTTGACAAAAGATAACCTCGAAGTACATTAGTTATGAGCATATCAAATATTCTTTATCAAATCAAAGAATATGGTTATTTGTATTCCCTGGTAAGGACTTTTGACAAAATTTATCAAGATTCAATAAATTGATTCTTGGAACAGTCAAGAAATCATAAAGCCTTTGTTCATAATTGGCTATCATTTTCCTGACAAGAACAAGATCTATGTCTCTCAAGCAAGAAACTTCATTAAAGTTATGAGACAGAGATGTGTCTTTCAAAGACAGAAATAATTCCTTCATTAACTGTTTCCAACATTCCCTAAAAACCTCTCTTGTTGAATTACCTGGGTTCACTATATTTATTCCTTGAACTGTCTTAGGGCCTGTGATCATTATTGGCTATTATTTTCCTGACTGAAACACATGCAAAAACCTTCATTAAAGTAACGAGACAGAGATGTGTCATTTTATAGACATCAGTCCTTCATAATTAACTGTTTCGTTGTTATGCCATTATCAGATTACTTGTGAAGAGTATTATCAGAAATTTAACTGGGTTTCTCAGACGCATTTTTCATCCATCTTATGCAATTCTAACGTTTCTCTAATAGAAGAGATCTCCTTCATCAAGATTAACTTTCGTTTGGTTTGTGTCAGCAGTCAAATAAGATACTGCATGAGGAAACAATACTTCTTGAATATGGACGGCAAGTCAAAAAGAAGAATGACAATTAATCTGAATGAACATTTACTTTCGATCATTGACAAGAGGTCAGGTACTATAAATCAATTGATAGATGCTTTTGGTTTGTATAAATCAATCACGTTCAATCAACTCACATTGTGAACTCGTCAACTCTAAACGAAGACATCCAAAACAGATTTGAATCAAATTATATGTATACCTTGTAGCCATGACGCATCTGCCTAAGCACACCACATGGTTTTACAACGAGTAGCCAGGCATCCTGTCTCAGGGTACGAACGTTACGCTAACTCCACTAATCTGTACCCTGGGATCAGAGGCTAGATTTACTCGCGCGGACCGACTTGGGATATAGCCAATCAAATCATTTTCTCGCGACCTTCTCGATAAAATTTCAAATAGAAAATGATTTGATTGGCTAATGGCTATATCCAAAGTCGGTCCGCACGAGTAAAATAGCCTCTGATCCCAGGGTCAGTACAGGATATACATGTAATTTGAATTACTTGACATCTCCAAAGCTATATCATTTGTATCTCAATATGAAATCAATAATCAGGATTTCAAACTGTTTGTTGGCTGACGAATACAAGTGACGTCTGTTGATTGCACTGAAACAACCAGATCAGATCAAACAGTTTCATTTTGACTGGATCTGAAACCTCAAACGCATGTGACCAGCTGATAATTCCCCTTGCTTCCTTTACTCAGTTGTAGCGTCCATGAAATAATTAAAAAGGGCCAACAGAATACGTTTGTATGTAAATACATACATTCAAGTGGAGATCCCTGAAATATTCATTAACGAAAATGTTGAGTTTTAATATTCTTCCATAACTTGCTATGTTCATTCCATACTCTGAGTGCCTAGAAAATTCTTGAAGAGACTTTTCACAGACTGTAGCTTTGCTATCACAAAGTTGGCTTTGACAGGGAAATTTCTCGTTTGTCAATCTATTGTAATACTTCATTACCTCTGCCATCGCTTCAATGGTGGTCTGTGAATCAAATAATTGTGATGTAATTAATTTTCATGATTGATCAGTTACCTGGAAAACTCTCTTATGAGAAAACCATGTCATCAAAGATGTTTATGAATTAATAAACTCTTTTGTGCAGAAATGTTTTTTCTTTCATATCCAATGAAACAGTGCAGTTTTTGCAATCCCTTTTATTTATCATGTTATTCAGTATTGGAACTTTAAGACAATTTTGTGTTTTTATCTTACGTAAGAAAATTTATTTTTTTTAAACTTTAATAAAATAGAGCCATGGGCTGTGTAGCTCATCAGACTTTTGATGGAAATAGGTATTTAAGGTTTTGAAACCTGTAACCCCATTTGAGGTCATTGGGTCACAACATTTACAGTTTATAATCCCCATTGGCCAAGGAGTCTACAAACACCATCTCAGCTCTCTAGACCTTTTGGAACTGGAGAAGAAGATTGATTTATAAGGTTTCGACCCCTGTGACCCCATTTTGGGTCATGGGGTAAAGAAATCTACAATTTAAAATCCCCATTTGCCAAGGAGTCACACATCAAATTTCAGCTCTCTAGAGTCATTGGTTCTGGAGAAGTAGTCAAAAAAGGGAAATGTTTACGGACGGACGGACGTCATGCAATGCCATAAGCCCATCGGGTTTTTCAGACCTGATGAGCTAATAATTAGAGAAGATCAAGAAATGTAAAAGGTATCGGCTTTTTGGTTAAAACATTCATATTTTTTCATAAAATCAAACTTTTGTAAACACATGCAAAGATGAAGACTCCATCCATCTGCTCATCGTCAATAACCGTGGATGTGCAAACAGGGACATGTATCGCTTAAATACAGCGTTAGAAAGACATGTATACTCACAGACCCTACCCTAATACTATATATAATTAGGGTAGGGTCTGTGAGTATACATGTCTTTCTAACGCTGTATTTAAGCGATACATGTCCCTGTGGATGTGCACGCGTGTAGCAGTGTAACTGCTGGTATAATGAAATAACTATTTGGGCTTGAACGGATCTAAATATAGCATATTGTGATCCAATTGAGCTTTAAAGATGCTGTTTCATACTTGCAAGCGGTTCAGGATGAAACTTAGCTATTGAGAAATGAAATACATCACTTTGTAGAAAAATCTTTCGTCGAAATTTTGAGATCATATTTAGATTGTTTAATCAACAATAACATACTTATTTCGAAGCTTCAATCACAGTACCCGTCCTAGAATGGGCATGTCGTTTAGCGACCCCGCTTTCAGTGACGTAATCATTATGCTTGTAGGATTTACACCGTGTCTCAACTACCGTAATTGCGTTCGATGGGTATCAACTTTGACAGCAACGAATACCTAATTTGGAGAAAAAGAATATAAAATCTAGTTGAGCGCGACAAAGACGGTTTTCAAGCGTACATTAAGAAACCGGAAGTTATGAAATGGCCACACTTGATTCGCCCTTATGTCTACTACCATTTCGGTATTTTTTGGTAAATTATCTCCTATTTGATGAATTTTGGTCCGATTTACTGAAGGTCGCTAATTGTTTCTAAAAATACAACGTATACATTAAAAATACTTTTAAAAATATTGCAAGTATGATATAGCATCTTTTAGCTATAAAGGTGCAGTAGCAATGTAAATTGAACTTTACTTGGACAGTTAAAGCCAATTTTAATGTGTTGTGATCAATCGATAAATAACGTATCACACACTTTGAACAATAATGTGATAAAAATAAAGTTCGAAATGGTCACGTCTTGACATAGCTAAAATTCATAATTTAATTGATGAAAAATAACTCGATGTGAAAGTACAATTTAACGATTTTCTGTGATAAGTCAAAAACCAATTTGATAATTATAAATATTCCAACAACCTTAAAGGGGCAGTAGCACGTTTTAGAGTAAATATAAGGTGATGTCAGGAACATGAATGGTTCCAAGTGAAAGACAATGTATTTAAACAAAATGGAGCAGTAATAATTTAAATATATAATGTTAAGTTTAGCCATGCGATTCCTTTTTCTTACACAAAATGAATTAAAGGTGTTCACACAAAATGGCCGCCAATGGATTTTATGTGAATTTTCATGTTCTCTGACTATGGATGATTGGCTTGTGTAATGAAATTTTTGACACTGTCAAAAAATACATTAGCAATAACTTGCAATTATCGGTGGAAATTTAAAAATATAATATTGTCAAAAAACGTGCTACTGCCCCTTTAACCTTGTTCAGTATATATTATGGATTGCCATTTACAAAGGGGTATGTACCAAATACACTTGAGACAACTTGATGCAAGGTCTATTGCACTGACAAACCCAGTGACATTACCTATGCCTGTTCTGTGACAGGTTCCTGAAATAGAAGGCAATTCTTACAGAGACAGGACCCTGGGCCCCGAGACATTCCGATTATTCATAGGTCAGTCTTCTGTCATTCGTCATTTGGCTCTAAGATTGCTTTACTGGCGGTGTATCAATGCGATTATAATGTGGTAATTGAATGACATGTATGACCGTTCTCAGAGAGAAGATGTCGTGTAACAATGGTTTTGAATATGACATGAAACAATGTCATATAAAAAAACATGGTTGCCATGGATATTTATTTGTCAATGTATTGTATTTTGCAGAAAAGGCATTGTTCAATTCATTGTTTTGCTATGAAAGTCATCCGATGAATCAACATTTATCAAAGTATGTTAAAAAATAGTTTTCATGAGGAATTTCATTAAATGTTTATCATCGTATATGACAATCATTAAAGGCAAGGAATTTGAGAAACAAAATTTGTTAAAAATTTAAAGAAGCTTTCCAGATGTGTTGAATTCTTATAGAGTAATATAGGTATGTGTTTTTTTACAACATTTAACCATCACGCAGTATCGTGGGGCCTTTGAGGCCCGGTTACATGTTCGACATTATCCAGAATCAACACATTTGAAATAAGCGACTTCTTACTTCATGTTTTCTCCATTAGTATGTTGTCTAAGGCTACGTATGACATCATAACTGTAGACAAGATATTTCTTTTTTAATTGACGGTTTAAGAAAATACACACGTTTGCTGTAAGCTCGGGCCTCAAAGGCCCAGGGTAAACCCTTGTTTCAGTACAAAATATACAGAATCGCAATAAAATAATAAATAGATTATACCCATTGAGATTACTTCCTGATGTAGATAAACCAAAATCCGAAAGAAGCTTACATAGCAAAAATAATATACTCTCCCAAAACTGAAACGCATATGTAATTTGTCAGAGAATCTATTTATTTGCCTGAAAACACAAAAATGTTGCATACTTTCAATGATATCAATGCAAAAAGTTACATGTCAAAAGTAAAAGAGTAAGCCAAAACAAGAACACGTTTTAGGTTTGTTTCCGTAATCTGATAATCACAAGTTGGCGTTAAAATCAGTCTTATGAATTCATGGCATTTGCAAAAAATCTTGCTTGACTTCCCTTTGGAAATAGGGGACAAATTGATGGAGTCTCCATTATGCAATTCTACCAGTTCTATGCCAGTCTAAGTAAATCTAGCCTCACTATTATCCGTTACACTGCTATACTGAGTCTAGAAAGGCTTGGTTGAGAGTCGCGTCAGCCCACGTGACCAAATTGACCAATCAGAACTGATCTTACCAAGCCACAATAGTCTGCCTTCGCAGGTATAACGTTGGAGGGTCATAGGTCGCAGAAAGGTCAGGTCGCAGAAAGGCCGGCTGACGCGACCTTCAACCAGACCTTTCTAGACTCAGCATAGCAGTGTAACGGATAATAGTGAGGCTAGGTTTACTTAGACTGGTTCTATGCAATTCTGTTGGTGTGTCTCGGGCGTATTATTACGTTGACGTACACGTTTATTTAATTCATACCGTTGGTGTTTTATTTGGTTTTGAATCTAGTGTTTGAAAAGGCTTTAACTTCTTTACTATAAAAAGTTATATCGACAGAAGGACTACCTTCAGTCAAGGTAAACCTAGCCTCAATATTATCCGTTTCCCTCCTATACTGAGTCTAAAAAGGTCTAGTAGAGGGTCGCGTCAGCCGGCCTTTCTGCGACCTGACCTTCCAACGTTATACGTGCGAAGGCAGACTATATTGTGGCTTGGTAAGCTGAGTTCTGATTGATCAATTCGATACGTGGGCTGACGCGACCCTCTACTAAGCCTTTTAGACTCAGTATAGGAGTAAAACGGATAATATTGAGGCTAGGTTTACTTATACTGGACTACCTATGTCGGTCAATTATCTGATGCAAGTGATGTTCATGGACGTTATCGAAATTATGTGCTAAATATTGTATCCAACCCAATCACACTTTCTCAACCGAATATGTTGACTTGTGGCATAAACTATGGGCAACATTTTCTTTTTTCCAACTGAAAACTAACCCAAGTAACGTTATTTTTTTATTGACGAAACAAACCTCTCCTGAAGTTTTAAGGTTCAAGATCATGATCGTAAAACGCCAGTTCATATGATAACTGGCCTTCATAGTAAAAAACCCCATTCATGCAAACGCTTTCATAATGTTTAAATTTGGTGGACTTTTTAACCCAAATCAGTGATGATGTGAAAAATCTGTATCCCTGTGACAAGAGAATGAAGAAAATTGTAACCCGGATGAAGAGATTTTGGGTCTTTAAAGTGGCAGTAGCACGTTTTTTGACAATTTTATATTTTAATTTTTTCACTGATAATTGTACCTTAATGCTTAATGTATTATTTTGAGAGCGTCACAAATTTCATTACCCAAATAAATCATCCATAATCAGAGAGCAAAATAAAGAATCACATAAAGTCCATTGGCAGCCATTTTTGTGTGATCACCTTAAATTCCCTTTTTGTGTTAGAAAACGGAATCGCATGGCTAAACTTTACATTATATTTTTTATTTATTACTGCTTCTTTTAGTTTAAATACATTGTCTTTCAATTGGAATCATTCATTTTGATTTTCCTGACATTACCTTATATTCCCTCTAAAAACGTGCTACTGCCCCTTTAATACACACATGCATCTTAAGCTCATTTGGCCAGAATTGGCCTGTAGGAACGAGCCAAAAATGCGCAATATGGCAATAATGAATATTATAATGCCAGACTACTGTGAATCATGAAATTTCGGTTTCAATTTCACGTGCGACAGCATTTTAATTTCTGACACTCTGTCGATGCATAATGGTAACCTTTGTTCCATGTAGAATTGAAAAACAAAATTGAAACAATGATTGCCTTCGGTTGGTCAAAGGTATCACATGATCTAGCGTTTACTCTTACCTGAATTCTGCTTTACATTTTTTCCAAATATTGTTTTATGAATGAGTTTCAAATAATCATATCACCGATCAGTTTGTGAGGATTGGAACACATATGTGACATATTATACATAACATCATAAATAATATTGCACCTTTTGCATTGACAGCGTTCCTAAGTTGCATGTGCATGTGCCTGGGCCTCTGAGGCCCACATGGCCGCAAAGGTGGTGTCATTAACGATACTGCGTGAGGGTTAACACATTTAAGTTATGTCAATCGGTAGAAGATTTGTTTAACTACAGTTGATATGTTATAATACTCCAAGTGAACATAATGTAAGAGAAGCGATTACGAATGAATCTTGTCATTGCGCCGATTCCTCGTTAGTGCATATTACCAGTGCGTCAGCCTATTAAAGGGGCAGTAGCACGTTTTTTGATAATTTTATATTTCAAATTTTTCATTGATAAATGTAAGTTAATGTTAAATGTATCATTTTGTAAGTTTCAAAAATCTCATTACACAAGCCAATCATCCATAGTCAGAGGACAAAGTATGAAGATTCACATAAAATCCATTGGCAGCAATTTTGTGTGAACACCTTTAATTCATTTTGTGTAAGAAAAGAGAATCTCACGGCTAAACTTTACGTTATATATTTTAATTATTTCTGTTCCACTTAGTTTAAATACATTGTCTTTCAATTGAAACCATTAATTTTCATTTTCCTGACATCACCTTATATTTCCTCTTAAACGTGCTACTGCCCCTTTAAAGCGTGACAACATCGCCATCGCCATCGCCCCTAAATGGAATAGACTCAGGCAAATTACTTCGACTTGCTATTTCGAAATTCGAAAGGTTATAACAATAAATAGTAATAGTTGAAAACATTTAACATATAAGTGTAATCTGTGTGATTTAATTTCGTACAATCACGATCTTATATCGATGAGATTAAGTTTGAAGCATCCTGCCATTCCTGCTACATCAGCGTATATGTTTCCGCGTTACCTAGGTTGTAGCATAACGCGGAGACATAATCGCTGATGTAGCAGGATGGTTTGAAGGCTAAATATTCATTTACACTTCATTGAGACGAAAATAAGAGTACACGTTAAAATAATTTCTAATCAGAACCAACCTCGATACTCCTGCTGGGGGAGTTACTTTATAGTACCAATTCACCAACAGAAACTATAACCATAATGCTTTGCGCATGAAAAGGATACATTCGTTCTATGTATAGCGTGAGGTGAAGTAATATGGTCTTTTTATTGAGGTTTATCAACATGGATAGGATTTGTGAGCGTACGTTTATTTTATAGAGATAAACTTTGTCAAAATTCTTGATTTGTATGAAGATTCTTCATAGCTCTTTAAATCCTAATATTGCTGCATATGTTAATTAAAGGGGCAGTAGCACGTTTTTAGGGGGAGTATAAGGTGATGTCAGGAAAATGCAAATAAATAGTTCCAAGCCAAAGACAATGTATTTAAACTAAATGAAGCAGTAATAATTTAAATATATAATGTTAAGTTTAGCCATGCGATTCCCTTTTCTAAAACAAACTAAATAAAAGGTGTTCACACAAAATGGCTGCCAATGGATTTTATGTGAATCCTTTTACTTTGTCCTCTGACTATGGATGATTGATTTGTGTTATGAGATTTTTGATACTATCAAAATGATACATTTAGCATTTACATACAATTATCAGTGAAAACTTTGAAAGATAACATTTTCAAAAAACTGCTACTGCCCCTTTAAGAAGACGAAAAAGATCTAGAATAATTTGTCATGAGAAGTATTGACCAACCTGGGTTTTTTTAAAAACTTGTATCACCTTATTGGCAGTTTTCAAGAAACAGTTTAGCTGTAGATCGTTTGAAAAAAACTTGCTTTTTGGAGTAAGACAATTCAACACAACCAAGAACGAAGTTAACGCCATGTATTAATAATTGCCTATGGTAACGATTTCCTTTCTACACATGATACCTTGACATTTCTAAACTTCAAAGAAATTATATTCAAATTTAAATGGTTTCCAATGAAATCTAGCTGATACAATATCCAATTTGACACGAGTGCCTCAGGGGAAGCTGCCGCTGATCTATATGAACAACAGAAAATATAATTATCTCATGAAAATATATTCCATGATCAACTGATAGGTAATAACTTGCAATTGACGATGAACAAGTTTTCTACAGTTATTCTTTTTTAAACAGCAATGAATTGATACTAAAGGCTTTTAGGACATATTTTCGGCACAGAGATTGATCTATTATGACCGAAACTTATCATCCTTAAACTTAACCTTCAATCTGTATGTGTATAAATTAATAATGTATTTTCATGTCGACTCCATTTAGTATATTTACCTTGTTTCAAAATTACATGGTGATTTACATTCAGCTTCTAGAAGTTGTTCTTGTGTGTTCAAGTTTTCCTTAAGTCACGAAATCTGAACTATGGAATTCTGTTCTATACACAAAGAACTTAATCAAGCACTCCCTATTTTGTAAAATGAAGTTGGATACTCTTGGACTAACTATATTCATTTGATGTATTGACCACTCCAGATATTATAATTGCTTTGCTATTGACTATTTAATTGAACTAAAAATCGCTAATGTGCAAAAATAATCAAAATATGTAGAAAACTGAGACTACTAAAATTTGGCGAAATACAACTGTTGTCATAGCTGCAAAACTACACATTAAACTTTTGATTTTATGAATTAACATTTGTGATCCCTAGTTGACATTCATACACATTAACCCTTAATATCATGCATGATAAGAAGCTAGCAGGACATAAAATTTTCATTACCTTTTTCATAAAAAATTGACAAAATGCCTACAAACTTAAATGTGCATAAATATAAGATTCTTTGAGTTGAGCTTGTTGATCAAACACTCTTTCTACCTTTAGATAAGCCATTATCATAACTGGTGCAGTTTTCTTTAAATTTGATATTTTATAATTTTGGGATTTTGAAGGTTCATACTGCTTTAAAGACTAACTTTTGCTATGAGGTCATTTACTAAAAAGTCATCAATTAAATCAAGAGAATAAAAATAAACCCATTGCAGAAAAGAATATTGAATTTCATTTTCAATTATAAGGGACCTTGGATTTTGACTATTTTGGTTTATGATCAGGTGTGTTTTCTGTTGGAAAAAGTGTATATGTGTGTGTGCATTATTTATCGTATCAAAATTCAACTCAAATTCTTGCTGTTTTTCATACCATTCTATTTCAGAATATCATTTTTTTAGATGACGATGAAATAAATCATTTCAATAGCATATCACACAAAGAAATAGCGAAAGTGAAATGAATGCTCATAATTTATTATCACAGATTGGTCACGCATATCTATATGGATATTCATTTTGATTGTTTCTTCCTTAATATGTTGGACTTGCTTTGGACAATTTTCAGAGGAGGTTTCTCAGTCGTGTCAATTCTACTTGCCTCTGTCGAGCCCCGAGTTGAAGTTCTCTCTGTCATTGTCTTGGTTTCCGCAACAATGATTTGTGCAGTCGGTGACGAAGAAACCATGGAAAACGTTGATTCCTGGAAGACCGAGAATGATTCTGTTGATGGTTTGGTCGTCTTGGAATGAATATCAGTTGATTCCTCCTTCGAATTGTCAGTCGTTTTCTGAACCATTGTTTTTGTAATTCTTCCCTGTGGAGTGGTCTCTGTTGAATCATCATTGTCTGAACTTACTCCCGGAGTTGTTTCTGTAGAGAAATGAGGATGTGAGGTTTGTGTATTTGATTCCGCTGAGGTTGGAGAAGTGACAGGGGGTTGCAGGATTGGTGTTGTATCATTGGGTGATGATGGCTGCAAACTTGTTGCTCTGGTCGACTGATAATCAGGTGTGAATGATTCATATATGGATGTAACTGGCTTGAAGGTTTTATCAGTTGACACTGTCGTTTCTTTCCTTGACACTGTATCCGTTATAACTTGTGAATATGTCTGTACTTCCGTCGTTTCTTTTTGCGGTGTATCAGTCATTGGCTTGCTTGTTGTTATAAAATCTTGAAGTGCTTCTTGTGTAGTCGATGGTTCACCATTTGGTACTTCATCTGTTTCACCTATTGTTGTTTTCACTGTCATTTCTCCTGTTGTTGATGTGTCTGTAGTTTCTCCTGTTGTTGTTGCATCTGTTGTTTCACCTTGGATTGCTGTTTGTGTCATTTCACCTTTGGATGTGTCTTCCATGTCACCACCAGAAGCGTCAGTTTTTTCCTTAAGAATTGATGCTGCCTTTGTCACCTTGTTCATTAATGATTCTTCTGTTGTCGAATCTGTTGATACTACATCTGTCGACACTGCATTCACTGAAGGTTCCCCGCTGGATACTTGACTAGATGATACTGAATTTGTTGATCCTGTACCCTCTGATCCTGTATTCAACGCGTCTTCGTTCAAAGGTTCTTGTAAGAGCTGTTTCGATTTTGGATCGGAGTCGTCAGTTGTTGAAGTAGGTGCTTGTTCATTAAAGGACTCATCAAAAAAAGATCGAATATTTGGGAAAATATTTGATTGTACAGATTTGGTAGTGGGGAATAGAATACTGGATGATTCTAAAAGAAGATCAGTTCCTTTCGTTGAAATCAATGACGATGCATCTGTTGCGACCTTTTGATTTGAATCAATTGATTTACTGGTGAACCCAGGTTTTTGTGTTTGTATTGAATCTGTCAGGCCTAAGTTTGAATCTGTTGATGAATGGGTTCTTATGTCTGACAGCAAAGCCGGATCTGCTGAGGTCACTTCAGATTGAGACGGTGACGTTTTCCTTGTGTTGACTATTGGCGTAAAAGTTGAAACATTTGGTGTTAAATTTGTGTTAATTTCTTCAGTGATTTGTTGAGGGCCCTCTGTTGATGCCATGTATTGATAATTTGTTTCTAATGTGTGCCCTGTGGACAGGCTACTAAAAGGTGTTGCTTCTGATGTTTGTTTGGATTTCTCGGGGTCTTTGGTATTCAGGTTCAATTCAGATGACGTTGGACTTGTCAATTTGCTCTGGGTTGATTTTTCTTCAGATTGCTCTTCATTTGAAATTTTAGTAAGTGATGTTCTCAGTGGCTTTTGTATGTCCTGTGATTCCGTTTCATTTTGTAAAGCAACTTGTGAAAATTCTTTACTTTGAAGTATTAGTTGTGTTGAAGTCATTGTGTCAACATTGATATCTGCAGTAAATGGTGTTGGTTTGGTAGATAAAAGGGACTCTGTCACTATAACATAAGGTGTTTTCATTTGTGTTATAGAGGCAGACTCCAGTCCAAGGGTGTGCAATGGGATGTGTGGAGGAAGCCTTGTGGACACAATTGATAACACAAAAGAGGATGACTCATGGTCTGTTTCTCTTGAAGACGTTTGCAAAATGGCCGTCTTGTGATTAGACATGACCTTTGGCGATGTCATGTGGTTCATAAAGGTTTCATAATTATTTCCAAGTAATTCATGTTCAGAAATAAAGCTTGAGCTGGAAGGAAGTATTGTTTCTTTTGATGCTATTGAAAACTTATCTTCACTCGACTCAACATTGGGGTTGTAATTTGCAGGTCCACTATCGGTGAATGTTCCTTTTTCCGATTCCATGGTTGATGAAGCATTTAATGTTGACCTATTATTTGATTTGTCATCGTAATTGGAATTTTGAGATGATGCTCTTACAATAATAGGCTTACGTTTGGAATCAGAAAAGATTTCCCTCGTTTCAGACGTCAAATCATTTTCATTGTCCTGTTTTGGAATAGGCAAATTTGGTTTTGATGATGTTGACTTTGATTCTGATTTTGGGGATATTGTTGAATCCTCTTGGTTGGTTCTAGGATCGACAGCGAGAGAAGACTGAATATGATGGAAGACCGATTGTGTAGACTGAATAGATGGCATCATTGGTGTACTAAATAGGGTTGATTCATGCATTTCAGATGGCGTCGCTACCATAGTTTCTGTGGATCTAATGGATGCTGGCAAAGTCTCAGGAACATGGAATGATGGTGATATTGTATAGTATGAATTAGTACGTGAGATCCCTGGCAACACGGCATTGGAAAAATCTTCACTTAAGTGCATCATGACTTCTGTTGAAGAAATTGGCATTTGGCTTGCTCCAGAAGATTTGGGTCTCAGTGAATCTGTTTCAGATATCATTTCCATAGAACTGATCGTATCATAGTTCTCGTCAGTGGATGGAATTTGCAGAACATCCATCTGACCAAATGAAGATGATAATTTAACGACGCTGACAGACTGGGGCCATGTTTTAGAGGGAGATATTGTTGACTTCATGGCTTCATTTGGTGCAATTTCGACCCTATGGATATATGGTCCCTCTCGAGTGATTGTTGTTGAAGATGAAATTGAAGCTTTAACAACTGGAACTGGTGAAAGCACTGCCTCAGGTAAATATACTATCGTGAGTTCAGCTTTAGGAGATGAAAGTGCTGAATTTGGACGTTGTAGTCTTGGTGAATCAACCAATTGACTTTCTGAAGTCATAGACTCATCCTGTTTTGCAACACCATTCGTTTGACTTGAAGTAGTCGACGTTTCTAGAGGAACTGTTTCTATTGACGCCATGTCCTCACGTGAAGCAACAGATTGACTGGTTGATCCTGATCTGGATTTCACAATTTCATTTGGGAAAGTGGTTTGCTCCCATCTTTCTGTGTCCATGTCAGTACTCTGAGATGTAAAGACTTCATTATCTACCATTGCTCCTACTGGAAACGCTGGTGGCATATTTTCTGAAGATTTATTCTTACAATCAGTTTTATTTAAAATAGTTTCATCCACAGAAGCAGTGCTGATATTTGACGGGCCTTCATATTCCATCTGTCCATCTGTAGTTTCTGTTATTATTCCGCCTATACTAGACAAATCCGGCGGCAATGTTGTAGAATCAACTTCCATTGACAGTTTATCTCTTGAGACTGAACAATTAGACTCATACAGAGACCCTTTCCCATCATCCCAGAACAGTGAGAGAGTGGCGTTATAAATTATACTATTACTTGCAGAATCAGGGTAGGGTCCATCGAAGAGGCACAGGAACTGATGATCTCGCATGGTTGAGTTTGGGAAGTACACATTGCTGAAGCCCATCAGCACAGGGAAGACGTTGTTGTGGCAGATGACCTGTGTGTAGGTGATGTGTCTCGTCCCCGGGAAGACGACGATGCTGATGTTAGCTCTTCCAGAGTCGGGATCACACTCGGTCTGTACGCTCACTAAACTCTCTCGGTCATCACCCGTCTCCTGCAACAAGAGAGGCGTAATTTGTACTGAAAAGAATCTAAGGACTATTGGTTAACTGTTTATCAAATAGTCAAATTATGAAAGTAAACACTATCTTAAGTGATAAATTAGGTTCAAATACTGAGAACGATAGACTATGTATTGAGCCTTGACGTCAATGGCAGGGGTTTAAAAGGACAACCACACGTCGTTAAGTTCATGGTCATCCTTAAGGAGTTTTATTGCTTTTGTAGTGAATTCCCTGGTTTTGAGGTAAGGTGATATGGACTTGAACAGAAAACCCGCAACCGTTGTTATACATTGCGACGAAACATGTGAGCATCGACTGCAACTAGCGAACCTTGGGTTGCATTATATTCAATGTAGCATTCAACCAAAGCTTACCTCGTGTAATACAGTGTTTACCTCTTGATCTACTTATCATAGCGCTATCTTTTGAAACAAAATTATTTCATTTAAAATGCGTGTGATCGAGGATCGTTGTTAAAACTTTACAGCAGTTGTTTAAATAACTTGATATAAGTCAGGAAGAACGCTTCGTAGGCAAGGGTTATATATGCTTTGAAAACACGTTATTTCACAATGTATGTTTCTTTATATCTGCAAAAATGCACACAAAGACGTCGAAATATAATTAGTATGATTAATTACATAGAGTAAACTTGTATAATCTATCTTATGATGTTTACTCCATCGACATTATGTTAACCTTTACTTTTGATCTGCAAACAATGTGGCGTTTTCTTTATTCCTTAATGATTAAATTACCAAAAACAAGTCGGTTCTACGTGGGCGAAAACGAGACAAAACCCTTTATCATTTAGTTCCTACTGCGACTGTCTCCGATTCGGAAATGTAAATATCACAAACGATGACATTCGATGATGAAAAACTAATTTGCAGAACGTGTGTTAATTCAATAGTCAATTTAGGCTACTAAATCAATGCCATTCTGTGTAATTTCAGCGCTTTATTAGTTTTGTATGCAGTTGGAAACACGTCTTCCTGGCAGACAAAATATATAGTCTAGACAATCGTTAAGACAGAGTTGTGAAAAACTGCAAAGTATAAGAGAAATAAGAGTATAAGAGATTCAGTTATCTAAAGGACACAATATTGTGTAATACATGCATATTCGATAAAAGCCAAACTAATATCAAGGACTAATCATAAGTATCACAGAACTAGTTTTAAGCATATATTCATAATAGGAATATGAAACAAAGAAGTTGTTTCAAAGTCAATTTTATCAAAATCAGAACACAACCATTTTCCCCCTTACGAGCAATAGTACAGCAGTCGTAAAGTTTATCATGATAGGGCCAAGAGCTTAACAGGATTTCGGAACACAATTTATTTTTTCACTAGCACAATTCATCCTTTTGGGTATGATTAAAGATATAAACTTAAACATTGATGGGTATTGATAATAATGTGCACTGCAGGTAAATACCTGGTAATGATAATCTTCACATAATTAGCATGGAACGTTTAAACAACGTTACCATATATGTCTACTTTCAAATCGTTTGAGCATCTAAACTAAGTTAAAACCCTTGATGGATGAAATCAAATGAATTTTAATATTTTTTAGGTTACGGGAGATATTCGCATGTACCATATCTTGTTAGAGTAGATGATGCAGAAATAGAAGTAAACCAATATTGAGTAAAACATCCCTTAATCTCAATTCTAATGTTTCATAAATATATTTTTATAATCTCCAATGTCCTACATACCACATCCAAAGCATAAAGGAGAATATCTAACAATAGAGACCCAGTTATTATACCTTAATTCATCATATACAGAGCATCAAAAAACAATGACTAGGATGCCAAGTTGTCAACCTGTTGAAATTCTTAATCTTATCCAAAAATTGATAACCTTGGTAATGCCATGTTCATACATTCTCACTCTTCCGAGTTCACCCAGTACAGCTATATGGGAGGACCTGTATGCAATGCTCAATACATATTTACAATATTCTGTAAGTACAACTTCAATAGTTCCCTTATTTTAGTACACCATATTCCAGCCCCATCAGAATCGTTAAAATTTTAAAATCAAATCTTCATAGCCCGGACATACTCTACCTCTAAAGAATAGAGCCAAAGGGTTGGAATAAAACCGACAATAGCACTTACGGTACAATTATAGCAACTGCCCACAGTTTATTGTCGTTTATTGCATGTTTCCGCAGTTGTGACTTCGGCCAGGTGCAAATACACATGGCTTTAGGGAAGAACGCGGAAAGGCATGACAACGTGTAGGGTCAGTAGAACGGTATCCATGATGAATACAAGCACAAATTTGACAATTGTAACACATTGAAGGGAAAAGATTTATATAAGTGATTAACCATGTTTTTCCTGATGACACACATGTACTTTACTCGCAGAACTGATTCTAAAACGTAAACGAGGACATTATCTCCAATTTCATTTCAAACTGGGAACAACTATAGGGGACAAAGATTATTGTGTATGTCAGATACATTCAATGCGTAATTTACATGTATATTATTCATAAGGCACAATCCCCTTCAAGTAAAATAGTGTGTCCATGCTGCCAGCTTATATCAGCTTACTAAGATGAAGGATGGATGTCTAGACGGGAGATGATCGATAACGTGACACGCCACTTCCTACACGAGTATTCCTCATTGTTTCACACTCGCTTCGTGTCTTCAAACTTGTCTATCTCTCTATAGATAGTATTATATGGGTAATTTCATATCACATTCTGTATCAGCCCGAGACCCCAATATCAGCCCGAGAGCTTTAGCTCGAGGGCTGATATTGGTCGAGGGCTGATACAGAATGTGATATGAAATTACCCATGTCATGCTATTTTTATCATATATATTTACAAAAGAAACATTAAAAATAAATGTAACATTTTAAAACTTTAATTCATAACATTAACTGAGTGGCTGATTGTATCAATTTTGCTTAACGTGAACTGACACATACCGATAGTCAAAGCTCCTAAGTCTACAGTACAGTACTCCTCTTGCGACTTTTGAGTTCACTTTTCTCTCGGGTTGAATTTCCAAAATGGAAAATAATTTGTATCAAGCTGACAAATCCACAAGTGACTGCAGCGTTTTCTTCGCGATGTCGGCCACGCAAACACGTCAGCTGTACAAAGGGAGACAACTCTAAAGTCCTCGCGACTTCGATCTATTTTTTGCGTTCGTTGCCTAAGGTTCCTGGTTCAAGTCCCTTGACGACGGGCTGATACAGGTTTTTGCCCTTGACGACGGGCTGATACAGGTTATCTGCCCTGCGGGCTGATACAGGGTGCTTGACGGAGGGTGTATCGTACATACAAAATCTCTGTATTTATAAGCAAGTATATGATAAACTCCTATAACGACTCGGTGATGTCAGGTGATATGGTGTTTATCACCGCTTTCAAGAGTATATCACTTATATCGCGGCTTCTAGTATTATTGCAGGGAGAAAGTCCGCAGCACTATTGTGGCTATGTATTGCGGTGAAACCTGCGGAAATAGCGTACCATGAGTGGTACTGCACTGAAATTCAGTGTAGCATTGCACCCAAACCTGACTGCCTGTAGAACAGTTCTCTACTGCAGACAAAGTTGCCGAGCCCCTGGCGGGATTCGAATCACGGACCTCCTGTTCCGAAGCCGAACGTGCTAACCCCTGCACTATCCCGCCCCTAAAACGATTGGAATCAAATCAAATACTTGATGCTCTCAGTTACTGCATCGTAAATGTGTATATGTCTGCCTCAAACTCGTTCATGAGAAGATACAAGCCCCCAGTTATTAGAAAAGGATCTGCATTGCTTTTCTACGACCTCCTGTTCAATATTTCCTGCAAATAGTCTTTGAATCAGTCTTACCAGTTACAATACCTCCTTATTTACTGACAATTTGCATTAAAGATATCAAATATAATGAAGAAACACTAAAATCAAACATATTTGATATCAAATGACAGTTTTGGTGTGATTTTCTTCATGTACCATATATCATTTCTACTTTACGGTATATGTCTATTGTAATATGGGACATATAAAAAGCTATTCTCTGATATAAATTGCACATATTTGTTTAAGATGTTACTTGAACTTAACAAGTTAAATGGGGACGAATTGCTTAGCAACATGTCAAATTGACATTGAATCATTCACATTTGTCTGAAATAATTTGCAATTCAGGTCAATAAGTTCTAACTCTTCAATTGAGATTTAATGATATAATTTTATTTTTTAAAGTTATTTGTATATAATAATATGAAGACGTATATGGCATATAAGCGTTACTTAAAACTATCGTATATGGTGTATATACTAAATGCTAAAAATGGTAAAATTGTTGTTTAAAGGGATGGCGGCTAAAGTTGTCTTAATAGCTTAAAATATTTGTAATATGACCCTTATCATAAGGCAGAAAACTGATAATCTACAGGGTTAGGTTCGTGTGCAATTGACATTGTACGCTTGTCATTTACGGGCTATTCATGCCACAAAATATGTCAGTGACGATGATGTCAATAAAATCTACGTAACAGTTCTTCTTCATTATCGTCAGTGACAAGCCTCATATTAGATATAAATATACTAGATATTACAATAGGATAACGCTCGTCACAAATATGCAAGTGTACTCAAACTTCTTCGCAACAGCAAAACATCAACAAATTACGAATTTTAACGCGTAGTCCAGATCACAAACATATTGCACAGTTATGGAAGGAGGTTCAGTAACGTTAACTTTTGGCGCGTCCCAGTCATAAAACTTTATCCTCATTCTCACTATCAACAGTCTTATTCAGTCTACTGTACTGATAGGTGGTGACTGCGGATAGTGGCCATACAAGATATTAAAGCCCCATTATCATAGTTACATGCGGTTCGTGGTGAAATTTAGATAAGGATTTAGAAAAAAAACATCACTCGGTAGAAAAATCTTTCGTCGAAAGTTTAATATCATATTTACATGGTTTAATCAACGGTGACATCATCATGTGTGTAGGTTTTACACCGCGTCTCAAGTTACTACAGTGGCGTCCGATGGGTGCTTTGGCGGCAACTACTGCCCGATTCAGGGAAATAGAAAAGAAAATCTAGCGATTCGCAACAAAGACGGCTTTCAAGTGTATATTTAGGGACCGGAAATTGTGAAATGGCCAAATTGATTCGCATTCATGCATTCTCCCCCCACAGAGGCAGCTCAGTCATACCTGAATTAGCCTCTGTTCTATTACGACTAATACATGGGATAAAAGGTAGAAATCTGATTGGAGGCGATCGAAGTTAGTTGTGCAATCAGCGACGCCGTTTCAAAAGTGGTCATTCGCAAAACCTCGGCAATTTCCGTGTGGTTCGGCAAAGCTATCGTTGAAATGTAGCATCCAGGGGAGATAACTCTTCTTTCTCATTAGTTTTTATTTGGGTTATAACTAGAACAAAATTAATCCTAAAACAAATAAAATTTTACAGAATTAAAAAATGTTTCTAATGAAAAATATTTTCCCTCTCACACTGTTAATAAAAAAAAACCATAAAGGCATGATATTTTACATGTCACTAAACGACCGTTAAGGATTCTCCAAGTCGTGGATATCCAAAAGGTGTTTTCATTGACTGCAAATAAGGGAGATATCTTAAGTTACAATTTTTTGCCACTAGGGCAATCTGCCGGAACCCCCAGGATCTTAGCGTAATAGAACAGAGGCTTGCTCGCACTGAGATGCCTCTGTGGGGAGAGAATGCATTCGTGTCGGAACTTACGTTTCGGTCATTTGGTAAACCGTCTGATTTAATGAGTTTTGGTCCGATCTCCTCATGGTTGGTCGCTAAAAATACTTTTTTAAATACTGCAGTATAAATATGGGTTCGCTAATACCTTAGTTGACATCACGATGATCACGTGGTGTTGGTTGTTGGAAACAGATGTCAGGAGTCAAGGTAACCCGCTTTTTGTTTTTGCTAACCTATTGTGTTGTTTCCCTTTACGCCAGCTAAAAAGTCATGTTTTGGGCATGTTTTTATTCGTGTTACTTTTGATGTTCACTAAGGGGTAACTTCTAAGTTTTCAATCGAAACTTTTCGCAAGGTAATGTCACTGCCACACGTTCGGGTGACCTCATCCATCTCGAACCTTATTTACTAATCAGACCCGTCCCCTTGTTTCCAGCAGTATGTTTATGTCTCAGTAAGCTTCAGTAAGCCTGTGTAAGCCTCTTAACCGACTCTAGGCTGAATCTGGTCAACATCACAGCATCTGCAATCTAATCATGGCTTGCATCTGACGTTTATTGGAGATAAAATATAAATAACAATTCAAAAATAGAAGTATTTTCGAATTCTTAGTCTCATTTAATTTGCAGTTTGGTTTGGTTTCCGATAGACAGTCGTATTATTTACCAATAACTAATGTTAGTTGAAGAAAATTGAGTTTATTTAGAAAGAAATCAAATAGTATGTACCTCCTTAGACCTTTGGGGCTACGCTGATTATTAAGTGAATAAAATTTTAGTCTTCGTGTAAAAAGGGCAATAATCAAATAATCTGTATTTGATAATATATCATTTCTATATGAAATAAATGGTAAGTTGTATGACATTATTCAGACGTTGTATATATTGTTGTTATCATATAATATTGGTTCTTGTGTTCAAAGAAACAACAAAATTGATAAATCAGTTGCCTCTTCATTAATGTTTTAATCAAATTACCGCTTATTTGCCGAGAAATGTACTATTAAAACAGCACAGCATTCAGCATTTTTGCTAAACACATGAAGGATTCAGTAAGTTCAATAAAGCTCGTGTTCCAAGGTTAATGAATCATCAACCATTTTATCATTAGATACTCGAGCAAATATGTATTATGACTTTTACAAAAAGAGTTTCGCACGGCCCGAGCGAAGGCATTTGCAATATTTTAATATTTCTCAAAACAAAATCAAATTTTTGAAAATATTTAGACAAATCATTTTAGGAAATATCGCGTTCATTTTTGGAAAATTGCAAATTAGATTGTCGGTGGTAATGAATCTGAAAAGAAATCAACTAGACCATCCACTTAAAGGGGCAGTAGCACGTTTTGTTTGACAATTTTATATTTTAAAAGTTTCACTGATAATTGTAAGTTAATGTTAAATATATTATTTTGACAGTGTCAAAAATCTCATTACACAAGTCAATCATCCATAGTCAGAGGACAAAGTATGAAGATTCACATAAAATCCATAGGCGGCCATTTTTTGTGAACACCTTTAATTCATTTTGTGTAAGAAACAGGAATCGTATGGCTAAACTTTCCGTTAAATATTTGAATTATTACTGCTCCATTTAGTTTAAATACATTGTCTTTCAATTGGACCCATTAATTTTCATTTTCCTGACATCACCCTATATCCCCCCTAAAAACGTGCTACTGTTACGAACCATCTGGGGTATATCACAATCTGCAGATTGTTCGAACAATCTGCAGATTGTGAGCTCACAATCTAGGAATATGTCAATATTCCTAGATTGTTTAAACAATCTGCAGATTGTGAGACCTGCACAATCTGGGAATGATCACAATCTAGGAATATGTTTGGTCCAACTAACGGAGTAGTGTTGTCAAATCCCAGATTGTGAATGGCTATAAGCAACTGTGTATGAAATGGAATATAAGAGACGATTCCTAGATTGTAAAGGGCTCTTACGTGGTCTTTGGGTCCCTCTGACTGGGCAGTCTAGTCTATTCCAAGATTGTGATGGACTCTTAGTGACTTTCTATCTTTAATCTATTGAGTATGGGGCTACATTCCTAGATTGTGAGCGGCTCTTGCATGGTCTTGGGGTCCCTCTGACGGGGCAGTGTAGTCAATTCCCAGATTGTGATGGACTCTTAGCGACTTTCTATCTTCAGTCTATCGTGTATAGGGGTATATTCCTAGATTGTGAAGGGCTCTTACTAAGCCTTGGGGTCCCTCTGACGGGGCAGTGTTGTCTATTCCCAGATTGTGATGGACTCTTAGCGACTTTCTATCTTCAGTCTATCGTGTATAGGGGTATATTCCTAGATTGTGAAGGGTTCTTACTTGTTCTTGGGATCCCTCTGACGGGGCAGTGTAGTCTATTCCCAGATTGTGATGGACTCTTAGCGACTTTCTATCTTCAGTCTATGGTGTATAGGGGTATATTCCTAGATTGTAAAGGGCTCTTACCTGGTCTTGGGGTCCCTCTGACGGGGCAGTGTAGTCTATTCCAAGATTGTGATGGACTCTTAGTGACTTTCTATCTTTAATCTATTGAGTATGGGGCTACATTCCTAGATTGTGAGCAGCTCTTGCGTGGTCTTTGGGTCCCTCTGACGGGGCAATGTTGTCTATTCCCAGATTGTGATGGACTCTTAGCGACTTTCTATCTTCAGTCTATCGTGTATAGGGGTATATTCCTAGATTGTGAAGGGTTCTTACTTGTTCTTGGGATCCCTCTGACGGGGCAGTGTAGTCTATTCCCAGATTGTGATGGACTCTTAGCGACTTTCTATCTTCAGTCTATGGTGTATAGGGGTATATTCCTAGATTGTGAAGGGCTCTTACCTGGTCTTGGGGTCCCTCTGACGGGGCAGTGTAGTCTATTCCAAGATTGTGATGGACTCTTAGTGACTTTCTATCTTTAATCTATTGAGTATGGGGCTACATTCCTAGATTGTGAGCGGCTCTTGCGTGGTCTTTGGGTCCCTCTGACGGGGCAATGTTGTCAATTCCCAGATTGTGATGGACTCTTAGTGATTTTCTATTGTTCATCTATTGAGTATGGGGGTATATTCCTAGATTGTGAAGGGCTCATACATGGTCTTGGGGTCCCTCTGACGGGGCAGTGTAGTCAATTCCCAGATTGTGATGGACTCTTAGCGACTTTCTATCTTCAGTCTATGGTGTATAGGGGTATATTCCTAGATTGTGAAGGGCTCTTACTAAGCCTTGGGGTCCCTCTGACGGGGCAGTGTTGTCTATTCCCAGATTGTGATGGACTCTTAGCGACTTTCTATCTTCAGTCTATCGTGTATAGGGGTATATTCCTAGATTGTGAAGGGTTCTTACTTGTTCTTGGGATCCCTCTGACGGGGCAGTGTAGTCTATTCCCAGATTGTGATGGACTCTTAGCGACTTTCTATCTTCAGTCTATGGTGTATAGGGGTATATTCCTAGATTGTGAAGGGCTCTTACCTGGTCTTGGGGTCCCTCTGACGGGGCAGTGTAGTCTATTCCAAGATTGTGATGGACTCTTAGTGACTTTCTATCTTTAATCTATTGAGTATGGGGCTACATTCCTAGATTGTGAGCGGCTCTTGCGTGGTCTTTGGGTCCCTCTGACGGGGCAATGTTGTCTATTCCCAGATTGTGATGGACTCTTAGCGACTTTCTATCTTCAGTCTATCGTGTATAGGGGTATATTCCTAGATTGTGAAGGGTTCTTACTTGTTCTTGGGATCCCTCTGACGGGGCAGTGTAGTCTATTCCCAGATTGTGATGGGACTCTTAGCGACTTTCTATCTTCAGTCTATGGTGTATAGGGGTATATTCCTAGATTGTGAAGGGCTCTTACCTGGTCTTGGGGTCCCTCTGACGGGGCAGTGTAGTCTATTCCAAGATTGTGATGGACTCTTAGTGACTTTCTATCTTTAATCTATTGAGTATGGGGCTACATTCCTAGATTGTGAGCGGCTCTTGCGTGGTCTTTGGGTCCCTCTGACGGGGCAATGTTGTCAATTCCCAGATTGTGATGGACTCTTAGTGATTTTCTATTGTTCATCTATTGAGTATGGGGGTATATTCCTAGATTGTGAAGGGCTCATACATGGTCTTGGGGTCCCTCTGACGGGGCAGTGTAGTCTATTCCCAGATTGTGATGGACTCTTAGCGACTTTCTATCTTCAGTCTATGGTGTATAGGGGTATATTCCTAGATTGTGAAGGGCTCTTACATGGTCTTGGGGTCCCTCTGACGGGGACGTGTAGTCTATTCCAAGATTGTGATGGACTCTTAGCGACTTTCTATCTTCAGTCGATGGTGTATAGGGGTATATTCCTAGATTGTGAAGTGTTCTTACTTGATCTTGGGATCCCTCTGACGGGGCAGTGTAGTCTATTCCAAGATTGTGATGGACTCTTAGCGACTTTCTATCTTCAGTCTATGGTGTATAGGGGTATATTCCTAGATTGTGAAGGGCTCTTACTTGGTCTTGGGGTCCCTCTGACGGGGCAGTGTTGTCTATTCCCAGATTGTGATGGACGTTTGGTGACTTTCTATCTTCATTCTATGGAGTATAAGGGTACATTCCTAGATAGTGAGGGGCTCTTACCTAGTCTTGCGGTCCCTCTGACGGTGCAGAGTGGTCTATTCCCAAATTGTGATGGACTCTTAGCGACTTTCTATCTTCATTCTATGGAGTAAAGGGTTACATTCCTAGGTTGTGAGCGGCTCTTACCTAGTCTTTGGGTCCCTCTGGCGGGGCAGTGTGTTCTATTCCCAGATTGTGATGGGATATAGGTGGTTATCTATATTCAATTTATGTAATATTGAGAACGATTATTAGATGGTGAAGGGCTCATAGCTTGTCTCAGAGTTAAATTGACGGGTTATTGTAGTCAATTCCCAGATTGAGAAGGGCTATGAGCGGTTTACTATCTTCAATTTATGTAATATAGAGAACGATTCTTAGATTGTGAAGGGCTCATAGCTGGTCTTAGTGTCCAATTGACGGGTTAGTATGGTCCATTCCCAGATTGTGAAGGGCTATGAGCGGTTTTCCATCTTTAATTTATGTAATATAGAGAACGATTCTTAGATTGTGAAGGGCTCATAGCTGGTCTTAGTGTCCAATTGACGGGTTAGTATGGTCCATTTCCAGATTGTGAAGGGCTGTGAGCGATTATCTATCTTTATTTTATGTAATAAAGAGAACGATTCCTAGATTGTGAAGGGCTCATAGCTTGTCTTAGTGTCCAATTGACGGGTTAGTATGGTCCATTCCCAGATTGTGAAGGGCTATGAGCGGTTTTCTATCTTCAATTTGTGTAAAATAGAGAACGATTCTTAGACGATGAAGGGCTCATAGCTGGTCTTAGTGTCCAATTGACGGGTTAGTATGGTCCATTCCCAGATAGTGAAGGACTATGAACGGGATTCTATCTTCAATTTATGTAATATAGAGAACGATTCTTAGCTTGTGAGGGGCTCATAGCTGGCCTTAGTGTCCAATTGACGGGATAGTATGGTCCATTCCCAGATTGTGAAGGACTATGAGCAATTATCTATCTTCATTTCAAGCAATATAGGGGTAAATTCCTAGATTGTGAAGGGCTTATAGCTTATCATGATGTCCAACTGACGGAGAGGTGTTGTCCATTTCAATATTGTGAAGGACTGTGAGCTATTTTCTTTGTTCACGAAATGGTGTATTGGGTGATTCCCAGGTTGTGAAGGAATGTGTGCATATTTTTTAGAACAAGAACTATTTAAATATAAATTATGATATATAAAATCCAGGGATTGTGAACGGCTATGTGTGTGTCTTTTGAAAGACAGAATTTAGAATATTGAAATCAATGATCGAAAATATATTGTCTGATAGAAAGGATAGTTAGCAGTTAACCTTATTATTATGATTAACGCCCGTCTGTATTACTTTTTCAGTGCTTAGAATTGGTTTACCTAAGTAAATACCTTTTAAGAGCCATTTTTTAGGGCACAAATAAATTGTTGGTACTAAACAATTTTCAATGCAGTTTCTTGGGAATACTGTACTCTGTTTACCGTATTTGACATTTACTGGTTATCATTATAGATATACTTCAAATTCACATTCTTTAGGATTTGAATTTTAGAACCTTGATTTGGCGGAATGAAGAAAGACCAGTTCAAAAGAGCAGTGACAAGTGCCAACAATACATGTTTTTGATCAAAGACTTCACATTTGACTATATCATTTATGAGAAACTTATTTTGAAATTTTGAATAAAATGTTGATCATTTCTATGTGAAATGTCATAATCTTTCAATTACATGTATGTGTAATCTTGTGATCTCTGTGGCAAATGCTTGATTAATCCTTACCCATAGCATTGTAACGTACTTAATGTTTAATCAATACCCAATGAGGCCAAATCAGCTGCTCAAATCAGCCAACAAATGTACTTGAAATGAATATACATTCAATTAGAAGGAGGAAGTTGGTGTGATTGTGCGAGATTGCAGCTCAAGTCAGACAGGGACGCGACATAGTGACACGTTGTTGTGATAACCATCTGACGAACCGTCAGACGGCTGGTCTAATTATATAACATGACACGGTATAAATTATTATTGATAGATAAAACTATTTCATAAGTTTAAAGTGGAAATATTTTAAAAAGATATCTTTAAGTTTAGCTTCAACTTAGCATATAGAAGAATGTGATTCTATGGCTTGTCGCCGAAGCCAATCGACAATATCATAATAATAACATTAGCTATCTTAACAGTAACACCATATCACGTTTTTGAGGAAATTATACACATACGATATTTCTATCATGAATGTATTCTTGCTTGTTTATATCACCTTTTTGCATTACAAATAAAAATAAAATGTCACATATACATGCATGTTGTATGACACTTTTGTAAGTAACAGTTGTAATGTCACAACATTTTTATAACTCATCAATAAGAGCAAGAACATATTTTTTCATTAGATCATACATCTAAATCAAAACATATTTGTCCATTTTGAATATGTCACGGTTCGTATTGATTTAACACTTCTAGTTCATAACACAAAGGACTGATTAACACACTACAATTGGTCATTTTTGGCTTTGGCGACGATGTAGATCCTAGGTGAGAGTTTCTACATTTTACTGGTCGATTGATATAGACAGCATTTGATGATTAAATGGAATTATGAAATAAAATATGTAAAAGAATTTTTCAGGAAATGAAAGCAACGTAAATAAGTAAACTTTGATGCTTTAATCTACATTACTTAAGATAAATCTAAAACAAAATTCAACAATAAAAAATACCCGAAAATAGAGAGGATTCTTCTCACTCTTCGAAACAAAAAACGCATTGATGTGGGAATTACTATTTAACAGAACCACCTTACAATCATAGGTCAATCTAAGCTACAGTACTTAACACCATTTAACTTTTTGTCAGCACAAAGCAAAGACAACGAATCTTGTATGATATTGTATAATACCTGACTGTCTGTCTGTCTGTCTGTCTGTCTGTTTGTCTGTCTATTGTACAATACCTTTGTTCAGCATATGATATAGTTGTGTGACTTCTTACTGTGACCTTTCTGCTGTGAGTTATTGTATAATTTATTTTCCTGTAATTTCCCATTTTAATGTAATTCAATGTATCATTTTTCTTTTTATTGACATGTATATTTAGCACGTTTATAATGAAACGTTACATGTACTTTAATCAATATGTACTTTTATACTCATCCTATGTATTTATAAAATCTCAAAGTCGATCAGTAGAAATCAAAGTCGTGTACAAAGCCCCTCACAATCTAGGAATCGTCTCTCAATGTTGTTATTAAAGACCAAAAGACCCACATATAGCCCCTCACAATCTGGGAATCGTCCCTTATAGTTATTCATCAAGTCTCAAAGTCGCGTACAAAGCCCTTCACAATCTGAGAATCGTCTCACAAAGTCGATCAGTAAGCCTCAATGTCGCGTTAAAAGCCCCTCACAATCTGGGAATCGTCCCTTACAGTTATTCATTAAGTCTCAAAGTCAAGTACAAAGCTCCTCACAATCTAGGAATCGTCTCTCAAAATTGTTAATAAAGACTCAAAGACCGACACATAGCCCCTCACAATCTAGGAATCGTCCCTTATAGTTATTCATCAAGTCTCAAAGTCGAGTACAAAGCTCCTCACAATCTGGGAATCGTCTTTCATAGTCCACCAGTAGGACTCAAGTAGCGTAAAAAGCCCCTAACAATCCGGGAATCGTCCCTTACAGTTATTCATCAAGTCTCAAAGTCGAGTCCAAAGCTCCTCACAATCTGGGAATCGTCTCTCAAAGTCGATCAGTAAGCCTCAAAGTCGCGTTAAAAGCCCCTCACAATCTGGGAATCGTCCTTTACAGTTATTCATTAAGTCTCAAAGTCGAGTACAAAGCTCCTCACAATCTAGGAATCGTCTCTCAAAATTGTAAATAAAGACTCAAAGACCAACACATAGCCCCTCACAATCTTGGAATCGTCCCTGATGGTTATTCATCAAGTCTCAAAGTCGTGTACAGAGCCCGTCACAATCTAGGAATCGTCTCTCATAGTCCACCAGTAGGACTCAAGTAGCGTAAAAAGCCCGTCACAATCTGGGAATCGTCCCTTACAGTTATTCATCAAGTCTCAAAGTCAAGTACAAAGCCCCTCACAATCTGAGAATCGTCTCACAAAGTCGATCAGTAAGACTCAAATTCGCGTTAAAAGCCCCTCACAATCTGGGAATCGTCTCTCAAAGTCGATCAGTAAACCTCAAAGTCGCGTTAAAAGCCCCTCACAATCTGGGAATCGTCCTTTACAGTTATTCATTAAGTCTCAAAGTCGAGTACAAAGCTCCTCACAATCTAGGAATCGTCTCTCAAAATTGTTAATAAAGACTCAAAGACTGACACATAGCCCCTCACAATCTTGGAATCGTCCCTGATGGTTATTCATCAAGTCTCAAAGTCGAGTACAGAGCCCCTCACAATCTAGGAATCGTCTCTCATAGTCCACCAGTAGGACTCAAGTAGCGTAAAAAGCCCCTCACAATCTGGGAATCGTCCCTTACAGTTATTCATTAAGTCTCAAAGTCGCGTACAAAGCCCCTCACAATCTAGGAATCGTCTCTCAAAATTGTCAATAAAGACTCAAAGACCAACACATAGCCCCTCGCAATCTTGGAATCGTCCCTTATAGTTATTCATCAAGTCTCAAAGTCAAGTACAAAGCTCCTCACAATCTTGGAATCGTCCCTCAAAATTGTTAATAAAGACTCAAAGACGCACACATAGCCCCTCACAATCTGGGAATCGTCCCTTACAGTAATTCATCAAGTCTCAAAGTCGAGTACAAAGCCCCTCACAATCTGGGAATCGTCTCTCATAGTCCACAAGTAGGACTCACGTAGCGTAGAAAGCCCCTAACAATCCGGGAATCGTCCCTTACAGTTATTCATCAAGTCTCAAAGTCGAGTCCAAAGCTCCTCACAATCTAGGAATCGTCTCTCAAAATTGTTAATAAAGACTCAAAGACCGACACATAGCCCCTCACAATCTAGGAATCGTCCCTTATAGTTATTCATCAAGTCTCAAAGTCGAGTACAAAGCTCCTCACAATCTGGGAATCGTCTTTCATAGTCCACCAGTAAGACTCAAGTAGCGTAAAAAGCCCCTCACAATCTGGGAATCGTCCCTTACAGTTATTCATCAAGTCTCAAAGTCGAGTCCAAAGCTCCTCACAATCTGGGAATCGTCTCCCATAGTCCACAAGTAGGACTCACGTAGCGTAGAAAGCCCCTAACAATCCGGGAATCGTCCCTTACAGTTATTCATTAAGTCTCAAAGTCAAGTACAAAGCTCCTCACAATCTAGGAATCGTCTCTCAAAATTGTTAATAAAGACTCAAAGACCGACACATAGCCCCTCACAATCTAGGAATCGTCCCTTATAGTTATTCATCAAGTCTCAAAGTCGAGTACAAAGCTCCTCACAATCTGGGAATCGTCTTTCATAGTCCACCAGTAAGACTCAAGTAGCGTAAAAAGCCCCTCACAATCTGGGAATCGTCCCTTACAGTTATTCATCAAGTCTCAAAGTCGAGTCCAAAGCTCCTCACAATCTGGGAATCGTCTCTCAAAGTCGATCAGTAAGCCTCAATGTCGCGTTAAAAGCCCCTCACAATCTGGGAATCGTCCTTTACAGTTATTCATTAAGTCTCAAAGTCGAGTACAAAGCTCCTCACAATCTAGGAATCGTCTCTCAAAATTGTAAATAAAGACTCAAAGACCGACACATAGCCCCTCACAATCTTGGAATCGTCCCTGATGGTTATTCATCAAGTCTCAAAGTCGTGTACAGAGCCCGTCACAATCTAGGAATCGTCTCTCATAGTCCACCAGTAGGACTCAAGTAGCGTAAAAAGCCCGTCACAATCTGGGAATCGTCCCTTACAGTTATTCATCAAGTCTCAAAGTCAAGTACAAAGCCCCTCACAATCTGAGAATCGTCTCACAAAGTCGATCAGTAAGACTCAAATTCGCGTTAAAAGCCCCTCACAATCTGGGAATCGTCTCTCAAAGTCGATCAGTAAACCTCAAAGTCGCGTTAAAAGCCCCTCACAATCTGGGAATCGTCCTTTACAGTTATTCATTAAGTCTCAAAGTCGAGTACAAAGCTCCTCACAATCTAGGAATCGTCTCTCAAAATTGTTAATAAAGACTCAAAGACTGACACATAGCCCCTCACAATCTTGGAATCGTCCCTGATGGTTATTCATCAAGTCTCAAAGTCGAGTACAGAGCCCCTCACAATCTAGGAATCGTCTCTCATAGTCCACCAGTAGGACTCAAGTAGCGTAAAAAGCCCCTCACAATCTGGGAATCGTCCCTTACAGTTATTCATTAAGTCTCAAAGTCGCGTACAAAGCCCCTCACAATCTAGGAATCGTCTCTCAAAATTGTCAATAAAGACTCAAAGACCAACACATAGCCCCTCGCAATCTTGGAATCGTCCCTTATAGTTATTCATCAAGTCTCAAAGTCAAGTACAAAGCGCCTCACAATCTTGGAATCGTCCCTCAAAATTGTTAATAAAGACTCAAAGACGCACACATAGCCCCTCACAATCTGGGAATCGTCCCTTATAGTTATTCATCAAGTCTCAAAGTCGAGTACAAAGCCCCTCACAATCTAGGAATCGTCTCTCATAGTCCACCAGTAGGACTCAAGTAGCGTAAAAAGCCCCTTACAATCTGGGAATCGTCCTTTACAGTTATTCATGAAGTCGCAAAGTCGTGTACAAAGTGTTCACAATCTTGGAATCGTCTCTCAAAGTCGATCAGTAGGACTCAAAGTCGCGTTAAAAGCCCCTTACAATCTGGGAAGCGTCCCTTATTGTTATTAATTAAGTTTCAAAGTCGCGTTCAAAGCCCCTCACAATCTGGGAATCGTCTCTCATAGTTGACCCGTAGGACTCAAAGTCGTGTTAAAAGCCCTTCACAATCTGGGAATCGTCCCTTAAAGTTGTTCATTAAGATTCAAAGTCGCGTACAAAGACCTTCACAATCTAGGAATAGACCACACTGCCCCACCAGAGGGACACCAAGACCAGCTAAGAGCACCTCACAATCTAGGAATCGATTTCTATACTCCATAAAATGAAGATAGATTACCACTTATAGCCCTTCACAATCTGGGAATGGACTACGCTACTCAGTCAGTTTGACACAAATCATTCCTAGATTGTGATCATTCTCAGATTGTGCAGGCCTCACAATCTGCAGATTGTTTAAACAATCTAAGAATGAAAAATATTCCTAGATTGTTCGAACAATCTGCAGATTGTGAGCTCACAATCTGCAGATTGTGATCATTCCTAGATTGCACGTTACACTACTGCCCATTTCAGTTCTCATGGAAAAACAATGCTTTTTTACGATTATTTCCTTTCTTAGACAAACTTGAAAATTGAATTCTTAATATCAATTCACAAAGGTTTTTTATTTTTGAAGTTATTGTAAAATCACACGAAATATATTGGTTTAAAGAAAAGAAAAACGTGTCGAAACCAGTCGAAATTATTTCAAAGTCTAAATGTATGTTTCTGATACAAGCTATTGTGTGTCAATGACCTGTAATCTCAGTGCGGTGCTGTAAATGTTTTGTCTCATGTACAATATTTATTTATCCTATTTCATCTACTCTCTGTATCTTAGTCATATAAAAATTCATAAAATATTTGAAAAAATATGCGTATTTGATGCAAATATGTGAATTTTGAGCATTTCTACCTGTAAATGAGATATATGAAGTAGATTTTGCATTGCTTTCATAAGACCCAAATGAAAAACTGGTGACATCTGTAAAAATTTGATTTATTTGTCAAGTGATGAAATATACGCCAAAAACCATTTTATTTGTAGTTCCGTGAGTACTTTAGCGGATAGTCTAGACACTGCTATATTATTCACTCAGTAGAGTTAGGGGACAGTATGAGTAAATTACCGTGGGTCCTGGGAACGAATCGTCCGTCGTTACATTGGCGTCCATTGTCCGCCTGTAAAACTGAAATGAATCAAAACGTTAATATCATTGACAAACATAATAAGGGTTAAATGAATATTTTGAAATTATGAATAATTTTAAATTTCGTGTTTGACAACTTTAATTTACATTAATCATAAGAACCACAATAGCCCATACTTGTTTACTTTTAACGTACATATACACGAGTTGTTTTACATAGGAACTTAAACATCAAAAAATGTTTTGAATATTACATTCAAACTCTCTGTACTGTAATCTACATCTTCTTGTTTTCATTCAAGATATATAATCCAGAAAAAAATAACCTTAAATTAATTAATTTGATCAATTGCGATCTTAAAATCATATATTCTAAATACTATAAGTGACGGACCATCCAGATGCTTCAATATCGAGTTATTTTGTGTTGTCTCCAATTTTAGTTGAGTTAAGTATATCATATCACAAAATCCATTCTCTTCCTGAGTCTGAGGTTATCAAGTACTAGAGTTCCTCTTTACAGTTTGGCTAAGGTCGACTTTCTTTGACATGGGAACAGAAAAGGTGATATCACTGTTTCTTATAAGTACTTTGACAGTGTTTGTGATTTGTGAAGTAAAGTGACCATGTAAAGAGAAACATGCCAAACTATACCGAACATGATTTTTAAGTTTTATTTTCAAAGATTATGAAATCAATATTATAGATGACGAAGAGTACCTTTCATAAAGTTTAATTTTGCTTTGGTATGTGTCAAAACATCATATGAGCTTCAGATCAACACGCTCACACCAACTTTCTAAAATTCTAAATCTTTGATTAGTGTTATCAATGTAATAGTTTGGAAAATTTCAATTTCTTGCAATTCTGTATTCGAACAAACGTTCTTATTTCGCGGAAACAAATCGAAAAGAAAACGAAATGGTGTATTGGTGTGAATGCACTTGGTCTTTTTATTGGCATAAAATATATTCGAATCGGTTTAACTTTACTACGTAAATATAATTGAGGACGCACGATATCGTACAAAAGAATTTTACCTTAAAATCTGAGTGGTACGATAAATTAACAGGCAATATATTTGGATATTTCGTACTTTATTTCCAAGAGGGAAACACCATCAGGAACCCGATATCGTAAATAAAATGAAGGTAAAACTTGGGTATAGAAAGACCCGTCCCCTCTATTACATATTACATAGAGGGGACGGGGCTTTCTTACCCATGTTTTACCTACATTTTATTTACGATATCGGTTTCCTGTGGAAACACCAAATAATTCTATACAAATATGTGCTTTCACAAGAAAATTATGAGGAAACTTGAGATTTGTCGATGTTTACTAGACATTGAAGAAGTTGATACAACGTTTTCCCTCAAAAGTGCTTGGGTATTTTGAAGTTCATATTTTCAGCTGCACGATTGATCACGTTGTTTAACGAATTGAGATCCAATTAAGCCACACGTATTTTACACTATAATACAATGATAACGTAATACATCTCTGGTTCGACAACTGTAGAAGACAGAATTAAATTAACCTAAAATACAAATCATTTGGCCGATTGTCAGATTGTGCCCCAATGACAGAGAAGTTGATTTCAACTAAACACTTCAACTTGTATATGTAATCCAATCATAATTAAATAATTTCTATTAAAATAACTTACCGGATGAGACCGGCCTAGTCTTGAGAAGGTGATAATAATTAACACCAACATCGGACAAAACCAAAGGGTCCACCGAAACGCTGCCATGACGAGACAAGACGAGCAACCAACCCGTCGGATTTCCTTCTCTTGACTGAGCGTCTTGACGTAATCATGCATTTCTCGGGACGCACGTGCAGTCAATGTTTTCATCGCTTATGTTGTAGTGAAGACATGTATATTGGCGATTGACGCCTACACTTTATTAATTGTGTTGTCATACGCAAACATCGTTTTATTTGAAAAATTAATTTAAAACCTAATTACATTTATTCTAAAATGTAATGTATTTTCATGAAATTAACATAACCAAAATACAATGTCAGAATACCAAAAAATTAAAGATGAAAGGGCCTAT
The DNA here is from genome assembly GCA_916613615.1 of Steromphala cineraria. Lineage (NCBI taxonomy): Eukaryota > Metazoa > Mollusca > Gastropoda > Trochida > Trochidae > Steromphala > Steromphala cineraria. The sequence continues at coordinate 2,271,004 of OU744729.1, forward strand.
CATAGTGTAAATGAAGGATAAGGAGCAATATGGTAAACAGCCTTGACTATGATCATTGTCAGCATTAGAATAAGCAAATATAAAAAATAATGATTTAAGTCTACGTTGAATTCATTGCAATAACAATCTCATCGATGTGGATTTGCTCTGATGCCGCTCCATAGGGTCGAACTGGGTTTCCATCAGAAAAATAATCAACAAGGTTAGAAATAAGTTTGCTTGATTTTATATTTGAATTAGTTTCTTTTTAAACAATTTTATTTTTGGGATCAAACAATGTTCACTAATACCATTTTTGTACTTTTTCGGGCCGAGTGATTGTGGTTCCAAACTTGAGAACGTTATTTCACTTACAGAACATCGCATGACCATCTACCTTGTCAATTCTAAAGTCAACTATTAGCAAAGACTTTTAAAACGAAAATTTAAACCCCCATAGAAACCAACGGAACGAACTCATTCGACATGTATGTCTGGCTAATACCTGACCCTCACTACTTGAGAAGAATGGCGTGAAGTGGACTTCATTCATTCACTTTTCCATTCATTGCCACAGCGAATATTTGCAAGATATACTTCAAGTCATACATAGAGATTATTACCCGAGGAAGTGTGTCATATGACTTTTACGAAACGAGTGTGAATTGTTGTATTACCCGAGCAATAAACTAGTAAATTGTGTAAGTTTTTCAAAGCGTGGCAGTTAATAATGTTACAGTTTTGTTTGCATCTCAATTACAATTTTATCGATTTAAGTTAGTTTCCAATTACGAGGACACAAAAAAGCAAGGAAGAAACTTCTAGATGATTGTATACGAAATGCTTTTCTTCAGACTAGCCAATTTTCGTCTGAAATTAATCTGTCATGAGATATAGAAGTTTCACGTTTTTGTGTGGTTTTTCTTTACAAAAAAATGGAATCTCATTCAATGATTATAACAAGATGTGTTACCAAGTTTATTTTTATTGATTATATAATTTTCCTTAGTGACGAAATAATTTGATAGCAGAGTAGCTTCAACCAGCCATGCAATGTTGAAGTCAGACTAAATTTTAGTCTCTGAATTGAAAATACACCTTTAATGCAGCTTTTTACCATTAGAATTGATAGGAGTCCACTGAAGCCGTTCATTTTCAGCATTTATCTAGACTTGCTACAACAACATAGACTTGCATTGGTATATATATACATAGAGTTATCCTGGCACATCAGGGTAAAATATCTGTTAAACCTAGATAACTATCTCCCTCTCTGGATCCAAAGTATAATGGTATGGCTTGAGGTGAACATTTTACAGAATCTTCAGTCACGTTTTTGGAGAACTCTCATTTAATGAAGGACATACCTACCTCAGTCTTTCAAAGGTATCCAGAAATTGATTTTAAAGGTAATTTTTTTTCTTTCTTTTTGAGGTCTGGTATATTTAGTTTCAAACTACAGAGAAAGTGACATTTTACATAGCAAAATTTAAATATAGGCGAATTTTGCATACAGACAAATATGCACAGGTTATATCAAGTTTCCAATTACAATGGTAACAAAGGCATATAAAGAAGTGATTAGTGTTTGAAATATAAGTATAAAATTTTAGGGATGCATTGCTATTCAACATCCGCAAATTTATCATAAAGCCGACAGCGGGAGCGACGATATGATACGGAGACTGATAACCGTACTTGATACCATTAGGTATGGAGTTTGAAGCTTTGAAAGTGAAAACATTGTAACGATGAAGCCCTTATATATGAAACAGTCGTGCTTAATATGACAGGAAATGCTTCTTTATGAAGCTGTTTTTGGTAAAACAAATAAGTTGAAACTTTATTTGTGGATGTAGTTTAGATTCGCATATTTGTATGCATCCACAATGTATCCCAGTGAACATACATACACAAATCACATACGCTAAGATACTTTCTTTATTTTTGTGTTTCTAAAATCTGATGAAAATGTTCAAAACAATTACGATTCCTGAGTAGATTATAAACATTGAAACAGCTGCATGTGTATCGTTCTTTATTTAAACATCTACTTATTGTACTCCTCTCGTGCTTTAAAGTTAATATATACTACTGTTTAATGTTATTTGATAATTTTCGAAAAAATCACTTTTAGTTCTTTAAATAAATCTACGGCATCTTCAACCAATTTGACACTATGCATTGTGTTCGCATGTTCCTTGTTATATGTTACCTTCTCAATACCTTCATTCAGTACTCTTCATTTAATATAAACTTCAGTGTTTAAGTGGTGACCACCACATTACTATTCGAAGTATAAGTACAACATTTCTAATTCCAACACTCATTCTGTATCTTATTCAGATTGTATTTTCTGATTTGTCGACATAGGAACATCCGATTTTATTACATATTTCTTAAAACAAACACTTTCAAGTTCCAAGTTGAACAGTACATCGTATATCATGCATACATTTTGAGAAAATCTTAATGGAATAGAAATGCCCAAAGTCATGCCTTTAAAGTTCAACTAGATAGCTCGTTAAAAACAAGAGTGATATTTAGAGGGGAAAAAGGCCGTGTGTTATATTTATATTGATGGCTATCTCATGACCGTCGGAACCGGAGTGAAGAGGGGTCAGTAGACTGATATTTAGTCTCAGGAGGATTTTTTCAACATTGACATATTTTTTTTAATTCATGTATTATAACAAAATGGATTCCAGAAGAAGTTGAGTGATCTTGCTATGATTTAGTAGACTTGGTTGGTCGTCAAATGAATATTTTTGCTTTAGGGTCTAGGTGACAGACGAAGAGGTCAGCTGCGTCTACCCTCCCCCCACCTCTTAATTTAGTTAATGAATTAGCATAATACAGCACATTTGTTTTCTCGCAATGCTAACACTCCAAGATGGCGGATGAAAGCCGATCGAGTGGTGCCTTTAAAGAGTCTTCACTCTACCATCCCCAAATGCCTTACATATACTGAATTGCCACCCCTTCCCCAAACCAAAACGTTTGTTTCTACGCCTATATGTCTGTTTGTCCATATCGCAACAGTTTAAGATGTAGTCAATACGTCTCGATGACTGACTTACAGATCTGCGGTCTCCTTTGATCTTAATTACGAGTGCTTCAAATTGTCAGACAGTGAAATTAACTTTGACAGAGTGCTCCAATCTGTCTGAGGCTTGCCTGGCGTGACTAATAGAATCGTAGAAGTCATTTATTATGAACATATCTATAATGGATGTACTTCATCGAACGGTGGAATAAAGACAAATATATTCCATCATGGCTCTTCAAATGGATCTGAAATACCTGAAAACATCATTTTAAGTGCTTTATCGTTAGCAAATAGTGGCACGTGGTCCTGTGCGAAGCTCAGTTGACCGCTATCAGTGTAGTTCAGCAACATCTGGCGTGGCTCGCCGGATGGGTGGGTTACCGGATTCATTGCTGAATGAACAGAGAGTTTGAAGGGTAATTCCCTGCCCCACACTGAGACACGTGTTGAATAACTCGTGGTGTCGCCTTAGGCAAGAGACTTTATTCAAAATGTGCCTCTGTTCACCCAGCAGGAAATGGGTACCTGGTGCAAGTAGTGTTGGAGAGGACCTATCAAGCGCTTAATCGGCAGCTTGGGTTAGACCAGGGTAATAATTCAGGGAGCGCCTTGAGCATGCATTCGGTGTGGATATGTGCGCTATATAAATACCCTAATTATTATTATTTATAAATAGTCACTCTATTTCCTAAGAATTTGGTATATCTATCCAGCATATATAGCTGACATGTTTGTTTCTCATTTTGTCTGATAGTATTTGACACTGATGATATGGAACATATAGAGTTAATAATCTCGTTCATCTGGGATATTTGTTTATACAGATGTTTATTCGATTAGAGGTGAATTTACCTTCATTCAGACAGAGTTGTATCAAATCGCTGACCGTTTTTTGTGTGCGTTAAACTATAGTAAGATTATGTTTTACTTAATTGTTACTTTTTTCATGTACATCTATTGAGATCAAATGCTCTTCGAAAGAAGGTATCAAGTTGTCAAGACTGATGGTACTTAATCTTTATGAAGATGATGTTAATTCTTCCTTAAAATAGAAAATGATGCAAATCTTGAAGTGTACACTGTGGAACTGCAATATCTATTAGTGATGGTACTGAATCTTTATGATCTTTAAGATCTCTATGATCCTAAGAATTGAAGATGATGTAAACTTTGTAGTGAATACTGATTATTACCTGCAATATCTAGTAGTGAAATGTGAATATTATTTTTCTTTTGTTTTGTATACAAATACTTAATGTCAATTGTCATTGTCAATAAGCAATAAACAAATGTAAATTGTAAACATCTTATGGGAAATACAAACTTTTTAAAAAACTTTTAAAAAGTCGTCGATGTTAACCGCGTTTCCAATCTAAGTGTTCTGTTCACATTTAATATGAGAAAAGAGATGATGCCCAGGCTCTCTGACATCGCTTTTCCCTTTAAAGGCGCAGTTGCACGTTTTTTGATAATTTTATAATTGAAATGTTTCACTGGTAATTTTAAGTTGATGCTAAATGTATTATTTTGACAGTGTCAAAAATCTCATTACACAAGCCAATCATTCATAATTATCATTCATGAATAAAAGGTGTTCACACAAAAATGGCGGCCAATGGACTTTATGTCAATCTTTATATTTCGTTCTCTGACTATGGATGATTGATTTGTATTATGAGATTTTTGACGCTATTAAAGTAATAAATTTATCATTTACTTACAATTATCAGTGAACAATTTAAAATATAAAATTCTCAAAAAACGTGCTACTGCCCCTTTAATGTTGTTATTGTCGACAAACAAACATACACGACAACATGGTATTGCATGTGCTGGACAGTACAGCACATTATACAGCAAACCTATTTCATCTGCTTCTTTTTCCTTAAAATATCAGCAGACTTTATGTTTCCCTTCCACAACTATTCTATTTCATATTTTCGTTCTAATGGGGATGTTATTTACGTTTAGTCGCCAGTGTTTTGATTCTTTAAAGGGGCAGTAGCACGTTTTTTGATAATTTTATATTTTAAAATTTTCAGTGATAATTGTAAGTTAATGTTAAATGTATTATTTTGACAGTGTCAAAATGTCATTACACAAGTAAATCATCCATAGTCGGAGGACAAAGTATGAAGATTCACCTAAAATACATAGGCCGCCATTTTTGTGTGAACACCTTTAATTCATTTTCTATTAGAAAAAGGAATCGCATGGCTAAACTTTATGTTAAATATTTGAATTATTACTGCTCCATTTAGTTTAAATACATTGTCTTTCAAGTGGAACCATTTACTTCATTTTCCTCACCTTGGGTGAAATTAAATGACAACATTTTCTTTTTAAACTTGTAATTGCAGCTTTACTCGATATAAAAGACAAAACAAACATAATTTACCACACGATTACCGTCAACATAACCAAGCTCGAACCAATGAACAGCGAGTTAGAGTGACAATGCACGTGCGTTTCATGCATGTTGATCAGCTGGCGTAAGCACGGCGCCCATTGCAGTTTTGTCCAGGTATTCGATAAGAACGCCGTAAGAAGATAAGATGTCGCCTTTATTGTTGCTTGCGATATTGGCTAACTTCTATTTGCTTGCATCGGGGTTCTTGGTAAGTAACCATCATAATATGTCATTCTGTTACACCATCGCTTTATTTCGCGTTAATGTAAATAAGGGAATAGGTTTGGTGACACTCGGACTAGAACGCTGTTGTAGTCTGGTCAAAATAAGCTTGGGATATTAACAGTTTTATAATCTATATTTCATCAGAGGTAAATGACAAAATACATGTATATACATATTCATAATTTTAACAGACTCAGAACGTTGTTGTACAGGTTGGGTACACCCACTGATCGGGATATTATATCCCAATCGGGATACAATATCCCGTTTGGGATATTTCATTATATCCCAATCGGGATATAGTCATGTGTTTTCTGATTTTAAAAAGGAAATGGTATATTTCCGCATAAGAGGAAACACTGGAAAAGAATGTTCACATTGAAACATATTTATTATAATGCTTTGAAATTTGTTTGCTAATGTAAAAAAATGTTAGTTCCAAAATGTCACTTAAATAAAAGTTTACATTTAGTTGAATAATCCTTATTGAACATGCACTATTTTAGCATCAGTTTCCAATAATTAGAAGACAATTTAAGAAAATAGTCAAATGTCTTTAAAGGTATGAAATCCTTGATGTATTATAATTTTCCATTTTGTAATAACAGTTCATTTTGTCAAGCTGAACATGGGCACAACATCTCCCTCTTCAATTTTACATGAAACACTTTCTTGCGGAAATTTTTAGTTTTTGAAATAATTTAAGAAGTAAATAAATATATCCCGATTGGGATATAATGAAATATCCCAAACGGGATATTGTATCCCGATCTGGATATAATATCCCGATCAGTGGGTGTACCCAACCTAATCGCCTATTACTAATAATACTGAGTACGATAATCGCCTATTACTAATAATACTGAGTATTATTAGTAATAGGCGATTATCGTATTCAAGTATTCTTACTAGGAACAGTTTTTATTAGCAATACAAGTCCCTGTGTCTACTATTTTGTTTTTCAATTTTGGATACTTTTTCGAATTTCTGACATGTTGAACTTAGGTGATTTTTTTGTGCCAGTGAAAGCTCATAGTAGTGTGAAAGGGGGTGTGTTACGACGTAATATGTAATAAACGCGGTAAGATGTAATAACTGCGGTAAATTGAAATAAAAACGCGGTAAAGTGTAATACACATACGTGCGGTAAATTGTAATAGGGGGTGCGGTAAAATGTAATTAGGACTTAATATGCGGTAAATTGTAATACGATGTGCGGTAAATTGTAATAACATTGGTTTATATAAATGAATGAAATGATTGTGAGTGTGGTTTCTCATAACATGATAGAATCATTACTTTGATTATATATGTACAACGTCCTTTTGTTTGAGTGCAATTCCGCCACCAATGTGTTTTTCTAACAATCTACACTTATCTTGGTATAGACTAAGGATATTGAGTTCTTTACTATTTATTCTCTTCCACTTCTCTTTCTCTTTTGCGAAAGCCGACTGCAGTTATGTCACGAAGAGTATCTTTTATGACGCCACAATGATACGAAAATACGAGAAGGCGTTGCTAGGCAAAAATTATTTGTGCACATGCTCTCTCCTACTAATATGGCTCTGCGATTTAAGGAGGCTCCATTTTTTTCAATGAGCTTTACACTCTCTCAGGCCTCAGTATAATTTATCAAGTCTAACGGATGATAACAATAACTGTAAATATAACCCAAATTGCCAAGATAATAATCACAATTTTACTTGATGTTTCAATTTTATCAAAAGCAGTTTAAATTTTGTCATCCAGGCATAGGAAAACTCTACTCTTAGTCATTAATATTTCCAAGTTTAATTTAATATACACAAGTGTTTAATATTCACTTAAATGCAAAAAAAAAGACTTAAAAGTGTTTTGTTCACAGATTGACAACTATCCAAAAAACAAAATTGTCGTTTTTGTTTTGGAATAAACATTTTCATACCATAAGAACAGACCTCATTAAATTGCTAATAGGTTATGTATATTCATTCTTAGTTGTTAAACGATGTAAGTGTCTTATTTCTGTAGCATTTTAGAGGTTTGTTTAATGAAAAAATACAGACTTATTCCTTCATCATATCAACTGCTAAAATACCTCTGGTCATATGTACATGAACATGTATGTATTTTCAATGTTTAGTTGCATCTGTTTGCTTCTTGCATACGCGTACCCATCTTTACACAGACATCGTGCATGATTGAAATGTCTCTTGGTTGACATTTGATGCATGAACTAAAATCGAAATGACCAGAACAGTCTATTTACCATATCGTATACAGAACGATTAAATATGATTTAATTATGCATGAACAAACTGGCTACACGTTACATTTTGTTATATTCATTTCTCATGTATATATACAAGCGCATAATATTAGAAATATTCTAATTCCAAATACTCATTTTACTTCTATCTTCTTTTAACATCTGCATATTCTCTTCTTGTTTCACATGAATATGAGTTTCTTATCCTGCAACAAATGTTCATACATACACGAACCTTTTAACAAAATCCTCTTTTGGTATGTGCCTATTTGATATAAATGCGTTTTAATTCATTTTTATTTCGTAAAACATTGCATACATTTCTTGTTGCCAATGCCAATTCTCTTCTGAATCTCTTAACTACTCAATAACATCTCGTTAATAAAGTTCAGGACTATTCTCTTTTTAGTATGGTGTTCTAATTTTACATGCCTTGGATGTAAAGAGATTATTACCTAAGACAGACATATGATACATAAGGATACGAATTAATTTCTGCATAAACAGAGCGAGGATATTTACATACTTGAGTTCCGTGAAAGTCATTTGTTACGTTTCTGGGCTTAATAATTTGCTGTATTACCGATTCTATTGCATTTATACAAAATTTTCTACTCTACAAACTTGATGTGTGCACATGTGCTTATATTGAAAATACGAATTACTTCATAAATATATATAGTCTAAAACTTTGTAAATATCCTCGTTTGGTATTAATCCTCGTTTGTTACTCTGTGTAAACTGCAACTATTTACACTCTTGAACTGCTGGTCCATTCTACAAAGTTAACATTTAAAACTGAATTGAAACAATAACCCTATTAAAAGATTTTTTTTAAAGAATGAAATTTTAAAAAGAAACTACGAAGCTTATCATGGATGCAGAACGTTTTATTTCAATTTATACAACTTCTTTTGTAGTGTATGTCTTATTATGTCATCAGTCCTGTAAGTCCCGATGGTGCCATGGTGTCCGGCGTCTGTCCATGCATCCGTCAGTCAATCCATCAGACTCCTTCTCCTAAAGAAATAGGCTTGGAAGACTGAAATCTGGTGTACAAACTCCTTGACTAATGGGAATGATAGTTTATAGCCTTCGTGACATTTTGACCCCTACCTACATCTTTTTGCGACTTTCGTCTCCAGAAGCACAAGGCATAGAATGATAAAATGTTGTCTAGAGACTCCTATTGTAATTGGAATTCTAACGAAATTGTACATAATCCTGAAGGGAACATTGGTCAAACGCTTAAGCAAACTTAAATCTTGAGCCTGATAAGCTACAGAACCAAAGGTTTTACTAAAACAGTTTATAGGCAGAAAAAAGATACAGACAAGGCGTATTTCTTTGCGGCAGTTATTGTGTACCAACCGAAGTCTCCAACTTCTACTACAAGCCACGCATTTATCCACTGTTTACCAAACATTTCCTCAAGGGTCATAGCTAGACTGCTTCCTTTTCCATACATTTGAATCAATTTCTTACACTCACAACTGTAGGTAGATTTCCTGAAAGTGGACAATAAATTCGTGGCCGGAAGGTAATGAGTTCTGTAGATATTCTACGAAAGAATCTGCTAACCCCCATGAGCGACAATAAGTTTTTTTAGCATGGCACAGATGGTCAGTGATGATATATTCCTTATCCTTTATAACTTTCTTAGGTTGTAAATTTGTTTTATTTACAAACACTTTTCCATGGTTTCACTTTTTAGGTACATATACAAGTTATCTGCAATTAGATACTGATGGTTAAACATCACTTGAATCAAATTAAGATGCAATCCACAACTTACGACGATTCGGATTGTTGTAAACTGTATCGACAGATGACGTAGTTTGTCATCATCAACCAATGATAGCAAACGTTAGAGACTTACCAATGCAAAATGTTTAAAAAACGACATTTTTCTTGAAGGAAAGAATATGTCCGAATTTCAATACTTCATATAAACAAAAAACGCAACATTGTGCACTATAACACAAAAATATATCGTCTATTCATTGAATTGGCAATGTTGTAATTCATTGTTTGAATCATTTTCTTGTATCCATATATCGAATGGTACCCTGTAAGGGGCAAAGTGAGCCAGGAGCGCTTTGCCTCGAGTGACAAAATATTTCTATGGTCAACACATTAGTGTTAGAGTTATCAATTAGTTTTCATAAGCAAATATCGTTTGATAGAATTGTAATTTTCATTCTTTAATTTTGCTGTATTCAAAATATCTATATATTATCATTGAAGTACCAACATTATGTCGTATGATTTTGTTTCATTCAGAAACACGTATATCTTCTTTGATTTTTTAGCATAAGTTTGATATCGATTAAATATTTCTGTATTTCTTTTTATATTTTAATTGTTTTCTGATAGTTAATGAGTTAAATTGTTGAGACGCTTATAGTTCTTAAAAGTTCGTATATAGTAATAGGTAAGTTTTTGGTTACGAACTTCGAAAATCTAGGTCCATGACATATAAACAATATGTTGTCTTTGTTTAGCTTTCATAAGGGTACCTGTACACTGTATGGTACTTTAACAAATCTTTGTTGTATTGTAATCGTTGTAAATGTGTTCTACATTTCACATTTGTGTGTCTTTTCGCATGGGGCGCTTTGCCCCAAGCTAAGAGGCAAAGTGACCACCTTTGTCGAAAAAAAAACCCCTTAAAAACATTTTCCTGCGAACTGAAAATCCTCGATCAAGTGACGTCATAGCCAATTGTTATTGACGCCATGGAGCAAAGTTTTGTGATGTCACTCTAAACGGATTCTATTATTGTTCCCGTAAAGATCAAAGGCGCCGCCCATCATTTATTCCGCAATAGATTTTGAGTGACGTCACGAAACAATGACCCATGACGTCAATAACAATCAGCCATGACGTCACTAGATATGCCGCTGATCAATTTGAGGCCGAATACAGAATATGTTTATATTTGGAGTAGAAATAACTTAAACACGTAAAAATCGACATACTAGAAAAGAAATACAGTTGCCCTAACCATCTTGTGTTTTGCAATAAAGTATAGTTTTGCCCTGAACTATTATAGTTAAAGCATTAGACACAAGGCCTAATTGTTTGAAGCTATAAAAGTACAGTGGCTAGCGCTACTTTATTTCTTTAAAAAAAAACAATAGCCCGTGACGTCAATAACAGTTGGCTATGACGTCACTAGGTATGGCCCTGATCAAGGATTTTTAATTGGCGGACGGACGTGACTTACAAAATAATTTTCGATTTGGAGAAGAAAGAACTTAAACGAGTAAAAAACCGACATACAAGAAAAGTAATAGAGTAGCCCCAACCATTATGTGTTTTTCAATAAAGTATACTTTTGTCCTGAACTTTAATAATGTCGGCCTCATGCTTACACTATAATAGTTCGGGGCAAAATTATACTTTATTGCACAACACATGATGGTTAGGGCTACTCTATTTCTTACAAAACTAGAATGACTGATAATACGATTTAATTTTATTTATATATCTAGATGTATCTCCCCCAAACATAAAATAAATCCATATATCATCACAGGTACAAGTAGCGTTCTAAGATGGCCAACAATGGTCGAAAAATATTTACCAAGGTTGCGGAAAGGTTATTACATTTTACCGCATATTATATTACAAATTACCGCACCTTTTAGTAACATTTTACCGCATCCCCCTATTACAATTTACCGCACCTGTGTTTATTACATTTTACCGCATTTTTATTACATTTTACCGCAGTATTACATCTTACCGCGTTTTTATTACAATTTACCGCAGTTATTACATCTTACCGCGTTAACCGGGGTAACCGTTCAATGGATTTAATTTAAATTGCACACATGACTTATAGGCATCCTAAGGGTGTGCATCTCATATTTTGTTCAATTTTTTAATGTTTTTCAAATTTCTGACATGTTGAATTTAGGTGAAATTTGGGGCAAGTGAAAGCTGTGCATCTCTTTTTAAATTCTATGGTTGAAAACATTGAGAGCTTTTTTATTAGCTAGGGCATCTGTGTCCCATGGACACAAATTTTCTAGTTTTTCATTAACAGCGTGAGAGGGAAAATATCTGAAAATCAGATAGGGATAGTTTTTCATTAGAAAGATACTGTTTCAAATTGTGTAAATTATTATTTGTTTTATGATAAATTTAATTTTAATAATTTACCAAATAATACTAATGAGAAGGTAAAAAGCGATGTTTTGTAGAAGGAAGAGTTACCTCCTCTGGATTTTAAATTTCACCCATAGCTCTGCCGAACCAGACGGGAATAGCCGAGCTTTTGCGAATGACCACTTTTGAAACGGCGTCGCTGATTGCACATCTAACTTCGATTGCCTCCAATCAGATTTCTACCTTTCTATCCCATGTGTTAGCCGTAATAGAACAGAGGCTAATTTGGGTAAGACTGAGCTGCCTCTGTGGGGAGAGAAAGGTAAAGTGACTGACCTGGGCCTGGATTTTCAAAGCTCTCTTAGTGCTAAGATAATCGTAGGCCAATGTTATTGTATGGTTCTTACGCCTATCTTAGCACCAAGAGCTTCTAAAAGCCATAGCATTAGGTCTTTGGCAAGTTGCGATTGTAGAAGATTTTTTTTTTCAAATATTTTTATTTCAGCATTCAGTCAGGTACAGTGTTACATGTGTATCATAACAAGTCATTATAGGTATATAACAAAATATGCATGAAAAGATGTAATGGCTGCAATAAAAATATAACTTTTTTTATACTGTTACATTGTCAAGGCGAGTGAAAGTGGAGACATTTTTTACAAATGCATTAACTTACGATTTTCACAAGAAATAAACATTTCAATGGCATAGACTAGTTTGTAATTTTCAACAGCCTTTTCAAATGACATGGTTTCACCTTTCAGACTACTCAGAAAGATATGCATTTTGCTAATAAGGATTAAATGATTAAGCAACTTAAAAAAACGTGAAACAAGTTTTCTTTCTGTTTTACAAAACAGTTATCTACTAATTTCATGGCTTTTATACACTATGGCTGGTATACACTATGCGATGCAAACATTTGAATTGAAATTCTAATAATTTGACATCCTTTGTTGAGCATCTGTACTGAATAAAAATATTTTCACACCAGCAATGAGATCAAAATTTGCCGCCCACTTTTCACAAACGTGTGGGCTGTCATACACATATCTTGACCCTCTGTCTGGTTTGAGCAAGTCTAGAATCTAGTCTTGTCATTTATAATCAGATTGGATTTAGTTATACAGGTTTGCTGACTAATATATTTCTTCCATGAATCATGAATACCACAAATCAACTTCTGGTAGTGTCCCTTTAATGTCATAAACCCACAGATATTACAAATACCCATGACACAGGACAATCTTTTCCTGACCAATTTCCAATAAAGAATATTTTGTCTTTAAAGTTATGGTTAAAGCATAATGGTTGTGATAAAAAAAAAAGATTCTTACAGTCCTTGTACAAAATATTAGCACCAAAAGTAAAACGTTTTCTAAAGGGAAATGACCTGGGTTCTTAAAGTTAAGATTTTGTGCACGTTTTCAAATGAGATAGCTTCATAGCTTAAATAAAAGTCAAGATCTATCAGTCTAAACCACCTTCCTCATATTTTCTGATCATATTGATTCTTTTTATATTATCCCTTTTGCCATTCAATAAGATATCCAAAAACATTTTGTTCAAATCTTTAACAAAATCTTCAGGTGGGGTAGGCAGGGCGGAAGATATATGAACCAATGTTGATAAAGCTGGGGATTTATTAGTTATTTTCCTAATCAAAGTTAATGATCTGTGCTTCCAAGAAGCTAAAATTCTCTTTATATTTTCAATCCTTTTTCTTGTATTCATTACCCTGGGGTCCTGTAAATCAGAGTCCAAGATGATGCCCAGAATTTCAAAATTTCCAGTTCCAAAATTTGCCAGTCAAGTCTAAGATTTTCCAGCCATATAACCTATCCAGATAGCTTGAGTTTTATCTATATTCATTTTGAGGCCCGGCATGTCATAAAAAGTATTTAGAGTTTCAATAGCTGCTTTGAAGGGGCAGTAGCACGTTTTAGGGGGTCGAGGGGGATATAAGGTGATGTCAGGAAAATGAAATTAATGGTGTTCACACGAAATGACCGCCAATGGATTTTATGCGAATCGTTATACTTTGTCCTCTAACTATGGAGGATTGATTTGTGTTATGAGATTTTTGACACCATCAAAATAATACATTTAGCATTAACAATCATAAGTGAAAATTTTGAAATAAAATTTTTTTAAAAAGTGCTACTGCCCCTTTCAGGCTTCCAGAGTTGAACCGTCCAGAAAAAGTCGAGTGTCGTCAGTATATTGGACTAAGTTGTATTCTTGTCCGTTTAAAGTGATGCCCTTGATTTCCTTATTTTGTCTAATCATACTACCGAGCATTTCAGCTACAAATAAAACAGATAGGGAGATATCGGATCATCTTGTCGATAGCCACGATAATTGAGAAAGGATGGGAACAAATGCCCAATCGGGATAACATAGGAGTTGGAATTATTGGACAAGATTGAAATTCATTTTCGAAAGTTTATTCCAAAACCAAACTTTTCAAGAACTAAAATTATGAAATCATTAGAGACTGTATCAAAAACTTTTTCAAAATCAACAAGCAATTACATTCCACGTTTTTCTTTTGTTCCTTCATTTCAAACATTATACCGTAGAGAAGTCTGGTGTTATCACTTATACATCTGCCAGGAATAAAGCCATTTATTGATTTTCATGAATAAGAGAAATCAAAATCTTCTTTATCCTTGTAGTTAAACATAAGCAATGATTTTGTAGACTGAATTTAAACGTGAAATAGGCCTCCAATTATTTAAAAGGTTTCTTTTTTCTTAGTTTTGGGAATACAAGTAATTGCCCCACTATTCATAGTCATTGGTTATATTCCTTTTTATGCCCCCGAATCGGAGATTCCGGGGGTATATTGTTTTTCACCTGTCCGTCTGTCTGTCCGTCCGTCCGTTTGTCCACAAAAACTTTAACCTTGGTCATAACTTTTGATTGGTCACAGCTAGCTCTTTGATACTTGACATATGGATCCCTTGTGATGAGACCTTTCAGATGACAAGATGACACCATGACATTTGACCTTGTGACCTTGACCTTGACACAGCGAGCATTTTCCGAAAACTTTAACCTTGGCTATAGTTTCTATAATGTCAGTGCTAGGTCTTTGATACTTGACATGTGTATCCCTTGTAATGAGACCTTTCAGATGACACCATGATATTTGACCTTGTGACCTTGACCTTGACACAGAGAGCATTTTCCGAAAACTGTAACCTTGGCTATAACTTGATTGGTCAGAGCGAGGTCTTTGATACTTGACATGTGTATCCCTTGTGATGAGACCTTATTCCGGGGGTAAATTGTTTTTCACCTGTCCGTCTGGCCGTCCGTCTGTCCGTTTGTCCACAAAAACTTTAACCTTGGTCATAACTTTTGATTGGTCAGAGCTAGCTCTTTGATACTTAACATATGGATCCCTTGTGATGAGACCTTTCAGATGACACCATGACATTTGACCTTGTGACCTTGACCCTGACACAGCGAGCAGGATGCATCCGGTGGCATTCGTGTTTCACAAACACATCTTGTTTTCAAATACAGCTGTTATACATTCCAAAAAAATTTTAAAGTCAGTAGTTAATCTATCCAGCCCTGGTGATTTGTTTTTAGAAGATTATTGTAGAAGATATGTTATTGGGTGAAATAAACTCTGAACATTAATCAAGCATTTCTATATCTATCTTCAAAACTTATGTGACCTTAACAACGAAGTTGGGTTAAGTTTTTTTTTAATGCAATGCATAATATCATATATTAATGTTCAATTTATTCATATTAGTACATGTTGTGTTCAGCTAAGAAATTCTTAATTATATTCCATAGTGTCTTAATTTGCTACTGAGATACAATATTGCATAACGATCTGTCATTATAAACAATTTGAAATATATCTGTTTATTTTTTTCTTTTTGTAAAACCGTAAGATAACTGCTTCAAGTCCTGTCCGGTCTATAACTTCAGAACTATTTTGATCAAATATGGTATTTGGATACAGAATGATAAGGCCGCGTTTTTGTGAAAAAGACTAATGCCTTTGTAAGAAAACGTTTACGGTTTATCAAGATAAGGATTTGGAAAGATTTGTAAATCTACTCTGTATCAAAAAAATTATATAATGGAAACTTCATTAATTAAGCGATAATGACAGAAAGTTGATATTTATCAGATAAGTAAAATCTATACATATTGTGTCATTTGCGGGGAATATATCTCGACGATGTCATTTGCTTGTTAATATGTTAAGTTGTACACCGGAATGCAGAATCGAAGGAGTAAGTTGAGTAATAGTAAGAATGACTATAACCGTAACCATTAACTACGTTTATTATCGATCCCTAACATCGTGATTTGTAGACGTGTTACTCTTATTGTGGCTCTCGGCTCATTCTATACAACCATGTAATTTGTTTGGGTCTTTTAAATAATATGAATATTCCACTTTCAGGTCGATTATCCAGATGAAAGAAGTACCCAACTAGAAATGAACATTACTTGTCAGGGAAATCTGGAGATTCCTTCAACAGCGTATGGAAAGATGTATGGCGATCATAAGGGGAATTATGTGACGTATATGCAAATAGTTTGCTCCAATCGAACTTACCCTATGATAAAGGACGAATCGGCGATCTACATGAGGAACATATACTATCCGCAGGTTGAATCGAGTCATGAAGGCGAGTGCACCTTCTATGGACCTAACGATATTACTATAGATGGACGTCACTACTATAAGTACTTCGTCTATCTCTCCCTCATATGGAGTGACGGATATCCAGGCTGGGCGGAAAAGGCCTGCTTTTTGGGTCGTGGTCCAGGAGAGTCAACACAATTTCCAGGAGGGACAACAAAAACTCCAGGAGGGACAACCGGATTTCCAGGAGAGACAACAAAAACTCCAGGAGGGACAACCGGATTTCCAGGAGAGTCAACAAAAACTACAGGAGGGACAACAAAAACTACAGGAGGGACAACCGGATTTCCAGGAGAGACAACAAAAACTACAGGAGGGACAACAAAAACTACAGGAGGGACAACCGGATTTCCAGGAGGGACAACAAAAACTCCAGGAGGGACAACCGGATTTCCAGGAGAGACAACAAAAACTCCAGGAGGGACAACCGGATTTCCAGGAGAGACAACAAAAACTACAGGAGGGACAACCGGATTTCCAGGAGAGACAACAAAAACTACAGGAGGGACAACCGGATTTCCAGGAGGGACAACAAAAACTCCAGGAGGGACAACCGGATTTCCAGGAGAGACAACAAAAACTCCGGGAGAGACAACAAAAACTCCAGGAGGGACAACAAAAACTCCAGGAGGGACAACAAAAACTCCAGGAGGGACAACAGGATTTCCAGGAGGGACAACACAATTTCCAGGAGGGACAACCGGATTTCCAGGAGAGACAACAAAAACTCCAGGAGGGACAACACAATTTCCAGGAGGGACAACAAAAACTCCAGGAGGGACAACCGGATTTCCAGGAGAGACAACAAAAACTCCAGGAGGGACAACCGGATTTCCAGGAGAGACAACAAAAACTCCAGGAGAGACAACACCATTTTCAGGAGGGACAACCGGATTTCCAGGAGAGACAACAAAAACTCCAGGAGGGACAACCGGATTTCCAGGAGGGACAACAAAAACTCCAGGAGGGACAACCGGATTTCCAGGAGAGACAACAAAAACTCCAGGAGGGACAACACAATTTCCAGGAGGGACAACAAAAACTCCAGGAGGGACAACCGGATTTCCAGGAGAGACAACAAAAACTCCAGGAGGGACAACCGGATTTCCAGGAGGGACAACAAAAACTCCAGGAGAGACAACACCATTTTCAGGAGGGACAACCGGATTTCCAGGAGAGACAACAAAAACTCCAGGAGGGACAACCGGATTTCCAGGAGGGACAACAAAAACTCCAGGAGAGACAACACCATTTTCAGGAGGGACAACCGGATTTCCAGGAGAGACAACAAAAACTCCAGGAGGGACAACCGGATTTCCAGGAGGGACAACAAAAACTCCAGGAGAGACAACACCATTTTCAGGAGGGACAACCGGATTTCCAGGAGGGACAACACAATTTCCAGGAGGGACAACCGGATTTCCAGGAGGGACAACACAATTTCCAGGAGGGACAACCGGATTTCCAGGAGGGACAACAAAAACACCAGGAGGGACAACCGGATTTCCAGGAGGGACAACAAAAACTACAGGAGGGACAACCGGATTTCCAGGAGGGACAACAAAAACTACAGGAGGGACAACCGGATTTCCAGGAGGGACAACACAATTTCCAGGAGGGACAACCGGATTTCCAGGAGGGACAACACAATTTCCAGGAGGGACAACCGGATTTCCAGGAGGGACAACAAAAACTCCAGGAGGGACAACCGGATTTCCAGGAGGGACAACAAAAACTCCAGGAGGGACAACCGGATTTCCAGGAGAGACAACAAAAACTACAGGAGGGACAACCGGATTTCCAGGAGAGACAACAAAAACTACAGGAGGGACAACCGGATTTCCAGGAGAGACAACAAAAACTACAGGAGGGACAACAAAAACTACAGGAGGGACAACCGGATTTCCAGGAGGGACAACAAAAACTCCGGGAGGGACAACCGGATTTCCAGGAGAGACAACAAAAACTCCAGGAGGGACAACCGGATTTCCAGGAGGGACAACAAAAACTACAGGAGGGACAACCGGATTTCCAGGAGGGACAACACAATTTCCAGGAGGGACAACCGGATTTCCAGGAGGGACAACACAATTTCCAGGAGGGACAACCGGATTTCCAGGAGAGACAACAAAAACTACAGGAGGGACAACCGGATTTCCAGGAGAGACAACAAAAACTACAGGAGGGACAACCGGATTTCCAGGAGAGACAACAAAAACTACAGGAGGGACAACCGGATTTCCAGGAGAGACAACAAAAACTACAGGAGGGACAACAAAAACTACAGGAGGGACAACCGGATTTCCAGGAGGGACAACAAAAACTCCGGGAGGGACAACCGGATTTCCAGGAGAGACAACAAAAACTCCAGGAGGGACAACCGGATTTCCAGGAGAGACAACAAAAACTCCAGGAGGGACAACCGGATTTCCAGGAGGGACAACAAAAACTCCAGGAGGGACAACAGGATTTCCAGGAGGGACAACAAAAACTCCAGGAGGGACAACAGGATTTCCAGGAGGGACAACACAATTTCCAGGAGGGACAACCGGATTTCCAGGAGGGACAACACAATTTCCAGGAGGGACAACCGGATTTCCAGGAGGGACAACAAAAACTCCAGGAGGGACAACACAATTTCCAGGAGGGACAACAAAAACTCCAGGAGGGACAACCGGATTTCCAGGAGGGACAACAGGATTTCCAGGAGGGACAACAAAAACTCCAGGAGGGACAACACAATTTCCAGGAGGGACAACAAAAACTCCAGGAGGGACAACCGGATTTCCAGGAGGGACAACAGGATTTCCAGGAGGGACAACAAAAACTCCAGGAGGGACAACACAATTTCCAGGAGGGACAACAAAAACTCCAGGAGGGACAACACAATTTCCAGGAGGGACAACAAAAACTCCAGGAGGGACAACCGGATTTCCAGGAGGGACAACAGGATTTCCAGGAGGGACAACAAAAACTCCAGGAGGGACAACACAATTTCCAGGAGGTACAACAAAAACTCCAGGAGGGACAACCGGATTTCCAGGAGAGACAACAAAAACTCCAGGAGAGACAACACCATTTTCAGGAGGGACAACCGGATTTCCAGGAGGGACAACAAAAACTCCAGGAGGGACAACCGGATTTCCAGGAGAGACAACAAAAACTCCAGGAGGGACAACAGGATTTCCAGGAGGGACAACAAAAACTCCAGGAGGGACAACCGGATTTCCAGGAGAGACAACAAAAACACCAGGAGGGACAACCGGATTTCCAGGAGGGACAACAAAAACTCCAGGAGGGACAACACAATTTCCAGGAGGGACAACCGGATTTCCAGGAGGGACAACAGGATTTCCAGGAGGGACAACAAAAACTCCAGGAGGGACAACACAATTTCCAGGAGGTACAACAAAAACTCCAGGAGGGACAACCGGATTTCCAGGAGAGACAACAAAAACTCCAGGAGAGACAACACCATTTTCAGGAGGGACAACCGGATTTCCAGGAGGGACAACAAAAACTCCAGGAGGGACAACCGGATTTCCAGGAGAGACAACAAAAACTCCAGGAGGGACAACAGGATTTCCAGGAGGGACAACAAAAACTCCAGGAGGGACAACCGGATTTCCAGGAGAGACAACAAAAACACCAGGAGGGACAACCGGATTTCCAGGAGGGACAACAAAAACTCCAGGAGGGACAACACAATTTCCAGGAGGGACAACCGGATTTCCAGGAGAGACAACAAAAACTCCAGGAGAGACAACACCATTTTCAGGAGGGACAACCGGATTTCCAGGAGGGACAACAAAAACTCCAGGAGGGACAACCGGATTTCCAGGAGAGACAACAAAAACTCCAGGAGGGACAACACAATTTCCAGGAGGGACAACAAAAACTCCAGGAGGGACAACCGGATTTCCAGGAGAGACAACAAAAACTCCAGTAGAGACAACAAAAACTCCAGGAGGGACAACACAATTTCCAGGAGGGACAACAAAAACTCCAGGAGGGACAACAGGATTTCCAGGAGGGACAACACAATTTCCAGGAGGGACAACCGGATTTCCAGGAGGGACAACAAAAACTCCAGGAGGGACAACCGGATTTCCAGGAGGGACAACAAAAACTCCAGGAGGGACAACCGGATTTCCAGGAGAGACAACAAAAACTCCAGGAGGGACAACAAAAACTCCAGGAGGGACAACCGGATTTCCAGGAGGGACAACAAAAACTCCAGGAGGGACAACCGGATTTCCAGGAGAGACAACAAAAACTCCAGGAGGGACAACAAAAACTCCAGGAGGGACAACAGGATTTCCAGGAGGGACAACAAAAACTCCAGGAGGGACAACAGGATTTCCAGGAGGGACAACACAATTTTCAGGAGGGACAACGGGATTTCCAGGAGAGACAACAAAAATTCCAGGAGGGACAACAGGATTTCCAGGAGGGACAACAAAAACTCCAGGAGGGACAACACAATTGCCAGGAGGGACAACACAATTGCCAGGAGGGACAACCGGATTTCCAGGAGGGACAACAAAAACTCCACATCCAGAAGGTACCAGCGAAGAGACTCCACATCGTGAAGGTACCAGCGAAGAGACTCCACATCCAGAAGGTACCAGCGAAGAGACTCCACATCCAGGAGGTACCAGCCAAGCGACTCCACATCCAGAAGGTACCAGCCAAGCGACTCCACATCCAGAAGGTACCAGCGAAGAGACTCCACATCCAGAAGGTACCAGCGAAGAGCCTGCAGATCCAGAAGGTACCAGCGAAGAGACTGCACATCCAGAAGGTACCAGCGAAGAGACTCCACCTCCAGGGGGTACCAGCCAATCAACTCCAGGGGGTCCTAAGCATACCACTTCAAAACAAACAACTCAAGGTGGCGGTAGAATTATTGCGCCTGGTCATATCGTTTCAGTGACTGCAAAATGTGATAATGTTGAAAACAGAAATGGCAACAGTGAAATTTACTATAACAGTGTGCATCTTGTTACTGATGTTCATATGTCAGCAGTTGGTCATTGTCAGCATGATTCTATGGTTGATTTCACAACTGATGACTTTGTTAATTACTACTTGAAGGTGTACTACAACCAAAGTGACGTAGATCCACCAAGAGAGGGCTTATGTATATTTGATACGTCACATGAATTTGTATTCCGTCTGTGGGTAGAAGTGTCATGGGGAGAAAGGAATGATCATGTTCACACTTACCACAAAAGTTTCATGGTCACCTGTATATGGCCAACTGACGACAAACGAATCGATCTATCAACAGTTAAATCGAGTATAAAAGAAGGTTTCATTAACCATAGAGATGTAGAAGGAACAGGACTCTTTTCTACAATGTCAACCACAACCTTATGTGTTGCGAACATATTGGGCCAACCACTTGGCATTCCCTCTATAGATCTGGGTCGCACAATCCGTCTCCGTGCTGACTCTGATCGCGGGTTAGGGGAGCTTGGTCTCAGCGCTGTCTCTTGTGATGCTATCGGGGTGAACACTAATCAACGATTCGGGATCCTTCGAGCTGGTTGTGGTGATGGAATTATTTTTCCAAAAAACAGAGGATTTATTACAGAAGGTTGTACTGTCTTAAGTCCATATTTCACTACCTTTGCCCTGTCGACAGATTCCCGACTCCGTTTTGAGTGTAACTTTACTTTATGCAAGAGTAATTGTGATGGAACTTCTTGCCATGAAGAATAAGAAATAGTGAATTAGTTGGAAGTTACCGTGTGTTGTGTATTCATGAAAGGATTAAATCTTACTTTTTATCATCTTGTATTTCTTGTAATTCAAGTCCAAATGGTCAAACCAAGGTTGGATTAATACTTGAAGACCAAGACCAAATGTACAGCTTGATTTCGATTGACAATAACGAGAGTTGTTTTGAAAGGAGATTTTTATAAAACTCCAATGCCTATTTTGAGAGGTTGGGGAAAGAAGCTAGTTCATGACTAAAAGTACAACCTTTCATCGCCTAGTAACGAGGTACCTGTCAAATTGTCAGTTTTTAAGAGTACAGAAGATCTGAAAGGTATTGGCATTAATGTTAAAATTGGCACCGTCCGTCCGTCCATAACACATTGTCTGGCTAATACTTTGAAACTACTCAACTATTACAATTCAAATTCACTGACGATATGCAGAAACGTGTGTCATGGGTAACAATTTTTTTGTATTTTCATTAGATTTTAGGATTTTTGGGGGAAATAATAAATTTGCAAGAAAACTGTATCAAGTCATGTCCGTCTAACAACTTCTAGACTTATCACATATTGACCATAAATTACAGTGAGATATACATAATCGTAATAAGGTGGATCATCATTACATTTTAAATTTAGCATTTTTGGGAAAAGTGACTTTTTTAAAACTGTCCTATGCGGATCACAATACCTAAAGTGAGGGAGTGAGTTATTGTTTTACGCCGCTTGGGCAATATTTCAGCCATTAGCGACATATCACAATACCTAAACTAATAACTAATGAAATGAAAACTAGTTTATATTTCCCCTATTGGCGTAATTGTTATTTTGTCAGTTTGCACTAAATTATGCCCAACAGTGAATACAATGTTGATAATATTTAGTGTTTGGATTAAAACAGTTTCCTTCATATCCTTGAAAAAGTTTGGGGTTTTAGGGTCTGCCATATGAATCTGTTGTATGAAGAACCAAATCTTCAACATCAATACAATTATAGAAAAGCTTAAATAGATACGATACATAAAATCTAAACATATTGTTGCATTTGGGGTGATGTATCTTTACAATGCGAGTCGCTTGTTCTTGTAAACGTTAAATGACAACTATACTCCTGAATATCCATCTCGGCTCCTCCGTATCTCTTCCTTAACCCGATGTTTACGGCGGATATCCCTTCCGGCTTATTATAAACATACATGACACTGTCCTTGTCCAGAGATCCGTCGTCGATCATTAGTTTCTCCCAGCATCTCGCGGTGTTCTGTTATACTTACAGGTCATCTCTTTCACAACATGACTACAAGTGGTATTGAAACTTGAAAGCAGTTATACTGGTTGCAACCGAGTCGATGATGTAACTATAATTCACTAGGAAATATAAAATCACAAATTAAACTTTATTTGAAAAATGATGTTCATACTCCTACCAGTACAGCATTAGTCCGTAAAATGGAGTTTTACGCCGCTTGGGCAATATTTCAGGCATATGCGGCGAGATATAGCATTAGACCAATGCTACAAAGTCAGCTTTACGCCTATTCAAATGTGTCACTCCTTGGGTGATTTAAACAGCAATACAGGAAGGTGATCGGAAATAGCACAAGGTACAGTGGTATCTCTATCATATCCAAACACATTCTTCCTTAAGTCACAGTTGATGAAAATGCTGTTTCAAAGTTAGCGGTCGAGTTGTCATGAGGGACAACATATCACGCTCTTTGTGGGTTTACATTAGCATTGAGCTCTTGCTTTGAGTGAAGAGATGTTTCATGTCTCCAAGAAGTATGACTCGCCTTGAATAGAGTATGTATCGTATACATCAAGCTTTCGGTGAGTTCTTGTTTTACGCCGCTTGGGCAATATTTCGGGCATTAGCGTCGTGTCCTGCGTTCTGGGTACGTCTATAACGATTGCACATTAGACGCTGGAGTGAGTGAGTGAGTTATTGTTTTATGCCGCTTGGGCAATATTTCAGGCATTGGCGTCGTGTCCTGCATTCAGAGTACCTCTATAACGATTGCACATTAGACGCTGGAAGCCGGACACGTATAATGACGATGCATGCACACGGATCACTGAGGTCATAAAGTTCTCCGATTTCCTTGGGAATTGAACACATCCGCTTCTCTTCTGATTATGGTCCTGTCGGAGGTTTACATACAAATTAAAATTATGATGTTAATCCATAATTGTCACTATCATGCAGCCCATGTTCATTTAGAAACAGTACATTTTTCATAACAACTTAAGTCAAGAAAGCAGTTCTTCATAATACGAGTTGCACGTATATTCGACGTAATGATGCAGGTTATTACTAGTACCAAAAGATATATATTCATGGATTTTCTCAGTTCATATTCACATTCTTTAACTTCACGTTCGTCGCTCCGGTATCGCCATTTCCCGACAGTTGACCGCCCGAAGGATTCATCCTGCAAGATAAAGTAGGCCGACTGTCCAGACATTATCCTGATGGTCGAGGTAGGAAGGCGTTGACGTTCCCAGTGCACCGTTATCTGGAAGTATTGAATCACCAATCCACGTTCCCTTGCATATTCACTTATTGCACATGAACACTTCAAAACTGTCGACTCTTACATGGCCAGGCACCGTGTGTTTCTGTCTGTTGTGATACATCAGGAAATGGTAGACCCCTTTCGCTGGTGATCAAATATGGCGTTTCTATTTTCTCCCGGTTTGTATTCAGGATCAGCGATTGTCTGTCACTTAAAGGACTGTTACAAGATCTCATAGCTTGTGGTTTGGTTTGTCTGAGCTTGAGGTTAGCTCAGCTTCCTCTAGGACGCACCAGCTTGGGGTGAGGTCATGCTTGAGGGTTCCGATTCTGTTGAAATGACCTCTTATCTGTTTCTGAATGAAGCCATTTTCAAATCTTTGTATTCATTGCATCTCATTAGGTGTGCATACAAAGTCAGGTGTCTGTATTTAATTGTTTAGAGAAGTTACACACTAGCTACTTAGACGCAACCGGGAATTGTCATTGTCATAGAATATAGTCATACACACTATATTGTAAATATGTATTTAGTATACATTTTAAACTAAAAGGTTATACGTCTACTATTAGCACATAATGGATCTGGACACATTCATATATCTATTCTTTTAACATGTATTTTCAAATACACAAAACCTATTTTTATTGGAAATATGTCCCAAAGTAAATACTAGATTTTTTAAATGTAACTCCAATTCTGATCCAGATGAAACTTGATAATTAATCACATTAATCACCTTAATAACTACAAAATTATAAAAAATAGAGCCATTGGCTCTGTAGCTCATCAGGCTTCATATTTAATTTTGCTGTGGCCAATGTGGTTTCCCCATTTGTAGGGGCCACAAAGTCTCAAATTCTAGACTTACCGGTAAGTTATATGTGATGTGATTTCAGATACTTGTAATCAATACAGAAATGGAAATATTTCATATCAAGATATTGGGATTATATTTTAACTGTAAACTTATTTTGCAATGTAAGCTCATTGTGTTCTTCATGTGAAGACTATTTTACCATACTTGTGTAGACACTTGACATTGATTGAAGCTGCCTTAAAATATCATCTTTCAACAGTAAACCTCTCCTTGTCAGAAATTTTCTAGGGAAGCACACATAAAATATCTCTTACAATTGATACTTGTGACTTTCTGTTGGTAGTTTTTAACTCTTTGGTCTTTGATAATGCTATTTTAAGTGTAATATTTTCCTAATTTGGGTATTTTCTTTACTTTGCAGTCTTTTACCCCTTAAGAAGCCATACCATGGCCAGGATTATCTGTTTTTGACAGAACAAAGATGAAATTAGGTTTTAAGGGTGTGGTCCCTGTGGCCCTTATTTGGGACCACAGGGCCACCAAAGCTACAATTTTTAATCCTCACTAGTCAAAGAGTCTGGACACCAAGTTTAAGCTTTCTAGGCCTCATGGTTCTGGAGAAGAAGATGAAAATAGGTTTTTAGGGTGTGGCCCCTGTGTTCCTTATTAGGGGCCACAGGGCCACCAAAGCTACAATTTATAATCCTCACTAGTCAAGGAGTCTGTACACAAAGTTTCAGCTTTCTGGGCCTTATGGTTCTGGAGAAGAAGATGAAAATAGGTTTTTAGGGTGTGGCCCCTGTGGCCCTTATTAGGGGCCACAGGGCCACCAAAGCTACAATTTTTAATCCTCACTAGTCAAGGAGTCTGTACACCAAGTTTAAGCTTTCTAGGCTTTATAGTTCTGGAGAAGAAGTCGAAATTCCACAAAGTTTACGGACGGACGGACGCCAGACACAATGCCATGCCATAAGCCCATCGGGCCTTACAGGCCAGATGAGCTAAAAATTGACTTCCTACAATATTTCAATACGTTTTATTGCAGCATTATCTCTGTCTCTACGTGTGATTTTCGAGGATAATATTTCTGTCCTGTTCTAAAAAGCTTTTCTAAAATCAAAGCGACAATACAACTTGTATATGATTTTATCGTTTTATTAGTTGTGGTTAGATCGCAGTGAAGCTTTGTCCCGACCCCATTTTTCATGACCTAAGTTACCGTGATTTGAATTTAACAAATTAATCATTTTAAAATAACTGCTGCCAAATGTATATGGACATAGTAACGTTTTGCTTTTGTTAAACGGATCATATAAACAATGGGCATGTAATGTATTTGAGTCTAGCCTGTAAGATCAGGCTTGTTAATGTCATCAAATTGCACGTGCAGCACGAGCGGATCATGCCAATGTCGGCTACCTGAAATATACATTAATTCTCCACTTTGAGTCAACGTTTCACCGTTACAGTTTCTTTAAGAAATGTTTTAATTCATGTAAGAATTGCATTATTCGCACTATTAAAACTTATGTCACGTTGTATTTCATATGAGGTAAATTATAGTTGCTGTGTAAAATAGTAACCGACCTCGACCTCGGCTTCAAGTTGGATAAACCCTCGCTCAAGTCCTAAAATATAGGCATTGATCACGGTTATGAAATAATATTAAGGGTTTTCCATTTAGCATGCAATGACAAATAATTGTTTTTAAAGAAGATGATAACTCAACATTGGAGAAATCCTTGAAAACGCTTAAAAATAGAGCCATGGGCTCTGTAGCTCATAAGACATTTTTATGGAAATAGGTTTTTAAGGTTTTTACCCCTGTGACCCACTTTGGGGTCATGGGGTAACCAAATCAACAAATTAGAATCTTCATTGGCCAAGGAGTCTACACACAACTTTTCAGCTCACTAGACCCTTTGAAACTGGAGGAGACGATGAAAATAGGTTTTTAAGGTTTCAACCTCTGTGACCCCATTTGGGATCAAGGGGTCCCAAACCTAAAATTTAGAATCCTCATTGGCCAAGAAGTCTACACACAACTTTTCAGCTCTCTTGACCTTTTGGAACTGGAGAAGATGAATAGATTTTTAAAGATGGACTGAAATGCCATATTGCAACTTTCGCGATTCATGAAAAAGGGATAGCCATTTGACATTGACTCATCGACCTAGTAACGGCTTAATTACGATTTTAGAAATACACCGCTTAATTAGGCCGGCGAACAGAGCCCAAAGCCCAAAGTTTAACCCGTCGATTAAACATACAAAACGTCCTCCAAATATCTCAAACTTTCAACAAATCGGTAGTCAAGTCATCTTGCAATTTATATTTATGAATATGTAAAACAATAAATGAAACGATGTGCGCATTATCCTTCACTAAAACAACATGCAGCTTGTTTCGCCTCATAATACTGAACGTGAGAACCCGGATGTATTTTCGCAATAAACAATGCTCACATGTGAGCTGTTACATCTGCATGCACAGTTGTTTGTTGTTATTGAATATTACTTAAGTAGCACAGCAGAAAGGATTTTATTATATAATACTATTTTTTTACATTTAAACCAATTTTTTTAAATATGCTTTTGACTTCATTTTGTATCAGGATAAAAAAAAAACTTTTTTCATTTAGTGATGGATAAGTTTCAATTCTCAATGAAAGGCATGTATTGGATGATGACTGATGTCTTGTTTAAAACATTATTTTAATAGGACGTTGAAAATATACTTTCAATGACAATCTTAATGTTTTCACTCTTGTACATAGAGAAGATATTTTTCACAATACCCGATACATGGCCCAACAGAATGTAGATTGATTAAATGAACCTTACCCAAAATAATTATCGGAGCAAAAACAGTATTCCTAATTTCAACAGGTTATAATTTACCAATCGGAGAGAAAAAGGATGTTAAGGAATACAATTGCTATTTGATGTTACCTAATTAGCTTATGTCATAAAATAGCCAGGTGTTGATAATTGTGCATCATATAACCTACCTGCTACAGTCATCATTTAGTAGCTTTTAATTAGGAAACAGACAGGAAATACGATAGACAGTAAAGTAATTGTGTAATAAGTGAGTATCTGATCTAAAGAAAGTAAATAACACCTGCAGACCAATGTCATTGTTTATTCAACATTTTTACACAACGCTCAAATCTAAATGTGAGCATTGTAAATTCGGATTATTGCCATAAATCAGCCACAAACTTTGTGCTTTGTTTTATATTTTACTCATCAGAAAAGGATTTTTTCTCTGCATGCCAATCTATTCATTCAGTGAAAATGCGAGCTTGAAACAAAAAATCGGTTTAGTGAACGGAACACGCGAGTTCGATGAAGATTGTCGCATTGCTCTGTTTGACACAGCGGGTCAATTTGGCGTGGAACGATCAATGTGATTGAAATTTGTCTACGGAGACTTCATCAGGAGATATTCTAGGACAGTTGACAGTAACAAAATGATATGACATACGGTTAATCGCTTGGGAAACACAGAACTACGGGTTTCGCCTATCATTTTCCATATAACCGGACTAACGATTCACCTACTGCCACGTCATTTCCGATATCCCCTGCCCGTGGCCTCTCAGCCTTGTTTTGGTTTGTCGCTGGACAAGCAGACACCTTGTTCCGCAATGTTTACTTAGCTGTAGTTTCATTGAGAAACTGTATCGTTGCTGTTTTGGCCTAATATTTATGTTATATAGTTATTATGTCCCCCGCAAAGCTTTGCGGGAGACATAATGTTTTCAGTCCCTTCCGTGGTTCCGTAATTCCGTAACCGGACCATATCTCCTAAACCGTCCAATATTTTTTGACGAAACTTGGTATGTGGTTAGATCTAGTACTGGAGTGGTGCCTTTTGCTATTTTGGTTATTCTAAATGTTTTATTTTTTCTGGTTTCCACGGAAACATTTTGAACTTAGTGCATATTGGGGGATGCTTTCGTTTCCGGTCCATATCTCCAAAACTGTTCAATATTTTGTTACGAAACTTGGTATGTGGTTAGATCTAGTGATGGAATGGTGCCTTTTGCTATTTAGGTCATTCTGAATTATGTAATTTTCCTGGTTTCCATGGAAACAGTTTGTACTTAGTGCATATTTGGGTAGGGACTGTTTCCCGGCCATATCTCAAAGTATTCAATATTTTTTTACGAAAGTTGGTATGTGGTTAGATCTAGTGGTGGAGTGGTGCCTTTTGCTATTTAGGTCATTCTGAATAATATAATTTTTCCTGGTTTCCATGGCAACAGTTTCAACTTAGAATATATGGAGGGAGGACCATTTCCGGGCCATATCGCAAAAACTATTTAATATGATTTTACGAAACTTGATATGTGGTTAGACCTAGTGGTGGAGTGGTGCCTTTTTCTATTTTAGTTATTCTGAATTATTTTTCTGGTTTCTATCGAAACAAGTTGAACTAGGTGTATATCAGTGTATAAAATAGATTGAAAACCTAGCCTGTCCTGAAAATTAGTTGGTCAATTCCTTAGGGGAAAATAAAGAAAGTTTTTGAAAAGTTCCCAGTCCTGACCAAAAAGTAGCCAGTCCTGGCAAAAAGTAGCCAGTCAAGGACTGGCGGACGGGCTATGTTTTAAACACTGTGTATATGGGTGGCAGGGTCTGTTTCCGTACTTGAGCTTAAAAACTATTCAAAATATTTTTACTAGACTTGATATGTGGTTAGAACTACTGGGGGAGTGGTGCCTTTTGCTACTTTGGTTATTCTGAATTGTTATTTTGCTGGTTTCCATGGAAACAATTTGAAATTTGTACATAATGGGGGTAGGGTCACTTTCGGATTAAATGTTAGCGGGGGACATCACAGTGCATCACATGCACATATTTCTAGTTTGACCAATATCTTATGGAAAAATTATTAAAAACAAGGTTATACAGCGTCTCTTTAAGGTTGTGACCCCTGTGACCCCATATGGGTGAAAGGGGTCACCAAACCTAAAATTTAGAAACCTCCTTGGAAAAGGAGTCTACACAACTCTTTAGACCTTTTGGAACGGGAGAAGATTAAAATAGATTTTTAAGATTTTGACCCCTGAAACCCCATTTGGGGTCATGGCGGTCATAAAATCTACAAATTAGAATCCCCATTTGCCAAGGAGTCCGCAAATCAAATTTCAGCTCTCTACAGTCTTTGGTTCTGAAGAAGTCGAAAAAGTGAAAAGTTTACGGATGGTCGCCAGACTCCATGCCATGCGCAAGCCCAGATGAGCTAAAAATTAACCAAGATTGCATATCATTTAAACTTCATCTTTCCAGTAGTGTAGAAAACGTGAAAAGTATTACTATAGGCAAATGGTTTTTCAGCATTCGGTAGAGCAATTAGTTCAACAGCCCTTTATGTAATGCATATAACTTGGTATCTTGAATACAACCACCACTTCCTGAAAAGTTCAATTCTAGCCTAGATTTAATGAAAAAATTACGATTCAAATCTTAAATTATCATTCTTGTTCAACATCCTGCACCCAAATTTACATATGAAACCAACAATGATGATACATTTTTATTTAAATGAAATAAAATAAATAGAAATACATAGAATTAAACTTCCTGAAAAGTTCAATTCTAGCCTAGATTTAAAGGAAAAATTACGATTCAAATCCTAATATCATTCTTGTTCAACATGCTGCACCCAAATTTACATATTTAACATATCAAACCAACAAAGATGATAAATTTTTATTTAAAAGAAAATAAATAGGAATACATAGGAAAGTATCACAGCTTCCTACTATATGGTGACTGACCCTAGCCATCTTTGATCCGTTTCACAATTTGTTGTTTGTATCGATACAGAAGCTCGTCTGAACACTCGGTGGCGGGCGGCAAGTCTCTCACGATCTCCCCTATCAGGTTGATTGATGTCTGTAAAGAAAAAGTGAATCTCTCCCTCTATAAACCTTGTATAACACAAGAGAAAATATCGCCATCCTATTGTCCATGTTTGTATGTTGGTAAAAGAACTGTGATGCAGCTTGGTTACTACTTTAAATAATATCATGGTAAGTTCATAGCCAAGCCTTCTCACTGTAATTTCAACTGTATAATACTATCTTTCCTGAAACAATGTGGAAGGCATATACATTAAGTAAGATGGAGAGAAAATCTCTATGGATAAACGACATTATCTTAAACAAACACTGATTTGTTGAAAGATTATTTTTATTTGCTTGAGTGTTAGTATCTCCAAACTACGGTAGTGGCTTAGTCAGGCTTACTCTTGCAAAATTGCTCAACATTAAAACTTTTCAAAACTCTACTTTAAAAGTTCAATATTGTCTTACATGCAATTAACTCTTAATGTCAAAAGCTTAAACAATGTACTTCCAAACTCTTCCCCAAGGGCTACATGTTATGTCTTCCTCTATAAACCTTGGAAAACACATGAGAAAACATCCCTGACCCGCGTTTATATGTATGTAAAAGCACTGTGCTCTCATAAGGTTACTACTTTGAATAATGTCATGGTAGGTTAACAGCCAAGCCTTCTTACTGCAATTTCAACTGTATAATAATTCCTGAAAAATGTGGTTGGCATATATACACAAAGAACTTAATTAAGCACCCCCCTATTTTGTAAAATGAACTTGGGTGCTCTTGGACCATTTGGATTATCTTGATGTATTGACCACTCCAGATATAGCAATTGCTTTGTTATTGACAATTTAATTGTACTAAAAATCGCTTACGTGCAAAAATAATGAAAATATGAATAAAAGTACCGAGGGTACAGAAGCTCACCTTAAAATGAATGATGTGGTAATATGGTTTAATTGTGTAACCATCTTTTATATGATAATTGATTATGGCTGCCATCATGATTTTTTTATCTTTTAAAATGCTATTCTTCTGTTGGAAACCACTAGAGCTTGAACAAACATTAATACAAGAATGATATAATCATGATTTGTTAACAAGCAGTAGGTTTTTGTATAACTTTTTTGTATATCTATGGCTAAATTGGTGACCATCTTGGACTTTTTAATCTTCAAAATGCTACTTTTATGTGGGCATCTGTATTAATATCATTATGATATCATGATTGGTTTTGGAGTATTCATTTAGTCACACTCTCAACTTCCAAAGAACTAAAAAGATGATAGAAGGAATCGGGATAGAAGAGAGGTTTGCAATGGAAGGACAGGAGAAAAAAGGGGAGGAGGGAAAGGGGGGGGTAGAAGAGAGGTTTGGAATGAATCTGGAGGTCAACTCAGTAATATGTTTATTGAAGTATCTTAACTAACAGAGAGAATTGGTGAGAAAGACTTTGTAAAAAAAGAATTGTTCAGACAGCTGTTCAATTAGTTTTGAAGATGAATATTAAATGATATCTTTTATTAGCATGACAAACAAAATAAAAGATAATTTGTTATTCATTAACCAAAATTTTCAATTTGGAATAAATTAATTGCATGGGAACAAAGGACTAAAAAACCTAACAGTTAGTGTTGGGAGTGAACAAATTTAATCATTTTAAATGCTTTTGAAAAGGATTTGTTTGAATTGAATGATCATTATAATTATCTAGATAATCATTGTTCAGACCGTAATCAGATATAGATGATTATAAAATGTATATTTATCCCTCACTGGCTATGTTATTTGCCATATATCAGTGTTTGACTGGCCACTTTTTGCCAGGACTGGTTCCCTTTTGGTCAGGACTGGTAACTTTTCAATTTTTTTCTTTATTTATCCTTATGAATTGACCAATTAATTTTCAGGACAGGCTAGGTTTCAAAGCTATTTTATACACTGCATATATGAAGTGTCAGGAATTATGTAAAACGGAAAGGATTTATTAAAACAGTCATGCTTCAGGCTGTTCGCAGATAAAGATGATTCATACAGTTTTTTTTAACTGTATTTATAGTGTTGATAAATATTACAACAAGCGTATCAATACAAATATAATGACATTGATTTGATTGATCAGGAAATGTATTCTTTTCAATGAATTCCATGAAATCTAATTGAAAATTCAATATAATTGACATATTGACCATCTTGGATTCTTGATAATAAAATAAATGCGTCTTTGTCAGGAATCCCGATATAAAAAAATACTCACTTTTCAGAATGATATCTTAATTGATTAAGTAGGAGAAGTACTTGGCCTGAGATCTAATTGAAAAATAATGACTTCTATGATGACATGTTGTTCCCAGAACCCCTTCAGCATGATACAATTATCATTAAGTTTTACAGGTATTTATAAAACACATGGTATTGGAACTGGAACCTGATACAAAATACCTCTATTATTAACTTATCATGTAGATTACTGAACATAAAAGCAGATTCTTGACTTGTTAATATTAACTCATCGTGCAGATTGTTGTACACAAAAGCTGATTCTTGACTTGTTTAAATTGTTATTTGTAAAAAGTATTACTATTAATAGAATACAAGTATACTTTTCATAAAGACAATTTATATACTTTCCATAAAGTCCATTATGTTCTATTTACCAATTAGGTCAGGATTACTATGCAATATACAAGCAGGCAGGGCTGCTAGCCCCAGAGAGTGTAGCAATTTGTGTATTTGGCTTTGTGTACGTATATTTGGAGAAACATCCTAGTGTGCTGAGCATGTAAACCTGAACTCTGGCTAAGCCCTTATGTGTGGTATTAAAAGACTTGACGGGAGAGAACATGAATTGTTGTGAAAAATATATATAATTTCACAAAATATAGTTAGCTTATGTCCTTAATTGATTTTGTGTCAAGAAGAACTTCTGTTAGATATAGAAATGGTACAAATATGAGTAAAACACAGGAACTGGAACCTGATGCAAAATAACTCTTTCCACATCAAATTATCATTTAGATTGCTAAACACAAAACAAGTGACAAGTTTTGTGTAAGTTGTTATTCTTAGAAAGAACATATCACTGTCATGAGAATACAAGTCTTATTTCCATAACTCTTATTGCACACACATGGCCATATAGCATAATTCTCTACCATATCAATTGGGGCAGGTTGATTATGCAACAGACTAGCAGCTGACACTATGATGCTAGCAGCCTGTATTGGGATGTGTATTAGACAGCATAGTGGACTCAACAGAAATATCTGAAAGGTTGACCCCTTATGTGTGGTATTTAAAGGAATATAAGGGAGATACCATTGTTCAAAATCTAACATGATGTTTAATGTCATTGGGTTTTTGCAGCTAGTTGCCATAAATATTTTAAACAAATTAATTAATTATGTTTGTCTTTCATCTTAATGTTTTAGAAACACTTACAAATATAGAACAACTTGCATGACAATCTTAAATATTCCATATTCAAGATAATATTATGATCAGTAAGTTCAAATTAGAGAATTTATATAGTGCGAGTGATCACTTGATGAAAGCTTAAAATTTATTAATAATGATGTGTCTTCTGCAGCTGAAAAGTCAATATGGATGCTATCGCAGCCATCTTGGATTCCCAAACTGAAACATCTACCTTCGTGGGAGGAATCACAATAGGTATAACATACTACAATATGAAAATGATATCTAGATTGGTTTAGGAGAAGTAGTCATTTTCATGAAATCTCATTGAAAATTCAATATGGCTGCTATCGCGGCCATCTTGGATTCTATAAACTGAAACGTCTACCTTTCTGTGCGGAATCACCATAGTTATAACATACTACAATTTCAGAATGATATCTAGATTGGTTTAGAAACAATAGTCTTTTCATGAAATCTAATTGAAAATTCAATATGGCTGCCATAGTGGCCACCTTGTAATCTCAAAACTGAAACGTCTACCTTTCTGTGAGGAATCACCATGGGTATAACATACTACATTTTCAGAATGATATCTGCATTTGTTTAGGAGGAGTAGTCTTTTTCCTGAAATCTAATTGAAAATTCTATATGGCTGCCATGGCGGCCATCTTGGATTCTCAAAACTGAAACGTCTACCTTTCTGTGAGGAATCACCATGGGTATAACATACTACAATTTCAGAATGATATCTGGATTCGTTTAGGAGGAGTAGTCTTTTTCCTGAAATCTAATTGAAAATTCAATATGGCTGCCATAGCGGCCATCTTGGATTCTCAAAACTGAAACGTCTATCTTTCTGTGAGGAATCACCATGGGAATAACATACTACAATTTCAGAATGATATCTGGATTCGTTTAGGAGGAGTAGTCTTTTTCCTGAAAGTTTACGGACGGACGGACAGACAGACGGACGACGGACGAAGCGCCATGACATAAGCTCACATTTACTTTGTAAAGGTGAGCTAAAAAAACTGAGATTTGTCCAAATATAACTATTGTCACAGGGGGAAAACTACACATTAAACTTTGGATGTTATGAATGAAAAATAACATTTCTGATCCCTAGTTGACATTCATACACTAAAACTCTCTTTATCATGCATGATAAGAGGCTATCAAGACATCGAATTTTCAGTACTTTTTTCATCAAAATTTAATAAAATGCCTACAATCTAAACATCTATAAGTAAATTTTTAGATTCCTTGAGTTGAACTTGATCAAACCCTTCTCCTTCCTTTAGATAAGCCATTACCTTTGACAGTGACCAATTAATGTCCTTGTGCAGTTTTCTTTAAATTCGATCTTTGATAATTTTGTGATTTTGAAGGTTCATACTGCTTTAACGATTGACTTTTGCTATGGGGTTATTTACTAAAAATTCATCAATTCACTCAAGAGAATGATAATAATCACATTGCAGCAAAAAATATTGACTTTCATTTTCAATTTTAAGGTAACTTGGATTTTGATTAAAAAATACCAAGTTTTTGTAAAACAAGTTATTCAGTGACCGTGAATCGTATGAATATGAATTTCGTTTCCCCACTGGTAGATGACCATTCTATTAAAACATCCTTATTGTTTGCCTGTACATTTGTTTTGTTTATTATTAGAAGTGTTTTTCTGTTTGAAAAAGTGGGGGTTGCTTAATTAATTTCTTTGTGTATATATTTGGTAAGATGAAGAGAAAATGTCTATGGATAAACAATATTATCTTAAACAAAAACTGATAAGTTCATTTGCTTGAGTGCAGTGGCTTACTCATGCAAAATAGAATTTGTTCATCCATTGAACAATTTTCTCATAAAATTTACAACATTGAAACTTTTCAAAACTCTACTTTAAAAGTTCAGAAGCTTTAAAGTTCAATATTGTCTTACATGCAATTAACTATTAATGTCAAAAGCTTAAACAATTTACTTCCAAACTCTTCCCCAAGGGCTACATGTTATGTCTGAGTCGGAAAATAAGCTTCTTGAATTATGCTTCAAAGACGTGGATAAGCTATAGATTGAATTTCTAGGAGGCATTGTGCAGACAATGCGTGGCCGAACGACTCAGATTTCAAACAAGATTAAACAGTGTCTAAAGGCAGTTTAAAACAACAACCCCAAGATGCAAGGCATAATACATCCTCAGGCATTCCTGTTTAAGTCAAAAGGTTAGACTGAAGAATTTTGAAAGGGAACGGGTTTAAATTCTCACTTAATGCCTCTTAAACCACTCAAACAGATGTACGTTATTTCATATAAACATGACCATAAAACAATGCTCTTAAAAAGAACTTAATGGTCAGGTTTGTTTGATAAACTGAAGATTGAAAAAAGGGCCTTTGTTAATGTGGAAGAAAGATGATCTGACCATTCTAGTGAGGTGGTTGTCCACACATATATCCACCTCCTTGGAGCGTAGTCGGCAACTGTGGTAGTCCAGGAAGTGTTTCCTGGCTTCAGCTTCCTCTAGTTGCTTTTGCTGTTTCCTGAAATCATTCCAAACAGCTAATGTCAAATGTCAAATTTCCCTTTTAAACGGAATTTAATTATTAAACTTTTCAAACTCAGTCCACCCAGCCAGGATTGAAAGTGGCTTTAATGTGTCATGGCTGCCCGTGTTGTATGTTCCCCAGGGAGTTGAGATTGTAATTCAGAGTTGTCATTAGGACTGATATTCGATGGAGTAAAAACCAAAGCCCTTTTGAACAGTGCTCATTGAGCTTGATATCAGCAGTTCATAAATAATTGTATGATTGAATGAAACTCTGCACTGTAGAAAGTTTTGATAAACTAGATTAGCGTCCGCATATTGGGCATTTTCTTGAGACCTTGACTTTTGACCCTCAAGGTCACGCAATCAATGAATACATTTCATTGAATATAACATTAATGTAACGAATTAAAGTGTTAAAAGTTAAAATAATCCATTTTCTCAATACCATATATTACAGTCTATAAGGCGAGTTTTTTATACCAGAAATTGGGGGGTCAAAGAAGGGGGTCGCCTAATAGACAAGATCAAAAACTAGAGGCCAAGTGAGGGGTATCTGCCAACCCAACAAGTCAAACGAGTCAATGTTTACACCGGATGTCCATTACACAATCATTGATGTCATCTCAAATTTAATCTTGTAAAATAAAATACCTTTGTCTAATTGTTCATTTTAAATGAAAATATAGAGAGAAATAAGAATGAAAATTCAAAATAACTTATCAATAAAAATTATCTATGTACTGGACCAAAGGAAATATTCAACACGTGTTTGCTTGCCGATAACATGTTATGTTAGTGTCGGTGTCATACGAGATAGAACCTCGTGATGAAATAACTTGACATAATTAAAGATAACAATAAATTTATAATGATTAATTTATCAATTAACATTGTTTTGATGACTGATATTGTGATAATATTTTTCTCTATGCATATATTTAACAAAACTTATGATGCCACATTATTTTATCAATTATGAAAGTGATGTATAACTCAGTTTTTACTAGGCAGCAATTATTCTTTAAACCGGTTGGGCTTTTTCAATATGCAATTTGTGTTAGATTTTCTGATTGGTGCACTATTACAACTTCCGTTCTTTTAACGAATGAAAAGGCTTGAAACAAATATAGCATTACCAGTACGTTGACTGAACGTTTGTTTAGATTTCTGAATGAGAATTATGAAAACGAAACATATGACACAGTAATGGAAGTTTGTTGACTGTAGCCTTGCTTGTTATCAGAAGCAAATGATAAATCATTGAATAAAATAACAAACACTGTAAGTAATTTATTTATTTTTTAATTACACATGACATTTCACTTAAAAATTACCGACCTAAATTTACCCTTACGCAATCTTGTCAACGAGTTGTCTGTCATGTTGACTGTTTCAACGACCTGCTAGAAGGGGGGTCGCCTTATTAATGAGATATATGATTTTGGCAGCAATTTGGGGGGCCGAGAAAGGGGGTCACCCTATGTACGAGGTCGCCGTATACATTGTAATATACGGTATATGTTGACCTTGCTGTGACCTTGACCTTTGACCTTGAAAGTGAACATGTCATTGTAATTCCCCAGAGGTGTAAACACTTATACATGTTCATGAGTTCTGAAAAGCTTAATGGGATTAAGTTATATCCAAATTAGTTGCACATTGCAATAACACAAATCTCATGACCTTGACCTTCAAGGTTACACAATGAACACTTTTCATTGAGTTATAACAATCATCTAATGATTAAAAGTGTTCATTGTTAAAATAAAGCATTTTTGCAAAACCATGCTAAAGTAGTGACCTTGCTGTGACCTTGACCTTGGATAGATTGTAGCGAAAACCTTTTCAAAATTTTTACTCTTCCAAGGATGATACATACCAAGTTAGAGCTTCATAGCACAAAAACTTTTCAAGTTATCGCGTTTACAAGGAATTTTTTAGTAATTTTATAGCTCGTGACCTTGACCTTTGACCTTGAAAGTGAACATGTCAAAATCGTTCCCCCGGTGCTCCCTTCTTAAATAGATAATTGCAGTTTGTTTAATTGGTCTTTTACAATGATATTACAGAAAACGTTTACTGGGGGAGCATTAATTTAATGGTTAAGACCCAGCGCTTACTAGATTCCCGACGCTTTTTTGAGACCCGGTGACCCACTTATTGGAGGAAATACGGTATTCTATTCCAAGAAAGGAATTGATATGAACACTCACCTGCATGTTTTGCACCTGTGCACCTCGTGTATCTCTTCAGAACTCAACTGAAATGATGAGTGAAATTGGAATAAAATTTCGACAGTACATAAGATTCTGTTTTACCTAAATATTTGGATGCTAAGATGTCCTTTAAATACAAATCTGCAAATGTTTTGGCGAATTGTGTCTCAGTATGGAAAGCGAAACCCAAAGCTCTGACGACTGATGGAACTGTTATGTTAGGTCCTCTTATATCAAAGGCCTGAGTTTGGTTGGTTTGATATTTTATATCATTATGTTCCTTTTAGGTGAACTCAGGCTGAGAATATTTATTTACCGTTCTAAAAAAATTGTTTGATGATCAAAGGATTTTGAGTCAATTCTAAAGTGAAAATGATGCGAATCACAAACAAATGAAGATGACGTGCAATGCATTTCACTGCCGAAAATGCATTGAATCGACTCGCGATGACATATCTTTTCATTACAGTGTCTACCACCTTCTATTTTAGTACAACATTGTTTTTCCACTGTTTCTGTCGCTTTATAAGTTTGAAAAAACATGACCTGTGGGCATTATTGAAAAGTATGCCCTCCTCCCTAGGAAAATGCCGGTGGCCTCCAACCCATGGGCATTCCCTGTGGGCACCAGGTATACTTTAAATAATGCGCCCAGGTCAGTTTTATCCTACACTTAACTTTTATTCAGGAAAAGGATATCTGCCTAAAACAATTGCTTCGATAATTCCATTACATATTTTAATCAGTAATTTTCTGAAATATTTTGCAAATATGGGTAATAAATCATATATCATGAACATTTTAAATCTTCAATATGATATCCAAATACAATCCACTTTCCACAGTGCCAGGAACCACCATAAAATGTTAACTTTTAGAAGACATTTTATTTAATTCACAAATATGTTTGTATATATGTTTTACTGACATAATTGTCCCTAAATATCTTAAGTAATTTGAATCACTGTATATTGTATCTCATAAATCGCTGGCAATTTGATCTATTACACGTGTGCCACACTAATAAAATATTCTCTCTCTCTCTGTCTATCACACAGTGAACAGGAAGGACTATAACAAATCTTACATGTTCCATTTTCTTGATGACGTTCTCTAGTTTGAGTCTATCCAGCACTGCCGAGCTGACACCATAAGCTTCCACCGGGTCCTTGTTCTTCTCTCGTCTCTCCTTCAGGACCACCGGTGAAACCTGACCAGCTGCAATAGAAAACAGTCCTCCATAAATTGATGAATCACTTTTTCTTAAACGATTTCATGCTCAGTTACACTGCTCATAACAGTACATCAAAACATTTGGAATTAATAAATGTATTTATTGTAAACAGATTAATGAAATGAAAGTTTATTCATAAAGATAAAAAAAATGTAAAGACGGGGAAAAATTCAAGGTTAAGAGTCTTTCACACTGACAGTGACAGGTTGTAATAATTCTGGTCTGCCTTGCAATTTCAACTACATTTATAACCAACATCATAATCTTCTCAAATTGCAGCACATGTTCATGTTGGTGAGGGGCAAGAACGGGTTAAAGATTGACGAGGATCTAGCCTTTAGTCATTTTTATTATCATTCTATTTTGTTGTTAGCCTAGGATGCTTTTACTTCAAGTATGACACTCATCATGAACATGTTGTTTCAGTACAAGAGCTAAATACACAAGAGAATTCTCCCTCACATTTCTTGGCTTCCCTCAGCTGATGAATTTTCCGTCTACAGAACGTCTTCTGTTCCTTGCTGTCTCGCACTCTCGCAGGGGCTGGAATTCATACAAGAATGGAGACTAATCGCTTCCTAACATTCGTTATTGTTTTTCTTTTTCAAGGCAGGATTATTGAAATTAAAACAGTTCACACATGGAAGTATATACAATTTGAATACAATATATCCCCTCCCTATAACAACATCAGAGATAAGTCACAACTGGAGGCAGGTTACGTTTTTGAGAATCTTGACTGAAAGGCAGCTGTCTGACCTATAGAGTATGGGTATATATGGAAAAGGGGATATTCTTATCTACATTGTGTCTGCTTTAAGATTTGATTATTGAAGATTTCCTGTTGCCCTAGTTTGTCACCTCAAGTAAAATATTTACTATCATTAAGTTTAAAAGTCAGAAAGAGAACAATTCAAAATTATGAATAATAAATGTTTCTGTAATCACGATGAAAAAAGGAAAATTCAACATACAATAGGAAATCTACTTCACTTGGGGAATTTCAATTCCTTCTGTTAAGTTGAATATAACTGACATAATACACTTGTCATAACCAATATTAATTTTTGTTGTTGCTGTGATAATCATCAATTGTTGATGATAGAAAAGGTTTAACCTTCTTTGAGAGGCATTTTAGAAGTTGGAATGACAATAATGCTGAGGAATATATGGATGACAACTTCTTTGTTCATTGTATGCAACGTTTCGACAAATTACTCTTCCTCTGCTTGAGAATGAAACAAGTATCTGTGTCGAAACGTCACTCTTCCTCAGCTTGAGAACGACACAAGTATCTGTGTTGAAACGTCGCATACAATGAACAAAGAAGTTGTCATCCATATATATGGTGATAGTCAAATGTTTTGTCTAAACCTGAAACACCAAATCAAAAGTTCATACTAAAATTATCAGTTCATAAATAACTCCATATATAGCAGTGTCCATGATGAGGCGAAGAAATGGGAATTCAGAGTGAAATTGTGCCTTTTAAATGGTCTGTCTCACCAGTTTTAGAAACCCGACCAGGTTTTGACTGATTCCTGAGCCTCATCAACCAATGATTCAGAAAATTCTCCTGAGCTTCAAATGCTTCAGCTTTCAAAAGGTCTTCGGCCTGCAAATTGAAAATGTACTTCAATCTCAAATGAATGGTTTATCAACAAAACAAACAGAACAGAACAATTAAAATTTTGTGGGGGGGAGGGGGTTGGGGAAGAAAGCTAAAATCATATTTACCTTGATTGGAAACAAGTTATTTCTTCGATGGTCAAGTTTTAGAGTTTCTGTTTAATTTTTCAAATTAGTCTAGGTGTGGTGTTGTATAGGTAGAATAATAGATCTTAAATAAAATCTGTACAGAATAGCATATATCAAACCATATGCCTGATGTTGGGAGATATTAAGAAATTGGTTTCTAATCCAAAATATCAAAATGTTTAACATCTCTGTGTTTGATACAGCTGTAACATTTTGCAGAATTGAAGACAAATTCAATGAAGATCAATCACAGTTAGTTCTTCTCTTATTAATATCTCCCTGATTTTGGGAGATATTCAGAAATTGGTTTGTAATCCAAAATGTTACAGCTGTTAAACATCTCTGTGTTTGATACAGCTCTAACATTTTGCAGAATTGAAGACAAATTCAATGAAGATCAATCACAGTTAGTTCTTCTCTTATTAATATCTCCCTGATTTTCGGAGATATTCAGAAATTGGTTTGTAATCCAAAATGTTACAGCTGTTAAACATCTCTGTGTTTGATACAGCTGTAACATTTTGCAGATTTGAAGACAAAGTCAATGGTTAGAAGTCTCACAGTTAGTTCTCGTATTTCTTCAGTGGCAGGTCCAAAGATGTGACTCTCTGTCATGTCGTATGTGTGGAGATCAAAGCTAGTCCCCGTCTCACTGGCGCTCTCAAAGGAACTAGAAAACAAATTTTTAATA
Source organism: Steromphala cineraria (assembly GCA_916613615.1). Classification (NCBI taxonomy): domain Eukaryota; kingdom Metazoa; phylum Mollusca; class Gastropoda; order Trochida; family Trochidae; genus Steromphala; species Steromphala cineraria. Next base: position 2,314,508 of record OU744729.1, read on the forward strand.
AAAGCCTGTTATTTATTAATTATAATGTTGAATTTCTAAGATATTGTTTCTTCAAAAACGGATCAGTTATCAAGAAATATGAAAATGAATTGTAACAAAAAGAAAAGAAAATTGCTCTAGATAAGGTAAGTTGTAATTTAGTATTGGCACTTTACCTAATTATTTCTGAAAAACAGTCCATAATTTATAAATAATATTAACTATCAAAAGGATTTTTTTGCCAAATATGCTCTTAAAAAGTAGTGTTAGATCACTAACAGATAGTGATTATCAAACTGAAACCAAACTAGAGCTTAGTTAAAACAATTCTTACACCTATCCATTAACAAACTCCCCTAACAAAAAATTCATTTAAAAAGTTATTGCAGGACACAAGACTCACTCATCGAGATAATTCTCCTCCTGTTTGCTGGTATCAGCTGTACTCGCCACACTCTCCAAGTAACTTTTAGAGCCATAAACGTCTCTTGTTGAGGCCCCGGAGCTTGTAACAGTTTCCAGATAACTCTTTGTTGCATAACCATCTTGTTCTGTACTTTGAGAACTCTCGATTGTTTCTAGGTAACTTATTGATGCATCTTGAATGGAAGTCTTGACTGTTTCTGTTGGGAAACCAGATTCAAATGTGTCAGAGTAATCTTCAACATCAGTAAAACCCTCTTGATTTGATTCCTCTTCACTTCGATATGTCAGTGTGTCTGACACAGAACTGTGGCTGGTATATCTCGTTTTATCATCACTGGGTTCGGTAGTTGAATGAGTGCAGGTGCTTCTTGCAGAGTGAGAGTTTTCTGTGCTGGGTCTAGAGTTTTCAGTCTGAGATTGGTTTACATCAAAATGTTCTGTCACATCGTCAAATGTATCAGAGTATGAATATCTTGTAGAAATGCTTGCCATTTTCTATATTATATTTTACTATCATCAATAAAGCTCAGAAATATATTTTCTAGAGAATGAACTTTCAAAAACAAGATTGAGCACGATCGTTACTTTCAGCCTAGGCTAGTTCAGCCAGTAAATTTCTGAAATATTTCATTGATGATGGTGTCCCGTATAAATACCCATGAATATATTCATAAGTTTTGTGATTTAGTGCAAAATCATTCACACTTTCAACAATGTTACTGAAATAAAAATAAAAACACTTCAAAGAACCGATTTGTTTTATCAACAAGGCCCCCTACATCAATGAAATTGTAATAACCCAAATCTTAATTATTTTAAATTAAAATTTCCCTTTGAAAATATTTTAATGATAAAACCTGATTCATTTTCACTATATAATAAACTTTATGTTGAGAGCAATATTGTAAAGGATTGACAAATGGAGGTTTTAGTTGTTGTATGTGGCCAAGAACAGATAACTCTTGGAGGTTTGGATTTTAGATCATGTTCGAACCAAGGAATAAAACTTAAATTTTGTTTTAAGAATAAAAGAACTTTTTTTCAATATCAATAAACATTGATAATGTTTGGGTTATTTTTAAAAATAGTTTTTAAAAGATATACAGGAAATAAGTGAAAAGCATATTTCGAAAATAGAAATATGCCCTATTTTCTGTCACAAATTATTAAGAAATTACAAGAAGTCATTCTGACGTTTCTGTCTGGACAGTTATTTCCAAAGCTTAATAAAATAAAAGAACACATTTTACAAAACCTCAAATGTGGGAACCTTATCAATATTAATGAAAAAGGTTGAGTCAGATGGTCAAATACCTTGCATAGGGTTATCAATATTTCGTTTCATAGTTCAAATTCATAGAAAAATTCTGTACACAATAGCACTAATACTTTGTTATCAAATTCTTGAAAATATAATAACCTTATTTTTAGTTATAATCTACAACTACTTCTAACTGCACAACCAGACTGCAGGAGAATAAGACAAACATTTACAGTACCCTAAATCTACAACCTGAAAACTCCTCACTCTAGAATCTTGAGCGGAAGATTTTAGCTCTCTATAATTAGCTATTGGTTCAGAAGAAAATAACTTTCTCATCAGGGGAAATGTCACATTTTATGAGTGCTTCATCTCAAGAAACTTTTTTTTCTTTTTCTGATTAATAGTTGACTGAAACATACAAGAGCGAAAATTACACTTTGTAGTGATGATACATGTCAAGTTTTGTAACGTTTAAACAAATATTGGCAGAGTAATTTGTTTACAAATTTGGATTTGAATTCTAGATCCTAAAATTAACCTTCTTCATAACATCACTGCCGAAATGGGAAGATTTTAAATTAAATTCTCCTTGCTTTGCCTTTCACATCTAGGGCCACATTTTCTGAACTAGCAGGTCAGCCCACTGCATGCAAGGCGAATGCTGTAGGCAAATAGAAGACAGCTTCAGTGCTCAAGATAAGAAGCATATCTGCATATTGTACGCAACAAAATCCTTAAAAACCAAATTAGTTTACACACTTGGAGAACAGATACGCAGACATTTTCTTTAAAACCCCAAAGAACGCTGCGATTTCTTAAACACTAGCTTAGTCAAACCTTAAATTGTCACAAATGGATATCATAACTCTTCAAAATATCAATATTCAGTTCATTATTATCATTAGATTTTAAGATAATGTTTAATGCCGACAAAAAATACCCCTTTATGTCAAGTCACAAGAGTACAATCTCATTTCTCATGTGAAATGCCCAATTATTGGAAATCAGGGGAGTACAATCTTAATAATAATAATAATTAATAATAATTAGGGTATTTATATACGGTAGCGCACATATCCACACCGAATGCATGCTCAAGGCGCTCCCTGAATTATTACCCTGGTCTAACCCAAGCTGCCGATTAAGCGCTTGATTGGTCACCTCCAACACAACTTTCACCAGGTACCCATTTCCTGCTGGGTGAACAGAGGCACATTTTGAATAAAGTCTCTTGCCTAAGGCGACACCACAAGTTATACAACTCGTGTCTCAGTGTGGGGCAGGGAATTACCCTTCAAACTCTCAGTTCATTCAGCAATGAATCGGGTAACCCACCCATCCAGCGAGCCACGCCAGATGTTGCTGAACTACACTGATAGCGGTCAACTGAGCTTCGCACAGGACCACATGCCACCACGTACACTATCAAAATCACGAATTATCCAAAAATTATCTTGAGCACTGCAGCTTGTAAAATGAACTCGCTGTTGCGTAATCCTACAGCTGTACATCATCACTGACTGAACAAAGGCAGACTTTCAGAAACAAGAGTCATCAGAAGATGACATATCCCACCGTTTCCACATGATCGTAAGATGTAAACCTTTGAAAGATAATTGTAAATTTTTCAAGCATGGTTCATAATAGTATAAGCTAATATATATGAAACAAAACCTTTCATGAATAGAGTCCAAATAAGAGCCGTTTCCATGGAAATAATAAAAAATAAAATTTTCAGAAATGTGAAAATATCAAAAGGCACCACTTCAGTTGGTGGGCAATACACATGTAAAGTTTAAGAAAGATATGTGGACCGGTTTTATATATATGAAACGAAACCTTTCATGAACAGAGTCCAAATAAGAGCCGTTACATGGAAATTGTTAATCAAATCATATCTCACCTTAGTACGGCCACTGCCTGAGTCCAACTGTCCTAGAAGTCTACTGTCCACTCACTCAGCTCACCTTCTTACATCACAGCTTGGGTCCAAGCTATAGTCTGTTCCAGCTTATTGTATCACAGGTGATTTGAGGTCTGCTTAGTTGTAAACTATAGTCTTTATCAATATAAAAATAATAAAAAACAAAATTTTCAGAAATGTGAAAATATCAAAAGGCACCACTTCAGTAGGTGGGCAATACACATGTAAAGTTTATGAAAGATATGTGGACCGGTTTTTGAGTTCTGCTCCGGTAACGAAACCTTTCATGAACAGAGTCCAAATAAGAGCCGTTTCCATGGAAATAATAAAAAATAGAATTTTCAGAAATGTGAAAATATCAAAAATAGAGCCATTGGCTCTGTAGCTCATCAGGCATCATATCAAGTTTGCTTTATACAGGCCAGATGAGCTAAAAATGAAACTGATGTTACCTATTGCAAGAAAACCTATTAAAAAAATACAAAACAAATGTAACGATTTCGGAATAAATTTCCTTACCCAAATGATTTATTATTATTCAACACTTTCTAGATCGCCAATATCAGACAGTGAAAGAAGTCCACACTAAAATATCCAAGGAGAAATAAATTTGCCATAGACGGTCATCTAATGGAGAAAAATAGTTTTTTAAGATTGTGACCCCTGTGACCCCTGTGACCCTATTTGGGGTCATGGGGTCACGAAACCTACAGTTTAGAATCCCCATTGGCCAAGGAGTCTGCACATATAATTTCAGCTCTCTAGACCTTTTGGAACTTGAGAAGAAGATGAAAATAGTTTTTTAAGGTTGTGACCCCTGTGACCCTATTTGGGGTCACAGGGTCAACAAAGTTACAAATTAGAATCCCCATTGTCCAAGGAGTCTGCACATATCATTTGCAACTCTCTAGTCCTTTTAGAACTGGAGAAGAAGATGAAAATAGGTTTTTAAGGTTGTGACCCCTGTGACCCTATTTGGGGTCACAGGTTCACCAAAGTTACAAATTAGAGTCCCCATTGTCCAAGGAGTCTGCACATATCATTTGCAACTCTCTAGTCCTTTTAGAACTGGAGAAGAAGATGAAAATAGGTTTTTAAGGTTGTGACCCCTGTGACCCTATTTGGGGTCACAGGTTCACCAAAGTTACAAATTAGAGTCCCCATTGGCCAAGGAGTCTGCACATATAATTTTTAACTCTCTAGACCTTTTGGAACTGGAGAAGAAGATGAGAAATGGTTTTTAAGGTTGTGACCCCTGTGACCCTATTTGGGGTCATGGGGTCACAAAATCTACAATTAAGAATCCCCATTGGCCAAGGAGTCTGCACATATAATTTCAGCTCTCTAGACCTTTTGGAACTTGAGAAGAAGATGAAAATATTTTTTTAAGGTTGTGACCCCTGTGACCCTATTTGGGGTCACAGGGTCAACAAAGTTACAAATTAGAATCCCCATTGTCCAAGGAGTCTGCACATATAATTTTTAACTCTCTACTCCTTTTGGAACTGGAGAAGAAGATGAAAATAGGTATTTAAGGTTGTGACCCCTGTGACCCTATTTGGGGTCACAGGGTCACCAAAGTTACAAATTAGAGTCCCCATTGTCCAAGGAGTCTGCACATATAATTTTTAACTCTCTACTCCTTTTGGAACTGGAGAAGAAGTTGAAAATAGGTTTTTAAGGTTGTGACCCCTGTGACCCTATTTGGGGTCACAGGGTCACCAAAGTTACAAATTAGAATCCCCATTTGCCAAGGAGTCTGCACATATCATTTGCAACTCTCTAGTCCTTTTAGAACTGGAGAAGAAGATGAAAATAGGTTTTTAAGGTTGTGACCCCTGTGACCCTATTTGGGGTCACAGGTTCACCAAAGTTACAAATTAGAGTCCCCATTGGCCAAGGAGTCTGCACATATCATTTTTAACTCTCTAGTCCTTCTGGAACTGGAGAAGAAGATGAAAATAGGTTTTTAAAGTTGTGACCCCTGTGACCCTATTTGGGGTCACAGGGTCACCAAAGTTACAAATTAGAATCTCCATATGCTAAGGTACCTGTACACAAAATTTCAGCTCTCTAATGTGTATGGTTCATGAGGAGAAGTCGAAAGTGTCAAAAGTTTGCTGACGGACGACGGACGGACGACGGACGACGGACGGACGGACGCCGGACGACAGGCCATGCCATAAGCCCATCTGGACTTTCAGTCCTGATGAGCTAAACAGCACCACTTCAGTAAGTGGGCAATACACATGTAAAGTTTAAGAAAGATATGTGGACCGGTTTTATATATATGAAACGAAACCTTTCATGAACAGAGTCCATATAAGAGCCGTTTCCATGGAAATAATAAAAAATAAAATTTTCAGAAATGTGAAAATATCAAATGGCACCACTCCAGTAGGTGGGCAATACACATGTAAAGTTTCAGAAAGCTATGTGCACCGGTTTTTGAGTTCTGCTCCGGAAACGAAATGATTATGAACGGACATACAGACGGACAGGGTGAAGACTATATCCCACGGTATTACATACCGGTGGGATAAAAATATTTTACAAGTTTTAGGTAAATTGTCTCAGCTCAAAATAATCATTAATGCAGTGTGAGATTGATATTTGCTGTAGGGATCATAAAATTTTAATATGAACATGGGTACCTTGGGTTTGAATTACATCTTATACTTTGAAAGAAATTGCATCTGCACCACAAAGGTAACATCCATACCAAATTTCAAGTTTCTGAGTCAAATAGTTTTCAAGTTATGCTCCAGCAAAAAGAACGTCATAATTTGACCATTTTAGGGTAAAAAAAAAATCAAAATCATTTGGTACCCTGGAATTGTAACCCCCAAAAGGCACATCTGCACCACAAAGGTAAGATCACTACCAAATTTCAAGTTTTCTGAGTCAACAACTATTCAAGTTATGCTCTGGAAACGATTTCGGACGCAGGCACATCCGCACCACAAAAGTAACATCAATTCCAAGTTTCAAGTTCCTGAATCTATGGACAGACACGCTACATATGCGATATACATGTACTACAGTAGAACACGGATATAACGAACTTCAAGGGACCAAAGAATTTAGTTCACTATATCCAGTGTTCGCTATACGCATATCATTTTAATGATATTATATAGGGACGGGACTTGAAAATTTGTTCGCTATATCCAATTGTTCGCTATATCCGAGTTCGCTATATCCGTGTTCTACTGTACGTCGTAGCGGGGGATGTAATAACACGTCTGATCTTGTTTGTTGTCAACATACTCTAAAGCACTTGAACCTAAGAAAGTAAGATCAGAATAACCGATGTGCTTTCCTACCACAATATGGTCTTGCTTTGTGTTGTTTACTTTGTTCAGCATGTATGATGTAATATGTACACGACTACCATGTAGATAAACAACAAAACAATATGTTTGAAAGACAAATTTATTCAGACTTTCCACCAGTAATAATTCCACTGATGGAAGAATATTGCTGACTTCCAATTGCTGAGAATCACATTTTCACAATCATAACAATTGAAATTTCACAAGTCAATCATAAGCACTTTATGCCATTTAATATGTTTAACTAAATCTTAACCACAACACAACTAAACGTTTCATTTCCCAATAGGTAATCATAGGGATGCCATATAGAGACTGTGAGATATCACATATAAATGACACAAAACCAGGAAGCTAATTATGTAAATTGATATTTGCATTTCATCCCACAGTAAAAAGCTATTTTTACAATAATCACTTCTATAATACATGTCAAATATTACCCCAAAAAATGTGACATAAATGCATTGGTTATCATTTGATTGAGTTTTTTTTAAATCAAAGTTCATAACTCACTAAACAGATATTGCAGATATTGCTAATATTTGCTTGATATGCATAACACAGAAATGTTGTCTAGGCCTGCAAAGTTTGAAGTCTCACAATATAGCAAGTCTAGGAAGCACGTCTAGAAAGTTAAGTTATTTTATTCTTAGCCAATATTTTTGTTTAAAATTAGCTGAGCTAATGGCCACTTGTCGATCATGAGAAATTATCTTATTGCTTGGTAACACAAACATTTGTTTGAGAGTGTTGTTTTTTTAATTTTCTTTAAATGAAGATCCTTTCGAAATTTTAGACATTTTTCAAATGAAACAATATATTATACGTTATAACTATTCAAATGTATTTAAAATCTCTAATATAGTCTAAAAAGTTTAAGTAGTTCTAAAAGTCTGATACTAAAGTCTTAAAGAAATGTAAAACAAACAAGGGTTTCTCATTAAAACTAGATCATGTATTAAGACTTTGCCAGAATAAATGACATGGATATTTATTGATGTGAAATTTTTTTTTGTAATGATAAAAAGGTCTGACTAAAACAATAAACACAATGCTTTTGTACAGTTTCAAAGGCCCAACAGATAAACCTTTGAATAATTTAACAGAAACTACCAGTAATCATATTGTGTTTAACCATCAATTGGTATCTAATAGGGCATTAACAGGTTTGACTCATCCAGTGATCGAATCTGTTTGAAAGTTTATATAAATCCAAATTTTAACAAGTCATGTGACACATACATTCATTAGAAAACAAATGACAATTCAAAAGGCTAATTAACAATAATCAAATTTACATGACCAGTCAGTGAAACAGTTCATTTCAAACACTTCTCATAAACTGGAAGGTTTGTTCAATTAAATTTACATATCATTACTTCCTGGAGAAAGAAACATTAAAGGGAATGCCCAAAACTGTGACCTTGGAAGGGAAATATGCATTGGTTGAAATCAGAATGATGTTTCAAACAAAACTAAGTAGAATATTGAAAATGAGAACTTATTGTCAAACAGTTGAAACTGATTTACAAATTGAAATGCAATTTGTGATTACCGACCGACCGACCTAAATTTACCCTTATGCAATCTTGGCAACGAGTTGTCTGTCATGTCGACTGTTTCAGCGACCTGCTAGAAGGGGGGTCGCCTTATTAATGAGATATATGATTTTGGCAGCAATTTGGGGGGCTGAGAAAGGGGGTCGCCCTATGTACGAGGTCGCCGTACACATTGTAATATACGGTAAGTAAGCAGCCCAAAATTAGTGGACATCCACCAAGTTATTGCACTATACAGCATATCAACCATCAGACACTCTTTGTACAGGTCATTTGCTTCAAATCATTAGGAAGTCTAAAAGCGACTGATGTATATTGTAATCATGCCAACAACTGTCAAGTGAGATTATGGTCTAAATGGTGTCCAAGGATCCCAAGGGGAATGATTTGACTAGCCAGGTTGTACTCCAAGCTCTGGTTTCATGTCCTCATCAATAATCTTTCCCTTGATATATAATAAAATACTCTCCTATAAAATGTCACTTTTAATTTTTTTAATAAAATATTTATCAAAATAACAATTCTGATTCATTATATGATACTGTTCAATCCAGGTCCCCCTTTATTACATTTAAAACAGGGCAACGATTTTTTAATCAGTTGCAGTGCTAAGAATGGTGTGTGTGTAATTTATTTTACTATGTTATACAAGTTTAGCTACAAAGTCTGTAAAATGCAGCCCCTTAATGACAATGGTTCACATGACTTAGTTTTCTTCTGTAGTGACATGGCACATAGAGATACGAGAAACACATGGACAGATAAACAGATAAACAGATAATGGAATTCAATAAGTATGATCAAGAACAAAATATCATTTGAAAAATCCAAATGTAATGACATAATTTCTAACATTCAAGATATATCATCAAATATTGAAAAGACTTCCTGGTCATATAATTATGAAATATGTGTAATCGTATTCAACAATAAAACAGGAAATGTTGAATAAAAATGTTACTTTTAATACTTATCTGCTCTGTTCATAAAAAGTATAGTATGATGTATCCACAATATATTTTCTTATTCATTACTGTGACTAGCGATGTTCTAAATGCAGTTCTAGGATTCAATTTAAATGATTCAATGTATTGATTCTCAGAACATTTTGCAATAAATTGTTTGTTTAGATGACTTCCAAATCACTAAATAGTGTAAAATAACTAAATATTACTTGGAAGGTCAATCATTGTTGCAAAACAAGCATGGACTTTTTCTTTAAAGCTAAATAAATCAAGTTTGATAATGTAAATGGGAATTTCAATACTGACAACTCTTTATTACAAATAAAAGATCACCTTAAAGTCAGTTAATATTTTTAAATAATCAAATGATAATGTCATATTGATCAGAACCCTAATAAGAGCTCAAGATCACCTTGTTTTGATTCCATCCAAATATAACTCTTTAGGAGAAAAATATCGATATCAGGCTCAAAAACTCATTTGCAAATGTTTTCTAAAGGATGCAAGGGTTAACTTCATTAAAAGTAAAAATTAAATAAGTAGCATATATATTTTCAAAAGATCTCCAAAATTCAACGTATTTTTTGTCAGTATCAACATGAAACATGTCATGGGCTGGGCCCCCTTTCACAAAGCAACCTTTTAAGGGTGATCTTGAATTCCTTTCTTTAACATTGTACAAAGGTTACCTTAAGGACTCACTATCACCTTAGGGCTTTGTAGGTTGACCTTAATGTCAGTTCCAAAGAACTTACGATCACCTAGTGAAAGGGGCCGAGAAACTCTTAATTTCAACTTTCATCACCAGTGGCGCCATTACGGAAGACATGTACCATCAACAAATGCTCTTATATCTATCTATACTTATCCAACTCAACATCATAGAAGCATTGAGGTTGTGACATACATGTGCTCAGCAAAACCTTGTGTGACAGTTATTTCTTTTAAAGCAGAATAGTCGAAGCATATGTGTGAATTCATAAAACAATTTTAGCACTTTCTTGATATTCATTGTAATTTGTCAACCATAACTTGACTAATTGTAAGTGATATGATTCATTATGAAAATAAACAGTATAAAAATACATCATAATCAACCTAACAATGATTATTCTGATACTGATGTTAAACATCCGATTCCTTTGTGCTTCTCCGTAAATACAGCGGCCTTGACCTTCGTGGTGACCTTCTCGTCTGCATCATTATTTCAAGGTTAAGTCGCTGTATTTCATTATCTTTTGCCTGCAAAAATACAATAATAAATCCAACTTCAGCCAGGTAATTCAGCACTGTTGATAGGGTATACAAACCAACACTCTGATGAAACTAACAACCGAACACGAGTACAAGCATTGCAATCTGCATTGAAGCACTCTTCCAGTTGATTGCCCAATGTGAGGTAAGTTTAAAAACATGTAAAAAATTATTAAAAAAAAAAAAAAAAAAAATTTAAAAACATCTCAAACCAAAGTTAGCTTCAATTGATACGGCTAAGATTAGTTAACCTTCAACATCACTGTGGCAATATCCATAACTCTATGAAACCTTTTAGTATAGCCATAAATAGTGTTATAGTGAAAACATTGGGCATGAACCAACCAAACGGAGTAAGACCCTCTTAACTTTTAACAGCTTTTTCAAGTGTCTGAAGCCCCTTAAAGGGTCAGTAGCACGTTTTTAGGGGGGATATAAGGTGATGTCAGGAAATCGAAATTTTATGGTTCCAATTGCAAGACAATGCATTTAAACTAAATGGAGCAGTAATAATTCAAATATATAATGTAAAGTTTAGCCATGCTATTCCTTTTTCTTACACAAAATGAATTAAAGGTGTTCACACAAAATGGCCGCCCATGGATTTTAGGTGAATCTTCATACTTTGTCCTCTGACATTGGTTTGTGTTATGAGATTTTTGACACTATCAAAGTAATACATTTATCATTAACTTACAATTATCAGTGAAAATTTTAAAATATAAAATTATCAAAAAACGTGCTACTGCCCCTTTAATGACACATGAATTGATATGAGAGATGTAAAATGTTAATGTGTATATCTAGAGGTATACTCCCAGTACCTGCATATCCAGATGCAGTTGTTGTGTGCTTCGATTCAACTCTTGCTTCATTTCATCCATCAGGGATCGACGCATCTGAAAACATTGTGTTACAAGTTTATAAATATACAGTTTATACACTGTTTTTTGGGGGATTATATTTTTTATACTTGTTGAAGTTTTGAAGGAAATAGAACAGTAAGAAAAGTTGAATTTTATTTGAGAAAATAAGTTATACTTTATAATTTTCATCATACTAATTCCTAGCATTAAAGCCATTAAAGCATGATGCCAAAGAGGGAATAAAACTCAGTCCTGTAATTATCAAATATCCTACTAAGTACTATTTTTAAACTACACCTATATGCACATTATTTATCCTTTTAGTTTAGGTAATTAGGTAAGAGAATAAGACTTTTTATTACCTCCTCCATGTTGTGTTGGAGGTCCTGATTGGCTCTGGGTGCTCCGAAAGGTGATCCGTACCCTGACATGTGGGAGGGGGAGGGTGAGTGGGAGGGGGAGGGCTCTGGTAGGTGGGAGGAGCTGAAGGGGGAGTGAGGGGAAGGGGAGCCCAGACTGAAGGGGGACTGGGAGACAAACTCCTCCTCCTCCTCCTCTTCCTCCTCCTGGTCGAGACAGGAGCTCACGGTCTGCTGGTACATCTGCTCCTTTAACAGCTCCGTCATCTGCAGAGGAAGGGAAACAACTCTGGTCAACTTTGCGGTCACATACAGATTCATTCAAATAAATACTACCTGTAGTCTTGTCATATAAGCCTGATTGAAGAAAGGTTCAACTACCTTATGGACTTTGCTTTCAACATATCAAAAGGTCTTTTCAGCATTTGTTATATTCAGGATATATGCTTTCAGTGAAAACGAAATTTCTTATTCTTTTTTAAGTAAATCCCATACCCTCAAGCAACATTTCCAGCACTGCCCATACTAACAGTTCATCAGCTCAATCCTAGAAATAAAACAAACGTCTTGTAAGTTCTGCTTTCAGCACTCACCCTGTGTATGACATTGAGGGAAGACAGGAAGGTAAAGAAGTCGTTGCCTTTAGACACTGACTTCATCCTGTGAGAGAGAAGCTCCTCCATGGTCTGCACCTGTTTGTGTACTTCCGTCCACAGCTCCTGCAGGTCCTCAACCTCCTCTCTGTATACATCATCACAAGTAATTATCCAGTGTATGAAATAAGGCCCGTCCGACAGGCCGGTACTGATTACTTTTGGTCGGGACTGGTAACTTTTTGAGCTTTTCCTTAAATTTTACCATTATAATTTACAAAATACCAATTTAGGGCTGGCAACATTTTAAACTTATTTCAAACACTGAATTATCCCTTTGCAAATATTCACCTTTCGTAGACTGTTAATTTATAATCATTTTTTTTATATGAGAACATTTTTTCTACGAACTACCAAAGCCAGAGAATATCAAATACTTTTTCACAAGACTTATCTGAGGTTTTGAGATGTCAAAATTGTATACATTTTTGAAAATTAAATTACGTTATATATTTTTTTATGGTAACGTTCTAACTTGTATCTAATTCAAATCTTACCCTAGAGCAAAATTTACAAGGAAGCATTGGACTCTTCATCAAAACATCCCCTTTCTAGTCATCAATAGGTTCATTCTTCATCCTTCTAATTTTTCGAATGCCAATAAAATTTTCAAGCTAATGGCTTTTATTGATACATGAAGGTATGAACAAGTGAATTTAGAGTTCAAAGCTTGGACAGAATACCTCTCTTCCTCTGTAAGGTCCTCGTACGCCAGCTGATACTGAAGAAGACAGGACGTCTCTAGAGTTTGCAGGTCAGTCTTGTATTTGTGCAGAGCGTGTTGCAGCAGTCTCGTCTCTTCCTGGATCCTCTGAGGACAGATTGATACACTGTTGTACTTATACTTGTTGCAGTGTGAGGTTAAAATGTTGAAGTGTTTTTACATTGTTGCAGTGTGAGGTTAAAATGTTGAAGTGTTTTTACTTGTTGCAGTGTGAGATTAAAATGTTGAAGTATTTTTTACATTGTTGCAGTATCAGATCTATATTTGTATTATGTATTACATTGTTGCACAGTGTGCCTTGTGTCAGGTTTGCTGTTCATGTTTTATTGTTGCAGTGTGCGCAACACTGTTACATTATATGTCACTTTGATTTACCAGGTAGGTCATGCATAGAGGAATGTCATGGCAAATGAATAATTGTTTTCATAGAAGGTATAATAAAATTGTTTCATATCCCATCCTGAGATTACCACCTCAGCCAATATAGCTTTAGCTCATTAGTTGCCCTTGGTTGAGGGGCTGAGTAGGATGTGAAATGAAAACCCCATCTTCTACAATATCATTTTATTATACCTTGGTCAATGACTGCGTCTTTCACACATTCAAAACTTCAAAAGCAACTTTGTGATAAATGGTCATTAAACATTGCTGTATTAGGTATTATATTATGTTTATTATATGATTGGCGGTGAAATACCGAAATCTATCAATGAAAATAAACCTTGTTATCAGTCACTAGTGACAATAACAATGGAACGTGTTATCAGTCACTAGTGACTGATAACAACAATGAACTGACGTCATCAAACAATGCTCTGACGCAATGACACGCTCATGACGTCATGTTGTCGCTTAGGCAACGGGCTCTCATCGGAGCCGACTCAACGTAGATGCGCTTGAATTTAGACAGAAAAACAACGATTTAATCATAAAATAAATAGAAAATTTGTCTTGTCTTGACAAATACCATGTTTATCTCATCGAGTGAGGCAGAAAAGTTGTATATTATCACTCGTGGCTGCGCCACTCGTGAAAATATAAGCTTTCTTCCTCACTCGATGAGATAAACATGGTATTTGTCAAGAAAAGACAAATATCCTCTAAATATTGTTATATTATGTTTTCAACTGTTGGATCTAGTGGTGTATTGCCACAGGTGTGACTCTAATCAAAACGTTACCTATTCCATAAAGGCCTCAGCTGATATAAGTTCACAAATATATTTGAAAGACTGTAAATTTGCTTATCTATTATTCTGTCTTTCTTGATATCACAAACAGCAATTTGAAAATATTTTTGTCAAATGTAATAAGAACTGCACATTACTTAAATATTGTTGGAGATCTTTGAAAGTACATCAATATTAGAAATTCTCACCTTGGAACATTTGTGCAACTTGTGATTGGTTTTTAGGATGTGTTTTGTCATATCCACAATTTCAACACGTCAAATTGGTTCTTTTTGGTACCTTACACCAACAGGATAGGATATAGGAATTCCTTACACACTGATATCCATGAATGAAGAACATGAAGAATGCCAATTCATTCATATTTGCAACAACCGAAACAAACAACTATTATTGGTTTATTTGTCCCTGAGTTGGCAATTGCGTATGTCTCGATCTTAAATCTGATTGGCATGTGCAAAATTTGATTGACAGACTGGATTGATCAATAACCATCAATATGTCATATACGGTCTTACTGCACAATTACACACATAAGGTAATTCATAAATCTTTCCTACATGAGAGTATAATCAATATGATAGCCAACTGTTACACGCACAAGCCAAGCAAACAGACCATACAATCCATATTGGGATGGATGTACTGCAGTGATAGCAATAACTGCCTGCCTGTCTGTCTGTCTGTCTGTCTGTCTGTCTGTCTGCTCATTGCTTGGTCATTTTAGATGAGGCTTGGTGGGAAAAGGTCAGCAAGCCCACGAAACTTGTGTGATTCTATTTGTGTGTACACATTGTGATTTGAGATGTGTAGGTGTGCTGGTTTCTTTCAATAAAGCTTTTGGTTATTTAAAAAAAATAGAGCCATTGGCTCTGTAGCTCATCAGGCTGTATATTTGATTTTGCTTTAGGGTGTGGCCAATGTGTTTCCCCCCTTAGTAGGTGCTACAGGGTCACAAAATCTACAATTATTAATCTTCACTAGTCAAGGAGTCTGTACACTATGTTTAAGCTTTCTAGGCCTTATTGTTCTGGAGAAGAAGATGAAAATAGGTTTTTTAGGGTGTGGCCCCTGTGGCCCTTATTAGGGGTCACAGGGCCACCAAAGCTACAATTTATAATCCCCACTAGTCAAGGAGTCTGTACACTTAGTCTAAGGTTTCTAGGCCTAATGCTTCTAGAGAAGAAGATGAAAATAGGTTTTTAGGGCATGGCCCCTGTGGCCCTTATTAGGGGTCACAGGGCCACCAAAGCTACAATTTATAATCCTCACTAGTCAAGGAGTCTGTACACAAAGTTTCAGCTTTCTAGGCCTTATGCTTCTGGAGAAGAAGAGGAAAAAAGCTTTTTAGGGCGTGGCCCCTGTGGCCCTTATTAGGGGTCACAGGGCCACCAAAGCTACAATTTATAATCCTCACTAGTCAAGGAGTCTGTACACCAAGTTTAAGCTTTCTAGGCCTTATGGTTCTGGAGAAGAAGATGAAAATAGGTTTCAAGGGCTTGGCCCCTGTGGCCCTTATAAGGGGTCACAGGGCCACCGAAGCTACAATTTATAATCCTCACTTGTCAAGGAGTCTGTACACAAAGTTTCAGCTTTCTAGGCCTTATTGTTCTGGAGAAGAAGATGAAAATAGCTTTTTAGGGCGTGGCCCCTGTGGCCCTTATTAGGGGCCACAGGGCCACCAAAGCTACAATTTATAATCCTCACTAGTCAAGGAGTCTGTACACCAAGTTTAAGTCTTCTAGGCCTTATGGTTCTGGAGAAGAAGTCTAAATTCCACAAAGTTTACGGACGGACGGACGCCGGACACCATGCCATGCCATAAGCCCATCGGGCCTTACAGGCCAGATGAGCTAAAAATGAATGTAGCATCATGTTTCAGTATTTGAGGATTCCACGTTAAAAGATGGGAGTTGTTGCTGTGTTGCTTGACACTCAGCATTGCAAAGGTTTAACAATGCCAAAGGCACAAAACAAATTTCCGATGTACTTGTACATCAGGACAATAAAGCGTTATTATTTTAGCTCACCTTCTTTCTGATCAAGCTAGGCCAGTCTCTGATATGTTTCTTCGACCGGTATCGGATAATTGGTTGCTTGCGTCCCTGCAAAGAAATTTGAAACTTCATTTCTTACTTCATAAATAATGGATGCAAACAGAAATTTACTGCTTGAAAGTGATAAAAATTGAGAATGAAAAGGTAATAGTATACATGTATAAGATAGAAAGGTGATCCATTGTGGCTTGAGACTCACTTTCATGTGACGAACATTGAGTTGCAATTATTTGTTATGATACCATCAAACTTATGCAACTTTTCAAACTATCAACACAAACCATAATACTAAAAGATCATCCAACCTTTAAATTCTTTATAATTAATAAATAATAACTATTAATCCTGAATATTAACCAAATATTCAAACAAACTCATGACACTTGAGCCTTTTCCCACAGTTCACTTTAAGAGGACATTACTCAGGAAACAGACACTCTTTTATGTTTTCCATACAATCACAAGGTTAAATCTTGAGTAACATTGATCATAAAACATCTGTGACAGAGACAAATCATGAAATCTGCAAAACAAGAAGAGTTGATCAACACTCACCTTCTGGCTGACTGGATGGTTGATCAGCCGTACAAGTTTCCTGTAATCCAGAATCTCACTCGTGCTGCAACTTGCTGTCGAATCAGCCACAGAGGAATAAGAATAGTCACTGCCGCCGTCCGCTAGAGAAATCTGTGACCCATAAGGACTTTCAACAACTCTCAAGTTCAGTTCAGAGACCTGGCGATGAGAGGGTGGATAATAGTTGCGCCCTATTTCATCGCTGTCATATTCCTCGGGCTGAGCAAGAGGGGCTCGGAGAATGTTCACTGGTTTCACAGATTTCCTAACGAACCAATGAGACTTCTCTTCCAAGCTACGATCATGGTCCTCAGAACTACTTTGTGATTGGTTTGGCACTACGATTGAGACACGATGCTTCCCTAACACTACACCCTTCCCACTGATGACAGAGTCCGAATCCTGCTTGACGATGGTCGGGGAGGCAGGGATTCTGTTGACCTCAGGAATATACACAGTGGTGATGTATCGACTAGCTTCACTTCCACATTGAGCTGTATCCGTGTGGTTCTCATGTTCACCACCAGAGGTCAGTCTGATCGAGGGGATCACAAGCGTGTTCCTCTCCTGTTCTGATGTCGAAGTCTGGGTGGACATATCTGACGCGACATCAAGCATGAGGATGGCTGTATTACTGCTGGCCAAAGTTCCAGCACTTTCACTGCTGCTGCCCAGACTCGACATCTGGGGGTCAACAAAACAGTTATTTATTATTAAATTATAATGTGAAAGTTATTTAGTTCCATGAAATAAATGCTAATTTGTTAAATCAATTAAGATCTGTATATCAAAGATTCATAGATGATCAGATTGTCATCCACCAAAATGTCAAATATTTTATTTTTTTTGAAAGTTGGAAGTTTTCAAATGGAGTCACCGAGAGAGATGGTGTTTGGGCAATATTTTCAACCATCAGGGCCAGGGGCATTTTTTACTCACCAATGACTTGTCTATCTCTGTAGCAATATCAACTGTGTTATCCGCATCCCCGAATCCACTACTGTCAGATTGTACACTGGCCATTCTGGGCAAATCTGGTGGAAGGAGATTCATAAGTAACTAAAGCCAGAAAAGCTACTGAATTTAAATGATTCTAACCAATTTACAACCAAATTTAGAGCAAAGGTACTTATGGCAATTAGTATTGTAAAATGACTGGTAGGAATAGATTCTGAATATGAAATAACTGGAAGATGAGCTGAATGACAAAGTATATTGCAACAGAATTGCATTCTATCAGATTTGAAACTGGTGAATATTATGATAATTATTGTAATTAGATTATTATTGTTATAACAGATGTTGTTAATAGTTAGATAATCTTACCTTCTTGTGTATTTTTTCCATTGGTTCTCTAAAAAAGAAAAAGTTTTGTACATCACTATTTAAAAAAGGAAGTATTCAATTTCATTCAATGCAACCTTTTAGTATTTCCATCTAAAAGAATCAATTCAAGAAAAACACATGAAACCAATATCTGTTTTTGAGGATGTGCGGTATTATCGATATATTCGTATGTTGCAATACAGGAAAAAGGTGATACGAATTGGTACACACTTTTGAAATTATCCAATATAATTTTATCGAACATTTTGAAACAAGCTATTTCCATCTAAAATTAAAAGCAAACACAAACAAATGAAACAAGATTTACGTAAAGTTCGTTTCAAAGTGTAACATTGTGTTGCGAATATAGCTCAAATTTGTATACAGATCTTAAACAATGATCGAAAAAATATCCTTTTCAAAACGGCTCATATAGCTGAGCAATGATGATCGTTCTCAATGCTCATATTTATACAAAATAGCAAATTCTTGAATTAAAGAAGTACCAATATATTGCAATACGTATTGCACTACGCTTTTCTGTATCGCAATAGATTGCAATACAGAAAGGAGGAATGATACCCATCCTTATCTGTTTTACAATGGATCTTGGTTGTGTTGTCCTAACAAACAATTTATATTAGATTTAATAAGCCGTACAGCAGTCTATGAAATAAGCTTAAGCAGAAGCAAGATCAAAATTGTCATTTTGTTAACTTCACTGTCAAATATCAAGAAAACCTTAAAAAGTTTCAAGCATGAACAGAAGTACGTAATGGTTCAGGGCTGATTTTAATTCATTACCTAGAGTCCATGCAATCATAAAAGTAAATCAATATGATCTGAAACACCTTCAATTAAGCAGTCTCTTACCTTCTTAGATGACCGATTATCATTTTCATCCAGCTGTCCGGAGTCTATTGAAGTCTGACAACTGACTGAAACCTTCTCCATCTTCTCTGTCTCCTCAAACACAGAATCCTTGGAAATGGTGGATACGAGAGGAGGATGAGTTGGATCAGTGTCGCCAGAGAACCGTGGCGTGTCCACCAACGTGTGGTCCGACCCAGAGTCAGAAAGGCGGTCCAGCTGAGTGTTCACAATCGTCAGTAATGTTTGATCTCGGGACTTGGGTGCATCAGTCTGGTCCTCAGCATGTTTGCCATTAACGACCTCAGACGCAGACACAACAATCCTCACATGTTTGCCCTCGTCCTTATCCTCCTCCTCAGTAAGTGTGGAAGCTTTCTCTATCGTGTTCTGTTTGGAAGCACTGGGGGTTATACTGAAACCCTCGCCTTCTGGAGGTCTGAGTCCGCCCACCTTCATTATCTCCTCCTCTAGCTGCCGACATATCTCACTGATGGAGGAGTCTGTCCCGGGGGACTCGGAACTGTCCATAGAACTACTGAAACCAGTGCTCGACCGGCCTCTCGGTTCGTCAAGACTTTGGGACAGATCAACACTCTCTGGTATTTCATCCACAAAGCTCCATCTCTTAGTTCCTCGAAACTGGGCACGTTTCAAAGCTGCATCTCTAGCACGTTCTTGCTTGTCCACCTTCCCCGACACCTGAACCTTGCGATCGTAGAAGCCTTGTTCGGCTAACGCTCGCTGGTTCTCTGGGATGAGGATGCTGTGAACACAAGGAGGCAGGTCATCCTCAAGCACGGGGCTGCTCCCGGAGGTGGTGAAGGAGCTGCTGTTGTTGTTGCTGCTGAAGGTCGTGCTGTTATTGTTGTTGTTGATGTTGTGGATGTTTGCTTGTTGTGTCCCCTGATTTGATTCTGCCAGTCTGTGATGGTCGGCATTCCTTTTACTCAGCATTGCAAACTTTGATATTGACTGAGTGACGCTCCTCCACCCTGAAACAAATAAAATATGTCAGGTTATGACATGAATGATATTTTACAGTACAAACACTACAAAAGTATTTCCTTTAACAAAATGTAACTCATTTCATAGGATTCAATTTCACATTTATTTCAAATATATATTTCGATTCACTGTGTATTCAATTGATTGATATTCTGTTTCAAACTTAATGTTTAATCTGAGCAAAGAAATAAGTTTTGATTTATGAAACTTTGTTTTATGTTTTTCAAGAACTCTCTAAGAACATTCAACAACAGCAAACAACATGCAAGTGGAGGTCAAGCACAACACCCTACTATAACATCACATGTAACTGACTACCCCATGCATCTTAAAGGGGGTCTCCAACTTCTAATTTTTAACTTCCAGTGTTTTATAAGCGAGGCCCCGAGAGGGTCGGAGAGGGCCTCGCTAATAAAACACTGGACGTTAAAAATTAAAAGTTGGAGACCCCCTTTATTTTTTTAACTTCCAGTGTTTTATTAGCGAGGCCCCGAGAGGGTCGGAGAGGGCCTCGCTAATAAAACACTGGAAGTTAAAAATTATAAATTGGAGACCCCTTTTAACTTCATCAGAACTAAACTTCTAATTAAAACAAGCTGAAAACAATGGAATGCATGTTAGGACTTGAAAACAAAATGGAACAATGTCAACAATGAACAATTTGATAACAATCAAAACAACACAATAAAAAATATTCAATAACAGTCACAGAAACTTGCCATCTTCATTTCTTATCTTTTTTAATTGGCAGTTTTGTCTTATAAGAAATTGAAAGGTGTAAATAAAAAGCAGTATAGAAAAAAATACATATATATTTGTTGGAAGACTTGACTCATTTGCATAGGTTAATGACTAAAATATTCAGTGGAAAAATAATAATTTTTACATATAATGAACTAGCTGTCAAAGAAAGGATTGAGCCTCATTAATTGCATATAATTTAACACTAACTTCAATAAGATCAAATTTTGAGAATGTTTCTTAGTTATTTAGAGCTAGTGGAAATATCATTGACTTGATTAACATAAAGAAGAAGATTTTGAGAATTGTTTCACAAATATGCAAGGAAGATTTTTCTGTAATCATGCGTGCACTACTCGGATGATTAAGTAGGTAAACATCTATCAAGGTGATGACGTATCTTGACAGCAGTCACTGAAACACTTAGCTTAAATCAACCACGAAACAATTCTACATTTTGTAAAGAATCGGTGGCAGGAGAATGCACTTGTATGATTTATTACTTCTCCAATATCATTAATCATATATTCATATATTCTTTCAAATCAGCTTCCTGACCTTTAATGACTATATTTTTCATCAAATGAATTTTCTCCATATAGTGTGGTATGGTTTGTAAATGTCCATTAGATGGCATTAAAACTGGATTTTAAAAAGAAGTTTTTATAATTTTGGAGCTGTGTCATTTAATTTTGTAACAAAGGTAAACTCTCAGACCAGATAACTTCTATCTTTGATTTTATAAATTGATATTCAAGTTTAAGAAAAAAACTCAAAATAATTCAACCTTAATTTCATATACATCCATGATCAACAAATATTTAATTGTGTGACTCGATGCATACCATAAAATGAAATTGCATTCAAAAGAAATAAAAAAGTGACAAAAGAACCAACTTAAAAATGAACATCAGTGATGAAAAGAATCAAAAGAACAGAATAAAACGGGGAGGAACAACTTGTTCAACAGACATGCAGGTAATCAGTTCAGTAACACATCACAATGTTTTTTTTCATATTTACCTCTGTAAGCACATCTCATCACATTAATGACAGCATATTTCTTATCATAACCAACAGTTTACTTTTATTTCTTACTTTTATTAGTACATGTATATTGGCCCTATTATAGGGATTAACAAATCACATTAATGTCCTATCGTAACCGACTGTTTTCTTATAATCCTTCCTTATATCAGTATTTGGGGGTAAACTCACAAACTCAGATGATAATTCAATCATTTTTACAGAAAATACCTACCGGTATATCTTACATTTCTAAATATTATTACCGTAAATTGCTGTCTAAATATCTATTTCAGACACTTAGTTAATCAGTGCCTCTTTGAAAGTGGTTACAACCCGATCAGCATTTCTCTCGATAAGTATTTAGATAAGGGCATGCCAACTTTATCAAATATTACAATTTTCATGAATTCATATCATATTAATTCAAAACTATTCATGAAATGAAAACAACCTCAGAGACATTCTCTAACAGATTATTGTCAAGGCAAAGAAATGTTTTCCATCAAATCACTTAAGGCAAATTTCTGAGACTCCATTAGAATGTGAACGAGCTAAGATAAAATCTCCTGTGATATAGATAGTGGGAGAGAATGACTGAATCAGGGGCCTGGGGCATTTGACATCGTTTACCAAAACATCTAGTAGGCCGAGATGAGGTCAGAAACGGAGAGACTACAAGTATAGTTCATGTGTTTATTCAAACAGAAGAAATACATATAACAAGCTGGGAAACAAAGGAGTTTCCTCTATAAAACAAGATTAGTTGTCAGACATCAGCATTTGTCACTTGATACATATCCATATACTTGTATGTAAATTGTGTAAAAGGGTAGTTGACCATAGAACTTTCATTCATTAAAAAATCTTCTGAAAACAACGCTCAAGAGAAACATTGAGTGATCTGCTTTTAACATGGTTTTGAATAACTTTTATTTTGTGATTAACAGAGTTTAACACCACATCCGAGAGTATTTAATTTATATCAGTTTCTTGTTTTCTTGTTGAGAGAAAGCCTGCAACACTATTTTGGCAATGCATTGCAGTGAAATCTGCCAGCATTGTTTGAAATGAGCAAACAATGACTGACATTGTGCTGAAAGTCAGCGTAGTTTCCAAGTATTTCATAATGAGGTACCGGTACTCATAAATAATTAATCAATATATACATGTACCGTAATACTCATAAAAACGTCACAAAGTAAAACAAATAATATCAGATTTTGTTTGAGAATTTCCAGGTTTGCATGACCATCAGGAAGGAAAAGATAAAAGATATATATCACAAAAATTTGTCAAAGAAAGAACTTAAACAAGAGAAACATGCTTCTCATCTCCATGAAAATAACTTCAAATATAAGATTATGGTGCAAGCAGAGACCAAATAACAAATCGAGAAACATAAACTGATAATACAGATCCTCCATTGAGTATTGATTAAGATAACAATTCATTTTTCTTCATAACAATCTGTCAGTAAAAACTAACTGACTAGATCAAGCAGCATACCAATAAAACAATAATATATAACAAATAATAAATATATGCTTATATCTTTAAAACATTCTTCAAGAAAACAAGCCATCAGAAGCTGAAAACTGGACCTTAACAACAAACATTTGTCTCATGTTTATCATTGTAATGAATCTAGTGGCTTAACTTCAATTCTTACTAAGATAGGTGAGATGATGTGGGGTTTATCACTGTTTCAAGTTTATCTAACTTATATCGCAGCTGCCAGTATCATTGCAGTGGCTAAGCATTGCACTGAAACCTGCGAGCATTGGCTGGAACTAGCGAACCATGAGTGGTACTGCGCTGAAATTCGGTGTAGCATTGCACCCAAACCTGACTGCGTGTAGAATAGTTCTCTACTGCAGAAAAAGTTGCTGAGCCCCTGGCGGGATTAGAACAATGGACCTCCTGATCCGAAGCCCAGTGCAGTGCAGAATAAAATATTCAAAATATTAACTGCACAGAGATATTGAATCATCTACACTAGGTCTGAACGCACCGCTGTTCCTCACATGTTTAATACCAGTAAAGCGCAGCCGAAACCAAGTCATTAGCAGACCAATCACATCATCTCGCTTATGACACTGCTGGCGGCGATTATGTTCAAAGCAGGGTTAACAGGAGTTACTTGCCCCTAGCTTGATACCGAAGGCTTTTGCCAGCAGCTTGTGATTGGTAAGCTGAGGAAACGCAAGAACATGCGACTTACTGGGTTGCCGTCTGACTCAGTGGAGAGAAAACCTATCAAAGCAACATGTTCGATTCCCATAGAGTTAATATTTTTAAACTTTGATTCCTCGGAACTAGCCAGATTTTAATCAGACTGACCAGTAGCCAAATACGCTAACCACTGCGCTAGTTAAAATAATTATACAAGTAAGAGAATATAGCACTGAGCATATCATAATGTTCATACATATATATCAGAATAACAATAAATAAGATAACAGTTGAAATAATTACAGCATAACAATGTATAATTTCGACAAAGAAATTGTAAACAGGTATATTTCAACAACCAATTTAATGTTCATAATTATGCACTTGGAACATATCATCATGAAGCAAGAGATATCTAATATAAAACGTATTATCAGCAAAATAATGATTATGAAATATAACTATAAAGGTATGTAAAGTTTATCCTTTCATGAGTATTTTTGCCTTCTTTCAAACAAATATACAGAAATAAGAGAGCACTAAAGAAGTTTTTTTAAAGTAAAGATCGTAATATGAATATGTTGGCACAAACAATTGTATATTTCACTACATCACTAATATCAAAATGGATGGTTTTGAGCAGTTTCTCACAGCAAGCATAACAAGTTCAATAACATCATTGACATGGAGGTCAATAGTGCTGGAATTGCTGGAAACTTTCAAGATTTGACAGTCTATTGCACTGATGTGGACAAATGAAAGTGATTCCATTTTCTACAATTGATCATTCCAATTGACAGATGATATCATTAGTAAAGAGCAACTCTGTCCCAAATGTAAAATGTTATCAATATGTCATTTGATCTAGAAGTATTGACTTTTGCAGGAAAATATTTTTTAAGCTCAGTGACGTTGCAGGAAAGTATCTTTTTAAGCTAATTTACATTGCAGGAAAGTATTTTTATAAGCTTATTTATGTTGCAGGAAAGTATCTTTTTAAGCTCATAGACGTTGCAGGAAAAGCTTATTTATGTTGCAGAAAAGGATCTTTTTAAGCTAATTGACGTTACAGGAAAGTATCTTTTTAAGCTAATTGATGTTGCAGGAAAGTATCTTTTTAAGCTAATTGATGTTGCAGGAAAGTATCTTTTTAAGCTAATTGAAGTTGCAGGAAAGTATCTTTTTAAGCTAATTTAAGTTGCAGGAAAGTATCTTTTTAAGCTAATTGAAGTTGCAGGAAAGTATCTTTTTAAGCTAATCTTTTTAAACTAATTGACGTTTTATTTTGGCAAGAGGAAGGTTTGAAGTCTCGAAAAAGATTGAAAAGCATCAATCACTTAGTTGGAAACTTGAATGAGTTGATAATGTTTGATAAACGAAATAGGTTATTTGAGTCCATGTAATTTGGATGTTTGAATTTGGCTTCAATAAATATTCAAGACTCTTTTATGAATTTCAATGAAAACAAGTGTCATAAAATAGTCAATTTTTAATGAATGTGTGAGATGTTTTTTAATTTATATAGTGAATTAGGACATTTATGTGTGTGTGAAAACAATATATGATGAAAATCACAGAGTGGCTCATTTATCTAATGTTAGTAAAGTGTACATGTCCAAACCAAGAAATGATAAATGTTAATCCAACATCATTTTGGAAAGCACGACATTTAAATGTAAAAACAGGTAAGGAATTCCAGGAAAGGACGTCAACATTAATTCAAATATTCTGGTAATTGTTGAGAGTTGTTGGGGAGGTATTTGACATAATGAGATCATTACAAGCTCTTGGTTTTATATGTAGAGTTCTATACTAATGCTTCATACAGAAAGAGGAAACCATAAGCATCTTTGCTGTTATTTTGAGACATGAAGAAACAAATAAAAGATAAAAGCTCATGAAATTGCATTTGACCACATGTGTAAAAGTTAATGAACTCTGACTTGTTGGCTTTGTGAAAGATGAAGAAAGATTAAAAGGCTTACAACTGTCGTTAGTTTTAAGAAGCACCTTTACAATATCAATATATCAATGATAACATTTACTCTGTTCCATGTAAAGTTTTACACCAAGGACTCATTGGGAGAGAGGATGACATTGAAGATCTGGTATGCATCTTGAGACATGGACGAGAACGTTGAACCAGACGACATGCTAACCGAATCACTGTCTGATTTGCCAGGAGGTTCTAGAAGCGTCAGGTGCTGGTTCTGGATTGGTTCCATTGGAAACTGTTCGTCCAATGCACAGTCACGATACATTGGTGACATCGGGCCGTTCTGAGGAGTTTTCAGGTCGTTATCAAGAGCGTCTGCCTCAGTGATATTCAAGGTCACGTCTGCTCGGTTCAGGTTTTGCTCTTGGACCGAGCTGTTTCCGTTTAGATCAACCATGCCTACCAAAGTCTTATCCTCAGACAGCATCGTGAACTGTTTTCGAGGAAAATATGCTGGAACCCTGTTTTCAATCATTGTGAATAAATCTTCCATATATGAATCAGAAGAAAGATTTGAATTAGACTGACCTGTCTTCTTCAACCTCTGCCTTAATTGAGGATATTCCTCGAGATATCTCTCGATTTCAATCCCATCAGCCCTGGATTCCCTGATGAAGCGTTGAGGTACTCGCAACATTGATGGTAATTGTTCGTGACTGTAGTCGAACCCCAGACTCTGCAGCATGTGCACTGGATCTACATTGCGTCGTGACAACAAAATGTCAAGACTGCAACAACAAGAAGCATTAAATTATTCTCAAACATGTATTATGCAAAAATATGGGAAAAAATATATTCTCAAACATGTACTGTGCAAAGTTATGAACAAATTTCAAGACGGTTACAACAGAAATGCCATAAATTATTTTTAAATATAAAATGTGCAAAGATGCCTTCATAAACACCATCATAATTCAATGTAAATTTTATAAACAAGAAGAAAACATTTTAAAACTCATTAAGTCAAGCACTAAATATTCATTGCACAGAAGGGTGGCAAGATATGAAAAATTCATAAATCAAATGGAAAAATTATTCAAGTAAAAAACTCAAAATCTATATGTCTGAGTTAATGCAAGATAAGACAAAGAGAGACCTTAAAGCAGAGAAGTAGTCTAGCCTTGAGTTACACTGACACATGTCCTCAGCTTATACCAAGAGGTACTTCTATGGATGAGGGTACTGTTAAGTGTATTGTACTATGAATATGTTTCAGTGTAGATCTTACATCACTCATCATCACAGTCAATTCACCCTCCAGCCATGCAGCTGACCATCAACAGTATCTTTCTCTTTATCACGCAACACCTTTTAATTAGTATTTACACACAAAACATCCTCAACCTTTCCTCAAGGATGGTCATAATTCTTGAAAATGAATGTTTGCTGATATGGAAAATTCAATTATTTGATTATGTACTGTAGCTTAATTTTCTTGGTTTTAAACAATAAAATCACTCTCAGTTAGACTTTCAATATCACACAGAATATATCATGTTGCTTCACAAGAAATGTATCTTGAATTTCACAAGTTCAAATCAACCACAGGTTGTAGAAAGATGGTATTAATTGATTGATATATTAAATATACTTTAGGAATAGGAATAGCATAGGAATGGTAAAATGTTGAAATCTTTTTGAAAGATTTTCTTTAATTTTCCCCCTTTTCTCCCTTCAATTTTCTCTATGTCTATTCCCCTTACTTACAGAAAGTCACAACGATGACGCCAATACAATCGTTACTAAAAGTCAAGTTGAAATTTTATCTTCAATTTTCCCAATGCGTATAAACCTTTCTATAACATACTGTAGGTCATGGTGACCTGAGGTTGCAGACAGGTGTAAACACAGGTGTAAATACAGGTGTATATCCCTTCAGGTGCACCATGCAGGTCATTAAAGGACCTCTCCCACTCACACCTTTGATACACCTGGGCTATAAAGTTTGAGGCTGGTTTGTGAACAGGTTGCTTGTTACTGGTTTCCACTCTAGGCCTGTTAACTCTTTGCATAACTCATTTAATCACTTGTGAACTTCTGACCATTCTACAACATGTAGATGAGGGGATTGCATTACTCTACCAAGACATGGATGCATCCCCTGCCCAGGTCATATCAAAAAGCGCAATCGTCTCTGTAGATCATCTATTTTTTAATGTTTTTTCACAATATCCATATTTTAGTTAAGAAAGAACTTTACGGAGTTACCTTTATCACTCCTACATAGTAACTTATTGCTATACATGCAATCATGTACATTTTCTCTGAAATCTCCCATGGCATGATAAGAAAATAATATAATGTAATCTAAACTCACTGGTACAATTCAAAGTCAATAGGCAGAGTTCAGTCTGCATTGATCGTAGGCATTCCAGTAACAAAATTCAGTTTCTATGTTAGAAGGATTTTATTTTGAATAGATGAGGTTCCATAATTCTGGTGTTACTATTGGTTTTTAAAAAGAAGTAATATAACATTTGTGATGTGACGGATGCTTGACAAGAAACACAAGCCTTACAATCAGCTCATAACTAGTGTTCTGCATTCCAAGAAAGAAGTAACAAATTGGTTAAGAAGATTTAAATTGTTTTCAATATAGACAACAGATGCGGGCCGATGTCATAAGCAAATCTTACCTACCGAAAGTAAATATCATCATCAGACCTCGTCACTGTCTCACAAAAATACAAGTGCATTTCATGTGATATTCCTTAGACGTTAGTGTGTGTTCAGGGAGGCATATATGTTTTTACCAAGTACCAAAGTTCCTAATTTCCCTTAATCAACTGTTCTGCTTCTAATAACTAATCAACAAGTGATCCAAGGACTGAAGCATAAAAGAGATTACATAATGGTCAAGAGGAATGACCACTAAAAACATAAGCTCATGTAACCAATTATGTTCAATACATTGGATCAAATCTAATACCTTCTGTCAATAGTTGTACAGGATGGTCTTTTCTGACCATTGAGGTATGACTTCATTGTCAATACATGCTGGTCAAGGACTGGCCACACTTCAATTGTATTCCAATTTGATAGTTTAACAAACTGTATCTTGAACTATCTTATTGTGTGCTGGCCTGATCAGTTTGTGTTGAGCTGACCAAGAAGGAAGGACATTTACATAAGGAACCAGTTGTTTCAGGAACAAACCTGTACATCTCATATCTCCGATCAACTGTTTGCAGGTCTTCAGTCACTATTCAGGTATGAGTGCAAGGTCAATAGTAGCCGGTCAAGTAGGACTGACCACAACAAGCACCTGTTTCGCTCCATTAGATAACAGAAATATCACCCGGCTGAATGGAAGATCAGTCGTACATGGCTGATTATGCTGGACAAACAATGACCACCCTGAGGGTAATCTCACCAGTGGTCAATGTGGTGGGGCACACTAGCACCCTCTGGAGGTGGTTCACAAGCACCCTCTGGTGGTCATCTTTGTATTCCTCATTAACCAAGCAATATCAAACTTGAGAGGAGATATGGGATCCACCATTGGATAAGGCAAACCCAATAACAACACAGGAAGAAGGCCTGTAACTATGTTGGTAATGCATTGCAGTAAAACATGCGAGCTTCAATTCCTAGATGTCCATATGTATGTCATAGAACAGCTGCAGTAGGAACAGTTATCTCCTGTAGCATAAGATGTCCAGATTGAAACCGAGGACCTCTCAATGTGATAACAACTGAATTATAATCCAAATGTGTGTCAATCCAAAAGTTCAGTTTAATTACCAAATTTCGTCCACAGCTATCAAGGATTTCAAATTAAGTTGTCCTCATATTCAATGAAACTCATCAAAACTTAAAGGGTAAAGATCTTCTTCACGATCATAAATAATGCAGAAAACATCAACAATACACTTATATTTATGAAAATCAATCCATTGGTTGTCAAATATTGTAAAATTCCTCTAGAGACCTGTTGAAAATAAACTACTCTTCAATTTTATATTAGTGCAAGTTAAAATCAATTAGCCAAACAAAACTAGACTGTAATCTGAATGCAAGAATGACCTACATAAGACAGTATGGTAGATGGTTTAAGCTGGTGATTAGTGCCACAGGCCCGAGGCAGAGTACAGGTAACATAACCGGATCTATCTGCGTCTACACCTGTCCCTAGCAGGTAAAACACATACATCAAGGTACGGACCTCAATTGCAATAAGGTCAATCACAGAGAGAATTTCTTCTGACCTTAAAGCATGTCTATGAAATGGCTTAAAAAGACCAATACCACAGCTTTCAGAACAGTCACAGCGTAATAAAAGAGTAAACTTTCAAAAAAAGGCTAAACTGGTAAATAATTTATGTCAATCATGACATTAGTCAACCACTTTTACTCCAAAATGTAATAACAACACTTTTCTTGTGCCGAAGCACCCGGCAGCCACAGTGCAGCGCCTGTTAAATCGTTGTTCTGCCTTTACAATTTTGGTATGACGCGACCGTGAATCGAATCCTGGTCTTCCGGGAGAGGAACGGACACTCTACCACTGAGCTACGTCTCCGGAATGAATGTTCATTTTATTCATGACAATAAGCAAACTCTTTGCCTATAAGACATATTCATAAAGACTAACAAATTCATATGTACTATGACACTAATCAACCCTGATTTCATGAAGATGTGTGATATCGATATCATAATTATCTTCAATATCAAAACATGGAATGAGCCAATATCTGTGACATACTGTTTACCAGATTTTTGGAAGATAATATCTGAATCAAATCTGATTTGAAACTTACCCTGTCATAACAAAATGTGAGTCACCAACACATTTTATTACTTTCTGTTTACAAAACTTTAGCAAACAAAATAAATGAAGTATTAAATACAATTAGCCAAAATCACTGCCACTTAATCATCCTGTCTCCGGGCACGAACGTTACGCTCACTCCACTAATCTGTACCCTGGGTTCAGAAGCTAGATTCGCTGGCGCGGCCCAACTTGAGATGTAGCCAATCAAAGCATTTTCTCGCCACCTTCTCGATAAAATTTGAACGGGAAAATGATTTGATTGGCTATATCCCAAAGTCAGGCCGCGCAAGCGAATCTAGCTTCTGAACCCAGGGTACAGATTAGTGGAGTGAGCGGAACGTTCGTTCCCAGTGACAGGATGCCACTTAATTTGATTAACATTACAAGGATTGGGAAGTTTCTATGAAACATAAATCACAACACAGCTCTGGCACCAAAAATATTGACAACACACACCTTTTTCCCTAAATGAAGGGAAGATACTACTACCAGTCTTCTATGTAAATCTACTAGCACTATCCTCTGACCTTTGTTTACTTTCACTCTCAAGATCTCAAAGGTTCTTATGAATATGTAAATAAAGCTTTTATATTTACAACAAGCCTACATATAAATAACATTTGCACAAAGGATATGAAAAATAACTCCCAACTTATTAACGTTAGTCTATTCAAAACACAGTTTTCTGCAAAATCTAGCATTAATTGTAAAATATAAATCACATGTATCTAAAAAAGAAAAACCTGAATCCTGCATCATTATTTACATTTGTGTATTCAAACCTACAACGGCAAGGAATCCCTCTGACTCCTTGATCGTATTGTAACCAGGGATTCATGAATAAAATATTGATTTAAAAAAAAAAACATATACCGTATATATAAATCACAGAGTGACTCTCATACCAAACACAACCTTCACACTGGGACTCTTGGCTAGAGGATAAGAGCAATGCGTGTGTGTGTGTATGAACTAATCCTCTGGCAGTGCAGTCATGCAGATCTCCCACTGTTGACAACCCTCATCAATAAATGTAGAAGTAGAAGTAGAAGTAGAAGTAGAAGTAGAAGTAGAAGTAGAAGTAGAAGTAGAAGTAGAAGTAGAAGTAGAAGTAGAAGTAGAAGTAAAAAACAACCTAGAAATAATTATGAAAAGTGACCAACTTGAAGTAAAGAGACATCAACTTTTCATCAACAGGATATAAAGAAAACAATCAGTTTAGGACACAGATTAAAAATACCCTCGATGACAAGAAGATGTGAACAACCTGTCATAAGTAATACAATTGAGGGCCAAATTGAGATAGGCAAAGACAAATCTGTACTGACATCTTATTTAGGTTAACCTCCTCAAAAGAACCCCTTGGAAACACTGAAAACTCTTAAACTAAGCTCGTACAGCAGAATTTCATCATTGTCACAAATATATCTCCAAGTTTGACATCCAGCACATAACAATTACCTGACAAGTAAGAGATGAAGAAATGATTGATTTGATGATATGAACAGCCGGGACTGACAACAAAACTCAAATGGTAAAACTTAAAACACATCTCATTTCTCATTGACTCTAATTGCCATTGAATATTCATAAAACACTATCGTCATGTTCTCACCCAAACACATAACACAGCATATGCTTGACATACAGGTGAGGATCAAATGACAGTCAATCCTTTGATAAGCCTAATAAAGACCAACAACAAAACTCAAAAGGGGTAAACCTTAAAACACACCTGAAGTCTCATTGAACATGATTGCCATTTACACAACACTATCCGTATGTTCCCTCAAAACAAATAACATAGAATACTCAACAGATAATTGATAGATGTTGAATCCTATGACATGAAGTGCAATCCCCAACACCCACCTGTTAGCACTGGAGCCGCTGGTCTGGGCCGATACCTCGGACTGGAAGCTCGACCATAATGGAGTCCCTGTTCCTGGTGTGTCGCGGAGTTGAGTGAGCCTCGCGTCTTGCGGCAGAGGGGGCAGACTGAGAACAGGTCAAAGGTCAAGTAGTTACAGGTAGCAGTTGTCATTGGTGGTTAATGAACTGATGACAAAATGAAGCGTGAACATTTTAATGCTCAGGGCAAATCAGGTTTTTGTAGCCTTGGCAATATGAACCGTGAAAATTTTAATTCTTGGAGTAAATAAAGTTTTCTCTGGCTTTGAGAAACTGAAGTGTAAATTTTTTATGCTCAGGATAAATCAGGCTTCTTGAGCTTAAGAAACTGAAGTGTAATCATTTATTGCTAAGTGTTAATCCGGTTTTCCTAGCCTTGACAAAATGAAGCATGAAAATTCAAATGCTCAGAGTAAATCAGATTAAAGCTCAAATGATTTCATAGAGAGTGGTCACTATTCCTTTGTAGTTGGCCTCATCAGTGACTAAGTTTCAACGTAATGATACAAAGTATAGATTTACATGTAATTTGAACTTGTACTTGATTTTACAGGCATCTCCTTGTATACTTTTATTAACGTTAACAAACTGCACCTTGATTTGGAGGAACTGACCAAGGTTTACATGTAATGATAACTTGTACTTGATTTTACAAGCAGAACTTCTTATACTTTGCTACAAATTAACAAATTGTACCTTGATTTGGTGCTATAGAAATCCCAAATTATAAATTTCTCAATTAAAATTGACATTTAGCATTTAACACTCACTTGATTAATTTGTCAATACTGAAGTAGCTGCAGCCAGTTATTAATTGATATTTGCTTGATTCTTGTTAATATTTCTTACATGTAAAAAATCAATTTGCTCAGTCTAAGTAAACCTAGCCTCAATATTATCCTTTTCACTCCTATACCTAGTCTAGAAAGGCCTAGTAAAGGGTCGCATCAGCCCACGTATCGAATTGATCAATCAGAACTCATCTTACCAAACCACAATAGTCTGCCTTCGCACATTTAACGTTGGAGGGTCATAGGTCACAGAATGTTCAGCTGACACGACCCTCTACTAGGCCTCGCTAGACTCAGTATAGGAGTGAAACAGATAATATTGAGGCTAGGTTTACTTAGACTGTCAATTTGCTGTATGTATTCTGCTAATTGGCAATGATAAAGTTATGATTATGATGCTATTCATATTTTGTTTGACAAGGTAACAAGAAAATGCTCAATAAATATCTGTAGTTATTTATTTGTGTGTTAAGAATGTGTACCTACACTTAAAATATAGAAGCTTAGACATGTAATAAGATTTAGACATAATATGAAACATGTAACCGTAGGTACCGTAAATAGATTTCTGTTATGTTTCATTATATAAAGTGGTAGGGATAAGGATATCTTATGGTATGTACCGGTTAGCGTTGAAGTTCTGATGAAATAAAATCAAACAATATAAGTTTGTCAAAGCTCCCTTGTAACCTCATTAACTTTCCCTGTACAAATATGTTTTACTTGAGTATGTAAACAAACATAGTTTCACTTCTTGAAATTCAAGAGCTGATAATAAATATACAATAAACATTCACTAAGACTATATATCTATATGGCAAGGTTTATGTTCAAATATCATTTTAAAAAGTGTGTCTCTATGACTTGCACATATTCAATCTATGAACGAAAGGTCAAGTGAATGAGTGACTTAGTTAGTGTTTCACATATTTTGAACAATATTTCAGGTATCAGACAAGTCTACAGGTAAAGTATAATAAAGTTGAGTTAATTTACTTTCAGTTAACCTTACTCTCAATCAAAAAATTACAGTATTATTTATTATGATATATCTTGTTTGAAGGGCATTTAAGGACATTGTGGTGCAAGATTTATGTATTCAAATCTCTTTATTGCAAAAAAGAAGTTGGAATCCATTAAACTTGCAAAAAGATGCCCTTGAAATAAATAGATGCTAAAACAGATGTGATCATCAAGCAATATAAATATATATGGATTTACACCTTCTTTATTGCAAAGAGATGCGACGTTTCGGTGAACTGACACTGTTTTCAAGCAAATGCATAACTCTCATCTCTTTGCAATAAAGAAGTTGTAAATCCATACATTTGTATTTCTTCATTAAACCAACTTCTAAAATGCCACTGAAAGAAGATGTGATCATGTAAATAAAATGTGTAAGTTTTGCTGATTGAAATAATCAGTGGATTAAAGGGCCCTGAGGATACCATCAAGTAGCACGATAGATGGGATTAAATTTCTTCAAACTCTTGATCTAAACCTCCCAATTCATCATTGCGCTATCCCAACCCTTCATCTGAGGTCAAAGTCATTCACACTTCAAATATGCGACTGGGCAATTAGCACTACGGGGCTGCAGGTGAAATGTTGAAAATCCAGTTTCTCAGCATCAGATTCTTTCTGCCTAATTTATCCATCTAAGCAAAATTATTTCATCCAATCTCGATGTTGGTACAGAGTGGTACAAGCTTTATATAACCTTTCTCATAACTTGGCTGTGCACTGACTTAGTCATTAAAAAAACATTTGAGGAAAATAGCACATTATATAAGATTATATCATATTGCCCTTAACTGATACTTTAATTGATGAAACATTTTTGTTCACATAGTTATTGGGGCATATTTTATACAATCCCCATTTTTTTCCCTTGATTTTGAGGGAACAAAAGTTTTATTTATTCGAGCATATCTTATGGAAATTCAGACTTGATTTTGAAGAGTCATTCAGTTGTTAGTCAACTGAAGTAAAAATAATCTAAGACTAATTAAATAATTAAAGACTGCGTTGCATTCACATAATCTTAATGTAGGTAGTATTTGGCATCCTTAAGGCTATTGTAAGTCACAAAAGTTTGATGTTGCACAGAATCTACCAGACATAAGGTCTGAATCATAATGTTTCAAATTACGGGATGCCCATGATCTATTGCTAACGTTGATAACCATTAGGAACATATCTCCACTTTTACAACCTATTCATGTTAAACATAATTTGTTTTAACTCATAATTTTCTCCAGAACACTAATGAATCTATCACGACCATAATGAAGTACCATATAATCATCCTAGACTACTGTGATAGCACTAGGCTGTATGGTCATAATAAACACAGAACAGAAAGAAGTCAAGTTACAATGTGTAATCAAGAATACAAAATATTTGAAGTTTCCCAATAACATTTATTGAGTTTCTGAAGAATAATAATTCTCATATTTCATCAAATATCAAAAGGAGACTCAGAGTACGGATCTAGACTTGCTCTTCAAAAGATTTTGTTATTTCAAAATATTATTAATTACAGTCTGGATGTAAGACTAACTATCACCCTGACAACATGAATAGGAAATATAATTATTATTTAATTAAGAACAAAGGTAACAATTAAAAACAAAAGTCCTTGATGTTCAAACGAATTACAATTAACAATAATGAAGAAACATATATGGATGACAACTTCTTTATTCATGATATATGACGTTTTAACACAGTTTCTCACAGTTTGTCGAAAAGTCGCATATCATGAATAAAGAAGTTGTCATCTATATATGTTTCTTCATTATCATCATTCCAACTTCTAAAATGCCCCTCAAAGAAGCTACAATGAACAATGTCTTTGTGTGCAGGGCAACCAACAAGTTTGTCAGAAAGTGAGTGTGCAAATTAATAAATCTAACAACTTAACTTACCGTGACTCAGTGGTGAGGACAGGTGAGATAGTGTTAGCTGAAATCAAAAAGATGTTATTAGAGTCATAAAAGAAGAAGTTTTGAACAGCTCAAACCAGTTTTCCCTGAGCGGACCAACTGACGACAGGCCTACAGGCAAGCACGGAAATGTTCTCGTTATTTTACAACCATCCTCTATTTTTACTGCAGTATTGTTTTGAAGTGTTTGACAGGCGGGATCAATGTTCGACTGCCTGGGGTGGAAATGTACAGTCATACCTGTCACACCTTTAACGAGCTCAGGTCTCAACCATACATACATATATACATATATGGTAATTGTTGACATGTGTTTTGTTTACAAGCAGTATCAATGTATACATCCCATCAGAGTCTTTACTTTGCCATGGTGTGGATGAAATATACATTAATTGTAATTGTAAACAAATTTCTGCTTTTCTGAAATGCTTCATTTGTTAATAATATTCAAATAAGTACCTCATGAGTCAAAGAACATTTTTATCTCCATGCTTGAGGCTATTATGTTTCCGATTTGTTTATCGAAGGTACTCAATCAGATATCATGTTATTGTTGTCAACTTGGATATAATTTATGTTTTCTGATAAATGATAATTCATCCATTGTTGCCTTATACTACCGGTAATCATAACCATCAGTAGGGTTAAATACATGTTTAAAACATTTTCTCAATTATTCTTTAATGTTACCTACTTCGAACAATTTGTAAAATGACATAAGGTCTTAAAAATCAATATTGACTACAGGTAATTGTAGTTAAAATTTTTATTATTACCGGTATTGCATGACATTAGTAATTTTTCAGTAATAAATTAAGAGAAAGCGTTTATTAGTAATTAATGAGCAAGGAAAACACACAAAACAACTACTTTGTGTTAGTTGAACTTGAAATGTGAACAAACATATCATAATATTAGTATTACTTTCAATTTTTGGATCAATTTCTTCTTAACATTTAAATCTTGCCAAAAGTACCTGAAGACCTTCAAAAGTCCATTTTAAATCAAATTAGAGGGCATTCATGTAAATGTTTATGTGCTTCATTACAAACCGTATAGAAAGTAAACAGTGATTCGCTGATACACACAAGCCTTACTCAAAGTTATAAGTCTTAACTTTAAGAATCTTTGCCTCTTAGTTCATATAGTATTGCATTAATGTCAAGTTAAATTGAACCTGATGCCATCTTGTAGACTAAAATTTAGTCAATGAAATATTTTAAATAATTACTGTACCTTCATTTATGTTATTTTATTTCTTGAGGTTTTTCATTTTATATATGTGTATTCAGTCAATCTAGACTTGCAGAAATAGGATCTAGACTATATAAAAGGCTCCTTTTTAATACACAGTCATGAAGCAGGACTAGCCATCTTGTTGAAAACTGCATTAAAACGTGAGTTAAAATTTCAGCTACAAAGTTACCAATATAACAAGGTTAATTGTTTTGTTTAATTAAGATTGTAACAGAAGTATTGCATTAATGTCAAGGTAAAATGAACTTGATGCCATCTTGTTGAAAACTGCATTAAAACGTGAGTTAAAATTTCATGGAGCTACAAAGTTACCAATATAACAAGGTTAATTGCTTTGAAGAATTAAGATTGTAACAGATCAATCAATAAATCAGCATATCTGAATATAAAATCATTCATCTTGGTGCTTTAATTCTTCTTATCAAGAAACAAAATGATAAATATTTGTATTTAAAAAAACACTTGATGTTTACGCTTGTTGCTTGGATACAGTTTAGCAGTGAATCAATAGGATTTAATCTAAAACACATACTCAGTAATCATAATTGTCAAATATTATTTTAACCAGGTGATCACAATTCGAACACCAGAAGCAAATCCTATCAGCGATGGATATTCATGAAGTGATTGACAGTCGCATGTGGTTTCCTTATCTTATCTGTTACCTTCCTAATCACAAAAATATCTCAGGTAGTATCAGGTATCAGGTTTACCTTCATGCTATCAGGGGCGACCTGCCATGAACAAATTGCTCATATAACTTTATTTTATTTTATTAAAATCGAGTTTCCTTTCATACCAGCAACCATGGCTGTAGGGTTAATCTTCTGTTTTTTCCATGTCATAAAAACATAATTTGTTTGCTCCAAATTGACTTTATATAGTATATTTTATCTTGTTCTTTTCTCCAGATATTTAGAACTAGCAAAAATATTTTCAAGAAAAGACTGTGCAAAACAACATTTTTATTTTTATATTTCTTATATTTTAATAAAAAATAAATAAAGGCTTTTTATTTTTTACACAGCAAATTATTGGATTGGCAAAAACAGAATTTTAATTCAAGATTAAATTAGTAAATATTTGTTATTATGAGTTTGTTGTTCTGTGATTTTGTTATATCTTACCAAGATCATAAATTTGAGAAAACATTATAAACATGACAATCAATCAAAGGAAACACTGAATCCTCTCTCTAACTTGTCAAATAAGAAATATAATATTTCCAAGAGAAACAAAACCGTTCATTACAGCTATTCAGCTGAAAGTTCCCAATTTTCTTGGTGGCCAATTTACAGTACTCAACATTTACTGAATATCTACTTTAAAAGAATTAGCTTCCTTGGTGAACATAAGCAAAAGTTTGAAAACAATTTTAACAAATTCACCAGCGAGGTTTTCAAAAAATCATACCTAAAAATAGAAGATTCATACATACATGGTGGGTTTATTATATCCAACTGTCGGCCGGTAATGAATAAATCCATGTCTGTGTAGGTAGAACACCATTACACGGTGTGATTCAACACCAGAACATCAGATCTCCCAATTCACTGGCACGAGCAACACAGTTTCTAATGAGTTCACAAAGTCAACTACATATGCAGATATCCAAATCTGTAATACGTGTACCTGGCATCGCATCAAAACCCCTCACGCTGATTATACAATATCACAAAACTCTCCCTGCACACTCCGATAAGGGCTGATAGGGACATTAATAACATCTCTGGCATGACATAATTCACATTTGACATGAAGTGGTCTGCAGTCAATTATCAAGGAAGAAGGTAGTTTTGTCTTTAGAGGAAGCACATAAAAAAAACAGATGCTTCCCCTGGATGTTTCCGTTTAAATTTAGCCGATTGAGAGGGTGGTATGTTCATCAGGTAAAGTATTGAGTTGAGTGTGAAGCTCTGAGGGGCTTACTAAGAAGCAGTGAGGCTTTAGACAGGTAAGATTTACAATAGGACCTTCAGACAGCAGTAAAACAATTAGATCCTCTTCCTCGTAAAGCTGAATAGTTTATGGAAGTTTGATAGAACCTACATTTCCAAAAAAATAGATTAGAGATAATCTATACAAATTTTATACAAAATATTTTAGAAGTAAGAAATATTGAGACTCTTGAGAAAACACATTGTACTAAAAATTTTACCTTTTTTATTTGGATTTAATCTTTCCTTGTTCACAATCAGGAAAACATAATCTCATATTTTTAATTTTAAAAAATAAGTATTGAAATCAAATTCAATTTGAAATAAGTAACCCAAACAGATTTGTGTTTGGGACTTTGTATTTGATGAAAAAAACATTGTATTTGAAAATATAATTTTCTAATTAGGATCTTTTCTTGTTAACAATCAGGAAAACATTATAGAGAGATAGGCCAAACTGATATGAAGTTGTGGATCATAAAACTGGCTTACCAAATCTTATCTATCTATATATATATTTTAAAAAATTCTAAAAAGTTCAACTGCCCTTGTCTGGATTCCCAACTGCACCTACGATTGTTTCCTAGTAAACATTGATATCGGGGAATAAATCCTTCTCGTTACCCCTTGGTGAAGAAGCATTACGTAAGTGCATGGAACACAATACGTGCAACAGAAAGACCTACCAGTATATATCTAGCCAATAGAGTAATCACTTCCTGGTTTGAACACAAGTGAGCCATAAGGAAGTTTGAGATTGTGAGATCTCGTTGTCATTAATCAAGATTACATTGTTTGAATTGAGATGTTAATTATTATTGGTGATCACTGAGATATAAAAATACATACTTGCTCATTTGTTGTCAAATTTATTGTAAAAGTACATGTACTGATACCAATTAATATTGATTCAACAGAGATTGAAACATTTGTGAATATTATATCACAATATTTTTCTGATACTGAAATTCAAAATTAGGTCCTAAACGTAACTAAATATTAATTTGTTAATAGCATTTATTTAAATCAGCAAAGACAACGTACTAAAGAAATGCACTCTGAAATGCTAGATTTCGTAAAGAAAAGGAAAATTTAATAGTGAGGCATGCACAGAAATAGTTAATTAATTTCACAACTGTGAAAATACATGTATAGGATACAACCGAAAAGGAAATTTTTTAAGCTTTGGTTCATTTATTTTCATGATTTTATAGCCAAAAGAACTTACTTGTCAAACAGAGGCTTATTTTGAGTATAGTATATTGCTCCCAGCGACACCTCAAGTCTCTTAGACATGTCTCAGTGTAGGACAGGGAGTAATTAACCCTTCAAACCTTCAGATTATCCTGTCATGAAGGAGGCCGTGCACCTTTCCAGTGGTAAACCATGACCATTGTTGTTGAACTTTACAAAAACACATTTTGACTAAATACTGGACAGTGTACCACTGCTATCAGAGACTCGTGATTTTATCATACATTCCTAACAATAGGTTATCAAATTAGAAAATAAGTTTTCATAAAGTGCTATCAAACACAATCTGTCCCAGATATGTGATTGTATCATACATTTCTAGAAATCAGTTATCAAATAAGATAACTCAAAGTTCTTATAAAGTGGTATCAAACGCAACTGTCCCAGACATGTGATCATATCATACATTCCCCAGAATAAGTTATCAAATTAGATAACTCAAAGTTTTTATATATACAGTACTATCTAATACATAAGACATGTGATTGAATCATACATTCGATCCCCAAAATAAGTTATCTAATTAGATGACTCAAAGTTTGTATAAAGTGCTATCTAAGACATCTTTCCAAGACATATGATCATATCATAAATTCCTCAAAATAAGTTATCAAATTAGATAACTCAAAGTTCTTATAAAGTGGTATCAAACGCAACTGTCCCAGACATGTGATCATATCATACATTCCCCAGAATAAGTTATCAAATTAGATAACTCAAAGTTTTTATATATACAGTACTATCTAATACATAAGACATGTGATTGAATCATACAATCGATCCCCAAAATAAGTTATCTAATTAGATGACTCAAAGTTTGTATAAAGTGCTATCTAAGACATCTTTCCAAGACATATGATCATATCATAAATTCCTCAAAATAAGTTATCAAATTAGATAACTCAAAGTTTTTATAAAGTGTTATCTAACACATCTATCCCAGACATATGATCATATCATACATTCCCCAGAATAAGTTATCAAATTAGATATCTCAAAGTGTTAATATATACACATAGTAGTATCTAACACGTAACATATCTATACACTTTAGACCCTAAC
Organism: Steromphala cineraria; assembly: GCA_916613615.1. NCBI lineage: Eukaryota > Metazoa > Mollusca > Gastropoda > Trochida > Trochidae > Steromphala > Steromphala cineraria. The sequence continues at coordinate 2,356,720 of OU744729.1, forward strand.
AAGGAGTGAACCAATAGACAAAGATAGGACATATGTACTTATTGTATATAAATTTTTCATATTTTATGTGATATTAACTAGCAGCAGACATGGTAAAGCTATGGACACTAAATGGGAACATTTACAACAATTACACCCTGTAAGTTTAACAATTAAATAAAAAACATTCTGGGACTTTGAAGTAAGGATTTATATCGATGTTTCTTCTTTTACGTTTAAAATTTCCAACATATTTCTTTATCAACTGTTACATCATCAGCTCAAGAATTAATGACACTTGTAGACTAACATTGAGTCTCAGAAGTATTTTTTTCAATATTGAAATTTTTAAACAATTTTTGTATTATAACAAAATGGAGTCCAGAAGATGCTTTAACTAGTCTTGCTATACTGCAGTAGACTTGGTAATGGTCGTCAAGTAAATATTTTTGCTTTAGGGTCTGGATGAGAGACTATTAGACCTGATCCTGTACAAAAAAGGAGCCTTATACAGTCTAGGTCCTTATTCAGTAGGTTAAGACTCTGCCAAACAAACCATCAAAACAAAGAAATTAACTTATAGAAAGGTGTTGCAATATTTAATTTCAAATATATCATTGACTAAATTTGTGTCCAAGATGAGAGTCAAGTGATAACCACTTAAAGATGGCCGCCAACCCTGTAAGGAGCTGTGAAGAGACACACAGGCAGTGTTATTGCCTGATCGTGACCACACCTCACCCTGACACTGCCTGGAGTGTTGACAATAGGGATTATCAGGTTAATTATCCTAATAAAATTTATAGCCGACAAGTCAACAAAATTCCTGATAAGAAAATGTGTTACCATGGAGTTGATTGACTGCATTGCATCAGAATTGTTTTGGTACAATTGTGCTATGGATATAAAAAGTATGAAAGAATCCAATAGAATAAAATATTGATTAATCAATGAATAGAAGATCCCAAATAACTTATCATTGCAACAAACTCATCACCATCTTTTGAAAAAAAAAAAGAAATATATGAAATTTAGATTTACAGCAAAACAATTTAATCACTCCATAACATGAAAACTTGTTTTCTTTATCTTTTGAGAAACTTGCCCTGCCTATCTAAACATAGCCACCCGAAATTACAGATGTATCTATGAGTGTTTGTTCACAAAAGTAATATACAGTCATATTGAACTTTGAAATATATTAAAAGTTTCAGATAATATAACCCTGAATGGAGAAATATTAAGTGAATGTAATCAATGAAAACAATACTGAATTGGTATTTGACAGTGAAAATACTTGCATTCTTCATCTTCCAAGCTTGTTCAACTCAAAAGTCAAAATATTAAAATTTTAAGAGTATGCATTTTCTTAAATTATTTAGAAAAGATCTCCAAGAAGTCACTACATCAGACAGGCTCTAAGTGTCTATTAAACCTTCTTAGTCTTATCTTTTAGTGAGTATTTTAATAAATCTATGAAAAAAAACATATTCCCAAATTCTAAAATCCAGACTTAGTTTTCAGGAAAATCTCTTCACATTCCTTTGAAGCCAGAAGGAAATAGGTTTCAAATTACTATCCGGAAATGACAGTATGTATGTGACCAGCTCACAAATATCTCTCATTCTTATATTCGTTTCACTTCCTTGTAGAGTACCGGTAATAACAATGTATTGAGGACTATGACACAGGCTATATACGGCTATATATCAGCAGTAAACAGTTACTCGTATAGTCTGTCTAGGAGCCCCGGAATAAACTATCAAAAAGACCCAAGCAAGTCTACATTATTGTAGCAAGTCTATTTCACTGGTGTTTGAGGAACTTGTTTCTGAAAATGAACAGTTTCAAGGGGCCCCTTTCTTTGGTAAATAGGTTCGAATCCCGCCGAGAGGCTCGGCAACCTTGTCTGCAGTTGAGAACTGTTCTACACGCAGTCAGGTTTACTGAATTTCAGAGAAGTACCACCCATGGTTCGCTTTTTCCAGCCAATGCTCACAGGTTTCACCCAAATCCATATCCATAATGGTGTTGCAATGGACCCTGCACTAATACTAGCAGCTGCGATATAAGTGAAATACTCTTGAAAGCGTAGATAAACCCCATATCACCTCACCTTTTTTGTACATGAAATAGTTAGATTTTTATATATTCATTTCAGAGACTGACATTCAGTCTCTGATACAAGTTACAGCTGCATTCCTACCATTAAACCTGCCAGAAAAAGCTGTTTCAGCAAGGTTGACACAGACAATTTAAGAAGTAGTAATAAAGTCAGCAAATGAAATAACGCAGACCCACCATTCTCCCTGTACAGGCATGGTTGCTTTGATCTGTTACGGCATTAACTTGCATTGGAGAAAACAAGTTTTGTGTTCAGAAGTTGAAAGAGGTTATCAATAACTCTTAAATTCAAATCAAAGTCGTTTTACATTGTGCATTACACAGAAATTCAATAAAATTTATACACAGCACAACTTGGCCCATATTTGAAATGTTTATGTTAGATTCTATGAACGAACACTCGAGGGAAATTGTCAGTCAAGTTATAGTGAAGGAATGCAAGTAATGTTCTCAATTCTAGCTTCACAGCAAATCAAACTCAATACAAGGGAGGTAACTCAAATATACACGCACACAGTCCTCAAACTTAACTACCTGTACATAAAATAGTAAATTCTTTATGGATGATGGGTTTATTCAACCCTAAAATTTTTAATTTAACAAAATTGAAAATATTCTCACCCTACGATTTATGACTGTGCTAATATCCATTATCAAACATGTCCACTACATCAAAATATTGAGTGAGTGGGTTATTGTTTACGCCGCTTGAGCAATTTCAGCCATTAACGGTGTGTCAACATATTGAAACATTCAAATTGTACGAAATAGATGTATCAATGTTCTTTTTTTAATTGCTATCTCCGAACAGTTTTATTCTTTGAGATAAATGATACACTTGACTCTTAAAGAGATCTACTTCACTTCACAACATGCAGAAGAAATCAAAGTCAATTAACCTTACGCCGACAGAGACACTGACGTGACAAAGATATAGCTTTCTAGCTGAAAAGATTAAGTGGCTTTGTTTTCTATTACTGTTTTAAGATGATGTGTTTAATCACTTGTGAGGGGAAGAAAAGGAGGTGATTTACAGTTAATAAATAATTTTTTGGGGGAAATCTTTAAAGATCAAGTTATATGTTCTCAAGAGTCCTAGGAAAACTGCAGAAAACAGATTAAAAGGTTTAGTTCTAAGAGGAGTACAGAAATATAGCCAAAAATATTAGCGAATGAGATTTGAGAACTATAGAAACTGATAAACCATCTTTAATATGTTAAATCTGTTACAATATGAACTTCATCCACAGAGAATAAATCTATTCATATATATCAAAGAGTGCACTGAAAGGTCCCACTGAGGCTGGATAGCTAGGGATAACAAGTCTACGGTTCTATTTTGTTGTCGAAATAAGACTGAGGGCTTAGAGTGTGTGTAGCTAGTTATATACTAGTATAGGGAAAGTGAATATATGTTATTTATTTTCATTTTAATATTTGTGACGACATAGATAAGAGAGTTATTGGTTAAAATGTGCTCCTGGGATTAATACATTACACAAAGTTGTTAACCAGCAGATAAACAGTGAAAAGTTTGAGACATAGACTAACTATTGTTAGAGAACAAGAAAACCTTAACCACATTAACTCTTTCCATACGAAGCAAAATGTTCTAAGCTGCACATATATCCGAGGGACATATATCTCGTCCTGACATCTACAACCCTTGCATTCAAGAAATGTTACTCAATGCAGCAATGGAGACGTGATGTCACGTCCCTCGTATATGGGTATCATGTTACTAAAAATAGCCTCGTATCGAAGGGTTGTGACCCTTCTGACGTAATATCTCGTTCCTCGTATGGAAAGAGTTAAGAGACTTTGAGAACTAAAAGCAATGATGATTTTGTCAGATCTTGAACAATGTTATTAGTGATCTGAATATTATTAAAATGACTTTTGAACTTTCAGCTCAAGGAACTAGTTAAAAGGCTATGGATAAGCTCTTAAAAGGTAAGTTTTATGTGTACGAACAAATTTGGGTTCTCAATCAATTATAAATCAATTAAGTTTCCTCTGTGAGTTATTCAGTCAATATCAATCATAAACAAATAATTTCTGATCTTTGATATAAATATTTTAATTTAATTACATAATAAGATGGTAATATTTCAATGAATAAAGTAAATATAAAGCATATTACTACCATATTATTGAGTTACTAGCACATGTTATACAGTGTTATTATGCACTAACTATAATTTGACAAAGTGGAAGAATACAAACCTCTACGGTATGTAGCTCCTGTGGTCAGAATAGTGTTTTTAAACCAATTTTCCAAAAAAGGGATTTTTCATCTATTGGTAATTAATACTCACTTCAAATGCTATCAATGCTTGTTCATAGGTTAAAAAACTTTCATCCACAAAACTAAATAAATTTTGTATTGCACTAAAATTGTTCTTTTTAGAGATAAATTGAAATGAAATTATTGCTTGATTATTTTTACCAAATCAACTTCAGTCAAAACCTTAAAATATAAATTTTGTCTTATAAGCACAGAGGTTTTCTTTTCATCAAGAACATAATTTTTCAAACTCAAAACAAATAATGACAGTAAAAAAATAGAACTTAAAATTAGAAAATATAGGATGAATCATCTCCTTCCTTCCTCATGTACATGAATGATAATGTGGCATGGTATTAAAAGAAAGAAGAAAATAATATAGAAATCAGTAAATCAAAAGTTAGACATACCTTCACTTCCTAATGGGAGATCATCAATAAAAGCGTCATCATCAGACTTGGTCCTGTAAAACCAGAGAATAACTTCTGGTTAATATTACAGATTATCACTTGCCAATGCAAGATACCGCAGTGTTATATTGATACTGCTATATTAAAGTTATGTGATACAACAATACAAGTCATATATCACAGGAGAGTGATGTTGTAACATCAGCATGTAAGCGAGTCATCACAAGGACTACTGAGTCACAGAAACATTAGGCAGCTTTGCTTGATTTTTAGGGTAGGTAAAAAACAGAATACTCAAGTTCCTTCCATGTTATACTTCTTGTGAATGATTTGGTATCACTGTATATGCAAAATTAAAGAAAATTTTCAAAATCTACAACCCAGTATAGGTAGACTAGCGGGAGCCGGCGCCAGCGCTTATAAAACATTATAGTCAAACCCGGACGTCAAAGCATTGTTTAAAACATGACCTCAATTAAAACAGATATATTTTGCTCTAAGGCATCATGTGAAAACTATGAACCCTCTGATAGCCCTCACAGGTAATAATATGAACTCTTACATTTCAGGTAGTTGTTCCCCGTGGAATGCTTCTCTGTTGGGCGTTGATGACGGAGCCAGGGCACTCATCAGAGCCGACCATGTTGTCCCCTCTGAAATACACGTCATCATCAAACTATCAATATCAGTATGGTAGGAACACACGTCATCATCAAACTATCAATATCAGTACGGTAGGAACACACGTCATCATCAAACTATTAATATCAGTATGGTAGGAACACACGTCATCATCAAACTATCAATATCAGTACGGTAGGAACACACGTCATCATCAACTATCAATATCAGTATGGTAGGAGCACACGTCATCATCAAACTATCAATATCAGTACGGTAGGAACACACGTCATCATCAAACTATCAATATCATTATGGTAGGAACACACGTCATCATCAACTATCAATATCAGTATGGTAGGAGCACACGTCATCATCAACTATCAATATCAGTATGGTAGGAACACACGTCATCATCAAACTATCAATATCAGTACGGTAGGAACACACGTCATCATCAAACTATCAATATCAGTACGGTAGGAACACACGTCATCATCAAACTATCAATATCATTATGGTAGGAACACACGTCATCATCAAACTATCAATATCATTATGGTAGGAACACACGTCATCATCAATCTATCAATATCAGTATGGTAGGAACACACGTCATCATCAAACTATCAATATCAGTACGGTAGGAACACACTTCATCATCAAACTATCAATATCAGTACGGTAGGAACACACGTCATCATCAAACTATCAATATCAGTACGGTAGGAACACACGTCATCATCAAACTATCAATATCAGTACGGTAGGAACACACGTCATCATCAAACTATCAATATCATTATGGTAGGAACACACGTCATCATCAAACTATCAATATCAGTACGGTAGGAACACACGTCATCATCAAACTATCAATATCAGTATGGTAGGAACACACGTCATCATCAAACTATCAATATCAGTACGGTAGGAACACACGTCATCATCAAACTATCAATATCATTATGGTAGGAACACACGTCATCATCAAACTATCAATATCATTATGGTAGGAACACACGTCATCATCAATCTATCAATATCAGTACGGTAGGAACACACGTCATCATCAAACTATCAATATCAGTACGGTAGGAACACACGTCATCATCAAACTATCAATATCAGTATGGTAGGAACACACGTCATCATCAAACTATCAATATCAGTACGGTAGGAACACACGTCATCATCAAACTATCAATATCATTATGGTAGGAACACACGTCATCATCAAACTATCAATATCAGTACGGTAGGAACACACGTCATCATCAAACTATCAATATCAGTACGGTAGGAACACACGTCATCATCAAACTATCAATATCAGTATAGTAGGAACACACGTCATCATCAAACTATCAATATCATTATGGTAGGAACACACGTCATCATCAATCTATCAATATCAGTACGGTAGGAACACACGTCATCATCAAACTATCAATATCAGTACGGTAGGAACACACGTCATCATCAAACTATCAATATCAGTACGGTAGGAACACACGTCATCATCAAACTATCAATATCAGTACGGTAGGAACACACGTCATCATCAAACTATCAATATCAGTACGGTAGGAACACACTTCATCATCAAACTATCAATATCAGTACGGTAGGAACACACGTCATCATCAAACTATCAATATCAGTACGGTAGGAACACACGTCATCATCAAACTATCAATATCAGTACGGTAGGAACACACGTCATCATCAAACTATCAATATCATTATGGTAGGAACACACGTCATCATCAAACTATCAATATCAGTACGGTAGGAACACACGTCATCATCAAACTATCAACATCAGTATAGTAGGAACACACGTCATCATCAAACTATCAATATCATTATGGTAGGAACACACGTCATCATCAATCTATCAATATCAGTACGGTAGGAACACACGTCATCATCAAACTATCAATATCATTATGGTAGGAACACACGTCATCATCAATCTATCAATATCAGTACGGTAGGAACACACGTCATCATCAAACTATCAATATCAGTACGGTAGGAACACACGTCATCATCAATCTATCAATATCAGTACGGTAGGAACACACTTCATCATCAAACTATCAATATCAGTACGGTAGGAACACACGTCATCATCAAACTATCAATATCAGTACGGTAGGAACACACTTCATCATCAAACTATCAATATCAGTACGGTAGGAACACACGTCATCATCAAACTATCAATATCATTATGGTAGGAACACACGTCATCATCAAACTATCAATATCAGTACGGTAGGAACACACGTCATCATCAAACTATCAATATCAGTATGGTAGGAACACACGTCATCATCAAACTATCAATATCAGTATAGTAGGAACACACGTCATCATCAAACTATCAATATCAGTACGGTAGGAACACACGTCATCATCAAACTATCAATATCAGTACGGTAGGAACACACGTCATCATCAAACTATCAATATCATTATGGAAGGAACACACGTCATCATCAATCTATCAATATCAGTACGGTAGGAACACACGTCATCATCAAACTATCAATATCAGTACGGTAGGAACACACGTCATCATCAAACTATCAATATCAGTACGGTAGGAACACACGTCATCATCAAACTATCAATATCAGTACGGTAGGAACACACGCCATCATCAATCTATCAATATCAGTACGGTAGGAACACACGTCATCATCAATCTATCAATATCAGTATAGTAGGAACACACGTCATCATCAAACTATCAATATCATTATGGTAGGAACACACGTCATCATCAAACTATCAATATCAGTACGGTAGGAACACACGTCATCATCAAACTATCAATATCAGTATGGTAGGAACACACGTCATCATCAAACTATCAATATCAGTACGGTAGGAACACACGTCATCATCAAACTATCAATATCAGTATGGTAGGAACACACGTCATCATCAAACTATCAATATCATTATGGTAGGAACACACGTCATCATCAAACTATCAATATCAGTACGGTAGGAACACACGTCATCATCAAACTATCAATATCAGTATGGTAGGAACACACGTCATCATCAAACTATCAATATCAGTACGGTAGGAACACACGTCATCATCAAACTATCAATATCAGTACGGTAGGAACACACGTCATCATCAAACTATCAATATCAGTACGGTAGGAACACACGTCATCATCAAACTATCAATATCAGTATGGTAGGAACACACGTCATCATCAAACTATCAATATCAGTACGGTAGGAACACACGTCATCATCAAACTATCAATATCAGTACGGTAGGAACACACGTCATCATCAAACTATCAATATCATTATGGTAGGAACACACGTCATCATCAACTATCAATATCAGTACGGTAGGAACACACGTCATCATCAAACTATCAATATCATTATGGTAGGAACACACGTCATCATCAAACTATCAATATCAGTACGGTAGGAACACACGTCATCATCAAACTATCAATATCATTATGGTAGGAACACACGTCATCATCAAACTATCAATATCAGTACGGTAGGAACACACGTCATCATCAAACTATCAATATCATTATGGTAGCAATCAAAGGTCTTCCATGAGAATAATCAGTGGTTTTGCACACAACAGTTCTTATTAACATGATTTGAATTCTTTTATCAAAACTTATCTTAATTTTGTTTCCTTGTTCCTTGTCCAGATTGTAACGTGTTTTTTTTTAATATTTGAAATCTTGTTGTTTCATGATATGTTAACAAACAGAATTAGACTAATTAATAATTCAAAATTCACCACATATGTTAAAAATCTGTGATATAACTGACAAAACCAGTTTGCATACCTGTGATTGATCTGCCTCCGCTTGAGCTCCTCTTTGGACCACTCCCCTCCCATATTTGCCCCCCTCCCCCCTCCATCGAACTTTTGTCTGTCACAGCGCCCCCTAGCGAGTGTTGGTCTAAGGCCCTCTTCACCGCCATCTCCTCATGGCAGCCATCTTTGTTGTCAGGGTCTATAGTTTCCACGGCAACAAATTCTTTAAGATCTTCATCACTGCAGGATGTCACTGCCTGATGAACATCTTCCCTCGATGCCGCTTTCCTTCGTATGAATCGAAACCCTGAGAAATTTTGCTGGAAGTTACGCACCTGGGCGCGTAAATAGTCTCTTTTGTTTATTAAAGCTCTGACTATTCTTCTTGAGTTGTATGGTGTATGCGGATCCCTTTTTGGTGATTTTTCTGTGTTATTCTTAACTTGTTCCTCTGTGTCAGTTTCTCTGATTGGTTCCTCTGTATCACAGTCTCTGATTGGTTCCTCTGTATCACAGTCTCTGATTGGTTCCTCTGTGTTAGTGTTTCCTATTGGTCCCTTTCCTTCTACATGGATTGATCCCTCTGTTACAAATTCTCTGATTGGTTCTTTAGTATTACTGTCTCTAATTTGTTCTGTAATAGCCTCACTTGACAAGTTACACTGTGTTTCTTGGAATCCTACAACAGAATACAAACATTGTCAAAAGTACATAAATGACAATATGCAGTAATAGGTTTCACAAATGATGAATTAGTCAAAGACAAATACAAAGCATTATACACAGGGGCAAAAATGCTCTTTAAAAGCTACCACAACGAAAATGTTAATGATAATTGTCTTCAACTCAGATGAAAATAAGTTGAGAAACAACTTAATAGCCAGTTCTTAGATTTGTTCTTAGTCATGATGACTGAGTGTGTTCAAAACCAAGAAAGAATAAACACAGATAAGTTATAATAATTTGGATATGTTCCAACATAAGTAATATGTTTATTCAATCTTAGTACATTACCAGTAAGGGCGATATGGTAAGAGAAAACATGGTAACAGCACATAAGTGAATGTTAGATTTGGGAAGAACATGAGTAACTTTGAGTCTTGAAGAGTAACCTACGAATGTTTAGTCAAATGAGGCATGTGATTTGAAAATGCACATATAACCATTCTAAATAAATTACAAACCCAATGACATAAAATGACCAAAATCAAAAAAAATCCAACAAGTCAGAATAGTTTGTTAAATGTTTTTCAACAGATAACAGTTGTACTGATATGAAACCACCTGAAAAATATGAAGATGAATCCTCATTGGATCCTGTAACCATATCAAAATGCTAAATGGCCACAAAAGTAGACATTTCAGAAATTGAATAATTACCTTTCACCATCTTTCAAAAGTGTATTCCTCATCACAAAAAAAACCAAAAGACAAAAATCAAAATAAGTCCACTGAGATTGTTCCATGCATGTTCACATCCTACATCGTCAGACACAACCCTACATGATGTACTAAACAAACGCATCAACAGAAATATTCAACTTCATCCAAAAAAGGAATGGATATGGAGTAGCAGTTGGATGGACAACTAGTCTTCGTCACAACTTGTATCGGTCCAGTAGACAAAGACACTGTGCAAGTCAACAGCAATAGTGTCAATCCTTGGAACAGTTCAACTGTCAAGCGAATACCAGAGAAAATGGTTTCTACTTAAAGACACAATTTGCACATCAATCTGCAGAGCAACAAGTCAAAACAATGTAGAAGAACACGCTAGAACATCAACAGTGGACCTCCAGCAACCCGAAAACTCTGAACTAAAGCACCGTGTCCCTCTGCTTTTAAAAAGGTGTCGGAAACCCAATTATACAAACAAAGACAACCCAAATTAACGGAAAAAGTTTATTTGTCTACAGCTGATAAGTAATCCTGGTCTGCACTGGATGGCATGGATTGGTTTAGCCGGTACACAGGTTGTGAATATAAATGCCGACACAGCGGCAGGATCCATCTCTGATGCAGTTCTCGACATACCTGGCATAGCCGGGGCACATGAGGTGCAATATTTTAAACAGGGATTAAGAAATAACTCCATCAAGTTCAAATAACTATACACCCACCCGCACAATCAAAGCTTATTGAAAGTACTGGATATACTTAGAGATGAGCAAGCATCAGGGGTACTGCAACACCTACATGTATTATACATGTTGCACCAATGCAACTAGATTTTAAGGCACAATATGAGAACAAAATTGCATGATAAAAAGTTGTCATTAAAAAACTAAATTTCAAGGAAATATAAATTCATATTGATAATGAATGTAGTTATTTGTTTGTTGCTCTATCAAGACAAAAGCATTTACACATACATGTATATATGTATCATGACAAAGTAACATAGTTTAGGATAAAAACTGACCTTGCTTACATGTGAATACCAAGTAGCTATGGTTGGTAATTGCAAAAGTTGTCAAAGATGAAACAATATTTACATGCATCATGACAATGTAACATAGTTTGGTATAAACTGACCCTGCAAATATCAGCATATCATTTAGCACAAGTAGCTATGTCAAACTCATATAACAGAAATTTTTGTTTAATGTTTTTGATTCATCTTAACAATTATGTCATTGACTTAAGTCTAGTCAGTGCATATGTGAGGTGAAGTGATGTGGGGTTTATTGACGCTTTCAAGAGTATTTCACTGGCTGCTATTATTATTGCAGGGAGAAAGCCCGCAACTCTATTGTGGCTATGCATTGCGCTGAAACCTGCGAACATCGGCTGGAACTAGCAACCATGGATGTTACTGCACTGAAATTCAGTGTAGCATTGCACCCAAACCTGACTGCGTGTAGAACAATTCTCTACTGCAGACAAAGTTGCCGAGCCCCTGGCGGGTTTTGAACCACGGACCTCCTGATCTGAAGCCGAACGCACTAACCACTGCACTATCCACATGAAAGGAGATCCTGCATGCAGGCTGTTGTACAACTTGTACTGGGAGCTCTCACACACATACACAAGGATTCACAACCCTGTCAAATGCCTCCGTACTCTATTCATGGCAATAACACTCTCCTTATTCATGGCAAGATCGAATAATGTAATTGACTTCAAGTCTTGAAAGCAAACTCGCACACCTCTCTCTAACCTTTCTTTCCTACCGTTTGGTAGAACACACTGAAAGATATTTCAATCTAGTATACCTTGCACTATCAATTTCTCTTCAAAGGTTCGTACAGTTGCTTATATCGTACTTATAACACTATTCATTATCCTTTGAGATACCACGTCTTTATCTAAATACACCTCTAAAAACAAGATTTAGAATATATAACATAATCTAACAAGAATCTAATAAAGTTTTATCTTATCTTATCTTATATTATTTCATACTAAAATTTCAAATCTAAGGTTATATAATAATATAATGAAAGAGGTAGAAAGTCACAGACACTCATGACAGAAAGCACGCCGTCTTTTCTATCTGACTGCACTAAATCCTTTCCAACATGCCTTATCGAGTGCTTCAGTCAGTTCACCTGTCAATGCAAAATTTATTCTCTTTCTGTTTATAGAAATGAAAGAAAAGCCAACATGGTATCACAAATCCTGGAGGTATTGAACAAACACATGCAAAACCTTACATACCCTGTTTCCTTTTCTTCCTTCTAAAAATTAGAAATCTTTTCCTATGTTTTTTCCTGTCCATAGCCAACGCCACCCGTAGACTCCCCTATCTACAGGCAGGGTTTCCTACCCCGTCTTTATTGACTCAGGACAACTTGACAAAACGCGGTCAGTGCATTGTAGACTCTGCCTCTCTCTCAATGGAAGATCACGTTCACCATAATGAATTGTATTTGGTGATCTCTCTTCACATAATGCATCCTTTCTTACAGTTTATACCTCCAGCGTGGGCCCAAACTTTACCTTTGTTGTGAACCATAAGGTGTAATTACTTACTTCTCAAATAGTTCCATCATTAAACAATTTAGACAGGAGAATATAAAGGGGTAATGTTCAAGATTGTGAAGTTTCTGATGTTATCAGATAATCCTTTCACTTTCTGGCATGACTTGACAAAACTTTATATACACCAAAAATTATCAATATAATAATAATATTTTGACATAATAAATGTTTATCTTAACTTTATCTACACGGTGAATAAATATTCATCATATAAATTAAACTCTTTATTATTGAGAATAAACTTACCTGCAGTAATATATCTGTGCTTTACATATAGAATAAATAAGCAATGGTTTAAATAAATTTTTTTCAATATTTTTGACAATGCTTTCTGCAAAGGATCAAATTCTTATGCTTTAATTAAGATAACAATTTTATATTTATTCACTATCAAAATTGAATAGATTTCTAATAAATTAGTTGGGTACAACCAATTTTGCTTAAATCAAAACCATAGATCAAACACAAATCTAAGCAAATATTAAAAATGTTACCACGTTCAAAACTTATTTCTTACACCTCTATTTAACATCAAAAGAAACATGCTACAAATGAGTTGGGTATAACCAATTTTACTTATATCAAAACCAAAGATCAAACACATAATTTTAACAAATATTAAAAATGTTACCAGGTTCACAACTTATTCCATAAGCCTTTATTATAAATCAAACAAATATGCTACAAACGAAGCTCACCAACCTGGTTGACATCAAACCGTCGACCCGACCCGGTCAGACAAACCTACATGACACAGAGGAGGTACATTGTGACATACCTACCGGTACATCAACTACAGTATACTACTGAGCAGTCAGGGAGTGATACCAGGATACACTGCTACAATATTTCATAATAAATTCATTGAAGTGTCCCAAATGGGTTCTCCCACTTCTTCCTCTATTAAGGGATTTTCCTGTGGACTGGATGAATCATAGATGTTCAGATCTCTAGTTAGACTTGATACAAGTCTCCTGGATTGACATTATGACTTGTATGAATTTATAGAAATGTTATGTAGCTCACTATCTACAATTTATACCAGTCTGTTGGACTGATACAGCTTTTATATTTTACCTTTTAGTATAGGTTCTTCATTAAATAGTGCAATACTTGTTAGCCAATTTATAGAAATGATATGTAGCTCTTTATCTAGAATTGATACAAGCCTCCTGGCTTTTATATTTTACCTTTTAGTACAGGTTCTTCATTAAATAGTGCAATACTTGTTTACAAATTGATAGAAATAATATACAGCTATACATCTAGACTTGATACCAGTCTCTTGGACTGACATGGCTTTTATATTTTACCTTTTAGTATAGGTTCTTCATTAAATAGTGCAACGCTTGTTAGTCGATTTATAGAAATGATATGCAGCAAAGGGATTATCTTTGAAAGATTCTGACTAATTGAAAGCCGAAAAGTAAGTGGTGAATGAATGCACAATCTTTTCATAATAATTAAAATTAATTTCTTTACAAAAATGTTACAACTGGGTAATTTGGTTTCTTGCAAAATCCCTTAGCATACCAAATTTATAATGTGGAAACAATTTGGATCTGTACTTTTTACTTAAAATCTTCTATTCTGTTCAGTAATTAGAGATGTGAGTTTTGCTGACTAAAAACACTAGATGGCATAAATGATTTAAATTTCCTCATTTTAGTACAAATAGGCAAAGGGTTAAAGTTGATTTCTAGGCAGTGTAGGATGAACTAGTGGAATATAACAAGTATAACCTGTACAACGAACCAGTAGTAGGCATGGACATCTAACACACATGCCTTTAAACCAGTCTCTGTAATGTAAAACAGGACAGACTTTACACCAGTTTTTGTACAAAGGGTGGGAGTGGTTTGCGCCTTCAGGAAGTGAAATAAACATGAACCATGAATTAATGAAATAAACATGTTTGATATTTACGAGAAAGAGTGCACTACCTTGATACATAGGCAAAGAAATAAACTTTTAAATTAGATCCCCATAACATTTCTATCTTTTCTATAGGATCTTATGTTGTAAACTTCACAAGGTGTAAATTTATTGTAGTACATTAAATCATCAAGTACCATAATTTCCAAAAATTCTAAATTTCAGAATTTAAAAAAAATAAGATGCCTAACTTCCAGAGCAAAACAATTAAAGCATAAGTGCAAAGTTCATGTTATGCAGTAGGTGGATTGATAGGTCGACTGCCGCCAGATTCTATATGCAGATTGTATGGACAATGGACAGACAGACAGACAGACAGACAGACAGACAGACAGACAGACAGACAGAAACTCCTGTAACCATCCTGTATGAGACTGCAGATCAATGGACATTAACCTTTTCACAATTGATATTGACTTTTTGCAGAAAAAACATCAAATTAAATATAAAATATATATACGGCGAGTAAAGTAGGAAGTAGAGAGCATAAATTACAAATCAAAGATGAAAAAAATAGGAGTTCAAATATGATAAATTGCAGGAACATAATTTCTTTCTAGAAATATTCCTTTCCTTTCTTGACTGAACTGTTGACCTTAAAAATTCATACTTCTATTTCATAAATGTTAAAATCAAATCATAACATTATGACTTACTCTTACTAAATTTTAAACCTCAACAATCTATAAATAAGTGTTAAATTTTCACCTATATCATTCATTATATCTCAAACGGAGGGACAGAAAGTGGCAAAATAAACATGGTCCTCCCATTTCGTGACTGGAGATTTTATTCTTATTCATACATTTAACCACACACTGAAACCAGTAGACTTACAACACTGCATGATGACTAATACAGGGTCTAATGGCTAGCCTCAAACAACCTGATAAAACTGCTTGGTCAGATATAACTTGTTTCTCACCACTTGCCCCATATCCACAAGATTTGAACTGTGGAATGAACTTCATTTCTTATCATTCAATTTAACATATTAGCTCCTGAATCAATTAGCAAATACCATCCTGAATAGCTTAATTACTCCTGAACAGAGAGTTAAATAATAAATAATGGTGACTTTTATAGCGCTAAATCCATCAGGTATATGCTCTAAGCGCTAGCAATAGTAGGACTGAAAGAGGTGTGTCTTTAGTGTTGATTTGAAAGAGTCGAATGTTGGGGATTGCTTAATTTGAAGCGGGAGAGAGTTCCACAAGACAGCAGCAGAATATTCGAAAGTTCTATGTCCAAAAGATTTCAGCTTGGTTTTAGGCACAGTAAGAAGTTGTTGATCTTGTGAACGTAGTTTTCTGGTTGGTCTGTACTCTTTGATGAGGTCTTCCAGATACGATGGGGCTAGCTGGTTTAGGCACTTGTAGGTTGTTGATAATATCTTAAAGTTAATTCTAGAGGAGATAGGTAACCAATGTAGAGATTTGAGTACTGGAGTAATAGACTGATGTTTAGTTGTGAGAGAGATGATTCTTGCAGCTGTATTTTGAATTCTTTGTAATCGTTTAAGTTGATCTTGAGTTATTCCGAACAGAAGGCTATTGCAATAATCGAGGCGTGAGAGGATTAAACATCTGACCAGTGTGCTTGCACATTCAGCAGTTACATATTTACGGGCTTGACCAATGCAACGGAGATGAAAAAAACATATTTTGCACAGATAGTTGATGTGATGATCCATTGACAGCTTAGGGTCCAAGAAAACACCAAGATCAAAGAAGGCCACAACAGGCTATACAATATCATTGGAATTCATAAGCATGTATGTAAAGGGTTACAACCCCTCAAAATTTCAAAGAGAAGATATATAATGGGATATTCCCTAAAATGCAAAAAGCATCTATGGTTTGGTTAGAACCTGCAAACGATATGCATAGGAGAATGATGAAGGTAATATTATGGATATACAACTTCTTTATTCAGTGTTTGCGACGTTTAGACATGGATACTTATGTTGTTTTCAAGCAAGTGCATAGGGTTCACTCAATGAATTTACTTACATTTTGGTGACCTTTTTTCCACTTTTTCTTTCTTTCGCCCTTTATAATGAGCTTTACAGAGTTAACCAGGCTGTTGGCACCAATGACAAAATAATTTCAAAATAGATGACAACTTTTAAAATACAAATGAAGTTCTTTTAAACTGCAAATTACTGAAATCTTACTACTTACATATCATTTACCATGTCCCTAAAATGTGTCACTTGCATAATTTCTGCTCTATCAAGTCTGACTTATATAAAACTACACTATTTACACCTTATTCTGTCATGCATGACATAAGGTGAAATGCTATCCAGAATTTGCGTAGAAAGACTTGATTTATCTTCCTGCAACTTGTAACAGATTACATCCATTTGACGGAAAAACACTTGTGCATCTTAGTATATAATGACTAGCAGCTTGTAAATGTTGAAATGTCATATCTTTTTTGTATGAGGGGTAAGATAGGATGACATTAAGAGAATGAGATAAAAGGAGATGGAGATTAACACATAGTTTAAGATTATTCACTTTGCAGTGATGATCAAATTTTTCCTGAAATCTTGAAATTATATCGGCATGACGAGTTACTATAATTTGCTCAAAACTATATTATGTATTTATTCATTGGTAATAAAGTATTCACATTGATAACATAGTTCTTGTTTACTCACGTTTTACATATACCAACATATTCTCCATATATCAATCTATTCTTCTATATATCAAGATTATCAAAATTTCACAGTTTAAAATGCTATCATCAAAACAACTACAGAACATGTAGACAACTATACACTTCCTGTAAAAGTAAGGTGACCCAGTCAAACAATGACACTCGTACAAACACAGTAACCATTATTCTGCCTCAGCACCTTAATAAGCAGGTCAGCCTAATATGTCCCATCCCTTGACACAGGCCATGTATTAGTGCTACAATGTATGACATGTATATACACTATAACCATATACTATACATACATGCCACAGAAGGCCATTGCATAATTCCTATAAAGCTAAGAAACCAATGAATGTCTTGTCGCATAAAGGCCTATATGAATAAATAGTCGAACATAATCACACATCTTGAGGATATAAAATATATAACACATAGGCTCAATAATAAATATGACACACAGACTCATGTTAAAACCTTCAACAAATACCATACGACAAAGAGACCATGTAATAAATCATATAAACACATATAAGGACAATTGATAAATTCAATAACAAATGACATCATAACCCATTGCAAAAACCAACCATATCTACCATATGACACAGAGACCCAGTGTATAAGAGACACAGAGACCCAGTGTATAAGAGACGGAAAGACAGAGACCTGATGCGTTATCTTGTACTGTACAATGGGATGAGAGTTGACATGACCAGTTACCTGCCATATCTCCCAGGTGGAGGGTGTATATAGAAGGAATTATAGAAGTAACGCTCACGCCTAGTTCATCTGTAATGACCGTGGTATAAATGTTCATAACTGTCCAACACAGATGCCTGACATAGCTTATGGCTTATTATCACATTCCTTCTAGCAAAATACAAACATAATTACCAGTCTCACAGCTAGGTGTTTGATGTGCACTATGATGTATCATTAGCTGTGATGATTGTTTTATTCCCATCATTCTTATTTCAGATTGTTTATGCAAGTCTTTGTGAAAAATATCAAAAGTGAAAATAAGTATTGCATACACATAGAGAAATGTTTGACTGATGATACCATTGACTGATACATGAATGTTTGCATAAATTGGAACGATCAAGGACAGCATCCCTCCTTGACAAGAGCACAACAGATTGTGAAAGGCATAAACTCATAGATGATTAGGTATGTAAGGGGCTGTTATTATGAAATGACAGTTTAATCATTACCTGCGTTATCAACTAAATGTTAACGATTTAGACTACATACACTTTGAAATGCTTCATAGGCTGCATGGTTGTGTATTCAGAAAGTGAGTTATTGTTTAACAATGCTGGGGCAGTATTTCAGCCATTAGTGGTGTATGTATTTAATAGTTCATAACGTGCATATGACAATATGTCATGCTAGACTTTTCCAATGATCATTTAATGTAGCTCTAGATAGCCATATAAACCTTTGACAAAAATCATGTACTGGTATGTAAACTCTGCATTACAGTGCAGAGGACACCAAAAACAACAATGTTATGTGACTCTCTTATCAATTGGCCAAAGCCCAGGAAAAAAATACATTGTTATTGCTTTGAATGAAGATAGAAACATCATTATTCATTTCCTCTCATAACCTGTTATCAAGATAAACACGAGTCTTAACATGAGCGAAAACTCCGATAAACCTTTTGAAAATACAAAAAAATTAAATCAATAAGCTTTTGAATATGAAATTAAACACTCCACTCATCATTATGAAATCTTATCTTAAAATCAATATTTACTAAGACAACATACCTC
Source organism: Steromphala cineraria (assembly GCA_916613615.1). NCBI lineage: Eukaryota > Metazoa > Mollusca > Gastropoda > Trochida > Trochidae > Steromphala > Steromphala cineraria. The sequence continues at coordinate 2,376,340 of OU744729.1, forward strand.
CTATGGAGCAAGCTATCACAGTGATGTGGACTAATGGAGAAGACTTGTACCCGAGCCTGCATATCCAGGTAGTGAGGGGGCTCGGAGCAAGGGTCAGCTCAAACCCAAACACATAAACTGTGGACTTTGCTAACCTTTCATCTATGATAACATCCACTTTTTAAAGGTTACACTGTGTGAGCTACTCATCCAGATGACTACACTGCTATCTACAATCTATCTACAATCTATCTACAAAACTTTACCTCTTCCAAGGACATATGAAGATAAAGCAGTTGTTCTGTAATGTAAACTAAACTCAACTAAACATCTTTTTAGAAAAAAATTGACAGCTTCTCTTGAAGTTTACAGTGTAAAACTGCATCTGGATATTTCAAAGACAAACGTTACCATCTACGTACCTTTATATGCCTTATTTTACCTATATACAGTTGAGGAGAGGTGAGATGGGGTTTCAAGAGTATTTCACTTATATCGCGGCTGCAGGGAGAAAGCCCGCAACACCATTGTGGCTATGCATTGCAGTGAAACCTGCGAGCAACGGCTGAAACTAGTTAACCATGGGTGGTACTGCGCTGAAATTCAGTGTAGCATTGCACCCAACCTGACTGTGTATAGAACAGTTCTCTACTGCAGACAAAGTTGCCGAGCCCCTGGCAGAATTCGAACCACGTACCTCCTGATCTGAAGCGTAACGCGCTAACAACTGTGCTATCCCGCCCCCACCTATATACAAAAAAGATACAAAGATGAAGAGGCAGTTCTATTGGGATCTTGTTTAAAACTGCCTACTTCTATTTCCGTTTACATATTTTTGGGCTGCATCTGGATAAAAGGCATTTAATAATAACATTTAATCATTTAACAATAATCTGCATTATTTTGACTTACTTAGACAGTGTTTAAAATATAGCCTGTCTGCCAGTCCTTAAACTGGCTACTTTTTCCCAGGACTGGTTACTTTTTGGTCAGGACTGGTAACATATTTTGTTTCTTTATTTTCCTTAAGGAATTGACTAAATTAATGTTCAGGACAGGCTATAGGTTTCCATTCTCTTTCATAAACTGACTTAGATGAGCATGACCCATTGTATTCACCACCAACTGTAATGTATGTGCATAATAAATGGTCTTTCATTTTATGTATATGACGTATAATTATGTGATCCCATCACAGAAATATAGTTTTTCTTCAAAATATCTACAGTATTAAGCATGGGTACCTCATGATATTTTGAAAACAATTTCCATATGACCTTAAATTGATATTATGTTTAGCATAATATTTTTCAATCGATAACTTAACAAACTAAACAAAATTAATGTCTTTTTTATTGGTAAAAAATCTTTTGATTTACTTGGTATGTTCCATAATAGGTTTGATTTCAATACTTTACAACACATAAAATGTACTATTTTATAAAAATAAAAATAATCATGAATATAATCTTTTCACTTATCCCGACTGTTTTAATTTCATAGTGATGATAAACACCATTAGCTGAATACAATATTAAAGATTGTGAAAACAACAGATCAAATTGTAACCTAAACTACCTGTAATGATAATAACCATTCAAAAATCTCATTTAATATCACAAAATGTTTGACAAGACAATATCTTGAAACACATAAACTGAATTTAAACTAAAAGAAAATCATGAAAAAAATCTTTTACAAAAAAGGTTCAATTTCTTAGCCGTGATAAACACCAGAATGAAATATCATAAATCATGAAAACTACTTATCAAATTTTAACCTAAGCTCCCTTTAATGAGGATAACCATTCAAAAATCTTGACAAGACAAAATGAAAAGAGCATGTTCTCATTCAACACTGGCTTCCAGTTGTGATTAAACTTTGTCTAGACATAAGTATGTAAATAGAGGAGGTAAGTAAAGAGATGATGGAGAACATTTGACCTGTCACTGACCCAAAACAAACAGCATGAAGCGTTTAAAGTGAAATGTCTCTCAACATGTAGTCATATATAGCTTTGAGATTTATTCACAGTGAAAAGTGAAATATCGCTCAACATGTTCTCAATAGTCATATATAGATTTGAGTTTTATTCATTGAGAAAGTGAAATATCGCTTAATATGTAGTCGTATATAGATTGAGATTTATTCACTGAGAAAGTGAAATATAACTCAACTTGTTATCAATAGTCTTCAATAGACTATTTACTAGAAGGATATCAGGGGATAGGTTGGAGCATAACGCGTAGACATGTACGCTGATGTAGCAGGATGACAAAATACAGGTTGTTTACAATATATATCTCTTCACTACGCTAGCTTTAAAAAATTGAGTAATCAAAGAAAGACAAAAAGACAACAGGAGAAGCAAAACAATTTCCATGAAAAATCTTGTCCCTTTCCAGATGTCAACTCAAATAACAGCAGAATATCATAGTTTGAGATCTAGAAGTATATATGTCCAACTGCAACTTCTCATTTACATGCAGGTGCTGATCAAAACCCAAATAAGGAAATCATTTACCCCTTAAACACTTCTAGAAAAATCTGAAATTATCAAACTATCAAATACGTAAAATGCCTTCTAGAATAATCCTAAATATTTCAAGTTTTAAAAACATTTATAAGTTAGTTTAATTTAGAATAATTACAAAATGGATTTGTTACACTAATTTCCGCGATTCTGATTGGACGAGAGCGCTCAAAAACCTGCTGCCATTTCTCGATGAATGCAGAAAAATTTGCAACCATGCCATGTGCATTCATTCCTTGTGACGTCACAATCACCTGACGCAATAGTCCGGTTTTGACAGTCGCGAGTTACGTTTTGTTGCAAAGACAGATACAACACATCTTGTCACTTCCCACCTGCGTTTTAACCAGTAAATACATTACTCTCCCTAACACAATCCATACATTCACCGGAAAGGCTGCATTTTAATAACTACGAGTCTTCGAGCTTGTTCGCTCCGAGCGTCTGGCAAACGGCGGACATTTTGAACGTCGTGTGATATGCTAATTAGGGTTGTTCCGAAAATGCGGAATCCGGTTAAGACGAATTGTGATTGCATTGGTGTCAATGGTTGCGAAAACGAAATTAAATCTTCGGCCGTTTTAGTTTATGGAGTTCTCAATTTTGATTCAACTTTGTATTGTTTCGTGTAACAAACCACAATCTCACGACATTGATGTTAGATTTTGCGAAAATAATTAAGAAAAACTTTGTTTAAACGTTGATTTTGTAATTATAAGGATTGTTTTACATGTTTTGTGCCTCTATCGATGTATAACAGCAACAAATTTTGTATAAAATCGCTACGCTACGCTACGCGATTTTATACAATTTGTTGCTGTTATACATCGATAGAGGCACAAAACATGTAAAACAATCCTTAAATAAATCAACACAGTTGTTGTGATACCAACAGTAAACCCCTATAAGGGTAGAGAGAAGAACATGTGTGTTACCTCTAGTCACGGCAAGAGCACACAAAGCAAGGGAAGTCACAGAGAGAGTGGGAGGGATGACGTAACCCTGTCACACCCTCCTCTAGACTCACTGCCAGTCTCTTAGAATAACAGTAGACTAACATTTAGTCCCTCAAAAAACAGTTCTTTACTAGTTTCATTATTTTCATTTTTTTATTTAAAAAGAAATAAAAAGGACAACATTTTCTAGACTGAAAAAGGCTCCTTTAATTTGAGTTGCTTTAGGGTGTGGATAACAGACTAAGAATAACAGGTGCCCTCAGGTATATCACAGACAGGTGCCCTCAGGTATATCACAGACAGGTGACCCAGGAATATCACAGACAGGTGACCCAGGAATATCACAGACAGGTGCCCCAGGAATATCACAGACAGGTGCCCTCAGGTATATCACAGACAGGTGACAGAAGTATGAAGGGCCAAAACTCTTTAAAAGAGTCTTCTTAAGGCAAATACAGTAGAACACGGATATAACAAACTCCAAGGGACCAAAGAGTTTAGTTCACTATATCCAGTGTACGCTATACGCATATAAATTTAATGATATTATATAGGGACGGGACTAGAAATTCTGTTCATTATATCTGATTGTTTGCTATATCCGAGTTCGTTATATCCGTGTTCTACTGTGCATATATTTCTATGAGAGGGTATTCTGAGTTGGAGAACTTGTTCCTGATATGTTTCTAAATGAATACAATATGTTTAAACCAAGGCATAAATAGGATAACTAAGTAATGGTCTAATGAGGAATAAGAATTTTGCTCTATCTCTCTTATGCAAGAACAACCGTTAAGATTGATTTATGTCTATCATAGTGCTAAGAGAGCTAAGGAAATCTTGTTTCAGGACTTTTCACTTAAAGCTGTGATTACGGTAAACAGGCCTTTCAAAACACGATTAAAACTTCATCTTAATAGTTAGTAAAGCATATGAAACTTGAACAAGGGGTAGCATGTTTACATTTGTGTTAAATGTATCTTGCATAGATTAGAGTCATTTCTTGACAATTTGACAATAGAAACCAAAAATTGTAAAAAAATGTGACTTCTTTGGGAGGCATTAAGAAGTTGTCAAGATTAAAAGGAACAGTTAACCACAATCATGCATTCTTGCAATCCAAAGAAGAACTCTTCCCTATTCAAGAATTCATTCTATTTGAGATAGTCTTATACAAATCATAACACTGTTACATTTGTTAACTTTCATACAGTAAACACCTTTCAGAGAGGCCTATCCCAAACAATATCTGAATGAAGTATACATTGACGGCATCAATTAGTTCCGGCAGGAGAGCAGTTGTATGAGTGATGCGTATCTGCTTCAGAAGGTGTTTAGTTCAGCCTCAATAGAGTTTCATGCAGGAAGGAGGACTCTAAGTGGACGGCCCTGTCCTGAATACAATCAGGACACAACGGGGATGATACAAGCCTACACCAGAGATCTGTACTTAATGCTTTCTACAACAGCTGTTTGTCATATCCACTCTATAAACAACACCATCAAAATATCACTTATCCGAAAATCGAAATGGCATGACAGTTGTAATGAGTATTTTATTTCATCATTTACATAGAATCAATAAGAGAATAATGTGTTTTTCTGATCATCAGTGCATTACGCGTTTTATGAATATATGAGAGGATGCATAATCACATATAACAGCAAAAGGTCTTTGACATACATAGTGATAAAAATTACAGGGTTCATCAATTTTGAAACAAGATCAAAAACATTTATTTTATAACATGTTTTGGGAATGTTAGCATGGAAAGTTCATTGACTCTAAACTCAACAGACTTTAATGAAAACTTACCAGACTTTAATGAAAACTCAACAGACTTTAATGAAAAGGGTAAACATATAAACAAAAGCAAGTTTTATTCAACTCTACCTGATGGTAAATCTTGCCACACTATAGTTTCACATAATGTACTCCTCAAGAAAGACCACAGTAAGAATCTGCTGGGGGACACACAGGATGCAAGTGAACTGGTCCAACTCCTTCCTCTATCCTGTCTACCTTCCGTCAGCCTCCTACCTATCTCACCATTCAACAAGCACCTGCTAGACTCACTGTATGCAGCTCATGTAAATCCCTCCTTATCTGTTTGTCTTTCAATACAAGCCTTGTAATTGGGCTAACTGCTATTTGCACCCATTTTTATTTCAAATTGTTGGAATGTTATTTTAGAAGTTGGAAATATGAGTAAGTTATTGTTTCACGGCGCTTGGGCAATTTCAGCCATTTGCGGCATGAGGAAATATGAAGAAGACAAGGAGTATTATGGATGTTCAACTTCTTATTTGTAGAAAATAGCAATGTTTTGGTATAGATCCTTGTACAGTTTTCAAATGTTTTTACTTTTAAATTTTCTCTTAATTTGAGAGTTCATTTTCATTTTAAAATCATTATCTTCATGACTTCAATAGAATTTTATCATTTGAAGGCAGGTGGATAAGCTTTAAACCCTTTCATTTTTTTAACAAATTGAATGGCCTTTCTCCTCGCTATATCACAGTCAAGAATCTCCACAATTATCATTAAATTCTTTTTGAGAATTTTTGCAATTCATGTTAGTCTCTGCTTATCTGTTTGAAGGCTAGCAAGTGGGTTGAAATCCAGTGAAGTTTTTAATTTATATCCAGCATTCCTATTTCACCAATACACATAACTATGGTTATGGGACTATTTGTTTTAATGCTTAAACATTCCAAATTAGAAGGAGCTTGTTATATATGTTATATTTTCATCGTAAATGTAAAACATACCAGTATTTTTTTCACCAGTATTTGTTGTTTTTTTCCATTGATTTATCCACTATATGTTTCTTAATCAAACAAGTTAACAAGGCTGGTATTAAATTAAAGTGTCTCCTCATATTATCAAATCAGATCAGAATGGAAAGGAGCTTGTTATATGTTTTATTTTCATTATAAATAGAAAAACATACATGTATATCAATATTTTATTGTCAACTGTATTTGTCTACCGGTATATTTGTTTGGGTTTTTTTTCTTTATCCATTTTATGTTGCTTCATCAGTTATCAAGGCTGGCATTAAATCTCATTAAGTGTCTATTCATATCATCATCATTCATAAGAAAAGCATCTATTATCAAACCTCAACTTGCAAGATTGTACATATATGGTAAACATTGACATTTTTATGATCAAAACAGCATTCTTTTCAATTTTAACATCATCTTTACCATCGTTATAAAACAAACGTTAAATAGTATTATTCAAATAAAAAGATTTAAATATAATGTTATACGATAAAAATATTTAAATGGGTAACATACTTCCTGGCTTTTATCCTAACCCATGTGCACAGCATATTAAAATATTTCAAATTCTATTTCAACTTCAACGAGAAAACTTAATGCACATGAAAATCAAAAAGCCATTTGAATATAGGCAAACAGATTTTATGATATTCTCATTGAAGTTGATGCATAAATAAATCATTAGGCATATTTAACAGCTCAAATCCTGGTTGCAGTCTGAGTATAGTCAGCTGTACATGGGCGTGGTCCACAAGAGGGACATAGTGTGAGTAGGCAACCATTGAACTTACAAGAAGTCTAACATTATTATATGGATATTTATATAGCGCGCATATCCAACCACTTGTGGTTGCTCAAGGCGCTTACATTTTCCCCCTGGTCAATGGCATTCTTTCACCGTCCGATCTTTTTTTTTCAATTCAACTCCCTGGGGAGTATTCAACCGGCATCCATAAGTGGCGCTCAGGTTAGGGACCATTCTATGCCTCACAGAGTACCCATTCACAGCTAGGTGAACTGAGAAACATAGTCACAGCAGTTTGTCCAACACTGCTGAACGCTGATAACCGACAGCTGGGCGTATGCACGTGTTCATGTATCCACCATTCAGACATGAATTTGTGGGATCTTTTAAGTGCGCAGTTTTTGTTGCACTACACACTAGGGCTCCAGGGTGACACTTATAGAGTTCTAACAGAGGTGAACTCTAGGTTTTTACACCTTGGCCTGGATGGGATTCGAACCCCGGACCTCAGCAACGTGAGACCGGCGCTCTTGCCGACTGAGCTATCCCGTACTCATTGAACTTACAAGAAGTCTAAAGACAATATTACCTATTCATTTCTAGTGGAAATAATTCAAGGAGATCTTGAAGGATGAAACTGTTTATTAATGAACAGCGATTTTGCTTTTGGTTAACCGTATCATTCACGGTAGTCATTTTGGATGCATATGTAAACAATAGTTTTCTTTTAGGCCGTTTTGAATTTTTATTCACTTTTTTCATATTTTACATTTATCAGTCTGTATTTGTAAAAAACAATAAGCTTTGGCGTAATTTGGTTAATTGTCTAGATTTGGTTTTGAATTGAAAATGAAACAAAGCAATTAAGGGCTTTGTACTGAATATGTATCTGACCCAAGCACAAGCACTGTTTCAACTCTTGGGATATTCCTAGTAAGGAATTTAAAATACATGCATAAACACATTAACACATGCAGGTACACAAATTGGATTAAAGTTTGAAAAATTTAGTAAAAAAATAACCTCTTTCATCCTGTATCAGTTTTCAACAACTGAGATGTTTACTCATGATTCATTAATTTTAATTTCACTCATCTGAAAATTACACTAACGATTCAACAAGAAATGACTTTACAAGAATTCTTCTGATGAAGGACACTGCAACAAACCCATGACAGAATTTCATAAGCATCATAACATAATTTGGAATATTATAAAGAAATTTTTTTTAATGAAATAGTAAAATGCTGAACAGTAAAGTTATTAACTGTTCAAACCTATTTTATATTTGTCCCTTGAAAATAGGGATCTCAGGACTCGCACAATAATTCAATATCCCGCCCTTAAATAGCTTAATGAAGGATTTTATGTAAGCTTTGACAGCTTAATAATTCACTAGGTATTGTCAAATACTCCAATTACAGAGATAGTCAAGACATATCTTCAATCTAACCTTACCTTTGGTTATCCTTGTGGCTCTTTTGATTTCTTAGGGATAGGCAAAAACCAAGATATTTGGCCAGATTGTAACTTAATTCACCTAGTAGTAAAAAAGCAGTACAAATTGCAACATTCTCCTTATTTCTAATCAATAAAAAAAAATTTGATTTAATTTCGCCGAACTAAAAATTTCAAGAGAAATGTCATCCAATCATGAAAACAACTCAACATAAATTTAATGTACCGGTAACATGTTAATCTCTTTTAACCAACTGCAACTGAATGTGTGATTGTTCTTGGAGTGCAGTCTCCATCATCTTACAAGTCTGTCTACAAGTATCATTTCTTATCATGAGTGATTCTTGCTCGATAACTGTATAAATTTTTTTGGACTGATTTGAAACAAAATGATGTCAAACTCCCATTCTATCTTTCAAACTAAATGTATAATTTGTTCAAAATTATAGTGGAAAAGTATCGACATTCAAATTCAGGATTTAATCACAGGATATCATTTCATCAGGTACCGGTAAGTCTTGAACAAAAATATCATGTAAACATTTAAAACCTACTTTTTTCCACATAACCAAGCAACATATGCAGATTATTTAATATATTCTTACAAATAAACTTCATGTAAACATTTAAAACCTAGTTTTCTCCACATATTTAGGCAACATTTTCAGTTTATTTAATATATTCTTACAAATAAACTTTCTTCAAGGACCATAACGGAGATACAAAAATCTACAATAACAGTATTCTCCGTAAGCTCATTGAAGCAAGCATCTGTTAGATAAAAACTCAATGTTGAAGCCTGTGAATATAGGTTGCCCTTTCATTATCAATGTGTGTATACACCAACCAAACAGCGATGTAGCATAATGTAAACTTTCTCACAGCCGGTCTCCATGAAGTAACACTATCGGCGTGAAATATTCTCACATTATCATAAAACCCTCGGATGTTACATACTTACACTCGCACAAACACAATGCAATTAAAAATTGGTTTGCATACATCAAATTTATGCATGTAGTCCTAAACGAAAATACTGGCAATGAGTCAATGGCCCTCATAAAAATGGCATTTACATGAACTTTACAAGCCAGAAAAACATGTTTTGGTAAATCAAAGCTCATGAATATGCATAATGTAATCCAAAATGCATCTGCAATGACTATGTACCCATACATGAGTATCGAAAACAATCAACAACATTTGAGGAAATAAGGCATTTAAAACTTGCAATGGAAAGTGTTAAATTACACAATCTTTGTTATATAATGATCCTTCCCAAACTTTTATTCAACAATATTTGTCACTCAGACAAGCATTAAATGCAAAACAACATTCATTTCACGGTACATAACATCCTCGTGAGATTATGCAGGTACGTTATTGGTTAGAATGGGATTCAGCCTTGACATATACTATGTTTACAACGGACTAATGAATTCTTTAACAAACGTCACTTATGATACAAACATAAAAGGTGAAATCTCTTTATCAGATTTTGTGAAAGACATCAAGGGCATCTCAACTAATAACTTTAAGAGAGTAATTAAGTTGGACGAGGCTAAGATGGGAGTCATGAGAGTTAATCACAACATCAACTGAGGTCAAGTGTGTTGTTATATATAGACACTGTATATAGCTAGAGTAGGGAGCAGCATACCTTTACCTTTATAAATCTGTCCTCTAAAGTCAACATGAGATAAATTATTTCTTCACCGACAAGATTGTGTTAATAATTTCTTGGGTGGATCTCATTTATCAATTTGAACATACAGAAAGTTATATATAACAAAGCCCTTGTTTTGACACCATGGTATCAAAAACAATTCCATTTTGGGGTTTTCTTTTGAAATTTGTGACATTTCATTTGTTAATATGGTGCCAGTGCATTCTTGAATTATAGTAGATAAACACTTCAAATAAAATGATTAGTTCAGAAAATGTGAATGGATTTTCATGCAATATCAATCTGAAACTTCAAAACTAGTCAAAACAACGGGGATATCCTGATGACAAGTGAATTGAAACTTTCAAATAAAAATGAACATTTCAGCTTTCTCTTTACAGTATGTTTATGTAATTCAAAGTGACATGCAATCAGCAAACAAAAGATAATTTTATATACTTATTAATAAAATGAACCACTTCAGAAAGAATCCAGAAACGCATCTACCAAATCATCTAGCATGCAACAACAACAGCAACGGACATCACAATACAGACATATCATATTGACTGAACTTGAAATGAAATGTTGAAATAATAAAATGATTTGTGAACTAAACTGCTTTAAAATCAATATATTCAAAGACAATATTGACACAGGGATATACCTTCATCTTTGTCCATTGCAACCTTATATTACAAATAGACTTTGTTAATAAACATATTCCAATCATAAATAAAGGTTTTATTCACATGCATGTATATTTTGATATATTAGTTCATGGAATCATGAAATTAAACATCCAAAATTTATTTTATCACTGATGAAGTGTACTCAGTAGACAAAACACATTATACATCATCTTTATAAATGTTACATAATGTTTTAAGTTCTCTTTAAGGTCAAATTCTAATGGAATTGATAAGTACAAAAGATAAAGGAAACAATACCGTTTAGGAAAAATAATCAACTTACAAGGAAGGTAAAAGTTATCTAAAATATTTTTTGTGAAAAAGATACTAACCTGAAATATGACACAGCAAATTCTCATATATTTACATCATAAATGCTCAATATTCAGATATACCTACATAAACGACTGGAACTCCGACCCTCTCTTCGATTGAAGAATATAAAATTCTGGCAGATTTCAAAACGATTCCACCCACACAGAATTTCAAACAATCAAATTTAAATGCCGACGACCTTCTGTTCTTACCGAGTACAGAGAACAGCATGGACGAAGTGCTATGTTGACATATGACAAATCCCAAGCTACCGCGCCAAGAAACCGCTAGGAAGGGTGTGTCCACTTTAAACGGCCAAATAACTGACAATACCTAAATCGCTTTAATCCCGCTTTCAAATAACATTACATAATGGATGAATACGTACCTGTCAGTCATCAGCTAGCAGCCGCACAGCGAGGGTTTAGATCGCTTGCCTGCCTTTCTGCCCGTCTGCAGTTTCTTGTGACACTAGAAAGACTTCCTCAAAGGGAGAGAACCGCTGTTTATCTGGTGACAAGGAAAAATGATCTTCGGATCACTGATAACGTCATTTTATCAGTCTACAGTAGATAATACAACGTTTTACGGTCGATACCACGCGTGTTCCTATGAACTCACTAGTGCTGACAGCCTGTGTATTACAGGTGTACATTTGTTTACATTTGATATGATTAATGATATAAACATAAATTAACCTGCATGGATATGTCATATCTTATATAAAACCTAGAACCTTGTTATAACAGGAAAAAAACAATGTGTAACATGTGGTCCAATATTAACAACATTGTTTCCGTTAGTTATAATAAGCATGTGATATATTTCATTTCCTTCTGCTGTCATTTAATCAATGTATTACATTTACTACTCTGTATTTTCAATTTCAATATATCGAGGAAGGAGTTTTTCTTCCATCTACAACTGTACAAGAGGCGAGTACTTCCCTGGACGCATTGTCTTCAATGTAGCCTACGGATCCTGGAAATAAATATTGTCAATTACCATAAATAAATATTTCAGTCGGTTATAAAGGATAAATCTTTAACAAAAATTATTTTCTGTTTTGTTTTGGGTTATTTGTGCCAGAGACGTTATGCTTCAATATATTTTGACTGATATGTCTTATACAAAGATATCTGTAATGAAAAAATTAACAAAATGCATATAATTTAGGTAACAAACTGCTCTTTGGAGGTAATTAGTTCCGTTACTACATGATGTTAATTTTTTTCATGTATTGTTTATCATTCAATAAACGAGAACGCCAGTAACTTTATCCAAATTGACACCCTATTTAAACGGCGAACGTTTGCATATGAGAAAATCGCGTTGTAGGTGAATTCGAAGACCAGACGGGTTCGTAGACGAAAATTACAGTCGGTTCGTATGTACGTATCGTAGACGTTCGTAGACATGAGAATTAAATCATTATAAAGAAAAAAAATAATCATAACCAATACAAAAACATTTAAATGTTAACTTCATTTAACTTCATATGAAGCACAAGAAATGCTTTGAACGTGTTTTTGATATATCATTGGATAAGAATTGTCAATAAATGTAATATATCATGTCCGTGTTTGTTTTATCTAATATAATGGATATTTCAAACAAGAAAATAAAATAAGAAAAGTGAAATTATATCATATTTTTCACTTACATGTGAAACACGACTGAAACGTATATCAGCAATGATAGGAAGAATTTATTCACTGTTTCGGCAACACCGGGTGAATTTGTCGAGGGCATTTTAAAAAATAAAACAGAAGAAACGATTTTATCACTTATTGACAATGACAACTCTTAACAACAATATATTTATCATATTTATAAGATGTTGAATTAAAGTAATTTCATTAGTTGTTTGTGATCATTATAATTAATAGTGGAATCAATAAAAAAAAATTCAATTATGTCCCGCCGTAAGACAGAGGACATGACAACACATAATTGCCTGGGTAATTGAATGCCTATTGGTGCGTATCTTTTTAAATTAATAAATTGATAATCTAATGTTTTTGTGAAACTAATTAATTGCATTCAATGCACTCTGTATATGTAAATAAGAAACGTTCCGATGGAGAAGAAGGATGACAGCTCGGTATTATCGGCTATCTTTAAAGGGGCAGTAGCACGTTTTTTGACAATTTGATATTTTCAATTTGTACTGATAATTGTAAGTTTACGCTAAATGTATTGCTTTGATAGTGTCATAAATCTCATTACACAAACCAATCATCCATAGTCAGAGAACAAATTATAAAGATTCACATAGAATCCATTGGCAGCCATTTTTGTGTGAACACCTTTAATTCATTTTGTGTAAGAAAAGGAATCGCATTGCTTAACTTTACATTAAATATTTGATTTACTACTGCTTCATTTACGTTTAATACATTGTCTTTAGATTGGAACTATTCATTTTCATTTTCCTGACATCACCTTATATTCCCCCTAAAAATGTGCTACTGTCCCTTTAAATAAGGTGGTGACCCTTGCAGATGAAAACGTGCTTTTCGTTATTAATACCTTTCATCCATTCATGTCATTTACGTAAACAATTATTTTTCATGGCAATTCTTCCTTCATAGCCTAACATAAGTTTCGTATTTCCGAAAACAAAAATTAAATCGTATTATTGCAATTACTCCAATATTATAAAATGGATCATGAATTATCATGAATTGCAACACAGTTCATACCATAGCAATTGTTAGCTTGCTTTTCTCGATATCAACTTTTAAATGTCGTTCAAAGACTGACTCAATAGAGTATCTTTTAAAATTGAAAATATATAAGTAAGTAATAAGTATAATATCAGTAATAAGTTTAAGAGGAAACCTATAAGAAATATGTAAATCGAAAATAAACCGAAACCGAAACATGTCAGCTATATAAACAGAAGAGCGATAGATAGTTTTCTAAATCTTTTTTTAAACTAATAGACCTATATCGGACTGGTTAATTGTTGTATTGTTTATCAAACTCTCGCTATCCTTATGATCACATATGTAAAGACCATTTCGTTGTGTCCTACAATTGTACATTTTCACATGTAAAGAAAAAACACCATTACATTTGAAAATATTTGAATTACTTATGCAAGGTAAAAAATAAATAAACGAGATTCAATATAAGAATTTATTACTTTCGTGATAAACCCTTACAGTTGGTAATTTATTTATTTGATTGTTATCATATTCTCGTCCATAGATTACACCAACAAATAGTGAACTGAGTTACTGAAACGTCTTAAAATCCTCTTATATCCGTTACCAGTCGTGAGTTCTGAAACTGAAAATACGGTTATTTTGTTGAAACTCAGATGATAAACTTATGATAAAGCACTACTGAAAATGGATAAAATTAATAAGCTTTTTATTTTAAAATCGGGATCGAAGCGTACAGGATACGAACTTGACCAGTCATTATTTTTCAGGTGACCAGTGAGTCGTGTTTGTCAGGAATTACCTCCCCTAGCATACCGGTGTTAACTTAAAATGTTTCTAATGATATAAGATGCGATTTGACTGAGTCTTATTACATATATCCTCAAATATAATATATGAATCATCTCGTGAATGTATTTTATCATTTAGATACACAAATCGAAAATAAAAATATAAAAATGACCTTACGATGTGATCGTTTAGACAATTGGAATATCTATGTACATGGATAATAATTATGTGCTACACCGATTGGCATGTCGCTATAAAAACTTGTATTTGCATGCATGATGAAGAGAGGAAAATGATTAGTAGAAGTTTGTGTAGATAATTGTGTACATAATCTTAAATTGATAGTTAACAACAAAGATAAACCTATATTTATGTGGTGAGTGAAACAGAATATATGTATAACATCATTGATGTTCCAGGTGTACCCGAATCCGGAAATAAAACACTTGACAACAATGTTGTTATTTGTTTCAATGCTTGTCTTGAATGTCAAAACGTGAACACATAGGCTTTTTTCTATTCAGCTAACTTTGGATTTGACACCTGACACAAATATAATTGATTTTGTATACCATATAATCCGAGATTTAAAAATTTCGAGAAAAAAGATCAATGAAATAATCGAAGCACAGCTGTCTCCAGAACATGGTGATGATTTTGATTTGTATTGATTTTACTCAGGAAATGATAATAAAAATGAAAAAATAGTTTTATCACTTTGATTTTTAACAAAGGTCAAAATAAATCTCCGACCCATCAAATTTGTTTTGATAAAAATATGTTTTGCTAGTTCTTATCTCTCATGTATCAAAAGTGTGACAATATTTCAAACCAGGATATGTATTTGTTTCATGATAATTGATTCTGGTACTATTCTTTTAGGGTACTTATAGAATCTGTGTGCTTTAAACATATAGAAAAGCACACTACAAATGGTTTATATAAAATTATTATTATAGTGGATCCTGGCATATTGATGTTGCTGTTTTGAGGGATGATGACATGTCAAAACCTGCTTTCTTTCATTCTAGAATAAATGAAAATAAACTGCTTCTATTGATAGAATATACACATTATAAATGATTAGACTAATCAACAGCCTTGTAATGCTGTAGACAGAGTTTTCACTATTTTAGTGCTGCTTATCAGTGATATTGATAAGAATGTTGTGCTCTCTCACTTATCAAGCTACCAAATCTTATATTCCAAACTTTTACCCAAAGTAACCCCTGACTTTGGCAATAATGTACTATTAACATATATGTATTAACTGGGAGGTCAGCTTGCATTTTGTTTCCACAAAAAATACCCACTTACCCTTGACTTCGCTAACTCGATCGTCTGACAGATAGTCACCTGGCCTCTAGATTTTCTCAGATTTCTCATAATTGGGGGGTGGGTTTTAAACAGAGAATGACCCCAACCTGCTCAACCCTGGAAAAAGGGGGGTGGTCTTTGGCCCGAGTATGGCCTTATACCCGCGAGGATACGGTATAAGCATAACAGTTATATTTCTTTTTTCTTCAAGATCTATAGCTAATTAAAACAAGAGCCATGGCGCGAGGCCTGAAGCTGTTCAAGCGGAACTGCCTGAATCTGCTGGTGTTCATCTACTTCTCGCTGTGGGGCTTCGCTCTCTTCAACTACAAGAGCAACACCATCTTCACATCTCCCGAGGACCTGCTCATGATGTCGCACATCGACCAGAGTGATGCCGGCAAATGCAAGGTCGACTTTGAATCTCTCGGTAAGAGACAATTAAGATATTGAAGATATGAAGTTATATGGAGACCTTCACTGCTTCTCCATTTTATGATATGAATGCAAAGTGGATATTCAATATCAATATATTAATGAAATAAGATTATAGTAAACCTTTCCAGCTTCTCACATTTATAACGAAGTGCAACTTGAATATTGAATCTTGGTAAGAGATGAAATATTGAAATGATTTTATACTTTTCCTTTTCCCATAATATGAATGCAAGTAGGTATTAATCCTCTAAATAAGAGGAGTCAATACATCATAAAGCATTTTGGTGTGGTATGTGGTGTCTAAAATTTCTCATTTCATTTACTTCAAATGCAGAGAGTGTAAATGGGAAGTTGAGACTTACTGTCGAAACTTTCTTGCCTAGTTTCATGATAAAAATTCAGCCTTCTGTGAGGTAAATGTTGTTTAAAGATGTCTAAAATCCTGGTTTCATGTTTTACAGGGTTCGAAATTAGCACTGACCCGGTAGCCCATGGCTAGTGAAAAAGATGTTGGTCCAGTAAAGTGCAATCATTGGTAGTCTGAAGGACTAGTTGAATTTAATGAAAATATGATTATATCGGTGTATTTGGCTAGTCAGAATGTCTTTGGACTAGTGCTCACAGGAATGCACTAGTCTGAATGGCTAGGACTCCAATAGGACTAATTTCGACCCTGTTTTGTATGCAGAGAGTGTGAAGATAGACATAATGAATGAGCCGGAGATCGAGCAGATCCTGAAGGGGAACCAAGAAGTGAAGGAGGGCGGATGGTGGGAGCCGGAGGGGTGCGAGTCCTGGCAGAAGGTGGCCATCGTCATCCCGTACAGAGACCGCTGGCAGCACCTCAAGAAACTGCTTAACAGACTCCACCCCATGATGAGACTGCAGAAGATTCACTACCGCATATTCGTCATTGAACAGGTACTTGTGGGGCTGTCTCTTATCACAATTTCCTAACTACACATGTTGTGTGTACTGGATAGTTTCTCTGATCCAGTCGAAACACGTCGTAACATGAAGAAGAGAAGAAGAGTTCTTTGCAAACTTTTGGTTTGTTATTTACAATATAGCTTGATCTGCACAGTGCGTGCAATCTGAAGATATTAACAGAACAAAATTGACTGAAATTACAAATAGGAAAAGTACAATATTAAATTACAAATGCAACTGGAAAAGCAAGAAATTATCAATAGATTTCCTTGTGTTACACCAAGCATATGTTAATTGGTACATCCAAATAACTAGAAATGTTTCTAACCAATGCTTTGAATGGTAAACTTCTAATGCAGGCAAACTTTATTTTGCGCTATAGTGAAAACAGTTACAGTACTTCCCTTTGTTTAGGGATATATATATATATATTCTTCTATTCACAGAATAAACCATTAGCATGCTGGCTCCTCATGCAAAAGGCAATGGTTGAAACACTGGTAAAGTAACATATAGCTGCTAGTCTTGCTAATAGATACCCTAAAGAGGATAAGGAGATGCTAAGGTTCTTGCAAATTAGACTACAAGGTTAAAGATTCCTAGCTGATGAATGTTGATTTTACAACTAAGGGTTGTTATTTCAGCGAGGCAGTGACAAGTTCAACCGAGGGAAGCTGATGAACGCGGGCTTCCTGGAGGCGTCCAAGGTAGACAACTACGACTGCTACGTGCTGCATGACGTGGATCTGATCCCCGAACACAACAAGAACTACTACCTGTGTGACCAGCATGCTCGACATCTCGCATCCGCCATCGATGAGATGAGATACCAGTATGTGGGAAATGTATCAATTTTTGATAGTGTAGCAAGCTTTCATTGTAATTGTGTTTTATTGGAAATCTTGAAAAGGGTCGGTTCATTTATTGAAAGGGGGTTGCATCTTGGTGGTGTACCCTATTTCTGGGATGTTTTATAATGAACACCCTCTGTATCTGCTGCTGTAATTTGGAGTAAACATTTTCAAGTTGGTTATCTGCTGGTATGGTCAGTGTTGGAAATGTTTCCTGTTTCTGAAGGTTTTGATTCAGCAAGTAATTTATGATATAACATAACAGCAGGCTATCAATAGTTGTAAGGTACAATTACCGTAACAATTTTTAGCTTGTTTCATTAATCTTTGTCATATATTCAACTACATACCCTTCTGTTACAGTGTGATGTACTACAACTACGCAGGGGGAGTGATAGCCCTGAACCGGGACAACTTCAAGAGGATCAACGGCTACAGCAACAGCTACTGGGGGTGGGGCAACGAGGACGATGACCTGTCAGCTAGGTGAGTAGGAGTTTTCTTATAGACAGTAGTGAGTTGAGGTTATGTGAGGTGAGGTTCAGACATGATATGTGGCTAGGTTGATACGTTAGGTGAGGTGAGGTTCAGACATGATATGTGGCTAGGTTGGATACGTTAGATGAGGTGAGGTTCAGACATGATATGTGGCTATGTTGGATACGTTAGATGAGGTGAGGTTCAGACATGATATGTGGCTATGTTGGATACGTTAGGTGAGGTGAGGTTCAGACATGATATGTGGCTATGTTGGATACTTTGGGTGAGATGAGGTTCAGACATGATATGTGGCTAGGTTGGATAAGTTAGGTGAGATGAGTTTCAGACATGATATGTGGCTAGGTTGGATACGTTAGGTGAGGTGAGGTTCAGACATGATATGTGGCTATGTTGGATACTTTAGGTGAGGTGAGGTTCAGACATGATATGTGGCTAGGTTTGATACATTAGATGAGGTTCAGACATGATATGTGGCTAGGTTGGATACGTTAGATGAGGTGAGGTTCAGACATGATATGTGGCTATGTTGGATACTTTAGGTGAGATGAGGTTCAGACATGATATGTGGCTAGGTTGGATACGTTAGGTGAGGTGAGGTTCAGACATGATATGTGGCTATGTTGGATACTTTAGGTGAGATGAGGTTCAGACATGATATGTGGCTAGGTTGGATACGTTAGGTGAGGTGAGGTTCAGACATGATATGTGGCTAGGTTGGATACGTTAGGTGAGGTGAGGTTCAGACATGATATGTGGCTAGGTTGGATATGTTAGATGAGGTGAGGTTCAGACATGATATGTGGCTATGTTGGATACTTTAGGTGAGGTGAGGTTCAGACATGATATGTGGCTAGGTTGGATACGTTAGGTGAGGTGAGGTTCAGACATGATATGTGGCTAGGTTGGATACGTTAGATGAGGTGAGGTTCAGACATGATATGTGGCTATGTTGGATACTTTAGGTGAGGTGAGGTTCAGACATGATATGTGGCTAGGTTGGATACGTTAGGTGAGGTGAGGTTCAGACATGATATGTGGCTAGGTTGGATACGTTAGGTGAGGTGAGGTTCAGACATGATATGTGGCTATGTTGGATACTTTAGGTGAGATGAGGTTCAGACATGATATGTGGCTAGGTTGGATACGTTAGGTGAGGTGAGGTTCAGACATGATATGTGGCTAGGTTGGATACATTAGATGAGATGAGGTTCAGACATGATATGTGGCTAGGTTGGATACGTTAGGTGAGGTGAGGTTCAGACATGATTTGTGGCTAGGTTTGATACGTTAGATGAGGTTCAGACATGATATGTGGCTAGGTTGGATACGTTAGATGAGGTTCAGACATGATATGTGGCTAGGTTGGATACTTTAGGTGAGGTGAGGTTCAGACATGATATGTGGCTAGGTTTGATACGTTAGATGAGGTTCAGACAAGATATGTGGCTAGGTTTGATACGTTAGATGAGGTTCAGACATGATATGTGGCTAGGTTGGATACATTAGATGAGGTTCAGACATGATTTGTGGCTAGGTTTGATACCTTAGATGAGGTTCAGACATGATATGTGGCTAGGTTGGATATGTTAGAGGAGGTGAGGTTCAGACATGATTTGTGGCTAGGTTTGATACGTTAGATGAGGTTCAGACATGATATGTGGCTAGGTTAGATACATTAGATGAGGTTCAGACATGATTTGTGGCTAGGTTTGATACATTAGATGAGGTTCAGACATGATATGTGGCTAGGTTGGATATGTTAGATGAGGTTCAGACATGATTTGTGGCTAGGTTTGATACATTAGATGAGGTTCAGACATGATATGTGGCTAGGTTGGATATGTTAGATGAGGTTCAGACATGATTTGTGGCTAGGTTGGATATGTTAGATGAGGTTCAGACATGATTTGTGGCTAGGTTTGATACATTAGATGAGGTTCAGACATGATATGTGGCTAGGTTTGATACATTAGATGAGGTTCAGACATGATATGTGGCTAGGTTTGATACATTAGATGAGGTTCAGACATGATTTGTGGCTAGGTTGGATATGTTAGATGAGGTTCAGACATGATTTGTGGCTAGGTTTGATACGTTAGATGAGGTTCAGACATGATATGTGGCTAGGTTGGATACGTTAGATGAGGTTCAGACATGATATGTGGCTAGGTTGGATACTTTAGGTGAGGTGAGGTTCAGACATGATATGTGGCTAGGTTGGATACGTTAGATGAGGTTCAGACATGATATGTGGCTAGGTTTGATACGTTAGATGAGGTTCAGACATGATATGTGGCTAGGTTGGATACATTAGATGAGGTTCAGACATGATTTGTGGCTAGGTTTGATACATTAGATGAGGTTCAGACATGATATGTGGCTAGGTTGGATATGTTAGAGGAGGTTCAGACATGATTTGTGGCTAGGTTGGATATGTTAGATGAGGTTCAGACATGATATGTGGCTAGGTTTGATACATTAGATGAGGTTCAGACATGATATGTGGCTAGGTTGGATATGTTAGATGAGGTTCAGACATGATTTGTGGCTAGGTTGGATATGTTAGATGAGGTTCAGACATGATTTGTGGCTAGGTTGGATACATTAGATGAGGTTCAGACATGATATGTGGCTAGGTTGGATACATTAGATGAGGTTCAGACATGATATGTGGCTAGGTTGGATACTTTAGGTGAGGTGAGGTTCAGACATGATTTGTGGCTAGGTTTGATACGTTAGATGAGGTTCAGACATGATATGTGGCTAGGTTTGATACGTTAGATGAGGTTCAGACATGATATGTGGCTAGGTTTGATACATTAGATGAGGTTCAGACATGATTTGTGGCTAGGTTTGATACATTAGATGAGGTTCAGACATGATATGTGGCTAGGTTTGATATGTTAGAGGAGGTTCAGACATGATATGTGGCTAGGTTTGATACGTTAGATGAGGTTCAGACATGATATGTGGCTAGGTTGGATACATTAGATGAGGTTCAGACATGATATGTGGCTAGGTTGGATATGTTAGAGGAGGTTCAGACATGATTTGTGGCTAGGTTGGATACGTTAGATGAGGTTCAGACATGATATGTGGCTAGGTTGGATACATTAGATGAGGTTCAGACATGATATGTGGCTAGGTTGGATATGTTAGATGAGGTTCAGACATGATATGTGGCAAGGTTGGATATGTTAGAGGAGGTTCAGACATGATTTGTGGCTAGGTTTTATACGTTAGAAGAGGTGATGAGACATAAAATCATCACCTGACAACCAGAGTGTTCTTGGTAATTTGGTGGGTGTATTCTATCTCCTTCCAAATTTTAGCCAATTTTCAACTTGGAAAGCACAATTCTGCAATTTTCATACCGGTATGTTCTAACTCTGGAGTTTTAAACATGTGTTAAGATCCAGACTGTTCTATGTACCTAATCTAATCATCGAGGTTGATTTTGTCACGTGACATGGACATGAAACAATTTGGAATTTACATTTGTCTAAAGTTAGATTAGGTGATAAGACATGAAATGTACATAGATTAAATGAGGTTAGATTAGACAAGGTGGGGCTAGTTTAAATGAGATTGGTGAGATGAAACATGATGTAAGGTAAGTTTAGGTTTGATGAAATGAGATGTAAAGGGGAAGTACAATAAGATTACATGAGGACTCATGATTAATTTTGGAGATTAAATTTTTTTCAGGATCCAGTATTCAGGGCTCCTCCTGACCCGCCCCCCAGAATACATCGGCCGCTTCAAAATGGTCAGGCATAACAAGGCTTCTCGGGCAGAAAATGGGTAAGTGCTAATTTTCTTCCATATTAATGTTGATGAATACAGAACTATTTTGCCTGACCAAATTACAGGAACATTACTATTTAACAAAAATTACTACTGTCTAAAATATTCTAGCACCTGTAGTTACATACATTATAATATTATATTACATTTTCAGTCCATTTTACATTTTTAGTCCATTTGAGAAATGTTTGTGACAAAAATAATTGATTCATACATCATCTTGGACATCAGACAAACTTTTAACTATTTGTTTATTTAGTCTCATCCTTGTAATTATACAAATTGAAATTGCCTACTTGAATTACCAAATTCTTTTACCAACAGAAATTCAAGATTTTTCGGATGGAGACATCGGTGGCCAAAAGATGGTTTGAATGATCCTGTAGGCATGAACTTCACAGTTCTCAAACGTGAGGTGAACAAGCTGTACACAAACATAACGGTGGATATCGGCTACCCTCCAAAGGATCTCCAGTCCAGGTTCGAATCCGGACCAAAGGAAACTACCTTGTGGTAAGTCTGTTAGATAAGTAAATAATGAATAAAATAAGTTATTTATATGGATTACGGTAATCTTTCATTATAGAGTCACTAAATGTCAAACAGAAACATAGCCATTTCAAGACATTGATGTCAAAATATACTGCTTTTGACCATGTATAAATGGACACATATAAGCATAACATCTAGCATCCTGCTACATCAGCGGATATGTTGTTAGGCTACAACCTATCCCCTGATATCCTGCTATGGTATTCTGCCGTATCGCTATATATAGCAAGCCAATCAAATGATGCCCTTTCAGCGATAGCGGCAAACTGGTTTTTTGGCTTTGTTCCGCGTGCTCACCGGGTGATTCAAATCAACCAAGTGGAGTGCTATAAGATCATAAATCTGAAGTCTCATTGCAGGCTCCGCTAAGCTCTAAACTGCGCTCTCTTAGATTTCCACGAGCGACATCACTAGACAACAGTGTATAGAGTTCGAAAATGTTTGACTGAAAACAGACAGACACCTGTCAGCAATACGGCTGAATACCATAGCAGGATATCAGGGGATAGGTTGTAGCCTAACGCGGAGACATATCCGCTGATGTAGCAGGATGAACATCTAGGCTGACAAACAAAGTATGCATGACATCTTGGACCCGTGGTAGCCCTAGTAGAACCAGCTGTGTGTGCAATGCTGAAATCATTATCTGTAGTAGATTTGAACCTAAATGAAAGCAATGCAAATCAAGCCATCAAAAAGTATATTGCATCCATGTGGATTATGTGACTTTACATTATTATGCAAGACAAATGCCCCCCCCCCCCCATCCAAGAGTTATTGACAGATCGGGGTCATTATTGGAATAAGCTGGAGGCTAAGCATATCAAGCTACCCACCCTGATTGGTTTTAGAACTCAACCCTTGCTGGTGGCGACAATCTCTGTAAATAATGGTGATATGGCGCCGCACTTCTGTGTGTGTGCGCAGGTGATGCACGTGACAAGCAAGAAATCTCTTTAAATAGCGTCAATATCGGAACATAGAGCAACATGCTAGATTGATATGCGTAAGCCGAAGGCTTATGGAAAATAAAGATTAATTTGTTGGTGTTGTGATTGGGCAGTGCCTCATATCACTATAAATGGTATTTTATTGAAATATTTATGATTGCTCCACAGGTTTTTGAAGTTCTACTACCCATAACCAGACCACCCCGAGATTCCACAGCAAACCTGAAGCTCATCAACAGAATCGTACCAACATGTGCCTTTCTCACTCACCCCTTACTGCCGTTTTACTGTTGTTTTCAACATTCACATAATCTCCTTACCATTATCATCAACATCATCATCACAATCATCATCACTTGTCATCACTTTGACACTTTGATTTTGCATGATATCTTTTGAAACATATTGTGTATTTTCTTAAAGGTTTAAAAAGGATCCAAGGTCCTAAAACAATCTTTGGTTAAAATCTTTGGAAATTTAGTGCAGTTGACACATTGTTTGCTAGTTCCTCTTCAAGGTTCAGAACTGGTTTTCTAGATCAATCAATAAGTGCAATGCTCCATACAAATATAGGGTAGTTCTTCTCATCACTAACAAATGTAAATCGACTCTGCTTAAAGCTCTCATAAAATCTCCAAAGCTTGCTAGTGTGTTAGTATTCATTGCTAGTTAGTATCTGGGCTAATCGTGATTTACAATAAATATTTGTCTTTAAACTTTGCATGTATATCAAACAAGCAATTTATACTTTACTTGTTGAAAAAGTATGTGTGTTGTTTGTCATATCATCAAGATGGATGAAGAAATAATGTATGATGGCTTATGTTTGTGTGAAATTTCAAAACAATGATATAATAACCACCCAATAATAACTAAACATCATTTTTATCCATTGATTGGGAACCTAGAAGATGTAAAGAATAATTCATAACGTTGATGCTTTCCATACATTCCAACATTTATTATGTCTTGTCATATTGACTAAGTCTGTTGATTAAGTCTGATTTAATTAATTAAGACAATTATCAAGATGGTAATACCAGTTGATTCAAACCTTTAGTAAGTTAAGCAAAACTCTCTTTCATTTCATCAGACTAAAAGTATTAATACGGAAATCAAACTTCTAAATCAAATGACAAAACTAAGTATTAACCTTTTCAACCAAACAACCAATGTCTTGCTTTAAATTGATTTTCTATTACAACAATTTATGTCACGTTTCATTAAGAAGACAATGTTATTGTTTTTTGTACTTTTTGATTTTGTGATTACAAATAAATGAAATCAAACACTGGGAAAAGCTTAACCATAGCATGGCCTTTTGAAAATCAAATTTTGGTAATATTTTATTTCAAAGGCACCCACAATGTATGGGAACTGACAACCTCGTAAATTAATTATCGGAAAATTGATCATGAGGACCAAGGAAAGCTTTTGTTCTTTCTTATTCAACATTTCAATGACTGTTATTGTATTTTCATATTCATGATGACATTTTTGACAAAAATCTTCTATAGTATCTATACTTTCATTCAAGTTACATCATATTTGTATATATGTATATTTGTATTTATTCATTGTTTATAGACATTGTCTTAAATGATCTACCGGTATATGAGTGTTTTAGGCAGTTTTTTTATATATCTGTTTTTAAAATTTTATGAGAATGTGTTGCTTTTTAAAAAGAAATTTAATAATAGAAAAAGAAGTCATATAGGCTTTTTATTCCTGTAATCCATAGTAACCCTTATTGTGATAATTCCATGCTATGATTTGAATCAAAATGTTATTTCAACGAAAGTGGTCAATATTTTGCACTTTAAATGTAAGAACTATTTTATTGTAATAATTATACCCCTTCTGCAATGAGGTCATTGTATATAAGCGCTCGGCATATATGTGCGTCTGAAATTGTTTCCAGAGCATAACTTGAAAACTATTTATTTCAGAAACTTCAAATTTTGTATTGATGTTACCTATTTAGTGCAGATGTCACTTTTAGGGGTTTGAATTCAAGGGTTCCAAAATGTTTAAAAATTAGGCCCGTTAAAGGCAAAAAAGTTTATAACTTTGTTTCTTTCCAGAAGATAACTTGAAAACTTTTTGTAATGTTGTTATTCTATGGCGGTCATATTACAGCAGGGATATGTGAGCTGTGCTCACTTTTGCCTTGTTAATGAGGATGTACATTCTTTGTAATTCCATCTTTCTGTCAATCTCTTATTTAAATGAAATTAACTTTTTGAATGTCTATGTATATAGAGAGAAAGGAATCCCAGAAAAACTTGTGTGAAGAAAATTTTATCAAAATCAAAATAAATTGTTTTTTATTTACTTGTGTTGTTTTATTCCTGGTTTTGAATAAAGTTTGAGTCCATTTGTTCAATAGAAAAATCAATATACTCACTTGAGTTTAAAGAAAGTGTTTTTTTTTAGTCAGCATTAATGAAGGGGTAGTGAAGGGGCCTGTGTAAGGCTCTGTTGACCGAAATTGATAAAGTTCAGCAACAGTCTGTGTAGTTTCCTGTTGGACGGTGACCTGCCACATTATCTCAGAAATATATTACTTTGTGTGATATCTACTTAGTTCCAAGTTGTTTTGATAAATAGTACGAAGATCTGAAATGAACAATAGGTCATGACAGTTGTGTTGACTGACATCAGGGTAAATGTCTCTTTGTCACCCCTGTAACAGGAAATTGACCTTTATGTGAGTGAGAGGAAGGTCCATTCAATGTACATGTTTTTTTTATACAACAAAAGTTTGCTCAAGCCCAGTACAATAATTATCAACAGAATGAGCCTGACAAAATCATCTTGAAGCACTCTCAAAACTTCCCTGACCTTAAGCAAACCTCTGGAAGACGCCAAGTCTGCCGTGTCAGTCTTTATCAAGGTTGAAGTGTCCTGCTTCCTGTCAGCTCCCTTGTTCTGCTTCTCAAGAAGACTCCGCCTGCATTTACCTGTCAGGTTGTCTTCTCTGCAAGAAGTCTTCATTTCTCCTCTGTCTTCTTCTACTTTATTCTCCCCCCCCCCCCAATTACTGCTTCTAATTTCTCGTGTTGATTTCGGCCAGACGACTGGTTGACCAACTTTAGGCCTGCTCGATTGGTCCCACGTAGTTTAAAGCGCTGCCTTGAATGTTGTCTTCAGTCGCTTGCTTGATCTGCTGGATCAGCCCTTGATTAACAGTTCCCCGATGTGGACAGTCATGGATGAAGTGAGATGGGTCACCGCAGTGATAACAGGCTCTCGGTTTGATGTGTGGTTTCGCCGATGCTTGAAATCTGCAACTTACATTGGGTTGGTGCATGCTGCCTTGATGCTTCTTCAGCTCCTCCTGTAACAGCTTGATTTCCTTCTTCATCTCTTCGAACTCCTCATTTACTTGATTCATGTCGACATCAGAGGCGAGTTGCGCTAGTTTCTTGATTATTCTGTTCTTGCTGGGGTGTTGTGCCCTTGAAACTGTGCTTCCATCTTCGTCATCGGAGCTTGTCTCTGCGACGGCTGCTCTGGCGAACTTCTCTCTTGGTCTGTCGTTGACTGATGATCTCTGCATCTCTCTGAAGCATACCATCTCGTACACTGCATCGTCGATGGTGACTGGCTCTTTGATATATTCCACATGGAATCTGGCCTTGTCATCGTATGCTCCATCAAAAAATTTCCTGAGGAGGTCTTCCTGTCTTGTGTCTTGATCACGACGTGGATATGCTTTGTCGTAGAGTCTTTTCAGTTCGGCTGCAAAATCCTCCGGGGATTCCCCAGACTTTTGTTGTCGACGACTGTATTGTGTCTTGTAGTTCTTTGGAGTCTCAATGACTCTGAAGCGGTTGTGAAGTTCTCTGCAGAGGGACTTGTAACTTCTTCTTGTTTCAGGTGTCAGCTGCTCGAACACAAACTCTCCGGCGTGACCCTGTAATCTCGGCAGTAGTTCATCTAGCTTCTCGTCCGGACTCAAACCTTGACGTGCAGTGACCTCTTGGAATCGGTTGAACCATACAGTCCATGATTCCTTACCTGTAAATGGTGGAAGCTTAATGTGTTTATGTGACCTTTTTCACAGGTCTGCTATGAAATGAAGTGTTATTCCCCTCACTTTTCCCCTCAGATTCACTTGTGTGCGGTGAATCAAAACGGTGAGTGTGTCGGAGTCTTCTCCGGTTAGCTTGGAACTTCTGTTCCGCCATATCCCTGTGTATGCCTTCAACTGCCCCACCTAGTGTTGATACTGCTTGACAGACATGATGCATCTGGTCTTTTATTGTTTCTAAGTCATTGACAGCAACGCTTGGTGGCTGCATGTGTGTCTGAGACAAGCTGCTATATCGGGACGAGTGCATGCTATGACTTGGGATGGGAACTTGATCATGTGTGTCCGTATGATGATCTTCAAACTGCACTAACTCAGGACTAAGGATGCAGGGATTGTGTTTGGGTTGCATTGGACTTGTTCTGTGGGACATTGATCTTGTGTTGATCTTATTTTCAGCAGCAGAGGCCATAGTGGAAAAGCAGAACCTTACTACTAATATCTATCAGTAAAACTTAATTAAAATAAATAATATTTGCTTAAACTTTATTTCTGGAAAACTAATTGCTTATCCTTGAATTGTTGTAACTTAAGTTCAAAAGATTAACTCTAAGCCTGTTTACCTAGATACCTATGAATAGCTAATGCCTAATACCATTTGCCTTGAAACTCATATCTGCAAATCTGCAATATACACAATTAGCCAACAATTTTGAATAAATTTCAGAGAAGATTTATGGGATCGAATCACTGGATGTGTATTGAAATAGTCACATCCCACTCACTAATAAAAGTTCCTCTCGACTCGTCCGCCATTTTAAATTAGTTACAAAAAACATTTTTACCAAATTGTTACCATATCACAAATGTTCACCAAAGCACTTCAAACAGAACTAGTAAATACGTGCATCAATACTAATTGCTGTTATATAATAAATGAGGTTAATTCAGTCATTTAAAATTCTCAAGGGGCGGCAGCAGTGAAACAATGTTTCATGCATTTTATGATCATAATTCTTTTTTTTTCCAATTTGTTTTAGCATGAGGGTATTTTACAAATGGTACGTGTGAAGCCTAGCTAAAAGACTCTGAAGCAAATATAAGACAAACATGGATCCCTACGTTCATTTAGTCACGATCTATATGGAATTCAGACCATCAGAAACAGTCGTATAGATTGCAGTCCGTGAACCTTTTATCCATAGGTAGAACATACTAGGAAATCCACTGTTTTAGATCTATAATGTATACATACTAATTTACTAATAGTCTACTAACGACCTCGGTCATATAAATCACCGATACAGGATTGGTCATCGTGCATTGAACAAAAGCCATCACCAAAACAATTATCACTTGGCAGAGATAATAGAGTAATTAGTGTATAAATGATTTATAAGGTCACATAATCATAATTCAATAATACTGCCATTATATACAATCAATAATTGTACACAACACTGCCATCACAGTCCGTTCTCTGCGGGGGGCTTCGATATCGAACATGAAAGCAAGCAAAAAGTTCATAAACATTCAACTTGGATCTTTAGT
Organism: Steromphala cineraria; assembly: GCA_916613615.1. Lineage (NCBI taxonomy): Eukaryota > Metazoa > Mollusca > Gastropoda > Trochida > Trochidae > Steromphala > Steromphala cineraria. Next base: position 2,405,871 of record OU744729.1, read on the forward strand.
TTGCCAGCTTGATCGTCACTGATTGATTATGTATGATCAATTAATGAGGACAGTCGTGTTGATGGGAAATCGAAGTGAATATCCATTACCTATCTATAAGAAGATGAAACGTGAAGACGATACTGTGCCTAATTGATTCGAAATGATATTTGTGAGAGTTGGGTGATTTAGATAATGGGTATGTTAACGAGTATCTATTTGGAACTTGGGAAATATAGGGTTTTCTTAAGTTACGTTGTCTTTCGCATAGCTCTTGATTTACGTTGCCTGATGAATAGTTACATGGTTTATCATAGAACAGATAGATCGCATTCTGAAAAACTCCACCCAAGGGACGCAAAATATAATTCAAACTCTCTCATTTATTTCGTAAGATAATATTCAAACTATGGCCACTCGCTCTTTCAAATATAATATCTAATGGCCTCCCACACATAGATGATAACACAATAACACATACAGCCATGATACACCACAAGGTAACATTATTACAGAGCTATTCAGGATGCGCCGTCCTTGTGCACGGTAACACAATCACTTCACTTTTAATCACGACAACCATCAATGTAATGCGTTGTTACGTTTGCATCCGCTAAATTACCACAACCATTAGGTGTTGGAATTGTATACGCATATAGATGAAGGAGAATGCTAAAGCATAACTATTTTGCCATTCTCTCCCAAAAGAGGTAGATAAAAGAGTCATAAAATGTTGATTCTACCTATGTTCTAATAAGACCTAGTCCGTGAGTTCTGGCAGTTTCCCCTGGCGGAAAAAATTGCACTACAATCCATTTATTTTATGTTAGCAAATGACAACGCTTATCGCGTGGAAATGGTGGTTAATATATCAACGCCTTTGTCATGATTCAGTAGCCAAAATGATGATTTTAGAAGAGCGTCGCTGATTGCACAACTTACTTTGTTTGCCTCCAAGCATTTCCATTCCATCCCACAAACTCGGCGAAACAGAACAGAGGCTGTATCAACATTTCTTGATCAGCCTCTGTGGGGAGAGAATGGCATTTTGCATCATCACACCTATATGTATAGCCCTGGCTACTTGTATTTATCAAGGTAAACCTTCCATGATAACGCTAGAACCTCACCTTTCGTTTATTTCGACATCCACCATGTAAATCAAACAAATACATTTGCGCCAATCCCATCCGTTCATCAAATAACATGCACGTCAAATAAATCAATTGTATAAACTGAACTCCACATGCGTATATCTGTTCCTATGTAAAATGTTTTGTAGAAGTGGGGAGATCATACCGTGCACAGTGTACAAATAGGCACCATCCAGTAGCGGAGAATGCTGGAATTAACCTTTTTACAACAATGGAATTCGTAATCCTTCATCATATCAGCCTCTGAAATGGTCCAAATTGAAAACGACTATGCTGCCACAAAGCACATTCATTGCAGGTGCTCGCATGATATTCAAATATTTCAAAATTTATGTGAAATCTTTGCGTGGTAACGTAGGTTATGCCGATGTGCTTAACTTGTTTAAAGGGTTGGCATAAAAAGGCGCCTGTGAATTAATGTGAAGGTGTTAACAATCCACATAAATTGTATAAGTGTGTGGAGCTGTTAAACTCGTTTTGAATTCTATGGCTTATGCAAGCAATTCGATTCTCAAAAACTTGGCATCATAACTATTTATTAATTTGTTCAACTCCACATACTCTCAAAATAGAGAATTCTGCTCTCGATGAGCGAAACCTATATTTGGTATCCTGTCTTTAGCAGTTGAACAAATACCCTGTCCTCGTGTGACTTTAAGCCAAGACTTAGTCTGTCTAACAGCCCCTGAAACAAATTATCTTGCAAGACCCACACAAGTCTATATTATTATAGCAAGTCTAGCTAACAGCTTCAGTGGGCTCCTTTCAATTTGAAAAGCTGCATTTAACATGTATTTTAATTTCAGAGGCTGAAATTTAGTCTAACAAGACTCTATGGCGTTATTTGTAGCCTGGTGCAAGGGAACTCACACGTCCTGGTTCCAATGATCAGGTCCTAGGTAAACGTTAGCTTTATAATTGAACGATTTCTGATATAATTACTGAAAAGGAGGGAGTCATTAACACAGTTTCAGTTGCGACGCCTTGACAACAGACTCAATGTCATAGCTCGATCATTGTGTACGCTCCTGTAGATAATTATGATGGTCAGGGTCACAGTAGTGACATTGCTGTCATCGCGTGGGTCTTCATTTGGAATTAACAGAACTTGTTTTGATACCTTGGTATTTATTACCAAGGTTACTACACAATCATTTAAATAAAACTATTATTTAAGAAAAATTGTTACATAATTAATAAGCGTTCACAATGTTACCTAATATGCCATGTTTCACGGAAATAAGCTTTTAAAACCATCTTTGGAATAAACCATCTTGATATTTCATGATTAAGCCGTTGAATAATTGTACTTGTAAATCCAATGCAAATTTGAAACCTTGGTATTTATTGTATGAAATAGAAAGATAAAACACAAACATTTCCAAAAGAACGACGGACATAATCATTAAGTTTTCACAATATGTTGCCTATTCCATGACTCACAGAAATAAATTGTTAAAAGCATCTGCGTATCTGATTACTTCATGATTGAGCTCTTAGACTATTGTACGTGTAAATCCAATGCATATTGGCTTGAGGCTTCACATGCTAAAAACCATGATTGACTTGACTTTGGTACATACGAACACAGATTTCTCGAATCACATGCATGTTAAAACAAAAAACATGTCTTACACAAATAACATATCACTACAATCCACAAAGATATCTATTAAAACACGTTTGTTTAGTTGTAGGAAGGATACCATGTTGCTAGGCAACAGATTACCAGGGTTCATTTGGCAGTACAGGAACCCTAATTACCACAAGGACAGTCCAGTAGCTATCGAGTCTAGTCGAGTCGAGTCTGGCTAGTCCACATCCAGGTAGTCACTCGGGACGCGTGGAGCCGGAGTGACTGCTGCTAATCGATGGGAATTGACATTTTACTCGATATTTACATCGACTGCATGGTATCATTATATTGAGTCGGGTAGGATAACTAGACGGCGAGGAATCGAGGACGGGGTGCTGGAGCATGGAGGAACTAACTCAAACAGATTCCTGTTATGAGATGTGCTTAGCTGTAGCCTGGTAAGTATTGGCTTGATTTGGGCGATTTTACCTTGCATATTTTACCTTTAATTGAATTTTGACATTAGTGATGCTTGATTTGTGTGTAAGGAAACATTATCATTATTGCCAAGGTTTACCTTTGTAATATCACTTAGAATATTAATCATGAGTCAATGGGGAAAACATCCTTTACTGAAAATCTGAGTGATCTGAGTAATACTTTAGTTGAGAATACAATAGCTTATAGCTTTTATATTGCTTTTTCACCATTTATTTTATACAAACATTAGAAAAATAACTATTATTTCAAATTAAAACTTTGAATTAAATTAACGTAATAAATTGTATCATATGGAGATAGATAATGGGGCGAAACCCGAAGACAGATATATACCTTTTCATATATACGCTTGCTGAATACAAACCTCAGATCAATGGATTTAGAGATAAAGTCAGTTATAATAATTTTGAGAAAAAAAACCACCACCCCAAAGTTTTATTGCTACTTTGAAAATATTGATATACAAGCCGGATGTGATATAGTTATGCGCTAACTCATTGAAGACTGATTTAAACAAAATACAATCCTAAAAAAAAATAAAAAAGAGTAGTTATACAGATAAGATAAAAAATAGTTTGATGGTTAGAAGTCAACTAGTAAACTTAACGACAAAGGTACGCGAAGACAATCTTGAGGTAAACGGAACACTGTTGACATTTTCTACAATGACCCCTATCACTGTGGCCCCCCCCCCCCCCCCCCCCCCTTTATACTACGTCATGTATGTTAACGACCAACAGTGTTTCATTATATACATAACCATTCAAAATGGTCAAATCCTCTCAGGTTCAAGGGACAAAACCATTCATCAAAATATTACGATTTTCCCTTTAGCTGATTTCCGCACCAGTCGGTACACCCGGACACGCATTAGCCAATCAATAAGGACTATAGGACCTCTCACAGATCGAGATGGTCTCTGGCTTCTGGTCTCCATCGAGTCGACGGACAACAGGTAATGGAGGCATTATCTCGCCTCGTCGAGCTTATAAACCTGGGTACTTTGTTCTTGATGAAATCCTGGATCTACGGACTCATACCTACACACAGGACACTCAATAGTTCTGATTCAAATACCTCTCTTATTCCCTGAGCACCTGCAAGTTGGTAGATTTAGATAATATAGTCCATTTGTATCACGCCGCTATTGGCTGAAATATTGCCCAAGCGGCGTAAAACAATAACTCACTCCCTCCATGTGTATCAGCCTTTATTTTGGAAGATTTGACTTCCGTTTGAAAAATAATTGTTTATAAGCTCAAAAGGGAATTTCAAAACTATGTTTATGCTTAATACATTATATGATAAATAACACAATTTAATTCAAGTCATAAGCAAGTGAAACAAGAAACAAAGGACTTAAACAAAGACTTATGGCTTAAGAAACTTAACACGTCAACTCAAGTAAAAAAACAACAAGAAATAAGACATCTGATTGCATAATTAAAGTCATGATACAGCTCGACTGATGCAAACATAATTCTACATATTTATGATTAAAATATTCCTTTTATTCCTTTATATTTCGTTACATAAAAACGTATAATATCAAATAGACTAGTAGCTAGGTTTATGAAGGCCAATGTATTTTTTGTATAGTTTATGATTTACCTGTATATATTGTTTATTCCTTTATATTTCGTTCGTACCATATACGTATAATATAGAATAGACTAGTACATTTGTGAAGGCCAGAGTCTACTTTGTATAGTATTTGTTATCTTTTTGTATTAGATTTACCTGTATATCGTTAGTTGCATATGCTCTGTAAGGATTCAACTGCAATGTTTAACTCACCAAATCAAAATGTAAATTTGCTACCAAGAACTTTTGCTTCTAATCGAAATATTTAGATAACTTTCCAAAATTTTGGTTGTGTCAGATAGGACAATGTATTGAGCAATCGTTTTTTGATAAATGAATTTTAGTTTTAGATTCATGAAATCATTAGAATTCAGTCAGTACATCAAAGGCATTAAGTCTACAATAATATGATGTCATTACCAATAGTCGAATCTAGGTAAAATGCATTCTGGCCTAAGAACAAAATTAATGTAGACAAGGTTCGGAACAGGCAGCTTGAGTTTCCTCTTGTTTCTTGAAAGAAAATCTCTAATAGAGAACCAAAACTTTCAGACATCATCTCCTACGTACGTACGTATAGAATACTGGCAAGTGTGATAAATTACGATAAGTTTTTCACGCCGACCCCCTGCTTGACGTTTGTCAAGTCGTCTTTGTGGTATAGACATGCGTAGGATATGAACGCTTGAAAAGATAGGAGCAGTTTTGTTTAAAACAACAGACGTATAGAAACATTTGTCTATTGTTCTACAATTCTCTTTAATTCAAGCACCCAAAATGGTAAGTCATAATTCTATACATTCTCTCCCCACAGAGGCAACTCAGTCATACCTGAATTAGCTGTGGGAAGAGAATGAATTCTATATTCTCTCGGTAGATTTCAGGACATTTAATTGTTCTCATTATCTTGGTTGAAGTTGGAAGTGTTTGTAAGTCCGGCTTGTGCAAGCTATTCTATAAAAGTAGAACGGTTGTCAGAACTAGTCAGGAAAATTAACATGTGGTTGATTGTCATTTTGAATTTTGAAGTTAGTGTTAAAACTAATGGTATGGGCTATTAATTTTATAAGGACGGTTAGAATAAATGCCAGTAGCTGTTTCATGGTATGGCCTCATCTGCTGACCAAGAGGATATGATGATAGTTATTTCTATTCTGGACAAAATAGTAACTTGGGGATATTTGTACATTTCAATGCTATGGAAAGTGTATCTTTCTTCACTTCATTACCGATAAAATACCAATAATCCAAATTACAATATTCCTACCTATTTCGTCCAGTATATATACAGTATAAGTTATACCATTCAGGCGGGGCACATGGGGCGATATCCGCCTCGAGCTTGGCGTTATGCGAGGAGCCGAAGGCTAGCGAGAGACGGATATCTCCCCATACCCCGCCTCTGAATGGTATAACGAATTTATCTTACCGAATGTTTAAACGAAACGCTTATTATATGAAAATAAAGAGTAAGAACTGCGTATGTCATTTTACTATATTTTGTTAAAGCTACATATCGGTTGATCATTAGTAACCAGCTTGATCATGTGTTCGAGGTAACATACATTGTACATTTCTTACGCCGCTCAAAAGGGTGATATCAGTATTTATTCAGGGTCACGTGGACCAATCAGAGATCGAGATTCTTACATGAGGTAGGGTAAAGGCTTTTATTCATGCATATTACCTCCTCAAAGCGCTGATATTTAGCTGAATACCCCTGGGCAATAACTAGTCACCACTCAAAGTAGTAATTTTTTGTCATGTAAATGTTACTAAAACGTTTGGCGAAACTCCATGGAACAGCTTCATATTCCTAAAACAAAATATTAACCAATCGATAACATTGATCAATTAAGTAATGGGTTTAAATTTACAGTGAGATGTTACGGTATAACCGTAGGAGCTATGTGGGGAAAACGTGAACACTCGGCTTACTAGACGACCAAAATCATTACTTGAAATTTTTAAAAAGCAGAGTTCGTCTTTCAAGGTACTTCATAAAGTTATTTTTATAAATTGTTACCTTCATAAAGATATTTTTTATAAATTGATACCTTCATAAATATATTTTTATAAATTGATGCCTTCATAAATATATTTTTATAAATTGTTACCTCCATACAGATTTGTTGATACCTTCATAAGGATTTTTCTATAAATTGATACCTTCATAAAGATATTTTTATAAATTGATACCTTCATAAAGTAATTTCTATAAATTTATACCTTCATAAAGATATTTCTATAAATTGATACCTTCATAAAGATATTTTTATAAATTGATACCTTCATAAAGATATTTTTATAAATTGATACCTTCATAAAGATATTTCTATAAATTGTTACCTCCATAAGATATTTTTTATAAATTGATACCTTCATAAATATATTTTTATAAATTGATGCCTTCATAAATATATTTTTATAAATTGTTACCTCCATAAAGATTTGTTTATAAATTGATACCTTCATAAGGATATTTCTATAAATTGATACCTCCATAAATATATTTTTATAAATTGTTACCACCATAAAGATATTTTTATAAATTGATACCTTCATAAATATATTTTTATAAATTGATGCCTTCATAAATATATTTTTATAAATTGTTACCTCCATAAAGATTTGTTGATACCTTCATAAGGATTTTTCTATAAATTGATACCTACATAAAGATATTTTTATAAATTGATACCTTCATAAAGATATTTCTATAAATTGATACCTTCATAAAGATATTTTTATAAATTATTACCTCCATAAGATATTTCTATAAATTGTTACCTCCATAAGATATTTTTTATAAATTGATACCTTCATAAAGATATTTTTATAAATTGATACCTTCATAAAGATATTTCTATAAATTGATACCTTCATAAGGATATTTCTTTAAATTAAAACCTACATAAAGTAATTTTATGAATTGATACCTTCATAAAGATATTTCTATAAATTGATGCCTTCATAAGGATATTTCTATAAATTGATACCTTCATAAAGATATTTTTATAAATTGATACCTTCATAAAGTAATTTTATAAATTGATACCTTCATAAAGATATTTTTATAAATTGATACCTTCATAGGTTATTTTATAAATTGTTACCTCCATAGAGATATTTTTATAAATTGATACCTTCATAGGTTATTTTATAAATTGTTACCTCCATAGAGATATTTTTATAAATTGATACATTAATTGATACCTTCACGATATTTATTTTAATTAAAGAAAAAGTGTAATACACATGCGAGTATCCCTCAAGGTGACCCCCATGCTTCAAGATCCACCCCACGTTTGGTCTGAAGTGTGCTATCTATATATATATTCGTCATTCCAATCAATCATAAAATATGAAATTTGCAAAATCATGCACATATATCATTTTAACATTATTCGATATACTTTTTTATAGGAGAAAAAATAAGTTTTCCTTGAATTTTAAGTTTCAACTTTTGCTTAGCATCACATAGGTTGAAACAAGTGTCGGGTTTGCTTATGAAGTTTCCCTTTTCACTAGCTAGAAAGGAAAACTAAAATTGTCACGAGCTTAAGATATTATAAAAGTGAAAAAGAATACAGATTTTTAATTAGTGTTGACAGTATGGTGATCTTAATGAATTGCGAAGTCATAAACATACTGTTAATGGTCTAGCTATAATGTTCATATAAAATTGATGAAAGGAATAGCTTTGATGTTTCCATGGGAACTACCTTGATCATAAACATGAAAGCGTCGATTGGGTAAGTAATTAGAATAATGGGAGTATTTCAAAGTTTTGAGAAGATAATGACTGGGCTGAATTATACCTTGTTTTGGCTTTAATGTGCGATTTGTTATCTTACAGTAATCAATTAGGTAAAGACGCATTTCATTAAAGGAATTTCCGATGTATTTTAAGACATGAAATCAATATGTTATGACCTGAGTGGCTTGATTATCATCTGAACAAATGACTGATGGTTTTATAAAAAATCTCGAAAATCTCTCAACAAAAATTGAAAAATATTTGTAAAAAAATATAATATTGATAATGTTAAAACTAATGGTATTTACAAATTCTGTTTTTTTAAGAAAAATATTACTAGCACAAATACAAATCCTGAACTCTGCATTACCAATTAATTGTAATTCCATAAGTGACTTGAGACTAACATTATTTAATTAAAAATATAGTGGGTTATATTTGTATACAGTCTTAAACCCGAGTTTTACACTTACTGTCTAAAATACATGTATGTTCGTCTAAACACGTGTTTCCTACATAATTTCCCCATAAGAAAAGACGTTTTGACATTTGCATGTGTTGGTTCCATAAACATTATATAACTTCCGAATTGTGGCTCTGTTCGATTACATCAAGTAAAACTCCCGTGAGTGTTACCTTGGCAACATTCTTATTTATACCATGAATGAAAATCTAATTAGTTATTCAATTTTCACCTAAATGATTACAAGCTTGAAATAACCCAACACATGTTCTGTTTGTCACAGGTTCCGTAGAAACAGCGACCGCATGTGAGCCTCAATTCAGCAAGGAGTTATTGATCTAGTCACATAACAACACGGGGCATTCTAAAGGTACCAGCACTTGGGACACCTACCAAGACCGCTCTGTGATCAAGAGTCACCCCTATTTTACCCTTGAACCTGAAGCACTGTTGGTTTTGAGGTCTTCGGTCCACAGCCTAAGTGTGCAGATGTGATGCCAACCAATAACACCGTATCTAATGACGTCATCAAAATTGACGTCAACATCTTCTTGGCCTTTCTGGCGTCGTTTCTTGGACTATCAGCCATACTGCTGAACCTTCTGCTCGTGTATGTCATCTACAGGACCAAGATCCTTCACACGTGCACCAACGGGTTCGTCGTCTCCCTCTCCCTCGCAGAACTCCTCGTCGCCATGTTCGCTATCCCGTTCGCGGCGGTCTCTCGTGTGTCTGGGAGCTGGGTGTTCTCCAACTCGTTTTGCACGGCGTCTGGATTCATGTACAACGTGGGCAGGAACGGGTCTGCGTACAGTTTGATGCTCGTCTGTGTTGACAGGTGCGTGGCAGTGTCTAAACCTCTAAAATATAATAACATAATGACCCGCCGCAGCGCCGCCATATTGACCGCATTGGCGTGGAGCCTAAGCGTTCTGATCGCGATGGTGCCATTCTTTGGTAAGGGGATGTACACGTTTATTGTGAAGTTTTCTTTGTGCATGCTATTAGGAGATCACAACTCTGCTCACATGTTCTTTAAAGAAACGTTTGGATGCCTTTTGCCCGCAACTGTGATACTTATTTCTGTGCTGAAGATCATCAAAGAGAGCAAGTCCCACCACAGAGTATTTGCAGCAGTGCCACTTCCGGTTAATGTTCAAGGTCCGTCAAGGACTCCAAATTATGGCAGAACAACTCTGAAAGCAATGAGAGCTTTATTTGTCATAATAATGTCGTATGCTTTATTCTGTATTCCTTTATCAGTGGTAAAAATAATGTCACAAATGTGCTGTCAAAGCTTACCGGAAACTATCGTGACGTCATTCGTATGGCTCTCCTTCCTGTGTTGCACTATTAATCCCGTCGTGATAGCAACGATGAACAAAAAGTTTAAGCAATCGTTCGTCAGTATAGTGTGTCGCTGTGTAACAAATCCACGGAGTGATTGTATGGAAAAGGAGGGATTTACCATCACATCCGGGTTGCATACCGTGTTGGACGCTTCCCTTGTAGTAAGTGTTATTCAGAACAGCGAAAAGGGACTTAGGAGACACAAACTGACGAAAGCTCGCACAAAGCAGGAAGTTTCATTTCCCCCTACATTAACTAAGCCTGTTGTCCGCAGAACCCAGTCAACACCCGAGTGTCCCGTAGCTGGCACGTCAGGACAGTAGAATATTCTCTCAACCATCGACCCAGTATGATGTCGTTTTGTCTTAAAACAAAATCAACCCTGCTGAAATTTGTTGAATATAAAGCTTGGTAATAAAAGGGACGTTGACCATCGATTCATTGGTCAGTAAAGGGTTTAATTTTGTTTAGAAACAAAAACAACCTGCTGAAGTTTATTTCTGTTAAGCTGGGCAATAAAAAGGACTTTTGACACTCGATCCATTTGTCAGTATAGGGTTTATTTTTGTCTTTTAACATAACCAACCTTGCTGAAGTTTATTCCTGTTAAGCTGGGCAATAAAAGGGACGTTTGACCATCGATCCATTGGTCAATATATGGTTTATTTTTGTCTTATAACATAACCAACCTTGCTGAAGTTTATTCCTGTTAAGCTGGGCAATAAAAAGGACGTTTGACCATCGATCCATTGGTCAATATAGGATTTATTTTTGTCTTATTACATAACCAACCTTGCTGAAGTTTATTCCTGTTAAGCTGGGCAATAAAAAGGACGTTTGACCATCGATCCATTGGTCAATAAGTGGTTTATGTTTGTCTTATAACATAACCAACCTTGCTGAAGTTTATTCCTGTTAAGCTGGGCAATAAAAATGACGTTTGGCCATCGATTCAATGGTCAGTAAAGGGTTTAATTTTGTTTTGCAACAAAAACAACCTACTGAAATTTATTTCTGTTAAGCTGGGCAATAAAAGGGACGTTTGGCCATCAATCCATTGGTCAGTATAGGGTTTATTTTTGTCTTATAACATAACCAACCTTGCTGAAGTTTATTTCTGTTAAGCTGGGCAATAAAAGGGACGTTTGACCATCGATCCATTGGTCAATATAGGATTTATTTTTGTCTTATTACATAACCAACCTTGCTGAAGTTTATTCCTGTTAAGCTGGGCAATAAAAAGGACGTTTGACCATCGATCCATTGGTCAATAAGTGGTTTATGTTTGTCTTATAACATAACCAACCTTGCTGAAGTTTATTCCTGTTAAGCTGGGCAATAAAAATGACGTTTGGCCATCGATTCAATGGTCAGTAAAGGGTTTAATTTTGTTTTGCAACAAAAACAACCTACTGAAATTTATTTCTGTTAAGCTGGGCAATAAAAGGGACGTTTGACCATCAATCCATTGGTCAGTATAGGGTTTATTTTTGTCTTATAACATAACCAACCTTGCTGAAGTTTATTCCTGTTAAGCTGGGCAATAAAAAGGACGTTTGACCATCGATCCATTGGTCAATATAGGATTTATTTTTGTCTTATTACATAACCAACCTTGCTGAAGTTTATTCCTGTTAAGCTGGGCAATAAAAAGGACGTTTGACCATCGATCCATTGGTCAATAAGTGGTTTATGTTTGTCTTATAACATAACCAACCTTGCTGAAGTTTATTCCTGTTAAGCTGGGCAATAAAAATGACGTTTGGCCATCGATTCAATGGTCAGTAAAGGGTTTAATTTTGTTTTGCAACAAAAACAACCTACTGAAATTTATTTCTGTTAAGCTGGGCAATAAAAGGGACGTTTGACCATCAATCCATTGGTCAGTATAGGGTTTATTTTTGTCTTATAACATAACCAACCTTGCTGAAGTTTATTTCTGTTAAGCTGGGCAATAAAAGGGACGTTTGACCATCGATCCATCGGTCAGCATAGAGTGTAATTTTGTCTTACAACAAAAACAGCGTGCTGAAACTTATTCTGTATGAACACCGATATTTGTACCAACATGGGGTCGTCTTTTTTTAAAAACAACCCTATTGAAATTAGTTGGCTGTAAAGCTGGACACGAAAAAACATCGTATGACGTCAAGGAAACAGAGTCACGTACAATTAAGAGAAACTGCCCAATAGAGTATGATACTGACCTTTGTGTAAGCTTCTACTTCGACGTTCAAGCCAGGTGCCTGTTTCCTTGAATCCCAGCATCAACTTCTGCACATTTGTAGTTGAAATTATGCATATGATGTGTATTATTTGTGGTATTGTTGAAAGGTTATCCAACTTTCAAAACATCCATACTTACGGTGGTCCATAGGAACATAGACTTTTAAAGTTCACATAACCACAAACATATTTCACTATTTTCTCTGGAATATGTGAAAGTATTATTACAATATTGTGTAATACGTCGATGGTCGCTATTCAAATATGTTCAGTTTGGTAATGAAAGCCGTTTTTGAAAGCCATTTTCTATGGGCCGCTTAGACCTATCTGGCCACATACCCCTTTTTGTGATTTCATAAACAGAATCAGCCTCCTTATCTATACATCTATCGTACATCTACCACGCCATGTATAAAGAAGATAATAAGTTTGTACTGTTTTGGTTTTTAACATAATAAACTATTGATTTGACTTGACGTAACAATACCACAGAAAAAAAAAAATTAACGATTTTCAGAAAATGTTTTCCACTCAGTTAGATGAATCATTTGACGTGTAACACTAATTAAGCTTTTGGTGTAAAAAATATATTCACGTCAATGGTAATAAAACAATTATTAGGCGATTGTTCCGCTGAAATAATGATGCTTTACTCTGTATAGTCTGTTCATTATGTCACACCCGCGCGAGTTTTATGGCCCCTAGCTCAGGTCGTCTTCACAGTCGATAATTACGCTGTCTTAATGAAAGGCTAATTAAAGGTGTTTATTGGACAAATCAAGTCCAGTTTTTATTTTGTTGAAAAATTCTTGAACGAAAATCGAGAAGTGGTAAAGTCAAGGTTAGCGGATGTTTAACAGTTTCTTTAATTTTATTTTTACCTAGTCTTTGAGGTGTTCGATTAATAAATGCCATACTGTATCAATGGTGTCATTTAGACCTCCAAAAACAACTGTGGCTGAAAAGTATCAAATCAAACAGATATGTTTACAGTGACAGTATGAAGGTATTAAGTTAATGATCGAATACCTGAAAATGACTCACGTCAAAGAATAACAAGTTTCCTTGCAATATAAACTAAACAGAATAGAATGACACTTAAAACTAATTTCAGGTCAATAACGTAAATATGTAATTGTTTATTTGATTTCCGCCTGTACACATAATTATATAGCACTTTTATTTGTCGATGGTTATTGGAAACTGGTAATTGTTAAAGAAAAACTAACCATTTTGGAGTGAATATGTGAGATTATTTATAATGTATCACCCAACCTGTCTTTTAGGCTCGATTGAAAACTATATGATATGTTCAATCAATCTTTATTCATACTGAAAGGCCACAGGTCTATAGTACACAACTAAACTATAGTTTTCACATAATGTAAGCATAAATACATATTACAGAGATAATACATGGTTTCTATAAAACATTGCATAATGGATGAACATGGCAAGATTTTGTAACAATGTTTGATTTTTACTACTCATAAGAGTTGAAAATTTTATGACACATGGATGGGTATAATAGTATCTTTTAATATATTTACATTGTAGTGAAAGATAACATGGACAGATGAGAAGAAAATGATATTCGTCTTCAATTTGATTTAAATCACAAAGTTTACATATTCTATCTTCTTTATTAATATTTTTATATCGACCGCTCTCAATCAATAGATCATGTGATGAACATCGGAATCGTGCTAATGATCGCTTAAATTTCTTGATGGTTACAAATGATAGGTAATCCTCACTAAATAAATCACATTTGAACTTGGAATAATAAAAACATTTACTTGACAATGAAATTTTTCACACCATGTTTGCAGGTACATATCTTTTAGCCTTGTTGTTATTGACTGAATAAAATCTGTGTGTGACTCAACATACTGATCATTCCAAACGTTTCCGAAGCCAATATAAAATGTTTGACGTTAGAAACCCAATTTCTTTGTCCATTTTTCTCGTACAATAACATCATATTATAACACATTTTGGGCATTCTTACACGGGGCATGAAAACACCGATGGTCTTTTAAAATGCCTTCTCTTGTCAAGCAAGATATGTTAACCTACGACAAAGGATATGTTATGGTCTACTTTGGACTCAGTAGATTCTAATCACCCATTAGATATTCTTAACGACATTGTTTGTTATTCATGAAATCAGGAATTGCAAAGAATGATTAATATTGTGACAGTTCTATATTCTTTTAATTCATAACAAAATAGAGACATTGGCTCTGTAGCTCATCAGGCTTCATATCAATTTTGCTTTAGGGTGGGGCAAATGTGGTTCTCCCCTTAGTAGGGTGCACAGGGTTACCAAATGCAACAAGAATCCTCTTTATCTAACTTAGGAGTCTGTAGAGATGGCTTCTTGGCCTTATGCTTATAAAAATAGGTTTTAAGGACGTGACCCCTATTAGGGGCCAAAGGGTCACCAAAGTTAAATTATTTTCCTCATTAGTCGAGCAGAATGAACACAAGGTTTCAGCTTTATAGGCCTTACGGCTTACACTTCTGAAAAGAAGAAGATTAAAAATAGGTTTTTAGGGCCACAGGGCCACCAAAGCTACAATTTATAATCCTCACTAGTCAACGAGTCTGTACACAAAGTTTCAGCTTTCTAGGTCTTGGTTCTGGAGAAGAAGTCGAAATTCCACAAAGTTTACGGACGGACGGACGCCGGACACCATGCCATGTCATAAGCCCATCGGACGTACATGCCAGATGAGCTAAAATCAATATCAAATATTCATTTGATATTTGAATATGCTATTCTGCAATAAAGTCATCAATAAGTGACTTTTCTAACAGCGTGATGGTATGTGTCATGTTGATGGATGGGGAACTGTATGGCTACAATTTGTTGTTGAACAAAATAAACAAAACTTATTTTCTCAATTTAGAGGTTTAATTGCTATGACATTAGAGTGAAAAAAATAACAATGTAAAATTCTCTAAAAAAAAAAACAATATAAAATTCTCATCTTGATAAATGATGACTTTCTTGTACTTTGGTTTAGGCCTTTGTTGGTGCAATAGAGAAGATTTCTTTCAAAGTAGACTATAAAGTTTTTACAAAATGACATTGTTAGTTCATTAACAAGCAATCGCTTCTATGACATAACTTGAACAGTTTACAAGTGTATCTTAAACAATAACTAATCGAAATATGATGTTGATAAACTGAATTCAAAGTGACCATTCAATGGAATACAATTTCTTTTCATTACATTGTATGATTTGCAAAATATTATTTTCTTAAGTAACACAAAGTCTATAAATTTTACAACCCATATCTACATTAACACGTCTATTTTTTAACGATTTTATCTTAAAGTACACATTTCCTTGTAGACTTAAAGGGGCAGTAGCACGTTTTTATGGGGAATATAAGGTGATGTCAGGAAAATGAAAATGAATGGTTCCAATTGAAAGACAGTGTATTTAAACTAAATGACGCAGTACTAATTCAACTACAAAACGTAAAGTTTAGCCTTGCGATTCTCTTTTCTTACACAAAATGAATTAAAGGTGTTCACACAAAATGGCCGCCAATGGATTTTATGTGAATCTCCATACTTTGTCCTCTGACTATAGATGATTGACTCGTGTAATGTGATTTTTGACACTGTCAATTTAATACATTTAGCATTAACTTACATTTATCAGTGAAATATTTGAAATATAAAATTATCAAAAAACGTGCTACTGCCCCTTTAAAACTTAGGACTTCGTCAAATCATTACGTGAACAACATAAACTTTAAAGACTGCAAAAGAATGAAGCATAAACCCGTTCTCCAGAATTATATAAAATCCATTGAAAACAGTGAAAACATGACCTACACGTGTACAGAAAAAATCCTAGAAAAAAAAATCTGATAACAAATAAGAATCAATATTAATGATAAGAACGTTCAAATGGTCGGTTTCATTCCTTATCGTCAAAAAGGCCGCAATAAAGTTGTTTCTATGTATTGGCTCTTTCTGGGAAGTGATTACTTAATTAAGACATCAAACGGTGATATGAGAACAGTTATTGGCATATCGTGCAAGGGAATTGATTCCACGCTGCTAGGAGCGAAAGGATTGCTACACCATATGGTCAGCAACCAGCCTTTTGTTAATGACGTTTGCTGGAATGGTTGAAACACTCAATACGAAAGAAATTAACGCATAAATTGCTCGTTAATGTTTACATTGTTATATATTACAATATTACACTTAATTGAGACACGCCTTAAGAATGACGTAAACATGCAATAAATTCGGCTCACGTATTGGATATCCTCAACGACATTGCTTGTTATGTATTTAGAGACGAAAAGAAGAAATTTACTTTATTGCTATCCCTAGTCCCCCAAAAATATTTACGTATATGGCGTTTTTTGTTGTAGGTTATGTATGATATGAACATTAGTTCATGAAACTTTGGATCTCTAACGTTGAAACAACCTTTTAAGATCTTCAAACAAAAATCACATCACAATTTGGTCCACTGATTCGATTTGTCATTCTATTGGTTACCCGTTGACGTAGCAAGAATGTTGGGATGTTTTATGTTTGCAGCGCCATAGGGCCATTGGCTGGGTGTGGGTGTGGGTGTGGCATATGTGATTCCACCCCCTCCGTCCCCCCCCCCCTTTGTTGGGTCCACAGGGTCACCAAATGTACAATTTAGAATCCTCCTTTTCTAAATAAGGAGTACGAGTCTAAACAGAAACAGGGGCCACAGGGTCACCAAAGCTAAAGCTATGAACTATAATCCTCACTAGTCAAGGAGTCTATATACAGAGTTTCAGCTCTCTGAGCCTTTTGGTTCTGGAAAAGAAGAAAATAAGTTTTAGGGTGTGGCCCCAGTGGACCTTATTAGGGGTCACAGGGTCATCAAAGTTACAATTTATAATCCCCCCTAGCCAAGGAGTCTATACACAAGATTTCAGCTTTCTAAGCGTTTCATTTCTGGCGAAGAGGTCGAAAAAGGTTTTTAGGGCGTAGCTTATTAAGGGTCACAGGATCACCAAATTATAATTTATAATCCTCACTAGTCAAGGATCGATTATGTACACAAAGTTTCATCATTCTACGCCTGTTAGTTCTGGAGAAGAAGTCGAAAATGCACAAAATGGCGGGATTCGAACCACGGACTTCCTGGTCCGAAGCTGATCGCGCTAACCATTGCGCTATCCTGCCCCCTAACCATTAACATAAATAGCCCTCAGTGAATATCATAGATTTATCATTGTACAGGAAGCTTCAATTTTCTACTTAAAGAATTAAGCGTCGGGTCTCTATTGGTGTTGAAAAATGAGGAAATACGGTATATTTCATGCAGATTTAATATCAGGAGTTTTCTAAGGCAGTCATTGTGACAGGTTCATAAGAATAACTACGGTACAACCTTTATCCTATCTAAATATAGACCAAGCATTTGTCCACAGGTCGAGGCTGATGTCTCCTTACAGTGCAGATGTAGATTCTCATTTGGTGCACACTCATACCTGTAGTATACACATTTAGATCTAATCTGTATCAGAGCGCGAGTCCAGAAATGTTGGTCCACGGTAAAGTGGCGGTTGTAACCGGGGGAGCTCAAGGCTTGGGGAAAGGATTCGCGGAATCTCTGGTTAAACGAGGGGCGAAGGTAACTTATATATCTATCAAATTGCTGTAAAATCGAAATTTAATGCTTAGATTTGTAATCATGACAATGTTTCCACGGAACCGGAGGATATACTAATGCCACCGTCTACGGATGTTTTGTGTTTAGGTTTGCATTACTGATGTCCAAGTTCAAACAGGGGAGGCAACTGTTGCGAGCTTTAATCAGAGATATGGAAGAGACTGTTCCTTCTTCGTGCAATGTGATGTGACAAAAGAAGCGGACGTAAAAGGTTCAGTAACTCTTCATTTAACATGCTTTGGATAGTGGTATCTTAAAAACATAGTGTTTAATCATTAAATAGCGTTAAATTTAATTCACACATAATGAAATCTTTAATAAAGTGAGATAAAAGACTGTCTAAAGATCCAGTATTTTGAATTACCTTGCAAGTAGAAAACCTAAATGGTTTATGATTATAATATTTCCAAAAGTATGAAGGTTTTCTCCTCTTACATTAAGGACATTTAAGAGTTCTTGTCGTTTCATAGCAATAACTGATAAACAACCTCCTATATAATAAAATGTAGTCGCAAATTATGTGCTGTCATTTTTACATTACGATGAAGTTGATCTGTTCTCCATGCAGGTTTGTTTGAGCGAGTGAGAGAGAAGTATGGTAGACTGGATATCTTGGTGAACAACGCGGGTATATCTGGGGAACCCAACTGGAGTGTCATGGTCGATGTCAACCTGGTAGATACCAATTTTATTTCTACGTTAATTAGCAATTAGACCTTATTTCGCGGCACATCATCTAAACTCATTGGCGTATCAAGAAGGGGGATGCCAACCCTCACAACAGAGTTTTTAATAGTCTTGCACACAGACGCTTGAGCATATAATTTACCCCATGGAACAAAGTCTAGATCTGGGCTGCTCTGAAAATCTCCAATTGTCTGAGACTCCTTCTAAAAATGTAATAAAAAAAGATTTTTACTAAAAAAAATTTCAGAGACTAAATATAAGTCTAAGTTTTTAATAGCAACCACAAGTTGATTGGAATATTGGCGTCATATAAGAAGACTTATTATTATTATTAATACAGTAAATGTTAAAGAGTCTTGTGGTGAGGCGATTTTAACTTTTCATGGTTTAACATCGCTGTCAGAGTATTTCACTTATATCACGACTGCTGGTATTATTGCAGTAAGAAAGCCCGCAACACTATTGTCGCTATGCATTGCAATGAAATCTGCTTGAACTAGCATACAATGGGTGGTACTACACTAAAATTCAGTGTAGCATAGCCCCCAAACCTTTATGCGTGTAGAACAGTTCTCGACTGACGACAAAGTTGCCGAGCCCCTGGCGGGAGTTCAAGAGTCATATTTCTCATTCATGATAAAAGTAAACGAAAAAGTGTAGAATTAGGAACTTAAATTTTTTTAATGTTTTTTACATATATGCGTTAAGCTTAAGTAAAACATTGTACATGGGATACCCAAGGGAGCATCCCACCCAGACTAAAAACCTAGATGCGAGCCTGCATCTTATAGATTTGAAATCATATTTAAACCATCAAGTGCCATACTACAAATTGAAGTCTGAGATCTTTTGAACATTATGCGCCCCACGTGTGGAACTCTCTTCCCCATGATCTGAAACTGTCTGCAACATATGACTCATTCAAAACGAGCCTTAAAACCTATCTGATAGTTCAGTTCTACGATTCATAAGATGTTACCATATTAACTATATACTTTCTCATATTGATGTTGCGCCTTACATTCTGCTTTTGTGGTAATGTGCGCCATGTAAATATACACTATTATGAAGAAATGTTTAATTTGCTTAAATAAGGAAACCTATTTCTGTGCAGAAAGGAGTGATAATGTGCACCAACTCAGCCCTGGAACTGATGCAGAAGGATAAAGGAGGACAAGGAGGTACCATCATCAACATAGCTTCAACTGCTGGTGAGTTGAAATCATTGGTGATAAAGGTGAAATGATTGAAATTTTGCATGATATTCTGACTGTTCTTACCCATTTTTGTGATAAAATGTGACATCAAAATAGTTAACCATTTCAAATTATAGCATAAGTTGCGAACTACTTAAAGCCGCCCATCCTGATGTGAGCAAAATTATGAATGGCGTAGGAGCACAATTTGAACTTTACCTGCTTAGCGTAGTTTTTTTAATGTTACTCCTTTTTTTCCTGCTGTTTTATGCATCAAAATGATCATGGGTAAGAAAAAGAATAACAAACTCGTTGAAGCTTGCTGGAGCTCGGAATTTATCACAATAATTAACTCAGGACAGATAATCCGTAATTCCTCGCAAATCGTTGATTATTCTTATATTACAGCCCTGGTGACAGTGTTCACCACCCCGGTTTACTCAGCAACCAAGCAGGGTGTCATGGCCTACACCAGAAGCCTAGCGGTGAGCTTTACTTGTGATAGGATACAACTCATCATCAAAACTTTACCTTGATGCATCTCTCATCAAAACTTTACTGTGATGTATCTAAACATCCTAAAACTTTTTCAACTGACCCTGGGTCCCGTTGCACAACACACACAGGTGACCTTAAAGAGACACAGAGTATGTTGATAGGATCACATATGTCAAATTTTGAAATTGATGTTATTACATCGGGAACCATTAACTGTTACTGAAAGTTAAAGGTCAATCAGTACATTAGAGCAAAAATACGGCCATTCAAAATCAGGATTTTGATCGAAAACCGGACAATGTTGCTCGAGTGGCGTGCGCAAATTCGCCAAACGTTATTTTTAGCGGGCTTATGGCATGGCATGGTGTCCGTCCGTCCATCCGTCCGTCCGTAAACTTTGTGGAATTTCGACTTCTTCTCCAGAACCACAAGGGCAAGAAAGCTGAAAATTTGTGTACAGACTCCTTGGCTAGTGAGGATTATAAATTGTAGTTTTTGTTGCCCTGTGACCCCTAATAAGGGCCACAGGGGCCTCACCCTAAAAACCTATTTTCATCTTCTTCTCCAGAACCATAAAGCCTAGAAAGCTGAAACTTTGTGTACAGACTCCTTTGCTAGTGAGGATTATAAATTGTAGCTTTTGTTGCCCTGTGACCCCTAATAAGGGCCACAGGGGCCACACCCTAAAAACCTATTTTCATCTTCTTCTCCAGAACCATAAAGCCTAGAAAGCTGAAACTGTGTGTACAGACACCTTGGCTAGTGAGGATTATAAATTGTAGCTTTTGTTGCCCTGTGACCCCTAATAAGGGCCACAGGGGCCACGCCCTAAAAACCTATTTTCATCTTCTTCTCCAGAACCATAAAGCCTAGAAAGCTGAAACTTTGTGTACAGACTCCTTGGCTAGTGAGGATAATAAATTGTAGCTTTTGTTGCCCTGTGACCCCTAATAAGGGCCACAGGGGCCACACCCTAAAAACCTATTTTCATCTTCTTCTCCAGAACCATAAGGCCTAGAAAGCTGAAACTTTGTGTACAGACACCTTGGCTAGTGAGGATTATAAATTGTAGCTTTTGTTGCCCTGTGACCCCTAATAAGGGCCACAGGGGCCACGCCCTAAAAACCTATTTTCATCTTCTTCTCCAGAACCATAAGGCCTAGAAAGCTGAAACTTTGTGTACAGACTCCTTGGCTAGTGAGGATTATAAATTCATTATTGTAGCTTTTGTTGCCCTGTGACCCCTAATAAGGGCCACAGGGGCCACACCCTAAAAACCTATTTTCATCTTCTTCTCCAGAACCATAAGGCCTAGAAAGCTGACTTCTTGGCTAGTGAGGATTATGAATGGTAGCTTTGGTGACCCTGTTGTCCCTAATAAAGGCAAAAAGAACGTCCTTTGAATCTATTTTCATCTTCTTCTCCTGAAGTATAAGGATGAGAAAACTGAAACTTGTCCCCTATATATACTTAATTTTATGATTGGTGACCCTGTGGCCTCTACAAAGGGGGAATCACATTGACCACACTCTACAGCATAATTGATGATGAAGCCTGATGAGCTACAGAGCCAATGGCTCTATTTTTAAACCTTTTCATAAGCTGACAGGAAGATATATTAGATTTGATAGTGTTTATTAGGTATTGTAACTAATAGGTAGATTAATTGGATGCATAATTTTGAATATTAAACGTATTTGAGATGTTTTCTTGATTTTTCCATAAAATCAAACATTTTATAGATATTATGCATAAATGGATATATTTGCAAGTCCAGTGATGAGATATGAACTTCAATCAGCATATTAGATATTTTGTAGTTTATCAAAACCAAATAAAATTTTAAGTAAGATACTCTGTGTCACTTTAAGTCACTAAGGTAGCCTTAGTGCCCAGTGATAAGTAAACCTAGCCTCAATATTATCCGTTTCACTCCTATACCGAGTCTAGCTAGGCCTTGCAGACGGTCGCGTCAGCCGACCTTTTTGCGACCTATGACCCTCCAACATTATACGTGCGAAGGCAAACTATTGTGGCTTGGTAAGATAAGTTCCGATTGGTCAATACGATATGTGGGCTGACACAACCCTCTGCTAGGCCTTTCTAGACTCAGTATAGGAGTGAAACGGATAATGTTGAGGCTAGGTTTACTTAGACTGCCTTAGTGCCATGTTAAAGAATGGCACTAAGGTTGACCTTTGTGTTAAGTCGTTTTAAACAACGGCTCCCTGGCAGTCTGAATATCTGAACAATTGTGGCCAAGGATATTATCAATCTTATAAAATGCCCTTGAGTCATCGATGGCTCATTTCCGTTAGTTCATGTAGGGGTACTCGGATGTTTATAAGCTTTTCACTTGAAAACATCTTTTTTGTCATGTTTTTCAAAATACAGCATGTCAATGAACAAACACTTGTAGCATGTCACTAAAAACAAACTGGCAACTTCTGATGATTGCTTATATTTTCTCTTACAATTTTCTCAGGCCAACCCGTATGCCCGGCAGATTGGGGTCAACTTTGCGTGCCTCTGTCCATCCTACACCAACACCGCCATCTTGAAACAGGACCGTGTAGATTTCCGCTCAGAGGCTCAAGAGATGCTAGACGCTGTGGGGGTTATGGAGTCAGTAAACTTCTTTAAAGTTTGTGTTTATTAATTTAGGCAATTATGTCCAATATCTTTAAGTTGAAGGATATATTTTGAAAGATGGACACGTTTGACAAAAAGTGATAAATACAGTTCGAGTTGGGAATATAGAGGTTATCATGCTCGTGTTTTAGGATCGTAAATATCCTGCATTAGGTATAAACATTGTATTTTGCAAGCCTTGGCAATTTTAAGAGTTGAAATTGTTTTAAGATTATAATTAAGCATTGATTTATGCAAATAAATAGAGCAATGACTCCGACAGTGAATTGACAAAATATAATTCCTCCTTATATATGCCTTTTATTGCCGTTTGAGTTATTTTGTCACAACTCCAAAGTTTTGAAATTTTAAAAATTTATGAAATATGATGATTTTCAAAATTAGACACATTGTAAATGGTCTTTGCTGGGATCGAACTGACGTTCTTTAATCCATCATCGAGAAGATGAGTCAATCTCAACAAGGAGCAAGAGTTGCTTCCCTTCGCCTACTTGACAATGGCAGCTTGCGTTGAGACAGCGATTGAACGAACATTGATGGCCAGAGAGTTAAACTAGTTGATAGTTAGTGGATTTCTGAATCCAAACAAAACAATATTTAAGTAAAGAACACCGAAGATGACGTGTTTGAACATTAGACTTGAACTGCCTTTGGTACCTTGGTAAAATTGTTCGGTCGGTTTCATTCAAATCGTGATGACAGTGTTTTAGCACTGCTAAGTCATACATATAACTAAAGACCCATACAGTTTTGTTTTAATTTCTTAGATTAATGTTTATGCAATGTATCATCACATTGTAATGGATCTCTCCGTTACTAAAGGCGTTCAAAATGTTAACGCTTGTGACGTCATCAAAATTTTGGAAAGAAGTTCCGATCTTGACCTTTGAAATTTGCATCGGTATCCGTATATGACCCTTAGCCACGCCCAACGGATATCGAAAATATCTGTTGGCTTTTATGCCGAGAACACTATCACTTGTATGATTTATAAATAATATTTACAGCATTCTGTTACATATTGCTGGCAATGTGATTCTTGTTATGGATCCGCCAATTGCTGCTATACCGCCCCAACGGCATTCAACAAAAACTCACTCACTCTTGTTACTGAGTTGAATTTTAACTCTGAATCTTTTCCACAAAACTCAACAGTAGAACAGATGTTTTCCAACCCTTTATAAACACACAGCGGACATTAACAATATTGCCTCCAAATCTTAACCTATTTCAGGATCTAAATTTGCTTATATTCCAGGATTGACCAGGTTGTGGCTGCATTCCAAGAGCTTCTAGATCTCCAAGAAAACAATGGCATCGTCATGGCAGTCACCAAGAGGAAAGGAGTTAAAATAGTTAGGAGACCGAGTCGTTTGTGATCATATGGGAAGCTCATGTTTAAGACTTTTATGGATACATATTGGGATATCAAACATATATAGAAGAAACAGCAGAAGTAAAATTCATGAAAAATCTCTAACTGATGACAAATTTGAATCTTAAGATTTTCCAGATCATAACAAAATCACTTTATACTTGTATGTAAGATATTATGGCAGAAGTTCAGTGATAAATACTCAAATTTGCAATTAAATCATTTTGTTTGGTTCTCTTAACCCCCTTAGTGCTTCATAAAAATAACGTTGCCGCTAACCCCGTGCCAGATAAATTTGTTATTGTTTAAACATGAACTAACCTCGACCTTACCACTTCTCGATTTTCGTTCAAAGATTTTTCAAAAAAATAAAAGCTGGACGTAATTTTTGTTAATTTGTCCAATAAATACCTTTAAAGGGGCAGTAGCACGTTTTTTGATAATTTTATATTTTAAAATTTTCACTGATAATTGTAAGTTAATGTTAAATGTATTATTTTGATAGTGTAAAAAATCTCATCACACAAGTCAGTCACCCATAGTCAGAGGACAAAGTATGAAGATTTACACAAAATCCATTGGCGGCCATTTTTTTGTGAACACCTTTAATTCATTTTGTGTAAGGAAAAGGAATCGCATGGCTAAACTTTACATTTTATATTTGAATTATTACTGCTCCATTTAGTTTAAATACATTGTCTTTCATTTGGAACCATTAATTTTCATTTTCATGACATCACCTTATATTCCCCCTAAAAACGTGCTACTGCCCCTTTAATTAGCCTTTCATTTAGACAGCGTAATTAGCGGCTGTGAAAAATCCACCTGGGTTAGGGGCCATAAAACTCGCTCGGGTGTGACGTAATAAACAGACTATACAGAGTAACGCATCATTATTTCAACGGAAATACCGCCTAAATAATTGTTTAATTACCATTGATGTGGATATCTTTTTTACACCAAATGCTGAGTAGTGTTACGTCGTCAAATGATTTATCTAACTGAGTGGAAAACATTTTCTGAAAATCGTTAAATATTAGTTTTTTTTCCTGTGGTATTGTTATGATAGATAACGAGGCTGATTCTGTATATGACGTCACAAAATGGGGGCGTGACCAGTCATGCATTCACTTGTTTGTCAGATAGGTCTTAGCGGCCCATCAAAAGTGGCTTTCAAAAACGGCTTTCATTACCAAACTAAACATATTGGAGTAGCGACCATTAACGCACTATACAATATTGTAATCAGACTTTCTATATTCCAAAGAAAATAGTGATATATGTTTGTGGTTATGTGAACTTTAAAGTGTGCGTGGATAATGATAATTAAACCAGATACCATCAGTTTGGAAGATGATTTTCGTTGTAATTAAGACTGTTTATACAATATCAAAATCAAAATAATGAGATATACTTTTAATATTTTTTATTCAGATCTATGTACAAGGTGATTCAAGATGACAGTCAATGAATTGAAACAGAAATATTGGTTTTTCAAAATGAGAGTATGATAACAAAATAGTTACTTGTATTCATAATGATATCAAATGTAACATAAAAAAAACATGCAGTTCAACTGCTCTTGTTTTACAATTGTTGATTTTAAACATATCTTTGTAAACAAAATCAAAATCAATAAAATTTATTTTTGTAACATGAGTATTGTTTTTTTCATGTCTAATGGAGATGTTTACAGGGGACAATTCCCTAAGAAATGATACTGCTTGTGTGATGACTATTTACAAGACGACAGATACTGACGGTCGGACGACTACTTCAGCTCATCTCTGGTCCTTCCCCTCCTGGTACAAGCTGGAATAACAAAGGATATTAATTATATAGTTAATGAAAGGATATTAATTCAATACATTGTCATGTATTATTAATGAGTACAGATTGTTACATCTATGTCCTAGAGACTTGTGTTGACAGGAAGAAAGCTCTTCCAAACCTAGAATCATTAATTGTAACTTCTACACTGAAGGGCCTCTGAGCCTTATATATGCAACATTCATACATACAGTAAACACATTTTAACTTATACATACATATTTTTAAAGATTCCAACATGACAGAAAATATAACCTCTCATTTCAAGTGCGTTTTATTTCAAATGCTTAAAATGCATATCTTTAAGAAACTTGCCAATAATTGACAAGGAATAACTCTTTAATGGATCAAAATATGTATTCCTTTCGAAGATTTCCTTGAATTATGTTTTTGTAGTGAGCCAGACAACTTTGTTTATATCTTTATTTAGATATTTTAATAAAATATTTCTGTCTGTCTGTCTTTAAATGAATCAGAAGACTTTGAAAACTTATATCATCTTTAATGTCAGAGATTCAAATGTTTTATCCCTGTTCAAAATAAGCACTGGTCTGGTAGCCCATTGCTGTAGAAATTACGCTTGGCACATAGAATGTAGAATAACTCTGTTAATGGCTGTCGGTAACCTACCATAGTGATATTGTTCCCATTGAGTAGGAGTTTATCTAGTCGGGTGACTCGCCTTCCCTCGGGTGTGCTCTCACTGAAATGACACGTTCGGTTACACTGTTATTATTGGACCACATTTTCTGGAAATTATAGTACTTCCTAAGGATTCTATTACTTCCACTAATCTGTACCCTGGGCTCAGAAGCTAGATTCACTCGCGCGGCCCTACTTGGGATATAGCCAATCAAATCATTTTCTCACCATCTTTTGATAAAATTTCAACGAGAAAATGATTTGATTGGCCATATCCGAGGTCGGGCCGCGCAAGCCTCTGAGCCCAGGGTACAGATTAGTGGAGTAAGCGTAACGTTCAGAGACAGGATGGATTGAAAGTAACACCCTCAGGGTCAGCAACTGATCACACAAATTCACTGTTCAAAAGCCTTTCATTCAGCCACTAAATGATCTGATGCTGTTGATTAGTGTCTTACCTTGAGTGAAGGTGTTTCTTCAATCCTGTAAATAAGTTATCCTGTCTTGCTAAATACATAGACAAACCATGTTACCTCTTCAGGACATTATTTGCAGGGTTTGAACTCATCCTCAGAGAATTTCACTTGTATCATGGCTGCTAGAATTATTACAGGGAGAAAGCCTGCAGCTATTGTGGCTATGGTGATGAAACCTGCGAGCATCAGATAGAACTAGCAAAACATCTCTATCACATATTCATCTACAGTAACAGTACATGATAATTTACTGTATTCAAGGAATATCTAAAAACAGTCCTAAAGTCCTAAACAGGTTCTGTGTACATGATTACAGGATGAAGAAATTGATTTTAGTTTGATATTAAATTACTTACAATTCGGTGACATCTTCTAGCACCATATCTTGTAGTTGTTAAGGAACAAATATCATCCAAAAGGTGATTGTGCTGAACATTACATTCAATATCATTTAAGAAGGATTGTACGATAAATAGATTCTACAATAATACAGAACTATTAAATGAAAAATAGACTTTTCAATAATTGCTAAAAAAAATAAAAAGAGCATCTTATTGATACATTCTACATCTAAATATTCTATCTACTATAGATAATGAAAATGAATAAACAGGCATATCTTAAACTGAAAACAAGATTTAATCATAGAAAGATTGAAAAAAAAATTATTTTGAATGTCATTTTATGTTAAAGTTTGTAAGAATATTCAGAACAAATGCTGTCTATGAAATTGATATTTCCTTTTCATCCAGAATCCAATGATATTTGCAGGTTTACAACAAATTAAAATGATGGAATTGAAAGGATACTGACATAATCGTCAAAACCAAGTAGTACTCCAACTATTTCCTTGTCATTTTTCATTATTATGTGAATCCTGGAACCGATACATTTGTCAACCAGTTCTGAAAGGAAGAGGGTGAAATTAATTTTGGTCTTTTTTTCATGGCAATCATGTTATTTACATATATGTAGGTTGAAATATAATCCTATTCTGAATACAGAAATAAAGTAATGACAAATTGTTTTAGTAATACGGCCCTCAACTCAATCAACTACAACATGTACAATGGGTTACCAACACTTACTCTAGAAAAACTAACACTTAAAGTTTGTGAACACAGGGATTCAACAGTTAAAAAGTACTTTGCAAAATATCCAGGAATCCATGGGCTATAATTAGTATAAGGATAGAATGAAATAAACACATTCTATGTAAATATAAATCAACATACATGTTACCCTCAGTAGAATGTTTCAAGTTGGTTTTGTTATAATCATGTACTAATAAGATTACTTGCATAAACTGAAATATCCATTTAATTTTTTTCCACAATAAATACGCTGATAAGAATGTCTCTATAAGAAAAGCACTATTTTTTTAATGAATGGAGCTATTGAGAAATTGTATCTATAGTTACAAATATTCATATACAGTGTACACCTAAATTAGGTATGAATGAGTTCTTCTTATAACTAAATTCTAGATGAGTTTCAGCTTAACGTACGAAGTCGTTGTGGGGACGAATTAGTTTTGAGTACGAATTTACCTGCAACCAACTAAAACGAGCACCTGTGGCTGTGCACGATTTCTGAGGCCATGTGTGTTGAGATATTCATTGTGTCTTATAACGATTACTATATTGAAACATATCCCTCTACACTATAGATAGTTTAGAGAACGTATTATGGTTAATCTTTTTAAAGTATATATTGCTGATTATTGTGTCACTAAAACGAACCTAAGGGAAGAAGCTGAGATGGATTTGAGAAGGGAGCTGCCATCTTGAAAATGCCCGCCACCTATCGGCATTAGTCATCGTTTTGATTAGATACTACATCTTTACAACATACGATCTTTTGATGGAACGGATACTCCCTCTGTTAGTGTTATCGGTTTAAATACCACAATGTGTATTTCATATTTTCATACACTATAGTTGATATGTTGAACATATATCTTATTAGCAATTATGATTACAATACTTCAAACAAATATTTATGTTCATTGGTATTATTATTTTGAATTGATATAAAATCGAACCAAATTACACACAGTTACATTTCAGTCAGTATAGCAGTGTAACGGATAATATTGAGGCTAGGTTTACTTAGACTGAGTTACATTTATACATTGTCTATCTTGATAGGCAAAAATACAAGTGCGATAGTTTATCTCAGGATATTAAGATTTTATCTCAAATTTTTAAGAGTTTAAAACATTAATTTTCTAAGTAAACTTTGACAAAAGAAAACACAACATGCGGGTACATATTATTGCCAGTAAGTCAGTGGAACAGTGGAATGAGTAAACAATATATGGACCAATTAAGATAATGTTAAATGTTAATTTCCTTGTATGCCATTGCCACTGAAGCTATTTATTGCATTGCCAGAGATATCTCCATGATGTTCAGTATCTTGAATTAATGTTGAAGAATAGAAACAAAAATGAATATATCTATTTCATAATTACTAACCACAGAATTGTTTATATCATAAATACAAAACTACATTTGAAGTATTAGGAGCCCTCGTCACTTGTTTTTTAGGGTTGAAATTGTACCACCATGAATTGAAATTTACACTTATAATTGACTAGGTATTCTCAACACAGAACGAGATCCAATTCAACTGCTTTTGAAGCATATTCAGAAGTGCTTAGCGTCTGCAGTTTTTATTTTCCTTAATATTTAATAAAAGGGACAATAGCAGACATGCAAAAGGTTCTCAGAATAAATGGAGAAGGATGTTTTAAATGAAATGGGCGCATCTTCAAATTGGTAATTCTTTAAAGCAAGGGACCAATAAGTACAGAAAAATCGACACATGCAGACTGACAGAACAATTCAGTACAGAAAGTACAACTGGGTAAAAAGTGGCCAAAATGAGAAGGGGGCGGCCAAATTAGAATATCGTGAGGTAATCATAAAGATTACGGCCTAATCCGTCGAAATTTCAAAATTGAACTGTACCTATCCGTCGAATAACGCTTGAGTGATTTTGTACCGATCGGTCGAATTTGGCGAGCATGAGACCCTGGGAGAATCTAAGTTAATTAATGGAGGGGTGTACGGGTTGTTTACAAGCATTACGATTGATATTGCATTACTTGAAATGAAGTAAGTTGTTTACATGATAAAGTCTTATTTCTTCGACGGACAAATTGCCGAGTAAAGGGTTCACACTGTAAACCCCTTTCTGTTTATCTAAATTTAATACTTTGATGAAGGGTACAAGTTAAATGATTAATTGATCCCTTGTGTCCCTATTCAAATACATGTATGACATAATATTATGCATCACTTTCAAATCATTTTACTTATACTTTGCATTACTTCCCAGTTTTGACCACTTTGTAACCTCCATTAAATTTGATGATGTCCATGATCTCTTAAAATATTATGCCCATACCATTTGGCTATAATTGAGACATGGCCCCCACGTTTTATATTGATAATGTTAATTACTCAATCAATCTATCTTTATTTACTTGTGCACAGTGGGGGCCATAGGCCCAGTCTACATTTCAGATTCATAGAGCGATATACATGTATGTAAATAATCACAAGATTTTTTATTTAAATAAAAAACAATACTATTGACAAATGACGTGTTCCATTATTCTTCATAAGTCTAAACACAAATTCGGACAAGAATTTATAATATTTATTAAAATTTTGCTGTTGTTCCCAAATATAGCTAAATCCAAAAGTGTAGAGAATATTGCATACAATTGTTTACAACATCGCATCATCCTAACTTCAAGTGATCAAAATAAATGAATGAGAGTCCAAACACCCCCTTTGTCTTATTTTGGAACGTTCCAACGTTATGTAAGCCAATCAACAACTAAAATCACAGTACGTGGTGAGTGGGACTTTGTGTTAAATACGGTAATGCAGATCATTTTACTTGTCAGTCAAAAATAAATTTGCCATATCATTTTGGCTACCATATTCCTTTTAGGAACAGCTAGAGATGAGAAAATGAACCAACTACATATATACTAGATATCTTTCCATTGATAACTTTATCCTGATTAAGCTTAACCATTACACTCGATGCAATGAATGCTTTTACTTAGACAGTTGACTTTTAGGAGAATTAGTAGGATATTTCAATGTAACATCGTGTGACATTCAAAATTTATAGCAATGACATTTCTTCCCCACTGTTGTAATTTCTGTTCTAAAACCCTGTATATATGTGTTGTTAATGTAGAAAAAAATTGGAAATCGTCCATATAGTAATGAATAACTTAAATATGCTGTATTTGTCGTATCTATGAGATCTTACGCATTAGGAGATGACAGATCCAATCAGTTCCAAGCAATAAAAATGTAAAAACAATCACCAAGAATTTAAATTCCCAACAACGACGAAACACATCTACACATGTTCATTGGTCCAACTATAAGTTTTCTTTATGCTGGATTCTAAGGAATCTTTCCATGGAAAGCGCCAACATAAACTATGATTTAAAGAGGTTCGAAAAAGCACATCTACACATTTTGCCTAATCCACATATACCATACATAAAATTAGTTTAATATCTGACGGACGAAACAGATGGACAGGTCGATGACAATATCCCACGGTATTCAATACTGGTGGGATAATAAGAGCTACAACATGATTAGGAATTGGGGTTTATTTCATTTACAAATCATTCTCATACAATTAGCAAATAAATGCAATATCACCCTTAAAATTATGTAGTGATAAAATTATATGTTAATGAAAATGATTAACAAATATATGCTGAAGGACCATAAAATCTTATCATTATGTATATATTCTAAGTAACCAATTTTTTAAGTTATTTCAATCCCAAAAGAATAATTACTTACCAATTATATGCACACTTTCTATTTTGTAATCTGTCTTTCCTGACACGTTTTATATTGATAAAAAATTTATTCACTAGGCGACCATCTCATTTCAAAAATACTGTTATAAGTTGTAAGGTAAATATCAGATAACATATGGTGAGCTAATCGATAATAATCATTTGGTGATAAATGTGGAAATTATGCCCATGCGTAGGTACATATTTACCAAGATTCAAATAATGGCCCATAGAAAAGATGTGTCACAAAAGAAAACTGCAAAGGATGGTCGAAACAACATTTTATAGACAAAAAAACTTTTAGCAGACGACGCGCACCTGTCAGACATCTGCACGGAAGCTAACGAGAACTACCGAAGAAAGCGTCTCGGAGACTACCGAAACGTACCGAAGTAATGTTATTACAATGGCCGACAGAATAGGCTAGATGAAGATGTATTTGCAGAATTCAATGGATTTATTGTGTAAAATCATGGATATATGAAAGAATGAGTGCAGGAGATATTGCAGCAGAAGCCGGCAATGACAAAGATGTGGAATATTATTATCGGCCAGGTATATAAAGTTGTTCTTGTGCTAGATAATTTTGTGATGGAATGGTTTGGTACGGAGGCTGCGAGGCAGCAAGCCGCCGAAATTTGGAAATGACCAAACCCTCGCACCTTTGCAACGCGTGTGTTGGTTCCGCTCATTTAGAGGTGGATTAAGGTTGTTCTTTGTTGCTCTGACGTTTTTAGACCCTTTATGTGTGTATTAGCGATCGTATAAGTCAGGATATTCGTTGTTTACGGAGCCACTGGCAGACAGATAACGGTGTCCGTGGCGATGCCATGTTCTAAGGAATCGTTAGATAATGGTATGGTAGTCGGGTAGCCTAGGTCCGGCCTATTGTTGAGTTATTTTATGTTCTCATCTTTCTTTCGAAAACAGTGGACAGTGATATTGAGCTTTCAATTTGTTTTAGGTTTATTAACATGAATGGGATGACAATGAAAGAAAAAATATTAAATTTCATATTAAACAAATTTATGATTTATTGTGGTTCAATAACATTTTGGACGAATTTTTTTCTCTTCTGTCTTAAAATAAATCAAATGAATATAATAATTTCTAATGTTACTTATGCAGATATCGGTACTTTTCTTTTTGCAATATCAATGTTCAAGCTTAAGATTATTTTGACACACATGTTTGAACAAGACACATAACTACAACTAAAAATTCTTTATTACCTAACATGAAAGGGTTTAAGAGGCAAGAGCAACATTGTGATACCAATATTGTCCAGTAATACTTTGGCATTTCATATAGACTGCAAGTTCAGAGAGTTAAAGCTCAGGTTATAATGATTATCTTGTGAAGCAGGCGGTGTATAACACGGTTATCACATATGTAATCTGTCTGCCATTCCGGCACTGATGAAGGATTCAGTTGTGTCCCTTGGGCTAATGCATTGATGCACACTGTGAACTAGATCAGATAACCACACTTCTGATAGGAAAAGGATTCACTAACAGCATTTTTATACAGAATTCAGGCAGGAGATTATCGTTTAAAACTTCCATTTACTCAAAATCTGCTAAGAATTCTAGGACACCCTTTTTATGCCATATTGAAAATTGAAAACATTATTTGAAAAGACTTTTAATAATTTTAATTTTTGACAATTGATATGAGGATTGATTGTATCAACAAAGTCATCATTTTAGAATGTTGTTTATATATTCATATCTTAGCTACAAATTAACATTTTACAGACAAATATATTTCTTACTTATGTTTAACATTATTATCATTCTTTTTTTTTAATAAGAATAATTATCTGAAAGGTTTGATAACATAACTTATGATATTGCTTTCATTTAGACAAAGCTCCAGCTCAGTGTTAATTAGCAGATATGATCTTTTCAATCATCTCTTAAGCCAGTTTGCACTATAAAAATTATGTGTTTTCATATTAAATGTTAAAAGTGAATATGATAATTAAATGTTAAAAGTGAATATGATAATTAAATGTTATAAGTGAATATGATAATTAAATGTTAGAAAGTGAATATGAAGATCAGTGTGGGTGTATAATCTTGACCCCAGTAAGCACTATAGAGATAGGAGAACTGCTTGTTAGTGAACTAGGGGTAATTAACCTGTGTATTCCCCGGTAGTATTAGGTGTTACCTCCTGTTTGTTGGAATGTTCTCTGATTAACTTCGTTATACCATGAGTAGCAAGTATGTTATCCCAATATCAACTGCGTTTCTTTGCCTTTATCAGCCTTCTCAAAAAGTATATTTTGAAGGTAAATTGTTGCAAATATTTCATCAATATAATTTGTTGTGTGTGATTTATAACCTACTACTAAGGAGTTGCAGAATATTTTAGGATACTTAAGTGATTACCATGTTGACAAGTTGTCATTTCTATAAGCCGACTATTGAATGTTAAGCCCAATTGTTACATTTTAAGGCAAAAAATAACAGAAGAATGGTATTTCTTTATTTCTACACACATGAATGGAGACATTGTCATAAGTGAATAAGTAAAAGAAAAAAGTAAAGAAACTGTAGCCTCACCAACTAAAGAAAGGGAACACTTGACTTGTATATACATGATAATGGATTAATAATTAACCTGGAATGGGTACTTTTGATTTATGTAAAACTTAGAGATTTATATCAATATTTGTTTTCTTGAGTAGTTTCTAGAAAAAAATTGATTTGTTTAATAAAATGGACGGTAAATACTCTGCATTAATGAAGTTAGTGTTGCTATTTTCTTTTGTTTGATTTTGTAAGCAGTAATATTTGACTTGTAGTTTACAATATTTGCACAAGCATGAGAGAGTTTCCTGTTATGGCAGGTTAACTCCGTCTCCCTATTCATTATCTAGATGTGGGGGAGGACGAGGGTTCACACAGTTGTACAGTCGGGGAGTGTTTCACTTGTAGATAGGGGTGTAAGATTTACTCTTCCGTTTTCAGACATTAATAGCAAGAAACCTTCACTAAAAACAACAATGAAATTAAGCCCTTCAACAATTTTGCTTTGTGAAGAATTGTTCAGCCTTAAGAATGCTTAGTTTATCTTATTTTGACCCAACAAAACCTCTATTAAAGCAAGTCTATAGCTGCAGTGAACTACAAAAATGAAATTTCCAATTCTCCGAGGCTCCTTTCTTATATTTAATAAAATACAGTAGATCACGCATGTAGCGAACTCGGATATAGCGAACAATCGGATATAGCGAACAAGATTTAAGTCCCGTCAAAGGCTCTATGCATGGCGGCCAAACGTGAGTAGCGAACACCGGATATAGCAAACTACCGGTAAATTCTGTGGTCACTTGGAGTTCTACTGTAGTTTTTTTTTGAGAATTATTATTTTTCAGAGACTGAATATAAGTCTAGGTCAGGGAGTGTTTCACTCTGTAGATAAGTTGTAAATCATTGTGTAAGATTTACTCTACCATTTTCAGACATTACTAGCAAGAGACCTTTGTTAAAAATAGCTATGAAATTAAGTCCTCCAACAATTTTGTGACAAATTGTTCAGCCATAAAAATGCTAAGGTTGGTAATCTATGTTATGAAAATACCTTTTTTAATTGTTTTATATTTTTTTATATCATTCATTAAATTTCATCATAGTCAAAAGATTAATTATCTTTGCAAAGAGCTTATTCGTTTGCCCTCTGTTTATGTATGAATCTTACAGTTATCGCTCGAACAGTCATGTTATTTATGGGTATGAAATCTAGAAATAAGTAACAATGTCACTGCGTTGCAAAAGAGAATGGACACAACTATCTTATGTATGTACATTTAACAAGATAAGATTTAATCTACTAAGTGATGTTTTCCACAAAAGAATCAATGAACTTGAGGACTTCCAGCTGGTAGACATTGAGCAAACATAAGGCTTTCTTCCAACCAGGGTTACTCCACTGTGTAAGATAAAACATGAATACATGGATAACTAAGCATGATGTTTGTCTTCATTGACAATGGAAATTGGCTAGAAAGCTCTTTGAAGATGCCCATGCATTTGTTCAATAGACAAAAAAAAAGATTTTATTTTTAAAATTATTTCAATGCTTTTTCCAAATTTTTTTTTATGTTAGTATCATTGGTGTTGCAGTTTCATATTTTGTGTTATTTTGAATGATGTAATTAGAGACTTAAAGAATGACTAAATGTGTTGTTTTATACACAGCTATTGCTTCAAGACTTCAGTTGTTATTTTGTTTTACAAACCCTTAGTCCATTGACATTAATCAACATTCACTCACATGATGAAATCTTTGTATTTGAATTTACCGTAGTGTTGTTACTTAATGGTGGTCAACTTATAGAGGGGAGCTGTGCTCACTTTTGCCTTGTTTTGAGAGTTGGAAAAGAATTGCTAAATGTGGTGTTTTATACACAGTCAAGGTCCAGGACCAACTAGTGCTGTACCCAACTTGTTTTATCTGAAGCTAAAGATAAGGATGTTTTGCTACACAATAGAAACATGAGGACATCGTTTGTCGTTGGGAGACAATAAAGTATAGACGTAAATGATACCACGTTTTTCTCTGAGGGGGTTTGGAAGCACTTCCAACAGATGGAAAGATTCCTGTAAGGGAAACCCTACATCTGAATGTTTGGCTATCTGTCTGACCTCTTGACCTTTACAAACCAGCCAATCAGGAGCTGTCACAGATTTTCCAGGGTGCATCAGTATCAGTTGATCTCATTTGCTTCATTAGCTTTATTTAATTTGGATGACCATGTTGGAGCCAGAAAACGGGATTTTCAATTGCAAGTAATTGAAACACCTTGCTCCGATGTCTAGACGCCTCATTGGATTAATAAAATGTTTAGATATTGGCGATTGGTTAATTTTTGATAAACTGGAATGTCAAAATGTCAAATTTGTGGCGAGTTTGTGATTGATAATTCCTATTATTGACATTTTAACCCACTTATAATTTGATATAAACAATCACAATTGATTTATGAAATGGAATGATAGAGTCATAAATTGTGTTTCAAATACATTGTTTTGGTCTTAGAAACACAGTTTCCAACAAAATAACTACAGTTCAATAATTATGTACATAAATAATCTATTTGTTTGTTTTGAAGAATTAAACAATAAATAAGAACATCTCGTCATATTCAAACATATCGTGGGAGTGTACTGTAGGGATATTCTAAATAGAGTCAGGAAATATGAAAACCTTCTTTTGTGCTATTGTTATTCTGGATATATGTATGTATCTATTCAGGTGTTAAACTCAACCAGAGTATGTGTAATCATAGGAGAAATTATCAAGTTATTATGAAAACTGCTTGAAATCATTTTGATGTGAACACCTTTCGAGGATAACCAATCAACCCAACTTTGTACATTTGTTTAAAGAGTTATCTTAT
Organism: Steromphala cineraria; assembly: GCA_916613615.1. Classification (NCBI taxonomy): domain Eukaryota; kingdom Metazoa; phylum Mollusca; class Gastropoda; order Trochida; family Trochidae; genus Steromphala; species Steromphala cineraria. Next base: position 2,443,776 of record OU744729.1, read on the forward strand.
TGTTAACAGACAGTTGTCTTGCAAATAGTAACAATTGTAACTTGTTTATCATTTTGTGAGATACCCTCCTTTTCCTAAAAAATATGCCCGTGAATTTCCCTTTTGTGGAATTTTTCTAGAGATAAGAATTAGGCCAATTGGGATAGTAAATTAACAAGCTTCTGGGGTTCAAACCAATTAAAGGAAAGGAATAAGCAAAACTTTCTCCCACAATTTATGTAGATCTGTCAACATTTCTCCCAATGTTCTTGCTTCAATGCTATTTGTAGTTTCGTGCATTGTGAAATGTCACTGCAAGTTAGCAAGTCTGTTACCTGACCCTTGACCTATCAGCTGCAATATATAGGTGGGCGTGGCAGAAAGGGCGGGGCGGCCAGGTGATGGAGTCATGTGACTCCGAAGGGTCCGAGCTAGCGCCCTGTCGACAACAGCGTCCAATTACTGCATTGTGAGGAAATACATGTCACCTAATGTCATTGATATACTAAACCATTGTGTATGCTTCCTTCTCTCTGCAGATTGTTTCAATTTGATAAACTTTCAGCAATATTTTGGTCTTAAATAGTTGAAATAGAAAAGCTGTACTTGTTATCAAGTCATAAATTATATTTAAACTAGAAGTAGGTAATTTTTTGCGATATTATATATACATAAAACAATTATGATAAGCTTTAAGCGATTTTATCTCTAAAATAGTTCTTTTGCTAAATATAATAGAAGCTGAACTCATTCAAACATAGTTTCAACTTTAAATTGTTGATTTTTGTGCAATATTTGTTATTGATATGAAAATATTTTGAAAACAAAATTTTAAGTAGAATGTATCATCTTGAAAGATTGGTGATTTCTTCAAGTAATAAAAATAGATACTCAATCATGTTGACATACGGGATAAGGTATTATAAAAACAGAATTTCAGGTGTGTCTATATCTCCTGTCAAGTCCAATGTTATGTACTCACAGAACTGTACTATCTCATACCGTTATAACAATAAATATTCAATCTTTGTAACTGTAGTTCACAACTTGTGAGGTTCTTGTAGTTATTTCCTGTGCAAATAATTCCTTAAATCTGTGACATCTCTTATCCATGTTTAAGAGTGTTAAAAATAAATAAGCTATAATAGATTGACTCTGCCAGTTTGCTGATATTAAACGATTTGATCTATCAAGAGAGGACCAATTTAGAAACCTTATCAGTGGCTGTTCTGTCCAGATTAGAATCCCACTACACTGTGATTCAAAATGGAACATTTACAAGGCAACACATGGCCCAAAGTTTGCTAGGACAAGTTATGTATTGGTCCACTATCCAAGGGCACCTGTTTCCCTCTATGTGATATATCTTTATATCACATTGGACTGTTGTAATACAATAAACACTGAGGTTTGCTAGGACAAGTCATGAACTGGCCCAAGGACAGCCTTCATCTTTGCATTTTGCCTTCTGTAGCGTGCCAATGCCTTTTGTAACTACAAGTGCCATCATTTGTCCACGGTGCCTATTAAAGTGTGTGAGTTGAAAAACCTTCAGTGTTGATCCTAGGCCGTCAGCTGAGGGGGTGGGGGGGGTATTAGGGTGGGAGATTTTTTCATTTTCTGAGGGACCCTTTGCAAGGGATGAGTCATATAATTGGTCAACTACCCTTTGGCTACTGTTTCCTCCCTAGAAGTTAAATCTTAATATCGCTTGAGACATCTGTATATAGCCTACTTATTGGAATTATGATAGGGAAGTCTGATGAGGGTTCAAAGGTTTGGAGACGGAAGTTACAGAACCCTTGATGCCATCCCTTGATTGACCTACTGCTTAGAAGTTAGATATAACAATGTTGTAGGATGGAGCCTTGGTATGGTTGTTTGATCTGAATAATGAGGTTCAAACTCTTTTCTAAAATAGAATGTTCTACATAACATCCAATGTACTATATGTAATTTTGTCACAGTAGCCAATTGTTCACACGATCAGGACATAAACTTCATTGTAATACAGGGTTGAATGGATAATTCAGTCTTTCTTTCTGATATCGCTAATAAGGGTCTTATAATATGTAAGGTAAACACATCTGGATGCAGTGAAAAACCACGAATCATCTCACAACCTCTGGTAGATAATGTTTTTGAAAAAGCTATTGTCAACAAAAACAAGCCCCAATATTTCAGTCAAAACATCTTTAAGAAATCTTCACTTTATTCGTTTAAAGATATCCATGATTTCTCAACAATGCTTGGTAAACTCAACTCAGTGAAATAGTAACTATGAAAATTTTAATCGCAAATGGAAGCCTCTCTTACCAGTACTTACATGACCAATTTGACTGATTGCTGAAATAAATTATTCCAATACATATTCACTAATGTACCTATATATATATATATTTTTTTATCACAACTGTCCATGCCTTTGTCTGTTATTCTTATTGTAAATCCATGACAACTGTATATATGTGTAATCAATGGAACCAATAAAAAAAAAAACTAAAAAAAACAAAACTATGATAAGCTATTGAGTATATTTACATGTTTACATATTTACATATTTACATATTTACATATACATGTAGTCTGTCTAACAGCCCCTGAAACAAAATATCTTTAAAGACCCACACAAGTCTATATTATTATAGCAAGTCTAGCTCACTGCAGTTTCTGAAAATGAACAGCTTCAGTGGGCTCCTTTCAATTTTAATAGTAGAAAACTGCATTTTATATGTATTTTCATTTCAGAGACTGAAATTTAGTCTAATATACATGTCTCAAAGAACAGTTCTAGGGGGAAACTGTCCTTCATTGATGCTGATAAGATAATGTTGATGTAACTTCGTTTGGATGATGTGTCTCCCAACTGTTTAGTTCCAGGATTAGGCTATTCTTCATGAGGATTATTGGATTATGCTCTCATTAGTTTTACATTTAGCACTGCAGTCTTAGAACTGGCACACCGGCTGATAATGAAAGAAGGAACAATGTAGAAAGTCAGGTTGTGGGTATGAATTCTCCCACAGGACAAAACTTTATCTGCTCAGCGCTGTCAACATTTGTGTTGATTTTTTTTTTCTTATTAATACAATGTTTCTGTTTTTTGATTGTCAGTTTTGTAGATTTGTCTTATTATGGGTTTTCACATTTGTCTTGAAAAGAAGAATGTTGATAATACTGATCAATCATGATTTTGCTTTATAATTGTAAATGGGTTTATGGCCAATGAGAACAAGGGTTAAAATTTGTCCTTATGCAATACTAGATCGTGAGAATACTACTGCAAACACATTTCGACTAGCCAAATATTTGTTCCATGCTAATATATACTTTAAATTCAACTAGTCTATTAGACTACCAATTTTTTTCCCTAGCTACTGGATAGGTGTTATGCTATGATGTATAAACATAAAAAAGTCCATGAATGTGCAGCAAAGTTGCTGGGTTTATCTTGACATGCATTTAGTGCAAGATGAGATGACCCTGGTGTTGAGAGGATGGAGAGAGAAAGGGGAAGGGAGGGAGAGAGAAAGAGGGAGAGAAAGAGAGAGGGAGAGGGAGAGATTGTGGAGAAAGATTGTGGAGAGAGAGGGAGAGAAAGAGAGAGAGAGAGAGGGAAAGAAAGAGGGATGGAGAAAGAGAGAAAGACTAGAAGGTAGGAGAGAGGGAAGGTGAGAGGAGATAAATGATGATGAATCACTGCACTGGACTAGATAACAGCGATATCACCAGGCAATGGGTGAAAGGGAAGTGGGATAACCTTCAGAGGTGATCAAATCTTAGCATATGGGACCCTTTGCAATTGTAGATCAAAATATTCAGGGACATCAAGTTAAATTTTCCTATTATTCAGTCTAGGTACAATACTGCACCCCCCCCCCCCCCCCCCCCTAAAGTTATCCCCTAATTTTCAGAAGATATTTGCAGGATAAAAAACAAAATCTGGAATAAAACCAAAAATGGCATTAAAATCTGATGTTGCTGTCGATTTATATGGACTTCTATGATTCCTAAATCTTGTGGAATTAAAGAATCCAATGACCATATGTTTTTTATAAGATATGCATTATAGTAAGGCTTATCATGAACCCAATCCATTAAGGCACGAGAGAAGTCCTGTTTGAGAATTTGAAGAAATTCATTCTCCTAATTAGATTGAAATATGAGCTGTTTATGGTGAATCAGAATTTTCTGTTTGTTTTTATGTGCCTAATCTGTTTTATCACCTTGGAAGTGTTGGAGTGTAGATTGACTTCTAAATTGATGTGAGATAAATTGTTATGTGATCCTCTCTTGTCATAATGTCACCTTTATCATGGGATATCACTTCAACATAAGGCTTTGCTTTTGAAAAAAAGGTTTATTGTTTGTTAAGGTGAATCTAAATATTACTTTACTGTATTCTTATCATTGTCACATTGATAGAAATGTTTTGTTTGTCAAAGTTTTTAGGAATCAAACTTGGATCTATATAAAAAGGATGAGGGCTAGATGCTAATGTTTTTTCTGTGGCCTAGACATGAATCAACGATCCTATTTATTCTGATAAATCTTTTAGACACACACCCACACATTTAAACAATACAATTCTCAACATCTGGGTTGAATGTTTTGTCCACATTTATCAAGAAAGTCTTGTTCATTGACTAACAATCATTTTTGAAGAAGTTTTAGTGATTGTAACATGAAAGTAATATAAATGATATGAATTTTGGAAAATTATTATATTATTATCATTATAATATATTTTTATTCTGTAACACTGTTACTGTATTATATTAGTAATAATGAAGAAAAGGAAGAATGGATTGGTTAATGGTTATTTTCCTGTAATATTTCAAAATCTGAAACAATGAAATAACATGACAATCATGTACATTGATACTTATGCTGTCCCTTTGCCTAAAAACCCTTTTAAACACTATTAAGTTGAACTTGATACAACAAAGTACCATTATCATAGACATTAGAAGGTGATTATTACAACAATGTTACACTGTGTAGTAAACAAGGGCAACAATTGATAACAAAGTTGCAGTAAGCAAACACAGCTGTAACTGAAATACGAAACTCTCATGTGAGCCTGTGTCAACATGACATAGAACCCTGCTGACACACTCCGTCTTATTAAAATGCACATTATGTAAATGAAGCTCTCGAAGATCCAGAAAATACTGTCTTGCTCCCTCTGTAAGTTTGAGTCTAAGGATGACCTTGTTTAGCTTTAACAACTGCCAGTCCAACTCGCCCAGACCATCAATAAAGCTGGTGATTAGAACTGGAGTATAACCATGCGTATTCCTTGATGTCTAGACCTGTCTGGCTCCTGATCAAAATACAGGAATTATCTTCCTATGATATTTGTTGCATTTCATCATTGTTGCTGCTTCTATGGTTTTCATTATAAGGGCTAGTAGTGGAAGACTGGGTTATACGTAAGGTGATAATTGGAACTGAGAATTCAGCCCCGAGGGAGTTGATCTCGCTCCTGTTTACTCCTAGACTGTTTCAGGAGAATTGTTGTCATCATACCTGTCTACTCGGCTTCTTATTAGTATCAACTGGGTCTCTTTCTTAGTGTGTGAGAAAAATTGTTTAGAAACTGTTCTAACCCTTGTTGCTGAATACTTTATATGGTCAACAAGGCAGTCCGGAATATTCCGCCAACCTCATCATAAGGGTGCGAAATCCATGTTGAAATCTTTCTTCTAGTACTGTCTTATTTATGAATAAAACTTCAATCATCCATAAAATTTCACTTTCTTCTTTGTTGTTTAAAATATCTTTGAGCTGTTATTGATTTGTTAAAAATTTAATAAAACATTTAGCAATCAAATCAATTCAACAGTATGATTAAGATTAAAACAAATTGCTATTGTTTAATAAGCTTTAATTTAGCTATATATTATATGAATAAAGGTTTAAAAGTTTGTTGGGGGCGGGATAGCGCAGTGGTTAGCGCGTTCGGCTTCGGATCAGGAGGTCAGTGGTTCGAATCCCGCCAGGGGCTCGGCAACTTGGTCTACAGTAGAGAACTGTTCTACATGCAGTCAGGTTTGGGTGCAATGCTACACTGATTTTCAGTGCAGTACCACCCATGGTTGCTAGTTCCAGCCGATGCTTGCAGGTTTCACCGCAATGCATAGCCACAATGGTGTTGCAGGCTTTCTCCCTGCAATAATACTAGCAGCCGCGATATAATTGAAATAGTCTTGAAAGCGGCGATAAACCCCATATCACCTCACCTCTCCTTAAAAGTTTGTTTTAAAAAGAATATTGCCCTTAATAAAGAAATGCTAAAAATTGCGGTCGAAAAATTTGGATCCTAGGCAAAATGAATACATACATGCCAAGTTTCATACTTTAAGCCAGATTTTTTCAATTTTGCTAAAATATGACGATAAGCTATTACACTATGAGTTGTATAATCTGAAGCTATCGCAGATATGTACATATACTGTATATAAGATATTCATCTATGTAGTTTTATCAGAAGATTTTTCTCAATCTTTAATTTCTAAATTATCAAATTTTAACAGCACTGAATTTAAAGATAACATTCAGAGAAAGTTTGATTTGCTGATATCATGGTAGACCCACACAAGTCTATATTATTGTAGCAAGTCTAGCTCACTGCAGTTTCACTGAAAATGAACAGCTTCAGTGGGTTTCTTTCAATTTTAATAGTAGAAAGCAGCATTTATTATGTATTTTCATTTCAGAGACTGAAATTTAGTTTAATATCATGGTTTAGAGCTAATAGGCTGTTGAGTTCTCTACCATTACTTTGAAGTTTCCCCTTCCTTGCAATTTCTGAGCTCTCATTAAGGGGAGTAGGATGATACATAATGTTAACATTTTATTGTTCTTGAAAAAAGGGAGAAAAAACTCAGGTGATGCTAAACCTTTTCTTGCATTATCTCTGTCAAAATCAGTTATGAGTGGATGTTATCTCCCTGATTTATCAGGCTATTCATTAACTCTCCCTGCACTGAGGGCCACTATGAAAGCTTCACAGTTTGTGGTTATGAGCTCACCAGGTTAGCTGATAAGTGCAAGAACATTCACGGGGAAGTGAAATGTTGGAAAGGTTGGATCAGTCTGATTAGCACCTCACCTGTTGGGTATAAATTCACCTCCAGCTCAGGAGAGTTCCGATAATAAGGAAGTGAGCATCAGCCTCAGAAATAACTCCAAGGAGGTACTACTGCCTTACAACTATTTACAGTTGCTCTGATTTATACATACATATGCCAGATAACACTTATGAAAATATAACTGTAGTTTGACATTTCGTGACGTGTATCATATTGAATCATACCACCATGAGTTATCGTGATATGTATCGTATCATGAAAAATCTGTACCCTCACACCTTTATTTGATTTGTCTACATATGTATGTAGATGCAGCTTTGGGAATACTTTGAAAATTTTTACTGGGCCTCAGAAAAAAGTTTGCTTCATTTTCCTAGAGATTTGCAAATAGAAAATGTTATAGAATTTCCAGTATCTTCAGGAGGAAAGGGAAAAACACTTCTATTTGAAATATTATAGTTATTTACTTTAGTGTTTTCTTGATAACAGTTATATGAATATTAGTTTTTCACTGTTGTTCCTACACCTGCTTAATTGTGAATGTTTTTTACCTGTTATGTAACTGAGCAGTAAGTTACAGAATGGAAAATATGAAAAATATTTACTTAAAAGCTGCATATACAAAGTAACAAAAGAAAATCCTGAATTTATTAAATATTTGTTCTCTTTGTGGGTCAATACTCCAACATAAAGAGTAACCTCAAATGTCTTTTTCATTCTTGACCAATAAGTATGTTGGATGTTTTTTATTTCAGAAAAGGTTTTGTACGACTATTTCATGTCTGATGCAAGCTTAAATTGTATTAAAATCCAATTGATTGTGGTAGAACATTGATGAGGGCGGAGGCTTATCTCAATGACCTCACACTTGACCAATAACCTCAGAATTCTTCAGGTACTATCACTTCAAACTTGATTTAAAACATTTTGAATAAGTCCTTCTGCAGGATGATCTGTACCAGAGGGGATGAAGCTCTTCCATATCTTTTCCTGAATAGCATTGATAACAGAACTGCTTGGAATCCTTTGTTGTGTGAACAGCGTGCACATGTGGCCTCCATATTGATGGGCAGGCAGTAACTAGCGTGTGTCCAGTCACAACATACACTCTCCTACAGTTCAGTATCAAACATGGTGCTTGACAGTGATAGGTGCCAGATTCCTACATCTCACACATTTCAATGGTTGTTTATGGGTGCCACTCCTGTAATAAGGTCATGGCAAGTCGTCTTTCCTTCTTGATGTTTTATCTAAAATACAATTTTGGGGTGACTTACCTTTTACCTGTTGAATTATTTTGTTTCATCCCAGTCCAGAGTGACTTTTACAAATTAGTTAAAGAAAATGGTTACAAAAATGATAAGCCGGTTTTTTTTGGGCATATTATAGCATTATCAGAGAACATGTGCACACCCGGATTTGAAAACCAAAAATCTGCATAATTGATTGAACATTTCCTTACAATGGATTGATAATCAAACAAAACAATATTTCTTATGAACATCTGTGTATTAAAGTTGACTACTCAGTTTTATTTTCTTCATCATCAAGATAAGGTGATATACCTATTAGTTTCCTTAACACAAACAGGACCCCTTTATGTTGAAGAATAACAATGCAACCATTGGTTCCAATAACAGTGAGCAATTTGGAAACGATGGCCACTTCCTGTAAAGCAAACAGTGGCCCTTTAAATATTTGAATGACAGTGCCTTGATAGCTTCCACTAACATCGGTCAATTTAGATAGGAGTCGGCTTTTCCCTGTAATTGTGTTCCCGGGTTTACCCTGATCATATACATTATCTCATTTTCGTGATATCCTTGAGCTGACCGAGATGACCTTACCTTATGGTCAGTTTGGGTGTCCATCTGAGTGACCGATATGGAGTTATTGATTCGCTCCGATTAATTTGTCTCAAGTCCTTTTCATTTGCATGTTTATTGCTTGTAGGCTTCACAAACTCAGAAATGGAGTTTAGAACCAATTTCCCTCGGGAGATGGGGTTAGCAGCCTTCTATCATGTAGTTACTGGAGAAGAGTCCTTCCGTAAATTGACTACAGTTAGTAGTTATATACACTGCCAATTGTTGTGTTAGCCTTTTGAAAATTGAAACATTAAACAACAGGTCTGTAAGTCCTATTGATCATGTATTAGGGTGCACAAGGGTTGGTCATCAATTGTCTGTCAACTGTACACATTTGTTTATTTCCTCTGTCAGCAGCCGAGGTTGCCTTAAAGATATCTACATTTTTAGGCACCTATCATATAAACATTTCCCCCTATAATGAAATATTAATACGTTGAAACAAAATCAGCCTGGAAAAATAATGAGTGGCTGTACAACATGAAGTTTCCAAGTAGAATGTTGTCTAACATAAGGTCACTTAACAGACTCAGGAAATATTCTGGGACAACCTGAGAAATGCTATTCTCTTGAGAATCTTTAAACTTTTACACTATGAACTTTTTGATACATTCTGAGAAAATGCTTTCCACTGTAGAATGCTGTATGACATGAGTTCACATAACTTGAGTTCACTAATTAGACTCGCAGGCAATCTATTCTCTTATGAATGACCTTGACAAAAGTCTCTCTGAACATTCTGAGAAGGGCTATTCTCCGAAACACGATGTCCCTAAGTATGTTTTTTTAATTGTGAGGTCTCTTATGATATTCTCTTAAAGGCTATTCTCTCATCATTGATCTCGGCATTGAGGCCGTCAGAAAGGTTATTCTCCGGACAATGATGTTCAATCTGTAGGGAGACTAAAGGGAAAACTATTCTCTGGTGAATGTTTGGGAAGTTATTTTCTTGAGAATGTAAGGACGGCTTTCTTAGGAGAATTATTACGGAAAGCTCTTCTCAGGAGACTGTTAGGAAGGCTATTCCCTTGAGAATGATGAATGACATGAGTTCTCCCAGGGGAGTGAGAGACAAACAGAGAGTAGTAGGAAGATAGTACTGCCGCATTGTTTAGGAGGAACCACGCTTGGCTCACCAGTCGAGGGCAGAAATAGGGTTAATATTCTTAATGGAGTCATCAGTAATTGGATGGACTCCCTCTCATGGATTTAGTGTTTTGAAGACCTGTAGTAGTAATATCTTACAGAGATTTTGATCTCTAACATTATTCTTCATAATCTCATTGCGTTTTTTTGAATATTTATTTGATTGAAAACAACAAAGAGATATTTTATTTAAGTTGTACAGATATTTCTTTTTTCATATCTCTTTCTTTTGATAAACTTACATACAACCTTAAATTCTTAAAAAACCTTAAGTCTTATGTTCTGATAGTTTATTTATCCCTTTAATCTTGTTTACAATTCAAAATTCTCTTTCACAAAATATTTTGAATTTGAAATTTGAACTTAGGTCATGAAGAAATGAGTCTTCTATCATATTTTTCCATTCAGATCAGACTAGGGAGTTTACTAAGTTTGTGAGAAAAGTCAGGAGATAAATTATCACAGATGAACCGAGATAACTCAAGGTTTGCAAGAATGTAATGAGTTGATTAGTAGTCAGGGATTGGTTCGCTGGCTTGTGTTCTTCAGCAATAGTAGACTTTCTATGATCTTGACTATGTTCAAGTTAGTTAATCCAGGTGTCTTCTATGTCTCCTGTGGTTTACATTTCTCTTCATATTTATTCGAAATATTGTAATAACATTGAATTTTAAATGTTCAATGTATATTGGTTAATCCATAACTGTTTCTTGAAAATTATTATTCCTCCAAAGTGGCTTTTCAGAATGCTTAGGTTTGGATTGATAAACAGCCAAATTTTAAGTCATAAGATCTAAGATTGTAAGGTTATGCAGAGGTGATATTTGGCTCAGCTCAACGCATTACAAGGAATTCGTTGTCCTATCCCTCTTAAATCTCATTGTCAATCTGAAGATTCTCCTGTGGTTTTCTCTACATCACTCGAACATGGATGGCAATGTTCAACTGATCAGCTGAATTCAGCTGTTTTGAGATTTTCCTTACAGTAGTTTTATTCATAAATAACCATCCAAGAACCTAAATTCCATGCATTTCAGCTGTTTTTCAAAATCACCATTGTCATCCCTGCTTGAAGATACATGGTCAGGTTGATACCTCAAAGCATGGATATTCTATGGAAGGTGGAGAGTGCCATGATGTACACCCATTTATTTTCCTTGTTATCAGTATTCAGTGCTTCTGATGCAGATTTATACAGTAGGTCTCTGCTTCATTGTTTCGGGAAGGACGGCTTCTTGGATCAATAGACTGCTGATAGAGGAACTTCTCCTGTCTTCCAGCTTCTCCAGTTATACAGAATCCACAAAAAACACCTCTCTTCTAATTTTGCTTGTCTAGGTGACACTGACAAGGGAGAGGAATTCTATCATGGATTAAGATTTGCAGTTTTGGTGACCACAGCCCATTAACTAATTGAAGAGATGGTTCGCTAAGATATCTCATAAATTCATTGGCTTAAGTTTTATATTGGGAGACTTTGCAAATGTTTTTCTGGTATTTTCATTTTATTTGATGTGCCTTATGAAAGACGCATGACTTCAGTTTTGCCTCTTCAAGACACAAGAACTTGAAAGTAACTAAATAACCAGATCTTAACAAAACTAATCAGTGTATAAAATTACTAGAAAAATATTGTGAGCCAGATTTTTGGTGACATTATGATAAAGTTCTCGTATTATATACAGTAACATCAATTTGTATTTTAGTATGCATTTGTGAGTTTCCAGACATCCTCTATTCAAAACATAAGTTTAGACATCAAAATAACTGATTCGGGAATGAAAAAAAATCCAGTATATGATTATATCTTTAATCCTAAAAATTCTTTTACTGCAAATTCCTGAACTTTAACTCTAGATATAACAAGTGGGTTGTTGTGGGTGTTTAGCAAGCAGTCTGAAGTCTGTTAGGGATAGTGGTGATCTACTTAGTTGCTGTAAAAACTGAAACTTATCTGCCTGACACAATCCATTAAGCTCTCCGAGAGGGAAGCAGACTTATCAGAGAGCTCTCAGTTGAAACTCCCCCTGGATATGTTCACAGTCAAGCTTACCTTGGAAAATATCTGTGGCTGAAATTCTATTGAAAAGGCTATAAACTTCTACTGTTATGTTTTAGACAAGAGGTCATGCAGTTTGATTATATGATGTAATTCTAAATCAGTATCAAAATAATTTGCTGGAATGCTTTCCCATCTTGCAAGTTCATCACTTATGCCACTAATGCTGTAGTTTACTGGCCCACAGTAGGAAACTAGTTCTTGAGACTGATGCTCTTAATTGTTACTTTTTGTGGACTAATTTTTTTTAATACTTCCCCACAAGAGAAAACTAGTTCTTGAGACCGCTAATGCCCTCTGTTGTGCACTGGTTCTCTTGAATACTTGCCCACAATACAAAACTAGTTCTTGAGACCGCTAATGCCCTGTGTTGTGCACTGGTTCTCTTGAATACTTGCCCACAATACAAAACTAGTTCTTGAGATCGCTAATGCCCTCTGTTGTGTACTGGTTCTCTTGAATACTTGCCCACAATACAAAACTAGATCTTGAGACCGCTAATGCCCTGTGTTGTGCACTGGTTCTCTTGAATACTTGCCCACAATATAAAACTAGATCTTGAGACCGATAATGCCCTCTGTTGTGTACTGGTTCTCTTGAATACTTGCCCACAATACAAAACTAGATCTTGAGACCGCTAATGCCCTGTGTTGTGCACTGGTTCTCTTGAATACTTGCCCACAATACAAAACTAGTTCTTGAGATCGCTAATGCCCTGTGTTGTGCACTGGTTCTCTTGAATACTTGCCCACAATATAAAACTAGTTCTTGAGACCGATAATGCCCTCTGTTGTGTACTGGTTCTCTTGAATACTTGCTCACAATACAAAACTAGATCTTGAGACCGATAATGCCCTCTGTTGTGTACTGGTTCTCTTGAATACTTGCTCACAATACAAAACTAGATCTTGAGACCGATAATGCCCTCTGTTGTGTACTGGTTCTCTTGAATACTTGCTCACAATAGAAAACTAGTTCTTGAGACCGCTAATGCCCTGTGTTGTGTACTGGTTCTCTTGAATACTTGCTCACAATAGAAAACTAGTTCTTGAGACCGCTAATGCCCTGTGTTGTGCACTGGTTCTCTTGAATACTTGCCCACAATATAAAACTAGTTCTTGAGACCGATAATGCCCTCTGTTGTGTACTGGTTCTCTTGAATACTTGCTCACAATACAAAACTAGATCTTGAGACCGATAATGCCCTCTGTTGTGTACTGGTTCTCTTGAATACTTGCCCACAATACAAAACTAGATCTTGAGACCGCCAATGCCCTGTGTTGTGCACTGGTTCTCTTGAATACTTGCCCACAATACAAAACTAGTTCTTGAGACCGATAATGCCCTCTGTTGTGTACTGGTTCTCTTGAATACTTGCTCACAATACAAAACTAGTTCTTGAGATCGCTAATGCCCTGTGTTGTGCACTGGTTCTCTTGAATACTTGCCCACAATATAAAACTAGTTCTTGAGACCGATAATGCCCTCTGTTGTGTACTGGTTCTCTTGAATACTTGCTCACAATACAAAACTAGATCTTGAGACCGATAATGCCCTCTGTTGTGTACTGGTTCTCTTGAATACTTGCTCACAATACAAAACTAGATCTTGAGACCGATAATGCCCTCTGTTGTGTACTGGTTCTCTTGAATACTTGCTCACAATACAAAACTAGATCTTGAGACCGATAATGCCCTCTGTTGTGTACTGGTTCTCTTGAATACTTGCTCACAATACAAAACTAGTTCTTGAGATCGCTAATGCCCTGTGTTGTGCACTGGTTCTCTTGAATACTTGCCCACAATATAAAACTAGTTCTTGAGACCGATAATGCCCTCTGTTGTGTACTGGTTCTCTTGAATACTTGCTCACAATACAAAACTAGATCTTGAGACCGATAATGCCCTCTGTTGTGTACTGGTTCTCTTGAATACTTGCTCACAATACAAAACTAGATCTTGAGACCGATAATGCCCTCTGTTGTGTACTGGTTCTCTTGAATACTTGCTCACAATAGAAAACTAGATCTTGAGACCGATAATGCCCTCTGTTGTGTACTGGTTCTCTTGAATACTTGCTCACAATACAAAACTAGATCTTGAGACCGATAATGCCCTCTGTTGTGTACTGGTTCTCTTGAATACTTGCTCACAATACAAAACTAGATCTTGAGACCGATAATGCCCTCTGTTGTGTACTGGTTCTCTTGAATACTTGCTCACAATACAAAACTAGATCTTGAGACCGATAATGCCCTCTGTTGTGTACTGGTTCTCTTGAATACTTGCCCACAATATAAAACTAGATCTTGAGACCGATAATGCCCTCTGTTGTGTACTGGTTCTCTTGAATACTTGCCCACAATACAAAACTAGATCTTGAGACCGCTAATGCCCTGTGTTGTGCACTGGTTCTCTTGAATACTTGCCCACAATACAAAACTAGTTCTTGAGATCGCTAATGCCCTGTGTTGTGCACTGGTTCTCTTGAATACTTGCCCACAATATAAAACTAGTTCTTGAGACCGATAATGCCCTCTGTTGTGTACTGGTTCTCTTGAATACTTGCTCACAATACAAAACTAGATCTTGAGACCGATAATGCCCTCTGTTGTGTACTGGTTCTCTTGAATACTTGCCCACAATACAAAACTAGATCTTGAGATCGATAATGCCCTGTGTTGTGCACTGGTTCTCTTGAATACTTGCCCACAATACAAAACTAGATCTTGAGACCGCTAATGCCCTGTGTTGTGCACTGGTTCTCTTGAATACTTGCCCACAATATAAAACTAGTTCTTGAGACCGATAATGCCCTCTGTTGTGTACTGGTTCTCTTGAATACTTGCTCACAATACAAAACTAGATCTTGAGACCGATAATGCCCTCTGTTGTGTACTGGTTCTCTTGAATACTTGCTCACAATACAAAACTAGATCTTGAGACCACTTATGCTCTAAATTGTGTACTAGTTCTTTGGAGTACTAGCCCTCCATAGAAAACTCTTTCTTGAGACCACTTATGCTCTAAATTGTGTACTGGTTCTTTGGAATACTTGCCCTCCATAGAAAACTCTTTCTTGAGACCACTTATGCTCTAAATTGTGTACTAGTTCTTTGGAATACCTGCCCTCCATAGAAAACTCTTTCTTGAGCCACTTATGTCGCTCTGTTGCGTCCTAGTTCCTTTGAATACTTGCCGATTATTCTGATCCAATGTTTACCAACATAACTGTTCATGGATGAAATCATCTTCTCTCAAACCATTTGCTGATCATGTTGACCCAGGACTGTGGTAGGCTCTTTGTTCAAACTCCACCCTCTTCTATGTAACCGTGTTAGATAACCAAACAGGCAGCACATGGCCTGTAGAATCACATGGACAGGGTGTGGTTCAGGCAGGTTTGTGAAATCCTGTATGATCATTTCCTGTTTTCTGCAGATTTCTACACAGGAGGTGATATTTACATGAGATGAGCTAGACTGATAGTAGTAGACTACAGGGATTGAGAAAGACATCTTTGACAATGGGCCACCATGAGGAATTTCAAATGGGTCATTGCCCTTACATCAATAGTAAACTTGAAATTTAATGCATACATGGCATCTTACCCGATTTCGGCGGGTTTACCCGATTTCAGGTGGCTTCACCCGCGTCCCCGATCGGGTATTGAAAAACCCCGATTTTCAGAAAACTTCCATAAATACCCGTTCGAGAAAGTGTGTTACCCATTATAATCGTTTAATGTTACAAATTTCCTAAATAATTCTTTGTATTTTATCAAAGTTTTAACACATGGTCGTCAAAGATACAATCTCGAAAGCATGTTATTTTTCCCAAACCGGTGATTCAGAAATTAGTTACGGCTTCGTTTTCACTCCACTTAAATAGGTAAATCTTGATAAAATAAATTTACATGCATAACGAAATATAAATATTCAAACACGGTAGACTCAAATAGAACCAAAAACTGGCTACCATAATTCAAAATATTCAATAATATCGCAATAGATCGAAGAATATGCGATGAATTTGTCAACTTTATCTGACAGCAATTATGAAAAGGAAACACCGTTTGAAATTACAATCGTATTTTCTTGACGACATATAGAAATTATAAATATTATTTCGAGCTGAGTACGACAATTATGTGTGTTTCTCTTCAAATAATATGTAAATAAATAAATGAATTCATGGTATGTTTGTTATGAAATAAAATATAAAAAACATTCAACCAAAAACTTGTTTTATTCAGACATTCAATATTTTATCGGTAATATGTTGTCATGAAAATGTTACGACCGCATGTTATGTTGAACATTGCCATTTGACTTCGGCAGTTCGTGGTCCTGTTTTCATGCATCCTTTTGAAAAACGATATAAACTTACGCTTTTGGGGAGCAAGTTGAGAAACTACAGATACATTCTATGATTATATTATCCAGTTTTGATAAAATTATTTACAAATTCGTCAAAATTTAAGTGCGTGAAACTCGTTAGCAATGTCGATAAACGCAAGTCATAAACAGACTAGTTATTTTTCAAGTGGTATAAGGTAAATATTTTTATCTCACTGTTGCGGAAATAGTTACAAACAAGGATTTATTTAAAGAATTAGAAATGAGTCTATCTTCAGATTGACTAATAAAAACGATCTTTATTTATTTATTTCATTGTTTATTTTTTTGGTAAGTGGGTCTTCTTCATGAATTTTATCAGAATACTTGTTACATTTTCAATCAAATTTTATTATACTATCAGAATGAAACACTCAAGTAATATTTAGATCAGCTTTATTATTTCAGATGATAGACTTACAACATTACAAGACATCTTAAAAAATATTTCAATTTTTAATGTCACATTGTGAAGTTTCTTTGGACAAAATATATCCATTGATAAAAGAAACCCATTTAAACAACTAGTAATAAATAGTAATAAAAAATTTTAATATATATATATAATTAATTTTTAAAATTTATTTTTTAGATTAATATGTAAAAAAACAGGTTCATTTTTTATATGATTTTGTTATGAAAACTACGAGCGCTAAAAACCCCCTTTGGGAGGGAAAAACCCCCATTTGAGACCCCAAAAACCCCCATGGGCATTTCGGAAAGATGCCATGTATGTTAATGGCACATTTTTAACCCAATGTGCAAAATAGCTCAGAGCACCTGCCTTTCCCAATCCCTATACTAGAATACTTGAGGTCAAGCTTTTCAAAATTTCAAAAGGATTATCAAGAGAGAGGCCTGGGATCACTTTGAGCAAGGCCTTACATTAAATGCTGTTGTTCTTCAGAGTTTGGTCAGGGTTCTTGCAAAAGAGACAATGATCGTATCTACATTTGGAAATTTCTTCAGTATACTCTGGTATCAACAATTAACAATGCTACTACATTTTCTTCCTCTTGTAAAAATATACATTTCGATCCCTGACAATTGTATGCAGAATTCAGATAAAGGGCAGTTTGATGATTATGTTACTGACGAGACACTAGAAATTCTGTATACACCTGCCAGTAGAAGAGTAAAATGCCGTGATACACCTGATCTTAGAAAACTTGATGGGAGCCCTGCTTGAATATATAAACATGTTTTCTTATCACACCTGTGCACTTAGACTTTCTAGTTGTCTCCTTTAACATATTAAGCTTTCCTTCGTCTTCCTTCCTCAGTGTGATAATCTTCTCAAAGCAAGTTTCAACTCTGTGTCACCTAAATGCACAGTTTGGATGATGTTATAGGCTTTTTTCCTCTGATGAGACAAGCAGTACCAAAGTTCTAAAGTTAGTTCTCTGTGATTGAGATGCTTCATCAGTTTACAGCATTGTTTTTCAGCAACCTAGTTGTAAAAACAGCCATATAAAAGCGCAACTAAACTGTTAAACTTTCTTGTTATTGCATTTAACTGAAAATCACATCATCAGAGAAAAATAGGAATCACAGTTACTTCTTTAAAACAAGGTGAACAAACTCACAAGTTATCTAGAGTTTTATTCTTTTAAGTGACAGAAATCAATTTAACTGAGTCTACGATAGATTATTGAAGCAAATCAGCCCCACAGTCTATCTTTGAAGGAGTGATCTGTGTAACAAATTTGTCCTCAGATATATGGACGCTACTTCTTATTGAAACCTCGATCCTTCTTTGATCATGGGACAAGAGTTGTATTTGAATAACCTGTTATACAATGTGGACTTTGTATCTCAATTCAATTATATGTGTTATCATTAAAGGGGCAGTAGCACGTTTTTATGGGAAATATAAGGGGATGTCAGGAAAATGGAAATTATTGGTTCCAATTGAAAGACAATGACTTGTATTTAAACTTAATGAAGCAGTACTAATTCAAATATTAAATGTAAAGTTTATGAAAAATGGCCGCCAGTGAGTTCTATGTGAATCTTCATACTTTGTCCTCTGATAATGGATGATTGGCTTGTGTAATGTGATTTTTGACACTGTCAAATTAATACATTTAGCATTAACTTACAATTATCAGTGAAATATTTAAAATTTAAAACTATCAAAAAACCTGTTACTGCCCTTTAAATCCTTTGACTCGATATTGCGTTAAAGGCTATAATTTATCGCTGCTGAAAAAATACTTTTAGATTGTTAAATACCAAGTGATCAAAACTTTTAGATGATTTTTTGTACCAAGTCACAAAACTTTGTCTAGGGGTTCTGTCATGAGCGTATTTTTATTTTTGGTAGGTCATTCAACTTTGATGCAGTATCTTTGATGGCGTCTTAAAAAATGTGTCTTATTGAAGTCTTAAGCCCTGATGATCATCATAGTTAAGTTTGTCAATTCATCATTTGATTTTGATTGAAGACAATTCTAATATTTTTAAGAAAAGATAAGACTGTGTTTTTCTTGGAAACAAATATTTAAGGAAAAATATTGTAATAGATATTACAAGTGAACAAAATTATATACTCTTTGGAAAAATGATTATCAAAGTGAGGAAAAAGACCTTCTTCTTGTAGTAGATAAAGTAAAATATTATGCAAAGAATACCGTAAGTGTAATTTTAGCACATAATTCTGGCAAGTAATAGAGAAAAATATAATTTCAAAATTACTATCAAAATATTCAATTTATCAAAATTAAACTAAGAAAAAGTGAAGATCTAGTGCACATTTGTTGATAATACAGCAATAATCCAGAGTGACACAGCATCACGGAAAAGTTGCCAGTGAGTCGGTGAAGAAAGATGAGATGAAATGGTATGCAGGACTCCATTACATTATGTCAGGAGTTGTCATTCTTCCAATTGAATACTGGTGTCCCGAGATGATTGCGTCTAGACCTGGAACCTAGCCTCGCTCAGGCTCTTATCAGTGGAGGGTCAAAGAGTTGAAGAAAGGGCTGGAGGGTATTTTCGGAGGGTTCCAATAGTATGAACCACCAACCCTCTATGAAAACAGCTACATTTACCTCAGCTTACATGCTTCTTTTATAAGTTCTGAATAATTCTCAGTTTCAAAAACATCCTTGGTAAATTTGGATTTAAGCCTTTTGCCCTCTGAATTTGTTTACCCGGTATATAGAAATGTATTAAAAAAAACTTTAAGCTAGTCTTTTGTACTAGCTAATCATCCTTTTGAAGAGTCATCTGTTTCTTGATCTACACTTATTTTGTGAATCTTGGGCTTAAAGTAACATCCGATATATTATAGCATAAGTAGGTGAAGGTTAAACCAGATTCATAAAATTTTATAAATATATTTGTTATGGCAAAACTATGTAAAACTAAGGTATCATTTAACCAATTTAAGATTTCCAGAGACTCAATGCCAGTCTAGAGAAGCCTAGATGTTACAGTGTAAAACAATAACTCACTCGATAAATATATTTGTTATGGCAAGCATCTTTTTATACCATTTTGTAAAACTACGGTAAGATTTCCAGAGACTCAATGCCAGTCTAGAGAAGCCTAGATGTTACTTCAGATGTGTGTGTACACACGAATGAGTGTGCATGTGAGAGATCTGTGAATGAGTGTACACGCACATGCGCCCGAGCTACTCGTGTTATCTGGCTGAGTCAGCTGTACCTGCGTAGTATCTGGAGCTCCGGTACAGTGAGTGCACAGCCCTGACCCACAGCATCCATTACCTGTCTCCCCTTCTTCACTTCTAGCATCCTGGCTAGACTTGCTTA
Source organism: Steromphala cineraria (assembly GCA_916613615.1). Classification (NCBI taxonomy): domain Eukaryota; kingdom Metazoa; phylum Mollusca; class Gastropoda; order Trochida; family Trochidae; genus Steromphala; species Steromphala cineraria. The sequence continues at coordinate 2,464,100 of OU744729.1, forward strand.
CAGGCTCTTGTAGAAGTGTCCGGTACAGTGAGTGCATAGCCCTGACCCACAGCATCCATTACCTGTCTTCCCTTCTTCACTTCTAGCATCCTGGCTAGACTTACTTACAGGCTCTTGTAGAAGTGTCCGGTACAGTGAGTGCACAGCCCTGACCCACAGCATCCATTACCTGTGTCCCCTTCTTCACTTCTAGCATCCTGGCTAGACTTGCTTACAGGCTCTTGTAGAAGTGTCCGGTACAGTGAGTGCATAGCCCTGACCCACAGCATCCATTACCTGTCTCCCCTTCTTCACTTCTAGCATCCTGGCTAGACTTGCGTACAGGCTCTTGTAGAAGTGTCCGGTACAGTGAGTGCACAGCCCTGACCCAGAGCATCCATTACCTGTCTCTCTTCTTCACTTCTAGCATCCTGGCTAGACTTGCTTACAGGCTCTTGTAGAAGTGTCCGGTACAGTGAGTGCATAGCCCTGACCCACAGCATCCATTACCTGTCTCCCCTTCTTCACTTCAAGCATCCTGGCTAGACTTGCTTACAGGCTCTTGTAGAAGTGTCCGGTACAGTGAGTGCACAGCCCTGACCCATAGCATCCATTACCTGTCTCCCCTTCTTCACTTCTAGCATCCTGGCTAGACTTGCTTACAGGCTCTTGTAGAAGTGTCCGGTACAGTGAGTGCATAGCCCTGACCCACAGCATCCATTACCTGTCTCCCTTCTTCACTTCTAGCATCCTGGCTAGACTTGCTTACAGGCTCTTGTAGAAGTGTCCGGTACAGTGAGTGCACAGCCCTGACCCAGAGCATCCATTACCTGTCTCTCTTCTTCACTTCTAGCATCCTGGCTAGACTTGCTTACAGGCTCTTGTAGAAGTGTCCGGTACAGTGAGTGCACAGCCCTGACCCACAGCATCCATTACCTGTCTCTCTTCTTCACTTCTAGCATCCTGGCTAGACTTGCTTACAGGCTCTTGTAGAAGTGTCCGGTACAGTGAGTGCACAGCCCTGACCCACAGCATCCATTACCTGTCTCTCTTCTTCACTTCTAGCATCCTGGCTAGACTTGCTTACAGGCTCTTGTAGAAGTGTCCGGTACAGTGAGTGCACAGCCCTGACCCACAGCATCCATTACCTGTCTCCCCTTCTTCACTTCTAGCATCCTGGCTAGACTTGCTTACAGGCTCTTGTAGAAGTGTCCGGTACAGTGAGTGCACAGCCCTGACCCAGAGCATCCATTACCTGTCTCTCTTCTTCACTTCTAGCATCCTGGCTAGACTTGCTTACAGGCTCTTGTAGAAGTGTCCGGTACAGTGAGTGCATAGCCCTGACCCACAGCATCCATTACCTGTCTCTCCTTCTTCACTTCTAGCATCCTGGCTAGACTTGCTTACAGGCTCTTGTAGAAGTGTCCGGTACAGTGAGTGCATAGCCCTGCTGACCCACAGCATCCATTACCTGTCTCCCCTTCTTCACTTCTAGCATCCTGGCTAGACTTGCTTACAGGCTCTTGTAGAAGTGTCCGGTACAGTGAGTGCACAGCCCTGACCCACAGCATCCATTACCTGTCTACCCTTCTTCACTTCTAGCATCCTGGCTAGACTTGCTTACAGGCTCTTGTAGAAGTGTCCGGTACAGTGAGTGCATAGCCCTGACCCATAGCATCCATTACCTGTCTCCCCTTCTTCACTTCTAGCATCCTGGCTAGACTTGCTTACAGGCTCTTGTAGAAGTGTCCGGTACAGTGAGTGCACAGCCCTGACCCATAGCATCCATTACCTGTCTCCCCTTCTTCACTTCTAGCATCCTGGCTAGACTTGCTTACAGGCTCTTGTAGAAGTGTCCGGTACAGTGAGTGCATAGCCCTGACCCACAGCATCCATTACCTGTCTCCCCTTCTTCACTTCTAGCATCCTGGCTAGACTTGCTTACAGGCTCTTGTAGTAGTGTCCGGTACAGTGAGTGCATAGCCCTGACCCACAGCATCCATTACCTGTCTCCCCTTCTTCACTTCAAGCATCCTGGCTAGACTTGCTTACAGGCTCTTGTAGAAGTGTCCGGTACAGTGAGTGCATAGCCCTGACCCACAGCATCCATTACCTGTCTCCCCTTCTTCACTTCTAGCATCCTGGCTAGACTTACTTACAGGCTCTTGTAGTAGTGTCCGGTACAGTGAGTGCATAGCCCTGACCCACAGCATCCATTACCTGTCTACCCTTCTTCACTTCTAGCATCCTGCCTAGACTTGCTTACAGGCTCTTGTAGAAGTGTCCGGTACAGTGAGTGCATAGCCCTGACCCACAGCATCCATTACCTGTCTCCCCTTCTTCACTTCTAGCATCCTGGCTAGACTTACTTACAGGCTCTTGTAGTAGTGTCCGGTACAGTGAGTGCATAGCCCTGACCCACAGCATCCATTACCTGTCTCCCCTTCTTCACTTCTAGCATCCTGGCTAGACTTGCTTACAGGCTCTTGTAGAAGTGTCCGGTACAGTGAGTGCATAGCCCTGACCCACAGCATCCATTACCTGTCTTCCCTTCTTCACTTCTAGCATCCTGGCTAGACTTGCTTACAGGCTCTTGTAGAAGTGTCCGGTACAGTGAGTGCATAGCCCTGACCCACAGCATCCATTACCTGTCTTCCCTTCTTCACTTCAAGCATCCTGGCTAGACTTGCTTACAGGCTCTTGTAGAAGTGTCCGGTACAGTGAGTGCATAGCCCTGACCCACAGCATCCATTACCTGTCTCCCCTTCTTCACTTCTAGCATCCTGGCTAGACTTGCTTACAGGCTCTTGTAGAAGTGTCCGGTACAGTGAGTGCATAGCCCTGACCCACAGCATCCATTACCTGTCTCCCCTTCTTCACTTCTAGCATCCTGCCTAGACTTGCTTACAGGCTCTTGTAGAAGTGTCCGGTACAGTGAGTGCACAGCCCTGACCCACAGCATCCATTACCTGTCTCCCCATCTTCACTTCTAGCATCCTGCCTAGACTTGCTTACAGGCTCTTGTAGAAGTGTCCGGTACAGTGAGTGCACAGCCCTGATCCACAGCATCCATTACCTGTCTCCCCTTCTTCACTTCTAGCATCCTGGCTAGACTTGCTTACAGGCTCTTGTAGAAGTGTCCGGTACAGTGAGTGCATAGCCCTGACCCACAGCATCCATTACCTGTCTACCCTTCTTCACTTCTAGCATCCTGCCTAGACTTGCTTACAGGCTCTTGTAGATGGTCCGGTACAGTGAGTGCACAGCCCTGACCCACAGCATCCATTACCTGTCTCCCCTTCTTCACTTCTAGCATCCTGGCTAGACTTGCTTACAGGCTCTTGTAGAAGTGTCCGGTACAGTGAGTGCACAGCCCTGACCCACAGCATCCATTACCTGTCTACCCTTCTTCACTTCTAGCATCCTGCCTAGACTTGCTTACAGGCTCTTGTAGATGGTCCGGTACAGTGAGTGCATAGCCCTGACCCACAGCATCCATTACCTGTCTCCCCTTCTTCACTTCTAGCATCCTGGCTAGACTTGCTTGTAGGCTCTTGTAGAAGTGTCCGGTACAGTGAGTGCACAGCCCTGACCCACAGCATCCATTACCTGTCTACCCTTCTTCACTTCTAGCATCCTGGCTAGACTTGCTTACAGGCTCTTGTAGAAGTGTCCGGTACAGTGAGTGCATAGCCCTGACCCACAGCATCCATTACCTGTCTCCCCTTCTTCACTTCTAGCATCCTGGCTAGACTTGCTTACAGGCTCTTGTAGAAGTGTCCGGTACAGTGAGTGCATAGCCCTGACCCACAGCATCCATTACCTGTCTCCCCTTCTTCACTTCTAGCATCCTGACTAGACTTGCTTACATACATGCTCTTGGTGAAGTACTTACATGATCTTGTAAATAAAACTTACATATTCTTGTTGAAGTGATAAGATTTACATGCTCTTCTTGAAGTGACAAGACTTACATGCTCTTGTCGAAGTGACAAGACTTACATACAGTGCTCATGTCAAAGTGACAAGACTTACATACAGTACTCTTATCGAAGTGACAAGACTTACATGTTCTTGTTGAAGTGACAAGACTTACACACTCTTATCGAAGTGCACAGCTTTTTTCTGGCAACAAACATCAGCACTGATTGTACCGCCAACTGAGTAACTCTTCCACAAAAGCCTTGCCTTTAGCATCCAGTATCCAGGTTTAAGAATGAAAATGTTAATTTTCTTGATTACAGATTCAAGTGTGAAAGTAGTGCTGCTGTTTTCAACAATTTCAATGGTTAAAATTAAAGAACTATTTTACTTGCAGAAAGGTTTTTGTCCAGTGATACATTTGAAGTCAGTGCAGTGTATGATTTCTGATTCAACCTAATATTTTCAGGGTTCCATGCAATGTGGAACCATAACTGTATTGTAAGCCTTCTGCGAAGTTAAAGTATATTAGTCTAGATCTTCTCAGGTCTAGTATTTTCCTTCCCTTTGTTGTCAACTTAGATTTAGAACGGGTGCAGTATTTGCATGTAAGTGTTTCCTTTAGAAGGGTAATGAAAGGGCATTTAAGGTTGGTCCCAATGTCAACATTCTTAAAATTCCTCATTTGGGACAGATTTACCTCTCTACCTATCTCTTGTAATGTAAATTTAAATCCCTTGATAAAATCATTTAAGAATATTTCTCAGACACATTTGTAATGAAGCCTACTCTGCACAATGAGTGTGATGAATTACAATCATTCTCTTGGAGGAAATAATTATTTGAAACATGCTTATTTCACTAACTATGAACAGTGGTATGGCAATAGAATAGTTGCTCGTTTGGTGTGAAAATAATAGTTGTTTGCTCTGTATTTTCCTTTGTTAGCCTGAATGATCTTACATTGACCTCTTAGAATTTCCTCAAAAATGAATTCATGTTAAAGGGTGATTCTGATTGGTAAACTGGTGGACTAAACTTAATTTTTGACTTGACAGAGATTAAAGATTCACTAAAAATAATCTTTGCCTGAAGCGGGCCTACCTCCTCTTAGTTTTGCTTGCCGCTCATTAGACCAAATTTTAATCTCTGAAATGAAAATAGATCTTTATTGTTAGTAGATATTTGGTTTAAACGAGAAAGAAACCAAGTGAAGCTGTGCATTCTCAGAGCCTGAAACAGCAGTCTCTAGACAAGCTGCACATTGGAGACTTTTGGGATCTTTACAGATACAGTAAAACACGGATATAGCGAACTCAGATATAGCGAACAATCGGATATAGCGAACCGTTTTTCAAGTCCTGTCCCTATATAACATCATTTAAATTATATATGTATAGCGAACACCGGATATAGCGAACTAAATTCTTTGGTCCCTTGGAGTTCGCTATATATGTTTCAGAGTCTCTAGACAAACTAGTCACTTTTCTTTGTACTTTCGGCTTCGGATCAGGAGGTCCGTGGTTCGAATCCCGCCAGGGGCTCCGCAACTTTGTCTGAAGGAGAGAACTGTTCTACACGCAGTTTGGGTGCAATGCTACACTGAATTTCAGCGCAGTACCACCCATGGCAGCCGATGCTCGAAGGTTTCACCTCAATGCATAACCACAATGGTGTTGCAGGCTTTCTCCCTGCAGTAATACTAGCAGCCGCAATATAAGTGAAATACTCTTGAAAGCGCCACTACCGCACCTCACCTCTATTTGTACCTTTAACAAGCAAGAGCCCTGCAGTAAGTCTATACCTCTCGTCTCACCCCAATGTCTCAGAAGATGATGCAGCCTACAGTCATTTGGACAGCTGTAGGCAGGTGAACAACATGTAAAGTAGAGCGAATATTTTGACAGGAAGAAGCTTTCCTATGATGAATCCTTCTCTGCCTCTACTGTAACCGCTTCAACGAGTCTTTGCTGAATAAACTTTACGCTCAGTGTTTTTCTAGGCATATGGAAAAATAACTGTTTTGGCAATGGATCTGATACGGAGAATTAGCATGATGTACGTTGTTTGTGTTTTTCATGATGAATCAATGAGAGTTGTTGTGGTGTAGGTGCGGGTGCTGACTCTCTGGGTGATGGGCTGCGAACTCTGGGAGCGTGGTAGACTCATCTCTTGCTTACTCTTGTGTTCGGTTGTCTTCCAGCCAATGGCATCCTTCCATTCATGATACATGTTTATAAACATGTCGGCCCCCCTTGATGAGATCTGTTGAAAGTATTTCAATATTTGCTCAGGTGTTGACTCAATCTTGTAAGGTTAAGTGATAAATTAGATTAATAACGTTATTTTGTTAATTAAATTCCACATAATGACGTTATGCAATTCGTGATTTTAATCTAAATTTTGAATAGCCAGAAACAGTTTTTATTTTACAAAGACAGTTTCATGCAGACAAAATAGTCATCATAGTTTTACTTATTTCGAAATTGGATAAGAAATTTTTTTGACGCATATTTTGGCTAGGTCAAAGTTGAAGTACTGGAGTAATGGGAAATAAACCAATGGCTATTTATTGTAGCTTTTGAACCCAATATTTTTTTTGTTTTTTGTTTTTTGTTATTGGTTCCAAAGATTACACATATAAACACACATAGAGTTGTCATGGCATAAGCCCAAATTTTGATGTTTGCCTGTTATCATATATATATTATTTTGGCTTTGGTTTGGTTACAAAATCACTTATATGATTAAAATTGGTAAATAAATCAAATTCATAAGTGAAATGAATGTTCTTGATGATTATTGTAGACTTGAAGTGCTACTCAAATGAGCCCCTCTTTTACATTTTGGTCTCAGAAATGATCCCAATTACATATTTTCTGAAAACAGGAAGTTGTTAAATGATCAGTTATTGGTTGCTACCTCAGCAGTACATGGCAGCAAATTGGGTGAACCAATAGAGTAAATATTAATGTAGCAAAGCAAAGTTGTTTTTAATTTTTATTGGTCTAGTTGGAAAAGCAGATGTTAATAAACAAAAAAAAGCTATTAAATATGTAAGTACTTATTTGATTTGAATTGATATTTGAATTGATTTAAATCATTTGTTTTGAAATATATATAATACAATATTAACAAATGAAGGCACAATATCATTATAAAATCAACCTCTTCTTGTGCAACGTAAATTGACAGACCATTGCATGTCAGAAGTTTCTGTGGGGGATAGCAATAAGGGAAGTAACTCTTGGTAATAAGGGTATAAATCTTAGGAAGATATAACTCAGTATCAAATTAGACATTCCAATGTAATTCATAGGGTTTATGTGTGTTATGTATGATGAAACAAATCCAGGAGACTCAAAAGAACCTTTGGTGGATGCCAGATCTCATCTGTTGGTGGTGTTTATGTTTGGTAGGCAACAAAGACTGCCTTGGTCTACAAACTAGAAGAATTCCCTTGTATTGTATCATGTAATGATCCTTGGGGTATTTGATTGAACTCCGTGCCAAATGAGAGTCTCATATTAAGAATGACCCTTAATAATATCACTTTGATCATGTTGATCTAAGCAAATACCAGGAATATTTACAGATCATAGGACTAGCTCGACTCAGATAGCGGAAAAGAGCAAAGACTCTATCAGTATTCCTCTTATTGATATCTAGATTCTAATGAGGTCATTCTGCTGACTAAACAATTCTTATCAAATTTCAAAGGATAATCTTGTAATGTTAAACCTACTCAAGAATATGATTTGTCTGTTGCAAATGTTATTATCACCTTTCCTAAAATTTGGAAACATTGTCAAATTCTAGACTAGATATTGAATAACAATGGTTTGATGCCAGTCATATCAATATCGATCTACAAAAGAATAAATTAGTTTGATATAAATACAGTGATACTGTGATATATCAGGAGCAATTTTTGCCAAACAAAAGATAAGATCGTAGATTGACAAATGACTATGTTTAAGTGCATATGCTTGAACTTATATCTGGAGAGGGATTAATGTTTTTTCCCCTCTTAGTTAAACAATTGTGAACTCTTTATAACATGGAAGGACTGTAGATAACGTTAGTTAGGCCTGTTTTATATTTGAGAATCATATGTGACAATTGTGAACCCCATGTTGTAGTTGAGCACAATATATAACAACTAGGTATGTGCAACATTTTGGAAATCCTGTGTTACAGTTGTAAACATTGTATAACATTTAATAATCAGGTGTAACGATTGCAAACTCTGTGTAACATTTGAGAACCATGTGTAAAAATTGCAAACTCTGTATTACATTTGAGAACCATGTGTAAAAATTGCAAACTCTGTATAACATGTTAGAAGACTGTGAAACAGTTGTGAACATTGTGTAACATGAATCTTGTCTTGTTACAGGAGGAAGAAGGAACGATGGCTTGAAGGCTGCTGATATCGTGCCCATCCTCCGAGAGAGGGTGGCCTACCTCTCAGGTTAGTACACGCCAGGCTTGCTTCTCAATTAATACATGGAGCTGTTAAAGGGACAGTGCTATCGGGGTATTTTTTGTGGAAACGAAATTCAAAAGGACGCAGTGATGCATTCTAATCTTTGTCAAATCATAACATCTAGAACAACTAAAATGTTACCCTCACTGACATATATGAAAATAAGTGTGAAATTATCATCTTATAATCATATATTAGTATAGACAGGGATATATTCTTGAATTTTGTTTCCACAAAAAATACAGTGATAGGACTGTCACTTTAACTGCTAGATGAAAAGGCTTCTGTACTAGATTTACAGTGGTAAGTTATGAATTCATCATTGTCATTGTCAAGAAATGTGTTTCCATATCCGGATATGGCATTGCTTGACGTTTAGGGTTTTAAAAAGAACCTTTTAATTAAACATCTTATAACTTCTTGATTCTTGATTCTTGGTACAAGGTTAGATTTGTTTCAAAGAAAAACTTGGTTGGATAAGCAATGTTTTTTGCAATAAATCTATCTTATCCTCATTTCAATTTGGAGAAAGAATACCAGGTTGACACAAGATTTCTCTTCAAAATAGCAAGCCTTCATATTGATGAATTCTTCTGACCAGTATTGATTTCAATTAAATATATATAGGAGACTTATTGCATGTTTTATGTTTGGTCTTTTGGGAAACCAAAAACAGATAACGTGTTTGATTCTGTTGAGAAAAGCAATTGAATACAAATATATAACATTTAACTTTAAGCTCCTACTTGTAGTCAAGAGACCAAGTAAATCCTGCTGGAGAATATTGTTGTACTGATTGTAACGAAAACTGTTTAGTTTGATTGAGGATTAAGCCCATAGTTTTAGTCAGGTACTTTTCAGTCTGTACTTGATGATCCCACTAACACCAAATCAATGTGATAAGTGTACGTGGTCCTGAAATAAAACTCAAAACATTAAAAGAAGCACTTTCAAATATCCCTTTGAGGGAGCTGGAAGAAATTATGTAAATAAGATATATCAGGGATTTGAACAAGACTGATTCTAATATATATTTAACTCAATTTGGTAGAAAAATATTGATATTGAGTTTGTGGTTGAGTTTGTGCTCTATGTGCTTGAAATTATGCTGTATAATGAATGCATATTTTGGTATTTTGATAGATGATTTTGAATTTTATCTTTAGATCATATATATATAGAGGGGATCATTTCAACTCATTGTTAGGTTTCATTGCTTATTAAATCTTTTATGTTTGTTCAGGCTTTCTCCCTAAATTTGTTTTTTTTATGCAAATTTAAATGACATCACAATTTTGATACCTAAGTCTTTCAAGGGGGCTGCATAAAGATTTGATAATTTGGAAATAATGTCAGACATATACCCATCAAATTAGGTTTGGGTTATGTATTGTTTTAATCTTAATCTTTGTTACATCTATGTCTGTCAAAGGTTTGCATTCTTTGTACTTATTGTTTGGATTGATTGTGATTTATTTAGAAATTTTGGGTAATTTCTTTGAAAACAAAATTTAAAATAATAGACAACATTCTTAAATTTTCCTTGTGTTCAAAACAATTTGCAGAATATTGAAGTTTCTATCTTTTCCAATGTTTTTTGTTTTGTGTTTTAAAATTCCATTATATAAAATGCCTAAGGATATGTCTCCAGTCAATATGCATTTGAATAGACTTCTCAAACTGTCATAGAATATACAGATTGCTAGATATTTGAGCCTTGGATTTATTACATATCATCTGGATGCAAATGTAACGTAAATTACTTTTTTGTATGGGCAAAATTAAAACAGATGATAATAAATGATGATGCAAATATTTAACTCAACAGATAGGGTTTATGTGTAGTACCATTCATCAGTTCTATCTATGAGTCAGTGCTTTCAGGTGTCAAGATAATGCACACTCACTTCGAGTGATTATTATGATTATATGAGAAAGTTGCTTATTTGGAAGAGCGTTTGCTCCACACTTCTGAGGCTGGTGATAAGTGAAAATTTGAAAATATGAAATTATCAAAAAACGTGCTACTGCCCCTTTTCTTCATCAATTCCCCTTCCTCAAGTACCAGCTCTGACATTTCCAGAGGTTATCAACAATTCCCGGCTACTTCACACTGAAAAAGTTTGGAGTTGTAACTCTTTTGCAATAAAGGCCTGGGGTACAATACTTTTGCTGCCTGATGCAAAGAAAATGAATTTTACTTGTGCGAGGGTCAATAAAGAGGTATCATCATTGTTATCATTATCACCTCTTGGTGCTTTCCTAAACATAATGTCTACTCATCTCAAGAATTACAATAAGGCTAGTATATCTTTATCAGTTCTCATTCATCTGTGTTAGGCTCTGCTTAAACAGTTAGGACTTAAAGGGGAACGTTTTTAGGGGCAATATAAGCTTGTGTCAGGGAAATAATTGGTTCTAATTGAAAGACAGTGTATTTAAACTTCATGAAGCAGTAATAAATCAAATATTTATTGTAAAGCGATTCCATTTTCTTACTCAAAATGAATTAAAGGTGTTCACACAAAAATGGCTGCCAATGGACTGTAATATTATATATTATAATTTGTTCTCTGACTATGGATGATTGGTAATGAAATTTTTGACACTATCAAAATAATTCATAAAGCTGTGATCAGTGAAAACTTGAAAATATGAAATTGTCAAAATAACGTGCTAGTGCCCCTTTATTGGATCTTTTAATTCTTCATCAATTCCCCTTCCACAGGTACCAGATCTGACATTTCCAGAGGTTATCAACAAAACAAAGCAGGTTTAGATTCTTTCTGATAATGAAAATTCAATTTCACTTTGGCCCTTTCTCAATTTTGAAATGAAATATCAATTGATTAAGTCAGTTCTCATTTATCAGACAATCATGTTTACCGAGGATTTTGTGAAAATTGAAAAATGCTAGGTTAGAAAATTGATTTGAATAAAATGGAATAATTGAAATTTTCAAACAAGTCATTGATGGATTAACTTTTTTCACTATGAATACGAAAAAGAGTTTTTTAATATTAACTGTTTTCTCTGCTGCAAATAAAAGAATGAAGAAAAAATTAGAAGTTACTTAGCAACTTCTCTGAGGCATTAAAGAATGTTCAATTTGTAGTTCTTATTGGTAAAGGACAGTATATTTCAACTGAGTGCCAACAAATGGCAAAATATTTGTTGGCATCATATACATCTTATTACAGACACAATTATTGCTCAGATTAATAAAAAGTAACCCCCATCCTTTTTCCAACTTTCATATTAGCTGTGCTCAACCCTTGAAACTAAAAACAGCAAGAATTTCTGAAATACAACTTCTAGCTTTTCAGAATGATGCTTGGTGCATTTATTCTGATTAAAGAGTAAGCATACACCCTAAAATATTATTTTCACAAAGAGAAGTCTTTATCCAGAGAATAAATGCCAATTCTGAAGGTCTTACATAAACTTGACCCTTGAAACTTGCTCAATCCCAGTATAACTCAATATGAACTTTTTCATAATTTTCAGTTCGAGACATAATTATCAGCTGTCATTTCTTTGCATAATATACTATCAGGTTTCACTCAAATACATAGTCAGAACAAGTTTCAGGCTTTCTTCCTATTGTAAAACCAGTCAAAGCAAACAAGGGGAAACACCGTAGTAAATATGATCAGCCACATCATTTCACGTTACCACCTTACCGAGTCCAGTGGCGCCATTGTTGTAAAGCCTTCTCTCTAACTAGGCTAACTGATTTCAGCTTTGTCCAGATACAAGCTGCAGTGTGTTTTAGATATGTTTCCTTTTTACACCAATATTATTTGTTATCATTTGGCGTGACTGTAAACTAATGCTTGCTGAAAATTGTTACAATGTGCTTTTATGTATTGTGGGTTGTCGAATGGAAAAAATTACAAATGAGTTTCATTGAAAGAATCTGTTGACTGCATGGATTGTTAACAAACTGAACAGCCCTCCTATCCATTCGTTGGTATTCTTTGTGTCTTTATTTCTTTTAATCTCATATAACGAAATTGTTGTATAGAATTTTTTAAGTGGCATTTATGACCATCTGAGCAAAACTATGTGTTCCTGTTGAAATATTTGTTTTGAGAGGAAACAATTGATAATAATAAATGCATGTTTGAAGAAGATAAGTCATATATCTTTGTTAATATGCAAAAGAATGTAAAGCAAAATGCTAAAAAAATGAACTTATATGTCAAAGAATTGCCTTTTGCCTACTCAACTTTGCTCTGTCAATTTCTTTTTATAATTTTGTCTTATAGGCTTGGGGATCTCATCTTTGTAGTCATATGTTTTAAGGCTTAGACTCCCATTAACTTTAATCAGTGTACGAAATAAGCCTGAGAAGTTGCCAGCCCGAAAGAATGATTTTATTTAATTTCATGGTCAAATTAAACAAAATCCTTTAAAAGTTACCAGCCCGCACCAGAAGTTACCCGTTTCGGGCTGTCGGACTGGCCTTATTTCATACACTGCTTAAATGCTGTTTTTCAACAAGTGTTGTTGTGTTTTTCAGGAGGTCGGGACAAGCGAGGAGGTCCAATACTTACATTTCCATCCCACACCCACCCGGAGAGATTAAAATATGAAGATCTCAGGCGTCTCATGACATATCTCGCCAGCGTGCCCAGGTCAGTCTAAAAGTCTCAACGCTGATAAAAATAAAAATGATAAAATAATGTAGTGGTCAGCATATGAAAAAGTGGACCGTGTTAAATATTTCAATTAACGTAAAGGAGTGCCTGGGCGAGGAAATATAGTATTTTAAAAGGCAAATTAATTTGAATAACATCTCTAGCAACACTTCCCAGAGTGTTTTACTCTTTGGTTAGATCAACTGTTTTGCCACATGTTTTGTAATGTGATATGTTTGATTGACAAACATTGCATTAAGGTTTCATAACTTTGAATCTTGGTTAATATTTTGTGTAAAAACAAACGTTTTATCTTAAAATACACTTTTATTAACTAAAAACATTCAGTTTGATGAATCATAACTTCAAACTTTCGCTTATCTGAAATCATAAACATTGATAAACATTGATAAATGTTTGAAAAACTTTCATGTCCTGAGTTTCAAGGGTTTTATCTTTTTGTTTGAATTTGATGAATTTTCAAACAATTTCTTGAACCTTACAAAACAGTATTAATGTTTTAAGTTTTGTTGTGATTCTGTAACTTCTTTTCTCGACCTTTGCAATTGTATTGCAGTTTTGTTCACAAGTTTTAAGATTTTTTTGCTCAATTGGTCACTAGGGTATATAAACCAGGTAAAATTCTAAAAAAATGATTTTCATTTCAAGTATATTTTTTTACATTTACATAAAAATTTGAAACTGCATGTTTGTAAAAAAATATAACTGTACGTGGTAAATAAAAGGTAAATTTATGTTTTTAATAATTTTTCAAATATTTTTTTACATTTTACAAAGAAATTTGAATCTTCATGATTGTAGTATAATTGAATGTTCTAGTGACGAGGTGCGAGAGCGAGGGTTTACTGTGATACTAGACATGCGCGGATCCACCTGGCAGACTGTCAAACCCATCCTCAAGGCTCTACAGGTATGATTTTGTGTTCATATGAAATCTTGTTAACCTTTTCATTAACAGCATGTTGAACCCCAATCACTCACTCACTCTTTGCATCGAAGCTTCGGTTATGATTGAAAGATATTACAGTAGAACACGGATATAGCGAATTCGGATATAGCCAACAATCGGATATAGCGAACAAATTTTCAAGTCCCGTCCCTATATAATATCATTTAAATTATATGGGTATAGCGAACATCGGATATAGCAAACTAAATTCTTTGGTCCCTTGGAGTTCGTTATATCCGAGTTCTACTGTATTTGAAACACAAAGTTTGAGCTGTTTGAGTGGCATTCTAGCAGTTGATGGTATAGGCAAGACAAGAGTATTTGTTTCTATGGATGAACAACTTCTTTATTTGACAGTAGCGACGTTTCGGTATAGACCCTTATACCATTTCAAGCATATTAGATTGTGAATTGATTTATTTACCCCTACAATATTTTATTACATTTTATGTTATTGAAAACGAAAAGATTTGTCATACATCTAAACTCAAACGCCTTTACAAGTTCATTACATTTGGAAAAGATTATATGTGTTAAGCAAATACAAAGAAAACCTTTTGAAAATCTCCACATAATTTTCATCATACAAGTTCTTATAAAAAAATATATTGAATATTGAACAATCCGTCAGATTGTTTTCTTAAGTGAGAATCATGCTGCAGCTTCCTCGTTCTTAAATGTTTCATTGTAACGACTTTGCGCATTAATTTTTAATGAGTTCATTCTTGCAATGATAAAAGTAACTGTTTCATTTCAACACTTCCGGTTGAAAATATCAATTGTTCAATGAAATCAAGTGTTTCATGGACAGGTCCCTGTTATACAGCTGAACTCTGGCCCACACACCAACCTCGTTAGTTTTTAGCAAAGTGTATTGATTTGTCCTTTAATTAGGTGTGGGCCTCTGTGTATGTTGCATCAAATATTTAGCAACAATTTGTCCTTGTTTAAGCAACAGCATGATATGTGCATTGTTGTCTTGCTGGTGCAAGGGTTGAAGGTTTCCACATATGTTTTGGAATAAGATTTAAAAACAATATTTCAGCCACTTAGGAATTTAAAAAATTATATGTAGGCTTCCAACTATTGTATTTTGAGTTGGTAATATTATATTTTGAGGTCAGATTTTGGAGGTAATTTTGATATGATTTTGGTCAGCATTGCTTCAGTTTGAACTGGATTAACAGATTGAACTGACATACATATAGTTGAAAGATAGACATGCAAATGCGCCTCAAAGAAGATACTTGAAAAATACAGCAAAACATTGGAAGCTATGCTAATGCCTACACGATGTTCTTCTAGAGGGAAATGCATTCATATGCTGTTATGTGAAAATACTGTCTCAAAGACTATAAAGAATAAAAGAAATACACTTTTCACTCTTACCAACAATTGAGGATTTTCATTTAGAGGTAATCATAAATCATTAATATTTTGAACAGTAGGAGACTGTTTACTTCATGATTTACTATGCAGGAATATTACAGGTGTAGACAAGTAACTTCAGCCTTGCCTTCTATGTAAAAGTTTGATTTGAATCTCAGTCCTGCCTGATATGAATTAGATTTATTTGAATGATAACTCTCTCAAAGATTTGATATTTTAGATGTTAAGAATTCATTGACATCTCATAAAACTTTGTTTGCAGGAGTGTTTTCCCGGGAACATACACATGGCATATATAATCAAACCTGAAAAATTCTGGGAAAAACAGAGAACTAGTCTTGGCAGTGCAAAATATAATTTTGAGGTGAGTTTTAGTTGTTTTTTATTTGAACTTGCAATTAGCATGCACTTGTTGTGTGAATGAGGTCCTAGGTACAATACACTTAATTCTTCCTCAAAAGATAATGAAAATTTGTTATTTCAAGGAAAAGCAAGGATAAAATGTTACAAGTCAAATGTTTTTTCGTAGACCAATTAATTCAAACACCTTCTTTCACATCAACCTTTGATAATTAAGGATATAAGCTTCTATGAGTTTGTTTGCTGCCTATAGCCTCTTCCAGAAAGTAAGAGTTATCCCGCGAAAACGGTACTCTTTGGTCGCCTGAAAACCAAAAAAGAACGACGATACAAATTAGATGGCTCTTCAGCAGGAGTGGCGATTTTATGAGAGCTTCAAAACAATCCTCATGTTATATAAGAATGTAAAACCTCAATATTGGAAACATAGGATAAGTGAAAGAAGGGGATACTACCTCTTGAATGTTTAACAATGTTGTGTTTTGTGTCTTAAGTGAGAGAAGGGGTACAACAAGTGGAATACTCTCTGATACTACCTCTTGAAAGAGTAACAATGTTACATGTCTTGTGTTACAGACCAACATGATCTCACTGGACAGTCTGCAGAAGGTGATTGATCAGACTCAACTCACGAGGGACTTTGATGGCTCCCTTGACTATGATCACGAACAGTGGATCCAACTGCGTTTGGTGAGAGTATTTACTTAACTTCATCACCTTTGGACACTTTTGCTATTCTTATTACCTTCGAGGACAATCACGTCATATTTTTCAATGATGCCCTAGGGCAACATATCTTTTTTTCATTGTAACATGTTATAAACAATGCTTTGGCGACATGGTAGGCTATGACATTACATTCTATAGAGCCCTGTGGCAGCTAGATTGTCTATGCTATGAAGAAGATTTTCAGTATTATATATTCTGCAAGTACAGTATTAGTGCCTAAATATCATTAAATCACACATTCAAGAAATACTAATATTTAAGCACTTGTGTCATAAACATAGTTATATCATGGACACTCATGTAATATCCTCAATGTATCTTTGCTCTCAGATGTTGAAGGCATTTATCTGGCAGCTAGATTGTCTATGTTCAGAAGTAGATTTTGAGTATTATATTTAAATATTGGGAATACAGTAATCATGCCTAATTATCATTATACCCCACATTCACTCGTGTAATAAACAAAGTAATATCATGGACACTCATGTGATATCCTCAATGTATCTCTGCCTTCAAATGTTGGAGGAGTTTATCTAATAATAAATACCCATATAATACTATCTATATCCCACATTCACTCGTGTAATAAATAGGGTCTTTTCCTGGACACTCATATGATATCCTTAATATATCTCTCTCAGATGTTGGAGGAGTTTATCTGGAAGGCTCTCGACTTGCTGGACAAGTTGGACGAGCTGGGAGAGATTCTGACCAATCCAGAACTCCCTGATGATTTGAACGGAGCCCAGCTAGTGCTAGAGGAGCACAACCATCTCAAAAAGCGGGTCACGCTCGCGCCCGTTGAGAGTCTCGCCGCTGAGGGTCACCACATCCTCCGCAAGATCACCGGGGATGATGAAGGACAGTCAGGTATGTTGAACACTTTGCAACTTTTTGGTTATAACTTTTGCAAGTTGCTGGCATGAGGAGTTGTGAGTTATCATGGCTTTCAGGATTTTGATATCAGTTTAAGTTGTTCCAGGGGTTTAGACTTTGTAAGGTTTAGGTCACCAGTTTTGGTATTTGTAAGCTCAAAGATTACTGGTAGTCAAAGATTAAAAATTCCAAAATCATTTAATGGTTGTAACAGATTTTAAAGGTTTTCATCAAGAGTTAGGTCATTCAGTTTTACTTGAAGTAAGCTAAGAATTTTAGCAAAGAAGTCTTGCATTATTCATGCATGTTAGTGCTTGATTTATAATTATAGTTACCAAGGTGTTGATCATCAGAAAATTTGTAGTTTCCAAAACTTGAGATAACAATGATTTCATTAGGCATGTTAATTACTAAACGAATTCATTGTAGTTGCTTGATCTGAAGAGGGTTGTGCAATTCTGGGAGTCTTGTTTGATTTAACTCAACTTTTGCTTGGTGGCAGTGCTTCAATCATACAATATACAGTGTGCTTAGCATTAGATTGTGTTAATCTAAACATCCCTTTCATTGTATTCATCTGAACCACACAACTAACCCAAAGGTTTATTTAGCGGTCTGTGAATGACAAAAATACTATAATATTTTCACTTATTCCGGCTAAATCGCTGGCATGATTAGCTTCATGAACCTCCGGCAAGTCATATAACCATGGCATGAAAACATCCAGTTTTAGATCCTCGATCATCCTGGTCACGGCATTGAAGAGTATTTTGTATAGCTAATGCTTTTGCTATACACCACTGCTGGCTTTTCAAGCTCTCAAACACCCAATCACCCTGGATGCCTGAAGAAAATGATGGAGTTAGAGTTTTCCTCCTCTTGTCTATTGAGAGTCCTGCTTTGCTGGACACGATTGCTTGGCTTGACAAACCTCAACCACAGCTGCATTGATCGATCCTGCTTCAATCACTAGCAAACCCTACTAACACCAATCTCAACAGTCCTCAGTGACTGAGATTTGTGGCTTTCTTTCAGGTTCTGGACGTCGGTTTGTGGTTTCAGGTAACGCAGATTTCCAGAGCGCGGTGCCGCAGATCTCACAGCTGCTGGACAACCTTCACTCGACGAAGCAGCACCTCAACCAGCTGTGGACCGTGAAGAAGATGAGGCTGGAGCAGTGCCTCCAGCTCCGCATCTTCGAGGAGGATGTCGAGAAGGTAATAAATCAGTCTTTTTGTTAAGGGAATGCAGTGATCAATCTGTGAATATGACTGCTGGGCTTGCTACCTCAATGTCTTTGGACTCTTAGCAGATATAAATGAGTAGTAAATTAGCGACAGTACTACAAAAACATATTGCATCCTGCTACTCACAGCTTAAATGTTGATGGTCCTTTCAAAGTATTTTATGCTTGACACAGGGGTAAAGTCATCTCCTGAATCATCCTGTCTCGTTGAAATTTTATCTAGAAGTAGGCGAGAAAATGATTTGATTGGCTACATCCCAAGTTGGGCCGCGCGAGCGAATCTAGCTTCTGAGCCCAGGGTACAGATTAGTGGAGTTAGCATAACGTTCGTACCCTGGGACAGGATGCTTCGGAATGTGAACAACTCCTGATCTGTGATGTCTCGTTTGTCTAATTTTACTCTCTTAGTATCAACATTATAAGACAAAATGAATATTCAAGCAATGGAATCATCAAAACCTTGGGTAAGAACTTCTCTTTCAAGAAATATAAAAGGAGTTCTACGGATTTCACTTTCTCATTCAAAATGGTTTCAGATGTTTGAATGGATCCTCCACAACCGTGATCTGTTTCTAGTCAACTACACGGAGATCGGAACGTCTCACCAGTTCGCTGTGGAGCTGGAGTCCGAACATAGTCAGTTTGCTACTAGTGCTGTGGTGAGTAGCTCCCGCTTTTCTCCAAATGTTGTATGTATAACTGTCATAAATATTCTGTAAGAAACCTGTGAAGAGTTGATAATGGTAGCTTGAGGAAAAGCAACTAATGTTGAAAGTTGCGTAGTAAAAAGGGATGTGAAGTTAATATGTCTAAATTGTGCCCATTATATTTGGGAAATGAAACATTTATTGTTGAGAGTCAGAGTACCAGAGCTAATGTTACCAGAACGAGTAGAAATGTTTGAATAACAGTTCCTGTATTCAAAATATTTAGTATTTACTTACAGAACCTTAACTCAATATCTGTTTTGCGACATCCCATATATTGAAAATATAATTAGATGTAATCCATATCTTTCTCTTTTTTCCAACATGAAAGATCCCACTTAAATTCTAGTCACAAAAGTACAGGTCATCAAATGCATTCATTTCAATAAATGAAACAGTAGCTACATCTCTGAATTGGAAATCTTCTCTCAATTTTCAGAATGTATATGTGAATATCACGCGGATCCTGGGTATGGCTCAGCGACTGTGTGACGCGGGTCACTACGCGTCCAATACGATCCGCTCCCAGGCGGGGAAGCTGGAGCGAGAGTGGAAGAGTCTAGCGGCAGCTCTGGATGACAGGAGTACGGTGCTCAGGATGTCCGTCATGTTCCATAAGAAGGCTGAGCAGGTTTGTAGAGTTCACACTTTTTAATTGATATTCATTTTTTTATATGACATGGAATTTCTGCATGAAATGACTAAGAATATTGAAATATATTGTCTTTGTTGTGTTACATATTGCTTTTAATTTTTTTCTGAAAAATTCGTGTTTTTTAACTAACCTGTTTTTAAAAAAAAAAAAAAAATCTAAATGAGAGATATGGTGATACTCAAATAGTTCAGTGGTAGATTCTAAGGAGTTATGTTTGTATGTATATAACAGAAAATGTACAAGATAAGAGTTGTTCCAAACTCACTTGATTTGTTTACTTACAAACAATAATCAAAGTTGGTATGTTAATTAACCTGAGTTTACCTGTATTGCAGTACCTGGCGCAGGTAATGATCTGGCAGCAGGTGTGTGAGAACTTGCGCATCCCGTCCCAGATTGAAGACCTGGAGGAGGCCCTGCAACAGCACCAGAACCTCATAGAGACCATCACACAGACCTACGCTGAGGTCAGTCACTCAACATACTTACATACTTACATAGATTGCTTGTAATAAAGACATTGAGTGCTACAACAGCACCAGAACCTCATAGAGACCATCACACAGACCTACGCTGAGGTCAGTCGATGTGCATACTTCATAGATCGCTTGTTCCCTAACCCTTTTTCCCTTTTCATTCTGAGGTCAGACACTTACATAGATCGCTTGTAAAAAAGTCCCTGTTGACATTAAGTGCTACAACAGCATCAGAACCTTATAGAGACCATCACACAGACCTACGCTGAGGTCAGTTGATGTGCATACTTACACGGTAATCTTGTCATGAGGGGCCACTCTTGGGATTTTATTTGACAAGTGCCCTTCTGTGCAGGTGTTGTCATTGTCAGGTTCAGGAAATGTCAGTGAAAGAGTAATGGACAAAACATGCATGCATGAATTGTTTCTGATATCATACTATTTCCATTGAATTTTAATTCCCCTTTCCTGTGAAGATGTATGTGTGCAGATGTCAGGTACCAGTTAGATTTTTAAAACGAGAAAGTTTCATAGCAAAATATATCAAAATATGTCAAGTCCTCAAGATAATCCCTCGTCCTCTCTCCTGCACATGTGTGAAGATGGGAAGTCCCTGCTTGACATTGAGTTTAATATTTAGTAAAAGTTATCAATATCAAGATACAACAATACATTTTAGAATATTAGTTGACAATCTCCTCTGTCCCCTGCAGGTTTGTGGAGACGGGAAGTCCCTGCTGGATACGCTACAGACTCCCGTCTCGTGCGGCTCCAGTAACTCCCTCACCGCCAAGGCAGACTACTCAGAGGCCGCCGGTCACGTCCTGGACGTGGTTCATGAGGTAGGTCACTTGGATGTTTGATACGTTGTGAAACATATCCAGTAGTGTTGTTATCCTTTGTGCACAACTGCAAAGGACTCTTTACCTCTAAGTGCAAGAGTGGTACAATGTATGGAAAATAATTATTAAAAAAAATTGAATTGGCATAGCAATCAGAAGAATATCTCTTACATTTGAAAGAAAAGAGAAATGTAAATCAGCTGATTGTGTTATACTGCTTGTGAATGAAATGTGTTATAATAAACTAAATAGATGATAATTAATAAACAAAAAAATGATCATTCTTGTTAGTGGTATGTCATATGACACTTTATGTATCAAGAATATCTGTCTTGAAACAATGCCTACAAAAAATGTACAGTTTAGCTTTTCCAATTCTTTTCTTACTCACCCTTTGATAAATGTCCAATGTCATATTTCAGGTCTTGGCCCACCAGCGCCACCTAGAACAGATCTGGCACGCGAAGAAAGTGAAACTCCACCAACGTCTCGGACTCAGGCTCTTCCAGCAGGATGTCAAACAGGTCCGTGCAATAAGACTGAAAAAGTTTTTTGAATATTTCTGGGCCTCCTTTCACAAAGCAACCTTACTGAGGTTGACCATGACTCCTATTCTTTAACATTGCACTAAGTTACCGTATATAACAATGTA
The DNA here is from genome assembly GCA_916613615.1 of Steromphala cineraria. NCBI lineage: Eukaryota > Metazoa > Mollusca > Gastropoda > Trochida > Trochidae > Steromphala > Steromphala cineraria. The sequence continues at coordinate 2,486,034 of OU744729.1, forward strand.
TACGGCGACCTCGTACATAGGGCGACCCCCTTTCTCAGCCCCCCAAATTGCTGCCAAAATCATATATCTCATTAATAAGGCGACCCCCCTTCTAGCAGGTCGTTGAAACAGTCGACATGACAGACAACTCGTTGACAAGATTGCGTAAGGGTAAATTTAGGTCCTAATGGACTTATAATCACCTTGTGAAAGGAGGTGCTGGTCTTTCATACAGGCAACAGTGATGCGATGTAGCAGATTGTTTGAAATTTCAAAATTTATTTTAATATTTAACGTGAAAAAATTCAACGGAAATGGAAAACATTATGAATATAAATTTGTTTCCTTTTATAACGACGTCTTTAAAGGCCATCATGAACAGAAATTCATTTTTCAATGTTTTTTTATGGTACAAAACCTGGGTGTGTTTAAGACTGATGCGGCGGGAAACCAGTTTTTCAAGGCCTAATACTTGATATACTCATAAATTAAGATTCAACAGTGATTTGTTTAGAAAAATAATCTAGTATCTTTAGGAATTAAGGCCAAGCAGTCTTATGTGTAGGTACATTAACAAAAATTGATTGCTCAAAATAGTTGATAAGGGATTGTGCTGGTGATATTTACTAAGAGATTTGTCATATACATCTTCAGCAACTTGCTAAACAGATCTTTTCAGTCATCGTTGATGTGGAAATAAAAGTTGTTGTCATCCACAACAATCCACAGTAGTCGCTATGGACCACAAGATCAAATGTGTAGTGTGATGACCATATCATCATAAAATAAAATGCAATTGTGTGACATCTTTTCTTTAAGACATGTCAGTGAAATAGCACAATAAAATAGAGTCATTTTCAGCAACTTCTCAATTTTTAGCAGTGAACTGATCTTAACTAAAATTATGGCAGAGTTAGTAATGGCATGTCAGAAAATAAATACAAGACAATGTACAGATTACCTCCCTTGGCTACAACATGGCAACACACGAGTGACGAGCTTTCCGAAAAATGTCCCAATATTCATGAAAGAGGAAGATACGTAACTACTTTTATGGCAGCCAGTGTGAGTTGACATTATTGTGATTCATTCCATGTGCAAAACATTGTGCTAAGAACACTCCTTTAGTAACTTTGGGAATAAATTCTCACACACACGAACTGCAGGTCAAAGGTCAAACCCACGACCGCGTTGTCATTTAGAGACTCTGTCACTGAACACGCTAATTAAGTACATTTATATACATTACCATTTCAACATGCCTCCTAAAAAGCCCGACTTTTCGCATGAAATGGAAGAAATACGGCAAACCCTATCTGAAATTCCAAAATACAATGAACTGCAAGATCTCATCACAAAGGCAGTTGATGCAGCCATAAAATCCCTTCGTGATACTCTCAAACTAGAGATTAAGGAACAGGTTTTGTCTGAGATCGGATTCGACAAACTGCAATATGACTTTGTTACTCTAGACACTGAAAACAAGAAACTAAGAGATGACATGAATAAAAAAGACAAACAAATTGAAAAGCTTACTCAACAGATGAATACTGTATCTGAGAAGGCTAACATGGCTTATCGTCTGTCCAACCAAAATGAACAGTTCTCTAGAAAATGCAACATTAAGATCTTCAATATGGAGCAGTCTGCAGATGAGGATTTGGTGGGGGAGTTCTTTGATCTCATGGATCTTGTACAAGTTCAGGTTGAGAGAGAGGAAATTATAGCTATCCACAGGATTGATCATGCCAATAAATCGATCACCAAACCAGTGTTGGTCAAGTTTGCTTCCGTCGAAGTGAAGGTAAGGGTGATCAGGGCACGTAAACAGTTAAAACAAAAATTGTCTGTTCGCCTTGCTGATGACGTCACTAAGGCAAATGTGATGTTGATCAATCGTTTGAAAAGCCATCCAGATGTTGACAACGCCTGGTACTTTAATGGCAGGGTCTATGCACACACAAGCAATGGGAAGAAGTTTAAAGTCTACCCTTTTGACAACATTGATGTCATCATCAACAAAAACTAGTCTAACTATCACCCAGTGTACCACTTATTAATGTGTTCATCATGGAACTTGATGGAAGTACTGTACTTTTAGATCACAAACATGATGTGATATTACGAACGCTTCATGTCCTGAAATGACCTTGTGGTAACACGGCTTTTCCTGCCCATTCAGTGACGCATATACTGACACTGGAAAATTCATTAATTGTTTCTTTTGTAGACTTTGACCAGATCTATATTTTAATTTTGTAATTCTATTTAATTATTCAACGCATATGTATTGTGCAGTTTTCATTCATTTTGATCAATGATCCTTTACATATTATTTCTGGAAAGAAGCAATGTTTTCCTTAATTCTATTTTATTCATTATAGAAGACATACGTCCTTCACTTACAGGTATATACTTACCAAATACCGCCCCTTTGGAACTCTATATATTTTTTGGCTTTGTTTTCAGGATCATTACTTTGAAAGAATCTATGTTTCACTTAATCATATTTATAAGAAAACATTTGTTTATCATATTTACTATTCAATATTCTGCTTATATATTATCATGAGTGTCTACACTTTAGAAAAGACATCCTCTGAATATAAATGCCTCACTTACGGACATTGTAGCTCAAGGAAGCATCATTTCACCTTTTTTATTTTTATTTCTTTCCTCCTTTCTATCCATTATTTCTCTCGAAATCTTTATTTCACCTATTTTTCTTTTCTTTCTCTCTCAATTTTCATTACATGCATTGGTTTTTGTCAAACATATACATAATATTTACCATATAATAGATATCTCCAACATAGACAATGGATAATTTTAGATTATTGTCTATGAATACTAGGGGCATAAAAACCGATACAGCAAAACGCAGAGACATATTTAATTTTGTCCGTAGTAAGAAAGCCTCAATTATATTTCTTCAGGAAACTCATAGCACAGTTGAAGATGAACTCACATGGGCCGCAGAATGGGGTTTTAGGTGTCATTTTTCACATGGTACTAGTAAAAGTGCAGGAGTTATGGTTTTAATAAATAATAGTTTTGAATATCACATGCATGAAGTAATTGTAGATGATAACCGCCGTTTTATTATTCTTGATATCACCATAGAAGACATACGTTTTTCACTTGTAGATATATATGGGCCAAATACCGACTCGCCAAACTTTTTTGAGGATCTCGCCGTTGAATTAAGTCAACTTTCAGGATCAATAGTCTGGGGTGGAGATTGGAATGTGGTGCAAGATTATGAAAACGATACTTATAATTATAAACACAAAAACAACAAGAAATCACATGACAAAATACTTGATATTAAAGAACAATTAGAATTGGTCGACCCTTGGAGAATACTTAATCCTGATAGTAGACAATACACATGGCGCCAACCCAATCCATTAAAGCAGAGTAGACTAGATTACTTCCTAATGTCTGAGGATATCCTATCAATAGTAAAAACTGTATCTATTGGAATGAGTTACAAATCCGATCATTCATATATAATCCTTGATTTAGATGTTAACCCAATTGACAGAGGCCCTGGATATTGGAAGTTCAACTCTAATTTACTCCATGATAAAGATTATGTAGGTACAATAAAAGAAACTATACAGAATACTTTGCATGAAATCAAGACATCAGGGAATACTGATGATCTTGTCAATATGACTTTCAAAATGAACGACCAGTTCGTATTTGAAATGCTAAAAATGAAGATTAGAAGTGAGACAATAGCATATACAATAAAACAAAAAAAATCTTTTGACAAAGAAGAAAAGACACTAGAAAATGATATTAATAAGCTTGAATCAAACTATGAAACGCTTTCAAATGACACTCTTAATGAACTAAATGTTAAAAAAGAAAGATTAGAAACCATTCGTACAGAAAAAATAAAAGGAATTATATTTAGAAGTAAAGCAAAATGGTACGAAGAAGGTGAAAAAAATACAGAATACTTCCTCAATCTTGAGAAGAGAAATTATATAAATAAGCATATGAATGAAATAATTGACTCCAATGGTAAGAGTGTGACTGGTACTAATGACATAGTCCATGAAACTTCACAATTCTACAAAACCCTGTACACTACCCAGCATGACGCAAAGTGGGAAGGCTATGCCCGTCAATTCACAAATGTTGACATCAAATTAAATCCAAATGAGAGAGACAGTTGTGAAGGTCCAATTACCCTACATGAATGTGCATTTGTTTTAAAATGCATGAAAAATCGAAAGAGTCCGGGATCAGACGGCTTTTCAGCAGAATTCTATAAGTTTTTCTGGGTAGATATCGGACCTATTCTCCTTAGATCAATAGTATATGCTTTCGATACTGGAACTTTGTCAACTTTTCAAAATCAGGGTATAATAACTTGCATTCCAAAAGAAAATAGAGACAGGCGATATCTCAAGAACTGGCGACCAATAACTTTATTAAATGTTGACTATAAAATAGCGTCTGGGGTAATAGCAAATAGGATGAAGAAAGTCCTTCCACATATCATTAATGAAACACAAACGGGATTTCTTAAGGACCGTTTCATTGGAGAAAATACAAGAATATTATACGATATTATGAATTATTGTGAAGTACATAAAAAACCAGGACTGCTTATAACTGTAGACTTTGAAAAAGCATTTGATACTGTAGAGTGGAAGTTTATAGATACAGCATTGGAAGCATTTAATTTTGGTCCCATTCTTAGACGCTGGATACAATTATTTCAATATAATAGTAATAGCGCAATTATAAGTACAGGGCATATTTCAAATTATTTCAAACTTGAAAGAGGCTGTAGACAAGGCGACCCCATTTCCCCATATCTCTTTATTGTGTGTATAGAACTATTATCTATCTCTATCAAGAATAATACCCGGATAAAAGGTATAGATGTCCATGGCTTTGAATATCTAACTTTTCAATACGCTGACGATGCGAATTTTACCCTGGAAGGAACACAAGAGGGTCTAATCGAACTTATCGAAATGCTACGAGAATTCGCTCTTGCTTCTGGTTTAAAGATAAATTGTGACAAGACCAAGGCCGTTTGGATTGGTTCAAAAAAGAATTCAAATGAACAATTATGCCCCCATCTACCCCTCCAGTGGTCGAAAGAACCTTTTAAGATCCTAGGGATAACTTTTTCAACTGACTTAAAACAAATTATCCCCTTGAATTTCGACAAACAAATTGACAAAACAAGAAAAATTTGCTTCTCTTGGTCAAAACGCTCATTAACATTAAATGGCAAAATTACAATTATCAAGTCCCAAATTATTCCACTATTTACACATTTATTTTCAGCCCTTCCACTGCCGAACAAAGCGTTCTTTAAATCACTAAATACAATTTTGTTTAAGTTCATATGGAATGGAAAAAGAGATAAAATAAAAAGACGGATGCTGATGAATGATTATTCAGAAGGAGGACTGGGCATGATTGACGTTGAAGCTTTTTGTAAATACATGAAATTGAAATGGATTAAGCGTATTACTCAAAAAGATGGATTATGGCAACACTTAGCCAGATGTTCAATGGTAAACCCAGAAAATATCAACATCCTGAACTTCCCGAAAGATCAATTAAAAAGGTTACTTAAACATATCAAAAATGATTTCTGGAAAGATGTTTTAACCATATATAATAATCTCCAAACCTCTGAAATCGAGAATATTTCTGAATTCAGAAATCTACCATTCATGAGCTATCTCCCATATGATGATTTTGAAACCTATTATAAATGGCACCAATGTGGAATAAGATACATTTGAGATCTGATGACGGACTCTGGACACCTTAGAGAATTTAATGCCTTGAAACATGACTTCGGATTGAATTCGAATTTTATGACATATTTCAAACTCATTAGTTTGATACCCAAATCATGGATTAAACTTTCAAAGGGCGTCCAGGTTAATAGAACAAATACAGCTATTTTTTGCAAGATCCTTAGTGACATCACTGCATCATCAGATTGCAAATTTCTCTATAAACTTCTCCGTACATCAGGTGGCATTTGTACCCTACGAGATCTAACAGCAAAATGGAACTCCAAATTAGATTTAGACATGTCTGACATTTACCTTTCTGAATGTTTTACAACAATACGAAACTCTGTGACGGACAGTAAGTCACGAAATTTTCAGTATAAATTTGTCCATCGCATCATACCAACAAAATCGTTTCTTTTCAAAATAGGTTTCTCTGAAAATAACCTATGTACACTTTGCCATTCCGAAAACGAAACACTTGAACATTTATTTTTTTCTTGTCGAAAAGTTGAAAGCTTAAGGAACGAACTCAGTAACTGGTATGAAAGTAGAACATGTCTAAAATTATGCTTAAACAGAAATAATTTCCTCCTTGGTAATCCAAAATTAAACATCTTTGAAAATCACATTTTTATAATAACAAAACGCTACATACAAAATTGCCAATATAGCAACACCACTCCCTCATTTGTCCAACTATTATCTCAAATAAGGCACTATTATAACATTGAAAAGTTTAATTCAAACGACCCAAGTGAATTTGCCAAAAAATGGGCCCCCTTGAAATGGTAACTGATGCAAACCAAACCAATGGTATGTAATACTGTTCTTGTACATACTCTCCTCCTCCCTATCCCATATATCTCGCTCTCTCTCTCTCGCTCTCTACTTAATTTTCCTTTTTATCTTATATCTTTATTTGCCTACAGTGGGAAAAAAAATATGTTGAATGAAATGTTTACCCCCTTTTTTTTTCTTCTTTTTTTTCCTTTTTTTTTTTTTTTTTTTTTGCTGTTTATGAACTGTACACTTCTTCTCGTGAATAAAAAAAAAAAAAAAAGAGTTAAAAAAAAAAAAAAAAATAAATAAATACAAGACAAGCTAAACAAATTTTCTTTGTCAGACATCCAGTTCTAAGAGATGTTTGTTTATCAATTACAGGTTATCGACTGGTTGGATAACCATGGAGATATATTCCTGGCTAAAAATACTTCAACGGGGAAATCCTTACAACGTGCAAAGGCTCTGCAGAAAAGTCATGAACACTTTGAATCTGTCGCACAGGTAAGTCATGTCTTAGCTCGTTTTAATTGATACCAAATAATGGCTGCATGTTTTTTTACATCTTGATTAACAGTTCAATTCAAAAGCAGAGAACAGTAAAACCAACTCTGATGAAAATTTACTTAAATCTCTGTCTGTAACTTTTATTTTATTAGTGGAAGACCATCATCCCTTGTCACAAGAGACTAAATCAAATGTTTTAAAGGCCTTTGATGACATTTAGGCTAAGAGTGAACTATCATATTTTTCAGATTTTTATTTTACTTGTTTTATTTTGTTTAGTTTGTTAGGCCAATTCAGATGACATTTGTTATAATTGAAAACCCGTAAACATTCTGATAATAAACCATTTGCTTTTCAAAGGGGAATAACCTCACTCTTGGAAATATTATCTCCCTTTGATCATGCAATCATCCATTTTCAATCTGAATGATTATATAAGAGATGTTGCCTTGTTATTGTTGATACTACAGATAATCAGTATTTTACACCTGTCTTCTCAAGCTTATTTCTATCAAATCACCATACTATTACATGTGTATATTCCAAACTTCTAAATCAGTGAATGATTCATGTTGCAAAGTGTGATGCAAGAAACATATTGTTACAAGGGCTTCCACGAGTCCAAAATATTGGACTCAAGTACTTGAGGGGTGAGACTTGACTCAGACCTCAGTACCCAATTTTCTCATATTTTCCAAAGAGATCATGTAATTGTTGTTAAACAACCACTCACCTCGGCTTTACCACTTCTCGGTTTTCGTTCAAAGATTTTTCAACAAGATAAAAACTGGACTTGATTTTTTTTATTTGTCCAATAAACACCTTTAATTAGCCTTTCATTAGGACAACGTAATTATCGGCTGTGAAAAACCCACCTGGGTTAGGGGCCATAAAACTCTCGCGGGTGTGACGTAATAAACAGACTACACAGAGTAACGCATCATTATTTCAACTGAAATACCGCCTAAATAATTGTTTGATTACCATTGATGTGGATATCTTTTTTACACCAAATGCTTAGTAGTGTTACATCATCAAATGATTTATCTAAATGAGTGGAAAACATTTTCTGAAAATCGTTAATTTTTGGCTCATCAGGACTGAAAGTCCAGATGGGCTTATGGCATGGCCCGTCGTCCGGCGTCCGTCCGTCCGTCGTCCGTCCGTTAACTTTTGACACTTTCGACTTCTCCTCATGAACCATACACATTAGAGAGCTGAAATTTTGTGTACAAGTACCTTAGCATATGGAGATTCTAATTTGTAACTTTGGTGACCCTGTGACCCCAAATAGGGTCACAGGGGTCACAACTTTAAAAACCTATTTTCATCTTCTTCTCCAGTTCCAGAAGGACTAGAGAGTTAAAAATGATATGTGCAGACTCCTTGGCCAATGGGGATTCTAATTTGTAACTTTGGTGACCCTGTGATCCCAAATAGGGTCACAGGGGTCACAACCTTAAATACCTATTTTCATCTTCTTCTCCAGTTCCAAAAGGAGTAGAGAGTTAAAAATTATATGTGCAGACTCCTTGGACAATGGAGATTCAAATTTGTAACTTTGGTGACCCTGTGACCCCAAATAGGGTCACAGGGGTCACAACCTTAAAAACCTATTTTCATCTTCTTCTCCAGTTCTAAAAGGACTAGAGAGTTAAAAACGATATGTGCAGACTCCTTGGCCAATGGGGATTCTAATTGTAGATTTCGTGACCCCATGACCCCAAATAGGGTCACAGGGGTCACAACCTTAAAAACCTATTTTCATCTTCTTCTCCAGTTCTAAAAGGACTAGAGAGTTGAAAGTGATATGTGCAGACTCCTTGGTCAATGGGGATTCTTATTTGTAACTTTGGTGAACCTGTGACCCCAAATAGGGTCACAGGGGTCACAATCATAAAAACCTATTTTCATCTTCTTCTCCAGTTGTAAAAGGACTAGAGAGTTGAAAGTGATATGTGCAGACTCCTTGGACAATGGGGATTCAAATTTGTAACTTTGGTGAACCTGTGACCCCAAATAGGGTCACAGGGGTCACAACCTTAAAAACCTATTTTCATCTTCTTCTCCAGTACTAAAAGGACTATAGAGTTGAAAACGATATGTGCAGACTCCTTGGCTAATCGATATTCTTAATTGTAGATTTCGCGACCCCATGACCCCAAATAGGGTCACAGGGGTCACAACCTTAAAAACCAATTCTCAGCTTCTTCTCCAGTTCCAAAAGGTCTAGAGAGTTAATATTGATATGTGCAGACTCCTTGGACAATGGGGATTCTAAATTGTAACTTTGTTGACCCTGTGACCCCAAATAGGGTCACAGGGGTCACAACCTTAAACAACTATTTTCATCTTCTTCTCAAGTTCCAAAAGGTCTAGAGAGCTGAAATTATATGTGCAGACTCCTTGGCCAATGGGGATTCTAAATTGTAGATTTCGTGACCCCATGACCCCAAATAGGGTCACAGGGGTCACAACCTTAAAAACCAATTCTCATCTTCTTCTCCAGTTCAAAAAGGTCTAGAGAGTTAATATTGATATGTGCAGACTCCTTGGACAATGGGGATTCTAATTTGTAACTTTGTTGACCCTGTGACCCCAAATAGGGTCACAGGGGTCACAACCTTAAAAAACTATTTTTATCTTCTTCTCAAGTTCCAAAAGGTCTAGAGAGCTGAAATTATATGTGCAGACTCCTTAGCCAAATAGGGATTCTAAATTGTAGATTTCGTGACCCCATGACCCCAAATAGGGTCACAAGGGTCACAATCTTAAAAACCTATTTTTCTCCATTAGATGACAGTCTATGGCAAATTTATTTCTCCTTGGATATTTTAGTGTGGACTTCTTTCACTGTCTGATGTTGGCGATCTAGAAAGTGTTGAATAATAATAGGTTTTCTTGCAATAGGTAACATCAGTTTCATTTTTAGCTCATCTTGCCTGTATAAAGCAAACTTGATATGATGCCTGATGAGCTACAGAGCCAATGGCTCTATTTTTGGTTTTTTTTTGGGGGGGGTATTGTTACGATAGATGTATAGATAACGAGGCTGATTCTGCATATGACGTCACAAAAAGTGGGCGAGGCCAGTCATGCATTCACTGGCTTGTGGCCAGATAGGTCTAAGCAGGCCATCAAAAGTGGCTTTCAAAAACGGCTTTCATTACCAAACTGAACATTTTAGTAGCGACCTTTGATTCACCATACAATATTGTAATCAGATTTTCATATGTTCCAAAGAAAATAGTGAAATATGTTTGTGGTTATGTGAACTTTCAGCTTAGATACCTATGTATGGACACATATGTTGACTTATACATAGTCATATACAGAAAAGTTTGACACCTATGTCATCACAGACAAATAGTCCAAAGTAACTTAAATAAGTAATGGTGACCTCCCCTTTTCAAATCCTTAAGTCGAAGAAATTGGACTCCAGTCTAGATCGACCCTACTCTGGCTCCATTACTCGAGTACCGGTTGAAGCCCTAGTTGTTAAACATGGTTTTTTAGCTCCTCAAGATCAAATTTGGGCTCTTTGATAGTCATATTAATGGTGTTGATAAATGTTAAAATTAAAATGAGAAAAAGGACAGTAAAATTAGCTCAGAGGAAAGAAAGTTATAAATTATCACTGAGAAAAAGCATCTTTGAAGGCCTACATGAACGGACACAAGTTTCATTTAATTGTGTTTCTAGGCTATGGGAATAAAGTTCCGTTACTTTCCCTTGTCATCATCTGAAAACAAAGGGGCTTGTTGCATGGTTTGTAACTGATGTGTGGGTAAAGGAGAAATACATTCCTTTTTTCTAGGCCTTACAGCCAACTAGATTTTGTTTAATTTGTTTGTTTAATTTGCAATTTGTTAATTTAATTTTAAGATGATCACATTTTATTGTCATTTGACCAGAAGTTTATCTGAACCATTGCAGATTCATGGTTAGCAAGTTTTGATTACTGTAAATGTTTATCAATTTGGTTTGATACTTATTCATTGAGACACTGAAGATGAAACCGAGATATGACAAGTTTAGTAAATTGTAACAGTAAATTAGGATTTTCTTTGAATAAAATTACTTACTTTAGAAACTGTAAGGAAAGAAAAGCGTCTACAATTGTTGACATATGGTTTTTTGATAGCTCGAGTTAATTGTATATCTTTTGATCAAGATCTCTGTGACAATAACTTACAGTCAGTGGCCAAATTTAAGTGTGGTGCACCAAGGTAGTTTCTCATATGCTCTCATGTTGATGAGCAATTACACAAATAGTTTTTTCACAAATTAAGTAAAAGTCCATTTGTAATGATATTTTGCATATGGCTTGGAAATCATCTCAGCTACAATCACACAATTACCATTAATTCTAAGTTGATTAGTTATTAAATGACACTAATCTTATCATCACAAGCACAACTTGAGATTAACCACAATTGGCATGATTCGTTTATTTTTCTTTATACTCATCGTGTAATTGACTGAAAATAATGTCTGTAGCCCTGATGATTTCTCAAATTATCATGTAAATGTATTGGAATTATGTCAGAATAAATGTCAGACCCTTGGCCATTGACTGTATCTGGAATAGAAAACTGTTCTACATGTACAGTGTTAGTTTTTGATTTAATGAAATTGAAATACGTTTCTTTGGAGCAGAAGTTCACTAAGTATTAAGAATAACTGAAATTCACAACATGAACAATGGCTTAGTACCTGCAATTATACTAACAGCAATGGTTTAAAAAATCTCTAATCTAATGAAACATACAAGGAATGTAAAATAATTTTGAAGGGAAGCATCTATTTCATAGTTCATAGAATAAGGCAAGATTTAAAAAAGATTTAGATAAAAAGCAAACAAATTATAACAAGTAAGGTTCATTCACACAAGACACTTTGAATTTTATATGAAGCAACACATTTCAAGCTGAAGATTTTTTAACTGTCCTTCACAGGCTGAGCTTTTTATGTGTCTAACAATTTTGTGTGAAATTTAGTTCACAAATTCCTAAACCAGATTTTACAATGATCTGAAACGCTCCGCAAATATTCATGCTCTCTCCCTGAATGTATGTTCCTCTCACCGTCACCCCCCACCCCCATGAAAGTTCCCCTCCCTCAGTGAAGTTTCCTAGCTCCCAATGAAAGTTCCTCTCCCCCCTCCAATAAAAGTTTTCCTAACCCTAGACTTATATTCAGTCTCTAAAAAAATTTGAATTATCAAAAACAACTATGTTATTAAAGATAAGAAAGGAGCCTCGGGGAATTGGAAATTTCAGAGTAGTTCACTACAGATCTAGACTTGCTTTCTATGAAAGTTGCTCTCCCTCAATAAAAATTGCTCTCCCTCTATGAAAGTTGCTTTCCCACAATGAAAGTTGCTTTCCCTCAATGAAAATTGCTCTCCCTCTATGAAAACTGCTCTCCCTCAATGAAAATTGCTCTCCCTCTATGAAGGTTGCTCTCCCTCTATGAAAGTTGCTTTCCCTCTATGAAAGTTGCTCTCCCTCAATAAAAATTGCTCTCCCTCTATGAAAATTGCTCTCTCTCTCTATCCTATGAAAATTGCTCTCCCTCTATGAAAGTTGCTCTCCCTCAACGAAAATTGCTCTCCCTCTATGAAAACTGCTCTCCCTCTATGAAAACTGCTCTCCCTCTATTGCTCTCCCTCTATGAAACTTGCTCTCCCTCAATGAAAATTGCTCTCCCTCTATGAAAATTGCTCTCCCTCTATGAAAATTGCACTCCCTCTATAAAAAAATTGCTCTCCCTCTATCCTATGAAAGGTCCCTCTCCCTTCTCCTATGACTCCCCCTTTAAACTGTCAGCCTCCATATTGAAACCTTTATGCTCCATGTGCCTGGTTGACAAAAGCCCATTCACAAATGCAAATGCTAATTACAAATACAGACACCGGTGTCTGTATCGGTGCAGTTGTGTAAATTGAGATTTATCTTGTGTTAATCGATAAGAAATGGATCTGGCACGAAAAGCTTTATAATCTGAAACAGCCCTTGGGAATTAAAGAATTGCAAAAACTTTGTTTTCCCTGTGACATTTGATCATTTGAAAACAAGTATAAATATTTCTATGTTGACGCGTGCACTGAAACTGTTGATGGAAATTTGCACTCCACAGCCAGTTGACCCATATATACTGTAATCTACATCTCAAGTAGTAATAAGCTGATAAGCACCAAGTGTGGAATAAATGTGATATTGACGTTCATGTTTCTCAATGTTTTTCTTATATTGCCTGCCTTCTATGGGAAAAGTGACAGTTAATTGCCAAGTAGCTTGGGAGTTGTTTTCCTTTCATTTTCTAAGATTATTAAATTCCCAAGAAGGCTGTTGCTGATTATGAAGTGGTAAAAGTAGCACTAATGTATAAGAAGAACTGCCTTACATCTATTAATTATTAATCAGATAAAGGACATTTGAAATTAACGATAATATAAGTGAGGTGAAATTGCAAAAAGTTTGTACAAAACAAGGATCTGTTCTGGTAAATCAAGAATAAAATTAACTACAAATATGGATTCAAAAAAAGTAAAATCTGGAATATCAATTGCCGTGAAAACTGTCAATTCTTTTTCACCACTGTGATGAGTTAAATGCAATCTGTTCAAATAAAAACATGTCATAAAGCCATTAAATTTCATGCCAGATTTACGTGAACGACAAGATTCTACAATTTCACAGAAATAATCCCAGCAGACTCAAACTTTTATCTCATTAAATCCGGTTCAATCTCCGAGGCCGCATCCTTCACACTCAGCTAAGAGCATATACTTATTGGAGGGTGCGAAATGGCTTTTTAAATATTTATGCATGATATTTTTTCCCCAGAACACCGTCACAAACGCCGAGAAGCTGCTAGCGGCAGCGGACGAGCTAGCCCAAACTGGAGAGTGTGATCCGAAGGAGATATACAGCGAGGCCCAGGAGTTGGAGGAACGCATGCACAACTTTGTGTCGGCCCTGGAGCGACGTCGGGCCATACTGGACATGACAGTGTCCTTCTATACCCATGTACACGAGGTAAGCTCTTGATCACTGCTACTCATTTACTTGGCTTGCTGTTGTCATGTAGGTTGATATTTCTGTGATTAAAAAAGATGTATAAAGATGTATATTGCATTGAAAAAAAACAATAATATATGAACTCCTTTACTTGGCTTTGTGTTAATTGTCATTAAGCTGTATTTTGCTTGAAAAAAAACAATAATATATGAATTCCTTAATATATGAACATGATGTATAAGCAGTCACTGTTTACATCTGTCATAAAGCTACTGTAACTCCTTTACTTGCCTTGGTGTTGTCATGTAGATTTATATTTCTGTGATTAGAAAATAAACCAGTAATATATAAGAATATGTGGTATTAGCAGTCACTGTTTACATCTGTCATAAAACTCTTCTTTCACAAAACAAATTATACAGTTCAATTAGATTTTACATGGTCAGCACTTCCTTCCAAGCTTTCTTATCTCATTTGTAAATTTTGTAAAACAATAATATATGAACATGATGTATAAGCAGTCAATGTTTACATCTGTCACAAAACTACTGTAACTCCTTCACTTGGCTTGGTGTTGTCATGTAGTTGATATTTCTGTGATTAAAAAATAAACCAGTAATATATAAGAATATGTGGTATGAGCAGTCACTGTTTACATCTGTCATAAAGATACTGTTACTCCTCTACTTGGCTTGGTGTTTTCATTTAGGTGTATATTGCTTTGAAAAAACAATAATATATGAATATGTGGTATAAGCAGTCACTGTTTACATCTGTCAAAAACTTTTCTTTCACAAAACAAATTCTATAGTTAAATTAGATTTTACATGGTCAGCATATCCTTCCAAGCATTCTTATCTCATTTGTAAATTATGTAGATCTTTTCAGATTAAAAATGTTACAGTTTATTGTTTATGGGTAAATTCATAAAGCTCAGGATGTTTCTGTTTTCAGGAGCTTCATCAATTTTTTGTTGGATTATATATGTACATATATATATATGACAATATTGGCCCTTCTATACGTTCTCAGTTTATTAACTATTTTGGTTCATATTTTAATAGAATTTGTTTTGGGTCATTAGGTGTTGGTAGCTTAGAAAATGTAATCACATGATAAGCTTGAAGGTTTTTTTATTCTAGTAGTTTTGTGATTTCTTAATTGTATGTGAAACAGACCTCTTTTGTGTGAGCTGTTTTTAAATTTATAGTTTACATTTGATCTTTCAAAGTGATATTATGAAGCTTGATGGGGTTGAAAATTCATGTCAGCAAATCACAGAGGTGAAAGATCAGCATTTGCATTATAACCATTTGAAAAATATACTTTTCATAACTGATAAACAAATGATTTAAAAAAATATAACTGTTTTCTTATGTAATTAATCAACACCATTTTACACTGTTTCATCATGCCTAAGTAATACCTTTAGTATTGACTCCATAAATATTCCAATAAGAAATGTTACATCTGCTTGAAAACAACGCAAAAATTTGTGTCAAAACATTGCATATCATTAATAAAGAAGTTGTCATCAATACATGTTTATTATAAGGAAATGTTCCAGATAAATTTTATTATTGAAATCTGATAAGTGGGCTTAACTTCTTTGCCCATTATGATGTAGCTTTGATGAATTACTGCAATTCATGAGAAATGAGAGTGCTGTGTATCTCGTTACAAACCATACATCTGTAACCAAGAACTGGATATGTAAAGGTTAATTGTTTAGAAATGCATGTCATGGTTGTAATGTGTTCCACAGGAAGCTAGCTGAAGTGTTAAGCTCTGAGGGCTACACAAACCAATCAGGAGATTTCATGAATTTAATTATTATGATCAGTGCTCCAGATAAGCAGTGTATCTTCATATTTATGCAAAAAATCATTAAAAAAGGAATCAGTTAATAAAATGTGAGTACACATACTCAGACAGTTTTATCTATATGAGACATGAGAAAAAACAAAATAAGAATAGAGAGTATACATAACTATTTTCTGTAATGACAACATTTAAACTCAACAGATTAAAAATTGAATAATTTATTCATTCAAAATTAAATATTAGAAAGACATATTCATTTCCCTTAACATGCTCAATTGCATATCATAACATTGTAAAAATAATGTTTATTTCCATCGAAATACCCATTCTTGTTTAATCACGAGAATACAATTTCATATCTAATATGAAAGACCCAATTGTCTGATATCAGAGGAGTACAATTTTACTATGAACACTATGAAAATTGACTTAAGTCAATTGTTACCAAAACAGGGAATAAATACCCAATAGGTCAAAAGTCATTTGGAGCACTGCATGATAATATTTATAATTACTTTTCCATTACAACAATTTCTCTGAAATAATTTTCAAGAAAAAAGTTCTTTTTTAATCTTTGTTAAACCTGCTTGATTTGTAATTTTCATAGTTATGTAAATTTTCTATCATTGAATTTACAAATAACTTAGATGAGTATTATTTTGCAGTTGAAAACAAAGTTGATATTTCACCTGAAGGAAATTATTGAATTCTTTTTATGTCATGCATTATTATCAGTTAATCACTTGATATAATTTTCCGAAGATTTTGACAGAAATATCAACAATTGATATTTAACAGTTTTTTTTCCCCCCTAAATTCGGTTGAGGGAAGTTATCTTATCTCTTATCCTATCCACTGCTTTCCAATCATGATTTTATTGTTTTGATTTATCAATAATTTATCATCTCATATATTCATTTTGCCTAATTTAATTATATTTGTTCAGGGTATCTTCAAATAAATATTTCCTGTTTAAACATCATCATCCATAAATTTCTGTTTGCATTGTTTTAATCCTTCAAGTTTTAGTTTCATCATAAAATCATATTAAAAATTTCTTCCTTATTTGATTTGTTGTTTTTGTTGCGTTTGTTTCTTTTCGTGTTAGTTTCTTAAAAACACTATACAAGTTTTCATTCCAGTTGACGTCTTGGCTGGAGGAGCTACAACAGGAGTTGCAGAGTTCCGAGATCGCAGACTCCGTAGAGGGCGCTGAACAGCTCCTGGCGCAGTTCAACCAACAAAGGGAGACAACCATCGAGGCCGCGTACAACACTGTAGGAGAGGGGGAGACGCTCGTCGAACACTTCAGGTGAATATACCTTCATTGTGAAATTATTTGTAAAATTACGTTATCTTCATTTATGGCTGGGTGTAAATAGTGCTCAGATATTATGTCTTCTGTGTACTGTTAATATGATCTGATCATGATGTGATTAGATCTATCATGTACGTCAGATTTTAGAAACTGAACATGTTGTATTTCTTGAATCTTCATGTTTGTACCAGAACATTTTCCTCAGCTGTTTTAGCCTCTTTATAGAAATCATTATTTTGTGCGACACGTGTTAATCATGTCTTCTTGTTACACAAAAAACACAGAGAGACAAGTTTGTTATTTCTTGACTTTATTCATTTGGTGATGGAAACATTTTGACTATTAAGAAAGGGGCATGATCACCCAAGGTGGTCACTGTGTATAGTATGTGAAGGTATATGAAGATGCAGTGCTCCCAACTTTGTCCTGTTAAATGTAAAGTTTTTGTTTTTGAAATAACTCTCACAATCTCACAAATCTCATAATGAAGTGCAGTGGTTAGCGCGTTCGGCTTCGGATCGAATCCCGCCAGGGGCTCGGCAACTTTGTCTGCAGTAGAGACTGCAGTCAGGTTTGGGTGCAATGCTACACTGAATTTCAGCACAGTACCACCCATGGTTGCTAGTTCCAGCCGATGCTCGCAGGTTTCACCGCAATGCATAGCCACAAGAGTGTAGCGGGCTTTCTCCCTGCAATAATACTAGCAGCCGCGATATAAGTGAAATACTCTTGAAAGTAGCGATAAACTCCATATCACCTCACCTCATAATGAAGTGTTAAAGCACACACCATTCAACAATGTCTGCTATAATTGGACAGTACCTGGACATGCATACAGGTTTCATTGCAATGCATATTTACAATGGTGTTGCTGCTTTCCATTTTGAAAAAGGTTTAGGACCCTGATATAGTGTCATTTACTCCAAATCACTTCATGTCACCTCGACTCATCTTGCTTCATCTCACCTCTTCTCATCTAGGCTCACCTCACCTTACCTCACCTTACCTCACCTCGACAAAATGACATCTCACCCCACCATGCCATACAACTCACCTCACCTCACCTACCCTCACCTCACCTCTCTCCTCTCTCCTCTCTCCTCTCACCTCACCTCACCTCACCTCCTCTCACCTCACCTCCTCTCACCTCCTCTCCTCTCCTCTCCTCTCCCTTCCTCTCCCCTCACCTCCTCTCACCTCACCTCACCTCACCTCACCTCACCTCACCCACCTATAGCAATGTATCTGATTGTCTGTACATTTGCATCCACCTACATTAGTGTGTTTGAATCTGCAGATCTCTTTGAATACCCTGATATGTATCAATGTTTGAAGGATGGTACATTGGCTGTGAGAGGGTTAACATCTTCTTGTGGAGATGATCAATATCCTTGTCCCACTTTCTGATCAATCGATTGATTGCCTCGTGCTGCCATGTGCATTCTCTAATGCGCTCGAGTGAACACGTCTTTGTGGAGGCGGTGTAGCGAACTCGGAGATTCATGGTCTGTTGAACACAGGTGTGGAGAGTAATATAGACGTCAGTGATTGTGATCTTGTTAAATAACAAGTTGTTCCGTCCGTGACGCCGAGAGAACCGGTGTCAAAGAAAACAAACACATTGTGTACATGATAATCTTGTTAACTAAGAAACTTTGTTGTTAGGGAGTCAGTTAAGAATAATTGTTTTTTTATCTGTGATATTCAGTTCATGTTAAGATAGTACATATAACTTATTATCATTTGCTCTATGTGAAAGAGACTGAACTATGTAATCATTTACTGTAAACAAACTTAGTAAAAAGGTCAATATGAAAAACAAACAAGATACCATTTTCTTCAGACTATGGTGAAATAAACCATAAGACAATGATGAATCATAATATTGTCTCAATCACATTACTTGTAATTTAGAAATATTTTGGTTAGTTACTTACAATTAGGCCAAAGGATATTCCATAAAACAGATTAAGAAGGGATTCATTATTGCAACTCAGAAGTGGAAAAGGGAAATTATACAAGATATATAAGAATCATCTTATGACATTTTAGTACAAGCAAAATATTAAAATTAATTTGAAGATAATGATAAAACTTGTATTTATGAATCATAGGAAAGATATAGGTAATATGTTCAGATAACTTACCCATTGCAAGCTGTTATTATCTCAAACCTTGAAGAATAGAATATGTGCTCAGTGATAACCAATGATGTCTTAAATGGTTTTCATTCATCTATTTAATCAACAAAGCAGCCATTATTCGAGGCCGACCGCTCAGTATTCCCCGGCGGAATAATGGTATTGTCAACAATGGGAGCAGGAAGGCACTTGTTAGGTATCTGCAAATATTGTTCGTGAATATTGGATACAGAAACATTGTATCTGTTGAATGTTTGCAGCTATATTTAAGCTTGAGAGATAATTTTTGAAACTCAGAAATGTGGATAGTTCAGAAACAAGGTCAGACAGAAATGAAAATTGTTGCTTTATTCATTGAATGTTTGAAACTGTATAGTTAGATTAGAGAGAATACTAGAATCAGGGCGGCGCTAACCTACGCTATAGAAATGAGATTTGATCAGAGTGGCAAAACTATGGATCAAATGAATGATTCATAACGGTACAAAAAGGTTAAATAAAGTAAAGGGGGGGGGGGGGGGGGGGGGGAGTACAGTGAAAACACAGTAATGACACTCGTTGAAAGTTCAACTAGGTCCGATGAAGGGGTCCAACGACCCCCAAAACGTTACATTAAAATGTGGAACTTTCAACGAGTGTGTTTTCACGGTATTCCCCCCCACTTTATTTAACCTTTTTGTACCGTTATGAATCATTCATTTGATCCATAGTTTTGCCCCCCCTAGATTAGAGAGAGTAGATGATTCAGAAATACTTGTCTTGATCAATGTTGGCACTGGAGAGAAGAGGAATCAAAATCTGCTAGGAGTAGAAGGCAGATCTGATCATTTGTAAAAACATTTTTTAAGTCAGAGAAATATTTTCATTGATTTCAGGAGTTCATTGATTTGATATTTTAACCTTTATGTGCTCCGCCCTTAATCTTTAGTCAGAGGGCAATCCTAAATCATTCCTTTCCTGACAAGTGTTTTTCCTGTTCTTTTTTCCAACCTGAATGATTTGACAGTTGATCATCAGCAGTTAAGGGTTTAATTATCATCGAGATCATGGTAGACTTGCTTCTAGGTAAAATGTTAAGGAAGGAGAAACAGACAATCATGTCTAATTTGGTTTTGGCAAGATGAATAAGGTCCTTGTGTCCATTGAAAGGATGACAGTTTGATGACTATCAGCTGATCTTTAATAACTATGATTAAAAAGTTAGTCGAAAACTGAGACATGAGCTGATGACATGCTCATTTTTGTTTGGATTTCCTGTTCCTAGAATCTCATCTATATCTAAAAATGATCAGTTATTAAAAAAACAGAATAATGTGTTTTCATAATTATGATAATCAAGTCATTGAAAAAAATAGGGTTAATAGGTTATTTCTTGTAAATTAACCTTTTTAAATCTGATTTATCTAAAAAGTTTAATTGGTTGTATTTCAAAATTGTATTGTGTAAAAAAATAACCCACAAAATTTCAGTGCACATAGGGGCAGTGATCTTTTAATTGAAAAGATTGTATTAATTGATAAATTACATGAGATTAGGAATAAAAAAACACCAAATTTTTGTTGCAAAATAATTGAAACTATGAAAACAGTTTCTGCTGAATGAATGAAAATCCAATTGTTAACTGCACATGCATATGATCAATAATTCAGATTTTTTTACAAAGAATGATATTTGTTGAAACAGAATTTTCTTTAAAGCTTGATGAATGCTTTGTAACTTGTCAGAATTATGAGAATAGTCTAAAGGTGAGAGGCTGACAATCGATAATGAGTGAATTTTATTGACTCCCCTGTTATTAATTGGCTGGGTAAATGATTAATCAGAGACGGCAGTTCTGCGATGCTGTTTATAGATGACATTGAGGCTGGTTTATGGTCACTGTGTCCGGCCGCTTGACCTAGTTTCTTTCTGGTCAGTCCTGTATGGTCACTTTCATGGTCAACTCAAGATAACGAGTCTTCATATTCAGAAATTATCATTATCATAATATTATAATTTTCTATAATTTCATTTTATTCAGAAATTATCTTTATCAGTTAAAATGATGGCAATATTGCATTATTTTCACCTCATTTCTTTAGTAAGAATGAATATAGAATTACATAACAAAATTGTGTATAAAATCATTCATCAAAAAGTGTATAAAATCAAATTCATGTCAAGTAACTGTTCTTATTGTCATCAGTAATTTCTTCAAGTTCAATGGGGATAAATATGATGACTGCATTATTGTCTCTGACTTTGAAAAATTATCAAAATAATCAATTTAACATATTTAGTACCTTTTCTTTAAAAGGTTGTTTTGATAAGATATAAAAGATTATCGAGAGTAAAAGTATATCAATATTATATATCAGTTACTTGAAATAGCTGTAAGGTTCCTGTTCTATGAAAGGTTATGAGTGTTTGGTGTTAATTCCCAGATTATTCAGCATATCAAGCAATAAGGTATTCGCCCGTGAATCGGGTATGAATTAGCAATAGGGATAATAAAATCACAATGGTAGAACACAACAGGAGAAAGGATATGGTTCTGGGTTTAAACTCATTTGTAGTCATTGTGCTAACTCGCAGAGTAAAATGAATTGGTTGTCAGAGGAGGCCGTCCTGATTGCCTTTGTCTCTCCCTTGAAGTAACACCTGTTTCATTTTACAAATAAACAGGGAAATATTTGACTTCAGGGTACTTGTCTTTTGTAATGTAAATAAAACCATTAAGAAACTAAGTATATTTACCTGTTTGGATAAGCTTGAGTAAGTATGTCACTATCTGTTAATTGACTCGCAAATATCAGGGATACCAATGAAGCAAAGCATAGAGTGATAGTAGAGAGAATAGGACAGAGTATCACTGGAGGTTAGTCAGCTGTGATTTCCAGATGTCATGAGTATTCTTTATAATATGATCCCATTCAATCTGTCGGGTAATAATTGCTAATATGGCAGTGCCAATGATTTAAATAATGTTGTACAAACCATCAAACCAAGTTATATATGGATCCACGGAGACTTCAGTGTTGTTGGATTTGCCCCACCTGTACGTAAGGCTACCTGTCCCTCGCTATAACATCAGATTCACTGCATCAAAGCTTTGTACGATCCGAGCCAATTGATGTTGATCTGTCGATGTTTCCATGTGCCATTGTTGCTCAGAAAAAAAGAATCCCAATTGCAGTTAATGAATGAAGGCAGTTGTACGGTATCGAGCGGCTGTATAGCGAGGAGGCTGAGTATCATGATTAGGTTGTGTAGGACTGCGGTAACCTGTGCCCAGTGAAGCATGTCCGAGATTTTCACCTGAATATCGCGCGTGTGGACGGACATCTCACAGAACAAGTGGTTGTCCTGAGAGTGCAGGTGTGAGTCCGAGACGGGACTTGCCTGATACTGAGACAGAGACCTGTTGTCTCCAGCTCGGGGTGGACTCCCTGTCTGTCTACTGGGTAGCTCTCCCAGTCTACCTGCCGTAGGTGGGGAATGTGTATTTATGTGTGACAGACTAATCAACTCCTCGTATCATCATTACAGAACTACTCTCGCTCTTGTCAGATGTGTCGTGAATGGTGTTTTGTTCACCAATGTGATTGGGTCTGGATCAATACATAAGTATTGGTGTCATGTCTCGATATAAAGAGAGCGGAGAGGGGAGACAGGGGGGATACCTGTGTTATTGTGGCGTGATTCTGGATGCTCTGTTTCATCATCAACAGAATGGATCTGTACATGGAAGATGTGTTCTGTGAATCACCTACTTGAGGTCTGTAGCTCTGTTATGTGTTAACCCCCTGTGTGCTGGCGGACTAAAAGCGGACCTTGTTTACCACCTGTGTGTGGGTCCATGTTCAGTGCACCTGGATCAGGATAATTACTCTGTTGACAGTTTACTTGATCTTTATGGAGCATTTGCCTCTGATTTGTGTTCTGTTTAAAGGAAATGAATGTCCCTAGGATTATTGGTGATTATCATTGATTGCTTGGAGCTTCCTACATTTTGAAACAAGGAGATTGAGGCTATGGTTGTTCAGTTCTCAGCCACAAGAGAATTTCAGACTATTTGCTTAAAATAATGTGCCATTACCACATGTCTTTCATGTTAGATATTCCAGCTGGAAGTTGTAATATGATTTATTACACGCCAGAAAGTGAACATGTTATGATTTGTTAAGTTCAAATGTTGACAAAAGGATTGCCTTAGATAGTTTGAAGTGACCTACATTGATAGCGATCACTGATTTTATATGGCATACCACTTGAATAATTTCCCCCATTTAGGACAAGAATTATTGTTGTAGAATTAAGAAAACTATTTAAATTTTTTAAACCTTTATTTTCCATTAATGTTTAAGATATGCATTTAAAAAAAATTCAATTCTAGATATAAATAAGGAGGGTATGATTATTTTTGAATATCTGAGACCAAACATCAATCACTAAATTGATATCAATGACCATAACATCGCTCTCTACACAAACAACATGTAGATGATGTGTCTGATCCCCCAGGGACACACCAATATTAATTAACAAGTGTGCTCCAAAGTAGACATCTTCATTATCAACACCACCACGGGTGTCATTCTCATCAACGTTCCCATGGGTTTCAAGCCTTTGCTCAATTTATATACATCAAATTCTATTTTTATTGTGATATTGCTTCAATCAATTTTGTAAGTGTGAAATCCTTTGCCTCCAGGCCCAAGAATCATCTAGGATAGTTCCTTGATATCAGTGTCCTATCCTGGCATTAAGTGTTAATTTCTGGCATGCGTCAGTGCCTATGTTTACCAAGATGGAATTTGTCAACAAAAAACTTGTGCCGTTTGAACGTACAATATGTTCACCTTGTAACAGAAAGTTTATAATTGAACGAAAGGATCTGGTGATGTGACTAACAAACTTCAAGTTTGTTTTACTGTGGTTACAAAGATGTAGCTCTGAAGACTGTGTATATTAGATGACTTTGATGTTATATGTGCTTACTTGTAGCAGTGATGTTATGATACATGAATGTTATGTATCCATAGATATTTTCATGGATAAAATTTCATTTTTGCACATCAGAATGTTTGACTGACGAAAATGTTCTGGTACCTCTATTTCATATCCTCAACTTTAAACCAGAAATATTGATACTGCATCTACAAAGATGTAGGTGAAGAAAATGACTATAATGTTGTACATAAATATATGAGGATGTAAGCGAAGAAAATGTTCTGGTATATCCTCAACTTTATAACAGAAATATTGCTACTGCATCAATGAAGATGTAGGTGAAGAAAATGACCACTATGGTGTATGTATATATGAGGATGTAAGCGAGGACAATGTTCTGGTACCTATATGTTGTATACAAGAAGTTCTTTGTGTACCTGCGGAGACTGCGGGTCCTGGTGTTCAGGATGACCACGTGTGGCGTCAAGTTGGCCTGGATACTGGCTCTCCTGATGGCCCACTTGTTGATAATTCTCGTTGTCTTCCTCATCAAGTCGTGTGACAAAGTGTGGCGTGGATTTAACCATGGTTTGCTACTTTTCTACAGAGCGATACAACTTGAGGACGAACGGAACCAGAACACGGACCTAGCGCATATTGAAGGTACGTCCTCTTTTCTTACTTTGATTGTTGTTTATGTGTGATAGATATTGGTGCCATTCCACAAAGGAATTATAATATTGAGAATTGACATAGCCAGAAATTTACATTGAGTTGATTTTAGATTCTTTTCTCATGAAAAACAGTCTTTCGATTCCAAAGTGTCTGACTTTGAGGAATGTTTCATTTGTAACATTTTGAAAAGGAAAACATTTAGGAAAGAAAATTTTTTGGGTAACAAATTGTTGTTGTGGACAAACACAATGTTTCAGCGTATGTTCTTGCTTCTTTACTAGTTGGATTGATTGCATGATTTATCGGTTAACAAATAATCAAATGTTAACCGGAAGATCTTGCTTTTATCATTACTCGTTAACAAAAATGAAACTAGCTGGAAAATAATGATAATATAATTGCTTTGTGGAATTAGACATCACTTTGTCTTGTTTCATTTTAGTATCTTCCTTATTTTAGCAACAGATACAAATACTTTAGGGTAATTCTTAACATTATGATTATTGAATTAACCCCAAATTTGTCATATAGAAAGCATCATAAGACCATCCATGCTCTCATGAGTTTTGACTCAGAGGATGTTCTATTAGACCATCATGTTGGACATCATAGAATGAATGCAGCTTTTCTCAATCTTGACATGTTGTTTTTTCCAATATTAACTTTTGTAAAGGTTTTTAATGACCCATTACTGTATACGTTGATCGTTTATCTAAGTGTAATCTACATTTGAATTCCTGGTCAACTTGTTTAAAATTCAGCCTGTACAGAGTATCTGTAATATGGCTCGTGCTTCAAAAGAGTTTTATGATGTTTAGCCTAGCTAAGATGAAAGCTTGGTTGCATGTGAAATACCTATGATGTATCTGCACAAGTTCTAGTACTCCCTCAACCTCAATATGCCTTTGTTGATTAATTGCTCGTATGTACTAGATTGACACTTGAATGCAGCCTGACAATGATTGACAGTTTGAAGAACAAATTTTAATTTAAAAATTAAAAAATTATGAAAGTGATCACTCTGAATGCTAATCATATCTGTCAAAGCTTTTTATATATACTTACTTCTAAAATATATATTATCTATACCTGACCTTGATTATTGTTTTCATGTGGATATATAAATATTTTAGGCTCCCTTCCACCATTCCGATGTTTCTAAGATTGTAACTTATTATTGTCTGATCTATGGGACCTTGCCTACAATATGTCTTTGTTGATAAATTGCTCATATGTAATACATTGATACTTGAACAACCTGACAATGAATGACAGTTAGCAGAACAAATTTCATTTTAAAACTTTTAGAAAATTCAACATCACAAGTACAAAAAGGGATCACTGTGTTTGCCAAGGTTTTTACTTCTAAATATACTGTCTATATTTGTGAACAAAATGATTTATTTAACACTGTTACACTGTGGCGATTTTTGTACGATTTACTTACTTATCATAATCTCATCTACATGACCTTGTCTACAACTTTTGTGTATCATTGGAAATGATGATACCCACAACAACAATTATGATGTGAACTCCCATTTAACAAGACGAAATGTTCAATTAAAATGTGAAGTAACAATATGTCACAATTCAGGCCACTCATAAAAAAAACCCAGATAATCTTTTATCATTGGATTTATCAGAGGCATTTAACACTTTTGAGCTGTCTCTTATCCTAAGATTTTAACTTATTATCGTCTGATCTATTACCTACAACTTTTGTGTATCATTTGATATGATAATACCCATGCATAACATTTTTAATGTGATTTCAATAGCCCTTTTAACATGACAAATGTTCAATTAGATGTGCATCAAGAAATATGTCATCATGCAGGCTTGTCCTAAAAACAGATAATCTTTCATCATAGGATTTATTAAAATAGAGATATATAACCTATTTGAGCTATCTCTGAATCTAAGTAAATCACTAGCACACCCTCATCAGAACTTCAATCGCCCATTTAACATGACAAATGTTCAATTAAAATTTGAATCAAGAAATATGTCATACAGTCTACTCATAAAAAAAACCCAGATAATCTTTTATCATAGGATTTATCAAAATAGAGAGATATAACATATTTGAGCTATCTCTGTATCTAAGCAAATCACTATAAGGCTAGGCAGCACACCATCATCTATACCCCCAGGGTATCATGGAGAGTGTTTGTACTTATCTTTAGCCTGAGGACACAGCAATATGATCTATCCTACATTATACAGTGCAGTAAGCTTAAATATCAGCCCACTTTTAGATAAGCTAAGATTAACTAATCCCATGACACAGAAGCAGTGTCGCCTGTCAGATCTACATTATATCTGCGTTGATACACGCTGTATTAGTTGCTTCTCTGTGTTATACTGTTACTACAACAAACAACCTTGTGAGAGTAATTTGTTCCAACACTGTATTAGTTATTGTGACCTACCCTATCAATATTACAACATGAAAATATCAGTTACTTGTGCTGTTTTACAATACTAGTGTTGTTACTAGAAAGGGTCCTGAGGAAATGTGCCTGCCTTTTTGGCTTGGTATCCCCATAAAATTATTAGATGTAGACCAATTTCACAATAGCAAAGGAGCCCATCTGCTTAAAATTTGCCAAAAATGACCCCTTCAGCTGATCACGTAGAAACAACACCTGTTGGCAAAACTAGAATAATGTATAGGTTTTGCCTACTTTCATAGCATTCAAAATAGATTACAAAAATAAGAATAAAAACTCTCATTGTGTTTGGAATAATGATCTAAAAGAGAATAAATCTTAGATTTTAATGCAGAATTGATAGTTTCTGATGAACGTAAAAAAGGATGAAATACCGGGTTTTTTTAATATCAAACTTGAGATCTGTAGAAAATTCTAATAAAACACACACTTGTAAGAAATTCAATATATTCATAACAAAATTAAATGATATTAAAAATATTCTTTCATTATCCATGTTGATTTTTCACAAAACACGACAAACCCTCCCCTTCTAATCAAAGCTGACCGAGCATTCATGAAAGTATTTGTATGTAATCCGCTCTATTAGTCAGTATGCACTCCTTCTTTAGACCAGATTACAAGGGCTTTGATAGCCTACTTGAGACCAGCTGGTTTCAGTGGTCAAGGGTTTACACCCAGCGACATAGTTATCTGGATATAGGCTTGCACTGGCTCTCTCTGTTTAACCCTTAACCTATGGAATGAGGAACTTTTAGATTCTCTTGGCCAACTTGTTTGAGTGGTCAAGGGCTGACACCCACTGGTATAGTTATCTGGATACGGGCTTGCACTGGCTCTCTGTTTAACCCTCTACCTATGGAATGAGAACTTTTGGATTCTCTTGGCCAACTTGTTTGAGTGGTCAAGGGTTTACACCCAGCGACATAGTTATCTGGATATAGGCTTGCACTGGCTCTCTCTGTTTAACCCTTAACCTATGGAATGAGGAACTTTTAGATTCTCTTGGCCAACTTGTTTGAGTGGTCAAGGGCTGACACCCACTGGTATAGTTATCTGGATACGGGCTTGCACTGGCTCTCTGTTTAACCCTTAACCTATGGAATGAGAACTTTTGGATTCTCTTGGCCAACTTGTTTGAGTGGTCAAGGGTTTACACCCAGCGACATAGCTATCTGGATATGGGCTTGCACTGGCTCTCTGTTTAACCCTTAACCTAAGGAATGAGGAATGTTAAGATTCTCTTGGCCAACTTGTTTGAGTGGTCAAGGGCTGTCACCCAGCGACATAGTTATCTTGATATGAGCTTGCACTGTTCTTTCTGTTTAACCCTTAACCTATGGAATGAGGAACTTTTGGGTTCTCTTGGCCAACTTTTTTGAGTGGTCAAGGGCTTGCCTATGGACACATCTGGATAAGCTTTCATTGGGCTCTCTGTTTAACCCTTTTCTTACAGAATAAGGAACTTTTTTATTTCCTTTGCCACTTGTTTTAGTGCACAAAGATTTACATCAAATAAGAAACCTCTGTAGCCAAAACAAGATGGTATAGGGCTGAACTTGTACAGAATCTACAACTTAAAACACCAAATATGTCATTGAAAGATCCATTATTGAAAGAGTTTTTAGAACTCTCCAATGCCAAATGGATTGGTCAATGGCACAGCCCAACAACACAACTACTTTCGAATTTAAATATGTCCCACAAACCAATCATGTATGATGTTCAACTTTTATCACTACATGTATATCAATAAGCTCAAACTATTAGTAATAGTGCCACATTTGCTTAAACTTGGTTAAAATGGCAGCTTCCTAATCTTGCCGACTGTGTTAAGTCATGCCCAAACTTATAACTTGTCAATCAAATGAACAAACATACATAACTCAGAGTAAAGCATGTTTTCCAGACCCAAACAAATGCCCTTCTTAACATCAAGATTATCTTGTAAAGATTCTCATATAAACGGTCCTGATTCTTATGATAATATGTCACCGATTTACTTTGTTCAATACAGACAGTGGATTGAGAATACACCACTTGACAGGACATGTCCCTATTCATCAAGATTAAACATATCATGACTGATATGCACTGTGGACAGGACGTAATAACAAGCCCCTTGTGGAACGACCTCACTCCTCAAACTTTCCTAAATAGCTTTATTATCCCCCGCCGCGCGTTTAGCGCGAAGCGGGGGATATAGTATTCAGCTCCGTACGTCCGTCCGTACGTCCGTCCGTCCGTACGTCCGTCCGTCCCGCTTCTTGTTAGCGCGATATCTAATGAACCGCTCAACCTAGAATCTTCAAACTTGGTGCCAGTCTTCATCTGGGGAATACGCAGACCTGAAAAGTTTTCGGTGACCTTTACTTCATTTTCAAGGTCACAGCGAGACTTTGACCAGTTTTGAAAATGTTGTTAGCGCGATATCTAATGAACAGATTAACCTAGAATCTTCAAACTTGGTACCAGTCTTCATCTGGGGAATACGCAGACCTGAAAAGTTTTCGGTGACCTTGACTTCATTTTCAAGGTCACAGCGAGACTTTGACCAGTTTTGAAAATGTTGTTAGCGCGATATCTAATGAACCGCTCAACCTAGAATCTTCAAACTTGGTACCAGTCTTCATCTGGGGAATACGCAGACCTGAAAAGTTTTCGGTGACCTTTACTTCATTTTCAAGGTCACAGCGAGACTTTGACCAGTTTTGAAAATGTTGTTAGCGCGATATCTAATGAACAGATTAACCTAGAATCTTCAAACTTGGTACCAGTCTTCATCTGGGGAATACGCAGACCTGAAAAGTTTTCGGTGACCTTGACTTCATTTTCAAGGTCACAGCGAGACTTTGACCAGTTTTGAAAATGTTGTTAGCGCGATATCTAATGAACCGCTCAACCTAGAATCTTCAAACTTGGTACCAGTCTTCATCTGGGGAATACGCAGACCTGAAAAGTTTTCGGTGACCTTGACTTCATTTTCAAGGTCACAGCGAGACTTTGACCAGTTTTGAAAATGTTGTTAGCGCGATATCTAATGAACAGCTCAACCTAGAATCTTCAAACTTGGTACCAGTCTTCATCTGGGGAATACGCAGACCTGAAAAGTTTTCGGTGACCTTGACTTCATTTTCAAGGTCACAGCAAGACTTTGACCAGTTTTGAAAATGTTGTTAGCGCGATATCTAATGAACAGCTCAACCTAGAATCTTCAAACTTGGTACCAGTCTTCATCTGGGGAATACGCAGACCTGAAAAGTTTTCGGTGACCTTGACTTCATTTTCAAGGTCACAGCGAGACTTTGACCAGTTTTGAAAATGTTGTTAGCGCGATATCTAATGAACCGCTCAACCTAGAATCTTCAAACTTGGTACCAGTCTTCATCTGGGGAATACGCAGACCTGAAAAGTTTTCGATGACCTTGACCTCATTTTCAAGGTCACAGCGAGACTTTGACCAGTTTTGAAAATGTTGTTAGCGCAATATCTAATGAACTGCTCAACCAAGAATCTTCAAACTTGGTACCAGTCTTCATCTGGGGAATACGCAGACCTGAAAAGTTTTCGGTGACCTTGACCTCATTTTCAAGGTCACGGCGAGACTTTGACCAGTTTTGAAAATGTTGTTAGCGCAATATCTAATGAACCTCTCAACCAAGAATCGTCAAACTTGGTACCAGTCTTCATCTGGGGAATACGCAGACCAGAAAAGTTTTCGGTGACCTTGACCTCATTTTCAAGGTCACGGCGAGACTTTGACCAGTTTAAAAAATGTTGTTAGCGCCATATCTCATGAACCCATTAACCTTGAGTCTTCACGGGGGACATAGTATTCCGCTCCGTACGTCCGTCCAGCTTCTTGTTGTTAACATCAATTTGCGGCGGGGGATCATGTCACCTTTGTGACAAATACTTGTTTCTTTTGACAGTTAGCTATTTCTAGTGAGAATATCTGACTACCTGGTATGTACTTTAGTATGTTTAGGATAAGTATTAGAGAAGTATAAAACAAGAAGAATATATAATTGACTGTCAATTCTTGAACTGTGATCATACATTATTATTTCACATGAAGAAAATTTCTTTACATATTTGCAAGTTTATTAATCAATCACTTCATTGAAACCAAATTTCCATAAGAACTAATTTACACAATCAATAGAGATTTGATGAGACCACCCTTATGACAAGTACCTGCTTATGAAGTGTATGAGGAGTCATATATAATATATATATATATGTGTGTTGTGTACATACACTGCAACAGCTATATACCCACAAATTTTAAATAAACTCTGTTTCTTATCAGAAGTGTTAGAGATTAAATGAGACCACCCTTATGACAAGCACCTGTTTATTAAGTGTATGAGGAGTCATATATATATAAAATGTATGTATATATATATATACGTTGTGTACATACACTGCTACAGCTATGAGCAGGTTGTCATGACCCGATAAGCTCACTGAACTGAACACAGTCGACTGGTTCTAGTCTATTGACGATTCGGTATGTGGCAAATTGTGTCAGCTTCACTGACAACACCTGTCGCCGACGTCATGTCACTGTCATTCCTGACATGAATTAATTTTGATATTGATAAGTTTTGAGTTTCCAATATACCTAACAAGAGCTATTATCCAGTCTCTATCAACCAGAACCTGACTCAAGTGTCCAGGCTACTCAGAATTGTTTATCAATAAGTATTTTAGCAGTGTGATCAAATGTCATGTAACTCTGGCTCAAGATATGAATAAATTTAGATATTGTTGTAAGTTTTCAGTTGTCGACTCTACTAAATCCAGTATCAAGCTCGGGGCAGGATAGCGCAGTGGTTAGCGCCTTCGGCTTCGGATCAGGAGGTCCTTGGTTCGAATCCCGCCAGGGGCTCGGCAACTTTGTCTGCAGTAGAGAACTGTTCTGCATGCAGTCAGGTTTGGGTGCAATTCTGCACTGAATTTCAGGGCAGTACCACCCATGGTTCGCTAGTTCCAGCCAATGCTCGCAGGTTTCACCGCAATTATACTAGCAGCCGCGATATAAGTGAAATACTTGTGAAAGCGGCGATAAACCCCATATCACCTCACCTCACCTCACCCAGTATCGAGATCAAATCAATTAGTCCAGGCCACCCAGAAGGGTTTGTTACTAAGTATCAGGAGTTTCAAAAACACTGGTCTAGTTGATGTAAGTATTAGGTAAGTTGTACTGTGAGTCAGCTAAGGGTGTTTTTCTCAAATATGAGTAAAGTGCCTGGGATTGCATGTTAATGTTTACCCTGTTTTTAACAGAACCCCGATGTACAAGTCATCAACCTTTGAAAATAGAAGTCACGCAGATAAAAACTTTCCCAATTAAATGTACAAGTTCAACATGAATAAGGCATGATTTAACTGAAACAGGAAAACTAGAAGGTTAAATTTTGATGTAATTGATATGGCTAATATTAATTTACCCCAGATTCATTATGTTACAAGCTATCAAGATTATCATGTACAAACATTGACATCATTTTACTAATTAGTTTCTTGTTATTCTGATTTACTATTTCATATTTTCTGCAAATGGTACAAGTATTTGTTTCTATTTGATTAACACATCTCATCTATTTGACGAGGAAAAGGTTCTATAAAGTAATATAAAAATCCTTGAACAAGATGTTTAAAGTGTTTAATTTCAAGTATTAAAAGGTCTATTCAAAAGGGGTGGCGTCTATCAGATATGTTAGCGATGTCCCAGTGAGCTTGCTACTGTTTACCCAACCTTGAACCCACATGCAGTTAGTTGCCTGACTTGGATAATCTCACATACATGTGGCAAGAATTTCAATCATGGGAAAACTTCAGACTGAGGTTAAACATTTAAATGATGCAACCTAACACTGATCCTAACCCTGGGTTAAGCTAGTGCAGTGAACATGAGCTACATCAGAATCAACTAGTTAGGAGACTACATTTCTCATATATTCTTTGCAGAAACATTGATCAAATTCAAGAAGTTCTCTTCAAATCTTATCTTGAGATGCTTTTTAATTCCTTTCACTTCACATATTTGCCCCAAGAAATAGCATTACCTTTCATGTAACTACCTTGTATTATCTTGTAATTAGGTGTAGAATTATTCAGGAATTTGAGTGAATCTGTGAGGTTATATGGAAATAAACTCATTTCAAATTTAAATCAGAAAGTTACTGCTACAATAGATCATATAAATGTAATAAATGTTCTCTTTCTCTAGATATACAGTGTCAAAGATTGACACTAGCTGCTCATAAAGTAGCTGTTTTGTGTGAATACCCTTGCATAGGTCACAATATGGTAAGTTTTTACCCAAGTTGAAGTATAAAGTTTCCCCTGGTGGGGGTGCTATAAAACTGAAATTCTGTCTTAAATTACAAGTCATTAGGTTGCTGCAGTATATGTTTACCCCTACTCTAAATCCTGGACAAAGATGATGTGTACACATGTATTACGTTAAGCTTTTATAAGCAATGGTTGTTTAATATCTGTACATTTTTCCAGCATAGTTAATCATGTAGCATGTTCTTGATCAGAAAATAGTGTCATTCCTATATTTCAAAATGCATTTCCTTGATACAGTTGGCGCATTTATAGGTACCTGTCCCGGCAAGGTAGTTCTGCTCCTGAATGCAAACCATGGAAGTAGAAACTTCTGTCTTGTGCTTTCATCCCTGACTCTTCTTAACCATAATGTTGGAGCACAAATCTAAAACTGGTACAGCAGACTGTGATACAGTCTAGACATGCATGAATACAACCCGTCTTGAACTACAGTGTATAGGGTCTTGTTCTTGATCAGAATTTAGTGTCATTCCTTTATTTCAAAATGCATTGCCTTGATAGGGTTGGCCCATATATAGGTACCTGTCCAGTCACAGTGTTTTTGCTCCTGAATGCAAAACATGAATACAACCCGTCTTGAACTACAGTGTATAGGGTCTCCAAATCTAAAACTGGTACAGTAGACCATGATAAAGTCTAGATATGCATGCATACAACCGGTCTTGAACTACAGCGTACAGGGTCTCCAAAACTAAAACTGGAACAGTAGACCATGATACAGTCTAGACATGCATGAATACAACCCGTCTTGAACTACAGCGCCACAGTGTCCCCAGACTGAGCACTACAGTTAGTCTTTGTCTCATTTCCCCTCGCAGGAAATAGTTCTCTTGGCCCCGCCATAAACTGTGTTATCAATTTGCCCATTCCATTGTCCTTGACATTGCTGTTAAAAGGCTTGCATCATTGATAACACAGAAAGAAGCCGTGGTGCCGAACTGTTATGTCAACACTTGTATCAGCATCAGAAATATATGTGTTCGCTGTTTTATGAATGATTCCTTTTACAGTTGTGACAGTAGTGAAAGGAGAGAGATGATTTGGTTTCTGTATAGCTGAAACATTTCACGATTAAATCTTAGATTTGAGCATGATGTTTAACATTGTTATTTCTGATAGGCCAGTTTATGTGAATATTTACGCATTTTAAATCAGAATAACTCTGATTAAAACTCATACCTACAACCTCTTTGCGCCGATCAAGAACAAAAACTGGTTTGGGCGCTGGTTTTAGGATACTCAGAGGGTGCAAGCATACATTTGGAATATAATTCTTCATCCATTTGAAATAACTGACCCTTAAGCCTGCCTGTCATTTGTATGTGAGTGTATAAAAATGTATATATATTACCTTTAACAATTAAGGTTCACAAATGGCATCATCGTTCCATTATATTTTGTTCCTGCAATATCATATTTAAACAAAATCTTATATATATATATATATATATTGTAGTGTTATGTGTCACTCTTCATCATTGATCAATTCGAAATAATTAGTTCCATCTTTCACTCATGAAATAACGATGTCATAAAGTCATTAGAGAAATGATATACCTGTAGCACATAACTGTCAGACCCTTGTCCCTCACCTGCTGGTTAACGAGGTGAAGTCAGGTGAGCTGGACAGGTGAGCTGAGGACCGCTGACTTCATGGCCAGTTATTGAACTGTGTTTGGCTAATATTTTATCTGAATGATTCAGACTCAACAGGGTGCAACATTATGGTTGTGTGATGGATATTTATTGGACTGACCGCCATTTATAGCTTTTCTCAATTGGCAAGAGAGTTGCAATATTGCTTGGCTTGTGTTTTTGTTTATAAACTAACTTAACTTAATGCGTATTTCACAGCCATCAGATTTTTAGAATAGCTTATTATTTGTAAGATCAAACACAAAACTTGCTGCTTTTATGCTATTTTTACGCTCATCCAAGATTAAAATTGGTTGAATAAATTGTCTTACTTAGTCAGTTAATAGCAGAGACAGAACAGTTACGCTATATACCAGGGTAATGTATCATTCAGAACATGAAAAATTATGAGCTTTTCCGTTTGATGATGTAATTGCCAACACCATGGTAATGGACAGAGACAGACCTGAGTCCAGTGCACTACTTAGTTGTGTAGTGATACATAGACCCTGTGATTGGCCTTCAGGACGCAAGGTGTTGATACTGGCGGACACCTTGCTAAGAGCTCTGAAACAGTAACAAAGGGTTCATATCATCAAAGATACATTTGTTACAAAGTGTATGGTCTTTGGTCAAATATAAGAGAACATTCTATAATGCAATGTACCAATTTGCTTACTCCAAATTGCACCGTTCAAGAAGAGATATCTTCCTTCAGAAATAATTTCTTCTTTTTAATGAATGCAAACATTGTGTTGCTATCCAGAATGCTTTCCACAAAGTGTCAAATCATAAGATTCTTGCAACCCTTCTTACAACTTGGATGCAATTTTTTTGTATGAGAATATATTTTTAATAATCAAAACTCAAAAAAAGAGTTCTCTTTTTTCAAACAAAAACTGTTTCTTTAAGATCTGGCTGTTGATTGCCATACATACTGGTAAAAAGTTGCTGGAAGCATTCAGACAATTTAAAAGTGATTTTGTTAATGTGAAAGTGTAGTATGAGGAAGACAGAATGACTTAGATGGCTTCCTATACAGATTGGAGATGGGACTGTTACACCAGTTTCTACTTTATTCAACAGACTGAAGACTGTATATAGAAGCACCGTAAATACTTGAATAATCACCTGCCTTGAATAAATGACTGCCATGATAACATAGGTTGAAATGAATAATCGCCTGTCTTGAATAATTGCCGGGTTTTATTTTCAATTTTAATAGATCTATAAAATCGCCTTTTTGTAAATATTTCTTGTATTTCATTGGTGAGAGAGTCAATGTCCACAATAATTCATTTTTTGTCAAATTCCATACACATATTAAGGCTTTAAAAAAAATAAATGTCTTGAATAAAAGCCTACCTTGAATTATTGCCCATCTTGAATTATTGCTGGGTCAAATCGGTGAATGAAAATAGTAATCGCAGGGTGATTATTCAAGGGAAAAGAGATCTTGTACTGTGGGCAATCTCATTGAAATCTGATCATTTATACTTTGCTCTATTTCTGGTCTGAGTACAGCTTCATAGGGTTTGTGTCCGGTAGCTTATCAATGACAATTGCTCTTTTTATTAATTAACTAAAATGTCAAATTGTGTCGATGACTTTCTAGCCTTGTTCCTGATTGGCTTAAGTGTGAAGGTCACGTGACACATCTAATATTAAGCAATGTGTAGATAAAAAACAATGCAACAAGGCCATGAGTTGAAGGTGCAATCAAAATATCATATAGGTAATAAATGATCATAAGCAAATTTGCAGCTCTTAAATATTTACAGTTTTAAAAATTGTTTATGTACACCCTTCTATGTCAGTATGACACTTTTATATGGTAATTTACAAATTTTGCTCCATGTATATTATTCTACACACTTAAATGATTAACAGAAGAAAGTAGGTAGCAAACATGAACTTCTACAGCATCATTCATTTTATACTGTTCTCAATGTTGGCAAATCTGCCTCAAGATTTATGCTGAATGGAATTTGTGCTCTTATATAACTGTGTCAGAAACTTTCGTGCAGTTATGAAATGGAGTGTCATGATGTTCTTCCTGTTCTGAAGACATAACATAGGAGATGCACGATAGGAGATTGTTCGATTTCTGTAAGAAGTAATTAAGAAATCAATCTCTATTATCAGAGAGTACTTCCACTAGCCCTGTTTCTGTCAGAATCAATCGTAATCAACTTTACAGAGCCACCATTCTACAAGCTAGTTGACTTGATGATTAGGCTACTCTCAAGAATGGCTTTGAATCATGTCTGTGGTTCGAATCCCGCCACGGGCTTGGCAACTCTGTCTGCAGTAGAGAACTGTTCTACAGGCAGTCAGGTTTGGGTGCAATGCTTCACTGAATTTCATCGTAGTACCACACATGGTTCGCTACTTCCAGTCGATGCTCGCATGTTTCACTGCAATGCATAGCCACAGTTGTGTTGTAGGCTTTCCCTCTGCAATAATACTAGCAACCACGATATAAGTGAATTACTCTTGAAAGCGGTGATAAACCCCATATTACCTCACTTCACCTCACTTTCAAGAATACTTCAGTTACCTTGAAGCGATATTTAAATTTTCTACCTTTATGTTTTTGCATTGTCGTGAATCTTTTGAGTGATGGATGAAACTTGCATTGTTTGTTGACAGACGGAGCTTTTGAGTTTAAGACACGAAAAAAGGCTTCTCTATAAAAAATTATCATATAGCTAGTGGCAAGTTTATAATAATTATCTTAATGAGTTGTCCGCAATCTAAAATGGCCACTCAGATTTGTTTAAAACAAAGTAATAATTAAGCTTCCGTTCGAACTCTCCTAGTCTGTCCTGAAACAAAATATCTTACGAAGACCAACACAAGTCTACATCATTGTAGCAAGTCTAGTTCATTGATGTTTCTAAAAATGAACATAATTTCAATTAGAGATATTTTCATTTCAGAGACTAAAATTTAGTCTACCGCAGTGATTGGGAAAGGCAGGGGCCATGGGCCATTTTGCACATTGGGTGAACAAAATGGCCCATTAAAATTTTGAAGTTTACTATTGATGTAATGGGCAATGGCCCATTTGAAATTTAGAAAATTACCAGAAATCACGAAAATGGCCCATTGTCAAAGTTGTCTTTCCCAATCCCTGCTACCGTAGTCTGTTGAGGAAGTAGATACTCTACTAAATAAGTAATTGAAATCCATGTAAATCATATGGAGACATCTACAATAGGATTAGCCACAGGGAATGATATGTTTAGAAAGTATCCAATGTCAAGGTAAACTGTCTGCGGATTATGTAGTCATTATGAAAGGTAACAGACACCTTGTTTGCTGTCAAAGTCAAGGAACAAATACATCATTGATGTAATCAATGAACCGTGACCATAACATTCATCAGAGTTGACAGTTTATTGATCTCCTTTGTGAATGATTATCATTACCAGGACCTGATACTTCTGTGATTAAAATTTCTGCTTAACGGATATTGTTGATGAAATTCAAGCTGTTACTTCAGTTATTATTACCTGCATGGGATTATTCATTTGGAGTGTTATTTTATTGATTATTTCCTCAAATGGATCTTTGTCCCCGAATACAAATATTACTATTGAAAATGCAATAAACAGATATCAATAATTTAATGAAACATTAAAGAAAAATGAAATTTTTATATCTGTTTGTGTTTATCAAAGATATGAACCTTAGCTTACTTACAATACAAATCGGTATGTATGATAAAGAAATAGCTTTTGTTTACCTTTTCAAAAGTAAAAAAGGTTTGTGTTTATCAAAATAGAAAGATATGAACCTTAGCTTACATACAATAAATTTTTTTTGTATGTATGATAAAGAAATAACTTTTGTTTACCTTTTCAAAAGTAAAAAAAGATTTGTGTTTATCAAAATAGAAAGATATGAACCTTAGCTTACAAAAATAAAAATTGGTTGTATGTATGATAAAGAAATAGCTTTTGTTTACCTTTTCAAAAGTAAAAAAGGTGATTTAATTGATGAGAAAGAATTTGTTGTTTACAATAATCCCCTTTTCACTTAGAAGATAGTGTCATCTTTTAACCATCTAAGTAGATAGTACACAATGGTATGGAAGCTAACTAGCGTATTAGCTGAGAACCCGTGGGGCTCAAGTGTAACTCTGTACCACACAGCTGTATTTATACAAGGCTCACGACAAAGAGATATATTATTCTATTTTGCTGGTACAAATTACACCTTGTCCACTTACCCTGCCTAATAATACAGTAGCCCCAATGTGCTATAGTTCTCTGTGAGTTCATCGTGATAGCTCTGCTTCAATAGACACATTTAGATTCTTCAGATCCTATGGATAAAGGCTCAGAGGCCACGCTTGTATCTCACTTCAGATATATAGAGACACTGTTACAATTTAGGACCTCTTTTTAACACTGAGACAATTGGTTTTCTTTGATGTGTGATTTTATTTTTCATAGAGAAATTTTGATTCACAACATATGACACAGGTTATTAGCAGCCCCGTCTGCTATCAGTTTTTGTGAAGTTTCCATCGCCGCCGCCGCCGCCGCACTCGTACTACTAGCTATAACTTTTTTCCCCTAAGCTTTCCAGAACTCTTATTCATACCTTACTACTCATACCTCGGGGGAACAATTTTGACACGTTCACTTTCAAGGTCAAAGGTCAAGGTCACGAGCTATGTATTCACTCTAAGAATTCCTTGTAAACGCGATAACTTGAAAAGTTTTAGTGCTATGAAGCTCTAACTTGGTATATATCATCCTTGGAAAAGTAAAAATTTTTGAAAAGGTTTTGGCTACAATCCGTCAAAGGTCAAGGTCACAGCAAGGTCATGACGTAAGCACGTTTTAGCGAAAATGCTTTATTTTAACTATGAACACTTTTAATCAATACATGATTGTTATACTCAATAAAAAGTGTTCAATGATTGTGTGACCTTGAAGGTCAAAGGTCAAGGTCATGAGATATGAGTTATTATAAAATGCACTAAATTGGGGTATAACTTTATCCCATTTAGCTTTTCAGAACTCATGAACATGTCTAAATGTTAATACTTCCAGGGAATCATTATGACATGTTCACTTTCAAGTTCAAAGGTCAAGGTCACGAGTTATAAAATCACCACAAAATTCTTTGTAAACGCGATAACTTGAAAAGTTTTTGTGCTATGAAGCTCTAACTTGGTATATATCATCCTTGGAAAAGTAAAAAAATTTGAAAAGGTTTCGGCTACAATCTGTCAAAGGTCAAGGTCACAGCAAGGTCATGACTTAAGCATGGTTTAGCGAAAATGCTTAATTTTAACTATGATCACTTTTAATCAATACATGATTGTTATACTCAATAAAAAGTGTTCAATTATTGTGTGACCTTGAAGGTCAAAGGTCAAGGTCATAAGATATGAGTTATTGCAATTCCTTGTAAACACATTAACTTGAAAAGTTTTTGTGCTATGAAGTTTAGATTTTGTATATATTATCTCTTGAGAAGTACAACATTTTCAAAAAGTTTTGGGTACTAAGTTAGTCTAACTGTCGAAGGTCAAGGTCACAGCAAGGTCAACATATATGGAGAAAATGGATTAATTTAATTTTTAACACTTTATTTCATTACAATAATGTTATACTCAATGAAATGTGTTCATTGATTGTGTGACCTTGAGTGTCAAAGGTCAAGGTCACGAGAAAATTCCCAATTTGGTGAGGCCTGTAAAAGGCGGAACAGGGTAAGGCGAAACCCAAAGTTCCGGGGCTGCTCTGCTTTTGCGGTATCCCGCAAACGCTAATCTAGTGGTCAAATATTTATGACTTGTTAGGCTCCTTGAAAAATTAACACAATTTTAGTTGTATGATGTATTCCTTTATTCTGGAAAACATTGTCAAAATTTTGAAATATTTTTGAGTAAATGTTACTTATTTGTGATAATTTTCCTATTTATCCATATTTGATAACCATCATTGTCAGTTTTCTAAATCTACATATTTGGAAGTTTTATCCAGATTTCAAAGAACAGTATAAATTTCATCTCAATGGTGGTCCCATGTTATTGTTTTGAGAGACCACACAAAGAACAAAGCTAGATTCTAAAGCAAAAACATCTCTCTGAAAAAACGTATTAAAAGCATTTAATGTGAGAAGTCCTCACATCATGAACAAATTGCTCTTATTGGCTAGCATTTCATTGAGGAATTTCAATGTTTTCTTTCCTTATGTACCCACCAATATTTTATGATATCATCGACATAACTTTGTTTACTGTTGTGTTAGGTTTTATATAAAAATCAATTGTTTTTTGCAGAAAATAAAAAAATCGTTTTATAATTATTTTTGCCAGTATGACACTTAGTGATTCAACATTTGATAGTGTAAATTGTGACATTTTCAATACAAATTTGTAAGGTTTATTTGTTTTCGTGGTGTACCTGTTTAATGAATACCTTCTATTCAATGTTGTACTCTGCTCTTATTGAGCTCATATAGTAAAACTTACAATATACAGTCAGTATTTCCTAAACATTAGTTAAAATATTCTGTATGTCAACTCTTTTTTCCTGTTTCTGAATGACTCGTTAATTTTAATTTATACCGTAACATTACAAGTTTTGCTGCAAAGAGAATTACCAATATGTTGTCTACACCTTCTCTATCAGCTTAGGTGTAAATCATGAAGCATAGAAGTCCATTGAAAGGGTGAGAATTGTCACATTGTACCTTCAAAACCCTTAATCAAGTCAAGGCAAATACTTTCCTCTAAAACATGCAAGTGAATATTACATGCAACTCAATAGAAATTCAACGACATCTCTATTTAGATTTGAAAGTTATTTTCACACACACTATAAGCCGTCAAACAGGTCTAACTATGTTTTAGGATCATATTTTGCAAAAATAATTCTGAACCAGTTTAATACGAGTGGGCAGATACACTAATGTGAACACAAACAATGGATTATGCGGTGTTATGTGTGTTGAATATTTTATGCTTTCAGCGACATATTCAATGGTTCATAAACATATCATTGCATATTTATTCAAAACACTATCTTTCAAGAGTTATTCTCTCAGTGTGAAATATAATTTAGAAAGGACTTTATGGATTAAAGTGGCTGATCTATCAGTGTTACTGTAGAATAAAACTGAGAAAGGACTTTATGGATTAAAGCTAATGTTTGATCTATCAGTGTGCTGTGAAACTGACATGAAAAAAGTGCTGTACTGTTAAATTTTTTACAATATAGGTTAAGTACATACAGTAGAACTCGGATATAACAAACTCCAAGGGACCAAAGAATTTAGTACGCTATATCCAGTGTTCGCTATACGCATATGATTTTAATAATATTATGTTATAAATTTAATTTGATTTTGATTAAAAAAACATTGATGGGTCCAAATGTTCTAAGCCACAGTTGTTTTAGAAAATGATCCTACAACCGGAATATAGGTGAAATGCTTCACCATTCAAAATGATGTTGCAACAATTTTTCAAATAATATAAGCAACACAACTAAGGTCAAATGATTTCAAAACCCCAGGGCACTTTCTTGATCCTTTAAGGAATAAATTTGCAGATCATGCAGTACATGTACGTTTTGCAAATAGTTTCATTTTAAAGGCCATCCCCAAATTTCTGAATATTTTGCATTGTTACCTTTTTCTGTGGTACGAGAGCCATGAAATGAGATGTGTTCCACTAGTTATAGATACCATCTAAGATGAAAGATTGCAGGAACCGTGAATGTAAGG
This sequence comes from Steromphala cineraria, assembly GCA_916613615.1. Lineage (NCBI taxonomy): Eukaryota > Metazoa > Mollusca > Gastropoda > Trochida > Trochidae > Steromphala > Steromphala cineraria. Next base: position 2,529,213 of record OU744729.1, read on the forward strand.
AGTCTCCACTGACCCATAGGTTCATCTACCATGAATTATAATATGAAATAGACAGGTAGATCTCAATCTAAAGTGTCTTTCTAAGGGCTGCAACTGTGACAGAATCATGTCATTTCAAGAAGCGGAATTTTGTCTTGAATAGAATAATGGGTCAAGATGTTTACAAATAGAATTTATTACCTACGCGGGCAGTCATACCGGGGTTCATATTTTTCATATGTTGCCCTAGGGCAAAATATCACTTTTTCATTGTGACGTCATGTTAAAAACAGTGCTTTGATGTCACGGTTCATTATCACCTATGACGTCACAATCTAAACGGACCGGCGGCGGCTAGTCCGACTAGTCCGCCTATGCTCGGACGTAGTTTTTGAGTATTTTCTTTAATTTTGGGACTACGGTAATAAACAGAATATTATATTCGTGCCCATGACATTCTATGTGTACGACACTCGTGCCTAAATATCAGTATATCCCTCGCTCTCGCTCGGGAAATACTAATATTTAGGCACTCGTGTCGTAAACATAGTATGTCATGGACACTCATATACATGTAATATCCTCTATTATCCCCCGCAACAACGAAGTTGCGGGGGTTATTAAAATGGGTACCGTCCGTCCGTCCGTCCGTCCGTTACACTTTGTGTCTGGCTCACAACTTTGTAACTAATCAACCATTTCAATTCAAATTCGTCATGGACATGAAGAAACATGTAATAATGTGTCATGAGAAACAATTTTCTGAAAATCTACATAAAATATTAGGATTTTGGAGAAAAAGTGGTAAATTTTGTAAGAAATCTGTTACAAGTCCCGTCCGGCTCACAACTTCTAAACTAATAATCACATATTGATAAAATTTGATATGAAGATACATAATCATCTGAAGGTGTGTCATGTAGAACAATTTTGAAAATATTTTAATAAAATTTTGCCTTTTTTGGCAAAAAATTAGGACTCTGTTTGAAAACTGTTACAAGTCCTGTCTGGCTCATAACTTCTAAACTAATCATCACATATTGATCAAATTTGATATGGAGTATAAAATCATATGAAGGTGTGTCATGAAGAACAATTTTGAAAATATTTTAAAAACAATTTGCCTTTTTTGGCAAAAAATTAGGACTCTGTTGGAAAACTGTTACAAGTCCTGTCCGGCTCATAACTTCTAAACTATTCATCACATATTGATCAAATTTGATATGAAGATACACAATCATCTGAAGGTGTGTCATGAAGATCAATTTTGAAAATATTTTAATAAAATTTTGCCTTTTTTGGCAAAAAATGAGGACTCTGTTGGAAAACTGTTACAAGTCCTGTCCGGCTCATAACTTCTAAACTAATCATCACATATTTATCAAATTTGATATGAAGATACACAATCATCTGAAGGTGTGTCATGAAGAACAATTTTGAAAATATTTTTATAAAATTTTGCCTTTTTTGGCAAAAATTGAGGACTCTGTTGGAAAACTGTTACAAGTCCTGTATGGATCATAACTTCTAAACTAATCATCACATATTTATCAAATTTGATATTAAGATACACAATCATCTGAAGAATTATGCCCAACAGTGAACATAAAGTTGGTATGATTTAGTTTTTTATTAGAATAGTTTATTTCATATCCTGGAAATATTGTGTTATTTTGTGCGACAAAAATTAATCAGCACTAGATAAGGAAAACCTATACATATTGTGCAATTTGCGGGGGATATAGCTCGACCATGTCAGCTGCTTGTTTATTTTAGTTGTATGGAATATCTAGAAGTTGAATGGTTCTTCAATTATGGTTTTGTGCGATTGGTAGGTCCTTGCGGTTTGTAGTATGGTAGAATATTTGGCAAGGCGAACATGAATTCAAATCTTACAAGGGCTTAAGCAACATTATCTATTGATGAGAACTTTGTTTTAATGGTTTGATTTGGACGCCATGACACTTTGCTTATCCAATAAATAGCAGGTAACTGCTTGTTATTTTCTCTGCCATGGTCTTCAAAAGGTGTAGGTTCATTTGGTGTTTTTGGAAATTTAAAACATATTCACTTTAACATAATATGTTATCCAAAAAGAGACAAGATGGTTGATGTTTGATATTTAGTTTCTTTAATATATAAACAATATCCATATTAAGCATAATTTTTTATCCAATAAGCCATTCAATTGATGTTATCTGTCACTCTAGTTCACGTTCTGCTAAGTTTATATGTGTCTCAAGGCTACTTGGTGTTGAGAGTAGTGTAAAAACTGTACTTCAAAGAAAGTCATTTACAAGATAATTTAGTGTTATGTGCTGTTGAAGCAGATTCATGGAGCCTGTTTATTGTCTGCTAAATCATCATACTTGTGTAATACAGTAGAACTCGGATATAACGAACTCCAAGGAACCAAAGAATTAAGTTCGCTATATCCGGTGTTCGCTATACGCATATAACTTTAATGATATTCATTTGTAGTAATATTTAAGAATATATAAGAAAGTAGGTGAATCTTGCAAGCTTTTGTTTGGAACTAAATTGAATAAAAATATTTTTGAATGGAAGTTTAAAATTTGATTGAAGTTGTCATCATGCTATATTTTTTGAATTTTTGGAAGTGAAAATAATAATGTGTACACTATTAGATGTAAGAGAATTAAGGTTGTGATTGTTCTGCCACTAATGGCTGAAATATTGGCCAAGCGCGTTAAGCATTAAGTCACTCACTCACTTGTGGTCGTGTTGTAAAGAAGAAATGTGTATTCACCTCCAAAATCAAAATTTTTTTGCTGCAGTATTTGAAAGTTATTGCTTTAAGAACTAGATTCAATGCCTTGGTTCTATCCCAATGTTCATTGTGTATCAGTATCAAAGTGAAAGAAGTTTCTTAAAATCCTCATATTTTCCTCATAGTGTTTGCAATCAAGGATGTTTGAGCCATTCAGTGCCTGAGAAGTTTTGAGAGATGCTGAAATGACTTTACATCTGTGACAATTAGAGACAATTGAAGTACTGATAAATTCAATCTTAAGGCTGATGCAGGCTGTTTTTGACTGTTCGTATTCAAATCAAAAGGAAATTTAGTGGTGTGAAATGAATACATTGAAAAGTGCATTTCAAAATTCATACAAAAATGTCTTTAACCCTTGATCTCTCTGAGTATAACAAAAAATTTCATTTTCCTCAAAATCATAAGACACCCTTCCTGGGAGGATTATCTCTTCGTGGTAGAAACTAAAGCCTCCTCACCTGCCCATGTCTGATGTTCTCTTCTTGTTTCAGGTGTACTGCACCAGCTGAACGAGAGCCGCAGCCAACTGGAGGAACTATGGGCCGCCCGCAAGATGAAGCTAGACCTCTGTCTTCAGCTCCGCATCTTTGAGAGGGACGCACTCGAGGTAACTTAACAGTATATAGCTATCATTAAATTAAGTCATACCTGGTAAATCATCAAATTGTGACATCTAAATGTGATAACTCAGATATCCCCTCCCTCTGAGTCATACATCTACTTTCCCATGCTATAACTCAGATATCCCCTCCCTTCAAGTGAAACACCTACTTGCCCATGTTATAATTCAGATATTCCCTCCCTCTATTTGAAACATCTACTTACCCATGATATAACTCAGATATCCCCTCCGTCCCATTAAACACCTACTTGCCTGTGTTTTAACTCAGATATAACCTCCCTCACAGTGTAACACAGTTGCTATAATTCAGATATATATCCTGCCTCCAAGTGAAAAACCTACCTACTTGCTCATGTTAAACCTCAGATATCCTACCCTGCAAGTGTAGCATCTACTTGCCCATGCTATAACTTGGATATCTCCCTCTCCTGCAGGTGTCCTCGCAGCTGGAGCTGTGGTCGGAGGAGCTGCAGCACATGGAAATGGTGACGGACGGAAGTAAGGCAGAACAGCTGCTGCAGATGCACAATGATAGTGTTCTGCACATGCAGAACTGCACCTTCGAGGTGCTGCAGCGTGGGCAGGAACTCTGTCAGGTACAAATAAACAAGAATAATGACAAATTCTGTTTTCCCTTTGGCCCTTGTTCAGTACAAGTTTAGTTCTTTTGATTTACGTGATAAACAAGGCAGCATCAACTCCATAAGAGTCTGTTAGTATGGCTTATTTGGGCTTCTAAGGAATATTTCAGATACTGCTGCTGTGCTCCTTCAACTTAACTTTCTCATCTTACTTTAATCTCTTTATTCAATTTGAATATAATGAGGGTCACAATATGAGAACAAATAATCAATTGATTTATTGAAATTTCATGGTCAAAACAATATTGGATGGTAGTTGAAATTAAGTTCAGTGACTGCAAAAGCACAAGTAAAAAATTCTGGATAACACTGTTATTTGTTTTTGATAACATTTAAATTTATTGTTAAAAATCAAATGCTCAGAAAGAATATATCGAACATAACTAAAGGTAAGTAAAGGTCCAAAACTGAGGTTGAAGATATTTAGAAGCTTAGACTCGGTGACACCTTGGGTGGTATGACAAGATTTCAGATGAATATCCAGCTGCTTTCTTGTTGATTGTGTACATCTTACGAGCAGCATGAAATGTGTCACAGTGACTTATTGAACAGTTACAATGTGTTACCACATCAAGAGATATAGCTGGGCAATACGTGAATAATGTCGCGAAGATCATGGAGTATAAACAGGATGTACAGTTATTCCTGGACAACCGTTTCAGTATGTTTTATAATGTATCTTTTTAACTGAATGGGGTGTTAGGATTGAATAAGGTGTATTATCAGCTTTCTAAGAAATGTCACACGCCTTTCAGTTAAGGAAACGTAATACGGTTTTCTTGCACTTAAGCATGTTGTAGAAACAACGCAATTGTTGAAAGAATTCTACTTTCTGTATTCTAAGTACTATTAGGATGTTGTTGAATGAACAGGATATGATAACTTAACTATGTACCAAATACTTATCTGGAGACTCTTTGAGAAAACACTACATTTGATGTTCTTGAGCTTAAACCTGCTTGATAAATTTTATTTATCAAGCATAACATCAAATCTTTTGTGAATTGCTTTAAGTTTAAATTTTCTCTGGATTGAAACAATAGAATTAATTTAAATATTCATTAATCTTTTGCGTCAAAAATTTAAATATCATTTCTGTAATTTCTTGGTCATTTCATTGTATTAAATAGTTCTTTTCAGTATTCAATTTCTATTTCTGAATAAGAAACACTCTGAGAAATAACCTTGGATCTTATTCAGCCACCAGTGTTATGTTATGATAAATGATAAATGGCATTTGGGTTTGAACATCACAAACTAAGTTGTAAATTGTTAATGCTCATGCCTTCCTGTCTGTCAACATTCACTTGCTCACAATGCAACAACAGGGTAGAACAGTCAACCCCTTAATTGATCTGTAACAATCCCAACAAATGTCCCAACACTTCAAGACTGGCCTAAGACCTTTCTGTTCACTTTCAAAACTAACTTCCCTCCTTATATCCCTTTGCGCTTACAGCATACTTTGACCATGGGTAATGCGCTATAATTGGCTATTATAATTATCATTATCAATAATACTTTCCATCTGAAGCTGACAAAGTTGTAAATTGATTAAATTCTTATGCCTTCCTTTCCATACCCAACACCAAAAAAAATATAACAATATTATATTTTGGATCCCAAATATAACATTGTCACATTTCTTCACTATCTAAATGGCATTTATCTCTAAAACACAAAAAAAGTTACACAATGTCAGATCTTGTCTTCTTTCAAACAATAAACATCACAAAATAAACTGTAATTTGATGCATTCTTCTGTATTCATGCAGCTGACGGAGAGTTCCGGAGTGCAGCTGATGTCGGACTCCCAGTACGACGCCCCGACCCGTATCCAGGTGTTGCTGGAGTATCTGCACGAGAGGGAGATGGACCTTGAGGCTCTAGCGGAACAGAAGCGTATCAGACTCGAGCAGTGCGTCCAGCTCCGCAACTTTGAGATCGAAGCCAGACAGGTAGGAACTTGATTGTCTTGATTGTATGGTTACTTATTTTGCTCCGTTCTGATGTTTGCAGACTTTCTGGTCTTACTCCACCCGAGTACCGTATTCGACGTAATAGGCCCCATGCTCCCGATTGTCATTTTTACAACTTTAATAAGCTTCCACCCAAGTCAATGTTTTACGCGCCCTGGGCGCTTATTAGGTCGAATACGGTATTTGGATGTAAAGAATCCTACATTCCCTTGTTAAGTCTTGGACATGTTTAACTTGTCATGTAAGGAACAGCTAGACATTCTGATTAGGGTTATACATATATTTGCTAGATGTCCCTAAATGTCATCAATGACACACTTCAATGTAATTAATTATCCAGAAATAAATCTGCTACAGTGAAGTGATGTAGGAACCCACGCTGAAACAATATTGCTAGACAAAAGTGATATGTGCACATGTGCACATATTGAAAATATGTCCCTGGTTATGACTCATCATATAGGTTAACTATTTAATGAAATATCTAGTGAAAAGCAGGTACCACATAAGTTGTTTGAGAGACATTTTAAAAGCTGGAAGTATCAAGAAGACAAGGAGTTTATGGATTATCAACTTCTTTATTATACCCCCGCTACGACGTAGTCGGGGGTATATAGCGCTCCGCGTGTCCGTCCGTGCGTCCGTCCGAAATCGTTTCCGGAGCATTACTCAAAAACTATTCCACTTAGAAACTTAAAATTTGGTATGGAAGTAGCCTTTATGGTGCTGTGGTGCCTTTTAGGGGTTTCAGCTCAATGGTCCAAATAATTTTTGAAATTTTGACCAAAAACGGTCCGATTTTGGACTTTGTCTCGTTTCCGGAGCATAACTGAAAAACTATACCACTTAGAAACTTCAAATTTGGTATGGAAGTAGCCTATATGGTGCTGTGGTGCCTTTTAGGGGTTTCAGCTCAATGGTCCAAATAATTTTTGAAATTTTGACCAAAAACGGTCCGATTTTTGGACTTTGTCTCGTTTCCGGAGCATAACTGAAAATCTATACCACTTAGAAACTTCAAATTTGGTATGGAAGTAGCCTATATGGTGCTGTGGTGCCTTTTAGGGGTTTCAGCTCAATGGTCCAAATAATTTTTGAAATTTTGACCAAAAACTGTCCGATTTTTGGACTTTGTCTCGTTTTACGGAGCATAACTGAAAAACTATACCACTTAGAAACTTCAAATTTGGTATTGAAGTAGCCTATATGATGCTGTTGTGCCTTTTAGGGGTTTTAACTCAATGGTCCAAATAATTTTTGAAATTTTGACCAAAAATGGTCAAAAATTTTTACTTTGTCTTGTTTCCGGAGCATATATAAATACCAAATGACTTGCACACTTCAACCCAGACTCCGTATATCCATAAATCTCACCTTACGGACAAAGATTTTTCAAACAATGTGTCTATATTTCTTAAGAAAAATGACCCAGTTAACCGGACGATTTGCTATCCGGACGATTTTCACCTGTAACCAAAACAAGGTTCGACTGTATAGTGCTGTTGTGCCCTTTAGGGGTAATTCCAGGGTTCCCAGAATTTTATTCAAAAACTACATGGCCGGGGATGTTTTGAAGTGAAATAGTTTTTAGGGTTGCAAGATCATTGTGTTCTAAGTCATAATCATAAATTTTCAAATTAATGTTACGTGAAGGCGGTCAAACTCAAGCGGGGGGTATGTGAGCCGCGCTCACTTTTGCCTTGTTGTAGAATGTAGTGACGTTTCGGTATAGATTCTTATACCGTTTTCAAGCATGCTCCTTGTCTTCTAGGTACCACACAGGTATTACACTATATGAAGTGTATGAATTGTCTATAAGTAAGTATAAGCATGTGTCTGCAGGTGATCTGCTGGGTGAGGAACGGTGAGTCGATGCTGACGGCCAGCTTCATGTGCCCCAACTCTCTCCTGGAGGCCGAGCAACTCAAGAAGGAACACGAACAGTTCATGATGGCCATTGAGGTACACCTGTCATTTTCTCAACTAAAATGAAGAAAAGTCTTTTTTTTAGACTCCCTAAACTAGCTGATGCTTTTTTAGAATTTTCACAATTTTAATCATTAACAGCAAAAGAAATAAATTTCAGTGAAGGATACATGACTTTATACTTAAACTTACCATTTACCTGCAAATACAGTTTTATCTTACAACAACCATAGAGTTCTGTGATACAGACATAGGGTAGAATCTAAGATAAGCCCCATATAAGGGATGCCAAGATTATTCTAAGACCTGCAAGATGATTGAAAAGAATAGTTGAATTTATAATGAGTTTACAAATAGATAATATTGCTGTTTACAGAAGACGCACATCAGCGTGGTACAGGTGACGCAGAAAGCGGAGGCGATGATACAGGGACAACACTACAACTCGGAGCTGGTCCGCGCTATTGCCGAGAATGTGACGTTAGCCTGGCAACAACTCATGTACCACGCCGAGGAGAGACACAAACTCGTCATGGCCTCCATGAACTGGTACAAGACAGCAGAACAGGTATCAGGGTCTTATCTTATATGCTAATATATCTAACCACGTACTCCTGTTTTTGTAATGTACCAAGGCACTTTATCTAATTTATATTATTCACATCTAGTAAATCCTTAGGAACATACTCTGAATTCTTTTTTTTTTAATTTGATAGTCTTTGTTTTAGCTACGTATGTTCCTCATTTCATGGTTAAAGATATATAAATGCATGGTTTAGTCAAAGTTAATGATATCACCAAAGGTAATTTACGAAGGAACTTTTTTTTAATATATCCATTATGAACCCAAGGAACATACTCTGAAAAAAACTTAAGAATGTAATCGTCTTCGTTTAAGATCCATATTCACATCTCTTAATGGCTTAGAATTACAAATTCACAAATTAAATCAAATTCAATGCTATCCCCAGGTCTGGTCTGTGCTGGAGTCCCTGGATCGAGACTACAAGCGAGACGAGGACTGGTGCAGCTCGGAGAAGGCTCACGTACAGGACAAAGTGACGTACCTGGTCCAGCTCATCAACAAGCATAATGAACAGAAGGAGGCCTTCCTCAAGGTGACTTACCAGTTCCTTCTTATCCCTTGCAGTGATTGGGAAAGGCAGGGGCAATGGGCCATTTTGCACATTGGATGAAAAAACGGCCCATTTGAATTTTGAACTTTGCTATTGATGAAATGGGCAATGGCCCATTAGAAATTCCGAAAATTACCAAAAACCCTGAAAATGGCCTATTGTCAAAGATGTCTTTCCTAATCCCTGCCCTTGGTGAACTTGTTCTTACTTATCTTTTCTGGTATTTTGGAAATGAAAATGTACATTGAGACTGGTGAACTTATTATTGTATATTGGATACAAAAATTTACAAGTAGAAATATATGTTCTTTTTTAAAACTGTTTCAATCTATGTGTCTCTCCAGGCTTGCACACTAGCTAGAAGGACAGCTGAAACCTTCCTGAAGTATGTGAACAGGAACCTCCACTTCCTGGGCATGCAGATGAAGTTCAGGAGTCCTGAGGGACATGTTAAAGGTAGGCGGGGCTATTTTAACTTTTCTGTTGACTTACCTGAATTTAAGACAGAAATAATTACTAAATCCTTCAAGAGTTTTACCATTATTAGATAACACAAGGAGTAGTGTATTCAAATTGATAAAAAGGCTTAGGATACTACTCTGTGGCTGCTATGATCCTAGAACCCCCCCAAAATTGGTTGAGTAAATTTGTCTCTGATTATGACTTGTCACTTAAGGTGCTGTAAGTGTTCTGATTGTGACATCCTACTTCCCTTGACATTTCATTAAACCAATTTTAATGATGACCTAAATCACCACTTTGATTTTCAAATTGTGAGATTCCGGGATAATGCAGTGGATGTTCAGCTTTGGATAAAGAGGCCCTGGGTTTTAATTCCACCAGGGGGGAATGCAATGCCTCACTCACCCTATGGTTCGATAGCTCAAGCCGCAATGCATAGCCACAATAGTGTTGCAGTGTTCTCCTTGCAATAAAACTAGCAGCCCTGATATAAGTGAAAAGCTGTGTCAAGCCCCAAATCACCTCACCTCACCTGTTTGCATTGTCTTCTACCTGACAGGTACCCTGGACCAACTGCTGCAGCAAGAGAACATTGTGATAGAGTTCTGGACCTACAAGAAACGCAAGCTTGACCAGTGTCAACAGTTTGTTCTCTTTGAACAGAGCGCAAAACAGGTGAGACAGTTTCCATCAATACCATTTATTTATTAACTCTCTTCCAGCTAGTAGGGCCTGACATACTTTACGTTAGCATATGAAAATTGAGGGGCCAATCCTAGTTATCCATTTGTTAACCCAATGGAAGTTTAACCATTTCTTTCATCCAAATTTACGGAATAGAAGACAAACAAATTTGAACTGATCAAGAGGAAATTCTCAATACCTGTCTCATGATAAGTACTATAGTAGAACACGGATATAGCGTACAATAGGATATAGTGAACATATTTTTAAGTCTCGTCAAGAGCCCTATGCATGGCGGCAAAACGTGAGTAGCGAACAGCGGATATAGCAAACTAAAGTTCGTTATATCCATGTTCTACTGTATTTGATATCCTTCTCTGAGTAACAGGATCAGGACTAAGGCTATGTTTTCACACCTTCATGTTTCTTATTATCAACAGAGAAGTTGTTATTAATTTTGAATCTTGTCTAAATGTTTTCCTCACTTGCTATCACCTGCAGGCTCTGGAGTGGATCCACGACTATGGCGAGGCATATCTCAGCTCTCACACCCACGTGGGCACCAACAAACAGGAGACCGAGTCTCTACTTAAAGAACACTACGACTTCAGGAACAGGGCTAAGGTAAATCATGCTTAACTTGCAATTTGAGCATTATCACACAGTCCTTTAAAATTGTGAATATAAGTGTTTGCTAAATTTTTTGTTATGACACTATGGTTTCATGATCAGCGTCAGGAATAGAGCAAAGGTTTTGCATTTTGGCTTCAAGCATTAACAGCAAATTTCTGAGGAAATGATGTCTGTATAACTTTTCTAGGGTCAGATTTTGTTCAAATAATAGCAAATTCAGGAATTCAGCGAAGGGTAACTGATGTTAAAATAACAATGAATTCTTTTCCTTAATGTTTTCTTGTCAACCATTGCTGTGATAGTCTAACATTTTTTAATGATATTTGCAGGAAACCAAAGAGAATGTGAAGTTGCTACTGCAGCTGGCGGATGGGTTTGTAGCCAAGGGGAACATCCATGCAGCCAATATCATGCAGTGGTGTGCTGCCGTCGACAAGCGATATAAGGACTTCTCGTCTCGTATGGAAAAATACAGACAACAGTTGGAAAACAAACTTGGGGTCACAGAAAAAGAGGTAAGGTCTTTCAGCTTTAAAACAATTTTGTTACCTATATTTTATCAAAATGTGTAATTATAAATTTTGTTCCTTCAATATCTGTCTATAATAATGAACATAATTTTTTTTAAACCTGGTGAACCACTGGATTTAAGTCAGAAATACAAGAATTTGATAACCAGTGCATGACCCTGTTATCCTGCCTATAACTAGTTTATAACCCTGTTATCCAGGATGTAACCAGTAAATTACCCTGTTATTTCACCAATAACCAGTATACAACTCTGTTATCCCATCAATAGCCAGTATATGACCCTGTTATCCCACCTATAACCAGTATGTAACCCTGTTATCCGGCCTATAACCAGTATGTACCCCTGTTATCCCGCCTATAACCAGTGTATAACCCTGTTATCCCGCCTATGACCAGTATATAACCCTGTTATCCCACCTATGACCAGTATATACCCCTGTTATCCTGCCTATAACCAGTATATAACCCTGTTATCCCACCTATAACCAGTATATACCCCTTTTATCCCGCCTATAACCAGTGTATAACCCTGTTATCCCGCCTATAACCAGTATATAACCCTGTTATCCCGCCTATGACCAGTATATACCCCTGTTATCCCGCCTATAACCAGTATATAACCCTGTTATCCCGCCTATAACCAGTATATAACCCTGTTATCCCACCTATAACAAGTATATAACCCTGTTATCCCCAGGAGCAGACAGAGAAGGAGGACCAGAAGGAGCAGAGACAGAGCGACGGCTCCATCGAGGAGAAGCTCCAACAGAAGGGAACTCCCAAGGAACTCACGGAGGAGAAGAGGAAGTCGGCCAGGAGAAGAGAGTCAGTACCAACTTTACCACAATTAAATTTTATTCTTGTACTTTCTTCCTTTATTGTTACCAAGTTCACTGTAGAATTTGACTCCATACCCTATTCCTGCAAAATCTTCAAGTGTCTAACTGAAAAATTCTGGGGTTTTGTCGTCAACATGTCTTGTTTTAAATTCTTTTGAATTTGATTTTATAGTAAGTAATCAATGTTATGCTTTTGTAGTTTCCTTGGTTATTGATCTGTGCTTGATTGCGTGATCAAAGCACTTATTGAGAAAATGATATTCCTGAATTTTCTTTGCCTAGATTTTCTTACCTCTCTAATAGCTAAAACAGTTTGAAAGCAAAGTTAAGTATGTTGAATTTTCTTAACATTCCAGGAGCTTTGAAAGTCTGAGGCCAAGACTACTTATGAACCTTGTAAATTATTCTATGTATGATCTTATTGCAGATTTATAATGGCTGAGCTGCTCCAGACTGAGAGAACCTACGTGAAGGATTTAGAAACCTGTCTCAAGGTGAGATTTAGTCAGTTTTATTTAGTGATGTCACTATTGTTGCTTCATTGCCAATGATTTTGCAAAGTGTTCCATCGTCTCATTCATTACCATATTGAATGATTTGCAAAGTTTAGCATGTTCTCTGCAGCATTGTAAGCTATGTTGACTCTTCCATGTAGATAGCGCGATCTTTCAATTAGCTGAAATCTTTCAATTAAATTGTTACTTTAACCTATCCCAGTTGACCAGTTAATCCGTAAATGGCTGAAATATTACCAAAGCGGTGCTAAATAATAACTCACTCATTCACCTGACCCTTTCAGGTAAAAGGGTAAAATAGAGCCAAAACAGTTAACAAGTCTCCCTGCAATAATGCAAGCTCCCATTTTAAGACAAAAAAACTTTGAAAAGTTATTAATAAGGTAACTTCTGTAAACATTATTCAAGGGTCTACTGTGTTCAGTTGATGTTTATTCTTGAAACAGCCATAAAATCCTCAAATTCCTCATTGCTTTATACTCTTTCTTACAGTGCTATATGAATGCCATGGATGACGCTAGTAATAACCCACCTGCTGGCATTAATGGCAAAAGAAAAGTGATATTCGGAAATCTGGATGAAATCTATGAATTCCATAAAAGGTATATGCATGTGATTTTTATTTTGTTATGCTGTGAATAATTTAAAAATATATTCGTGAAAACTATATGTCTCTCCACTCCACTTAAACCTCATTTGATGAAATTGCTATGCAATGAAAAAGATTATCTTGAAACTGAATTTTTTTTTTTTTTTGCAGTATATTTCTAAAGGAGTTGGAAAAATATGAAACAATTCCTGAAGATGTTGGCCATTGTTTTGTGACATGGGTAAGTTAATATTTTTGATCCCTGAAATAGTCATTTTGTCAAATTTCTTTATTTTCTTGTATGTTGACCCTACTTAGAATTTTCTTTACCGCCTAAATGGTATATCTAATTCATTGATATAGAGAATATGTTCATTTTCAGCAAGAAAACTTTTTTCATGCTTCATGATCAAAGCCATTAGCATTCACACTACAGTAATAATGATATATCCTATTGATAAATATTGATAATCTGTTCATTTTTAACCAAGAGAATCTTTTTCTTCATGATCCAAGTCATTAGCATCTAGTCTAAGAGGGATAAAAAATGATACTTTGTATTTTATTTGGTAAATATGTTGAACATGTTTGTATTTTCAGGCTGAGAAGTTCTCTATTTATGTGACATATTGCAAGAACAAACCAGATTCCAACGCTTTGTTAGTGGACCAAGCTGGCAGCTTCTTTGAGGTAATCAACATTTAACAATTTTCAAAAACATCGTTTGGAAGATTATATCTTTTGTTAACTGATTGCTTTTCAGAAGTATCAAGTCTTATCTTGGTGAATGAAGTTTACTTGTATAAAAGTTTCAGTTTGATATGCAGATAGGGGCGGGTCCACCCAGTGATTAGCGCAATTGACTTTCAGTCAGTAGGTATAACTCCTTTTTTGACAACTTAATTGTTTAAAGGGGCAGTATCACGTTTTTTGATAATTTTATATTTAAAATTTTTCACTGATAATTGTACGTTAATGCTAAATGTATTATTTTGATAGTGTTAAAAATCTCATTACATAAACCAATTATACATAGTAAGAGGACAAAGTATGAAGATTCACATAAAATCCATTGGCGGACATTTTGTGTGAACACCTTTAATTCATTTTGTGTAAGAAAAAGCAATCACATGGCTAAACTTTACGTTAAATATTTGAATTATTACTGCTCCATTTAGTTTAAATACATTGTCTTTCAATTGGAACCATTAATTTTCATTTTCGTGACATCACCTTGTATTCCCCCTAAAACGTGCTACTGCCCCTTTAACAGCAGCGGAGAACTGTTCTAGATGCAGACAGACAGACACACAGACAGACATCACTGTGTGTACAACATAAAATATAACACACAAGCAATCAAAAGCACATTCCTTTTGGAATTTTAGAGACTAAATATAAAATTTATACGAGTTAAAACTACATAATCTCACTTTTACTACATGCAGCAAGGTTTGGTGCAATGCAGTACCACCCAGCTGATAACTTGCAGGTTTCACAGCAATGCATAGCCACAATAGTGTTGCAGGCTTTCCCCTTGCAATAATACTAACAGCCCTGATATGGGTGGAATACTTGTGAAAGTTGCGATGAACCCCAAATTTTCTCACCAACCATATATTCAGATAATAAGAATATCATTAGATAATGAAATAATAACAAAATGATCAATTGTTATTTAAATTAGCTCTTTTTTGTGAAATTGTTTTTAAGTTACGAAACACCTTAAAGGTTTAAGCGCTTTTGTATATATATATTTATTTATCACAGACTTCACGACTACTGTAATATTGGTCTCATGGCCATATATACAAAATAAATTCTGTTCTGTTCTGTTCTGAAATAATAAAGGCAATTACTGACATATGTATGTTCTGAGATAGTGAATTCAATTGATGTTGATGACAGATAACCGATTGATTTCTTTAAAATAGTAATCCTTAATGAGTTTTCTTCTCTTGGGAGGATCAATTATTGTGTTGATTATTTTCCAGAATAACTGAAAACGTTTGTTTTAGAAATAATCAATAAGCATGTGGGAGTGTTTTTGCAATGTTTCCTACATCACTTACAAGAAATGTCAATAAAAACTTAGGTTCTGGGTCAAGCATAGACATTTTAATGATGTAATGCTGAAAAAAACTTTCTAATAATAAATTTTTTTATAGTCGTGCTACACTGATTTTCAGTGCAGTAGCACCCATGGTTTGCTAGTTCAGCCGATGCTCGTAGGTTTCACCACAATGCATAGCAAAAACCGATGTTTCAGGCTTTCTCCCTGCAATAATACTAGCAGCTGTGATAATCTGATATGAGTGAAATACTCCTAAAGCATCGTTAAACACCGAATATATATGATATATATGTAGGACTCAGATCTGTGGCGGGTCTCTAATCCATGGCGGATTTCCTAATCTATGGCGAGTTTGATTGTTTATTGTTTAAGTGACGTCATTGACAGATGACGTCATAATCGCTAACTGTTCGCGTCGCCAGACGAAACCGCTGTTCATTGGGAAGGCAAGATATTTTCCAACAGAAAGAAAACAATTCAGCCGCTATTGCCGTCCGAGATAGCATAATACCAATTGCATAATGTTACTTATTTCCTTCATACTGTCTATTTAAGCCTTGGAAAAATATCAGCTCTCCTTTGTGGTCCTTGAATTCATTGCAACTGTCTTCTTTAGTCATAAATTCGCTGAAACTATCTTCTTTAGCCCTTGGATTCATACTAAATGTCTACTTTAGCCCTTGGATTCATATTAAGGGCTTTCTTAACGTTTAGGGTTAGGGTAAGGGTTAGCGTTATAGGTTCACTGTACAATATGTTCGCCACTTTATCTACAATATATGTAACCGACCCTTACACTAGACAAACTAACCCTAAAACATTGTCGATACGGATCCAAGGGTTATATAAAGATAGTCAACAAATATCTAACTGCTAAAAAAGTCTAACGAGAATCCAAGGGCTAATTTCCTAAAAATATTAATTTAGTGGCGAACATATTGTTGTACCGATCGATTGCATTACTTATTGACCAATTGCAGATTTTAGCCTATAATGCAGATAAGTATGTAGGAAAACAGATAAATTGAATGTTGGTAACACAATTCTTCCCAGCTGAAAATGTCTCATCACAATGAATACAAAATAGGCCACAGCTTTTGATAGGTACGGCAATTTTCCATGCATTTGAAAATCCGCCATGGATTTGGAAATCCGCCATGGATTTGGAAATCCGCCATGGATTTGAGGCCTGCCATGGATTTGAGTCCTACATATATATATATACATAGAGAATACTAAACTCTGTCCCGTTTCATAACAAATTTATGAAACGAGTGAATGGGTTGGTATTTAACGAGCGAAAGCGAGTTAAATACCTATACCATTCACGAGTTTAATAAAAATGTTATGAAACGGGACAGAGTTTAGTATTTTATTTATTACTTGCTTAATAACATCGTAAAAATACAAAGAAAGTCGCCAACATGACTGTCCCGGCCGGCCCGCTGACATTATGACGTCATCATAACGTCACGTCATTCGGTCAGCGCGCGATGTTATGACACATAGTGTAATAACATGGTTGATTTATTAAACAGCAATATCTTCAACGGGAGAGTAACAAATAACAATATACTGCAACTGGAATTAGTTTTCTTTTTTGTCTGATATTTTTTTATCAAATACCAAATTTGTTTTAGAAAGGCAGTGAGAGCAAATGCTGCAATAATTTTATCCTGAAACTCTTTGCAGTGGTTGAAAAAAACAAAAAAACATGTTCCATGTTGAACTTTATTACTTGAACACATGCTTTATCTGCTATACAAGATCTGAGTTGATTATGTAACTTTCTGAGTTAATTATGTAAATTTCGATCATTTAGAACTTACAAGACTACGGATTTAATCATGCTGAAGTTAATTCTGTGTAGCAAAAGGCAATTAAGTTACATAAGTCTTATCTTCAGTGATGGTGATTATCTTGTAGTATAGTCTCCTCTCCTATAACTTCATTAGCAGATAATTCTCAGGTAGACAAAATACAACATAGAAAAAAGGTTTAATCAGTCTTTTTCTTTTCAGTTATGATATAGTAGCATGGAAATATTCTCAAAACTTGATCAATTTAATATTGCTATAAACTAATAATATTATAATCTGTAAGGAGATGTTTAGAAAAACAAAACATAAAGATAAATGGACTCTATGCTATACTACTAATATTACATCTTTTTTTCATACATATTATGTGATATAAAGGCAACAGCCCTTGTATTCTTTAAACTAGGTTGGAGTATCAGTTTAAGAATCAGTCATAAGAATGAAGTTTTGATAAATCAGCGGTTTAGACAGTAGTCCTTGACTGTTGCCTTGTATTCTCCAGGAGATGCAGAGCAAACACAAGCTGAACGATCCAGTGGCATCATTCCTCATCAAACCGGTCCAGAGGATCACCAAGTACCAGCTTCTTCTCAAGGACCTCCTCACCTGCTGCGAGGAACACACCGGCGAAATAAAGGTAAGGAGCTCAAATTATGTAAATGCAGGAGCTCAAATTATGTAACTGCAGGAGCTAAAACTATGTAAATGCAGGAGCTAAAATTATGTAAATGCAGGTGCTAAATTTATGTAAATACAGAAGCTAAAATCGGGGACTTGGGGGAATGAGCATACATCAGTAGTAACTTCCTTTCAAGGACATGATGCAGGTCCCGTTGATCTTTGGAACATGATTTCCTCTGCAGTTAGTAATTAGCATTTGAGACATATGGTTTAGCAAAATAAAGGTGAGGCTTGATACTGCTAATAGTTTAGCACACTTTGGGCACAACTGGGGATACAAACATGAATACTTCATCTAGTTGTACCTCAGTCTGTGCACTTCTCTAAGATCATGTTACGTGCTACAGGAAATAAAGATGACGAGACTGATGAAAGTTGGGACTTCTGGTTCCATATAACATCAATTCCTTCACAACTAATGGTTACACTAGGAGAAAAATGAGCTGATGTCAGGAATAACTTCCTCACAAAAAAATCTGCAAGTAGTGATTACGATTGGAGATATTTTTCGGATTCTGATAGCTTCTGATTTAATAAAATGTCATAGCTTCTCACATGTAATCAAGAGTAAATCAGTGGAAAAAAGAGTAAATCAGTTGTTCGAATCCTGCCAGGGCCTGGGCAACTTTGTCTGCAGTAGAGAAGTGTCAGGCAGTCAGGTTTGGGTGCAATGCTACACTAAATTTCAGCCCAGTGCCACCCATGGTTTGCTTCTCAAGCCGGTGCTTGCAGGTTTCACCCCAATGCATAGCCACAATGGTGTTGCAGGCTTTCTCCCTGCAATAATACTAGCAGCCGCGACATAAGTGAAATACTCTTGAAAGCGGCGCTAAACCCCATATCACCTCACCTCACTTCAGTTCAAACTATATCTCAAACTGAAAGTATCACTTAAAAGGATAAATGTATGAAAAATTGAAATGAATATATGTAACAGCATTGTATTTCATATCTAGGCTCTCGTGAAAAGCTATCATGTAATCATAAACTTAGAATAGACAATGTCTTGTCAATCATATACATCTCTGAATAGATCAATCATTTTGAAAGGAATGACAAACCGTGAACTTACTCCATTCCTCAATTTTACTATGCATTAGCAGAAACAAGAACTTACTGCAGTACCTGGTACCAAGCCAAGTTGGGCATGTTCAGGTATTTCAGCTAGCGACAAATTATAAGAGAACACAAATTTACAATGCCACACAAGATTATTTGTTAATCCCAATGCAGTGTTTATTGTCTGATGCAGTTATTTCCCAGTAAAACTCTTGAAACATTTGCCAGAACAGAAGTTATTACAGAAAAACATCACAATGTCACACAAATTATTCTGATTCTCCATGTATTCTTCATTAGCCGGAGGTTTGTTTCTCTTTAAACCTCTTCTGCATGCTAAGCCCTACACAAATCATTGGACCATGCATTCAAATGATGTAATAATTGTGCATTCAGCATTCTTGTAATGAAGGTTTCCTCTTCCAAGCAGTTGTTTATCATCACAGAGCTATTAACTAAGGGAGGAATGTCAGATAGCAATGTTTATAGCGAGTTCAGATACTTTCTTATCTGGTATTCTCACATTATTCTCTGTACCTCATGAGTTCTCTAGCTTAACTGCAATCAAATAGAACAGGATGGCTGCTGTGTTCGAATTGACATAGCCTTGAAAGTCAATACAAGAGAATATTTTTCAAAACTAGAACAAGATCTTCTGGTCACTATGTTTCTGAATTATTCAGAAAATTAGTATAACGAGACTAGAATATGAAGTTGAATTATAAAGAAATTTGTAGGTTTAAGCTTTTGGATTTAGCCTTTGTGCTAGCTAGAAACAGTTTACAACAAATATGTTCACACTTGACCCATTCCAAATAAAAGATTAAACAAATTAAACCCCTGATTCCTGTCCCAACAGTTGGGGTATGGTTACAAATAACTAAATAAAGTAGTCCAGGATGGTCTAGAGTTGATACGGAACATGTCGAAGGTAAATGAAGCTAACAAACATATATAACATATCTTCATCTTCTTCTTTACCAGGACTGTCTAGAGGTGATGCTGAATGTGCCAAAGAAGGCAAACGGTGCAATGCACCCGAGCATTCATACATGTTGTTGTAGTGAACCACCTTCTTCTTTCTCTGTCCAGGAAGGGGAAAGCAGGATGCACCTGTGTAGTAAATAGACGATACTAAACGACCTTTTAATACTAAACGACCATTTAATACTATTTTTATTAAACGAGTTAATGATTTTGTATAAATCGAGCGAAAGCGAGTTTGATACCAAATCATTCACGAGTTTAATAGAAATAGTATTTAATGGAAGGAAGTTTAGTATTCTGTTTATTCCTTTCCCTAAAATTCATGCAAACTTGCCGAAAGAGGGCTGAAACTAGCATTTCCTCGACTCGGCAGCCATTGTGACGGCGCGCTTACATTGTGACGTCACAACAACTCTCAGTGTGACGTCATACATGCATTGTGATATTACACTAGTTTAATACTGCCGTATGAATATTACACTGCGGTATCTTACACGGGCGTGTAATAAATATATATATGTAGTGATAATGAGTTATCTTCATCTTGTTCTCCACCAGGATGGTGTAGAGGTGATGCTGAATGTGCCAAAGAACGCAAAATCATGATGCACTTAAGCATTTATCAATCAAATATTTCCTTCTATCTCTCCCCAGGAAGGGGAAAGCAGGATGCACCTGAGTAGTAATAGTAAAATATTTGCTTCTTTCTCTGTCCAGGATGGTCTAGAGGTGATGCTGAACGTGCCGAAGAAGGCGAACGACGCGATGCACCTTAGCATGTTGGAGGGCATGGAGGAGAGTCTGGAGGCCCTCGGGGAGGTGCTTCTGCAGGACAACTTCACCGTCTGGGACCCCAAACAGATCATCAAGAAGGGCCGCGAGAGACACATCTTCCTCTTCGACGTCTGTCTCATCTTTGCCAAGGAAGTCAAGGACAGCACTGGCAAATCTAAATATATGTACAAATTCAAATTAATGGTGAGTAATAAGGAACAGCTTCTTGCATGGAAGATGAATACAGCTCAAATGTAATCAAACATGAAAATTTTAAATGAAAATTCTGTTATGGTTATGTGAGATGTTTTTGTTTCTTCTGAGAAAACATGATCTGAATATTACAACTCAAGTTCTGTGATTGTTGATTTGTATTTTTTATTTAAAAATTGATTTTATGGGATTTTTATTTATATGTTCTGAGTCCATTTGCCAGATATCCAAAGTAAATATCAAATTTAGCCCAGATTTAATATGTTTCTGGTTAGTTAGCTTTTAAATTTAATAATCAAAAGATAAACAAGTGCTAGACCCATGTTGATATCCATGCAGTATAATCACAGCAAGACCTTGAACGGTTATCTGGGGCTTGAAATTTGATACAATTCGGGAAATTACTTCATGTAAACAATTTTTTCAAGAATTTAAGTGCATATTTTGCAAAAATTAAACAGGATCAAATTGATTAAGACTCTTTTCAACAAAATTCATCGCCAGTTGTTTTATGCACCTCTTTTCAGAAATTAGTTCAAAAAGGTTATTTGAGGGCATCGGAAGACAATTTTAATGGATCAAAACTTTAAAAATATTTGTTTTAGGTTTTACCATTTGTGCTGTCATGCCTTGAAAAAGAGATGATTTGTACCAAAACAAGATACTGTCAGTTGTTTTGTTTCTTATGAAGAATTTAAATATTGAAAATCTATAATTTGAATTTAATATAAATTGCCAATGACAACTGATTGTTGCAATATCCTGAATCTGATTGCAGATCTCTGAAGTGAACATCACAGAACACATAGAGGGAGATGAAACCAAGTTTGCCCTGTGGACCGGTAGAGCGCCCATCTCTGACTACAGAATTATACTCAAGGTACCCAAAGTTTTTAGTTTGGAGTCTAGGCTGTAATTTGATTAGTGGTTAATGAGATTCTCATATTATTTAATTAAATATAAAGAGCTGTGATAAAATTAAAAAATAATCATTATAAAATTCTGATCCTTAGGATATACCAATCAAGTGTAAGATTTAGATGAAATTCTAGACTTAAAAAATGAACAGACTTTGTATAAATACACTTTATTCTGTATACTGAGTGAGTGAGTTATTGTTCAGCCATTAGCGGCACGCTTATTCTGTATATCGGTGATGACCCTAATATGGTTGTCAAGCAAGTGATGAAATATGAGATTTGTAAAATTAACTATAACATTAAATCAGAAAGAGTTGCAGTTGGTGTTCAAAATAGGGTTATTGTATATACAAGCTTGTAATTTGAAAATAAACCAGCTCTCCTATGAATTTGACAAGCCCTGCTATGTTTAAGAGTGTGGACCCTTCTGCAGAACTGTCGGCATTTGGCCTACCGACCTGAGCTTATTTCAAATCCTGTCCCTGGCTTATATTTCCCTGTACATGTCCTCAATGTCCTCTTTCCCCGTCTCCCTGTCTTCTTGTGTCCTCCCTGGAAACTATCTCTCCCCTGTCCTCATTGTCTCTCCCCTGTCCTCATTGTCTCTCTCCATGTCCTCAATGTCCTCTCTCCCGGTCCCCAGGCGTCCTCCCTGGACACTCTCTCTCCCCTGTCCTCATTGTCTCTCTCCTGTCCTCATTGTCTCTCTCCTGTCCTCATTGTTCTCTCTCCCGGTTCCCAGGCATCCTCCCTGCACACTCTCTCTCTCCTGTCCTCATTGTCTCTCCCCTGTCCTCATTGTCTCTCTCCATGTCCTCATTGTCCTCTCTCCAACTCCCCAGGCGTCCTCCCTGGACACTCTCTCTCCCCTGTCCTCATTGTCTCTCCCCTGTCCTCAGTGTCTCTCTCCATGTCCTCATTGTCCTCTCTCCAACTCCCCAGGCGTCCTCCCTGGACACTCTCTCTCCCCTGTCCTCATTGTCTCTCCCCTGTCCTCATTGTCCTCTCTCCATGTTCTCATTGTCTCTCTCCATGTTCTCATTGTCCTCTCCATGTTCTCAATGTCCTCTCTCCCTGTTCCCAGGCGTCCTCCCTGGACACTCTCTCCTGTCCTCATTGTCTCTCCCCTGTCCTCATTGTCTCTCTCCATGTTCTCATTGTCGCTCCCCTGTCCTCATTGTCTCTCTCCATGTCCTCTCTCCCGGTCCCCAGGCGTCCTCCCTGGACACTCTCTCTCTCCTGTCCTCATTGTCTCTCCCCTGTCCTCATTGTCTCTCTCCATGTCCTCAATGTCCTCTCTCCCGGTCCCCAGGCGTCCTCCCTGGACACTCTCTCTCTCCCGTCCTCATTGTCTCTCCCCTGTCCTCATTGTCTCTCTCCATGTCCTCATTGTCCTCTCTCCCACTCGCCAGGCATCCTCCCTGGACACTCTCCCTCCCGTCCTCAATGTCTCTCCCCTGTCCTCATTGTCTCTCTCCGTGTTCTCAATGTCCTCTCTCCCTGTCACCAGGCGTCCTTCCTGGACGCTCTCTCTCTCCTGTCCTCATTGTCCTCTCTCCATGTTCTCAATGTCCTCTCTCCCGGTCCCCAGGCGTCCTCCCTGGACACGAAGCAGCAGTGGGTGAAGAAGATGCGTGAGCTGATCCAGGAGAGGATGATGTACATGCACGACGCACTCAAGGACAAGCAGCCAACCATGTTCAAACCACCACCTAAACTCTTCAACCCAAGCAGAGTCAGTCGGTAAGGATAACTTATATTGTAATTTGTCAGGGCTAGATTGTGATTGGTTGGAGTTGGAGTTTTGAAAGTATTGTGATGCTTAATCTGACGATTTATGTATTGTGATACAGTGTCTGTACCGTGATAAGTATTGTTGACTTTAAAACGACCTATTTAACCATAAACTCATGATTTTTGTCAAATTTACTAGTTTTTTTCTGTAAAATACCCTGAAAATAGTGTAGCATGACATATATTGTATTAAATCGTATCATATCGTGACATGGCTGTATTGTTGCAACTCTAGTTGGAATGCATGACTCCTTCATATAACATTGAAAGCAATGTTCAAACATTTGATTTGCTATCTCCTAGTATTTTATATAGATTTGGAAATCAATTTACACAATAGGGATATGCCACTTATTAAGTATATTAAGCAACATGATTTAACCGTAGCTGTTATGTAGTTGATTATAAAAAGAAGTTTTCATTAAAGTTTGAACCCTCTGACATCTTTTTTTTAAAAGTTCAAATATAAATTTCTTATTACATAATAAGATTAATTCAGTGAACTGATTTTGAACTCAAAATGGTGGTGAGATACCAATGATGAATGTAACAAGGAAGTATTGACCAAACTAAATCATTCAGTGAACCTTTGTTGAACTCTCTAGCAGTTAGTGACCATTGTAATTTGTTGTGTTGTACCTGACTGCAATAAGTCATTCAGGAGCACAGCTTCATTATTCTCAGTCATGTTTTGGAGTTTTAACCTTTTACCTGCAGGTATATTGAGGGAAAGCTTTGCAATCTATTGGCAGTGGCAAATTATGGATTTGTTAAGAATGTTTTATTCCTATCAAATGGCCACCAAGAATGGTTCTGTTTTGACAGTACAAGTGTGACCTTGATTTTGAAGTTAAAGCACTTACAAGGATAACTTAGTCCAATGCTTGATATCATTTGGCTAATATATTAATTATTCAATGTCAAACAAAGAATAATGCCAGATGATTTGTTCATTATAACTCAAGTTAGAGAAAGGGAATTGAATTTGTCAAGTTTCTCTGGCATGTAATGTAATGTGATCTAACTCTGTTTCTAATGTATTTATTTTGCACATGGATATCTAGAGGTAGTCTGCTTTTGATGTCACAGAAAAGGGTTGGGGAACATGTGCTGAAACAATATTTTAATGCAAAAATGATGTATTCACGAGTTCAAATAAGAGAAACATGTCCCAACTATTTTCAGGGATATGGAGAGTGACACGGCCTCATTGGACGAGATAGGGATGGACAGACGGGGGTCACTGACGTCCATCAACTCCACCGCCACCACCGGAACCACCGACAGTAGCAGCAGTGGGGGCATGCACAAGGTAGGGGCATTAGCAGCAGTCGGGGCATGATCAAGGTAGGGGCATTAGCAGCAGTGGGGGCATGCACAAGGTAGGGGCATTAGCAGCAGTGAGGGCATGCACAAGGTAGGGGCATTAGCAACAGTGGGGGCATGATCAAGGTAGGGGCATTAGCAGCAGTGGGGGCATGCACAAGGTAGGGGCATTAACAACAGTGGGGGCATGCACAAGGTAGGGGCAATAGCAGCAGTGGGGGCATGATCAAGGTAGGGGCATTAGCAGCAGTGGGGGCATGCAAAAGGTAGGGGCATTAGCAGCAGTGGGGGCATGCACAAGGTAGGGGCATTAGCAGCAGTCGGGGCATGCACAAGGTAGGGGCATTAACAACAGTGGGGGCATGCACAAGGTAGGGGCAATAGCAGCAGTTGGGGCATGATCAAGGTAGGGGCATTAGCAGCAGTGGGGGCATGCACAAGGTAGGGGCATTAACAGCAGTGGGGGCATGCACAAGGTAGGGGCAGAAACCAATAAATATGGTGAAATTGCAACCTTACATATTTGTTACACTTTCTCATTATCAAGTTATCATTATCACCCCTTTCAAATTGTTGATGATGTGAAACATTTAAACATTTATTCTTCAACAGAGTTGTTGTTTGATAATATTGTCACAAAAAACTTGAAAATATCCTATCCCTATTGTCACATGATATGTCACTTAACATATTAAGGATCTAGTTAATTGTTTATTTTCAATATTTTATCACTAAACACAAACATAATGCCATTGAACAATATTGATATGTCATTCAACACTGAGAATATGTCATTCAACACTTAGAATATGTCATTCAACACTCAGTATATGTCATTCAACACTTAGAATTTGTCATTCAACACTCAGTATATGTCATTCAACACTAAGAATATGTTAACTATTCAACACTATGAATATGTTATTCAACACTTAGAATTTGCCATTCAACACATATGTAAAGATGAAATTGTTTCAAATTTTTCATTGTTTTTGTCTTCTTTTATATACTTATGACCTTCAATTACAAACAGCAGGAATTAACAATGAAGCAAGAGGATGGTTTGTCTTTCAATATCACAATCATTTACCGACATTTTCACACTATAATTATTACATAAAATTGACATATCAGCAATTATTTGATGCTCCCTCACAATACCAGAAAAAATATCGATTCTGTGTGAAGACAAGATAACAAGGACATGTGAAGAGGAATCTCTAATGAAGCACAAAGATACACACACTAGATCTCTTCGATAAGATACAAGAATTATTTGTTGATTATTCGATAACAAGGATGCAGACCTGCGTGCCAGGTAGTTAGTTAGCAGTGCTGTTTCATGCACAATCTGGTATAGTGCAAGATGGTAAACAGATTGTGTCTGGGACGTATTTGCTTCTGATTGATTGGCTGGTTTTGAAGGTAGGGTTTAGGGTACTCCCTCTGCAAACATCTTGATTGTGCATGGAAGAGGGAAATTTGGCATCATTTCAAAATAGTTGAATATTTGTATTATCACTTCCATCTGTAAACATTTTCCTCTTAACAGTCTAACAGTCGGGCTCTTGCTTTTAAAATTTGATTATTTATGAAGGAAAAAAATTGTGATTCTTGACTTAAATCTGTTTTAAGAGCAAACGGTTGAAGCATGTTAAATAAACATGTTATCTTATTTCAATGGTTGTAAGTTGAAATGAAAATTTGTTGAGGATCATATTCCTGAAGGAATAAATTGTGATTCATGGTGAAATCTGTTTTGGAAGCAAAATAAGGCTGATGAATGTTAAAATAAACATGTTATGGCAGTTCCTATGATCGTAACAAGAAATGAAAATTTGCTGATGATCAACTGATATTCATGGATGTTTTGATTATCAACACAAATATCTCTACCTTTGAATCCCTAGTCGAAAAGCCATAAAGAATATTGGTATTAATATGTCAAAATTTGTTAGTGCTCTCATAATATCAGTACTGACAGTCGCTAAAAATTACCAATTTATGATCACTATTCACTGATGTGACAATAGGTTGTCTAGCTTTCATTTAAATAAACAGACGTGCACCAAGCAGTTTTTGTATTTTGTAATCGTTCTTCAAGCAGACAAAATGTTTGTACTGTAAGTATTATCTAGGTGACCATGAAAACATTGAAAAAATAATTATTTTTCATCGTTTATGCTTTCTTGACTAAGGAACATTTTGTAATAGCCAGCTAACGTCACCATTATAATCATTTTAAGGTGGGAAAAGGGTCGTTTGGATACTTATGGTATATTTTTCTTTTAAAACCCCCATTTCTAGCAGTTAGTTTTTGCAAAGTTTCACCATTACCGTGACAGGTTGATGAGTTAGATTGATGGGACACTAGGTAAAGATGTCTGTAAACTTATTCCTCGTCAGCTAGTTTTCAGTTTCAATTGAAATATGGGAGACATGCTTTAACATATGTTCTTTGAATAGGAGATGAGTTTTTCATCAATGGTTGTCACATTTGGATGATATATTCTGTTTTACCATACGGGTAGTTGAATTGTTGAGCATTTACCAACAGAGTTTTGCTTTAGTACTTCACAAATTGTTTATCTCTTTATCTTTCTTGGGAATGTAGTTTTGTTCATTTGAACAACTGTCTTGTTTATCAAAGAAAATATGAAATATCAAAGAATCGCTAATTTTAGTGTCATTATTATTTGTTATGACAGTTGTTTGCATCTATCAAAGTCATTGATATTATACTGACTGAATTTTTTTTATTTCTGATTAACTTAAAAATGGTCATCATATGTTATATCCAAAATTACATTAACAAAGTTGCTCTGAACAAAAAGCAAAAATGCATTCTTGAACAGTATACCCTTATATCCATGTCAACTGGAAACTATAAATGTTCCTATTTCAGTCATTTGGAAACTATCTCAATCAACAAATTGTGGCTTAAAGGGGCAGTAGCACGTTTTTATGGGGAATATGAGGTGATGTCAGGAAAATGAAAATTAATGGTTCCAATTGAAAGACAATGTATTTAAACTAAATGGAGCAGTATTAATTCAAATATTTAACATAAAGTTCAGCCATGCGATTCCTTTTTCTTACAGAAAATGAATTAAAGGTGTTCACACAAAAATGGCGGCCTATGTATTTTATGTGAATCTTCATACTTTGTCCTTCGACTATGGATGATTGACTTGTGTAATGACATTTTTGACACTGTCAAAATAATACATTTAACATTAACTTACAATTATCACTGAAAATTTTAAAATATAAAATTATCAAAAAACGTGCTACTGCCCCTTTAAAACCTACTGCAGAAATATTTGTCATAAAGCAAAATATGAACCTAGAATTGTAAAAAATTGTTATTGATAAAATGTGCATGAAATGCTGTTCGACTTTAACTATTCTGTATACAATAATTGCACTTAATCAATATGCTATGCCATATAGTGTAAGTTTCTTCATTTGATACAGTACAAACTGCTCTATGGTCAACTAAACCGCAGACTGTTGATATATTTAATGAAATCGTGGAAGTGCTCCCTGGTCTAAATGTGACCCCAAATCCACCAATGCTTGGTCAGTGGAGTTTGCTCAACAGGTTTACTCATGTGATTTGATTGTTAGTCGTCTGAGGGCGGTTGAAATGGAATGGTTTCCCTGTGTCACACCTCACGAGGGAGGAGCCATCCTTGATCAGCGACCATATTGATTTCTTGGAATGGCTCTGATGTGTTCAGATATTGAGGGTGACATCGTAGTGGAAGAATGAATACCTCAGCTTGATTTGCGAGACATAACACTATAATGATGCTGTTATAACTGCACTGGTATTGAATTGGCTATGGTACCCTGGTCAGGATGGAAGGTTCAGATTATTTATGTTTAATATGGTTGTGTCTCTGGCTCTATCTTCGTATTGACATACTTCCAGCTGGATGTATATGAGGGTTTGGGTGACACGATTTGCTTGTCAAAAGAAAACTGATACTTTGGCTTGACAAGGGCTGCTAAAATTGATTGGAAGTTTTTCACATCATTTGCCAACGTTCTAGCACTGAGGATTTGAAGGTTATTGATCCGGGCCTAATTTGATTGTTCAGATTCCAATATCTGGAAAGTCTATTTGTATTTCTGTCTTGTTTTAGAGAATATTTGAATTTTTTGTTGAAAGGTGGTTATTTGACATTTAAAGAATAAATTTTAAGAAGTTATTTTAGTTGTAAGAATATGTATGACGTTTGAAAAGAAAATCTAATTAGAACATTGACGATCAATTTGGTGCTTGTTTTTAGAGTAATAACTTATTAGTTTTGAATTTTGATGTAAAGCAAGTTAATGAAGTATATCACACACATTGAAACTAGTATCCAAGACCTTGAAACTAAAACTTGGAAATTAAAAACAATTAGTCTCCTTTACAACTTAAAAATTAAATGTGTTTATTGAAATAAGGATGAACAAGAATCAAGCTTTTTAGCATCGTTTCTCAGATTGTTTATGTGGTGTACTATCTCCTAATGCTCAGCATCACCAACATGGAAACATCTTCAGGCTCCAGTTATCATATAGCCCGGAGTGTTAAAAGTTGCCATATCTCCATGTTCCTGGCGAGATAAGGACACATGTTTCAGTGTTACAGCTCCATATCTCCCCACTGAGCCATACGAGAATTAAGTGGAGAGTGAGTGTCTATATGTATTACCACTCAAGCATTTCAAAGGCTGTTTAACTCCTACTCTTGTAATTAAAGTGTGAACAGCAGCTGGAAACTAATGAAGAATAATGAAGACAGTTTTCTGTAATCAGGCTTTCTTCACTGTAAGCTTTTATTCCTTGTAAGTTTTGGAGACCATTTTCAGTGATCAAGGAGATAGTGTTCAGTAATCAGGCTTTCTTCATGATAAGGTTCTATTCCTTGTAGATTTTGGAGACCATTTTCAGTAATCATCTCCTTGACTATAAGGTTTTATTCCTTGTAGATTTTGGAGACCATTTTCAGTAATCAGATTTCCTTCACGATAAGCTAGGTTCTAATCCTTGTAGGTTTTGGAGACCATTTTCAGTAATCATCTCCTTGACTATAAGGTTTTATTCCTTGTAGATTTTGGAGACCATTTTCAGTAATCAGATTTCCTTCACGATAAGGTTCTAATCCTTATAGATTTTGGAGACCATTTTCAGTAATCATCTTCTTGACTATAAGGTTTTACTCCTTGTAGATTTTGGAGACCATTTTCATAAATCAGACTTTCTCACTATAAGGTTTTATTCCTTGTAGATTTTTGAGACCATTTTCAATGATCAAGCTTTCTTTGATGGTTCATAGATTCAGATTAATTGTGGATCTAATCTATAGATTATTTATGATCTGATGGCTCAATATTTCCTTGAAAATGTTGCAAATAATGTTCTTTGTTTCAGAGAGATTCATATATGTTGCCTAGACTATAACCTGCACATGAGCTAGCATTATTTTGTTAAAATCCAAGATAGCCAGGGACCTGAAGTATCCCTGCTGATACATGTAAAGTGTTCATTGCTGGCTGAAGAATAACAGTTGTTGAATCATGTTAGTTTTTGTGTTCTTTGATTAGACAGTTGTATCTGTGTTTCATCTGCTATTGCAGGAAGACAGGACATGTTGTACCTTGTGTATCTAGCAGTTGTCTACCGGCAGTATTTGTTGGTCTCGCTGGGATATACATGAGATAATTCCCTGATCTTCAGTTTTATAAATGAGTATATAAACCAAGCACCTGTTACAAGTTGTATCTTCTTGTGGAACATCTTCTTGTCTGCTTTCAGTCTGCACACAGATATCAATTATCATATTATTGTTATTTGTGAATATTCTCAAGTGAAATTTGGTGTAATATTGAATTTTAGGTATCATCTTTTACAGGCAATTTTTGATGGAATGTGGGTTGCAACAAGTTTTCATGACAGAAACTTCTTCTTATAAATGTCTTTTTGGTCTTCATCATGACTTAATTACATGTATATCCATTCACAATTAAACACATCAGTCAAATACATATATCTACAAACAGTTGATGATGATGCTAATTCAATACCCAATTATGCCTGCATATGTAACCGGTTTGTCGAGATATTTATTCAAACGTTTTAAAAGTGACTGTCAGAAAGTTAAGTTTAAGTGAATGTAAACCTGAAAACATTTCTTAGAAAATTCATATACATCTGTAAATGGCAAGTCTAGAACTGAAAGCAGAAATCTGCAAAGACTCTGTCACGAAGCTAAATCACTTATATCCCTTCAAATCTTCCTGTTGCATCTCTGCTACAAACTTTGCACACCCTTTGCATACAGAATGAGTTGGATTCAAGTTTTCCTCTGTAAATAGTCAGGCAAGAACAAGGATGTAGCCAATTACAGACTCGATTTAGCTTTCCGTCCACTTTTTTCCCTCTTCCTTCTTCAATTTGATGCATCATTTTGATCAGATAGCAACTGAATATCAGTTTCAACATTTCTTGATGGACTCAATTAGCATTTTGATGTCAGGAAATCCTACAGACTTTGCATACTTTGCCTATTTTATGACTCACATGGTCATTTGTAATGGTTAGGAAATTGGATGTAGTACATATGACCTGAAATAGCAGTTTGATTCCCATCCACATCGTACCATAACATGGAGGTTTAGATGCTGCATTGCCTTGCCTTGCCTTGTGTCTCTTATATGACTGCAGGGATTGGAAAAGTCAGTGGTAGGGGTCATTTGCACATCGGATGGTAAAATGGCAATTTAAATTTTGAGTTTTGATATAGGGGCCTAGGCCAATTTACGGTTCAAAGAATGTTTAAAAGGCCTAAATATTGCCCATTATTGAGGATGTCTTTCCAAAATTCCTGAAAAATTAGTATGTAGCAACATCAGACTCAGAGTTGTCTTGTACCCAGATGGACTATTGATATTGAAGGTTTACCGAAAATACTAGCTGTTGTGAAGTAATTGGCTTTGAGGAATGTTTTCTTGATATATTTCTCCTTTCTGTTCTTTCTGTATACGTATCAATACTAGGTATAGGGACTGTATACCTATCTATACCAGGTATAGGGATGGGAATTCGTATATTGACTATTTAGAAGAAACCTTGAACTTTGGGGCAGCTGCAAATTGTTCATGCCTTGTAGATCACCTCTATTACCGGCAATCATTCCAAGCTAGATCTTCTATCTAATTATAGTTAGCAAGTGAAGTGTTAATGAACATTGTAGATGAGTGCATTTCTCATTAGAGCCAATTTGGGAAGTCATTATCCCTGTGTTATATTCAAACAGCCCTCCAGGTTACTAATTACCACCGCCAGTGCTCTGAGCTTGTTAGTAACTCTTGGTAGCACTTGGTGGTCATCAGTTTGGCCAGAACAGAATGTTGAATAAATACTTTTGATGTTTTACCTATTTCAAGGGCAGGGATAAATTTCCCTCTGATCGCGGTCTTGCATCAAATACTTTAAAGTTTAGAGAGGACCCATACAAAATTTATAAACCCTTCTTCTTCTTCTTTCTTCTTTCTTCTTTCTTCTAAGCTGTGAGTTTAGGGGTGCAAAGTTTTTCCAAGGTACTATTTGCTTACTTATTAAGTGATTTGTTTATTTCTGCTGTGACTGGCAATGACTTCTGGTAGCAAGTCCCTGGACTCAGTAGGTAATATCTGTAGATTGATCACTACAGGTGTTACTCACAAGGCCCTTTCTTGAAGAGACCATGCTTTTCTCTCTCCATGTTGTGTTGTTTCTTAAAGGGTTCCTATGCTCATTGGATCATAGCTCGTAGTTCCATTCATTTAGAGCAGCTAATGGCTTAAATATTGCCCAAGCGGCGTTAATCATTGACTCACTCACTCTATTCATTTGGAAAATTGTTTTCTCATTTCCAGTCTTCTGATTAAACGCAAATTGGTGGCAATGGCAATTGGTATTTTGTATCAGTGTGTAGCATGTGTTTTCACAATCAGGAAGTTGTTAACAAGGAATCTTCCTTTCATCCTAAATACCCTTCCAAATAACAAATAAGAGTTCGGTGGTACCCAGATGGGTGTGGCAGGCAATTCTAAATGAGATTGACATTCTACCAAGCTGTTTTGATCTGTGCTTAAAATGGGACAAATTACGAGTCACTGACACCCTGAAGATTGAAATGTTTATGCAAGGAAAGCATCAGTATACATTTAGATGCAATAGTGTAAACTGAAGCAGTTGAATGGCCTCCTTGTCTACGTATCCTGTTGACTCTTAGACTCTCTCAGTCTCAGTCTCTGCCAATATTGTTATCGCAAAGTCTACATCATTTATTTCTGACTGTCGTTGATAATATTTTGACCTCATCATCACCTCTATATACAAGTTTTACTATTTGTCTCTTTTTCTAAGGCTCTTTTCTTGTTTTTGATGAAATAAATGTTGAGAAATAGAAAGTGAATGTTTTCTTACATTATTTTTATTTCTAAAATAGTCTCAAGAATCTGTATGATATCTATCATCTTCAAGAAATAGAAAGAATGGAATTCTTGATAGTAGTGAGTTGATTTGCTTTATGGTCAAGTTAGAAAAGTATATGGCTGATCTAGTTTCTTTTGGGATTTTTGAGAAATTGTAATCTGCATTGTCAATGACTGATTTGTAACTTCAATGTCCATGGATTTATCAAGAAGCTCTGAAGTTATGTAGGTAGTCACATCAGGATTAGTAAGTTTCATTTATTACCCATATGGTTGAAAATAAGTAGTGACATATTTTCAATATGAGCACTAGTGCACATATCACTTTTGCCTAGCAAGGATTGTTGTAGCGCGAGTTCCCATATTTTTTCGCTTGTGACGTCATTATACCATTGTTCGTGACGTCACTGTAGCTGGCAGTATCAAGGGAAACGGTCTGTTTCTTGGACATTTCTACAATGGTAAAATGGAATAGAATAGATAATAAAGAAATTATTACCCGAGGAATACGAAACTCGTGCAAATTTGTGTATAACCCTCGCTCTCGTTCGGGTTATACAAAAATTCACACCCCTTACGTAAAAGTCATATGACACACTTCCTCGGGTAATAATCTCTATATATTGCCCTAGGGCAAGATATCACTTTTTCATTGTGATGCCATGTAATATGTTATAAATACTGGTTTTACATCACAGATCACCTATGATGTGTTTACAACACTCATGCTTAAATTGCTTATGAAGATCAGTTCATCCCTCTCTCTTACTTCGGGAAATGCAAGCATTAGGCACTCATCTCATAAACATAGTACAGTCTTTGACACTCATATAATATCCTCTATTTAAAATCCTCTGCCAGTACAATACAATCTTAAGTGATATAATCCTTCCAAGGCCATATACTACATTAACATCCCCTACCAGTACAATACTAAAGTTCGTATGTGCTCAATCAATGTCACTTTCCGAAATGTCAACGGTACTCTATAGCATACTTGTGCTTGACTAGCAGATTATGGTAGTGGACATTGGTCACTCTTGGTCAACTGCAGTTTCTTGTAGTTCTATTGGCAGTTTCAGTCTGTGAGAAACAGTTTTTTTAATGTAAACTTACTTGATAAAAGTGATTCAAAACAGGGAAACAAGTTTTTAAAAAAAAAATATCATATGCAATTTCTTTTCAAGGAAATTTGCATGTCTATTGCTAAAACTGCTGTCTATTTCAGTTGTTTGATTCAGTATGATAATTTCAGCTTAGTTTGAAACAAAATAGATTTAATTTTTTCTGTGAAAATATGTAGGTCTTATGGTATTAACTGATTTGAATATGTTACACTTAAGTTATTTGTTTTTTGTTCACAATTCAGGAATATCTAAGTTCAGTGATAAAGAATTTAGATGCCTTGAAGTAGTAATGATCTTGGTGTATTTATCATTAACCTTGGGTCTCTCAGTTCCTAAGAAGTGACATAGTTCTGGCACTAACCAATTCCGCATATAGAGGGTAAGGGGGTTGTCTAGTTAGGCATTTTGAGGGTTAAGGGGTTGTCTAGTTAGGCATGTTACGGGTTAAGGGGTTGTCTAGTTAGGCATGTTAAGGGTTAAGGGGTTGTCTAGTTAGGCATGTTAAGGGTTAAGGGGTTGTCTAGTTAGACATTTAGCTGACTATTAGACAGGGCAACTAGGATGGCCGGTCTAGCAGACCTTCACAGCAGGCTTATCTTCTGGAGTGGTCATTGGCCAGTGCTAGTCGAAGCACCTGCTTGTTTTAGGCAGTCAAGTGGAAGTCACAGTTCTCCCAATTTTGAAAATGGCTTAGCTCTCTAGTGATTATCATGCTGTGTCTTGAAAATCTACCAGTTTTGTAAGAATTAATCTTACTTGGTTGATCCAGATTTCATAAAATCCAGAACTTGTTAGATAGTTCAAACATTGCTGACAACATGTTAAACCCCAACTTACTCACTCATTAAATCTTCACAGTTATGAAAATTGTATGGATGACCAAAAACCAATCTGGCATGATTCAAATAAGGTTAAAGAACAGAGAACAACATTAAAAGTTTATCAGGCCATAGTTCTTGTTATTTGAGATTAACAGATCTTTGGTAAAATATAACATCCAAATCCATCAATAAATTCAACAAAGCAAATATAAATTATAAGAAAATAGGTTATATCTCAAGGCCTCATGCATGATTCTGTCATAATACAATGGAATATTGTTAGGAAGATGAATCCATAACTAGTGGAGCACAAGGTCACTGATAAATCAGCAGTTTTCCCGATATATTGTTATGTGCATAAATCTGTGAATATATGTGTAATCTTGTATAGAGCGCACAGTCTCAGACTCTCAGCAAACACTACAGTCTGCCTGCTATACTGCCATGTCTGTGTAGGGCACAAGGATAAAAGCACTTGCAGAGATTCCCAGGTCAAAGCTATACCTTTCTGATTAATGAACTAACTGCTTGTGTTCCAAGTTCTTGCATTCAGGAGATTTTGTGAGGTTTCTTAAGAGAATTCTGAACTTGAAAGTATTAACATAAAGTTATATTATAAAGTATATGAGCTTTGGCTTTTATTAGCATGCATCAGGTTCTTGCAAGAGTATTAGGGTTCAGAGAAATATGTTCTGACTAGCCTGAAAGCCATAAATGGTTCTGTTCCTAGGAACACTACTGAAATTGTGTCAGGTATTTTCAAAATTGTCTTTGTTCATATATGTATAATCTAAGGTTGACAATGTCCAAGTTTATCTCGGTTCTAGACCCAGGTTCTAAGATCATAGAAATACATGTCAAGTTGTTTGTTTATATTCAGTTGTCTGAGAGTTTGAATGTCTCACTTCTTTAGAATATATTTGGATTCCTTTTTATATGGCTCTAAGCCATACTCTGTAGTTATGACAATTTTGATAACTGTGAACCAACAAAATGATTTCCAATGGAAATAAAACATACTGCTATGAAAAATAGAATTTGACAACTTCACTATTGTAAACAGAAATCATTTTCATGATCTTTAATTTTGGAAAAATATTAACTTGATGTAACCTTGTCAAGTATCTAAATGTATAGAAGAGTGTCATGTTAAAAGAGGTTACAGATATTCATAATTGTAAGAGAAAAGACATTCAGCATAGTGTATCAACAAATATATTGATAAGGTTGACGCTTCATTGTGTCTACAGACAAACAAAAAGATCTAAATGGATATTTATAAGATAAGTTCACATTATATCATTCTGTTGACAATGTGATGATGTTCCATTTGTGTAGAAAACATTAAGACAAATGAAAGTGGAAGTAAGAAACATGGCTTGGTTGATTTCAAGCCACAATTTGGCAAAGTGCAACCAATGCACTAAGTAGTTCTTGCTTTCAGCTAGAAATATAGTTGAATTGACCTTGCAGTGATGTCAAGGCTTATCAGAATGTTTCTGTGGTTGCATTTAAGGTGGTAATTTTACTTCAATTGAATGATTGAAGGAAACCTTTGTTCAGTGACACTTCATCTTTTCCATTTTATCCAGCAACTATGAATCTCTACCTCAAATTGAATACTCTATTGAATTTCCTGCCTGTTTCCAGTCTCTTCCATTCGTCCCTCCCCAGCATGGACTCTCCTATTTGACTTCTAATGAATGGTCTATTTGCCTTGCTTGAAACCATTGGTTTCCTGGTAACAGACTAGAAGGTAATACTAATCTGGTTTAAATCTTCTGAAATGATCTGGGTATCATACAGAAAGCCATATAGTCAATTGGAAAGTTATTTAAGACCCAGTTATGCCCAGGCAAAGAATGGGTTTCAATTTGCACTTCTTGAAGTTGACTCACGATGATATTGGAACGTGATTGAATGGACCCCTTTCTGAAGTCAGAATGTCTTGTAAACAGAAATATGTAAATGTTTGTCATAGGTATAAAATGATCTATGGAAATACAAGTTGATCTAAAGGAGAAACCATCAGAAGCCTCAGTCATCCCCTATAGAGTCTTAATGGTGTAATCATTTGGGATCAATCGCAAACAAGTTATGATAAGGATTATAATTATTATATGGTATTTATGTTGCACACTGTGTATACAAATTAATTCTTAGATTCATGCTCAGGCTCTACTCACAATTACCCTGATTGCAATGTGGATGCAGTGCCTTCAAAAGAAAATATGAGTCCTTGGTCAAAAATGTTTGGTCTCTCTGCTATTGTTTGAATTCGGATCTTTGGTTTCAAAATCAGGCATACTTAGCACTATCCATCACGTTGTATATTACATTTTAGCTGCATTATAACTGACAACAAAATCTGATTTGTTTACTTCAGGGTTTTACATAGTGAATGAAAATTGATAGTCCTGGGGACTCAGAGTATATATTTTTAGGAGTCCTTTTCCTATATATCATGAGTCCTAAAAAAATTATGGATGTTTCACACTTTAAAAAGGGTTGATAAAGATATGCCTATAATGGGTTGGTTATTGGTTGATGTTTTAATACCATCTTGACATGAAAATCATACTGAAATGTGGTTTTCATTTGAAAGATTGGATATTTGTATTAGAGTAATGCTGAGTCACAGAGGACACACATGATTATTTGTTGGGGGTCCTCTTCATATTTTCTGCTTCAAATACTCAAGAAAATTGAGTCCTATAAAACCCTGTTACTTTACAATACTTTGTAAGACCATTATCTGGAGTTAGTTTGACTAAAGAAGATACTGTGTATCAGTTAAAGCTTAAGTTCCATGCAGCCAAAATTGAAAGCAGTAAAAGATAATGTACTAAAAAAATCAATATTGTTCTTGCTAAATCATCCCAACTTCAAATTAAGAATACTAAATTTGATATTAAATAATTTGGAAAATTCTTCTAATGTAGTTGTAATGTATCTATATCAATATTCTATATTTGACATAGACAAATTACTGGTTGAATTCTCCTTCAATCGATTGAGATGTCATTATACATTAGTACAAGGCTGAAGTAATATAATCTCTGAAACCCATCGTATCTTGAATTCTTTGAATCAATGAGAAAGAAATTTCAAACAAACAAAAGTATTGATTTATTTTTGCTGATATAATAAGAAAAAACCTAATTTAAAGAAATCATTCACTATCCTTCAATTCAGAGTCTTTAATTTACAAAACATTAAATGAAGGTAATGGATTCCCTTTTCAACTCTAATGATAGTTGTTTTTAAGCAATATCGAAATGAGAGATGTTATCTTATTAAAGTGAACTTACTTCCGAGATAATCCAATAGTCTGGCGGAAGGCAAAACTCTTTAGACTTTAATACGCTCAGCATTAACTGCCGATAGATCACGCAGACTGTATACCAAATAATGAGATCTGGAGGGAATGGAAGAATCTATGTATGCGCCACCTGTTAAGAAATACATCTAATATTTTGTCTGGAAATGATTTGGTCGAGTTTGATAAAAACAGCAAGGCGGCTGGAGATTCAGTGTGTCACCCCTTCAACAGAGAAGTGGATTTGTCCAGTTGATCTGCAGTGTAGAAATGGTATATGCATGTTAATTCAGGAAGTATCTTATTTGAGGTGTGTAGGGGGAGTGGGCAGTAAGTGGTGGCAGCAATGTGGCATCTTCAGTGTTGGCTATCTGCTAATACTGTGCCGTGATCGCTAGCTCCCTCCCTCCCTGCCTCCCTGCCTCCCTAGCGCTACGCGGCTCCTGTTGCTCCGATCACTCTCTCTGGAGAAGAGTAGGGAGAGTCTTGTTAGAGCTATCGGAGTTCTTCCCTGCATCGGGATTTCACTGGATCTATGTTTGACGAGCACTGTTAACAGGGGAAGCCATGTAGGAGGTATGGGAGTCAGGCTTTCCCTTATCTCTCCTCTGAAATTGGATGATGTGCCTTAGTCTTCTTCTTCTGTGTCGCTTGCTTCCAGTGATGAATCTGGCCTCCAGTATTTGAAATGACAGATGAGATTAATCTTCTGGGAGTTCCTATTGTGGTTGTTCTCTTGTATATTTGAGGCATCAGACTCCTTGCTTCTTCATCCGTCAAATTTGGATTTTATCTACAGCACATTCACGTGGCTAGTTGCTCTAGCAATTTTTCAATTTGAAATGAATGCACGCCCTGTCATTTAACCATATGATAGAGAGGTTATTTTTTCTTTCAGCGAAATCTTATTTTTGTATGTTGATATGAACAGTGTAAATTTGGTTTGAATATGTCATGCTTTTTTATCCTTTTGTATGTATGATACCATTACTGTGTATTTGATAAATTTTATTCAAAATTAAGTCAATTACTTTGTATTTTAGAGGCTATATCTAGGATCTTTTTGCAGGTGTAAGTGCATGTATATTCTTACAAGAAATACTACAGGTGATTGTGATTAAGCTTGCTATGTTGTCACCACTGCCTAGTATTGGGGTCAAGCATATATTCATTCTGGAGCTCTCAACGAGCAAATGGTTCGCAATAAAATCTGTGCAATCAAACCAACGCTGGAGCATCATGTGCAAGTATCAATCTTTGTGAAAATAATCTGTGCAACAAGTGTCTTGTCTGGAGCTTAGTAGAAGTTTTCAAGTTTCAAAATGGCTTTCCAATCGTTTGGAATGATGATGGTGCGTCTTATGCACTGGAAATCTCTTCGCAAGAGAGAGGTGAGTCTATCGTTAATTAGTGCACAAATTATTCACGCCTACTCTAAATGAATACATATTGAAAGGAAGGATTTACTACCTAAGCCTGGCTTATTGTTTCACATTTCCAAGCCCAACCTGAAACCATATGTTTTGTTTGCAAGCCGTCACTGTTAATATTAATAATATTTACATACAATGGCCTGAAGGTGCTCAAGTGTAATGTTTCTGTTTAATATTTCAGCTATTTCTATAGATAAAAGCTTCTGACAAGTACTTAGACATCTTTTGTCATGACTGTGTTGATATTGAATGAAATAATTGTATGACCTGTTTATTCAAATAGATATTTTTTTTATAAATCACATATAATGTGTTTTTATATACAGTCATAAAGCAAATGTGACTTTCCTATAATGTAGAAAGAATGTCACAAGTTGATATTTTTCAAATTTATTTACTTGCCAAAATGTAATATGTAAAATATACAGTCAACACGTTTTGAAAATATCAATTTTATTCTCAACTGAACAAAATAAGATGTTTATGATCTCTTTAAAAAAAACTAAAATGGTAAAGAAATGTTCATGGAGTGTTAAATTCAAATGTAATCATTCAAATGCAGCATTCTATCTGTAGCTGTTTCACATGGATTGTGCTCTAATATTTTCAAAAGTTTTTTCTTTTTATGTGTAAAATACATTTTACACACATATTGGTATACAAGATGAAGTAGCAAAAATTCACTGACTGAAAGTATAGTTTTGTCTTTAAATAAATACCTATGTTGCTTTTGAATCAGAACTGAAGTCATATAAAATGACAGGCTATGAATAGAAGAAATTTGATGTATCATTTCTTATCTGTTAAGTTAATCATTATCATTTCGTTTCCAAGATATTCTCAATGAAATCTTGTGTAATTCTGTAAAAATCTTGTGATCAACTGATGTGTCATTTCAATTTAATCCACTTGCAATTTGAAGCTATATATCTCCTTTCATATATATTTTTTCTCATTCTCAGTTCAAATAAAGATCGTTTATAAATAACAACATACCATAAATCTCATCAACAATTTTCTTGTAAATCATGTTATTAGCAGCCCCGTCTAAGGACGGGGCTGCTATCAGTTTTTGTGAAGTTTCCATCGCCGCCGCCGCCGCCGCCGCCGCACTCGTACTACTAGCTATAACTTTTTTCCCCTAAGCTTTCCAGAACTCTTATTCATACCTTACTCTTCATACCTCGGGGGAACGATTTTGACATGTTCACTTTCAAGGTCAAAGGTCAAGGTCACGAGCTATGTATTCACACTAAGAATTCCTTGTAAACACGGTAACTTGAAAAGTTTTTGTGCTATGAAGCTCTAACTTGGTATATATCATCCTTGGAAAAGTAAAAAAATTTGAAAAGGTTTCGGCTACAATCTGTCAAAGGTCAAGGTCACAGCAAGGTCATGACTTAAGCATGGTTTAGCGAAAATGCTTTATTTTAACTATGATCACTTTTAATCAATACATGATTGTTATACTCAATAAAAAGTGTTCAATGATTGTGTGACCTTGAAGGTCAAAGGTCAAGGTCATGAGATATGAGTTATTGCAATTCCTTCTAAACACAATAACTTGAAAAGTTTTTGTGCTATGAAGTTTAGATTTTGTATATATTATCTCTTGAGAAGTTCAACATTTTCAAAAAGTTTTGGGTACTAACTGTCGAAGGTCAAGGTCACAGCAAGGTCAACATATATGGAGAAAATGGATTAATTTAATTTTTAACACTTTATTTCATTACAATAATGTTATACTCAATGAAATGTGTTCATTGATTGTGTGACCTTGAGTGTCAAAGGTCAAGGTCACGAGAAAATTCCCAATTTGGTGAGGCCTGTAAAAGGCGGAACAGGGTAAGGCGAAACCCAAAGTTCCGAGGCTGCTCTGCTTTTGCGGTATCCCGCAAACGCTAATCTAGTTTTTAAAATATGTCTTTTGAAATTTATCTAAATAAATAATTTTTACTTGTCAACTGTACATATTTGAAGTGATCATGCCTGTTTCTATAGTCCTCAAAATTTAGACAATTTTTCTAAATATTGAAAGGATTGAAAAAGTTTTGTTTACAATTTGATATTAAGCTAGAACGATAACAAAATATTTTTAGGAGATACGATAGTTCATTTTTTTTTAGTGAATGACCGGACCAATATCATTATCCATGTGAATTGGTCATTCAGAATATTCATTTATTCAGAAATTATAGTGGTAACCCCAAAAAATATTCTTCAAAAGATTGTATCACCAGCATACTTAGTGTTGGTCCATGTTTCATGCTGAGGATTAAATGAAGTGAATGGTGTGTTGGGGCAACATGCGTCATGTGCATGTATTTAGCCCATGGTTGCATGTCAGACCCCGACCCACATGCTGAACACTTCCTTCAATGCAAGAGTTCTTCCTGAAGTTCTTGCTACACTTCCTGCAACATTCAGAGCATTCCTTCTCCCAAATAAATGACACATTAAACTCTCAGTTTTACACAAATCTGAGCCGTAAATTTTCTTTGACTTTCAATTTATGATGTTTTGCCACTTAAGAGAAATTGTTTTGAGGGTCATTAACTTCTTATCTCTTGCTTCCAGTTTCTTTCTGAAGCCGGTTTATCGTTGTTATTGTCTTTCATGAAATGATGTAGCGGGATTGATTGGTTGATCACTGAAGGTAATATAATGATTTTAAGAAATTATGAGGTTATAATCAGAGATAATGAAGGATTTTCCTAGGCAATGAGCACTTAAAAGGAAAACAAAACCCTTATGCATAAACAAAGCTTTGAACCCGAATGATTTGTTCTGCATGTTCCATTTTACACATGATATTCATTGTATTAGAAAACAAGTCGAGCTATTCTGGAGAAGCTTTGTTTTGACCCGTATCCATGGTAACATTTCTCCAAAAACATTGTCCTTTATTGATGCAGGTAGTAAGAGGCAAGATGGAGGAACAAGAATGGAGACTTTGATAATTAAATTGACATGCCAGGAATTCCAAACATGGTGCCATAGACTTGAAACTTTGTCAAAGTCACGATGTTATCTCACGGGGAAGAAAGGAGTAGGCTAGACAAAGATAACATAATGACCTTTGGTGTATTTGTTGCATACGAATATTGTTGATAGAGAAGGTGAACAAAACAAACTGAGAGATATGATGGTGCTGCCAATTGACTAGTTGGACATCAATAAGTGGAAGTTGTCAATTTATATGACAAAATTTCAACAAAATTATGACATTTTTATAACAATGTTAGTGCTGTTCTTAAGGTAAATAGGCCCCATAAATTATTTCAAACCTTATGAAGAAAAATATCGTATTTCAAAACTTTAAAGTGGAATATTTCAAAGAATCAGATTATTGAAGTAGGACTTATGAAAAATCGGTGAATATTGTACAACAACCAAATGGTTTGAGAACCGTGGTGATGGCATGCAGTGCCTGATATAACCACTAGCCCGGTAGCCCAATGGCGATGCTAGTTGAAATTTGCCTGGGCTAGTAGAACAAATTTAATGATAGCCCGGTTGGCTAGTGTGGATTGGTATACCAAAAATATAATGATTTTGATTTTGATGATTTTGATTTTAAACAATGAATATCAGAAAACAACTTAATTGGGCTAGTAATTTTTCTTTTGGGCTAGGAAATTTAAACCTTTCTAGCCCGGTTTGCTAGTGATCTTGAAAAATTGTTTCATACACTGATGGCATGTCCTTGCAGACAGTGCTAGTAAGGCAAGGCAGTCCACTAGGCTTGTCTTATCTCTGCTAGATACTCCTATCCCCAGTGCATTGAGGTTAGAGACCACGGCTGCTGCATATTCAGCTCTCAGAACAAACTGGAAGTTGATATGATGGCTGGAAATGTTAATGGATTTGTAATCTCTCACATCAATGTTTCGATGCAAATTCTGACACTGTTTCTGCACAGACATCTGTGGGAGGCAAATGAAGATTGATATGAGGAGGAAATCTTAATGGGTTATGTGTTCTTGATTTCAACAGTTTTGTACCTTGCATTAAGATTTCTGAGATTCCTACGGAACATTGAAATGATGACAGAATATTGCAATCTCATATTTCAATTGTTTCAATCCAATCTGACACTAT
Organism: Steromphala cineraria; assembly: GCA_916613615.1. Taxonomy (NCBI): domain Eukaryota; kingdom Metazoa; phylum Mollusca; class Gastropoda; order Trochida; family Trochidae; genus Steromphala; species Steromphala cineraria. Next base: position 2,573,466 of record OU744729.1, read on the forward strand.
AACATATTAAGTTGTTAGCGTACGATTATCAGGAAATAAGGCAGACAGATTATGATGAACAACAACTGAAATGGCAAAGGGTATAGAAGACTCAATCTTTTAATTATCTCTTCATTTCAATCGTTAAAGGGGAAGTAGCACGTTTTTTGATAATTTTATATTTTAAAATTTTCACTGATAATTGTAAGTTAATGCTAAATATATTATTTTGACAGTGTCAAAAATCTTATTACACAAGCCAATCATCCATAGTCAGAGCACAAAGTACGAAGATTCTCAAAAAATCCATTGGCGGCCATTTTATGTGAACACCTTTAATTCATTTTGTGTAAGAAAAAGGAATCGCATGGCTAAACTTAACGTTATATATTTGAATTATTATTGCTCCATTTAGTTTAGATACATTGTCTTTCAATTTGAACCATTAATTTTCATTTTCCTGACATCACCTTATATTCCCCCTAAAAACGTGCTACTGCACCTTTAAAGCATTGTTACAAAATTGAAGAAAAACAAAACTGATATTGGATTTCGGACCTTTCATTACAGTTGACATTACAATTTCTTACATTGTAAGGGTTTATATATCTCAAATTATTTGTGGATTCAGTTACTACAAATCTTCATCAAGACGTTTCTATTCAATTCTAAATTGGTCATCCTTCAAGTTAAAAAAATGTTAAGGAGGTCAAATGAATATGCAATTCCAAAATGAAATCTTTCAATTCAAATTTGTCATTCTGCAAGTTCAGATAATGTTAAGAAGGTTAAATGAATTTGCAATCTCTAAATTTCAATCTTGCAATACATATTGGTAAGTTTACAAAAGATTTTGGAAGGTAAATGAATTTGTAATCTCTTATATGCAATCTTGCAATACAAATAAGTCCTTCTACAAGTTTATTAAAATTTTGGAATGTTTAATGGATTTGTTATCACATAATTGGAATATTTCAATTCAAATTCTTACACAAAATCCAAAGCAACGACTCCAATCTTGGCAGTTGGTGCAGTGGAGAAGTTGTCATGCCCTAGGATTGAGTTACCTTTGAAGACAACTTGACCTGTCACTCTTTATCAACTTTGTACAAATTTGGGTTTCATGCAATCTAATGGATCCAACAAAAATTTACTAGGCATCATGCTTAACCCTTACCCTATAGGTCCAAGAATATTCTTGAATTGGTTATCTTTATTGCAAAGTCATTGATTTTAATTTTTTTCATACAACCAATTTGAACTTGTTCAGGATAAAGTTTTTATTTGTTGATGTGACGACCAATGAAAAATGTAATGTAAATTATTTTTTTCAAAACTACTAATGAATAATAGATAATGATTGTTGGATCCACTAAAAAATTAAATAAACATAAAATCAGATAATTATCATCTGGAAATACATAGCAGCATTTTGTAGTGTAGTTTATACTAAGTATTTATATGGTTGATATGAATATAAGCCCTGATACATCTTATTCAAAGAACCTGGAAATACATAGCAGCATTTTGAAAAAGTTTACTTTATACTGAGTATTTATATGGTTGATATGAATTTAAGCTCTTACACATCTTATTCAAAGATTTTATGCTGAGGTGTGATAGGCTGCAGCCACTATGTCAGTGTCAGCGTAAAGAGAAGAAAAAATACTTCAGATCCTTTAGAGAAATGGGGCATACATTAGCCCGCTTCACTGGTCATTTAACTCTTCTAGTCTGTCAAAGTTTGTTCACTAATCAAATGTTCTTTTGACAGAATGCTTCATTTCAACGGTTTAAAGAATTGGTTTTGTGAGGTGTTGTATTGGCACTAACTCCAAATGAACTTCTTAACATGAAATGAAATTGCTAAATTTCCAATAACTTTGCTGCGAGTGAGCTCTCAACAGCAAAAAATGTAATTGAAAGGCAAGTCATTTTGGAAAATTTCAGATCCATTATGATTTCATGATTTCTGAAAACTGGTCGTGATTCTGTGCTACAATTGAGGCAATTTTCTAACTGTCAATGACATTGAACCATCTCGTGGATAAAGCCAAGGGCTAAAAGACAGGAAAAGAGAATCTGTTTGTGACAAATCATTAGAATGAATAGTAGCTAGCACTTCTCTCTAAAAGTCATGAAAATTTCATGGCAGGAAGCAAAATTGGAGGGATTGATTGACCAAGATGGCGAATGAAGCTGTCAGGAGTGTGAGTGCTCAATATCCACACCAACGTTGTAATTACAGGGGCTAATGAATTCTCTCAGTGCCGTCCCCATCCAACACAAGAGCTTTCAGATCACTACCAATTAATCTCAGACCAGAACAAGACATGGGCAGAATTTTTTGCGGATCGGCCATAGATATGATCTATAAGACATTGTTTTTATTCAGATTCAACAAACAGCATGGGAGAACTGTCCATGCATTAGATGAAGTACATTAGGATGATAGTGGTTTCGTTCCCGCGTCCCCTAGATTAGACTCGGAGATAAGACAGCATCGATACTCTGACACTTGTCCACTTCAGCAAGCCGCCGAGGTCGCAGATGACCTTTAGGAGTGTACGGAGAACGGTTCTGGACCTGATCCTGAGTGGGCCATCCTTGGCCAGAATGACACATTTCGACATTGTCTTGTTCTTACTGTCAGTTGAGATCCATTAGGGTATTGGGCACTGTCCTCTGCATAGCTCTATGAAATTTGTATGATAAAAAGGGATCAAAAGTTGAATTATTTAGGGGAACTTCTTTGTCATCTGAATAAAAGGTGGAAAGTTTTCGATCTCTTTGGTCTTTTCACTGGAACCTCACATTCCTTGGATGTAATCTAGTTTTATGTTTTTTTCATATTCAACTTGTTATAATTTGAATGTTCCAAGGATTTATTTTCTACATTTGAGACAAGGTTAAAGAAAAGAAAAATCTTATTAAACTGATTCTATGACTACCTTTGTTCCAAGGTAAATTTGAAATTCTCCTTTAAGGATCATATATGCAGTGTACCTCACATTGAAATACAACAATTAGAAGATTGAAGTTGTTTGCAACAGAAAGAAGTTTAACTTTGCACTAAGGGATTGTAGGGACACCGCAGCATACCTGGGTTTATACAGACAAGACAAGCAATAAAAGCACACAACCTACATGACAAACAGACCATTCCATGATCTCCACTGACTACAATGTGCTCTTTGCTTGTCCAAATAGGAACAACTTCTTTGCGAGGCATAATCAGGTGGTGAAATGCATGAAAAATTAGTTCTGTTGATTTACAGTTTCATTGCAAGAGTGTGAAGTTACCTTTGTAAATTTTAACACGTATCATTATTAAGCAAATGATATTGAACATCATTTGAAAGTGAACATATACATTCATGGTGAATGGCTATTTAAATTGGTTTTTATCATTGGTAAATGTAAATCCATAGAATGTACATTTCATTTATCTAGGAATACTTGATGTCTAACCTTAGTAACACAGCTCCACTAAATGATCATAGATAGATGTTCTTGAAATTATATTTTGGTACACTTTGCGCTACTCTTTCATTGATATTTTTCTGTTGTGCAATATTTACATTCTGAAGTGAATAAAGACTTTAAATATAACATCTAGAGAGAGTTCAGGAGGATGAAATTCAAAATTATTGTTAACTTTGTTTGATTTTGATATACTTCCTTCGATAGGATTTTTATGCACAAAATTACTTCATGATGACGATTATTTAATTCATACTTCAGAAGATCACCAGAGAAAATAATCACAGTAGACAAAAAAAATTTGTTATGTTTTTTGTGAAAGTCATTTTCTGATGTTATGTCTTACCAAATATTTGCAATAAATAAAATTTACAATGAATCTTTTGTAAGTACATACTTCATCCCTCAGCAAAACTCTAGCATAAAATAATGCGTATGTCTTCTGTTGATATCGATTTGTTATTCATCACGATAAGAATGTTTTAAATAATTTCCTTTATTGAATTTTGTCTCTTATAACACCTGCCCACAATGATAAATGAATCTAATCATAAATCAATAAATATTAGTCTCATTTGAGAGATTTCAAAGAAAAATCTTTTTGTTATTGAGATGAATTTGTTTTTGTCTTTCTTTCTTTTTTTAGTATTTTAAAGAGAATATTTCATGATTTTGTGATTCACTTCTGATAATAGTCCTCCTGTATTTTCCAATCTCCTCCTATTACATGATACCAAATGTCAAAGTTGATGGAATTTTGATAAAGCTTTATAATAAATTATTTATGATGTACTTGTTTCTCATCCACATCAATATGATAGTTAGGTTTCTGATTTCTCCTTATGTCTCTCATAAGCATAGATTTTTACTTCCTAGAGATAGAGTGTCATCTGTGTTTTTCTTTCTTTGTGAATGTTTCTTTTATGAAATGGGTTCATTTTTCATTTTATTCTTTATTTGTTTTATAAACTCATGATACAAGACAATATGTAAAATTTTTTTGTTTTTCTTTTCATTTTGTGGTTAGCATTTGCAAAGGTTGAATTTGACAAAAGTTGAGTCAAAGTGGTTAGTGTGAGTCTAGATTATTTAAAAACTAATCAATATTTTTTTTTTCTCTATCATTTTACCAATATTTTGCATTTATAATCCAACATATTCTCTAAAAGGGCGTGGTCAGAAGCACTAAGGAAATTAATTGGCAAGATTACCATGTACACAAAAAATTATTCTTTTATCCGATTAATATACATATATATATGAATTACACATTGTAACAGCTGCAACAACTTATGTTCCTATGAATTTGTCTTCAAACAGGAATAGAACTTTTCAAAAACTATCATCCATGCTATGATTTTCACAATGTAATATGGATACACTTCTTTTTTATTACATATGTCACAATAGTTACTTATGCTCCAGTAACAATGTCCTAGACAATGGTATAGCGAGAAACAATATAAAAAATATTTCAAGATTATTGGTCACACTCAGAATAATTAGATTTTACAATATACGTATATATTAAATTATACCTGATATATGTCATACAACTTATTAATTCTCCAGTTACTTCGTCTCAAAAAACTGTCAACAGATAAGAAATGCAAGAATTAATATCATTAGCCAGATGGTGAGAAACCCAAAGAATAATTCTATTTTCACAATAAAATTTAGACAGATTATATATCAAACACAGTTTGTTCCTACTCCAATAACTCTGTCCTAGTTACAGTTCACAAGAGAGCAAGAATGAAGTTCATCAATGAATCAGGTTATGAGAAACACCAAGAACAATTCTATTTTCAGAATGAAACCTATAAAGGAATTGTGTCAGCCACGACAATTTATCTTCCAATAACATAAATAAATACTGCTAAGCACTGAAGAAGCAAGACAGAATGAAGTTCATTAGCAAGATTCTTAGCAACACCAAGAATAGTTCCCTTTTCTCAATGAAATATATCTGAATTGTAATATGTGGCTGTATGGTGATGTACGGAATATGATAAGATAAGGCTCAGCATGGTGTTTGTTGACCTGTGATGATTATGAGAGAAACATGGGAAGGGCTGTGTTCACACTGCATGATACAAGACATCAGCTAGCCCACCTTTACACATATAAACCATCAGAGAGAGAAACAGCAGTTGCCCAAACTGTTCATTGCATGTGTACTGTATTTCCTCTAATAAACGCTGGATCTGCAATAAGCGTTGGGGCGGGATAGCACATCAGGAGGTCTGTGGTTCGAATCCCGCTAGGGGCTCCTCAACTTTGTCTGCAGTAGAGAACTGTTCTACATGCAGTCAGGTTTTGGTTCAATGCTACACTGAATTTCAGTGCAGTAACACCCATGGTTGCTAGTTCCAGCCAATGCTCGCAGGTTTCACCACAATGCATAGCCATCAGTGCTTGCAAACTTGAAAGATGTGTATAATGGTCTTGCATTTTCATTTCAACACCGTTCCAGCTTTTTGACTTGAATTAGTATTGAACTGCCTTTGCTTGTGATTTCAGCATCATTGAGGCTTGAAGACTTAAACAAACTTGATGTTTGAAGAATTGCAGAAGTTATTCAATCTTTCATTTTCATTTCTTATTGGTGCTTGCAGATTGCTATTTTCATGAGAAGAAAATCTTGTTATTCTAAAAAAGGTAAATTGGTTTGGGAAAAAATTTATTGAACAAGATTGTTTTTTCCACAAAATTAAACGTCTAACAATATAACTTCATATATGTTTGCCTTTGCTTCAAACGTCAAAAATACAAGAAATAAAACGATGATACCTTTTGAGAATTGGGTAGACATACACTCCACTTTTTGGCGCCACTAGACAGCGCCTCATGAAGCAACCAATGTCTAAGACAATAGAAACAGACTACCAGCTCCGCCCTTGTCTATGACACAAATATTATTGTTAGCTTTATTATTGGGTAATATCTTTGTGGCCATGTGTGTTTCCAGTCATATATTCCCTCAGTTTATTGTTCTATATCTAAGGTATTAAACTCAGCTCTGAGAATAAGCCTGCTTCTACATAGATTTTGTTACTTTTGATGTTAAAATGTCCTGAGGAGAAAGTCTTTTATTTTTATTTTTTTTAAATTTTATTTTTCAAAAGTCTTTCCTTGATTACTGTGATTATCTGTCCAAAGGATAAGTACATTGAATTCCAAAGCTTGAAGCTCTTTAAACCTCTATTTCATTGAAATTTCATTAATGGTCAATGGCAGAGTGGCTGTTAGGGTTAAATAAATCCTTCCTTCCTTGTCATCTAATGAAGTTCCAGTTGATGTTTCAAAGCAAATTTTTGCGTGTCAGTGCTATGCAACGGCCTGTAAATGTTTTAGATGTAAAACAGTGTTGAATTTAGATGCAAAAGCCAAGAAAATCATCAATCACTTTACTAACTCAGGAAGTCTGTATGTATGTTTATGATTCCAAAGTGAAACATAGAGGATACAGAGATCTTAATTTCATAATTCAACATTCCAAGTTTGGAGGGAGTGGAAGAAAAAGTTATTTTCATCATAGTTGTACCTACAATAACTTTCATATGATAGCCATCATCTAGAGTAGAATCTGTTTGTTTGTATAACCAAGTAGGAAATGGAAGGTAAACAAATTAATGAAAACCAATCTCTATGTGTTGCAGCCGTGTACATATATTCTTCAGTTTGTTCCAAGATTTGCCACACAAGTCTTTTGCCAAGGTTTTGAAAGTGAACTGAAATTCTTAAAAAGTTGTTATCCATCTATTTTTTTTTCAACAAATTTGTTTGATGGTTGTGGTTTCTAATGTAGAAATTAAGCTCGAGAGGATGTGCTTATTTTCCACTTAAGATAAGCAGTATCAACCTATGTCGTCCAAGGAAACATGCTCTGTTTTGAGTGAAATCTTTTTAGTTTTTACAAGAAGAGAGGAACATGTGATTCTATTGACATAGACTCTTCTCTCGTGTGTATTTAACTTGAAGTTAAATTTATTTTGATTCACAAATTGTAGAATGTTTTTATGACACAGCTTTGATGTTTTCTGATGATTGCAGTTAGTAGTAGTCTCAGAGGCAAATGTGTAAGAGTGAAGGTCTTTGAAGAATGATGCTTGTAAATTGGCTTTGTTTCTGTTTAATTACCTGCATGGGATGATTGATAGATGGATCTGTGCTGGGTTTATTCTATAATTGGAATACATGCTGCGGACACAACTGATTCCCATCAAGCAGTTGGATTCAACTCTTGGCAGTCTCTTGTCCAAAAAACATCCAGTTACAGTAAAACGTGAATAAAAAGAATGTTACTTTGAATATCATGCGGAGTAAGTTATCAATTTTAGTCCGTAGAACAGGTTCATTCCTGTAAATTATATTATTTCTGTAATATTTTGCAGTAAAAATTTCAGCAGCAAAAGTTTAAAGTTAAAATCATGCAGAATAGATAGAATATCTTCATATTTCATATTGAATTTTGAATTCTCATTGAAAAGAAATGAAATGAAAGTCAACAGAGTCAGTCAAAAAGAATAAAAATTCCTAATCAAAAGTATCTCAGAAAGCAAAGAAAATGTCCTCATGGACGAACTCCCTTATTCTTCATTGACCAACTTCCTGAATATCCTGCTCATACAATGATCCAGTTGCGACTTTATGACATTTTTATTACCAAATCAGAATAAAAGTAATCGTCTAACAAGAAATGTTGACATTTCTGCCGTACATCAATAAACATGGAACTATAGTATAATCCAAGGTAATAAAAATTCATACAGTATACAGACTAAGGGCTGGTGAACATTTTCACAGAGCCCTTACCAGATTGTGACAGGGGAGCTGGCTGTGGAACTTTATGCCCTGCCTGGTGTGGTATTATGGCCCCGGGGAGATAAACCATGAATGCACTGTACAGATATTGGGAAGCTGGTCCTCATAGATTGATGCAGGATATGGAAGGCTTTCTCATGAATAGAAGTTACACCATTTACATGTAACATAATCACTTTAAGCTTTATTTCATACAACTTAAGATTAACAAGAATCTTCTCATGATTCTTTGCTTTGTCCCATGTGGTTACGTAAAGCGCCTTAGAGTGCTTTAATAAGCGGATAAGGCGCTGTATAAATTTGTGTATTATTATTATGATATGGTTTTTTTCAATGCTAGATAAACTCATATATGTCATTTCTAGGTTAAAAAAGTTAAATTATATGTAAACAGATGCAATAAATTATTAGTTTTTACTGAGGATAAGATTTATTTATTAATCTCACTGTAATAATCATAATAATTAAAGTTCTGATAAAATATGTTAAGTTGTATCTTATTTGCGATAACCGAGCTAATGGCTGTATTAAGCTGAAAAACCAAATCACTCACACTCTATTTGATATAAATAATCACTTAATTGGTATTTGGGAATTTAAAAAACTGACACAATGTTCAATTCTTAAATATAAGATTTGTTTGCTTTTAAATGTCAAAATGAAAAGAACTTGCGAAGTTGAGAATAAAAATGAACAGTTATTGATTTATCAGATGGCATTTTCTTCAAATCAATCTTTAAATTGATGAATCATAAATGTCAAATCACATGTTGTATTCAAATGTTTCTGACCAATCTTTCATCAATTTTAAAAAACTTGTTAACTTCTGAAGAAGAAACCAAATTTATTGATTGCACTTTTAAAGCCAAGTTAGATGTTGAAACTTGTATTCTACAAAGTTTTGATCAATATTGAAGGTTCATTAAAGTAAAGGATTGAATCAGAAGATAAGAGTACAAAGGGTTGATTGGTAAAATCGAAAAGTGAGAACTTAATTGTCAGAAAATATTCTAGTACATTCAAAAGTGAAACACATAATTATTAGATAATGATTTAATTATCTGAAAATCATTATCTAATATAGACTCAAGCATAAACTCTTTCAATTCACATTAGCATGTTATCATTGTCATATTTCATTCTGTTTAAGCCAAAACTTCATAGCAATTTTCTAGGTTTTGCCTGTGAATTATAACTTTTAAGTACCAAAGTTTGTTCCTACACAGATGAAGGTTTTCATATAATTTACTTTAGCATTTACACCCAAAACCAAGTGAAAAAGAAAGACGCACCAAGTCTAGAAAATTCAAATATTCTCAACTGTAGTATTTTGAGGGGCCATGTTTTTATGCAATCAAGATGGAATCTTAAACTAAAGTTTTCCATGACTTTGTGTATAAAGGCAGGTCACTATCTATGTTTCCACTTTAAACTATCGCAAGTTCTGATGGGCTCTGACTGGCTGGAGACAGGCTCTTGTTTAGCCAATCAGATAAGCTATCTGCCTGTTTATTTGTAGTTGAAGTAGGAATGTTTTCTTGGTGACAGACAGGGTCTGGTTTCCAGGCTCCTTCCCCCCCTTCTCTTTCATGTTGCTTCAAGATTGTAAACACCGAGAGCGTGACAGAGCAAGAATTTCTGTCGGTCTGACTTTTCGGACAGGTTTTGATGTGAAGACTGATTATAGACTCCGTATCTTCATTAGGATACCTGTTTAGACTTGCCATTTTAAATGTTTAGTTTATTTCAAAGAAAAATATTGCTTCTACTACGTTTTTGAAGTTTGCTTTTTTGAATGCAGCAGTTTCCTAAGTTGCTGTTTCATGTGCTGTTTCTCCCGTGATTGATGCTCGATGATTAATTGGATAATTCCACTAATGAAGTGAGTTGCAGAAACATCAGACATTTTCTGGTTATTTTGACCTGTATGTTCTCTGATGAATATATGAAGAGGTAGAATATTTGGGAGTGCCCATCTAGAAATAATTTTGCAATAGGAGTGCATATTTCTGTGGTTTTGGTTGACCTTGATGTTTCAAAAAGCTTTGAACACCATGCCCTCTCGTGAAAAGGCTTAGTGTATAAAGTTGGTCAAAGTATACTCTCTGTGCATGTATATTTAGATTTTTCATTCAACCGATTATATTCATCTGCTTCACATTGTAATGAATACTTACCAAAGGTTACTATTTCTTTCTTGTTTCCATTGACCTCTGTGATTTTGTCAATAGTTTGTGTTTGTATATATTCCAGCTACAAGATAGGGAATATATGAATGCTCTAGATTCTTTTGAAGATTTTGTTCTTCATTTGATGTCTTGACGTTGCAATCTCTAAATTGTCCAATGATCTCATCATCAAACCTCTGACTGTTGGAATGAAAGTGTATATATACATCATGAGTGGATAGAGTTTCAGAGGTAAATTTACCCCCGATTCCTGCTTAAATACTCATGAAATTTAGAAAAAATCCAGTGAAGTTGCGAGTCCTTGGCAGCAAGTTTGTGGTACTATTTGCTTACATTGAATTTCTTGGTGCTGCAAGCTCTCAATTGTCCTGTTTGAATGAAAATATTGCATGTCTGGAGGAATGTGTATCTGTGACTGGACAATTGTCCAGAGTATATGTAGAAAGGACTCAAACGTGGACCTTGAGACAGAGACTGATAATTGATAATGAGTCCAAACAATAGCTGCAGTCTTCATTGGAAACCCTTCACAAACCAATATTTTGGTTATTGTTGCTTTTGATCATGATGATAACCCAACTAATCCTGCAGCAGAAAACATCGGCTACTGTCTGTTGAGTTGAATTGTAAGATCCTAAGTGTTGGTCTCAAGAAGATATATCATAATGAGGCTTTGATTCCTTGGTGGACTGATGTATTCAAGTTTGGCAGTCTGTGGGTCCAGAATATTTCCACTTGGTTGCAAGCTTGTGATGCTGTGGTGGTTTTGTCAGACACGCTGTTACTGTCCAGGAATCCTTATGGCAGAAGAAGTTGTTTATTTGAAGCTCTAAGCATACTGGGGCTACATGGGGTTCTTGACTCAGGTTATCATAACAGTAACAGCCCATTAGGAGGGGAAGGTTGTTGGTAAATAATGCTGAACATGTCTACAGTCAGTTCTTGACGAGGTTACTTCATTGTCAGAATATCTCACTGTTGAGTTCATGGACAAAAAAGTTAGCTACTTAAAGTAGTTGTGAATTTGACAAATCCTGGTTGACTGTCATCTAGATGTAAAAAGCAAAAATGTTTGAATGAACTTGCTAAAGTTTGTTAATTTCTAGATAAATACACCTTTATTAGGGATGTCCATGTTTGCAAGTACTTTAACTGCATTTGTCAAATGGCTAATTAAAGTCCTTAAATTAGTTTTGCAAATGTAGTTTTACTGATTGATAGTAGAAACCTTATCCAGGACATCAAAGGTTTTTCTCTTAAATCTTCTTGATCTATTTCATGGACAGAAGTGATATTAATCAATATTGTCTTCTTTACTCTTGGATGGGTCATTGGGCGGTCAAGGAGAAAGGTTTTACTTATATATTGTAGAGTAATGTATCAAAGGATTCTTATCTGCTTTCATGTATTGTGTTAGAATAATTATCCAGAAGAGTTTGGCTTAATGATATATTTAATTTTTTTAGTCTTGATAAGAAACACATGGGGGAAATTGTTTTGTTTTATGGAAAAAAAATTCAATAAAATTGTGGAGGTGTATACTAACCCTCTGCACCGAGTTACTGTGGATGTCCAAACCATTGTATCCATATATTTCTCTCTCTGTCATCCTATCATATATAATTTCCATATGCTTTGTTGCTGTAGTATATTTTGTGTGTACACCTTGGTACATGTTTTCATGCAAGGTGTCAATCTCTTGTGAATGGGTCATGGTTAGTGAAACAGATCTTTAGACTCAATCTCTAGGCAAAGGGTCATGGTTAGTGAAACAGATCTTTAGACTTCAAAAAGACTTAACCTATAACTTCTACTAAAAAACTGGCAAGATAAAATTCAATCTCATTTAGAATAGGGAACATAAGGTAACAGAAGGAATAGAGATAATGTTTTGATTACCAGATTGGAAACAAATTACCTCCAGCTGTAGATATATTTGATCTAATTGCTCTGGCACATAAAGAGATAGTTCCACTGCCAGTAGATAGGAACAAGAGTCTCTTTGTATAGTCACTTCCTGCAGTCAGTCATCTAGCCAACTTACAATATGATGGATTTAGACTATGTTACAGTATATGGCAGGTACTATAGGGGGTGAAGTGAGGTGAAAAATAGGCAGGTACTATGGAGGTTGGATATAGACACAGGTGGGAATTATGGAAGTGTGATAGAGACTCAGGTGGGTATTATGAAGGTGGGATATAGACTCAGGTGGGTATTATATGAAGGTTGAATATAGACTCAGGTGGGTATTATGAAGGTGGGATATAGACTCAGGTGGGTATTATATGAAGGTTGAATATAGACTCAGGTGGGTATTATGAAGGTAGGATATAGACTCAGGTGGGTATTATATGAAGGTTGAATATAGACTCAGGTGGGTATTATGAAGGTGGGATATAGACTCAAGTGTGTATTATATGAAGGTGAGATATAGACTCAGGTGGGTATTATGAAGGTAGGATATAGACTCAGGTGGGTATTATGAAGGTGGGATATAGACTCAGGTGGGTATTATATGAAGGTGGGATATAGACTCAGGTGGGTATTATATGAAGGTGGGATATAGACTCAGGTGGGTATTATATGAAGGTGGGATATAGACTCAGGTGGGTATTATATGAAGGTGGGATATAGACTCAGGTGGGTATTATATGAAGGTGGAATATAGACTCAGGTGGGTATTATATGAAGGTGGGATATGGACTCAGGTGGGTATTATATGAAGGTGGAATATAGACTTGACTCAGGTGGGTATTATGGAAGTAGGATATAGACTTAGGTGGGTTTTATGGAACTGGGAAAAAAACTCAGTTTGGTTATTGTTCATATGGATGTAGACTCTGGTGGTAATTGTTGACTGAAAATCACAGTAAATACATTAGAAATAACATAGTGGCAATTGAGACATTCAAGAGCACAACAGAACACAATGTTATTCAATGCATTACAACTTTCATTGAATAAAACATTCAAGAACACAACAGAACACAATGTTATACAATGCATTACAACTAACATTGAATTAAAACATTCAAGAACACAACAGAACACAATGTTATACAATGCATTACAACTTTCATTGAATTGAAACATTCAAGAACACAACAGAACACAATGTTATACAATGCATTACAACTAACATTGAATTAAAACATTCAAGAACACAACAGAACACAATGTTATTCAAAGCATTACAACTAACATTGAATTGAAACATTCAAGAACATAACAGAACACAATGTATTACAACTTTCATTGAATTAAAACATTCAAGAACACAATGTTAAATGTTATGCAATGCACTACAATTTACATGCACAATCCTGAATAGTTGGAGAATACTGATGTCCTTGTGACATGTAACACAGTCCATGGACCAGGAGTATCTTTATATAGACAACACAAGCATCTGAATATTATTATTTCTAGAGTGAGAACAACTGATGTATATACTGATATTTAGGCACAAATGTCATAAATATAGTTTGTCATCACCAAGAAAATGATGTTCTGTCTATTACCCAAGCATCAAGATCAACATCCAAGTATAGGACGATTACTTGCCATCAATGCATTTGAAAGGCAACGTCATGCAGGAACAGTGAAATTACCGCAATGATTATTACCAGTACATAACGTGACAATGAAAAGTGATATTTTCCACAACCACATCCATCGTATGAAAAATATGAACCTCAATATGATTACCGTTGTACATGATACTAACAAATATTTCCGACAAACAATGATTACTGATATTCTGCTTCTTGTTGCAGGGTGCGGGTGATGTTACCGTTGTGATAGAGGATTACTCAGCCACCACTGCCAATGAGGTCACAGTGTCAAAGGGTCAGAGTGTAGAGGTCATAGACGCTGCACCTGGCCACTCAGAGTTGTGTCTTGTCCGCATTGTGCCAAATGATTCAGGGGAGGCAATCCAGGGCCTTGTGCCGATGTCTTCCCTCAAACCTATTGCAATACTGCGAGTGCCGGGGTCTCGCAACAGCCTTGACCTTGATGGTAAGTCAACATTTCTTTATTACTTGGTTTACTTGTGAAAGTTCTTTAAGGTTGACTAGATACAAGACGCTGAGATATGTTCATTCTTTCACCAAGAAATAGTTTATGTATATAGATGAAAATTATACAGAGAACTATAAGTGTATGCACCGGGGTCTCGCAACAGCCTTGACCTTGATAGTAAGTCAACATTTCTTTATGACAGGGTTTACTTAACAAATTCTGTTTTGCAAGTTTTTTCAATACATGACACTTAGTCTATGTAAACTAAAATTGCAACAGCCTTGGCCTTGGTGGTTAGTCAACATTTCGTTTTTCCGGTGTTTACTTAACGAATTCTGTTTTAATGTGAAAGAAAGTCTTTAGGTTTTTTTTCAATACATGACACTGTGTGTTGTTCACCTTTCATTAAAGAAAGAGTTGAAACATATATATATATGAACCTTTGCCTAGATTACTTCTAGATTAATACTTACTTTTTTGCCTAGATTTCTAACTGAAATAATGTCCAAGCAACATTCAACACCAACTCACGCGGTCATTTTGTTTCTAAAACTTTCTAATAAGTAGGCCATCGTAACTGTATTGTGCTTTCGACTATCATAACTCTTAGCGATCTTTGAATTTCTTCTTTCTTTGATTTATCACAATGGAAAATATCAATACATTTTACCTTTGCATAGAAATTCGTTAAAAACAGATTAAAAATGGCAATCTCGTATCGCATTTAACAATATTGGTTATGAGAATGTAAATGTATTTGCATTAAGGACACCTGAGGCAGAAACCTATATATGGCTTTAGATTACTATTTGATATCATCTCAGGCTGAATTCGTAGCCAAATCATTCAAGGTCAATCAGCCATGAATTAAAGACAAATGTCTAAGTTACAGATAGACCTTTACATCTGACTGGCAGGTATACAATGTTAAGTTTTGTATGCATTATTTTCCCCTTGAAATAAGATTCTGTTGTTATATTTTTCTTTTGAAAATAATTTTGTTTTGGCTACTTTATCAAAATTTGCAATATCATGTATTATCAATGCTAGAGTTTTGTCGCAAGCAAGAAAGGAAAATAATATTTGATTCAGCACTATTATAGATGTGAATCTATCAAGGCAAGCCGCTAAATCTTTGGATTCCGATACTATAGTACAGTTAGCACCAGTGCCTACAGTATTGCAAGAGTTATCTCCCTTATCACAATCACTTACTTGATTGCAAATCTCCACAGCAAATATATTGACAAGCAATTTTGGAAATTGAGAAATACAAACTGTCAAATCAAATCTTTTTAGAAATTACGGTATGTGGCCTTTTTACCCTCATGAACTTAATTTACTTTTTGATGATGAAAATTAAGGTTCACAGCAACAATTTTAACAATGTTAACACCATCAAATATATTCTTTATATACTTCTATATATGTCAATGACAGAAATAAGTTTAAATCATCAAAGTAATATATTCTAGATATTCTTTTCACATGTTTGTTGAAGAAATATTTACTCAGTCTTTCTACTGTATAATGCTTTGTAATAAAAGCAAAATTTTGTTTTGTTCAATTAATCACCACATCATGATGTGTTTCGAGAACAAAGGTTTATTACTTCCAGTAATAAGTAATTAAGGATTGTTTATAGTCAACATTATACAGTGTTTTGGAAACAAAGGTTTAATTATTTCTTCCCGTATCATTCTATATTAAGTTTAGTGTTTCCTGTTTACTGATTCTTTGCTTTTCTCCACAAGGTGATGGATCATCACTAAACGCTTCGGCTTCCTCGCCGGTCACCAAGAGGAGAAGTAGCTTCAGGTATGTATATCTATATGTCTTAAATCTTGTAGAAGTACGTCGTTTGATAAAGAACTAATTATATATTTGTATAAATGTTTGTTTATAATGTTTAACCACGTTATCGCGGTTACCTGTATCCTTTAGTGGATAAATATAGTTACCCGCTCGTTACCTTGATCCTTAAGCCTATCATGGACATGTGCCTCCTCAGTTTAGTGTTATACAGTGGTCCCTCGCTATACCGCTTGCTTTGGGGTCCAAAAAACTTACCCCGCGTTACAGGCAAACAGCGGTACGACGAGCGAGTAAGTTGGCAGAAAAACAAAGACTTGACTGCAGCTATTTATCATCTAAAACATCTTTCTGCAACTATTGGATCATTAAATACATTAAATGTTTGTTTTGTGCTGTTTTTTTGACGACAGTAATACTGAATAATGATAAAAACAAACATATGATTTCATGAAAAAAAACTACTTTCCATTTGTCACGAGTCATGCAGCAGCAAAGAACATATCATCGTAATTAAAAGCTATATCAAAAAGATCTTGTGTTTTTGTAAGAACTTACAATATCAATACAGAAACAAATATTTATGTCACTTACAGCAAGGTTAAGTTTGTTTATATTGCAGACAAATTATTTACATTGAAATAATCTACAAGTCCGTTATCAACTGGGAAATCTTAACTTACATTACGCTGGTTTTGGGCCTCAGCAAAACCAATGCCGGCCCTGATATGGATAAACAAATTAATATCAAAGCTCCCAACAACACTGTATTAGAGTTAACACTGTAGCGAGTCCTTTATTCGGTGTAAGGAGTACATCTCGTTCATTGTTTTGTAAACATGGCTTTGCACATCGAGTCACGAGTGGACATTTACGATCTTTTGGTTTAATTAAATTATACAAAGGTGGAAATACTTTACCTTTTTAACACATTGTTTAAATTTTATATGGCAGTATGGTCAACAATCACAATTGGGAGCATTGCATCGTAAGTTGAAACCAATAATGAATGGAAACAAACACGTGGTTTTCAACACCTTTGATGGAAGTTAGATAAAACGGTTGGCTTAACTGTTTTGTTATTTTGTAAACAAAGCTTGAAACATTGATTGAATTAGCTGTTTATTTAGATCTTCACACTATCAGGTTTACTCACAAAGAAATTGATATAAATTTTGGGAGCCACATGCAGTTTACAACCGAGCCCGCGGTACATCGAAGGGCGGTATAGCGAGGGAACACTGTATTTGCAATCATAATGTTTGTAAAGGTTGATGTCAGCATGTAGTAATACATGCCATTCAGATAAAAGCAAATGCCAAATTGAAATTACTATTAACAGAAACCCAAAACAAACTGTCACAACCAGGAGCCTTACTTTAAAGATTTAATTTGTCATTCCATTGTTTTGTCAAAGTATATTTTCCTCTTCCTTATTGCCATTACAACTTCTTAAATGCTCCTATGAAAATAAGGAATCTTTTATGAAACCGACAATCAATAAGCTTATATAAATTTTCTGCAGAAAATGGTTGACGAACCCAGTGAGGAAACTGAGCCACGGGAAGATAGAGAGACAGGGGGCAGCACTGCTGGAAGCTCAGCAGAGGATGGCTAAAGGGGAACGCAAGGTGCTTGTCAACCCTCTCGGGGCCAGCAAGGTAGGGAATAACACACATACCATCCCGGATACCTGTACACTATACCTACATATCACACTCTTGTACACTCATATCACACTCTCAGAGGAAATTAGCATATCGGGAGGTGTATCTGTACTGTGCATCATTCTCTACAGGTGTTTATTTACACTCTCTAAGCACAAATGTGTATATATATATATGTTCATAAAGAGAATAGGCTACCACTTGCTGAAATATTGCAAAGTAATGCTTAATAGAACTCACCATTCAGAGAGAATATGTCGAGAACACTGCCGTGTATAATTCTGGATAGGTTTTTAATACACTGCATAATACATGTATACACAATTGTAGTCATGTAGAGGCAGAATGTTTGGAGGGGATATGGACATCCTCAAAAACATTTCTAGACACTCATTGACATAAATCCTGCATGAATACTGCCTCGAAATATATGGTTTAATGATGAGTATTAGGATAATGTATCACTCTACTTTTGCTTTTATCAGACAATATGAAAAACTAATTGCAGTCAATTGCCAAATTTTTGACCGGGTATACCATGAATAACTACAGGACATAACACGCCTTCATTAATGTTAAATAATATTTAACATACACGAAACATCCAAAACCCGTTTGTCTTATCTTTGTGATACAATGTGTTAACACTAATTTTGAGCTGTATTCAAAATGTATGAATTATTACCATGTTGATGTTGGCTTCCAGTTTAGTTTTATACTATATATTCATGCTTTAAGTTGATGTTTCCTGTTTCAGATGGTTTCTTTAATCAGTTTTTCTTTCCACAGATACAAATATTGTGTAAGGTCAAAAGATGCATCTGATTGGAAGATATTTGATATCTTATGTGTTCGTTAAATGCACAAGATTTTAGATATGTTGCATACAATTTGTTCTATTTACATGCTTCAAACAGTCTTAGAAAGACACTTGCAACTTATTCATTACATCAATATACATCTTTTCAGGAAATTGTTTTTAACGGTTGTTTTGTTATCTTTCATTATGATGACATTGATGCAATCAATCTTGAAAAAGTTATGTCGCAATATTTTTAGTGTTTTTATATGTACATTTTCTAATCACTGATTGAGATTATGTATCAGCGAAAGAGGAAATCACCACAGAAGGTAAGAATTTTCTATCAAAGAATTCATTTTCAGATTTGTTTTCTTATGAAGAAACAATATTCATTATGATTAATCTTAGCTGGCTGGAGTTGTCTCCCTTGTACAATATCTAGAACTCAAGTGGACCTCCATGGGATGCTCATATCTGATTCAGTCTTCTACTGTCAAATAAAATCATTTGTAGAGCAGCTGAATACTTCATTTTATTCTAATCGAAGTATATTTTGTTTGTACATTTTATCTTTGTAAGTCGGGATTCTTTCAACATAAATGAAGAATTGTAAATTACGGATTCCCTAACAAAAATATGTGAGTACACAAATGTTTTAAAAAGGATTTACAGGGTTCGAAATTAGCACTAGCCCAGTAGCCCATGGCTAGTGAAAAAGATGCTGGGCTAGTAAAGTACAATCATTGATAGTCCGTAGGACTAGTTGAATTTGAAATAAATATGATTATATTAATGTATTCTGCTAGTCAGAATATCTTTGGGCTAATGCTCACAGGAATGCACTAGTTCGAATGGCTAGTACCCCAATTGGACTAAATTTGACCGCTGAATTTATTATTTCTAATGATGAAGGCAATGATGATGATGGTGATGGTGATGATGATGATTGTTCATCTTTTCATCTATTCTAGCACTACAAGAGTGCACCTTAGGTGATTCTAGTGCCAACACCTAAAAGTGCTTCATTAAAGATCAATATATTCATTCTTCAGATGATGATAATGTTGCTAATTTTGAGCTTTCCCAAATGGGAAGATCTTAAGATTTTTAGCCAAGCAGGGCAAGTGTTTGAGGGTGAGAGAGATAAGTAATATTGTTTCTGGAGTCCCTCGTCGTTTATAGAAGCCTAGCTGTTATCATCGAGGTAGAGATAAGCAACCGCTGAGGTGTCAGTCACAGTTTGTCTGAGCTCTTTCACCTGGGTTTATTGCTTGTTGACATACAGACTTTAGTTCTTGGTTTTCAAGATCATAGAAACTTTTTTGTACCTTTAGAACTTTCATGTTTGGAAGCTGAGCCGAAACAAGAGTGAGGCAGCTATTTGTGGGGAGGCGTTTGGCATTGAGGTTCATCATTTTAGTGTACCATTTGATGCTGTGATCAAGCGAGAAGTTTTTTCTAGGTTTGCAAAGTAATGCAAGTGTTTAAATATTTGCTTATTGTCAGTTTTTGCAAAAGTATGTAGAGAAAAATACAAGCAAAGCAACTGTTTGATGTGAGGAGATTTGCGTTAGAAGGTTTGGTTCATCATTTCAGTGTACGAATTGATGTGATTATCAAGACTATGTAAGTTACAGAAGTGATAAGAACAATTCTCTTGGTTTCATGAGTAAATTTTGTATGTAAAGTAGATCTAAAAAGTTATAGAAGTGATAGAAGTTCTTTGTTTCTGAGATCAATGATTCAGGCTGGCTTGTAAATATACAAAAATACAACTTTCTGGAGTCTAAAATTGTATTCTCCTTTGCGTAAAAGGGTATGTAATAACTCCTCCTGCTCCAAGACTATAAGTTTCAATAAGACTTACGGAGCTCTGATGAAAGCAGTGAGATGATAGGTGGAGCCCAGAGGAAATAGGTACAGGTGGGGCAGCAAACAGTTCAGCTGTGAGGTGTTTTCTCTTGATACTCGCTCGTATCACTTTTCACGTGATGCGGCTCTCGCGGGAAATAAATGATGACATTTCTCTTTCAAGCGAGAGATGTGAAGTTGATTTTTCCCAACTGTTACATGAGTCTTCACATTCTTTTTTTAATTGGCTGTTTACATTTGCCACAGTCTGTGTTTGAACCTAGGAAGAATCCCGTTATCAGCTACTTTATGGAGAAAATAAATTTATCAAGTAGGTAAGGATGTGAGAGATAGGAGTTCACCGGTGTGAGAGATAGGAGTTCACCGCTCGTACCGGAAGTGGAACAGCTAATATGTATGTGTTTACACTTATCAACTGGAATATTTCTTAATCACTTGCACATTTTCTTCCTTTAATTAAGATTGTACTCCAAGAAAACAATTGTGGAAGTGTTTATTGCTTTGTTCTACTGCTTGTTTAGAAAGCCAGATTAGGGTGGAGTTCTATTTACGTTGGATAAGAAACGTACAGGCTAATTAAAGAAAACAAGGGGAACCTTTTAGTTTATCAACAATTTTTCAGTGCAAGAATGGCTGAAATATTATTGAAAATGTCTGCATTCATATTAAATATGAGATTACATTCATAATTTACTGCCAAATAGCACCAAATTCATTGTTCTAAACAATAAATTCACCATGTTTGTAACCTATATTTTTGACAAATGTGAAAATAGGGTAACTTTGAAATTGAACTTGCATTTAAATTCAATGGATGCATTGACAGTAATGGGAGTTTAATTAACTTGCAAAATAAGGCTAACCACATAGCTAAAAAACTTTACCAATATGCAATAGTATTCTGGGTAAGAAATTAATCAACAAGTCTAAACTTTGTTACTTTGAAAAGTTATTCTGGAAGATAGGCCACTGAAAAGGGAATGCTCTAATTAATTGAAGAGCTAAAGTGTTGGACAATAAAAATGATTGTATGGGGTAAGGTTTATTTTACCTCTACTTTAATATATCTATTGAGTAACGTTAAACCTCTTCATGATTGTTAAAAGATGTCTAGTGGCTAGGTTTCCCAATGCTCAAAATCATCTTCACTTTTTCTCAGGGCTCAGATAAATAAGTTGTTGCTTATTATTCTGTCAGTGTTGCAATTTCATGGAAGATCACAACTCCTCGTCGAGATCTTAATCGACCGTGCACTTCAAACTTATTTTTGTTGGAGAAATAACAGTAAATGCAGCTACACCCTCTCCTTACCAGGGCTTGAAACATGGCCAAAGCTTAACTTGCTTGCTTACATCTTTATTCTTTTGGAGTTTGTCTCAAATTTTAGCTAAGGATAGATTTATTTTTTATGAAATTTTGCGTGCATGATAACTAATATTTTGTATTTTTGCTTCCTAAGCGTGATGAAAAGTCTGACAGAGATAATAGATTGATGGAATATAAAGGTTTTATCACATTTTAAACTAAAATAAATGTTAATTAGCTATTATTGTAAATTATAATTAATACTAAAATAAATGTTAATTTGCTATTATTGTGAATTATAATTAATATTTGTATTTTTGCTTCCTGTTAACTTTTATGAATAGTCAAAAATAAACAATATATATGATAGATTGATTGAAAACAAATGTAATTGACATAAATCTTAATTCTCTATTTTATATATTTACTACTTCACAGTTAAGTGCCACCCACACACACCCCAAAATCATTCAAAACCTCTAGTGTCTCAAGAGGCAGTTAACCAATAGACTCCCCTTGTGTATTTATCTAAACATCCCAAATGTTGCTTTCCAGGTAGTGTACCTGTATCAAAAATGTATGTTTTCTTCATTTAGAATACTTGTACCTAGCTATTAAAAAATATAGATGCATAACTAAATCATTCTAAGAATTGCACTTCAGCTACCAATGTAAAGTATATTTGGCTTGTTTGTGTAGGGATTGGCCAAGTGTCTACATGTTTTCATTTCATTGCCCTCATAAATTTGAAAAACTTCACTGGATGTTTGTGACCTTGAAAAATACACTCATCCTTGGTTAAGTGATTTGTCATTCCTCAAGAACGAACACTCCTTCTACATTTGAAAAAATGAGAACAGTCCTCATCGTAAAAATGTTTTTCAATAGATGTCATCATAAATGTTTTTTTGGTGTGATCTGATTGCAAAACGGGCAAGTTGGTTACCTGCTGGTGTTTTCCTTGCTGGCAGAAGCCTGACTTTGTGGTGTGGTTTCAAAAAGGGAATTTGACTGAAAAATTACAAGATTTTGTACTATTGCCGATAGTGCTATACCAAATGTAACAATGTTACAGTTGATTATACTTTGAAACACCATTCAACACTCAACATTAGGTATTTTATGAATTTGTATGAGACAGGACATTGTTTGCTATTTTATTATATTAGCTAGGGTTCTTCTTCATTTGTATGGAATACTCATAGTTGTAACTTTGACAAAAAAACGGGCCCAAAAAAGAAATTACGATGGTGCAGGCTGTCTCAGGGGCTTATCTCATTCCCTCATAATTTTAGCTATAAATGATGAAATATATTGAGATTATTACCCGAGTAAGTGTGGCATATGACTTTTACGAAACGATTGTGAATTTTTGTATTGCCCGAGCGAGAGCGAGGGTTATACACTAATTTGCACGAGTTTCGTAAAAGTCATATGACATACTTCGGAAGGTAATAATTTCTTTATTACTGATTCTATTCCATTTTACAATCTTAGAAATATCCAAGAAACGGACCGCTTCCCTTAATTGCTACAGTTGGCTACAGTGACGTCACTAACAATGGTGGTATGACGTCACAGGCGAAATAATACGGGAATCCACACTACAACAATCGTTGCTAGGCAAAAGTTATATGTGCACTAGTGCATATATTGAAAATATGTCACTACTTATTTTCAACCATATGGGTAATAAAGAACTATAGAAAACTCCAACAGACATAACAAGAGTAATGAGACTGAGAGGGGCAGTATTTCATACAGCTATCCAGGTACCTTTGAGGGAGAGGCCCTGATTACACACAGCCTGCCCCCACACCAACAGCTGAGTATATTCTCTACACCCCTCTGTTACCTGGAATCGCTTCCAGTGGCCCTCTCTGATCGTTATGTCTCTTTACCAAGAGTAATTGGCCTCGTTGTGAAATATACCTTTTTACACTCGGTTCACCTGGTGTGTTTTGACTTTCAGTAGAACAGAATGTTTCGTTGTGATTTTTAAAATATTTTCTTATTTAAAATTTTACTTTATTGCAAGAGTCTGTGAACAATTGCAATTATTTGTGATGTAAGAAATTGATGTAAAAGGAATGGCAAAGGCAGGTATTGTTTTAGATCCAGCTATCACCCAGTGTAAGAGAATCAAATAGAAGTATTCAAAGATATTTTAGTTATAGAAATAATGTTAATTTACTAGAAAACTTGGTAAAAGACTTTTTTTTTAATCTAGCAATTTAAAAAAAGAGAGAGAAAAGGGTCAACTTTCCTAATAATAGAAACGCATATGTATGGTGATGAATTTTTCAAGTTGAATATTTCATTTGAGAAAACTCATTTCAACATTGATTTTCATTGATCTTGGAAGCAAATGTTTTAATTCACTAAGATTATTAACAGAAACTAAAAATTCATCTTCGACAAACTGAAAGATTTTGTCAGTGAGTTCCGTGTACCAATT
Organism: Steromphala cineraria; assembly: GCA_916613615.1. NCBI lineage: Eukaryota > Metazoa > Mollusca > Gastropoda > Trochida > Trochidae > Steromphala > Steromphala cineraria. The sequence goes on from OU744729.1 coordinate 2,597,886, forward strand.
TGAGGAGTGAGTGTATTGATGGCGGTGGCCTGTAGAAGTGAGAGGACTAATTAAAGGATTGTTGATGTCTGGTAGCTCTAGAAGTTAATCAGGGAGAGTGGAAGAGGGCTGAGAAATCACCAAGTATAACTGCCACAACATCGATATCCTATTTATCTATGTCTGTCCACTGTTCCCGGCCAGCTTTGTGAATGACACTTGTTTACAACATTGTACATCAATAGTATTGATCATTGATCAGCGAGGCTGGCTGGCCGATATTCAAGCCATTCAGAGTACAGTAGCGTGTTGCATTCACATAATTAAACCACACTGTCTTCTCTCAGCTGGCTTCTCCTGTGTGGCAATATTCACAGCTCGCTTTACAATTCCTTCCATTCCCCTTCCTCATAATGATAATAAGACATTTGCAGTATCAAATCTTTGTGATTTTACTGATTGATTAATCAATTTTGATTTTTGAATAGAAACTGTTTCAATGGGATTATTTAGCATGTTCATTCATTCTTAATAATTTACCAGTTGCTTCTTAAATATTCAGGGTTTCATATATGTCAATGTCCATGCCTACATGAATGTTTTATTTGTGAATAAGTTATGATTCTTATAAAGTACACACGTGACCACAAAGAAGATATTGGCACAAATGAATCCAACGGCACAAGTGTTGAACTTCAAAACATTAACTGGATGTTAGCTAATCATTATGTTCTAGATTTCCGATTGATTGAAAGTCACCAATTAAGTCAGAAACAATGCCATCAGAATTATTAGATCAACATAAATGACACAGCAAAAGCCAAAGCGTTGCATTTTCAATCCTCAAATCAGTCTACATTTGCCAATATCAGTATTTTCATACAGCTCATTCTATCAATATGAATATCTGTGTTTATTCAAGAAATCTGTTTGATCACATGTTGCTGGCGTGGTGTTGAGGAATTCCCTCCCTTAGACGCGTCTCCACGTCCAGTCCAGTCTGCAGTCGGAGCCGCGGCAATGAAACGAGCCGCGATGTCCTCTACCGCTGTTGCTGCCGACACTGTGGGTATAAAGAGACATTGACTGTCACTATAAGACCTCAATCAATACTCGCTGTGCACATAACATTTAAATGTCAGTTTCCATGGCAACCTCCTGCAAGGGTCAAGGAGATTGTGGCAGCAAAAATTACCCATCATGCCACACCGCAGCAACTAGTGACTGGATGGGATATGGATTTGTTCGGAACTGAAGCGTCTCAATGGCAGCTGTAGGCAAGGAGTTTGAAGACCAAGAATTGCTACATATGCAGATCCCGTATCTAATTAATTTGTCCAGCGCGGCCCAGTAGGAAACCGGTTGGTCGGTTGGTCTGAGATATATTTCCAAGTCAGCGTATTTACTCAGCCTGGTAGATTGGTCAATAGCTCCCCCCGTCCCTGTTTCATCAAGCAGCAGGACTGGCCTTGCCATTCATCTTCAGATAGTTCCACCTAGCTTACATTGGCTCCCAGCCTTTTCTCGCCTTTCAAATAGAAAGATAAATACAACTTTATTGATTTCTGCGGCTTGAGTCTAAATATATGCATGTTAACGACATGGAATCCATTCTTCACAAACACTTGTCTGATTGTCTGTATTTTCGTCTCTTCCCAATAATCTTCTCGTCAAGTTCTTGTTCAGAGATTCTTAGGTAGAAGACATCATAATAGAAACTTTAATCATTAATATTTAAAAGAGGATTTTAAACAATAAAATGTTATGAATATTGATATATCAAGTATCAATTTCCAAATTCATTTACAATGATCGATAAACAAATTAAGAAAAGTTATCTACATGTATTTCATTTTAATGATATGTTTGTTTTTATCTCTATCAATCTTTCTGCAATTGTTTAATGTCAAGAGTGATTAATTGGCAGATCAGGTTAGTTTCAACTTCAATAGAACAAGTTCTACTAAATATATAATGTAAGAGATTCTGATGACTAATTGGCGGACAACGTGACTCGCACCACATTTGCTGTCTCTTGCGTGTGGGAACCAACAGCATTAATTGTTATCTCTGACTTTCATGAAGGCTTTCAATGATTGTTTACAGCTGGCAATGATTGAATTTGATTTTTAATCCTATTTTATTGAAAATGATACAAAAATTATCATTTCATTCTGTTTGTTTTGCCCAATATATTTAAGAATAATTTATCTTTTTGATACTGAAAAATTATAGTAAGTTTTTTTTGATAAATTATAGCCAAAATACATGAACTTAGTTTTGGAGATTGAATCTGAAAATAATAAAAAAAAATTTAAGTGCTTCTTTATACTTATGATGAATAAAAATTATCATCCAAGATGGATAGGATCAGTTCATAGATAATAGTACGTTTTTGATTAAACGTCATTATTTATACTTACCGTAGACAAGTGACCTTAGCCTGTTAGCCATATAACATGCAATCGACTCATTCCCACTGATGTAATGAAACTTCATTACCCAGAACAATCGGAGTTATCCGCCCGTCACTAGCCCACTAGGTGGCGTGACCTGTCATCCAATTAGATTCATTCACATTACCTAGGAGTCCCAATTAACGACGGATACGTAAGAGGGGAGGCGGGCGGGAGTGACGACGGTCACTTGTCTACGGTAAGTATAAATAATGACGTTTAATCAAAAACGTACTATTATTTGGATACTAACCTCCGACAAGTGACCTTAGCCTGATACCACAGAAGGTGGCGGGAAGGATTCGTCGCCAGAGCGGTAACTCTCAAGATTGTCCTGAAGGTCGACGACCTAGCTAGCGACTGTTTTAATCGGGAAATTGTCTGACCTCCTAGGTCGACGACCCTCAACTAAAACCCACACCACACCATAGTTGTTAGATTAAAATGTGACTTAATCAACTCACTATATAAGTGACTACATCGACGGGTCGGGAGTCACTAATGTGGAAGGTTGCGCCCCCTACCTTGGGGAGCCCTTGTGGTTCGCTGCTGTGCAACAACCTGCGCCCCTAGACGGCTTACGCCCTCTAGGTTCCCCGTAGAGACATCGCGCAAGTAGTGGTTGACGAACGCCAAGCTCGACTTACAAAGCAGCCGGCCATGACGTCCGCCACCGAGAGATTACTGTGATGGCCATTGTCACCAAATAGGCTCGAATCTCGTGCGGGTCGATCTGCGCAGGCCTTTACAGGCGTCTACTATCGGTAGACTCCCTCCAACTGCCTCCTGTCAATCTTCAATGAGCTCGTTTGGGAGTGGGACAGGAAAACCTGCGCCTCCTCTGTCTCAGTGTCCGCGTCCCCCTATGAAGACACATAGAGCACGCACCGGACATGAGACGTCCCGCTCGTCCGCCAGTTCGACGGACGGAGAGATTGACGGCAGTGTGAAAGTCCTCGCGTTCGTCAGCGCTTTGGTTCTTGCATTAAACACTGGTGCAAGTCCCAAAGTCGTTGAACCTCATATCTCACCCCAACCCTGAGCAAATCGCCTTGCAACACGTGCAATTCTGATATCCTGGCCGCTGACCCCATAGCCACCAAAAAGGTGGTTCTAATGTTGAGACGCAGCAGCGTCGTGTTTGTCAGCGGTTCATAGTGTTCAGATAGGAGGTGATTACGCAACACAACCAAGACCCCCCTTCCGGCGGTCTTAACTTAACGATGAATATGTCCTCCCGGAGTCCTTCTCGCGAAGGACGGCCCTAATGACTGCGAGACTCGTGTTGAAGAAAGAGGCCTTAGGCTCCTTCCCGTGCGCAGGCGGACGGGGAACTCAGCAATCTGAGTTAGCGTCACTACTCACACATCAAGCCCTTCCCGCAAAAGTCATAAAAGGAAGCCCATTGAAATCGTACAGTTTGCTCGTGGAGGACTGCTAAGAGGCCGCCACTGCGCTGGCCACCGTCTCCCAAAGCCCAGCGCCCTTCAATCCGTCTTCCCTGAGGAGCCTAGATGGGTGGTGAGGCGACCGGGAGTTCCGACCTCTGGCGATCGTAGATCACAAGAGGCGAGAGAAGACGGGTCAGCCACTGGTGACACGTAAATTGGCAACTGCTGATTGCCTCGTGTCGCGAAAAGCAGACATTCGGTTCGAACACTCGAGGGTGCCACACCCACTCCATGAAACGGAGGATGATCAGGGTGTATACCGCTCTGATTGAGCTGTTTAGATTGTTCACAAGCGAAACAACTCTATAGCCAGATGTAACAGTGATCCGGCCTAGGCCGATCCCAGTTGTTGATCAATCAAGCCGATGTTGAGCTGTTTGTGTGAATACACAACACCTGGTTCATGCGATGGTTTAACCATCCTCAGGTGTGCGTTACAGGCCTGTTTAGACGCGTCAACGTACCACTGACTCTTGTCTAGAGGTTGCCCGAGGGGCACTCCTGCTAGAGCATGAAGTCGTTCTGCCACTATAAAAGGTGGTGAGTGAACTCTTGCCGCCTCCTGAAGCGGCGGCCGCCAGACTCCTCACGAACGTGAGCGCTGAAGGCTATCTGAAGAAGCGAAAGATGGAGTCTCCATCCCCCTCCCTCGTATAGACTTGAGCTGACGTCAAGAACCCTAGAAAGCGTTACTACTGCAGGAGCGTGAGAGGCTCACGACCCGCGTGTGCTAACACTTCCCTGTGGCATCCCATGCCCTCCCTGGCGACCAGGGCTTGTCTTAGCCACCGGCCAGACGCCTAAGGAGACGAACGTTGTCGTCGGTATAAAACCCCCCCTTGCCTCTGTCCTCAACCTGGAGCCCTGGCGAGAAGGCACCGATGTGTCAGACGGCGAGGAGACCAGCGACACGCTGGTCCAAAGGGAGCAGGCTGATGGGCGCCTCCCTGACCGGCGCAATGACGTCGTCCTTAAACGCCTTAAGGTCGAAGTGATGAGGCGTGGGCGCGATGTAACGCTTCCTCGCCTTCTAGGGCACCCCCACGCCGTGGGGAGTCAGCCGTGAAGGTTATAGGGCCATCCTGAGACGTATCCCACGAAAGGGAAGCGTCGGGAAACCATTCAAGTGCCAGGGGGTCCCAAGGGACCTGTCCAAGCTCAAGGACCCTAAGTCCGACGCCAGGGAGGACGGTTCGTCAAACACGCCGACATCCTTACAGATGTCGAGGACACTCGTTCAGCCTGTGGTAGAAATCGGACCCGGGGTGGGTCGCCTGGCCGCCCTGGAGCGCTGTTGCAGCTCACTCTTCCGGATGGAAAAGCGGAAGCACTAGCGCTGCTCCTAGGGAGGTCGGCGCACTCGACGCACCGACTCCCATCCAGCCAGGAATTCCTGCCCAGGCGGCAGACCACGTGAGGGACGTAGCACGCCGACTCCCGAGAGACACAGCACCCGCAGAACCCCACGTAAGTGGACCCGAGTCGGAGGGGACTAGGTCCAATTCGTGAATAAATAGCTTGAGGATCAGGCGGAAGAAAATCCCCACCCAGCGTCAGAAGTGTCAGGCGCTAGTCCCAGGTGGACATGACCCCTTCTGTCCCGCGAACCTGAGCAAAAGAAACACTACCAAGTGACAAGCGTCAATCACCTCTCCAACCAGGTGCTCCCCCTAGAGGGACGCTTCCTTAAGCTAAGAGTGAGATACACGACGACGTATCCCACGACGACGCTAAGAGTGAGATACACGTTAATCCCCGATCAACGGACCGTGAGAGCTCACAAACCAATCAGCGTCAATCACCGCTCCACTCAGGCGTTCCCCCTAGAGGGACGCTCCCCTTAGTTAAGAGTGAGAGACGTGAGCGCGAGGGGCGGCCAAGCCCACATTAGTCCCCGATCAGCGGAGCGGAAGAGCTCACCAAACAATCAGCGTTGATCACCTCTCCACTCAGGCGTACCCCCTAGAGGGACGCTCACCTGAGCTAAGAGTGAGAGGCGAGAGGCGGCCAAGCACACAAGCGCACATTAATCCCCGATCAGCGGAGCGGGGAGAGCTCACAAACCAATCAGCGTCAATCACCTCTCCACTCAGGTGTTCCCCCTACAGGGACGCTCACCTGAGCTAAGAGTGAGAGACATGAGCGCGAGTGGCGGTTAAGCACACAAGCGCACATTAATGCCAGATCAGCGGAGCAGGGAAAGCACACCAACCAATCAACGCCAATCAACTCTCCATTCAGGCGTTCCCCCTAGAGGGACGCTCACCTGATCTAAGAGTGAGAGATGTGAGCGAGAGGGGCGGTCAAGCACACAAGCGCACATCAACCCCCGATCAGCGGAGCAGGGAGAACTCACCAATCAATCAGCTTTAGAGCTAACCAATTAGCCTCAGACGCAATTCCAAGGTAGACACGAACAGTGAGATCGCCTCACCTTCTGTCCCGTGACCCCGAGCGTCAAGCGCACTACCAAGCCACATGCGTCCCCACCTCTCCACTCAGGCGATCTCCCTAGAGGGAAGCTCCCCTGAGTTACGAGTGAGAGACACGCGCGCGAGAGAGCGCCGAAGCGCACGTCCAATCAAGTGCCTACTCACTAGTAGACGCTAGGGAAGCGCACAGGCACGCGCGAAGCGTGTGGCGCTTGCCCAATCCGTGAACTTGAGCGTCAAGCACACTAATAGCGACACACGTCAGTCCCCTCCCCCCAGGCGCTTCCCATAGAGGAAAGCTCCCCTGAGTTAAGAGCGAGAGACACGAGCGCGGGGAGGCGGCCAATCGCACAAGCACACGTCCCAGCAAGCGCATAAGCGCACGTCCAAGCAAGCGCCTACTCGATAGTAGACACTAGGGAACATACGTCCGACACCAGGGAGGACGGAATGTCAAACTCCCCTGCGTCCTCGGAAATAATGAGGTCCGATCTCTCCGGCGACACGCCATGCCTGTGGCGGCAGACGAACCCTGGGTCAGGCGGCTAGCCACATTCCACGCACCGGTTATCCTCCGGGCAATTGTTCCTACACAGGAGACAGACGACATGAGGGTCGTAGCTCGCCGACTTGCGTGACCTGCACCGTCCGCACAACGCCCGGTACGGGGTCGCAGCGAACTAAGTCCATCCCCTGTAAGGGTTGTGACAAGCGAGCGCTAGGCGTCTGCGAGTCAATCCAATGGGGGAGAGAACGCGTAGAGCGTCTCTAACACCCCTGTCCAACGGGGGGGAGAGCGCGGCCGCGCCTCACTCACCGAATCCTATCCTGAACCTCAGGCGCCAGCGGCAGCCTATGCAGCGCAATTCAGACGAACTTGCACGACAAGCGCACACAAGTGCCACGCGTCAGTCGACCCTCCGCTCAGCCGCTTCCCATGGAGGGAGCTCCCCTGAGTTAAGGGCGAGAGCCACGAGCACGAGGTCACGCCCACGCACAAGCACACGTCCAACCAAACACCACGCGACTAGCGCACAGCGGTAGAAGTCCAGACGCCTAGTGCGCGAGACACCTAGCGCCAGGAAGGCGGCAGGCGGCAAGCGCAGGCGAAAACCAACGGCACACAAGTCACCAAGCGTCAGGAAGACGACAGGCGACAAGCGCGGCCTAATCCAAACGCCACTAGCGTGCGAAACACCTAGCGGCAGGCGGCAAGCGCAGGCGAAATCCAACGGCACAGGAGTCACCAACCGTCAGGAAGACGGCAGGCGACAACCGCGGCCTAATCCAAACGCCACTAGCGTGCGAGACACCTAGCGCCGGGAAGGCGGCAGGCGGCAAGCGCAGGCGAAATCCAACGGCACACGAGTCACCAACCGTCAGGAAGACGGCAGGCGACAACCGCGGCCTAATCCAAACGCCACTAGCGTGCGAGACACCTAGCGCCGTGAAGGCGGCAGGCGGCAAGCGCAGGCGAAATCCAACGGCACACGAGTCACCAACCGTCAGGAAGACGGCAGGCGACAACCGCGGCCTAATCCAAACGCCACTAGCGTGCGAGACACCTAGCGCCGGGAAGGCGGCAGGCGGCAAGCGCAGGCGAAATCCAACGGCACAGGAGTCACCAACCGTCAGGAAGACGGCAGGCGACAACCGCGGCCTAATCCAAACGCCACTAGCGTGCGAGACACCTAGCGCCGGGAAGGCGGCAGGCGGCAAGCGCAGGCGAAATCCAACGGCACACGAGTCACCAACCGTCAGGAAGACGGCAGGCGACAAGCGCGGCAAGCGCTAATCCAAGCGCCACACGAGATACCTAGCGCTAGGCAGGCGACAGGCGATCAAGTGTAGGCGGCAGTAGCGCTAGCTGTCACTGCAGCGAGGTAGAGCGACCGTCCGTCGCCCGGGCTGCACGTGCTGCACGACCGCAATCGACAACCCGTGCACCACCAGTCAAGTTAACACGGCTGTGTCAACTAGCAAAAACCCCTGTCTGAAACACAGAATTCACTCGCGAGGAATGAAAACGAGAAAGACAGATGGAATACCTGACTAAGGTAAGCAATGGAGTCAATAAACAACAAAACACGTTAATTAATATAGCTCAATACAATCGGAAGAGATACAGAAACACGTCTGCACACTACCGACTCTGTAATGTGAATGAATCTAATTGGATGACAGGTCACGCCACCTAGTGGGCTAGTGACGGGCGGATAACTCCGATTGTTCTGGGTAATGAAGTTTCATTACATCAGTGGGAATGAGTCGATTGCATGTTATATGGCTAACAGGCTAAGGTCACTTGTCGGAGGTTAGTATCCAAATAATAATTGTAACTTTTTCTGTTTGTATTATGTAATTTATTTACTCCTGTTTTAATCATATCTTTAATAGTAGTCATAGTATTCATAGTTATCAATACCAACATGTATCTGTATGCTATCTACATGGACATTTTATTTGGGTTACATTAATTTATTTGTTACCCTTTAGCAGCTCAAGTTAGATTATTACCATAACCATGCACCTCAAGGGCACAAATATTGTCACCTCACATTACAGGATATCTTTAAGTTAACCTGTAGATTTATCACTCACTGTTTTACAGAATTCTAACACTTACTTTAATGACAAGAGATTATTAGCAGCCCCGTCTTAGGACGGGGCTGCTATCAGTTTTTGTGAAGTTTCCATCGCCGCCGCCGCCGCCGCCGCCGCCGCCGCCGCCGCACTCGTACTACTAGCTATAACTTTTTTCCCCTAAGCTTTCCAGAACTCTTATTCATACCTTACTCCTCATACCTCGGGGGAACGATTTTGACACGTTCACTTTCAAGGTCAAAGGTCAAGGTCACGAGCTATGTATTCACACTAAGAATTCCTTGTAAACGCGATAACTTGAAAAGTTTTTGTGCTATGAAGCTCTAACTTGGTATATATCATCCTTGGAAAAGTAAAAAATTTTGAAAAGGTTTTGGCTACAATCCGTCAAAGGTCAAGGTCACAGCAAGGTCATGACGTAAGCATGTTTTAGCGAAAATGCTTTATTTTAACTATGAACACATTTAATCAATACATGATTGTTATACTCAAAAAAAAGTGTTCAATGATTGTGTGACCTTGAAGGTCAAAGGTCAAGGTCATGAGATATGAGTTATTACAAAATGCACTAAATTGGGGTATAACTTTATCCCATTTAGCTTTTCAGAACTCATGAACATGTCTAAATGTTAATACTTCCAGGGAATCATTATGACATATTCACTTTCAAGTTCAAAGGTCAAGGTCACGAGTTATAAAATCACCACAAAATTCTTTGTAAACACGGTAACTTGAAAAGTTTTTGTGCTATGAAGCTCTAACTTGGTATATATCATCCTTGGAAAAGTAAAAAAATTTGAAAAGGTTTCGGCTACAATCTGTCAAAGGTCAAGGTCACAGCAAGGTCATGACTTAAGCATGGTTTAGCGAAAATGCTTAATTTTAACTATGATCACTTTTAATCAATACATGATTGTTATACTCAATAAAAAGTGTTCAATTATTGTGTGACCTTGAAGGTCAAAGGTCAAGGTCATGAGATATGAGTTATTGCAATTCCTTGTAAACACAATAACTTGAAAAGTTTTTGTGCTATGAAGTTTAGATTTTGTATATATTATCTCTTGAGAAGTTCAACATTTTCAAAAAGTTTTGGGTACTAACTGTCGAAGGTCAAGGTCACAGCAAGGTCAACATATATGGAGAAAATGGATTAATTGTATTTTTAACACTTTATTTCATTACAATAATGTTATACTCAATGAAATGTGTTCATTGATTGTGTGACCTTGAGTGTCAAAGGTCAAGGTCACGAGAAAATTCCCAATTTGGTGAGGCCTGTAAAAGGCGGAACAGGGTAAGGCGAAACCCAAAGTTCCGGGGCTGCTCTGCTTTTGCGGTATCCCGCAAACGCTAATCTAGTTAATATCTATGATCAACCTACAAAATATCCCGATCTAAAAGCACCAGGGATCAAGACATCTATCTGTTTTATCAACCTAGTCTGTCATCCAGACCCTAAAGTAAAAATATTAAATTGATGACCAACCAAGTCTAGAAAAGTATAGCTTGCTCAGCTTTAGTTGTTACAGTTAAAATCTGAAGTTAAAGCATATATATATTTTGTTATAATACATGATTTGTTTAAAAATATTGTCAATATTGAAAAAAATACTTCTGAGACTAAATGTTAGTCTATTATCAACCCAGGAGCGTTAGTTCAGTGTACATTGTTCACCTGTCAGTTCCGCAGCCTTGACATGTGTCCTATAATTGATTAAAGTTTATCTGAAGTGTCTATCTTCTGTATGACATAGACAGGTTTGGTTGGGTTCTGTATGACATAACAGCTCACCTGTACGTTGTGAGGACCCACAGACCCTGAACATGGGCTCTGTTTGCTTTATGATCAACCTGATTCTGATGTTTGCACAGACTGAATGTGAGTTGATGTAATAGGGGAAGAGAGATTTGTATTCACTATCTATGAGCTTATGAGATAACCAACCTAAGGTCTTCCGATGATTCGTAACCTCTGAAGGAGTCTCTTGTTCCTGTTCTGAAGAGTTTCTGTCAACTGACCAGAATGACTTCTAAAAGAGTTGCCACCTCTATTCTGATGAGCTTACAGGATATTCAATCACTTTTATTGGGTTTGAACTGTTGCTATCCGGCTTTCTAGTGAGAGACAAGAATTGTGGGTACAGAAATGACACCTTACAGCTTTGATTTGAAGTGAAGTGAAGTACATGTGCATTTTGCTCTTGACCTACAAGGCAGATTTGAGCTGCACTCTCTGGAGAACATGCGTCACTAAGCTTGGAGAACATACCAATGTCACTATGCAGAATGAACAAGTAAGTGCTTGCCGGTGCACTGGGATCCAAATCAACATGACTTTGTGACCAATCTTAGCTTGTGATTGAGTGAACGTTGTGTCATTTTACCTTTGAACTCCTTTGATTTGAATTTCTTTAAATGAGGCCATACTCCAACCAATCAGAGTGTATGACATATGAGTGTATAAGTTCTAACAAACATCATTCTCAAAACAGAAACCTCAGCCTACCTGAGTGGTTGCACATTTACAAACATTTTCGTTCAAGATGATTTTCAACTTTGAGAGCCACTTTCCATCCAGAGCAACTTCCATCCAGTCAGAGCATGTACTGTGAGATGCATGGTCCTTCAGAACAGATTAGATCTCTTGTTACCTGTACCAAGTTACCCAATTGTTACCAGAAGAGGATCATCCAATCGCAGAACTCCAAACAGTCAGTGGTGCATGTCGACTCACCCGGTTATCTCTACATCTTGGCAAGGAAACAAACACGAAACAACCATTTCTTCAGAGGATCAGTCAGTTTGTCTCTGCTCTTCCGAGATGATACCTCTGGGAAGACTTTTGTGAACGTGTTTCTACCTGTGGAGTTTTGATTTGAACTCTTGGAGAAATTTCCATTCAACTGTAGTGTATCATGGACAAGGGACAATTTGACAGTTTTATTTTGGGGTATCACTGAGATTTTAATCTGAAAGAAGTTTCCTATGCAGTATTTTGAAAGCCAAATATTGTGTGAAAGATAACTTTTGAAACTTTGCATCATGGAGACACTGAATCTATATTAGAATCAGTTGAGATTTTGACAAGGATTTCAACTTCATTTCTGAAGCACCTGTTTCTGGCTGCAGTTCAAATTACATTGGATAACAATGGACTAGATGCTGTATAACATAATCCAAATATGTCGCTCTTACTGTCAACACGCGACAGGTATGTGAGTACTTGCTTTGAGCTGCACATAATGATTGATGACTGTACGAGGTTGACTAGCGGCGGAGGAAACATGACATTCACCTGCTGATTGTCTTTATCTGCCTTATCTACATACATACATACACACAGGATCTACCGCTTGTCTCTACCTGGATTCCTTGTTTATATCATGCCTCATACAGCTCAGAGGTAAGCTTTCAAATAATAGAGAGTGTATGTGATGGAAATGTATGTAATGTCTTAAACATCTAAGTATTTGATTCTTTGATAAAATTATTAATTCTTTTTGGGATAATCATAATCACACTAATTTCTTATGTATCAATTGATCATTCATTATCTTAGACTTAAAAGTTGATGTTTCATTTTGAAATGTTAATATTGAACTTTTAGGAGCGAACTTTTAATTATTGATTTTGTAGGTTATTAATAACAAATGCATTAGTTTATAGAGTTCTTATTCTGCAGACAAACAGGCCTCACAAAGTGTTCTCTTTTCACCTTCTTTCAAATTGCTATTTACCCATCTTAGTGACGAACTATTGCCTAAAAAGCACTTAACAATAACTAGCTTAATCAAAAAGTTGTTTCTTTGATAGTGAAAATCAACCTCCTGAACTAAATTTTTCGAAGATTTAGTCGAAAATGTTAAATTGTTGGTGAATTAGAAAGTACACATTGCAGTTTTTCATCAACAGGATCTGTAGTTCATGTACCAATTCAAAAGAAATCCTAAAGACAAAGTGGGCTATTCCGGTGATGGACATAATAAATTGGATAATTAAATAATAAAACACTTCTGTTTATAATGGCTAGTTTATCAAAGTATATACATCATATATTTGAAAAAAGCAACAGTAAAGATAAAAATGAGAAAGCTGATGAATAACCTTGAAACTTCATGCAAGTTTGTGAGAATTGACTTGGCGTGTTCTACATAGTGAACTGTTGACCCTTCCCGCTATCAGTTTGTTGTCTAGGTGTGCCTGTTCTTGAAAAGTTTCATCAATTGTTTTGTTATTTTTAGAATGCATTTTTGAGTAGGCATACACTTACTGGGCTATTTTTTAACTTACTCATTCAAGAACTTACACTTTTAAGATGTAGATATTCACTTGGGAATAATTTTGGTAAGATTTTAAATTAATTTCACACAAAAAATTTGAATTTAAAAAAAAAAAAAGTTATCATATCCTTGTTATTTTGGTACTCCAAATAGTGTTGCACTTTAAACTAATGATTAAAATTGATACCACACCTGAATTTTATCAGGAAATGGTACAATTGTTCACCAATAAGCATTGTTTTGGTAAAAGTATTGGACCATTTGATCTCCAGGATCTGGTTGAAAGAACATGAGGGAGTGTAAAAGTTCTCTTATCATATAGTACAACCCAGCCATCAAAGTTAGAATTCTCTACCAGAACAAAAACATATTTTAACAAGTTTACAGCTTTGTACTTCCAAACTCATAAATCTTGAACCAAAAAGATGTACGTCATTGCTCTATTGTTTTTGGCAAATTGGTACTTGAAAACCTTCACCCTATTTCTAGTCTTACAAGAATGTCAACAAGCAAGGTCTTCAAGAGTAAAGATCAAGTTTAAACATTACTGCTGGTAACAATTTTAGCATTGTTTTGATATATTTATTAAGTGAAGTTTCAACGTCTTCAAGAAAACATGTGTCCATATTTTAAAGAAAATCTATTTCATCATGATGGGCAACACATTTTACTTTGTTTTGACAGTTATATTCCTACAAATTGAATTGTAAACACCCTTGTAATCTATACCAGTGCTAATTTTATTTACTTATCTTAAAAAGGTTTATACATACATCATGCAGAAAATTGGTACTTGAAATCTCCACCCAATCTATTCTATTTCTATTCATCTAGTCTTACAAGAATGTCAACAAGCAAGGTTTTCAAGAGTAAAGATTAAGCTTTAACATTACTGATGGTAACACGTTTAGCATTGTTTTGATATATTTATTAAGTGAAGTTTCAACGTCTTCAAGAAAACATGTGTCCACATTTTAAAGAAAAAATCTATTTCATCATGATGGGCAACACATTTAACTTTGTTTTGACAGTTATATTCCTACAAAGTGAATTGTAAACACCCTTGTTATCTATATCAGCGCTAATTTCATTTACTTATCTAAAAAGGTTTATATGTATACATCATGCAGAAAATGAACCCCTGAAGTCAGTATGTCAATGCCAATCTATCACTATTTTTGGCAGGCTGCTCCTCAGAAACTGTTTAGTGGAAATAGGAATTCAGTGAAACACAAGATTTTACTTTTTAAGATGGACAGGCTTATGATGTAGTATTTTGCTGTCAAAACAATTCAAGCCAACCTTCTTAGACAGACATTTGATGTAATAGTTTGGTGTGATATGTAAAGCTTAAAATAAAACAAGGAATTCAAGATATCCAATAGAATTCATTTTAAAATGAAAAAGAATTGATGAACAGTGATCTCTTATTCGTGATACATGTGTCAAAAACCTTGATATGACATATGACAATACACTTTGATTGATCAGATGTTACTTGGAGGGTATTCAATAATAATATTATTGTATTATTACTAATTCATTGCAAATGTAAATTACTTGACATAAATGTCATGCACTAAAGCAATAAGGTAATACCACTTTATTGGCAGTTAGATTTATTTATGTTTTATAACCAGTATTTTGACTTCGATGTTTATCTTTCTTTATCTCACCTCACATGTTCTTTTAGGAATTTCGATTTATTTTGATATTTGCAATAACAAAAATGTTGTCTTGTTATCCTCCATAATATATTTCGTCGTTCCAAGCTTAAGCCAATTCAAAATTCAGCAAACTATTGGATACCGTCAAACAGCAGGAAACTTTCTATATTTGCCTACATGAGATTAAAATGGAGAAGTGTTTTGATTAAGCAGAACACAAGTCATAAGAAACATTCACAAATATGTCAGTCATGGTTTAGTTTAAGAGTTGTTTATTTTCAAGTTTGTCTTTGTTTTGTGTTTGTAGAACGAAGTTCTTGCTAAGCTAAGCTGTTAATTATCATTGAGTAAATTGTTTATGCAAAATCTACTTTTACCCTGCTGATGTGGAGATTACTGTTTTGACATTTCTAAAAAGTATGTTGTTACTTGTGATAAGACAGAGACCTTAAGTAGAATTCAAAGATGGTTTCAAATTTCAAAACAGTTAAGAGAATATTTTCTACATTGAAAGAATCATACAAAAAAAGAAAACTGCAGAATGTCTATCGTATGTTAATAAAAGGATCCTTAAGGTCTAACGAAATGAAACAATATGATCCGTGTTATCTGCGAGGTATGTCAAGGTGACTGTCCATCACGTAGATGTGTCACCGCCCATCAGTCAGCTTGACATGCACACCTGGTGTATATCGTCTATATCACACAGAGCACCTGCCACTTGACCTGTCACCTCATCTCGCTATGTACGCTATATATTGACAACAATTGAAGCATATATGTCAAACATTTACACTATTTTTTGTGTGGCAAGTCTATTTGCTGTTTTCACGTCACATGTTAATCTGTTAATTGACAGTTCATAATCTAATACATATTTATAGTCTCTGTTACACCTCTTACCAAAAGTTTCTCAAATCATCCTCCACTCAGTTTTGCAGTGTAGTGCAGAATCCATGATTACCATTCTGTTGAATTCCTTTTAAAAGATAGCTGAATTTCTATTGATTCAATTCATAGTCACTAATACCCTGGTCTATACTAGATTATGTACTTTTCATAATACTCAGAGCAAAACAAGGAAACAAAAACTCTCTGTTCGGCATAACCAATTTGTGTTTGGTATTGTAGCACATTTGGAAAATTATATTCTTCTGAAATGTTTATTTTTTGTTTAACCTGTTTACAATACCTATTTGATCTGTGTGCAAACCAAAGAGACTTGATCATATTGGTATTTATTACCTACGAGAGCAGTCATATCGAGCTTCATATTTTTCATATGTTGCCCTAGCTGGGCAAAATATCACTTTTTCATTGTGACGTCACGTTAAACACAGTGCTTTGACGTCACTGTTCATCTATGACGTCACAATCTATACGGGTCGGCTGCGGCTAGTCCGCCCATACTGAGAAGTAGGTTTTGAGTATTTTCTTTAATTTTGGGACTACGGTAATACACAGAATATTATATTCGTGCCCATGATATACTATGTTAACGACACTCGTGCCTAAATATCAGTATATCCCTCACTTTCGCTCGGGAAATACTAATATTTAGGCACCTGTGTTGTAAACATAGTATGTCATGGACACTCATATATAATTTCCTTTATGTCTGTATCTTCAGATTGTGTAGCAGTTCTCCATCCATTATATCCAACAGCTTAGGACAGGAGGGACTTAGCGAGATAAAATCATTTGTTTATTTTGCTGTGAGCTTGGTTGATGATCCTGGACTTTCTATGAATGGTATCCGGCCATCTCGACATGTTGTGTATATTCTTGTTAAAATAAGCACAAAAGCTGGTAATCCTGATTGGAGTTAGGAACTTGTAGGATGTCTGGAAGAGCTGTTGTCTAGCCTTGAGACTCTCCTCAATTATTTCTGTTTTGATTTCATCAGTGTTATATAACATGACAAAATAAACTCTCCATGTTTTCTGATTTTGCCTGATTGAGTGATAGATAGAAGCAAAGGTCAAATCCTTTCTATAAACATAGAACAATGGCTGGCTACATTGTTGATTTGGATTTTGTTTGTAGTTTTTCAAAGAAGCTTTATATCTGTTGACTTGCTTATGTAGTAGGATTCAGAGCAAACCTTCACGGTTTCACTCAAAATGTGACTTTGATTTTTTTTAGCTTCAACAGTGACCAAGGAGCATGTGTAAATTGGCATAGATACCCAGTAAATATGGTTCTGAATATCGCTCATAATCAGTATGACACATGAACTTGTGTATGATACCCTGTAAACATGTTTCTAATTCATGACTTTCAATGTCAAAATATAACGTCAGGTAATCAGTATGACACATGAACTTGTGTATGTTGGCACAGATACCCAGTAAATATGGTTCTTAATATCACTCATGACTTTTTATAATAATGTCAAAATATAACGTCAGGTAACTAGTATGAGTTTGTGCACGTTGGCACAGATACCCAGTAAACATGGTTGTGATTTTCGTTCTTGACTTTCAATGTCAAAATATAACGCCAGGTACCCAGTATAATGCATGTTAGTGTATGTAAGCCCCAATACAGCATCATGTAGACAAGAAGCAGAGTCCAGTACCAATCTCCCCCTGTCTGCAGCACTTAGAACCAGCTCCGTCCACACTTACCAGACTTCCATCCAGCCGGCTCGGGCCATGCTTCATTGATTTCAAACCTCCTCATGCTGTTTAGTTGATTGGACCAATGATTCCTTTTGCTAGCAGGGTTTCGAGAAATATTGGTGCCATTTCCGTGGCCGTATGGGCAATTTGCTGGTAATAACACATCTGACACTCGGTGGCCATATCAATCATCTTATTATCACAGTTGTGTGTTTGGATGGGAGATGTACCACCTTGATTTAAGTTGAAATATTGGATTTTATCCTTCTTGTATTTTCCTCCTTGTTATCTTTTTATACTAAAATTAAGTGCTTGAGACAGATGACAACTAAAATAGAGTTGAATGTAAGGGTCAGTACATGCAAACTACAGTAACAGGTCCTTGTGGACTTGAAAACTATATCAAAGAAAAGTATCTGGTACTGAAATTTCTCTTTCTATCTATCACTATTTGTTGTTACTGTATTATCCATTCTGCTAGATTCTTTGGAATAATTTATTTTTGATACATACTAACTTAATGGCCAAACTTTTAAGACAGAAAAGAGGATATGTTGACCAAAAATAAATGAACACATTAGGTAATTATTTTCTGAGTTTTGCTTTGCCTTGAATCTCTTACTTGGTTAAATTACCGCCTCTTTTTTCAGCAACTAAAATTATACAGATTCCTCAACCTTGCCATTTCAAATTCCACAAATTGTTTTGATTTAGGTTGAACAAAACTGAGAAGATAAGATTGAGAGTCCTATGGATATATTATGGAATTGTATCAGTGACATCGTTTTATGTGCATTCATAAATCTACAGAAATTTCATTTACTTTGTCATTCAAAATTCAACTAAATGTTTTGATTTATATAGGTGAGGAGGCCAGACTCCTCTGTATATATCCAATAGTTATATGAAGTCATTCATGTGACAAGATCTTTATGATTGTACTCAGGAAGAATGGGCTGTACAATCAAATATAAACATAATTTCAACTCTCTATTTCCAAATTGAACAAAATGTTTTGATTTATACTCAGGAAAAATTGGCTGTACAATCAAATATAGACAGAATCTCAACTTTCTATTTCCAAATTGAACAAAATGTTTTGATTTATATAACAACATCCATGTCCTCCTGATATATGATGAAGTTGTATAAAGTCATGTCAGTGACAAGATCTTAGTGACTGTCTCCAGATGAGGAGGGTTGTTTTGCAGAGATTCCTCCATAAATAGACTGGATCAGCTTTCAAAACAAGCTGAATGGGCTGATGCCAATAAATATAGAGCCCATAGAATGGCTAGCAGCAACAGCCTGACTCCCAGACACAAATAGGCACCAATCAATTGATTTCTATTTTCACTGCATTTATGAGAATTTTATCAAGGGCTAATCACCCGCTCCGCATGTTGAATGTGTTTTTGTGATCAGTGCTATATGCACAGCTAGAGTTGATCAGGAATTTCACAAATAAAAATGTGATCCTATTCTCAAGGCCTGTTGGTCAGTACGTGTGAGACTTGTATTTGTGGATGCATGAATGGAGGGCTCTTTGTGAAACAATTTATCAATTCACTGCCTCCCTGTTGGCCGAGCTGCATAGAGAACCCTCAGGTTACATGAATAAAAGAAGATGGTTTTACTTGAGTAGAAACCACAGTCATATGATAGTCTCAGGTTTTATATGAGAGTCTCGGGCACTTTTCAGGTCTTAACATCATAATTATATCAAAATTTACAAAATAAGCGTGTTGGTTTTACTTGAATAGAAACCAAAGCCATACGACAGTCTCAGTTCTTATATGAGAGTCTTGGACACCTTTCAGGTCTTAACATAATATATTATCAAAATTTACAAAATAAGCGTGTTGGTTTTACTTGAGTAGAAACCAAAGCCATACGACAGTCTCAGTTCTTATATGAGAGTCTTGGACACCTTTCAGGTCTTAACATAATATATTATCAAAATTTACAAAATAAGCGTGTTGGTTTTACTTGAGTAGAAACCAAAGCCATACGACAGTCTCAGTTCTTATATGAGAGTCTTGGACACCTTTCAGGTCTTAACATAATATATTATCAAAATTTACAAAATAAGCGTGTTGGTTTTACTTGAATAGAAACCAAAGCCATACGACAGTCTCAGTTCTTATATGAGAGTCTTGGACACCTTTCAGGTCTTAACATAATATATTATCAAAATTTACAAAATAAGCGTGTTGGTTTTACTTGAGTAGAAACCAAAGCCATACGACAGTCTCAGTTCTTATATGAGAGTCTTGGACACCTTTCAGGTCTTAACATAATATATTATCAAAATTTACAAAATAAGCGTGTTGGTTTTACTTGAGTAGAAACCAAAGCCATACGACAGTCTCAGTTCTTATATGAGAGTCTTGGACACCTTTCAGGTCTTAACATCATATATTATCAAAATTTACAAAATAAGCGTGTTGGTTTTACTTGAATAGAAACCAAAGCCATATGATAGTCTCAGTTTTTATATAAGAGTCTCGAACACCTTTCAGGTCTTAACATAATATACTATCAAAATTTACAAAATAAGCGTGTTGGTTTTACTTGAGTAGAAACCAAAGCCATATGAAAGTCTCAGTCAACATTTACAAAATAAGCGTGTGGTTTTACTAGAATAGAAACCAAAGCCATATGATAGTCTCAGTTCTTATATGAGAGTCTCGAACACCTTTCAGGTCTTAACATCAAAATTTACAAAATTAGCTTGTAATGTTCTTTTAGTCTCTAACAGTTTTCAAGACATAACATCATAAATTATTCAGATTAAGGTCAAAGACGTGTAATGGCAATGTCTATGCTAGATATGTAGATAAAGTTATGCAATGATTATGACGTGATACATAGATTTGGATGTGACAAGTACTATGATAACACTACCAAACTACCAAACTACCAAACTACCAAACATAGACCAACAGATAAATGAACATAGGGAAATAATTTAAAAAGAAAATAATATTGATATCAATTTCTTCAGCTGAATGCAATGCCTCAAAGTAATACATGCAATTATATGTTCCCAAAGATTGATATTCAACAGGAGACTGGGTATTTCCATAGTAAGAATTTAACTTTTTCATTGCCATATTGTAAAGGAAAGAATTGCAAAAGTTTAAAAACATGATCATTTGTTCAAACGGTGCCATGCATATTGGCAATAAAATCATGAAAGAATTCTGATCTTTGTTTATGTTTATGGCAATTTTGATTGTATCGTTTTGTATTTTTCACATTGGTTTGAGAATAATCTCTCTGCCAAACTACTTCCTAGGAACTCGCTAGGTCATATAGATTTTACAACCCTTCAAATATTTACCATTATTATGTTTCAGTGAAATATTTTTGGTTAAACAACAACATCAAAATATATCAAAAGAATTTGATTGGACTGTTTTTCAGTTGTCAAGTTAATCTATCCTAGACTCTGACTGTTGATTTCATAAATTAATGATTTGAAGATTAGATCTGCGTTTGACATCAACAACTTTATTTGGTTTAATTAGTACACCTGCATCATTGCATGAAGAACCTTTATGATCCTTTACTGGAGGGTAACATCCTCTTTTCCAATTGAGCAAATCTAAGACAGCATAATCAGATAATCCAAAATGCTATTTAATGCCAGTAATACAGATAAAGATGACTAAAAATATCTTTGAATGATTAATTCTAAAGATAAGAACCGATCTGTCTATAATGAGTTTAAAAAAACTCTTCAGTAGAGTCAAAATTGAAACAATTTGATGCTTGAGGAGGGAAATGGATGAATAGTGTTGAATTATGTATGCAGGGCTATTATTGGGACTGTTATGACAACAGATTGAGCAGCCAGCAATCAATGGCAGGGCAAGAGTCTTCCCGTCAGTCAGCCCTATCACTGTAAACAGAGGCCGACCTACAACATACATCTGTCGCATGTTACAGCCATTATGACCCAATTTGCATGGTTATCACAGGTCCATTATCACCTGTGTCGTCAGCATTAGGTTCAGTATTGGCGCTTTTGTCCTCAGATTGATCTGTTTGGAGTTGTCCTTCCATGCTCAAGTGATGGCGAGGACCAAGAGCTCGGAGCCTTCAAGCAAGACATACTATGTCACTCTGCCCTGCTTTTTTCCTGCCGGCCTGTCTATGTTGTTGCTGGTATTGATCCCTTGTCCAAGCTCACATTGGCAATGAGCCGCACCAAGCAGCGCTTTCAATAGAAAATGCTTGCTGGGACATTTTTGGGCGAGAATAGAGGGAGCCACTAGATCTGACGGAGGAACGAACGAACGCTGACTGTGTCTGATGCGGAGACAGCTGACTGGCCGCAGGTCGCACAAATTAACCACAATTTTTTCTCACCATGGCAACTCATAATTGATCAACTTTGGCAAGCTGTAGGTTTAGGGAGATAGTTGTGAGATGTGGTAATTGTTGCCTGTTGCCCGTTGCCTGTTGCCTGCTGGAAGTACAGGGCAACCTGTAGGATCCTCCGAACTAAATGGAAATCTGTAGGAACCTCTGAAACCATGATTTGGCCAGAGTGGAAGGACGAATGGCCAGCTGTTCTAATTGTGCTCAGCTGATTTGATCGGAATATGTGTGTGTTCTAACAACAGTCCTCTCGAAGTCTTGTGTCACAGATGCCAGTTCTCGTGTGAATGAACGCTGAACTGTTGACAAGGAGGACTGATTTGACTATTACCCTCATCATGTAAGCATCACAGTGATTTCATTAAATGATCCTTTTATTTTGACTGGTTATGTCTTCATAGAAACTTGGTTAAATTAATTCAACAGGTAGAAAAAGTTAAAATCTAAGTAAATAAATCTGTTGCCATCATTATGTACAATCATTTCATAGAGTAAATAAGTCATTATGTAATGTAATCATAATGATAACCTAAAAATAACTGGAAGTTGAGTTATTACTGTAGCGCAAATCTTCGTCCTTCAGCAGCAATGAGTTCATAACAATAGAATGGTGTAATTATTTATGAGTAGTGTATTGGTAGATTATGTCAGCATTCATCAGGGGTCTGTGATTGGAGTGATGCAGTGATAAGGAACTTGTGAACACAAGAATTAATTCTATCCTGTATCTTTGTTAAATTTGATGACCCTGAAATGATTAATGGATAGGAAACTTTGATATTTAAGGGTTCTTGTCGTTACAAATTTATTTTATTTTTTTGGTTAAATTTGTATAATGATGCAGGATTAATGCTACAAAAAAAGAAGATGTTATGTAAAATTAAAGAATTATTAAGGTATTAAGGTATTAAGCACTTGTGACAATTAACCATTAACCATTTGCTTGGAGTACATACATAGCTGTTCCCTTCTTTGAACTGATGAGTCAGTCATTTTAAGAATTCTTTATGTCTTCTTCAGGGATAACAAGAAATTTAAAGATGATCCCCAGACTATTTTTAAACATTTGACCATAACGGTTGTGTACTGGTATTTAACATTTTGTAATTGAAACGCTTCATCAATTATGTTCCTCAAATGTCTCAGTAGTTGTTCCTTATAAATAAGGGTCCAAACATTTGTCGGGTTGTCTCACATGGCTTCAGAATAAAATTCTGTTTTTGAAATGTAGCACAAGCTAAAATAGAGAACTTTCCTATAATTTTTTGAATGGTAAATGAGACTTTAAGTAAGGAAAGTAAATCATTATGCTTGTTTTTGTACAAAAATATCTTAATTGAGTGATATGCCACTGTTAGTGGCTAGCTAATAGGCTTCACCATCACATACAAAATCAATGGTGTTGCAGGATTTCTTCAAACAATGGTAATAGAAACCACTGTCGAGTGACTTGGTTCTTAGTATTATTAATCCTCGAACTATTTCAGATCTATATACACTACACCAAAGGTTCAGGAATTGATAAATATCCTTAAGTTCAGTTTTACTAGAAATACTGGCAATTTGTCAGTCTAAAAGTATTTCAGGAGATAAACTTAGCCTAATGATTTGTTTAAGATCTAAAAACTTATTAGGGAGAACAAATTTCAAGCAATAGCACAGATTAGGAACAATAATATCAATAGTTACAGGAAAGTTGTAAGAGAGCCTAATGAGCCACGGTTTGTCTGTATGAATAGCTTCCAAATATAACTGCAATCAGATGAAACATGTCTCTATTAATATGCATGTCATTGTTTTTTAAATTCTGAGTGTTTATGAATGCTTATCTCTCGCAGGTGAGCAGTATTTACAGTTGTCACGGTAACGAAGACATCACAGAGTTCGGCCTGTTGGATATGTCAACTGTGAAAACAAAATGGAATTTACAATTGCATAATAATACCTGAACTGACGTGGATGATGATCACAATCTGAGTGATGGGTAACATTGTTTATAAACACCTCGATCACATGTGCTCCCTTCATATGCAGAATACATACAAGTGCATGTACTCTCAATTTGCCGCCTGAAGAAAAAAACGGTATCTCTTGGCGCCACCATTGTTGATGTTCAGCAGCCTGAGCTTTGAAATGGATGCAGGTTTATTAATATGTCAAATGCTATCTTGTTTGTATAGGACGGCTTTCATGGAGAAGGGAAAATTACTTGATTTCATTACATAGAATAACACAGGCTGATAACAGTCCTATTGCACAATCCAGAAATACATTAGCTCCTTCTCAATGTGTACGGCAGATCGAGCTATACGATATTGAGTCGTGTACACCAACCTAGTTTAGTGGCCCCAGTATGCCTAGGGTCCTGCCCACATCGTCAAAGTCTTGGAAGCAAGTTCAAATCGGAACGATGTTGGGCAAGGGTAGGAAGAAGACCCGCCATAAGATGTCTATAGCCAAGCTGTGCTCGTGCATGGTGGCCCAATCAGACGATTTCCCAGAGAGTGCCAGACCTTACGATGTTGCAAAAATATCTTCGGTGAGATTATTATTTTTTTTGAAAATTTGTTGCGTTTTTTTGTGATTGGATTTAGTTTAGCCCGCAGTTCAGACAGATCTTGTATCTTAAATTTGAAACATTCTGCAATGAGATGACACTGCAGTTCTATGTGTTTAGTCTACATAGTTTAAGAGGAAATAGTTATTATCTTTAGTTTAATAATTGTATTGGATTACACATATCAAACACAAAATCTTGTCTTTGAGGCAAAAAAAAAATCATTTTTCACTGCTGGATTATCATCCAAACTATCGTTGATTTCCATAGCTCTCGGTGCTTAGAAAGGTTTCATTTCCGTACCTAGTCAATGAAGAAGAACAAGTTATATGGATAGTCAACTTCTTTATTGCATGAAATAATTGCTTGATAACGGTGTTAGTATCTACACCAAAACATCGCATTTCATGCAATAAAGAAGTTGACTATCCATATAACTTGTTCTTCATCAACCAGCTTCTAAATGCCTCTCAAAGAACCTAATCAATGGCTTACAACAATACTTATAGCACCATATTACAGCTTGCACAACCACAATTTTATGCCAAGTTTACATGAAAAGGGTCACTAAAATCAATGTTGATACAAATTTCTAGTGAAGATACCAACAATGTTTAGTAAGTGCAAAATAACCCTGATTATAAATGATACAAAAACTAAAAGTACTTCAACAGAATCAAATAATCTGTGCTTAAGCATTTGAAATGGAAATAGAAAGTGATAAATACAGAACTGCCAAGGTGGTGAGCATGTCCTAAAACAACTGGGATTAATCATTAATATCTTTCTACATGTTGCCTTTCATCTAATCTAATAATGTTGCTTTTCCTGTGAAAAGAACCTTGTGTAAATCTCTATTTTCTCACTTAGCAGGTTGGTTGTGAAGATTTTATTCTCACATCTTTGATGTGTGTTAAAACCCTTTGAGATCTTTATTTGCTCATTGAACAAGTTGGATGTGAAGATTATACTCTCAAATCACAAGATTTATTTTAAAACCTGCAAAATCTTAATTTTCTCACTTAACAAATTGTTTGTTAATACTTGAACTATGCTCACATGTAGGAGTGTGTTAGGACGTTGTCTCAATCTTGATTGTCTTCCTAACCCATTATTGTAGAAATGCTCAGATCTTGAAGTTCACAACTGATAATTTTAGCTGCAATTTCAAAATAATTTCATATTTTTAAGCCGTCAATATCTTGGAAACACCACGTAGCGTATTCATATGCAGTACCAAAGAACATTGAAGTGATGAGTTCCTTGTTTCTGAAAAGAATTTCTTTTTTTGAATTAATAATTTAAGATGAAACATAAGAAATGTAAGTCTTTGTCCAGACATTTAAAGTTATGAACTCAAGGATCTTTATTGATAAAGACACCATAAATAAACTTGACAGTTAACATGAAACATGAAACGCTTGACCTTGAACAGATATTGAAGGCGCTGTTTCTGATTGTAAATATTTATTTGCTAACAGTGATGTTTGGTTATATAACATATAGAGGATATTATATGAATGTCCATGACATACTATGTTCATGACACGAGTGGCTAAATGTTGGTATTCCCCAAACGAGAGTGATATATACTGATATTTAGGCACAAGGGTCGTAAACATTGTATGTCATGGACACAAATATAATATTCTGTTCTTTACCATAGTTTCAAATTTAAAGAAAATACTAAAAACCTACTTCTCAGCATAGTCAGACTAGCCACCATCGGCCCGTATAGATTGTGACGTAATAGGTGGAATGTGACGTCAAAGCATTGTTAATAACGTAATGTCAAAATTTTAAAAATATGAACCCCAATATGACTTCCCTCGTAGGCAATAAATAGAAATTATTACCTGAGGAAGTGTGTCATATGACTTTACAAAACAAGTGTGAATTTTTGTATTACCCGAGCGAGAGCGAGGGTTATACACAAATTTGCACGAGTTTCGTAAAAGTCGTACGACACACTTCCGAGGGTAATAATTTCTTTATAACCAATTTTATTCTCTTAAAAATATCCAGAAAATGGCCTGCTCCCCTTGTGACGGATGACGACATTGACGTCACGAACAATGGCATTATGACATCACAGACATAAATATACGGGAAGTCGATCGCGCTACAACAATCGTTGCTAGGCAAAAGTGATATGTGCACATGTGCTCATATTAAAAATATGTCACCACTTATTTACCACCCTATGGGTAATAAAAGGTTTTGTGTCCTCATATCATGATTTCAAACCAGGAAGTATCTTGTGAAATCATTATACAACTTGGGTAGTTAATAAATCCAGATATGAGCATGATTCAGTTGACAGTGTAATTTTCAGCACAGATGTGTTTGCAATTTAACGAATTATTTTGATCACAAGAAAGTAAATAATGTTCTTATAATGACATTTGTACTCCAACTATTTGGATATGCAAGAAATAATATTTGTATTTTGCATAAAATGAAACCAAAGCTACAATTATAAATAATGTATTTTCCTTTACTGACCAACATTCTTCAAGATTTGTTGAGATGTGTTTCATGGCAAGTTACTTGATAGATTCAATATTTTCTCTGAACTTTTTACTCTTTAAGTTTTCGCTGTCTTATATTCTATCTCCAGTTTACATTGAGTTTGTACTCTGTTAAGTCTTTACTGTAATGAACTATTACCTTTTCAACTGTGTTCTTACCTACGGGGACGTAGCTCAGTGGTAGAGTGTCCGCTCGTCACCGGAAGACCGGGGTTCGATTCCTGGTCGTGTCATACCAAAAGACGGTGAAAGGTGGGAGTTGTTACTGTCTTGCTTGACACTCAGCATTGTAAAGACAGAACAACACATCAACTGGCACTGCACCGTAGCTGCCGGGTGCAAAATGCACAAAATGAATTTCCAATGTACCTTGTATTGCAGACAATAAAGAGTGATTATTATTAACAGGAAATATTCAATGATATGCTCTACTTAATAAGTTATCTCATGGCAAATTGCAACTGATAAATAGTTTTAAAATGTTCATAGATTGATGGGAAAAGGGAACTGACATGTCACAAAAAAGGCGTTGTATATTTCCTTGTCACATATGTAAAAATCCTTTTATTTTTTCTCTGATCTTTTGTCACAAAGCTATCAAAACAAGGCTTCCAATTCATTTTAATTTTCATATCAACATTTATACAGCGCTTTGTTTTCCCAGAACACTGAATGTCAATCTTCAACAAAAACAACTTTCTTTCTCATCACAGTATGGTTTGGGTGCAATGCTACACTGAATTCGGTGCACTACCACCCATGGTTCACTTGTCAGGTTTCACCGCAATGCATAAACATAATGGTGTTGGAGGCCTTCTCCTTGTGAAAATACTAGCAGCCATGATATGAGTAAAATACTCTTGAAAGTGGTGTTAAACCTCAAATCCCCTCACCTCACCTTCCTTTGTGTCTCTTCTTCCTTGGACTCTTATTCCTTAGAATTCCTTATTCTCTGATAACCTTACTTGTCCCTCTTTTTCCTTTTGCTTTTTCACACTTTTGACCTTGCAATTGTTTCATTTTTTAACCCAAATTCTACTGATACGTTGAAGTCTCCATCTCCCAAGTTGGACCTCTTGTTCTACTCTCCTGTGCTTCTCTCCTGCCCCTCCCTCCCTCCCTGTCTCTCATATTCATGTGTTTTTCACCCAGACAGAAAGATTAAATGATTCCTGTAAAATAAGTAGGTAATTCTTTCTCTATACTTTTCCTTCCAACCCCCACTGCTTCTCCTCCCCCCCCCCCCCCCCCTTCATTCCCTTCACCCTTCCCTTTCCCCTCACCCTTCTCCTCCTCCCCTCCCCTACTTCCCTTCACCCTTCTCCTCCCATCCCCCCCCCCCCCCCTTCCTTCCCTTCACCCTTCTCCAACACCCCCCCCCCCCCCCTCCCCTACCTTCCCTTCACCCTTCTCCTCCCTCCCTTTCCTTCACCCTTCTCCTCCCCTCCCCTGCCCTGTTAGAAGTGTCTAGTGAGGCTGTCCCTACAAAGAGACCAAGAACTCGGATCAATACAGTATACATTGTTCCCATTGTCATCATACAACTCTCACATTCGATCCAAACTCTGCCGCTATATGACAGTCCATAATGAACCGGAAGATTTTGAAAGCCAAAGCTGATTATTTTGTGTGCAAATGTATCATGGCTTATGACATCCCAAATCCTCTTATTCAGTGCTGTAATACTTGATTGTTTTATATATTGACACACTGATTGGTTTTGATATTCTTACAAAGATGAATTGCTATATTGTATTTTTTCCCCCAATTTTGTCATAAGGTAATTTGAGAGTAATAAGATGATGAGAATTAATTAATTTTCATTGTTTACATCAACAATGTCATTCAGATTAAATTAGTATTGGATATATTTATACATTTTGAGATGTATCCGACAGACACAGATAAAAACTTTCATTGCCCTTGGATATTTTACATAAACCTCTAGACTAAATTTCAGTCTCTGAAATGAAAATACATATTAAATGCAGCTTTCTACTATTAAAATTGAAAGGAGCCCACTGAAGCTGTTCATTTCCTGAAACTGCAGTGAGCTAGACTTGCTGCAATAATATAGACTTGTGTGGGTCTTTAAAGATATTTTGTTTCAGGGGCTGTAAGACAGACTAATAAACCTCATAAACAAATCATTAATACAAAAGCTTTTAGAGGTTGTTGATTTGTTCATGTAGTGTACTGTACAAGATTGATGAATTTGACACCATTGAATTGTGAAACTGTGTCCACATCCATTGTTTCATGTTTTCTATCTTGAAATCTTCTTTGGTCTTAAATAGCTCACAAGGAACCAAAGAGAAACATTTTCTAAATTTTTATCCCAAATTTGTTTGATGCCAATGAATTAAAATGTTACTTTTTAATTACCTTTCTTTATATAGTTTTGCTAATATTTCTTTGGCAATTCTTCTGTGTTGGTTTTTCTGTGGTTTCATGTTTTCTATGTTGAAAACTTCTTGGATCTTTGTATACTTCACAAAGAACACTTAAGTAAATCTAAAAATGTAAAAGTTCCTAAATGTTTTATCCAGATGTGTTTGACGCCAATGGATTAAAAAACTATATTTTCATTGCTTTTAATTTATAGTTTTGTCAATCTTTCTGTGTACACCATCAGCAGTTCAACATTCACTGATTACAATTTAAGTCCTTATTTGTCATGCTTATTGGCTCCACATTTGATTCCCACTATCAAATCTTGTAGAGAAACTGAAAAGGCAATAATGTGTTTTTAATGTTTATACACATAAAAATTGTTCAGATGTAATCATGTTTACTCTAGTTACCAATATAGTACCAGAAAATTACAGTTTGTTTAAAAGTAAAAGTTGTGACACAAACATTTCTTTGTAGTTCAAAAATGTGTTACCTGTGTTACAGATGTATCATTTTGTATCACATTATTGTACAAATGAAATATTATAAAATACCAGTGTATTTCAATAAGGTACAATCATTTAACAATGTGGTACAAATGCTTGAAGTCAGTATATGAATATTACAAACATAGATGTCTGAGGTATGCCTACCTGTTGTAAAGTGAAGATATTGAATGAATTTAGAATTCAGAATTTCTATATGAAGAAATGATTGAATGTGTTTTTTTTATATCTTGGTAGATATTATATCAACATAAGTATCATTGAATACAATTAATGATAAATTTCTTGGGACTAATTTGTTAATTATCTTCCTTGAGTAGACAGCAATATTTATGTGTCAATTGAAACTCTGAGTGTGCACTGTTGCAGTTTTCGAAAAGTAATCAAGGAAGACATAAACATTTCCTTCAAATGCATATTGTAGTGTTTGTAAACATTTACATCATATGGTGAAGGTGTTTGCACATATTCTCACATGTTTGAAGCATAAGGTCCAGCCCTGGAGTTGATATTTGCGATGTAATTGATGTCACGTGTCAAATATGTAATGCATTATGCAACCCTGAACTAAAAGGGCAGGTTTGCACAGTGGTTAGCTTGTTTGACTTCAGACCATCAGATCTGAGTTTAAATCTTACGCAAGGTTCAACACCTTTATTACATTTAGCTCACATGTATTTCTTCTACTTGAACAATGTTTCTGTATAATTTTGTACAGTTTCACCCCTGTTTTATTACCTTCAGCCAATGCCCACAGGTTTCATACTAATACTTATCCACAGAAAACCTCAGGACTTCCTCCTTACGCTAGTATTAATTGTTGGAAGAGAATATCATCTGAACACTAACTAGTTGTCGGAAGAGATGAAATATGCTGTTGAACTTACCTGAACACTTAGCATGAATACACCTTTTGAAATTTTTATTAATTATAATTTAGACTAGATTCCAGGTAAGCATATGAAGAATATGTATAATCATGTATTCTTTGAGTTTTGTTAGTCATTGAAAGGCAGTATGATCATGCAACACTATTCTATATTTGAGTGACACAAAAGTAGAGCTTGTGTTTGAAAGGATATAATATATAGATATATAAGACTTAATGGCATGATGAATACAATTAAATTTGACAAATTTCTCAATTAGGAGGTGGTCAACAATTGAATATGAAGGAAATTGATAGTGACATAGTTGTGAGTCAAGCGTTTCCTTTTCTTATGGAAGATTTCCTATAGTTCACTAAGGGACATTAGGAATGTCATTGACTGGGAAATAAATTCCATTAAATAGCTCTGAGCAGCAGGCAATTATTGAAATTAATCCCATTTTGAGAAAAACATTATTTGAAAGTGATGCACATAGTCATTATATTGACCACATAAATCAAAGAATAACAAGGATCATCTTGATGTTTCAGTTTGAACAATCAGGACCAACAATTTTCTATATGATATATTATGATTATTGCTATTTATTAAATCCAATAATTTTGGGGAAAAAATCAAATGTGTTATAAATTTTAATTTATCACAGGATCCGTATTTGAATTAAAAGAGCCACTGCATGTATCTATATTATATTTTTTTTAATTAAAAATATTTTATAAAAATTTAAAATTCAATAAATCAGATTAAGTGTGCTCTAAGGATGTATGGCAGTACCAGATTTTGAATCAACAAGTTGCAAACTGTTGAGGTTGTGGATTCCACAAGTAAAAGCAGTGTTTTCTTACAATGTCTGTCATCGGCGCTGCTTCCTTCATATTTGAAATGGTATGTGCATATATTGGTATAAATTAGAGCACCTGGGACAGTAGGGACATATAAAGCTAAGGGCTGGAGTTACAAGACTCATTAAATCTCTCCAAAACACTGCCTGCTTTAGAGCCTGTGTCTATATGAAGCTCAAGTTATTTTCAGAAAAACATTGATTGATCTGTTATTCCTAACGCGACCATTTGAAAATACGTAGCTTGAATATGGAGTGCTGGAATAAATCGTGAATGGTTTTCCCAGAAAGAGGCTAAGGGAGCAAACTCCAAGGAAATATAGGAAGACTGGAGAATAATCTCTGATCGTACCGTTGCTGCGTCTTGTATCAGGCAGAATATTCTTAGTAGGATCTAGCTAGGTATTTTTAGCCCAAGCCCAAGGGGAGTTGGACAAGTATGGCAGACTGCTAGGTGATGGAAGTGCTGTGACATCGTCAGCTTTCAGGTAACGTGCTCCCCATTTTCTGCCATCCTTGCTGCCAACTGTACCAGCAGACATTGGGGAGAGCTAGCCGTCAGACAGACAGATGGACAGACAGCATGAGAGATGTACGGAGCTAGCACAGACAATCTGAAGACAATGAGGGCACAGAGCTGATACAGAGGGACTACCTCTTTCCTCTCCCGCCTGTCTCCCGTCTTTCATGCGACAGATGTACCTCTGTTGGTCTCAGAGAGACTGCCGACTGACTCCCAGCTCCCTACATTGAGGAAGATCTCAACTCAACTGCCTGCTTGTCTGTGGAGTCCACTCACTTCTTGCAGCATGTTTACAGACAACAGTTGGGCCTAATTGGACGAGCAGCCCTGGCAGCAGATAAGTGAATATCCTTGTGCCAGTGTGAAGGACTCAGTCTGCAACAGATTGGTCGGAATTGGGAAGCTGTCGCTGCATATTTTGATTAGTAGATGTGAGGAAGGCTGGGAAGACGGTGAACCAGTGATATTTTTTTCGGAAAGATTTGGTTTGTCAAGGTTCCTGACATTATCTCTTAGACTGTTCTCCCCACTCAGATCTATGGTGGTTGTTCCACACTGGTCCCAGTGTCATACGGGAACCATCCTGACAGTGTCAGGAATTCATAACATCCTCTTAGCTATATTTGTCTTTCCTATGTATAGACATGCTCTCCTAATATAGAACATGTGATGTTGAATAAAATTGGCCTGGTAAAGAGAGTCTCCCAAGCAACATTCTTAATGATAATAATTCAACATCAGCACTGTAAAATAACCGTGGCAATATTGAGAGAGAAGTGGTAAGCGGTCGTGCTGCAAGTAGGTTGGAAAATAATAGCGAAGAGCTTGGTGTGCCAACCCGCCAGCCAGTCAGGGAGCAAGCAGACTGTGTACAAGCATTGATAAATTAGCTCACATCTGAGCAACAACATGCACTCCAATATCCCAGGCTACCTCCGCTACTGTATGAAGAGCAGGCTCTAGACTGACTCCTCTCTGTGATAATTTGATGAGCATTAAGCAATAATCTTGTCAGCCTGTCCTGATCGTCTAAACCACTGCAGCAGCATCAGCACCGAGAGCAGTGAAGCAGCTTTGTTTACATGTGGTGTTGTTCCTGAGGTATTTGCCCCATAACTTAGAAGGAGTCAGAGTGCAGGTCTAGCAGCTTGTTGAGTTATTGCGAGATAATTACTCCACTCCTCCTCCTGCTCGATCTCTCCCCGGAGGTCAAACAGAGACTACTGTGTCTTGTGCAGGCTGGACAGTGGCAGGACACTGGTCACTTGTCTCATCTCTCCATCTGGGCGGATAAACCGATGGAGTCCTCATCAGTGTAGGTACTCTGGACAGTTAGGAGATACGAGAGGTAGATAGAGAGGCTGTTGCTACTGCCACAAGCAGGCCGAGAGAGGAAACCGAGCTATGTTGGCTGTGTGAGTGGAAAGACAGACAGATATTAGTAGTGAGTAAGTTGGGAGAGGAGAAGAAGAAGGAGAAGAGGAATTCGTGGATTGTGCCTCTACCTCTTGTCAACATGGGTGATGTACACTCCAGCAACACCGCAGGGAGCAGCAGCTCTGATGATCAGGAGGTATATACTTTGATTAATCTGTAGATCTTGATAAGGAGGTATATACTTATATTTTACTCTTCTGCAGATCTGATGATCAGGAGGTATATACTTATATTTTACTTATCTGCAGATCTGATGATCAAGAGGTATATACTTATACTTTACTTATCTGTAGATCTATATACTTTATTTTATCTGTATATCTGATGATCAAGAGGTACATACTTATGCTTTACTTATCTGTAGATCTGTATAATTAAATTAATCAGTAGATCTGATAATCAGGAGGTATACTTATATTTACTTATCTGTATATGGTTATACTAATCTAGTTTAGGAGGAACATACTTATATTTCATACTCCAACCTAGTGTAAAGAATACAAGGGCAGTAGCCTATATATTACATAATATGTATACAAAAAGATGTAATATTAGTGGTATAGCATAGAGTCTCTAATGTTTATTTTCCATTTATCTTAATTTGTTTGTGTTTCTCAACTTTCAGTAGCCTATATATTGCATAATATGTATGCAAAAAGATGTAATATTAGTAGTATAGCATAGTGTCTCTAATGTTTATTTTCCATTTATCTTAATTTTTTGTGTTTCTCAGATTATCTTATCTTACACTTCTGTACTCTGCCTAATTAAGGTGTTTGTGCAATAAAATCATATCATATACTTATGACTGTTCAGTAGATCATGATCAAGAGCTATAATATACTTATAATAACTTTCCTGTAGATGTGTATATTTTAATTTATCCCTAATGCTGATGATCAGGAGGTATAGGTTTATATGTTACTTATCTGTAGATCTTTACATACCTTTACTAAATCAGTAGATCATGAACGAGGTACATACTTATATTTTACTTATCTGTTGATCTGCATAAAGTTATACCTAATCAGTAGATCATTTTAGGAGGTACATGTTTATATTTACTTATCCATTGATCTCATATACTTATGACCGTTCAGGAGATCATGATCATGAGGGACATACTTATATTTTACTTATCTTTGGATCTGCCTTGTTTATTTTGATCATATACAGATGTTGTTATAATGTTAAAGAAGTTTACCATGTCATAGCACTAGCCGTACAGAGAAGTGAATTCCTGAAAATTATAGTTTTTAACATTGCTATTAGATCACGTTAACCTTCTGAATTGACTTCCTACATTGAATTACCCAGCATATATTTACAAGAAGCTTACCAAACTATATTGCAAACTCAGTGATTACAGGTACATCTTAGAACAAAATGTATGTGTTTTTAAATCTATAATTATTTCAATATACTTACACATTTACTTATGTTATCACTTATCTTGATATCTGTCAAATGTTGATGTGATATCTGTGGAATGAGTGCAGTAAAAAATACAAGATGACCTACTATAGTACCTATAAGTACTAGGAGGTGTATTTTACTTTTCTATATTAACGCTCTGGGAGTTATAGACAGAGACATAGAAATGATTTGATATAGACATGAAAATTAATCTTCTTTTTTTTAATAATGACAGGAGACGTGAATGATGTTCACCTGATTAAACTGATTGTCAATCAAATCAGACACACTTTTTATCAATTTATAATTAATTGTTCATATGTTTATGGTATGTCTATGTCATAGAGGCATGTCCTTTAAATGTTTATATCTCCTCCTTTGTCAGTGTCAGACAATGTCTGAAACACTTCATTAATTTATTTAATATCAACCATAATACATGCATCTATCATTGTTGCAGTTGGCATTAGATGGTGTTCAACAATGGTTGTGGTTTATATGTGGATGGGAGACCTACTTTGTTTTGTCTTTACTTGATTTAAATCAAGGCAAATATGTATTCTCTCTGATCTGATTATTTAGAAAGCACAATTCCTGTTTGTTAATTCTCAACAAATTTGTATCCTGACTGACTTTTTCTAGGAAACAGAAAGTGATAGGAATGATCTTGTGTACAAGATTTAGGTTTATCTTACTTACGGGTTCCGCTAGGAGTTAATTACATCCACATCTGTGCGCAATCCTTCCTAACAGGTGTTTTAGCAAATATATCCTGTAAACTTAGTTTCTCTTCAAAGATAGTAACATTAATTTGATTTCATTGCTTTTTGTGAAATTGTTAAAATTTGTTTTTCTTTGGTAGGAGTTTAAGTGATTTGATAGTCCTCAATATAGTGACTTATATGACCATTCTATTCATGAAGATTTGAATTAAATTATTTTGTAATGAGTTTTAAAAGTTTGAAAGATTGGTTATTTTGACACATGAATTTGCAACTTAACAAGGTTTGAATAGGGAATGTGTGGTGATATCGACAATGACATATTTAAATTCACCGTTAAAGAGAATGAAGACGGACCCCTATGGAGACAATTACAGTACCACATTCTTGAAGAATTTCTCCACACTTTGTTTGTTTTGCCTACTATCCAGATCTGCCAGGCCTAGATTCTAACACACCCATCTTTGTGAAAAGAGCAGCTCACTGATAAAGCAATAATTAGACTAACAAGGGAACAATCTAGGTGGTGAGTGGCCAAAAGTAACAGGACAAATAAAGCTCCTGAAACTGTATATGTGAAGCATTAGCTACATGGAGGCTGGGGAATGTGCTATTTACATAACATCCCTGTTCCCCGGTAGATACAGGGCACGTGCCCCCATTATCACCGGGTGAGTGCACTGGTCACCAGCCCTGCTAAACCTTCGGTAAATAAGTGACAGAAAATACCTTCGTTTACCTGAGCTGTCTTACTCTATGGGCTTAAAATTGTTTCTTTTAAATGTTTTCACAAGCCTTTTACTAGTATGTAAATTTTGTTATAGTAATAATCATATCCTCTTTATGTTTATAATCAAAATGGTTGTTGGAGAGGTGTTTTAGAAGTTGAAGATATGAAGACAACAAGGATTTTATGGATGATCAACTTCTTAATTGTACATGGCAACATTTTGGTATAAATCCTTATACCGTTTTCAAGCATATGGTACCATTTTTCCAAATATAGCATTGTATCATCATAACAGTTATGACTTCAATAAAGTCAAGAATCTGATAAAAACTTTAGAATCTTGCCTTGCTGTTAGTTTGCAATGAAGAGAAGTTTTAAAAGTGATGAAGAGACAATAGCAAGGCTAGATGAAGGGCCCAGTATATTGAGTGTAATAGACAGCTGTAGAATACATGATTAAGTCAACAATCAGTGGTAATTAGTTTTACATCACCAGTAATGTGCTGACTTCTGAGTGCTAATTAACATGGTTGTTGAATGATAACAGTGATGGAAGTTATTGAGATTCTCAGATAGTGGTGTAGGAACTTGAAAATGTTTTCAAATATTAATGACTTGTGAGTGGTTGAATAGATTACCACTAAACCATTGTTGAGTGTGAGGAATCTTCAACTCGTTAACAAAAAGGAATTTTATGAGAGTTTATGACAACAAACCCTAATGAAGCACTGGATCAGTTCTGAAAAAGTTGTTGTTTATTTTTCCAAAATCCTTAATTGCAATAATTTAAAACTCCAATGACACATTGTAATAAATGTTGTGTCATTATGATTATAAACAGACCTTCAACAAATAACATGTTCTGTGTATTCATATGTATATTATTGTTACAATACGCGTTCCACCCATGCCAAGCTGGACTGAATGTAGCACATAACAGAAGGAATGGATAGTGTAAGAGATGTGGAAGAACAACAGAGGATGATACTAATGAGGCATTGTACGTGATGGATGCACCAGATTCCTTCATCCATCCCTTATGACGCACACAAATGTTTCTTACAAACTCCATACATCTCCAGGTAAAAAGGTCAAGGGTCAAGGTTCATATCTGACAAACAAGTCAACTTTTTGAGAGAAAATTATTAGGTTTCAATATTCATACAATTACTTTGATTTTCCTCTCTTTTTGTTCAAAATGTATATAATCTCCAGGTAAAAGGTAAAAGTTCAAGGTGCATAACTGACAAACAAGTCAACTTTTTGAGAGATGTTACTAGTTGTCCAGAGAACAGAGATAGTAGAAAGATTTGATGTTTACACAGGGCCGTATTTCCTTATCTACCGCCACATCCCCTCTTTAATCCAGATGAACGGAGGCTTCGGGTGAAAGGGTTATACCTGTCAGGCAGCCATCAAGCTCATGAATTTTGTGTCCAGAATGTTTTTGGATGTTCAAGGTAACCAGTCCTAGTTTGAAATCTTCATCTGACGCTGGAGTCGGAGATAGTGGTCTGACGGTGGAACTCTCGTACCTGTCCACACCTTTCAGACAGGTTTATTGGAGAGCAACGTCAGTTGTTGTCTGCTTGTTTGTTTGTAGGCGTAAACTGTCATCTGTACTGAAGGAGAAACTGATAGGCTTCCATAAAAGTAATTGCTTTCATTTTATGTTAACAACATTACATAATTATCTTGATTATTTTCTCCAGTTGACACGCTGCTAATGGCTGAAATATTGCCCAAGTAGCGTTATTCAATTCTCCAGTTCTTATTGGTCAGTGTTCATTTGGTTTCATTTAATGTTTGTTCCATTTCACACCTGAATTTGAAGGTGTATCAATACAGGGTATCAATTTATGGATATCTATATCACATGACCTCTAATCAGCGTGAAGTCACAACAAGTTCTTACTTAACAAGTTCTTACTTCATGTGCAAAGATGTATGCGTATTAAATTGTATCACTCCTGAATGTATTTGAACATGTATCAAAAACAAGGATATCGTCTGGTGGATTCCCGTAAAACATGACCTCTAATCAGCAATTAACAAGTTCCTTCTTCATGTGGTTAAATGTATGTGTATTCAATTGTATCACACCAGAATGTATTTGAGCGTGTATCACATGCACACCCCAGTGTATAAGGTGTAGATATCTGGTGTATATATATCTGTATCACATGACCTCTGATCGCCGTGACCTCGAGCCAGCCTCCCAGCTGGTGTTATAAGCTGTTAATCATTGTGTCAGTCAGCAAGTGTTGTAATGAAAATAGCACACATGGATATGACTAATATCAGACCTTTCCCATGTGGATACCATTGTGGTGCATAATTAGATGAACAATACACACTGAATACTCCAGTTAGTAACATGTATAGCACACCATGGGAACAATGTGCAGTGTGGGATATAAGTCATATAACACATACATGGGTGTTAAAACTGATGTTAAAGGGGCAGTAGCACGTTTTTTTTTAATGTTATATTTTCATTTTTTTCACTGATAATGTACATGTTAATGCTAAATGTATGATTTGATAGAGTCAAAAATCTCATTACACAAACCAATCATCCATAGCCAGAGACCAAATTATTAATAAATTGGCGGCCATTTTAGTGTGAACACCTTAAATTCATTTTGTGTAAGAAAAGGAATCGCACGGCTGAACTTGATATTATATATATGATTTATTACTGCTTCATTTAGTTAAAATACATTATCTTTCAAATGGAACCATTTATTTTCAATTTCCTGACATCACCTATATTCTACCTAAAACGTGCCACTTCCCATTTAAACTGTTAAACATATTCATGAGTTAAATGTGAATAGAACATATTATGAATAGATTAAATCTGTGTCATAAATGTGTTAAGAATATTCCTACTATAAATTATCAAATAATGTAGATAGAACATATTTGTATGATAAAAAAAAAAGAGGTTGAAGATACATGAGGGTTATAGAAAGAGAAGGAAGGAACGCGAATTAAGGAGGAAACATTAAGGAAATACTCCCTTTCTCGTCTTCATAATCAGTGTAATTGTTCATTTAGCACTCTCAGTGGGTGTGGGCAATATCAAAGAAAGATCGTGAGAAAATTTAATTTCTTCAGAGAGATAAACTTTATCATAATTCTCTTTGATATTAACATTTAGAGTTATGTGTTTTGTAATGTTAATGTTGTTAAAAATCATCTGTTTATTCCTTTCACAATATTGCTTCTGGCGTGTGCATCTTTTCATATAATTATGAATCCATTATGTGTTTTAGAGTGTGCACTGCATGGACTATCATAATTTATTTTCTAACTATTGAGATCTGTTTTATTTTAAAACTATGCTGTTGTGTTGATATTTTACATTTTGAGATGTTGGGTTTAATTTATTTTGAATGACACGCTGTTTCCCTCGGCGGTACATTTGTACATGCATTCTGCCGTTCCTATCTGCTGCCTTCAGATAGCAACTTTATTTGTGGCATAATTCTCTCTTCCTAAAATAGCCAGATAACATCAGTGGGGAGGATTTCTCTTCTTTCTTGTTGCAAGGAAAAAATATCATGCCTCGAATTGTGGAGCAACTTTTTACTAACGGGAAAGAGGAAATATGTGGATACATGTTGTCCTTGTTAGTTTCCTGTAGCAACTCCAGGTAGAATATACTGACAGGTAAAAGTTCTGCACCAGGCATTTGAAGGAAATTCCGCATAGATTTGTGATATATTTTAACTGGTTGGCTTTTAAGCAAGTAAAGATTACCTTCTTTGAGGGGCAGACAGGTTTGATGAAGAAAAACAAGTTCTTATGGATAATCAGCTTCTTTATTGCATGAAATGCGACGTTTCAGTGTAGGTACTAACACCGTTATCAAGCAAGAATATACTGACAGCCAAAAGTTCTGCACAAGGCCTTTGGCAGATAACTAGGTGTTAGAATTATTACCATTATCATCATTATTTCACTAACTCCCTGGGTGGCAGAGCAACAAGATATATATCAAGGTATGGATGTACTGTAATGTCTTCAGCACAAATTGGATGGAATTTCTACACTATGACATTCAAAATGTTTCATTGCATGATTGCAGTGTTGGAAACCTTTCATCTTGACTTTTCATTGAACTTTGATATTACAGTTTGATATGTGTCAGGATTTAAATGATCCGAATATCTTTTGTAATACCTTTGTGTTGACCTTCATTATAACGTCTTAAGAAATTATTGCCCTTTCAGTCCTCTTGCACTCAAATATTTTTTAATTGAAATTTATGTTATGAAAAGAAACATATATATTTCATGAAAAACTTTAGTTTATTTTTAATTATAATTAAGTATACTTATCATATATTTCACTATCATTGGTTCTTAACTTGTATATAAAAGTGTCATTCTATATCTATTAGTGACATTGATTTAATGGTAATATTTAAGAGCTGAGCCACAATAACATAGGCTTCATGACACAATTTATTAGTTATCATACATAAAAAAATTCTATTTCACTAAGACTACTGCTATTTTTTAGCAATATGGTTTTGAAGACAAGGGTAAATCTATGGATTAACAACTTCTTTATTTGACAGGAGTGACGTTTTCATATAGATCCACTTACCGTTTCCAAGCAAATGAGGATAATGCTAAGGATGATATATACCAAAAAGAAGTTTTTCATCCATTCTTCCTTTTACCAAACAGCTGAACATATAGTTTGAATCACTCAAACTGTTATCTGACTTTTATTAAGTTAAGAAGACAATTCTCTGTTTGTAAATTAAGAATCTTTCTGAAACATGAAGTAAAGTAATAACTTTTAATTCTGTATAAATATCTGTAAAACCACAGGAACATCAATGTGTTGAAAGAGATAAACTATTACAGTGGGCTGTAAACACACCATGAATTCTTTATGTACGCTATACAACATGATACAAGGAAACAACTGAACAGAGAACCTTCAGAGTTGGCAATGATAAGAAAGATCTGATCATAAAACATTTTGAAGATAATTTTTATGTTAAGGCTTATGAAAATATGTTTCACATTATCAAGACTTTTTTGGCCATGTAAGTTTCATGTTTAAAAACTTAATTACCGTAAACCAAATTTTGTGTGATAAAATGTCAATGGTATACAGTTTAGAAATAGAGAATAT
The DNA here is from genome assembly GCA_916613615.1 of Steromphala cineraria. NCBI lineage: Eukaryota > Metazoa > Mollusca > Gastropoda > Trochida > Trochidae > Steromphala > Steromphala cineraria. Next base: position 2,639,478 of record OU744729.1, read on the forward strand.
TTTGACTTAAAGAAAAACTCTATATTGTTGATATTGTGAATTCAAATGAACCAAAAAAAATTTCTTAAAAAAACAAACTATGACATTGGTATCAAGCTCAGAACAATATTTTAAAAATTTCATCCTTTAAGTATTTTTTTCTAACTAAGAATTAAAACGACCCTCATCGTCTAAAAAGTAAATAAGTAAAATCTTTCAAATTCAGTTCTGTGGCTGTTTCATGAACAATGCAGGCCTATATACAGTCTGCTATTGTTCTAACGAACATGAGAAACCATCTCCACACCTAGCTGTAGATTCCCACCTACCAAGCCCTTCAGACAAACAAATCCTTGTATTGTGTAAACCAGCTATCTCTCTTCCCTTACCTATTTCTACCACTTGTGTTCGGGGTCCATTTCAGCACAACAGTCGTTTAGCTTACGTGCCAAGGCCCAAACCAACTTGTACGTCAACAATACCTTGAGATTCACAAAAGTTTTGAAATAAAAGTCGAAAGAAAGAAACTGATGCATTCTGTTACAGAAGAGACAATTCTGAACAGATCATGGACAGGTACCCCTGTTCACTTTGATTGAAGCATTTTCTAGGTATACTTTCATTACAAATTATGTATTTTTGGTCTACTCTATATATATCAAGAAAATTGGGCTTTTTAGCATTTGACAAATCTGTCAGTAGATGAAATCCTTATATTTTACAGCACTTCCAGTTGATAAGGGTACCCTCGCTATGGTGCTGATTCTTATTCTGTACCTGCTATTGCTGGTGTAACCAACCCAGTACAACTTCTAGCAGGTGTAGGGAGTGCAGGGGAGGATGTGGGTACCTTGTAGCATAGCTGATCCTTGTGGAGTAGAATAATGAACAGATTAGAAATCTTTTTAAAGTTTCATGTCCCTAAGCTAAAATAGTGGTCACGTTGAGCCAGGACAGCCCCGAGGAACACTCGTATAATGTTTCCAGTGCAACGTTTTGGGTTGCCATTTCCCCTCTATCCACAACAACGGAAGAGTAAGTAGGTCTATATGCCAGTACCTCCTGGAGAAGTTTCCACAGGTGTGTGTCATGTGGAACAGGCCAGTCTGTCAGAGATAGGTGGAGTATTTATTCTTACAGAGATCCCGACAAGTCACAGTTTGATCTTGATGCTTTATGTTTCCACCCGCCTCTAAATATTGACTCAGGGAGATGGTAGTTGCGATGTGTCTCCCCATCCTGCGTGTATCCTGCCAGGAGGGGAGCGATGCCTCAAAGTGTGTATGTAAACACAACTCTCAGCCGATGCTCTGATATCCCGAACTTCTTTGGACGTCTTATCTTGCTCATCTTGCCTCATTGTACTGGCATGAACAGAGCATTGTCTCACTGACTGACTGACTGACTGACTGACTTACTTTCCGTTGGGATTCTGTCACACCGTGGTGCCAGCAAATGTTTATTGTTTCATCACACTCATAAGTCTCATAAAGCCATGGTTATATTTTATAATCTTCTGGTGTCTATGGTTGGACAACAATTCACTTAGTTACTAGTGTGAATGTATGATTGTACGAATGTGTGAATGAAAGTTGTAAACAAATTCTAGAATCTCTTTTCTCATGTTGAAAACCTTTATTACTTTATGTTCAACAGTTCATCCTCTAGAGACATGCATTGCCCTGAATGCCTGTCTTCTATGTAATTCAGGGATTCTGGAAATAAAAAATTGTGAATTAAAAAAATATATAAAAAAATGTTTAGAAGAGTAGTCTGAGATCTCTAGAAGAACTTCTTACTTGTTTTATGTTCCCTGGTGAAAGATGATAATGTTTGAAACTTTTATTTATTTATGCATGCTCTGTACATAACAATTTGAGTATAATCTTTATTGGAGAATTGCTGATAAGAATATGACATCTATGAAGTTGCTAGGTACATCTGGATGATGATTTATGGAACATTTAGATGGCAGATATCTTGATTTAGATAGTTTATCTTGTCTTGCACCATTATGATTTCATTTTTTTTTAATGGGTAATTAACACAATTTGAGGAGAATATTATATATCTTTAGAACAATCATTGAAAAAAGTTGCCCTGAAGTTAAAGCTGTTTCATTCCTCCAATTTTATTTCATATATGGTATATTTGGTATATTTTATGTAACTTAATCATTTAGCCCATATGTATTCATAGTTAGGTGAAAAAATTAAATAAATATTTAATTCTACAAAATTTAGCAAGGGAGTATTTTGTCAAGTAAGATATATCTTTAATTCATACAGCTTTATATCACAAGAAACTTTGAGTGCCAAGAATGAAGCGTCCTTATCAAACCAGGCTTGCAAGGCCTGCCTTCTGTGATGCTCTCAAGGAGTTTGATGGAAGCATGGCAAATGTTAAGTGATAAGCTCATCATCGTGTTTGAAGTCTAGCCATGAGGACTTGCATCATCAGTTAGCTAGCTGTGTGGGGTGGGACTCCAGCCAGAATCAGAGCAACTACATGGTATCCTTCTTCTCTTGGTTGTTACCTGCCGCCTTTGTTTAGGGATTTAGTAACATTGTCTGTTGAAGAAGAAGCAGGGTTCGGAATTAGCACTAGTCCGGTAGACAATGGCTAGTGAAAAGATGCTTGGCTAGTAAATTGTAATCATTGGTAGTCCAAAGGACTAGTTGAATTTGAAGAAAATACAATTATATTGGTGTATTTGGCTAGTCAGCATATGTTTGGGCTAGTGCTCACAGGTATGCACTAGGCTGAATGGCTAGTACCCCAATAGGACTAATTTCGACCCCTGAGAATGGTAATGGAAAGTCACTTTGTTTGGCAAAATGTTTTTCATTGTTGACCGCAATTAAAAGGTTAATTGTGAAGGAACCTTTGATCTGCATACAGTAGTCTTTAGATATGATGCTTTGTTTGAACCCAGTGCCACCATACCATAACTCATCTTACTTTATTCTACTTCCTCTTTCTGTGACACTTAAGGGTCTATCGATTGCTAAGGGTTGAATGTATATGAATGATATAAGATCTTTCTGTCCGACTGTTACTAATGACTGTTTGTCCATCTGATGGTGCCTTTACTTCAATTTTGACACAGTTGGCCTATTTCAAATCTGATTTCACGTATTGGTCCTTGTTCAGATATTGATTTGATATTTTAGATTTTACATGCTATGGTTTTGATGTGATGTTATATCATTTATTAATTAACTATCAATGATATGGCACTAATACAATCTATACGGCCTACACTATACAATTCGGCAACTGGGCCAATATAGGTAAGCTGGGCCAATACGGACAAAACAGGGCCAATACGAGCAGACTGGGCCAATACGACCCTGAGCATGCGCTTAATTAATAGAAATGTCATTAATCATGTTTTTCCGTATTGACCAAGTTACATGTCCTTGGTCTGGTGTATTGGCCCTTGGCTAAGCCTCGGGCCAATACAGCAGAACTCGGACCTGTAACTGAACCATTACAGAAAAACTTGATTAATAACGTTATAGGATGCAAGAGAGCAGTACTCCAGGGCCAAGTTACCGTATTCGTCCTATTAAGCGCCCCGGCCGCTTAGCTTTAAAAAATCCAAAGGGGGCGCTTATTAGGATACCCCAGAAAGGGGGGGGGGGGGGGGGGGGGGGGGGGGGGGCGCTTATTAGGAATACGTTATAGACAAGCTAAACCAGCACTTGTCGGGATTCTGAACGAGCATGAAAGTAGGTCGATCGTTGAAATTCAGTGCAACTACACATTCACAGGCCCGGATAAATAAAAACTATTGGAAAAGCAGTAGAGTTAGGCCATTTTACGTATGAGGGGGGGGGGCGCTCTGTTATATGGAAATTTGTAATAGGGGGCGCTTATTAGGAGGGGGCGCTTAATAGGACAAATACGGTAGCTTTAAATGCAGTTATACCTCCAACGTGTCTTGATACCTGGAGACGATCCAAGTGTGCAGCACGTGAATAATGCACACAAGACAAGAAGTTGGCACCCAGCTGCACGGTGCAAGACTATCAATCCCTCTTGCTTCTTGCAATCACTGCTAACTAGTTGCAGTAATACCACAGACAAGATTTTGAAAAATCCAAAATAGAGGTTGACATATTTGAATAAAATTTGGTACCAATATAAAGGGAGTCCGTTAGACAATCAATCCCTCTTGCTCCCTGCAATCACTGCTAACTAGCTGCAGTAATACCACAGACAAGATTTTGAAAAATCCAAAATAGAGGTTGACATATTTGAATAAAATTTGGTACCAATATAAAGGGAGTCCGTTAGACAATCAATCCCTCTTGCTCCCTGCAATCACTGCTAACTAGCTGCAGTAATACCACAGACAAGATTTTGAAAAATCCAAAATAGAGGTTGACATATTTGAATAAAATTTGGTACCAATATAAAGGGAGTCCGTTAGACAATCAATCCCTCTTGCTCCCTGCAATCACTGCTAACTAGCTGCAGTAATACCACAGACAAGATTTTGAAAAATCCAAAATAGAAGTTGACATATATTGGAATAAAATTTGGTACCTATATAAAGGGAGTCCGTTAGACAATCAATCCCTCTTGCTTCTTGCAATCACTGCTAACTAGCTGCAGTAATACCACAGACAAGATTTTGAAAAATCCAAAATAGAGGTTGACATATATTGGAATAAAATTTGGTACCAATATAAAGGGAGTCAGTTGGAGAATCAATCTTTGTCTTTATTAATCTGTGGTTATATGAGTAGTGTTTTCATTGTTGGAGAAGACACTGCAATATTGTTGACCACCTGGACTCTATATGAGCGTCTCCTTTATACTGTAAGCACTATAGGTATATATGTATCTGTTGAGTTCAAGAAGACACTGCAATATTGTTGACCAGATGGACTCTATATGAGTGTAAGCACTATAGGTATATATGTGTCTGTTGAGTTCCAGGAGGGTTTGCTATTGTACTGAAGACACATATTATTGTAAACTAGCCAAATTTGCTTTATTACTGATAAAATCTGACTGGGTGATTTAAAGCATGTTAACTGGAAGAGAACTTGTAGGAACCTTTTCTCATATCTTGGTCTGTCTATATGTGTCCTTGGCATTCCTGCTTTTAGACTAAGGTGAAAACTGTCTCTCATCTATAAGTATAAGTCAAAGTGTGAGTGAGTGAGTTATTGTTTTACGCTGCTTGGGCAATATAAGTCAAAGAAGAGAAGTTAGAGTATAGAAGACATTTAGACATTAAGAGAACATAGGAAAACCTTGTCTTCTACTATGGTCAGTCTGTCTGTCTCATTTGGATCCTTTGTCTGGTCATAAACTAAGATGAAATCTTTCACCCCGATACTTTGGTACAGAAGAAGTATGAGTGTTTGAGATCAGCTAGACTGTAATAGGGCACAGGGGAACCTTGTCTTCTATCGTGGTCAGTCTGTCTGTCCCTCCGACTGTCCGTCGGTCTGAGATGCTAGAGGAAATCGATGGCTGGTATTGATCAGACCCAGCATTCCCACTCCAACCTCTTCTGCCTCTCTCCTCTATATCCCTTGATTCACTCCACCGCAGATTCAGACACTCCGACAAATATATGTCTTCTTTCAGAATCGTAACCTTCACTTCTATTTTCTTACAGAAATATCTTTAATAAATGACTATTTTGCTCACAATATATGTACTTTGGAAGAATTATTCGTCAGTTAGGTACAATCATTAGTGCCATATTTGTTTTTTGCCATAAACAAGAGAAGTTATCATTGTTCATTTTGCGAAATCACAATGTGAATTCTATAACACGATATAGATATGGAGGTAGAATACTAGTATAACAGCCATTATTTTCTTAACATAAATACCTTATGATAATTATTTATGTTGCAGTCTGTGCACCAGAGCTAATCAAAGCTATTCCCATAAATTCTTATTCAGTTAAAATTGCGAATTATTATTGTATCATTATTTGTCTTGCATAAGAATAATTGTTTATTGTATCAATGCAAGTTCAGTGTACAAAATATCAACAAGCACTTTCTATGGACAACATGAAATTGATTAGATATATGTAACGAACTTTGGTGTGTAACTGTAGCAGCTGTTTGACACAATTTTTCTAAATGACATCTGTTATGATTTGAACAACAATAATTAATAGTGAAACAGCAGAAATATTTCAGTTTAGTCTTTAAGGTACAACCCCAGTGCTCATTTAATGGATTCATTATCATTTTTGGCGGTGTGACAGGAGAGAAATTGATGAGAGAAAGCAAACACATCAAAATGTCTGATACACTCTGATTATCTGCTTATACTCATGTTTAGCGTACTGATGACGCAGATAAAGAAACATGACCCTCGTAATGATCTACTTCTAATTACCGGTAGATGCGTTCGGATTTATTATTCATTTGAACCTTTCACCCATGGACACAATGAGGTGAGATTGACATCCATGAATTAACATTAATCACATCGCTACAGGATGTGAACTCACATATGGATAACATTGTTATCACATGGAGACCAGATGTGTTATATCATGTATCACATTGTGCTTATCCTGCAATCAGGGGAAAACACAACACATCGATATGTGTCATTTCATCATGATGTGGTTGTTAACACAAATGTCATTGTAAGCAGGTGCTATGAAATCATAACTGAAATACCAATTTCCAAAATCTGTTCATTAGTTGTCTCAGCATGCTTACAAATTCTTCAAATATTTGTCTTAAAACTACCCTTTTATTCTAAATTCTGTATCAAATATTTCACATATTTCTAATAACAGAGTGCTAAGGGCTAAAAAGAGGCGCTAATGGTATTCACTTTAAGGAAGGGATGCCAATCAAGAATTATGAAACTTGATTTTGTAATCAATGTTATATAAGTAAGTGGATATGTTTGCCAGATTTGCCGTATTGTACCAAATCATCCAGTTCTAAGACTTCCTTTGGTTTAAAAAGTACATGCACTTAGTTGGTATTGTCATCTCCAAAGTTTGGGCTTATGGGTGCCGTTAAAATTGATGGCAATTTTGATGATCCAAGGTTAAGCCATCATCATCAACTATTTCATATAGATCCACATTCAATTAATTTATGGCCTCAAGAACTAGATTAACTATTTTCTCAAAACAGTATTAGTTTCAGTCACAATTAAATGCTATACTGACCTAATTGAGAGGATATTTGACTTTCTAGATAACCTTGCAGTCTTAAGCCATTTATACAGTAAAGGTAATTGGCAATGGCTTTGAATAAGGCCACCTGGAACATGTGTGACATAATGGAATCAATAAACAAGTAAATGTTATTGTATCAACTTCAGTAAATCATATTTCAGCCTTGTCATTGACATCAATAAAGCATAAATATGAGTTTAGGTGTGTATCATTGACATTAAGTGCGTTTTATGTTATTAGGTCGGAGCTGGTTGGTCATGTAGAATATTCTGGGTAGTATTCTGAGGCTTGGTTGTGTATTCTGGGGCTGGGTTGTGTATTCTGAGACTGAGTTGTGTATTCTGAGGCTTGGTTGTGTATTCTGAGACTGGGTTGTGTATTCTGAGGCTTGGTTGTGTATTCTTAGGCTTGGTTGTGTATTCTGAGGCTTGGTTGTGTATTCTGAGGCTTGGTTGTGTATTCTGAGGCTTGGTTGTGTATCCTGCGGATGGGTTACGTATTCTGAGGCTGATTTGTGTTTTCTGAGGCTGGGTTTTGTATTCTGAAGATGAGTTATGTATTTAGCAGCTTTGCTGTGTCTAAAAGGCTTTGTTGTGTATCATGAGCTTTTGTTGTATCTTCCTAGGCACTGTATAGTTTGTTCAGCACTTGTAAACTTTTTTCATAGTTTTTGCATTTGAATCAATTAGTTTAAAACAGCATTTGTGGACAATTTACAGAAACACCTACTCATATACAAGAGTAATGATCTTGGATTTGTCTATAGATAACAAGCGGCTACCAAAGAACCAAGAGGTAGAGGGTTAAACTGAAACCAGAAACAAAGTTATGTTATCTAGATACAGACACATGAGGTTTCCTATGTTTCAAACACTCTATATAAAAATATGTAACTGCTAATGCACACAATCCCCCCCCCCCCCCCCCCCCCCCCCTTAGCTGACAGGAGCTGCTGACATGTGTCGGTGCAGAGAGAGCTTCTTGACAGCCGAGAGCACATGACTACCTGCACTCACTGGGTGGGCTCCTGCATCTGCAGATGGTCTCCATACACCACACCTTCATCACTCCATCTTCAGGAACAAGGGGTTATCTTGACTCTCCAATATCATTTGTCTTCAAGCAGCTTCTTCTCCTGTATGTCAAGAGTCGATGAATCGTTGAGTTCTTGTTGGTTCTAGATCAAGACATAAATTCAAGGGGTTCAAACTCCCACCAATATGAATATTTTTGCAAAAATAACCTGTAAAGAAGAAGAAACAAAAGATGAGACTACATTATCATTAGGTGAACCACATTTCAAAGTCATTAAGATTCATATCCTCTTTATTTTACTTCATCCATCCTAAATGCTTTTACTTTCTGCATAACATGCTATTTTATTATAACTTTGAAGTGCTGCTTATAAAATCTTATGACATATCTATTAAAAATTGTGGTTATAATAACTGATAGACAACAAAGTCTGGAATATTTATTTAAAAGAATATTGTATAACTGTGTTTCATCCATGTGCTGAAAGCGAGTAAATTGTCAGGTCACTGTCTAACTAGGCCACCATACAGTGGATTAACAAACAGCTCTTAGCAGCCCAAAGGTAGTGTTTGCTTATACACTCATACAAGCACTTATCTCCTACAGCTACTTATCAATCTTGCCGTGAGTGAGATATATTGTGAAATAAAACACCATTAATTTGAATCTGTCTGCCAAATTGGACAAGCTTAGTCTAACTAAGCTATTTAACCTGATTAGCAGATGATACCTGAGGTTTTGGCCAAGGTTTAGAATTACCAGTGAACAACGTTGACATTCATCCATTGTTTTCTAACCTGTTGATGTAGCCATGTGTAGATGTAGATAGGTAAGGAAAATATGAATGACCAGTTAATAATGAAATAATGCCAAGAAGACCATAACAACAATTTATTGTTATGATTAGCCTCAATTGCATTGATACATATCAATATCTTTTTTGACTCAACATATACCTTAGTACACAACGACCTAACAAGAATGGTGATAAATGGCCATCAGATCATCAACATTTATGCCTTGCTTCACAATAATACATGAGTCTTGATATAAAACTTGACCAATGTTCTGAACATATATCTTACACTCAAAGGACACTTAGTTCTTTACATCAAGTTGATATAGTATTTATGGCCACTAACAACCCCAGCTGGACTTGGAGACTGGCAACACTATACAATTCCGTCATGTAGAGTCGGTGTCGTCAACAAGGATGTCCGCGGTTGTCAGGACTGTCGTCATCGGCCGGAGGTGACTGCGATCACAGCTATTCTCAGATCTGCTGCATCGTTATCACCATTATCAATGATAATTGCTGCTACAGGGGAGACATTTCACACGAGTCTTCTGTCAAGGTTTGGTCCAACACTCGTGTTTCATAATGCTGTGGGAAAGAGGACTGAGTGATCAGTGTCTTCATGCATCGGTCAAATGGACTCTTGTTCTTATTCTTCTGTGATTTTTTTATGTTTCCAGTTGAATGAATTGTTACCTGCTTTGTTGGAGGATTATCTTTTGCCTTGTTGTCTTTGACCAAGGATCTAAAAACAGACTGTTGTTACATAATCGTCTTGTTAATGACCTTTGATCAAAAAATCTATTTTTGCACCTTCATGATGAATGAAATGTGACATTCGCCGTATCCAAGGATTTCATTTGTTTATGTAGCTGGTACAGACATGGTGTTTGATGTGATTCACTGGTGTTGATGTTGAAGAGAAAAAAGACTTTAACTGCACACTAGATTTCTTTTCTTATCCTTGCCAAAGTGAACATTCGGAACTCATTTCCAGTGAAAAATGAGTTTAGCTAATCTTCAGATTTCTTTTCCAGTCAATCAAGTGTGGCAAAGGTATTCTGTTGTCAACGTACATTTGCTGCACACTTGAGTTTCTTTTCTTATTCTTGCAAAAGAAAACTTTACGGATTTATATCCAGTGAAAGATGATATGAACTGCATCTGTGGATTTCATTATTGGGTGTAGCCTGGGTGTTTGTTGTCATTCAAAAGGATTGCATTTCATCTGTAATAGAGACACTGACAATCGACTGCAGGTATAAGATTGCCTTGCACTGACACCCTGAACATCAGTGACCCTCTACATTCCTCCGTGCATTCCTCGAGTCTTGATGATTTGTCGGGTGGGTCGTACCGCAAACTAGGCTTTTGTCTAGAGGATGGATGGACGGACAGGCTGGGTACAAGTGGTGTACACAGGTCCAGTTTCTGGATAGCCACTGTTGACTTATCATGGGTGTCGTGAACTGTCCCTCTCTCACATTCAGTCTGTACAAGTGGAGGCTACATATGAAACAAGTTCTCAAATTGGATAATTGGAAGTTCCCATGGAATATTTATGAAACAGTGATTAGTCAATTTATGTCATGATAAAGTCTATACATGGATGCTTTTTGTGCAGGATGTTTCTATTGAAGATATTGTGTTACCCATTGTGAACGTATATAAGTGTTGTGATAGATAAACAATGCACACAGACTTACATCTACGCCTACTTGACCATACTTTCAGTTTATTCATGCTGGACTTGCTATCAAAATAATGAATTGTTTGTTCTTTTCTGAGAGAATGTACAATGTATGTAATACTGTGTTCAGATACAACTGTTTCCTTGTCAAATCATAGCAGGGAAACAGAACTTTATTATCTGTACTAATCAGCATTGATTTGGTCCGCCGTGGTGACAAATTAATCTGAAAGTGATAAGTGCCTTCTTCCTGTTTTACAGTGAAAGTTTCAAAAAGGATGTTTTGGTTGCATTGTGACATCATTTGGTTTGTGGCGATACATTTATAGACAATAACCACTTCCCATGAGCAAGGACGCTTTTGTTCTGATGGTGAGTGTTCAATCACAAGAGGAAGAAGAGGTATTTGTCTCTAATTAGTGACCGAGGTCTGCCCAAAGGAGTTTTGCACCAGAGACTGTTGTTTTGACGTGCTCTGAGAGGAATGGTGGAGCTTGATTAACTGGGCATCGTCTCTGGCCATGATCGACAAGGACAAGCACTACCCCAGGCACAGAGATGCCTTGACTTCACACTTGCCATTTTCATCTTCAAGCACAAAGAAGATGAAAACATGTTTGCGTATGCTGGAGGTATTTATATGACAACTTGTTGTTAGGGAACCAGTCCTGGAGTGACAGATAGTTCCGCTGTTCTCCATGTCAGGAGGAGCTGGTCAGCTTGTCTAGAGCTAGCTCTTGATGAAGAGGAACATATACTTAGATGATTTTTTTCTGCTTATGAATAACTCTTTCTTACTTTATCATTGGAAGGAAACAAGTTTTGTTTACATTTCAACTGGTATGACAATATGATAAATCTCTTTTGAAGACTTGTATTGGAGCCTCTGAGATTCTTGGATGATCCGCTATGACTGTTGCTGATATTGTTGAGAAACCTGTTGTCAAAAATGTGTGTGGTTTCAGAACATCAGATTTCACTTGAATTGTGTGGTGTGACTGATGATATTTGTGATAGAAGCTGTATCTCCAGTTTTTTTGGACATATTGTCAATATTTGATGCTTCCATTGTTGTGATATATATTATCATACATCTCATGGATTTTGCCATGGATATAGCAGACTGGATCTTACAGTTCTTCTGTCCCTGCAGAAAGACATCCACTTCTAGTGCAAAATATTATTTTCCTCAACAGGTAAAAATTTCATATCTGTCAAGTGAATTTTTTATGTCATTTCAATTCTGGGCAATACCTAGAGTTTGAATTTGTTGAAGGGTTTCAGATGCAGACAGTTCAGGAAGGAAAGGATAAATTAAAATATTCTTTGATTTAACATTTATGTTTTGATATTAATTGTTGAATTAAACTTTCAGCCAGCTCCAGACAAATTCATCTCAAGATCTTTTTTCAGGATTTTTATGCTTGACCTACTGCTCCTGAAAAAAGTGACTTGATTTCATTTCATTATTTTCTAAAAACAATTATTCTTACATATTAGAAAGTAGATAGGAATAGGAAGCCAACATCAAACAAATTCTAAAATAATAATTCGAACAATTTTTTAATATCAACATTTGTTACTTTCAGGATCAGACAGAACAGGCTCAAAATGTTGAACAAGCTGTATCACCTCAGGTTGCTATGGTTACCAATAAGGCTCCATTGGAACCAACCAATGAAGAGCCAGAACCAGCTCAAGATATTGAAATACCTCCACCAATGGAAATTCAGGATCATCAGTTCAAACCAGCCCAAGAACCTCCCATGGAGGAAGTCAGTACAAAACTGGTGAGTTGTCTTTCCTTGGATCCTTTCTCAGAGTTTTTCTTAAGCAAGATCGTAAAGTAACATATGTATTCTCTATTTAAGATAGTTCATCAAGGTAGTGGACATTTAGAATTGTTTAAGAAGCACCAAAATCAGAAATGAAAGCAATTTACTTCTTTTGGCTGCATATTCCAATTGAAAATAAGTTGTCGTATATGATACTTTGTTTGAAAACATTTTTCGAGAATGTACGTATCACATTAGTATCTTCTTGTGTAATGAAATAAGGAAATGTGTGCAATCAAGTTTGAAACCAAAACAACACTTAATTGACATATTTCCTTATATTTTTTATATTGAAGTTTATTAAGGATAAATTGCCTTATGAAATATAAATATTTTCATTTTAATACTTGATGAAATAAACTTACTGTCCATTGAAAATGTAAAGCAGTTGTCAGTTTTTGATCATGCTAAGACAATTTTTGATTTACCTGTATATCCTTACTATTGTTGACATATTCTAAACAAGAGACAAAAAGGTTTGTTTTCTCCAGCTTTGAAGAAAGTAAATCATCATCAATGACAATTTTCTAATAACCTCTATATCGTTTCATTACTATTGTTGAGAAGGTCTAAGCAAGAGACAAAGAGGTTCTTTTCTCAAGCTTTGAAGGAAAGACAAATCTTCATCGATGCCTTTATCTTTAACTGCAGGCATCTACACTGTCCCTAAAGCAGCAGCAGCAACAGCAGGGTCAACAACAGCAACCACAGCAACAGCAGCAGCCTGAGGGGGGCGGGGCTGTTGATCTTGCCACAGAGATGGAGCATATGATATACCAAAGAATGGTGGGTTCAAGACTACAAGCTCATTTCTTTTTAAATATCACATTTTGGAACTTTGTCGGCAAGGTTTGAAATGATAGATGGACTAGAATATTAAATGTAATTCTTTCTGTTACTGTTAAGTTTTTATTTTGTGGCATTGAAGAGTTCTGATTATAAGATATAAGATAACAAAAAAGTTCATCGTTAGGTTATAATTATGTGTCCAAGAACACACATTCATTTTGCTATATTTACGCCGCAAATGGCTGAAATATTTCCCAAGCGGCCGGGCGTAAAATAATAACTCACTCACTCACTCATTTTGCTATAAGGAATGCAGGTCAAATATTCTACAAGATTTTTTGTACCTCAAATGTCAATGAAATTGTGAATATTGGTTGCAAGGCATGCTGCATGTACAGTAAGCTTTCTTGCTGCTGCAGCTGGTTCTAATCAGGAGAGGTTTAGTATCAGGACATAACCATTCATAATAATTGGATGGTTGGGTGTGTGGAGTAATAGCCAAGTGATTATGTAAAGAGCATTACAGGGAAACAAGGCTGAGAATTACCTCACACTGATTGACTGAATCTGGCTGTGGATTCTCTCCTTATAAGAGTTCTTCTCTTATATCATCTTTTGCAATAGTGCCACGCTTTCCTTAGGGTAATGAATATTAAAATATCAAAATATATGATGCAGTTTAGTCACATGGTATTTATTTGTATAAATGTCTTTTCTTTCCCAGTTAATCATAATACAGTAGAACACGGATATAGCGAACATGGATATAGCGAACAAATTTTCAAGTCCCGTCCCTATATAATATCATTAAAATAATATGCGTATAGCGAACACTCGGATATAGCAACAAATTTTCAAGTCCCGTCCCTATATATTATCATTAAAATTATATGCCTATAGCGAACACCGGATATAGCAAACTAGATTCTTTGGTCCCTTGGAGTTTGTTATATCCGAGTTCTACTTTATTGTCTATGTTCACCCAGCAGTACTACTGGATACCTAGTTTAAAGGGACAGTCCTATCGGGGTATTTTTTTGTGGAAATTAAATTCAACAGGATGCAGTGGTGCATTCTATTCTTTGTCAAATTGTTAAACCTAGAACAACTCAATTGTTAACCTCACTAACAAATATGAAAATAAGTGTGATATTATCATGTAATTATCATATATAAGTATAAACAGGGAAGTATTTTGTATTTTCTTCAAGAAAACTCTTATAGGACTGTCCCGTTTTAAGTGAAGGCAATGTTACAAACAACCTTTAAGTGCTTAAATCAGCAGCCTCGTTGCATATTTCCCTCAAGAGTTGAGGATTTTTATGAGACAACTTATGCTCTTTATAGAGAGTAGGCCAGCCGAACTATACAGAAACAGATACAGATACAGATACAGAGGATGAAAAAGGAGCAATGTTTTCCTGCCACCAGGGTAACGATGTGTGTAAGGCTTTGAGCATGTTCCTTAGTGTTGTAGATGTTGGCTCGATATAGTATTTTCATCATTATGTATATTCTACCTTGCAGGACCAGCCCCCAGAGAGCAGTAAGGGGGACAGTGGTCCGGAGGAGGAGGACGACAAGTCCGCTGGGAAGGACGCAGAGGGCGACAAGGCCAAGTACCTCAAGAAGAGGCAGTGAGTATACATTGTATTTGATGGTTTCAGATGTAAAACATTTGCTTGTTTAATTATCCCCCGCCGCGCGTTTAGCGCGAAGCGGGGGATATAGTATTCAGCTCCGTATGTCCGTACGTCCGTCCCGCTTCTTGTTAGCGCGATATCTAATGAACCGCTCAACCTAGAATCTTCAAACTGGGTACCAGTCTTCATCTGGGGAATACGCAGACCTGAAAAGTTTTCGGTGACCTTGACTTAATTTTCAAGGTCACAGCGAGACTTTGACCAGTTTTTAAAATGTTGTTAGCGCGATATCTAATGAACCGCTCAACCTAGAATCTTCAAACTTGGTACCAGTCTTCATCTGGGGAATACGCAGACCTGAAAAGTTTTCGGTGATCTTGACCTCATTTTCAAGGTCACGGCGAGACTTTGACCAGTTTTGAAAATGTTGTTAGCGCGATATCTAATGAACCGCTCAACCTAGAATCTTCAAACTTGGTACCAGTCTTCATCTGGGGAATACGCAGACCTGAAAAGTTTTCGGTGACCTTGACCTCATTTTCAAGGTCAAAGCGAGACTTTGACCAGTTTTGAAAATGTTGTTAGCGCGATATCTAATATACTGCTCAACCTAGAATCTTCAAACTTGGTACCAGTCTTCATCAAGGGAATACGCAGACCTGAAAAGTTCTTGGTGACCCTCGACCTCATTTTCAAGGTCACAGCGAGACTTTGACCAGTTTTGAAAATGTTGTTAGCGCGATATCTAATGAACCGCTCAACCTAGAATCTTCAAACTTGGTACCAGTCTTCATCTGGGATATACGCAGACCTGAAAAGTTTTCGGTGACCTTGACCTCATTTTCAAGGTCACGGCGAGACTTTGACCAGTTTTGAAAATGTTGTTAGCGCGATATCTAATATACTGCTCAACCTAGAATCTTCAAACTTGGTACCAGTCTTCATCTGGGGAATACGCAGACCTGAAAAGTTTTCGGTGATCTTGACCTCATTTTCAAGGTCACGGCGAGACTTTGACCAGTTTTGAAAATGTTGTTAGCCGGATATCTAATGAACCGCTCAACCTAGAATCTTCAAACTTGGTACCAGTCTTCATCTGGGGAATACGCAGACCTGAAAAATTTTCGGTGACCTTGACCTCATTTTCAAGGTCACAGCGAGACTTTGACCAGTTTTGAAAATGTTGTTAGCGCCATATCTCATGAACCCATTAACCTTGAGTCTTCACGGGGGACATAGTATTCCGCTCCGTACGTCCGTCCCGCTTCTTCTTGTTAACATCAATTTGCGGCGGGGGATCTTGTCACCTTTGTGACAAATACTTGTTCATTTTATTTCGGTTTTGTAGGCCATTGGCCCATGTACAATGGGAATATAATACACAAAATAGGAGTAGCAAATAAGAAACAGAAGACAAAGTACAGTTTTCTTTCAACAATGAATCACTACATTTGTTGCCAATTAACTTCATATAATCCTCTATTGTGTTATCCTGTCTACAAGATGGAAAATATTTTTCTCTAATTAAAGCATTTATTGAACACCTTTTGGTGTGTATCGTAGAGTAAGTTAAGCTAGTTGGAATGCTTTCATCTCAACTGCCATTTCACTAAAAGAAAATGTTAAATATACTTCTGCCCCCTCTCACCTGGACAACCTCTAACTCCTGTACCTGTCGGCAGGTTTGTGCTACAAGAACTGGTGGACACTGAGCGAGACTACGTGAAGGACCTGGGCGGCGTGATAGAGGGCTACATGGAGGAGATGAAGGAAAACCCTTTCCCCGAAGAGGGCAAGGACAAAATCATCTTCAGCAACATCCACCAGATCTACGACTGGCATAAAGAGTGAGTTCTTTCATTCATTCAGTGAACACCACCTATGCTGTAAGAAATATAACATATTGAATAGATTTTAATTTCCTGCATGTAAAAAAGTTTCAATGATACTAAAGTCATGATTCTTTGTGGCATTTATTTGTTGGTCAATACCTTGATTTGGAATAATTCTTTAAAATTCTACATCAAATGCAGAAAAACAAACTTACATCTCAAGAGTAACTGCTTCTATTCTGATGAGTAACGATTCCAAGTTGATACGTCACATCAAAGTTTTGCAATGTTTGTCAAGAGAGCAATCCCGAAAATTCTTATTTCCTCATTTACAAAATACTCTTGTTATGTTTTTGTAGAACATACATGTTGTTACGATTCTGTCAAGTGGTGAAGAAACACCCATATGTACATAAATATTTATTGATTTTGATTCTTGAACATCAGTTTCATTTGACTGCTCTTGTGTTTCAGAACCTTCAGCCCTGAAATAGAGAAGATTTTAGAAGAACCAGAAAGATTAGGAATGATATTTGTTAGATATGTAAGTAAAGATACTTCCTTATGGATGTTAAAGACAAAATCATTATTACTTATGATAATCTACTGTCGTTAATTGCTGAAATATTGTGCTAGCACTCACTGTGATAATCTGTATGCATCCTGAAGCAGTTATCTTATCCTTCAAAGCCATTATAATGCATGATTTTCATTCTTTGTTTATACATTATCAATTACAGTAGAACACGGATATAGCGAACAATCGGATAAAGGGAACAAATTCTTTGGTCCCTTGGAGTTTGTTACATCCAAGTTCTACTGTACTTCTAAATAATATTTACAGACATCCTGAATGCTCCTATTAAGATATTAACCTGAGAACATATGATAAATTAAGAAAGGGAAAGTTTATTCGTATTAAAGGCCTCATGGCCAAAAGTACAAAATCGTATATACCCTGGTACATATAATCAGAGCGCATGGACATCAAGATGGTATATTACATAGATAGAATCGTTTGAGGAAAATAGCAAGATATGATAAATTGATCAATGTTGTGACAGCTTTTTAATGATATTTTATTCACTTTACAGGAAAGGAGGTTATATATGTATGTGAAGTACTGTGAAAATAAACCCAAGTCAGAATACATAGTCGCAGAGCATCTAGAAACATTTTTTGAGGTAAGTACCTGAACTTATGTGTTAATTATTGTTATGTTGAAACAATTTCAGTTTATATGATATTCCATGTACCATTGACATTATGAACAAATAAAAGGTCATCATTTTGAACCTGACTATGGGCCATGCTCAAGATTCTAGGACATGTCTGAAATATTGCTCAAGCGGGGTTAGCACTAACTCACTCACTCACTCTAGGACATGAAGTGTAATGTACATGTAGAAATATTTGGTGAAAGATTCTTACCATCCTTATCCAGAGTTGTCAAGATTAGGGTCCATGGTCCCCTTTCACAAAGCCCTAAGGTGATCATAAGTCCTTAAGGTAGCCTTAGTGCAATGTTGAAGAATGGGAGTTAAGGTCAACCTTAGTTAAGGTTGCTTTGTGAAAGGAGGCCCTGGTTCATGAAAGACTAAGATAGCCTTAAGTGATGACACTTAAAATAACCTTATAGTTAAGTCATTTTGTGCAACAGCCCCCAGTACTATTAAAGATAATGTGAACTAAAATAATAAATATTGATGAAGGGTCAAAGGGAATGTCCATTGAAGAGGGGAAACATCAAGTGTGACAATGTTATATTTTTAGAATCTTTTTTCCCCAAAGAGTTGATTAAGTGTTTCCTTATACTGTCCATATTGTTCAGAATGCTATTTTAAAATCCGTTTTTATATATTTTCATGATATCTGTTTGCAGGAAATTCGTCAGAAGCTTGGTCACAAGCTGACGCTGCCCGATCTGCTGATTAAGCCAGTCCAAAGAATAATGAAGTACCAGCTCCTCTTGAGAGTGAGTTTTTATTTTCTAAGCTTTTTAGTACCTACCTGGTCAGTCATAACGGGGTTCATATCTTTCAAACATAGCTAGGGTAAACGATTACCTTTTCATTGTGACGTCATGTTATACAATATGAGATTGCCTTTGATGCTTTATGTGCACTGGTGGTGGCTTAATAGCCTGTCTTAGAAGACTTTTCAAAGAATTTGTTTTTACTAAATGATTTCAGTAATAAACAGAATACTATGTTCGTGCCAATAAGCTACCGTTATTTGTTCATGACACTTGTGCTTAAATATCAGTATATCTTTGCTCTTGCTCAGAAAATACTAATATTTACTATTATTTAGGCACAAGTGTTGGAAATGTAGTATGTCATGGGCAGACATCCTTTTTGTAACCCAAACTTAAATAGAGGTCAAATGGAAATTGCTATATTTCGATTCTACTTTGAAATTAACCAAATAATATGCTATCAGATTAATTATAATTCATAGATATACATTGTATATGAAGAAAAATATTTTATGTTGGCTGTGACATTGCTTTTTCCTAGTAAAAGCATCAATTATAAGATAATATTGACAAATCAAGTAAATATATGCAAGGATTAATCATTACTATTGCTTGATAACATGAAATACATAAATTTACGTTAAAGTATAGTTATCTGTAATTACCTGATGTGTTGCAGGATATTGCCAAGTATACGGAGCGAGCTGGTCTAGACACAAGTGATCTCAAGAAGGCCTTACGTGTAATGAATGTCGTCCCCAAAGCTGCCAATGACATGATGCAAGTTGGTCGCCTGCAGGGCTTTAACGTGAGTTCAAATGTAGACAAAGTGTCATAAATGTATTCTGAACATCACTACTTAGTGATATGATAACTTTTCAATTGTGTAATTATTTTTGTTATGTCTGATGAATATATACTACTCAAAAGAATAAAAGGAACACTTGTATAGTGTTCCTGATATACTTAATACCTCATGGCCTGGTTAATGTTAAGTAATTTCTGACGTAAAGACTATCTACTGACATATTGGAATCAATTGTTGAGAGTCATGAAGTTTCTGTATTGAACTTTGCAATTGATGTCAGAAACAAGGCTGGGGTCGAAATTGAAAATCACAAGATTGCGGTCTTGTCTTGGGTGACTTAACTCCTATGAAAGTGATACCTCTGGTAGTGAGACTTTTTACTGAAAATATGTGATTTAAAATTTTAAATTCCCAAATTAATCAATTAATAAAATGTGAATAAATTCATGGCAAGTGACTAGACAGGATGTTTACTTCAGTAAGTGAAACAATGCATGAAGGAATGATGCTACCATTGCAGGGTAAGATCAGGTTCTGATGACAGATAATCTAAGACAAACCTTCTCCCTATTGCAGGGTAAGATCACGGCCCAGGGCAAGCTGCTGCTGCAGGACACACTGCTAGTGTCCGAGATTTCCACGTCCGGCCAGCAGAAGCAGAAGGAGCGCCGAGTCTTCCTCTTTGAGCAAATCATCATCTTCAGTGAGATGACGGAAAAACGGAAAGGAGACTTCTCTAATGCAAACTATGTCTTCAAAAATAGTGTCAAGGTAAGCTTTTCACTATTTAGCCTTGTTACTTGTATCGCCCATCAATGTAAGGGGTATTTGTTTGGTGTCCGTCAAGAATGATCAACTTAACATTCTTTCTAACAACATAATGGGACTTTGATGTTCCTCCTTGACAGTTGGTATGTTTTAAAACGTTTCTCTTTATACCCTATAGCTAGCATGAATGCTTCTTAAAAAAAGGACATTTAATCTAGTCCATTCGGATGGCTTAGTTATTATTTCCACTTGCCTGTAAGCAGTCAAATATCCAACAGAACATAATATGGCACCAAGGTCTAGATTAAAAAGATAAGGTTAAATTTCTCTTTAACACAGACATGTTTTTAAAAAGCTTATTACGATTGACAATTGTACAACCTAAATTGTGAAACATCAATAAATTTGAGCATGTTTGCACGAAAATGGAATAATTTCTTTTTATATGATTTGATCTTTATCCCCAAGTATTCATGAATATGTCACTGTCCCCAGGTAAACAAGATGTCTATGACAGAGAACGTGGAGGGCGAGCCGCTGAGGTTTGTGTTGGTAGATCGAACCCCCGGCGCGGACATGAAGTTCCAGATTCAGGCGCCATCTGAGGAGGTTAAACAGACCTGGCTCAGAGAAGTCAAGTCTATACTGGACATGCAGGGGGACTTTCTTAGAGGTGAGTTATTGGGGTTCTCAGATTGATATAGAGACAGAACAAAATATATACATACCGTAATTAAAGGGTATATCACGGTCATTCCGTCCTTCTGTCTGTCTTTCTGTCTGGTCAATTATCTCAAATACCGTTAGGTCTACTACTATCAAACTTTGCACACTTTTTTCTCTATTAATTGGACCCGCAAATTTTTAAAAGATTTTCTGAGAATGTCTGTGGTTGAAATTTCTCACTTTTGATCACTCATTTGACACTGTTAGAAATGTTAGATAAAGAGCAAGAATGTGTACATATTCTAAATGCATAGTATTTATTGATTTGAATATTATAATGACAACGTTGTCATTTAATACGCAGATGTTTCATTTTGACTACCACAGTAGAAATAATTATGCCTTGCAATTGTTTTTGGCTTGAACATAGGAGAATCAACTTTAAACTTTTGGCTCTTTTTTGAAAATTCAGAAGTGATTTGAATTTGTGACCCTCTGGTTACCCTGGATGCAATTTATGCAATCTAGCCACTCTGGACTGATTTTTAACTTCCATATGGGACCTGATAAACGCTGTGCTCCAAAAAGCGCTCCCCCTAAGGGTTTTGTAATTAGGTCTAATAACTGCCCATGTACCAGCGGTACTAAAATAATAAAATTCAACGTACATTAAGCAGCAATATCTGTTATTTTCTACTCAACAATTTGAAAGTATGTTTTGAACGCCTGTATCAGTTGTCAAAGACAACCTAAACACAGTTCCATTTGAGTAGTCTTTTTTTTTAGGTCGTCATTCTCACCACTTTAATAAGCTCCCATCCAAGTCAATTTTTTTGAGCGCCATGGGCTCTTATAAGGTTGAATACAATATCACAAATATTAAACATCAGAACGTGAGTCATCTGAATTAGACGAGTCTGCTAAAGATAATTGTATAGCAAATAAAAAATATATCATGCTTGCAGCTGAATTTTAAGGTTTAGAGTATGTGGGGCATGGTGGTGTAGTGGTTAGCGTGCTGGCCTGTCACACCAAAGACCCAGGTTCGAATCCAGGTGGAGACACCAAAGATTTGTGACCTGGGCTTTACACTGTGTTGTGTCCTTGGGCAAAGCACTTCATCCACATTGCACTCAGTCCACCCAGCTGTACAATTGGGTACCTGAATATGGGAAGTACGGATCTATGTGGTCGCGTGGAGCGCTAAGTAGCAGCTTTGAAAGTACAATTCCTTCGGGTAATAATGTACAGCGAATGAGCAGTGCTTGCACTGGATATTAAGCTTAAAAATTGTAATTATAACTGTACACTGACTATGATTTTGTTCCATTTCAGCCCTGCAGTCTCCCATAGCTTACCAAAAAGAACTGACTAAAGAATTGTAAGTAAGCATTATTTCTCTGTTATTAGCATGCTAATATCAGTGAAATTAACTGTTGTGTCAGTCTAGCTAACATCTCAAGCACATCAAGATCAATCTCCATCAGAAACACATTTTGTGAATGCTTACATCTCCCAAACCTCTCCCCCGCATTAGTTTCATCATATTGGAACCTTTTGTTACAATTATTAAAAAAAGTAATTTCCTTCTGATTTGAGAATATGCTGATAACTTGATTTATCAGATTCAATAAAACAGACATTGAAACAAAAGTAATTTCCTTCTGATTTGAGAATATTGCTGATGACTTAAAATATCAGATTCAGTAAAACAGACATTGAAACGAATTTGCAAAGGAATTGATTTTATTTAAAGTCTTTGCTAGTTTGAAATGTGCTTGTACTTGTTATGTAGTTTGAATACAGTTACCCATCGTGTTTGTACGAATAGCTGAGGCTTTTTTATTCAACTAACACTCAACAAATAATTATTTTGCTTTCACCAGTTTTATTTGTTTTTTGCAAAGTTAGTTTTGAAAGCACAATTCAACTTGTTTATTTTGGTTGTCACTTTTGAAAAGTGACAGTTTGTTAAAAATTTATAATTTTTCATTTTTTGAAAATTGGAAGTTTTGTTGGTATGTACTGTTCAGATTTTTAAAAAATGGTCTTAGTATGAGCTTGAAATAATATTTTAACTAACATGTTTCCTTTATCAAGTGTTACGAGAGTGATCTAATCCACTGACCTTTCTATTGCAGATCAGCCCCCGAGTTCGGCAGTCTGCCGAGGGAGTCAGCATTACGCAAAACCAATTCTAACCCACATCATGCAAAGGGAGTGAACCCAATTGCACTGAAATCAAAAGGTGGTCGTCATGACAGTAAAAAGCATGAACGATGTAAATCAGTACCCGCACCCTTACCAGAAGTTCCTGCTGAGGACCCCAACAAGTCATCTTGCCCCAATTCCCCGATTGAAACATCGAAAGATTCGATAAACCCCGAGAGGAAAGGTGGTAGCGGTGAAGGTGCCAAGAAGTCAAGTGCGTCGAGTGGATCCGGTACTACCCCGACCAGCGAGACTGGGTCGTCAGGGGGTGCCGGGTCACCGAAACCCAAAAAGACAATATTTGAGGGATTTCGTAACACGCTGGGAAAAAAGAATAAAAACGAAGGTGGTGGTGGTGGTGGAAACAGCAGTGGGGCTCGGTCCCCGGAAGTATATGCAAATACACATTCAATGCCAGACGTAGTTCAGGACAGTGCCGCTGGCAGGACTAAGTCTGCGGGGGTCAATGAGGCGTGTGGGGGCGCAAAACAGATCATGGATAGCCCCGGCTCCGAACAGAGCCCGGTAAGTGAGCCAGGCCCTGGGCTTTTGAATAGGTGATGAAGTGTGGCCTCTTGGGAAGGATGTTGAGTTTTTATAAATAACTGTTGAGTGTCTGTCTGTACCATGTACGTACGTACGTCTTAGTGTCTGCCGACAGGGATCGAGTTAGGCGCAGGCACTCTTCATTGGAGCCACTCGGGGTCGCCAAACGTAGTCTTGGTCGAACTCCACTTATGATTGGTTGAAATGCCTCTCTCAACTGCTGCATGCGGCCATGTTAATAACAATTATCTACTCTGAAATGTCTTTTCTTCTAGAAACTACCGATATGCTCGTATATTCGCTCTTCGTTCACTTATTCTAACAGCCAAAAGTAAGCAGGCCAGTTAAGGTCGCCAAGCTCAAGAAGATGAAGGAAATAAAAGAGGAAGGCAGGAGATGAAGATAGCTGATAACATATCCAGGAATCACGTTCTCTCGCTCTATCTTCCTGACTATTGGTCGGTCAGATGTAGTTATCCATCCAGCGATTGGCTCGCTGACTACCCCGAATTGGTTGCTTTCTTTCAGGGAACCATTTGCTCAGTTTGGGGTCAACAGAGGTCATGACCCCAACGACACTGACCTCAAATGGTGTACTGCATTGACCTAGTTTTCATTGGATTGTGCATGCTGGATATAACACTTTGACCTCTAGATCTGTGATGTCAGAACCGGAATAAGCAAGGCAGTGACTACAAAACATATACGTCTAGGACTAAATTACAAACGTTTAGTTTGTTGAGTTTCAACCTTTCTTTTGCTTATGTTTATATACGTTTAATTCTTTTGTAATAAAACAGCTTCTTATCATTGCCACAAATTCCAAAACAATTAATCTTTGAAGTTCATTTGAGGAATGAGCATATAAAGAGAAAATTCATAACTTCACAGGAAAAAAACCAATTTCCTCTTTGTAGTAGTTTGAAAAAAAATGGTAGAGTACAAAAGGTGATAATATGATCAATAAGATTTTTAATCTCTTACCTTTTGCCTGGAGTATTTCAAATTATCATTGTACGAATCGTAGGTGATGTCCGTTTACAAGACGTCCATTTCTGTAGATGCATGGTTGAATGATGTAGATCTAAAACCAGTAGAAAAGTCTATCTCTCCTTCGCCTCTGATTCAAAAAGAGTCTATGTAATGAAAAAATACAATTCATAATGAATCAAAACACGCTTAGGGGTTTTCTCGCTCAAAATCTAATCAAAAGAGACTTCAGTTTTTTTTAATGAGAGTTCTATCCAAATGAAAGTGCTATTAACAATTTGATCAAAATCAATGAAAATAAAGGAAGCTACATTTAATCAATAATATTATTCAAATTTTGTTAATGTAAGTTTCAATCCATGTTTCTTGACAAATAAAATTCAGAAACAAGATGTTATTTACAACAAAGAATATGTGTTCAGTGAATAGATTCAAATGTAGACACAAAACGGTATCTTACAACCTTCTCCCCAGAAAGGTTTGCCATACAGCATAATATGATAATCACTGTACAAAGACCCCCCCCCCCCCCAAAGAGACATACCCGATACCCACGGGTATATTATATAAGTATGTAAGTAATACTTGATCCAATGTCTTGACTCAAATGCCAGGACTCTAACTTTGTGCTCTTTTATACGGTGGTAACTGTATATAGCCTTATTTTTACCAAAATGTGAATTTTGTTGATACTTGTTTTCTTTTTGCTTTACGGTGTAAATTTCATAAAAATTATGCAAATTTCAAGTGCAGAGAAAGCTGTGAAATTGTTTGCGATAAGGAAATGGATTGTTCTAAACAGTTCTAGAGTGTACAGAGTTGTCTTTCCTTGACGGAAGGACAGAGTAAATATTTCTATATTCAACTTCTCTAGGAGAGCGGGAGAGGTGTGACTTTGCTCAATTACAATGACATGGTTTCAAAGTCCAAAGGCTTGACTACCGTTTGTCGGTAGTTTATTCGAAATTTCTTGAATTATATTCATTACGAGGTACTACTTTTCGTCTGATAGGTTCTATGTGATGTCCAGTGGTAGAGACTTAGTGAAACATCGGTACTGTTTTCTGTGACATCGGAAGCTGGTCAGCCTTTCTAGTCAGTTATTTATTTCGTATCATTTCTTGTAAACATCTCTGAAACTGATGTATTGAAATGTGTCATCATTTAAGTAGGTTCATTCCCATAACAGTTTTTTGCCTGTCATGGCGGTCAGTTGTCTCCACATCATGTGGGCAGATTGTTAAGTCATCACATCAAACTTAATTAATCAATTCATTATGTAATGTATGCTCTTTTCTTACAATATGACAAATTCGAAATTTTTCTCTTTTGAAAATGTTTCCTATTAATTAGATGTAAAAGTAAAATTAGCTTGTTACAATGGCTTAAAGTGCTACATGTTTTTCATGATTATTTGTAATACATTAAATGACATTTTTCCTACAACAATTATTTGATTTTCTTATCATGGTAAACTTCAAGCTTATTCAGGTGAGTCATCTATGTTTTCTGAATAGCAATTTGCACTGTCTTAACACGTTAAACTTATCAGGTCAAATGATATTTACTTACTCTAAAATATATTTTATCAACATTCACAAATTTTTGCAAATTTTTCAAATCAATTATCAACATTTATCATTTTGTAATTGAAACTAAATTCAAAACCAGAAATATTAATTTTGTCAAACGAATGTTATGTATAAAATACATTGATGCTTTGTTAAATTAGTCTATTCTTGGTATTTCTTTATTTCTCAGATAGATCTATATCTTTTTATGAATATAAAAATCAGGAGACCTTAAAGTGAGTTTGACTGGCTAAGACAGTGCATATTGTCAGTGAGTATACATATATATATACCGCATCCTCGCCCGTCAGTTGGGCTGTTTTCGTCACTCTGCGGGGAGGGTTGGCATGTGATTTAACCGCAAGACGACATTGGACCCTTCCACTCATCTGTTCTCATCTCCGATTGGTTAGTTTTAGCATGGAGACTTTAAAATTTCTCTCAACAATAGAATCTATATTTGCATAATGCAAAGTACGTGAATGTATGTAAATTAGATGTCATCTATTATCATTGGCAGAAAATAAACTTATTGACCAATTGAAATTGATTTTCGGTCTTGAGTTGTGAATTTCTTCTCTGCATGGTTACTGCCTAACAGTGAACTAGCAGTAGTTAGACTTCAAGTGTTGTGCACGCATGTGCAGAGTAGTCTAGATGTGTGTGCATGTGTGCACCTGTGCAGTGCATGAGATGCATGACGACTTTAAACCCCACGTGTGTTACATTGTTACATTATACTGACGGACCAAACCCAGGCTTCTCACACTTTTTATTTGCGTTTCTATTACAGATTTTATTTCAGTTGCTACTTCAATGCAATGCTGTTCTGTTGCTTTTTATATGTCTGTGTTATTGAAAGACCTTATTGCAAGTTTGGAAGAGTTGCCTCCCTTTGCAGGTTTACATATGCAAACAAACACATGTATTGTAGAGGTAACTTAAGGCATAACTTTGTGTCCTATATCAATGTTGTGTGCTATTTATATGGCATTTTCTAATATTTATCTAATTACATGGTGGATACCCTGCAAAAATTTATTCTGGGTAGAAAAAATTTATTAAGACATTAATAGTAGAACCATGTCATCGATAAATAATGAGTAATGAGTAAATGCGTTTGAACACAATTTGATTGAATACACCATTTAACAAAATATACATTGGGAAAATGTTATTGTAGTCATTTTTACAAGTAGAACATTTAAAAAAAACAAATTATTGACTTATTCAGATGAAAATAAAAACACTGTGATATCAGCCCTATTACTTGATCATTTTGTAAATAGGTCTAAAAAATAGTTGAAATAATACAAATTTTTATTGAACTATATGTCTAACAAACCATTCAAGTCTTTAGGGAATTCATATTGAAGTACGAAAACAATTCTGTTGCATTGATTTAAAGTTTCCATATTCTGTATAAGAAACTTTCATCTATTTCTATGAAAACTGTCAAAAGGTGTTGTTTATCCTTAGATTGCCTTCTTTCCTCTCAACCTTAACTTTTAAAATCAGGGAAGTAAATTAATCGTGAATATTTTTGTGAAAGGAAGCAAACAGTTTATAAGTAGCAGCCACTTGACAGTTTCTGATAATGGGATACAGATGTAGAAAAACAATGGGCTAATTTTGTAATTTGATAATCGTCCCCTCCCTGTTCATGCAATGTAGTTTACAGGGCTGTGACTCAGAACTCAAGTGATAGGAAGGATGTGGGCTGGTACAGCAGTTTCTCCTTTTATTAACAATGAATATTTCAGAAATGAGGTCAGTAGTAAAAAAAGCTAGTTCACTGGTTTGAGTTGATAAGGGTTATTTAGGCTATGTTAAGCTCATTTCTTTTCATTCGAGATGATTTTTTTTAAAGAACATGTCGATGTTTGTATGACAAAGTTTCTGCAATTTAAAGTATAATTTAATTAGAATTGATATTTATACAGTTAAGTTTTTGGGTTCATGACCAAACCTTTGAGATTGGCCAATTTCCTCTCCAAGATATGTCATGAAGGATATTACAGGATCTTCAGACAAAGGTGTTTTGGTTGACTTTCATATTGTAAATAAGTTACCTATTTCAATAAGATGACATTTCATTTTTCTTAAGAAGACAAAAGTTCAAAGAAAAAGTCTCCTAAAGAGATTTGCTTTCTGTGTTAATGTAGGGGAGGTAGAAGAATACTTTTGCTGACTTTCAAGTTGTAAATAATTGACTTATTTGAATTTTATCATTTCAATAAAAAGAAATGTCTTCAGAAGATAAAAGGTTCAAGGGTAAGATTCCTAGAGAGATGTGCTTTGTGTCTAAATGTAGGGGAGGGTAGCAGGGGTTGAATAGCATTAGATTCACATGATGCCCGTAAATAATAAAGTGTGGCTTGATGCTCCCCTAGTTATTATGATAGCTGTCAGAAAGAAGACATGGCCTAACAAGTGTGACCCTCCTCTGTGCACTCATGGGGAAAACTGAGATGTAAAACATCTGAAGGTGGCAGGATGTGAAGATGTTGCTTGATCTGGATAAGAAAAAAAAGAAAGTCTTTTGAAGATTATATGAGTTTGAATGGCGGTAAAAAATTAAGTCGATTAATAAAGGTTGATTTTTTGCTTTTTCGCCTAAAATTTTGAATGTGATTTGTAGCTTCTTGTAGAGGATAATTACATGCTTACTGGAATATGATGACAGAATATACGTTTTTGCAAACATATCTGAAGCATATGGAAATACTGACTGAAAAAACAGGTGTAAATATTTTATAACCATTGTAAAGCATTTAAATGACTTGTTTGATATGGTAGTTTTCAAAGTCAACTAGAGACATTAAAAAAAGGAGAAATTTTAAACAAATATAAATGATAACATGATGATAATCAAGTTTCCAAACTATCATACAAATAAATGCAAGGAAATATTATAAAATCAACATTATGTACAGCAAGAAATGGCATGACATTAATATTGATAGAAAAGATGTAAAAAATACCAAGATAAAAACAAAATAACTATGTTTAAAAACACCATTATATCAAAATATAGTTTTCATGATCATTAACACAAAAA